>CM066039.1:304765898-307265898 GCA_033557465.1 Ichthyophis bannanicus
TCTTCCAGGCTTCTCTCACTGGTCCTGCTGCCGGTCCTTCTGACCTCGCTCTTGCCACTTTCCCAGCACTTGCTCTTGCCTCCTCCTGTTTCTCTCCCTGTTCCTCCTGTTTCTCCTTTATAAAGGGATTTCTGGTTTACACGTTCTGAGTTTGAGGACAGGTGAAACTGCTTGTTATTAATGTGATCAATGCTAGAGCACGTTGCTTCAGGTACTGTGTAATTGTTCATGCGCCCTCTGGCTGAGCTGCGCTGGAACTGCGCTCTCTGCCTTTTCTGAGTTCCATGAAAATCAGGAGTTTTTTTCAACACTGTTTCTTTTCTAGCTCCAGCCTCATGACAGTATCTTCCATTCATAAATCCAATTTGAGTTTTGTGAACTAAAGAAGGCAGGACTTTGTTAATTTGGGTTGCAAGAATTTTAGTTAGAATTTTGTAATCCAGGTTTATGGGTCTGTAATTTTGAGAATAATTAGTCTCTATCAGGTTTAGATATAAGAACAATATGAGCTTGAGCGAAGTTCCATTGTTGTTCTGGGTTAGTATATATGAAGTGATATAGATCTAAGAGGAAGGGATTAAGAATATCAGAAAATGTTTTATAAATTTCTGCAGTGAATCCATCAGGGCCTGGTGTTTTACCAGATGGAAAGGATTTAATAGCTTCAATTATTTCTTTTGTGGTATTTCAAGATCCTAATTCATTTTGTGCTGTGGAGTGTAGTTTAGGAGAATTCAAGGGACTGAGAAGTCAATCACATAGGGCCCGATATTCTACTAGGCAGGCTATGCACCGCTTGGGCACATAGCCCTATCCACTCACCCCTAACTCTGGATTTCAATGCCACGGTGATAGCATTGAGTATTCACTTTTGGAGCCCAGGGAAATCCGCCGTAGAGTCTCACTGGGTAGCAGTGATATTGCACCACTACCCAGTTAGCATCTGTGGCTAAAACTAGGCAAATCAAAAGCTGGCCTAGTTTAAGCCACAGATCACTAACCGGGTAGTGGTGCAATATTGCCACTACCTGATTAGTGGTACTCCCTGCCTCCCTCCACGCAGATGCCCCCGACACACCCCGATGTTAACCAGATAGCATCAGGGCACATAGGGGACATAGATGCGAATATTCAACGGCACTAACCATGTTGGTGCCGTTGAATATTCCTGTTTAAGTCACTTACAAGGTTTCCTGGGCTGTAAACCGTGTAAATGCCTTTCGAATATCGGGTCCATAGATCATTATCTTTATCAGTATCTGAATGAAATAAATGTTCAAAAAAGGATTGGAAAATATTTTCTCTGACAGATTGGCTTGTATGAATATTGGAATTAGTATCACACAAAGAGGCAATGATATGTTTTCTGTGTTTTCCTTTAAGGTATTGAGCCAAGTATCTATCTATTTTATTATCACTGATATAGTGTCCAGTTTTGTAAATAGAGATGTCCATATTGGCATGTAGACTTGTTAAGAAGTTGTATTTATACTTAGCCTGGGTTAATGAATGTAGATTTTGTGGGGTAGGATGTTTAATATGCTTTTTTTCCAATTCTTGAATTTAATGTTCTAGCAGAGTTAAACCCAATTTTCCTTTTTTCTTCATCTAAGCAGAATAACTCATTATTAAGTGTTGTTTTATAAGTTTCCCAAAGCAGTGGAGGCTCATATAAATCTGGAGGATTGTTTTTAAGGAAGTCTTGTGCAAAACGTTTAATGCGTTCAATAAAATGAGGATCAGTAATGTGTGGTCTCTATCCAGAGGATGAAGTAATCTCCATGAGTCAATGAAATCAAAATTGTAGATCATATTATGCAGAGTTTTCCATGAACTGGTTTTAGAAGGTCAACAGAATTGCTGTCTAAAGTGTAATCTAGAGGTAAGTTAGTCACCTGCAATGAATTCAAAATTCAAGATTTTAATATAGAGTTTGAAAGAAAGTTGGATCATCTTCATTGGGTGAATAAAGATTTAATAGTATTATTTTTGTATTAAGAAGATGGCCAGCAAGTATAAGCTATCTTCCACGAGTATCAGAAATTGCCTTTCCAATTAAAAGTGAATAGTATTGCAGAAGAGGATTGAAACACCTGCTTTTTTTTAAGCGCAGGTAAAAAAAATGGCAAGCATAAAATTTATCTTTAAATTTAAGGCATTCAGTATTTGGTAAATGAGTTTCTTGTATAAAGGCAATGTCAGAATTTTCTTTCTTAAGATAAGTTAAGATTTTTTTTGCATTTGATGGGGTGATTAATCCCATTAACGTTCAGAGATAGCAGTTTAAATGATATCAGAATAAAGGGACTACTAAGTTAATAATTCAAAGTAGTATCCACAATAATAGCAATGCACTGTTTCACTCTTTCAATTTCCAAAGCAGGGTGGAAAGAAAGGTCCCGAAGCTTGGTGAGGAAGGATGGTATGAACTGAGGCATATCAGAACCTTCAGCCCCTTCAGGTATGCCTAAAATATGAATATTATTTTGTTGATCCCTGTTGGAGAGGTCTTTGAGGTCATTGCACAGTTTTTTAATTTCTGATTCATTTTGTTTAATGGTGTCCATGTGAATTTCAAGAGTAGATGTTCGGCGTTCCAAGTATGCAATTTTTCTCTTGTGAAACAGTAAACTTGTTTAGGCTTTCAATTTCTCGTTGAAGTTCTGTAATAAGTTCCAGTTGAGTTTTAAGCATGTATTTTAAGAGATGAATTTCATGCATAATCGGATCCCGGAGAGAGGCCTTATCCCAAGGTGAAGCCTTTTCGAGAGTTGGAGGAGTTGTTTTTGGTCTTTTATTATCAGTTCCAAGGGTCAAAGTCTATAACCGGATACGGCGGACCCGACGATTCACGCCCATTCCCCCCCCCCACTCGCCCCCCACTACCTGATCCATCACATAACAGACAATTACACTTCGTTGGACTCGAACTGGTCGCAGCTTTATTAACTTCAAACAATAACCATTTACAAATCAACAACATAACTTAACCCCCCCCCCCCCCCACCAGCAGAGCGAGCCATCACCAGCCGTATTATTAGCAAGGTGACGCTGCTTCTGCTTCCAACGGGTACAAGTCCCGAGTAAATCCCTTCGCCCTCCCTCATCCGGCTTCGCCATATTATTAGCAAAAACCTGAGGGATTGTCCGGGTCGGGGGTACCCCTCCTCCGCCCTAAATGCTTGCATCCGGCTCTGGACCCCGGAAACCTCCGGGATCCCGCCACCCCCACCAGCTGCAACACCCCAAACACCCTCTGCCGGGAACCCCCAGCCAATGTGGGAGGGTGGGCGGGCGTCCGGCGTCTCCGGCATCCAACCAATAGAGGCCGGAGCCACGCCGCATCTCCACCCAAAACCCCCAGCGACCGCTCACTCTCTCTCTCCCATTGGCTCCCGCGCTACCAAACAACTCGAGGGGCCAATGGGAGAGCTGCCTACCTTCCATCCCGCCCCCCCCCCAATGCCGGCATACGCCAACGGGGCACTCCCGTGGCTGCCCCCCCCCCCCCCGGTTAATGCTGGCCACGTGCACAAGGCTCCGCGGCCTTGCTGTAACCGGGTACGGCGGACCCGACGATTCACGCCCATTTCCCCCCCACTCGCCCCCCACTACCTGATCCATCACTTAACAGACAATTACACTTCGTTGGACTCGAACTGGTCGCAGCTTTATTAACTTCAAACAATAACCATTTACAAATCAACAACATAACTTACCCCCCCCCCCCCCCACCAGCAGAATGAGCCATCACCAGCCGTATTATTAGCAAGGTGATGCTGCTTCTGCTTCCAACGGGTACAAGTCCCGAGTAAATTGCTTCGCCCTCCCTCATCCGGCTTCGCCATATTATTAGCAAAAACTTGAGGGATTGTCCGGGTCGGGGGTACTCCACCCCCGCCCTAAATGCTTGCATCTGGCTCCGGACCCCGGAAACCTCAGGGATCCCGCCACCGGCTCAGGCCTCCCTCGACCTGAGCCGCCCCCCAAAGTGAAAGCTGCGACCAGCCCGCATCCCATCCAGGATACCCTCCAAGGCCTCCTGCCAGTCATTGAGGAGCAAATCCATCCCAACCGGAGACAGATGTATTCCATCCGACCGAAACAGGCCAGCGCAGTCGACATCCACCCAGGGGTGCAAGATTTGGCACCCCCATGCTCCCCCACCCATCTGCCAATTTGGCGATTAATTTTTGCCAGTCCTCTGGACCACCGCCACTGAACCCGGCACGCAGGCCTTGGAATGACATCAGACCAAACCACTACTATGCCTGGGAACATAGCCAAAACCACCCCCAAGTCCTGGATCACCGCCCGAATCAACTGCCGGCAAGTCCATGAACTCAAGTCGTTGCCTCCCAGGTGAATCAGCAAGATATCCGGCTTCATCCTCAGCAGGCACTCATGGTGCCGCAGCAAAGGCAAGAGCTGGATCCACCGCAGTCCGCGCTCCCCCAGCCATGAGACGGTCACCGTGGAAGTGTCCAATCCAAGATTCAAGCCAACCGGCCGTGTTGCTGCTCGCTGACCAGCCCAGTAAACGAACGAGTGGCCAATCACCCAACAGCGACACAGTCCATGCGCTATATCTGCAACATAAAATTGAGAACGTTAGTCACCCCCCACCGCCCTTATAAACGCACGTAATCTCGGAAGGCCTGTGACCTCCATCTGCCAATCCGTCGGATCTCCCGCTCCGATAAACCTTCCGCCGCTGCACTGATAGCCGCACCAATGCGGAAAGAGTGTGGGGCAAACTGACGCGGATCCTCCCCTATCCGCAGGAGCGACATCCGCAATACCGCCGTAAACTGAAAATGGGTAAGCACCCGCGCATCTTCATGCACAAAAGGACTGCCTGCCCCGGCCGGCCAAACATGCAAATACGCTGTTAGCAAGGTAAACGGACATGTGGGAGAACCAGACACTGCACGCAAGACTACACAGGCCCCCTTTCCCGTCTGATCCATTTTGGAACGCGCCAGAAGAATGCGAACCCACCCCTCTCCCAGCGACACGTGATGTACCTGCAAGCCACTGCCCCTGAAGCGGCGACCCGACTCTGCCACCAATTCCCCCACACGGAAGGCACCAAAAAAGGCCACTGAAAACACCGCCCGAAAAAGCAGGACCTCATAGCTGGACGAGACTACCTGCGTTAATGCGACGCATAAACGACCCAAAAGGTCATGTGTTATAGGCTGACACCCATCACCCAACGATGGACAGGACCGCTCCCAGCCTTGGAAGAGCCTGCGAGTTAAAAATCCCCTTCCCGCGGCCCCCCACCCCACAGCCTGCATAAAAAATGAAAATCCAGCCAAATTCCTCCGCACTGTGGACCGCGACAAACCCGCAACTTTCGCTGCCAGCACATACTGACCAAGCAGGACATCCGAAACTGGGCCTTGACTCCAGCCCAGGTCATTCAGGAAAGTCACCACACTGCTGCAGCCCCTCTGGTACGCCTCCCACGTCGCCGCCGACACGGAATTCTTCAGCAAGTCTGTCATGTCCCCAGGCCAATCCGCCATAAGTGCTCTGGGATCAATGCCCCTCCCTCTTCGGCTTCCGGCGCCAATGACCGAAAAAGCTCCCACTTAAAACGGGAAAGAGCATCAGCAATTAAATTAGTACTCCCAGGAATATGACGCGCTTTAATCACTAAATTCAAGCGCAAACCAGCTAAAACCACCCGACGCATTAAATCCGCTACCTGTCTGCACCGCGGGGCATAATTATTCAGCACGCTGACGACTGCCTCATTGTCACACCACCACACGACCTGGCGATTCCGTAGCCTATCCGGCCACAAGGACAGCACTACTAAAATCGGGAACAACTCCAAGAAGGTTATGTTACTAGTAAGACCAGCCTCACGCCATGACTGCGGCCACACTGCCGCACACCAGGAGCCCCCGAAATACCCCCCCAAGCCCGCCCCTCCAGCCGCATCCGTATATAATTGTAAGGCCTCACTGGATATCACCGTATCCCGCAATACCGTGACCCCGTTGAAATCGCACAAAAACTCATCCCATACCCTTAAGTCCGCCCACATACTCTGTGAAACCCTGATCCGATGATGAGGTTTACGAACCCCCACCGTAGCCGATGCTAATCGCCGCAAAAAGACTCTGCCTATGGGAATCACCCGACATGCAAAATTAAGGGAACCGATGAGGGCCTGCATCTCCCACAGCATCATCTTCGTGGAGACAATCACATTCACTACCAATACTCGTAGCCTTATCACCTTATCGGCTGGCAAGCGTGCTATCATTAACTCAGAATCGAGCTCCACCCCTAAAAAAGTAATACAAGTCGCAGGGCCCTCCGTCTTCCCGGCCGCCAACGGCACCCCCCACTCGTGTGCCAGCAGTCTAAAGCCATCCAACAAAGCACGACACTGCTCAGACTGAGCTGTCCCGACAAAAAAGAAATTGTCCAAATAATGCACTACCTGGCTACAACCCATCCGCTCAACGATAGCCCAATGCATGAAGGAACTAAACCGCTCAAAATAAGCACAGGATATCATGCAGCCCATTGGCATACACTTGTCAAAATAAAATTGACCATCAAAACTGAATCCTAATAAAGGAAAAGCCGACGGGTGCACCGGCAACAAACGGAAGGCGGATTCAATATCAGCCTTTGCCATGCAGCACCCAGGGCCACATTTTTTGACTAAATCCACGGCCTCGTCGAAAGATGCATATCGCACCGCACACAAGTCCCTTGGGATGTGGTCATTAACTGACGAACCCGCAGGGCATGACAGATAATGGATCAAACGATACTTTCCCGGCTCCTTCTTCGGTATTAAGCCCAAAGGAGAGACCACAAAGCTCTCGAATGGCGGCTCTGCAAAGGGGCCAGCAATCCGCCCCAACCGTATCTCCCCAGCCACCTTATCCCATACAATATGTGCAAATAGCCTAATCGAAGGCGAATTCCGAGACTTACCCTCAGCCACCTTACCCACCACGGGAATGTGAAACCCCCACTGAAACCCCCTGTCCAAAATGAAACCGTCTTTTCGCCTGGGATAACAGCGCAACCACGGACGCAAAGCTTGAATCTTAATAGGAGTGGGAGCTATGACCCCAAGCTCCTATTGCTTAGAAGGGGGGGGACACCAGCAACTCCTTTCCTAACACATTTGAGGGCAGAATGTCCCCCGCCACAGACAGAGCAAGCGTGCCGGAATTTACAGTCCGGAAAGGGGCACGATGACTTATTGAATCGCCAACAAACATCACCAGTGCCCCCCCCCCCCCGTGGTTCTCTGCCCCGCCCAGGGCACGCCCACACGAAAGGGCTTCCCCGCGCCCGCTGCAGTGACCAAGCCCCCTTTTGGCCCGCTAGCCCCACCGACACCCGGTCTGACAGCCATCTGCGTCAGCCACAGATTGATATCTTGAGTCCCCCAGGACAACCCCTGGTTTTCTTCCATCTTATCGCGGAACTTCTCATCATAATTGAGCCACGCCCAACCGTCTTGCGCCTGCGATGCCTCTAAGATGGAATCCGCGTAGGTCAACAGCATACCGTACTGCTCCAGATGCACCTGGCCCCAGACACTAGCTAACCGTAAAAAGGCTCGCGTCCAATTCACAACGTTCCGCCCAACTCTCCGCACTCTACCGGCTTTCTCGTCCTCCTTCCTCTTCTTCCTACTGTCAACAGACTGCTTCCGACCCTCCAATAATCGGAAAATGTCTATATATCTCTGCTTCCGTATCTTCCGCCGCAACCTCCTAGGCATGCCCTCCCATAGCTCCGAGAACGCCGCCACCGTGGGCAGTGCCGCACCTTTGGTCGGCCCCCCCGCCGGCACCCCTTGGTTTGAACATTTACTTCCCTCCTCTGAGTACGAACCAGATGAGGATAGGGACGAAGACGAGGACGAGGACTCTGATCTCCTACTCCTATGACAAGAATGTTTCCGCTTCCGACCTCTTTTCTTCCGCCCCATGCCACCCGTACCCGTTCCTTCCCCAGCCGCCACACTTTGGGCAACTGCCAACTCACCTGAAGCGCTCTCCACCGCTCCCATAGAGACATCAATCTCCTGACGCTCCGCCGCCGTCTGACCAGCTGCCTCCGCATCGCCAGCCACTCGTCCCGGAGCCTGACGTCCCACCGAGCCGAACATCATGCCATCTCCTTGCCATGACATGCCCCACCACGGGCTCCCCGCATACTGCCAAGCCAGGGGTACCTGCAGAGAGAAGACAGGAAAGGGTGGAGAGACACCTGCCATAGCCCATGGAGACTGCCAAGCTCCAAGCCACTCCGCACGTGAGGAGCCCTGCCCTCCGCCCTGCCAATGCTCCCAGGCTGATGAAGAACCATCTCCAACATCCCCTTGCCACCCAAACGTACCCGCTAACCCACCCATATCTCTTTCCCCTAACGCACCTACCCTCCCTTCACAGGGAACTGGCACAGCGCCTGGGTGTCCAACGGACCCCCACCCCCCTGCCCCTCCCTTCCCTTCTGCACTCCTTAATACCCCACCCATCAGGCAGCCCCGACTGCCCCGAGGTGACCGACCTTCACACGATGGCTCACACACTAGCTCACATCACTAGCACTGGCATTCTGTGCCTGAGCCTGCCCCACCTCCGTCATGCTGCCCCCCGGCCCCACTTCCGTCCTGCTGCCCCCCCGCCTCCTATTTCCCATGGAAGGCTCAATGCCCCCCCGCCCCAGTCTGACCTTGCTAGCAGCGGAGGCCTTAGCCCCCCCCCCCCCGCCCCGTCTTCCCACGTGTTGCAGTACCTCGGGACCTAACACCCTGCCCTAAGGCGACGCCACTCCCCAGCGCAGCCCCATTATTGGGCCCAACCGGATCCACAGCCCCTGCTGTCCCATCAACCCCTCTCCCCCTGCTAGGCCCCTTTCCCTTGCTGGAACCCTCCCTTTCGCGCATTACCTCGGCGCATTGTCAATTGGTAATGCTTTCTTTTTATTTTTTTATTTTTTTTTTTGTAGCCTTATGATGACCTGAAAACACCCAAGGGCCAGCCCAGCCGCTCCAAAATCTAAAGGTACCTGCAAAGTTAAAGCAGCCCTTACACCCTCAACCGTGCCTGCCGAGCTCACATGAGCTACCAAATCTGTGGCAGCCACTCACGAGCATACGTGCCCTGCTATCCTCGTCCCCCGTTCCCGCAAGAATTTCAGCCACTCCGCAGCCCCTATTATCCTCGCCCCCTGCTCCCTCTAAGCTGAAAAAAACAACAAGCTCAGCGCGCACAGGCCAACCCACTCACGAGACCCGAAGCAACCCGCTCCTCATCCCCCGCTCCCACTGACAACCACCCGCTAACTTGTGAAGAAAACTCCATGATCTGACCACAATACCATGGCTCTTTAGGTCTCTGGTCCATCAAGCAGTGAGAGACAGGCAGAGAGTAATACAGAACACAATCACACACACACAAGTGTTACGTTCTTTGAGCACAGAGGGAAGACAATAAGCGGACTATGGACAGGCATAATTCCACGCTTATTGAATTCAAAGTCCTCCTTCTAAAAAGCTCCTTTTTATTAGAGAAAAAGAGGAAGTAACAGTCATTTATTATAACCATGAAATAACACAAGGTGTCGCCAAAGTTCTTTTTACAAAGTAAGATCTGATTACAGTATATTAGATGAAATTCACTCAATTATGACAAAATTGTTTATAATTGCAAAAGTTGCAAAAATTATGTTTTGTCAGCAGTGACTGTACAATGAACTATGGTTGCACAGTTCATAGCCTTTATGCTTAGTTAACACTGTTCCATCTATTTTAAAGACGGTTACAGAGAACTCATGATCATGACATCCTATTCTATTTAAAAGGAAGTAGGTGAGAAGTCAAACTTCTAAACACATTTTGTATCAAGAAATTCATCCATCTTCAATTACATATTGGGGATTCTGGTATCCCTTTATCTGTCCATGTCTACAACTTGCGCACTCGAACCCGCTCTGATACCCCTTAAGGCCCCAGGCCCACCGTCAAAATGTTGGCTGCGCTCTTCACACATCCGGCGTCTCCGGCATCCGACCAAAAGAGGCCGGAGCCACGCCGCACCTCCACCCAAAACCCCCAGCGACCGCTCACTCTCTCTCTCCCATTGGCTCCCGCGCTACCAAACAACTCGCGGGGCCAATGGGAGAGCTGCCTACCTTCCATCCCGCCCCCCCCAATGCCGGCATACACCAACGGGGCGCTCACGTGGCCGCCCCCCCCCCCCCCCGGTTAATGCCAGCCACGTGCACAAGGCTCCGCGGCCTTGCTGTTCTGCTCTGTTGCCTGTTTTCTGGCATGTTATTGTTATTAAGCACTGAAGGATTAAAGATTTAGAAGTCACTATTTAGAATGTAGAAGCTCTCATAGCATGCTTCTGACTCTATGTAGCTCCAGGCACCTCTTCCTGATTATTTTTGTTTTATTTACTAATGTTTTTGAGCAATTTTTATTTTTATTTTTAGTAATAGGATGGGATTATATGCTATTCTATTTGAGTTAATTTGGCTTTATTTCTTTGATATATTTATTGCATTCTATTTTGACTTTTTTTACTGTATTTGATATTTTCTGCTTCAGGCAGGGTAGAAGTATCAAATAAATGCATAAATAAATGTCAACCATTTGTCCAAAAATGAGTTTATTAAGACATTGCATTTCCAAAAAGGCAGGTACATTGTGACCAGCTCCTGCTGTATTTGGGAGGTTCAACCTGCAGCACATCAGTTTCAACCAGGGCCATACCTAGCCCAGTGTGAGCGGTTCAGCCGCATAGGGCGCAAAAATCTAAAGGCGCATTTACAATGGGACTGGAAGTTGAAACCCCCACTGGAAGTAAGTGCTTACCATTAGACCTCCTGAATTCAGGGCCCCTGGCAAGGTAAGCATGGCAGGAGAATGGCAATGGATTTTTTTTTATTTATTTATTTAAATTTCTATACTGCTAATTCCAAAAGATCACTTGTGGTTTACATTTGAGCAGCAATGAATTGTAAGCAGTTACAAATTCATTTTACAGGGAACATGGTTATGTACAGAAACTATGTAGAATAAAGACAAACAATAAAACAGTAAAAACTGTTAACTTTATACAGGATGTCATTGTGTATCTAGTGAGTATTTATCAGGAGTGTATGTGCTGAGTGAGAGGTACTTAGGGTGTTGGGTTAAGTTATGGAGCCAAAGTGTTGTGTGAAAAGGTGTGTTTTAATTTTTTTCTTAAATGTGGAAAGGTCTTTTGTCTCTAAGAGAGACTTTCAGGAAGTGTGTTCCAAAGAGTGGGTGTGCAGTGTGAAAATGCTCTATTATTTGTGATCTTTTTAGCTTTAATATAGTCTGGTGCTGTTAGCAGTTTGTTTTTGTTATAGTTTCTTTGGTTACGAGTGGTCTTATCAATGGATATGAATGATGATAGGTAGGATGGAGACATGTCATTGATTAGTTTGAATGAAGTTATAATTATTTTGTATTGGCTGCGGGAGTGTATAGGGAGCCAGTGTAGGTTGCCTAGAATGGGGGTGATATGGTCTAATG
This sequence comes from Ichthyophis bannanicus, assembly GCA_033557465.1. Taxonomy (NCBI): domain Eukaryota; kingdom Metazoa; phylum Chordata; class Amphibia; order Gymnophiona; family Ichthyophiidae; genus Ichthyophis; species Ichthyophis bannanicus. Next base: position 304,777,462 of record CM066039.1, read on the forward strand.
GGCTGGAGCGTGTTGCTATTCTTGCGGCGATGTGTTGTGCAATTTGTAAGGGACAAATTGTTTGTTTAGGCAAGCCTTGGAGTAGGGCGTTTTGAAGGAAAATGAATCCCTCTTCAGGTAATACTGTCTTCCATCTTTGTGCTAACGTCTATAGCTCCAGGCCTAAGAAGGAAAATGCCTGCTGACCTTTTCATCTTTTCACACTAAAACTGCAGAAATAGCAGTGTGGAGCTATGGAATAAGCTAATATCCTGACCCAGAGCTGAGACAATGAGAACTACACAGCTAGTGACAAAACTGTCACTTGGGCCCCCCTTGAATGATCAAAGGGGAAAACGAAGAACTTTATCTACAGGAACCACAGTCAGCACACAGCTATGAAGATTACCATGAGAATGATTTTAGACAGGATGCCAAAGGAGAAAAGAAGGGAGGGCAGAAATTGAGGAGCAGATTTGCTTGATAGGGAACATGAAAGGAAGGGAATCTGCATATTAGTAGTGTTATAACAAACGCTGTGAAAAGCTCTTATTCAATCACTCACCCACAGAAGGAAAACTCACAGACAGGCTGGAATGCAAACAGGATCTTTAATGTGCACAGGTTCAGACAGAGAGCCGGTACCCTCCACAAAAGAGTCTGAGCCCCGAGGGACGTCCTTCAGTGCCTTAAATACAGTATAATTTCAAACTCATTCTGTAATCCCATTTGCCACAGGTATTTCTTGTCCACCAATCAGCAGCCCCTGGGGAAGGTACCTGGGTGACCTGTCCAAACCGGTGTGCTCTGGTCTTTTGGTTTCTGGGCTAGGGGATACTGTGCTCAGACCTGGAGTGGGGGAAGGGTGTCTACTGAAATAGCAGGCTGATTACTTTATGTAAGAGCCTCATGGCTTGGGGGAAGGGTCAGGCACTTGTGTAAGAGCCTCATGGCTTGGGGGAAGGGTCAGGCACTTGTGTAAGAGCCTCATGGCTGCCTCACTCCCCCCTTTTTAAGTGAGACCTCAACCGCTAGAGGCGGTAGAGGGCAGTATTACTGGAGGCAAGCCGCAGAGGAGTGTATTGGGTCAGGGCCATAACAGTGGTAGCAGCCTTGCGTTCTACCAGGGTGTTGAGGGTGGTGGAGAATGGAGCGGTGGAGAATGGGGATAGAACATGGTATGAGGGCACATACTAGGAAGAGAAGGAAAACTCCTATAGCTAGGGTTTTAAGGCCCCCCAACCAACCAAACAATTTGAAGAACCACCCCGTCCCCAGTCCCATGGACGGGTCTGAGATTTGCTTCGCTAAGTCACGTAGGTCTTGGATTGAGCGTTCAATGGACACACTTTCATCTGTGAGGTTAAAACAACACATTCCTTCGAATTCCTCACACCCATGGTTGAGGCGTAACAGCAGGAAATCTATGGTCATTCTATTCTGTAGAATTGCTGTACGTAGGCTGGACAGCTCGTAATTTATGGAAGCTAGTATGGTTGAGGTGAGGTTAATGGTCTTGGCTAGGGAGCAAGCGAGTCGGCTTACCTCCAGGGAGTTGTGTAGGGCCAACCCAGGTGTCCCAAGGATTGATACTGACAGTCCAAGAGCTGTCTCATCACTGTAAGGCTCTACGTTTGAGTTACAGGTCGAGGACATGGGGGCAGAGCGGGGATAACTGGGGGGCCGGACGAAGGCAGCAGTTGTAAGCCTAGCAAAAGTGCACAGACCACCAGTGGCATTTGCAGGGACGTAAGTGTACGTCATTTTGCCACATACTAAAAACCAGCCTAAGGGAAGATACATTTCTGAGTGTGAATAGGATACATTTGTAACAGAGCTGCATGATAACACAGTATTTGATACATTGTTTCCTCCCCTCTTTGCATTGACAAAAAAGAAACAATCAGTAGCATTTAGAGTGGAAACTACCTGTAAGGAAAAAGGCACTTGGTTGAAAAGTGTAGAAGTCGGTCGGGTAACCCCAATATGGTAGAAATATATTCCAGGTTGTTTACAGTTTAAATTAGCAAGCATAGTGAAGTTCTGCATCTCACACAAACTAGACGGTACAGCAATAAGAGAGGTTTGTAAAGAGTTGCGTATACAAAAGTTTGTCATGTTCAGAGCAGTTTGGGCGAGTAATACTGCTGTGTTAGTAGTCTCTGCACTTGTTGGAAAACGGGCCCATGTCAGGGAAACAAGTAAGGCTAGGGCACCGCTTCTCATTCTGCTCCCGGATCTGGAAAAGGGGGTCTCGTAGATCAGTCTCTCCGGGGGTCTCGTCGGCAGTCTGTTAGAGCCCTTTACTGGGCAGAAAGGTCCCTCTTCAGTTTCAAACGCAGGGGTTGATCTGGAATCGGGACTGCGGTCCAGGCTGGAACAACTTCTGGTGCAGCGGGCTTGACACGAGAGTAATGGATCCACGGAGCGACTTCAGCCACCTTAACAGCCGTGGGGGTGGTCAGCAGAACAGTATACGGGCCACGCCACTGGGGGGTCAATGGATCTTTCTTCCACTCCTTGACCCACACTTGGGAACCAGGCTGGTGCGTATGGAGCGCTTCAGTCAGGTTGATGGGGAGTCGCTCCTGGATCCACCGGTGCAATTTCTGCAATACAGAACTGAGAGCCGACAGTTCCTGCCGGGTTATTTCTGAACCTTTCTGCATTAAATCTCCATGGACACCCTGTATGAGGGGTGCAGGGCGACCATATACAGCTTCAAAGGGGGAAACACCGATACCCTTTCGTGGGGCTGACCGTATGCGGAGCAGAGCTATAGGGAGCAATTGGGGCCACTCAGTCTATTGTCTTAAAACACCAAGCACATGTAAATTTGCTCAGTTCAAATAATTTAAAACCAAAGAGAGGAAGTGTTCTCTGGTATTGCTGTGGCTGCATTGTTTCTCACTGGAACAATTGCCTCAGCTCAATTGCCCTACATATGCCAACCAACAGGCCTCCAGGTAAAAGAGTGAGTGCCCCATGGTACTCAGCTGATCTCAAAGCATCGCTTAACCAATTACGGAAACTAGAGAAACGCTGGCGCCGATCTCATTCTTTAAATGACCAGACAACATACAACTGTCATCTGGCTGCGCATCGCAATGCAATCACCGACACGATGAAGCAGTACTACTCTGACACCTTAAAGAAATCGCTTAATAAACCACATGACCTTTTCGACCTGGTCAAGACTTTATCGAAGGAACCATCCTCTGGACCTCCATTTGAGTTAAACCCACAAGATTTTGCAACCTACATCCAATCCAAGATATGCCAGACCAACAAAACCTCTACTACAACCTCCACCACAGAGCAAGACTGCCAAACAACCCTAACCATGTTTTCTACCCCCACCAAGAGAGGAATTGAAGACACTATTGCAGCCCTTAATACCACTACTGCCCAGACCGATCCATGCCCAGCCTTCTGGATCAAGGAGTTTCGCTGTCATTTCAGCCCAGTACTGTCCAAAATAATGAACCTCTCCTTCTCAACCGGCTCTTTCCCTTCAGCCCTTAAACACACCTCTATCAGACCTCTGCTAAAAAAACTGCAAGCTCGATCCCCAACAGGTGGAATCCTACAGACCCATATCCAGCATTCCACTTCTTGCGAAGATCATTGAAAAGGAGGCTCAACGGCAATTGCAGGATCACATCGACTCCGCTGCACCGTTAGACCCCTGCCAACATGGTTTTAGGGAATTCCATGGAGTGGAAACCCTCCTTACCACTCTCTTCTGCAATATAATCACCGGCATTGATGACATCCGTCAAGGATTTGCTCTCATATTTCTGGACATCGCTGCAGCTTTTAATTCAGTAAATCACGAGCTTCTACTAGGACGACTGGTTGACAAAGGCATTAATGGAAGAGCGCTCGAATGGTGCAGATCCTACCTGTCCGAAAGATGGCAGCATGTTCGTTCTGGAGGGATAAATTCTGAACCTTTCCACCAAAGCCAAGGAGTCCCACAAGGATCCTCCCTTTCTGCGCTCCTGTTCAATATTTACATGCAGCCAATTTGTAATATCATCAGGTCATTCAATGTTGATTGCATGCTATACGCAGACAATGTCCTGCTTTACATACCCTTCTCTACTGAGCATCTGGACCTCTCCCCACTGACGAGTTGCTTCAATGCAATATCTGACTGGCTTCTTTCTCAAAACCTCAGAATACAACATAAGGAAACGGAAGTACTCTTCATTACGAGGAATCCCAACTTACCCCACCACAATATCTTAAAGTAAAAGAAGCTGAGCTGCAATCTAAATCCTCAATACGATACCTGGGAGTCACCTTAGATCAGGGGTCACCAACCTGCGGCCCGCGGGCCGCATGCGACCCGCGAGGTCCCTTCGTGCGGCCTGCGAGGCTCTACCCCGGTGCGGCCCGCCAAGGATGCTGCTACAAGTACCGGCAAACTCACCGACTCCTTCTTCTGCAGACGCGGCTCCCTGCCTCTTAGGGAACTGCGGCTGTGCTTGTAAAATCATCACGGAGCCCTTCCTGTCTTGACGGGCTCCGTGCAGCATTGTCCCGCCTCCAAAGGAAGTGGTAAACAACTTCCTTTAGAGGCGGGACAATGCTGCACGGAGCCCGTCAAGACAGGAAGGACTCCGCGATGATTTTACAAGCACAGCCGCGGTTCCCTAAGAGGCAGGGAGCCGCGGCTGCAGAAGAAGGGAGGGAGCTGACATGGAATAATTTTCAAAGCAGAAGTACAGGTATGAGCATTGTTTTTTTTCGCGGGGGCGGGGAGAAGGGGGGTGCGGCCCGTGAGTCTACCGGTAGTCGGCTGTGCGGCCTGCGGCCCTCTGGAGGTTGGTGACCCCTGCCTTAGATCAACGCCTGGATATGAAGGCCCACATAGGAAACATAGTCAGATCAGTTTACGCCAAGATCTGCTCACTTAGGCATCTACGTTCCATGCTTGAACCAACTGATTTCCGGACAATTTTCCAGGCGTTGGTTATACCTCATTTTGACTATGCCAATGCCATATTACAAGGTCTTCCCCAATCTACATGAAACCCGCTGCAGCTAGCCATGCACGCGGCAGCAAGAGTCCTCCACGGAGCCTCCAGGAGCGACCACGTGACGCCTCTGCTGATACAGTTGCATTGGCTACCCATTCAGGCTAGAATAGTTTTCAAGACCTTGATAATCACTTTTAAAGCTGTTAACAATCTCTCATCTGCATCCTTAACCTCCCTCATCCAGATCACATCCCCAAATAGAGCAAGAAGATCCACGGCTATAAACTCCCTAAAAGTCCCGAAGGCACTTACTGTTTGCACTAAATCGACAGCCAACAGAGCCTTCAGTCTCAGTGCCCCAAGATGCTGGAATGCATTACCCCCTGATATCCAGGCTATTAAGAGCCTACCACAGTTTAGGAAAGCCCTCAAATGCCACCTCTTCAACAAGTACCTTATAGAGCCCAACGGCATCCCCTAGAGCTCAAAGACACCCACTGATACCATTCCCAGACAAATTTATGGTATCTCAACAACACACCAAGTTTGATACTCAAACCCATAGTGGGTTTGTGTTTTCTATGAAACCTCTGTGCTTATGATTCCATGTTGTAAGTTTTGTAAATAGTTTACCCCTGTTATCCAAGTTTTTTTGTGCCCTGTTACCTGTAAACTCATACGTGTTAACTGTACTGAGCATTTTGTTCCATGTAAACCGCGCTGATGATGAATAGTGCGGTATATAAGAGACTGTAAATAAATAAATAAATAAATAAAAGCTCAGTGCTATAAAAAGAGAAGTATGTGCCATCCTGTTTCCTCTCATGATTGTGGATTGATAAACACAACAGCAGCACCTTGTTTGCTGTGTGTGTGAGTTATACGTTTTTTTTAGGAAAATGCACTTTGTTTTGAAAAACATTCCTGATTTCAGTTTTGGAGGAACAACTACAAAAAACAGATATATGTTTATGCACCATAAATTTATCTAGTTTATCCTTATGTATGTATGTTATCAAATGTAATCCTTACAGAACTATATTTATGCAAATGTCCAGTTTTAGATGAGCAAGCACGGGACGAGTAAAATCGTATTGTTTCTTTTGAACTTGCATGCCCTTGAATCTGTTAGAATTTGGTTAAAGACAGTACCTTAAGTGACTGGAAAAAACAAAATCTTGCTTGTCATCAATGATCCAGGGGAAGTTTGGGAAAGAACACAGGTAGAGAGAGAAAGCTTTAGTCATTTAATAATTTTCATGTTATGCTTAATAAAGTTTTTTAAAGGATTGTTTTAGTTTTAAAGAGACAATGTTAGGCTTAAATGAGTGTTTGGTATGTTAGAACAGCCTTATCAAAAAAGATACTTTAGTATGTCATCAAAAAAAGGAGTTTGATGAAATGATGAGCACTTGACTCTGCAATCCTAGCCCAGACACAGGGCCGGCCCGTCCATTGAGCAAGAATGTTTTTTGCACAGGGCCCCGCGTTTCAGGGGGCCCCGCGCAAAAAACATCTTGCATCCCAGATTCCCAGCTAAATTTAAAAAAAAAAAAACAGAAACCGGCTGCTGCTGCCGCTGCCGCCGTGGCAGCGGCAGAATGGAGAGGGGCCCTTTTACCGTCCTTACCACCCCCCCCCCCCACCATCAGCCCAGCTAAGTTAAAAAAAAAAAACAGAAACCGGCTGCTGCTGCTGCTGCCGCCGTGGCAGCGGCAGAATGGAGAATCCCGCGGGGCCCCCCTGTCCTGAAGTCTTCTATGCGGCCTCCGTCGGCTGTCAGAGCTGCGCGAAGAGAGAGAGCTTCTCCTCTCGCAGCTCTGTTAATCACGCCGCGGGGCTGATGGGAAATCCCATCAGCCCCGCGGCGGGATTAACAGAGCCGCGAGAAAGGGAAACTCTCCCTTCGCACGGCGCTGAAACGCCCGCGATGAGGCCGCTTAGATGACTGCTGGACAGGGGGGCCCCGCGGGATTCTCGATTCGGCCGCTGCCACGGGGGCAGCGGCAGCAGCAGCCGGTTTCTTTTTTTTTTTTAAAACTTAGCTGGGCTGATGGGGGGGGGGAGGGGTAAGGACTGTAAATGGGCTGATGGGGAGGGAGGGGGGGTAAGGACTGTAAATGGGCTGATGGGGAGGGGAGGGAGGGAGGGAGGGGGGGGGGTAAGGACTGTAAATGGGCTGATGGGATGGGAGGGGGGTAAGGACTGTAAATGGGCTGATGGGGGGGTAAGGACTGTAAATGGGCTGATGGGGAGGGAGGGGGGTAAGGACTGTAAATGGGCTGATGGGGAGGGAGGGAGGGAGGGAGGTAAGGACTGTAAATGGGCTGATGGGGAGGGAGGGAGGGAGGGGGTAAGGACTGTAAATGGGCTGATGGGGAGGGAGGGGGGGGTAAGGACTGTAAATGGGCTGTTGGGGAGGGAGGGAGGGGGGTAAGGACTGTAAATGGGCTGATGGGGAGGGAGGGAGGGGGGTAAGGACTGTAAATGGGCTGATGGGGAGGGAGGGAGGTGGGGTAAGGACTGTAAATGGGCTGTTGGGGAGGGAAGGGGGGGGGGTAAGGACTGTAAATGGGCTGATGGGGAGGGAGGGAGGGGGTAAGGACTGTAAATGGGCTGATGGGGAGGGAGGGAGGGGTAAGGACTGTAAATGGGCTGATGGGGAGGGAGGAAGGGGGGGTAAGGACTGTAAATGGGCTGATGGGGGGGGTAAGGACTGTAAATGGGCTGATAGGGAGGGGGGGAAAGAACTGTAAATGGCCGAATAGGGAGGGAGGGAGGGGGGGTAAGTAATGTAAATGGGCTGATGGGGAGGGAGGGAGGGAGGGAGGGGGGGGTAAGGACTGTAAATGGGCTGATGGGGGGTAAGGACTGTAAATGGGCTGATGGGGAGGGAGGGAGGGGGGTAAGGACTGTAAATGGGCTGATGGGGAGGGAGGGAGGGGTAAGGACTGTAAATGGGCTGATGGGAAGGGAGGAAGGGGGGGTAAGGACTGTAAATGGGCTGATGGGGGGGGTAAGGACTGTAAATGGGCTGATAGGGAGGGGGAAAGGACGGTACATGTGCTGAGGGGTATGGAGTGAGGGGGGGAAAGGACTGTAAATGGCCTGATGGGGAGGGAGGGAGGGAGGGAGGGAGGGGGGTAAGGACTGTAAATGGGCTGATGGGAGGGAGGGGGGTAAGGACTGTAAATGGGCTGATGGGGGGTGTAGGACTGGTAATGGGCTATAGGGGATTCGGACTGGAAGTGGGCTGATGGGGGGGGGTTAAGACTGGGAATGGGCTATGGGGGGTTAGGACAGGTAATAGACTATGGAGGGGCTAAGACTGGAAATGGGCTGATGGGGGAAGTTATGACAGGTAATGGGCTATGGGGGGCTACGACTACAAGTGGGCTGATGGGGGATTAGGACTGGAAACGGGCTATGGGGCGGTGGGCTAAAACTGGAAATGGGCTGTGGGGGGCGTTAGGACTGGTAATAGGCTGTGGGGGGCATAAGGACTGGTAATGGGCTATGGGGGGGTTACAACAGGTAATGGGCTATGGGGAGCTACGACTACAAGTGGGCTGATGGGGGGATTAGGACAGGTAATGGGCTGATGGGGGGTTACAACAGGTAATGGGCTATGGGGGGGCTAGGACTACAAGTAGGCTGTTAGGGGGTTAGGACTGGTAATGGGCTGTGGGGGGCGTTAGGACTGGTAATGGGCTGTGGGGGCGTTAGGACTGGTAATGGGCTGGGGGGGTTAGAACTGGTACTGGGCTATGGGGGGGTTACAACAGGTAATGGGCTATGGGGAGCTACGACTACAAGTGGGCTGATGGGGGGGTAGGACTGGTAATGGGCTATAGGGGATTCGGACTGGAAGTGGGCTGATGGGGGGATTAGGACAGGTAATGGGCTATGGGGGGGTTAGGACAGGTAATGGGCTGATGGGGGGTTACAACAGGTAATGGGCTATGGGGAGGTACGACTACAAGTGGGCTGATGGGGGGATTAGGACAGGGCTATGGGGGGGTTAGGACAGGTAATGGGCTGATGGGGGGTTACAACAGGTAATGGGCTATGGGGGGGCTAAGACTACAAGTAGGCTGATAGGGGTTTAGGACTGGTAATGGGCTGTGGGAGCGTTAGGATTGGAAATGGGCTGATGGGGGACTAGGACTGGAAATGGGCTGATGCAGGGACAAGAAGGGAGCAGATGCTGGGTGGGGCTGGAACTAGAAAGGAGCTGATGTTGGGGGAGGATTAGAATGGGTTGGAGCTGGGAGAGTGAAATGGAGAGGGAAAAATATTTTGCGTGGGAGGGAAGACAAATCTACAATTGGCCGGATATTGGGAGAGTAAGTGGGGATTGAGGATGGAGGGATAAAATTTGAGTGGATGAAATAGGAATGAGGAAAGAGCAAAAGGAGAAAGATTAGTATGTTAAAGCAGATGTAGAGAGAGAATGGAAAAAAAAACAAGAAGACAGAAGAAAGGACAAATGGACAGCAGATGGAGAGTTAGCAGAAGACACGAAGAAGAAACCAGAAGAAAGTGGCTGGAACAATTGCAACTGAAAAAAAATGCACAAAAGGTAGAAAAATATCTCTTTATTTTGAATTTATTAACTGGAATATGTCAGCTCTGGGAAATGTGCATCATTAATTTTTGCGCTTTGTTTAGTACAAGAGGAAATTAATTTATAGTTTTATTTCTACAGTGTTGTTGTATATTCCAAGTTTGGCTTTTTGGGGGTTCCCAGTTTAATTATTGTCTTCCTGTTTCTAAATTGTGATTCCTTGTTTGGTGATGGTCTATGTTCTGCATGTGTAACTGAGCTGAGGTATTCTGTTTATGTAATTCCTATTTGACATTGCCACTTGTTCTTTCCCCAGTAGGTCATGTATTATTGTTCTCTGAAATGTATTGGTTTAATATTTGCAGTGTTGTCTTTTGATAGTTAGGGTATGGTGCTTTGTGAGTCCTGGTAGTGCTGTTAGGATACGGCAGGTTTGCTATGGGTTCTAAATGGGCAGTGTTTGTAGTAGTTCCTAATGTGCCTGGCGGTTGGTACTGGATTATAGTAATGTAGAAACCTTTTAGTCTTTCTTTATCCATATACTCATTAAGAGGCACGTTTACTAAAAGTTAGTAGTGTATGGTAACATTATGCAAATATTTATGCAAATGAGGCACCTTATGCAAATGAGGCCCCGCACCGAGTCTCCGCACATGGCCCCGCACCCCCCTTGGGCCGCCCCTGCCCAGACATAAGCGTAATAATTGGAACTGACACTTGGGGGTATGTTTACTAAACTGTCTTAACGTGCGCCCGGCGTTAGTGTGCAGGATGCCATAAAAGGAGTGGGTGTTTCGGTCTTAAAGTAGCAAAACGGGATTATCGCGCGATAACGTGTGCTGCGCACATTATCGGGCGAGACGCCGCTAAGCACGTTAACGCGCGGTAATCTTAAGTAGGCATGCAGACATGCAAGCACAGAAACAGAGGTGTAGCACAATGGTTAATACACTGACTGATGGTACAGGGGTCATGAGTTTGATCCCCCAGTGTGCCTAATCCATAAGGCTGGCTGAGGCATTAGCATTTACGTGTAAGTATTGATTTTTGAGGCATTTTATTTGTAGTTTAATTAGTGCTGCCAGCAAACACACCCTCACGTGCCATAACCTAAGGTGCCGCATAAGGCACCCTATAAGGCACTCCATAGGGCACATTATAAAGTGCACTGTCCACCAAGGCACCCTATAATGTCCCCTATAGGGCACCTGATAAGGCACCTTATAAGGCGCTTTATGGTTACAGTACACTGAGGGTGTTTTTGCTGGCAGCACTAATGTACATTTATTTATTTACATTCTCTTATATACCGCGCTATTCTGCATCAGTGCGGTTTACATTGAACAAACTGAAATTACATTGAACAGGGCATTATAACTTGGAGATAACTATTTTACAGGGAACATGGGCTATGGAGGGTTAAGTGGCTTGCCCAAGACCACAAGGAGCACCTGTGGGGCTAGAAACCCCAGTCCTTCCGGCCCAAGGTTGCTGTCCTCTAGTGGGATTTGAACCCCCGACCTTCCGGCCTGAAGTACCTTGCCCCAACCACTAGGCCACTCCTCCACTCCACTCCACTCCTCCACATTAAAAATAGACAATGCCTTGGACAGCCTTATCAAAGAACCCCACCATGGGTTTGAACCCATGACCTCTGGCTCCACAGGCAGTGAAGTAACCAGTGGGCTACAGCTCTATAGCTGCTAACAAACCCCTGGCTGGCTGCAGAAGGACTGCACGTCACCACACAAACTGTCTGCTGTGGTTACCCAGATAGGGTTAAACCACCCATACCCATGATGCACTGCACATGCAAATCAGATGGGCATAAGATGGGGTATGCACCCCCACAGCACCTCGGCCTGGTAGAGGGAACTGACCGTGTGTGGTACTGGCACAGAGTAGCTACAGACTGTCACATTGTGCAGGTACTGTGCTCACCCTGAGGGTGAGGTGGGGCGCCCAACCCCAGATCCAGTGCTACTGTGTGTGATAGGTAGTCCCTGCAGACACACCTAGGATAAATCTGTGTCCTTCTGTATTTCTCAGTCATGTCTAGCCCTTATGGACTATGATGCACCCAGAATAGTACATATCCTGTGTTGGTGCCATGGTTACATGATGTAGGTGAAGGGGGGGTGTTTGGACCCATAGGCAGATTATGTACCACCACACAACCCACCCTCTGAGGCTCAGGGTGGGAAACAGGATCGCCCACCAACAGATCCACATTCTACCTCCCTGCAATGGTGGCAGTAGAGGGGACCAGCAACCCCAGTCCTGCTGGGGAAAAGACACCCTACAGAGCAGGCAATGCAGAGCTGTACACATCCATAAAGCAATAGCAGACAGACAGTAGGCCTGGAAATGCTCAGCTGCCCCCCACCACTATCTGACATTCTCCAGCAGCAAGCCTCCAGCCGCTGCACCCTGCAAGGTGTTCCAGCAAGACACATACTAGCTGCAGACAGTCTGCTAGCTAGTCCATAGTGCATGTTCCTGGAAGAGATGCATGTACCCAGAACTGGGATGTCAGCATACACAACAAGCAGATAAGTCAGTGACTGGGCCCCAAAAGAGAACACATAAATATCACATGAGAGAAATACTATATAGCACTATGGGGGAACCTAGCCATGCTGTGGTCACTGCTCAGTCAGGGTGAAAGTGACCTCCCAGCAGGACATGCTGTGGCCACCCTGTCTGTGCAGGTGGTGGCCGGGCACTACAATGTCCAAGCCATTGCCCTATGCTCTGTACAGATGAATCCAGGCCAGGCCACCCTATCCAGGCTATTCCCACAGTACCTTGCTCCTCATTATGCACATTGGCAGGCCAATTTATTTATTTACATTCTCTTATATACCATGCTATTCTGCATCAGTGCGGTTTACATTGAACAAACTGAAATTACATTGAACAGGGCATTATAACTTGGAGATAACTATTTTACAGGGAACATGGGCTATGGAGGGTTAAGTGGCTTGCCCAAGACCACAAGGAGCACCTGTGGGACTAGAAACCCCAGTCCTTCCGGCCCAAGGTTGCTGTCCTCTAGTGGGATTTGAACCCCTGACCTTCCTGCCTGAAGTACCTTGCCCCAACCACTAGGCCACTCCTCCACTCCAATACTCCATTCCAATACTTGCCAATACTGGCAACAGTGCAAGCAGTGTGGGCTGTGGAGGGTGTTTGCAGCCACCACACACTGGATAGACAGACACACACTCCCCACATCTATGCCAGCATTGTGCAACTATAGAGGTGTTTGGCAGCCCTGGCCACCGCACCAGTCCTGGGCACATTGCAGGCATGGCTATTGTACGCAATACTGTTGGGGTCACTCCCCAGGGTGGTAAACACTGTCAGACACAAGACCTGTAGCACACTCCACAGACATCAGAAAGGTTGCTATGATGCAGCTCACTCAGAAAATTGTACCTAACTTCGGAATTGCTATCTGCCAGTAATCATAGCAACCTTTTGATAGCTGTGTACCGTATTCCCAGGTTTAGGGTGGCATTGCTAAGATATGCAAGTGCTAGTATTGGGAGATGCATGCAGGGCCCAACATCCTGCCTCTCCAGGAGACATTGGATAATGGAGCCTGTGGGTGCGGGTGTGTCTGCCCCTGTTGGCCGCTGCTTTAGGGCAGAGGTTCCCGACTCCAGTCCTGGTGGGCCAGCCACTGTTCGGGTTTTCATGCTGTCCCTCATGAATATGCATGAGATACATCTGCATACCATGGGGGCGGTGCATAGAAATGCAGCACAGGCATCTTTATTAGAGACAGCATGGAACCTGAATGGTGTTTGGCCCTCCAGGACTGCATTTGGGAGACTCTGCTCTAGGTAATGCGCATGTTTATGGTGTCTGTGCTCTGTAGGGTAAAATGTAGATGTTTTGGACATGTTTATGTCATCTGCAATAAAGGTTCTGTCTGTATTAGCATGTTTTAGTAGTGGGTAAAATATGGGCACTTGGGTTGGCAGGAACCACAGCTGGGACTTGAACCTATGACCTTCTGCTTCTGAACATACTGGTTGTGTGCACTGCACCACTGTGTTGCCACAGAGACAGTGCCTTCCCTGGTGATACCATGACTGTTCATCAGACAGGGCCTGTCTGTCGCAGTGCATGGCACCCACCTACACAGGGCTAGGCCACGGTCTGCTCTGGGCAGCTGCCACTGCCCCCTCCACCACCAGTATCCCTCTGCCACCATGCTGACATGCCCTTCTGCTGGTGGTGCTGGTGGAGTGCAGTCTCAGGCCATCCAGTGTGCGGGTATGCGGCTGCCTATGGTGCGGGTTCTGGGTTAGGGGTGCCTGCATAGCTGTCCACGCTTCCCCCCAGCACCGCATGCCAATGTTCCGTGCCCTTGGGGGTACCTGCTGGGTACTATCCCCTGTGACTCTGTGGGGAGCACATGTTTTTTTTACATTTTCTTCTGTTCATTTGCAATGTTTATTTGCCCTTTTGTTCCGTGCACATGTATCACACTTATCACGTTTTGTAGGTTTCCCTGGTTTTGCTGTACATTGCTGACGGAAATGGTTTCTTTTCCCTTTAAATCGGCTCTAACGCCAGGGTTTCACTGGCGTTAGTTTTTGAGCCTCGGATTTCACAGCGTTAGTGTGCGGGGAGCCTCTCCCCTCCCACTCTCTGCCCATTGACCCTCTCTCTCTGCCCCTGGGGAGCCTTCCTCCGCCCTCTGGGAGCCTTTCCCCGCCTTCAGCGCTCGTTTGCGCCGCTGCGCGCGTTATCGCGCGCTAAGGTACCTGTGCGCCTGATAAAGCGCCATTATTGCGCGATAAGGTACCTTATCGCATGATAACGTCGCAGAGCGCACATTAAGATGGTTTAGTAAACATGCCCCTTGGAGACAGGCTAGATGTACTTGCATCCTGATGGGCTTTGGAAACACCTACACTGGCCATGTGGTGTTTCTAAATGCTTATCTACATTTTGCCTCTGTGTGCCCTGGCCAGACACATGAAGGTGAAAGGAGGAAAGATATCCACACAAATTTTCACAAGATTGGTACAATCCTAAATTTGAAAAAATTGAGGAAGTGTGGACATCTTGTCTGCAACTTTTCTGATCGGAAAAAAAAATCCATTAGCTAATTGAGTTGCTTAGGATTGACTGCTGTATGTAAGCAGCAATCCAAGATAGGGAACCTCCAAAACCTTAAAACCTTGTAAAACACGAAACTGTCTTGCCTTTGACTCTGTACAATATGAAAAATGCCCCAACTGAGGTCATTATTTGCAACCTGGAGACTGGATCCTGGCAAAAGCATACCACCAGCACATTCCACACTGCTATGTGAGGGACTGTTCCAAGTACTTCTGACAATACCAGAGCAGCCAAGGCCCTAGCAGCTGGAGAGAGAGAAGAGAAAACTCCTGAAGAAAATACACAAATTACTGTGTACTATTATCCATTGGCAAACCTGCTGATGTAGAATCCCCTTCGTTAATTGGCAAACTGAGAAGCCTAGAGTGGACTGAATTTATAGTTCTATATTTAATTTCTGTTATCATTGTAATCTTGCTGTTATTATTTACTTAAGATGTTGTTCTTTCTCCATTTTGTTGTGCTTTAGTAAGCCTACCCCTGATAAGACTATTCCAGCTATCCTTGAATATAACAAGAAAAACTGTAGCTGTCAGGAAGAAAGAAATTACACTAAATGTCCTTCCAATTTGGCAACAGTAACGTTGCTTCCCCCTTCTAGCTCTTGTGAATATACTAACCTAGCCCATAGACCTAGAGTTACTAATTTAAATGGTAACCTGTCTGATGCCCATCCTCTTATTCCAGAGGGGTTCCACTTGGTAGCGGTCCAATATTCAGGTAACAAGTAACCCTATATGAATTTCCTTTCTTTTCAAATTCCCTATGTTAGGTATAGAATTAATGGGATTCAGATCTCATGTGGCAACCTTGTCTTAAGAACATAAGATATGCCATACTGGGTCAGACCGAGGTCCATCAAGCCCAGTATCCTGTTTCCAACAGTGGCCAATCTAGGTCATACATACCTAGCAGTATCCCCAAAAGACACAGGTTCCACAATGCTTGTACTGGGTCAAGCACTGATTATCCTGGGTCCCTTTTTAATAGTGGTTTATGGACCTTTCCTCCAGGAACTTGTCCAAACCTTTTTTAAACCCAGCTACACTAACAGCCCTTACCACATCCTCCGGTAACAAATTCCAGAGTTTGATTACACGTTGAGTGAAAAAAATATTTTCTTATTTGTCTTAAATAGTTTACCCTGTAGCTTCATTGCATGTCCCCTAGTCTTTCTATATTCTGATAGCGTAAACAATTGATCCACGTTTACCTGCTCCACTCCATTCATTAATTTATAGACCTCTATCATATCTCCCCTCAGCCGTCTCTTTTCCAGGTTGAAGAGCCCCAACCTTTGTAGCCTCTCTTCATAGGAGTAGCCTTCCATCCCCTTCACCATTTTGGTGGCTCTTCTCTTTCTAATAATGTTATGTCCTTTTTAAGATACGGTGACCAGAACTGCACACAATATTCAAGGTGCGGTCGTACCTGGAACGATACAGAGGCATTATAATATCCTTTGTTTTATTTTCCATCCCTTTCTTTATGATACCTAGCATTCTATTTGCTTTCTTGGCTGCCGCTGCACACTGGGCAGAGGGTTTTAACATGTTATCCACGATGACTCCTAAATCTTTTTCCTGGGTGGTGGTTCCCAATGTGGAACCTTGCATTGTGTAACTATAGTGTGGGTTGTTCTTTCCTAGGTGCATAACTTTGCACTTGTCCACATTAAATTTCATCTGCCATTTGGATGCCCAGTCTTCCAATTTATCCAGATCCTCCTGCAGTTTTCCACAATCCTCTTGGGTTTTAACAACTTTAAACAGTTTTGTATCATCTGCAAATTTGATAACCTCACTCGTTATTCCCTTTTCCAGGTCATTTATGAATATGTCAAAAAGTAGCGGAGCCAGTACAGATCCCTGGGGTACTCCACTATTCACCTTTTTCCATTGGGAATATTGGCCATTTAGCCCTACCCTCTGCTTTCTATCTTTTAACCAGTTCCCGATCCACAATAGTACACTGCCTCCTATACCATGACTTTTTAGTTTCGCCAAAAGTCTCTGATGAGGGACCTTATCAAAAGCTTTCTGAAAGTCCAGATACACTATATCAATCGACTTCACCTTTGTCTACCTCTTTATGCACACCTTCAAAAAAACATATCAGATTAGTAAGACAAGATCTTCCTTGTCTAAAGCCATGCTGGCTGTCTCCCATTAGGCCATGACTATCTACATGCTGTGTAATTTTATTCTTTATGATGGTTTCTACCATTTTCCCCGGTACTGACGTCAGACTCACCGGTCTGTAATTTCCCGGTTCACCCCTGGAACCCTTTTTAAAGATTGGTGTTACGTTGGCGACCCTCCAATCTTCAGGTATTACAGATGATTTTAATGAAAGTTCACAGATTACCAATAGCAGGTCCGCAATCTCATATTTCAGTTCTTTCAACACTCTTGGATGTATACCATCCGGTCCAGGTGATTTGCTACTATTCAGTTTATCAAATAGTTGTAATATATCTTCCCGGTGTAGCGATATTTCTCTCAATTCCTCTGCAGTATCACCTTTAAATACCACTTCAGTCTTGGGTAACATCCCTACATCTTCCTCAGTAAAGACCGAAGCAAAGAATTCATTCAGTCTCTCTGCTATAGCCTTGTCTCCTCTTACTGCCCCTTTTACCCCTCTATCATCTAATGGCCCAACGGACTCTCTCACAGGCCTTTTGCTAAGAATGTACTTGAAAAAGTCTTTATTTCGTGTTTTTGCTTCCGTAGCAAGTTCCTTCTCAAATTCTCGCTTTGCGTGCCTTATCAATGCTTTGCATTTAACTTGCCAGTGCTTGTGCTGTTTCCAGTTTTCTTCGTTTGACTCTTTTTTCCATTTCCTGAAGGATGCTTTTTAGGCAGCAACAGCCTCTCTGACCTCACCTTTAAACCATGCTGGCAGTCTTGTCATGTCTCCATCTCTTCAGTGAGTGTCACTGGAGGTTCCGGATGGCCGAGTTTAGAAGGGCACACTATGGGGACAGCAGGAGGGACCTGAAGTGGGATTCAAGAGGGAAATGAATGAAAATGAATCCCTCTTCAGGTAATACTGTCTTCCATCTTTGTGCTAACGTCTATAGCTCCAGGCCTAAGAAGGAAAACGCCTGCTGACCTTTTCATCTTTTCTCACTAAAACTGCAGAAATAGCAGTGTGGAGCTACGGAATAAGCTAATATCCTGACCCAGAGCTGAGACAATGAGAACTACACAGCTAGTGACAAAACTGTCACCTGGGCCCCCCTTGAATGATCAAAGGGGAAAACGAAGAACTTTATCTACAGGAGCCAACTTTATCTACAGGAACCAGAGTCAGCACACAGC
Source organism: Ichthyophis bannanicus (assembly GCA_033557465.1). NCBI lineage: Eukaryota > Metazoa > Chordata > Amphibia > Gymnophiona > Ichthyophiidae > Ichthyophis > Ichthyophis bannanicus. The sequence continues at coordinate 304,795,464 of CM066039.1, forward strand.
TATGAAGATTACCATGAGAATGATTTTAGACAGGATGCCACAGGAGAAAAGAAGGGAGGGCAGAGATTGAGGAGTAGATTTGCTTGATAGGGATCATGAAAGGAAGGGAATCTGCATATCAGTAGTAGATTTGTCTCAAGCTTAAAAGTGGATATAGCAGAGAAATTCAGATAGAGAGACAGACATTAGCTGATCTCACTGGAGTGAGAAAGGCGGTCTCTGTCCCAGGACCTTTTTACACTTAAGTCAGGTGCTTTGCTTGTTATAGATGTATTGATGCTATGGATTGATATTAAAATTTGTACCTTATAAGATAAAAAAGCAAAGCTTGTGATGTTACAGACCTGGCAAAAATAAAATAAAGATAAATAAAAAAAATGTCCATGCTCTTACGGTGGCACGAGCAATTTGTTTAAGGATGTTGGGGCGGACATTGCAGCCATAATACAAAATTAGAAAATTCCCCAAATAATCGTAGGGGAAGTCCAGAAAACCCCCCAACAGTTTGCATAGTCAAAATGTGGGATCACGAGTGCCTTAAGTACGGATTTAAAGTCATTAGAGTGCAGTAGGGGGTGAAGTTGTTTTAATAATCTCAGTTTGTAGTAGATTTTTCTTGTGGTATTTTTTATGAATGAGGTCATATTCAGGGTGCGATCAAGTTTCACACCAAGATATTTTATCTCTTCTTTGACCATTATGATTGTGTCTTGTAATATGATATTAGGTGGGGCTGTGAAGTTTAGATTACATGTTATGTATAGGGCCTCCGTCTTGTTGAAGTTGATCTTCAGATTGTTGTCAGTGAACCACTTGAGTAGTTCAGTGAAACATTCATTGATGTGTTGGATTGGGAAGTTGTTAATTTTGAACGGAAGATATATCATGATATTGTCCGTGTATATGTGATACAGGAGTTTGAATCTTTTAAAGATGGAGCAAATGGGTTGCAGGTAAATGTTAAATAAGACAGCGGAGAGGGCAGAACCCTGTGGGAGACCTTGTTCTTGGTTATATATGTTGGAGGTTGTATTTCCTATTTTAACTTGCTGGGTTCTCTCTGACAAGTATGAATTGAACCATTGTAGAACAGTGTTGTTGATACCTATGTGTTGTAATCTGGATAGCATGATTTGATGGTTTACACTATCAAAGGCTGCGGAGATGTCGAGAAATATGAGGAAAAATGCGGTTTCAGTGTTATCAATACCCCGAAATATTTGATCAAAAAGTACAGTTAAGAGCGTCTCAACGCCATGGTATGGTCTACTCTAAAGCCATATTGTTGCTCATCTAAGGGGGCATGTGTATCAATATGGTCTTGTAGTTGTATGAGGATAGCTTTTTCAATAAGTTTAGTCAGTAGAGGAAGACTGGAGATTGGTCTATATGAGCTGGGGTTGTTTTTATTCATTGTATTATTCTTAAGGATTGGGCGTATGATAGCATGTTTAAGGGCAGGAGGCATGTAGCCAAGATGTTGAGATGTGTTGATGATGTGGGGGATAAGTGGTGTGAATTCTGTTTTTGTGGCTTTAATCCAGTGTACAGGACAGGGGGTCTAGGTAAGAGTGTTTACTGTTGTGATAATGTTTTCGAGTATTTTCTGTGAGGTCATGGAGAAGGTTGACCATAGATGCTGTGTCGTGGATGGGAGGGGATCTAACTTGTATTGATTAGGGTATTGTTGAGATATTTTGGTTTTCTAGAAATTGGCAATGGTTTGGGGGTGTATGGGGGTTTCAGTATCATTGTTTGTGAGGGATTTATAATTTGGACGATCTCTTGTGATCGGTTAATTGATTTTGTAAGGATGTTGGAGTAATACTCTATTTTTGCATTATTTATTGTGTCTCTATAGAGTTTTAGCTTAGCCATGTATATTGTTTGTTGCATAGGGGACTTAGACTGACGCCATTTGCGTTCAGTTTTACGTAATTCATTTCTGAGTAGTTTTAATTCAGGTTTAAATCATGGGTTGTTGTGTTTTTTATGGGGGGAGGGGATAAGCTTTTTGGGTGGCAGCATTGGATATTGTATCGTTTTATTTGTTTATGGTATCATCTAAATTGGATGCAGGGGTGGATAAGCGTTGTATAGTTTGTTTTATGAAGGTTTCTGTATCAAATCTTTTGAATTTGTGAGTTTGTGTGGATTTTATTTGTTTAGAATTTGTAGTTTGGGTAATAGGAATTTGAAATTTTATGAGATGGTGGTCAGACCAGAGTACTGGTGAAACCACGAGGGGTGTGGGAACGTAGTTACAATGGACTATGTTAGGTAGAAATATTATATCTAGCATATTACCTTTACAGTGTGTTTCTGTGTCAATTATTTGGTGGAAATTTAAGTTGATAGTATTGGTTAGAAAAGTTGTACTTTGACTGTGAGGTAATGACGCTAGATTGAGATCTCCTAGATACCACTAGATACCACCCAAGTGGCCCAACATCTACTTACATCACTTGGCCCCAACTACCCATACCCATTTGGACCTATAAGCACATAGTATTTACGTTTGTGAGTCGTATCACCTCCTATTGTGCTGTGACCACTTTGATTGAAGGATAAGGTGGTATACAAAACTGTCTAAATAAATACATATTAGCAGTAATTTGTCATTGGCTGAAGTTAGTGTTTCAGTTAATATCTCAAGGGTGTCAGCAGGGGCATCTAGTGACCTGTAGGTCAGACAGATATGTACGTTTTTTGTTCTTATGTTTAGAATTTCAAGATTCTGAGCGTTGATAGATGATAACAGGGTAGCTTTTATTTCTTTTTTTATGATTGCTAGGACACCACCTCCTTTTTTGGAGGTACAGTGGGTGTGGCAAATTTGGTAGATTGAGTTGGTTTATTTATTTATTTATTTATTTAATTTCTCTTCTATACCGCGCTATTCAATATCAGTGCGGTGTACATTTAACTGAAGCTTATACAATGCAGTCGTGACTGCATCGCATTTACAATAAAACAGGAATTATAACTTGGCTAGAAACTGGGGTAAACTGTCTATGACTTATTTACATTATATACATTAGTGACTGTGCTGTGCGAAGTACCTGCTTACTTGAGGTTGCAGCCTTGGGGCTGGCTGCTCTCTGGTGTGTTAGGTGTGCTGGTGTGGGGGTCTTGGTGCTTGGTGGACATGTTTGCTAGCTGACCAATGGGGCTGTGGTCTGGGTAATGCCGTATGAATAGGTGGTGCTTGAGTGCCTTCCTGAATTGGGTCAGATCGGTGATTGTTCGGATGGTTGTAGGGAGGGCATTCCAGCATCTAGGTGCGTAGAACATGAAAGCTCTACTAGATGTCATATGGGTGCATTTCATTGTTTCCTTAGGGATAATCATTAATAATTAATAATTATTAATGGTTAGTACTTGATCTGTTTCTGATAACCAGGTTTCTGTAATGCATAGTAGGTCGGGTTTATTTTCAGAAATGATGTCTTGTATTAGTGGAATTTTATTTCTCATAGATCTAGCATTTATGAGCATGCAGTTAGGTATCTGTATGAGGGGGTATCTTGCTCAAGGGGTAGTATGTGGTTTGGGTAGAGCTTTATGTTGATTAGTCCGGAGTAGCTAGTTTTTGTATGTTGTTTGGAATTGTGATAGTAGTATGTTAGTTGTCTGAGGTCAGAGTAGATTGTAGGTATATGTTTAATCTGAGGGGTGATGTGAGTGCATGATTGAATGTGGTGGCAGATTAGTGTGGCTAGGAAGAGATAAACCCATATAGTTTTCTTCTCCATGTTTTGAGGTCTGTGAAAAGAGTTATAGTGAAACTGATGTCTATCGGAGGGAGCGAGAGTAGTTTGTTGTGTGAGTAGGGAGTAATTGTGTAAGTGTAGTCAGTTACAATAACAAGTACAGCTGATTGTAAGATAATATTGCTACAAGAATCAGTTATAACAGATACAGTGGTAGAGTTTGGTTGGCATGGTATCTGTAGAACAATCAATAAGAAATTGTAAGCAATTGTACACAATATAATTTATGCAATCTTGTTTGCTCTGTTTTACCTGCATGCTTGTAGCCGATGAACTGCGGGAGTAACAGTCTTTAGTTGTGCTATTTCGTGGTATTCCGGTGCTTCAGTAGGAGTACAGGGAGCTGTGCCTAAACTGCACGCCTAAGGGCCACGCTAAACTACCTTGTGCTAAACTGCAGCCGCCAGCTTGATCGCATTGCCCGCACTATTAAAACTGAAACGAGAGAACTTCCTGTCCCTTGTGCAAGAGACAGGAAGTTCCCCCGTTTCACTTTTAACAGCGTAGTCATGCAATCGTGCCGGTGGCTGCAGTTTGGAACAGCTGCAGGACTGAAGGAGAATGGTCCTGCGGCTGTGTGGTGATTGCCACTGAGAGGTCCAGTCCACCAGGAGGAAGGAGAATAAGGGGTGAGTAACTGGAGGGGAAGGACTGCTGCTGGGGGAAAAGACTGGAAAGAACAATCCAAACTTTGGTTACACGATGCTTGGTACCACCCTAGAAACCATCACCCAGGAAAAAGATTTAGGCGTCATCGTAGATAATACGTTGAAACCCTCCGTCCAGTGTGCAGCAGCACCCAAGAAAGCAAATAGAATGCTAGGAATTATATGGAAAGGAATGGAGAATAAAACAAAGGATATTATAATACCTCTGTATCATTCCATGATTCAACTGCACCTTGAATATTGTGTGCAATTCTGGTCGCTGCACTTGTCCACATTAAGTTTCATCATCATTTGGATGCCCAGTCTTCCAGTTTATCAAGGCCTTCTTGCAATTTTTCACAATCGTTTTGTATTTTAAGAACTTTGAATAATTTTGATCACCTCACTCATTATTCCCATTTCCAGATCATTTATGAATATGTTAAAAAGCAGCGGGCCCAGCACAGATCCCTGGGGTACTGCACTATTTACTTTTCTCCATTGAGAAAATTGGCCATTTAGTCCTATTCTCTGCTTTCTATCTTTTAAGCAGTTTCTGATCCACAATACTACTCTGCCTCCAATCCCATGACTTTTTAATTTTGCCAAGAGTCTTTCATGAGGGACTGAAGGAGAGCTGATGCTGGAAGGAACAGGGACGGGAAGGGAGCTGATACTGGGGGGGACAGGGATTGGAGGGGAGCTCATGCTGGGAAGGGTTGGGACAAGAAGCGAGCTCATGTTGGGAGGGAAAGGGACGAAGGGAGCTGATCTCGGAAGAGCTGGGTCTGGAAGGGAGCTGATGGTGGTGCGGATTGGAAGGGGGAGCGGTGATGCTGGGAAGCTGAAAGGAGCAGATGCTGCAGTCAGGGTGGAGAAAAAGGCTGGGGCAGTGAGGATGGGGAGGAGGACAGATATTTTGTGTAAGAGGGAAGAAACAAGGAGGATGTAGAGAGCGAGTGGAAAAAATGAGAGACGAGAGAAGAAAGGACAAATGGACAGCAGACAATGGAGAGTTAGCAGAATAAATGAAGAAAGCAAAAGAGAGACACTTCATATTTTTAAATTGTGGTCTTTTGTTCTGTATTTGATGATGGCCTGCCTATGTTTTGCATATACGACTGAGCTGCGGTATTGTGTTTCTGTAGTTTCTGTGTAGGAGTCCTACTTGTTCTCTTTTCCCAGTAGGAGATGTATTGGTTTTATATTTTCAGTGCTGCCTTTTTATATATAGAGTTTAGCGCTGTGTGAGTCCTGGTAGTACTGTTATGATATGGCAGGTTTGCTATGGGTTCTACATGAGCAAGTTTTTGTAGTACTTCCTAATGTACCTGGCACTGGAGGATGGTAATGTAGAAATATGGTAGCCTTTCTTTATCCTCACTGTCCATGCAAATACTATTAAGACACTCATTAAGAGGAATGTTCAGTAAAGGTTAATGTGGCAGCACACATTTATTTCTATGGGTGTAGTGACATTTCATGCACATTAATATTTAGTAAACATGTCCCTAATTCATTACTGGGACAAAAAAGAAGTTTGTGAAGAGCTCCTTTGGAAGCCTCCTAAAATTTTAGATGGGCTGCATATACATTTTTAAATTAAATATATATAAATGAGGCCTAGTGATATGGGGAAGGACACCAGGTTCGCAAGTCACACAGGGTGCAGTTATAGCTTCGTACGGCCCTGATTTTAACGGTATCTTCGCAGCAGTTAAGTATAAATCTATCTTTTACTGCTTGTTTAATTAAAATGAACTAAGATTTACCATGGCCTGGGGGTCTGGTTTAAATGGCCCCAGGCAAGGTATTATATAGTCCGACAAAAAAAAGTATCTTGATGGGAATGGTTTCTTGTTCCTTCACTCATATGGTGTAGATATTTACTTGAGCCGAGTGAAGTGATTTGGCTCGAAGGGTTCGGCTTATAGCCGTTGGTGATTGGTTTCCTCTAAAGTATACATATTAAGCTCCTTAAGTCTGTCCTCTTATGCTTTATAATGAAGATCATTAACCATTTTAGTAGCAACCCTCTGCACTGACTCCAACTTATTTATATCCTTTTGAAGGTGCGGTCTCCAGAATTGCACACAATGCTCCAAATGAGGTCACACCAAAGACTTATATAGAGGCACTACCACCTCCTTTCTTCTGCTGGCCATTCCTCTCCCTATGCACCCAAGCATCCTTCTAGCTTTTGCCATTGCCTTTTCTACCTGTTTAGCTACTTTAAGATCATCAGACACAATCACACCTAGGTCCCACTCTTCTTTTGTGGACAGAAGTACTTCACCCCTTATACTATATTGCTCCCTTGGATTGCTGCAGCCCAAATGCATGACCTTGCATTTTTTAACATTAAATCTCAGTTGCCAAATTCTAGACATAATATAATAAGACATAATAGGAGTCATTCTGAGGCATGAATAGCAGAGATGGATGTCCTGTTGGGACATCTATTCCTGCTATTCGGGCCCTCTCCCAACCCCGACTAGATGGGGTTGGGAAAGGGGCGGCATTAGGGCGGGCAGTCGGCAATCGTCAACCCTGTATGTCCAAGGCTGGCGTCTTGAATGGGGAACTTATTCCATCTTGGAGGTGGAATAAGTTCCCCTAGTCAGCGGGAGACAGCAGGCCCAGGGCTCTGAAAGGGCAGGAGACCAGATCGGGGTCGGGCTACAGGGAAAGCACTTTTGAAGCTGGCGGCCGAGGATTGTGGTTTTTCAATGGAGCCGCGGCGCCATGGCAACCAGACACCATGGTGCCATGGCTCCATTGAAAAGCCCTGACTGAACTAGCCGGGCAAGGCCTGTACTTGCAGGCCAGACTGAATTGGGGTCCCGACCTGCAAGAAGAGACCTGGATGTAATTCTGATCCCAAAAGGCTAGACATGCCCCACAGGATCAGAATCTTGGCTAACTGTGCGTCCAGTTCCGACCAGATGCACAGAGGGCCATGACATCGATATCAGAATTGGGCCTAATGCAAATAAGAATATGCTACATCCCTTCCCACTCTCTTACCATAAAACAGCAAGACTATAAATCTCAAGAGCCACAAGTAAAACCAGGACTGGATTAGCCTTTTCTGAAAAATATAACCAGCTGGTGAATCCTAATCCCAGGGCCATGTTTACTTGCTTAGCTCACTTTTGGGGCAGTTGTATTTACAGCATAAAAAGATACCGGGTTAGGGAAGTCCACTTTCCACTTTTGCTACAGTGGGGAAAAGAAAGCAAGTTAAAAAAGGATCTGGATGGATATCGGGCAAAACATCACCATTGAAAGCAAGCCTGCTATGCCTCAGGGTAGAGCAGCCCTGGTGTTCTCCCAGACCACCCAGGCATCCAGCTGAGCTCCTCGAGGTAGAGCCTTTGTCTTCTTGCTCATCACTGTTTAATTCAGGAGCAATAAAGAAATGGCCACTGTTCATCCAGTCCAGCAGCTTTCCTACAAAAGAGAAGTTATAGTCCAGACAGCAAAATGGGCGCATACAGGAGAGGCATCAGGTGGCTTCATGTCACCATGCTGGGAAATCTAGTCCTGAGTTTTTCTTAGGTTAATTAGAACTACAATTCCATGCATGCAATGGGGTAAAACCAGGCCAGGCTCTGCTAGGAGGTACCTGCTGTTCTTACTGACGGATGACTTCTTAGCAAACAAGCCTAAACTACTATACTCTGTTTTATTGGGATATCCTCCTTGGTTTGTTTAATCTTTACCTAATCAAACATTGCTGTGTTTTTCCCTCTCCTCTGCCAACTCTATTCACCCAGCTAGGGAGAGAACAATTGGCTCCTGTCAGCTGGTCAGATCACCAGTGATTGCCGATAAGCTTTCTGCCTCTGCTGATCATGCAAGGATGCCCCACTGAAAGCCTTCTTTAGCGAGGTCGAGTGGTGTGGAAAATGCAGGAAAGAGACACTGGCTTGAATATCACCCACTACCTGCTGCTCAGAGAATACACAATCCATGCATATGATGGGAGAAAATCAGGACCTCAGGATCAGGTGGCAACCTGGGTATTGAGTATATGAGATAAGGATGAAATGTGATCGATTTCCACTAGGTAAAGTGAACTGAAGGCTCTGTTTTGCCTTTTAATGTTATAGCAAACGCTGTGAAAAGCTCTTATTCAATCACTCACCCACAGAAGGAAAACTCACAGACAGGCTGGAATGCAAACAGGATCTTTAATGTGCACACAGGATCAGACAGAGAGCCGGTTTCTGGGCTAGGGGATACTGTACTCAGACCTGGAGTGGGGGAAGGGTGTCTACTGAAATCTCAATGCCTTCTCTTAGCAGGCTGATTACCTCATGGCTTGGGGGAAGGGTCAGGCTGATAAGAGCCTCAAGGCTGCCTCATTAATGCACACAAGAAGCAGTCATATGCTGATCTGTGTTAGCTGAACCTAATTTCCCCAGGTAAAGGCACTACAGGGAGGGAAAATGCTGGTTTGCAAGGGCCACTGATAGGTTGGGCTTCCAGGAGAACCAAATAAATGGGCCATAAGCTCATGAATATCCACTAGTAATATCCTGAAAATAAGAGCTGTTTGCACCCACAAAGAATGGAGTTGGAAGGGCCTCTGAGAAAATAGCCCTAAGTCCCTTTGTTCTCGACTGGTTTGGGCTAGTTTCATGCAAGCAGCTGATTACACAGGTACACTACCAAAAAACTGCCTCCAGTTTTGCAACTGATTCCTATAGATTTTGGGGTGCTGAATCCAGGAAAAATAGCCAAAATGTTCCATCACGTCACGTTTTCTTGCAAAATTAGATTTCTTACCCATATAAGGAATGTTCACATAATTTCTTTTTAGCCAACTGCAGTTTATTTTCTTGGCCCAAAATAGAGGTTGTAATGGTTAACTAACTAGAAACACTCCCTCATGATATTTTAGAGTGTTTTGTATTCATTTTATACATTAACAGGACAATTGGGAGGCGGGGGGCTAAATCCAGTACTCGCGCTGGCGCATGTTCTTTCCTGTTCGCCTCGCCTCGTTCGCTCGCTCAAACACGGTGGTTGCGACATGAACGTTCCTGTCAAATTTCAGTTTCTTGCAAGTTCATTATTACCTTTTGTTTGCTCAGTCGTAATCCAGCTTTATTCCGAAGTGGTTCACTACAGTTGTAGTTTGCAGTGCTGTGTATTTGTGATGGCTCACAGAGCCAGAGGTTGCGTCAACTCTCCGGACAGTTTTTGTTTTATTTGTGGGGAATATACCGTGAAAAAGCGGCAGAGGAACATTTCTGCATTTATTAAAAAAGTATATTTCGCCTATTTCGGTTTGAAGTTAGGCGATCAAGACAAACCGTGGGCTCCTCACAAAGTGTGCAAGACATGTGAGGAAGATCTACGCTTATGGATGAAAGGTAAAAAACAAGCATTTCGTTTCGGAATACCTGTGATGTGGCGTGAACAAAGAGACCACAGCAGTGACTGCTATTTTTGCTCTTGCATTGTGAAGGGATACAACTTAAAAAATAAGAACGTAATAAGTTACCCCAACCTTCCCTCAGCAATTAGGCCTATGCCTCATAGCAACGAAGTACCTGTGCCTGAACCACCAAAATCTTTGGATCATATTTGTGTGGACGGTTCTGATCATGATGAGACTCATCAGATGGCTTTTCCCGATGAGTCCAGTACTTCCGAGTTTGAAACTGAACCAGATCCGAAACCTGAACTTTTCTCTCAAGCTGAATTGAATGATTTAGTCCGGGATTTAGGACTCCCAAAAGATGCTGCCCAACTGCTAGGTTCTCGGCTTAAACAGAAAAATCTATTGTCACCAGGAACAACTTTTTATTGGTACCGCAACCGCGAGACACAATTTTTGAAGTATTTCAGCAAAGAGGAAGATTTGGTATTTTGCAACGATATATACGGAGTGATGGAAAAGTTTAAACTCAAGTATGATCCTGCTGAATGGCGGCTGTTCATTGATTCGTCAAAAGACAGCATAAAAGGTGTTCTTCTTCATAATGGCAACACATTCGCTTCAGTTCCTATTGCTCACTCTGTTATTCTCCAAGAAAAATACGAGAATTTGGCCCTGATTCTTCAGAAGATTCGTTATGATGAGCATAAGTGGATGATTTGTGGAGACTTTAAAATTCTATCCATGCTATTAGGGCAGCAATCCGGTTTCACCAAATATCCCTGCTTCCTTTGCTTGTGGGATAGCCGGGCCCGCGACCTACACTGGGGGAAAAAAGACTGGCCAATTCGGGAGTATTTGAGACCCGGTGAGAAAATTCTATTACCATCTCTCCACATTAAGTTGGGTCTCATTAAGCAATTCATCAAGTCCCTTCCAAAAGATGGTGAGTGCTTTCGGTACCTTTGCTCAAAGTTCCCCCGACTTTCTGAAGCAAAGCTAAAGGAAGGAGTGTTTGTTGGCCCTGATATAAGGAAACTCATTTCAGATGGAGCATTCGCTGAAACGATGTCTGAGAAGGAAAAAGAAGCCTGGGATTCCTTCAAGGATGTTGTTCTCAAATTCTTGGGGAACAGGCGGGATGAGAACTATAAGGATATTGTTGCCAGGATGCTCAATGCCTTCAAAGAACAAGGCTGTAACATGAGCCTGAAAGTCCATTTCTTGCACTCCCATGTGAACTACTTTCCCGAAAACTTGGGGGCGTACAGTGAAGAACAAGGTGAAAGGTTTCACCAGGACATCAAGGACGCAGAGAGAAGGTACCAAGGAAGATGGAACACCACTATGATGGCTGATTTCTGCTGGTTGCTGCTGCGGGAAACCCCAGATGAAAAATACGCCAAGCAGCGCACCAAGAGAAGCATTCGGGGGAAGAAGAAACGGGCCCATCAGGAGATTGATTGACCCAAGAATGACTTTAAAATCTAAACTGTGTTGACAAATATCGTGTTTTTACTAAACTTTGAAATAAAAATTTGCTAGTTATTACCACAGTGTCGGATCTCATTTATTAGAATTTTATTTTCACACCATCGGGTGTTTGTCTTCATGTATTGCAATGGTGCGTTTTGCGTTTTCTATTCTTACATACATACCTGTACAACATTTTTTGCACATTTCTTTGCTTTGCTTTGTGTCTAACCTCGCTCTTATATGCTCAATGTTTGTGCACATGTATGTGGCTGTTTTAAGTGCAGACAATTTTGCTACCATCACAGTGGGTTTTGTTGACATTACTCTATTCTTATGTGCTGCCTTGTTACAATTTTCTTTATTCTTATTTGAATAACTACTAAACAATTAGTATAAAGAATTCATCCAAGAAACTTTTATCTCGATCGCACTCAATCTGAAACGTTCACCTCAAACTGCTAACCCAATGTAGCAAAAAATCTGTACGTGATGGAGCAAATTGGTTACCAGATTTGGATTCAGCGCACCAAAAAACGTAAAAATCAATCGAAACATTAGAGGCAGTTTAAAAAAAATTTTTTTTAGTGTACCTGTGTTATCTTTGGCACCTTCACCTTACTGTTTGTATTTACCCAATGGAGATAAGAATGTGAAGTAGAAAGTAAGATAAGCTGTTAGGATCAGAGCCAGAGGGAGAGGCTTAACCAATCCTAGTTCCACTCTGGCATCCCATAAGCAAAGTGTTTCGATTTCTCAGAAAAGCATTGGGCTATGACCCAAGACTGGACTTTGCCTTTCCCTCCCAGTTGCATGAAGACTGGCAACACTACCACCCTGACCCCCCAGAAAACTCACTGCTCCCATAATCCTTGGGAATTTGAAAAGAGAATGAATAGGGTCCAAGCCCTAAAAGAACTATGGGTCAAGTTTCAGAGTGAAAAACTAGCTAAAAAGATGCAACCACTCTATGGCATCAAACGGCACTTTCTTGCTCATAAAGTAGTGAAAAATATTGTTTATAATCACCAATATATTTTATGACATAAGAAGAAGGTCTCAGAATTTACGGGCAATTCATATACTTATAGCAGTCTATAAGCATAAGCCCGGTTACATCAATGACCTTCTCATTAACAAAACATAAGGCAAAAAATGGAAAAACCGCAGCACATCCACTTAACCTCTCAGAGAATGTTCTTAAAATTAATGCGGTTTTGATGACTTCCCAACGCCCCATCCAAGTGCTCCCCGAGAATTTCACAACCAGCTTCCTCAGGGGAAAATTGCCAACTGTCATAAAAACACAAAAAACACCATTACCAATAACATTCACTATCATAAAACACACTTGGCCAAAACAAATCATGAACAATCTAAACAATCAACATCTCAGGACACACCCTATACCAACTTCATGCTGCCAATCTGTTCACCACACAACCGTACTTCAACACATCCGGTTGCTTCAAAAGAACGCCGCGCATGCGGATACCCAGAGAACAAACCGTTAAAGAATACTCCTACAAGCTGACGTCAGGGGATCCCCGGACCAGATAACTCCGCCCATCACGGGATACCCTAAATACACGCCCCCCAGTCCAAGCCCTGACATGCAAAAGGTGCCCTGACACCAAAAAGCCTCTTCATAGTCAAGCCTCGTTGATAAGCTGGCACCATTCGGAGAATAAGCATCCCTGGGACTTACTGAAAGTTTCCCCTTCCTTGCCTTAATGCCAAAGAATGTTATATCCTGTTAGAAACACTTCACAACCTGACTGCACTGTGCCATAGAGCTTCAGCATGGGGAAATATTGCACCCAGGAAAGGCAGGAGAAATCCAATGCTTGCAGAATCTGAGCTGGCCCATCTGGTTTTATATTTCACCTCTTAGACAATAGGTCCCTTACACAACCCCAGACCTTGAGCAAGGCTGCAGGGCCAGAGAAGGTGATTTTTTGGTGATAGGATAGAGAGAGAAAGAGGTTACTTACCTGTAATGGGGGCTTTCCGTGGACAGCAGGCTAAGTCAGCCATACATGGGTGACGTGGACGGAATCACTCTCCAACAGTTCAGAAGAGCCTAGAAGACTCTTCTGAGCAAGTGCCAGCCACCCCACCACATTGCTGTCCCCTTTCCACTTCAGTCAGTTCTCTAGCTGTAGATGAGTTTGTCCTAAAGAGCAGAAGTATCCTAGAGGACAGGTTCATCCTAGAGGAGAGGCGGGTGGGTTTGTGTGGCTGACTTATCCTGCTTCCATAGAAAACCCCCGTTACAGGTAAGTAACCTCACTTTCTCCATGGACAAGCAGGATGAGTCAGCCACACATAGGTGACTCCCTAGCCAAGGGTTGTGAAGGTATGCTTCTCGTGTGAATTTGATTCCCCTTTACAGCACGCAAGGTGTGCTGTGGTAAGATGAAGCTGTCGGGTTAGGTCCGATGACCAAGGCACTGTGCTGTCAACCTGTGTTTGGTGCACTTGACGGCATGCCATCTAGGTATGACTGGTAGAGGAGTTCCAGCTAACACCTCCTGACCATCATGGAGGGAGAAGGCATGATCTTGAGGCATTTAATGCCCACAGGATGGTGATGCTTGCTTTTTTATGGATTGGCTTGTGGGGCTTTCAGGGTTCGGGTCATGTTCTTCCCACCACTGAAGAAAACCTTATATCAGGCGGAGATGGCTGCCTCCTAAGGCTAGAAACAAGCTGCTCACATGGGCTGTAACCAGAGATATGGAATTTCTGTGGAAAGTTTCTAGAAGTTCAGCCTTGGTTGGTGGCACGTGGCCCTTGTCACAAAGGGTGGCACCCTGTAATACCAGAAAACCACAGTGGGAGAAGGGTCTGCCTTATCCTAAGGGGACTACCTGTCCTCCTGGGACTAAGGAGCATGTAGTGTTTTGGGGGTTCCCGTAAGCTCTGACAAACAGGGACCATCCCTTACATGTATCTGTGCAGTGCTGTGTATACCTTGTAGCGCTATACAAATTGTTCAGTAGCGGTAGTAGTAGAAGTAGTGCCCCAGTGAGCGAGGGCACATCTATGCCTGAGGTCTATTAGTCTGTGGGCCCAGTGAGGGTCACCTGTAAGTTATGAAGGCTGGAGTGCCAGTGTTTGTTTTGTTTTGTGTGATTTTTGGGGATTTTTTAGGAGGTCTCTGCCATCATTCACATACCAGGGTGCTCGTCTGGGAGTTGAATGCAGGACCTCTCACACCCTAAGTGGGAATCATAGCCCTAGACCCATAAGCCTCTTGGGGTGAGCCTCCCTATGCAGCTAAGAGGGCTGGTGTTCTTGAGGAGCCGGCGAAGCAGCCTGCCGTGGGGTAGGGGCTAGGTTGAGAGACCTAGACTGATCAGGAGATCAGTCCTCCTATGGTGGGAGGGTTGGAGGGTGGCAGCAAGTAAAATCCCATGTTCCTGCCAGGGCTTGGGGATATGCCAGATGTGAGAGGGCCCCAATAATGTCCTGGCTAATGGTAGCTCTGTTCCTCACAGTCTGGTGGTGCAATGTGTGCCTATGGTCAGAGCTGATGCCTTGTGGCCCTGCGCTAGGTGGTTGGTCCTACTCAGTGCCTTGCATATGTGGCTCCTCTCTATGAACCTCCTCTGGTGTTATAGCCCTTTCATCTGGGGTTACTATGTTTATTAGGGGCTGCTGGGCCCTAGGAGGTGGGTCATGGCCGTCTAACCTCCTGTTCGGGGTATGGCTGCTGCTCCACCCTATGTATGGCCATGAAGTTGCGGGTAGGCTCTGCCCTACTGATGGGAGGGGTTGCAGCATGTGCACCCAATGATCAAGTTCCAAGGCAGCAATACATGCAGGAGAATGCCCTGGTAGCCGACGAGTGTTCCCCAACCTGCATCCTGTATCTGTGTTGTCTGACTTGGTGCTCCCTAACTGACCCTGGCTCTGCTGGTGCGGACCTACTGGGAAAACTGGTGCATGAGGGAAACTGCAGCACAAGCAGTAATATCAGCTCTGCCCTCTCTATCTTGAGGCATTGACCTGCCCAGAGAGGAAAGTTGTAGTGGAAGCAGTGATGTCAGCTATGTCATCCCTTTTGCAAGGGTGTGGACCTGTCCAGAGGGAGGCTGGAAATGTCCCCACTGCAGGTAAGGGATGACATGTTTTTTATTTTGATTGTTTTTAGGGAGACCCTGCTAGCAGAGCAATGTTGGGTGCTATCTGGGAGAAATTCCACAACTTTCCTTGATGCTGTGGATGCCCCAATAGGGTCGAAAGTCTCTTCAGGGCAGAGTCCCTCTCGTCAGATTGGTGACCACCTGATCAAGTCAGTCTCCCCTTGTTGAGGGTTGGGGACCGAGTCACGATTGTGCAAAAGGGGAAAGCTGGGCATAGCAGCCTGAGAAGCATAGCGAGATCATCATTTTGTCTCTGTGGGAAGTGTTGCTGGCAGAGATGTGTCTCTTGAAGTGACGGAGATCTTTCTCCTGACAATCACGGTGATCAGGGTTAAGGATCTGCCCGGTGTTGATGGGACACGATCCTCCATCAGACATCAAAGGACTAGGAAATGTAGCTATAGTGTAGCCTTTTTAAGCTTTCTTTTTTTTTTTTGCTTACTCAAACTCAGGAGCCGTTACCAGGGGATGCCATAAATCTGCTAGTGTGGCAGAGATTGGAAGGACCAGTTCCCGAAGAGAGGCTCATAACTATTGTTAACTGCAGTTCATGGCTTACCCCGGGACAGACATTGGAACTTGTCTTCTGGGAATCTATCCAGTACTTCTGACATGGAATGGCCACTGCTGGGTACTGGCGGCATTTCTTATGATCTTATTTTTTTTTCAGCCTTGAATCCATGGAGCAGGATGTCAGCATGATCCACTGGGTATGGCACAGGGCAGTGGACATCGGCTTCCGTATATGACTTGAGAAGGGATCCTCAGGGGCTACACATCCCCAGCAGGGGCAGAAGGTGCATTATAGCAACCGTGGGGGGTGTTTTGCTCTCTGTTTTCCATAGGGGGATGCAGCCACATCTGTGGGGCAGGCATGCCCAGGGCGGAGGGTGCAGGTCTCAGGCCCAAGTCAATAAAGAGCAGCTGTGTCCCAGTTTCAGAAGAAGGCATCAAGTTTCTTTCTTTCTTTTTTTTTTTTTGGAGCTCACCTCTGTTTGGGGAAGTTGGCATCATCAAGGAGTTGTTCTATCGTACCCTTCCCTCTGATGCAACCCAGTGATCATCGTACATGTAGCAGAGGCTAGGCTTCTAGACTTATTTTATTTATTTTTATTTAAATGGATTTGTATCCCGCTTTCTCCTAAAATCAAAGTGGTTTTCACTTCAATGATTCAATTTTAGAAAGGGGGGGGGTCTGCATGCAGTGGTAGGATAGTAGTGTTTGTGTGGGTGTATAAAGGTGTAGCTTAATTAATAGAGGCAGTATAGAGGGTGGCCCAAAAAAAGTGAGAACATCTCATAGCATATAAGTTATTTAAAAATTCAAAAAGACAGATGTAAACGATTGACAAATTAAAAAAATAAAGATGGCGACCGGAAATTGTCGAAATAAAGACGTTATATAGCTAAAAAAGGTAAATAAGTAAACTATTTAAGCTTTTAATTTACAAGATGTTCTCACTTTTTTTGGGCCACCCTGTATACAGCATGAGCTATTTACAAGGTGCTATATACAATGGAGAGGAGGGGTAGGCTAAGGTGGGAGGGCAGGGAGGGAAGCTCGGGGAGGAGAAGCGAGGAGGCAGGAGCAGGTGGTGGCTGGGGTCTCTGGACAGTTTACGTGATGTCGCCGTAATGCTTTATGTAGTCAGCCCAGAGGGATTTCCCTTCTGTGGTAGACTCTGTGCCAGGTGAAGCTCTCCTCATATTAAAGCTCTAGGCACTGAAACTTCCTCAGGGGACCCCTGCTCTTGAGTGGTGGCTGGGGCTTCTTATTTTGCACCATAGGGGTTGTGAATGCTGCTTCCTCGACATTCTTGGAAGCTGCTGAGCCTGGGAGCAGGGCCCTGACCTGGAACCAGACCACACTTGCCACTGAGCTGCTCAGTCCAGCTGCCAGACAGTGATTAGTGGCCCAGGAGGATTCTGCATTGGGTCATTAGGGCCTGACGTAAGTGGTGCTGTTCCACACTTGTGCCTGTGGCTGACAACTGAGGGGAAGCCTCATCCATCCCAACAACCCTATTGATTCAATCATCTTTGTACCTGGAGCAGGAGTGGGACCTACCCCCTCCCAGCTTCCTCTGCATGCTACTTTCATCAAACTGGCGCTGTGGCATTCTGTTGCAACCTGTCAGCCTCCATGCAAGGGCCTGGCAACCTCCCGTTAGCAGCTGAGCGGCAAGGGTTGTACGTGCCATCCCAGGCTCACTATGTTAATTAACCCAAGAAGCTGAGACCACCTATAGTTCATTTGTTGACCTGTCCTGCCATCGACCTGGACTCGCATGGCTCTTGCAGCAGCAGACTCTCAGAGGATTAGAGATTAAGGAAGGGTTTGTAGGCTCAACGTTTTCTGCAGTCCCAGCCAACGTCACTTGATGCCATCTACTGCCCAGAGAACAGTGTCCCAATCCCGTAATCCGTCAATGTCCTAGAAGGACAGAGTGCCTCTAAATTTAAAGAAAGACATCTTGGATGTTTGTCTTTTGGCAATTTCTGTTCAGACTGCCCAAGGGGAGACAAATTTCTCCCTTGCAGACATTACAGGTGCCAAAAGCCATTTTAGCTTAAACCAATATACTACTCCTCCAATACCAGAGACACACACTGAAGGAGGGGTCAAAATGATCCCCTTAACTCTGGAGGGAGATAAGGTGCTGGAAGCCTTAGGGCAACTGCTCCTGGTGGCATTCCATTTATCTGATGCGTGTCTTTGACTCCTGATGACCCAGCAGCTCCTGGGGTTTCTTTTTAGTGCGACCAGAAGTAGATTGCCAGGTCTGAGGCAGTGGAGGGTTAAACGGCTCAAAGAAAAGTAGCTGATAGATGGATCCTGGCCACTGGGGAGAGTGAAGTACTGGAGATAGTTACTGCCCCGGCATCTTCTGCCTCCTGGGGTGGGCTGGTCACCAGCCCAGAAGGAGTTTTCCATATGTGTTGATCTGTTTCCAATGAGGATCTTTCTGTGGCCGTACAGGAGCTTGAGTGCCTCCAATCGGGAGAAGAGTTGCCCCCAATGGCACAGAGCTGTCTGCATCCCCAATGGCCTTTTTGCACCATATAAGTCGGCACCAGGAGAAAGGAGGAACTGCACTGAAGATGCTGGTGCCGGAAGTGATTCCCTCGTCAGTGTAGCTGAAGGGCATTCCCCATTGCCATGGCGCTCAGTGCAGCAGAGTCTGTGGGGAAACAGATGAGAAACCTGCATGTCGGCGCTGCAACAGAACGCAGGGATGATCTAAGGGCTTGTTCCTTCCTCCATCAGCATGTCATTCCCCCCCTGCCCTGGCGCCATCCAGTGGCAGTGTGGTGCTCAGCAATGTGGCGGAGCTTCGGTGCTGTCCAGTGGCAGTGTGGAGGGGAGGTGCTCAGTGATGAGGCGGAGCCTCTGTGCCGTCCAATGGCAGTATCCAATGTTCTATGCCATCTTGATGATGCTGGGGAGTGTTGCCTGGACTCAGCAGGCTGAGCACGTTTCCCAGAGCGCCGAAGAGCAGTAGAGGCTTTGTTGGATCACAGCTATTAGACTACCCACCGGTGGATGGAGCCATCTTCAGGCTAGGCATGCCACCGAGGATCCTCCCAATATGCCAGGCTAGGGATGGAGGCCTTTTCTGGCACATCCCATGCCCAGCTCGCTCCTTGCTTGGTGGTGCTCCTCCAGCTGGTCTGCATTTGGCCTTCAGCAAGAGCTCACGGTCAGCACTGCAATATTAGCCACAGCATTCAGTGAGTCTGTGGGAGCAAGCATTCTTTAAGGAGGTCCCTCTGGGGTAGAGAGAAGCCGTGATCGGGTCTGTCGCTGGACTGGGCCTCCCGTATGTGAGGCCACCAACAAATGGGGAGCCCCTTGCCTGTGGCTGAGCATATGGCCAGCAGGCAAATGAGGGTACTATGCAACCAGGATGGGTCAGGCTTCCTGATAGCGATCCTGTTGGAAGTAAGGAATAAGGGAAAAATATTACAGAAGGTTTTAAGATTTGCAAATTGAGAAATAAGTAGATCAATAGAAGAGAGCAGAGAATCCATTTGCATGGCTAGGTGGCAAGAATAGACTAATGTGGAAAGGGAATGGGCACTGTGGTGGTGTGGCTGGAACATGCTCAGAAGAGTCTTCTAGGCTCTCTGAGCCATTGGAGAGAGATTCCATCCATGGCTCTGTCAGATGATGTCACCCATGTGTGGCTGACTCATCCTGCTTGTCCATGGAGAATGTAAAAGCCGTAGTAAAACCCTGATCTGTTCCACAAGTCTATCAGATGGAACTATCAGAACATAATGGTTAGGGTGTGTGCCATTCCTTCCTTGTAAACCAAGACCTTCAGCATCCCCCTCCTTCCTCCTCCCAAGTCCCTTTGCAGAGCTGTTTCTTGCCCTTCAGAATGCACCTGAAGATAGCATATCTGACAGTGGAAGAGATCAAGACAGGAGTCCTAGCACATTCCCAGTGAGTGGGTAGATACAGTTTGTAAACTGAGTTTTATAGGAAGTTCAAAGACAGAGCAATGTTCTCAAATCCTAGCTGTCAGCTTACAAACTTGAACACCCTCCTTACTTAAACCAACATCCAGTCCCTCCCCCATGTCTTCCACTCATCTCTCAGGCCTATTCCTGTCCTAAGCTTGCTTAAATTATGTTGCAAAACTGGTCTCCACTACCCTCTCTTTAAAATGTATGTCCTCCTTCAGTGATCTGCAGCTGTTTTATATTCTGATCTGATGTAGGTCAATAACAAACTTTAAAAAGGGAAACAAAATATTTCATGTAGGGAGGGAGAACACAGTCCTTGATGGCAGAGGGTGTGGGGTCCCAGAACATTGATCTGTATTGCTTTGCCCGCAAGCTGAAAGGAAATTATAGTGCTAGGGGCAGGACTCCCATAGTGGCTCAGCGCCTCCAAATTCCCTCTCCCCATTCATCCTACCCCTAAGAACAGCTCTCCAAGCCTCTAGTCCTTCCCTCAGGCCCATTACATTCATTTGACTTATTGTAACTTAATGATAAGTAATCGATTAATCAAAATAGTAAAAATACCCATGGGGCTGGGTGGCAGGAAGTTGGTGCAGGGAGCCACAGAGAGGGCTGCAGGGCTGGGCCTGGTGGCAACGTTTTTTGTTTTTTTTTAAGGAAAAAACTCTGCAAGTGCAAGGGGAATGATTGGGCCCTTATCAGGTTGGCCAGGGCTGCAGAGGAATGAAGGGTTGGTTAGATCGGGTGTAGCTATTGTTCGCAGCGGTCCCCGATCGCAGCCTTGAACTGCTGAAGTTGCAGGAAGAGCCATGAAATCACAGCTTCTCTGAAAAAAGGGGGGGTGGATGCGGTGATTGGGGAGGTGGCAGGAGCATCTTGGTTTGGGCCAGATTGGCTCAGAGACTGGCCGAGGGGGAAGGGGCACTGTAGGAGCTAGGCCAGAGGGCAGAATGGGCCTTTGGGTTTCAGGTGGTTGGCCCAGGAAGAGAGGGGGTCCCAGATGTTATATGGGTGGGCAGATGCGATGTTAGGAAGGCCTGTTGAAGCCTTGGGAAGAAGCAGAGCTGACCTTAAAGGGGCTGGGAAGCCCTGTTATCGGCCGAAAATGACCGCGGTTTTGAGACAGAGCTTTTAGCAGTATTGGGCACCAGAAGGGTAGTCTAAGCTAGAGGGACTCATAAAAGCAAGTTTTAAAGATATTCAAAACTGTATTTTACCACAAAATTGTGGTGTTTGGGGGGGGGGGGGGGGTATGTTCCTGCTACTTTGGAGGAGGTTCCTGAAGGTTTAGTAGTGTTGAGGGATGGTTGAATGTAATTGGGAAAGCTCTGGGGAGCTGTTATTAATCATTAAAATACAAGTTTTATCCTTAGAAAGTACCCAGATGTAGGAGGAGGGGACGGATCTCTCTTGGAAACTTTGTTGCAATGTGGCTCAGCTGGAAGTAGGGCTTAAAGTGATGCTTTTTGTAAATGATCTTCCCTCTAGCTGTAGACTTGAACAGAGTCTTAAAAATTATTAAATGACTCCTGTAAGCTAGATATAGTGGTACCTTCCAGGGTTTTGGGAGATTGGGATTTTATTTGTTTGATAATGGGACTATTTGATACAAAAGCAAGTGTAGGAATGCTTTCCCCTAGTACTTTTGGAATGTTGGTGAGTTTGAGTTTTGAGTCAGCTGGGGGTAGACTGTTGAGTTGAGTGGATGTTGTGGGAGAGTGTGGTTAAGATACTCACAAACAGACCAATCCCAGAATGAAGAAGATTCAAACAACAAACAACAATATACTTCATTCCAATATCCCAAATGAAACGAATGGGGGGAAAAAAATTCTCCCAGGGATGTTGTACAATATAATTATACAACATTTTTTAAAAAGAATCTCAGACAAAATCAAGCATGTTAGCATAGGCATAGAGCATTCCAACTCTTAGCTTTTGCTCACTGCATCCTCAAAAAACTCCCTTAATCTAATTGTTTATTCAGTTTTAATTATTCAATTTTTTAATTTTTTAATTTTCCACTTTAACACTAGAAGCCCCAAAAGGCATTTTACCTAGAAACCCCAAAGTGCGTCAATTGACGCATTATCACGACGACTGCGTTTAGCATGAAATGCACATGTGAATTAATGTGAAGTTACTTATTTGTTAAATACATGCAGTATGTGACATCATTACATGATGTCATCGTGTGTTTATTGTTTGTAATGTCAGAGTAAAACTGTAAACAGTGATTGAGATGCGCCACCTAGTGGGAACATGAATTTATAACTAGAAGCCCCAAAGTACGTCAATTGATGCATCCAAGACAATTGAGTGTGTCAATTGACGTACTTTGGGGCTTCTAGGTATAAATTCATGTTCCCGCTAGGTGGTGCATCTGTCATTAATTTTTGATGCACATATTTGAACATCTTGACCTTGCTAACAATGTCATGGAACATGACTGACATGGTTTTAGCAGTGGCGCTGGTATATAACTTCGAAGATGCATTTGCGTCAATTGACGTACTTTGGGGCTTCCTAGTTCATGCTTCCTGTTATCTGTAAACCTATTTCAGTTTTCTGTCTAGGTAATTTATGTTCAATGTAAACCGCACTGATGATAAATAGCGCGGTATATAAAAACTGTTAAATAAATAAATAAATAGTGTTAAAGATATTATAAATTAATTCAACAGACTAACATGCCTTCTTGTCCCGCAGAGCATGTGCCAAAAGCTTCATGATAAGGTCCTACATACAAACACTAGCCTGAAAATTAGAAACATAGAAACATGATGACAGAAAAAGACCACATGGCCTATCTAGTCTGTCCTTCCATAACAACAACTACAACAGTCCACTTTTTACCTTTAGAGATCCTCTGTGTTGGTCCCATGCTTTTTTGAATTCAGTTACTGTCCTCATCTCTACCACCTCCACTGGGAGACTATTCCACGGATGCACTACTCTTTCCATAAAGAAATATTTCCGCATATCACTCCTGAATCTATCTCCCTTCACCCTCATCCCATGTCCCCTCGTAGCAGAACTTGCTTTCAATTGAAAGAGGCTCTCTCCCTGAACATTTATGCCATGGAGGTATTTAAATATCTCAATCATATCACCTCTATCCCGCCTTTCCTCTAAGGTGTACATATTAAGATCCTTAAGTCTGTCCTCATATGCTTTATAATGAAGCCCACTAATCATTTTAGTAGCCACCCTCTGCACCACCGACTCCATCCTGTTCACATCCTTTTGAAGGTGCGGTCTCCAGAATTGTACACCATACTCCAAATGAGGTCGCACCAAAGACTTATACAGAGGCATTATCACCTCCTTTTTTCTGCTAGCCATTCCTCTCCGTATGCACCCAAGCATCCTTCTAGCTTTTGCTGTCGCCTTTTCTACCTGTTTAGCTACTTTAAGATCATCAGACACAACCATGCCTAGGTCCCGCTCTTCTTTAGTGGACAAAAGTACTTCACCTCCTATACTGTATTGCTCCCTTGGATTGCTGCAGCCCAAATGCATGACCTTACATTTTTTAACATTAAATCCCAGCTGCCAAATTCTAGACCATTCTTCAAGCTTAGCTAGATCCCTCCTCATGTTATCTACACCTTCCTGGGTGTCTACTCTATTGCAGATTTTGGTATCATCCGCAAAGAGGCAAACCTTACCCGACAGCCCTTCCGCTATATCACTAACAAAGATGTTAAAAAGAATCGGACCAAGGGCAGATCCCTGGGGCACACCACTGGCAACATCCTTCTCCTCAGAGTGAACTCCATTTACTTGTACTCTCTGTTGCCTCCCACCCAACCAATTTCTAACCCAAGCAGTAACTTTAGGGTCCATCCCTAGGGTGCTCAGTTTGTTTATAAGTCGCCTGTGAGGAACAGTGTCAAAGGCTTTACTAAAATCTAAATACGCCACATCTAGAGCTCTCTCTTGGTCCAACTCCCTGGTCACCCAGTCAAAGAAATCAATCAGATTTGTCTGACAAGACCTGCCTCTGGTGAATCCATGCTGCCTCGGATCCTGTAATCTGCTGGACTCCAGAAACCTCACTATTTTCTCTTTCAGCAGCGTTTCCAATAATTTACTCACCACCGAAGTTAAACTAACCGGCCTGTAGTTTTCAACCACATCCTTACTTCCGCTTTTGTGTAAAGGCACCACATGAGCCTCTCTCCAGTCCTTTGGCACTACTCCTGACTCCAACGAGGCATTGAAAAGGTCAGTCAGTGGAGTTGCTAGAACGTCCCCAAGTTCCCTCAGTATTCTAGGGTGTATCCCATCCGGTCCCATCGCTTTGTCTACTTTAAGTTGAGCTAGTTTCTCACGAACACAGTCTTCTGAAAATTGTTCAAGATGTCCCTCGCTTCTGTTCTTATTTGTGGGTGTTTTCTGAGGTCCTGCTCCTGGTTCTTCATCTGTGAACACAGAACAAAAATATTTGTTAAGCAATTCCGCTTTATCCTTATCAGCTTCTACATATTCCCCCTCTGCACCCTTGAGTCTGACAATACCACTTTTGCCCTTCCTCTTCTCACTAATATATCTGAAAAATGTCTTATCCCCCCATTTTATTGCATTGGCTATTTCCTCCTCCTTTTGAATCTTTGCCTTCTTGACTACTTTGCTAGCTTCTCTAAGTTTTTCCAAATACAGATGCCTGTCTTCCTCTCTCTGTGATCTCTTGTATTTCATGAAGGCCTCCCTCTTTTTCTTCACTTTTTCAGCTACTTCCTTCGAAAACCATAGCTGTCTCCTTTTCCTTTTACCTTTATTTACCATTTTAACAAAAAGGAGTGTTGCCCTTAAAATACCCCCTTTCAGTTTTGCCCACTGTTTTTCTACATCCCCCAGCTGTTCCCATCCCACTAACGACTCCCTGAGGTATTGGCCCATCTTCGCAAAGTTAGTCTTCCTAAAGTCTAAGATCCTTACCTTGGAATGGATTCTAACAGCCCTAGTCCTAATACTGAACCACAACATCTGGTGATCACTGGATGCAAAATGATCTCCCACTACAACATCAGAAACACTTTCACCATTGGTAAGCACCAAGTCCAGTATGTCCCCTTCACGTGTGGGGTCTGTTACCAATTGCCTGAATAGTTCTCCCTGTAGAGAATCCAGGATCTCCTTACTTCTAGATGATACTGCAGCAGGAATGTGCCAATCAACATCTGGCATATTGAAATCTCCCATCAGTAGCACTTCCCCTGTCCTAGCAATGCTGCGTATGTCTTCAATTAACTCTCTGTCCACCTCTTCCTCTTGTGAGGGAGGTCTGTATATCACACCAATGCAAATAGATTTCTCTTTCCCTCTTTCTAGTTTAACCCACAATGCCTCCTCTCTCCCTTTTAAGCTCTGTAATTCCAAAGCTTTAATAGTAGTTTTTACATATAGTGCCACTCCTCCTCCCCTTCTTCCTACCCTGTCCTTTCTGAATAAAGTATAGCCAGGTATAGTTACATCCCAGTCATGGTTTTCTGTGAACCATGTTTCTCTAACTGCCACTAAATCCAAGTCAGCCACTCCCACCAAAGCTTCAACTTCAGGGATCTTATTTCCCATGCTACGGGCATTAATACACACTGCTTTCCATATGTTACCCCTGTTACCCATTTCCATAAAGGTATTTAATGTATCACCTACCTGGGGGCTTTCACTTATCTGGGGGCTTTCTTCACCCATCCCCAACGAATCTAGTTTAAAGCCCTCCTCAGTAGATTAGCCAGTCTACTACCGAAGATGCGTTGACCTTTCTTGGACAGATGGATGCCATCTCTGCTCTGCAACTCTTGGAACAGCATCCCATGGTCTAGGAAACCAAAACGCTCTCGATGACACCATCCACGCAGCCATGCATTCATCTCCAGGATGCAAGCCTCTCTGCCTTGGCCTTTACCCTCAACAGGGAGGATTGAAGAGAACACCACCTGTGCACCTAACTGCTTCACCCTCTGTCCCAGAGCCATGAAGTCACTTTTGATACGCGAGGTATACCTGGCAGTATCATTTGTTCCAACATGGATTAGCAACATTGGGTAATAGTCAGTGGGCTTGATGAGTCTCGGCAAACTCTCCGTAACATCTTGGATTTTGGCACCAGGCAGACAGCATACCTCTCTGGACATCAAGTCTGGTCGGCAGATGGACGCCTCAGTACCCCTCAGAAGAGAGTCTCCAACCACCACTACCCTTCGTTTCCTTCTGGTCACTGATTCTGCAACTTTGGGGTACTTGAACTCTGGTTCTTCCCTTTCCAGGGATGCTTTCACCTCCTCCACTTCCAGGGCTGCATAATGGTTCTTCAATTCAAGGGCTGGAGAAGTTGGATTGGTGATTTTGCAGGCCCTGGTGACTTGTGTCCAACCATCGACATTCTGTTGGCACCCATCTTCTCCTGTGCTGGAGAGCTTGGTTGCTGCAAGAAGCATCTCATCAATGTACTTCTCACTGTCTTGAATGCTCCTCAGCCTCGCCACCTCCTCTCTGAGTTCCTCCACTTGTTTCCTCAGAGCTTCAGCATGCAGGCACTCTGCACATGGAACCGGTCCTTCAACTGGCATTAGGACCTCTGTCTGGACCGAGGCAGAAGCTGTAACGGGGGCAACAGCTTTAGCAATACGATTTTTCCCAGCCATTGTTCTGTTCGTGGAGCTTGGTATCTGTTAAAGCAAAAGAGAGAGATAAGTGAAGTGAGATATCATATCCTGCTCACAGGTCTGCGACTAAAAAGCTGTTTGATTATTTTCATCTAATTTCCATGTATTTTGGTGTGCTGAAAACAGATAAAATATTGAAAAAACTCCTAGACGTCATGATTTGCCACAACATGCAAAATTGTCTTCAAGTTTATCAATTTTTTTCAAATTACTATTAATTAATTCAAATTACTATTAATTAATTCACATAAGTGCATTTAAGATATAAAATGCAAAAAAAACCTTAAAGGGGTTGTCCGAGTTATGTAAAAAAAAATATAGCACTGTAAATCTGATGGTCAGCAATATATACATAAGCTAAGCAAATTTTAAGTCCGTGCTTCTAATGGTAGAAAGGGTTAATCTTTCCTGAAGAATCCAGTGGGAGGGAGACACAGGGCAGATAGCAGCAGCTCCGGTCAGTGCAGTGGGGTGTGGCCAGCACTGTGACGTCTCATGTACAGACACAGAGCTGCTCTCTCCTGCATGCCACACTTGTGCACGAATCATCATCAGGTTCTTGGTTCTAGGCTGTTCACACTTTCATCGCAATTCATGTTAGCTCATCATTCTTCAACTGTTATGTTATGGCTCTGCGAAAGTGTATTAATTCACCAGACAATTTCTGTTTCATCTGTGGTGAATATACAGTGTTGAAGCAACAGCAGAATATTACAGACTTTGTGAAAAAAGTATACTTTGCATACTTTGGACTAAAAATTGGAGATCAAGATACAGTCTGGGCGCCTCATAAAGTGTGCAAATGGTGTGTTGAGGACCTCCGAAACTGGTTCAAGGGTAAGAAAAAATCTTTCCATTATGGGATTCCTATGGTATGGCAAGAGCAAAAGAACTATAGTGACGACTGTTACTTTTGTTCATGCGATGTGAAAGGGTTTAATTCCAAATGGAAGCATTCCATTTCATACCCCAATCTTCACTCGGCAATTCGTCCCATCCCCCATGGCACAGATATACCAGTAGCCAAGCCCCCTGCTACCTTGGAAGAGATACCTAGCTCCGATGAAGGTGAAGTCATACCTGAACCAGATGACGAATCAAGTTCTGACTTTGAAGATGATACAAGACCAAAATTGTTTTCTCAGGAGGAGATGAATGATTTGGTAAGAGACTTGAATCTTCCCAAAGATGCCGCTGAGTTACTCGGATCAAGGCTGAATAGCAGGAATTTATTGTTGCCAGGAGTGTCATCTTCATGGTTCAGACATCGTGAAAAGGAGTTCGTTCCTTACTTCGCCCAGGAAGACAAGTTGGTTTATTGCATCGATGTCGAAAGTCTGATGGGTCAATTTAAAATCCAATATGATTCAGAGCAATGGCGTCTTTTTATAGATTCTTCAAAAAGAAGTCTCAAAGCAGTTTTACTCCACAATGGTTTTTATGCTTCCATACCTGTAGGTCATTCCGTACACTTGAAGGAAACCTACGAGAAATTGGAATTGGTTCTTCGTAAACTTATATATGAAGACCATGGTTGGCAAGTGTGTGGGGACTTGAAGGTCTTGTGCATGCTGCTCGGGCAACAAGCTGGGTATACCAAATATCCTTGTTTTCTGTGTCTATGGGACAGTCGAGACTGACAAAATCACTGGACCAAGAAGAGTTGGCAGCCGAGGGTGCTAACAGTCGGTGAAAAAAATGTCCTCCGAGAAACTTTGGTACCTTCCCATAAAGTTCTTCTACCACCTCTCCACATAAAATTGGGATTGATGAAGCAATTCGTAAAATCACTTCCAAGAGATGGAGAATGCTTCAAATACTTGGTCACCAAGTTTCCAGGCCTTTCGGAGGCAAATTTGAAGGAAGGTGTGTTCGTTGGACCAGACATTAGAAGGCTTATAGTTGATCAAGAGTTTGTCAATACCATGACGGATCCTCAAATAGAAGGGTGGATTGCATTTAAAGAAGTTGTACAGAAATTTTTAGGCAATAACAAAGATCCTCACTACAAAAAGATCGTAGGACGAATGCTGAAATCATTTCAAGCTTTAGGTTGCCTGATGAGTTTGAAAGTGCATTTCCTCCAGTCCCACCTTGACTACTTTCCTGAAAGTTTGGGAGCTGTGAGTGAGGAACCAGACATTAAAGAGATGGAAAGGAGATACTAGGGAAAATGGAGCATTACAATGATGGCAGACTACTGTTGGATGCTTCAGAGAGACATTCCAGATGCTACTCACAAGCGTAAATGCACCAAGAGGAGCATCACAAGGAAGAAGAATCAAGTTTAGTGTGTGTAGGTGAGCTCATTTCAGTTCAAAAAAGGATTTTCATGAAAATATTGTAATAAATCTTTAATTTTATAAGTCTATTTCCATTTATTTTGAGGTATTGCCTTATTTAACATAGTTACCTAAATTGTCAGGAAACGTGATGTCCTATGACAAAATGGAGGTCATTTTTGGATTCAGCGCACCAAAAAGCATAAAGATTATATGGAATAACCAAAACAGCTCTCGAAAAAAAAATTTTTGCAGACCTGTGTAATTTTCAGGCTAGTGTTTGTATGTAGGACCTTATTCATGAAGTTTTTGGCACATGCTCAGAGGGACAAGAAGGCATGTTGGCATGTTGAATTAATTTATAATATCTTTAAAGTGGAAAAGTCAAAAATTTAAAAAAATTGTGTAATTAAAATTGAATAACCAATTAGATTAAAGGAGTTTTTTGAGGATCATTGATGCAACAAGCGAATGCTAATGGTTGGAATGCTCTATGCCTATGTTAACATGCTTGATTTTGTCTGAAATCCTTTTTCTCCTTTTTTAAAAATTGTGTATAATTATATTGTACAACAATCCTGTGATAATATTTTCCCCTTTGTTCCATTTGGGATATTGGAATGAAGACTATTACTTGTTAATGTGAGAGTGTAGTGACAGAGGCCTCTGAGAATGGATTTGATTGGAAAATTAGGTGATTTTGATTGATGTGAGTGAAGGTGAATGAGGTTTGAATGTTTGAGAGTGGTTTTAAAGTTTATTAGTTCTGCAGCAGGGACTGCTGTCCTGGATATCAAGGGTTAGGAGAAATTTAGTTCAGAGAAAAAATATGTTTCTTGAATAACTTCAAGAAACTGGAGAAGCAGGGAATTTGATGTTTTTTTCTCTTTTACTATAAGTTACAATGAGAGCAGAATAAAGCTCTGGCTGGAGAAGCTGGAAAGCCTATGCCGGTTTGAAAGACTGAAGTTTTGGAGAGTTACATTTTTTGGGCTAATGTTTACTGCTAATAGAGCAGGAGTTTGTTAAGTATGCCAGTTTTTGTAGGAGTGAGGCATAATAATCTGTACTTCAAAGCTGAGGCAGAAGTATAAATTAAAAATATATATATATTTATTTTTAGGGAATAATTGAGAGTAAGGTTATTGGGAAGAAAGGGTTTTTTGTGTGTGGTTCGTGTTTGTGAGGATTCTGATGTGCTTGTGTAGTGAAAGAGAGTTTGATAAGCGAATCCTGGGTTCAGCAGCAGTGCTCAAAGTGGGAGTTTACTTCTCGAGAGCCAATGCCTTGCTTCTGAGGTTGAGCGCTAGTGTGGGAGAGGACCAGTTGGATGTAAATGAGTGAAAGTTTAAGTGGATTGTGACTGAGGGTGGAAAGGGGGTGATTGTGAGTAGGAAAGACAAGATTTTTCAGGAAAAGATTTTTCAATCCCAGCAAGCTTGCTAACTTTCCCCATTTTTGAATAGTTTGCTTTAGAGAGGGGCAAATATAGGGTTCGATTGGGTTTAGGAGGCCAGGTACAGCTACAGAACAAAACTTGAAACATAAAGAGAAATTCCTGCAACCACAAAGAAAAAGAAGAGATCCGGAGATCCTGTGTCGGGAAGAAGCTGCCTGCAGTGACCTGGGCCCCAACGGAGGAAGACCTCAGAGGATAAGTAGCGCTACCCACCTACTTAACACTGACGTTTCATGTGCTTGAGCTCAAATATAATGCCACTCTTGTAATCAGGAGTGGTAGACATTGTAAACTGAATACAGACCCTTATCAATAATTTATGGGAAATCAGACAGTAAATGAATGATTTTCATTTTGAACACCTAAGTTTATGTGCCTTTATGGGCATGGTGTTCAGAGGAAAGGATAAGGTTGGGAAATATTTTACTTGTTATTGAATTAACATTTTGTTAAACTTTGAATCTAAAGTTAAATTGTATCTGTTAAAAGAAATAATCACAAAAATAGTTCTGTGAGTTGGCAAACATCACTCTCACCGTACCCCCTCCGACCTCTCACCAACTGTGGTGTAATTATATTCATTTATATTTTTCCATGAACCCATTTTCAAGATAATCTATTATCTATTGTCTGTCGGTCACAGCTTTTATTTTTTACTTTTTGAATTGGATCTCTTGACTGTGGTCTCAGCGGCACTTCCATCACTCCCTCCTTCCCCCCCCCCCTTTTTTTTTTTGCCGGTTTTATTTTTGTTTTTACAATGGACTCCTGTTGCTCCCTTTACTCAGTACTGTTTTTATCTCTATAATAACCTTCTATTGATTGTTCAATGTTCTTTTTCCCATAGCCATTGCACATCAATTGAACCCCGGCTTTTTGTCCCCTCACAATTTCAGTTAAAACGTATTGGCTGCCTATATGTACATGATTTATTGGATTGTGCTGTCTCTTATCCTCTCGCATTGTTGGTATGCTACGTCTTGACTGGATGGCTACATGAACAGATTTCCTGTTCACCAAGGTGAAGAGGTTTCTGTTGTTTGGACTGTCTCTATGTTTACCCCTCGGTTTAGTTTTGCTCCCTTTTACAGACTTTAAATGAAGCCTTGGCTCTATGCGATGTACTCTAGTTCACTTTTGGTTGGATTTGTAAGGCCACGGGCCCCTGTCCTCGTGGCCGCGACTAACCGGGGGGGCGACAAGGCGCTCGTGCCCCTGTGCTCCAGTGGCGTGCTGGTCGAGGAGGGGACCTTGGGGTTCGGCGGCTTCATTGACTCCCGCTGGCGTTTTGAACGCGCGGGAGCCAATGGGATGGCTAAATTCTGGCGGTGGGGGGGGGGGGGGGGTGCGGGGACTCGGCGCTGCTCCAGCCTTTTGAATTTGGAGGCTGGAGGCACCGGACACCCGCCCTCCCACCCTTGCTGGGGGGATGCTCGGTGTATTGGTGGGTTAGTGGGTTGTTGCAGCTTGGGGGGGTTGGCGGGATCCCGGAGGTTTCCGGGGTCCGGAGCCGGAGGCAAGCATGAGGGCGGGGGTGGGGTACCCCTGACCCGGTTAATCCCTCAGGTTTTTGCTAATAATATGGCGAAGCCGGAAGAGGGAGGGCGTGGAAAATTGTCGGGCCTGTACCCGGCGGAAGCGGAAACGGCGTCACCTTGCTACTAACATGGCTGGTGAGGGCTCGCTCTGCTTGGTGGGGGGGAGTTATAATGTGTTGATTTGTATTGGTTGGTTTGTTAAAAGGTTATTAAAGCTGCGACCAGTTTAAGTCCAAGATTGTTGTCAGGTGTTTTTTATGGTGGAAGATAGTGGCTGAGAAGGGAACTAAAGGGGGTGGGGGGAGGGGCGAGAGGCGACGCTGTCCGCCTTACCCGGTTATGAGTTCTAGATCGCTGCGGTAAGATGTTTGTTTATATGGGCTCAGAATCCGGGGCTTTAACAATATTTTAGTTCCATTTGCTGTCTGTGTGTTGTTCCCCTTAAAAAACGGAAGACACCTTAGTAAATACCTGCTATGGGAAAGACTGGTTCTACAGCATTCTTTAGAACCCCTTGGTCTGATATGGATGGTGTATATCGGATGATCCCCTCAGGGGCGGCTCAAGGCAATCTGCTCCCTGAGGCGGATGAGATGACGCCCCTCCCCCTGTAGAGGGGGGTGGGGCTTTTTCAGAACTCCAATCAGGGACTGAACCAAACCAAAAAGCCGATTAGATTATATGGAGGAAATGCAGCAAGGAACTAAAAGAGAGCGAGAACTATAGCACAGTTTATAAAACTAAATTATAACTCATTTTTATTTTGTTGTTATAAACTGCGTTATGATTCTTGCTTTTTCTTTTTCAACATATATTTTGCATCCACAGAACCCCTTCAACAGTGGGTACAGAGCAGAACCAGGACATTCACCCACAGAACTCAATATCTAAAAAAAAAAAAAATCTGATTCTGATCATCTCACTAACAACAACAAACATTCTCCAGTACCAGGCATATTGTGAACTAATACAAAACCCTACAACAAACAGCAAATCTACCATACCATACCATACCATACCATATCAGCACAAACTTCCAAAACTCACATAAGCAGCTCATCCAAAAAAGTGTCACTATAAATACTACAGTAGTCCCTGGAACATCCATACACCTATTTAAAAAGCTGAACAAGTCAAATTACTACAATACAGTACAGATCTTTATGTACAAACTCCATGTTGACAGAACACCTGGGCTCAGTCACACGCTCAAAACACAGACCTTCACCAAGTACAGAATAAGTGACTTACAATCTAAAGTAAAAATAAAAATATGTAGACAAAATTTAAACTGAAACCCCAAGAAGCCAGACTCCGCATGCAGTGCAACATGACCACCTTGATTGAAGGATAAGGTGGCATACAAATCTGTCTAAATAAATAAACATCAGATAAATAAGAGATGCACTTCCCCCATACTGTGTAAAATATAAAGATAGCACAAAGTCCAATCACTAAAATGAAATAAAATTATTTTTTCTACCTTTTTTGTCTGACCATTTTATTCTCTGATCATGCTGGTCCCGATCTGAGACTTCTGCTTTCATCTGTCTTCTCTTAGCTCTCTTTCTGTGGTCTATGGTCCATCTGCTATTTCTTATCTCTTCTTTTGTTTTCTTCACTTCCTTCCATCAGTCTATTTCCAATTCCAGTAACCCTACCCAGTATTAGCCCCCTTTCCAGTCCTCCCCCCTCCCAGTACTTTCCAATGTCAACCGCCTTGCATTCCCAGGACTGCCTCTGGTGTCCATTCCCTTCCAGTCCCCCTCCTTCCCCACTGTCCAGCCCCTTCTAGTCCAAATACCATCGCAGGTATCAGCTCATGTCCACTCTCAGTGCCACCCCCCCCCCCATTCAGCTCCTTTCTAGTCCCCCTCAGTACATCCTCCTTATCTCTACAGTTCTATTCTGATCCTATAGTTACATTTGGTCTTTTATTATCAATATATGTATAGGCTCTCTTTGATGTTATGATTCATTCTTTTCACTCTCCTTATTTATGCTTTTTTTAAATGTGTTCATTGTTTCAATTGATATTTCATTTGTTTTTAATTCTTATTTATGTATCAGATGTCATTGCTTTTATGTTGAGGCATTAGTCTTTTGATATTATTGTATCATGTGTTTGTTTTTTATTTATTGTTTTATTTATTGTCTTTTATTAATTTCTGTTGGAGGGTATCCTACCGCCTGAAGAAGGCATATGTGCCGAAACACTACAAGTGTAGGGGTCAATAAAGCTGTTTTGGACTTTGAGGTGTTGTACGCTGCTTCACTCCTTGTTGTTGCCACATGGCATAAGGGCATACAAGAGGCTTAACTCTGAGTTTTGGTGGAGAGAGCAAGGCAGAGACTACCCCAGGAATAGTCTGTGAGCCTCAGCCCTTACAGCCCCTTCCCACATCTTCAGATTCTGGAGATTACTGAAGGTTTTCACAGTATTTAGTTCAGTTAATTAATCTGATTATTTGCTCTTGGTTTTAAAGGATCTCAAATTAAAGTACATAAAACAATATAAAATACAATCAACATCAATAAAAATATAGGGCCTGATAGTCTACGTGATTAACATGGTTAGCAGATCTGCTAACCACATTCAGGGCACTGACTGATGCTAGCCGACTAGCATCAAGACAGTCCAGGGGTGGAATGGGGGCAACACCCGGGGGATAACCAGGCAGCGATGATATTCAGCTACTACCGGAGTATCCTTCTGTGGTTAGGCACAGTAAAGGCTGTCCTATCTCTCACCACCAAAGCTAAATGGACAACAGCTGAATATCGCAGCTGCCTGCTTAGCTTCAACGCTATCTGGCTGACCCAGATATTCAATGCCAGTGGCCAGATATGTTTATGTCTATTTACATCTGCTGAACCACCCTTCATAAAAGCAGCAGGGTGCTGTACAAAATTAAAAACAATTTAAAATAAGATAAAAAAAAGATAGAGCAGAATGCCATATCATGATAGGATAGTCTAAAGAGAACCAGTCTTATGGAAGGGTGGAGGATGAGAGGGGAGGGATGGAAGTAGGTAGAGAGGAAGAGAAGGAAATAAAGGGTTGGGAGGGGAAGAAATAGAGAACTGGCGTCATTGAACAGCTGAGTCTTTAGCAATGATTTGAACTTAGTGTAGGAAGGCTCAAATCTGAGGGCAGGTGGTAGGGAATTCCAAGAGGCAGGTGCAATGAAATAAAAAGGGGAGGAGTGTATAGAATTTAGCCAGGCTTGAGAAACGGAAGGGAGATGTAGACGATTGGTGTGGATATTCCAGAGTGCATGATGTGGAGAGTGTAGAAACAAGGAATCAGAAAGATAGCAAGAAGAACCAGAGTGTAATGCATGGTGAACCAGAGTAAGCAGTTTGTACTGGATTCTGGACTTAATAGGAAGCCAATGGAAATGAATCAGGAGGGGAGTGATATGTTCAAACCGGGAAGCATATGGTCTCCACATTGAATATCCAGGTCTTAGGTTTAGTGGCAGTGGCTAGCGACTTCAGCATGGCTAGCAACTACCACTGAATATCGGGCCCGTATTGTACAATACCTTCCCCTCATATAGTACATACCTCATTTATCAAGCCAGTAATAACATACCATAACCTGCTCGACTATCTCAATCAAAAAGCCATACATTCACTTTCTTTTCTGAACACAGCATAATCTGGCTTCCTATGAATAACTACAGATAAAATACTCTAAATTTTGGGCCCTTTGTATGAAAAAAAACTGACCACCAGGCACTCTCCATATAGACAGACATCAAAGATGGCCATACCAAATAACCCATTCCAGACAAATGCAACTGCCTTAAGGAAAATAATCTTTGGTTGGGGGGTTCATTGAGGATCATTGTTTCTTGGCAATTCAGTCTGGTGTGAAGGTGGCGGACCTCAAGTAGCATCAAGATGCGATTTTATATAGTGCTGGAGAAGATCTTGCTGTCTTAGTGCATACATAGTAAAATAGTATATGACGGCAGATAAAGACCAGTATGGTCCATCTAGTCTGCCCAGCAAGGTGGCAAGAGTAGGTGCACCTGCTTTGTTTAGGGGTGTACCCACTGCTCCATGTAGGTTACCCTATTTACTGAGATATAAGAGATAGTTATGTTTGTTTTGATTTTATCCTATTGCTATTGTTGGGGGTTTTCCTGGGCTTCCCTTAAGATTATTTAGGGATTTTCTATTTTTGTTTTTGGCTGTTTGTGTTCGACCCCAACATACATATACAGGACCTTAAACAATTGCTCGTGCCACCATAAAAGCATGTAAAACGTTTTATTTATCTGATCAGGTCTGTAACATCACAAGCTCTACTTTTGATTTATAAGGTACAAATTTCAATCTCAATCCATAGCATCAATACATCTATATAAAGCAGAGCACCTGATTTAAGTGAAAAAGGTCCTGGGACAGAGAGAGAGCCTTACACCAGTGAGATTGTGGCAGGTGCAGGCCTGTGATCCACAGGGTCTGACATAAGCAGGCAGGCCTAACTAGCTTGACCTGTAAATGAAGCCTGTGAAGAGGCTCATAGGAATTGCACATCCCCCAACATGCTGCTATTGTAGGATAGAACTCAGTAAAAGTATTGAATTAGCTTAGATAAGCAGAACAGATGGAAAAATACAGAAATTCGTGTTTAAAACTGCTGACAGGAAAGTTCTAGAGCCCTGCTTCACTGCACGTAGCAACTAGCCCAATAGCCTTGAAAGAAGGAAAGTAACAAGTTGATGAACTGACCATTGTAATTGGGACTAGAAGGGGGGTAAGCAGGTGCTGAGCCCACTGAAGGAACATAATTGGATAATCATATCAGTACCGGCACCAATAGAAGGGGTATGAGAGGTACGGGAGAGTACCGGGACCAATGAAATGTTTTTCTATACCTAGAATGGTGTAAAAGTCTATAAAAGTTGTTGTATTGCCAGAGAACTTTGCTCAGCCATTTTGAAATTGACTTTGCTTGAGACTTGTGCACAAATAAATGATTTGGACCTTCTGAACAGACTCCTGGTATCATTGGTTTGTCTGCGCTCTGCTGCTACATATTCTTGGTGCGTTGGCCGGGAAGTTGTGGAATCAGAGTGTATATAGGGCAATATACCACGACTTTCCGCCTCTATAGGCTTGGTCCTGCCGGGATCGCGCCCTTCCGACGGGGGCTGCTCCCTGGCGCCGCCGGTCCTTTGTATCGGAGGGAGCTGGTCAGACCTCGGCGGGTGCCGGGCCCGGCTGGAGCCAACGCCTCGAACCCGAGTGAGGGGAGTCCGAGGTCCAACTCATGCGCCTGCTTGGGAAGTTTGAGGACCGGATCCGGTGAGTATAGTTTTGATTTGGTGTCTAGACAGATATAGAAAGAGCAGTACTGCCATTGGAACTTGGAACTTGGAATTTGTAATCTCGAGAAATTGGTAATTGGTAAGAGAGCCTGATCACCTCTCAAAGACGGGCCGAGTAACCCTGCATGAGTATCCGCAGGGCGAAACCCCCATCTTTTTGTATTTTGGGAATTGAATAAGACTAGTCAGAATAGATAGAAACGAATGCATTCTGGGATACGTTGCTAGCATGATTGTGTGAATGAAGTGTGGATGAGAGGTCTGGCAGCACGGACCAAGTGAAGGCGGACCCCTGAGTAGCGCATTTCCTGACCGGGCGACCGCGTTCAGGTCGCGAAAAGGGGGAAGCGATTGTCGTCTTGTCTTGTTATTTGTTCTTATA
Source organism: Ichthyophis bannanicus (assembly GCA_033557465.1). Taxonomy (NCBI): domain Eukaryota; kingdom Metazoa; phylum Chordata; class Amphibia; order Gymnophiona; family Ichthyophiidae; genus Ichthyophis; species Ichthyophis bannanicus. Next base: position 304,833,053 of record CM066039.1, read on the forward strand.
CGTTTCCAGGGCCGTGAGGACCCCTTACCCACGGTCCACCCTCCTTTTCCCTTTTGTCTGTTGTTGCGCGCACACATCGAAATGGGAGGGGCGGGGTCTACTAGAAACACTCCATTAGAATGTATGATTGCACATTTTAAAGAGGGATATTCTGGAGATTATGGTATTAAAATGACAGCAGCACGTTTACAGATTTTGTGTACTAGGGAGTGGCCCGATCTAGACCCCACCTGGCCCCGAGAGGGAACTTTTAATGTAGAAATTGCCCAGTTAGTACACCGTAGAGTGCGGATAGCGCACCCCGATCAGTACCCCTATATAGATTCCTGGTTAAGTATTTGTGAAGATCCGCCCCCTTGGGCGCAGCGCTGTTATGAAGAACAGTGCAGAATAATGTTAGCTAAGACAGATTATAGTCAGAAAACAGAACAGTCTAGAATGAAAGGGCAGGATAAGACGTCCAGGAAGAAGCCCATCCTGGTAGATCCTGATTCCCCAGAAATAATTCCCCGACAGCCTCGAACCCCAGGTCCAGTAAGGGCTGCCCGGCGTCCCGCCCCAGAGACCCCGAGACAGCCGAGACGGGACCCAACCCCAGAGCCATCACCCGAAGAGCAGGAAGACGAATCCTCTATACAGGAAGGTGAATCGTCTGAAACAGAAAAAGGAGAGTCAGATACAGAAGCAGAGCAATTAGAAACTGAAAATTCCCTAAGCGATGTTGACAGTGTAAAAGTGGTTGCCAGCACTAGCCTGCCAGCAAAATGCACATCTAAAGTGAAACATGTAGAGAAGAAGAAAGTGACCCCTGATAGGACAGTTACAAAAATATCCCTTAGATCCAAAAAGGTATCTACCGCCAAGATGATGCCCTTACGGCAAGTCCCGGGAGTGCCCATAAAGAATGAAAATGATGAGGTGGTAGCGGGACCCCTGAGTTATGTGTATATCCCTTTCTCTACAACTGATTTGTTAAATTGGAGGTCGCATTATGCCTCCTACACCAATAAACCCTTAGAGCTTACAGAATTAGTGAATACCATTATGGAAACCCACCAACCCACTTGGGCAGATTGCCGCCAGTTCCTGACTACCCTATTCACGACAGAGGAGCAAGCACAAATTAGAAAAGCAGCTATAGATTGGCTGGCGGATAACCCTGTAGCTCCGGGACAGGGGATAGATAGAATAGACCCTCGAGAAGCAGCCCAGAGAGAATTCCCGAATGAAGACCCCCATTGGGATCCAAATACAGAGCAAGGATCCACAGCCCTAGCCTGTTTTCGCCAAGGCTTTTTACAAGGTCTGAGAAGGGGGGGCCAGAAGGCTATGAACCTTTCCAAAGTTGCAGGAGTCATTCAAGGTATAGAAGAGAGCCCTGCAGAATTTCATGAAAGATTAATTGAAGCATACAGAATGTATACTCCCTATGATCCCGAGGCACCAGGAAGTTTATGTATGGTGAATTCTGCTTTTGTAAACCAGTCTCAACCAGACATTAGATGTAAATTGCAGAAGTTAGAAGGGTTTGCGGGCATGAATACAACACAGTTACTGGAAGTCGCTCATAAAGTGTATGTGAATCATGATAATGAAAGGCAGAGAGAATGTGATAAAAAGATGAAGAAGAAAGCTGATTTTTTGGCTGCGGCCATAGTGGAACAGAAAAGGGGAGGTGTCCCTAATCGACGGAGCAGAGGAAGGGGGCGGGGCCGAGGTGGAGGCCGGTCCCAGCAGCTAGGCGTGAACCAATGCACCTATTGCAGAGAAGAAGGACATTGGAGAGATGCGTGCCCGCAACTCGAAGACGCCCAGCAAGATGACGAAAACAATCATCAGTGGCGAGAAGAAAGACGAGGCCGTCCCCGAAACCGCGGAGGAGCCAATCGAGAACATTTCCAGCGAGAAAGAGGAGGAGCCATCCAAGCCGTGGCTACAACGATCCATGATGAAAATGACGTGGACTAGGACAGACCGGGCTCCGAGTTTGCTTTAGGTTTCCAGGAGCCTATGGTCGGAATACAAATAGGAGACCAAATTATGAACTTTATGGTTGATACTGGCGCAGAACATTCAGTAATCGACAGAAAAATAGCCCCATTTTCTACAAAAGCAGTCACCATCATAGGAGCAACTGGTGCCAAAGCTACTAAATCTTTTCTTCAGAATCGTATATGCAGTCTAGGAGGACAGCAAATAACTCATCAATTCCTTTACATGCCCGAATGTCCAGTGCCACTACTGGGATGAGATATGTTAGCCAAGCTTCAAGCACAAATATCTTTCTCTGAAAAAGGAGAAATGCAAATGACAGTAAATCCCCAAGCCAAACCAGCAGGAATAATGCTGCTGACAGTTCCCCGAGAAGAAGAATGGAGGTATTACATTGACGACTCTATCCAAGACACCTATTTCGAACAAACTTTGAAGAACATTCATGCACCACCTGGAGTATGGGCAGAAGGCAGTCCTCCAGGCCTAGCCAAGCATATAACTCCAGTAATTGTAACCCTTAAGCCTAGTGCTACACCAGTACACGTCAAACAGTACCCTCTCCCAAGAGCTGCAATTGAAGGCATTCATCGCCACTTGCAAAGATTGCTAGAACATGGCCTACTAAAAGTATGTCAATCCCCATGGAACACTCCACTTCTGCCAGTAAAGAAACCTGGGACAGATGATTATCGCCCAGTGCAAGACCTAAGGAGAGTGAATGATGCAGTTGAAACTATACATCCAGTTGTACCCAATCCTTATACTCTTCTAGGACTGATACCTGCTGAAGCTACCCATTTCACTGTACTAGATCTAAAAGATGCATTCTTCTGCATAAGATTAGCCCCTGTAAGTCAAATATTATTTGCATTTGAATGGCAGGACCCCATCTCTGGAAGAGGGGGCCAACTCACCTGGACACGATTACCCCAAGGATTCAAGAATTCGTCTACCATCTTTAGTGCTGCACTGAATCAAGACCTTTCAAGCTATCCAGTGGCCCCGGGGAAGAGAGTGCTTCTCCAATACGTGGACGATCTGCTGATAGCTGCCATATCAGAAAGTGAATGTATACAAGCTACCAAAGACCTCTTGCAGTTACTAAATGAAGCTGGATATAAAGTTTCCAGAGCAAAAGCACAACTATGCCAAAAAGAAGTGAAATACTTGGGTTTTCGTATAACCCAAGGAAGCCGAAGATTAGGCAGAGAAAGAAAAGAAGCAGTATGCAGAATTCCAACCCCAACAACCAGAAAGCAAGTCAGAGCCTTTCTGGGAGCGGCAGGATATTGCCGAATCTGGATACCCAACTTTGCCCAAATTGCCAAGCCACTATATGAAGCCACAAAAGGAGAAGAAAAGTCGCCACTGGAGTGGGGACTTGAGCAGGATACAGCCTTCAAGAAGTTAAAGGAAGAATTGATGTCATCACCAGCACTTGGACTACCAGATGTTCACAAACCTTTCCACTTGTTTGTACATGAAGCACAGGGAAATGCCTTAGGTATGTTGACTCAGAAATTGGGAGCGACCTGTAGCATATCTATCGAAACAGTTGGACACTGTGGCCAAAGGATGGCCACCATGCCTGAGAGCAGTTGCAGCTACAGCATTATTAGTGAGTGAAGCAGACAAGCTCACATTAGGACAGAACATACGAGTCACTGTGCCACATGCAGTCCTTGCCCTCATGGAACAGAAAGCAAATTATTGGCTCACCAATTCCCGAATGTTGAAATACCAGAGCATGTTATGTGAAAACCCACAGATACAACTAGAAGTGAGTCATGCCTTGAATCCAGCCACCTTGATACCCATTAGTGAAGAACTCCCAGAACATGACTGTATCGAAGTCATGGAAACTGTGTTCTCCAGTCGACCTGACCTGACAGATGTGCCCATAGACAATCCTGACCAAATCTATTATGTTGATGGGAGCAGTCTCATCCTCGATGGACGACGCTGTGCCGGATATGCAGTCGTCACTCAACACGAAGTAGTTGAATCATCTGCTCTAGCCTCAGGCACATCAGCCCAGAAAGCCGAATTAATAGCACTCACCAGAGCATTAGTATTAGGAGCAAAACTTGTGCTAAATGTATATACAGATTCCAAATATGCCTTCACTACTCTACATGCCCATGGAGCTCTCTATAAAGAACGAGGGCTCATCACGTCCGGAGGAAAGTCAGTCAAGTATGGTCCCGAGATACTGATGTTACTTGATGCAGTTTGGGCCCCAACACGTGTAGCTGTCATGCATTGCAGAGGACATCAAGCAGGAAAAGGAGAAGTTGCCCGAGGAAATAGATTTGCAGATGCCTCAGCACGACAAGCAGCTATGACAGGACAGATCACACCACAAGCTATGCCAATGCAAGCAGCATTGTTTCCAGTACCTCTGAATTTATGGACACCACGATATACCACCAAAGAATTAGATTACTACTGTAACAAAGAAGATGGAGTACTGAAAGATGGATGGATTGAGCTGCCACCAGCAGAGGACAGTCAACCCCCTGGACGAATAGTAATTCCTGAACTGTTAGGACCATCCTTTGTCAAAGCCTTTCACGAAGCCACCCACTATGGGAAGAGTGCTATGGAGAAAGCACTCAGACCACATTTTTACATCCCTCTATTGACAACCATATCAGCTTCAGTAGCACGTCAATGTCTAACTTGTGCCAAAAATAATGCCAAGCAAGGCCTTATAACGGCACCCCGAGTTCAGTCAGGAGGTGTAACCCCCATGCACAACCTCCAAATTGATTTTACCGAAATGCCAAAAGCCAATGGATACCATTATCTATTAGTATTAGTCTGTACTTTCTCTGGGTGGGTAGAAGCCTTCCCAACCAGAACTGAGAAAGCCCGAGAAGTTACCAAAGTTTTAATGAGAGAGATTGTCCCTAGGCTTGGAATTCCAGCAGTAATAGGGTCAGACAATGGACCCTCATTTGTCTCCCAAGTTACTCAACAGTTAGCTAAAGCTTTACAGATACAATGGAAACTCCACACTGCATACAGACCCCAGAGTTCAGGGAAAGTTGAGCGAATGAATCGTACTCTAAAAGCCCAGATGTCTAAGCTTTGTCAGGAGACACACTTGAAGTGGCCCCAAGTGCTCCCGATAGCTTTACTCAGAATACGCTCAGCTCCTGTAAAGTCAACAGGTTTTTCCCCTTTTGAAGTCCTGTATGGTAAACCCCCACCAATAGTGCAGGGAATAAAAGGAAGTTTAGCCCAAATTGGTTCAGAAGTAACCAGACAAGAACTCCTAGCTCTTAGTTTTGTTCTGCAGACTCTCCATGCGTGGATCCGAGACCAGTTGCCTATCAACTTGACGGAACCTTTGCATCCCTATCAGCCTGGTACCTCGGTGTGGATCAAAGATTGGAAGAAGACACCGTTGGAACCCCATTGGAAGGGACCGTACACCGTCATCCTGTCTACCCCAACTGCAGTAAAGGTGGCAGAGATCGACGCCTGGATCCACCACAGCAGAGTCAAGCCCGCCGCTGATCCTGAACCTGAGCAGTGGACAGCAGAACAGCATCTTGATGCACCCTTGCGAGTTACTCTGAGACGGCAACCAGCAACTTAGACACTTCATCACAGTGCCTTGCAGTAGCCAAGAATTTCGAAGAGGATTGCTGTTTTCCATGCAGCAACAGTTTTGTTTCAACGAACCCAATTTGCGTGCGATTTTGCACACTACTTTGATACTATATTGAACCATCTATATTGAACCAACTGAAATTGCTAAGTTGGTTGAGGTGTGATGGACAACTTGAGGATCTTCAATCAACACTCAGCTCCCGTTGAATTGCTCCATTAGTGCACGGGACGAAGAAAAGAACGTCATGGTCAAGATCTGCAAGCTGAGGATTCAGAAGAACTCCAATCAACATGTATCTTTGTCTTTGCTTTGCCCTGGTTGCCTTCTTTGGAGGATTTGAACTGACTTATGCTCTACCTCCATGCACAGCTTGCATTACTTCTACTCGAACTGGACTGAAAGTAACTCAGACTTTGATTTACCATTCTTACTATACCTGCAAGGGAAAAGTGACTCGGTGTATTTATAACACCACTGAACTAAATGTTTGTACTTATGGCAAAACTAGAGTATGCTATAATCCGCATCAGAATCCATCCTATTACATGTTGGAAATACGATGGAAGGATGCAGATGGACCTATAATAGCTGCTACTCCACCACTTAAGACATTACTAAACCTGCTGTTTTGAATTTTGATGCATGTAATGTCATAAACAGAGATAGTTATTCTACCTGTGGTACCTGGGAGAAAGCGTATCGAAATGACCATAAGTATATGTGTCCGGAAGGTGCCACAGGATGGAAAAGGTGTACAGGTAAAAAGGAACCAGGCTATAGTACTGCCCCTGCAGCAGATTACTATTGCCCAGATTGGGAATGTGTGTTTTATGCTACATGGAATAATGGTATAGTTGACGAAAAGATAGATAAACGCATGGCCACCTTAACCAAGTCAACAACAAATGATAAATGTCAGAAAGATGCTTGTAACCCCTTACACTTACGCATACACAATCCCAGTGCATGGAAACAGGGATAAAAGTTTGGTTTACGTATTGCTGGTGGAGCAATAGATCCTGGGACCATTGTGTATATTAGATTGAATACCCAAGCCCACAAGTCATCTAAATATCATATCCATAACACCTTTTATGAGGCCATGCATGTAAATAAGTTTGAAATCCCTCATCCCTCTCAGAATTTATTTCTAGAATTAGCCGGAGCAGTAGTATCTAGTCTTAAAATTTCAGATTGTTATTTCTGTGGTGAAACCCAAATGGGAGACCAGTGGCCATGGGAAGCTCAAGAATTGAATTATTCTTTGGTCTACAATCAGACTGAATTACATAAGACTACTAGCGAATGGGTGTTAGCACACTCAATCGTTGGACGTCTTTGCTATGCCAGAACTGGACCCCAGTTCACCCAACAGGTAGGACAGCTGGTCTGTCTTAGCCAGAAATTTATAATGCCACGACCAAAAAGACGTCATGGTGGTCAGGAATCAAACACCCTGAACCTCCTAACCCATTAGCCAGATTTCCTGAACTTGCTGATGTATGGACTAATCTTGCCAAAGCCCATGCCTGGCAAGCCCCACCTGGCCTATATTGGATCTGCGGAAACCGAGCATATGCACAACTTCCACCACTATGGGGAGGAGCATGTGTCTTAGGAACCATCAGACCTTCTTTCTTTCTTTTAAACACTGAACATGGAGAACAATTAGGATACCCAGTCTACACTACCCACCGACACAAACGAGCCTTGAGACAGAAGAGATCACCCCTCCAGGTAGGCAAGTGGGAGAAGTGGAAGGGGGATGATTGGCCACCAGAAAGAATCATTGAGTATTATGGGCCTGCCACTTGGAATGATGATGGTATGTATGGTTATCGAACTCCAATTTATATGATTAATCGTATTATTCGCTTACAGGCAGTAGTTGAAATAATAACCAATGAAACTAGTCAAGCTCTTACACTTTTAGCTAGACAAAGTACTCAGATGCGCACTGCCATATATCAGAATCGCTTAGCACTTGATTATTTGTTAGCAGCTGAAGGAGGAGTATGTGGTAAACTGAATTTAACTAATTGTTGTTTGAAAATAGATGATAAGGGTCAAGTACTTGAAGAAATTGCCAAAGATATGCAAAGACATGCTTATGTGCCAGTACAAACTTGGCACTCATTGAAATTCCCTAACTGGTTTGCTAACCTTTTCTCCTGGCTGGGAGGATTTAAGACTTTCATTGTCTTAGTACTAATCCTTGTTGCTGTTATTTTCTTATTACCATGTTTAATCCCATGTTGTATGCGTTCTATTCATACTGCTATTGATAGTACAGTAGAGCGGAAGACCGCAACTAAAATAATGGCATTATATAAAGCCAGTCCTAGTCGAAATCCTTCTATCATGATGTGATTCTTCTAAAGGTGATTTAATTCTCACACCTTATTAAGTAATAGGGTGAGATTAATCAAAGGGGGGAATGTGGCAGGTGCAGGCCTGTGATCCACAGGGTCTGACATAAGCAGGCAGGCCTAACTAGCTTGACCTGTAAATGAAGCCTGTGAAGAGGCTCATAGGAATTGCACATCCCCCAACATGCTGCTATTGTAGGATAGAACTCAGTAAAAGTATTGAATTAGCTTAGATAAGCAGAACAGATGGAAAAATACAGAAATTCATGTTTAAAACTGCTGACAGGAAAGTTCTAGAGCCCTGCTTCACTGCACGTAGCAACTAGCCCAATAGCCTTGAAAGAAGGAAAGTAACAAGTTGATGAACTGACCATTGTAATTGGGACTAGAAGGGGGGTAAGCAGGTGCTGAGCCCACTGAAGGAACATAATTGGATAATCATATCAGTACCGGCACCAATAGAAGGGGTATGAGAGGTACGGGAGAGTACCGGGACCAATGAAATGTTTTTCTATACCTAGAATGGTGTAAAAGTCTATAAAAGTTGTTGTATTGCCAGAGAACTTTGCTCAGCCATTTTGAAATTGACTTTGCTTGAGACTTGTGCACAAATAAATGATTTGGACCTTCTGAACAGACTCCTGGTATCATTGGTTTGTCTGCGCTCTGCTGCTACAAGATCAGCTACTGTCTGTCTATTTATTACAATTTCTTCTCCATATTTATATCCATTTTTAGGCTAAAATTGCTGATAAATAGATTTCCCTTCGTTTCTCTTTCTCCATTATCTTAAGCAAATCTGCTTTCCGATCCTTTACCCTCTGTCCACTCTGTAGCATCCTGTCTATTCCAGTCTCACTCGCCTTGTCGCTGTGTGCTGGCTCTGTATCCTGTAGATAAGCTGTAGATACTGATGTTCGTCTTCGTTGTTTACGTTTTCCTTTGTTCATTCGAGAGGCCCATGTGACAGCCTTTCATGAGCTCATTTTACAGTTTAATCTTGCTGAATTTGCAGTTTCAGTGTGATAAAGTCAGAGCAAGCTGTTTCTTAGGCCTGAGCTATAGACGTTAGGACAAGATGGATTCAACCTGTAATAAAGGTACCTGAAGGGGATTCATCTTTTCCCCACACTATAAAGGGATCCATTGTGTATGTCCCATACCGTTTTGAATTCTGTCACTGTATTTGCCCCTACCCCTTCCATCAGGAGGGCATTCCAAGCATCCACCACCCTTTCAGTGAAAAGTATTTCCTGACATTGCCTTTCAATTTACCCCCTTGCAGCTTCATGTTATGCCCTCTAGTTTTACAGCTTCCCAATCTTTGGAAGAGGTTTGTTTGTTCATTAATTCTCTTTAAGTATTTAAAGGTCTGAATCATATCTCCTCTGTCCCTCCTCTCCTCCAGAGTGTACATATTTAGATCTTCAAGTCTCTTCTCATAGGTTTTCTGATAGAGGCTCCAAATCATTTTGGTCACCTTCCTCTGATCTGTTTCCAGCCTTTTTATGGCATGGACATGGTCTCCAAAACTGAACACGATATTCCAGTGACTTGTATAGTGTATCGGTAACAATGACATAGGAAAGTGTGGGAAGAAGGTTTGGGAAGTCAAATTTAGGCTTCTAGGTAGAATGCTGAAATCCATATCCTCAAGGATAGTTATTCTCAGAAATGCTGCCCAATCCATGTGCAAGACCCAAGGATCTCAGGGTCTCAATGTGTGCATGGTGCAAGGAAGAGGGATTTAGATTGTTAGGAACTGGGCAACATTCCGAGGAAGGGGGAACCTATTCCATTATGTTTGTATCCAGAGTGTAACTACACTGCTGGCACTAAAATGTCAAAAAAAGAGAACAGCTTTTAAACTAGAACCTCGGGGAAAGCAAAGAATTGCTCAAGAGCACAGGCAGGGGCGGGCCGTCCATTGTGCGAGAATGTTCTTTGCACAGGGCCCTGCGCTTCAGGGGACCCTGCACCAACAACATTCCACATTGAATGGCAGGCAGGGCGACTTTAAAGGGAGCCGGAGAGGCCCCGGCTCCCCTCTAATAGCTGCCGAAGTGAAGCGCATCTTTTTCCTTCACTTCGGCAGCTGTACTGAAGTTTAGAACACTGCCGCGCTGAGCGCCAGGAAACAAAAAATGCCCTTTGACCTCAGTACAGCAGTGTTCTAAACTTCAATACAGCTGCCAATGTGAAGGAAAAAGACACGCTTCACTTCGGCAGCTGTTAGAGGTGAGCCGGGGCCTCTCCGGCTCTCTCTAACATTTTAGATAGCCACGGGGCTCTTCGGGAGGGGAGGAGGAGCTAGAAAAGGACTGGAAATAGGCTGAGTGGAGAGGGGCTCGAACTGGAAATAGCTGATGGGGAGGGGGGCTTGGACTGGAAATGGGCTGTGGGGGGAGCTAGGACTGGAAATGGGCTAAGTGGAGGGGGGCTTGAACTGGAAATAGCTGGGGAGAGGGGCTTGGACTGGAAATGGGCTGTGGAGGGGGGAGCTAGGACTAAAAATGGGCTGAGCGGAGGGGGGCTTGAAATGGAAATAGCTGATGGGGAGGGGGGCTTGGACTGGAAATGGGCTGAATGGGGGGGAGCTAGGACTGGAAATGGGCTGATGGAGGGGCTAGGATAGGACTGGACATAGGCTGTTGTGGGGGGCTAGGATTGAAGATGGGTTGTTGGGGGGGGCTTAGATTGAAATGGACTCACAGAGGGGCTAGGACTGGAAATGGGCTCATAGGGGGGTTTGGATTGGAAATGAGCTGAGTGGGGGGGGGAGCTAGGACTGGAAATGGGCTTATGGTGGAGCTAGGAAAGGACTGGAAATGGGCTTATGGAGAGGCTAGGATAGGACTGGACATGGGCTGTTGGGGGGCTAGGATTGGAAATGGGCTGTTAGGGGGGTGGATTGAAATGGACTCATGGAGGGGCTAGGACTAGAAAGAGGCTCATAGGGGGGCTTGGATTGGAAATGGGCTGAATGGGGGGGGGGAGCTAGGACTGGAAATGGGCTGATGGAGGGCTAGGATTGGAAATTAGCTGATGGAGGGGCTATGATAGGACTGGAAATGGATGGCAGAGCTAGGACTGGAGATGGGCTGATGGTGGGGCTAGGATAGGACTGGAAATGGGCTAGAATTGGAAATGGGCTGAGTGGAGGGGGGGCTTGAACTGGAAATAGCTGATGGGGACGGGGGCTTGGACTGGAAATGGGCTGAGTGGGGGGTGGGAGCTAGGACTGGAAATGGGCTGATGGAGGGGCTAGGATAGGATTGGAAATGGGCTGATGGGAGGCTAGAACTGGAAATGGGCTGATGCGGGAACTAAAAGGGAGTGGATGCTGGGTGGGGCTGGAACTAGAAGGGAGCTGATGTTGGGGGAGGACTAGAATGGGATGGGGCTGGGAAAGTGAAATGGAGCGGGGAAAAATATTTTGTGTCGGAGGGAAGAAAAATCTACGATTGACTGGGTATTGGGAGAGTAAGTGGGGATTGAAGATGGAGGGATAAAATTTGAGTGGATGAAAAAGGAATAAAGAAAGAGATGGAGGAAAGAGCAAAAGGAGAAAGATCAGTATGTTAAAGCAGATGTAGAGAGAGAATGGAAAAAAACTAGAAGAGAGAAGAAAGGACAAATGGACAGCAGACGATGGAGAGTTAGCAGAAGACAAAAAGAAACCAGAAGAAAGTGACTGGAGCAATTGCAACTGAAAAATAAAATGCCCAAACAACAAAAGGTAGAAAAATACTTTTTTCTTTTGAATTTATTAAATGGAATATGTCAGCTCTGGGAAATGTGCATCTTTAATGTCTGCATTTTGTTTAGTACAAGTGGAAATTAATTTATAGTTTTATTTCTGCAGTGTTGTTGTACATTCCAAGTTTGGATTTTGGGTTTCCCAGTTTAATTAGTCTTCCTATTTCTAAATTGTGATCCCTTGTTCTTTGTTTGGTGATGGTGTATGTTCTGCATGTGTAACCGAGCTGAGGTATTCTGTTTATGTAGTTTCTATTTGACAGTGCCACTTGTTCTTTTTCCCCAGTAGGAGATGCATTGTTATTCTCTGAAATGTATTGGTTTAATATTTGCATTGTTGCCTTTTGATGGGTAGGGTTTAGTGCTTTGTGAGTCCTGGTAGTACTGTTATGATATGGTGGGTTTGCTATGGATTCTACATGGGCAGTGTTTGTAGTACTTCCTTATGTGCCTGGCGATTGGCACTGGCTTATAGTAATGTAGAAATCTGGTAGTCTTTCTTTATCCATACACTCATTAAGAGGCATGTTTACTAAAAGTTAGTGCATGTTAACATTATGCAAATATTTATGCAAATGAGGCCCCACACCTCCCTTAGGCCGCCCCTGAGCACAGGGTTCGAAGTGAAGTATCTTTGAAGGACAGGGTATCCCAGTAGAGTGGTTGCAATAGAAGCAAAAAGTAGGCCCAAGTGCTTTTAAGTAAAGAGCAAACAAAATTGAAAGATGTACCCCATCAACTGCTAAGAAGGTTATGAATAGAAACAAAAAACATACTTTGAAATGTTATAGGAGAGTTATAGGAGAGTTAGAACAAGCTTTGACAAAGTTTGTTTGGATTTAGGAGCCAGTGGCTGTGACTGCTTCACCCCCCTTCACCTCCATTCTACATTGATGTTCCTCTATTTGCAAACTCATACGTTTCTGGGGTGGGTGGAAGAGTCTGAAGACGGATGATAATATGTGTTTTGTTCTGGTAGCAGGAGCTGTTTGAGGCATCTTTAGATAGGAATATAGAAACTGCACCACACACACACATACATACATAAGACATTCACTATGGTGGTTTACCTGTCTGCAAGGGAACTTAAATGGAGCTTAAGCAATACTCTACACGCTCTGCATCATACTGGGAATCATCATTCTGGCAGCACAAGTTTGCTCCCTAAAACTCTACGCACAATCTATCCCAGTCATACACTGTTATAACCACAAGTTAGACATAACACACTACAAAATATGGAGCCAAAATATCCATAGACTAATCCCAATTCGAGCACACAATCTACCACTATGCAACTCTGTAATTGGACCAAGTAACATAACTGGCCTAAAATGTACTCTTATTAATGCATGCTCTGTGTGAAACAAAATACCAATTATATCAGACTACATCAGCAACAGCAACATTGACATCATGTTCATAACAGAAGCATGGCTTACAAGTACTAATATGGTTCTTATCAACCAACTCAAGACACCAGACTACAATTTCTTTACCTGCCCAAGATGCAGCAAAGAGAGGGTGGAGTTTTAATCACAACAAAGGGAGACCTAAAATTCTCTAGCGTATCAGCAGAGAGCACCGAAGGACTAGACATACTCATAATAGAAAACAGATACTTAGTATTATACCTATTATATAGATCACCTTGTATTACTAATTAAAGATTTATTTGGATCAGCAAAGAATATTGAACTTTGCAAGGAAATTGAACCTTTGAGCCATTCTGCATGTGAGAAATCAACTCAGGAATCATGCTGAACCAGCTCGCTAGCCCAGAGACTAAAGCGGTATTTACAGTCTAGTGAGAAACTGTTTACACATCTAGCCCAAGAAATACTGAAAGACCAGGGAGGAGTTCTTCTCCTAACAAATGCAAATATCCTAGGGTGAGGGAGACAGAATTCTTCTCCTGGCCTTTGAACAATTCTCTGAGCAGATGTAGATCAATTGATGAGAATTATTTACCTAATTGTAATTGTGGAGTTCTGAACTTCTAAAACCATGGGGGGTGAGCATTGTCAGATGCCTGCCCGGAAACCAAAGGCTGGGAGCAAACAAAGGCTGGAGAGGGACTGGTCAAGCAGTGGGTGTATGGGGTGGAGAATGGCTGTAGGAATAAGCTCATGTGAAGAATCATGTGATGGCCAGCTGCAACACACTTACAGCCTATATAGAGAGTGAGAAAACCCAGAACAGAGAGAGAGCGTAGATCTGCTTGGCCAGGCGCATGCCAAGCATGAAGAATCCCAGACTTCTCCTAGAACAAGCAGGATGAGTCAGCCACAATTGGTGACGTCATCCGACAGCGCCAAGACGGAAGTACTCTCCATAGCTCAGAAGGGCTTTCCGCCCTTCTGAGCATGGGCTAACTGGCCCCACCCTCCTGCCCGCCCCTAGCTAGCCAGTTTTCACTTCTTCCGCCTTGCCAGCAAGACGGACATTTCTACTCTCCACGAAATCTAACCTTTAAAACATTTAAGAATAATTATCATTTACTGCATATATATATATATATATCAATTGTAAAACTTGCCATTAATGCTTGTTCAAAGTTTCTCATTTCAGATCCGCGTTGGGCACTCCTCTAACTAAGGAGTTGAGCTTTGGTTCCTGGACCTACCAGCGGCAGAAAATCCCTATCGGGTCTCATGGCCTAGGGACATGGGTGAACACACGCTGCCTCCGAGGGACACCGCCGCCAGCTTCCGCCTCTGCTCGGGGTGTGCCTAAGGGCCTCCACCCCAGCCGCAGGCTTGAATAATGGATGCAGCGACTTCAATTATCACCCAAGATGTGACACAGCAGCCCTGGATATTGAAGCCCTGCGGCAGCCCGGGACGTGCCTAAGAAAGGCCTCCGTCCCTGGCCTCCGCTCCCCGGTTGCCCAGATACCGTCTGCACACGTCGGGAGGACACGGGGCGGTCACCTTGCTCCTCCATGCTTCATGTCAGAACGAGGGTGGTTGAATACCTCTCTTGCTGCATCCCGATCCGGCCGTCCACGAGGCCCCCATGGCGGCGGCCATCTTGCCTATGACATCATGACCCAAACTCCTCCCGCGACGGCGCCATTGGTCGGCGCCGATCCAAGCGTCACAGAAGGAGGAGCCACCAACACAGACGACACCCCATCCCTGATGGTCCCATTCGGCGCAGAGGCGTCGGCGAGGACACTTGGCCCCAGCTCTAGGACCAGACATAAGCTCCCTCGCTGCTCTGGCATCGGCACGGAGAGCGGGAGTGTGCTGGAGCGGGGGGAGGTCCACTGATGCTGGCATGTCTGCACCTTAACTTCGTAAGGAGCAGCTCCTGCGATATAAAAGGGGCATCGAAGCTCTGTCGGGTTCTTCAGACCCGAACCTGTCTGGCCCATGTCAGCGCAGAAGGCGGCATCCATCACGCCTGCGGGCCTGCCTTGGCGCCGATGAGAAGCGGATGAGCATCATAGCTCTCACGACTCCAACTCTCAGCACCAAAACCCAGATGCAATGCCGGGGCACTCATGCCGAATTCCCTCAGAGTGACTTGCTTCACGCCGCTAGGCAGATCGGCGCATCCAGTGCCCATAAGAAATGGCGGCACCGGCACCACCGGAGGCTTAGCACCTCCACGCTGTCATACGGCTTACAGACTACAGGTGTGTGCAGCTTACACAAGAACATAAAATAATATATGCCATACCGGGTCAAACCATGGTCCATCAAGCCCAGTACCCTGTTCCCAACAGTGGCCAATCTAGGTCATACGTACCTAGCAGTTTCCTAAAAAAAAAAAAAAAAAAAAATACACAGGTTCCACAATGCTTGTACAGGGTCAAGCATTGGTATCCTGGGTCCATTCGTATAATGGTTTATGGACCTTTCCTGTCAGGAACTTGTCCAAACCCTCTTACTACAGCTTCCCCATTGATCAGCCATAAGGAGTCTACACAGCCCCAGTACTGGCTATAGAGATAGTACCGGCTCTGATCACCAACAACACGCAGAAGGGCACCAGACCTCGTATTCCCATCGGATGAGGACCTGCGCCTGATTCCCAAAACAGGGAAGGATTTCCCTTAGACTTCTAAGGCGAATGCCGCGGTTACAGCAGGACAAAGATGACCGTGAGCCGGAAGGAAGCGATTCCTGCATACAAGCTCACAGATAGGATACATCGTATGAATAGCTCCCTGTGACTCCTCTTAAGGACTCCAAAGACCCTAACCTAATAGTTAGAGCAGCGAACTTGTATCTGGGAAAGCAGCATTCAGACTCCCCCTGACGCTGGCACCTATGGCAATTCCGTGCCTATCTGACTGAGGCACTGCCTGGTATCCAAGCGCATAATCCCTAATACAGTGGGCAGTTGGCCCAGTGGCTTGGTAGTGGTGTCGACAAACTGTGCCTGGGCCCTTCAGTGCACCGGTTCGATCCCAACTCTTCTACTAACCTCCAAGGAAGCGTGTCTCCCAGCCACATGGCTCCGACCGTGACAAATGTACTTAACCGCCTCACGCTTCAGCCTGTAACCGCTTGACACTTGGCACCTCTGCGCTTCGCGTCACGGCCTGCTTCTGCATACAGCTCCCCTTTGGACAGGGTTCTGGTCTCCCTAGGGACCCAGGTAGAAGCAAGGGCCACGGGGGCGCAATCAGCCCTGAGGGTGTGCCCCTACACAAAGCTACAGCATGCCAGTAGCCCAGTGGCAACACGGTGGTGCAGTGCACACAGCCAATGTGTTCAGGAGCAGAAGGTCACAGGTTCAAGTCCCAGCTGTGGTTCCTGCCAACCCAGCCCCCATATTTTCAACGCACCCAACCTCTACCTGGCCCTAAAGAAAGGTTCATGGTCTCTCACCCAGCCACATGCTGGATCTCCCCCACTATGGCTAAGTTGACTGTAGCCTCAACGAACTAAGGGGCAGTACCCCAGGTCGGACCCCGTATGCATATCGTACACATATTGGTTCAGAGCCTGCGTGGAAGATTTAAAAAAAAAAAAAAAAAGAAAGAAAGGCGGGAGGCTTCACGCTTGTAGCAAGAATGTTCAGGTCACTCGGTGCAAGGTAGCACGGCGGTACCTACCCGTTGGTTAGTCCAAGAACCAAGGGGTCAACTCCCTGCCAAGAGGCGTGGGTGAGCTGCTCCCCTGGTAGCCTCTAAAGAACTGCCTACAAGGGAAACTTGGCAGTCCACCAGATGTGGATGAGATGCACCTCTCATTGCCAAAGTTAGCCCTGACAATCCACCACTGTGTGCAGTGGCAACAACAGTGTGATGCAGCATAAATAGTCAATGTGCCCTCTCCACCACCGGTTGCAGCGGCATCAGTGGGGTGCAGTATAAATAGTCTATTGTCCTCGAGCAGAAAGTCACAGACTCAAATCCCAGCTGGGGATCCTGCAGCACATGTCCCTACTTCCAGCCTGGGAGATTAATAACTGTGCACCACCTGCAGGCATTACAATTCACGACTTCTGCACCTGTGCACTCCTGAAAAAACATGAGATCCCCCCCTTCCAGATTCCACCTGGGCAGAGGGGCCCATGCCGTACCCGCAAAACCATGTAACGCAGCCCACTGGCGGAAAAGGTTTTGGTCTTCTCACACCTTGTAGATGAGCCTCTACCCACCTCTGTCTGGCCACCGCAGTTCAGCCAACCATGCCGCCCGCTACCCTTGAGCCTTTTCGGTGAACCATCTCAATGCCCAGGCCATTCCCCTTAACTGTCACGACGTGGGTCTTCTTCTCCTCGCCCTGCAGAGAGCACCCGGCTCCAGCAAGCTCTGTGGCACTAATCCTAATGTCTCAGGGTACATGGAGCAGAGTGACAGGCCCATGGCCAGCCTGGGACCTCCAGTCTAGACCGTCCTTACGATCAACTCGAACGCAACACTCATCCGACCTGCGGGTCGCAGGTTCAAAACTTGGCTGGAAGGGAATATCAGGGAATTATGGATGCTCAAGACACTCCTTCCTCTCGGAGCCATGTAGTAGTTCAAGCTTTAGGCACTGCAACTTGAACCGCTCGCCACGAGGAGATCAGGAAGTGTGCTTATTAAAATGGACAATGCCCCTTAGCACGCTCAATGTCCGGTACCCACACCAGTGCCTTCCATCCCAAGAGCCTGATCCTTTCGACAGGTTGTAATCCATACACTACAACCGAACGGCGACTGTGGTTCCCAGTGGCAACAGTTGGTGCAAGACACACAGCCAGTGTATTCAGGGGCAGAAGATCACAGGATCATGTCCCAGTTGTGTAGCTCCTGCAGACTACGTTCCTATATTCCAGCACGCAGCCCCCAACACTGAGTGGGAGCCGCCTCAAAGTCATTGCTCTCGGCAGCCTGCTACCAACAACGACTTAATGATCTGAAACAGATCTCCAGGAAAGTTTTTCTATCATATGCTCTGGGAAGCTTCAGTGACCATGCACTATCGTGCGCCCTGAACATACACTGCATGAGCCTGCTGCCCAATACCAGCGGATATGCCCCTGGGGACTCTGCCAACATCTGCCCAGATACAAGCAGAGATGCCCTGCCCATGTAGCACACGTCTTCAAGGCCACGAGGACCTTGCAAAGGGACTATCACATCACCTGGGCTCCGGTACACGGTGTCCAGGAACACCAGTGATAGTCGTGCACCTCAGGCTGTTTCCGTTCCGAGATGCATAAGGCCAGGAGTTCTTGGCAACCAGGCATAAAGAGATGTCTGGTTGTCTGCCAGAGTGGAGGATAGCCTAGTGGTTAGAACACTGGCTTGGTAACCAAGCAACCAAGGTTTAAATCCCACTAGCACTCCTTGTGGCCTTGGGCAAGTCACCTAACCTCCATTGCCTTTGAAGAAAGGTCAGGAAATTTACTCCGGTGACACGGCCAAGGAAACCCAGGAACTTCTGGGTCGCCAGGAGTCAGGTCTGACTCGAAGGCACACATTGCATTACACTTGGTTGTCTGCCAACCCTCCATGCTTGATTGTCACCCCTTCATGCTCGATTTGATCAAGCAGACCATGCCAGAACTTTAAGCAGACAATCTTCTTCTGCACTGCTCAGTTGTTTGGGGACATTAACTTCAAACAATACCACAGACTCACAAACAGAAGCCATGGTGGACTCAAAGCCTTCTCCTAATGCCTTATCTAACAGGCTAGGACTCAAAGTCTTCTCCTTATGCCTTAACAAACAGGCTACCCCAGCAGTCTGGACTGCCACCTCCGCAGACCGCCGGCCCGGGACTGATGTATGGACTTGGCGGCCCTATCAATCAACCTCATACCACTCTTGTAGCACAGCCGAGTCTACCTTGCTATCCCTGCGTGCAGCAATCACCTCGCCGTTACCACATACCGTGAGATATGCAAACTGGGTCAGAACCATTCTGCTCCCAGCAATGGCCAACCTCTGAGACATAGGTTCCCAAGGCTCATATTGGACCAAGCGGCAATTTTCCAATCCTCGCTACGCTAAAGGCTTTACATCCTCATCCGGTAACAAGTCCCACAGCTGACTACACTTTGAATTAAAAAAAAAAATAATAAAATAAAAATAAATAAATAAATAAACCCGTCACTTCTTCAGTACAGTGACTCACGTACCACTCGATGTGCCTACATCCCTTACCACACCAGTGTGCCCTACAATACACCTGCAATACACCCTCGACGCATGCGTGCTTCACGACTTCCATCCATCTTACGGTGCCGGATAGATGCACCCCTCGCAGCACTGCTACTCACCTACGTGCATCGCCACCACAGGTATACAGGTGCATGCCTACAGGCCCCGGTTATAACATGCGGTACGCATGCTAGCCCTAAAGAACTGTCTCGGCCTCCCCCCATCCACCACAGCGCATGGCAGCTTGGGAGGCACCAATTGTGGCTGACTCATCCTGCTTGTCCTAGGAGAAAACTGAGTTACTTACCTGTAACAGGAGTTCTCCGTGGACAGCAGGATAAGTCAGCCACACATTCCCGCCCACCTCCCCTGGGAAGGGGTCAGCCTCCGTCCTGGTGCCCGCCTCCTAGCGGCAAAAGGCTCAGCTAGGGACGTACTGGCTAGCTAGGGGCGGGCAGGAGGGTGGGGCCAGTTAGCCCATGCTCAGAAGGGCGGAAAGCCCTTCTGAGCTATGGAGAGTACTTCCGTCTCGGCGCCGTCAGATGACGTCACCAATTGTGGCTGACATCCTGCTGTCCACGGAGAACTCCTGTTATAGGTAAGTAACTCAGTTTTCTCTCCAGCCTTTGCTGAGCTCTCCCAGCTGATGTTTTAAAGGGGCTGCCATGATGCAGTTTGGTGTAAATAGCTGCACTATCTCATAACTCTTTCAGTGAAGTATTATTCTTCTGTAATTAGCTTTCTAGTTATCATTTTCTTCTGTAATTAAGTGCTTTTAGTTATCATTATTCTAATTGCTTTCTAGTTATCTTTTCTAACTATTCATGTGTAACTAAGGGAATTACTTGCCTTTCTAATTAAGTCAAATAAGTGAATGAATAAACTGCACGTCTTCATTACAAGGTGTGTCAGCTTTTGTTGTAGTAAGACACACCTACATTTGATATGTAAGCCCTAACAGTGATACTTGAATTAATATGTTCAAATAACCCATAAAATAAACATCTACTATTACTAGGTGACTTTAACCTTGCCACAGCACCAATATGACATATACAATCATTCCTCGAAGCAATGAATGCACTGGATTTTCAGCAAATAGTCAATGAATCTACACACAACAGAGGAAATACCCTTGACCTCATATTCATACCTAATGACTTGCTCAACAGCCCCAACCCTCCCATACTTCAAATACAACCTGCCCCCTGGTCTGACCAGTGCACAATCGACTGCTTCATACCTTACCAGCTAACCGCACCCAGAGTGAACTCAACCCATGACTAGCTCACCACTTCCAACAATTCAGCAAACAAGCTTTCCTGGACAAATCTATACCACGCCTTAATACAGACTATCCTACATTGATATACTCATAAACAACTGGAACGAAGTTATAAAGCAAGTGGCATCAGCCCCACAAGCAAGATACACCAAAAGTCCAAGACAAAGTGCCATCAGGTACACACATGAACTAAGGAACATTAAAAGACAACTAAGAAGACTTGAATACAAGTGGAGACAGTCAAAACTATTAGATGACCAGAACAAGTAAATGGCCAAACTCAGGGAATACCAATTATGAACTCATTAAATTGACCTAGAGAACTATTCAAAATTGTAAAATCCCTAGTGAGAACTCCTAACCTTGAGAGAGTGCATATTACCTCTAGTTCACAAACACTAGCCAACTTTTATGTGAGCAAAGTGACAAACCATATCCCTACGTCACCAGCACCAATCAGCATCAACAACATCACCACTACACTAAGGCAATCATTCACACCAATTTCTACAGAACACCTGGAAAATATTAATACCAGTCTAAACACCACCACATCTTCTCTCAACCCATGCCCAGTAAGCTGGGTCAAAATATCTTGGGCCGAAATTTCACCCATACTTCTCAAAATAGTACAGCTATCATTAATTCAAGGCTATATGCCTAAGGATCTAACGATCGCCTCTATATGTCCAATCCTAAAGAACCGTGCACTAGATAAAGCAAGCCCAAACTCATACAGACCAATATCTAGCCTACCTTTCATAGCAAAAATAATAGAAATGCTAGTGCAGCACCAGCTCCAAGAGTACTGTACATCGATAAATATGCCCCACTCAATCCACAACAACACAGTTTTAGACCAGGCCATGGGGTGGAAACACTGCTCACATCCCTCATGGACAAGCTTATAAAAGGAAGAAGCACAATATCTTGAAATAAACTTAGATTAACAATTAAACTTAACCACTCACATTAGCAACACAAAAGCAATCTATAACAAGATAAGAACTTTACAACACTTAATGGCTGCTTCTATCACCACAAAAGCTGTACACAGTGCTACAGTCCATGAGCTTTGCACCCTTTGATTTCTGCAACAGCATCTTCCAGGGCTTACAAAAGCATGATTACAAATGGTACAACACACAGCCATCTGACTCATCTATGGAACTCCAAAATCTGACCTTATCACTTCTTTTCTAAAACAACTACACTGGCTCCCAATTGCAAGCAGAATCAAATATAAGGTCCCACTAAATACTTTCAAAATCCTGCACAACCTATCTTCATCTTACTCAAAATCACTCATACAGACAGCCCTGAACAATAGAGCAAGAAGAGGAAGTACACAGAACAAATTAGCCTTGCCTACAGAATTTATAAAGAGCAAGCAGACCACCTGCAAGACAGCATTCTCGCTCTATTCACTCAGTCTTTGGAGCTGTCTCCCTGAAAGAATAAGGAACATCCCAGATCTATCAGCATTCCGCAAACACCTTAAAACACACCTGTTCGTTGAACAATTTGAAGAGAGACCAAGTTGCCTATAAATCAGCCCAACTTTGACTCCATCCCAACATACTTTTCCATATTATGATTACCCAACGTCAGGGCCGTACCGAGGTTGAATCGCGCCCTTTGCGACTTGCACAATGAGTGCGCGCCCCCACCCTTCCCCCTCCCCCACGGCAGGAGAGAAGAGGCGCGCCAGCTGTGTAAGTTGCTGGTGGGCTAAGCAGATCTGTCCCTCCCTTTTCTAACGTCGCATCAGAGCAGGGAGGGACAGATGTGCTTAGCGTGCTGCAAGAAGGCTTAAAGGGCACATTTCAGATGTCTGCCATTGCCTGCCGCCACTGAGTGAAGAAAACGTGGCGGCAGCAGGCAATGGCAGACATCTGAAATGCAGCCCTTAAGCCTTTGTGCCCTTTGCGGCTGCACCGCTCGCACAGGGCTAGGTACAGTCCTGCCCATGACCACGAGTTCTTAAAAATAACTCTTCTTGGTTAATATGTTTATACCCTTGGTTGAATCAATTCAGGTTATAATGGTTCTATGCAACAATTCTATGTAAAGCGGTTCTATGTACGACCCCATGTAAAAATTCCAAGTTACTTGTTCTCTGTAAACCACTTTGATTTATTGCGGTATAAAAGAATAGATAAATAAATGTGGCAGTGGGTTGGATGCAGGGCTGCGATGCATGTGTGTGTGTATGTGCTGCACAGCTGGGGAGACCATATGTGTGTAGTGCAGTGATGGGGCGCCCATGCGGATATGTGTGTGTTGCAGAGGTGAGGTGCGAATGTTTGTGTCTGTCACCTGTGTGCGTGTCTGTTTGGAGGTGTGTGTAGTCCACAAACAGCAAAGGACAGACACGGCAGTAAAACCTTTATTACAAAGAAACCTTCAAGGTTCAAGACCCTGTTGAAGACATCAAGAGTGACCGCATTAGGAGAAACCAAACACTTGCCACATCTTTTATGGTCCTGTATGGACCGAGATTGTTTACTCAAGGCATCCGGGGAAAAGGAAGATACCAAATGGTCCCTAAGGTTCCTACCTCTACTGTAGGCAATAGTTGATATCTGGTTCTGAAAACACAGTAATGTCTGAAGAACATGCCAATGTCGGCGCATCATCTTTGCTATATGTGCAGACAGATTCAAAAAGCGCAAAGTACAGATATATTTGTCATGGACCTTTTTTATTTTTACCTTCAACAATTCTTGTCTATCCAAAGCTTGGGCCCTATGATTGCACTCCTGAATACTGTCAGCAGGATATCCGCGTTCCATGAATCGTGCGGCCATATCTTTTGATTGCAAATCAAATTCATCTATATCTGTAGTTAAGGAAACTATCATACCAAAGCAACTTGTTCCTATCTGTTGATTTTCTATAGATAGTGATGCAGATCCCATAGGATTTTAATAAGAATATCCAAAAAAGGTATCCGAGCAAAGTTGAAATGCATCTGAAACCTGTGATTGCAGTATTCAACTACTCTATGAATTGAAGGAGCTTTGGCACATCGCCTCTCCACAAAATAAAAATGTCATCTATGTAACATTTCCATGTAACAACATTGTCTGAAAAGGGGAAATTGGTGCCTCAAACTCAGCTACATATAGATTAGCTATGTCGGGGGCCATAGTCGCCCCCATGGCTGTGCCTGTAATCTGTTGATAAAAGCATCCTTCAAAAACAAAATAATTACATGTCAGAGCTGTTCTTGCCATCTCAACTAAAAACTCAGTGGGCACCCTAATAGGACCTGTACATTGATCAAGATATTTCTGTACAACTTCTATTGCCGCATCCTGAGGAATTTTAGTATATAGCAACTCTATGTCTAAGGTGACGAGAAATAGATTTGATGTATCTCTATTAAACATATCTAAAAAATTAATAATGTCTGCTGAATCATGCACATAAGATGGGATCAGTGGGACAAAAGGACAGAGAAACACATCGATAAACTTAGACAGAGGTTCTAAAATGGAACCTATCCCTGACACGATAGGCCTCCCTGGAGGCGCTGTCATTGATTTATGCACTTTGGGCAAGATGTAAATTGTAGGTGTTACAGGATGGGCAATTTGCAAGAATGACAGTTCACATGAAGTGATATAGCCAGCATTAGATCCTATAAGACAGCAGGTTAGCAATTTTGGCTTGTATAGTGGCAGTAGGATTGGACGCAAGCCTATGATAAAAGCAAGCTTCCTGTCATTGTCTGGTAACTTCTCCCACATAATATTCATTGTCTAAGATAACAATACCACTACCTTTATCAACATCCGTGTGGTTAGAGAAAAATAGAATAGTCTGTCTTTCCTCGCATCTGAGATTAGAGACAAACCATGCCCTGTGTTTTGATAGACCCCCTTTCTGAGGGCCCACAATGAGGCTTGGGTTCAGAAGGCTCCGCCTGAGAGGTCAGAGCCTCAGATGAGGCCTGGCCTTTGGAGGCATTGGAGACATGGGAAAAAAAACTTATTGTTCTGCTGCTGGTGGCTCTTGAGGGCCTTACTGGACATCCTCTTGCAGAGACTGCAGGCTGCCAGGCTGTGATCTGGTCCGAGGCAGCAGTCGTGTGTGTTGGTCAAAGACATGATTTTGGAGCATTGATCACACTTCTTAAAGCCACTGATAGCCATGGGGGAAAAAGGTACCCCTGTGAGGTCGAAAACTCTCTGGGCTGCCAGTGGAGAAAAAAGGTGCGAAGATGTCAGGAAAAGAAAAGAACGAAAACTACAAAAATACACCGAACTTGAAGCTGAGGCAACAAGGTCAGTAGGCAGGAAGAGTACCGGTGCAATACCAGAGATGAATATGAAACTCAGAGAGAAAAATCAACTTTTTCCGGGGACAAGCCAGACAAATATCTGAAGGGCTCCGCGGAAAAAAGAAGACTGAGTAAGATGGCACCCTTTGGCGGAAAGGGGACCATGCTTTGAAAGCTGAGGGATGCTTCCACGCGGGCCCCGTCGGTGCCGACATCACCCATATGTGAGGACTGACTTCCTGCTTGTTCCCGGAGAAAGATTATTTAATGGTGATGATTTGGAAGACTGAAACAAATATAATAGGACGATATAATAGATCAAATTGACAAACTATAGAGCAGCAAATCACCTGGACCAGATGGACCTGTACCCAAGTACTGAAAGAACTCGAAAAATGAAATTGCAGTAATACTGTTTTTTAAAAAGGGATCCAGAGGCAATCCATGTCAGTGACAGGCAAAATGGTAGAAACTATTAAAAAAAAACACCTTTATTCAACACCTAGACAGACATGGTTTAATGGGACAAAGTCAACATTGATTTAGCCAAGGAAAGTCTTCTCACCAATCTGCTACATTTGTTGAAGGTATGAATAAATGTGAATAAAAATGAACCAGGTGATGTGGAGCCTGATTCCCAGAGGGATACATCTGGGCCATCCGGACGTCCCCGATGAAGATGGGCCCGTTAGGACCCGATTCTGGACCACAGGAATGGTAAACAGAATCAGGCCCGTGGATGGCATGACATGCCCCTGCCACCTACCGGACATACTTCCCACAGACACCCCCAACTCCCAAGGCTTAGGCCCCCCACTTCTACGCCACCTGACCCACAGCTGGCCAGCTTGGGTCTGGATTGGATGGCAGAGACCCCCCCTGCACCCAGCCCTGGGGGGATTCCCCAGGCTCGCTTGCCGGGTCAGTGACGATTATTCCACCTTCAAGGTGGAATAATCAGTACATCCCCTCTGACCCGGCAGAACGTACAGGGCCGTGACCTGAATTGGCCCTGTATGTCCTGCTGGACTGGCTCGCCCCCGTTCCACCCCCCACCGCCTCTCCCCATCCCGCTGCTCTGGACGTGCAGGGAGAGCTGGAGGGGGAAATTGGTCCAGGATGGCTTGCAGGGCCAGGACGGCTTGCACTGATATGGATTGCCCACTGGGACATGAGATCTGCATCGGGCCCATAGTGTATCTGGATTTTCAGAAAGCATTTCACATGATAGCACATGGGGCATGTTACTTTGTTACGTATGTCTTTCTGTATAGAAATTTTCCACCATCAGAACTTCACAGCCAGCTAGGAGGTGAATCATTTTCCATTTCTTTCTTACAGAATCCACATATTTTGCCATTTTTTTCAATGCTCGCAGTAAACCATTTCATCCATAATCCGCTCTCTTGGGCTGTAGTTATCATTCCCCGTGTGTGCTTGTGTATTCTCACTCCTTCCTTCTAGTCATCGGAATGCTTGTCCAAGTTTGATGATGGAGATGGATTCTTGACATTTACTTTCATATTTCACACTTTTTGTGTATTTGGACCTCATGATGCTGTTAGGCAGGCCTGGATGCCTATGATAGTAGCTCTGTGTGTGTAATCAACTTCACCTTTGTGAAACAGTGTCTGAGTCAGTAGCAACGCCCTCCCAGGGATTTAAGAGTTACCTGCTCACATCTTAAATAGGTACCATGCTGCTGCAGATATATGTGTCTTTAGGTAAAATATTTGTCCCAAGGAGAAGACTAATGTCATCCTCCTCCAAAAAGCACTAATTTATGGATGCCTTTTTAAAATCACACCTCTCAAGTGCTACAGTCTGTCTGTATTTTACAGGGCTTGGTAGCCTTACAAAATGTTTTTAAACCTGGAAGTGAAAAACAAAAAGCCACAGCCAAGTCTCCTGTCACTGCAGTGACTGGTATTCCCAGAGGAGCTTTTGAAAGGACTTTCAAGAATTGTATCCTGGTGGGAGCTTATTAGGAGGCACTGCCTGTGAGCATGAAGGAAAAAATAGAAAATAACTTGTCATTAGGGGGTGGTGGAAGTGGATGAAATAGCAGTGGCAGAAGCCGCCTTTAATCTGAAGGGAAAGAGCAAGGAATAGCAATCTAAGAATGAATTCTGGACTGTCTGTAGCCAACCAGAGTCCATGAGATATAAAAGCTAGCTAGTTCCATTAGCGAACTTTAAAGAGTCCTTCTGTCACCGACTGAAACAGCAAGGTCAAAGAATAATATCATACAGGAATTAAAGGAGAAACATATCCTGCAAAATAAAATGAACAAAAAAAAAAAAGAGAATTGTGTGGCGGCTACTGTGGGACCCTCAGTGCACACCTTGCACTGTATGTGGGTGCTGTCTCTGTGGGACGTTTAGTACACAAAGACACATAGGGGCAGATCTACCAAAGGGATTTTCCCCTTCATTTCTCCATGGAAAATCAGTCTCTATTAACTAAGGGGTCATTTTAAAAGCCTTAGTCGTGATTTGGACGTCTGAAAATGTGCATGCGGACATCCAAATCATGGAGATCTCTGGAGCCATTTCATAAATGGCTCTTACAGATGTCTCTAGTGTGGGGACATCCATGTAGGCTAGAGGCATGGTGGAGGCATATCTGGGGTGATGCAATGGACTTAAGACATCCCCGCTCAATTTCAGAAATGTCAGCACATCCAAGGCCCCATCCAAGTTTAGACCTCCTCCAGGCATTAGAAAAGTGCCTTTTTTTGGATGTAAAACATCCAGAGGGTATAGAGAAGATGAAGAGTTAAGTTATTTGCCCAAAATGACAAGGAGCAGCAGGGGGATTTGAAGCCTGGCCCTAGCCCACTACTCTAACCATTAGGCTATTAGACGTTCCTGGTCTTGAATATTATTCTGGGGATGTCTATGTAGATGTCCATATTGGGTATGTCCACGTTGGTGAAATCGTGCCTGAACTTGGATGTGCCTGCTTTTTTTCAGACATTCTGGCTTGGACATCCCAGATTGCACTTGGATATCATTTGTACGAGTTAAAATGTGCCTTAACGTCTCATTCAAAGCTCCAGGTATCCCCACAACTACTACTAATCATTTCTATAACACTACAAGGCATACACAGCTCTGTACAGAGACATGTAAGAGACAGTTCCTGTTCATAGGAGCTTACTGTCAAGTCAAGACAGACAACACAACTGGGGACTAGGATATATCTAGAGGAATGGTAAGGAAATACATAGGAGGTGAATGGGAGACTAAGGGCATCAAGATCCAAAAGCAGTCTCAAAGAAGCCTGGATTGAACAGGACCACAAATGAAGCCTGACATACTGACTCAGGTAGTTTGTTCTAGGTATGAGAAGTAGCAAGGTAGAAAAACTGAAGTTTGTAGTTGGCAATGAAAGAGAAAGGCACAATAGAAGGAATCTACCAGAAGAGCAGAGTTCCTGAGGAGGGGTGCAGACAGAGATAAGAGGAAAGGTAGTGAGGAGCAGCCAAATGAAGGCACTCATAGTCATCGGAAAGGAATGGGCCACACGGGCCCTGGCCCCACCAAAATATTACTGCTGTGATCACAACTTTTCCCTATTTCTGCCTGCGGGAATCCAATCTCCCACAGGCAGAAGTAGGAGAAGATCGCGACACAGCAGGCAGCAGGTTACTTATGGGGATCCCATCCCCCATGAGCAGAAGAGCACCACAATCGTGGCAAAGATCCCTCCTGTCTGTCCACAGGAGATCAGATCCCCGCAGGAAGACAGTAGGGGAAGGCCGGCAATCGCAACCTCATGCGGTCTGGCAGACCCCCCCTCCCCAAGCAAACAACATTCCGCCGCCCCTGAATGCACTTATAGGTCAGTAATAGAAGTCTGAACTGGATGTAGAAATGGACATGCAGCCAATGAAGTGACTTAAGAAGAGGGGTGACATGAGCATAGAGACACTGGTGGAAGATTAGCCATGCAGCTGAGTTTTGAACAGACTGAAGTGGGGAGAGATGACTCCAAGGAAGACCAGTGAAGAGGAGGCTGCAATAGAGAATGGATAAGGGTCTTAGTAGTGTGTTCAGAAATGAATCACGTGCTCATTCCACAATCCAATGCATCTGTTTTTTAATCAATTATATTAAGAACATTCTAGAATCATGAAAGAGAAACCTTGAAAATAAAAGTTACACCTCCTGCTCCAGTTCTTCAGGGTCTCCATTTTACAATGTATTGCATTCCTAAATCAGGGTTACCTCCAAGGAAGAATGAACCAGACAAAGGAAATTTTGTTCTAGGGTTTGTGATTGTTGATTGAAATTGTGGTGGACTTCAGGACTCTAAACTTTTACCTTTCTTGTTTAAATTTAAAAAAAAAAAACAACATTTATTTATCTAAAACAATAATAAACTTTGCATATGGCTCAGGTCAATTGACTCCATTGGTTCATATCCATTACCCAAATAGCAAGGCTTTAACCTGCTCTCTAAAAGGGCACATGTCTGTCACTAATCTCTGTTGTGCAGGCATCTTATTCTATAGGTAAGGAAACCAAAAGCAATCAGGATCACATGACAATCTAACTGTAAATGAGCAAACTTCCAGCATACCCTTTTGGGACATTCTCAACAGCCTAGACATCCTGTAAAGTATCAATATTGACCTTAAAGAAGAAGATGATGGTCTGATAAAATCTTACATCTTGGTTCCTCTGTGCACCTTTGATGTCTTGGAGGCTGAGATTTCATCTTTGCACAGATGATAGTCAGACTTTGTTTTTGTCTGAAGGTAGAACGGACTTGGAGAAAATGAATCATGGATTGGAATAAATTGGTAAATGGTTGCAAGAATGTGGAATACAATGTGTGCCATCAGGTCACTGCAGACTCCTGACAACACAGCAGCCCCTGGATTTTCTTGACAAGGTATGGCTAATCATCTACCTCTTTGCTCTTCAAGGAATGAATACATTTGGATTACGACCATGAAGTTTGACAAAGGCAAGGAAGTGCCGAAACGCTAGCTTCGGTTATTTAAAAGAAGCGACTGCAATGCAATAGCTATCACAAAATGTTGTATGCAGCAAAGTTTGACCAGCTGCAGGTGAAAATGGTGAAAGTTAAAGAGATAAGTACTTTTGCCTTTGTTATATTGAGGCAGCCATGAGGCTCTTACACAAATGATCAGCCTGCTAAAAGAAGGCATTAAGATTTCAGTAGACACCCTTCCCCCACTCCAGGTCTGAACACAATATCCCCTAGCCCAGAAATCAACAGACCAGAGCACACCGGTTTGAACAGGTCACCCAGGTACCTTCCCCAGGGCTGCTGATTGGTGGACAGGAACTACCTGTGGCAAATGGGATTATAGAATGAGTTTAAAATTGTACTGTATATAAGGCATTGTAAGACGCCCCTCGGGGCTCAGAACTTTTGTGGAGATTGCTGGTTTCTCTGTCTGGGCCTGTGCGCACATTAAAGATCCTGTGTTTGCATACCAGCCTGTCTGTGAGTATTCCCTCTGTGGGTGAGTGAGAGAATTAGAGCTTTAAGCTGATTGGCTGCCACAATATTAAGAAGAAAGTTCTCACCACATTCAAGATATTTGATGTATTTTTTCAACGGGGGATGTTCCATGGGTGGTACCCAGGGATAACCGGTCAGCGGCAATAGTCAGTTGCTGTCTGGTTATCCCACGACAGCAAAAGTTAGGCGCAGCAAAAGCTGTCCTAACTTTTGCCACAGAAACTAACCGGGCAAAAGTTGAATATCGTTGCTGCCCAGTTAGCTGTGGCTAATCCGGATATTCAATGCCAGTGCTGGATATAGCCCCGGCATTGAATATCCGGGTTTAGCATTCAGTGATGATGGCTAGATGCTGTAACTCACGCTAGCTGCCTCCACTGAATATCGAGCCCTTTTTTTTCAAAAGAACGTCAACTGGTAAGTAAAATGTCACCTTCCATATCGTTCTGCTAGACCAGGCCAGACAAGTGGGATGCACCTAAGCTACAACTCCACTGGGCGGGAAGAAGATACAGCAGCTTGCAAAACCCTTGAGCCAAGACAACGTCTACCTGTGGACATTCAAGTGGTAATGCTTGACAGAAGTAGAAAGTGATGTCCACATTGCCACCCAACAAATGCCTGAAGGGGCTACTAAGCTCTGCTCTGCCCATGTGGATGCTTCTGCTTGGGTAGAATGGGTGCGCAAATCCTCCAGAACCAGCCAGTTTCGCAACAGATATGTCGAGGCAAAAGCCTCCTTAATTGAGCACCCCAAAAGTGACATAGTTACCATGTCACCCTTGCGCGGGCCAGCAAACAGCAGAAAAAGGTGGTCAGATTTACAAAAGCAATTTGTAACCTCCAAGTACTATAGAAGCACCCTCTGGACATCCACAAGGCGGAGATCCTTATCTTTCCCCTGACACTGCTCCTTCGAGAAGGAGGGCAGGCAGACCACCTGGTTCACAAGAAAGGAAGAAGGCACCTTAGGCAAGAAGAAAGGCACAGACCAAATGTAACCGGCCTCATTTGAAAAGGCAGATAAGAATCTTAGCAAGATAGAGGCTGCTGCTCAGAAAGCCGCCTTGTGAAACAAATCGTGACCAAGAAGACGGTCTTGAGAGTGAAATCCTTTAAAGTAGCATGCTTCAACGGCTCAAAGGGCACTGCACCAGGGCCCTGAGCACCAGGCACAGATCCCAGGAAGGGATCTCATACTGGAGGGGAGGACTTCAATGCCAAACCCCCTGGAGAATGCATAAGACGTCCAGGAGCAAGGCTAAAACCTTACCAGCCATCAGACCTTGGAAACAGGTCAAAACTGCTACCTCAACATTCAGGGAGCTAAGGGAAAAGCCCTTCTCCAGATCATCCTGTAGGCAAGCCAACAGAGATGGCACTGTGGCCATCTCAAGAGCCAACTCTCAAGCACCACACCATCATTCAAAGAGGCACCAGATCTGTACATATGCTAGCTTGATAGACCTCCTCTGGGCTCCGAGCAGAGTAGAGACCACTGCTGGAGAGTAGCCCTTACATGCTAGCTTCTCCTTCAAGAGCCAAGCCGTAAGCAAGAAGGGAACTGGGTCCTCCAGGATGGTTGGTCCCTGCCACAAAAGGCCCTCAGATGTAGGTAACCGAAGAGGAGACACCTTCAGGAGTTGCATCAGGTCTCCGAACCATGCTCTCCTCGGCCAATCCAGCACCACCAGAACAATCCTGCTCAGATGGCAGTCCATACGCTGAAGCACTCACCCATCCAGGAGCCACGGAGGAAACACGCACAGCAGGTACTGATTTGGTAAAGGATGGGTCAGGGCGACGACGCCATCGGACCCCCATCTCCATCTGGTGACTGAACAAGCAGCAAACTTTGGCATTGGAGTGGGTCACCATCAGATCCATTTCAGGGCAGCCCAAGTGACACAGAATCAACTGAAATGCCCCCTAACTCAACTCCCACTCTCCAGGGTCCAGAGAGTGCTGGCTGAGGAAGTCTGCTTCCACACTATCCACCTCAGCAAAGTGCTGAGCCGATGAGGCCCAGAGGTTTTTCACCACCCAGGCAAAGAGGAGAGCCATCTCCAGAGCTACCACGGCACTCTTCATGGCACCTTGCCGATTAACATAAGCCACCACTGTGGCGTTGTCTGAAAACAAACAAACAACCCAGCCCTCGATCAGGGGCTGAAAATGTAGAACAGCTAACCTCATGACCCTCACCTCGAGGTGGTTGATGGCCACACTGCTTCACTGTGGTTCCAACAGCCCTGGGCCGTATGGTCTTGGCAACAGGAATCCCAGCTCAAGAGACTGGCATCCATTGTCAGGAGGATCTAGGAGAAACTGGCCAGTGGCATGCCCCTCCTCAGATGACAGAGCTACTACCGTCACCGCAAGCTGGACTTCACCATCAATGGGAGTGGGAGCCTATGCTCAAATCCTGAAAACTCAAGGAGTATGGAGTCAACAAGGTCCACTGTAGCGGTCGCATTTGAGCATATCCCCATGGCACCATCTTTATGGTCACCGCCATCAACCAGAAGAGCTGAAGATAATTCCAGACTCTAGGAGCCTGCCGCTTCTGACCCCCGAAGTTATGTCGGAGGGGGGTTAGAAGCGGCGGGCCATGTGTGCTGAAGCACATGGCCTGCTGCCAAGCAGAGCCGTGCCTCCCCTTGACCTGCCACCGGAATCAGTGGCAGCAAGGGGCGGTAGCATGGCTCAGCATGGGGGTGATGTGGCATGGTTTGCAGGGATGGGGGCACATTTGGGGCTTCTTCCTAGAATGGCAGAAACCCTTGGGTCGGCCCTGGAACCACCACCGAACTCACATTCCATAAAGAAATAAAGACATACCTATTCATAAAGCATTATGAAGATAAAACTTAGATAAGCTGATGGACTAGCCATAAATCACTAGTTCAGTTGAATAGCAGCGATAAAGATAGCCATAATAAAGATCCTTGCTCTCTTTCCTAGAACTGCTGTACAAACATACTTATTTAAATTTAACAGATAGAATACTTTAGCTCTAGTTTTAAA
This sequence comes from Ichthyophis bannanicus, assembly GCA_033557465.1. Lineage (NCBI taxonomy): Eukaryota > Metazoa > Chordata > Amphibia > Gymnophiona > Ichthyophiidae > Ichthyophis > Ichthyophis bannanicus. The sequence continues at coordinate 304,866,513 of CM066039.1, forward strand.
TATTTATACTTGTACTCCAGATTATAACATCCTGTGTATAGTTCAATGTAAGTTTTACTTCCTATTATAACATCCTGTTCATAGTTCAATGTTTAACACTTCAACTTGTTACTGTTAATTTTAAACTGCTCTGACTTGGAGAACAGTGATATAGTAGAATATTCAAATAAATAAACAACATACCCTTGCGCTTAGCTATACTGTTTCACATATTGACTGCTGTAATTTTATTTATTGATTTATTTCAATCTGAGCAGAAATGCCTTCAGTCCATTCAAAATACTGCAGTTCGGATTCTATATCAGGCAAATAGGTTTGATCATGTTACTCCTCTTTTACTCCAACAGCTTTGGCTTCCAGTTCTCAACCACATCTGTTACAAAATATTTACACTGATTCATAAAACCTTGTACACTGACACTCCACCTTACCTAGTCTCTTCACTTTGTCTTCATATCCCAGCTAGAGTCTTAAGATCCCCTCACGGAAATTGTCTAAACATTTTCCCAGGTTCTTGAGCAAGATAGGCTGAACACCTGGTGCTCTCCATCTTTTTTTATTTCTCCTACATCTTTGGAATGGACTCCCTCCCAATTTACATATTGAATCTTCCTATATGGACCTTTAAATCAGATCTAAAAAGTCATTTATTTGGGCTAGCTTTTGGGGGTGGGTCAGAGGTGATGTGACGACTGTGCCGGTGGGATGACACTGTGATCTCTTTCTTCTAGTTGTTAAATGTCTGCATCATATCCATCCCCCCACTCCTCCAGAGTTTATTTCAAGTCTTATATCTTTCATTGTAGACCCCACACTATTTTGATTGATATTCTCTGAACTTAAGGGGAACAAGTCTTAAGAACATAAGATATGCTATACTGAGTCAAACCAAGGTCCATCAAGCCCAGTATCCTGTTTCCAACAGTGACCAATCTAGGTCACAAGTACCTAGCAGTTTCCCCAGAAGACAGGTTCCACAATGCTTGTATTGGGCGAAGCAGTGGATATCCCGGGTTCTCTTTAATAACGGTTTATGGACCTTTCCTCCAGGAACTTGTTCAAACCTTTTTTAAACCCATCTACATGAACAGCTTTTACTACATCCTCTGATAACGAATTACAGAGTTTGATTACACGTTGAGTGAAAAAATATTTTCTCTTTCTTAAATAGGTTACACTGTAGCTTCATTGCATGTCCCCTAGTCTTTCTATATTTTGATGGTATAAACAATCAACCTATGTTGACCCATTCCACTCCATTCATTAATTTATAGACCTCTATCATATCTCCCCTCAGCCATCTCTTTGCCAGGTTGAAGAGCCCTAATCTTTTTAGCCTCTCTTCATAGGGGTATCCTTCCATCCTCTTTACCATTTTGGTGGCTCTTCTCTGTACCTTTTCTAATAGTGTTATATCCTTTTCAAGATATGGCGACCAGAATTGCACACAATATTCAAGGTGTGGTCGCACCATGGAACAATACAGAGGGATTATAATATCCTTTGTTTTATTCTCCATTCCTTTCCTTATGATTCCTAGCATTCTATTTGCTTTCTTGGCCGCTGCTGTACACTGAGCGGAGGTTTTCAACATGTTATCTACGATGATGCCTAAATCATTTTACTGGGTGGTGGTTCCCAATGTGGAACCTTGCATCGTGTAACCATAGTTTGGGTTGTTCTTTCCTAGGTGTGTAACTATGTATTTGTCCACATTAAATTTCATCTGCCATTTGGATGCCCAGTCTTCCAATTTATCAAGGTCCGCTTGCAATTTTTCACAATCCTCTTGGGTTTTAACAACTTTGAATAATTTTGCGTCATCTGCAAATTTGATTACCTCACTTGTTATTCCCATTTCCAGGTCATTTTATTAATATGTTAAAAAGCAGCGGACCCAGCACAGATCCCTGACCACTTTCTGGCATGCTGAATCCAACAGTTCTCTTCACAAACAGAAAGGCTTTGAATTCATTTTCCTATGCAATTAGTTACACAGCTGAACACCTGTGAACAGTCATCTGAATTCCTGAACTGACATCAGCCAGCACAGACAGAGCCCAGCCCTCATTCATACCTTCTCATCCCACCTTAATAAGCCCATGGCAGCAGAGTACAGCTGCAGGTGTAAACTCTTTGACATGGAGCTTCCTGTATGCAGATCTTTCCTCCATAAAAGAAAACTCAGTATATCAGCCTCACCATAATTGAGGGATCACAGGTAGAAAAGGGACAGGCCATCTTTTGCCTGCTGGTGCTCAGGTCACACACTTAGGAAGAGATTTGAACATCAACTGTACTAAACGATACTGTCATCTCTGACTATGCACATCCTCACACATCTTAACATCCCCCTCCCCTCTCCTGCCAAACATAGTTGCAGGGAAGTTGCTCCAGATTAATGAATGAGCAGGTTATTTCCCACAGTAAGCTAACTCCAAGGTTACAATTTCATGTCCCTTTGTTGTTACTCTCATTTCCTGTAAGCTCCTGCTACTGTGTAAACACATGAAACCTGGCAACCGATTTACAGCCCTCATTTATATTCTAGTTTCCAAGTACGGTGATACATGAAACTTAATTGCACCAGTTGCATCATCTCCTGTAGAGGAAAGGGACTGGCCATGTGTGTATCTTCAATCAATGCTGACTCTTAGTATCCCAGCCCCTTGGTTTTCTTGGCCAGGTGTGATAGAAAGTATACTTCTAGGCCTTTCTACTATGCAGTAACTCTACAGCACCTGGCATTCCAAGATGGTCACTCATCCAAGTACTAGCCAGACCCAATCCTGCTTAGCTTCTGAGATCAGTCAAGATCAGGCACATTCAGAGCAACAAAACTGTAGTAGGAGAGTGGCACTAGGCCTATGCTTTTTCCATTCTGCAGTTCAATGGGGACTTTGCATTCTAGGAGAATGGCACTAGGATATAAAGTCTCCCATTGAACTGTAGAATGGGAACAGCATTGGTAGCAGCAGTGCAAACCTTCCTTGACCAGATGCACAGTCCCCCACAAAACATTCAGGCAGCACAGATTGCAACAAGCTTCCCCTGCCCACACCTACAGTCTGACCACCAAACAGACAGGCAGCACCAGTACAAGCTTCCTTCACCCACATGCACAATCCCCCCACAAAACAGACAGCCAGTACAGGCTGCAACAGTGCAAGCATCCCTCGCCCACATTTACAATCCCATCACAAAACAGACAACACAGACTGCAATGGAACGAGCTTGAAAATGGCCAGCGGTGTGTGGATGTTTGAAAGCTCCAATGTTACCATCATGGATCAGAAATCAATGATGAATGCGTGCAGGATGGAAGTGAGCAGGTACTACCCATGACAAGCATTTCCCTATCTGCTGCTATTATCGGGGACGGTCTCCAAGACATTGTAAAACTGGGTCATTTATTGTGAAAAAGCATTCTTCTAAATAATACAAATCCAATTATTTAAAAATTTGCATCACATCCAGTGTCCATTTTACAAATGGCCACACAGTCACCTCTGTTGGGGTGCATGACTTATTGGCATGTTTCAGGTAACCAGACTGCTAGACAGCTTCCAATGAGAAGGCAAAAGGTAACTTTATTGCTGCTATACCAAATCTTTGAGGGGAAGGGACTGGCACTCTGAAATATAAGAAGACAACATGACTCAGCCCAAAGTCCACACAGAGCCAATGACAGCACTGGACTTAGAACCTAGACACAATTTCCCCAGCAGACAACCTGCAACAGGATCCAGACCTGAAACCTGGCAGGGTTCTCCCTGATGTACGAGGCATATTTCTAAACACACCTTTGTTACCAGGTATGAGCTTTTGTCACAATGTAAATTATTAATTACATTTCTGAGATTCCTTGAACTCCTTGGAGTTTACATTTCTTGTAATTTGATCTTTCTAAACCTAGTGATGCAGATGGAAAGTGGTTTATTAAAAGAATGGCAGTTTCACTTCTTGTGGTTTTGCTTTTAAATTCCCCAAACAGACATAGGGCATGGCTAATTTCTGCTCTTTTTATATAGAATTTAGAGCATCCTTTTCAATTAACAAATTTGTAATGTCCATAGTTAACTTTCTGGATGAGGAACTAGCAACTGTAACTACAAATAAAGAGTAATTTTTCCAGCTGTGCAGTTAGCATAAGATCCATTTTAGGTGGTAAGCCCTTCTATAAAGCTCACAGAGTAGGAGGTTTCAACCACAGCAAAATGAGTCCAGTAATCCTACATACACATCCCGAACCCTCTCCCTTTAGCCAAACACAGGACTCAGACACTGTGGATGCTTCTCCCTGCCAACCCTCTCCCAGCCTGAGATTCTGCCATCGCCTGCAGAGTTCCATCAGTCCTCACTCCAGCAGCCTCTGATACTTCCATTATTTCTGGTAATCCATCGAAGGCCAGGAAGTAAAGCTTGGGTGGTTTCCTGGAGGCTGCCAAAATAACACTTGCAAATGAGAGGTGCATCTAACAGAAAACAACTGTCAAACTCAGCTTCTTGTTCGTAAGAGTTTAGAGCAATCATTCAGCCTGCAAAAGGCCCAGATAGGCTTGGTGCATCTGTCCACATATGAGATTGGGTTCTTGAATAGCTTGCCACATCACCAGCATCTCGTAGGGCACAAACCGATGCACCATCAGCAGCTCTTTGTAGTAACAGGGGTCAAAAGCCTCCAACTTGGATGAGGGTATGCTAACCCCCACTGTCCTCATGCCCATATGAGAAGCAGGGGCAAGCCCAGCCTTGTCCAGACACATGCCCAGATATACATCATCAATGGGGAACAGCTCAATATCTAGTGATGCCCGATAGATGGAATGAGATGTGAAGCCTGACATCAGAATACCCCCACCCGCGCAGTAGGATGGATATGAATTGGACTTTGTGATTTGCTCTGGCACATAGTATTTGCTCCACGATTCCCGGACGGGACCCACATTGACAATCAACTGTCCAACGTACAAGTGGCTTTGGCTGTCATTGGCTCCAGGCAGTCCCAGCAGGTACTGGACCACATTGTACGTGTTGACAAAGACATCGTCATCACCATTAAAGACAAACCTGACACCAGGACACTTCTCTTCCATCCACTGGTGGAAGAGGACCTGCTTCAGTGTCAGGTTGAAGAAGGTGTCATAGAAGTTCCATTGCAGGATGTCCCCATGCTCCCGTCTCTCCAGTCGCAAGAGCTTGTTCATCTTCTTGGATTCCCTTGGATTGGAAGAGATTCCTGTGATGAAAAGCCGTTTAACCCAAACCCCCTGGTATGCTCTCTCAATGCCCCAAGTTTTGCGAATAATTTCTCGCCGCTCATAATTGCCAGGGGATGACTTGATGGCTAGGAGGAGGAAGACACCCTTGGAAGCTTCAGCCCCTCCACATTTGTTAGGGACATCTAGGATTCTGGAGAATGCCTTACAGTGCTTGTAATGCAGGAAGTCCTTGATGTGATTGGGTAACTGTTGAAAGCCAGTGATATTTACCACTGTACTATTTTTTATACACTCTGGGACTGGCTTCTGGTCCTGAACAGGGGGCACTGTAGACAGGAGAACATAGGTGTCTCTCTCTTCCTGAGCAACAGCTGACTCTTGTCTGATTTTCTGGGTTGGATCCTCATCATTTGTGTATATGAGAAAGAGCAGTCCCAGGAAACCCACAGTAGTAAGAGCGACCTTTTCCAAGTTAATACACTGTCGCCTCATTCTCTCTGCAAAAACAAAGAAAAAAAATACATTGAAAAGGTGAGAATACGCATTATGGAAGCTTTGCTACAAACTTTGAAATATGTTAAAGGTAGGAATTGGTTTTACTTTCCACATACAGTGCAGTGCTTTCCATGAGGAAGGTATCACTCATGAAGTGAAGAACTTATGTGCATAGTTAGGGGCACGTTTACTAAGATGGACTAACAGTTAGCAAATGCTATTTGCAATTAAGTCCCATTGAATAACATGGGACCTAGTTAGAAATTACGCATGTCATTAGCCCAGCTTAGTAAACATGCCCCTTAGTGTATAGCAGCTTTTTAAAGAAAGGTTTATTAGTAAGTTGTAATGATTGTTATATTGTTTATGAGATGTCAGCTGCAATGTGTAATTCATTATAATTGTGGGTATATACGAATGTTAAAAAAAAACCTAAACTCCTAGAGATTCAATTCCACAAGGATCTTTCTTGCACTTCCCCTTCAGAAAAGATCCACAGAATCCCTCCATGGCTTGAACCCACCATCAGCTACAGAACTAATGCCTACAAGGTTTGGTTTGTTCGGTAACTGTCAGGGCCTCGACTGCTAAATGTGGCAGCTCCACACCTCAAGCAATGCCTGCTCTCTTTGCAGAGTAGAGGTTCCGGTAAAATCGACAAAAAAAATCCTATTAAGTCTATTGGACATCACCCCATGGCCCTGCTCGTCTAATTGATAGGATAAACCGCGAGCCTTCTGATTTCAAGACCAGTCTTTCCAAATCTAAAAAAACCTATGTAATAACGCTTCAAATTATGCTGCAGCTGAAAAATTGTTCTCGGTTATTTGAGGTCATGCCTCTTGCCATTTCAATTCAAGCATGTTTAAGATCTCTCCCTAGGGTAATTACATTCTTGTTCAAATTCCATCTGTTATACTTATTATATGAAATTTCTCCTCGTAAAACTGCTTTTATGGTTTTCCTAGAAAAGGTTTCATTGTATCAGCATGTTGCTGATTTATCACCACAAAATCGTCGTGCTTCTTTATAACATACTCTGAAAGGCCCATCCGTTGACAAACCACTTTGCCTTCTCCACATGAGAATGTGATCCATCCTAGCACGGTGATAACGAGTAAGCATGGGAGAATGACCAAAATAACTCTTTTCTGTAGCGCCACCAAGACTACCCTAATCAGTAGATAGACTGAGCATCTGCCTAGGGCAACAGGCTTCGAGGGGGAGGGGCCAGTGGTAGCACAGTGCTGGCCACGGGGAAGCCATTTAAAGCCACAGTGAGCTGTGGGCCTTTGAGCATCTCTGCATGTACAAGCACTCAAGGTCTGCCACATCCTGCCCCCTCCAACATGTGGGAAAAATGCTGCATTCAGTGCGCCCATATGCACAGATGCTTAAAGGTCTGCTTTAAAGGACTTTCCTGCAGTTGGCTGTGCTGGTGCTACACTGCTGCCCCAGAAACCCCTACTCATTTTGGCCTCCTACAGAGGTCGAGTGGCAGGGAGAAGGGAAGGAGAGAGATGCTGGACACCTTGGGGGAATAGGGAAAGGGAGATGCTGGAAGATTGGAAAGAGAAGGGGAAATGCTGGACTGCAGGGTGGGGCCACATGGTTGACTGTTCACCTCGGGCATCATATATCTTTAGGTCAGCCCTGCAGAAAATACATGCTCTGCTAAAAGAATATCATCTATTCTAATTTGCGTAGCATGAGCCCATGTACATCCATCAGTCTAAGCTCTTCACAAGAACACATCCTCCCCACTGCTATCTGATCATACTCTCTCATCCCCCAGAGAATCCACCACACTATTAAGATCTTCCCTAATACAATGCCTACAAGGGTTCCCCACCAAGCCTTTATTCTTTATCTTTATTATAAAACTTTTTATACCGCCTAAACCAAAAAGGCATACAGCGGTGTACAATAAAACAAGGCTACTGAAGAAACAGAAAGGAACGCCAATTATTCATAAAAGAGACAGCAAAGGATAGAATAAGGAAATCAGAGATACAGACCAATCAGCTATGGGCAGGGAGGGAAGGGAGGTCAAAAGCAGTACAGAAAAGGTGAGTTTTGAGGGAAGCCTTAAAAGTAGAAAAGGATGACTCCAGACGTAGAGCAAGGGGGAGAGAATTCCAAAGGCGGGGGCCGAGAAAGAAAAAGGCAGAAGAACGTGTTGATTCGAGATGAGCCCTGGAAGGGGGTGGAAGAAAAAGACGGTTAGCGTGAATCGACCGAAGTGCTCTAGAGGGACAATGAAAGTGCACCAGGTTGGAAAGATAAAGAGGAACACCGGTGTACAAAGCCCTGTGAACAAAAATCAGAACCTTATATTGAATACGGAAAGGGATAGGCAGCCAATGTAAACGAATAAGAAGAGGAGTGATATGAGCAGAACGGGAAGAGTTGGTCAAAAGACGAGCAGCAGTGTGGTGGACCAGTTGAAGACGACGAAGCTGTGAAAGAGGAAGGCCAGCCAGGGAAGTGTTACAATAGTCTAAACGAGAAACTACAAGAGAAAGAAGAAGTGTAGTCATAGAAGAGAAAGAGAGAAAAGGCCGGATAGCACGAAGTCGACACAGAGTGTAGAAGGAATGCTGGACAATAGAGAAAATGTGCTCTTGGAAAGTTAAAGCCGAGTCCAGAGTAACACCAAGATATCGCATAGAGGAAACAAGGGGGATAGGCCCGGCGGACAGAGAGGGAGCAAGAGTGGGAAGAGGAGCACCAGCAGTGAACCAGATGGCAGAGGTCTTAGACAGATTAACATGCAAAACGTTCTCAGAAAACCAGGAGGAAACAGCGGAAAGACAGACATTGAGGGGACCGATATCAGGAGAGAGAGGGCAAGTGTGATAGAGAAGAATGATATCATCTGCGTAGTAATACGCAGAGATACCGTGCTGTTGGATAAGTAAAGCAAGAGGGGCCAGAAAAATGTTAAACAGCAGAGGGGCCAATACAGAACCCTGAGGGACACCACAGGGCAAAGGTGAAGGAGAGGATGAAATAGTACCTGATAGGACTGAGAAAGACCGATCGAAAAGAAAGGAGTGAAACCAGCGAAGGACCGAACCAGAAAGACCAATAGAACAAAGCCTTGAGAGGAGAGTACGGTGATCAACAACATCGAAAGCAGCAGAGAGATCAAGTGAGACAGCCAGAGAGATAGAACCGTGGTCATGAGCAACGTGCAACTCGTTAAGAAAAGAGATGAGAATAGATTCAGTACTGTGCCCAGGACGAAAACCAGATTGACGGGGGTAAAGAACCAAAGAATCCTCCAAGTGTGAAGATAACTGAGAGAAAACCACCCGTTCAAGAAGCTTAGAGAGAAAGGAAAGATTAGAGATGGGACGCCAATTAGAGGGAGAAGTAGGATCCAGAGAAGGTTTCTTCAGAAGGGGACGGATAAGAGCATGCTTCCAGTGGGAGGGGAAAGTACCGGATGAGAGACTGGTGTTAAAGATGGAAAGAGCAAAAGGGAGGAGAGCCAAAGAGGGCTCAGCAAGCCAGTGAGAAGGTATAGGATCGGACGGACAAGTGGTTTTCCGAGTGGAAGAAAGAACAGTAGAAAGTTCAGAGAGTGTGATGGGCTGGAATACAGACCAACAGTGTGAGAGAGGAGGGACAGTAGGGGAAGCTGATACAGAGGAGGGAACTGGGGAAAGAGGAGGAGGGGGTGAGAGAGGGGGGGGGGGACAGGAGAGGAAAAGCTGCCGGATGGAAAGGACCTTGCCAGCAAAAAATGAAGCCAAAGCATCAGGTGTGGGGTTATTAGAGGAGGATATGGCAGGAAGAGAAGCGGCAGGGGACGAGGAGGGTGCAGAGAGGGAATGGAGGATGCGGTATAGCTGACGAGTGGAGTTTGCCGAAGAAGAGATAAGCCTAGAAAAATAATCCCGCTTAGCGGAGTGCAGAAGGGAGCGATAATGAGAGTGACAGTAACGGAAATGTGAAAGAGTAGCAGGTGAGGGGGACTTATGCCAATGGCGGAGAGCCCGACGTAGGTAAGAGCGGTGAAGACGAAAGCCTGGAAGGTACCAGGGGGAATTGGGGCGGTGGCGGGCTACAGAAGAAGGGCGCAGGGGAGCAATCCTATCTAAAGCAGTGGAGAGAGAGGAGTCCCAGCACTGGGCTTGAAGGTCAACAGAGAGCAGAGAGAAGTCCTTAGGGAAAAGAGTGTCCGAGGGTGGAAAGAGCTGGAGGGAGTCAGGGGTGAGATGACGGGCTGAGCGGGCGGAGGGTGGTAGAGGAGAAGAAGGGGGAGATGGAGAGAGAGAACAGGGAAGGGCAAAACATAAACAATAATGGTCTGACCAGGAAGGGGCTGGGAGGAAAAAGAGGAGGGAACAAAGGAAGAGGGGTGACGGGAGATAACCAAGTCCAGGGTATGGCCAGCTGCGTGAGTAGGGAGCTGGACATGCTGGGAGAGGGAAAGATCAGAAAGCAGAGAGAGAAAGGAGAGGTCACGTTGAGAGGAAGGGAAGTCTACATGAACATTAAAATCACCAAGAAACAAAACATGATGCTATTTAAGAGAGGCTTCTGATAGAGTTAAAAGAACAGAGTCCCACAAAACAATTATCCCCCTCCCAAAACACCACCTCCTCTGATCAACACATTAGGGACATTTACAGAAACTAAAAAATAAAAAAAGCCTTATCTGCTCTCCATATACCTCTGCATGTATTATTACCCATCTCCCATTGCTTTCCTTGAGTATCTTGAGCTTACAAAAGGGGTTGCCCTATGAATAAAAATTGCCACTCTAGCTCTTCTACTCACAGCCCCTGTTCCTTCCTCAGCTTCTTTTTTCCTCAACATATGGAGGTGTCTCTCCTGTAGCAAGGCAGTACCTCTTTGCTGCAGTCTCTTGGAAATGGGAATAAGGAGTGAGGTGATCAAATTTGCAAAAGGTGGAATAAGCAGCAGAAACTGGGCAATCGGGGCCGGGGCTGGAGCCGGCTGTGGGTAGGTCCCCACAGCCCGATCCAAGCCCCAGCTGCCCAGCAATGGGTTGGGCAGTAGGAAAGAAGAGGGTCGGCACTGCAGAAGCCAGGGGAACCTGCAGGGAGCACGTCCCCGCAAGCATGCAGGGCACACCAGGCTGTTCTAGGGCCTGATTCTGTATGCCACAGGAACATTTTGCTCCCGCAGTACAGAATCGGTTCCTAATGGGCCCATCCTGCTTGGGGCCATCCAGACGGCCCAGACGTGCTCCTTTCTGAATCTGACTTTAGGTGTCCAAATGGCAGATGAAATTTAAGGTGGACAAGTGCAAAGTTCTGCAAGTAGGGAAGAACAACTCAAACTACAGTTACATGATGCAAGGTTCCACATTAGGAACCACCACCCAGGAAAAGGATTTAGGCATCATTGTGGATAATATGTTGAAACCCTCTGCCTAATGTGCAGTAGCGGCCAGGAAAGCAAAGAGAATGCTAGGAATCATTAAGAAAGAAATGGAGAATAAAACAAAGGATATTATAATGCCTCTGTATCGTTCCATGGTGCGGCCACACCTTGAATATTGGGTGCAATTCTGGTCACCATATCTTAAAAAAAATGTAGCAGAATTAGCAAAGGTAGAGAAGAGCGACAAAAATGGTAAAGGGGATGAGCAGATACCCCTATGAGGAAAGGCTTAAAATAATCTGTTATGTTTTTTTGAAGGAGTGAATAAACAGGTGGACAAAGGTGAGTCGGTTGATATAGTGTATCTGGACTTTCAGAAAGCCTTTGACAAGGTCCCTCATCAGAGACTTTTGGCAAAACTAAAGAGTCATGGGATATGAGGCAGTGTACTATTGTGGATCAGGAACTGGTTAAAAGATAGAAAGCAGAGGGTAGGGCTAAATGGCCAATTTTCCCAATGGAGAAAGGTGAATAGTGGTGTACCCCAGGGATCTGTGCTGGGTCTGCTGCTTTTTGACATATTCATAAATGACCTGGAAAGTGGAATAACGAGTGAGGTTATCAAATTTGCAGATGACACAAAACTATTTAAAGTTGTTAAAACCCAAGAGGATTGTGAAAAATTGCAAGAGGATCTTGATAAATTGGAAGACTGGGCATCAAAATGGCAGATGAAATTTAATGTGGACAAGTGCAAGGTTAGGCACCTAGGGAAGAACAACCCAAACTATGGTTACACGATGCAAGGTTCCACATTAGGAACCACCACCCAGGAAAAAGATTTAGGCGTCATTGTGGATACCATGTTAAAACCCTCAGCCCAGTGTGCAGTGGCGGCCAAGAGAGCAAATAGAATGCTAGGTATGATAAGGAAAGGAATGGAAAATAAAACAAAATATATTATAATGCCTCTATATCGTTCCATGGTGAGACCGCACCTTGAATATTGTGTGCAATTCTGGTCGCCGTATCTTAAAAAGGATATAGCGATTTTAGAAAAGGTACAGAGAAGAGCCACCAAAATGGTAAAGGGGATGGAAGGATACTCCTATAAAGAGAGGCTAAAAAGGTTAGGGCTCTTTAACCTGGAAAAGAGACGGCTGAGGGGAGATATGATAGAAGTCTATAAATTAATGAACGGAGTGGAACGGGTAAACGTAGATCGATTGTTTACTTTATCAGAATATAGAAAGACTAGGGGACATGCAATGAAGCTACAGGGTAAACTATTTAAGACTAATAAAAGAAAATATTTTTTCACTCAATGTGTAATCAAACTCTGGAATTTGTTACCGGAGGATGTAATAAAGGCTGTTAGTGTAGCTGGGTTTAATAAAGGTTTGGACAAGTTCCTGGAGGAAAGGTCCATAAACCATTATTAAGAAGTGACCGAAGATATCAATGCTTGATCCAGTACAAGCATTGTGGAACTTGTGTCTCTTGGGGAAACTGCTAGGTACATATGACCTAGATTGGCCACTGTTGGAAACAGAATACTGGGCTTGATGGACCTTGGTCTGACCCAGTATGGCATATCTTATGTTCTTATGTTCTTATGTTAGGGATCTTCAACTTGGAAAAGAGAAGGCTGAGGGGAGATATGACAGACGTCTATAAAATAATGAATGGAATGGAATGGGTAAACAGAAATTGGTTGTTTACTCCTTTAAAAAGTAGAAAGACTAGGAGACATGCAATAAAGTTACAATGTAGCACATTTAAGACTAATCGGAGAAAATATTTATTCACTCAATCTGTAATCAAACTCTGGAATTTATTACCAGAGAATGTAGTAAAGGCTATTGGTGTAGATGGATTTAAAAAAGGTTTGGACGTGTTCTTGGAGGAAAAGTCCATAAACCATTCTAAAGAGGACCGGGGAAATCCACTGCTTACCCACTGGACAAGCAGCATGGAATCTGTATACCTTTTGGGAACCTGCCAAGTACTTGTGACCTGGATTGGCCACTGTTGGAAACAGGATACTGAGTTTGAAGAGCCCTTGTTCTGACCCAGTATGGCATACCTTATGTTCTTATCTTCTGCTTTATGGGAGAACCTAGCCCAACTTTCCAGGTAACATGCCATCCTGCCCCACTTATACAACACTCAAATGATGACATTTTACTTACCAGTTAATATCCTTTCCTTGAGCCCTGCTAGACTAATTCAGTCAAGTGGGTTGTGTTCCCCCACCAGCAGACTGGTGGAGCCAAAGAACCAAAGAAAAGCCCAGGTTTCACTGACATCACTCCCATACCTCTATTCGCCTCAGCCATCAGAGGTTCCTTCTGTATTAATCCCAAAGCAGATGGAAGAAACATGGCAAGCCTCACACAACCTCAATCACAGGCAGCAAAGAGTAATCAACAGTCGAGAACTATGTACAGGAAAGCATAAACAGAAGGCTGTCAGTAGAAGATGAACCTACAGAGCCAAATATAATCATCATAGCAAATCCAAAGATACTGTAGAAGAAGAACAGAGCAAATGCAATTTCAGCAGCAGGCACTGGACTAGTCTAGCAGGATTTAAGTAAGGTCATTAACTGGTAAGTAAAATGTCACCTTCCATATCATCCTGTTAGACCGGTGCAGACAAGTGGGAAGTACCAAAGCTTCAACTCCACTAGGAGGGAAGAAGACACAGTAGTTCACAAAACCCTTGAGCAAAGGTTGTGTCCACCTGCACATGGACACCCAAGCAGTAATGCTTGACAGAAGTAGAAAGTTGCTGCCCAACAAACGTCTGCAGGGACTATCAAGCTCTGCTCTGCCCATGAGGATGCTTGTGCTAGGGTAGAATGGGTGTGCAAACCCTCCAGGACCAACCAGTTCCGCAACAGATATGCTGAAGCAATGGCTTCCTTAATAGAGCACCCTAAAGTTGACTTGGCTGCTGCGTCACCCTTGTGCAGGCCAGCAAACAGCACAGAAAGATGGATGGACGTAGGAAAAGAATTCATAACCTCCAAGTACCAGAGAAGCACCCTCTGGACACCCACAAGGCGAAGATCCTTATCCTTCTCCCAACACTGCTCCTTAGAGAAGGAAGGAAGGCAGACCACTGGATTCACTTGAAAGGCAGAAAGCACCTCAGGCAAGAAGGAAGGCAAAGGCTGAATGGAAATGGCCTCCTTTGAAAAGGACAGATATATATCTCGGCAAAACAGAGCCTGCAGCTTAGAAATCCACCTTGCAAAACAAATCGCGACCAAGAAGCCATCTTGAGCATCAAATACTTCAAAGTAGCATGCTTCAACAGATCAAAGGGTGCCACCATCAGGGTCCTGAGCACCAGACGCAGATCCCAGGAAGGGATCACAGACTGGAGGAGAGGACGCAGATGTCAAACCCCCTGGAGAAAGCACGAGATGTCTGGGTGCAAGGCTAGAGATTTACCAGCCACGGGACCTCAGAAACAGGCCAAAGCTTCCACCGGAACTTTCAGGGAGCTAAGGGAATGGCCCTTCTCTGGGCCATCCTGTAGACAGGCCAACAGAGATGGCACTTTGGCCACCTCAGAAGCCAACTACTGAGCACCGCACCATCATTTAAAGAGGCACCAGATTGGCACATACGCTAGCTTGGTAGACCTCCTCCTGACTCCAAGCAGAGTGGAGGCCACTGCTGGAGAGTAGTCCTTATGCACTAGCTGTCTCCTTTAAAGAGCCAAGGCATAAGTGAGAAGGGAACTGGTCCCTGCCACAATAGGCCCTGAGATGGAGGAAGCCGAAGAGGAGGCGCCTATAGGAGTCACATCAGGACTCTGTACCATACTCTCCTCGGCCAATCCAGTGCCACTAGCACAATCCTGCTCGGGTGGCATTCTATATGTCAAATCACATACCCTACCAGGGGCCATGGAGGAAACACGTACAGCAGATGCTGACTTGGCCAAGGCTGGGTCAGGGTGTCAACGCCCTCAGACCCTGTCTACGTGTGGTGGCAAACTTTGGCACTGGAGCGGTCACCATCGGATCCATTTTGGGGAGACCCCAGTGGCACAGAATCAACTCCCACATTCCAGGATCCAGAGAGTGATGGCTGAGGAAGTCCGCTTCCACATTGTCCACCCTGGCAATCTGTGAGCCAACAAGGCTAGGAGGTCCTTCTCTGCCCAGACAAACAGGAAAGCCATCTCCAGAGCTACCTCGGCACCTCGTGCTGCCTTGCCGATTCAAATAAGCCACCATCGTGGCATTATTTGAAAACACTCGAACCTCCCTGCCCTCATCCAGGGGCCGGAAACACAGAACAGCCAACTTGATGGCCCTTGCCTCAAGGCAGTTGGATGGACCATACCACTTCCCTGTGGTTCCAATCGTCCTGGGATATACGATCTTGGCAATTGTCTCCCTGGCTCGAGAGACTGGCAGCCATCATCAGACTGATCCAGAAGAAATCATCAAGCGGCATGCCCTTCCTCAGATAACAGAGCTGCTGCCATCACCGCTAGCTGATCTTCACTATCATCAGGAGTGGAACCTGTGCTTGACCTCTTGATAACCCGGGGACCACTGAGTAAACAAGGACCACTGGAGAGGCCACATGTGAGCATGCGCCCATGGCACCATCTCTGTTGTCACCGCCATCAATCTGAGGAGCTGAAGGTAATCCCCGACTCTGCACAGAACAGCACCAGCAATCCAACAGTCTTTTGACCTTCTCCTCTGGCAGGAAACCTCTGCCCACTCAAGTGCTCCCAGGAACTCCAGGGACTGGGAAAAACAATAGCTGGCTCTTTCCCCGACTGATCACGCAGCCGAGGCTTTCCAAAAAGGACAATACTCAGGACGCCACCCGAGATGCCTCTGAAAGGGAATGGGCCTAGATGGACACAGTTTCCTTGGCACTAGAGTCACCACCACCATGACTCTGGAGAATGTCCTTGGGGTAATGGATAGCCCAAAAGGGAGGGCGGCGAACTGATAGTAAGAGCCGAGCATGGCAAAATGCAGATACTTTTGTTGATCTGCCCAGATCAGGATATGAAAATATGCCTTGGCCAGATCCACAGATGCCAAGAATTCCTCTCAGTGCACTGCTTGAATCATGGAACGTAAGATTCCATCCAGAAGCGCAGGATGCGCAAGTTCTCATTGACCACCCTTGAAGTCCAGAAAAGACTGGAAGGAACTGTCCTTTTTGGGCAGCATGAAATAGATGGGAGTATCTGCCCTTGCCCCACTCGCCCGGAGGGACAGGCACCAATGCCTTTAGATGCAGCAACTTGTCCAAGGTGGTCCGCATATCGGCACTTTTGATCACAAATTCAAACGGGGAGATAATGAAGGCATCTGGAATTGGCACTTTGCATTCCAAGTCATAGCCAAACTAAATGGTGTCTAACACCCAATGATCCTTGGTAACCCAGGCCCATTCCTGAAAAAACAAGCAAAGCCTGCCTCTAACTGGAGGAACCAGGAATGGGCCCCGAAACCTTCATTGTGCAGCCCAGAAGGGTCCTCCTCGGGAGTGGATAGTCCCTGGGCCCATGCGCTCCAAGAAAGGACTGAGAATGAATCCAACGCCTGGAACCAGAAGGGAAGAAAGATTTTCCAAGTCAGTAATGCAAGAGTCCTGAGACCACCGGGGATCCAGCCAGCTTGCCTTCTGTGGATGAGTGGAAGCTGATGAGAAAGGCTAAGTTTGTAGCCAAATGTATATCCTAAACTGTTTTGTTACTCCCAAAAAGTTACTATGTAAAAAGTTAAATCATTGTTCTATGTAAAATGTTCTGTTATCTGAAAACCGCCCCTGATCTTTGGAAGGGACGGTATAGAAAAATCAAATAAATAAATAAAGATCCAAGGGTCCTGTGAAACAGGCTGGTGCCCTTATCTGCCGCAAGGCGGTGAGATTTTGTCTTACCCGATTCCTTCTCCAAATTGGCACCTAAGAGAAACTTCCCCTTAAAAGCCAGTTGGGCCAACCAGGCCTTGGAGGATGTATCTTTTTTCCTCAGTTACCATCCCCATGCATCCACCCACCCTCTTTTTAGAATTCCTCCATAAGCCCTTATACCTACGCCAAATACTCATAATATTAGCTTGGAATAGAGTACCTGAGTCAGTATGTCAGGATCCCTGGTCCTATTCAAATCCAGGCTAAAATCTCATCTCTGCGATGCTGCTTTTGGATCTTGACCTCCTAATTCTCCTCTGTTTTTATTCATTTCCCTTAAGAATTCGAGTCCCCTGTTCTGTTTGTCTGCCTTAGCAGATTAAGCTCTGTGGAGCAAAGACTATCATTTATGTGCATTTGTACAGCACTACAAATGCTTAGTTGTGCTATATAAATGAGAAATGGTAGTAGTAGGTATTCTTCATACTCCAACAACTACATACAGGTATTGCTTACATTCACCTCATTAGTATATTGCACACATTCCCATCAATGCACCATTAACTCTGATTCCTTTCCCATCCATTGGTTCCATACAGCTTAATACCAGCCCCATTATCAGCTCCGAGGAGATATAAGTGAGAGATAAACCTCAAAGTATAGCTGAGCCACAATGAAGTCCATATTGGAATCCAGCGTCTATACATGAATGTCTTCAAGCAAGTTTGGCACAGAGAAGTCTTCCCCGCCACTCCCAACATTAGCCAACCCCTCAAATTGGTTCTTCATTTCTACTCCTGAGAAGGAAGAGATCAGCGGGTGTCTTTTCAGTCTCTTGCCACCCACCGAGACAGACACGTTGCCACTTTGGGTGGGACAAGCACTACTTCTTTGCCTTTCACCTTCTAGTTCTTCTTGGAGAAGTCCAGCTTTAACCAGTGCCTTTCGTACTTCCTTTGAGGTTTTAATGGGAAAAGTGATCCTGCTGGTAGTAAATATTAATCCAAAAAGCAGCCATCCATATTTCACATTCTTTTTTTAAAACAGACTCAATCTCCTTTTTTGCAGAGAAACTGGAGGAATGTCTCTATACAGTTTAATGGGGGAGTCTTCCAAGAGTATGGCTCCCATATACTGAGCTTTATTCAAAATAATCTCTTCTTAGTGTAATAGTGCAGGCATGCAATTATATCTTAGAGGGGGGAGGTATTAGGAACCCCCCATGCTCCCAACACATGATGTACTCTCTCAGTTTTGATCACAATCTCCAACTGTCCTTTCTCAGCTGCAGCTGATCACACCGCTTTGCAAATACCCCACAGAGGGTCAAATCAGTTCTCATAGGCCTCCATTCTGGCACCCGCCCATATGCAGAGGTTATTCCTCCTAGAGCCAAGATCTTCAATTTGATCAACCAAGGCCTTGCTTTCTGATGTAGCTGCCAAGCTGCGCAGCTCAGCCGATGACTCAGCCTCTCCTCTGCTCTTTGCTCTCGTCTCCGTCTCCTGCACTCACTGGCCCAAAACTGCAAAATCACTACAGAGCTCAAAAAGTAACGTCTTTACCTCCAACATACTCACCCTAAAGTCTTTCTTAGGTTTGGATTTTAATACCTGCAGATTGGCTTTGGTGAGCCTGGCTCCCAGATTCTGCCTCCCTCTCCCAGTCTAATAGATTGTGCTTGAAGTCAGAGACAGCCGTGTTTTAAGACAAGGGCTCCAAGGTTCAATAAATCGCCTTTCTTGGGAATCAGAGCAGCAGTTCATTTTAATGGACAACACTTATATTAGCTAGTATGTGTGGTTTGTTCAAATCTCCCAGGTTAAACTGCCTTCTCAGTAATTACATCGCTCCTTCCTTGTGTTATTTTTAATGATGGTTGCATGTCGTTCCGAGAACATCACTGCTTATGAGTAAAGTTTGATAACTAGATAACAAAATTAGATCTGATAAAAAGGAAGGAAGTGGAGTGAAGCAGAAAGGGCTTCTCTAGCAGGCAACCAAATCTTTGGTCGCTCCTCACCAGGCTGTGAGGAAGAGATGAGTGAGGTAACCCTCTCTTTACCCAAACGTGGGACTGACTGACAACCGTCTTCCAACCTGCAATTGTGCCAGCTCATATCTGTCTACAGCTGGGTTGAGGCAACATGGGCAGCTGTCCAGGGACCTAGGTGCCGCTCTAACACCTCAGGAACAGGTGGCATGGTTTTGTGTTTTAATTCATATCCTACAAGTTTCCAGACAACTGGGCAGATTTAGACACCAGCATTTTTACTGTTGTGATAGGGAAAGGGAATCCAAGTACCTTAATGCCAGGGTAGCCAGTTTTGGTAATGCAAGTTATCAGAGGCCAGTTCAATCATGAGCTACTTTGTACAGCCCAGCCAACATCAGGCATGAGTCGCATAGTATATGCTTGCCTCCATGTAGGCAGAAGGGGAGGAGAGGAATGAATCCAGACAATAGGCAGGAAAGGATCCAGAGCCAGGGTCAGGCCATTCATCAGACAAGACTAAGCAGCAGCCTCTGATGGGACAGCAAAGAGCAGCAGCGGCAGTCAAAGCGAAACAACAGATCCCGAGAGCCTCACAAACTCAAAGAGCCACCAGCACATTATTTTATCTGTAGGGAGAGCGGCACACACATACATACATACAGAGCAAAGTTTATATGTAAAAGTATGATGTCCGGTTGTGCATTTTTACAGGATTGCTGTGGGAGAGGTAGTGTTTGGATGATCATGATTATCGAGTTTAATGTTGAAATCTTAGGGCAGGGGCATGTAAGGCTGAAAGTTCAGCTAAGGTGCTCAGTGCCCAGAGAATGTAGACATAGGGCAGGGGAGGGAATAAGCAGCACCAGCTCAACACAAAGCAGAAAGAAATGAACTAAATAAGCAAGGAAAATGTGTTAAACATTTGACAGTTTAATCTTGAAGAATGAGGATATAACCACCAACTTACCTGCTAGAAGTAAACTTCAGTTCAAGTGGCAATTGAAAAACATTTAGGTGCAAACCCAATGGTACTTACAAGAAGCCTTACTTGGGCAGAGGGCTCAGAACAAACTAAAGATTTACTAGTCCTTCCTATGGCGGCACATCAGGTTCCATCCGTTCCTATACTGGTGAAGAGGTTTACTCACGTGACATTGAACGGGGGCGAGGGAGAGGGGGGGCCAAACATTATGACCATGGCCATGGATATTTTAGAGTTCCATGTGCCTGATAAGAGGAGGAGATGGTATTATTTAGTGTTTGGTGTTTAGGGATGGCTTTGGGACAAACATATAGAACTAGGGTGGAGGCATATGACACCGAACATCTAGAATATAAGAGATGTCATACTGGGCCAGATCAAAGGTCCATTCAGCCCAGTATCACGTTTCCAACAGTGTCCAATCCAGTCACAAGTACCCGTCAGGTTCCTGAAAGGTACACAGATTCCATGCTGCTTATCCCAGAAGTAAACAGTTGATTTCTCCAGTCCACTTTAATAATGGTTTATGGACTTTTCCTCCAGGAACTTGTCCAAATCTCTTTTAAACCCAACTACAGTAATAGCCTTTATTACATCCCCAGGCAATGAATTCCAGAGTTTGATTATGTACTGAGTGAAAAAAAATTTGCTCTGATAAGTTTTAAATGTGCTACAATGTAGCATTACCTTGTGTCCTCTTAGTCTTTCTACTTTTTGAAGGAGTAAACAATCGATCTACATTTACCCTTTCCACTCGACTCATTATTTTATTGACCTCTATCATATCTCTCCTCAGCCATCTCTTCTCCAAGCTAAAGAGCCCTAACCTTTTAAGCCCTTCCTCATAGGGGTATCCTTCTATCCCCTTTATCATTTTGGTCATTGTGGCTGCATTCACAGAGTGGGATATTGCCAGCATCTATCTCACTAAGAATTAGAAAGACTCAAAGTTAAACTGGTTACGTTTCGCCCTTGATGATGAAGGTGAAAGTACTGAACCATGCTAAGTAAAGAATGCTGTTCCATTCCATGTATGGTTGAATAAAGCTGCTGTGATTGCTTTTCATACACTGAACAAAGAAGCTTGTATTCACATGGAATACTGCAGCTGTTGTGTTAAGGGCTACAAAGTGAGGGTGGGTAGTCAGGCACACTGGACAAAAGCTATAGCATGCCCAGGTAGCACAGTTACTTACCTGTAACAGGTGATCTCTGGGAACAGCAGGAATAAGTCTTCACATATGGGTACGTCGGTACCGATGGAGCCTGCGCGGGAACGCTCCCCAGCGTCCCAAAAAAGGAAAGCTTTAGGGAGCATCCCACAGTGCCTGCGTGCTGCCTTCCCGCCTTTCCTAACCGCCTCTCTCCAGTTCGAGTTTCAAAGCTGAGACAAAGAGAGAGAGAGGAAAGGAAAGATAGATAGAGAGATACAACTCCTAGGGGAGGTGGGTGGGTTGTGAAGACTTATTCCTGCTGTTCCCAGAGATCACCTGTTACAGGTAAGTAACTGTGCTATCTCCAGGAACAAGCAGAAATGAGTCTTCACATATGGGGACTCCCCAGCTAGAGATGCCTGGGAGATCCCCAAGGTTGTGAGACCATGAGAAGGGCTCTACCTCCTCCCATGGATCTCAGGCATCCAACCAGGGATGGGGGGTAGGAGTTGATTAAGTATGGAACAGGTGTTTGAGAACAGCCTGACCAAACAAGGCATCCCGGCGGGAGTCCTTGTCCAAGCAGTAATGGGCTGTGAAGGTATGAACCGAGGCCCAGGTGGCCGCTCGACAGATCTGGTCGATGGACACAGAGTTTAGATGAGCCATAGAGGTTGCCATGGCCCTCACATTGTGAGCTGTGACATGGCCCTCCAGAGAAAGGTTCTTACTCTGGTAGGCAAAAGAAATACACTGAGCAATCCAATTGGACAGTGTTCTCTTAGAGACTGGAAGTCCCAAATGAGAGGGATCAAAAGCAACAAGAGTTGAGAGGACTTTCTATGTTGCTGTGTCCTTTGTAAGTAAAGGGCAAGAGCTCTCTTACAATACAGGGTATGAAGATTCCTCTCTGCACTTGATGCATGAGGACCTGGAAAAAAAGACAGGTAAATACGCCTCCTGGTTGAGATGAAAAGGTGAGACCACTTTAGGCATAAAGTGTGGATTGGTCCTGAGGACTACCTTATCATGATGGAACCTTGTATAAGGTGGATTAGCCACTAAGGCCTGCAGTTCACTGATGCGGCAAGCTGAGGTGACTGCAATGAGAAAAATAACCTTCCAAGACAGAAATTTCAAGGAGGTAGTGGCTAAGGGTTCAAAGGGTGGCTTCATGAGCTGGCCAAGAACCAGATTCAAGTCCCATGCCACTGGAGGTGGCCTAATGGGAGGTTTAGTTAAAAGAAGGCCTCTCATGAATCTTGCAATAAGAGGATGAGAGGAAATAGGCTGTCCATTGAGGGGCTTGAGGGATGCTGCAATAGCACTCAAATGGACCCTTACTTAATTTGTTTTGAGGCCTGCATGGGATGGATGCAGGAGGTACTCTAGTAAGAAATTCGAAGGTATTGCAAGAGGGTTAAGACCCTTCTCAGCACACCAAATGGTAACCCTTTTCCATTTAAAAGCATAGGAACGTCTAGTAGAAGGCTTTCTGGAAGCGTGAAGGATATCCTTCACTTGCTGAGAAAGATGCCAATCTTGAAGGTCTAGGCCTTCAGCAACCACGCCCTGAGATGAAGAGACTGGGGGTTTGGGTGCCACAACGTTCCCCCCTCCTGAGACAGGAGGTCTGGAGCAGATCCCAAGTCCAGGGAGGGAGCTTGAGAGAGATGCAGAAGTAGAGGGTACCACACTTGGCGTGGCCAACGTGGAGCTATGAGGATCATAGACCCCCAATCTCTCTGAAGCTTGAAGAGAGTCTTGGGAATTAGGGGAATGGGTGGAAAGGCGTACAGGAAGTCTTGACCCCAGTGAAGGAGGAAGGCATCCCTGGCCTGAATTCCCTGACACGGAATTCTGGAACAGAACCGGGGAAGTTTGGCATTCCACGGACTTGCAAAGAGGTCTATGTCCGGGGTTCCCCAAATTTGAAAGATTCTGACTATGTGGTCTATGTGGAGGGACCACTTGTGTGGAAACAGAACTCGACTGAGTCTGTCTGCCCAAGAGTTTTGAACTCCTGGAAGATATACTGCCAGAAGATGAATTTGATGCTCTCTGGCGAAGACCCACAATCTCAGAGCTTCGTTGCAAAGCGACAGCGAGCCAGTCCCGCCCTGCTTGTTCACGTAGAACATGGCTACTTGGCTGTCCGTGTGGATGAGGACTGTCTTGTAGCTGAGCAGGGTGTGGAAGACTGAGAGCTAGGAAGATTGCTCTGAGCTCCAAGAGGATGATATGTAGAGAGGTCTCCTGTGGAGACCAGATGCCCTGGGTGGAGAGGTCTTGTAGATGAGCTCCCCAACCCTTTGGAGAGGCATCTGTTGTAAGGGTTGCTTGGGGTAACAACTGTTGGAAGGGGGACCCCAGCAACAGATTTTGAGTGGAATTCCACCACTGGAGAAACCAAAATAGGAGTCTGGAGGTTGCTATTTTGTCTGATAGACCCCCTGATGCTTGGGTCCATTGGGTGGATAAAGTCCATTGAGCTGCCCTCATGTGAAGGCGAGCGTAAGGAACCACATGCACAGTGGATGCCATGTGGCCTAACAATTGTAACATCTCTCGAGCAGTTAAATGGGATTTTAACTGAATCTGGGAGGCTAACTGCACAAAGCGTAGGCAACGGGCCTGGGGAAGATAGGCCCTTGCAGTGGTGGTATCCAGCAAGGCCCCTATGAACTCTAGAGACTGAGTAGGGGTGAGCTGGGACTTTGGGATGTTTATTACAAGTCCCAGCTACTGAAGAACACGCCTTGTGCAGGCTAGGGAAGTTTGGGCCTCTGACTGGGATGGAGCTCGGATGAGCCAGTCGTCCAGATATGGGAATACGAATATTCCTAGAGTGCGGAGAAATGCAGCTACTACTGCCATGCATTTTGTGAACACTCTTGGAGCAGAGGCCAGGCCGAAAGGAAGCACCCTGTATTTGTAGTGCTTTCCTTGATAAAGGAACCGAAGGAACCTTCTGTGTGTTGGATGGATGAGGACATGGGTGTACGCATCCTTGAGATCTAGAGAACAAAGCCAATCCTGACTCTGAAGGTATGGAAGGAGAGTACCAAGAGAAATCATCTTGAATTTCTCCTTGCATAGGAACTTGTTCAATTCTCTGAGATCTAATATGGGTCTGTAACCCCCTGTTTTCTTTGGAATAAGAAAATAGGGGGAGTAGAACCCTGAGCCCTGTTGAAGAAGAGGTACTTCTTCTATTGCCTTTTGGGCAAGAAGGGTAGTAATCTCCTGACCCAGAAGGTCGAGGAGAGATGTTGGAGAATTGAACTGTCTCACCATGGTGTGAGGAGGAAGGTTTGAGAAATGAAACTTGTACCCCTCCCTTATGATGGAGAGGGTCCATTGCTCTGCTGTGATTTGCTCCCATCTGGGAGCAAAGTGAGCTAACCATCCTGGAATGGTGAGAGGCTCTGGTTCTTCTAGAGCCAGAAAGGCTAAGTTCTCTAGTCGCAAGTCAAAGGCCCTGAGGAGGCTGAGGCTGTTGGGCCACAGCAGTCCTTGCAGTCTTAGGCTTGGCCTGTTTAGGTTGTTGACGCTTTGCAGCAAAACGACCTGCAGAAGATGTCTGTTGACCATAAACAGGATAATATCTTCCCTTTTTGGGAAAAAAAGCCTTTTTGAACAACCTCTTCTTAACAGGATTAGAAGTAGACTTTGAAAGCCTATCTAAAGCAGAATTTTCTGCATCCATCTGGGTGGCCTTTGCTTGCCAATCCTTGCCAAAAAGGTTTTCACCTGTACAAGGAAGATTTCCTAATCCATCTTGGACCCAGGGTTCCAGATCAGAAGCTTGTAACCAAGCAATTCTGCGTGCACCTATGGCAATAGCCGAGGCTCTGCTGGCACACTCAAAAGAGTCAAAGGCTGCATGGTTGGAAAATTTGGAAACATCCTGGGCATGTTTAAGCCAGGTGAGAAACTCTTCCCTTTTATCTTCTGAAATAAAAGGGAGTAAAGTTTGCAGATGATCTGTAACTTCTTTTAGAAACATCCCCATATAGAGACTATAAGAGTTGATTCTGGCAACAAGCATATTGGCCTGGAAGATTTTCCTGCCAAAAGCATCCAAGGTTCTGCATTCTCTTCCTGGAGGAGTAGATGAATGCCTCTTTGCACTCTTTAACTTTTTCATGGCAGACTCCACCACAATAGAGTGGTGAGGAAGCTGAGTCTTATGAAACCCGGGACAAGGAGGGACACGGTACATGGTGTCCAACCTACGAGAATGAGAAGAGATGGTGAGAGGAGTCTCCCATATGCCCAACATGTGATCATAAAGGATCTCATGAATTGGTAAAGTGGCTGCCTCTTTAGGAGCCTTGGGATATTGCAAAATATCCAACGTTTTGGCTCTAGGCTCTGACTCAGGGGCCACTGAGATGGAGAGGCCCTTGGCCACTTCTCTGATGAAGTCTTGAAAAGACAAGTCCTCTGGAGGAGACATTCTTCTTTTTGGAGAAGAAGGCTCCTGAGGAAGGAGTACCGATGCTTCGACAGAAGCCTCTGATGCATCAGAGTCTTCGGAGGAATCGAAGTATCACCTGTCTGGATGCTCCTGTAAAGCCCGATACGCGTACCGAGTGGTATCGACATCGGGAGTGATCGGCATCGGTACCGATGGGCATCATCGGACAGGGTACCGCTACAGTCGACACCGAAGCCGATGTCGACGCAATCGGTACCGGCACGAAGTTTGTTGCGGTACCGGAGGCGTCGCAGCTTGTATGAATGCCGCAATGGCACACTGGATGGTCAGAATATTCTGATCCATCGACGCCATCAATGTCTGGATGTCGGTACCAGTGGATTCCACCGGTACCCCAGAACATTGTAACAGGTGATCGGTCGAGGCCGTGCCATCGATGTCAACCTGTGACCCCATAGGTGGAGCTTTGGAAGCCGGAGCTTCCCGCCGGGGTACTTTTGCCGGTGCAGGATCCTCGAGGGCAAGCCCGGAGGCATCTCGATGCTTAGAGGGAGATCTACCCTTCGAGGACCGGCTGGATTTATGTTTGGTTACCTGAGATCCATAGGAGGAAGAAGCAGCCCTGGAAGACGTCGATGCCACCGAAGCTGCATCAGAGGGAAACAGGGTATTGAGCTTAGCTGCTCGGTTCTGTAAACCTCTTTTAGACATCATGGAGCAGGACGCACAATCCGTGATGGAATGATCAGGACCCAAACATTTAAGACACCAGTCATGGGTGTCGGTGACAGAAATGGTACCGCTGCACTTCGTGCATTTTTTAAACCCGGAGGCGGGCTTTTCCATGAGGAAAATTGTTCCCCCTAGGCCTAAGGCCCAAAGAGACAAAAATTACATGAAGTGGAAACGGTAATGGTTTTTTTTTTTTTTTTTTTTTAAGAAAAGAAAGTAAGAAAAGACCGGCAGTACCAGTCCGACGTCGAAGAAGGCAGACGCGCGACCAAAGAAATAAAGTAAAATAAAATAAAGAACTTCTTCAGCGGTGACAGGAACACGACCTGCTGGCTCCGTGGAAAAGAAGAACTGGAGAGAGGCGGTTAGGAAAGGCGGGAAGGCAGCGCGCAGGTGCTGTGGGATGCTCCCAAAAGCTTTCCTTTTTTGGGACGCTGGGGAGCGTTCCTGCGCAGGCTCCGTCGGTATCGACGAACCCATATGTGAAGACTCATTCCTGCTTGTTCCTGGAGATTATAATTTCCCTCCAGTTGACATGGTGACTTTGGATGTAGCAGGCAACAAAGCCTGAATGAGACTCAGCCTACATGCTGCTTTGTGCCTGTCCACACAAAACATATACCTAATCTAAGTATTTAAATTATCTGATGCAAGCAGGGCCGGACCAACCACCAGACAAACTAGGCGGTCACCCAGGGCAGCAACTTCTTGGGGGTAGCAAAGAACAGCTACAGTCAAATAAAAAACAATGCTTCCTAACCGCTACACAGTCTTGTCAGTGTGTATCTGCAGGAAGAATAGGCAGTTTACAAATAGTCCATTTATCTGTGCAAGTGGCTTTTGGAAATTTCCCTTATGATATATATATTTACAAAACAAAGTTTAATATTTAAAAGTATGATGTCCAAAGATGAGTTTTTATAGGATTATTCTAAGTGGGATGGTATTGGGATGATTGTAATTGAGTTTATTAAAATCTTGGTGGAGGGTTGTTTGCTAGGGGTTTAAAAGCTAATTGCAAGAGGGTGCAAGGCTGAAGTTTCACCTAAGGCATCTGACACTCTTGCACCAGTCCTGGTGCGAGATCACAGCTAGAACTGATCTGGCAAGCAGAAATGTCAAGAAGTTTGGCAAAACACTACAACTCTGTTTCGGGTACTTTAACAAGGTAGAGTGCCAACAGCATACAAAAGCAGTTTTTAGCTCTCCCCACAGACAGAAAGCAGGAATGTTGATTGTCAACAAAGCAGTAAGCCAGTGAGAAGAGGTCATTACCCAAACTCCAGTCAAGAGCAGCACCGGACTCTGAACCTCCTACTAGCATGTACAACGCAGGGAACACCACACTAGCCATCTGAATGATCGTTGCAAGATTCAAACAGTAGTGACTGTCGACTGTGTGTCTATAAAGCACTACAGATACCTTGTAGCACTATGCAACTATACCAATGGGTTCAAACAAAGACTAGAGAGCAGACTTTACACAATCCACAGAACAGACACAAGGCTAGAACTAAAAAGGACAAAGGATGCAAGGTCAAAGACGAAAGAGGCTTTCTGCATTAAGGCAGTGGTTCCCAAACTATAGGTTGAGACCCTAAATGGAGTCACCTATGGAATCCAAGAAGCAGGGCTGCTCCACTTCCATCCACACATAGAAAAGGGAAGGTATCCCTTTGGACTTACACTGTGACTCGTAGCCAGCAGTGGAAGTACAGATGGGCCCTGTGAGCCATTGAAGGTTCACAGACCCTCCTTTTCCTCCTGTGTGGGTTTCCTGTTAAACTGAAAAGCCATGCAAAATACTGGGTCATCTGAGTGCACACTGATACACAGGATCCAGTATTGACTGCTGCTGCTTTCATACTTTCGATAAGTGGGGGGAGGAGGAAGTGGATAAGAGAGGGGATGGGGATTGGGGTCTAACATTTTGTTTTCATCATCATACCAGGTCACATAAATTTTTAAATATTAAAATAAGGTCAAAACCGGTTAAAGGTTTGGGATGCATTGCAGTAAAGGAAAGACAGAACATCTTACCCAAGATCCTGCAATCTTTCTGCCAATTCCTTGTTCTTAAGCAATGTTGACCTGACATCTTCCAAGCAAGTGCGTGTTTCAGCACCAAAGACTCTCTGCCAAGGCAATCACACACCCCACTACTGATTCCGCCAGTGCATATACTCAACAAGTTCATCAATCGTATCTTTCTCCACAGCACTTTAAGAAAAGAACAAGAACGTCATCTGCAATCATATTTTGTACTGTACCAGCTTTATAGTCTTAACATTGACACTTTGGGCAGTGTCTCTAAACACACAGTAGAACAGAGAGGAACCATCTCGCAGGGCTGGCTTAGCCATCAGGCAGACTAGGACATCAGCATCTGGGGGTGGGGGGAAGCACTGCTGCCATCAAAACAAAACAATAAATCCCGAAAGTCACAACTGTTAGCCTTAATATCTTTGTTTTTCCTACTATAATTGTTTTTATTTCAAGTGCAAACCATGTTGAATGATGTAGATCACTTAGATGCTATATAAAAAAAACCCTTTAAAATAAATCAGAACCTCCTTTCGCAATCGGCGATGTTCAACTATCCCATTTACCTGGGTAATAGGCTTTTGTAAGTTGCTCTGCCTCCTCCTCCCCCCCCCCCCCCACATAACAATTTTAATATTTAAAAGTATGACGTCAGGTATCCAGTTATGTGTTTTTGCAGGATTATTCTGGGAAAACTAGTGTTGGGCTGGTCAAGGTTGTTGACTTTTAATTATTGAAATCTCAGAGGGGAGGAGGAGGGGTACTAGGTGCCTTAAAATTAATTGTGAGGAGGCTGAAGGTTCAGCTAGAGCACCTAATACTTTTGCACCAGGCCTGAAGGCTTCCAATGCTTTTTTGATATTGCTGTGCAGGAACGGCTGTCGGAAGCCTTTCCTGTGCAAAGATCTCAAAAGTGTGCAAGAACTCCGGAGATACTCACCTACAAACGTTCAGGTCCAACAGTCCACATAGAGCATTTCTGATCTATCTGCATGATGCAATATGGAAGGGATGTTGAATTTAGCTCACACCTTTTCCAGTGGGAGCGCAAGGCAAGCTACATTCAGGTACAGTAGATATTTCCCTGTCCCCAGAGGGCTTACAGTCCAAGTTTGTACCTGAAGCAATGGAGGGCAGTAATACTCAGTGTTGGTGAGAACACCCAAAAAATGGTTGCTATGAGGACATTTGACTGCCAGAACCAGAGGATAAGTAACTTGCACCAGGCAGGGGCATGGTGATATTCTTATATCCTAAGAGACACCACTCATTTGATTTTGAGCAGTATCTCTTAGCATATTACCATGTCCTGCTTGGTGCTCCCCCTAGACAACCCACTTGACACAAAGTAAATCACTGGTACCCCAGCAGCCCCCAACTCCCCACCCCTCTCTGAAACAAAAAAAGCATCTGGTGGTCCAGTGTATCCTAACCCCCCATCCCACCCCCAAACCCCCCTCAAAACCTTAGTGTTGTGGGCGAGATCATTGCCCTTATGCTCCTGCCTCCGCACTGCTATCTTGCAAAATGGCGGCATTTGGCCCTGCACTGTGCATCCTGGGACACAGACTTTGGTGTCTGGAGGGGCACTGACCCCCGACATTGTGCTGATGGCATCGGGGGCTTTCCCCAATGTCTGGATTGTTTGAGGTGATGTGTCAGATTTCACCTTAGATGATCTTTACGCCTGCCCAAAGGTGGCATAAAGATCCAGTATTAAAAATAACTTAAAAACTGTGCTAACTGTCAGTGCAGTTTATTTACATTGGACACAATTAATTATTCAGGGACAGGAAAATAGATGCCGCTAACAGCATATATTAATGTAGAGCTGAAATTCCGAATCTTGCTGGGTCTTCCATGCACTAAACAATGACTTATATCTCTCTTCCTCACTGGGGGGGGGGGGGGGGGGGAGTCGCCTCTTATTTGCTCCCCAACTTGACCACTCCGGTCTTCCTTACTGTAACATTTCATAGAAGCAGCTCTGCTGGGACTCTAAATTCGAAAAATGCCTGGCAGATAAGAACCATCACAGCTCTGCTTATTGAGAAGGTATCCCTCAACCAGGCTAGCAAGGTCTCTGCCACCATTTCTAACAGTTAATGCTTGGCCCTCATTTCCCCACCACCCCCTACCTCCCCCCAAATCACATAGACTTTATTATTTTTCTTTTTACATTTTCTGGCCTGGTGTCTTCCCCTTACTCCATGGGCTTCCATGTCTTTCAGACCAAGACTGAAATCAAAGCTATAGAGGTCAACAGGGCAATTGTCCTGGACCCCCATTCAAGAGGGTCTCAAGCTTCCCTAAAGCTGAAGGCAAAGAATGCAGGCAAACTTTGGGGGCTCCTCCCTAATTTCTGCCCTGGGGCCCCAGCATGTCTCAGACCAGCCCTGATTATAATACAGCACCATAAGCATTCATTCACAACTATCAGGGAATTCCCGCCTCCCCCCCATCTTTATAATTTTGCTCCCAGCTCTCCTAATGTGAATTGAGTTTGGCCACTAGGGGTCATCATTAAACAATGACTGGGCCTCCCATCACATTGGGTCATGAATGTTGCCTCTCAGCCCAGGTCCTCTAAATGCACTGCACAGCACTCCATCTGCTCCCTCCCCTCTCTCCGTTTTGATATTGAGGGCCAGAGAAAAGGTATTGGGTGCCCTAGACAATCCTTCAGCTTAACACTCCCCTCCCCTGAGATTTCGATCATTAAACTCAACAATCATGATCATCCTGTAGCAGGTGAAGGCCGGTGATCCACAGTGCCTGACATAAGCAAGCAGGCCTAACTAGCTTGACCTGTAAATGAAGCATGTGGAGAGGCCCATAGGAATTGCACATCCCCCAATATGCTGCTATTATAGAATTAGAACTCAGTAAAGTATTGAATTAGCTTAGACAAGCAGAACTGAAACTTGGAAAAATACAGAAATATGTTTAAATGCTCACTGATAAGAGAACACAGCTGTAAGGGATTTAATTAAAACTGCTGACAGAAAGGTTACAGAGCCCTGCTTCCCTACACGTACTAACTAGCTGAATGGCCTTGGAAGTAGGAAAGTAACAAGTTGGTGAACTGACCATTGTAATTGGGACTAGAAGGGGGGTTAGCAGGTGCTGAGCCCACTCAAGGAACATAATTGGATAATCATATCAGTACCGGGACCAATAGAAGAGGTACGGGAGGTTACCGGGACCAATGAAATGTTTGTCAATACCTAGAATGGAGCAAAAGTCTATAAAAGTTGTTGTATTGCCAGAGAACATCGCTCAGCCATTTTGAAATTGTCTTTGCTTGAGACTTGTGCACAAATAAATGATTTGGACCTTCTGAACAGACTCCTGGTATTATTGGTTTGTCTGCGCTCTGCTGCTACATATTCTTGGTGCGTTGGCCGGGAAGTTGTGGAATCAGAGTGTATATAGGGCAATATACCACGACTTTCCGCCTCTATAGGTTTGGTCCTGCCGGGATCGCGCCTTTCCGACGGGAGCTGCTCCCTGGCGCCGCTGGTCCCTTGTATCGGAGGGAGCTGGTCGGACCTCGGTGGGTGCCGGACCCGGCTGGAGCCAACACCTCGAACCTGAGTGAGGGGAGTCCGAGGTCCAACTCATGCGCCTGCTTGGGAAGTTTGAGGACCGGATCCGGTGAGTAGAGTTTTGATTTTGTACGTCTAGACAGATAAGAGAGAGCAGTACTGCCACTTGAATCTTGCTTGAACTTGGAACTTGGAACTTGGTAAGAGAGCTTGATCACCTCTCAAAGACGGGCCGAATACCCCTGCGTAAGAGAAGTAGGGCGAAACCCTCGTCTTTCTAGTATTTGAAACTTGTTTGAGACTAGTCAGAATAGACAGAAATGAATGCATTCTGGGATACGTTGCTAGCATGATTGAGTGAATGAAGTGTGAATGAGAGGTCTGGCAGCACGGACCAAGCGAAGGCGGACCCCTGAGTAACGCATTTCCTGACCGGGCGACCGCGTTCAGGTCGTAAAAAGGGGGAAGCGATTGTCGTCTTGTCTTGTTATTTGTTTCCCTTATACGTTTCCAGGACCGTGAGGACCCCTTACCCACGGTCCGCCCTCCTTTTCCCTTCTGTCTGTTGTTGCACGCACACATCGAAATGGGAGGGGCGGGGTCTACTAGGAACACTCCGTTAGAATGTATGATCGCACATTTTAAGGAAGGATATTCTGGAGACTATGGTATTAAAATGACTGCAGCTCGTTTACAGATTTTGTGTACTAGGGAGTGGCCCGATCTAGACCCTACCTGGCCCCGAGAGGGAACCTTCAATGTAGGAATTATTCAGTTAGTTCACCATAAAGTGCGAATAGCGCACCCCGATCAGTACCCCTATATAGATTCCTGGTTAAGTATTTGTGAAAACCAGCCCTCCTGGGCAAAGCGCTGTTATGAAGAACAGTGCAGAATAATGTTAGCAAAGACAGATTATAGTCAGAAAATAGAACAGCCCAGGAAGAAAGGGAAAGGTGAGAAGTCCAGGAAGAAACCCATCCTGGTAAATCTGGATTCACCAGAAATAATTACCCGACAGCCTCAAACCCAGTGTCCAGTGAGAGTAGCCCCGCGCCCTGCCTCCGAGCCCCGGAGGCAGCGGGAACGGGACCCAACCCCTGAGCCATCACCCGAAGAGCAGGTAGATGAGCCCCCTTTAAATGAAGAAGATGATTCTACCGAAACTGAAGAGAAGGGAGAATCAGATACAGAAACAGAGAAGGAAGAAACTGAGAATTCCCCGAGTGATACTGACAGTGTAAAAGCAGCTGCCAGTGTTAGCTCACCAGTCAAACGTAAACCAAGAGTAAAGCGGGTAGAGAAAAAGACAACCCCTGACAGGAAAGTTACGAAAATATCCCTCAGATCCCACAAGACATCTACTGCTAAGATGATGCCTTTACGGCAAGTCCCGGGAATACCCGTAAGAAATGAGGATAATGAGGTGGTGGCGGGACCCCTAAGCTATGTGTATGTTCCCTTCTCTACTACTGATTTGTTGAATTGGAGGACACATTATGCCTCCTATACCAATAAGCCCCAAGAACTTACAGAATTAGTGAATACTATTATGGAAACTCACCAACCAACATGGGCAGATTGTCGCCAGCTCCTGTCTACCTTATTTACCACAGAGGAGCGGACACGAATTAGAAAAGCAGCTATAGATTGGCTGGCGGATAACCCTGTAGCTCCAGAAGTAGGGGAGGAAAGAATAGATAATCGGGAAGCAGCCCAGAGAGAATTCCCGAATGAAGACCCCCGATGGGATCCAAATACAGAAAGAGGATCCAGAGCCCTAGCCCGTTTTCGCCAAGGCTTTATACAAGGCCTGACAAGGGGGGGGGGCCAGAAAGCTATGAACCTTTCCAAAGTTGCAGGAGTTATCCAAGGTATAGATGAGAGCCCAGCAGAATTTCATGAAAGATTAACTGAAGCATATAGAATGTATACTCCCTATGATCCTGATGCACCAGGAAGCTTATGCATGGTGAATTCTGCTTTTGTAAATCAGTCTCAACCAGATATCAGACGTAAATTACAGAAATTAGATGGGTTTGCGGGCATGAATACAACTCAGTTACTGGAAGTCGCTCATAAAGTATATGTGAATCGTGATAATGAAAAGCAGAGAGAATGTGATCGAAAGATGAAAAAGAAAGCTGATTTTTTGGCTGCGGCCATAGTTGAACAGAAAAGGGGAGGTATCCCTAGTCGACGGAGCAGAGGAAGGGGGCGGGGCCGAGGTGGAAGCCGGCCCCAGCTAGGCAGGAACCAATGTGCCTACTGCAAGGAGGAAGGACATTGGAGAGATGCATGCCCGCAACTCGAAGACGCCCATCAAGATGACGAAGACAATCATCAATGGAGAGAAGAAAGACGAGGCCGTCCCCGAAATCGCGGAGGAGCCAATCGAGAGCAATACCAGCGAGAAAGAGGGGAAGCCGTACAAGCATTGGCTACGACAGCCCATGATGAAGATGACGTGGATTAGGACAGACCGGGCTCCGAATTTGCTTTAGGTCTCCAGGAGCCTATGGTCGGAATACAAATAGGAGACCAAGTTATGAACTTTATGGTTGATACTGGAGCAGAACACTCAGTAGTAGACAAGAAGATAGCCCCGTTTTCCACAAAAGCAGTCACCATTGTAGGAGCAACTGGTGCCAAAGCTACAAAACCTTTTCTTCAGAATCGCATATGCAGTGTAGGAGGACAACAAATAACCCATCAATTCCTTTACATGCCTGAATGTCCAGTGCCACTACTGGGACGAGACATGTTAGCCAAGTTACAAGCCCAAATATCCTTTACTGAGGCAGGAGAAATGCAAATGACCGTAAATTCCCAAGCCAAACCTGCAGGAATAATGTTGCTTACAGTTCCCCGAGAAGAAGAATGGAGATATTACAGTGATGATTCTGTCCAAGACACCTATTTTGAACAAACTTTGAAAAGTATTGATGCCCCACCTGGAGTATGGGCAGAAGGAAGTCCTCCAGGCCTAGCCAAACATATAGCTCCAGTAATTGTAACCCTTAAGCCTAGTGCTACACCAGAACATGGCCTACTAAAAGTATGTCAATCCCCATGGAACACTCCACTCCTGCCAGTGAAAAAGCCTGGAACAGATGACTATCGCCCAGTGCAAGATCTAAGAAGAGTGAATGAAGCAGTTGAGACTATACATCCCGTTGTGCCAAATCCTTACACCCTTCTAGGACTGATTCCTGCTGAAGCTACCCACTTCACTGTTCTAGATTTAAAAGATGCATTCTTTTGCATAAGATTAGCCCCTGTAAGTCAGATATTATTTGCATTCGAATGGCAGGACCCCATCTCTGGAAGGGGGGGCCAACTTACCTGGACACGATTACCCCAAGGATTCAAGAATTCGCCTACCATCTTTAGTGCTGCACTAAATCAAGACCTTTCAAGCTATCCAGTGGCCCCGGGGAAGAGAGTGCTTCTCCAATACGTGGACGATCTGCTGATAGCTGCTGTATCAGAAAGTGAATGTATACAAGCCACCAAAGACCTCCTGCAGTTACTAGATGAAGTTGGATATAAAGTTTCCAGAGCAAAAGCACAACTATGCCAAAAAGAAGTAAAATACTTGGGCTTTCGTATAACCCAAGGAAGCCGAAAGTTAGGCAGAGAGAGGAAGGAAGCAGTATGCAGAATTCCAACCCCAACTACCAGAAAACAAGTCAGAGCTTTTCTGGGAGCGGCAGGATATTGCCGAATCTGGATTCCCAACTTTGCTCAAATCGCCAAACCATTGTATGAAGCCACAAAAGGAGAAGAAAAGTCGCCACTGGAGTGGGGACCTGAACAGGATACAGCCTTCAAGATGTTAAAGGAAGAATTGATGTCATCACCAGCTCTTGGATTACCAGATGTTCATAAGCCTTTTCACTTGTTCGTACATGAAGCACAGGGAAATGCCTTAGGCATGTTGACTCAGAAATTGGGAAATTGGGGAGCGACCTGTAGCATACCTATCAAAACAATTGGACACTGTGGCCAAAGGTTGGCCACCTTGCCTGAGAGCAGTTGCAGCCACAGCATTGTTAGTGAGTGAAGCAGACAAGCTCACACTAGGACAGAATCTACGAGTCACTGTGCCACACGCAGTCCTTGCCCTTATGGAACAAAAAGCAAATCATTGGCTCACCAATTCCCGAATGTTGAAATACCAAAGCATGTTATGTGAAAATCCACAGATACAACTAGAAGTGAGCCATGCCTTAAACCCAGCCACATTGATACCTATCAGTGAAGAACCCCCAGAACATGACTGTATAGAAGTCATGGACACTGTCTTCTCAAGTCGACCTGACCTGACAGATGTGCCCATAGACCAGGGGTCTCAAACACGCGGCCCGCGAGAGACCTTTGTGCGGCCCGCGATGCCCAGGAAAAAAAAAAACCGGCTTCGGCCCGCGATGCCCAGGAAAAAAAAAACCCGGCTTCTGCTGCTGCTGCCGCCGCGGGAAAATTAAACTTTACAAAAAAGCTGGCTGCTGCCGCGGCGGTAGCAGCAATATCGCAAGTCCCGCCCCCATCCCTTCCTGCTTGCCTTGCTTGTTTTTTCTTCTCGGCTGCGCGAATCTTTTATGCTCGCGGGGGCATTTGGTAAATTTCCCATCTGCCCCGGCGAGCTTAAAAGAGTCGCGAGGGAGAAGCTCTCCCTTCGCGGCTCTGAAAGCCGAAGCAGAGAAGAACTCACAAGCAAGGCAGGCAGGCAAGCAGGAAGGGATCTGCCGGGGGGAGGGAGGGAGTAGGACTTGATGTGGGCTGCTGGGGGGGAGCAGGACTTGATGTGGGCTGCTGGGGGGGGGAGCAGGACTTGATGTGGGCTGCTGGGGGGGGAGCAGGACTTGATGTGGGCAGCTGGGGGGGGGAGCACTACTTGATGTGGGCTGCTGGGGGGGGGAGCAGAACAAGATATGGGCTGCTAGGGGGGGAGCAGGACTTGATGTGGGCTGCTGGGGGGGGGAGCAGGACTTGATGTGGGCTGTGGGGGGGGAGCAGGACTTGATGTGGGCTGCTGGGGGGGGGAGCAGGACTTGATGTGGGCTGCTGGGGGGGGTAGGACTGGAAATGGGGTGATGGGGGTTAGGACTGGAGGTGGTCTGATTGGGGGGCTAAGACTGAAAATGGTGTTATGGGGGGGCTAAGAATGAAGATGGGGCGATGGAAGGGTTAGGCCTGGAAGTGGGCTGTTGGGGGGCTTAGGACCGATAATGGGCTATGGGGGGGGGGCTAGAACTGGTAATGGACTGGGGGGGGGGTGCTATGACTGGAAATGGGCCGAGTAGAAGGGGGAGCTTGAACTGCAAATAGCTGATGGGGACAGGGTCTTGGAATGGTAATGGGCTGAGTGGAAGGGGGCTTGGAAAGGAAATGGGCTGGGAGGGGAGGGAGCTAGGACTGGAAATGGGCTGATGATGCGGGGACTAGAAGGGAGCGGATGCTGGGTGGGGCAGGAGCTAGAAGGGAGTTGATGTTGGGGGACGATTAGAATGGGATGAGGCTGGGAGAGTGAAATGGAGAGGGGAAATATATTTAATGTGGGAGGGAAGAAAAATCTACAATTGGCCGGGTATTGGGAGAGTAAGTGGGGATTGAGGATGGAGGGGTAAAATTTGAGTGGATGAAATAGGAATGAGGAAAGAGCAAAAGGAGAATGATTAGTATGTTAAAGCAGATGTAGAGAGAATGGAAAAAAACTAGGAAAGAAGAAAGGACAAATGGACAGCAGACGATGGAGAGTTAGCAGAAGACACGAAGAAGAAACCAGAAGAAAGTGGCTGGAACAATTGCAACTGAAAAAAAAATGCACAAAAGGTAGAAAAATATCTCTTTATTTTGAATTTATTAACTGAAATATGTCAGCTCTTGGAAATGTGCATCTTTAACGTCTGCACTTTATTTAATACAAGAGGAAATCAATGTATAGTTTTATTTCTACAGTGTTGTACATTCTAAGTTTGGCTTTTGGGGTTCCCAGTTTAATTGTCTTCCTGTTTCTAAATTGTGATTCCTTGTTTGGTGATGGTGTATGTTCTGCATGTGTAACTGAGCTGAGGTATTCTGTTTATGTAATTCCTATTTGACATTGCCACTTGTTCTCTTTCCCGAGTAGGTCATGTATTGTTATTCTCTGAAATGTGTTGATTTAATATTTGCAGTGTTGCCTTTTGATAGTTAGGGTATGGTGCTTTGTGAGTCCTGGTA
Organism: Ichthyophis bannanicus; assembly: GCA_033557465.1. Classification (NCBI taxonomy): domain Eukaryota; kingdom Metazoa; phylum Chordata; class Amphibia; order Gymnophiona; family Ichthyophiidae; genus Ichthyophis; species Ichthyophis bannanicus. The sequence continues at coordinate 304,904,621 of CM066039.1, forward strand.
GTGCTGTTAGGACATGGCAGGTTTGCTATGGGTTCTAAATGAGCAGTGTTTCTAGTAGTTCCTAATGTGCCTGGTGGTTGGCACTGGTTTATAGTAATGTAGAAATCTTTTAGTCTTTCTTTATCCATACACTCATTAAGAGGCATGTTTACTAAAAGTTAGTGTATGGTAACATTATGCAAATATTTATGCAAATGTGCCCTTATGCAAATGAGGCCTGCGTCTTGTGCGGCCCCCGGGTTACTCTACAAGTCCTCATTTGGCCCTCAAAGCAATTTGAGTTTGAGACCCCTGCCATAGACAATCCTGACCAAATTTATTACGTAGATGGAAGCAGTCTCATCATCAATGGACGACGCTGCGCCGGATATGCAGTAGTCACTCAACATGAAGTCGTTGAGTCATCAGCTCTAGCCTCAGGAACATCAGCCCAGAAAGCAGAATTGATAGCGCTTACTCGAGCACTGTTGCTAGGTGCAAAACTTGTGTTAAATGTAAATACAGACTCAAAGTATGCCTTCACTACCCTACATGCCCATGGAGCTCTCTATAAAGAACGAGGGCTCATCACATCCGGAGGAAAATCAGTCAAGTATGGCCCAGAGATATTAATGTTACTTGATGCAGTATGGGCCCCAACTTGTGTAGCTGTTATGCACTGCAGAGGACATCAAGCAGGAAAAGGAGAAGTTGCTCGAGGAAATAGGTTTGCAGATGCCTCAGCACGACAAGCAGCCATGACAGGACAAATTTCGCCACAAGCCATGCCATTACAGGCAGCATTGTTTCCAGTACCCTTGAACTCATGGACACCACGATATACCACCAAAGAATTAGATTACTATTGCAACAAGGAAGAGGGAGTACTGAAAGATGGGTGGATTGAGCTGCCACCAGCAGAGGGCAGTCAGCCCCCAGGGCATATAGTAATCCCTGAATTGTTGTGCCCAGCTTTTGTTAAAGCCTTCCATGAAGCCACACACTATGGAAAAAGTGCTATGGAAAAAGCACTCAGACCACATTTCTGCATCACTATATTAGCAACCCTATCAGCTTCAATAGCACGCCAGTGTCTAATCTGTGCCAAAAATAATGCCAAACAAGGTCCCACACCAGCACCCCAAGTTCAGTCAGGAGGTGTAACCCCCATGCACCACCTGCAAATTGACTTTACTGAAATGCCAAAAGCCAATGGGTATCACTACTTGTTAGTATTAGTTTGTACTTTCTCCGGGTGGGTAGAAGCCTTCCCGACCAGAACTGAAAAAGCCAGAGAAGTCACTAAAGTTTTAATGAGAGAGATTGTCCCTAGATTTGGAATCCCGGCAGTAATAGGATCAGACAATGGACCCTCATTTGTTTCTCAGATTACTCAGCAGTTAGCAAAAGCCCTACAGATACAGTGGAAACTTCACACTGCATACAGACCCCAGAGTTCAGGGAAAGTTGAGCGAATGAATCGTACTTTAAAAGCCCAAATGTCCAAACTTTGTCAGGAGACTCACCTGAAGTGGCCCCAAGTACTCCCAATAGCTTTACTCAGAATACGTTCAGCTCCTGTGAAGTCAACAGGATTTTCCCCTTTTGAAGTTCTGTATGGTAAACCCCCACCAATAGTGCAGGGAATTAAAGGGAGCTTAGCCCAGATTGGTTCAGAAATAACCAGGCAAGAACTCCTAGCTCTTAGTCTTGTTCTACAGACTCTCCATGCATGGATCCAAGACCAGTTGCCTATCAACTTGATGGAACCCTTGCATCCCTACCAGCCTGGTACCTCGGTGTGGATCAAAGATTGGAAAAAGACACCGCTGGAACCCTATTGGAAGGGACCATACACCGTCATCCTGTCTACCCCAACTGCAGTAAAGGTAGCAGAGATCGACACCTGGATTCATCACAGCAGAGTCAAGCCCGCAGCTGATCCAGAACCTGAGCAGTGGACAACAGAGCAGCATCCTGATGCACCTTTGCGTATCACCTTGAGACGGCAACCAGCAGCTTAGACACTTTATCATAGTGCCGTGCAGTAGCCAAGTCTTTCGAAGAGGATTGTTGTTTCTTATACAGCAAAAGTTCTGTTTCAACGAACCCCAGGTGTGTAACTTTACGCACTACTTTGATGCTACATTGATTGACCATATTTCAGAGCCAACTAAGACTGATAAGTTGGTTAATGTGTGATGGACAACTCGAGGATCTTCAATCAACACTCAGCACCCGTTGAATTGCTTTATTAGCAGACGAGACAAAGAAAAGAACGTCGTGTCAAGATTTGCAAGCTGAGGATTCAGAAGAACTCCAATCAACATGTATCTTTGTTTTTGCTTTGTCCTGTTTGCCTGGTATGGAGGCTTTGAACTAACTTATGCCTTGCCTCCATGTACTGCTTGCATCACTTCCACTCGGACTGGAATGAAAATAACTCAGACTTTGCTTTATCATTCTTACTATACCTGCACTGGTACAGTGACTCGGTTTATATATAACACCACTGAACTGAATGTTTGTACCAAAGGTAAATCTAAAGTATGCTTCAATCCGCATCAGAATCCATCCTATTATACCTTAGAAATGCGATGGAAAGATGCAGATGGACCTTTAATTAACGCCACATGCCAACTAACAGATCCTAGTAAAGATGCTATTTTGTATTTTGATGCTTGTGAAGTAATCAACAGAGATAGTCGTTCTAAGTGTGGTGATTGGGAAAAAACATACTCACAGAGTGGCAAATATATGTGTCCAGAAGGGTCCACTGAATGGGGAGCATGCACAGGAAAGGAAGTTTCAGCCAATATATATAGTAAAGCCCCAGAGTCAGATTACTTCTGCCCAAAGTGAGAATGTGTTTATTATGCCACCTGGATTGGTATGGTATGGAATAAAGATAATCGAATGGCTACATTACGAAAACCATCACATGTCAAAGACCTAGACAAATGTAAGAAAAATGCTTGCAATCCCTTAGAGTTAGTCATACAAAGACCAGAAAATTGGAAACAAGGATTCCGATTTGGTTTGCGAATTGATGGAACTGGATCAGATCCAGGAACCATAGTGTATATAAAATTAAATACTCAAGCTCATAAATCATCCAAGTATCAAATCCATGACACATTCTATGAAACCATGCATTTAAATAAATTTGACATGCCCCATCCTTCCCAGAACTTATTTTTAGAATTAGCTGGAGCAGTAGTATCCAGTCTAAACATTTCTAATTGTTATTTTTGTGGGGGAACACGAATGGGTGACCAATGGCCATGGGAAGCCCAAGAATTGAATTACTCAATGACTTACAATCAGACTGAAATACACAAGACTACCAGCGAATGGGTGTTAGCGCACACAATAGTTGGACGTCTTTGCTATGCCAGAACTGGACCCCAGTTCAAACAACAGGTAGGACAGCTGGTCTGTCTTAGCCAGAAGTTCTATAATGACACCACCAAAAAGACGTCCTGGTGGTCAGGAATTAAAGAACCTGAACCCCCTAACCCATTAGCAAGATTCCCAGAGCTTGCTAGTTTATGGACTAATCTTGCCAAACCTCATGCCTGGCAAGCCCCACCTGGCCTATACTGGATCTGTGGAAACCGAGCATATGCCCGACTCCCTACATACTGGGGAGGAGCATGTGTCTTGGGGACCATCAGACCTTCCTTCTTCCTTCTAAATACAGAACATGGAGAACAATTAGGATACCCAGTATACACTACTAATCATAGACACAAAAGAGCACTAAGACAAAAGAGAGCACCCCTCCAGGTAGGCAAGTGGGAGAAGTGGAAGGGTGATGATTGGCCACCAGAGAGAATCATTGAATACTATGGACCTGCCACTTGGAATGATGATGGTATGTGGGGCTATCGGACCCCAGTTTATATGATTAATCGTATTATTCGCTTACAAGCAGTAGTTGAAATAATAACTAATGAAACTAGCCAAGCTCTCACACTTTTAGCTAGACAGAGTACCTAAATGCGCACTGCTATATATCAGAACCGTTTAGCCTTAGACTATTTGTTGGCGGCTGAAGGAGGAGTATGTGGTAAGCTGAATCTAACTAATTGTTGCTTAAAAATAGATGATAAAGGCCAAGTAGTTGAAGAAATTGCTGAAACTATGCGAAAACAAGCTTATGTGCCAGTACAAACTTGGCATTCACTAAAGTTTCCTAACTGGTTTGCTGGTCTTTTCTCATGGATAGGAGGACTCAAAACTTTCCTTATACTAGTACTAATAGTTGTTGCTGTAATTTTCTTATTACCATGCATAATCCCATGTTGTGTGCGTTGTATTCATAGTACTATTGAAAGTACAGTTGAGCGGAAGACCGCAACTAAGATTATGGCCTTATACCAACCTAAACCTCCTACATATAGTCGGAATCCTCCGACCTTGGTATAACCATTTTAAATGATTTAATTCTCACACCTTATTAAGTAATAGGGTGAGATTAATCAAAGGGGGGAATGTGGCAGGTGAAGGCCGGTGATCCACAGTGCCTGACATAAGCAAGCAGGCCTAACTAGCTTGACCTGTAAATGAAGCATGTGGAGAGGCCCATAGGAATTGCACATCCCCCAATATGCTGCTATTATAGAATTAGAACTCAGTAAAGTATTGAATTAGCTTAGACAAGCAGAACTGAAACTTGGAAAAATACAGAAAATATGTTTAAATGCTCACTGATAAGAGAACACAGCTGTAAGGGATTTAATTAAAACTGCTGACAGAAAGGTTACAGAGCCCTGCTTCCCTACACGTACTAACTAGCTGAATGGCCTTGGAAGTAGGAAAGTAACAAGTTGGTGAACTGACCATTGTAATTGGGACTAGAAGGGGGGTTAGCAGGTGCTGAGCCCACTCAAGGAACATAATTGGATAATCATATCAGTACCGGGACCAATAGAAGAGGTACGGGAGGTACGGGAGGTTACCGGGACCAATGAAATGTTTGTCAATACCTAGAATGGAGCAAAAGTCTATAAAAGTTGTTGTATTGCCAGAGAACATCGCTCAGCCATTTTGAAATTGTCTTTGCTTGAGACTTGTGCACAAATAAATGATTTGGACCTTCTGAACAGACTCCTGGTATTATTGGTTTGTCTGCGCTCTGCTGCTACAATCCCAACACTACCCCTCCCACAACAATCCTGTAAAAATGTGTCATGCTTTTAAATATCAAACCTTGTTATATATGGGTGTGCCCACGCTCCCTCCAGGTAAAAGAACATGCCGATTGTTCTTTGAGTTTGTGTGGCTGTCTAAATTATTGTTTTGCTTAGACCGCAGCTGCTGTTTGCTTCCCCTCAGAAGCTGCTGCTCTAGGTGACCGCCTAGTCTTGCTTGATGGTTCTGCCAGCTCTGTTGACATTTATGAACCACCATCTGATTCAGCCCTAAGAGAAATTGTTTTTTATGCTTCAGGAAGAGAGTGACTGTATCTTTTATTTTTCCAGCTTTTGGTCCAGACTGGGCAGAAAGGAAACTTAATGAATGTTTTTATAACCACAACTGTTCAAATGTTTTTGAGGTGGGGGCACTCCACCTCTCTCCTTCCCTCTCCCCACACAGCTGGACGTTTTTAATCTCTTGAATCCTGGAGTCAGGAATGACGCAAATGGAGAAGGCACCCTAGACAAATACTCAAGTTACCACCCCTGATTCATTTCCATAAATTTTGATAATTAAACTCCACCATCACGATCATCCAAACATCATGCCTCTCAGCACAATCCTGCAAAAATGCATAACTACGCATCATGCTTTAAACACGTGGAGCCTGATTCTAGTAGGGGCCCATCCAGGCCATCTGGACGGACCTGAACAGGATGGGCCCGTTAGGACCCGATTCCGCACTGTGGGAGCCAGACATTCCTGTGGGTGCAGGATCGAGACCTGGGAGACGGCCTGACATGCCCCTGCATTGCTACGGGGACATCCTCCCCGTGGCACAATGTGCCTGCTGCCTTGAAGCCCCCGTTTCCCCACCACCTGACCCCAACAGGGGCAGCCAGGGCCTGGATCAGGCAGCGGGGATTCACCCTGCTCACCACCATCGCTGCTGGGGGTTGGCCGGTTGATCTGGAGGGGCTGCCAGTGCTTATTCCACCTCTGAGGTTGAATAACCTGGCCGTCCCCCCAGCGATCCCTGGACGTACAGGGCCGTCAGTCCCGCCACGCTCTGTCCCTGTGCCACCCCCATCCCCTGATGCATGCATATATCCATCATCGGAGGAATGGGGGAGTCTGGAACATCGCTGTAGACTGTATGAAAGAAGTGATACATACCCATTGTGATGGACATGGACGTCCAATAACTGTGAGTTTAGATTATGAACTGCAGGACTCAACAGTGCTGGGAACGGATTTGTGGAAAGTGACATTGAAAAAGCGAAAATGCTAAACAAATACTTCTGTTCTGTTTTTACTAAAGTAAATCCTGGAGAAGGACCACCTATGATTGACGAATATACAAAAGGAACGGAGTAGATACGACACCATAAAAGATGATGTGTTAAAACAGCTTGCAAAACTGAAAGTGGACAAAGTCATGGGACCGGATGGGATACATCCCAGGATACTGAAAGGGCTCATAGAGATTCTTGCAGGGCCATTAAAGGATGTTTTTAATAGATCCTTGGAGACAAAAGAAGTTCCACAGGACTGGAGAAGGGCTGATGTGGTACCTTTTCACAAAAGTAATAATAGGGAAGTAGTGACAAACTACAGGCCAGTAAGCCTTACCTTGGTGGCGGGAAAAGTAATGGAGGCGCTCCTGAAAGAGCGAATAGTGGACTTTCTCGAAACCAACAGGTCACATGATCCAAGGCAACATAGTTTTACCAAAGGACGATCTTGCCAAACAAATCTGATTGAGTACTTTGACTGGGTGACCAGAGAACTATGTCACGGGCATGCGATGGATGTCATCTACCTGGATTTCAGCAAAGCTTTTGATACTGTTCCTCATAGAAGGCTTATCAATAAACTCAACAGCTTGGGGATGGGTCCCAAGGTGGTGAACTAGATCAGAAATTGGTTGACTGACAAACGACAGAAGGTGATGGTAAAATGGAACTCACTCGGATGAAAGGAATGTGATTAGTGGTGTGCCCCAGGGTTCGGTCCTGGGACCAGTACTGAACAATGTATTTGTGAGCGATATTGCTGAAGGACTGAATGGAAAAGTCTGTCTTTTTGCAGATGACATGAAAACTTGCAACACAGTGGACTCCCCTGAGGGAGTGGAGAACATGAGGAAAGATCTACAAAAGCTGGAAGAATGGTCTAATGCTTGGCAGTTAAGATTTAATGTGAAGAAGTGCAGTGTCATGCACTTGGGAAGCAGAAATCCAAGGGAACTGTATGCAATAGGGGTCGAGAGGTTGGTATGCACGGACCAGGAGAAGGACCTCAGAGTGATTGTTTCTGAGGATCTCAAGGTGGCAAAACAGTGTGACAAGGCGGTGGCAAAAGCCATAAGGATGCTGGGTTGCATACAGAGAGGAATTACCAGCAGAAAGGAAGAAGTATTAATGCCAACCTGTACAAGTAGCTGGTGAGGCCTCACTTGGAATATTGTGTTCAGTTTTGGAGACCATATCTCGCAAAGCATATAAAAAGACTGGAAATAGTTCAGAGGAAGACAACCAAAATGATTTGGAGCCTGTGTCAGAAGATTTATGAGAAGAGACTTGAAGACCTAAATATATACACTCTGGAGAAGAGGAGGAACAGGGTAGATATGATTCAGACCTTTAAATACTTAGAGTATTAATGAACAAACAAACCTCTTCCAAAGACAGGGAAGCTGTAAAATTAGAGGACATAACATGAAGCTGCAAGGGGGTAAATTGAAAGGCTCAATGTCAGGAAATACCTTTTCACTGAAAGTGTGGTGGATGCTTGGAATGCCCTCCCGATGGAAGTAGTGGGGGCAAATACAGTGACAGAATTCAAAATGGCATGGGACAGACACAGTGGATCCCTTTATAGCAATAGCATAAAATGAAAATAAACATAACTATCTCTTATAGCTCAAATAAATGGGGGTGACCTACACAGAGTGGCAGGTGCACTTACTCTTGTCACCTTGCTGGGCAGATTAAATGGACCATGCTGGTCTTTATCTGCCGTCATATACTATGTTACTATGATTTATGGACACTTAGCAAGGATTGGGACAGTAAGATAGTCACATGCGTGCAAGATTGTTGCTTAAATGTGAAAGGCCTTAACTCCCCTAGGAAAAGAGCTCTTTATATAGAGAAGGTAAGAATAGTAGGGCAGATGTTGTTTGTATTGAAGAGACACATTTACAGCCTATAAATGAGGGCTTGTTACAACACAGTAATTTCCCCAACATCATTTGCTAGTTACTGTGTACACAAGGAAGGGTGGAGTAGCTATTCTCTTTTCTAAAGAGCTAGCAATACAAATCTAGGACATGAAAGGTATAGAGGGCCATTTTTTTGCTCGTTAGCTTTGCCTTGGAGGGGGAGAAGTTTATCTTGGCAAACACTAATGAAGCCAATGAGGGCCAAGAGAATTTTTTGATAAAATAATGGTGGTTCTATTGCCTATGGGACAAAACAACTTAATAGTGGGAGGGGATTTTAATTTAAACGCTTGACCCTTGCTTAGCTAACTCTAGAGGGGTGGTGGCTAAGAGGGGTCAGGTACAGTGGCAGGTGAAAAGGTGGATGGAACAGTTTCACCTCATAGATGTCTGAGACTATTGCATAGCACCAAGAGGAAGTACACATTTGACTCTGTACCATATGATAGTCACTCTAGAATTGATATGTCCTTGCTAGGCTTATCACCATTGGTACTGACCATGCAACTGTACAATTAGTGCTCGGGTACAAAAGGGGACCCTTAAAAATGCGAGTTGGAAATTGAATGATAGCCAGAAAGTAAGCGAAATAAGGGGATCACTAGCCAAAGAAATTAAGGAATACTTTTAATCTACTTAGTCTGGGGAAGCGGAGTTTCCATTTCTGTGGGATTACATGAAATGTGTCTTACATGGAAGGCTGATATCCCTCTTGCAATGGGCTGCCCAGTTTTGCCAAAAGAAGTAGGGGCTTCCAGTTGAAGGGAAAAAAATGAATCCCCCTTCAGGTACCTTTGTTACAGGTTGAATCCATCTTGTGCTAACGTCTATAGCTCAGGCCTACGAAAGAAACAGCTTGTTGACTTTTTCACACTGAAACTGCAAAATCAGCATGATTGAGCAATGAAATGAGCTAATATCCTGTCCCAGAGAGCTGACACAATGAGAGGCTCTGAAATCAAGGTTACTTACCTGTAATGGGAGTTCTCCGTGGACAGCAGGATGTCAGCCACACCTGGTGACGTCATCCGACGGCGCCGTGGACGGAGTACTCTCTCTAGCCCAGAAGGATTTGCCTTCTGGGCTGAGCCCCCTCCCCTCCACCTGGCTCAGCCCCCAGACCGCCCCTAGCCAGCCACTACTTTCCAAGCCAGTCCAGCACGTGCTAGGGGCGAGGGTATGCCAAGGGCCCCTGAAGGGGAGGATGGGTGGGAGAGTGTGGCTGACTTATCCTGCTGTCCACGGAGAACTCCCGTTACAGGTAAGTAACCTTGATTTCTCCTAGGACAAGCAGGATGAAGTCAGCCACACCTGGTGCCTCCCTAGCTAGGAAGGGCTGAGGTAGCAGGGGCCCACAAAATAAAAGTAGAACACGAGATGTATAGCCAAGAATGTTATCAAGTTATATGAACAGCATGCAAGTGAGTGCAACACAACTTGAACATAACCACGTGCAAACCTTAGTAAACATCACGTGCAACAGCATGAGTGAACAGCATGCGTAACAGAATGTGCAAATAGCATGTGCAAACAGCATGTGCAAACAGTAGAAGCATACATCAAGTATCAACATCACTTTGTGCAAATAGCATGTGCAAACAGTATGTGCAAACAGTAGAAGCATACATCAAGTATCAACATCACTGGCAGGGCATGTGCATCAACATGCGACAGATCTGGTAACATTTTCATGGCTGCCTGGCCTTAAGGCTCCGTCGGCGGTGCATGGGCCGTCGTTAAGACCGCTTGGCCGAAGGCCTGGTTATGATGCAGGTCAAGGCAGTAGTGTTTCTGGAAAGTCTGAAGGGATGACCAGGTGGCCGCCCTACAGATGTCCGTTGCCAGAACTGAGCGGAGATTCACCATGGTGGCAGCAAGCGCCCTCAATTGATGGGCGTGGACTGACGGAGCGTGATCAGTACCAGCCTTGTCGAGGCAGAAAGCGATGCAGGCAGAGATCCAGAGGGATAGGGTGCGCTTGGAGACAGGGTGCCCCGGTTTGTTCGGGTCATAGGAGACAAATAGCTGGGTGGTACGGCGCTGATTGCTCATTCTTAGGAGGTACAGACGTAGCGCTCTGACACAATCCAGTGAGTGGAGTCTCTCCTCCTCCGGAGAGGAATGTGGCTCCGGGAAGAAGGAGGGAAGCTCGATGGTCTGGTTAATGTGGAAGGCAGAGGAAACCTTCGGAATGAACCTCGGGTGTGTCCGGAGGGAGGCTCTGTCACTGGAAAGCTGTGCGTAGGGTGGATGTGCCACGAGGGCCTGGAGCTCACTGATGCGCCTGGCCGAGGTGATGGCTATGAGGAACAAGGTTTTCCAGGAGGCGAACTTCAGCTCTGCTGACAGCAGGGGTTCGAAGGGGGGTAGTGTGAGCTGGTTGAGAACCGCGTTGAGGTCCCAGTGTGGAACAGGCTTCCTGACTGGGGGATGTAGGTTGACTAGGCCTTTCATGAAGCGGGCTACAATGGGTAGCTGTGTGATGGGAGTGTTCCCTGAGCGGTGGTGGAGTGCAGAAATCGCCACTAGGTGCACCCGGATGGACTGGGGCTGTAACCCCCGCTGAGACAGAGAGGTCATGTATCGTAGAATCTCGGGCACAGGGGCCGAGAAGGGGTCTAGGCCATGAGTGGAGCACCATATAGAAAAACGGCGCCATTTGAGGCCGTATGACTTCCTGGTGGCGGGACGGCAGGCCGCAAGAATTACCTCCTCCACCTCCTGTGAGAGGCCCAGGGGGGACAGGATTACCCGCTCAGCCGCCATGCTGTCAAGGCCAGGGTCCGAAGATTGGGGTGGAAGGTGAGTCCATCTTCCTGGGTGAGGAGGTCCGGGATAAGCGGCAGCCGCTGTGGCGGTTGGAGTGACAGACGCCTCAGGAGTGGGAACCATGCCTGGCGGGGCCAGTGGGGGGCCACCAGAATGACTTGGGCTCTGTCGGAGATGATGCGCTGTATGGTCATGGAGATCAGGGGAATGGGGGGAAAGGCATACACTAGTGACCATTCCCCCCATGACTCGACGAATGCATCCGCTGAGTGGCTGTGCAGGGATGGCCGCTTGGAGCAGAAGTGTTTGCACTTCGCGTTCTGCTCGGTGGCGAAGAGGTCTATCTCCGGGTGGCCCCATGCCCTGAAGAGGGATAAGGCGATTTCCGTCTTAAGGGACCATTCGTGGGGATTTAGCTGTCGGCTGAGCTTGTCCGCCAGCTCGTTCTCCGTTCCAGGCAGGTATGAGGCTCGGAGTAGGCAGCTTTTGGAGATTGCTTAGGTCCAGATCTTGAGGGCTTCCCGGCACAGAGCCTGGGAGCCCGTTCCCCCCTGTTTGTTCACGTAGAACATTGCCACTTGGTTGTCTGTCTGGATGAGGATGACTTTGCCGCTTATTAGGTTCTGAAAAGCGCTCAAGGCGTAACGAATGGCTCTGAGTTCCAGAAGGTTGATGTGATACTGCATCTCCCGCTCTGTCCACGCACCCTGAGTCCGGAGCTGTAGGCAATGCGCCCCCCAGCCCACCGAAGAGGCGTCGGTGGTGATGGTTAGTTGGTGAGGTGGCTGCGCGAGGGGTCTCCCATGTGAGAGTTTTTTTCCCCGAGCCCACCACAGAATGGAGTTGCGGACAGCTTGGTTCATCGGTATGTGCATGTTCAGAGGCTGGGAGTGTTGCGACCAGTGTGCTCGCAGATGCCACTGCAGATGGCGCATGTGGAGCCTTGCTAGAGGGACCGTCTGCGTGGCCGCTGCCATGTGGCCAAGGAGCTGGAGTAGCTTCCGGGCGGTAGGATTTTTGTTGGATTTGATGTGCAGTGCCAACTCCCGTATGGATCTCCTTCGCAGTGGTGGGAGGAAGGCTTTTACTTCGTTGGTATCTATCAGCGCCCCGATGAACTCCAGTTACTGCGAGGGGCGCAGGTGGGACTTCGGGTAGTTCACTAAGAAGCCCAGCTCGGATAATAGGGCAATGGTGGAGCGAGTCGCCCTCACTGTCTCTTCGGGGGAGGGTGCTGAGATCAGCCAATCGTCCAGGTAGGGAAACAGGCAGATTCCTTGCTTGCGGAGATGTGCTGCTACAGCGGCTACGCATTTTGTGAATACTCTCGGAGCTGGGGACAATCCGAACGGGAGGACTTTGTACTGGAAGTGCCTCCCCATCACTCGGAACCGCAGGTATTGGCGGTGTTCTGGATGGATCGGAATGTGGGTGTATGCCTCCAGCAGATCCAAGGATGTCAGCCACTCCCCGGGCTGAATGAGTGGTAGAATGGATCCGAGGGAGTGCATTCTGAATTTTTCTTTGGTGATGAAGAGGTTGAGTGCTTGGAGGTCGAGAATTGTGCGCATGCCTCCTGATTTCTTTGGGACTAGAAAGTAGCTTGAGTAGAAACCAGAAAAATGCTCCGAGATTGGTACTGGTTCGATGGCATTGGAGGAGAGAAGGGAGAGAATCTCCTTCTCCAGGGCAATGGAGGAAGGACCCGGTGCCTTGCAGGGTGGAACTCCGTGTTGCACTGGGGGTGATAGGAACTTCAAGCGATACCCATCCTTGATGATAGCCAGCACCCATTTGTCCGAGGTGATGGACTGCCAAGCCGAGAAAAATAGGGTGAGGCGTCCCCCCGTGGGGGTTCGGTCCAAAGGCTGATTGTCAAAAGGCTTGATTACTTTTCCCCGTCCCGGGTGGCTGGCTTTTTTGTGGCTTTCTATCTCTCTGCCGAGGTTTTTGCCGGTAAGATTGCTGTGATGGCTGTTGCTTGTATCGGGGTTGCCATTTTTCCAACCAACGTCCTTGCATCCACTGCTACTATACAACGGCTTGGGGCTAAATAAGAAGCTGCAGGACCTGCCGTCCCGAATAAAACCTCCAACGAAACCCAGAAACACGCCGAGAGCTCAAGCAAGCACGATACAAGTAGCTGGAGCTCCCCTCGGGTCGAGCTCGCTTCCACCCTCAACAGACTTCTCACAGCGATCATAGCAAGTATAACATTGCAAAACGATCTGACTATAATGATTCTACTTAACACACATATACTATACTGTTGTCAGTAGCATATCCTATATTGCTGCCAGTAACCAATTCCCATTTCCCTTAATGTAAAAAATCGTACAACTTTGCATCTGCCTTACTATCATCTTAACTGTACCTTATATATACTCTGAGCCTGACCGTACTATATATAGGTTATCAACGGCAGTCTTATACACTGATTGTAGCAGTTGCAGGCAGGATACTGCAACATTGTATCATGGCCCACTGATTGTTACATTATCTCGCATTATTTCACAGTTACTGTCTCAGTCTCTATTGTTTGTTACATTATCTCATTATCTGCTGGCTTGTTATCTGCTGTTTTGTTACATTATCTCATTATCTGCTGGCTGCCACATTACTTCAGTGATTGCTTGCTGCTGTACTGTTTCATGTCTTGCTTGCTGCCACATTGTTCCAAATAACTACTCATTGTTAGGCAGTAAGCTTAGACCCCATTGGTAGCCTCCACAGTAGTCAGCACCAGACCCTACTATCTATCTATCTACCAAGCAAAGAACAGCTCACATACTATCCATCTCTCCACGAGGCCAACCACAAGATGCATTCACTACTAGCCCTGGCATTTCTACACCTAGCCACCTGGCTCCCCCACACATCCCACGCCTTTCACACAAGCACCAACCACATCCCAATACTCCGCAGTGATGGGAGGAGATGGACGGAGAATCATCAACACTCCCCTAGAGAACCCAAAGAAACACCTTACTCACATCTGCTACACATCCCACTTCAACACATTAAGAAGTCACAATTAGACCGTCAGCAACAACAACATGACCTGAAGTGTGCACTCATCAACGCCAGATCAATACGTACTAAATGGCCGATAATCACCGATCTGGTCACATCCCTTGATCTTGACATCCTCATGATCACAGAGACTTGGCTATCGGAATGTGACAACGCAATCATCAATCAGATGTTACCCACAAGATTCTCAGTCTATGCATGCCATAGAACCAACCAGAAAGGAGGCGGAACACTCATCCTGGCCAAAACTGCCCTATGCTTCCAGATGTGTAATGCAACCAGCACAGCTAACCTGGACTCCCTTACTATAACAAATGACACATGCACAATCAACCTACTATACCGAGCACCAACACCATCTTCTGAGGATCTCGCAACAATAATTGGCCTTGCCTGCAACTCAAAAAGACCACGATCCCAAAACTGGATTCTAGGTGACTTTAACCTTCCTACGCTACAGGAAGCGCAAGCCACTGCCTTCCTAGAAGCACTACAAGAACTAGGGTACGATCAGCTAGTCAATAGTCCAACTCACATCAAGGGAAACAAACTTGACCTGATCTTTGCTCCACAGAAAGATATGGATACCACCGAACCAATGCTACCAACCATATCTCCTGTGCCATGGTCTGACCATAGCCTACTCAAGTTCCAGATACCTATTAACACCTACAACCAAGACTCCCACAAAACCAACGCTGTCCACGAAACCTCGCTGAAGCACTTCCGCCCCTTTGAGAAAGAAGAGATTCGAGGGAAGATCCTCCCACTTTGATTCTTAAATTTTGTGTGTTGAGCCATTCTGCTACTGCCTCAAAACAGCTTGTTAGAGGGAAGAGGTCTGGTTGGTTGGTCCTGAAAGGGATGTATAGCAGGATATCGTCTGCGTAGGCTAAACAGTTGACCTTGAATGAACGTGCTAGGGCACATATGGGCTGCATGTAGATGTTGAACATCAATGCAGATAGAGAAGAACCCTGTGGCACGCCCTGGTTTTGCAAAAATGGTTCGGAGGTTGTGGAGCCAGACCTTACATGTTGCCATCTATTGGTCAAGTATGACTTGCACCACTCTAGGGCTGTCCCTTGAATTCCTTTTTCGCTGAGGCGTTGTATGAGGATCTCGTGGTTCACAGAATCGAAGGCCGCTGCAATGTCGAGGAAGATGAGAGCATATCCCTGGTGAATTTTGTCTGTTCCGGATACTAGGTTGTCAAGTAGGGTGGTGAGGAGGGTTTCCACCCCGTGTGCTTCTCTGAACCCATGCTGGGAGGGGTCCAGTGGGGCTTCAGTATCAATATGCTGTTGAATTTGGCGCTGTACTAACTTTTCAATTACTTTGGCAAGCATGGGGATACTTGAAATTGGCCTGTATGATTCCACCTTCATTGGGTCCATCTTGTTATTCTTCAGCAGTGGTCTGATTGATGTTTGTTTCAGGCTCTGTGGGAATGATCCAGTTGTGAGGGATTGGTTTATTAATTCGCTCAGATATCGGCTTAAGTCACATCGCAACTCCTTTATCCATAGGGCTGGGCATGGGTCGTTGGGTGCAGTAGTAGGGTTGATTGCAGCGATGGTGTCTTCAATCTCTCTGCGTGATATTTTGTCAAAATTGACTAGTGGTGATAGTTGGGGTAAGTTATGCTGAAGGGTGTTGTTTGCGGATCTCGAAGTTTCGCCAGCGTGGGTTACTCCTGGTTGTAAATAGTTGGTTGAGGTTGCGCCAGTCTGGATTATTTTTGTTTGTAGGTAGTTAGAGTATGCTTGGGGTTGTGGCATATGTGATTGGTCTGTGGGAGGTTCTTTTATGAGGGATTTTACTATATTGAAGAGGTCGTGGGGTTTGTTTAACGATCGCTTCAGTATGTCGGAATGATATTGTTTCCGCTTCTTTGTTAATTCATCACGGTATGCTTTTAGGTGAGTGATGTAAGTACTTTGTGCTTCGGTAGAGCGAGTCCGACGCCATCTTCTCTCGAGCTTGCGCAGGCACTGGAGTGAAGTTCGGAGGTCCTTGGTATACCATGGTGCGTGTTCTCTTTTCTTTTTTGTTTTATGTGTGGGTGGTATGCATGCGATGGTCTTGAGGCTCTCGTCCCATGTGGACACCATCGTATCTAGGTCGTGTGGTATATTGTTGAGAAGTGGGAATTTAAGAATCAACTCTTCCCTCTAACAAGCTGTTTTGAGGCAGTAGCAGAATGGCTCAACACACAAAATTTAAGAATCAACTACAGCAAAACAGATGTCCTTTTCATATCAAGGAACCAGGACTTCACCCCTCCACCCTCCTTAAAAATCGGCGACACAGAACTGAAAACCAAATCAACAATCCGCTACCTTGGCATTACTCTCGACCAACACCTGGATCTGAAAACCCACATAAAAAACACAGTAAAAACAATATACATGAAAATAAGGACTTTAAAGCATCTCCGACCACTACTAGATTTCAGCGACTATCGATCAATCTATCAAGCATTAATATTACCACATTTTGACTACGCCAACGTAATCTTACACGGTCTCCCCCAATCAACACTAGCACCACTCCAGCTCGCAATGAACACTGCTGCGAGAGTACTAACAGGGGCCTCAAGGAGAGAGCACATAACGCCAGTACTGATGAACCTCCATTGGTTACCGGTTCAAGCAAGAATCCTCCACAAATTCCTAACCTTGACCTTCAAAGCGTTAAACACTTTGGCTCCCACAGCTATCAGCGAGATGATACACAAAGTACCACATAACAGAAACAGAAGACCTACGACGCAAAACACCCTCGAGGTCCCAAAGGCAACAACGAAATGCACAAAAATAACAACAAACAGAGCCTTTACAATTTATGCACCTAGAGCATGGAATGCCCTCCCCACCTATATACGAAACATCACCCACCTAACCCAATTCAGGAAAGCATTAAAGCACCACCTGTTCACCACATACTACCCTGAATCCAGCCTCAGTATTCATACATGCTGCCCCTCAGACAATCACGCACCACACCTAAACAATCAGACTCAGTATGAAAAAGGCTAACCCACCGATCCTTCAAAAGTAATAAGATGTAGATAGACCCTGCTTGAAAAAAGTAATAGTGTAAATACAATGTAGATAGTCTCCCCAGTTGTTTCCATGTTGATTTCCCTGTTTATTGTAAAGTTTACAACTCAGAATGCCTGTGTTGTATAGTTGACGTTGAATGTAAACCGCACTGATCTGAAAAGCGCGGTATAGAAGAACTGTTAAATAAATAAATAAATAAATAAGAGCCGTAGTGACGCTTAGAGGAATTGAAGTAGTAATGTTTCTGGTGGTAAGAGTTCTTGCGGGCGGTGCGATCAAAGCCCTCGTCCGACAATGTTTTCAATGTGGTACAGCGATCCTTTAAGGCGTTAACGGTGTCAGTAACAGTGTCTCCAAAGAGGGACTCTCCAGTGCAGGGAGCATCCGCAATGCGATCATGGGTGTCCTCTCGTAGGCCGGAAGCTCTGAGCCACGCAAGGCGGCGGGCGGCAATGGAAGAAGTGGCTGTGCGAGCTGCTGTGTCAAAAGCATCAAAAGCCGCCCGTACCTGGTGCTTTGTGCATTCTTGAAGGTCAAGGATGACGTCGGCACAATCAGGCTGAGCTCCCTGAGTTGGGGCAGGGATGGTAGCTTTAAGTTTCTCTAGGAGGGAATCCAGGTAAAGGGCCTGTTGCAGCTGGTGGGCCGAAATCCTGGCGCTGAGCATGGCTCCTTGAAAGACCCTTTTTCCGGTGTCGTCGAGCAACTTTAGGTCCTTTCCAGGGGGACCGTTAGCGTTAGTACGCGTGGACTTGGTCCTTTTCAGAGCTCATTCCACCACGATGGATTGGTGCGGAAGCTGAGTCTTGTCGAATCCGGATGCGGCTTGGACTTGGTACTTGTTGTCGAGCTTCCGAGACACTGCTGGCCCCGAGGAGGGGTTCCTCCAAAGGGTAATGAGATTCTCGAGCAGCAAAGGGTAAACCGGGACGGTTGCCAGGGGTTTCGGTGTTTCAAGGAACTTGCGTGCCGCCTGCGTCTCCGGGCGTTGGTCAGAGGCTTCAGAGGTGTTAGGAAGACTCAGAGTATAAGCCAGCTTCTGCAGGAACTTGTGATATGAGAGGTCCTCTGGGCTGGAGGGGAGTGGCTCAACCGACGGTCCGGAGACTGTTTCAGAAGCCCCTGGAGAGGAATCCTCAGGTGGAGATGTTGTTCCTGCTACTGCGGCAGTCTCAGGGGTCGCAGCCGGATTGGCTACGATGTCACCGGAGGTGGCCGGGGAGGGCAGGATGGTGGGCATTGGGATAAGCAGTGCCAGGGCATTCGCTGGTTGTGTCTGCGCCCATTGCTGGAAAAGGGAGGATAGGAATGAGAAGAATTTGGAGTTCTCGGCACATCCCTCTACCGGAGTTGGGAAGGGTTCAGGTCTTGAGGGCTCCGGTTGATCATGTTCCTCCGATGCAGCCTCGGGGGAGGGAGACCCGAAGTCAAGCAGGTGCTGTGGAGATAGAGCAGCATGCCCCTCATAGGACTTGCTAGAGGTGGAGGAAGAACTGGACTCACTGAGGCGGTGATGCCGCCTGACCCTGGAGCGGTGGTGAGGATCGCGTCCGGAAGAGCTGCTCCTGCAATCCCTCTCACTGAGCCTGCGATGATGGTGCGGGCATGCCCGGTGCCTCGGCGCGGAGGAGGACTGACATCTGCGCCGGCTCTGCATGGATGTGGATCGCCGTCGGCGCCTGCTCTGTCGGCGCGAAGAGTGGCTCCTTTTCCTCTTGCTCCTGTGTCTGCGCTGGTGCCCGTGCCGATCGTCGGCGTCATCATCCGCGTCATGATGGGCAGAGCTAGGGGCGGAAGCGGCAGAATCCAAAATGGCCGCCCCCATAGCCTCCACATGTTCGGGGGCTCCCGGGATGTCCTGAGCAAGGGGAGGCCTGCAGACAGAGCCCGGGGGAAGAGAAGCTGGACCCGCAGCATCGCGGCATGGAGCGGAGGCCGGCAGGGGCACGCTCGGGGCCGCAGCGAAAAGTGCCTCAGCCTGACCCAGGAGAGCCAGGAGGTCGCGGCAGGGAGCGGAGGCCAACAGGGGCACGCCCGAGGCCGGGGCAGCACTTATCTGGATGCCGGAGGCGGAGGCAGAGGCAGAGGAGCCTTGACGAGGTGAGGTGCCAGGAAATAACTCCTTGAGCAGGTTTTCTCTTGTTTTCCGTGCCCTGGGGGACATCCTAGCACAGTGGGAGCAGTCTTCTACTTTGTGCGAGATGCCCAGGCAACGGATGCAGCAGGGGCGCGAATCTGACGCGTTCATCTTGCGGAAGCACGCCGGGCACTTCTTGAAGCCCGGCTTGGGCATGTTGGATAAAAATAAAAATCAAAGAAAGTAAAACAAAAAGGAGAGAGTGGAGGTCCGTCTTGTTGGCAAGGCGGAAGAAGTGAAAGTGAAAGTGGCTGTCTAGGGGCGGTCTGGGGGCTGGGCCAGGTGGAGGGGAGGGGGCTCAGCCCAGAAGGCAAATCCTTCTGGGCTAGAGAGAGTACTCCGTCCACGGCGCCATCGGATGACGTCACCAGGTGTGGCTGACTTCATCCTGCTTGTCCTAGGAGAACACTACACAGCTAATGAAAAGCTGTCACCTGGGCCTCTTGAATAAACAAAGGGGAACAGAACGAAGAACTTAATCTACAGGAAACAGAGTGAACACACAGCGACAAGGACTGCTGTGAGAATGGAGAGACAGGATGCTGCAGAGAAAACAGAGGGTAAAAGATTGGGAAGCAGATTTGCTTAAGATAATGGAGAATAAGAAACAGAAAGGAAATCTATTTATCAGCAATTTGAGCCTGAAAATGAATATAAATATAGAGAAGAAATTCTAATAAGCAGACAGACATTAGCTGATCTCATTGGAGTAAGGCTGTCTCCTGGACCTTTTTACACTTAAGTCAGGTGGTTTGCTTGTTATAGATGTATTGATGCTATGGATTGATATTGAAATTTGTACCTTATAAATCAAAAGTAAAGCTTGTGATGTTACAGACCTGACAAGATAAAATAAAAAAAAGGTTTCCATGCTTTTATGGTGGCATGAGCAATTTGTTTAAAGCCAGTCCTGTATGTATGTTGGGGTTGAACACAAACAGCCAAACAAAAATAGAAAATCCCCAAATAATCTTAGGGGAAGCCCAGAAAACCCCCAACACAGTAAAATGTTATTTTTGAAATAGTAATTAGATCTTACCTGCTAATTGCTGTTCCTGAAGGAACGACAGTCCAGTCCCTTCACTTCTGGGTTGCGCAACCCTTCCAGCAGCTTGGAGGCTGAGCCCACCTTTTTGGGGGATGGAGCGGTATAAATACCACTGGGACCACCCACCCACTCCAGTATTCGATTGAAAAAGCAGATCTAACCAACTTCTACTGGAAACTTATCCCTAAAACACTCAAACCTATGTAACAGGTATATATATTGAAATTATTATGTCCTTTTTTTTTTTTTTTTTTAAAGGAAAACAAAGGAAGACCAAGGAGAGGAGGCCTGGGAAGCTGGAGGAGATGTCTGCTTCTAACCGAGTCGGCTTCCTCCCGCACTTCTTCATGCCGTACTGAGCTACGGCCCCAACAATGCCTGGCCCTGAACCCGATGTCTGAAACGGTTGCCGGAACGGGTGGGATCAGGGACTGGACTGTCGTTCCTTCAGGAACAGCAATTAGCAGGTAAGATCTAATTACTATTTCCTTATCGTCACTCCAGTCCAGTCCCTTCACTTCTGGGAAGTACCAGAGCAGTTCACCCCTGGGAGGGTTCCGGCATACCGGACTGAAGAACCGCTAGCCCGAACCGGGCGTCCGCTGCACTCTGCACGTCCAACCTATAGTGCTTGGAGAAGGTATGCAGCGATGACCAAGTCGCTGCCCTACAGATGTCCAGCGGAGGCACCAGGGAAAACTCCGCCCAAGAGGCCGCCTGAGCCCTAGTGGAGTGGGCCCACAGTCCCACCGGAACCTGCTTCCCCTTCAGGATGTAAGCGGAGGCAATCGCCTCTCTGATCCACCTGGAGATGGAGGCCTTGGCCGCCGCCTCCCCTTGTGCGGCCCTCCAAACTGGATGAATAGACGGTCGGACTTTCGGAATGGCGCTGTACGAGAGAGGTAACGTTTCAAGATTCTCTGGACGTCTAGTAGACGCAGCCTGTTGTCTGTACCTACCTGCCCCTTAGACGCTAAGACTGGTAGGGTAACTGTCTGGTTTACATGAAAAGGAGAGATAACCTTGGGTAAAAAGGACGGTACTGTACGCAGAACCACCTTGTCCTTGAGAAATGCCAGGAAGGGGGGCTGGGACGAGAGCGCCTGCAATTCTGAGACCCTTCTGGCCGAGCAAATGGCGACCAGGAAGACTGTCTTTAGAGTTAAATCCTTCAAGGAGGCTCTCTTCACTGGCTCGAAGGGTTCCCCGGCCAAGGCACTTAGCACTAAGTTGAGATCCCAAGGGGGGATAACCGACCTCCGTTGCGGACGTAGCCGACTAACCGCTCGTAGGAACCTGGCCACGTCGGGGTGCGCCCCTAAGGGCCTGCCCCGGACCTTTCCTCTATAGCAAGAGATAGCTGCCAACTGAACCCGCAAGGAGCTATGCGCCAGACCCTTTTCGAAACCTGCTTGCAAGAAGTCCAGAATCTCCGGAACCGAGGCTGAAAGTGGTTTCCGACGATGCTCCGCGCACCAAGCTTCGAAGATGCGCCAAACTCTTACATAAGAAAGGCAGGTCGAGCGCTTTTTGGCCTTCAGAAGAGTCGAGATTACCGCTCCTGAGTAGCCTCGTTTTAGCAGCCGCGCCCTCTCAATAGCCAGGCCGTAAGCGAGAACCGATCCACCTGAGGCATCCTGACCGGACCCTGCCTCAGCAGGTCCCTTTTGAGAGGGAGCCGCCAAGGACGGTCGGTGAGCAGTCTGACCAGATCGGCATACCATGGGCGACGAGGCCAATCCGGGGCTATGAGAATTACCAAGCCCTGGTGAGTCTCTACCCGTTGGAGAACTTTCCCGATCATAGCCCAAGGGGGGAATACATAGAGAAGACCCTCCGAAGGCCACTTTTGAGACAGGGCATCTAACCCTTCGGACATCCTTTCCTTCCTTCAGCTGAAGAACCTGTCCACCTTGGCTGTAGAGAACCGTGCCATGAGGTCCATGACTGGGCAGCCCCAAAGGGCTACTATCTGGTTGAAGGTCTCCTGTTCTAGCTCCCATTCCCCGTGGTCTATCTTGCACCTGCTGAGGAAGTCGGCCGTGACGTTGTCCTCTCCCGCCACGTGCTGCGCTGACAGAGCTAGTAGGCGGGACTCCGCCCACTGGAAAAGAGAGTCCGCCTCCTTCTCTAAGGCGCGACTGCTGGTGCCTCCCTGGTGATTGATGTAGGCCACCGCGGTGACATTGTCGGAGAGAACTCGGATAGCCTTTCCTTGCACTAATAACCTGAATGCCTTGAGAGCCAGAGTGACAGCCCGCAATTCCAGTCTGTTGATGGGCCACTGCGATTCCAACTGTGACCAGAGACCCTGGACGAACTGGTCCTCGCAGTGTGCTCCCCAGCCTGTCAGACTGGCATCCGTCGTCAACAACACCCACTGATGGGGATCGAGGGGCATTCCGCGGTCCAGGTTCTTCGGGCACCTCCACCATTGGAGGGACTGTTTGGTCCGAGGAGCGCAAGGTAATTGCATCGAGAGGGGCTGATGTTGGGGAGACCAATGACGCAATAGCGCCCTCTGCAACGGTCGCATGTGGGCCCTGGCCCATGGCACCACCTCTATTGATGCCGCCATAGTTCCCAGAACTTGGAGATAATGCCAGGCTGAGGGACTTCGTCTGGCCAGAAACTGAGTGATTAGAACTCTTAGATCCCTTGATCTTGACCGTGACAGGAACACCCTGCCCTGAGGGTGTCGAATCTTGCTCCGAGGTACTCGAGATCCTGAGAGGGAGTCAACCTGCTCTTTGTCCGGTTGATGACCCACCCCAACTCCTCTAGGACCTGAATCACTCTGGCCGTTGCCGCGTGGCTTTCTGGAGCCGACTTTGCGCGTATTAGCCAGTCGTCCAAGTAGGGGTGTACTAAGATGCCCTCCTTTCTTAGGAAGGCCGCCACTACGACCATTACCTTGGTGAACGTCCTGGGGGCCGTGGCTAGGCCAAAGGGTAGGGCCTGGAACTGAAAGTGGCCTCTTGGTACTGCGAATCTCAGGAATTGTTGATGGGACTTCCTGACCGGGATGTGCAAGTAGGCCTCCGTCAAGTCGAGGGAAGTGAGGAATTCGCCTCCTCTCACAGCCGCTATGACTGAACGTAGGGTCTCCATCCGAAAGTGAGGAACCCTGAGGCAGCGGTTGACTTGTTTTAGATCTAGGATTGGCCGAAAGGAATCCTCCCTTTTCGGGACCACAAAGTAAATCGAGTATCGACCGAATCCGCATTGGTCTGGGGGAACTGGAATTACCGCCCCTAATGCTATTAGACGGGCGAGGGTAGACTCGACCGCTGCCCTTTTTGCTGGAGCTCCACAGGGCGACTGACTGAACGAAGGCTGGTGGGATTTGCTTTGCGAATTCTAGCGCGTAGCCTTCTCTGATCACCTCTAGAACCCATTGATCGGACGTGACCCGGGTCCAGGCGGGGAGAAACAGCCTCAGGCGGCCGCCTACCGGGCGTTCTTCCCCCTGGACCCCCGACACCTCATTGTTGTTTCCTAGGGCCCGAGAAGGAGGAGGAAGAGGAGGAGGAGGAGGAAGCTCCAAATCCCCTACCTGCCCCTCGAAAACTTCTGAAACCTTGACCCTTAGAGGGAAACCGGCCCCTGGAGAAGGGGTTTGATCTGGCTGAATGAAATCTCCGCGTCTCCCTAGGCTGAGAGCGCACAGGGGCTTGGGAGCGGCCTAGCCTCGGTCTATCTTCCGGGAGCCTACCTCCCTTGGACTCGCCCAGATCCTTGACCAGCTTCTCCAGATCCTCCCCAAATAAGAGTTTCCCTTTAAAAGGGAGCCGACTTAGTCGAGCCTTCGAGGAGGCATCAGCTGCCCAATTACGTAGCCACAGATAACGCCTGGCCGCCACCACCGAGGCCATGTTTTGGCTAGGCTTCTGATGAGGTCATACTGACTATCCGCCAAGTAGGCTGCGCCGGATTCCACTTTGGCTGAGTTTGCCTGGATCTCGGCCGAAGAGTCTTCTGACTGAAGCTGCTGAGCCCATCTTAGGCAGGCTCGAGCTACCCAGGCTCCTGACACGGAGGCCTGTAATGCCAGGGCGCTTACATCAAAGGCTTGTTTCAGGAGAGTATCCAGCTTCCTGTCCTGTGCGTCCTTTAAGGCCGAACTGCCCTCAACTGGGATAGTCGTCTTCTTAGTGACTGCAGATACCGCTGCATCCACCCTGGGTGATTTTAGTAGTTCCTTATCTGACTCTGGGAGAGGGTATAGGCGAGACATGGTTCGGACCCCTCTTAGGCTGGATTCCGGTTGGTCCCATTCTTCCTGGATCATCTGGCGTACTACTCTGTGGACCGGAAAAACCTTCTGGGATTTCCTAATGGCCTGTATTAAGGGGTCCTCCAATGCCTCCTCCTGCGATGGTACATCTGAGGCCACATTGAGTACTTTTAAGAATTCATTAATTAGCGCCGGGAGCTCCTCTCTCCTAAAGACCCTAACTATCCGAGATTGATCTTCTTCCGGAATCTCTCCTTCTTCCAGCTCCTCCTCCTCCTCGTCGTCCAAATCCATCGCCGAACCCTCCTCCTCCGGAGTCCCCTGGGAAAAGGACGGTAGGAGATCCTCCCCGTCCAGCCGCTGACGCTTAGAAGGGATGCTGGATTCAGGATTGATCGCCCCTAGGCGTCTGGATGAACTCTCCTCCCCTGGTGTGGTAACCCCATCTGCCCCCAGGCCCTGCTTGCGCAGGCAGTAGGCCTTATGGAGTAAAAGGATGAAGTCAGGGGAGAAGAATTCTCCGTCCCCTCCTGCACTCGAGGGAGGGGGTGGAGGAAGCAGAGGAGGCGTGGGAAGCTCCGAGGGGGTAGAGACCGAACCCTGGGATCCCCCTTCCCCTACTAGAGGGTCAGATGAACCCTGGGAAGGCTGCAATATCTCCTGTTCCACTGATGTAGCCACTGCGGTGCAGCTCCTGCAGATTCCTGTCTCTGCGGAGGTGCCCCTGCGTGTCCCACATGAAGGACAGCGTGGCTTGGAAGCCATGGTGAAAGGTTGGGGCTTAACTTTGTAGGCCCTTGTCCCCCAAAGCCCAATTTCCCTTAGGACACAATTCCTACCAATACCCCTAGGAGAGCTAAAGGGGGGATCCCTTAAACAAAGACCAATTGGGCTGCCAAAAAGATAAATGCAATTAAAATAAATGCTAAATAAAAATAGAACAGAAATCGAGCCTGAAACAAACGAAATTAATAAACTAATTCCCAAAATTAACTCGAAATTAAATGAAAATTAGTGGCTAGCACTACTTTGTCCCCTAAGGGAAGTACTTGCAGTTTGCAGATTGCCGATCCTGGGCCCGATGCTGCGAATCCCACCCGAGGGCTCTACACGTGGTAGGCCTCACCACGTGGAGCCTGCTCGGGGAAAAAAGAGACTCCGGCGTCTGCCAACACTCCCCCGCTGAGCCCGATGCTGAGCCCTTGCAGAATCACGAGTGCGATTGCCGTCTGATCGCATCGTGAGAAGACCGGGGTACCGCGTGGATCCTCTCCGCGGTCAGCCTGGCCAGGCCGGAATGGAAGGCTTCCCCCGGTTGCCGCTGCAGCCTCTAGCGCTCAGCCACCTTCAGGGCTTCGGCGCGAGGCTGTTTCTCCCCTCAAGGTAAGAGCCCGAAGTGTAGGAAGCCGGGTAGAGCAGAGCACCTCCTCGCTGCTACAACCCGGGGCTTTCTCTGCGAGCCGCGTCGGGCGCCGGAGGGGGGGGGGGGGGGTGGGAGAAACAATTCTTAAAGGAGCAGAGCCCCTAAAATTACTGAAAGTAAAAATTAAAGTAAAAATTAAACACAAATTAAGCTAAAATAAAGCTAAAAATTAAGGAAACTAAGCAAATTAAAGTAGGACTCCAGTAAGCCCCAGGCTTACGGAACCCTCCAGCTGCTTGGAGGCTGAGAATACTGGAGTGGGTGGGTGGTCCCAGTGGTATTTATACCGCTCCATCCCCCAAAAAGGTGGGCTCAGCCTCCAAGCTGCTGGAAGGGTTGCGCAACCCAGAAGTGAAGGGACTGGACTGGAGTGACGATAAGGAACAATATGTTAGTAGCATGGATAGAAGTTGTATCTAAATGGAAAAATATGAATATGCTACTGAAGAGGCTGAACAATGGGTATAATGTGTGAAGACAGACCGCTATGAGGCCTGGGTGTATGGGGAAGTGTAAGAGGGATTGGGGAATGCAGGACATTTGATTGGGTGGGAAGTTTTAAGAGAAATAAAGAGGACCAAAGAGAAGTTTGGAATTTGGGAATTTATTATTTCTTTTTATTGTGGAATAAGTAGGGAAAGGGAATTGGGGTTAGCCCACACCCTTTCTCAGAAGTTCAATGCGAGTTACATTCAGGTACAGTAGGTATTTTTCTTGTCTCTAGAGGGCTTACAATCTAAGTAAAATGGTCCTTAAATCTTAACCCAATGTCCATCAAGAAACAACTAAAATGTATCTTGCTTCACGTTGCTTTATCTAATGCTGAACCAATGAAGGTCTTCATTTCACCTCTTTGGCTTTAGCAGGGGTAAAGCATTTGCACCATCTTCCCAAAGGATACCAGTTGTTCATCTGTGATTGTATCAAGGCTATAATAGAGGGAGTCAAAGTGGTCATTTCTGGTACAAACATACATTTCATTGGTATTTCCCACACTTGACTATGACATTTTGGCCAGCAGCTTCTTAGAAATGGCTACTCAATGTTGAGATGTTGCTGGTTAAACCTGTCAGATAGATGACAGACAGGGATGAGGGGAAAGACGAAATTGCATTTTCCAGGATTCCCAGAGCTCTACTCTTATAGCACTGGTCTTTAGCATCTTATCTTCAGCCTTTGGGGCAGTTGCTGGTATGGCTGGAAATGCAGTATAGATTGTAGGAAGACAATTTTCAATGCTGATCTCTCTGCTTCTTTGGTAGTTTTGAATAAATATATTACTGCAGTTCTTGGATGTCAAGAATACACTTGCTTTAAACCTTAAAGACAACCTCCAAAATTATGTGGGCTACTCATTCTTCAGTGGAAAGCTGGTGATGTTTCACTTTCCCTTTTGTAAGAGGTCTGGAATAGTAAAGTTTTGCTCAATTCTCGGCTTATTTTTCAGGGCAAAGTAAAAAAAAATTGGCACTGCCGCTTTTTATAAATTAATATTAACTAGGCAGCTTAAGTATATTCTGCTTCCTGTCTTTAGAAGTATGCTACAGTCCCTCGAGGTTTCTGGTCTTGATTACTATAATTTCTCTCTATTTAGGGTTTCCAGTTACATTGTTGAAAGCTTTACAGCTTATCCAAAATTCCACTACCCACCTTATTACCGTGATTAGATTTTTCCTAAGTTGAAGGCCCTTCATTGGCTTCCCATGGTCCAGAGAATTAACAGTTAATATTTGCACAATTGTTTATTAGGCACTCAAAGAGTGAACTACAGGGATGTCTCAGCTGGCTGTCCCTTCCTTAAGATTTCGCATCTTGCATAACTTGTAAATGTGAACTTCTAACAGGCCGATGCAGAAAGCTAGCGCGGGCTTTACAAGCCCATAACGTCATATTTAAGCACATTTTTATGATCCTTCCCATGCAGGAAATAGACATAAATGCTGGTGGAAAAAATAGTGCCCAATTAACGTCACGCATATTTAAATGAATACTAATTATTTTAATATATTTTAATCTGCTGTGCTGGTATGGAAATCATGGCTACACCCAATGCAGAGACAGGCGTAGATGATTTCGCAACCAGCCATAGCGCCAAATTTTTACTGCAGGATTTGAGTAGAAGTAAACCTCTAACGCTGCCCCCGTCAGTATCTTGATGGCACCGGGTACTGTCCCCAAAGCCTAGATCATCTTCTTCCCAGATCATCAGGCATCGGGCAAAGCCCCCGATGCCATCAAAACACTGTTGGGACTGTACCGACAAAAAGAGAATCCCTGGCGCACCATCCCCCTGACAGTAGGAGACAGAGAGATGTCTCCTGCAGCTCTGGAAACTGGTTGTTTCTCCTCCCTGTAGCCAGCAATAGGTCCTTATGAGCATCTTTGTAGCAGAACCTCTGTTTGGCAGTACAGTAAAAAAAAAAAAAAAAAGGCAAATTAGCCACAGGTGCTTGGAGAGCAAGCTAAATTAGTGCAGACTTCTTGTGAGCATGTATTTGGCTTGCTCTCCCAGTTTAATGCTGCATTGGCTCATTTACATATGCAAGGTTACTGCAGTGGGCATTTGTATACCCTAAACTTCCTGCATCACATGTTAAAATATGTGCGTTGTCACGAATGTTTAAAAAAAATCAATCTAGCGTGGGTCTAGCACTGGCTTTCTGTATCGGCCTGCAACTGCTGAAATCTGTATTGCACAATACCCTTCCTGTGCCTCTAGGGATGGAGAATGATTATCTCGTATTTAAGAAAAGCTTTACACCCTATTTTCCTCTCAGGCCTCTGCTTCAGGGTCCTAGACTTGCATTTTAATTTCTGTTTTAGTTACGCTGTGTTTAGGTTTTTAAGTAGAGTAGATTTGGCTTATAAACACATAATTTATTTTATGTATATTGCTACAGTTTCCATTTATTGTGATCCACTTAGAACAATTGGTGGAATATGAGGAATTTGAGAGTTTAGTTGTGAAATATAGAAAGGAAACCAGACTGTGGGAAATCCTCTATTTAGTATCAGCAATGCATTTAGCTGTGGACATTCCTAGATTGATAAGGGAGGAGGGAATAGAATTTCTTTCCCTCACCCTCTCTCTTCAGGTGGGGCAGTGAAAAAGATAGACAGGAAGAAAATCGATGCCTTTGAATTATGGTGCTGACGACTAATACTGTGTATACCATGGACTGCCCGAAGAGCAAACCAGTCAGTACTAGAATAGGAAAGGATCTTGAGCCAAAGAGATGATCGTGTTCACTCGCTGCGTTGGAAGGAAGGCCTTTCAGGCGCGTGTGTCGATGACAGCCCCTATGAACTCCAAGCGTTGGGATGGCTGCAATTGCGACTTGGCGTGGTTGATTAGGAACTCCAGCGTGGACAGCAAGACCATGGTCCTCTGCACTGTTGCCTGGGTCTCTTGGGTTGAAGACACTACGAGTAGCCAATCGTCCAGGTATGGGAAGACGTTAATGCCCTGCTTGCGAAGATGCACTGCTGCTATGGCTACACACTTGCTGAAGACACGCAGCGCTGGAGACAGGCCGAAGGGAAGGATCCGGTACTGGTAGTGATGTTCCAGCACGTGGAAGCGGAGGTATTTCCTGTGAGACTTGTGGATGGGGACATGGGTGTAGGCCTCTTGTAGATCCAGGGAGGCTAGCCAGTCTCCAGTCTGTATGAGTAGCAAGATGGAAGTGAGGGAGTACATTCTGGAACTTCTTTTTGGTTATGAATTTGTTTAGTTTGCAGAGGTCCAGAATGAGGCATATCCCCCTGATTTTTTGAGGATGAGGAAGTACCTGGAGTAGAACCCAGTGTTGACTTTGTCTACAGGTACCCGCTCTATTGCTTCTGACGCGAACAGATGTATGAATTCTTCTGCCATAGAGGGCACGAGGTAAGGAGGTGTCTCACTGACAGGTCAGGAGCACTGGCAGGGTGGAGCAGAAAAGTATATGTGGTATCCCTCGCGGATGATTTAAAGGACCCTTTGGCAGTCGTGATGGTATTCCATGCTTCCACAAAAGCAGACAGGCATCCCCCAACAGGGAGGGTAGCCTGGCGATGTTTGTAAAAAGGAGGCCCCACTCTTCCCTGTGTGAGGGTCATCTGCTTATTTTGTTTGCGCTCCCTCTGGTTTGAAGGGCTTTGGTAGGAGTGTTGTTTGTATCGCGAGTGAAGGGGAAAATGAATCCCCCTTCAGGTACCCTTGTCTCAGGTTGGATCTATCTTGTGCTAACGTCTACAGCTTCAGGCCTAAGTAAGAAATAGTCTGCTGACCCTTTTCACCCTGGAATTGCAGAATTAGCAAGTTTGAGCTATGAAATGAGCTAACATCCTGAAATCACAGAGCTGACACAATGAGAGGCTCTGAAAGCTACACAGCTAGTGAAAACTGCCACCTGGGCCTCTCGAAAGAACAAAGGGGAACAAAACAAGAAAGACAAACTTAATCAACATCAGTATCTAAAGTTAATCTGCAGGAAACATGGTTAGCACAAGGCGAAGAGGACTGCCATGAGAATGGGGAGACAGGATGCCACAAGGGAAAGCAGAGGGCAAGAGGGCAAAAGATTAAGGAGCAGATTTGCTTGAACAAATAGATAATACGAAAAGAAAGGAAATCTGCTTATCAGCAATTTAAGCCTAAAAATGAATATAAATATAGGAGAGAAATTCTGATAGAGGGACAGACACTAGCTGATCTCAACTAGAGTGATGCTGTCTCTGTCTCAGGACCCTTTACACTTATGTCAGGTGCTTTGCTTGTTATAGACGTATTGATGCTATGTATTGATATTGAAATTTGTACCTTAACATTTAAAAAGCAAAGCTTGTGATGTTACAGACCTGGCAAAATAAATAAAAAGTTTCCATGCTCTTACGGTGGCACGAGCAATTTGTTTAAGGTGGGTCCTGTATATATATGTTGGAGTTGAACACAAGCAGCCACAATAACAAAAATAGAAAATTCCCCAAATAATCTTAGGGGAAGCCCATGAAATCCCCAACACGAGTCCTGTCACTTGCAGTTGGCAAGGTATCTCTTGGAGGAGTAGTAAGACTTGCGGTGGTAGCTGCCTTTTTGGGAGTTTGTGTGGTATTCAAGCCTATCTTCTGCCAATGTTTGTAAAGTGGTGCAGTGTTCCTTCATGTCATTCACTGTGTCAGTGACTTTGTCGCAGAAGAGGGATTCGCCCATGCAGGGCGTATCTGCAATCCTGTCTTAGATGTCATCTTGTAGGCTGGAGGCCCTCAGCCATGCCCATCATCTGTCGGAGATTGCCATTCCAGCAGTCTTGGGCAGTGTCAAAGGCGTCGAAGGCTGCAGCAGCATGGAAAGGAGGCCCCGAATGCAGGTGTTTGCTGCATTCGGCGATGTCGGTTAGTGTGGCAGAGGCCGTTGCCTGAGCCTCTTTTGGCAGGGTTGAGATGGAGTTACTCCGGTTCGCCATTAGCACGTCCTGAAAGAGGATGTCCTGAAATTGATGCATGGCAATCTTGGTACTGAGCCTTGCCCCTTGGAAGACTTTTCTCAACATCGTCCAGGACCTTGTGATCCTGACCTCGTGGGTTGTTGGCATGGGTGCGTGAGAATTTCACCGTCTTCGGGGCTGAAGACATGATGAAGGACTGGTGCGGTAGTTGTGACTTGATGAACCCTGGTATGGGCTGGACCTGGTACTTGGTGTCCAATTTCCTGGAGCAGGTGTGGCCTGAGGCGGGCGGCTGCCACAGCTTCACTTGGTTGACTCACAGCTTCTGATGGATGGGCAGGACAAGGGCAGGTTTTGGTACGTTGAGGTACCTTAGAACCTTGGGCTCTGGTTCCCCTGATGTGTCTGGAGGTGCCAGGGCTAGTGTTGCCGCTACCTTACTCAGAAATTTCGGGTAGGTGAGGTCCGAGGGGGGGGGGGGGCGCGGGGGGCTGGCTTGGTTGGTCTTCGGTGTCCATAGCTGCGAGGTTTTCTCCCGAGGGAGTGTCCTTAGTGGAAGTTAAGCCCAGGACGGCTGCTTCCAAGTCTTGAAGGACTAGAAAAGGGGACTGCTACTTCTGGAGAGAGATCTGCAATTGTGAGTATATACATCTGGGAATTTTTCTGAAGGGACTTCTTTGGATTAAAGCTGATTAATCTGTGAACCCAGTGTATTGTATTTACTAAATCAGTCAGGGCCTGGTAGCAGCAGTTTAAATTTAAAACACAGAAGAACTTTCTGGTTTAATTTAGAACCCAGCAGAGGGGCTCTACAGGTCAAACAACAGACAGCTGGGAAACCGGCTGGTACTTTGGTAGATCTCTCTCTTTTGCTTTAACAGATACCTAAGCTCCACGAACAGAACAATGCCTGGGAAAAATCATATCACTAAAGCTGTTGCCCCTGTTACAGCTTTTGCCTCTGTCCAGACAGAGGTCCCAATGCCAGTTGAAGGACAGGTTCCATGTACAGGGTGCCTGAATGCTGAAGCTCTGAGGAAACAAGTGGAGGAACTCAAAGAGGAGGTGGCGAGGCTGAAGAGCATTCAAGACAGTGAGAAGTACATTGAGATGCTTCTTGAAACATCCAAGTTCTCTAGCAGAGGAGAAGATGGGTGCCAACAGAACGATGAAGGTTGGACACAAGTCACCAGGGCCTGCAGAATCACCCATCCAACTTCTCCAGCCCTTGAATTGGAGAACTATTATGCAGCCCCGGAAGTGGAGGAGGTAAAAGTATCCCTGGAAAGGGAATAACCAGAGCTCAAGTACCCCAAAGTTGCAGAATCAGTGACCACAAGGAAGCGAAGGCTAGTGGTGGTTGGTGATTCTCTTCTGAGGGGTACTGAGGCATCCATCTGCCGACCAGACTTGATGACCAGAGAGGTATGCTGTCTGCCAAAATCCAAGATGTTACGTGCAGAAATGGACAGGTAAAGGGATACCAGAATCCCCAATATGTAATTTAAGATAGATGAATTTCTTGATGCAGATCTCTAAAATGTGCTCAGAATTTTGTCCTTTTACCTACTTCCTCTTAAATAGAAAAAGATATCATGATCATGAGTTCTGTGTAACTGTCTTTAAAATAGTTTGGGAACATTGTTAATGCAAGCATAAAGAGTAAACATAGGCTATGAACTGCGCAACCATAGTTCATTGTACAGTCAACTATAGGTCCCTGCTGACACAGCGTAATTTTTGCAACTTTGCAATTATAAATAATTCTGTCATAATCAAGTCAATTTCATCTAATACAATGTAATCAGCTCTTACTCTGTAGAAAGAGCTGTAGTGACACCTTGTGTTATGATTAATGACTGTTACTCCCCTTTTTTCTTTAATAAAAAGAGCTTTTCAGGAGGAAGAATTTGAATCCAACAGACGTAGAACTGTGTTGCATCCATAGACCGTCTGTTGTTTTCCCTCTGAGCTCAAAGAAAGTAGCACTTTGTGTGTGATTGTGTGCTGTGTTACTCTCTGCTTATTTCTCACTGCTTGAGGGACCAGAGACCGAAAGAGCCGTGGTATTGTGGCCAGATCAAGGGGTTTTCTTCAGTTGGTGCCGTTCTCGGATCACTGTGTTCTTCAGCAGTTGGAAACAGCAGACAAGTCTCCAGGATACGTGTGGCAGGTTTTCTGTCGTGAGTATTAAGAGGCAGGTTTTCTGTTGTGTGTTTTGGAAAAATGGGCAATAATGCTGGTAAAATTAAACAGAGTACTCTGTTAGATGAATATGGCAGTAAATGCTCATAGTATAGGGCTGAAAAAGGAAAGCCCAAATTATGAAATGAGGCGCAAGTTTGGTGATAGCGCCCTTATGTTGGCCATTAACATTCGATGACTGCCAGTAACCACAGTTTGCAGTTCCCCTTGGTGGAACTTTTCAGGAGGACAAACTGTGCTGGTTACAGTATGAGATGGCTCTTAATGATTTGGGGCGACCTCAAACCAGTCACGAATGGGTCATGTATGGTTGGTGGCAGTTTAGAGCTGCCGAAAAAGTGCAGCAAGCCACTGACTCTGTGTTTTGAACAATTTAAAAATCAAGTGTTTAGGATGGATATGTGTTTTAACAAAACAGACAGAAACTGAAATTAATGCTAGTAATTGTGAATGTGCACAATATCAGCTAAGGCTGAAGGCGGAGATTGAAGATTTTGATCAGTAATTAGTCTGAGTGGTTGGAAGGATAGTGTAAATATAAAAGAAACTGAAACTTACAGGGGAAAAACTTAAATCATTGCTCTATGACAAAATTGAGGGAGGAGTAGCCTAGTGGTTGAGGCAAGGTACTTCAGGCCGGAAGATCGGAGGTTCAAATCCCACTAGAGGACAGCAACCTTGGGCCGGAAGGACTGGGGTTTCTAGTCCCACAGATGCTCCTTGTGGTCTTGGGCAAGCCACTTAACCCTCCATTGCCCATGTTCCCTGTAAGTATTAGTGTATGTGTCTCATATCCCCGCGTGTTAAAATGTATCCCCCAATTGTGTTGTGACCGCTTTGATTGAAGGATAAGGCGGTATATAAAACTGTCTAAATAAAAATAAATAAATAAATAAAATAGAATTAATCAAGCAAAGTTTTGAAGGACTAATTTTCATGTCAGAACTTTAGTATGAAGTTTGTTTTCTCTAATTTAGTGGTTAGGAAATTGTGCTGTGTAGTATACTGCAGTAATAATTTGAAGGTTTCCGGCACAGATAACAGCTTGGCAAGACTGCAGTATTAGCAGGAAGAAAGTCTTGAGCAACCATGGTAAGATTTCTTTTTTTTGTTAGACTAACCATAAGCCTTATTGGGGGAAGTTAAAAAAAAAAACTCCAAATGTGATTAACCATTTGTTTACTTGTGTATGTATAGTAAATAAGTTTTGTTTTCTAGGTCATGGATCTGAACTTATTTTGGTTATGAGAATTTATCTACTGATTCCATTCTATGTGTAATAATGCAAATGCTGAAATGTATTTAGATAACAGTACTCCTGGGTGCTTTTTATATCTTCGGATACTCTGGGAAGAAAAATGATTGATGATATTCTGCAAATTGTATTTTTAGTTATAATTGATGTGAATGAACAGGAAGATCTTCCATGCTTTGATGTATTTAGATATTTGATAAATTGTGTGGATTTGTGTGATGTGACAAAGTTTAAGAAAAATTAAGTGTTTAAAGGAAGAATAGAAGTTAGTTATTTAACTGAAAAAAAAATTGAATTGCTTGTCAAGCTAAGTCAAGCAAGTTTGTTTACTTAAAGGAAGAAAGTGAATGATACAACTACATTCAAACAAGTGAATTAAGTAATTAAACAATATGGTAAATATATGCATAATGTGTTATTTTTCCTTTGTGATAGTGTATGAGTAACAATGTCTGCAGAAAAAATGCTGATATTTCTTCTAGTCTCTTTTAAACTAATCTGCAAGAGTTGATTGGAGGAGTGGTCTTAAACTCTCATGTCGTGTACGAGTGGGTACCCAAAAAAAACAGGAATTATTTTTTAAAAGCTATTTATTTCAAATTCTTTACAAAACAACCTTATCCCCTTCAAAATACTCTCTATTACAACTGATACATTTGTCCCACCGGTGCTTCCACTGTTCGAAACATTTTTGTAGTCATCTTTAGAAATGGCTGACAGCTCCTCCCTCGTTTTTTTCTTGACTTCTTCAATGTTGTCAAATCGGTGTCCTTTCATGCCCCTTTTCATGCGTGGAAATAAGAAAAAGTCGCACGGAGCCAGGTCAGGCGAGTAAGGTGCGTGGGGCAGCGGAACCATGCCATTTTAGCCAAAATCTGTCTAACAGAGATGGCTGTGTGTGCAGGTGCGTTGTCGTGGTGGAAGAACCAGTCTCCTGTCTGCCACAAATCGGGTCTTTTTTGATGAACACTGTTGCGCAATCTTCTTAAAACTTCCAAATAAAAGGTTTGATTGACGGTCTGACCTGGGGGAACAAACTCTGAATGAACTACCCCCTTGGCATCAAAAAAGCAAATCAGCATTGTTTTGATGTTTGATTTGACTTGACGACATTATTTTGGACGGGGTGACGATGACGTCTTCCATTGGCTTGACTGTTGCTTTGTTTCTGGATCGTAACCATAGCACCATGACTCATCACCTGTAATGACCTTTGACAGAAAATCTGGATCAGTTTCAAGCTGTTGTTTCAAAACACGACATGTTTCAACTCGATGTTCCTTTTGATTGTCAGTCAGAACCCGAGGAACAAACTTGGCAGCAACCCTTTTCATTCCCAAATCTTCCGTTAAAATTCGCTGAACCGAGCTCCAAGATAACCCACTAATCTCTGACAATTGATCAATTGTCTGTCGACGGTCTGTGAGCACAAGCTAATTTTTTCAATATTTTCGTCGATTCGGGCAGTTGACGGACGCCCAGAACGAGGTTTGTCATCAATCGACATGTCGCCATTTTTAAACCGAGCAAACCACTTGTACACTTGACTTTTTCCCATAGCGTCATCTTGATAAGCTGTTTTCAACATTAAAACAGTTTCAGCAGCATTTTTACTGAGTAGAAAACAAAATTTCACAGCTGCACGTTGTTCACTTAAACTTGTCATCATAAAAAAAGCAACAAGAACAAAACAGCACTAGCAAAAACAATCACTGCAGTTGAACAAAACAAGCCAGGTCGACAACACAGGCGGCACTGAACTGACAATGAGTTGCACTATACACGCCTAGCGGCAAAAGTGTGTACTACACAAGCTCTGCCCACGGCAATGTTATTCCTGGTTTTTTTGGGTACCCCCTCGTATGTTTTAGTTATTATGGATAGACCTCTGCAGAACTGATGTTGTTAATTGCAAGTGTGAAGCGAATGCCTTGTTGCTAGTGGAATAGTTTTAAATTAGTATCACTGAGTTAGATTCAATATGCTACCTCTTCTATTGCTACTGTTTGTGTTCTTGCTCAGAAATTTCACACTGGACTTAAGCCACTGGGTTATTTTTTTTCAGACTTCTTGTTACTCTGTTGTAGCAGGAATGCCTCCATGCTTTCTGTCTCTGGCAGCAGTAGTTTTTGCAATCCAAATTACTGATTTTCTAGTACTACAACATGCCTCTCATTCAGTTTTCGCATCTTGGAAAAGGAAATTTACACGATGAAAAGGAAATAAATTCCAAAAACTACACATACTCAACGTCTATTGTACCCTGTAACACATTGTTTATAGTCTTTTGTAAATAGCCAATGTAAATAGTTTTGACACAGTTGCATGCATTATTACCTGTACATAGTTAAAGTTACCGTTCTATGTAATAGTATACAGAAGTATACAAAATTGTTAACTGTTCCATGTAAACCGCCCTTGATCTCTGGAAGGGGCGGTATAGAAAAAATAGATAAATAAATAAATAAAATAAAATAAAATAAAAAGCCAGCTTTCTTCCAGCTCTAGATTGTTACTGTTTGACCTCACTATGTATTGATGGTTCTGCTTTGCGCAATGAATAAGGAAAATTGATGCAACTGTAAGAGTTGATTCTGTGACAGAGTCGGCTGTTTTGCTATTTGCTAGTGCTCAACTAGCTGGAGTGTTCGCTCTTTCTAGAGCTCTTGAATCTGCTCACTTGATCATCAATACTGACTTTGTCTCATGCTTCTTGCATGAGGAGTTCTATGTGCTGATACTTTACTACTTTCTCCCAGGACAAGCAGGATTGAGTCAGCCACAAGTGGTGACGTCATCCGACGGCACCATAGACGGAAGTACTCTCAGTAGCCCCACCTCTAGGTCCGCCCCTAGCTAGCCAGTCTTTGTCTTCCGCCTTGCCAGAAAGACGTTTTTTTTGTTTTACTCTCAGTACTTGCTCAATTACTACTACAATGAAGAAATTACCTGCAAAACCGGGGTTTAAGAAGTGCCCGAGGTGCTCCCAGAAAATGAGCAACTCTGATGCTCATCAACTTTGCCTTCGATGTCTGGGTAAGGAGCATCCTGTGGAAAACTGCCCCCTCATGTCTCCCCGGGCCTTGAAATCCCGCCGACATGCTCTCTCCGAATTCCTTTCTCCGATGGCTCCCTCCAGGTCTCCCACGCTACCTTCTGCTCCCTCTGTTGCTGCCGCGAGGACTTCCTCTTCAGTCACTGCTGCCACTCCGGCCAGAGATGCGCCTAAGCTGGCCCCCGTCTCCCGCCGTGATCAAGGAGCCCCCCCAGCCACGTGTCCTCTTTCTCTTGTGGCTTCCTCCGACTCCATTGCGGCAGGCACCGCCTCCTCCTCCACCCCCGTTGAACTTCCAGTGTCAGCTTTTCCAGCTTCATACCAGCTGACTGAGGCATCCTCCACTGACCTGCGCAGAAGACTCAGCCCCACCAGCCGGCGCAGAGACTCAGAGGGCCGGCACAGAGATTCAAAGAACCGGCACAGAGACTCGGGGAGTTGGCACAGAGGCTCGGGGAGCCAGAGCAGGAGCCTGGGCCACAGAGTTAGGCGCTCTGGAAAACGGCGTAGCGCTTCGGTCCGGAGATCACTGCACCGCCGCCGGAGTCACAGCAGGGGCAAGAGACACAGGCATTCCAATCAGAGGCACCGAAGCAGATCGCGGCACGGAGACTCTCCTTCCTCACGTCCCAGCCACCGCAAGAGATCTCGCCGCTCCATTAGTTCCAGCGGTCCCAACAATCACAGCCCGTTCGACGGT
This sequence comes from Ichthyophis bannanicus, assembly GCA_033557465.1. NCBI lineage: Eukaryota > Metazoa > Chordata > Amphibia > Gymnophiona > Ichthyophiidae > Ichthyophis > Ichthyophis bannanicus. Next base: position 304,943,327 of record CM066039.1, read on the forward strand.
GAGGAGTTTTTGCCTTCCTCCCCCTCCTCTTTGCTTGAAACAGACATGCATCTTCAAGAGGACAGCGAACAACAGCCCCTACTGCAACCGCAATCACCTCCACGGGCTATGCCAGCCCCAACAAAACCTCCGGAGGCGCTGCAATGTCTTTCAGGCATGCTGCAGCAGTGGGCTTCCACCCTAGCCTCAAACCAACTGCTGCAGCCTTCTCCTCTGCCTTCTACTGCAGCCTCCAAGGCTGCACCCCTCCTACATGCTCCCATCTCCACACAACCGGGGGAGGACGGAGCCGTAGAACTTTCACAGGCCGAGGCATCATCCCACAGGGACTCCCTCTCCAGCCCAGCCTCTGACAATCCCTTGGGCCTCACCAACCCTCCAGAGGACTTGACCTACCCCAGGTTTGTGTGCAAGGTCGTCTCTGCTCTCTCCATCGCCTCGGTCAACACTCCGGACCAACGCGACGAAGTTCAGAGCGCGCTCAAGTTCGTGGACACTCCCAAGACCATCATCTCTCTGCCCGTTCACCAACTCCTCCGAGACAACCTCTACAAGATGTGGCAGACCCCAGCGTCCAACCAGAGCTGCCCACGCAGATTGGACGCTAAGTATGTAGTACAAACCATGCCAGGATTTGATAAGCAACAACTCCCCCACCAATCCATTGTGGTGGAGTCAGCCCTCAAACGATCCAAGTCTTCTTGGATCTCCAACAATGCATCCCCGGGGAGGGACAACAAGCTCCTCGATGATATAGGAAAGCGGGTCTATCAGGGCGCCATGCTAAACGCCAGGGTAGCAGCATACCAATTTCAACATGCCATCTACCAGGACCTTCTGGTAGCTAACATCAAAACCGCCCTTGCCCAGCTCGCGGAAACCCCGCCGGCCATTACTACAGACCTGGCAGAGCTTGACGCCTGCACGAAACACCAGGGCAGAACTGCCTATGATGCCTTCGAGACAGCCACCAGAACTGCTGGAACTGCCACCTCCGCACGCCGACTGGCCTGGCTAAGGGCTTCTGGCCTGCGAGATGATCCACATGACAAAATTGGAGACACCCCCTGCACTGGAGACTCATTCTTCGGGGACAAAGTCAAGGACACAGTCAATGACATGCGTGAGCATTGCACCACTCTCCAGACGCTCGCAGAAGGAGGTTTGGAGCGTCCTCAACCCTATCGCAAAGGAAGCTCCCAAAAGTCGTCAGCTTCTAAGTGCTACAATTCGTACCGCAAGTGGCAACAGCCACGATACAAACAGCAATCCTACCAAGCCCCCTACAGGCAGAAGCCGCGCCAGCACGAGCGCACACAGAAAAAGCAACCGTCTGCACCAGCGAAAAACACTATTTTTTGACTCGCTGCCCTGCCCACACCTACCCACAGGGGGATGTTTGTCTGCATTCCTGGGAGAACATCACGACGGACCAATGGGTGCTCACCATCATCAAGCAGGGCTATTGCATCAGATTTTCCTCGGCTCCGCTTCAACGTTCACCGCCTGCGAGCAACATTCCACCACAACATCTTATCCTCATGACTACGGAGATACTATCCCTCCTAGCGTCCAGAGCCATCGAACCTGTTCCTTCTGACGAGATCAATACGGGGTTTTACTCCAGGTATTTCCTCGTCCCCAAGAAGTCGGGGGTGTCCGACCCATTCTCGACCTGCGGGAACTCAACAAGTTCATAGTCAAAGAGAAATTCAGGATGCACTCCCTGAGCTCCATCCTACCCCCTCATCCAGCCCAAGGAATGGCTGGCCTCACTGGACCTCCAGGATGCCTACACTCACGTTCCCATCCATCCCCAGCACAGGAAATTCTTGCGTTTCCGAATCTTGGGGAACCATTACCAATACAGAGTCCTCCCCTTCGGACTCTCACCCGCCCCCAGGGTCTTCACCAAATGTGTGGCAGTAGCAGTGGCACACCTTCGCAAGCTCTTTGTGTTTTCCCCTATCTGGACGATTGTCTGCTTTCCGCAATCTCCCCCAAGGAACTCCTGGTAGCAGTCAAGAAAGCCACCGCCCTCCTCTTGTCTTTGGGCTTCCTACTCAACCACTTGAAATCGCATCCCATCCCGGTCCAGAGACTGGAATTCATAGGAGCTTACATAGACACAACCAGAGCCAAGGCCTTCCTCCCACAGAGCAGGATGACGACCATCATCACTCTTGCCCTCAAGGTACTCAGCTCCACGCATTCGACGGCAAGAACCCTCCTATGCCTCCTGTCACATGGCAGCAACCACCCATGTTCTATACCTCGCAAGACTGCACATGCGAGTCCTGCAATGGCACCTTCGTTCTCACTGGTGCCAGCACTCTCAGTCTCTGTCCACTCTAATTCCCATCGACCCGTCGGTGATCAGGGCTATCCGCTGGTGGACCCACTCGACAAACCTCGCGCAGGGCAGATGTCTCCAACCTCCAGCTCACCAAATCACCGTGACCACAGATGCGTCGGTGCTGGGATGGGGAGCCCACTGTCTTGGGATCCGCACTCAGGACCCTTGGTTGGTCGCAGAGACAGCCCTGCACATCAACGTCCTCGAGCTCAGAGCTGCCCGATACGCACTTCAGGCCTTCCAGGAACAAATAACGGGCAAGACCGTGAGAATACTGACCGACAACCAAGTGGCCATGTTCTACATAAACAAGCAAGGGGGGATGGGGTCACGCCCACTGTTCCCTCTAAGCTGTGCGTGTGTGCGCGCGCACACACCTTGCTGAGTGAGCGCACATACTTTACAACAGAGCGCACAAAAATTATGGTTCTGATTCTGATAGAAAACACAGACGTCTTAAAATTTAAAAGTTGTGATTGCAATTACTAGAAATTTTCTGCTTCATTTAGTAATCTATTTTCATTTAATTTGATTAAAATCAATGTGGTGTACATACTATGTTCTGACGTGTAGTCAAATTTTAAAGTATATAACTCTGTCATTATGTGGCGCACAAAAATTTAACCTTCCTTCAAAAGCTGCACAGCTGATATTTTATGCGCACATAGCCTACAGAAAATTAGAGGGAACATTGGTCACGCCCCCTGTGCAGAGAGGCTCTCCGCACCTGGTACCTGACCCTCTCTTACCAGTGCAGCCTCCAAGCCTGCTACTTGCCAGGAGTGGAAAACATACTAGCGGATCGCCAAAGCAGGCAACTGAATCCTCACGAATGGGAGTTCCACAAAGAAGTGTCATTGTTCCTCTTCACGAAATGGGTTCACCCGCGAATCGACCTGTTTGCGACACAGCAGAACACCAAGTGCCGCCTGTTTTGCTCCAGAAGACCCGCGCCCAACAGAATAGCAGCAGACATCTTCGATGTGAACTGGGGACAGTGGTCCCTGATCTACGCCTCCCCCCCCCACCCCGCTCATTTCACGGACCATACAGCGCCTGATAAGAGACAGGGCGCTAGCCATTCTGGTGGTCCCACACTGGCCCAGGCAGGTCTGGTTCCCCTATCTGAACCGCCTAGCCCTGGAACCCCCTGTTCACCTACCTCTGAGGCCGGACTTACTCTCGCAAGACAAGGGCATGATCCTCTACCCCAACCTGAAAATGCTATCGCTAACGGTGTGGAAGCTGAAAGGATGACTCTGGCATTCCTAGACCTTTCAGCCGAAGTCCAACAAGTCATACTAGCGGCTCGCCGCCCGTCTACCAGGAAATCTTACCGTCTAAAATGGCGCCGCTTCAGTATTTGGTGCAACTCACTTCATCTGGATCCGTTCTCATGCCCTGTACCTCAGCTCCTCCGATACCTCGCCTCTCTCTCGGCACATGGGCTAAAGACTCAGACCATCAAGGTCCACCTCTCTGCCATAGCAGCCTTTCACCACTGTATCAGTGACTCATCGGTAGCAGCGCTGCCACTCGTGGTCCGCTTCATGAAGGGCCTGGCCAACCTCCACCCCCCTGTCCGAGAACCTGTCCCAGCATGGGACCTGAATATCGTTCTCAATCAGCTCACAGGGGAGCCCTTAGAACTACTTCAGTCAGTGGAGCTTAAGTTCGTCTCCTGGAAAACACTCTTCTTCATAGCCATCACATCTGCCAGGCATATCAGCGAGCTACACGCCCTGGTGGCTTACCCGCCTTACACCATACTCCATCTCAAACGCACCTGCCTACGGACACACCCCAGGTTTGTCCCCAAGGTGGCGACGTCCTTCCAAATTAATCAGACCATTGAATTGACCTGTTTCCAACCCGAGCCACATTCCAACCCGGAGCAGCAAAGGCTCCACACCCTGGACTGCATCAGGGCCCTACGGTGCTACCTACATCGAACTTTCTCCCTGCGGAAAGGATCGCAGCTCTTTGTCTCTTACGACCCCAACAAACCTGGGCACCCAGTGTCTGTCCAAGTGAACTCTTTCCATCTGGATTTCCTCTTGTATCTCTCTGTGCCTATCACGAGCAGGGTCCCTGCCAACCACGGGAGTCACGGCGCATCACCTGCAAGCGTTGGCCGCCACTATTGCCAACTTACGTTCCATTCTGCTGACCGACATCTGCAGGGCTGCCACATGGGCTTCCGTCCAGACCTTCCAGAAGCACTACTGCTTAGATCAAGTTGATCAGGGGGGCTCTGCTTTTGGCCTAGCGGTGTTATCTGCAGCAACAACCCCGACACTGGATTACGGCACAGATATGGACCATGGCGACTCATGATGCAGTATTACTGATAATGTTTAAAGTAATGTGAGTTGAACCATCACCTAAGATAAGACAACCTTCCTAATAATTGTTGACAAACAATTGAAATGAGTTTAATTTATTTGTCATAAACTGCTAGTTATGTTTTAATGTTTGTTACCCCTTGAATAACCAGAGATTGACTATATCTTGTATATTGTTATAGCTGGAGAGTACATCACAAATATAATTAGTGATATGAATATGTACAATTGTGTTCGTGACAGGAAAAAGAAATGTGTCTATCAGGTCACATGCTAACATTTGATTTGGCAAGTAGACAGAATAAGTTTAGGAATGTAGATGAAAAAAAATAAGTATGTTACAGGCTGGCTATGTAATAATTTAGTGCTAGCTATAGATGTATTGTAATTAACAATAGATAATAAAATTCTGTTCAACAATTTAAGACTGTCATTAGGGATGAATAATTGTGCTTGCTTGCAATTGTATGGAATCAAGAGAGATGCTATAGTGGAGAGTTGGGTTTTACAAATTATATATTGTATGCACTGAATCCTATGGGCCGAAGAAGAAAACTACTGTGAATGATATGCTACTGAATATGGAGACTCTTGATAAAGATCAGCGATTCCAGCAGAACTACTCATGTATGCACAGCAGTGAAACCTGGGTGGATGATCACTGAAAAAGCACAGTTACTTACCTGTAACAGGTGATCTCTGGGAACAGCAGGAATTAGTCCTCACATATGGGTACGTCGGAACCGACGGAGCCTGCGCGGGAAAGCTCCCCAGCTTCCCAGAAAGGAAGCTTTTGGGGCCTCCCACTGCACATGCGCACTGCCTTCCCTCCTTCCTGACCTGCTCTCCTCAGTTCGAGTTTATAGCTGAGACAATAGAGAGAGGAAAGGAAGATAGAAAGAAGATACAACTCCTAGGGGAGGTGGGTGGGTTGTGAGGACTAATTCCTGCTGTTCCCAGAGATCACCTGTTACAGGTAAGTAACTGTGCTATCTCCAGGAACAAGCAGGAATAAGTCCTCACATATGGGGACTCCCTAGCTAAGATGCCTGGGAGATCCCCTTCCAAGGGTTCGCCATCTTCGTATGGATCTCAGGCATCCATCCTGGGAAGGTGGGCAGGAGTTGTTCAAGTATGGAACAGGTGTTTGAGGACAGCCTGACCAAACAAGGCATCCCGGCGGGAGTCCTTGTCCAAACAGTAATGGGCTGTGAAGGTATGAACCGAGGCCCATGTGGCGGCTCGACAGATCTGATCTATGGATACAGAGTGAAGATAAGCCATAGAAGTGGCCATGGCTCTCACATTGTGAGCTGTGACATGGCCTTCCAGAGAAATATTTTTACTCTGGTAAGCAAAGGAAATACACTGAGCAATCCAATTGGAAAGTGTACGTTTGGAGACTGGAAGTCCCAAATGAGAAGGATCAAAAGCCACGAAAAGCTGGGAAGACTTTCGATGTGGCTGAGTCCTGTTGAGGTAAAAGGCAAGAGCTCTTTTACAATCTAGAGTATGAAGGTTCCTCTCTGCACTGGATGCATGAGGAGCTGGAAAAAAGACAGGTAGATATACCTCTTGATTAAGATGAAAAGGCGAGACCACTTTGGGCATAAAGTGGGGATTCGTCCTAAGGATCACCTTATCATGATGAAACCTGGTATAAGGTGGATGAGCCACTAAGGCCTGTAGTTCACTGATGCGGCGAGCCGAAGTGACTGCAATAAGGAAAATGACCTTCCAGGAAAGAAATTTCAAGGAGGTAGAAACCAACGGTTCAAAAGGTGGCTTCATAAGCTGACCTAGAACTAGGTTCAAATCCCATGCTACCGGAGGAGGCCGGATGGGAGGTTTAGTTAGAGTCAGGCCTCTCATGAACCTTGAAATAAGGGGATGAGAGGAGACAGGTTGTCCATTTATAGGTTTTAAGGATGCTGCAATAGCACTCAAATGGACTCTTAATGAATTCGTCTTAAGGCCTGCATTAGAAAGATGCAGGAGATAGTCTAATAGAGAATTCAAAGGAAGTGCTAGAGGGTCAAGACCCTGTTGAGCACACCAAATGGAAAAACGTTTCCATTTGAAAGCATAGGAACGCCTCGTGGAGGGTTTCCTAGAGGCATGAAGGATATCTTTCACTGGTTGAGAAAGATTGAAGTCATGAAGGCTTAGGCCTTCAGTAACCAAGCTCTGAGGTGTAGGGACTTGGGGTTTGGGTGCCACAAAGTCCCCTCCTCCTGAGAGAGAAGGTCTGGCGCAGCTCCCAGGTCCAGGGAGGGTCCCTGGGAGAGATGCAGAAGTAGAGGGAACCACACTTGGCGTGGCCAGCGTGGAGCTATGAGGATCATTGATCCGTGATCCCTCTGGAGTTGGAACAGAGTCTTGGGAATCAAAGGAATGGGTGGAAAGGCATATAGGAATTCCTGACCCCAATGCAGGAGAAAGGCGTCGTTGGCCTGAGCTCCCTGACACGGAGTCCTGGAACAGAACCGGGGAAGTTTGGCATTCCACGGACTTGCAAAGAGGTCTATGTCCAGGTTCCCCATTCCTGAAAGATTCTGCCTATCTGGTCCATATGTAGGGACCATTCGTGTGGAAGCAGAACTCGACTGAGTCTGTCTGCCCGAGAGTTTTGAACCCCTGGAAGATATACTGCCAGAAGATGAATTTGATGCTCTCTGGCGAAGGCCCATAATCTGAGAGCTTCGTTACAAAGCGACAGAGAGCCTGTCCCTCCTTGTTTGTTTACGTAGAACATGGCCACCTGATTGTCTGTCTGAACTAGGACGGTCAGGTTGACAAGGAGGGTATGGAAGACTTTGAGGGCAAAGAAGATTGCTCGCAGTTCCAGGAGGTTGATGTGAAGGGTGGTCTCCTGTGGAGACCAAGTACCCTGAGTGGAGAGGGATTGTAGATGGGCTCCCCACCCTGTTTGGGAGGCATCTGTTGTGAGGGTTGATTGGGGCAACAAAGGTTGGAAGGGGGCCCCCAACAACAGATTCTTGGTGGACATCCACCATTGGAGGGACCAAAACAGACGCTTTGAGGTGAGTATTTGGTCGGAGAGCGCTCCTGATGCCTGAGTCCACTGGGTGGCCAAGGTCCATTGAGCTGCTCTCATATGAAGACGAGCGTAGGGCACCACGTGTACCGTGGAGGCCATGTGGCCCAGAAGTCGCAGCATTTCTCTGGCTGTCAAGTGACTGCTGGACTGAGCCTGGGAGGCCAAGCACACCAGACGTTGGCCCCAGACTTGAGGTAGGTAGGCCCTTGCAGTGGTGGTGTCCAACTGGGCCCCTATGAATTCCAGAGACTGAGTAGGGATAAGTTGAGACTTGGGAAGGTTTATCACCAGTCCCAGATACTGCAGAATGTGCCTTGTGCGGTCCAGGGAAATCTGGGCCTCTGACTGAGATGGAGCTTGGATGAGCCAGTCGTCCAGATATGAGAATACAAAAATTCCCAGACCTCTTAGAAATGCGGCAACAACTGCATGCATTTGGTGAACACTCTTGGAGCAGAGGCTAGACCGAAGGGAAGTACTCTGTACTGGAAATGTTTTCCCTGAAACAGAAATCTTAGATATTTTCTGTGGGATGGGTGGATGAGTATATGTGTGTACGCATCCTTGAGATCTAGAGAACAAAGCCAATCCTGACTCTGAAGGTATGGAAGGAGAATGCCTAGAGAAAGCATTTTGAATTTCTCCTTGTACAGAAATTTGTTCAATTCTCTCAGATCTAGGATAGGTCTGAATCCCCCTGTCTTCTTTGTTATGAGAAAATAAGGGGAGTAGAATCCTGTCCCTTGTTGAAGAAGAGGAACCTCTTCTATTGCCCCTTGGGCAAGGAGAGAAGAGACTTCCTGATCCAACAGGCCCAGGAGAGATGGGGGAGAATTGAAGTGCCTCACCATGGTATTTGGAGGAAGGTTGGAAAAATGAAGTTTGTAGCCCTCTCTGATGATAGAGAGGGTCCATTGCTCTGATGTAATTTGCTCCCATCTGGGAGCAAAGTGAGCTAACCTTCCGGGAATGGTGAGGGGCTCTGGTTGTTCTAGAGCCAGAAAGGTTAAGTTCTCTAGGGGCAAGTCAAAACCCCTGAGGGGGTTGAGCCTGCTGAGGAGTGGCAGACACTGCAGGCTTTGACCTTGCCTGTTTAGGCTGCTGACGTTTAGCAGCAAAGCGAGGCTGAGAAGATTGTTGGCCAGTATTTGTGGAAAATCTGGCCTTCTTGTAGTAAGGCCTCTTGAAAGACTTTTTCTTGGCAGGAGTAGAGGTAGACTTAGAAAGTCTATCTAAGGTAGCATTTTCTGCATCCATTTGAGTGGCTTTAATTTGCCAGTCTTTACCAAATAAGTTCTCACCTGTACAGGGCAGATTCCGTAAGCCATCCAGGACCCAGGGTTCTAGGTCAGAGGCCTGGAGCCAAGCAAGTCGTCGGGCTGCAATGGCAATGCCCGAAGCTCTACCGGCACCTTCAAAGGAATCAAAGGCTGCTCTGTTGGAGAACTTAGAAACATCTAGAAGTTGTTTCACTATAGAAATGAACTCCTCCTTTCTATCCTCAGGGATAAAGGAGGCAAAATGCCGTACCTTTAGGGCAAGTTCCCTGAGAAACATGCCCATATACAGACTGTAAGAATTAATCCTGGCTATAAACATACTAGCCTGGAAAATTTTCCTACCAAAAGAGTCTAGGGTCTTACATTCTCGCCCTGGAGGGGTAGAAGAGTGCCTTTTGGTGCTCTTAATCTTCTTCAGCGCAGACTTCACCACAATGGAATGGTGAGGCAGCTGAGCCTTTTGAAACCCAGGAGAAGGAGGGACCCTGTACATGGTGTCCAACCTACGAGAGTAAGGAGACAACGTTAGAGGAGCCTCCCATAAGTCCATCAAGTGTTCTTGAAGGATTTCATGGATAGGCAGGGTGACTGCCTCTTTAGGAACCTTAGGGTATCCTAAAATATCCAATTTCTTTGACCTAGGTTCTTTTTCAGAGGATGTGGTAATAGAAAGTCCTTTAGCTAGTTCTATAATGAAGTCTTGAAAGGACAAATCCTCTGGTGGAGACATTCTCCTCTTTGGGGAAGAAGGGTCTTCATGAAGAACTAGAGATAGCTCATCAGAGTCCTCAGAGGAGTCAAAATCCTCAGAAGAATCAGAGTATTCTCTATTTGCTTCCAACGCACGATACGCATACCGATCGGTATCGACATCAGGCGTACCGGGTATGGGATCGGTATCGGGTGAAAACCCGGATCCGGCATGCGGAACCGATCTGCGTTTGGAAGTCGATGGTCTCGGTTCCGGTATGGGAGACGATACCGGAACCGGACCCGGTACCGCTGAACGCGGTCCCGAGGGCGTCGCAGCTTTAATAAAAGCCAGCATGGCCTGCTGCATGGTCTGAACAGTATTGCTCATAGACGCCACTGCTGCCTGGATGTCGGTACCGGTATGGGCCGGTACCCCAGAGCAGTCTAACAGGTGATCTGTCGAGGCCGTGCCATCGATGTCAACCTGTAACCCCATGGTTGGAGCTTTGGAAGTCAGAGCTTCCCGCCGGGGTTGTTTGGCTGGGGCAGGTTCCTCAGATTCAAAAGAGAGAGCCTCTCGGTGCTTTGAAGGAGATTTGCTCTTTGAGGACCTGCCCGAAGAAGGTTTGGTTACCTGAGATCCATCCGGAGAGGAAGACCTGGATGACTGTGATGCTGGATTATCTGAAGCAAACAGCACATGGAATTTGTTGGCCCAGTTCTGCAAACCACGTTTAGACATCTGGGAGCAGGATGGGCAGTCCGGAATGGAGTGGTCAGGTCCCAAACATTTAAGACACCATTCATGGGTGTCTGTGACAGAAATAACAGCACTACACTTGGTACACTTCTTAAAACCAGGGGCTGGTTTCTCCATGAGGAGAATTTGTGTAGGCCTGAGGCCTAACCGAAGTCACCAAGTTGTGCAAAGATAAAGATTTTTTTTTTTTTTTTTTTTAAAGAAAAGAGAGACCGGCGGTACCGGTTTCGGTATGGGGAAGGCAGGTACGCGGTCTAAAGAAACAAACTAAAACAATAATTTCTTCAGCGGTGACAGGAACACGACCTGCTGGCTCCGCGGAAAAAGAGAAACTGAGGAGAGCTGGTCAGGAAGGCGGGAAGGCAGCACGCATGTGCAGTGGGAGGCCCCAAAAGCTTCCTTTCTGGGAAGCTGGGGAGCTTTCCTGCGCAGGCTCCGTCGGTTCCGACGTACCCATATGTGAGGACTTATTCCTGCTTGTTCCTGGAGATAGCTTTATCTAAGATCTGCATGGCACAGCCCATGGTGCGAAAAGATGCTGCTGAAGAATCTGGAGTGATGATTAGTGCCATGATATGAGGGACTAATCTCTGGATTATTGATAGATCTATGAGAAGCAGTTGGCCACTGCTAGAAGAGGTAGTGCTTACAAGAATAATTGGTAAAGTCTTACTCTCTGTACACATTCTTATTGAGGCTAAGCAAAGGCAAACAATGTCAAATGATTTTGTATAACAACTTCCTCCAATGAAGAAGATGGAGCTCACCTATGGACCAGATGTGCCTAGGACTCTGAAGGAACATCTGCAAAAATGAAGCCTACTGTAGAAGATTTATTCTGGAACTGGACATGTTTCAGATACCGCTCTTTTGTAATGATTATTTATAGAATCACAGGGAGGACTGTAGAAATGGACAGGTAAAGCATAGTTACTCACCTGTAACAGGTGATCTCCGGGAACAGCAGGAATCTAGTCTTCACATATGGGCATCGTCGGTACCGACGGAGCCTGCGCGGGAATGCTCCCCAGCGTCCAATTAGAAAGCTTTTGGGAGCATCCCACAGCGCCTGCATGCTGCCTTCCCGCCTTTCCCAACTGTCTCTCTCCAGTTGAGCTTAAAGCTGAGACAAAGAGAGGGAGAGAGAAAAGAGAGAGATAGAGAGATAAAACTCCTAGGGGAGGTGGGTGGGTTGTGAAGACTAAATTCCTGCTGTTCCCGGAGATCACCTGTTACAGGTATCACAAGCACAACGCCCGAAGCCACTTGCCTCTAGTGGTCGAGGGGCATGGTGGTTGAGGATTCCTTCTTCTATCAGCTCCTAGCAGCCTATTTCTTCGTGTTGGCTTCTGGGAAGTGTAGTACTGCTAAAATATGTTGGTGCCTTAAGTAGAAGGTTTGTAGTTGAGGTAACCGAGGGTAAGGCTTGTAACAGAAAGTTTATTTCCATAACACAAAACACAGCAGGTTCAAGGTATCATTTACAGGATTATAACTGTAGGATTTGCTTAAGGTACAGCAAATAATGGCAAACAAACCAAAAGAACTCAGAAATGGCTTTTTAAAGTCCTCTTACTTGCAGAAGCAATTGCCTTTAGAAACTAGGCTGCCACTTTCCTTTTTAGTCCTTGTTAATCAGAGCATAAAGAAAAATTCAGGCTTAATTCTTCTACAGCAGTTTGGTTTATGCCAGCCTCAAAAACCTCTCTAGACTGCATTTCTACATGAAACCAAACTTAGAACAAAACAAACATTCCAAGCTGTTATCAAAACTTTTAGTAGGCTTTTCATATAGGATAGGAGCAAGCAAAAACTCTTATAGCAGCTAACTTGGCTTTTCTTGCCGTTGCACAGTTCAAACACAGGTGACAAACCAGCATGAATCAGAGCTTCCTGATCAGGCTTACGTTGCAGTAAATTTCCCTTTTAAAGCAGACAGGAATTTACCTCCACACTGCTTCTGCCATATGGTTAACTTCCAAGGAGAATTACTTCTTTCAGGGCTAGCTTTTCCTCAAGACCTCCTGTTTAGAGCTTAGCATAGAGAGCAATCCATAAAGCAATCTTCTTCCCCCAACTCTGACACTGGTTCTCCCAACTGCATGGGTTCTGACTCACCGACCTGGTCAGACTGCTCAGCTGACAACCTCTCTGGTGGTCTGAAAGCTTCTCCACTTCCTGGTCCCCACCTCTGTTGCCAACCTGTTGCAGGGAATTCAGCTCTCTCAGCTCTGGGTAGCTCAGCTCTTCTCCAAGAATCCACTCCTTCTCTCTGCTTCTGTCTCAGCTGCTCTCCTTCTCGTCTCCCCCCTTTCTCGTCTCTCTCCTTCTCGTCTCTCTCCTTCTCGTCTCTCTCCTTCTCGTCTCTCCCTCTCTGCATAATCCAACCCAGGCTTATACCTCCAGGGTCTTAACCCCACCTCTTTCTTTCCCAGGTGTTGGTAATCCCTCTGCCTTCTGATATTAGAATAATCAGTGCACTTTTAAAGTAAGGGCTTTGGTCCTCGTGCTTGCAATCCCTCTTTCTTACTTTATCAGTCAATGGCTGAAACCTATTCCAGCTGGGGTTTTTCTGTCTTTGAAACCTGGCTGTGGCTTTCTCTCCCTGCACTCCTAGAAGGGAACCCTTAACTAGGGTGAATTTGTTATGCTTCTCACCTCCCCCACTCTCAGGATAGCTGACTTTGCCACACAGGTGAGTAACTATACTATCTCCAGGAACAAGCAGGTATGTAGTCTTCACATATGGGGACTCCCTAGCTACAGATGCCAGGGAGAAACTCCAGAAGTTGTGTGCCCTTTTGAAAGGGCTCCACTTCCCCCCATGGATCTCTGGCATCCTATCAGGGATGGTGGGTAGGAGTTGATTAAGAATGGAACAGGTGTTGGAGAACAGCCTGACCAAACAAGGCATCCCGGCGGGAGTCCTTGTCCAAGCAGTAATGGGCTGTGAAGGTATGAACTGAGGCCCAGGTAGCTGCTCGACAGATGTCGTCGATAGACACAGAGTGAAGATGAGCCATAGAGGCTGCCATGGCTCTCACATTGTGCGCTGTGACATGGCCTTCAAGAAAAAGGTTCTTACTCCAATAGGCAAAAGATATACACTGTGCAATCCAGTTGGACAGTGTCCTTTTGGAGACTGGAAGTCCTAAATGACTAGGATCAAAAGCAACAAAGAGTTGAGAGGACTTTCTATGTTGCTGCGTCTTTTGCAAGTAAAAGGCCAAAGCTCTTTTACAGTCCAAAGTATGAAGATTCCTTTCTGCATTAGAGGCATGAGGCCTTGGGAAAAAAACAGGAAGGTAAACTGCTTGGTTTAAATGAAAAGGTGAAACCACCTTTGGCATAAAGTGAGGATGAGTCCTAAGGACTACCTTATCATGATGGAACCTTGTATAAGGAGGATCAGCCACCAATGCTTTTAATTCACTGATGCGACGTGCTGATGTGATTGCAATAAGAAAAATAACCTTCCAGGAAAGGAATTTCAATGAGGTAGTAGCTAATGGTTCAAAAGGCGACTTCATGAGCTGGCCAAGAACCATATTTAAATCCCATGCCACCGGTGGTGGCTTAATGGGAGGCTTAGTTAGAAGAAGGCCTCTTATAAATCTCGCTATGATAGGATGAGAGGAAATAGGTTGCCCATTTAAAGGCTTGAGAGAAGCTGCAATAGCACTCAAATGAACTCTCACTGAATTGGTCTTAAGCCCTGCATTAGACAAATGAAAGAGATATTCCAGTAATGATTCCAGAGGTATTGCAAGAGGGTTAAGACCCTTCTGCGAACACCATATGGTAAACCTTTTCCACTTGAAAGCATCAGAGCGTCTTGTGGATGGTTTCCTGGAAGCATAAAGGATATCCTTTACTTGCTGAGAAAGGTTAAGACCATGAAGTTCTAGGCTTTCAGCAACCAGGCCCTGAGATGTAGAGACTGTGGATTGGGATGCCACAGCATCCCATCCTAACTCCAGAGATGGAGCTTAAGAGAGATGTAAGAGCAGAGGGTACCACACTTGTCGTGGCCAATGTGGGGCTATGAGAATCATATGGCCTCTATCTCTCTGAAGCTTGAATAAAGTTCTGGGAATTAGGGGAATGGGTTGGAAGGCATACAGAAAGTCCCGACCCCAATGGAGGAGGAAGGCATCCCTGGCCTGACAACCCTGAGCCGGAATTCTGGAACAGAACCAGGGACGTTTGGCATTCAGCGGACTTGCAAAGAGGTCTATGTCCGGGGTTCCCCAAAATTGGAAAATTTTGGCCACCTGGTCTGCATGGAGAGACCATTCGTGTGGAAGCAGAACTCGACTGAGTCTGTCTGCCCAAGAGTTTTGAATGCCTGGAAGATACACTGCAAGGAGATGAATCTGATGCTCTCTGGCGAGGGCCCAAAGTCGCAAAGCTTTGTTGCAGAGCGACAGAGAGCCTGTTCCACCCTGCTTGTTCACATAGAACATGGCTACCTGGTTGTCCGTTTGAATTAGGACAGTTTTGTAGCTGAGCTGGGTGTGAAACACTCGAAGAGCAAGAAAGATTGCTCTGAGCTCTAGGAGATTGATGTAGATCAGTCTCCTGTGGAGTCCAGGAACCCTGGGTAGAGAGGCCTTGAAAATGGGCTCCCCAACCCACCTGTGAGGCATCTGTTGTTAGAGCTACTTGGGGTGGGGGTTGCTGAAAAGGGGACCCCACCAACAGATTCTGGGGTGACCGCCACCATTGGAGAGACAAAATAAGACGATCTGAGGTTGCTATTTTGTCTGACAGGCAACCTGACGCCTGAGTCCACTGAGTGGATAGAGTCCACTGGGCTGCTCTCATATGGAGGCGGGCATAAGGGACCACATGCATGGTGGATGCCATGTGGCCAAGCAATTGTAACATTTCCCGAGCAGTGAGGTGAGACTTTAGCATTGCTTGGGAAGCTAACTGCACAATGTGAAGGCAGCGGGACTGTGGAAGATAGGCCCTTGTCTTTCTGGTATCCAGCAGGGCTCCTATGAACTCTAGAGACTGAGTGGGAGCTAGGTTGGATTTTGGGAAGTTTATGACAAGTCCCAAATATTGAAGGATACACATTGTGCGAGATAGAGAAAACCTGGCCTCTGGCTCTGATGGGGCTCAAATGAGCCAATCGTCTAAGTAAGGGAAGATGAATATTTTTAGGGTGTGGAGAAATGCTGCCACCACAGCCATGCATTTTGTGAACACCCTTGGTGCCGAGGCCAGGCCAAAAGGAAGAACTCTGTATTGGTAGTGCTTCCCTTGAAATAGAAAGCGAAGAAACCTTCGGTGAGTTGGATGGATGAGAACATGAGTGTACGCATCCTTGAGATCTAGAGAACAAAGCCAGTCCTGACTCTGAAGGTATGGCAGTAGAGAAATCATTTTGAATTTCTCTTTGAACAGGAATTTTGTTCAATTCTCTGAGGTCCAAAATGGGTCTGTGCCCTCCTGTTTTCTTTGGAATAAGGAAAAAGGGGGAATAGAACCCTGTACCTTGTTGATGAATAGGTACTTCTTCTATTGCCCTTTGGGCAAGAAGCAGACTGACCTCGTGATCTAACTGGTTCAGAGAGGTCTGAGAATTGAACTGTCTTACCATTGTAGGAGGGGGCATGCTGAGGAAGTGAAGCTTGTATCCCTCTCTTACAATGGACAGAGTCCAACTTTCTGCTGTTATCTGCCCCCATCTGGGGGCAAAATAACAAACTTCCTGGAATGGTGGATGGCTTTCGCCCATTCAGGGCCAGGAAGACAAAGTTCTCTAGATAGGAGTCAAAGCCCCTGTGGAGGCTGAGTCTGCTGAGCCAGTTGAGGCTTAGCAGCCTTTGTTTTTCTTTGTTTAGGTTGTTGCTGACCCTTTTGGGCAGACTGACCTAAACGATGCCCTTGCTGGGTATAGGAGGGGTAGAACTTCTTCTTTCTAGTGAAGAATGTTTTTTTGTAGGACTTTTTCCTTGCAGGGTCAGCTGTAGATTTTGATAATCTATCCAAGGTGAGATTATCAGCATCTAGCTCATTAGCTTTCTCTTGCCAATTTTTGCCAAAGAGATTCTCTCCTGTGCAAGGAATATTCCCCAGTTTGTCCTGTACCCAAAGTTCCAAGTCAGATGCTGTCAGACGGCTGCCTGGGTAAGAATCTTCACAGTCTTGGCAAGTGCATATATCTATATGATTTGCACGGGATTGTGGGCAATGCAGTTCATTCACACCAGACACAGCTGCTCACAATAATTAGTTGTGCTTTTGGGTAAAGCCAATAAGATATTTATTTATGGGGTTATTTCTCCCAACACAGATATGCTTGGTAGCACATAAATCAGGCTACTTGCTTTCAGTGTTAAACTTGAAAAAAACAAAATCAAGAAAACAACATTTGAACTTGTCAGGCAATCAAAGCAAAAGAAATAAGACTGGTTGGCAACAAACTGGTCTTTTCTGTAGGCTTTAGCTAATATTCTCTTAGCAATATATCAAACAACAAACAAAAGCCACAAAGAAAGGAAAAAAAAACTGTTCTTCTCAGGTTAACTTCTTGTATCTTCCCACATAGATTCAGAAGTGATTCTCTCAGAGCCCACAAGCAATTAGGTAAGGCTCAATTGCTAGCAGTTATCCAGCTGAAACCCCTTAGCTGGCTTGCTTTCTACTGCGTGGCTAGAAATCCTACACAGGAGCTTTTCTGAGTAGATTAAAGAACCAGTTTGTATTTCTTTGTGATGGTTGCTGTACTTTATAACAGAAAATCACCAAAGGAGTTTAGACAGAGAGCAGTCCATATAAACAGATTCTTCATCTGCTATCACCCCCTCTTCTTCAACAAGCATGGGTTCAATATCATGGATTGGCACAGATGAATCTCCCAATGGAGCACTTTCAGGAGAATACTTGTTTCCCTGCTGTCGTTCAAGGTTATAGCTAGGGCATAGATCAGTGTTCATACCTGAGCTTCCATTGCTATTAGAGTTCCTCTCTATATAGCCTGGCCAGTATGTAGTCCAGTTCTTATGTCCAGCCATCCAATCCAGATCCCTGGACACTGGATCTCTCTTCACATACCTTCTGGCACGGGTCTTAGGGTCCCTTCCATGTGCAGCCGTCTCCCTCACAGGTACCGTCTGGAGATTCCTAGCTCTGCAGCACCATTCCTCTGGCTTTCCCCAGTCCAATGGTGTATGCTGGCCCTTGGAATGCCTCCCAGTATACGTACTGCTCTGGACTCTTCTAGACCTCTCAAAGGCTTTTCTCCTCTTTCTTCCAAAGGGTTTCTTTCCCTCTCTGTCCGTCCGGTTTGGCTTCTGCTTCTGATGATCCTTCAGATGATGAAGATGATCAAGCTCAAGCTGCTTCTCTGTAGAATAAACTCTACCTTTATTCTGCTTAGATGAGTGCTCCTCCCTAACACAGCGCAGCTGTGCTGAATCAGGCCCTGCCCTTTGAGATGAGTGCTTAGTGATTACCTCATAGCCCTCCTGATTGAACACACGTTTCCCCACTTCAGCTCCTCTAATGGCTGCTGGAAACCTGGTGCATTCTGGGACTGGTAGTCTTTTATGGGAAAATTCTGTTTTCTTATTTCTACCAGAACTGACAGGTTGCTTGTTCAGAGTCCCTTCACCTTTCCTATAGCTCCTTCCTGAGCTATGATAAGCTTCCTTATCACAATGCCTGGACCCAGGCAATCCTACGTGCATCTATGGCAATAGCAGAAGTTCTGCTTATACACTCAAAGCAATCAAAAGCTGCACGATTTATGAATTTGGAAACATCCTGAGCATGTTTGATAAGTGCAAGATAATCTTGTCTCTTATCTTCAGGAAGGAGAGGGCTCATAAGCTCTAGATCTCCTGTAACTTCCTTAAGGAACATTCCCAGATATAAAATGTAGGAACTAATCCTGGCAGAAAGCATAGAGGCCTGGAAGGTTTGACGCCCAAAGGCATCAAGAGTTCTACATTCACGTAATGGAGGATTAGATGCATGCCTTTTTGCACTCTTGATCCTTCTCATAGCTGATTCCACCACCATGGAATGGTGGGGCAGCTGAGTTTTTTGAAATCCAGGACAGAGAGGAACTCGATACATGGTATCGAGCCTACGAGAATGAGGAGAAGTGGTGAGAGGTGTTTCCTACATCCTTAGCATGAGATCATGCAAAATCTCATGAAAAGGCAAAGAAGCTGCCTCTGGGAGCTTTAGGATACTGTAAAATCTCCAATTCCTTTGCCCTAGGCTCTTTCAGGAGCCACTGTGATGGAAAGACCTCGAGCCAGATCCCAGATAAAATCCTGGAAGGATATATCCTCTGGAGGAGACATCCTACGTTTAGGAAAGGAAGAATCCTCAGAAGTACTCTGGTATCGACAGAGTTATCAGAGTCTTCAGACTCGTCGGAGGATTCAAAGTATCTCCTGTCCAGATAATCGTGCAGCGCACGATACCGGTACCGATCGAAGTCGGTATCGACAGGGTCCGGTACCGACTTGTCAGTACCGGAAGGCACAGCATGCGTCAGAACCGGTAGTCCACCTGCCGACGTCGATGCAATTGCCCTCGGTACCGATGTATGTGCCGGTACCGGTTGAATTGTCTGAAGCGGTTTCGGGGGCATTGATGTCGAGAGAACCACCAGACTGCGTTCAATAGCCAAGAATCTCTGGTCTATCGATGCCACTGATGCTTGGGTATTGGTACTGGACAAAGCGGCCGGTACCCCAGAGCATGGCACCAGTAGTTCTGCCGAGGTTGGGGCCTCGAGAACATCCTGGAGCCCTGATGATGCTTTGGAAGCCGAAGCCTCCCGCTGGGGCAATTTTGCCGGTGTGAGTCCCTCAAAGGCAACGCCAGAGGCATCTGGATACTTAGGAGATCTACCCTTTGAGGACCGGCTAGACTTATGTTTAGTTACCTGAGATCCATGGGAGGAAGACGAAGCCCTGGAAGATGTTGATGCCACAGATGCTGCATCGGAGGGAAAAAGGGTGCTAAGTTTAGCAGCTTGGTTTTGCCGACCCCTCTTTGACATCATCCCACAGGCAACACACTCGGAGATAGAATGGTCAGGACCTAAACATTTTAGGCACCACTCAATGGTGTCGGTGATGGAGATGGTACCGCCACACTTGGAACACTTTTTAAAACCCGAAGCGGGTTTTTCCATTGTAGAGGAAAATTGGGCCTAGTGCCCAAAATGGCGCGTGGCACCAAAGGAGAAAAAAGCTGGAAGACTCCAGGAAAAGATTTTTTTTTTTTTTTTTTACACGGAAAAGAAAGAAAGAACCGGCAGTACCGGTGTAGCGTCGAAGGAAGGCAGACACGACCACAAAAAAGAAGAATAAATGGGATATTTTCTGCGGTGACAGGAAGTGCGACCTGCCAGCTCCGCGGAAAATGAAGAACTGGAGAGAGACAGTAGGGAAAGGCGGGAAGGCAGCACTCAGGCACTGTGGGATGCTCCCAAAAGCTTTCTAATTGGACGCTGGGGAGCGTTCCCGCACAGGCTCCGTCGGTACCGACGATACCCATATGTGAAGACTACATTCCTGCTTGTTCCTGGAGATAAGGGATACCAGAATCCCAAATATGTAATTTAAGATAGATGAATTTCTTGATATAGATCTCTAAAATGTGCTCAGAATTTTGTCCTTTTACCTACTTCCTCTTAAATAGAAAAGGATATCATGATCATGAGTTCTGTGTAACTGTCTTTAAAATAGTTTGGGAACATTGTTAACGCAAGCATAAAGAGTAAACATAGGCTATGAACTGCGCAACCATAGATCACTGTACAGTCAACTATAGGTCCCTGCTGACAGCGTAATTTTTGCAACTTTGCAATTATAAATAATTCTGTCATAATCAAGTAAATTTCATCTAATACAATGTAATCAGCTCTTACTCTGTAGAAAGAACTCTAGCGACACCTTGTGTTATTATTAATGACTGTTACTTCCCTTTTTTCTTTAATAAAAAGAGCTTTTCAGGAGGAAGAATTTGAATCCAACAGACGTAGAACTGTGCTGCGTCCACAGACCATCTGTTGTTTTCCCGCTGAGCTCAAAGAAAGTAGCACTTTGTGTGTGATTGTGTTCTGTGTTACTCTCTGCTTATTTCTCACTGCTTGAGGGACCAGAGACCAAAAGAGCCGTGGTATTGTGGCCAGATCACGGGGTTTTCTTCATTACGGAGAGTTTGCCAAGACTCATCAAGCCCACTGACTATTACCCAATGTTGCTAATCCATGTCGGAACAAATGATACTGCCAGGTATCCCTCTGAGCATATCAAAAGTGATTTCATGACTTTGGGACAGAGGATGAAGCAGTTAGGTACACAGATGGTGTTCTTTTCAATCCTCCCTGTTGAGGGTAAAGGCCAAGGCAGAGAGGCTCGCATCCTGGAGATGAATGCATGGCTGCGTGGATGGGGTCATCGAGAGCGTTTTGGTTTCCTAGACCATGGGATGCTGTTCCAAGGGTTGCAGAGCAGAGATGGCATCCATCTGTCCAAGAAAGGTCAACGCGTCTTCAGTAGTAGGCTGGCCAATCTACTGAAGAGGGCTTTAAACTAGATTCGTTGGGGATGGGTGAAAAAAGCCCCCAGGTAAGTGAAAGCCCCCAGGTAAGTGATGCATTAAATACCTTAATGGAAATGGGTAACAGGGGTAACATATGGAAAGCAGTGTGTATAAATGCCCGTTTGCATGGGGAATAAGATCCCTGATGTTAAAGCTTTGGTGGGAGTGGCCGACTTGGATTTAGTGGCAGTTACAGAAACATGGTTCACAGAAAACCATGACTGGGATGTAACTATACCTGGCTATACTTTATTCAGAAAGGACAGGGTAGGAAGAAGGGGAGGAGGAGTGGCACTATATGTAAAAAATACTATTAAAGTGTTGGAATTACAGAGCTTAAAAGGGAGTGAGGAGGCATTGTGGGTTAAACTAGAAAGAGGGAAAGAGAAATCTATTTGCATTAGAGTGATATACAGACCTCCCTCACAAGAGGAAGAGATGGACAGAGAGTAAATTGAAGACATATGCAGCATTGCTAGGAAAGGGGAAGTGCTACTGATAGGGGATTTCAATATGACAGATGTTGATTGTCACATTCCTGCTGCAGTATCATCTAGAAGTAAAGAGATCCTGGATTTATTTATTTTATTTATTTATTTACGTTTCTTATATACCGCGCTATTAAGATCAGTGCGGTTTACAGCGAACAGAATAGTGCACTTATGACAAACACATAGTGCTTACAATGAACAGGAACAAAAACACATTGTGCTTACAGTGAACCATGAACGGGGTAATAACATGGGTAAGAACTTGGGTGAAAACTATCTACAGATCATTTTTACAAAGTTCAAAATATTCATATTGAGTAGGCTAGATGGAATCATAGGTTTAAGCCCGGGGAAGCATTGATTAACCATTCTCCAGTAGGGTTAAAGTATTGGGGCAGATGCGGAAGGGGGTCCTGGGGCCTATTGGATTCTCTAAGGGTGAACTATTCAAGCAATTGGTAACAGACCCCACACGTGAAGGGGCCATACTGGACTTGGTGCTTACCAATGTTGAAAGTGTTTCTGATGTTATAGTAGGAGATCATTTTGCAGCCAGTGATCACCAGATGGTGTGGTTCAGTATTAGGACTAGGGCTGTTAGAATCCTTTCAAAGGTGAGGGTCTTAGACTTTAGGAAGACTAACTTTGCCAAGATGGGCCAATACCTCAGGGAGTCATTAGCGGGATGGGAACAGCTGAAGGATGTAAAAAAAACTGTGGGCAAAACAGAAAGGAGATATTTTAAGGGCAACCAACCTTTTTGTTAAAATGGTAAATAAAGGTAAAAGGAAAAGGAGACCGCTATGGCTTTCGAAAGAGGTAGCTGAAAAGTGAAGAAAAAAGAGGGAGGCTTTCATGAAATACAAGAGATCACAGAGAGAGGAAGAA
This sequence comes from Ichthyophis bannanicus, assembly GCA_033557465.1. Classification (NCBI taxonomy): domain Eukaryota; kingdom Metazoa; phylum Chordata; class Amphibia; order Gymnophiona; family Ichthyophiidae; genus Ichthyophis; species Ichthyophis bannanicus. The sequence continues at coordinate 304,965,785 of CM066039.1, forward strand.
AGGCTTCTATATTTGGAAAAACTTAAGAGAAGCTAGCAAAGTAGTCAGGAAAGCAAAGATTCAAAAAGAGGAGGAAATAGCCAATGCAATAAAATGGGGGGATAAGACATTTTTCAGATATGTTAGTGAGAAGAGGAAGGGCAAAAGTGGTATAGGGTGAAGGGGAGGAATATCTAGAAGCTGATGAGGATAAAGCGGACTTGCTTAACAAATATTTCTGTTCTGTGTTCACAGATGAAGAAACACGAGCAGGATCTCAGAAAACACCCACAAACAGGAATAGAAGCAAGGGACATCTTGAACAATTTTCAGAAGACTGTGTTCGTGAGAAACTAGCTAACTTAAAGTAGACAAAGCGATGGGACCAGATGGGATACACCCTAGAATACTGAGGGAACTTGGGGACGTTCTAGAAGCTCCACTGACTGACATTTTCAATGCCTCGTTGGAGTCGGGAGTGGTGCCAAAGGACTGGAGAGAGGCTCATGTGGTGCCTTTACACAAAAGCGGAAGTAAGGATGTGGTTGAAAAAGAGTAGTTACCTGTAACAGGTGTTCTCCAGGAGCAGCAGGAATCAGTCTTCACATATGGGTGACGTCGGCGCCGACGGAGCCCCCATGCGGAGTATTTCCCCAGCTTTTAAAGAAAGTCTTTGGGAATGCAGCATGCCTGCGCGGTCCCCTTCCCGCCCAAGGGTGCCATCTTGCTCAGTCTGATGACATAGCTAAAAGACAACAAAAAACAAAATAAAGTATATGACTGCAACTCCAGGGGAGGAGGGAGGGTCGTGAGGACTGATTCCTGCTGCTCCTGGAGAACACCTGTTACAGGTGAGTAACTACTCTTTCTCCAGGACCAAGCAGGAAGTCAGTCCTCACATATGGGACTCCCCAGCTCTAGGCTACTGGGAACCCAAAGCTGAAAAAAATGGCTCCTTCTCAAGAGCCTCAGCATCTGTGATAAGAATATCCTCTGAGAACGCCCCTGTACGGTAGCCAAACACAAGGGCCAGAGGGTAGGAGTTGCCTAAACCTCAAAGAGATTACGGAGTACCGCCTGTCCGAAAGCACTGTCCCTTCGGGACTCTCTCTCGAGGCAGTAGTGGGCTGCAAAGATCTGGCTTGAAAACCAAGTAGCGGCCTGGCAGATATCTGCCAACAGAACAGAGTGGAGATGAGCTACTGACGCGGCCTTCGCCCTGACACGGTGGGCTGTGACTCGACCCTGCAAGGGGAGGTCGGCTGCCCTGTACGCCCAGGCGATACAATCTGCTACCCAAGTGGACAACGTACACTTGGAGACAGGTAAACCCAATTTATTAGGGTCAAAGGAGACGAAGAGCTGAGTAGCCCTTCGATGCCCCCGCGTACGTTCAATGTAAAAGGACAATGCCCTCTTACAGTCCAGAGTATGCAAGACTGTCTCAGCCCAGCTGGTATGCGGCCTGGGAAAGAAGGTTGGAAGAACCACCTCCTGGCTGAGGTGGAAAGAGGAGACCACTTTTGGAAGGAACTTCGGATGAGTCCAAAGGACCACCCTGTTCCTATAGAACTGTGTGTATGGTGTATCAGAAACCAGAGCTTGTAGTTCACTCACACATCTGGCCGAGGTAAGAGCTACCAGGAAGAGTGTCTTCCAAGAAAGGAAGCGTAAATGGCAAGTAGCCATCGGCTCTAACGGTGGGTGAGTAAGTTGTTGCAAGACCACGTTCAAGTCCCAGTCAGTGGCAGGTGGACGAATCGGAGGCTTGAGCAAAAGCAGGCCTCTGAGGAAGCGGGACACCAAGGGGTGAACCGACAGCGACTGTCCCTCCATTAATGAGTGGTGTGCTGAAAGAGTACTGAGGTGGACCCGAACAGAGTTGGACTTAAGACCTAGGTCTGACAGGTGAAGTAGGTATTGTAGCACTACCGGCACCAGGCAGGAGAAAGGTTCTTCATTGTGCTGAGCACACCACACTGAGGACCTGCACCACTTGAGTGCATAGGACGTTTTGGTGGATTACCTCCTCGAGGCCAAGACCACCTCCTCAACTTCCCTAGGTAGAAGCAATGGAGCTAGCACTATCCTTTCAGCAGCCAGGCCATCAGATTGAGGGATCTGAGATTGGGGTGCAGAAGGGAGCCCTGATCCTGAGACAGGAGATCGGGTTGCAACCCCAGAGGGAATGGAGTTTCCACTGCCAACTGCAGAAGAAGTGGAAACCACAGTTGCCTCGGCCATCTGGGGGCTACCAAAATCACCGAGGCCTTGTCCCGTGGAATCTTGAACAGAGTTCGGGCCACCAGGGGCGTGGGAGGAAATGCATACAGGAGGCCCGTAGACCAAGAGATCAGAAACGCATCTGCTGCCACTCTCAGGGGATGCGGCTGTCTGGAGAAAAACCTGGGCAGCTGACGGTTCAGTGGACTTTCAAAGAGATCGATGGATGGTAGTCCCCATCGTAGAAAGATCTGCTGAACCACCAGTGGATTCAACTGCCATTCGTGAGGCTGGAGAATCCTGCTTAGTTTGTCTATCAAAAAGTTCTCCTGGCCAGGTAGATAAACTGCTTGGAGAAACATGCCTTGTTGACTGCAAAGGAGCAAAGGGCCTGCGCCTCCTGACATAGGAGTTTGGAGCCTGTGCCCCCTTGCTTGTTCACATAGAACATTGCTACCTGATTGTCTATCTGAACTAAGACAGACTGGTGAGAGAGGGCATGAGAAAATGTTTGCAGAGCTAAGCGGATTCCTCACAGCTCCAAAAGATTGATCTGCTGTGTGGCCTCCCGAGGAGACCAGAGGCCTTGAGTGCACGTGCCCTGGCAATGTGCACCCCAGCCCTTTAAGGAAGCATCGGTTGTCAGCACCCTGGTGTGTGCTGGGGCCTGAAAGGGTACCCCCCTGAGAAGGTTTGGGAGATGTAGCCACCACTGCAAGGAATCCAAGAGTGGTTTGGACACCTTTACTCTGTCTCGGAGGTCGCTTGTGGCTTGTGCCCACTGAGCTCGAAGGCACCACTGAGCCACCCGCATGTGCAGACGGGCATTCGGGGTCACATGTACCGGGGATGCCATGTGGCCCAGGAGCTGCAGGAAGTGTCTGGCGGAGACCTGAGAATTGCTTTGGAACTGGTTGGCCAAGTCCATCAGCCTGTGGGCCCTGTCCTCGGGCAAGTAAGCTCTTGCCTGCAGGGTGTCTAATCTTGCCCCTATAAACTCTAGGTTCTGTGAGGGGAGCAAAGTGGGCTTTGCGTAGTTTATGACAAAGCCCAGATGCTGAAGAAGAGAGACAGTGCGAAGAGTGGCTTGTCTGGCCTCCTGGAGAGACTGACCTCTGATGAGCCAGTCGTCCAGGTATGGGAAGACAAAAATCCCCTGATTTCTGAGATAGGCCGCCACCACCGCCAGGCATTTGGTGAAAACCCTGGGGGTGGAAGTTAGGCCAAAGGGAAGTACTTTGTACTGGAAATGATTTCCTCCCACCACAAATCTGAGATATTGTCTGTGGTCTGGATGGATGAGAATGTGAGTATAAGCATTCTTGAGGTCTAAGGAGCATAACCAATTTCCCTACTGGAGGTAGGGCAGCAGTATACCAAGGGTAAACATCTTGAACTTTTCCCTCTCCAGAAACTTGTTTAGGTTTCGCAAGTCTACGATAAGCCGGAGGCCTCCTGTCCTTTTTGGTACCAGAAAGTACCTGGAGTAGAAGCCTTGCCCTTTCAGGTGGTGAGGCACCTGTTCCACCGCCTGTTCCTGTAGAAGACTTGCCAACAACTGAAGGAGGAGGTTTCTGCGCAGAGGGAGTCTCGGAGGCTCCCCTGGAAAGTAGGAGGTGGGTATCTGGTGGAAGTGGCACAGGAAGCCCTTTTGGACTATGCTGAGGACCCAGATATCCCCTGGATGGCTGGCCACCTGTAGGCGTACAGGGTCAGCCGACCTCCTGTGCTGAGTGGAGCCAGCTGTGGAGAAGAAGCTATGCTGTGGGAGTCAAAACCCCACTCCCTGCTGTGCAGGAGCAGGAGCTGGCGGCTTGGGGGTCTTCTGCCTATGGGGCCCATGCCCCTGCCCCTTGGCCTGCTGGCCCTGTTGGGGAGCTGGAGAGGCCTGATATTGAGGGTAGGATTTGTAGGCAGCACCCTTCCTCAGGAAAAAGGGCTTCTTTCCCGAGCCCTTCTTTTTCTAAGAAGGGGCAGAAGTCTTCCTGGACAGCCTTGTCCTGGTGAGAGTCTCAGTCTTGATTTCCGCAGCCTTTTCAGTCATGGGCTTACCAAAGAGGTTTTCACCTCGGCAAGGGACATCGACCAACTTGTCCTGCACCCATGGCTCCAGGTCTGATGACTGTAGCCAAGCCTGACGGCATGCACCTATGCTGGCCGCGGCTACCCGGGCTGAAGCCTCGAAGCCATCATAGGCTGCTCAAGAGATAAACTTCGAGCACTCTCGAATCCCTGTTGACAAAGCTTTGAACCTCTGCAAAGGTTCCTCGGAGAGGCCAGCTGAGAACCCGGAAATCTCTTTTGCCAGGTCTCGTAGGTACATGCCCATGTACAGCTGGTAGATCTGGACACGGCAAGATAGCATAGAGCCCTGGAAGCACTTTCTACCAAGGGCATCCAGGTTCTGGGCCTCCCGGCCAGGGGGCACCGAGGAGTGCATCTTCAGACGGTGTATGGCCGATTCCACAACCATGGAGTGGTGCGGTAGCTGCGCCTTTTGGAACCCAGGACTCTTACGGACTCGATAAATGGAATCGACCCATTTGCTAAGAACTGGCGTCGAGGCCGGTGCCTCCCACATACGGAAGAGCAGTTGTTCCAGCATCGGAGGAACCGGTATAGTAAAAGCTTCCTTCAGAGGAAAATCATACTGGAGGGCATGGAGCTTCTCGGCTCGAGGCTCCTCCTCAGCGTCCACAGGGAAGGCCAAGGTCTTGGCCATGTTCCTCACGAAGTCCGAGAACCGGGTATCCTCTGGGGTTGACCGTCTCCGAGGCTCAGACTCCGGTGAGTCCGAAAAGATGCACCGGGTCCGGAAGGTGTCCGGGGACTCCTCATCCTCTGTCTCCCACTCCGACTCCTCCGAGGAGGAATCAAGCGGCTCTGGCCGTGTGGGCCTCGGTGCCACCTGCCCCGACGCCGAGGGTATTGGCGTCGACGACCTCAGCCCCGCAGAGGAGGTTGAGGGGGACCTTGACCGAGGATCGACTCGAGACTTCATTGACTAGAGGATCGGCTCGGTCTCTGGGGTCGACTTAGACGTCGAGGTCCCGGTGGTCGGGGCAGATGCACCGGTCAGACCGGCGATCAGCACCCGCTGCTGTTCCATGAAGGCATCCAAGCTGCTCTCCAAGGCCGTCAACCTTAGTCCAAACTCAGGAGACTCAGCAGCCCCCGACTCGGGCCCCGACAGCGTTGGGCTCGACATCGGCTCCCCCGGAGGAGAGTCTATGAGGACAACTGCACTTACATGACTCGGGGACTCCGGCTCCACACGAGGTATCTTGGAAGGCCTCTCCGACTCCGAGAGCCCGGGGCGGTGGTCAGGGCTAAGCGACCTGGCCCTCAAGGAACCAGGAGCCTCCACTGACGCCGCCCTCGCGAGCTTCTTCTTCCTTCGGTGCTCCCGGGAGGGAGACTCCCTTTCAGAGGAACCCCGACGGCACTCTGAGTCGGACTCCCGAGATGTCGAAGCCTCTGACAAAGTCCGGGCCTGGCTGGATGCGGAGTCAGAGAAAATTCTCTCACGTTGATACTGATGGCTCCGAAGCACCTTTGACGACATTTTGCCGCACGGGCCACAGGCCAGCAGGTCATGGTCGGGCCCGAGGCAGCAGAGGCAGCAGTCATGTGTGTCGGTGAGAGACATAAGTTTCTTGCACCGATCACACTTTTTGAACCCGCTGGCAGCCATCGGGGGAAAAAGGGCCCCTGCAAGGTCAAAAGACCGGGCTGCCAGTGATAACACAAAAAAAAGAGCACAAACGCTAGTCACGAAGGACAAAAACTGAAAAACACAAGTCTGGACTCGATACCAGTGTACCGAGCCCAGGCAGGAAGGGGAACCGGCATCAAACCGGATAACACAACGCGAAAATCGCAGAAAAAAATCAACTTTTTCTGGGTGACACGAACTCACGTCTGTCAGGCTCCACGGAAAAAGAAAGACTGAGCAAGATGGCACCCTTGGGGAGGAAGGGGACCGCGCAGGCGCGCTGCACTCCCAAAGGCTTTCTTTGAAAGCTGGTGAAATGCTCCGCACAGGGACTCCGGCGGCACCGACGTCATCCATATGTGAGGACTGACTTCCTGCTTAGTCCTGGAGAACTACAGGCCAGTTAGTTTAACTTCAGTGGTGAATAAATTATTGGAAAAGCTGCTGAAAGAGAAAATAATGAGGTTTCTGGAGTCCAGCGGATTACAGGATCTGAGGCAGCATGGATTCACCAGAGGCAGGTCTTGTCAGACAAATCTGATTGATTTCTTTGACTGGGTGACCAGGGAGTTGGACCGAGGGAGAGCCCTAGATGTGGTGTATTTAGATTTCAGTAAAGCCTTTGACACTGTTCCTCACAGGTTACTTATAAACAAACTGAGCACCCTCGGGATGGACCCTAAAGTTACTGCTTGGTTTAGAAATTGGTTGGGTGGGAGGCGACAAAGAGTACAGGTAAATGGAGCTCACTCTGAGGAGAAGGATGTTACCAGTGGTGTGCCCCAGGGATCTGTCCTTGGTCCGATTCTTTTTAACATCTTTGTTAGTGATATAGTGGAAGGGCTGTCGGGTAAGGTTTGACTCTTTGCGGATGATACCAAAATCTGCAATAGAGTAGACACCCAGGAAGGTGTAGATAACATGAGGCAGGATCTAGCTAAGCTTGAAGAATGGTCTAGAATCTGGCAGCTGGGATTTAATGTTAAAAATGTAAGGTCATGCATATGGGCTGCAGCAATCCAAGGGAGCAATATAGTATAGGGGGTGAAGTACTTTTGTCCACTAAAGAAGAGCGGGACCTGGGCGTGGTTGTGTCTGATGATCTTAAAGTAGCTAAACAGGTAGAAAAGGCGACGGCAAAAGCTAGAAGGATGCTTGGGTGCATACAGAGAGGAATGGCTAGCAGAAAAAAGGAGGTGATAGTGCCTCTGTATAAGTCTTTGGTGTGACCTCATTTGGAGTATAGTGTGCAATTTTAGAGACCGCACCTTCAAAAGGATGTGAACAGGATGGAGTCGGTGCAGAGGGTGGCTACTAAAATGGTTAGTGGTCTTCATTATAAAGCATATGAGGACAGACTTAAGGATCTTAATATGTACACCTTAGAGGAAAGGCGGGATAGAGGTGATATGACTGAGGTGTTTAAATACCTCTGTGGCATAAATGTTCAGAGGGAGAGCCTCTTTCAATTGAAAGCAAGTTCTGCTATGAGGGGACATGGGATCAGGGTGAAGGGGGATAGATTCAAGAGTGATTTGCAGAAATATTTCTTTACGGAAAGAGTGGTGGATCCTTGGAATAGTCTCCCAGTGGAGGTGGTAGAGATGAGGACAGTAACTGAATTCAAAAAAGCATGGGACAAACAGAGGATCTCTAAAGGAAAAAGGGGGACTGTTGTAGTTGTTGATATGGAAGGACAGACTAGATAGGCCATGTGGTCTTTTTCTGTGGTCATGTTTCTATGTTTCTATTCTCTCCACTCTCCTCCATCTGGGGGTCTGGGAATTGTGGGCCAGGAGAGGGAGACCGTCTGAGGCTTGGAACGCTGAAGCCGGGTGGAGTTGGGCACCAGGTAAGGGTGGTCTGCCAGTCAGAGAAGGCTGTGGCGATGCCATCTTCTTCACCAAGTGATTGAGAATCTGCAGAATGGCTGCGGAGTTATCTGAGCTTACCAAGTCCTGGCAGTGGTGCCTCCCGTGACTGCTGGAGCTGGAGGTATCGGAGCATCTCCTTCATTTCAGCTGCCTTCTGCCTCTGCTACTATGGTTGCTGCTGCCTCTGCTGGCATTGAGGCGGTCCCTGTGCCTGTGGTAGCTCCTGCTGTTTTTATGCCTGTTTTGGCTTTCACCATACCTGCCCTGGTTTCTGCTGCCACTGCTGACCCGGCTCCTGCTACTGCTTTGGTGATCGCGGCTGTCATGTCTGCTCCTGCTGTGATGTGTTGATCGGTGCGGGGACCTCCTTTCCATGCTGCTGCAGTGTCCATGTTGATTGTGAGCCTCTCTGTTGGCGCTGTGATATCTGCTGCCTCCGTACCAATTGGGAGTCCCTCCATCAGCACTGTGGTGCTTGCAAGGGCTTTCCGGGCTGGAGCCAGTCTTTTTGCGCCAGTGGGAGTGTCTTCTGTCAGCAAGATGATGTCGGTGGGGGCTTCTTTGGTTCCCCTGACAACTCCCATGTTGCTGGCCAATCAAGGGTCGAAGGGAGGAGCTCGAGGCAACGATGGTGCCGGCGTCATGATGACGACTTCCAGGGCCATGCTGCTGTGTGCCAGCAGTTGCAGGGGAGGCAGCAGGAACCCTTGTTGGAGCCTGGGCGGCTGCTGGAGCTGAGGACATCGCCGCATTTGCTTCTTCTACTGCACAGCCAGGGATGGAGGCTCTATCTGGCGCATTCCATGCCAGTGGGGACAAGACATGGTTTGAGGCCTGACCTGCAGCATGTGGAGAGGAGTGGGCTGACTCCTGGGAAAAGCAGGCTGGTTTCAGCAGGCAGGTCGGCAGTCAGAGAACCGGCCAGGTAGTCTTTTAACGCATGACTCCTTGATTTCCTTGCTCTGGGGGACATCCTGGAGCAATGTTTGCAATCTTCCACCCAATGGCTGGCTCCTAAACACCGGACACATTGGTCATGTGTGTCCATGCTGCTCAGCTTCCTTCCGCATAGTGGGCATTTCTTAAAACCCGGTTTAGGCATCCTTCTTTTGATGTCTTCTGTTTGTATTGATGGATCTTTCTTTTGGGTTTTTTGTTTTGTTTTTTTGGAGAGCTATGCAATCTGTCTTGCTGGCAAGGTGGTAGAAGAAAGACTGGCCTGGCTAGGGGTGGGTTGGTGAGGTGGGGCTATCTACACATGGTCAGAAAGGTTTACTTCTGTCTAAGGTACCACCCGGAGGATGTCACAAGATGTGACTGACGCATCCTGCTTGTCCATGGAGAACAATCTTGTATTCAATTGGTGGAATATGAGGAATTTGAGGGTTTAATTGTGAAATATAAAATGGAAACCAGACTGTGGGAAATCCCCTATTTAGTCTCAGTTATGCATTTAGCTGTGGACTTGACGTTCCTAATGTGAGGAGGGAGGGAGAAATGGAATTCCTTTCCCTCACCCTCTCTTTTCAGGTAGGGGTAGTGAAAAAGATAGACAGGAAGAAAATCGATGACTTTGAATTATGATGTTGGCGACTAATACTATGTATACCATGGACTGCCCGAAAAACAAACCAGTCAGTACTAGAGTAGATCAAACCTAAGCTGTCTTTAGAAGCTCAGATGAGAAGACTTCAAATTTCATACTTTGGATACATTATGCAAAGAGAGAGATTGTTAGAGAAAGACATCCTGCTTGGCAAGGTAGAAGGTCAACACAAAAGAGGAAGGCCCACAATGAGATGTAGCAATACAATAACAGCTGCTATGGGCGTCACTCTATCAACAATGAGTCGCCTGACTAAAGACCAAACACAGTTTAGGACAACTATCCAGAGGGTCGCCAGAAGTCGACACCGACTTGACAGCTTTTAACAATAACAAGATCTTGTTCACTCCGAAGACACAAATGAGAGCAGATGAGGGGCACTGAAAATGTGCCAAGAAGAGGCTGAAGAAAGGTGATGGCAGAGCTTGGGAAGAGAGGGAGTTAAGGGATTTGCATGCTAGTGTGAGTTACAAAGATTGGCTGTGTAATCAAACACCAGTATATCCATATCAAAATCATTGTACCCTAATCCAGAAAAAACAATTGTGCCAGCGCATGGCATAACACAGAGATTTAGGCCAGCACTTACTAATTGATCTGAATGAGGAAGAGCCAGCCCCAAGATTGTTGAAGAAATATTTGCTTATTATACATTGTGGAAATTTTTTCTGGAGGTGTATAGCTGGCTTAAAAACAAGGTTTGGACATTGCTAGAGGGCAGGGCCATACACAATAGCAAGATGGAGACTGCAGATACTTTATCTACGCTGATGTGAGTTGTATTACAGTCTGAATATCAAACCTCAAGGTTTAGTTGTGAAATATAAAAAAGAAACCAGACTGTGGGAAATCCCCTATTTAGTCTCAGCAATGCATTTAGTTATGGATTTGACGTTCCTAGGGTGAGTGTGGGAGGGGCGAATGGAATTCCTTTCCCTCACCCTCTCTCTTCAGGTGGGGGCACTGTGATGGCAACTCTGGGAAGAACTGAAAGATTTTGCCAAAAAAAGGAAATCCCTCTCAACCCAGAGCCAAGGAGAGCACCACTCTCATGAAAGGGGATGTTATATAGGCTACACTGTCAGCATGGAAAAAAACAGGGCCTCAGAAGCGCGAGTCTCGGATTTCAACTCCACCTAAGCCAACAGAAGTAATAGTGGTAAATGAAATATTACAATTCAAAAGTAAATATATTGATATAACTATTTCAACAGCAGGAGGAGGTGCAACCTAGTGAGGAGAAGGGTATGACCTCAGCAGCTGACTAGAAGGGCACATGGGCCACAGAATGCAAGTAGAAAAACACACAGAAGTTGCCTGTCCTACAAACAGAGGACATACAAGGTTAGATCTAAAGAGAGCAGTGAAAGAGGAGCCTAGTGTTTAGAGCAGAGAGCTGTGAACTGGAAATTAAGGCTTCAAATACCACTGACACTTCTTGGGTAAGTCACTTCACCCTTTATTGCCTGTATAAGCTTATTATAAACCCTCTAAAGCAGGAAGTACCTTGTGACTGTACCTAACACACCATAAGCTCAGATTCGGAAAGACATGTAATTAAATCTAAAATCCAAATCTAAATATACAGTGGGAAAACAAAACATGGAGAAATATCTGGAAGGCCATAAGCACAAATGCTCTTAGTTTGGGCAAGAAAATTCTAGACTTGGAAGCCCCTATGATAGAGGCAAATTTAGATTTTATTACGGTACTAAGGAGGTACATTTGGTTTGTCAGTGCACACAAAATTTATTTAACACATGTTAATCTACAAATGAAATCCTAAAGCAAAAAATTACCCAAAACAGGGCGACCCATCAGTCAAACAAATATAATGAAAAAGGATACCCCTGAATAGAGTAAACTCAAAACGTCAGTGTCAAAATGTTTTTTGTCAAACTTATCATACTTAGGACCTAATCCCTACAATGAAATATCCATTTTAATTATTTTCTTGCAGTAAAAGCAGCCTATTTGGTCATAAAATGCTTTAATTAGCTGAAATATGATGGTCAAAGTCCCCCAAAAACGCTCACTCAGACTTACATTCAGAAGCCCATATCCACTATGCAGTACTACGTTTCAAAGAGCCTTCACACTATTTGGCCCTTTGCTCTGGAACTCCCTACCTGCCCCAATCCGACTCATCACTGACCTCTCCACCTTTAGAAAGGCAATAAAGACACACCTCTTCCAGCTATACTTTGAACATGTAACATAGCCCACTTTAATGATCTTGCCCCCATCTTAACAACTATTTACAATCAATTTGGTATTGGGTAACACTGCAACCCATGATCACCTGCTATAATGACTAACTCTAATATCTCTCAACTGTTCTATGCTTATTTGTTTTATGTATCAAGTTCTACTGTTCTATGTGTAATTGTTATTTGTATCAAGTTCTACTGTTCTATGTATACTTGTTTTATGTATCAGTTGTTATATTGTAAACCAAACTGGTTTAAAATAGCGCGGTATATAAAACCAAATAAATAAATAATAAATACACATTTCTAGGACACTGCGCCAGGTGATGATTCCTCTGTGAAAATTGAGCCAAGATCGGGGTCGCCATCAAGGCTGCAGAACCATCAGTGATTACTCTTTTAAATAAAAATGGCATCTGATGTCATAACTGACCAAAGCCGCCACTGCAAAGCTGATTGGGAGCTGAGAAACAACATATAACCATGCCCACATGCCCAAAATGTTGCCTAATTCTTATATAAAATACTATGCCAATCAATTTCCAAGTTCAACCCGTGGGAAAAACCAAGCACAAAAGAAAAATCCATTTCTGTTTCCGAAATTGTAATTGTGCCTCTCGATCACCCCCTTGAACCAAAGGCGGTATCTAGTCAATCATTCCCCAAGACAGATGATTAAAAGAATGGTTATGCTGGATACAGTGTTGCGCCATCGGTGCTGTAAGTGTCTTTGTTCATAAATGTGAGGCATATTCTACCAATCGAGTCTTAAATCAACCCACACGAATAGACAATAAGGTAGACCACAAACTGAGATGCACAGTCAGTATAGTACCTGGAATAACAGATCTTGTTAATGGAAATGTCTGTCCAACATTCACCCTCCATTGTACCCTGACCATATGTACAAGTGTCATAACAGAAGTGTCCCTTCATTCCAGAAATGATTATGATTGTGATTGTAAAGTAGATCCCGCTCAGAACTCTATTGAAACACGGGTGTAGTCCCAATGTTTGCCAATGTTTACACAAAATCATGACTACCTGATGGGAATAATCCATGTAGGGTAATACTCCTACTATCTTACCCATTGGCCCCATTTCTGCTGACCCCTCAGGATTTTGACATGGAGACAAAAGCCATTCACAATAATTATGTAATGCTCTGGTATAGGCAGAATGAATTACTGAAACAGGGAAGCCCCTTGTAGATAGGCATCTACATAAATCTTGTGCATGGACTTTATAATCCATAGTTGATGTGCAGATATGCCATATGCGTAAAAATTGACCAAAAGGGAGGCCCTTCTTCAGAGAACCAGGATTTAAACTATTGAAACACATCAGCGTATTTCTCTGCACAGGTTTTCTGTATAACATGGTACATAAATGGCCTCCCTACCGGCAGACAAGAACGTCCAAAATCTCAATTGATTGTGTATCATACTTAACAGTGAACTGAATGTTGGTCTTGCAAGTATTCAACCACTGTACAAAATGATCCAAATCTGGTTGGGACCCTGTCCAGATGAAAAATATATCAAGAAAGCGCCTTTGAAACCAACTGGAAGGATAAATAAAAGAATCCTCCATCTCAGCCATGACCATAGTGAAGGGAGAGTTTGCCATGTTGATTGGATCATCCCCATCTGCAGAATCAGACAAAAGATAGGCCCTGGATCCCTTTCAGGGGACTCTGATCGGACAAATGCTACAGAGCTCACAAGCGATGTCAGACTTGGTCCTTACCAATGGGGAAGGTGTTTAATGTCCAGGTAAATGGGCACCTGAGTTCCCATGATCAGACAGCATGGTTTAAGAGCCACAGCAGAGATGGGTGCACAAACATCAAGGTCCAAACTTCGGGGGCCAGTGCAGAAACCTTGCAGTGAAGTTCAGCGCACAGTTTCCTAATGCAAATGCAATGTAAAAAAGTTTTGTTCTCCAATGCTGTACGCAAACAGCATACAAATAAGTTGTACACAAAAGGTTTGCAATAAACAAAGAGAATATGTGAGATGCATGTGCACACAGGTCTGTGCAACAGCAGCTATATCTTTTGTACACAAAAAAATTTGTATGGGATGGAATGCTCTCTCAAACATCGATGCTATTCTGTGCAGAATAATACTGATATTTACACGCGAGACAGAATTCCAGGACGTACCTATAATGTTTGTTCTAGCACATCACGTCCTTCTCTAAGGCTTTTTGGTTTTTTTTGACCATTCACCTTCAGCAAAGCCAGAAAAAGGTTGTGGGTCCTGTATGCACAAGGTAAAAACAAGAAATAGGCATAAATTCCTCACTAGCACTAACCACAGAACTAAATCCCAGCCTTGCACTTATCTCATCTGTGCTGGATGGCTAATTGCTTCATTACTTTGGATTTAAGTGTGCTGTGCACTAACCTCCTGATTCGACAACCCCCTCCCCCATTCGCTTTTGGGGGTAAATTGAAAGGCAATGTCAGGAAATACTTTTTCACTGAAAGGGTGGTGGATGCTTGGAATGCCCTCCCGATGGAAGTGGTGGGGGCAAATACAGTGACAAAATTCAAAATGGCATGGGACAGACACAGTGGATCCCTTTACAGCAATAGGATAAAATAAAAATAAACTTAACTAACTAATTTCTCAACATACAGGGGTGTCCTACACGGAGCGGTGGGTTCACCCCTAAAACAAAAAGACATGGGAAGGGGTCACCCCTAAAACAAAGACATGGGGAGGGGTGGCCTGCACAGAGCGGCAGGTGCACCTACTCTAGCCATCTTACTGGGCAGACTAGATGGACCATACTGGTCTTTATCTGCCGTCATTTACTATGTTACTATGTATGTTTGGAACTTATAAGACACATTTCTCTCTCATTTTTGGACCCGATTTTTTAAAAATTCTCTCCCCTCTGATTTACAATTTACTCAGAATTAAAACTACACTGAAAACCACTTCTTTTGTACCCAACTCTTTGGGAGTCATAGGGCCAACCCAGGATAGGTGGCAGTCACCTAAGCCAGTCCACTAGAGCTTTCCTTCTGTCTTCTGTAGTTATTGTAAACCATCTTGACTTGAAATTATGGTATAAGCAACCATCTTCTAATTAATCAATTAAAAAAAAACAAACAAGCCAACCTGTGTGTGTCAGCCTGTTTATAGGACAAAGGAGTATCTTAGTGAGGGGCAGGCAGGGTGCAGGGCTGGTCCTACCATTAGGCAAAACTAGGCAATCACATAGGGCAGCAGCAGTCAAAGTAAAACAATAGATCCTGACAGCTCCACAAACTCTAAGAGCCATCAGCAGATTCTTTTATTTACAGGGAGAGCGGCACGTACATGCACACAAAGTTTAATATTTAAAAGTATGATGTCCAATTGTGCATTCTTACAGGATTGTTGTAGGAGGGGTGGTGTTCAGATGATCATGACTACCGAGGTGAAAATTTGAAAACTTAGGTGGGGGTAGGGGGTGGGGTGGGTGAGACTGAAGGCTCATCTGGGGCACCTATCATCTGGCCTGGGGCCAGCTCTGGCAGAGTGGCCCAATCTTTGTGATGTAGAACAGTTGCTAAACTATGACAACGTTGATAAATATTTAAATAAAAGTAAGAGACTGGTACATTTCAAAAGAGGCAGTTAAAAAGGTTAAAAAGAGATACACACATTCTCAAGAAAGGAAAGACATGGGATAATATCTGCAAAAGCTATGAGACAGGCAGAGGAGTTAGAAAGATGATAGTGTGAGCCCAGGGAGAAATAACCTTGCCTGACTTTCATAGTTAAGATTTCTCAGGTATGTCAGTGGGAGAAAGAAGGGCAAAATGTGAGATTGGGGAAGAGAGAAACATATTAGGGGGGGGGGGGAGGACAGAAAAAGCTGAGATGCAAAACAAATACTTTTTATGTTAACCGACAATGAATCACTAGCTCTTGGTAGGAAAAAAAAAACACCACACTGGAAAGGGGGTGTCCATGTGGAATTAGCAAAACAAAGTGGACCAAGCCTCATAATAGAATATTAATGGAGTTCAGAGAGGTTCTGTCTGCTCTGAAAGTTTTGTCAAATGGGTCACCAGAGAAGGAACTGGTTCCAGGGGACCCAAGAAGGGCAAATATTGTCCCCATTCATGAAAGCGGAAATAGAAGGGCAACTGGCCAGGTCAACCTTGGTGGGGTAAAGGAAAGACCGGCATCATTTTCGACATCCAGCTATTCTTGGACTACCAAGTTACTGCAACTGTTCGCTCTGCCTTTGATTCTCTCTGTCTCATTCATTCTGTTAAACCCTTCCTTTCTTTTTAAGCTATACACTCACTTATTCGGTCCACTAACTTCAAGAAATTATAGTTCATTCAGAACATTATTGGCACCCTTGCAGTTCAACCCCTTAATGTCCAGTATCTCCTAAAACAAAATGGCCAGTGAAATGGCTTTGGACTATATATGCACACATATTTGACACATAAAAGAATCAAATAAAGCAAGACCAATTAAAAAAGGAAATAGTATAAAATCTGGGGCATTGCCAAGATATGATTATTGGCACCCTTATAAACAATTCAAATCAGTTTGAACAGAAAAACCACATTCCCATTACAGTAAAATTAGACACACCCGTGATCAATTGTCAATTCTCACATGACTTGAATCAACCAATGAATGATGGCTCTAATGTTTAAAATGGCCACATTCACGCCCTGTTCCATTTTCACAATAATGGAGACAAGAGAGCTGCCTGAGACTGTCAGAGAAGCTATTATTATCACACTTCAAAGGGGTGGAAAGCCATCTCTGAAGACCTTGAGATTCCTGTGTCTACAGTTTGCAATGCTATTAAGAAGTTTTCTGCTCATGGAACTGTCAAGAATCTCCCACGAACATGGTGGGAAAAGGAAAATCAATCCAAGAAGTTTTGAAGGTTAGTGCGAACTGTTGGAAAAACACCACATACAACATTCAAAGAACTTAGTCCATCGATGACTTGAGACTAGACGGCTCCAGCGGCACCAGACAGTCCAGTCTTTGATGCATCGGGGCCGGAGCCAGAAGCATTCGCATGCGAGGACCACGGGAGCGAGAACGAGACCCTCACTGAGGATCCGCACGAGGCATGTGGCTCTCTGTGAGTGCTTCAGTGGCACGGGGAGTCCTAGGCATCAAGATCCCTGTAGTCTTGGGGCAGGTACCGGCATAGCCAGGCATTGACGCCTGCTGCGAGGCGAGGAACTCAGAAACGCTGTGCTCCAGCGCCAGCATTCTGGTTTCCCATTTGAGGGTCACTGCTTTTGACAATGATGCCAGGGTAATTGGTTCAAGTGTTGAAGAGGAGAGAGGATCCTCAATGGGACGGGCTTCGGGAATCCATCACCGGAGGCCTCAACATCGGTCCAGGGTACCTTCGCTGATCACTCCTGCTCAGACTCCTCAGATGCCCGTCGAGGGCTGAGGGATCTGCAGGGACTTTCCATGCTTGTCCACCTTTCAAAATGAGGTCCTCGAGGCCTTCTTCTTGCACTCTTGCTCTGGGGACAATTGCTTGGAGTGTCTGCATGTTTGCTCAGAACCGCAGGTGCCTTATGCAACTTCAAGGATCCATGCGGGGCCATGTGCGAGGCTACCAGGGATACAGGGATTGAGTCTGCCCTATGAAAGATGTCGTCCTGCTTCTGCTGGCAACTTTGGATGGCTTCTGTGGATATTTTTTTTACATAGGGAGCATTCCTCCGAATCGTGGACAGCACCCATACAGAGGAGGCAACAATCGTGTGTGTCGGTTAGGGATGTATTTTTGGAGCACCGATCACACTTCTTGAATCTGGTGGCCATTGGGGCAAAAAGGTCCCCAGCCAGGTCGAAGACCGTTGATGCGGCCAGCGGTTGAAAAAAGTATGAAAGATGCTAGATGGAAAAGAAACCTAACAAAAAGGTTTCGAGCCCCGATGCCAGGGCAGAGGGGCTCAAAGGTGGAAAAATGCATGAAGTGCACAAAAAGATCAACTTTTTTCCGGGGAGAACGGGAGACTGAGCAAGATGGCACCCTTAGGCGGGAAGGGGACCCCACATGTGTGGTGGCATCTCCCAAAGGCCCCACATGTGTGGTGGCATCTCCCAAAGGCTTTCTTTGAAAGTTGAGGAAATGCTTCCACGAGGGCTCTGTTGGCGTTGACGTCACCCATATGCAAGGACCGACTTCCTGCTTGTTCCTGGAGAATGATATGCATTAGGCAGGAGGAAGACTGTGAGGTGCCTAAACCTGAGATCTTCAGAACAGCAAAACAGTGAACTGAGCTGTTGCACAAATGCCCCAGCTCAGGCTGCAGAAAGATGTGTGACCAGTGGAAAGGTGATTATGAGAGCTGGCTCACCCTGGGTAAGATGCAGCTGAGATGCTGACAGCTCTTATTAGACTATCCTCTCTTCCCCCTGTGTTTGTCTTTATTTTTTCCTAAGCCACCAAAAGATCAGTTTACACAGGAACACGGTAAATAGCTCCAGGGCTGGTGCAAGGATATTGGGTAGCCTAAGTGAACTCTCAGTCTTAACACCTGCCCCTTGAGATTTTAAGAATTAAACTCAATAATCATGATCATCCCAACACCACCCCTCCCATACCAATCCTATAAAAATGTATAATATTAAACTTTGCTTTTTGTGAATGTCCTGATGGCTCTTTGTATTAGTGATTGTCAGGATCTAGTTTTGCTTTGTCTGCTGCTGCTCTTTGCCACTGCTCATAAACTGCTGACCTAGGCAACCACCTAGTCTTAACTAATGGTTGAGCTGTCTGTGACTTATCTTTCCCCCACTTCTCAGGTTTGGTCTGCAGTGTTCATACTTTTACTTGCACTGTAGCAGACATGTTCGGGGAAGGACTATGCATCAGAATATATTCTGTGCAAATCTCTAAGGCTACGTTTTCCAGGGGCAATTTTCAGCGAGTGTGCAAAGCAAAGGTCATAGGTAATAGGTACAATAATGTATCCACAAATTTTGCAAATCATTTGAAGCAAGGCTTGATGTTGCAGGTAGATAGTAGTTTAGAGCGGAGGTTAGGTAACTGATATGATGTATTAACTAATGCATTGGAAACAGCAGCTCCTAGGATTAGGAAAAAGAGGAGAGGTAGGAAACTACTCTTTCCATTATCTGAAGAAGCCAAACAGCTAAAATTAGAGGTTCAGAGATTAGAAAGGAAATGGTGTAAACAGCAAAGAATGATATAAAACAGCTTTGGAAAGATACATTTAAGAACTATAGGCAGGTCCTATGGCAATTGAAAAGAGATTATTTTACTAAACGGATTCTGGAGGCGAAAGATGCCAACAGAGAAGTGTTTTCTATCGTCAGAGAATTATCATATGAGAGTTCCCAAAATCAAATAGTATCGGAATTGATGGGTGATGAATTAGCCCGTTTTTTTGTGGATAAAACTGAGAATATTCAAAAAGATTTTCTGATAGTGTCATATCTAAAATGAAGGATGTGATGATGGAAAAGAAGATGAATTTGTCAGAGTTTTATGTTCCCACAGATGATTATCTGTGGAGATTAATTAGGTAGTTTATGGTGGAATGCAGTGCTGTTGATTCTTTTCCAGCACAGCTTTTGAGAACTTTACCAGAAAGTTGGTTTTTTGTATTTCTGTGCGATGATAGCTCAGTTTATACAGGAGGGTGTCTTTCCATCAAAGCTGAAACAGGCACTAATACGATCTGTGTTAAAAAAAAACAACACAACTCTTTGCCAACAGATGATGTGAAAGGTTTAGGCAATTTGCCTTGTGTTGCAAAGATTTTGGTATCCATAGTGACCTCTCAGTTGCATGGGTGCATGAAGAAATTAGAGGGTTAGATGAATGCCAATCAGGATTTAGGGCTGCATTTAGTACTGAAACTGTTGTAGTGGCCTTACTGGATGAGAGGCAGAGATGGAGAGATTCTGGAGGCTGTGCATTTTTGGTTTTGTTAGACCTTTCATCAGCCTTTGATACTATTTCACACTCTTGTAACCAGGTTGCATTCATTGAGAGTTCAGGTGTTGACTTTAAAATGGTGTGAGTCTTTTTTGACTAACAGATCATTTAGAGTAAAAGTTAATGGGAAAGTGTCTCAAATATTTTCTTCTACAACAGGGTCCCTCAAGGGACAGCTTTATCTCTATTATTTTACATCTATTTTAGTCCTTTAGATCAACATATTAGAAAATTGGGGTTTTCTCCATATATTTATGCAGGCGATGTCCAGTGTTTTATACCAATGAAGAGTTCTTATCAAGTCTTGGTGGATCAATTAAGTTCCAGACTTTGTGCTTTGTGGGACTGGCTACAGGAAAATAAGTTACATTTGAATCTGGGAAAAACTGAGTTTTTATGGGTGGGGAAGGTAGTGATTCCAGATGATACCTAATTTGTCCAGCTTTTGGGACAGAAAGTTGAAATATCCTCAAAAGTTATGGACCTTGGGGGTCATCATCAATTCTAATTTGACTCTTGAGCCATATGTACAATATATTCAAAATAGAGCTTGGCTTATGTTGAAGATAGCGAGACAATTGCGGTCAGTGTTGAGGCCAAAGGATTTCTGGATGGTGGTCTAACTGATAGTTTTGAGTCCTTTGGACTATCGTAATTCGATATTTTTAGGAATGCCAAAAGCATTGTTACATAAATTACAACAAATTCAAAATATCGCAGCAAAGATGATCACGCATAGTAGTCATAAGGATAGGGTTACTCCCTTATTGTTAAATCTTCATTGGCTGCTAGTAGAGGCCCATGTTTTGTTTAAAGTATTGTGTCTGGCTTTTAAAGCAATTCATTAATTTGGCCCTATTTGTCTAATAGACTGTTGTGTTATTTATTAACCAAATCACTCCATTCGTTGACTCATTTGACATTGATATTGCCTTCTTCTTCTGCCTTTCGACAAAAAAGGATCAAGGAAAGGTACTTTTCATGTGCTGTTCCAAAATCGTGGAATAAATTACTTGTCTATAAAAGAAGAGTGGGGCCTGGGCGTGATTATGTCTGACTATCTTAAAGTAACTAAACAGATAAAAAAGGTGATGGCAAAAGCTAGAAGAATGCTTGAATGCATAGGGAGAGGAATGGCCAGCAGAAAAAAGGAGGTGATAGTGCCTCTGTATAAGTCTTTAGTGTGACCTCATTTGGAGTATGAGACCACACCTTCAAAAGGATATAAACAAGTTGGAGTCGGTGCAGAGGATCGCTACTAAAGTAGTTAGTGATTTTCGTTATAAAGCATATGACAGACTTAAGGATCTTAATATGTATACATTAGAGGAAGGAAAAGATATAATAGAGATATTTAAATCCCTCCATGGCATAAATGCACAGGAGGAGAGCCTCTTTCGACTGAGAGCAAGCTCTGCTACGAGGGGTCATAGGATGAGGGTGAAAGGGGATAGACTCAGAAGCAATATGCAGAAATATTTCTTTATGGAAAGAGTGGTAAATAGTCTCCCAATGGAAGTGGTGGAAATAAGGGCAGTATCTGAATTCAAAAAAGCATGGAACAAACACAGAGGATCTCTAAAGGAAAAAAGGGAACTGTTGTAGTTGTTGATATGGAAGGACAGACTGGACAGGCCATGTGGTCTTTTTCTGTCGTCATTTTTCTGTGTTTCTAAAGATATGGTTATGGGATAAATTTTTAATCATAGGTAATGTGAATTATCTATACTTCAATTTTGTACTCTGCTTTGTATATCTGTAGATTGTAAAAGCAGAATATAAGCACTGTAATTAAATTAAATTAAATTAGTAGGGGTAGTTTGTAAACTGCCCACCGAATGTGGAAATGGATAAGAGAAGCCATTATACTTGGAAATGATGTTCTCTCTTACTAGGACCTATGGATGGCTTCATTTCCCATGGAGAAGGCAGTGAGGGGTCAGCAGCTGTCCAAACATTGGTCCCTTACTAAGCTTCTTTGACCTGCAATTTTTGAGGAGTTCGTCCCCACACCAGCAGACATATATGCCAGGTAGCTAGGGTCCTGTTGGCACTGTGAAGTGCCCTGAGGGAACTTCTTTGGAGTATCATTATTTATTTATTTAGAAGGATTTAGTATACCGCCTTATCGTTAAATCAATGCGGTGTGGCACATCAATCAAAATCAATAATAAAGTGTGGTTTGTAGCATGCAGTATGAGAACTGAGAAGTGTAGTGTGTGGGGCAAAGCGTTAGATTATATCGGTGAACTATTTACATAATGAGCTATATACATAT
The DNA here is from genome assembly GCA_033557465.1 of Ichthyophis bannanicus. NCBI lineage: Eukaryota > Metazoa > Chordata > Amphibia > Gymnophiona > Ichthyophiidae > Ichthyophis > Ichthyophis bannanicus. Next base: position 304,987,641 of record CM066039.1, read on the forward strand.
ATACAAAATGGGGCTGTTTGAGAGGCGTGCTAGGATTGAGATTCTGTAATGTCGTGGAGGTAGGATCGTGATCCTGTAATGTCTTGAGGTAGAAAATTTATGCGAGGTCCTTGAAATGTACTGTAAATAGATCAGTCTTAAGAAGTTTTCTGAAGTCCTTGAGGTTCTTGGTTGATCTTATGTGGTTTGGGAGAGAGTTCCATATAGCGGGTGCTGCCAGGGAGAGTGCCCTCCTTGATGTGGCCAGCCTTGTTTTAGCAAATTCTTTTGGTGTTCTGATGGTGTCTGAGGTTCCTTTTCTTCTTGGTCTCCTGTTGTCATCGGTTTTTATGAGAGGACGTAGGCTGTCTGCTGATAGGTTGTGTATCCCATGACAGGAGCCCAGGAAGTCCAAAGCAGGACTGAAGAGCTTGTTTACTAAACCGCAATAGTTTTGTGCATCTACAGCATTATTATAGCTGCAAAAGGCCAGTGATAAGTCAATAAAAACCTTCAGTATCTGCAAGGGGTGTTCCCAGCTTTCCCCCTTTAGATACCATGGAGGTTTTGGACTTATCATGGAGACCACGATCCTGCATGGGCGGGTAGTGTGGGATGTCCCATGGTGCCTGTTGATGCAGGTATCGTAGGTCTCCACAGTAAGTGAAATGGTAGGACAGGTAGTGATTGGGTGGACAGTGTTGCCCATGCTTCGATCGCCCGCCCCCGCCCAGCCAATCCGACAATATTATTGGTGCCACGGATGTAAATATCCATGGCACTGACAAGTACCCCTTCCACTGTTCCCTCTAAGCTGTGCGCGTGTGCGCGCACACACACCTCGCCAAGTGAGCGCACATACTTTACAACAGAGTGCACAAAAATTATGGTTCTGATTCTGATAGAAAACAACACAGACGTTCTTAAAATTGAAAAGTTGTGTATTTATGGTTTTCACAAGTTCTACAATATTTTCTAGTGCAATCAATGTGGTGTACATACTGTATTCTGACATGTAGTCAAATTTTAAAGTATATAACTGAGTGTCGTTATGTGGCGCACAAAAGTTTAACTTTCCTTCAAAAGCTGCACAGCTGATATTTTATGCGCACACAGTCTACAGAAAATTAGAGGGAACATTGACCCCTTCCCTTCAGCACCAATCTCCCCCCCCCCTTCCCGACAGCTCCTGATCCCCATCAGGAACCGGCCAGGGGAGAGGAAATTGATGCATCCCCTGACCAATTTTAAAGCCCAGCAAACCAGTTGGCTGCCACCACCCCCCTCCCCCCACCAATGCACAAGTAATACTTCTGACTAGCCAGTGAGGCCCCAACCCCCCTCCTGGAAAAGTTCACTCCTGACTAGTCAGTGGGCTAATGGGGACCCCTGGCCCCCAATCACCCTCCGAGGCTATGCCTGAAATCCATGGCGGTCTCGTGGCAAGAGGGGGCAGAAGCTGTCCACTCCAATCCTGCCCTCTGCATCAAAGCATATCAAAATGGCTGTGATCACATAGTTATGCCTTCTAGCCTCACACTAGGAGACAGCACCGTGAGATCGTGACCATTTTGTTAGTACTACTGAGGCGGCCAGGTTACCCTGTTATTAAAGTTCCCTATGTAGCAGAAAACAATGGTAGAGGCATAGTAAAAAAGGTCATTGTTAAGGATGTTTCTCAAATACTGTTCTCCTTCTGATACCACCTCAACCTGACTGACCATTTCCAAAGGTATTCCAATAGTAAACTTGCATTTTAGATTAACTAAGGAATTACAGTGTTCAATGCCTACTTTGAATAAAGAGGCAAATCATAAGAATATAAGATAAGGTTACCAGCTTTTTTGCAGGCAAATCTGAGACATTTATCCAAAGTATGGGGGGGGAGGGAGAGACACCTTGGTTCCAGGTTTGAACAACAAGGCATGATGGAGGGAAAAGAAGTCGTTACTCTGCTCCTCATCTATCCAATGACAGAACAATATCACCTCCAAGCAGATAAAATCAACAGAGCAACAGAAACTATGATGCATTTCACCTGTACTTTTTAAAATTTAAAGATAATAGAACAGAGGATTGGCGACTATTTATTGATTCTTCTAAATATAGCCTAAAAGCTGTGCTTATCCACAACGGAAATATTTTACTATCAGTTCCAGTAGCTCATGCCGCCAATATGAAAGAAACTTACAGCAGTATGCATCTCCTGCTAACAAATATCAAGTATGAAGAACACGTGGAATATTTGTGGCGATTTAAAAGTAATTGCCCTCTTGCTTGGACAACAGCTTGGACGGACAAAGTATTGTTGCTTTCTGTGTGAGTGGGACAGCAGGGACAGGAAAAATCATTACATCCGGAAACAGTGGCCAAAAAGAACATCACTAGTCCCAGGCCAGAAAAATGTTGCACATGACCCACTTGTGGAGCCGAATAAGGTATATCTACCTCCACTCCATATAAAGTTGGGTCTTATGAAGAACTTTGTAAAAGCCATGGATAGAAGTGGACTTGGATTTGCATATCTAAGAAAGACATTTCCATGAATCAGTGAGGCGAAGATCAAAGAAGGGATCTTTGTAGGACCTGATATTAGAAAACTGATGAAAGATGAAAACTTTGAGGTCAGTTGAATGAAACTGAAAGAGCTGTATGGGAGTCCTTTAAGACTGTTTTGCCATGACTTCTTGGGAAATTACAAGGCAGACAACTACGCAGAATCAGTGGATACTCTACTGAAATTTTACCAGAAACTGGGATGTAACATGTCTTTGAAAATGCACTTCTTGCATTCACACCTGGATTTTTTCCCTGCAAATCTAGGAGCAGTCAGCGATGAACATGGGGAAAGGCTTCATCAGGACATTTCGGTAATGGAAAATAGGTACCAGGGCAAGTGGAGCACCAGTATGTTTGCAGTCTATTGTTAGACCCTTAAGAGGGATGTTCTTGAGGCGCAATACAGCAGAAAATCATATACAACTACCTTTTAGGAGACATTACGTTACAATATACATCTATATACATCTAATGTAAATATGAGCAACATAGTCTAAATTTAAACTACATGTCACTCAAAAACGTTATGTGATGGAGAATTTCTAAGTACATATCCGAGTTCGTAACCAAAAACAGTACTAGAATCAGCCATTTTCATTTCTGTGACAGAAATATTTTGAATTTTGTTTACCAGCATAATGGATGTAAATTCCAAACACTGACATATTCGAATCACTAAATTGAAAATATTTTTTTCTACGCCCTGTGTCCCTATTGCTGGAACAGGGACAGGAGACTGCCAAACAGGGGTATGGTTATGGGTATGGTTACCATTTATTTGATATACTTCATAACTGTAATTACAAACTATGCGGTTTACAACCTTTAAAATACATAACATAAGATAAAAAAAAGATAAGAACTCCATTTTTATATAGTAAAGAAAGAAAAATTAAGTAAAGGGGCTATAGAAAAGAAGAAGGGGAAGGGAAAACAACATTTGTCACAGTTCAAGGTCAGCAATGTTCAAGATAACATTCCTCCATTATAATGAGGTAGTAAAAGCTCCCTCAAAAAGATACGTTTTTAATTTTCTTTTGAAATTCTTATAATTATGTTGCATATGAATGATAGTTGGTAAACTTCCAGAGGGGAGGGGTTGATGCAGAGAAAGCTAACTTCCAAATGTGGTCATGTTTGGTCATGGTTAAGAACGGAAAATGCAGTCAAAAAAAGAAGGCCCAACAGGAGATCGACAGCATCAAGCTCCAGGAGAGGTCCAATCAGCAAAAAGAAAAACCCTAAAGCTACAACATCTTAAGTAAGCCCACACAAACTCAACATGGCCACAACCATATACCTGCCGATATGCCTCTTCCTAACCCAACTCATCCCCCAGCACACAGCCAATCACTACCCACTCACCAACACCCTATGGCTATCAACAACCATGCCCACCTACACCCCTCCACAGCACACAACCTGGAGCGCACTCAAGAGAGACAAACATAACAATCAAACCACAAGCCCAACTCACACACAAACCTAAAAAGAGACACCAGAACAGCAAACACTCCAAACACCACCTCCATAGAGCTCATCAACACATCAATAAGTAACAAAATAAACACGATTACAGACCACATAGAAGATCAACAACCCAATATCCTCTGCATTACCGAAACATGGCTCACCCCCACTGACAACGTACTCCTCAATCAATTAGTCCCCCCCGCATACACAGCATTCAACAGCCCACACACACACAGGAGAGGAGGTGGGGTTTTGATCATCGCAAAGAACATCCTAAAGCTTAAACCCCGAAGCTCCCCAAACTCAGACCAATGCAACACAATCATTGTAGAAAACAAACAGTTGGCCCTTTGCCTCATCTACAGAGCTCCCCCATGCTCCAACAGACGAAATAGCCTCCACACTAGAGGCTGTCTGTGCAATCAACACAAACCACAAGCCACTACTACTACTGGGAGACTTCAACCTCAGATCCATTACCAGTAAGGACAAAGAAACCTTCCTATAAGCTATGGACTCCTTACAATACACTCAACTGATCAACACTCCGACACACAGACATGGATCGTCACTAGACCTCATATTCGCCCCCAACTACCTACTAGACAGAGGTGGCATCTCAACACCCACAGTTACTCCGGTACCTTGGTCAGACCACTACAGAATTAAAATAGAAATAACACCACAAGGGGAGAGACACAACAAGCCACACGACACACCACCCGTGCATAGAACATTCAAAAACGTCGACAAGGACCAGTTCCTACAAGACACACTACCTCACCTGGACCCCGAAACAGAGGATCTAGACGAGCAAGTAAGCAAATGGAACAGGGTCATCAATGCTGCAGCCAAAGCCAACGAACACAAAGCAAGGAAAGCATCCAACACCAAAAGACAGCACACCCCATGGTACTCAAAAGACATACGCAATGCAAAAAGAGATCTAAGAAAGCTAGAACACCGCTGGAGACGCTCCAAATCTCCCACTTTCCAGGCACTATACCTAACGAAGCAAAGGAAATACAATGAACTCATTAACCAGACAAAAAGGGAACACCACACAAACATCATTCTAAAAGCCTACAACAAACCAAGGGAACTATTCAAAATAGTAAAAAACCTAACCAACGAACCCAACCACGAAAAAGACGTGCAGATAGACCCACAAGCATTCGCAGATCACCTACAAGAAAAACTGGACTCTATACCACAACAAACGACAAACGGAACCGCCACCCCAACCAAACCCACCAAAGCATGGGATAAATTCAGCACCCCATCCACAAGACAGCTTTCAGACATCATCACCGTGCTCAACACAAGCACTGCACCAACAGACCCATGCCCAGTAACATGGATTAAGGCAACGAAGGAAAGCTTCATCCACACCATACACAACATAGTACACAACTCACTGGCACGAGGAACCATGCTAGACCAACTGAAGCTAGCTACTATAAGACTGATCCTGAAGAAATCCACACTAGACAAGAGCAACCTGGCAGCCTACAGACGCATCTCCAGCATACCACTACTGGCAAAGATGATAGAAAAAGCTGTACAACACCAACTCCAGGACCATATCGACACACATGCCCCACTGGACATACACCAGCATGGCTTCCGCCCAAGCCACGGAGTCGAAACACTCCTGTTATATCTATTCAATGACATAATCCAATTCATTGACAACCACAAAAAAGGAACACTAATGATCTTCCTAGACATCTCAGCTGCGTTCAACACAGTGGACCACAGAATCCTCCTAACCAGACTACAGAGCATTGGAATAAACGGCACCACCCTAAGATGGTTCAACTCTTACCTAACAGACCGACAGTTCCAGGTTAAGATTGGTTCCAACACCTCACGACCCGCAAAGATCAAACAAGGGGTACCACAAGGCTCCGCCCTATCCGCTCTACTATTCAACCTCTATATTCAACTGATTTGCAACATCATGAAAGAACACAAGATACATTACACAATCTATGCAGACAACATCATGATTTACACCCCAGTCAACCTCGACAACCCTGACTACACCAAAATAATAGACTGCCTCAACCACATGTCCAACTGGCTCCAAGACAACAACCTGACTATAAACTACAACAAGACAGAAGCACTTCTCATCACACGAAACACCAGCTTCATCCCTCCACCCTCCATCAATGTCAACTATACAACAATACCTTTAAAACAGGAAGTGAAATACCTCGGAGTGATGCACGACAGAGAGCTAAAATTACAGTCACACATCAGCAGGACCACCAAAAACGCATACTTCAAGATAAGAATAATCAGATGCCTCAAGCCCCTCCTCACGCAAGATCATTTCCGCACACTCTGTCAAGCCCTAATAACTCCCATCCTTGACTTCTGCAACCCGATCTATATCGGCATGCCTAAACAGTCACTCAAACCACTACAAATGGCCCAAAACACGGCGGCACGAATAATATCTGGATCATCAAACCAAGACCACATCACCCCCATACTAAAAGACCTCCACTGGCTCCCAATCAGCTCCCACATCAAATACAAAACAACCCTAAACATATTTAGAATCAAACACAGGAACTCAGCACTCAGCCTCCAACCTCTCATACAACCCGACACCAGCGCAAGACCTAGGAGGAGAGCCACATCGGACACAATCAACACTCCAAAAGACTATACAAAGGCGTGCAAGTCTACCGCACGAAGAGCACTATCAATGGCGGCACCTATAATGTGGAACGCACTCCCCGATGAACTTCGATCGACAGATGACACTAAGAATTTTCGAAAGCAACTAAAGACTTTGCTCTTCATGGAACACTACGGCCTGAACACATAACAGGATCACCAACCCCGGATAATGACTTATGTGCAATGAGCATGCAGGTAACACTGCATAAAAGCTCATGCTGTAACTAGCGCACTCCAATCAACCTACCACACTCACACATATTCACTGTACAGTATAAGAACACAAATGCCAATTTAAATTAATTGCTGTGTACACAGCCTTGATTAAAGGATAAGGCGGGATATAAATACCCTTTAAATAAAATAAATAAATAAATAAATCATTGAAGGAGCACAACATTCTTATTGAAATGTATAATGTAACTAATCCAGACAGGTAAGCAGGCATCTTTTCATGCACAGCCTTATGGACTAGCGCAAGTGCCTTAAGCAGAATGCGTGAAGTAATAGGTAACAAGTGATATTTTATGAAAAGTGGTGTGACATGTTCAAATTTTTTTGCTCTGTTAAGAACATGTATCGCTGCATTTTGGAGTGTTTGTAAATGCTTTAACTGATATTGTGGAAGCCCAAGGTATGAAATGTTACAGTCTTTATAATATGGTATGTACTATAAGAGTAACCTGTGCAGCTTTATCGGGGAATGGTTGAATAACCGGAACCGCCGTAGTGTCATGAAAGTAGTTTTTGCAACTTTTGAAAGCTGTGGTGAGAAAGATAGTTCTGAATATAGCAGTACTCTGAGATACTCCGACTAGCCCTGAAAATTGGAAGCTTGCCATAGAAGCAAAGATGCATAAAAACAACTTTTTCAAGTACATTCGTAGCAAAAGGTCTGTGAGAGAGTCAGTTGGACCACTGGATGATAGAGAGGTAAAAGAGGTGCTAAGGGAGGACAAGGCCATAGTGAAGAGACTGAATGAATTCTTTGCTTCAGTCTTTACTGAAGATGAGGTAGGGAAGTTACCCATGCCTGAAATGGTATATAAAGGTGATGTAGCAGAAGAACTGAAAGAAATATTGATAAACAGGGAGGATGTATTATAAATGTTTGATAAACTGAAGAGTAGCAAATCACCTGGTCCGTATGGTATACATCCAAGGATGTTGAAAGAACTGAAATATGAGATTGCAGACCTATTAGTAATCTGAAAACTATCATTAAAATCATCTGCAGTACCTGAGGATTGGAGAGTGGCCAATGTAATTCCAATTTTTAAAAAGGGTGCCAGGGGTGATCCCGGAAACTACAGACCTGTGAGCATGACGTCAGTACCGGGCAAAATGATAGAAACCATTATAAAGAATAAAATTACTAAACAAGTAGATAGTCATGGTTTAATGGGAAAAGGCCAACATGGATTTAGCCAAGGAAAGTCTTGTCTTGTCTTACTAATCTGTTATATTTTTTTGAAGGTGTGAATAAACAGGTAGACAAAAGGTGAGCCAGTTGATATAGTGTATCTGGATTTTGAGAAAGCCTTTGACAAGTTCCCTCATGAGATTGGAGGCAGTGTACTATTGTGGATCAGGAACTGGTTAAAAAGATAGAAAACAAAGAGTAGGACTCAATGGCCAATTTTCTCAATGGAGAAAGGTGAATAGTGGAGTACCCCAGGGATCTGTGCTGGGCCCGCTACTTTTTAACATATTTGTAAATGACCTGGAAATAGGAATAACGAGTGAGGTGATCAAATTTGCAGATAACACAAAATTATTCAAAGTTGTTAAAACGAAAGAGGATTGTGAAAACTTTAAAGACTGGATGTCTAAATGGCTGATGAAATTTAAATACAAAGTTATGCACATAGGACAGAACAACCCAGACTATGAATACACAATGCAAGGAGCACCTTAGAAACCCACACCCAGGAAAATGATTTAGGCGTCATGTATAATACGTTAAAACCCTCCACCCAGTGTGCAGCAGCAGCAGCCAAGAAAGCAAATAGAATGCTAGGATTCATAAGGAAAGGAATGGAGAGTAAAACCAAGGATATTATAATGCCTCTGTATCGTTCCATGGTGCGACCGCACCTTTAATATTGTATGCAATTCTGGTTGCCATATCTTAAAAAGGATATAGCTGAATTAGAAAAGATACACAGACGAGCGACAAAAATGTTAAAGGGTATGGAAGGATACCCCTATGAGGAGAGGCTTAAAAGGTTAGGGCTCTTCAGCTTGGAAAAGAGACAGCTGAGGGGGGATATGATAGAGGTCTATAAATTAATGAATGAAGTGGAACGGGTAAAAAGAGATTAGAGAACACACATGAAGCTACAATACAACCTATTTAAGAGAAAATATTTTTTTACTCAACACGCAATTATACCCCACCTTGACTACAGTAACATCCTCTATCAAGGGCTGACAAAACATGCACTATACCCATTCCAGTTAGGATTCTGACGGTGGTGTTTTGTACTAACAGGAAAACCAAGTCAGCAACACATAACTCCATCCCTTAGAAGTCTGCACTGGTTCCCAATCGCCATACGGATTAAGCACAAATCCATAACTACTACTTACAAAATCGTCAATAACCTCTCCGCTCCCTGTCTCAAGGATCAAATCACAAGAGCATCCACAAGACTAAGAAGGTCTGCAACCCAGCATCTCCTGGCCATCCGGCCACTCAAGGCCAAATGCACACAACAGACAAGCAACAGGGCCTTCTCGATATATGCTCCCATGATCTACAACTCATTACCCGAAACCATTAAATCAGCTTAGTCCAAAGATATGATGAAACTAATAAAAATGCATCTCTTCATATAACACTTTGGGCCAAATAAATGCATGTACAATAACCACCAATGATCCGTTATTTCAAACATAACTCCCATATTTAACTCCAAGTTGTATACCCCTTGTTCAATGTAAACAAGTCTCCTGAGATTATGTGCTGTTGTTCATTATAAACCGCTTTGGTACAAAAGCAGTATATAAAAATTGTTAATAAATAAATAAATAAATAATCAAACTCTGGAATTCGTTACCAGAAGATGTAGTAAAAACTGTTAGTGTAGCTGGGTTTAAAAAGGTTTGGACAAGTTCCTGAAGGAAAGGTCCATTATTAGAGACAACCCGGGAAATGCACTGCTTGCCCCGGGACAAGCATTGTGGAACCTGTGTGCCTCTTTGGGAACCTGCCAGGTACTTATTTTATTTATTTATTTATTTAACAGTCGCTTATATACCGCTACCTTCCAATGATCAGGTGCAGTTTACATATAACAGGTAAAGAAACAGTATAACATATCTGTTTTTACATTAAACATTGCTTGAGTTATGTACATCTTAACTTTAACAATTAAACTTTGGAGAACTATGTACAATCAACTATATACAGTCAACGGATGTTGGGTTCAATGAGAAAGGTAGCTATTTATAAGCATCATAAACTGTGTTAATGGTCATATTTTCATGGGACATTATGGTATTTAAGCTTAATGTGTTATATATTATCCCTTTTCATTTTGGTATTGGGAATTCACAAGTGGACCGTAGTGGGAGCTAAATAGGTGAGTTTTTAATGTTTTGCGTAGTTCTTTAAGATCAGTTAGGGCTCTTATTTCATCAGGTAGGGAGTTCCAGAGTATAGGGGCTGCATGGGATAACGCTTTTTTATTTGTTGTTTTTTTAGTCTTTGTGAACTCTTTTGGAATCCTTATTTTATTGGTGTTGCATCTACTGTGAGCAGATTGGGGTGTGTCTTTAGTGAGTAGTTTGTTTAGAGTAGCTGGGGCAGTATTATTGAAAGCTTTGAAGGTGGTTATTATTAATTTATAGTTTATTCTGCATTGAATTGGGAGCCAGTGTAGTTTAGCTAGATAGGGTGATATGTGCTCAAATGGGTGTACCTTCATTATGGTTCTAGCTGCAGCATGTGGCCTTGTGGCCTAGATTAGCACTTGTGGCCCAGATTAGCCACTGTTGGAAACAGGATACTGGGCTTGATGGATCTTGGTCTGACCTAGTGTCCTGTTTCCAAAGATACTCAATCCAGGTCACAACTATCTGACATATCCTAAAAGTAGCCAGTTCCAAGCTATTTATCCCCATAGATAAGCAGTGGCTTTCTCTCGGTCCACCTTAATAATATAGTTTATGGACTTTTCCTCTGGGAATGTGTCCAAACCTTTTTTAAACTCTTCTATGCTACCTGCTTTTACCACATCTTCTGGCAATGAGTTCCAAAGCTTAATTATATGTTTAGATAAAAATATGTTCTCTTCTTTTTTTATGTATACCACTTTGTAGCTTCAAGGCGTGTCTCCTAGGTCTTGTACTTTTTGAAAGTATAAACAATCGATTTGCATCTACCTGTTACACGCCACTAATAATTTTACAGATCTCTGCCGTATCTTCCCTCAGCCGTCTCTTCTCCAAGCCAAAGAGCCCTAACCTTATAGCATTCCCTCACAGAAGAATCGTTCCATCCCCTGTGTCATTTCGGTCACTCCTCTCTCTACCTTTTCTAATGCTTCTATTTCTTTTTTGGAGACCAGAATTGCACACGATACTAAAGGTGAAGTTGTGATAGAGGCATTACATTCTTGTTTGTGTTGTTCTCTATTCCTTTCAAAATGATTTCTACATTATGTTTGCTTTTCAGACCACGGCCAAACAGAAGATTTCAACGTATATTGTCCACAATCACACCCAGATCTTTGTCTTAGTGGTGACTTCTAATGTGGAACCTAGCATTGCATAACTATAGTATGAGTTATTGTTCCCAATGTGCACTCCTTTGCACTTGTCCTCATTAAATTTCATCTGCCATTTGGATGCTAGTCTCCCTCTCTCACAAGGTCCATGGCAATTTAACTACTACTCCTCATTTGTATAGCACTGCAAGGCGAATGCAGCGCTGTACGGACATGTAAAAGACAGTCCCTGCTCATAAGTGCTTACAGGAAGTTTGTTTCAGGTATAAGGAGCAACAAGGTAAAAAGATTGGTCTGGAGTTGGCAGTGGAAGAGAAGGGCACAGATAGAAGGGATCTGCCAGAAGAGTGGAGTTCCTGAGGAGGCGTATAGGGAGAGTTAAGAGAGGAAAGGTAGGTAGGAGTAGCAAAATGAAGGCACTTACAGGTCATTAGTAGAAGTTTGAACTGGATGCAGAAATGGATAGGGAGCCAACATAAGCAGAAGAATAGCCTTGCAGCTGAGTTTTGAACAGTTTGAAGTGGGGAGAGATGATTCAGAGGAATACCAGCAAATAGGAGGTTGCAATAGTCTAGACGGGAGGTGACAACAGAATGGATGAGGGTCTTGGTAGTCTAAGAAAGAAAGGGACGAACTTTGCCAATGTTATAAAGAAAGAAGCAACATGTTTTAGCTATCTGTTGGATGTGTGTTAAGAAGAAGAAGGGGTAGTCAAAGATGACCCCAAGGTTGTGAGCTGAGAAAACAGGGAGGAGTAGAGTGTTATCCACAGAAATTGAGAAAGGAGGAAGGGGGGAGGTGGGCTTAGGAGGAAAGAAAAGGAGCTCAGTTTTGGCCATGTTCAATTTCAGATAGCGGTGAGACATCCAGGCGCTAAATGTTAGATATCAGGCAGGTCCTAAATACCCAGAGAGATTTCAGGTGCAGAATGGTAGATCTGGGAGTCATCAGCATTGAGATGGAACTGAAAACCACTGGAGGAGATGAGTGCACCAAGGGGCTGAGTGTAGAGAGAGAAAAAGAGAGGTCCCAGGACAGAGTGCCAGAGTACACAGACTGAAAGCAGGATAATGGTAGAGGAGGATCCACCAGAACATAAACTGAGAAGGTGGTGATCAACAATGTCAAAAGAAGCACAAAGATCAAGAAAGATGTGGACTGAGTAAAAGCCCTTGGATTTGGCGACGAACAAGTCATTGGAGAATTTGGCAAGAGCCGTCTCAGTAGAATGTAGAGGATGAAAGCCAGATTCACCTTCCTCCACTGAGAAAATTGACCATTAATTCCTACTATCTGTCTTCTCTCTCTCAGTTTCCTGTCCATAATAGGACATTGCCTCCTATAGCAAAACCTGAATTTCCTCAGGCATCTCTGATGTGAGACTTTGACAAATGTGTTCTGAAAATCTAAATAAACCATTTCAACTAGCTCACTTTTTTCCTCATGTTTATTCATGCCTTCAGAGAAACGGATCAGATTGGTGAGGAAAGACTTCCCTTGGCTAAATAAATAAACTAAAACCATATCTCTCCATGTGTTCAGTAATATTGTTCTTAATAATAGTTTCTGCCATTTTACCTGACACTGAAATTAGGCTAACTGGCGTGTAGTTTCCAGGATCATCCATGGAACCCTTTTTAAAAATAGGTGTCACATTGATCACCTTCCAATCTCCAAGTATCAAAGAAGATTTTAATGATAGGTTAAAAATGACTAATAGTAACTCTGTAATTTCATCTTTGAGTTCTCTCATCATTCTTGGGTGTATACCATCTGGCCCAAGTGATTTTCTGCTCTTTAATTTAAGAATTTGTTCTACACATCTTCCAGGTTCACTGAGATTTGATTCAGCTCTCCTGATTCATTACTGTTACATACATGTCTGGCATAGGTAGCTTCCTCACATCTTTCTCAGTAAAGACTGAAGCAAAGAACTCATTTATTCTCTCAGCTTTAGCCTTGTCCTCCCTGAGTACCCCTTGATCATCTAATGGTCTAAGTGAATCCTTCCCTGCCTTCTTATTTCAAATGTATCTGAAAATGTTTTTAAATTATCAATTTCTCCTAGGACAAGCAGGATGAGTCAGCCACAATAGGTGACGTCATGCAACGGTGCAGAGACGGAAGTACTCTCCATAGCTCAGAAGGACTTCGCACTTCTGAGCATGAGCCCACTAGGCCCCACCTACAGGCTCGCCCCTAGCCAGCCACTTTGTACTCTTCCACTTTGCCAGCAAGACAAACTCTTACTCTCCAAAAAAAACAATTAAACTCAGAGCAGACTCTACAAAAAAACAAAACAAAAAAAAACCCTCAAAAGACTCTACATTCAAGACATACCTAAGCCGGGTTTTAAAAAAATGCCCCAGCTGCTCCAGGAAGATGAATGCAACTGACTCACATGACTAATGCCTTCATTGCCTTGGAGTCTCCCACAGGGTCGAGGACTGTGCTCACTGCGCGAAGATGTCCCCCCGCGCCAGAAGGTTGTGAAGACATGCCCTCCAGGACCTTTTCCCGGGGATCCAAGACCCAAAAACACTCTCTGCCATCCAGGACCATGTGGCCCCCCCACGGCTCTGCTCACGGCTCCGGATGTGCCCTCACAAGCCTCCATCTGCAGCCACTCTGCTTCCTGCTTCCCCTCTCTGGCAGCGACCCCACTGCGAGCAGCTACCTCCTCTCCCGGTCCTCCTTCTGCAGCGCCGCATGCATCTTCGAGGGCTCCCCTGCCAACGGCCATCTTGCCCTCTGCCTCCGGCCTAGATTCAGCCCACTGTTGCGCCATTGGCCAGCACCATGGCAACAAACCCAGCAGGAGGCACGGCTCCAAATTCAGGCACTCCCCCGGGCAAACCTCTCCGTCAGCGCAGAGACACTGCTCCAGCCCGTGCTGACAAAGCAGAGGCTGCAGCAGCAACAAAAGATGGCACAAAAGGCACAGGGAAGGTGGCAGCAGCAGCATCGACAGCAGCCCTCCCCACAAAAGGCACCATCAGAGAAAGAAGCACTGCTGACGTCACTGCTCCTTCTCTAGCAGACTTTCTCCAGACCCCAGCAACAGCAGCAGTCACAGGCTTGTCAACAGGTATGTGCTCCCCTCTGAGTCAGAACTGGACACTGACTCACTACAGGAACCCCCCCTAAAGGACCTAGGGTGGTCAGGGGCTACCCCCACTATGCCTTCTGGGAAGCTACCAGGACAGCAGGATTCCACTTCCTTAGAACTCAGGCATCAAGGGACACCGGCATGCCCGCACAATTCTGCAGCCTGCTCTCTACCCTCTTCTAGCAGTGGATCCTGTCAAGTAGGATGCCACCAAACATGGGATTCCCAGAACCTGAATCATGACCTGCCTGCAACAGCCAGGAAACCAACCCTGCATCAACTCGAGGCACCACCCCCCTAGTGATGGGGAAGAGGCCACTACCCCTGAATCCCTCGCTTCGGGTGAACCCTTCCCTTCCTCAGGGCCGGATCTCTTCCCAACAGCGGCTGACCCTCCTCCTAACAGCCCCAAGGACCTGTCTTACCCAAAATTCCTCCGCAAGCTCTCTACAGCTTTAAACCTGACAATGCCCGGCAATATCTCTGACCAGCGACCCGAGACACAGGCAGTGCTAAAATTCTTAGAGGCTCCCAAGGTTCCCATGCCTATACTGGTTCATCCCTTACTGCACGAGAACCTCCTCAAACTGTGGCAAAAACCCACCACGGGGCCCCTTGCATCCCGGAAACTGGACTTAAAATACCAAGTTCAACCCTTCCAAAGGTTCGACAAGATGCAGCTTCCACACCACTCCATAGTGGTGTGGTGGAGTATGCCCTCAAACTGTCCAAGTCTACACAGACACATGCCAACAACCCTCCAGGAAGAGACCTCAAGCTCCTCGATGACGTCAGAAAAAAGGTGTTTCAAGGCACCATGCTATGCGTGAGGATGTCCGCCCACCAGCTACAGCATGACCTGTACCAGGATGTCCTCTTGGGACAGCTAAAGACTACCGTCTCAGCGCTTACGCAGGACACACAAGCGTCCGCCAGTGCCTCTGTGACAGACCTCCAGGAGTGTATAAAACACCAGGTCCGAGCAGCCTTCGATGCTTTCGACGCGGCTGCACACACAGCAGGAACGGCTATATCTGCATGCCGGCTAGCCTTGCTTTGAGCTTCAGGCCTCCAATAAGACACCCACGACCGCATCGCAGATACGCTATTTGGCGACAAAGTGAACGACACTGACTATCATGAAGGACCACTGCACCACACTACAAACCCTCGCAGATGAGGGTTTAGAACGGGCCAACTGCAAGAGCTCCTACCACCAGAGGCTTTATTCCTCCTTCAAACGACTATACAGCTCATACCGGAAATGGCAGCAGCCACGGTACAAGCCACAACCTCAGCAAACCTCCTACCGCAATAAACCCCGCCAACGGGAAAGGAAGCAGCAAAATACCTCTCAACCCGGATCAGGGAAGACAAACAGGCGAAAGCCAACCCCCTCACGGGGGGTAGGCTCACCACCTTCTTAACAGTCTGGGAGTCGATTACAACGGACAAGTGGGTTCTGAAGATTATCAAAGAAGGGTACCGTATCAGGTTCTTCTCAACACTGTCGCAACACCAACCACCCCCCAACACAACGTCGACCAGTTTGCTCCCCACCTTAGCGGCGGAAATATCTTCCCTCCTGGCATTCAGAACAATAGAACCTGTACCAACAGAGGAGATACACACTGGCTTCTACTCCAGCTACTTCATGGTACCCAAACAGTCAGGTAGTGTCCACCTCATTCTCGACCTCCGCAACCTCAATAAATTCATCGTCAAGGAAAAGTTCAGAATGCGCTCCCCTGGATCGATCCTCCCTCTCATCCAGCACGGGGAGTGGCTGACATCCCTGGATTTAATGGACGCCTACATGCATGTTCCCATACATGCGGACCATCGAAAATACCTCTGTTTTCAAGTCATGCGGAACCACTTCCAGTACACGGGTGTTCACCAACTGTGTCGCCGTCACAGCCGCACACATCCGCAAGCGGGGCATATGTGTATTCCCTTATCTCGACTACTGGCTGATCTCTGCCCCCTCCTTACAGGAAGCTACAACAGACCATTTCCCTTTTATCGTCTCTGGGCTTTCTGGTAAACCACCAGAAGTCACACCTGCAACCCTCCCAATGCCTCAAATTCATCAGTGCAATCAGAGACACCGCCACCTTCAAAGCCTTCCTTCCTCAGCACTGGAGGGACGCCATCATCAGTCTGATACAGCGTATCTTGGCGAATGGCTCCACAACCGCTTGAGCATTGCTCCGCCTCTTGGGCCACATGAAAGCATCCACCCAGGTGATAACACTGGCAAAGCTTCACATGTGCCACCTGCAATGGCATCTGCAAACTCACTGGAGCCAGCACTCACAGCCCCTAAGCGTGCTCATTCCCCTAAATGCAACAATAACAGCCTCTCTCCGTTGGTGGACGTGCAAGAAAAACTTAACACATGGTCGCCCCCTAAGACAACCCATTCACCAGTTGACCATCACCACCGATGCCTTGCCGATAGGCTGGAGGGCGCACTACCTCCACTTCCGCGCTTAAGAGGCCTGGATGGCAAGGGAGCAGACATGCCACATCAATCTCCTGAAGCTCAGGGTAATCCGGCATGCCCTGAGAGCCTCTCACAGCTTGATCTATGGGAAAGTAGTCCTCCTCCAGATGGACAATCAAGTGGCCATGTTCTACATCAACAAGCAGGGAGGGACGGGCTCCCGCGCCCTCTGCAGGGAAGCCCTCCAGATCTGGACTTTTGCCGTATCCAAGCTCTGCCTCATCCAGGCCTCCTACGTCCCGAGACTCCAAAATGAACTGGCAGACAGACTCAGCCGTCAGCTCGACCCCCACAGATGGACCCTCAACCACCAGGTGACCTGCTCCTTCTTCCAGCGGTGGGGGCGTCCACAGATCGACCTCTTTGCAACAAAGGGGAACACAAAGTCTGACATCTTTTGCTCAAAACACTCCTCCCGCCGCAGTCTCGCAGCGAATGCATTTGATGTGTCTTAGGGGGAGTGGTCACTAGTGTACGCCTTCCCCCTGATATCGCTGACCCTGCAGTGCATCATCTCGGACAGGGCACAGGCCATCCTCATTGTACCCCACTGGCCATGCCAGGTGTGGTTCCCGTACCTCAGTTGCCTGGCTCAAGGAGTACCAGTACACCTCCCCCTGATGCCGGATCTGATCTCCCAGGACGACGGGAGCACCCTCCACCCCAATCTGCGGATCCTGACCTTAACAGCATGGAGGCTGAGCGGGTAGCACTATCACCCCTCCACCTTCCTCCTGAGGTCCAGCAGATGGTACTTGCAGCGAGGCGCCCCTCAACAAGAAAGTCCTACGGCCTCAAGTGGCGGCGTTTTTCCTCGTGGTGTTCTGCAAGGCAGTTCAACCCCTTCTCTTGCCCGTGCCACAAGTACTACAATACCTCACCGCACTTTCCCAGCAGCGCTTGCAGCCACAATCCATCTGAGTACACCTTGCGGCGATTGCGGCCTTCCTCGACCACTGTGGCGACATCTCCGTTGCGGCTCAGCCCATCGTCGCACGCTTCATGAAGGGTTTAAGCAACCTTCACCCACATATCAGAAACCCCGAGTCCCACTGGGACCTTAATGTGGTCCTCAACCAATTCGCACTGCCGCCCTTCAAGCCCATGCACTCAGCAGACATGAAACACATTTCCTGGAGGACATTATTCCTGGTTGCCATCACATCTGCCAGACGGATCAGCGAACTACAAGCTTTGGTGGCACACCCACCCTACACACTGCTCACCAACGACAGAGCTTCCCTCCAGACCCACCCAAAATCTGTGCCTAAGGTGGCGTCTGCCTTTCATGTCAACCAAACTATAGAACTTCCCAGCTTCCACCCTGAGCCCCACTCCTCCCTGGAGGAGCAGAGACTACACACCCTTGACTGTGTCAGGGCCGTTTGCATCTACCTCCTCCGGACTGCACCTCAACAACAAGGGACACAGCTTTTCGTCTCGTGACCAAAACAAACCTGGCCAACCTGTCACCAAGTGGACCCTGTCTCTATGGATCTCCTCTTGTATTGCATTGCCTTCTGCTTGGAACAAGCTGGAACAGGGGAAACACCCCCCTGTCAACGCTCACCAACTCAGGGAAATGGCCACCTCTATTGCGAACCTGCAGTCGATTCCCATGGTGGACATCTGCAAAGCCACCACCTGGTCCTCCTTACACACTTTCCAGAGACATTACTGCCTCGACCTTGCCACAGGGACAGACCTCACCTTTGGTCGGGTAGTCCTATCCACAGCGGACGCCCCTCCTCAAAGTTTGTGACTATCTCACCATTGACTGTTGAATACTTCTACCTCAGCACATGGTCAGGGCAATTGCTACTGTTGTATCCCACTGCCATTGTTGTTACCATTGCACATTGCACTGTTGTTAGCACCTTACTGCACTGTTTTTAGCATCTTATTATTATGGTTCTTCACCTCCTCACCTGAGGTTGTCTGTTTTGCAAAAAAAAAAAAAATTATACACAATAATTTGCACAACTCTGGGTTCTCCGTGGACAGCAGGATAAGTCAGCCACACATTTCCTCCCTCCTCCCCTGCAAGAGGCCGGTCTCCCACTCTGTCTACGCCCCTAGCAGTTAGGCTTAGCTAGTAACACAGCGGTGGGCCTGGAAGTGGGGCCTAGTACTTCCGTCTCGGCGCCGTCGCATGACGTCACCTATAGTGGCTGACTTATCCTGCTGTCCACGGAGAACTCTTGTTACAGATAAATAACCCTGTTTTCCTCTCTATAGCAAGCTTCTTTTCAAATTCTCTTATTGCCTTCCTTATCAGTGCTTATGCTGTTTCCTATTTTCTTCTTTTGGTTTCTTTTTCCATTTTTTGAAGGACTTTTTGGGGCTCTAATAGCCTCTTTCACCTCTCCTTTTAACCATGCTGGCTGCTGTTTGACCTTTCTTCGACCTTTCTTAATGCATAGGATACAGCTGGTCTGAGCTTCCAATATTATATTTTTAAACAGTGCCCATGCCTGATGTAAACTCTTGACCTTTGCAGTTGCACCTTTAAGTTTTTTTCTAACCATTTTCCTTATTTTATGGTGGTCTCCCTTTTGAAAATTAAATGCTGAAACAGTAGATTTCCTTTATATACTCATCCCAGTTATTAAGTCAAATTTGATCATATCATGATCACTAGTGCTAAGTGGTCACAACAAAGGTAGCTCTTGTACCAAATCCTGTGTTTCACAAAGGACTAAGTATAAAATAGCTTCTCTAGTTTGCTCTCAAACCAGCTGCTCCATAAAGTTCCTTATTTCATCTAGAAACTTTACCTCCCTAGCAGGTCCTGCAGACGTAATGTTTATCCATTCAATGTTGGGGTAATAGAAATCACCATTATGGGGTTACCAATTTTTTTAGCTTCCTTAATTTCCAATA
This sequence comes from Ichthyophis bannanicus, assembly GCA_033557465.1. Lineage (NCBI taxonomy): Eukaryota > Metazoa > Chordata > Amphibia > Gymnophiona > Ichthyophiidae > Ichthyophis > Ichthyophis bannanicus. Next base: position 305,007,583 of record CM066039.1, read on the forward strand.
ACATTTTGTCAACTCTCTGCTCATTCTGTCCAAGTAGAAGGTAGTAAACCCCTACCACTATTTTCTTGCCCTTCACCCATGGAATTTCTACCTGTAAGGATTCAATGGCACATTTTGTTTCCTGCAGAGTTTTATTCTATTTGACTCGGTGCTTACTTTAACATATAAACACTACCTCTCCACCAATTTGAACTATGCTGTCATTACAATAATTTGTATCAAGGTATCAGTGTCCCATTGGTGGACTTCTGTTCACCAGATCTCTGAGATGCCTATTATATTTATCTGTACATTTAGTGCTATACAGTACTGTATATTCTAACTCTTCCATCTTATTTTTTAGGCTTCTAGAATTTGCAGAGAGACAATTCAGGGTATGCTTGTTTGAATTTACAACCTTCATAGCAGCTGACAGGGATAATTTGCAATCTTTAAATTCTTTCTGCTCTTTATTTAAAGGCACCTGGTCTTTATTGCAAACTCTCTTTCTGCTCTTTATTTAAAGGCACCTGGTCTTTATTGCAAACTCTCTATCAGGATGCACTAACTTCCCTGTTTTGGAGCTGTTTCCACATGTGGCAAGAGCTACACTCAGATCAGGAAAGCAGGATTTCTTACCAAATGGGTGCAATTATTAAGGAAGGCATTATACTGAAAGCTTTTTTTTTTGTGCCATCAAGTCAGTGTTGACTCATAGCAACCCAGCTACCTCTGGGTTTTCTTGGCAATGTATCACCGGAAGTAGATTGCTAGCCTTTTCTTCCGAGGCAATGAAGGGTAAAGTGACTTGCCCAAGGTCACAAGGAATGCCACTGGGAATCGAACCCTTGATCTTCTGCACACTAGGCAGTTGCTCTAACCACTAACCACTCCATATTGAAAGCTAAAATATCATTTATACAAAAATCCTCAGATATACCAGCAGGTATTCTTAGAAGAATGCCTTATTAAAAAAATAGCATTAGGAATCTAAGCACCTGATGCAATTTCCAACTGTTAGGAGATATTGACCCGGGTGGGGAAGGCAGGGCAGCAAGAGCAAATCAGTCATTAGCTCAGCTTATCGTTAAACACATAGTTTTCCCTTTGATTATTGCTGGCTATGACCCTAATATCCTTCTTTTAGACAAATGATTATTGCTGTGTGTTTAAGATTTCTTTATTCCATCTAGCTGCTGACGCAGGGTATCTCTAACCTAGCTGGTCCTGTGTTTTGTTTTGGTATTTTTTAGATTGAAGCGTGATTATGGCTATCTGTTGAATGTGAATGCCACAGCTAAGGGATTTGTTATCTTTACCTTATAACATAGATAAATATAACAAATTTAGGATAGCTATCCAGAGGGTCGCCATGAGTCGACTCCAACTCGACGGCACTCAACAACAACAACAACAACAAAGGTGAGCAGGGCAATGACTACCAAAATGATGTAGGGGTTGTACCAAAAGCCATCTGAGGTCAGATTTAAGGACTGAAATATGTACATACTGGAGGACTCAGACTTTTTATGTTGTAAATCTCTTATCATCCCATAATAGTTCTACACCTCTTCCCCTTTAAAATAAAATTGCTTTTTAAAGTTGTAGGACAAAGCACAAATCTACTTTAGTGTCAGCAACATCCCATGCAGCGTGTTGTGAGAATCAGTGTGTTAGCTGAAGAGAAAGGAGGAGGGGAAAGGTTTATGACAGAGGCATTCAAATTCCTGAAAGGTATAAGTCACAAAGGGAATGGCATATCCAAAAGCCTGGGATAAACACAGAGGAGGGTTAGCCCTTGAGGAGAATGAGGGGAAAAACCTGAGATAACAATAGAGGAGATTTAGCTGTGAGAGAATGAGGGGCAAAGCCTAGGATAAGCACAGAGGAAGTTTAGCTATGAGGAGGAATGAAGAGAAAAGCTTGAGATAAACCTTAGCTGGGGGGGTGGGGCAAGGGGAAGGCGAGTAAAACCTTGGATAAGCAAAGAGGAGCCTTAGTTGGTGGGGGTGGTAAAGCAGGAAGTAAGCTGGGTCTGTGGTACTGTTTGCAATGCACATTCATTGGAGATCCTGGATTCTCTACAGGGAGAACTATTCCAGCAACTGGTAACGGAACCCACACGTGAAGGGGCCATACTGAACCTGCTGCTTACCAATGGGGAAAGTGTTTCTGATGTTATAGTGGGAGATCATCTCACATCCAGTGATCACCAGTCATATTAGGACTAGAGTTGATACAGTCCATTCAAAAGTGAGGGTGTTAGACTTCAGGAAAAACTAACTTTGCCAAGATGGGAAAATATCTCAAGAAGTAGTTAGTGGGTTGGGAACAGCTGGGGGATATTCAAAAGCAATGGGCAAAACTGAAGGGGGCTATCTTAAGGACAACAAACCTTTTTGTTAGATAAATAAAATCTAAAAGAAAATATGGTCACTATGGTTTTCAGACATATCAGTGAGAGGAGGAAGTACAAAAGTGGTATCGTCAGACTCAAGGGTGAAGGGGAGGAATATGTAGAAGCTGCTGAAGATAAAGCAGAATTGCTTAGCAAATATTTTTCTCGTGTTCACAGATGAAGGGCCAGGAGCAGGACCTCATAAAACACCCACAAATATGAACAGAAGTGAAGGGGATACAGAACGATTTTCAGAAGACTGTATTTGTGAGGAAGCAGCTAAACTAAAGGTAACCAAAGTGATGGGGCCGGATGGGATATATCAGAAAGTATTGAAGGAACTTGGGGACGTTCTAGCAGCTCCACTGACTGACCTTTTTGATACTTCTTTGGAGTCGGGAGTGGTCCAGGAGGACTGGAGAAAGGCGCATGTGGTCCCTTTACACAAAAGCAGAAGGATGAAATCGAGAACTACAGATTGGTTAGTCTGACCTCTATGGTGAATAAATTAATGGAAATACTGCTAAAATAGGACAGTGAGGTTTCTGAAGTCCAGTGGATTGCAGGATCCGAGGCAGCATGAGTTTACTAAAGGCAGGTCTTGTCAAACAAATCTGAATGATTTCTTTGACTGGGTGACCAGACAGTTGGAATGAGGGAGAGTCCTAGATGTGGTGTATTTTGATTTCAGTAAAGTCTTTGACACCATTTTGCACAAGCAACTTATAAATAAATTGAGCACCCTAGTAAAATTAGACATACATGTGATCAATTGTCAGTACTCATGTGACTTGAATCAACCAATGAATGATGGCTCTGTTTAAAATGGCCACATTTACTCCCTGTTCCATTTTCACAATGGTGAAGACAACAGAGCTGCCTGAGATCATCAAAATAGCCATCATCATCATCAAACTTCAAAGGAGTACAAGACTATCACCAAATACCTTGTTTACAATCTGCAATATTATTAAGAGGTTTTCTGCTCATGGAATTGTCAAGGACCTCCCAGGATGTGGTGGAAAGAGGGTAAAAACCTTACATAAAAACAAACATATAATATTTGTTATTGGTAGCTACACTGGCTACCAATTCACGGGAGAATCACCTTCAAATCCCTTGTATTAGCATTTAAGGCAATCAAAGGCACCTCATCTCTCTCACTCACGAATCTAATCCACATGGTCCCCCCCCAACAGAGCAAGAAGAACATCAGCTGTAAACCTGCTAGCAATACCAAAGGCTTCAACAAAGTCCAACACGAACACCACAAACAGGGCATTCAGTTTTTATGTACCTAAATGCTGGAACACCCTACCCCCTGACATTAGAGCCATTACCAATCTATATCAGTTCAGAAAGGCTCTCAAAACACACCTTTTCTGCCAATATTTCCCAGACAGCAACTGAACTAGATATCCCCTCCAAGAAATGACCCAATCTAGAAATGCCCTCACACTGCAGTGTAGATAGATTATGTATATAGTTAACCCAGTTATCCAAGTTTGTACTCCTGTTCAATGTAAAACCTGACAGTTTGTTGTTATGGCCGTTTTGTTATAATGTAAACCGCGCTGATTCTAAATAGCGCGGTATATAAGAAACTGTAATAAATAAATAAATAAATTTATTTATTTGTGTGTCTTTTATACCACTCTATCGTGTAATCAGAGCAGTCTACATTATAAACAACAGTATTACATTATAACATTTTAAACAGTTTCAGGTAACAATAATAGACAAATACAAACAATAAATAATTAATTTTAAAAAAAATGATAATAAAACACTTTAAATAGATAAAACAAATGGACAATAATATAATAAAAGTGATATAGAAATAAACTGATAAAACTTAAGTCTGGGCATAAACATGTAACATGCTTTAAAAAAACCCTGATATTTATCAAAATGGCATGCGCCTGAACAAAGATGAAAAAGGACATATGCACAAGGCTCCTAATGATAGAGCCATATCCTTGCAGAAATATGTAGAGGAACATTCCAATGTGAGCATCCAGGCCCCTGTGTGGCTGATCAGAATCGGGATGGCCAGAGGTAGACCCGATTCTGATCCCGCGGGGGCTAGACGTGCCCGCAGGATCAGAATCTGAGCGAGAGCCTCAATGTGCAAGTCGTGCCCCGATTCCGATTGGCCTGCATGCACAGCCACTTGCTTGGCTACCTCAGTCAAGCTCCTGAATGGAGCCGCAGTGCCATGGCGTCCCACTGATTCACTTCTTTCCCCGCAGTCAGACCCTCGATCTGGCCTCCCATGGCCAGGGTCCGGCTGCAGGGAACTTCCTACACCTCCCTACCTTACTATCCGGGGCTGGCAGCAGGATCCACCAACGTCAAGGGGGACTTATTCCACCTCTGCGGTGAAATAAGTTTCCCATCTAAGTTCACGGCCCCGGACATTCATGGCCGACCTCTGAATCAATCCTGTACGTCCGGGACACGAACCATCCATGCCCCACCCTCGCTCCACTTACAGAATGCCCCCGTCTAAGTCTCCCATACAAATGCATTTTTCGTACAGGGAGGCTTTTGTCAGGGCCGGCAGGGAGCAAATAGCAGGGGTGGATGTCTATCTTCACTATTTGCGGGGCAGAATGACCCCCATTGCATCTTGGCATGTTAGAAAGAATTAATATTTATCAGGACAGCATATGCCTGGAGAGAGAGAAGACGACAAATATACGAGGGTTGCTCAGAAAGCAATGCCCCACATTTTTTTTCTCAGTCCAGAATGAATATAAAAGTGTGAAATTGAAAGGGTAGTAACTTGGAACTTCAAAGGACACATGTGTGTAATTTTATAGTCGTCCGACAAATAGCGAGGCGGTAGTGATCCTTCAAATGGCGTCTGTGAGTGACACATGGTACAAACGAGCTGTAATTGAATTCTTGGTGGAGGAGAAAGTCCTGCCTCAGCCACCAGTCCAGATTGGCGCATCACAAGTCGGGAATTGTCCGTACAACTTTCTGTCAGTAGAGGTAGTGCAATGGCAATTATTGACTCTTTGGGATATTCAAAGGTGTTGCAAGATGGGTTCCATAAAGTCTCACAACCGAACACAAACGCCAAAGGAAAGACATCTGCTCTGATTTGTTGGAGTGTTTTGAAGCTGAGGGGGGAGGCCTTTATCCCAAAGAGTCAATAATTGCCATTGCACTACCTCTACTAACGGAAAGCTGTAAGGACAATTCCCGACTCGTGATGCGCCGATCCACACGAATAATGTCATCAGTGCGCTACAACTTGTCTGAACTGGTGGCTGAGACAGGATGCCCAGACCACGGCCAATCTTCCAGTTCCGTTTTACCACTTCCTGAAGCCTTTACTCTCTTCACCCATCGTCCAACGGTGCTCCTATCTACCGCAGAACTTCCATACACAGCATGCAACCGTTTGTGAATGTTTCTCACACTTTCTTTCTCCTAAAATGTCCCAATGGTAAGTCATACTTACAAAGACATACTGTGTAAGTAAAAGCACATGTATTTACAAATGTTTTTACTGGGGTAAGGACTTGATTTAGATTATTTAAATAATACTGTGAATATTCACATCCATTTCTGGATATAGATGATCATTGCCTGAGTTATTTAGCGCCTTTGGCAAGATGATTTTTTGATAGCTCTGCCGCCTTAGTCCAATATACGGTGTTTTAAACTTTAGTTGTGCCATTGAATTTTGATGTTTCAGATACATCAAAGGCTCTGGTTTGTTTGCTTAGTACTCCAAAATACGCTCCTCAATTTCACCAATTGTTTAATACTTTAAAACATGTTCTTTCTGGTTTACTTAAGTTTTTCTATTTGGTATACCATGCTCATGAGACAAACTACACATTTTTTTCTCAAAACACTGTATATGCTCTTATTTATTATCTAAGAACATAAGATATGCCATACTGGGTCAGACCAAGGTCCATCAAGCCCAGTATTCTGTTTCCAACAGTGGCCAATCTAGGTCATACGTACCTAGCAGTTTCCCCAAGGGACACAGGTTCCACAATGCTTGTATTGGTTCAAGGATTGATATCCTGGGTCCCTTCTTAATAATGGTTTATGGACCTTTCCTCCAGGAACTTGTCCAAACCTTTTTTAAACCCAGCTACGCTAACAGCCTTTACTACATCCTCCGGTAACAAATTCCAGAGTTTGATTACACGTTGAGTGAAAAAATATTTTCTTTTATTAGTCTTAAATAGCTTACCCTGTAGCTTCATTGCATGACCCCTAGTCTTTCTATATTCTGATAAGGTAAACAATCGATCTATGTTTACCCTTTCCACTCCGTTCATTAATTTATAGACTTCTATCATATCTCCCCTCAGCCGTCTCTTTTCCAGGTTAAAGAGCCCCAACCTTTTTAGCCTTTCTTCATAGGAGTATCCTTCCATCCCCTTTATCATTTTGGTGGCTCTTCTCTGAACCTTTTCTAAAATCGCTATATCTTTTTTAAGATACGGCGACCAGAATTGCACACAATATTCAAGGTGCGGTCTCACCATGGAACGATATAGAGGCATTATAATATCTTTTGTTTTATTTTCCATTCCTTTCCTTATCATACCTAGCATTCTATTTGCTCTCTTGGCCACTGCTGCACACTGGGCCGAGGGTTTTAACATGGTATCCACAATGACGCCTAAATCTTTTTCCTGGGTGGTGGTTCCTAATGTGGAACCTTGCATCGTGTAACCATAGTTTGGGTTGTTCTTCCCTAGGTGCATAACCTTGCACTTGTCCACATTAAATTTCATCTGCCATTTTGATGCCCAGAGTCTTCCAATTTATCAAGATCCTCTTGCAATTTTCCACAATCCTCTTGGGTTTTAACAACTTTAAATAGTTTTGTGTCATCTGCAAATTTGATAACCTCACTCGTTATTCCACTTTCCAGGTCATTTATGAATATGTCAAAAAGCAGCGGACCCAGCACAGATCCCTGGGGTACACCACTATTCACCTTTCTCCATTGGGAAAATTGGCCATTTAGCCCTACCCTCTGCTTTCTATCTTTTAACCAGTTCCTGATCCACAATAGTACACTGCCTCCTATCCCATGACTCTTTAGTTTTGCCAAAAGTCTCTCATGAGGGACCTTGTCAAAGGCTTTCTGAAAGTCCAGATACACAATATCAACCGACTCACCTTTGTCCACCTGATTATTCACTCCTTAAAAAAAACATAACAGATTAGTAAGACAAGATCTTCCTTGTCTAAAGCCATTAGGTCATGACTATCTACATGCTGAGTAATTTTATTCTTTATGATGGTTTCTACCATTTTCCCCAGTACTGATGTCAGGCTCACCGGTCTGTAGTTTCCCGGATCACCCCTGGAACCCTTTTTAAAAATTGGTGTTACATTGGCGATCCTCCAATCTTCAGGTATTAGAGATGATTTTAATGATAGTTCACAGATTACTAATAGCAGGTCTGCAATCTCGTATTTCAGTTCTTTCAACACCCTTGGATGTATACCATCCGGCCCAGGTGATTTGCTATTATTATCTATTATTGTTCTTACCTTTTGTAGCTACAAGTGCTTTTACTTACACATAAATAAGGCCTCCAGTGAAAAGGCGACTTAAACTAAACATAAAATGTCGGACGTTAAAGTAGATGGAAGAAATATATCAACCCACCAATCAACGCGCTCCATTTTAATCGATTTTATCAAGTTCAAAAAATATTTTTTATATTTTGGTGAATTGATATATTTCTTCCCACTACTTTAACGCTCCAACATTTTATTTTTAATTTAAGTCGCCTTTTCACTGGAGGCCTTATACTGTTCTTTTGTTTCCTGGCTATTCTGATTCACTTGGGATTGTTTTCATTGGATTTACTTACACATACACATTGGGGGTCATTCCATACAGGACATGCATGCCCCTGTGCACCTGATCGGAACCGGACGCACAGAGGTAGATCAGATTCCGATCCCTTGAGGGCTTGACATTCCCCGCGGGATCAGAATTGGATCCAGGGTCTGTACATGCAGGCTGAGATCCTATTCCAATTGGCCTGCACATACAGAGCCATGCCCAGCTAACTCAGTCAGGGTCCTGAATGGAGCCGTGGTGCCATAGCATCCCGTTGCCATGGCACCGTGACTCCATTCAGGAGCCGCAATTCCAAGCCGCTGACCACTCTGTCTTTTCCCCCGCAGCCCAATCCCTGAGCTGGCCATCTATGGCCAGGATTGGGCTACAGGGAACCCTCTTCACCCCCTCACCTGTTTGTCACCGCCCGGGCCTGCCGTCCCCCGTCCAGTCTACCGACCCCGGACGTACAGGGCTGACGTCAGAATCAGCACTGTACATCCGGGGTCATGGACTGCCCACTGCTCGCCCTAACTCCACCTCTGCACCGCCCCCATCTAAGCCTCCCTGTACAAACTCCTTGTTCGTAAGGGGAAGCTTCTGACAAGGTGGGTGGGGGGAGGGCAAATAGTGGGGATGGACATCTCAATGGGACATCCATCCCCACTATTTGCGTGACAGAATGACCCCCAATGTGTCTTTGCAAGTATATAACTCACCACTGGGACATTTTAGGTATATTTGTCCTCTTCATCTCTCTCTCTCTCCAGGCATATGCTGCCCTGCTAAGTATTAATTCTTTCTAACATGCCAAGATACAATGTATTTCTGCAAGGAAATGGCTCTGCCATTAGGAGCCTTATACATATGTGTCCTCTTTATTCATATAATAGATAAAGAGGGTAGAAAAGGAGGAGGAGCAGCCCTATATGTCAAAAGCAATATTAAAGCTGCTGAAATGCAGGGGATGTGGGGAAAAGAAGAAGCACTGTGGATTGTGTTGGAAAGAGAAGATGGCACTGTCATCCATACTGGTGTAGTCTATAGACCTCCAACTCAAACTGAAGAAATGGATAGCGAATTGATTATTGATATTGTAAAAATAGCCATGAAGGGGGAAGTGATCATATTGGGCAACTTTAAATCTACTCATTGTGGATTGCAGTATTCCTTCTGCAAATCTTGAAAGAACTAAAAATAAATTGTGGGTGCCTTCCAAGATGCATTACTTAGACAAATGGTGATGGAACCAACCAGGGAAAGCGCGATGCTGGATTTAGTACTCACTAACAGAGAGAGCATGTCGAATATCCAGGAGGGTGCCCATGTGAGCAGCAGTGATCACGACATGGTGTGGTTTGAGATAAAATAAAAGGTGGAGTCCAATCAAAGCAAGCTCAAAGCCCTAGACTTCAAAAACACCGACTTCAGTAAAATGGCCAAGCACCTGAAGGAGGAGTTGGCACAGTGGGAGGGGATAAGGGAAATGGAATTGCAATGGGCTAAACTAAAGGAGGCAATAAAAGGGGCAACACATACATATGTAAGGAAAGTAAACAAAAACAAGAGGAAAAAGAAACCTATTTGGTTCTTCAAAGAAGTATCTGCACAAATAAAGGCAAAAAACATAGCTTTCACAAAATTCAGAAGTTCATACACAGAGGAACACAAAAGAATACAGGATCAAACTAAAAGAGACAAAAAGAGAAATAAGGATAGCAAAATTAAAGGCAGAAAAAAAGATTGCTAAAGATGTGAAGTGTGACGACTAAACTTTTTTCAGATATATTAGGGAGAGGAGGAAAATCAGAGGTGGAATTGCAGGACTCAAAAGTGCCAGGAACGGATTTGTGGAAAGTGACACTGAAAAAGTGAAAATACTAAACAAATACTTCTTGCTCTGTTTTTACTAAAGAAAATCCTGGAGAAGGACCATCTGTGATTAACAAATATACACATGGGAATGGAGTAGATACAATACCATTGACAGAAAATAATGTGTTAGAACAGCTTGCAAAACTGAAAGTGGGACTAGGATACTGAAAGGGCTTAGAGAGGTTCTTGCAGAGCTGTTAAAGGATGTTTTTAATAGATCCTTGGAGACAGAAGTTCCACAGGACTGGAGAAGGGCTTCCTTCTTTTCACAAAAGTGGTAGTAGGAAAGAAGTGACAAACTACAGGCCAGTAAGCCTTACCTCAGTGGCAGGAAAAGTAATGGGAGGCAATCCTGAAAGAGCGAATAGTGGACTTCCTCGAAACAAACACATTGCGTGATCCGAGGCAACATGGTTTTACCAAAGGATGATCTTGCCAAACAAATCTGATTGAGTTCTTTGACCGGTGACCAGAGAAGTAGATCAAGAGCATGCGATGGATGTGATCTATCTAGATTTCAGCAAAGCCTTTGATACTGTTCCTCATAGGAGGCTTATCAATAACAGCTTGGGGATGGGTCCCAAGGTGGTGAACTGGATTAGAAATTGGTTGCCTGACAGACGACAGAAGGTAATGGTACATGGAGCTCACTCGGATGAAAGGAAGGTGATTAGCGGTGTGCCCCATGGTTCGATCCTGGGACCGGTATTAATGTATTTGTGAGTGATATTGCTGAAGGACTGAATAGAAAATTCTGTCTTTTTACGGATGACACGAAAATTTGCAACAGAGTGGATAACATGAGGAAAGATCTACAAAAGCTGGAAGAATGGTCTAATGCTTGCCAGTTAAGATTTCATGTGAAAAAGTGCAATGTCATGCACTTGGGAAGCAGAAATCCAAGGGAAATGTATGCGATAGGGGGCAAGAGGGTGGTGTGCACAGACCAGAAGGACCTCAGACTGACTGTTTCTAAGGATCTCAAGGTAGCGAAAGAGTATGACAAGGTAGTGGCAAAATCCAGGAGGATGCTGGGTTACATACAAAGAGGAATTACCAGCAGAAAGGAAGAGGTATTAATGCCACTGTACAAGTTGCTGGTGAGGCCTCACTTGGAATATTTTGTTCAGTTTTGGAGACCATATCTTGCAAAGGATATAAAAAGACTGGAAATGGTTCAGAGGAAGGCGACTAAAATGATTTGGAGCCTGCATCAGAAGACTTATGAGAAGACCTAAATATATACACTCTGAAGGAGAGGAGAGACAGGGGAGATATGATTCAGACCTTTAAATACTTAAAGAATATTAATAAACAAACCTCTTCCAAAGACATGGGAGCTGTAAAACTAGAGGACATAACATGAAGCTGCAAGGGGGTAAACTCAAAGGCAATGTCAGGAAATACCTTTTCACTGAAAGGGTGGTGGATCCTTGGAATGCCCTCTTGATGGAAGTGGTGGGCACAAATACAGTGACAGAATTAAAAATGGCATGGGAGGGGACAGACACAGTGGACCCCTTATAGCAACAGGATAAAATAAAAAAACATAACTATCTCTTATATCTCAGCAAATAGGGGTGACCTACATGGAGCAATGGGTACACCCCTAAACAAAGGCATAGGGAGGAGTGACCTGCACTGAGCGGCAGGTGCACCTACTCTTGCCGCCTTGATGGTCAGACTAGATGAACCATACTAATCTTTATCTGCCATTATATACTGTTACTATCTCTCTTCAGGCGCATGCTGTTTATGCCCAGCCTTACCTTTTATCAGTTTCATTTCTATGTCACTTTTATTGTCCATTTGTTTTATCTATTTAAAGTGTTTTCTTATCATTACTTTTTAGTTATTTATTGTTTGTATTTGATGCTATTTGTTTTTACTTGAGGTTTTTACCCCCTGACGAAGGCTTCTGCTGAAATGTGTAGGGGTAACACACCTGTGACTGATCTACACATGGTTATGGTTTAGGCACTTGATATACCACTTTACTATGTATCAGATCGGTTTACATATATATGAACATGATTTATTCCCTTGTCCCCGAAGGGCTCACAATCTAAGTGTACACATCTTGCTTTTGTGTGGTTGCTTTGTCTATTGCGAGTGTGCTCGCTCTTTTTTAACTCTTGTGATGGGAAAAGGAATATCAATCCAATAAGTCATAAGAACTTAAGATATGCTATACAGGGCCAGACCAAGGTCCATCAAGCCCAGTTTCCTGTTTCCAACAGTGGCCAATCTAGGTCATAAGTACCTAGCAGTCTCCCCAAAAGAAACAGGCTCCTCAATACTTGTACTGGGTCAAGCAGTGATATCCTGGGCCCCTTTTAATAATGGTTTATGGACCTTTCCTCCAGGAATGTGTCCAAATCTTTTTAAACCCAGCTACACTAACAGCTTTTATTACATCCCCTGGTAACAAATTCCAGAGTTTGATTACACATTGAGTGAAAAAATATTTTCTCTTATAGTCTTAAATTGTCTTAAATAAGTTACCCTGTAGCTTCATTGCATGTCCCCTAGTCTTTCTATATTCCGATGATGTAAACAGTCGATCTGCGTTTACCCATTTGACTTCATTCATTAATTTCTAGACGTCTATCATACCTCCCCTCAGCCATCTCTTTTCCAGGTTGAAGAACCCTAACCTTGTTAGCCTCCTTCCATCCCCTTTACCATTTTGGTGGCTCTTCTCTGTACTTTTTCTAATAACGCAATATCTTTTTTTAAGAATTGAGTAGGAGCCACCATTTACGTGATTAAAAAAAAACATTAGGAGCAAGGCAGCAGAATTTGTTGGTAGCCACCGAGAGTTGCAGGAATATGAACTTCTCCTGTTATTCAGTGCCTCTCTGCTTGTTTTTTTTTTTGTTGTGGTTGTTGTTAAACCCACCGTGTGGAAAAAAAACCCCTGAAGAACGTAACGGTGGAACTGAACACTGGGCTGAGGAGTTGCCGCGTGCAGCACTTCGCTTTCCTTAAATATGTTTTGGTTTTGTATTTTTTCAGTGAGAGAAACTGGTGCCGTTGGCTTGAGAAGCCTTAGGTAGAGCAACGCGGGAACGCCGCAATGGTTGAAAGCAGACTTTCCGCTTTTTTTTTTTTTTTTAAAGAAAAACCACATTGCTTAACTGAAGCGCCGACACTAATAAAACGCTAAAATAAATAAAGACATTACAACGAAGTCCGACGGAGGAGGTGAGAACCGCGGCTGACCGACTGCTGCAGTAGTACTACTGAGTGATGAGGTGATGAGACAGAGAGCGGGACCGCGAGGCGGGAAGGTGTACGCATGCTCAGGAGAGAGCCGGCCCGGCACTGGTGCTGTCATCGGAAAACACCAACGGATTCAATGCTCGGCAGCCCTAAAATCCCTCTGAGGTATTAGTGGGCAGCGCCGGCCTGGTTCCTATTCAAACTGTGAAAAAATCAAGTTAGGTCTGGATCTAACTTGAGTCTTTCACTTCTGGCACAGACATGACCGGCGCTACAGGAGCTTGTTTAAGTCGTCACTATCAAGTAGGTAAAACGCTGGATCCAAGACTCCGATTTAAGGTCGTATTCCCGAGATCTGCGAGGGGAGGGGATCCAGTTTTTACCCAGACACTTTGTATGGACCTACAAGGGTGTTACTTTGCTTTTTCTTTTTCTTTCCTGGGTAACCCTTTGAGCATTGCTCCCCACATGTGTGAGCTAATACAGAATTCATTTATGATTTATTTCTTTTCTTCTGGTTACTTTTGATATGTAATTGTCTACTTGCTTTTTCATATTTTTCTTTTGTAACTGCATTGCTTAATGTGTATAACTGCATAAGTCAATAAAAATGAAAATATATATTAGTAGGTAGATGGGCTTGTATTTTAAGAGACTTATTTTGCTCTGCAGTCATAGACCATTTTAGAATAAAAAATAACTTCGGTTTAAATGACCAATGTGAAGGAACCTTACTGTTTTAGATACATACAGCCACATCTAGAGTGAATAGTACCTTAAAGGTGCTTAAATTGTCAGAAGACTTCCCAAAGGGGTAGAGGTGTAGATACAGGTGGAGCGAGGCAGAGCCTAAATGGAGCCACACAATTTAGAAGGGGGGGGGGGGTGTAGCGTCTGTGCAAGTTATTTCCTTCCATCACGCACAGATCTTGACATAGGAACAAAAAGGACTGGGGTGATTAGTTTAGGCCGAGGACATAGCGGGTGATCCATTCCTGAGCAGAAGCGGTAGCAAAACTCGGTAAGGAGCCTGCAAGCCCTCTGGCACTGCGTCTGCGCTACTTCCTCGTTTCGCTTGGATTTCCAGGAAAGTGTATTTGCTGCTGCTGCTCCTCCTCAGGATCGTTCACAAGATGGGGGTTGGGGGAACAGGTTTGCCTAGATGCGCCTTCAATTGAAAACCGACCCTGCCATCCATACTTTTGTTTAGAGTTATTCCTGCTATTGTTTCGTTGAAAGGTAACGGTTATTTACGTTTGCTTTGATTCAAAAAGTGAGGAGGGGGACCTGCAAGGAGTGGCAGCTACAAAAGGTGGGGGTAGTCTTCATGGAGCAGTAGATAAAAACTCTTGCCACCTCAGAACTGAAAACAAGAATACCGAGAATTGAATGTAATGTGGGGGAGAAGTTTGCGTTGCAAAGGACAATTAACTAATTAGCACTCTGGGCAGGAAGTAGCCTTGTAGAAATCCGATCTGGGTGGAGGGCAGAATCAGCTGCCGGAATTACTATCACATCTCCAGTGGCAAGTTGCTGTTCGGGCCCGAATGAACACCCGGAACATCCTCTGGACTCCCTGATAACATCTTTGTGCCTAGCGCCGCCACGAGGACAAGGGAAATTCTTGACAGGTTGCGAAAGGTCAAACGACCAGCGTAAAGCTGCAGATGAGCACCTCACACACAAAAAAGCGAAGAGATCGCCGTGAGTGACCCTGGACAGACTACATCGTTCTAGTGACCCAATTCAACGTCTTAATCCGCTTTAAACCGAGTTTGGGATGGAGGCAGAGAAAGGAGAGCGATCTCGTTCATGAATGCGGTTTCCGATCCGAATGAATCCGCAATAAATCTCTCTGACCGGGAAATACAACAGGAATAAACCGGGAGATCTCGCCTACCAGGCTTTCACGGTAGTTTTCTGAATGGGCGATGGCAGTGGGGAATTCTTATAAAAACGAGCAATTACCGTTCTCGCACAGCTTCTTTACCGCTGCTTACATCTAGGTAGCCAAGTGGAGTAACAGGGTAGTCCCAATACTGGGGTGGGAAGAGAGAAGCATAGGACTTACGTGCAAAGCTTTAGCCGCAAGAGACTGGTAATCCTCCGGTAAGCACTCGGAACTCAGCGGCCAGTGACTGCTGGGCTTCGCCTCCTCAGCATAGGGTATCTGGAGAGAGACTGGGCACAGCACCACCCAGCGCCCTGTCGAGCACCAAAACCCCAGAGGTGGGAACAAGGAAACTGCTACCGTTGGGTGGAGTGCAGCTGCATCACCTCGGCTCAGCCAGACCCTCCCACCTGCTCCGGGTTTTGCACCGTTGCACATGGATGCAAAGTTCAGACTTTTTACTGGGATCAGAATTACACATCCATGTACGATGGGGTGACAACCCTAGTTTCCGGCGAAAATATTATTTTCCCTTCCTTTTCCTCTAAATATGATGCGTTAATTCCTAAAGAAATTAATCGGTGTCTTTAAGTATTTGAAGGTACCTCCCAGCACTATACCAAAGAGGGCTGAATTAGCACAACTTTGAAACTTGCTACAATCAAATGAGGTGGCTGCGCTATTTGTCATCAGGGTGCCGTGCAGGCTTCAAACTTCATGACACCCTGGGTGACTAGAACATTGACAGCTGAAGAACTGGGCACTCGGCGAAAGGCAGGGTATTCTTTTAAAGCATAGACATGGGAAGGAGACCATAAAGAGAGAATGTTCAATATACTGTTACTTAAAAAACTAAGGGTCTTGTTTACAAAGCCGCGGTAGCGATTCGAGATCGTTATCGGAGCCGCGGCTTTGTAAACAAGCCCCTAAGTTAAAATAAGAAGTGAATCACCTATCCTTGTTATTTTGTCCTTGGTGTCTCTATGTTTTGTATCTCTGTATTATAGTTTATCCTTAAATTACAAATCAAATGGGAGTATATCAAATATGCAAATAAATAAATTCACTAGAGCTGAAACTTAGAAGGGGGAAAATGAGAAAAGAAGGGAGAAGGCCGGAGGCCAGGGCCTGTCCATTCGAGTATCAGGCACCAGTTCTGAGCCTACGACATAAATTTAAAAGCACAGCCCAGAATAGGAAGAGGTAAATAAACACAAAGGAGCCTTAGAGGGGGAGGGGAAAGCCTGGAATAAGCACAGAAAAGACTTAAATGGATGGATGGGAGGGAGGGGCGGTAAATAAAAACAAAGGATCCTTAGCTGGAGAGGGGAAAGCCTGGAATAAGCACAGAATATGAGCATGAGAGGCTGGCAGAAGATCAGCCCGGCAGCAGAGTGTTGAATAGACTGAAGGGGAGAGAGATGATTCAGAGGGGAGACCAGCACAGAGTAGGTTACAAAAGCCAAGATGGAAGGTGACTAAAGAGTGGATAAGTGTCTAAGTAGTGTGTTCAGAAAGGAGCAAGTGGATTTTGTTGATGTTATAGAGAAAGAAATGGCAGGTCTTAGCTATCAGATGAATGTGTGCGGAGAAGGAGTCAACGATTACCCTAAGGTTGCAAGCCAAGGAAACAGGGAGGAGTAGAGTTAGCCACAGAGAAGGAAGAAGGGAAGAGGAGGTTTTAGAGGTAAAAATAAGAAGCTCAGTTTTGGCCTGGTTCAATTTCAAGTGGCGGTGAGACATCCAAGCAGCAATATCAGAAAGGCAGGCCTGGGGGGGGCGGAGCCTGATGTCCAGCGGGTAAGACGCTTCGCGCTGAAGCTCCCGAGAGGCCTACTTAGAATCCTGACTTAATACCTATACAAACTTACAATTTTGCTCCGAGCTGACCGGGGTACCTCGGGGGGGATGGCGGCCCATAAACCAGCGCGCTTGGACTTCGGGTCTCCTTCTTCTTCTCACGGAAAACGCTCCAAAACAGAGGTGTCCTCCCCACAGAAGATGGTTCCATTTCGTGAAAACCCCGAAATGCACCTGGAGATTTTAGAGGAAATACGCGGCGTGAAGGAATTGGTGCAGTCCAATGGAGAAGCGCTTCGAGCCATGCGAGAAGACTTTGGAGTGCTCCAGGACCGACTTGAAAGTCTCTCATTACGGCAGGACAATATGGCGGGGGTCCTTGACTCGCACGCGGTGCGCTTGGGCAAACTGGACAAGGCTGAGCGCCAGATACAGAATCTTCAAAAGGAGTTAGAAGATAGCAATAATCGAGCCCGTCGCAACAATGTGAGGCTCATTGGAATACCGGAGGGGGTGGAAGCAGGAGATATAAGAGAATTCCTGCTCAAAACTCTTCCCTCCTTGCTGAAGATCACTTTTCATAGAGAACTGGAAATCGATCGTGCACACCGTGTTCCTACCCACATGGCGCTCAACCGAACGACCCCCCGACCTATTATCTTTCGCTTGCTACGATATCAACAAGTGGAACAAATTTTAAATGCTGCCCGGGCGAATCATCATTTGGAATTTGAAGGTCACAAAGTCTCCTTCTTCCCTGATTTGGCAAAGCCTACCGTTGACCGTCGGAAGAAACTCCTTGCTTTTCGCCCTCGACTTCAACAGCTACAGGCTCGCTTTGGCCTGTTGTATCCAGCGAAGCTCCGAGTGACTCTCCACAACCAAACCAGGACATTCGAAGATCCTGATCTACTATCAACATTTTTAGACTCCAAAGAAGCAGAGCAGATGCGTTAATCCAAAAATTTGGACCTTTTATTTGCCGGCTCTGTCCGCCATTTTGAAGGGCCCGATGCGGCGGTCATAGTCAAGCACAGAGACTACCTGGACTTTCTTTCTTTCTCTATATGACTTTTCAGTTTTTTGGTCTCCTATCCCTCCATGATGTGTGCCTTGGTCGGATTCGGAGCACGCACAGTCCTACAGGTTATGTGTTTTTTCAATTGCGGCCTTCTCTGGGGTTTCTCCCCGCAGACACATGGTCGCCAGTAATTTCTGGGGTTCTGCTTCTTCTCTACCGCACTGCGGTTTTTCTTTTTTAATGTGGGGCGCTTCATTGTATTATATTAGCTTATTTTCTTTTATGTCATGTGTACAGTCAGATACAGTCAATATGAGGGACATTGTGAAATTATGTGCGCTATCATGCTCAGAATTTTTAACTTTTCTGAATGGCCTTATGTAAAATCTTATCACTCAACGTAAAAGGCATTAATAGTCCAATCAAAAGAAAGAAAATCCTTAGCTATCTTAGCCATGAGCATGCTGATTTAGTGTTTCTTCAGGAAACGCATCTAAACTCTGCTGAAACACTGAAACTCAATGCTAAGCCTTACATGGTGGCTGCCTATTCTCCCGCCGTTTCCAAACGGTGCGGGGTAGCCATTCTGGTTAAGAAGTCTTTGCAAGCTACTGTAATTGATACTAGCGCTGACAAGGAGGGTAGATGGGCCCGTGTACACCTTAAGGTTGGAGATAGTGAATTCACGTGTATTTGTATTTATGCCCCGAATGTGGACAGCCCTGCTTACTATGCAAGTATTGCGCAGTTGGCACAGGCCTCTGCCAATGCTCCATTAATACTTGGTGGTGATTTTAATCAAGTGTTAGACCCTTTGATAGATAGGCAGCCGCCTAGAACGAGTAGTCCACCCAAGAGTCTTGCTACCCTTAAAGCTCTGATGCAAGATCTTGCGCTGGTAGATATATGGAGGCTGCTTCACCCCTCCGACTTAGAGTTTACTTTTTTTTCTGCCCCCCCATCACTCCCAATCTAGAATAGATTTCTTTCTCATTTCCAAAGCATTGATTTCTCAAGTGGACACGACTAGGACTCATCCTCTCCATATTTCAGATCATGCTGCCATATCTTTATCATTACATGTCACTGCGCGGGACGATTCTCCCCGAGCTTGGTTTTTTGATAGATCCCTACTAGGTCAAAAAGATTTTCAGGTTGATATAAAGGCCGCTATCCAAGACTATTTTCATTTTAACTCACCCCATGACACAGCGAGCTGGGCTTGGTGGGAGGGTTTTAAAGCATCTATCCGCGCAACTATAACTAGCTATCAAATTTGGCAGGGGAAACAAAGAAAGCAGCACTTACTGATTCTAGAGCAGCAGATACAAGCTGGGGAGCGTCTCCTCACGTCCCGTACTGACCCATGTATTTTACTCCGTTTACAACGCTTGCGTTTTCAATATAATCAGCTTTTGTACACTGCTGCTGTTAAAAATATAGAATCACAACAAGGGATATATTACCGGGAAAATAACCGTGCTGGCAAATTATTAGCAAATGCCCTAAAAGGTCAAAAAGAAGCCAAGCGTGTTACCGCCCTCCGTAATCCGTCGGGGGGGGGGGCTTGGTCACTAAAGATACAGAAATCTTAGAACTCTTTCGTGATTTTTATACTCGGCTTTATCAATCTGAATGTGATTTTGAGCCAGAAGTATTCGAACGCTTACTTTCAGGGGTACAAAGACCGACCCTATCTGACGAAGATAGAGTGGCCATGGACAAACCATTTACTTTATCAGAAATTCATTCTGCTATCAAGAAATGTGCCTCAGGTCGAGCCGCAGGCCCAGACGGCCTCCCTGCTGAATTCTACAAAACCTTTCACGCTGACCTAGCTCCAGTTTTGAAACTTTATTTTTCTGCTCTGGCCGAGGAGGGTTCTCCTTCTGGGTCCTTTTCAATGGCAAATGTAGTAGTTTTTGAGAAAGAGGGGAGAGACCCGCAACTAACAGCTAATTATCGTCCCATTTCCCTCCTAAACGCGGACTATAAAATATTTGCCACCATTCTCTCCACCCGGCTCTCTGATAGGATGTCTACCTTAATACACCCAGATCAATGCGGTTTCATTCCTGGTAGATCAACTGCTGACAATGCTCGGACTCTATGTCATGTACTGACTGCCGCAGTTAATCTTGATCGCCCATTTGTTGGCCTCTCACTTGATGCTGAGAAGGCCTTTGATCGTTTAGAGTGGCCCTTCCTGTTTGCAGTCCTCCGCTGGTACGGTTTCGGAGAAGGTTTTCTCCGCTGTCTCCGCACCATGTATGCACAGCCTACAGCCAGTATATGTGCCAATGCTTTAAAGTCTCAGCCTTTTCCCCTTCAACGCGGTACTCGCCAGGGATGCCCACTGTCTCCACTTCTTTTCGATCTTGCACTCGAACCCTTGGCTTTACTAATCCGGCAATCGGAGGAGATTCATGGAGTCCCCTTCTCCCATAGGGAAATCAAAATTTCAGCGTATGCTGATGACCTTATGCTTTTTGTCTCTATAGACTCAGTACCGGCTGTCCTAGAGCAAATTGGTAAATACTCACAACTGTCCGGTTATAAGATAAATTGGACCAAGTCGGTAGCCTTTCCATTAAATCCTTTGCTTCATCAGGCAGATATGCAACCCTTTCCCTTTTTATGGCAACCTCGCATGGTCAAATACCTTGGGGTTCCACTATTGTTCTCCTTTGGAAGACACTATCTCCTTCAATGCCAAAGACTTAACCTCTAAAGTCCGGGCGCTTACTCACCGTTGGACTCCTTTAACCCTTACCTGGTGGGGTCGCTTAGAAACCATAAAAATGATGATTGTTCCGAAAGTGAATTATATTTTAGAAATGTTGCCCTGTCTCTTACCTCGACGTACATATAAAGATATAGAGGGCCTTCTGACTAGATACTTATGGCAAAACAAGACACCTAGGATAGCGAAACATAAGCTGCAAGCAGATAAGGAAACTGGGGGTGTCAGATTCCCTGATTTCCTGAAGTACCATCAATCTTTTCTTCTCAAACAAGGCGCTCGTTGGCTGGACGATCTAGTACCGAGTAGACCTGTGTGGCTAGACATAGAAGAGGACCTTTGCAAACCGATTCCTCTTACTTTTCTCCCTGGTATGACTCTCCCATCAGACTCCCACTATCCACCAATGCTTTTAGACACTTTAGGTGCCTTTAATACTCTTATGCAATCTTTAGACTCCCGACTCTGTCCGTTAGACAGGCTCCCGCTTTGGTACAATACTCGATTTCGAATACAAAGTAAGCCGATGGCGTGGAGCCCCTGGTACACTAGGGGCATTTGGACTCCTAACCAGTTGTTCCATGATGGTCGCTGGAAAACGTTTAGTGCATTGCAAATTGAATTTGGTCTCCCAGCGAAACACTACTTTCAGTTGGTGCAACTTCAGCATTGCCTTCGGAGTGCTAAGGTGCTCCCGCCATCGGCATCCCCTACACAAGGTTGGTCGGAGACTATCCGATCTATCGGTAGTTCACCGGGGGTAGCATCCAGTTTTTACAAAACCTTATGTAATGCTATAACTAGAGATACCCCTATAGCGCAGAAAGCATGGGAGAGAGAATTGCATGTGACTTTAACCCCGGAGCAATGGAGCCTTGTCTGGAGTAGAGTGACACGGGTTTCCCGATCCGCCTCACTCACTCAGACACTCTTCTTTCTAGCCCACCGGTGTTTTTACACTCCTGACAGATTAGCCAAATGGAACACTGCTCAGGGCAATAGTTGTTGGACATGCCATGCGGCCATTGGTTCACTACCTCATGTTATGTATGAATGTCCCGCACTACAGTATTACTGGCGTCGGGTCTGGGGTCGTATCCAGTCTATTTTGCACTTTCAAGAGCCCCTTTCTTGGAGGATAGTGGGACTTCGCTCAGCTGCGGGGATCCCCTCTCTTCCAAAAACGGCTTACTTCCTTTTGGACTTTATGCTTGGCATTGCTATATCCCTAATTACGAAATACTGGAAAAATAGCTCCCATCTGAGCCCCAATGAATGGTGGAATCATGTCTGTCTCTACAGTAAATATGAACAAATACCTCGTATGTTTGCTTCCCCCGTTCAGACTCCTCATCATCGGTCTAAATGGAAGTTGCTCAATGACTATGTACATTCTGCTAAATGCTCTCATCTGACTGTCTAAATTTGTATATATCTCTGTCCCATGACCATTCTGTATCGTAGATACTCTTTTGATCGTTTTGATGTACAATCACTGTTGTTTGGAAGCGCTCACATGCTGACATAATCGGCTAGAGAAGAAGCATGGGGGTGGGGGGTAATTGGGTTTACTTTTCCTTATTGTATACTTGTTTTGTCTCCTTTGGTGTGTTGTTTCTTTTGTTTGTTGTAAAATGAAAATAAAAGTTTCAAAAAAAAAGAAAAAAAAAAAAAAGAAGAAAGGCAGGCCTGGATTGCCGGAGAGATTTCAGGTGTAGAGAGGTAGACCAAGGGAAAACCCTAGATGTGGTGTATTTAGATTTCAGTAAAGCCTTTGACACTGTTTATAAGTCGCCTGTGAGGAACAAACTGAGCACCCTAGGGATGGACCCTAAAATGACTGCTTGGGTTAGAAATTGGTTGGGTGGGAGGTGACAAAGAATACAGGTAAATGGAGCTCACTCAGGAGAAGGATGTTACCAGTGGTGTGCCCCAGGGATCTGTCCTTGGTCCGATTCTTTTTAACATCTTTGTTAGTGATATAGCGGAAGGGCTGTTGGGTAAGGTTTGCCTCTTTGCGGATGATACCAAAATCTGCAATAGACACCCAAGAAGGTGTAGATAATATGAGGGATCTAGCTAAGCTTGAAGAATAGTCTAGAATTTGGCAGCTGGGATTTAATGTTAAAATTGTAAGGTCATGCATTTGGGCTACAGCAAGCCAAGAGAGCAATATAGTATAGGGGGTGAAGTACTTTTGTCCACTAAAGAAGAGCGGGACCTAGGCGTAGTTGTGTCTGATGATCTTAAAGTAGCTAAACAGGTAGAAAAGGCAACGGCAAAAGCTAGAAGGATGCTTGGTTGCATACGGAGAGGAATGGCTAGCAGAAAAAAGGAGGTGATAATGCCTCTGTATAAGTCTTTGGTGTGACCTCATTTGGTGTACAGTGTGCAATTCTGGAGACCGCACCTTCAAAAGGATATAAACAGGATGGAGT
This sequence comes from Ichthyophis bannanicus, assembly GCA_033557465.1. Classification (NCBI taxonomy): domain Eukaryota; kingdom Metazoa; phylum Chordata; class Amphibia; order Gymnophiona; family Ichthyophiidae; genus Ichthyophis; species Ichthyophis bannanicus. The sequence continues at coordinate 305,030,795 of CM066039.1, forward strand.
CAGTACAGAGGGTGACTACTAAAATGGTTATTGGTCTTCATTATAAAGCATATGAGGACAGACTCAAGGATCTTAATATGTACACCTTAGAGGCAAGACAGGATAGAGGTGATATGATTGAGATGTTTAAATACCTCCGTGGCATAAATGTACAGGGGGAGAGCCTCTTTCAATTGAAAGCAAATTCTGCTACGAGGGGACATGGGATGAAGGTGAAGGGGGATAGATTCAGGAGTGATATGTGGAAATATTTCTTTACAGAAAGAGTGGTGGATCCGTGGAATAGTCTCCCAGTGGAGGTGGTAGAGATGAGGACGGTATCTGAATTAAAAAAAAGCATGGGACAAACACAGAGGATCTCTAAAGGAAAAAAGGGGACTGTTGTAGTTGTTGATATGGAAGGACAGACTAGATAGGCCATGTGGTCTTTTTCTGTCATATTTCTATGTTTCTAGATCTGTGTGTGTCATCAGCATAAAGATGGTACTGAAAGCCATGGGAAGAGATGAGTACACCAAGGTAGTTTGAACTACTTTCAAACTCATCCACAACTTAGCACCATCCTTCCTAAACACCCTCGTCAGTTCACAACCTCCTACCAGAAACAGACGAACCACCTACGCCAACATCCTCCACACACCACCTGACTTTAAATCTACCAAAGCCAGCACCAGCAACAGGGCTTTTTCATATGTAGCACCAACACTATGGAACCAACTCCCACCAGAGCTACGAGCTAGCAGTGACCTGACAGACTTTAGAAAAAAGCTCAAAACACACATTTTCCAAAACCATTTCAATCTGATCTAATCACACATATGCAACACAGGAAGCCTATCTTGTATGAATGTAATATGTAAAGGCTTATATGTACATATGTAAATGACTTCCCCTATAACTAAGAAAAGTTAATTCTGTGTGATCTGTAAATGATGTACATATGTAAATGATTTCCCCTATAACTAAGAAACGTTAATTCTGTGCATTCTGTAAATAACTTCCCCATAGCTAAGAATTGTTAACTCTGTGTGATCTGCTTCTAAAACCAATCTGTATGCATACAAAAATTGTACCTGCCTTGATTCGGCAGTTTCTCAATGTAATCCTACCCTCTTCTGATCGCTGGAAGGAGCGGGATACAAATGCTTGCTAAATAAATAAATTAATAAAATAAATAAAGGTACTGGGTATAGAGAGAAAAGGAGTGGACCCAAGATAGATCCTTGGGGTACACTAACTGAGAGCGGGATAGCAGCAGAGGAGGATCCACCAGCATAAACACTGAAAGAGCAATCTTGAAGAAAAGAGAACCAGGATAGTACAGGGCCCTTAAAAACCAAGCAAGGAGAAGGTTGTGGTCAACAGTGTTAGAAGCTGACATCCTGCTGTCCATGGAGAAGTCCTGGTAACAGGTAAGTAACTTTGTTTTCTGTTTTATTTTCAACCTTTATTCTTTAGAGAAAAAAATATGCAAATTCCAGTACAGCTGGGGTGAGCACAGAGAGGAATCTGCTTGTCAAGAAAGGACAATAGACCTGCATTCCAATACCAGAGATCCAAATTACTTCCCGCTTTACTCTGCTTCTCTCCTCCTGCAAATAAGGATGCTCTGTGCTTATCCTAGGCTTTACCACCCTCCCTTTAAGTCTTTTACCCATCTTCTCAAATCACTTCATTGGCTCCCTATCCATTTCTGCATCCAATTCAAACTTCTCTTGCTGACCATTCACTCTGCAGCTCCTCAATACCTTTCCTCTCTTCTCTCTCCTTGGGAACTCTGCTCTTCTGGCAAATCACTTCAATCTGTGCCCTTCCCTTCTATTGCTAACGCCAGACTTCACTCCTCTCATCTTGCTGCTCCTTATGCCTGGAACAAACTACCTGAGTCTATAGCAGGTGCCTTCTCTTGCCCTTTTCATATCCAGGCTGAAAACTCACCTGATCTCCTTTGTGTTTTGTTACCATGCCCCCTGGATGTATCCCATGACTACAGCTACTGTGTTGTCGGTCTTGACTAGATTGTCTCTTAAATGTGTCTGTGCAGGGCTGTGTACATCTTGTAGTTCTATCCAAATGCTCAGTAGTAGCCACATATGAGTATCGTCATCTGACGGCACCCGGGCAGAGGAAATCTCTTAGGACTCCTCTTCAGCATGAGCAGGTAGTCTGTACCCTAGAGCCATTCAAGTCTTCCCTCAGGGTGTCCCCTGGGCAGGTTCATCCAAGGGAGGGGGAGGGGGGGGTGTATGTGGCTGATTTATGCTGCTGTCCACAGAGGACAAAAAGGAAAAAACTCTATTAGAAATGAACAGGAATGGAGCACAACCAGAGGAAATGCAGGGAAGCAATAAGTTGATTGCTAAAGAAACAGAGACTGTAAGAAAATCTAGTCTAAATAGGGTAACTTATAACAAAAGGCAATGCAGTGTAATATCCAGCAGGAGAGGTGCGTGCTGTGATGAACAGCTGTGGTGCCTTGCTTCTATCACTTTAGACCTAGAAGGTGTGGGTACAGTCCAGGGTGTGCAAGAGACACTTCTCTGTTGTGTGCGGTTCTGGGCAGAATGAGAGCACAATACGCTGATTGAGATGGAAGGAGGACACCACCTTAGGAAAAAAACTTTGGGGTGAGTCCCAAGGATGACATCATGAAGGAAAAATGTGTATGGAGGTTAATTTACCCAGGGCTGACCTGTCCACTAGATGGACACTTAGGATGGCAGACCTTGGCTGGCACACCTGGGAAATAGAGGCTTGAAGGAGGCATCCAACGGAGAGAGCATATGCCCAAGTCTTGTAGGCTCTGAAGAGCTGAAGGGAGCCTGTGCCCCCTTTCTTCTGGTGCAGAAAATCTATTTTGCATACAGTGAAACCCTTTCTCCAATAGTAGGTACAGAGCAGAACTAAGGCATTTCACCAAAGAGCCCAATATACAAGAAAAAAAATAATCTGAGTCCAGTGTCATCTCATTAACAGCCTCTCCACTACGAGGCAGACTAAAATAACACAAAACCCTAATGACAATAGCATCTAAAATTAACAGAATAAGGAGCCTATCCTTACAGAGCAGCAGTTCCTCTGGGGAGGCTCTGGAGTGGGCCCTGAAGTGTGGTGTCACCGGAGATTCCAGTGCAGAGTCAGACTTCTGAAAGAACCTTAGCTGCTGCTTATAGTGGCTCTTCAAGGCCTTTGCAGTCGGAGTCGTTGTGCTCCGGGCCAACACATCAGAGGCAGCAGTCATGTGGGTCAGCAAATGACATTTTGCCACACCAGTCACATTTTTTGAAGCCACTGGAGGCCGTACATGCATATGACTGTATGTATGTTCAAACTCAAGATTAACATCCAACAAATTAAGCCATATGATGAAGCCAGAAAGTACCTCTTCCAAACCATGAAAACATTATTAATGTACTGTCTACATTTTTACAGTGTGGGCAAACTATGCTCACGTTGTTTGGTTTCTACAGACTGCACAGATGATATTTCTCAGCTATTGTGATTTTAAGCTAAGCTTTTAATTTCATCTAGAGCATTATAATTTCGGCCTCATGTTTTTAATGCTTGAGCACAACATGCACAAGTAATAAAAGTACTGATGTTCCAGTGGTTTTCACTGCATGCTGGGGTTTTTTTTTCTGTTACTGCATCAACATTCAGTTGCTTTCTTTGTAGTTGGGCATTATGAGAGCACAGGGGAGTTTGCTCCCTTAGTGGGTCCTTCACAGATTCCAATTGATGAATCGGATTTTTTTTTTTTTACCCCTGTTACGTCCTACAATTAAAAACAGAAAATTAAGTGTGTTCCAACACATTACATACAGTATCACAGTGAGGTATTTTTTATCATTGGTTTTACCTGTAGGACTCTTTGGGTTTCAGTGTAGTGGGTTTAGTTCCCCACCCCCTTCTTTTTATACTAAAGGTCATGTCTTCCTTGTTCCCTTTATATGTTTTGCCCTCTCTTCTTTACAACATGTGCATACCTCACATAATCACTACTTTCTGTTAGTTACATTTATTTATTTTATTATAATTTTCAATACAATCCAGAAAATAAACATCTGAATAAGAATCAGCAATACAAAAGAAAATATACAGTAAACCAATATACAGAAAACAAACAAATCAACTGGAATAGACCACAATACGTTGCGCCCTCCCATATGGATCCAAGAAATATCAACAATTGGGGGGGCTGGGGTAACTCCCATATCGGCTACCATGTAAAGATATCTTTGCTCCTATGATATCTACTTATTGCTCTGTTAATGTTTAATTTCATTCTGTGGCTCTGATTGGATAACCTTTTAATCGTCCCTTCTTGGCACTTTTGTATTTGGTTTTAACAGTCACGTTTTTTTAAATTGTCACATACCTTGATTTACATTGTTCGGCTTTTAATAGTGGTTTTTAATGATTTTACATTCATTCTGCTTTTTAATTCTATTGCATCATTATTATTGTTCATGGATATGTTTCTTTGTACATTTTTATGTAGTGTCGTTGTCTAGTTTTTATCTTTGAGGTGTGTGCCCCCTAAGGGAGGCATTGCCAAAACACATTAGTCTTGGGAGCAGTACCATAATCCAGGCATCAGAAAACGTCTTCAACACAACAGGGTAGTACAACTGAGACACTGGACTTAGCTCTTATACATCTGTATCTTTTGTTCTAGTCACAAATCCCGTTTTCAAAAGCTCTCTTCTAATATCTCACTACAGCAATTCAGGCTGTGTGCTTACTTTGAGTGTCTCATGGTGGCGAGGTCTGCCAGTAGCTATCACAGTTGGATAAAATTGCTTGGTGAGTGTGCAAGTCCACCCAAATGTATAGCAATAAAAGTTTATTACACAAAAACAAAACTATAGACACTTTTTTATTGGATGAACTTTCAATACTTCAACCCCTTTTTATTGGACCAATTTTCCTTCCTCGGATCAGGAAAGCAAAAGATGGTTCATAGACCTGGTTTCTCAGATGAATGCTAAGCCCCTCCCCCTTTTTTTTTGGTCTCCCTTCAGCTATCCATGTTATAGGATTTGGATGTCTTAAAGTACTGTCGCGTCTTCTCCAAGGTTGCTTACTTTTATCAAATTCCAAAGGGATAAAAAGAAAAGAGAGGCCAGATTTAATATAAACAAGACTGAGGACATTAGGCAGAGAGTATTGTAGCATTTTGCAGCTTTTCACAGATAAGATTCTGGTGCCTTTCGATGTCAAGGTTTGGTCAGAGACACAACTCCTATTAGAGAGGCTGAAATACAGTATATGTGCTTCCACAAAAAGGGACACATGCACAGCTTGTGCCCTGCTTATCCTATCACTATTTCAGTTCTGCTGAGGGGGCCTGATCAGTCTCTTTCCTCTGCGGAAGCACTTCTCACTGCCCTAGTCCTTTTAACAGAGCAAAAAGGACAGATGTTCCTGATTTTAGAACTATCCCCTAGTCTCCATCCCCCAATTCCAGCAATGGGGACAAACAGTAGAAAAAAATTAGTGATTGAAAATGGCAGTGTTTAGAACTTACATCCATTAGGTTTATGTTTTGCACAGTATTGTGGAAATACATCACCATTTCTATTTCTGTCAATCTGTCTGCTTGGAAGTGATGTTGCCGTCATAGGACAGATAGAAGCAAACCCTGCTGAGTAACAGGAGAGTTTTCAGACACACACATATCTGGAGAGTGAAGAATATCCTCATCCTCCTCCAAACCAAGAACAAAACACCACCAGGACTACATCTTCCAAAATTCTGAGGGAGAAAGATAGATAAGGGGCAGTGTGGTCATGGGGTCTCTGCCCTCAATAAAGGGAATTGACTATTTGAAAGATAGACAGCATATCAAATACATGTGGAGTGAGGAGAGGTAAATAGGGCTCTGGCTTCTAGGACCCAGCCAGGCTAGTGAAGCAGGAGAAATTCCCATGAGCAGAGGACTGCAAAATAGAAAGCAAAGCAGGAAAAGTATCTGGCCAAGATGGGCTTCTTAAAACACTGGATTTTTCTCGTTTTCCTTTCCCTTCTGCATTGTGTTAACTTCAGTTAGTAGGATGTAGGCAGCCTGACAATGGGCAGAGCTTAGGCAATCTAACAGTTTAAATAGGAAGGGGGGTATTATCCCTTTTCTTTCTAGCTTTAGCAGTTCCAGCTAAGGTAGTGTAATTACTCACGTGTAACAGGTGTTCTCCAGGGACAACAGAATCCGTCCTCACATGTGGGCAATGTGGAGGAGTGGCCTAGTGGTTGGGGCAAGGTACTTCAGGCAGGAAGTTCAAATCCCACTAGAGGATAGCAACTTTGGGCCAGAAGGACTGGGGTTTCTAGTCCCACAGGTGCTCCTTGTGGTCTTGGGCAAGCCACTTAACCCTCTATAGCCCATGTTCCCTATAAAATAGTTATCTCCAAGTTACAATGCCCTGTTCAAAGTAATTTCAGTTTGTTCAATGTAAACCGCACTGATGCAGAATAGCACAGTATAAGAGAATGTAAATAAATAAATATCAGCATCAACAGAGCTCACATGGAACATTTCCTCAGCTTTCAAAGAAAGCCTTTGGGACATGCTACTACATATGCGTGGTCCCCATCCCACCCAAGAGTGCCATCATGCTCAGTCAGATGGCATAGCTAGAAGAAGAATAAAAACTAAAACAAGGGAGGGAGGCCTGATTCCTGCTGTCCCTAGAGAACACCTGTTACAGGTAAGTAACTCTGCTTGTTCCTGGAGAAAGCGTAAAGTCAGTCCTCACCTATGAGACTCCCTATCTCCAGGCTGCCAAGGACCGAACCACAACAGCATCCAATTGGGTAGTCATGAGTTACAGAAGGTGAGTCCTCACTGACAGACTCTGCAAGACCCTAGTGTCATAAGAACATAAGATATGCCATACTGGGTCAGACCAAGGTCCATCAAGCCCAGTATCCTGTTTCCAACAGTGGCCAATCTAGGTCATACGTACCTAGCAGTTTCCCCAAGAGACACAGGTTCCACAATGCTTGTACTGGGTCAAGCATTGAAATCCTGGGTCCCTTCTTAATAATGGTTTATGGACCTTTCCTCCAGGAACTTGTCCAAACCTTTTTTAAACCCAGCTACACTAACAGCCTTTACTACATCCTCTGGTAACAAATGCCAGAGTTTGATTACACGTTGAGTGAAAAAATATTTTCTTTTATTAGTCTTAAATAGTTTACCCTGTAGCTTCATTGCATGTCCCCTAGTCTTTCTATATTCTGATAAGGTAAACAATCGATCAACATTTACCCGTTCCACTCCGTTAATTAATTTATAGACTTCTATCATATCTCCCCTCAGCCGTCTCTTTTCCAGGTTAAAAAGCCCTAACCTTTTTAGCCTCTCTTCATAGGAGTATCCTTCCATCCCCTTTACCATTTTGGTAGCTCTTCTCTGAACCTTTTCTAATAATGCTATAGCCTTTTTAAGATACGGCGACCAGAATTGCACACAATATTCAAGGTGCGGTCTCACCATGGAACGATATAGAGGCATTATAATAACTTTTGTTTTATTTTCCATTCCTTTCCTTATGATACCTAGCATTCTATTTGCTCTCTTGGCTGCCGCTGCACAGTGGGCCGAGGGTTTTAACATGTTATCCACAATGACACCTAAATCTTTTTCAGGGGTGGTGATTCCTAATGTGGAACCTTGCATCGTGTAACCATAGTTTGGGTTGTTCTTCCCTAGGTGCATAACTTTGCACTTGTCCACATTAAATTTCATCTGCCATTTTGATGCCCAGTCTTCCAATTTATCAAGCTCTTACAATTTTCCACAATCCTCTTGGGTTTTAACAACTTTAAATAGTTTTGTGTCAGCTGCAAATTTGATAACCTCACTCGTTATTCATAAATGACCTGGAAAGTGGAATATGTCAAAAAGCTGCAGCCCCAGCACCGCTCCCTGGGGTACACCACTATTCACCTTTCTCCATTGGGAAAATTGGCCATTTAGCCCACCACTCTGCTTTCTAGTGTCCAGTGCTATCACTCCAGTAGCCTCAACACAGAAGGGTCAGAGGGCAGGAGTTGCCTACCCACCAAGAATATTATAGAGTACTGCCTAGACAAAAACACTGCCCCTGCAGGGCTTGCTCTTCAGGCAGTAGTGAACTACGAATGTATGAATTGAAGACCATGTGGTGGCCTTGCATATCTCCATCGCCAGCAGTGAGTGGAGGTTTGACACAGATGTGCTCAAGGGAGAGGCCAGCTCGCTCATAAGCAAGGGCAATACAGTCCACCACCCAAGTGGACAGAGTTCACTTAGTCACAGGGAGCCCCATTCTGCTGGGGTCACACGACACAAAAAGTTGGAGCATTGGGATGGGCTTGGGTCTCCTGTAAGCAATCCAGTGTATGAAGTACTAGTTCCTCCCTGCCAGCATGAGGCCACAGGAAGGTGGTGGGGAGGACTACCTCTTGATTGAGGTGGAGAGATACCACCTTCAGTAGGAATTTTGGGTGCATGTGGAGCACTACCCTGTTCCTATAGAACCTTGTATATGGTGGATCCACTACCAGGGCCTGGAATTCGCTCATCCTTCAAACGGGCCTGCCATAGAGGTAGATACCCTGGAGTGGTAGGGCTACCCGGAACAGCAGTGAGGCAACAAAGTTGTCTGGGCTGGTGAACAGGTCCATCACGGATTCCCCCCAGAGTTGGAAAAGCTGACCGGCTACCCTGGGATCCAGCTGCCACTCGTGCGGCTGGAGAATTCTGCTGAGTCTGTCTGCCAGTAGATTGTCCTGGACTGGCAGGTACACTGCCTGCAGGAGAATACCCTGGTGGATTGTGTATGACTAGCACCTCCTGACAGAGGGCACGAAATCCCTTGCCCCCGTGTTTGTTCATATAGAACATTGCCACCTGGTTGTCTGTCTGGACCAGCACTAGCTGGTGACACAGGTGCTGACAAGACTCTCAGGACTAGGTATATGGTTCAGAGCTCCAGCGGGTTCATCTGCAGGGTGCTCTCGTCTGATGACCAGTTGCCCTGAGTGCAGAGATCTCCACAGTGGGCTCCCCAGCTGAGCAGGGAGGCGTCCGTGGTGAGGACCCTCAAGGAACTTGGGGCCTGAAAAGGCATGCCCACCTTGAGATGCTGAAGGGCTCTGCAGAAAAAAGGAGACCGAGCAAGATGGCACCCTTGGGCAGAAAGGGGAAAGCTGGGGGGATGCTTCTGCGTGGACTCCATTGGTGCTGATTTCCTGCTTGTTACCAGAGAATACTCCCAAGTTTAACCCCTTTCACCCTCATAGCAGAGCTTGCTTTCAATCAAAAGAGGCTGCTTTCCTGTGCATTTATGCCATGGAGGCATTTAAACGTCTCAGTCATATCACCTTTATCCCACTTTTCCTCTGAAGTGTACATTAATATCCTTAAGTCTGTCCTCATATGCTTTATAATGAAAACCACTAACCATTTTAGTAGCCATCCTCTGCACTGACTCCATCCTGTTGATATCCTTTTGAAGGTGTGGTCTCCAGAATTGTACACTATACTCCAAATGAGGTTGCACCAAAGACTTATACAGAGGCACTATCACCTCCTTTCTTCTGCTGGCTATTCCTCTCCCTATGCACCCAAGCATCCTTCTAGCTTTTGCCATCACCTTTTCTATTTAGCTACTTTAAGAGTCTTGTAAAGAGTCGCCGCCTTGTATCTCCTGGAAAAACCTGGATGTTATCTGCTGTAGGTGAAGGAGATATCCTTCCCTTACCCTCTGCAGTACCCACTGGTCTGAGATGGTGTTGGCCCCCCCTGTGGGCTGGTAAAGGTCTTCTGGGGGAGGGGAGGCTCTGCTCTAGGAGTCAAAAGCTCCCCCCCCCCCCCGGGTTGGGTGGGAGCTGGGACCTGAGGCTCTGGTGCTTTCGCCTTATGAGCCCCATGGCCTTGCCTCTTGGGGTGAGAACCTTGTTGCTGGCCTGAGAAAGGCTGGTAGTGGTGACGTTGTGGGGAAAAAAAACCTTTTCCCCTCAGAAACAGAGGTATTTTCCTTGGTGTTTCCTGCACAGAAGGGATGAGGATTTTAAGAGGGCCTCTGGTGGGTTACATCAGCCTCTATCTCTGCCACCTTGTCAGCTTTGGGTTTGCCGAAAAGGTTCTCCCTGGTGCAGGGGACATCGAGCAGCTTGTCTTGGACCCATTGCTCGAGATCAGAAGACTGTAGCCTGGCTTGGCGTCAGATGCAGATGCCGGCTGCCGTGACTCAAGCCATTGACTCGAGGCAGTCATAGGCTGCTCGGGAGAGAAACTTGGATTCCCAAGGTCAGGGACTGGAACCCCGACAGCTCCTGAGGTAGAGTCTTCAGGTACATATTTATGTACAGTTCATAGGCTTGGATTCGGCACCCCCAGCATACAGCCCTAGTAACACTTGTGCCCGAGGACATCGAGGGCTCTGGCCTCCCTTCCAGGGGGAACGGAGGAGTGGGTCTTGCATGGGTTGGTGGCCTCCGGAGGACATGAGGTCCAAGTCACAGAAACTAGCCAGGGAGGATCGGATTCCCAAGGGACCTCAACTGGCACAGAGGGCTTACCTGAGGCCAGTGGTGTTCAGAGCTCAGCTGGACTGCAGGGAGTCCACATCCTCTGCCCTGATGCCCAGGCCTCCCTTGCAGTTGGAGGTCTGGTCACTGGGGCAGATGATGTGAATGAACTAGCCATCCTTGTCTGTTGCAGGACCAGGATAGCAGTGATGTTCTGCTCCAGGGCCACCATTCTGATTTCCAAGGCTCCTCAGCTTTTGGCACAGGCACAGAGGATCTCTGGCCCAGCACTGGCACTCTCATATAAGTGTCCTCGACCACAGCCTCAAGGAACCTCACAGGGTCTCTGCCAGCCCAGGAATCCTTCGTGAGGACCTTGGAAGGGTGCTTCTCGGAGCCGCCTGAGTCCCTCCGGGCAGTTTCTCCAGTGCAACCTCAGCAGACTGCCACGACGTTTTCTTCATTTTCTCCAGGTCAGAGGCTTTCTCTAAGGAGCTGCCACTGAAGGACTCCAAGGATGCTCGGGCCTCACGGGAAGTGCTTGACTTGGAGCTCTGTGTTGGGGAGGCCGAGTCAGACCTAGGGAACAGTTTTTCCTGCAACTCCAACCTATTTTTGTTGGTCTTAGGTGTCATGGCCTGGCACAGGTCGCAGGAGGTGCTGTCATGATCTGGTCCGAGGTAGCAGTCAAGTGTCTGTCACTGACATTGACTGCAGTGGTCACATTTTTTGGACCCACCGGGGGAACTTGAGGGGAGCATCCAGATGGGGTTGACAATCCCTGGGCAAAAAAAGGCATGAACACCGGTCGAGGCAAGCCTCGATCAAAAAAGGAAAAAGGACCAAGAACAGTGGAGAGATTGGCACAGGCTCGAGGCAGGAAGAGGAACCAGTACGCAAACCAGGAAAGTTATTTTTAAGGATAATTAGCAAGGAGTTTTTCCAGGAACACGGGACAAAAGCTGCTGGGCTCCACAGGGAAAAAGGAGACTAAGCAAGATGGCATTCTTGAGCTGGAAGGAGACCATACATGAGTGGCAGCATGTCCCAAAAGGCTTTCTTTGAAAACTGGGTTAACGCTCCATGCGGACTCCATCGGCACAGACGTCACCCATATGTGAGGAATGACTTCCTGCTTTTTCCAGGAGAATGTTCCCTGTAAAATAGTTATCTCCAAGTTATAATGCCCTGTTCAATGTAATTTCAGTTTGTTCAATGTAAACCGCACTGATGCAGAATAGCACAGTATATAAGAGAATGTAAATAAAAAAAAAAAAAATGCAGCACAACATATGAAGCCCAGATAAGTATGAGATTATCTTTTTTTAGGGCATTTCCCTTCCTGTTGAACATCCTTGGCTTACAAGAAAAAGCAAATGGTCCTTAAAGAGATGTCAACTAGTGCCAAAAGTTACACTCAGCAATTATGGATTTTGGTAGGATGGGGAGCAGCAATCTTCCAACCTTTCAATTACTCTTGAATAGATAAGGCAGAGTAGCCTAACCCTCACATAAACCAACTACCCCTCTCCTCTTCACCTCCAGGATTTAATTTGTAGACTAAAAAGGAAGTGGAACTGTGGGTAGGGCCATACCTTGTACTGATTTCACTCAGCTACACACAATGCTTCATTTAGTAATTAAAAAAAAAACAAGCTGCTATGTACATACATATTTAGAAAACTAATGTTTAAAATATTTATGAAACAATCACTAAAAGCCACAATGCTTCATTCATGATCTCAAAGATCAATATTGCCCCCCGCCCTGACACAATTCCACTCTGTCCTCTTTCCCACCTCTCCTCTTCCTGACCCCCTCCTTGACCAAACTTTCTCTTTTCCCTGCCTCCTAGCCCCCACAGCACAAATTTCACATTTCCCCTGTTCTTGCCCCCCCCCCCTCCCCCAGCATGATTATATTCCCTTTTATTTCCTCCCCAGCCCAATCATTCTATTTCCACTTCTCCTCCCCTCCGTGCCCCATTCCCTACATAATCCTCCTCCTCCCTCCTGGCCTTACCTCTGCCCTGTCATAGGCCCAAGAAGATACTTGCATAAGGATTCGTTCCTCTGCTCTTACGCCCAGCAGTTGCTGCTGCAGCCCAGTTTTTAAACTCTGAAGCCAGCACATACATGCAGGACACAGTAATCCACTATGCTGTAATAACTACCAAGCACTTCTGCTGTTTCTTGCACCTGGTTGTGCTTCCAAGTTGTGCAGAGAGCGGGAAGCACTAAACAATAGGGGCATGGAGGAAAGCACTTTAATGTTGTTTCATTTTTATAAATGTTCATTTCAGGGCAATTTTAGTAATTAAAAAGGTGGCTATAGCCAGACACAAAGACACAGCTGAAAGGTTTCCAGCTGTTTCAGGCAACCCCCCCCCCCCCCCCCCCATTGTTTTTCTCCCCTTCTCTTGTCAGAGAGTGGCCTCAGACCTTAGTTTGGGAGGCAAGCCGCTTGAGAGGAATAATTATGTCTCCTGGGAGGACAAGCTTCAGCTAGCCTGCTTTTAACTTGTCCTGTATCAGAGAGACATTCACCAAGCCTAATCCAGATAGCAGGTGTCCAATTAGTGATCGTTAATCAAGCAATCAGGTTGGTACATATCTCTGATAGTATACTTAAGACAAGGTTTCACTAAATTTCTGGCATAAGAACATGGCCAAAGAAAAGTCTTTGTAATAAGTCTCTAAAACAGGATGAATCAGGCCACTCTGGAAACAAGAGCTAAGCTCACCAGAAAAACATGAGCTAATAGCAGGCTGGCTGAAATCTCTCTGTTCCTAGAGACAGTGTAGTTACTTGCCTGTAACAGGTGTTCTCTGGGAACAACAGGAATCAGTCCTCACATATTGGTGATGTCTATGCCGATGGAGCCCACACAGATCCAATCTCCAGCTTTCAAAGAAAGTCTTTGGGAGCTACACTGCATACAGTGTCACCTTCCAAGCCAAAGGTGCCAGCTTAGCTCAAGTAAGTATAAAAATAAAACCAACTCCACAGAGAGGAAGGAGGGTTGTGGGCACTGTTCCCTCTAAGCTGTGTGCGTGTGCGCGCGCACACACCTCGCCGAGTGAGCGCACATACTTTACAACAGAGCGCACAAAAATTACGGTTCTGATTCTGATAGAAAACAACATAGACATCTTAAAATTTAAAATTTGTTGTGTATTTACGGTTTTCACAAGTTCTACAATATTTTCTAGTGCAATCAATGTGGTGTACATACTGTATTCTGACGTGTAGTCAAATTTTAAAGTATATAACTCCAAGTGTCGTTATGTGGCGCACAAAAATTTAACCTTCCTTCAAAAGCTGCACAGCTGATATTTTATGTGCACACAGCCTACAGAAAATTAGAGGGAACATTGGTTGTGGGGACCTTTTCCTGCTGTCCCCAGAGAACACCTGTTAAAGGTGAGTAACTACGCTTTCTCTGGGAACAAGCAGTCAGTCCTCACATAAGGGACTCCCAAGCTACAGGTTTTCAAAAAAAAACAAACTGTAAAAGCCAAAGGCGATCCAAAAAGAGGACCGTAAAAGGCAGCAGGGGGCACTGATTGGCTGGAAGTCTGACTCTGCAGCAGCATCAAATATGCGATCCCTACTCCGGTAGCTTGGACATCATGGGTTGGAGGGAAGGAGTTGCACTATTCCCCAAAGAGGTGACCGCTCTGGGAGATCTCTTCCAAATCATAATGCGCAGCAAAAATGTCTGCACAGAGGACCAGGTAGCAGCCCAGCAGATGTCTACTAAGGGCACCAAGCTCAGGCTTGCCACTGAGGCTGCCATGGCACACACATTGTGAGCCATCAGGTGATGCTCCAGAGAGCCCTGCCTGTTGATAGGCAAAGGAAATGTAGTCAGCCACCCACCAGGAGAGGATGCACTTGGAGACTGCAACCCCAAGCCAACTGGGGTCAAAAGAGACAAAGAGCTGCACTGGAGGCTGTGTCCTCTGGATATAAAAGAACAGGGCATGCTTGCAGTCCAGCATGTGTAAGGAGGCCTCCGCCCTGGAGGAATGAGGCCTAGGGAACAAGGTGGGTAATACCACTTCTCCAGGACCAAGCAGGAAGTCAGTCCTCACATATGGGTGACGTCGGCGCCGACGGAGCCCTCGCGGAGCAATTTTCCACAGCTTTCAAAGAAAGCCTTTGGGAATTGCAGCGCGCATGCGCGGTCCCCTTCCCGCCCAAGGGTGCCATCTTAGCCAGTCTTCTTTTTTCTGCGGAGCCCTACAGACGTGGTCTTCTTGTCCCCACAGAAAAAGTTGATTTTTCATCGTTTATTTCTCTTTTTTCTTCGGTTCGACGCCGGTCTCTTTCCTGCCCGGACTCGCGACGCCGTTGCGAGCCCTTCTCTTATTTTTCGGTTTTTCTGATTTTTCTTGTCAGTTTCGTTTTCGGTTTTTCGCTGGCAGCCCGGTCCTTTGACCTTGCAGGGGCCCTTTTTCCCCCGATGGCTGCCAGTGGTTTCAAAAGGTGTGTTCAGTGTGACAGAAATATGTCACTCACTGACACACACGATAATTGCCTCCGCTGCCTCGGCCCAGATCACGAAGAACTGATCTGTGGGGCCTGCAGCAAAATGTCCTCCAAAGCGCTACGGAGTCGGCGGCATCAGCGGGAAAGAATCTTCGCAGATCCCACCCGTACCCGGACCTCGTCGGAGGCCTCGGCGTCCAGAGGCTCCAGCTCTGAGCATCGCCGGAGTTCCTCCGACAGGGGTTCTCCCTCCGGGGAT
Source organism: Ichthyophis bannanicus (assembly GCA_033557465.1). Classification (NCBI taxonomy): domain Eukaryota; kingdom Metazoa; phylum Chordata; class Amphibia; order Gymnophiona; family Ichthyophiidae; genus Ichthyophis; species Ichthyophis bannanicus. The sequence goes on from CM066039.1 coordinate 305,046,066, forward strand.
CATCGTCGGAAGGCGAAACCCGCGAGGGCGGCGTCGGTGGACGCTCCTGGTTCCGCGAGGGCCAGGTCGCATAGCCCCGATAGCCGTCCCGGGTCTTTGGAGAAGGAACGTCTCCCGAAGCGACCTCGTCTGGAATCGGAGTTGCCTGCTCGGGTAAGTCCTGTAGTCCTCCTGGACTCGCCTCCGAGGGGTCCGACGTCGGGGGCTGCTGGGTCACCTGAGGTCGGACTCAGGTTGATGGCCTTGGAGAGCAGACTATCTGCCTTCATGGACCAGCAGCGGGCACTGATCGCTAGCCTCGCTGGCGCCTCTGCCCCGACCGCCGGGACGTCGACGTCTAAGTCGACCCCGGAGACCGAGCCGATCCTCGAGTCCATGCGGGCTCGAGTCGATCCTCGGTCGAGGTCACCCTCGGCCTCCCGTTCGGGACCGAGGTCGTCGACGTCGACGCCTCCGCCCGCCCGAACCGACCCCACCGATTCCTCCTCGGAGTCGGCCTGGGAGTCTGAAGAGGAAGAGTCACCTGATTCTTTTCGGACTCGGTGTGTCCCCTCGGACTCCCCTGAGTCCGAACCTCGGAAACAGTCCCCCCTGGAGGATGCCCGGTTCTCGGACTTCGTCAGGGATATGGCCAAGGCTTTGGCCTTCCCTGCGGATCCCGAGGAGGAGCCTCGAGCCGAAGAGCTCGACGCCCTTCAGTACGACTCTCCCGCCAGGGAGCACTTTACTGTACCGGTTCCTCCCATGCTGGAACGACTACTCTTCCGCATGTGGGAGAGTCCGGCATCGTCGCCGGTATTAAGCAAGCGGGTCGATTCCATCTATCGAGTCCGCAAGAGCCCTGGCTTCCAAAAAGCACAGCTACTGCACCATTCCATGGTGGTGGAATCGGCCATGCATAGGCTTAAGAGCCAGAAGATGCACTCCTCGGTGCCTCCTGGCAGGGAGGCCCGCAACCTGGATGGCCTCGGTAAGAAGTGTTTCCAGGGCTCTATGCTTGCTTGTCGGGTCCAGACCTACCAGCTCTACATGGGCATGTACCTTAGAGACCTGGCTAAAGAGATAGCCGGATTCTCCGCTGGGCTGTCCGAGGAACCTTTGCGGAGGTTCCTAGCCTTGACAACTGGTATTCGGGAATGCTCCAAATTCATTTCTCGAGCAGCATATGATGGCTTTGAAGCATCGGCTCGAGTGGCCGCAGCCGGCATTGGTGCCCGCCGACAGGCTTGGCTTCAGTCGTCTGACCTTGAACCCTGGGTGCAGGACAAGTTGGTCGATGTCCCCTGCCGAGGTGAGAACCTCTTTGGCAAGCCCATGGCTGAGAAGGCTGCACAAATCGAGACGGAGACTCTCACCAGAACTAGGCTCTCTAGGAAGACCTCTGCCCCTTCCCAGAAGAAGAAGGGCTCGGGAAAAAAGCCCTTTTACCCGAGAAAGGCGGCTGCCTATAAACACTACCCTCAATATCAGGCCTCCGCAGCTCCCCAACAGGGTCAGCAGGCCAAGGGACGGGGTAACGGGTCCCGTAGGCAGCAAGCCCCCAAGCCTGCACCACCAGCCCCTGCTCAGCAGGGTGGGGGTTTTTGACTTCATCAGCATAGCCTCTCCCCCTCAGCTGGTTCCTCCCAGCACAGGAGGCCGGCTGGTTCACTTTGCCCACAGGTGGTCCAACATCACCTCAGATGCCTGGGTGCTTCATGTTGTGAGAGACGGCTATCTTCTCCACTTCCACCAGGTCCCTCCCTCCTATTTCCCGGGAGAGCCTCCACGACTCCCTCTGCACAAGGACTTACTCCTTCAGGAGTTAGCAAGTCTTCTTCAGGAACAGGCTGTGGAACCAGTGCCCCACCACCTGAGGGGTCAAGGCTTCTATTCCAGGTATTTCCTAATACCAAAAAGGACGGGAGGCCTCCGACCCATCCTGGACTTGCGCAACCTCAACAAGTTCCTCGTGAGGGAGAAGTTCAAGATGCTTACCCTTGGAATCCTTCTACCCTACCTCCAGCAGGGAGATTGGCTATGCTCCTTGGATCTAAAGGATGCCTACACGCACATCCTCATCCACCCAAGCCACCGCCAATACCTAAGGTTTGTGGTGGCAGGAAATCATTACCAGTACAGAGTACTGCCCTTTGGCCTATCCTCCGCACCACGAGTCTTCACAAAATGTCTCGCGTTGGTGGTGGCTTATCTCCGGCTTCACGGCCTCTATGTCTTTCCGTACCTAGACGACTGGCTCATCAGAGCATCGTCCTCTCCAGAAGTCACAAAAGCCACACACCGCACTGTGACTCTTCTACGGTACTTGGGCTTTGTCATAAACTTCGCAAAGTCCACTTTGCTCCCCTCGCAAGATCTCGAGTTCATCGGCGCAAGATTGCACACTCTTCAGGCGCGAGCCTTCCTGCCTCTCGACAGGGCTTAACGGCTCATGGACCTAGCCGGCCGTTTTCGCAGCCAGTCCCTGGTCTCAGCCAGGCGCTTCCTGAAACTACTCGGCCATATGGCTTCCACTGTCCACGTGACCCCCAATGCCCGCCTGAATATGCGGCCTGCTCAGTGGTGCCTTCGCAAGCAGTGGCAACAGGCCATGGGCGGCCTAGCCGACTTAGTGCGGGTCTCCGGCCCGCTGGCCTCTTCTCTACAGTGGTGGCTTCATCGGCCGAACCTGATACTCGGAATGCCTTTTCAGTCTCCTCCGCAGGCTCAAGTGCTGACGACCGATGCTTCTCTCCTAGGATGGGGAGCGCATTGCCAAGGGGCATGTACTCAAGGTCTCTGTACCACGTGGGAGTCTGCGCAGCAGATCAACTTCCTGGAGCTCAGAGCGATCCGTCTGGCTCTCAAGGCTTTCTCCCACCTGACTTCTCACCGGTCCGTCCTTGTCCAGACAGACAATCAAGTTGCCATGTTCTATGTGAACAAACAGGGGGGCACGGGCTCCTTCCTTCTCTGTCGAGAAGCACAGAGACTCTGCTCTTGGGCCGTCAGCCACGGCATTCTTCTCAAGGCCGTTTATCTCCCAGGCCAAGAAAATTGCCTGGCGGACAAACTCAGCAGAATCCTCCAGCCGCACGAGTGGCGACTGGATCCCTTGGTAGTTCAAAAATTTTTTCTGAAGTGGGGCCTCCCCACGATGGATCTCTTTGCCAGTCCTCTCAACCGGCAACTTCCTCGCTTCTGCTCTCGGCAGCCGCATCCCCTTCGAGTAGCGGCAGATGCTTTTCTGCTCTCATGGTCGAAAAGCCTTCTCTATGCCTTTCCTCCCATACCGCTAGTCTCTCGAACTCTTTTCAAGGTTCTCCGAGACAAAGCTTCCATGATCCTGATAGCTCCTCAGTGGCCCAGACAGCCGGGGTTTCCACTCCTGCTGCAACTAGCGGTGGAGGATCCGTTTCCTCTGGGGTTTCAACCAGATTCCTAACACAGGATCAGGGGTCCCTACTACACCCCAACCTCAGATCTCTACATCTGATGGCCTGGCTGCTGAAAGGGTAGTCCTTGCTCCCCTTCTACTGCCGGCAGAGGTAGAAGAGGTCGTCCTAGCTTCCCGGCGACCTTCTACCCGCAAATGCTACGCCCTTAAATGGCGTCGCTTTTTCCGCTTGGTGTGCCCAGCAGTCTCAGGATCCCTTCTCCTGCTCGGTGTCGGTGATCTTGCAGTACTTGCTCTACCTCTCTAATCTGGGACTTAAGTCCAACTCCGTCAAAGTTCACCTCAGTGCTCTTTCAGCACATCATGTGCCGGTGGACGGCAGACCTCTTTCCAGCGACCCTCTCGTGGCAAGGTTTCTCCGAGGTCTCCTTCTACTTAAACCACCTCTCTGCTGCGCCTGCCAGCACCTGACTGGGATCTGAATGTGGTTTTGCAGCGGATCACCTGTCCGCCTTTTGAACCTATGGCTACCTGTTCTCTCTCCGTTTTCTTTCTTGGAAAACCTTATTCCTGATAGCCCTCACTTCCGCTAGACACGTAAGTGAATTGCAGGCCCTCGTGTCTGATCCCCCTTACACTCGGTTCTACAAAAATAGGGTAGTCCTGCGGACTCACCCTAAATTTCTTCCAAAAGTGGTCTCCCCTTTTCACATCAATCAGGAGGTGGTACTTCCGACCTTCTTTCCCAGGCCACACTCCAGCCGAGCTGAAATGGTCCTGCATACCCTGGACTGTAGAAGGGCATTGAACTTCTACCTTGACCGTACGTGGGAGCACCGTAAAGCTGCTCAGCTTTTTGTGTCTTTTGACCACAATAAATTGGGGCTCCCTGTCTCCAAGCGTACTCTGTCCATCTGGGTTGCTGACTGTATCGCTTGGGCTTATGGGGCAGCCGGACTCTCGTTAGAAAGTCGAGTCACGGCTCATTGTGTTCGGGCGAAGGCTACGTCAGTGGCTTACCTCCGCTCTGTTCCATTGGCAGATATCTGCCGGGCCGCTACTTGGTCTTCGAGCCAGACTTTTGCGGTCCATTACTGCCTCGAGAGGGTGTCCCGCAGGGACAGTGCTTTCGGACAGGCAGTCCTCCGAAATCTCTTCGAGGTTTGAGCAACTCCTACCCTCCATCCCGGATGGGGGCTACCGTTGGGTAATAATTCAGTGAAGATTCCTTCCTTCTGTACTGCTGAGCTAGAGGGAGCTCATTTTTGTGCTTAGGGTCTCCGGTAGCCTTAAGCTTGGGAGTCCCATATGTGAGGACTGACTTCCTGCTTGGTCCTGGAGAAAGCGTAGTTACTCACCTGTAACAGGTGTTCTCCAGGAGCAGCAGGAATCAGTCCTCACAACCCTCCCTCCTCCCCTTGGAGTTGCAATTATCTGCTTTAGTTTTTTTTGCAAATTTTATGCTGTCTTTTAGCTATGTCATCTGACTGGCTAAGATGGCACCCTTGGGCGGGAAGGGGACCGCGCATGCGCGCTGCAATTCCCAAAGGCTTTCTTTGAAAGCTGGGGAAAATTGCTCCGCGAGGGCTCCGTCGGCGCCGACGTCACCCATATGTGAGGACTGATTCCTGCTGCTCCTGGAGAACACCTGTTACAGGTGAGTAACTACGCTTTCTTGATTCAAGTGGAAGGCAGAGACAACCTTTGGCAAGAACTTGGAGCGAGTCCAAAGGACAACCCTGTTTTTGTGGAACCTGGTGAAGGGCACATGTGCAACTAGTGTCTGCAGCTTGCTCATATGCCTGGAGGTGGTAAGCGCCACAAGGAACTCTATCTTCCAAGAAAGGTACTTGAGGTGGCAAGTAGCCAGGAGTTCAAAGGGTGGAGCCTTGAGCTTACCCAAAACCACACTGAGGTCTCACACCACTGGTGGCAGACAGATCAGGGGCCAGGAGAAGAGGCGGCATAAATCGGCCCACCAGAGGGTGCAGTCATATGGTCTGACCATCCAGCACATGGTGGTGAGCCAAGATTGCACATAGATGCCCTGACAGTGTTGGACTTGAGGCCAACCCCCGACAGATACAGAAGGTACCGTAAGAGGTCAGGAATTGAGCAGGAGAAGGGGTTAAGATCATTTGCACACTAGCACGAAAACCTGCGCCACTTAAAAGCATATGCCTGTCACATGGCCTCCTTATGCGAGACAAGGAGACCATTCTCAACCGATTTGGAGAGGCAGTGATGCGCTTTACCTAGCCTCTCAGCATCCAGGCAGTCAGGGCAAAGAACCGGAGGTTGGGGTGCAGTAGCGACCCATGCTCCTAGGACAGCAGGATTGGAGGGTTGGGGCACTCCCAGCGGTAGTGGGTCCTGCTGGGACAACTGCAGAAGCAGGGGAAATCAGACTGCCTGGGCGCAATGAAGAGGACTGAGACTGCATCCACCTGGATCATGAGAAGGGCCCGCAGTACCAGGGGGCGTAGGGCAGGATTGCATACAGGAAGCCCCTGGACCAGAGGAGGAGGAAGGCACCCGTCTCCCGTCCCATCCTCCAGAAACAGAAGCATGGCATGGACTGGTGAAGAGGTCAATCTCCAGGGTCCCTCAATGTCAGAAGACCTCCCCCCAGTACAGCCAGGTTCAGTCTCCACTCATGGGGCTGGAGGATTCTGATCAGGCGGTTGGTCAGTACTTTGTCCTGGCCCCAGCAAGAAAACCGCTTTGAGGGAGATGTTCCTCCCTATCACAAAGCTCTAGAGGCACACCATCTCTCAGCAGAGAAGGTACGAGCCCATGCCTCCCTGCTTGTTGAGGTAGTACATTGCCACCTGGTTGTCTATCTGGACCTGAACCACCTGTCTTTCCAGATGATCCTGGAAGACTCACAGGGCATGAAAAACTGCCCCAAGTTGCAGCAGGTTGATCTGCAAGGCTCTCTCCTCCTCTGGCAACCATGGGCCTTGCGACTGCAAGTGATCGCAGTGGGCCCCCCAGCTGAAGGCCACTCTCGTTGTGTGCAGAAAGGGTTAAACACAAAAGGATCTGAATGCGGGAATTGTACTGAGATGCGTACTTGAAGCTTTCAGAGGTATGTGACATCATATGGAAAAAATGTGAACACACTTATCAGTAAGTGGTGGACAGAGAGAGGGTTTAAAAAAGGCAACCATAAGATATAAACATGCCAGCTTAGCATGAAGAACAAATGGCCCCTACTATAGCTGTCAGAACACAGGGAGTTAAAGAGACATTTCTTGGGAACTGAGGGGTGGGAGAGAACCAAGCAAAAAGAACTGAGTGAGTGGGGCAAAGGTCAGATAACAATAAAAATCTGACAAGGCCCAGTGTGCTAGTTTATCTTGTATGCAATTGTTCTAGTGTCTAAGGGGGTGTGTGTTTGTAACACCGAATTCTTTTGTGCAGAATGCTCGCCACACATTCTCACTTACTGTAATAGATGGGCACAGAAGAGTGTTTTGCTTGCTGGGACAACATTCTTGCTGTTAGATCTGTTCCAAGATAAGAACAGAATGATTTTGTTTGCTTGTTGTGAGGAGACGTGCAAGATCTGTAATCTTTCTTTGCTTTTAGTCTGTATTAGATTTATTCCCTATCTTACAAAAAAGATCTTTTGGCAAAGAAAAATTACCATGTATAAGGTGAGGTTTTATTGGGATGTGATAAGTCTTCCCCTGTGTGTGTGTTTCCCTTTTGGACGAAGGGCAGGTCTGTTTGGGAGCCATCTGGCTCACAGTCCAGCTGACCCTTCACCCCATACACATCCATTGTGAGGATGCATTGCATCTGGGAAGCCTGGAAGGGCAGGCCAGCTCTGGAGGCTAAGGGGGTCCCTGCCACCAGGCTAGAGAATTTGCTAGGGCCGGCGTGATTTGGATATGGTCCTTCAAATGGACCGAAGCTTGTGTCCACTGGTCACCAAGCATCCATTGAGCCTGCTGCACGCAGAGGCAGGCAAATGGGGTGATGTGGACAGCGGATGCCATGTGCCCCAAGAGGCAGAGCATGTCTGGCTGTCACCGCTGAGCTGCCCTGCACAGCCTGCACCAAGGCGGAGAGGAGCAGTGCCCAATCCAGTGGCAGGAAGGTTCTGGCCTGTGTGGAATCCAGTAGGGCACTGATGCATTTCAAATACTAGGTGGGCAGGAGGTGGGACTTCCAGAATTCCACCACAAAGCCCAGGCGCTGGAGTAGCCCTATGATGTGCTGTGCTGCGCACTTCCTCTGGTGAACTGGCTTGTACGAGCCAGTTGTCCAGATAGAGGAAGACGAAAACTCTCGGGAGCCTGAGGCAAGCGGCCACGACTGCTAGGCATTTTGTGAATACCTGCGGATCCGAGGCTAGGCTGAAGGGGAGTACCCGGGTACTGATAATGTCATCCGCCACCAACGAATCAGAGGTACTGACTGTGCCTTGGATGGATCAAGATGTGGTGTTGGCTATGCTTCTTGTATCTCAAAGATGCCTATCACCCTACAGGAGGTAGGGCAGCAGGGTTCCAAGGGATACTATTTTGAACTTTTCCCTGACCAGGAAGCAGTTGAGATCCTGTAGATCCAGGATGGGCCAGAAGTCCCCTGTCTTCTTGGGTACCAGGAAGAAGCAGGAGTAGAATCCCTGGCCTTGAAGAGGTTTGGGATGGGCTCCACTGCTTGATCCTCTAGCAAACTCTCAAGCTCCATTTGCAGAAGTTCCCTGTGCAAGAGGGCCATAGGTAATTCCCTTAGGAGGAAGGGAGGAGGCAGCTGGGTGAAGTGGAAGAGATAACCTTCCCCGACCCCTGCAACACCTAGGAATCCATGGTGATGATTGGCCACTGGTATGCAAAGTGGACCAGCCATCCTCCCGTGAACCTCAGGTCTTGTACCTCCTGTGGGAGGGAGGCTATGCCCAAGGAGTCAAAAGCTCCCCCCAGGCTATGGCTGGGGTGCTGTTTGGGGCTTGGGGACCTTTGGCTTGCGGGGGCTATGTTCCTGACCTAGGCCTGCTGCCCCTAAGGGGGAGCATGGTAGGCCTGAAACTTGGGGAAGTTCCCATAAGCCTTTTTGGTTTTGGGGGTGGAAAGCACAGTTACTTACCTGTAACAGGTGATCTCTGGGAACAGCAGGAATAAGTCTTCACATATGGGTACGTCGGTACCGACGGAGCCTGCGCGGGAACGCTCCCCAGCTTCCCAAAAGAGGAAAGCTTTTGGGAGCATCCCACAGCGCCTGCGCGCTGCCATCCCGCCTTTCCTAACCGCCTCTCAGTTTGGTTTTAAAGCTGAGACAAAGAGAGAGGAAAGGAAAGATAGAGAGATACAACTCCTAGGGGAGGTGGGTGGGTTGTGAAGACTTATTCCTGCTGTTCCCAGAGATCACCTGTTACAGGTAAGTAACTGTGCTATCTCCAGGAACAAGCAGGAATGAGTCTTCACATATGGGGACTCCCTAGCTAAAGATGCCTGGGAGATCCCCAAGGTTATGAGACCCTGGGAAGGGCTCTACCTCCTCCTATGGATCTCAGGCATCCATCCAGGGAAGGAGGGTAGGAGTTGATTAAGAATGGAACAGGTGTTTGAGAACAGCCTGACCAAACAAGGCATCCCGGCGGGAGTCCTTGTCCAAGCAGTAATGGGCTGTGAAGGTATGAACCGAGGCCCAGGTGGCCGCTCGACAGATCTGGTCGATGGACGCAGAATGTAGATGAGCCATAGAGGCTGCCATGGCCCTCACATTATGAGCTGTGACATGGCTTTCGAGAGAAAGGTTCTTACTCTGGTAGGCGAAAGAAATACACTGAGCAATCCAATTGGACAGTGTTCTTTTAGAGACTGGAAGTCCCAGATGAGAGGGATCAAAAGCAACAAAGAGTTGCAGAGGACACAGCAACATAAAGTCTTCCCAAGTAAAAGGCAAGAGCTCTCTTACAATCCAGAGTATGAAGATTCCTCTCTGCACTTGATGCATGAGGAGCTGGAAAAAAGACTGGTAAATATACCTCTTGATTAAGATGAAAAGGTGAGACCACGTTAGGCATAAAGTGTGGATTGGTCCTAAGGACTACCTTATCATGATGGAACCTTGTATAAGGTGGATTAGCCACTAAGGCCTGCAGTTCACTGATGCGGCGAGCTGAGGTGACTGCAATGAGGAAAATAACCTTCCAGGAAAGAAATTTCAAGGAGGTGGTGGCTAAGGGTTCAAAAGGTGGCTTCATGAGCTGACCAAGAACCAGATTTAAGTCCCATGCCACCGGAGGAGGCCTAATGGGAGGTTTAGTTAAAGTTAGGCCTCTCATGAATCTTGCAATAAGAGGATGAGAGGAAATAGGTTGTCCATTGATAGGCTTAAGGGATGCCGCAATAGCACTCAAATGGACCCTTACCGAATTTGTCTTAAGGCCTGCATTTGAAAGATGCAGGAGATATTCCAATAGAGAATTCAAAGGTAGTGCTAGAGGGTCAAGACCCTTTTCAGTACACCAAATGGAAAACCTTTTCCATTTAAAAGCATAGGAACGTCTGGTAGAAGGATTTCTGGAAGCATGGAGGATATCCTTCACTTGTTGAGAAAGATTCCAGCTTTGAAGGTCTAGGCCTTCAGGATCCAAGCCCTGAGGTGAAGGGACTTAGGGTTTGGGTGCCACAAAGTCCCCTCCTCCTGGGACAGAAGGTCTGGAGCAGCTCCCAAGTCCAGGTGGGGGGCTTGGGAGAGATGCAGAAGTAGAGGGTACCACACTTGGCGTGGCCAGCGTGGAGCTATGAGGATCATAGATCCTTGATCCCTCTGGAGTTTGAACAGAGTCTTGGGAATCAAGGAAATGGGTGGAAAGGCATATAGGAAGCCTTGACCCCAATGAAGGAGGAAGGCATCTTTGGCCTGAACTCCCTGACACGGAATTCTGGAACAGAACCGGGGAAGTTTGGCATTCCACGGACTTGCAAAGAGGTCTATGTCCGGGGTTCCCCATTCTTGGAAGATTCTGAGTACCTGATCCATGTGCAGGGACCATTCGTGTGGAAGCAGAACTCGACTGAGTCTGTCTGCCCAAGAGTGTTGGATTCCTGGGAGGTATACTGCCAGGAGATGGATTTGATGCTCTCTGGCGAAGGCCCACAATCTTAAAGCTTCGTTGCAAAGCGACAGAGAGCCAGTTCCTCCTTGCTTGTTTATGTAAAACATGGCTACTTGATTGTCCGTGTGAATGAGGACTGTCTTGTATCTGAGCAGGGTATGAAAGACCTTGAGAGCTAGAAAAACTGCTCGAAGCTCCAAGTGGTTGATATGAAGAGAGGTCTCCTGTGGGGACCAAGTGCCTTGAGTGGAGAGGTCTTGTAGATGAGCTCCCCAACCTGTTTGGGAGGCATCTGTTGTGAGAGTTGCTTGGGGCAACAACTGTTGGAAGGGGGACCCCAGCAACAGATTTTGAGTGGACATCCACCATTGGGGAGACCAAAAGAGACGTTTGGAGGAGGCTATTTGGTCTGAGAGAGCTCCTGAAGCTTGAGTCCACTGAATGGACAAAGTCCATTGAGCTGCTCTCATGTGTAGGCGAGCATAGGGTACCACATGCACTGTGGATGCCATGTGGCCTAACAGTTGCAGCATCTCCCGGGCAGTTAAGTTGGTCTTTGACTGAATCTGGGAGGCTAAGTGCATGAGACGTTGGCAACGGGCCTGAGGAAGGTAGGCCCTTGCAGTGGTAGTATCCAACCAGGCCCCTATGAACTCTAGGGACTGAGTAGGGGTGAGCTGAGACTTTGGAAGGTTTACCACAAGTCCGATACTGCAGAATGCGTCTTGTGCGGTCCAGGGAAATCTGGGCCTCTGACTGAGATGGAGCTCGGATGAGCCAGTCGTCCAGGTATGGGAATACAAAGATTCCCAGAGTGCGAAGAAATGCAGCTACTGTTGCCATGCATTTGGTGAACACTCTTGGAGCAGAGGCTAGACCAAAAGGGAGTACCCTGTATTTGGTAATGTTTTCCTTGGAAAAGAAAACGGAGGAACCTTCTGTGAGATGGATGGATGAGGACATGCGTGTACACATCCTTGAGATCTAGAGAACAAAGCCAATCCTGACTTTGAAGGATGTGATAAGGAAGCTTATCATAGTTCAGGAGGGAGCTGTAAAAGAGGTGAATTGGCTCTGAACAAGCAACCTGTCTTTGCTGGTAGAAATACTAAAACAGAATGTTTTCATAAAAGACTACCAGTCCCAGAATGCACCAGGTTTCAAACAGCCTCTAGAAGGGCTGAAGTGGGGAAACGTGTGTTCAATCAGGAGAGCTATGAGGTAATCCCCAATCACTCATCTCCAAGGGCAGGGCTTGATTCAGCACAGCTGGGCTGTGCTAGGGTGGAGTGTCCCTCTAAGCACTTTAAAAGTAAAACATATTCTACACACAGACAGAACGAGAACTGGAACTGGAATCGGAAGGACAGAGAGAGCAAGGAGAGTCAGAAGCAGCAGCAACGTGGAAAGAGGAGGAGAAAGACACCTTGGAGGTCTAAAGAAGGAGCCCACAGCAGTACGTGTGTTGGGAGTCATTTCAGAGGCAAGCATTTTATTTTATTTTTATTTACATTCTCTTATATACCGCGCTATTCTGCATCAGTGCGGTTTACATTGAACAAACTGAAATTACATTGAACAGGGCATTATAACTTGGAGATAACTATTTTACAGGGAACATGGGCTATGGAGGGTTAAGTGGCTTGCCCAAGACCACAAGGAGCACCTGTGGAACTAGAAACCTCAGTCCTTCCGGCCCAAGGTTGCTGTCCTCTAGTGGGATTTGAACCCCCGACCTTCCGGCCTGAAGTACCTTGCCCCAACCACTAGGCCACTCCTCCACTCCTCCACGCCATTGGACTGGAGGAAGCCAGAGGAGTGAGGTTAGAGAGCCAGGAATTCCCAGACAGCACACCTTTGAAGGAGATGGCTGCAGGTGGAAGGGGCCCTAAGACCGGTGCAAGAAGGTATGTGAAGAGAGACCCAGTGTCCAGGGATCTTGATGGGAAGGCTGGACATAAAAGCTGGACTACTTACTGGCCAGGATATCTGGAGAGGAAGCCTAACAGCAAAGGGAGCTCAGGTATGAACTGTGATCTATGCCCTAGCTCTTCTCCAGGAGGACAGCAGGGAAATAAATATTATCCTGAGAATGATCAAGTAAGGAATTCCTCTGAGCCAGACCATGATATTGATTCCATGATATTTGAGGAAGAAGGAGATATATTAAATGATCAGAATGAATACATGGATTGCTCTCTGTCTAGGCTGCTGTGGTAAAATACTTTCTCAATAATACAAAAACCACCAAAAGGAACTATAATTTGTTCTTTTATCTACCCAGAAAAGTCTGCAAGAAAGCTTTTGGGTAGGATTGAGCCACGTAGAGAAAGTGAACCAGCAAAGGGGTTTGCAGCTGGCTAATTGGGGATAATTGAGCCAGGCACAAGTGCACGTGAGCTCTGAAAGGAAACTTTTCTTTTTGTGTGTGTAAATGCTAAGAAAGCTATCCTTGATAACAGTTTTTGTCACTTTTGGGTTTTGTTTTTGCTTTTGGAGCAATGCTAAGAAAGTTATTAGCATGAGCCATCAAAAAGACCTTTTCTGTTTCCCATCAAGGTCTTATTTGATTTTTGCTTAAGAAGCTCAGTTACCTTATTTCATGTTTTGTTTTCCTGAATGCAATACTGAAAGCAAGTGTCCTTTTTGTGTTACCAAATAAATCTGTGTGGGAGAATTAACCCCATGAATAAAATCCATTTTTCTTTGCTTACATTCGTGCATCACAACTCATTATTTTGTGAACGGCTGATTCTGGTATAAGTGAACTACATTCCCCACAATCCTTTGCAAGTCATAATAATATTTATGCCTTTGCTAAGACTGTGGCCATTCACGACCAGCGCCCCCGTTTACAAGGTATGGAAGGAGAGTGCCCAGAGAAAGCATCTTGAACTTCTCCTTGCATAGAAATTTGTTCAATTCCCTGAGATCTAATATGGGTCTGTATCCCCCTGTTTTCTTTGGAATCAGAAAATAGGGGGAGTAAAACCCTGACCCTTGTTGAAGAGGTACTTCTTCTATTGCCCCTTGGGCAAGAAGGGTAAGCACCTCTTGACCTAGAAGGTCGAGAAGAGGTGCTGGAGAATTGAAAGGTCTCACCATGGTGTGAGGAGGAAGGTTTGAGAAATGAAGTTTGTAGCCCTCCCTTATGATGGAGAGGGTCCACTGCTCTGATGTAATTTGCTCCCATCTGGGAGCAAAATGAGCTAACCTTCCTGGAATGGTGAGAGGCTCTGTCTGTTTTAAAGCCAGAAAGGCTAAGTTCTCTAGCATCAAGTCAAAAACCCCGAGGAGGTTGGGTCTGCTGAGTTGCAGCAGCCCCTGTAGACTTAGGCCTGGCCTGTTTAGGTTGCTGACGCTTATTGGCAAAGCGACCTGTAGATGATTGTTGGCCAGAAGCAGAAGGGAATCTGCCCTTTTTGAAAAAAGACTTCTTGAAGGGTTTTTTCTTGGCAGGAATGGAGGTTGACTTTGAAAGTCTATCCAGAGCAGCATTTTCTGCATCCATTTGAGTGGCTTTTATTTGCCATTCTTTGCCAAACAGGTTGTCACCTTTACAGGGAAGATTTCCTAAGCCATCTTGGACCCAGGGTTCTAAATCAGAAGCTTGGAGCCAAGCAATTCTGCGAGCAGCTATGGCAATGCCCGAAGCTCTGCTGGCACCTTCAAAGGAGTCAAAGGCTGCCCGGTTGGAAAACTTTGAAATGTCTTGAGTATGCTTAAGCTAAATGAGGAAGTCTTCCCTTTTATCCTCTGGAAGAAAAGGGAGGAAAGTGTGCAATTTATCTGCAACTTCTTTTAGAAACATACCCATGTAGACTATAGGAGTTGATTCTGGCAATAAGCATACTGGCTTGGAAGATTTTCCTCCCAAAAGCATCCAAGGTCCTGCATTCTCTTCCTGGAGGAGCAGAAGAGTGTCTCTTTGTACTCTTTATCCTTTTCATAGCTGACTGCACCACAATGGAATGGTGAGGAAGCTGTGTTTTATGAAACCCAGGACAAGGAGGGACACGATACATAGTGTCCAATCTGCGAGAATGAGGAGAGATTGTGAGAGGAGTCTCCCATAAGTCAATCATGTGTTCATAAAGAATCTCATGAATTGGTAAGGTGACTGCCTCTTTAGGAGCCTTAGAATAACCCAAAATATCTAATTTTTTTGCTCTAGGCTCTGATTCAGAGGTTACTGAAATAGAAAGTCCTTTAGCTACTTCTCTTATGAAGTCTTGAAAGGACAAGTCCTCTGGAGGAGACATTCTTCTTTTTGGAGAAGGCGGCTCTTCAGGAAGGGCTATGGATACTTCAGCAGACTCCTCTGATGTATCAGAATCAGAGGAATCAAAGTACCGTCTGTCAGGGTGCTCTTCTAAAGCTCAGTATGCATATCGAGCGGTATCGACATCGGGCGTCATCGGTGTCGGTTCGGTAGCGATGAGCAGCCCTGGACAAGGAACCGCTGCAGTCGGTATCCTGGTCGATGCCGATGCAGTCGCAGTCGATACCGGTACCGGCGCTGGTGCCGGTACCCGAGCCGATACCAACCACGGAGTTTGTTGTGGTATCAGCGGCGTCGCAGCTTGAATAAAGGCATTAATAGCCTGCTGCATGGATAGAACATTCTGATCCATCGACGCCATGAATGCCTGGAATTCGGTACCGGAAGGTTGTGCCGGTACCCCAGAGCATTCTAACAGGTGATCGGTCGAGGCCGTGCCATCGATGTCAACCTGTAACCCCATAGGTGGAGCTTTGGAAGCCGGAGCTTCCCGCCGGGGTTGTTTTGCTGGTGCAGGATCCTCGAGGGCAAGCCCGGAGGCATCTCGATGCTGAGAGGGAGATCTACCCTTCGAGGACCGGCTGGATTTATGTTTGGTTACCTGAGATCCATGGGAGGAAGAAGCAGCCCTGGAAGACGTCGATGCTACTGAAGCTGCATCAGAGGGAAACAGCACATGGAGTTTGGCTGCTCGGTTCTGTAACCCCCATTTAGACATCAAAGAGCAGGACGGACAATCCGAAATGGAGTGTTCAGGACCCAAACATTTAAGACACCATTCATGGGTGTCGGTAACAGAAATAGTACAGCTGCACTTAGTACATTTCTTAAACCCGGAGGCTGGTTTCTCCATGAGGAAAAAGTTCTTGTGAGGCCTAAGGCCCAAGAAGAAAAATACACTAAGTGAGGGAAAAATATATAAAAGTTTTTTTTTTTTAAGAAAAGAAAGAAAAGACCAGCGGTACCGGTCCGGAGTCGGGGGAGGCAGACATGTGACCAAAGAAATAAAATAAAACAAAGAACTTCTTCAGCGGTGACAGGACTCGACCTGCTGGCTCCGCGGCAAAGAAGAACTGAGGAGAGGCGGTTAGGAAAGGCGGGAAGGCAGCGCGCAGGCACTGTGGGATGCTCCCAAAAGCTTTCCTTTTTTGGGAAGCTAGGGAGCGTTCCCGCGCAGGCTCAGTCGGTACTGACGTACCCATATGTGAAGACTCATTCCTGCTTGTTCCTGGAGATGGGCTTTTTCCCCCTGCAGTTTTCCTGTGGAAAGGTTCAGACACTTTCTTGGACAGCCCGGTTCTGGTCATGAATTCCTTCTCCAGCTAGTCAGCCTTCTCCGTCATGGGCCTGCCAAAAAGACTTCCCTCTTGGCAAGGGACATCAGCTAACTTGTCCTGAACCCACTACTCCAAGTCGAAGGACTGTAGCCAGGCAAGGCGGCTGGCACTAATGCCCACCACAGCTACCCAAGACACTGACTTGAAGTGTCTAAGGCTGCCCGAGTTTGAAACTTTGAGCACTCCTTGATCAATGACACCAGGGTCCTGAAATGCTCAAGGGGTTCGCCTGATAGAGCAGCCAAGAACCTGGCAAGGTCCCGCAGGTAAATGCCCATGTACAGCTGGTATGCCTGGATCTGGGCTGTGAGCAAGGAGCCCTGGAAACACTTTCTGCCAAAGCATCCATGGTGCCTGCCTCCCTTCCAGGGGCACAGAGGCGTGCATCTTTTGGCTCTTAATGTGATGCATAGCAGACTCCACCACCATGGAGTTACATGGCAGTTGTGTTTTCTGGAAGCTGGGGCTCGGGCTAACTCAATACTGCGAATCGAGTCAACGGTTCACAATTGGCACCATCACTGGGGTCTCCCACATCCTGAACAGCAACCATTTGAGAATGGGGGACAAGGGCACCATCAGTGCTTCCTGAGGAGTCGTCTCATACTGAAGGATCTCAAGGTCTTCAGTAAGCAACCTGTCTGACACCTCCATGAAGGAAAGTGCTTGGGACATCTCCCGCAAAAACTCCAGGAAGGCAAGATCCTCCGGTGGTGATGACTGCCATCAATGGTGTGGAGGGGATGGATCAGAGAGGATGTCCCAGTGAAGGATCGTGTCCAGAGAGTCCTCATTAGTCTCTCATGCTGACTTTGAGCCAGAGGAATCAGCGAGTGCCCCGTGTTGTTGGACTGGCTTGGCATAGACGACACCCAGTATTGGGATTCTGGCACATCTGCACCCAATGCCATGCCGGGCCTAGAGTTGGTTGAGCCAGTCTTTCGAGGATGGATGGAGCATCCTTTGGGGAGGTCCTGGACGAGGACGGCCCCCTGACGGGCACCGAAGACACAAGAGTGACCAGGAGTTGGGTCCCAGTGTGCCTCAATGAATGCTGTGAAGTTGTGTTCCAGGGCCACCATCCTGGCCTCGATGCCTAACAGCTCCACCAGGTACTTACTTCAAGGACATAGAGGCCAATATCCTTTTTAAGATATAATAACCAGAATTGCACACAATATTCGAGGTGCAGTAGCACCATGGAACGATACAGAGGCACTATAATATCCTTGTGTTTATTTTTCATTCCTTTCCTTATGATTCCTAGCATTCTATTTGCTTTCTTGGCCACCACTGCACACTGTGCAGTGGGTTTCAATGGGTTATCCACGATGATGCCTAAATCTTTTTCTTGGGTGGTGGTTCCATGTGGAACCTTGCATCATGTAACCATAGTTTGGGTTGTTCTTTCCTAGGTAAATAACTTTGCACTTGTCCACATTAAATTTCATCTGCCATTTGAACGTCCAGTCTTCCAATTTATTAAGGTCCTCTTGCAATTTTTCACAAGTCTTTTGGGTTTTAAACAACTTTAAATAATTGTGTCATCTACAAATTTGATTACTTCACTCGTTAGTCCCATTTCTGGGTTTTTTGCGAATATGGTAAAAAGCAGTGTATCCGGCACAGATCCCTTGGGTGCTCCACCATTCACCTTTCTCCATTGGAAAAATTGGTCATTTAGCCCTACCCTCTGTTTTCTATCTTTTAACCAGTTCCTGATTCACAACAGTACACTGCCTACTATCCCATGACTTTTTAAATTTCGCCAATAGTCTCTCATGAGGGACCTTGTCAAAGGCTTTCTGAAAATCCAGACACACTACAAATCTACCAACCCACCTTTGTCTATGTGCTTATTTACACCTTCAAAAAAATAACACAGATTAGTAAGACAAGATCTTCCCTGGTTAAAGTCATGTTGGCTGTCTCCCATTAAACCATGACTATATACATGTTCAGAAATTTTGTCTTTTATAATGGTTTCTACCATTTTTCCTGGTACTGATGTCAGGCTTACAGTCTGTAGTTTCCCAGATCACCCCTGGAATCCTTTTTAAAAATTGGCATTATATTGGCCATCCTCCAATCTTCAGATGTTACTGAGGATTTTAATGATAGTTCTCAGATTAGTAATAGTATTTCAGTTCTTTCAATATCCTTGGATGTATACCATCCGGTCCTGGTGATTTGCTACTCTTCAGTTTATCAAATAGTTGCAATACATCTTCCCGGTTTATTGATATTTCTTTCAATTCTTCTGCTACATTAGCTTTAAATAGCATTTCAGGCATGGGTAACTTCCCTACATCGTCTTCAGTAAAGACCAAGGCAAAAAATCCAGTCTCTCTGCTATGGCCTTGTCCCCCCCCCCCCCCCCTCTTAGAGCCCCTTCTACCCCTTTAACATGTCTGCAGGGCTCCACAGAAAAAAAAAGACTGAGGTAAGATGGCACCTTTGGGCAGGAAAGTGCATGCACATGCACAGTGTAGCTCCCAAAGGATCTTTGGAAAGCTGGGGATTGGATCCGTGCAGGCTCAGTCGGTGTCTACATCACCCATATGTGAGGGCAGACTTCCTGCTTGTTCCCCAAGAAATAGCAGCTCCTCCTGCAAGGCTCCTTCCTTCTAATCCAAAGATCAGCAGTATAATGGGAGAGACCCTAGAATTTCAGGTTTTTCATGCAAGCTTTTCAATGGGAGTTACACTGGAGAGGTGCTAGAAAGGTCAGCACAAATTAAGCTCTGCTCGCCTCTTTCCTTGAGCCCTCCAGTGCTGGAAATGTGACAGGCTCTGCATCTCAAACCCTCCTCTTCTAGAAGTGACAGGCACAGGGGTATATAGAATCTATGTCCAAGCCTTCCAAGTCTGTCTCCTCTAGGGTTTTGTATTAGTTTGCTGAGCAGATCATATTCTTCTTCCCTCTCTGGTTCCCCATACTGTGAAATGTAGACTATATAGGGGGAAAAGTCACTGCTCCTCAGTCCCTGGCATCTGGCAGCTGAGGCAAGTAAGAGACAAGTTTCTCCAGTGCAAGACTTTATTGGATTTTTTTTGTTTGTTTTGCAAATAACTTTTATATACATTCTGTGTCTTTTCCAAGAAACACCAGTGATAGAAGCAGAGTCTCACTTATCCTGAGCATGTTTCCTGCATTCATCCTGTTACCACACAAGTCACATTCCACTGGGATTGATCTAGGCGTGTTCCCAGGAGAAAGCACCTCTTCAAAGCACCACCACAAGCCAAGGAGGCCCCAAAGTGCAAAACAGTCTGGTTTCCCAGTATAGGAGGAATAGAATGAGACACAGCTCAGGAGCCCACTAGGTACTTCCCTAGAGAAGGCAGACAGCGAGGAAAAGAAAGTCAGCATTCGAGTTGCACAGTACAAGTACATTTCAGTTCTGCAGCAAGCACATGGCACCACCATATACATAGAAACATTACAGCAGAAAGAGACCACATGGCCTCTCTAGACTGCCCTTCCATATCAACTACAATAGTCCTCTTTTTTTTCTTTAGAGATCTTCTATGTTCGTCCCATGTTTTCTTGAATTCAGATACCGTCCTCCCTTCTACTACCGCCACTGGGAGACTATTCCATGCATTTATCACTCTTTCCGTAAAAAAATATTTCTGCGTATTATTCCTGAGTCTATCCTCTTTCACCCTCTCCTATGTCCCCTCGTTGCAGAGCTTACTTTCAATTAAAAGAGGCTCTAAGAAGAAATTAGACCTTACCTGCTAATTGTCTTTCCTTGAGTTCTCTCCGGGCCAGTCCAGGAACAGGAGGGTTGTCAACCTTCTCCAGCAGCTGAGGACTGAATTCAGAAGTTTTGCTGATCTGATAGCTGGCTCCCCCTGCTGGCCACCTCAGTCACTTCCTAACCAAGCAGCCAAAGAAGATAGCCTTCTTTGTTTTTCACGTTATGGGTAAGGAGCAAAAGCTGAAGGAGATAGAGAACGCACCAACCAGAGAACAACTCCCTCATGCCAGTCTCCCTAACTCAATAAATCTATAAATTATGAATATTGATATAATGGTTTGGTCTTTTTTTTTGTTGTTTTTGGCGTTTTTTTTTTTTTTGTAATGAAACCTATCGGAATCCCCGACTCGTATCGAGGAAGCCCCATAGACCACCCCGAGCAGCATCCCGGAAGCGGTCTTCCAACTGACTAGCCTTCGAACTCTTAGACCTGCACCCAAAGCACAATATCGGTAACACCCAACAGAAAAGAACTACCATGACACGGGTGGGTCCTGGACTGGCCCGGAGAGAACTCAAGGAAAGACAATTAGCAGGTAAGGTCTAATTTCTTCTTCCTTCTCGTCTCTCCAGGCCAGTCCAGGAACAGGAGGGAAGTACCAGAGCAGTACCTAACTCCGGGAGGGACCTGCCAGGCCCGCTATGATGGCCGAAGCCCCTACATTCTCATCTCCCCTGGCCTGAACATCCAACCTGTAATGCTTCGCAAATGTGTGAAGAGAGGACCAAGTAGCCGCCCGACAAATGTCCGCCGGCGGAATCAAAGCATACTCGGCCCAGGAAGCAGCCTGGCTACGAGTGGAATGAGCGCGAAGCCCCACTGGCGGCACCTGTCCACTTGCCTGATACGCCGCCGCTATGGCTTGCTTTACCCATCTAGCAATCGAGGCCTTGGAAGCTGCCTCCCTTTTCCGAGGTCCACCAAACACCACAAAAAGCTTGTCCGTCCTACGAAACGGTTTTGTCCTCCTCAGGTACCTCTTGAGCAGCCTCCCTAAATCCAAGGTCTTTAACACACCGTCAATGGGAAGACCGTCACGTTCCCGAAAGGTCGGAAGAGAAATAGTCTGATTCACATGAAATTTGGACACCACCTTAGGGAGAAAAGAAGGCACCGTGCGCAACACCACCTTTTCCTCCGAAAACTGAATATATGGAGCTTTACACGAGAGAGCCTGGAGATCCAAAATCCGTCTTGCTGAACACAAGGCCACGAGGAAAGCCACCTTCCAGGAAAACTCTGAGCGATACATCCCTTGGCCGGCTCAAAGGGAGGCTTCCCCAAAGCCTCAAGGACGAGATTCAAATCCCAAGGGGGAACCATAGACCGAACAGGGGGCCGAATGTTCTTTACCGCCCTCAGAAAGTGCAGAATATCGGGATGGGCAGATAGACTCCCTGCAAACTCCCCCGAAAACAAGAAATCGCTGCCAGGTGCACCCTGATGGTACTGAGGGCCAAACCTTTATCCAGCCCCTCCTGCAGAAACAATACTTGCGGCACCCTGGAGTCACGCGTTCGGATGCTCCGCTCCTTGCACCAGCTCTCAAAAACACGCCAAACGCGGACATAAGCTAGGGACGTAGACCACCTCCTGGCCTTCAACAGAGTAGCCACAACAGCCGCCGAATACCCTCGACGGGTCAACCTTTCCCTTTCAAGAGCCAAGCCGTAAGCGAGAAGCGATCCACATTGGGCATGCTCAGGGGCCCCTGAACCAAGAGGTCCGCTCGAATGGGAAGTCTCCAGGGATTGTCCACGAGCAGACGCACTAAATCCGCATACCACGCCCTCCGGGGCCAGTCCAGCGCAATGAGAATCACGCGACCGCGGTGACTCGCCACTCTCCGCACAACTCTTCCTATCATTGGCCATGGTGGAAAGGTGTAAAGGAGCCCCCCGGCCAGCCACAGCTGTGCTAGCCCGTCGAGCCCCTCCGACATTTGTTCCCGGCGTCTGCTGAAAAACCGAGGTGCCTTGGCATTGCCGAAGGACTCCATCAGATCCATCACCGGCTGACCCCACCGTCGGGTCAGGTCGTGAAACACCGTGGCGTTCAATTCCCACTCTCCGGGATCCACGACATGACGACTGAGATAATCTGCTTGCACATTGTCCTGTCCGGCCACATGCGCTGCCGACAGACCCTGCAGATGGGCCTCCGCCCAGGACATCAACCGCTGACTCTCCTCCAACAACACTGTGCTTCCTGTTCCCCCCTGCCGATTGATATAAGACACTGTCGTCGCGTTGTCGGAGAACACCCGTACCGCTTTGTTCTCCACTAAAGGAAGAAAGTCCCGAAGGGCTAGAAATACCGCCCTGAGTTCTAAGAAATTTATGGAACGATCTTTCATCTCCGACGGCCAACAACCTTGAGCTATGCACCCCTGACAGTGAGCGCCCCAGCCCAGCAGACTGGCATCGGTGGTGACTAGTACCCAGTCCGGCTGACATAGGGGCATGCCCGCTCGAAGATGGCTGGGATCCAACCACCACTGCAGACTGTCGCTGACAGTCGGTAACCTGGGCAATTTGCGGTCCAACGGATGATCCTGAGGCGACCACCGTGACAGCAACGCCTGTTGCAACAGGCGCATATGGGCTCTTGCCCACGGCACCAGATCCAAGGCTGCCGCCATGGAGCCGAGGAGCTGCAGATATCGCCACGCTGTTGGAGCCTTCAACCTCAAGAACGCTGTCACCTGTTTTAAGATCTTCTGGACCCTGCATTCGGGCCAGAAAGACTGCACCTATCTCTGTATCGAAAATCGCCCCCAAGTACTGGAGGCAGGATACCGGCTGCAGCTAACTCTTGGCTTGATTGAGCACCCAAC
The DNA here is from genome assembly GCA_033557465.1 of Ichthyophis bannanicus. Lineage (NCBI taxonomy): Eukaryota > Metazoa > Chordata > Amphibia > Gymnophiona > Ichthyophiidae > Ichthyophis > Ichthyophis bannanicus. Next base: position 305,068,743 of record CM066039.1, read on the forward strand.
CAAGTTGCTCGAGAAGGCTCACCACTCGTGCCGTCGCCACCCGAGACTCCGAGACGGAAGGCGCCCGAATCAGCCAGTCGTCGAGGTACGAATGCACCAGGATGCCCTGCTTTCTCAAGGCCGCCGCGACAACTACCATCACCTTTGTGAAGGTTCGGGGCGCCGTGGCCAACCCAAACGGTAAGGCGCGGAACTGAAAGTGACCCATGTGCACCGCAAAACGCAGGAACTTTTGATGCTCTGGCCTGATGGGAATGTGAAGATAGGCCTCCGTGAGGTCTATGGAAGTTAACACTTCCCCCGGTTGCACCGAGCTGATAACCGAACGAAGCGTCTCCATGCGGAAGTGCGGAACCCTCAAGCACTGGTTGACGTGCTTGAGATCCAAGATAGGCTGAAACAAAGCCTCTTTCTTGGGAACTACAAAATAAATTGAGTAGCGACCTAACCCTAACTGATCCGGAGGAACCGGAACCACTGCCTGCATCCGTACCAGGCGCCGAAGCGTCTGACACCACCGCCCGCTTTTCCGCTGAACCACATGGAGACACCACGAAAGCGTCTGACAACGGACGAGCGAATTTGAGGGAGTACCCCTCTTGAATAATTTCTAGGACCCATTGGTCGGACGTAAGGGTGGTCCAGGACGAAAGGAAGCTGTGAAGCCGCCCCCCCACCGGGCACTCCGCCTGGACCAGCCTCGTTTCATTGTGACTTTTTAGGGGTATTGAGCTGGGACCCGAAATAACCTCTACCGAATCCTCGAGCTCCCCGAAAGGACTGAGCTCTGGCCCCAAAACGACCTCTCTGATACGGAGTGAAACGGGACCCCGAAATCTGCGAAAATCGCGAGCAGGACCCCTGTGCAAATTGTTAGACTTCTGAGCCTTCAGGCGGTCCTCAGGGAGTCGACCACCCTTGGAATCCCCGAGATCTTTAACAATCTTTTCCAAGGCCGCCCCAAACAGCAGGGCGCCCTTATATGGAAGCTTACTTAGACGAGCTTTGGAAGAGGCGTCTGCCGCCCAACTCCTCAACCAGAGAAATCTTCTAGCCGCAATCACTGTAGCCATGGACTTTGCCGAAATCCTCACCAAATCATAAAAAGAATCCGCTAAATAAGCCGCTGCTGATTCCAGCTTCGCCCCCTCGTCGTCCTCCTTTTGGGAGTGAGCCCCTCCTTGGATCCACCTAATAGAGGCACGGGAGACATACGCTCCACAGATAGCCGCTCGTAGCGAGAGAGCACGGGACTCGAAAGTTTGTTTCAACAAGGCCTCCAATTTCCTATCTTGCAAATCCTTCAAGGCCGCACCGCCCTCGACAGGAATAGTCGTTTTCTTGGTTACCGCGGAAACCAAGGCATCCACCTTAGGCATCTTCAATAACACCTGCTCCTCCTGAGGCAAAAGGTACAAGCGCCCAATAGCCTTTGCGCCACGCAAAGTAGCCTCCGGGCATTCCCATTCGGATTCCACCATCTGTTTCATGACCCTATGCACAGGAAAACACCGCTGTTCCACCTTAAACCCCTGAAGAAGGGGATCCTCTAAGGGCTCAGCCTGAGCCGCAGGCAAAGCAATATTTAAGGCAGAGTCTGAGCGATAAGCGCTCCCAACTCCTCCTTTCTAAACACCCTGAACATATTAGGATCTTTGCTGGCACCAAGATCACTCTCATCCAAATCCGTGGCCCACTCCAAACCAGAATCTGACAGGATTTCTCCTTCCTCGATACCCTGGAGCCCTGAGATGAGCTGACCGGCGCTATCGGTGCTCAACTCAGCTCCGTGGGCCAACTGAGAAGGACCCTCCCCGGGATCCAATAGGGAAGACTGAATTGCAGAGCTTTGCCCGGTCATAGGAGCAGCCACCTTAACCTGAGATTGCTGCCACTTCAAACAGTAAGCCTGGTGCAACGCTAAAATAAATTCCGCAGAAAAAACAGATTCTAAACTCTTTTGAACTTCAGGCAGGGACTGAGGAAGAGCTTCTTCCCCCCTGCACTGGTTTCCTAGACTTCGTTTTCCTCTTGGCGGGCTTTTCCTGAACAGACCCCAACACCGGAGCTGAAGCTGTCATGGCCGCCGTTCCCGCCAAATCTGTGGAGATATTAGGACCTCCTAAAGAACTGCCCGAATCTGCCTTGCTCTCCATCTCGCTAACGCACGATCGCAAAAATGAAAAAAAAAAAACCCCGAGAAGGAAAAGAAGAAAACCGCCGCTACTGCCAAACAGCGGCTAAACAACCTAGTCGGGAACCTGCTACCACGCGGCCGCCGGCACGGGGATCAACGCCGCCACGAACCGCCTAAAGCTACCGACAGAGCAAACAGACGCTTTCACCAGCCTGGTCTTTCATCAACTGCACCTTTCCTGAAAGCAACTCACCCCGCTGCTAGCGGGAGAGAAAACTTTGCTCCGGGGGTGTCAGGATGGTCGCTGGGGCTCCCAGAACCTCACTGCGCTTTCCCCCTGGCAAACGGAGCTGCAGTCTGAGACAGGCTCTGCCTCCCTGCTCCTTGAATCTACAGCAGAAACAGTCAACCTGCTGAATATTTCGCAGAGGCAAACCCTGCTAGGGCTCAAACCGCGTTGCCACTGTAGCACTCAAAACAACAAAAAGAGCTGACTGCCAATTTAAAAACTTTAAGCAATTCTTCGGGAGCCAGCCAGGATCCTGTCCCTTCCAGCTGCTGAGGACTGAAAGACTGAGGTGGCCAGTAGGGGGAGCCAGCTATCAGATCAGCAAAACTTCTGAATTCAGTCCTCAGCTGCTGGAGAAGGTTGACAACCCTCCTGTTCCTGGACTGGCCCGGAGAGACGAGAAGGAATGTGCATTTATGCCTCGGAGGTATTTAAACATCTCCTCTATCCTGCCTTTCCTCTAGAGTATACACATTGAGATCTTTACGTCTGGCTCCATATGGTTTATAACAAAGACCACTGACCATTTTGGTACTGACAGAGCAAGGAGTACTGTAGGGCAGGCGCAAGATGCACGGGCAGAAGGGATCTCAGTAATGGAACAGTAGGGGGGGTTCTGCAGGGCAGGGGTGAGGTGCACGGGCAGAGGGGATCTTAGTAATGGAACAGTAGGGGTTTCTGCAGGGCAGGGGTGAGGTGCACGGGCAGAGGGGATCTCAGTAATGGAACAGAAGGGGTTTCTGCAGGGCAGGAGTGAGGTGCACGGGCAGAGGGGATCTCAGTATTGGAACAGTAGGGGGTTCTGCAGGGCAGGAGAGTGAGGTGCACTGGCAGAGGGGATCTCAGTAATGGATCAGTAGGGGGGTTTCTGCAGGGCAGGAGAGTGAGGTGCATGGGCAGAGGGGATCTCAGTAATGGAACAGTAGGGGGTTCTGCAGGGCAGAAGTGAGGTGCACTGGCAGAGCTAGATGTGTATGGGGGGAGTCTCAGTACTGGTGCAGCAGATATGATGCCTTGAGAGAGAATTGTCAGCAGTCCAGTATTGGAAAATTCACCTACCCAAAACAATCCCCCAAGTCAAAATAAGTTATGAATTCCCTCAGTTACCTGTGGCAAATCTCTTTTTCACCAGAGACATCCTGTACCCACTACCCACTAGCTCCATGCCAATGCCAGAGAGCGTACTGCCTTCGCTTGTAAACTGAGCAGCCACTGGGGACAGCGTGCTAGGGCCACACAGGGGCTCCCAGCTGGCAGTTAGCGTGCCAGAACCTGCAAAAGAGAAGCAGAAAAGCTGAGACTTGGCAGCTTCCCAGCAGCTGCTATTGAGGGGAGCAGCAACACTCACCTGCTAACTAATCACACAGCACTCCAGTGACTAGCAGCAGAGGAAAGCCCCAAGTCCTTACTCACTGCATGGAACCAGAGCAGTATGTTTCAGTGGTAGTAGTTGTGGCGATACCTCCCCCCTGCACTACTGGTCTGACGGTACGAAGAGGAAGATTGCCCTCATTACCTGCCATGGATGTCAGAGAGATGTGTATTGGGTTGGCACTCAGGGCTCACGCTCAGTCTGGGTGGACTGTAGCTACTCTGGGGCCAAGATTTAAAGGGAGGTGGGAGCAACCATCCTGCTTATTGTTACCTTTCCTGAGTAGTTTAAGAGTTGCATTACCTCCAGGTGCCTTATCACAGGCGTCCGGCAGCTGCCACAGTAACTTCTTCTCTTCAAAGTTCCTAGAGCACAGCACAGAAGAGAGAATCAAAAGACATCCCACGAAAGATGGAACCAGAGGAAAAAAAAAAAAAACACAACTAATCCCAGAGGAAAGAGGAGAAACAGGGGCCAAGTGTCAGAGACAATATGGACCAGCACCAGAACCTGGGAAGTGTTCGCGTTACCATCGTCTCCATATATGGAAAGGCATTTTTCAGAGCTATTCAGCCAGGTAAACTGACCTCAGAATGGATAAAATTCAGTGCAGGCTCCACATGGGGGGGGGGGGGGGGGGGCTGGGAGGGGTAGGTTGACGGCAGGGAGCATTTGTGGAGAAAACACACATACAGGATTGACATTTTCAAATCCACAGGTGGGCTCCCTGCCTCCTCCTCATCCACAGAAAAAGCAAAGCATAAAATCCATTGGTTCTTTCATCACTGGTTATCATATAAAACAGATTTAACAAACATAAGTAAAATGTGCAGCTTTTATTTGCATACTGCCTCAAAGGCCGCGGATTTTGTACTTAGATGAGATACCGAAAGTTGCCCTTGTAATTTAAATGGTTATTACTAAGAGATTTTGCAAAGATCAAAAACAGGTTTCCTGAATCAGAGAGAGTGAGGGAAGGCAGGTGGTGGAGAGAGGGGTGAAAGGAGAGGTTTTATGTGTGAACTTTAATACATACATAGAATTCCTTTATGCAGTGTTCAGGAATAAAGTGGTGGGCAAATATCATGGGCCCCAGGCAAGCAATGAGAATTGAAAAGACTCCGTTACTGCAAGCTCACCAGCTAGCCATGGGCTGCAGCTCCATGCTGGCGACAGGTTCCTCTACAGGGAGCAGGAACTGGAGATTGGTGAGCGGAGTGGAGGTTGCCATGGCCCCCTCATTATACCTGTACTCCACAGACACCTCTGTGGAGGCGATGGTCCGCTTCCACGAGGCTGCCAGCTTCAGAGGGGCTGCCAGAGGGCCTGGCTTAGAGACCTGAGGGGATACAGAAGCAGAGTCACATGAAAGGAAGAGAGACCGGGGAACACTTTATACACAGCGCCAAACCTGTGCCAGCCACTACTCTACTGGCTTCTGACAGCACCAGTTAAGTTCATACATGAGATTTTTTTTTATTTGTCCGTGGGATATGTCTGCCTGTGCTTTGTCAAACAGATTGAAAAATGTTCTTTTTGGGGAGGGGAAGAGGTTCAGCGCTAACATTATCTTTGCCATGTGGCTCAAATGCCTGTAAATTATTTTTATGCTTAGATATCCAGGTGTTGAATGGTGTCAGTTCTAGGTGTCTTATGGATTTTAATGTAGAATTTTCTTTGTGCTACTATTAGATACTGCAGAATAAAAATATAATAAATGGTCAGATTTAATACACGCCCAATTTTCTGATAGACCCTTGATCAAAGAGCAGAGTATATATAGACAGACACAGACATGTCAATACTAATCCAGGGCCCTGCCCTAGATATACCATAGGATCTATATCTGGATGGCACAGGACAGACCAGATCTGTAAACAGGTACTTATGCCATCAACAAGGAACCAGCAAAGTCCTTGAGGTTGCAGGAGCAATGGGAGTTGCCAGGCTCCTGCCAGGCAGCAGAAGTGAGGAGCAGTATGACAAGAGAGAGTGGAGGGGAACAATTCTCTCACCTGGTACTTGAGCAGTGTTACATTATAGTAGGAGGCACTGGGGCTGTCTTTGGCCTGTCTCTGCAGGTGGCTGCTCAGCGTCTGCATATTCAGCCAAAAATCCCTGGTGTTGGTATCACTCTGGGATAGGTCACTACAGAGAGAGAGGCCTAGTGGTTAGAGCAATGGGCCAAGAACCAGGGAAGCCAGAGTTCAATTCCCACTTCTGCCACTACACTCTGTGACCTTGGACAAGCCAGCCACTTTGTTTGTTACTGCCTCAGGTACCCACTTGGATCATAAGCTCTTTGGGGACAGGACATAGCGTTCCTGAATACCTATCACCATTGTGCAGCACTATGTATATCCAATGGTGCTATAAAATGCTATATAATAATGTATAAACACAGATATGAGCTACAAGTAAGCAGTGCATTCATCACTCATCAGAGAGAAAGGAGAAACTGAAATGTAGCTGTGCACTTGATGTGTGGGCGGATTTCTAGGTTAAGCCTGAGAAACCGCAACTCTAAAATATTTTTATCTATCTTCCATGTTCTCCCCCGGATGGTAATTCTCTGTTTTTCGGTAAACATGTAATTAGATGAACCAGCTCTCACCTGTACAGGAGGGCAGCATTTGGTAAGAACTGATCAACCTGTGCAGTGTTTAAGAGCCGAAAGCTAAGCACAGGAGGAGGGGGGGAAGCAGAGCTGAAAATCCGGACAATACCAGCCGGGAAGGACATAGTCATCTCGCCACTGATCCTAGCTAGACAGCTACAGAAAAAGAAAGATATCTAGAGTGAGAGATTCATTCCGAGGCACCAAACAGCATGCTTTTAGTACACAGATGCCACATAGCAGGGAAAAGGTAGTTGGCTCACCTGTAGCAACTGTTCTCGGTGGAAAGCAGGAATAAGTCCTTAAATATGGGCAACATCTCCAGTGGAGTCCTGTGCAGGAATGCTCCCCAGCTTCTAATGGAAGCTTTTAGGAGGCTCCACAGCTTCTAATGGAAGCTTTTGGGAGGCTCCACTGCACCTACCGCAGCAGCGCTATTTCTCCAATCTGATAACAAAGCTGCAGCAGAATACAACTCCTTGGGGAGGTAGAAGGGCTGTAAGGACTTATTCCTACTGTTCACAGAAAGCTACTTTTCTTCGTGGACAAGCAGGAAGGAAGTCCTCACATACTGAGCTCCCACGCTACCGAAAACAGAGGCTGCCAAGAATCCCAACAAGGCCAAAACTGAACTAAGAACTGGAGAAACAACTATGTACAGACGTGGTAATTTACAAAAAAAGGAACTCGTCTGATTCAGCTTCTTCATCATTTGTTTTTTGTGCAGGTATTTTTGGTAGCCGAGCAACAGTAGGGCCTTGGGGGGATGGAATTGGATTCTAATCCCCAAACAGATGCTGGAGTAGCGATTGGCCAAAGTTGCTGTCATGTTGGAAATCCCTATCCAGACAGTAGTAAGGTGTGGATGTTCTGAACAGAAGACCACGCTGCAGCCCTGCAGATCTCTTCCATGGAGACCAAGCACAAGTTGGCCACCGACACAGCCACGGCTCCAACACCACGAGCTGCAACATTTCTAGAAAGGCTCAGGCCAGCATGGGCATAAGCAAAAGAGATGCAGCCAAATTGAAAGGGTGCATTTGGAAGCAGCAGCCCCTAGCTTGCTGGAGTCAAGAAACAAACAGCTGGATGGATGTTTAGTGGACCTTCGTCCGCTCTAAGAAGAATGCTAAGGATTGTTTGCAGTCCAACACGTGCAGCACCACTTCCCTTCTGTGGGCGTGAGGTCTCGGGAAGAAAGTCGGTAAAATGACTGCACGATTAAGATGGAAAGCAGATAGCATCTTTGGAAAGAATCAAGGACGAGTACACAGGACCACTCTATTATGATAGAAACTGGTGTATGGAGGATGAGCTACTACAGCCTGGATCTTACTTACCTAGCATACTGACATAACCGCCACCAGAAACAAGACCTTCCAGGTCAAAAATGTCATGGTGCAGGAATCAAGCGGCTCAGAGGGAGTTAATATGAGCTGCGCCAGAAACACATTGAGGTCCGAAGCCACCATCAGGGGCTTGAAGGGAGGCTTTGAGCAAAACAAACCCCACATGAAGCAAACCACTAAAGGCTGAGCCGAGATGGACCTTCCTTCCATTCCATGATGGTATGCCCCAATCACGCCGAGATGAACCCTGACAAAATTGGACTTGAGTCCCAACTCAGAGGTGTAGGAGATAATCAAGAAGTCTGTTAGTGGGGCAACTGAAAGGATCCAGCATCTATTCTCTGCACCAGATAGCAAATCTCTTCCATTTGAATGTATAAGACCTTCTTGTCGAGGTCCTCCTAAAGGCCAATGGAACATTTGTTCCTCTGTTGTGCAGGTTAAGATCCAACAGGACAAGCCTCTCAACATTCATGCAGTTAGAGTCAAGGAAAGTTTTCCTGTGCTATAAAGGTCTGGGGCAGAGCCCAGCCATCGAGGTTCCCACTGGGAGAGAAAGCAGAAGAGGAAACCACGGCTGTCTGGGCCAATACGGCATGAGCAGTATCATCATACCCATCTGTCTGGAGTTTCAGCAGGATCTTTGCTATGATAGGTATGGGGAGGATACGTATATAGCAGGCCCTTCCCCCAGTGCAGGAGGAAATCATCCGGTGCCAGCCTGCTGTGTAAAGTGACTCTGGAGCAGAACTGATTCACTTGGACATTTCACTGGGTGGCGAACAAGTCTATCGAGGGAGTACCCCACATCTGAAAGATGTGGACCACAATGTCCCTGTCCAGTGTCCACTCGTGCAGCTGGAGGATGGGACTCAGCTGGTCCACCAGGGTATTCTGCTCCCCTTAACTCCATCCGATAAGCAATGGCAAACCTCCATAACCGGATTGTTTCCCCAACACACAAGATACGAACCTGTGGCCCCCTGCTTATTAATGTAGTAATTTGCGACCTGATTGTTGGTCTGAATTGGGACAGTCCAGTTGGCTAGCCAGTCTCGGAAAGCCCTAAGGGCATTTGTTACAGCTCTCAATTCCAAGAAATTGATCTGGTACAGGCTCTCTTGTTCGTACCAGACACCCCAAGTGTGAGGCCATCTAGATGCATTCCCCAATCCAGTTTGGATGTATCTTGTCAATTTTTTCTGGGGTGATGCCTTCTGAAAGGGGCAACCCCTGAGCAGGTCCCGATGATCCAACCATCAGACAGGGACTGGACGAGAGGGTCAGTGACAGTCACCTGATCCCAAAGGCAGCCGGTGGCCTGGTTCCACCAAGTCCCCAACATCCATTGAGCCCATCTCATTGAAAGATGAGCTATGGGTGTGACGTACATGGTCAGCATCCCTCAAAGCTGTTGTCCGATGATTCCTCCTGTATCACGGGCCAAGACCATCAATCTCTGGAGTCAGTCTAGTGCAGTGGTTCTCAATCCAGTCCTCTGGGACCCCTGGGATAGTCATGTTTTCAGGATATCCACAACAAATATGCATGAGAGAGATCTGCATACAATGGAAGCAGTGCATGCAAATCTCTCATATGCATATTCATTATGGATATCCTGAAAGTGTGACTAGCCTGGGGGTCCCAGAGGACTGGGTTGAGAGCCACCTTGTCTAGCAAAAGGAAGGCCTTCATTTGAGTCACGTTGAGGAGAGCCCTGTGAACTCCAGCTGTTCGCCGGGCTGAAGACAGGACTTTGGGTAACTGACTGATTACAAACCAAGAACTCCAGCACCTGAATGCTCAACCATGTTGCTTGCTGGACTCTGTCCAGAGTAGGAGCTTTTTATGAGCCAGTCATCCAGATAGGGAAAGACAAAGATCCCTAGTGTTCTGAGATAGGCTGCCACCACCATGAGGCATTTTGTGAAGACTCAGGGTACCGAGGCCAGCCCTAAAAGGTAGTACCCAGAATAGATCGGTATGCGCATATATGCTTTCTTTAGATCCAGGGAGCATAGCCAATCATCTTTCTGAAGGGTGTACGGTACCTAAAAATACCATCTTTAACTTCTTGCACCAGAAAGGTGTTGAGGTTTCAGAGATCCAGAATGGGCCGGAACCCTCCCCCATCTTTTTTGGGGACCAGAAAGTACCTGGAGTAAAATTTCCATCTGATCTGCTCTTGCGACACGGGCTTGATAGCAAAATCAGTCAGAAGGGTAGCTATTTCTCTCCAAAGTGGGTCCAGATGCAGAGAGTCAAGAGAATATGCCCTTGGAGGACAATATGGCAGAAGCTCAGCGAAGTGCAACATGTAGCCACTTTGAACTATCTGTAGCACAAGTTATAAGGGGCCACCTGTGGGCAAAAAGTGAGCCCCCTCCCCCCCCACTGGAGGGCTTCCATCTGTGGACACTGGCAGATTGGCTATACTCCGGAGGAAACAATCAAAACTCTGCTCCCGGCTTTGGCTGTGGGCAGGCTGGGCCTTTTGAGGCTTTAATGCTGTGGGCAAGGCGCCTACATTTTTTGCTGGGAGGTTTGAGGACCAGGGAAATATCTGCACCTACACGGGTGGTAAGTCTGCTTCTGGCCTCCACTTTGATACCTCCTGCAATAGGCTGCTGATTCGGATGTACATCTCAAAAGCTGGTGAGGGTGACATGCTGCTTCTCTAGGCCTGCCTTCTCCTCCACCTGCTCTCCAAAGAGGTTCTCCCCTGGCATGGCACCATCCACAAGGGTGAAATTAGGCCGTACCTGCTAATTCTCTTTCTTTTAGTCCCTCCAGTCCAGTCTCCTGGTTCTGTCCCCCTTCCAGAAGTTGGAGACTGAGCATTCTAGCTTTTGACGATGTCAGTGTAACAAGGCAGAACTCTTCCCTGAAAGCCAGTATTCCAATGTCAAAACAGATCCAGAACACTAGCAATACCTTGCAACTCAACCCTATGTCAACTATTCACAACTATCTACAAAGCTGCACCAAAAGACAAATGTGGCAAGTGAAACTGCAGCCCAAGAAGCCCAAGGCCATAGTCTGTCCCGGGCCTGTGCAGAACCGAATCCATAGGTACTGGATATCGACCTCTGTCCAAACTAGAGGAAACTTGATAAATGCTATCTGAACTGGGCTTGCCACACGACAAACAGAAGGGAGGGTTCTGGACTGGAGGGACTAAAGGAAAGAAAATTAGTAGGTAAGGCCCAAGTTCACCTTCCATAGCATCCCTCCAGTCCAGTCCAGACTCCTGGGATGTACCAGAGCAGTACTTAGACCAGGGCAGGCCGGCAAGCCCGGTCTGCAACACCTGAGTGTCAAACCGCATGTCCAACCATGCCTGGATATCCAACTGATAATTCCAAAAGGTATGCAACAATGACCACATTGCCACTTTGCAAATGTCCATCGGCAGAATGAGTCCACACTCTGCCCAAGATGCTGTCTGCGCTCTGGTTGAATGGGCGCACACAACCCCACTGGAGCAGGCTTCCCATATACCATAGGCTGAAATGATCACCTCCTTTAACCACCTTGTCCATACCAGCCTGCAGGAAGGCTAAGATGTCCAGAATAGCCACGTTCAATGGCCGGAGCCCATGTTCCGTACACCAGGCTTCAAAAACACACCATACACATTACACCAGCAAGATAACACCGTTGAGCTCTCAACGTTGAGATGACCTGCATTCTTCCTCAAGCATGCCCTTTCAAGAGCCAAGCTATAAGAGAATCAATCCTATTTGAGGCATCACGAGGGGCCCTAGTGACAGCAGATCGGCCCTGGCCGGCAAGCGCCAGTCTGTCTACTGCCAGCTGAACTACATCCACGTATCATGGCCTCCAAGGCCAAGCCTGAGCCACCACAATACTAAGCCCCAGTGGGCTTCAATGTGCTGAACGAGACATCCAATCAGGGGCCATAGCGGAAATGTATAGAGTTGACCCTCACTCGGCCATCTCTGGGCTAACGCATCAAGGCCCTTGGACATCCTTTGTGACTACTGTAGGACCGGGACACTGGCATTCGCCACCAACACCATCAAATCCATCACAGGTGGCCCCCAGTGCCTGACCAGACTGTGGAACACAGACTTACATAAGAACATAAGATATGCCACATTGGGTCAGACCAAGGTCCATCAAGCCCAGTATCCTGTGTGGCCAATCTAGATCATAAGTACCTAGCAGTTTCCCCAAAAGACACAGGTTCCTCAATGCTTGTATTGGGTCAAGCAGTGATATCCCGGGTCCCTCGTAATAATGGTTTATGGACCTTTCCTCCAGGAACTTGTCCAAACCTTTTTTAAACATACTTACCATTCCTTCCTCAGTCCGTAAAACAAAACATATAACCAGCAACAGGGCCTTTACTTACACTGCACCGACCCTATGGAATTCATTACCAGACCCCATCAGTCAAAGACCTGCAAATCTTTCGGAAAGAGCTAAAGACGCTTCTTTTTACTGAATACTTTAACAACATTGACGGATAATTGTTACTCCAGCCCATCTGCAATCCACAAATACAAGTATATTGTTAACGATCACCATCTAATTTCCTATCAGGAACTTGCTTTCTACATAGTTAATTGTTTTCATGTAACTGTAAATAGTTAAACCATTTTGATTTGTAATAACTGTTCCCTGTAACTGATTTGTTTAAATGTAAATCACCCCTGATCTCTGGGAGGGGCGGTATAGAAAAACAACTTAAATAAATAGATGTGAGCGATTTGTAGTTATGGTAAGAAGCTAACATGGTTGTGTATGGTTTAGCATCTGACAGAGGTAGACATGACTAAGGCAGATGGTCATATGTGGATGGATATGAGCAATGATGTATGTAGCAACAAGACAAGGGTGTATGTGTTATGTGGAAATGTACATGAGCCCTAAATAAAATCCCTCAATGAAATATGTATACGTATGTGAGTGTAAGCATCACACAAACAATATACCTTGTAAATGTTAAGAAGGAATCATTTATGTTCATTATAATGTCATCCCTCTCACGTGGAGCCTCTACCTTTGGTCCATGAATTACAGTGGCACAAGGAAAGAATAAGTCATGTCAAGGTGATGCAGTGCCTATGTGCCAATGACGGATATATGCTGATAGGTGTCTCACAGATACAGTATGCTGTAATAGAGCCTCCTTTGTAAGCCGGCTGCCCTATGTATGTTTGTCAATCGTACATGGGGTGCATAGGAAACAGTAGAAACATACAAACATGATGGCAGAAAATCACCACATGGCCTATCTAGTCTGCCTGTTCATATCAACTACAATAGTTGCCTTCTTTTCATTACATATTCTCTGGGCTTGTCCCATGCTTGTTGGAATCCAGATACTGTCCTTGTCTCTACCACCCCCACTGGAAGACTATTCCATGCATGTACCACTCTTTCTGTAAAAAAATATTTCTGCATATTACTTCTGAGTCTATCCCCTCATCCAACATGGCAAACAGAAAGTGTTTAACACCCAAATCCTGCCAAGAAAATATCTGGGTGAGCAGGAGCATCCACAGTACTGACATGTATACTAACCTTAGGGTTACGTAGGCATAATGTTGAGCCAAACTATGAGAGCATGAATGTCACTAAATTGGATTGATACATGACAGAAGTTAACACAGCCTCTGACCCTAATACAGCTGTGTTGTAATATAGCACTACAGCCAATGTTCCCTCTAATTTTCTGTAGGCTGTGTGCGCATAAAATATCAGCTGTGTGCAGCTTTTGAAGGAAGGTTAAATTTTTGTGCACCACATAATGACACTCGGAGTTATATACTTTAAAATTTGACTACACGTCAGAATACAGTATGTACACCACATTGATTTTAATCAAATTAAATGAAAATAGACGATTACTAAATGAAGCGGGAAATTTCTAGTAATTACAATTATAACTTTTAAATTTTAAGACGTCTGTGTTGTTTTCTATCAGAATCAGAGCTGTAATTTTTGTGCGCTCTGTTGTAAAGTATGTGCACTCGCTTGGCGAGGTGTGTGCGCGCGCACACGCGCACAGCTTAGAGGGAACAGTGACTACAGCCCCTGCAGATGGCATGACAGCAGCTGCAGATTTGGCACACCTCCATCAAATGTAGGAGCTTGGCCTGCTGTGATGTGCTGCGGTCTGCCTGGGTTAGAGTTTGGGGGGAGAGAAGCTGGGCTACATGTCTGAACCCTTGTAGTATGGCAACATGGCCAAATGCCATCAGTATGGGATGAGCAAACTCAGAGGCCATTCTCCTGGATCCAGCTGATGCCAACTGAGAAAATCTGACTATATGTTTTCCTTTCCTGCGACATGGGACACAGACAACTGCAGCAGATTTGCCTCCACCAACTGTAGTAGCGGAGCAATCTCATCTGCAAGGAGTACACTGCCCATGCCCCCTTGTTAATTGATGTATGCCACAGTGGAGGTGCTGTCTGAAAAGACTTATTGTTGGCACTGCACCAGAAGCAGAAAGGGTTGGAGTGCCAACCGAACAGCCCTCATCTCCAGCCAATTCATGGATCATTGGGTTTGCTCCTGCGACCATGGTCTCTGCGCCACCTGAGAAAGACAATGTGCCCCTCATCTGGAGAGGCTGGCATTTGTTGTCACCACCGCCCACTCCCGGTGGTTCCAAAGGTGTAATGGGTCTGCTTCTTGTTGGTCACTCCAGGCCAGGGAAGCACCCCTTCGACAGACTGGTGGACTCTAGCCATCATGCCAGGCTGCTTTGGACCTCCAATGGACAGAGGAGCTTCTTCAAAAGGGAAGATCTTTGAAGCGACCAACATGACAGCAGGACTCTGCAGTGGATGCATGTGTGCCCTTGCCCAGGGCACTGTCCAATATCACTACCATGGAACCCAAGACTTGGAGATGAAATCATGCTGACTGGGCCCATTGCCTCAAAAAATTACAGATCTCAGTCTGTATCTTCATCTTCTGATCATCAGGCAAAAACCACCAGTCCATGGATTGTGTTGAACCGTGCCCTGCAGTACAAAACATCCTGAGAGGTAACCAGGTGGCTCTTGGTCGTGTTTACCACCCAGTCTAGGCTTTGGAGCATAGTTAAAACCTAAGAACATAAGATATGCCATACTGGGTCAGACCGAGGTCCATCAAGCCCAGTATCCTGTTTCCAACAGTGGCCAATCTAGGTCTAGCAATATCCCCAAAAGACACAGGTTCCACAATGCTTGTACTGGGTCAAGCATTGATTATCCTGGGTCCCTTTTTAATAGTGGTTTATGGACCTTTCCTCCAGGAACTTGTCCAAACCTTTTTTAAACCCAGCTACACTAACAGCCCTTACTACATCCTCCGGTAACAAATTCCAGAGTTTGATTACACGTTGAGTGAAAATTTTTTTTCTCTTATTTGTCTTAAATAGTTTACCCTGTAGCTTCATTGCATGTCCCCTAGTCTTTCTATATTCTGATAGCGTAAACAATTGATCCACGTTTACCCGCTCCACTCCATTCATTAATTTATAGATCTCTATCATATCTCCCCTCAGCCGTCTCTTTTCCAGGTTGAAGAGCCCCAACCTTTGTAGCCTCTCTTCATAGGAGTAGCCTTTCATCCCCTTCACCATTTTGGTGGCTCTTCTCTGTACTTTTTCTAATAATGCTATGTCCTTTTTAAGATACGGTGACCAGAACTGCACACAATATTCAAGGTGCGATCGTACCATGGAACGATACAGAGGCATTATAATATCCTTTGTTTTATTTTCCATCCCTTTCTTTATGATACCTAGCATTCTATTTGCTTTCTTGGCTGCCGCTGCACACTGGGCAGAGGGTTTTAACATGTTATCCACGATGACTCCTAAATCTTTTTCCTGGGTGGTGGTTCCCAATGTGGAACCTTGCATTGTGTAACTATAGTGTGGGTTGTTCTTTCCTAGGTGCATAACTTTGCACTTGTCCACATTGAATTTCATCTGCCATTTGGATGCCCAGTCTTCCAATTTATCCAGATCCTCCTGCAGTTTTCCACAATCCTCTTGGGTTTTAACAACTTTAAACAGTTTTGTATCATCTGCAAATTTGATAACCTCACTCGTTATTCCCTTTTCCAGGTCATTTATGAATGTCAAAAAGTAGCGGACCCAGTAAAGATCCCTGGGGTACTCCACTATTCACCTTTTTCCATTGGGAATATTGGCCATTTAGCCCTACCCTCTGCTTTCTATCTTTTAACCAGTTCCCGATCCACAATAGTACACTGCCTCCTATCCCATGACTTTTTAGTTTCGCCAAAAGTCTCTGATGAGGGACCTTGTCAAAAGCTTTCTGAAAGTCCAGATACACTATATCAACCGACTCACCTTTGTCTACCTGTTTATGCACACCTTCAAAAAAACATATCAGATTAGTAAGACAAGATCTTCCTTGTCTAAAGCCATGTTGGCCGTCTCCCATTAGGCCATGACTATCTACATGTTGTGTAATTTTGTTCTTTATGATGGTTTCTACCATTTTCCCCGGTACTGACGTCAGACTCACCGGTCTGTAATTTCCCGGGTCACCCCTGGAACCCTTTTTAAAGATTGGTGTTACGTTGGCGACCCTCCAATCTTCAGGTATTACAGATGATTTTAATGAAAGTTCACAGATTACCAATAGCAGGTCCGCAATCTCATATTTCAGTTTTTTCAACACTCTTGGATGGATACCATCCGGTCCAGGTGATTTGCTACTATTCAGTTTATCAAATAGTTGTAATATATCTTCCCGGTGTAGCGATATTTCTCTCAATTCCTCTGCAGTATCACCTTTAAATACCACTTCAGTCTTGGGTAACATCCCTACATCTTCCTCAGTAAAGACCGAAGCAAAGAATTCATTCAGTCTCTCTGCTATAGCCTCGTCTCCTCTTACTGCCCCTTTTACCCCTCTATCACCTAATGGCCCAACGGACTCTCTCACAGGCCTTTTGCTACGAATGTACTTGAAAGTCTTTATTTCGTGTTTTTGCTTCCGTAGCAAGTTCCTTCTCAAATTCTCGCTTTGCGTGCCTTATCAATGCTTTGCATTTAACTTGCCAGTGCTTGTGCTGTTTCCAGTTTTCTTCGTTTGACTCTTTTTTCCATTTCCTGAAGGATGCTTTTTTGGCAGGAACAGCCTCTCTGACCTCACCTTTAAACCATGCTGGCAGTTTTTTGGACTTTCTTCCACTTTTCTTAATGCGTGGAATACAGCTGGTCTGGGCTTCGAGGATAGTATTTTTAAATAACACCCAAGCTTGCTTTAAGTCTTTAACCTTTGCAACCGCTCCTTTTAGTTTTTTCTTAACTATATTCCTCATTTTATCATAGTCTCCCTTTTGAAAGTTAAAAGGTAGTACTGTGGATTTCTTTACTATCCCTCCTCCACTAATTAAATCAAACACGATCATGCTATGATCACTATTGCCAAGTGGTCCCAACACTCTTATTTCTTGCACCAGATCTGGCGTTCCACTAAGAACTAGGTCCAGTATGGCTTCCCCTCTGGTCGGTTCATGAACCAGCTGCTCCAAGAAGCAGTCATTTATTTCATCTAGAAACTTTATCTCCCTAGCTTGTCCTGCCGTAACACTAACCCAGTCGATACCAGGGTAATTGAAATCACCCATTATTACTACTCTGCTGTGACTTCTGTTAGCTTCCTTGATTTCTTTGAGCATTTCATCATCCATTTGTTCATTCTGGCCAGGCGATCGATAGTACACTCCCACTGCCATCGCCTTCCCTTTTTTACATGGAATTTCAATCCATAGAGATTCTACAGCAAATTTTGTTTCCTGCAAAACTTTAATCCTTTCTGACTCAATGCCCTCTCTAACAGAGCGCAACTCCTCCACCAATTTGATCAGTTCTATCATTACGATATAGTTTGTATCCAGGTATCACAGTGTCCCACTGGTTATCCTCTTTCCACCATGTCTCTGAGATTGCAATCATATCTAACCTCTCATTTAGTGCTATATATTCTAACTCTCCCATCTTATTGTTTAGACTTCTAGCATTTGCATACAAGCATTTTAGAGACTGTATTTTATTAATATTAATCTGGTTATTGGTAGGCATGGGTAATTTGGAATCTTTACGCTCTGTCTGCACCTTACACGCAAGGGCATTTGGGCTACTATACTCTTTTTTGGAACCTCACTGCTTATGGTAGTATCCTTCAAGGATACCTTCGTCCGAACCATGCGCTCTTGGGCGAATGTTGTGTCGCCACCACGCTCTCCTCTTCCAACTTTGCTAGAATCAGCCAGTCGTCCAGGTAGAGATGAACCATCACACCCTTGCTCTGCAAGGTCGCTATGACTACCACTATAATCTTTGTAAATATGCGGCGAGCCATCACAAGGCCAAACGGAAGAGCCTGAAACTGGGCGCAGCCCATTGGAACTACGAACCACAAATACTTCTGATGGTCTGAATGTATGGGAACATGAAGATAGGTCTCCATCAGATCCAAGGCCATCAAGAATACGCCGCAAACCACAGCCACTATGATGGATTGCAATGTCTCCATCCAAAAGTGCGGTACCTGCAACCTCCAGTTGACATATTGTAGGTCAAGGATGGGCCAAAAGGACCCTTCCTTTTTGGGAACCACAAAATAGATTGAGTATCGACCTTGACTTAACTAGTCTTCAGGTGGTATCACGGCCTGTTAGAAGCAGTCGCTGGAGAATTTCCTCAACAGCTTGTCTCTTGGAGGTCGCTTTGCTTGGGGAAACCAGAAAGGCCTCTGTTCGGAGACAGGCAAACTCCAGAGCATACCCTTTACAAATGACATTGAGGATTCAACGGTTGAAGGTGATGTGTATCCAGACAGAGTAAAACTAGCGAAGGCAACCCCCGACCGGTACTATCTCTGCCTGAGCCCCTCCCTTATCTCATTGCGTTTTCTTAGCCCAAGCTCCAGAGCCAGAGAAGAAACCCTAGCCAGACTCTCTGCCCCCTCAAAAGGGCAGACTATGATGATACCACGGCTTCTGATAGGGAACAAAATATGTTGCTCTTAACTACCAGAAGTCTCGAGGTTGACCCCTGGATGCTGGCATTGCCTTGGAAGTCTTCAGCTTATCCTCTGGAAGCTTATCCATTTGGACGCCTCTAACTCCTTTACTAGCTTTTCTAGGGCTTCCCTAAAGAGCAGTTTGCCCCTAAATGGAAGCTTACTCAACCTATACTTAGATGAGACATTGGCCGACCAGTTGTGCAGCCACAGCAGACACTGAGCTACAACCACCATGGCCATACCCTTGGCAAAGGCCAGCAGCAAAACACATTACACATCCACCAGGTATGCCGCCCCCGACTCTAATCTAGCCACCTCAGGAAGTGTTGGCAGGGCCTCCGTCTCTGTACCTGCTAGAGCTTGTGACCAACGCATACAAGCCCTGGCCACAAACACACTGCACACCGAGGCCTGCAACCCCAAGGCACTGACCTTGAAAGTCTGCTTGAACGCAACCTAGCCTGCAAATCTTTCAGGACTGCTCCTTTTTCCACCAGGATAAAGGTTCTCTTAGTCGCTGCAGACACCAAGGCATCCATCTTTGAGAGCTTCAGGAGACTCCTTTCACTGGCCAGAATAGGATAGACACGCTGCATAGACTGACCATCGTGAAAACCACCTTGGGCACCTCCCATTCCATATCAATCATCTGCTGGAATGCCCTATGCATGGGAAAAGTGATTTCAGACATCTTAAGGCTCTGCAAAAGTGGATCTTCCAAAGGAGGTTCCATAGACTACACCTCTAGAAGCAGATTCAGAGCCACCAAGGAATGCGCAATCAAAGCTGCCAGTTCCTTTTGGCAAAACACTCCCACTATACTGGGGTCCTCCCCCAGGAGGAGGCCCTTGTCTTGTATGTCCAGCACAGCAGCATATACCCCTAGCACAGAGGAGCCTTCCAAGAGGTCCTCCGAGACAAGATCTTCCTCTGCAGTTGCCAACACCCTGGCAGTCAGGTCACCCAAAGCTCCACATAAATGGCACCCCTAAAGGCCGTCTCTGTTGTGCTGAAGGGGCTGAATTTGGCACCTGTGGCTCCCTCAAGCACTGCTTGATGTGGTAAGCTTGGTGGAGAAGCAAAATTAATTCTGGGGAAAACTGGTATTTGCACTCCCAGCAGGATGCCTCCCAGCAGATCCCTCCCAGCAGATCCTCCAGCCACAGGAAACAAATCTTGCTGTGCTAAGGGATCTAAAATGTCCAGTGGTGCTGGCAACAAAGTGGCCACAGTTCCTGCTATAACTGCGGATCCCGTGGCTGTAGCCAAATCTGAAATTGATGACCTTGACAAGCCAAGCGAAAGCTGCGAAAGCCGCCCCCCCCCCCCCTGGTTACTGAAAGAGCTCCCTGTCACACAATCTTGTCTTGCAGGCCCTGCAGAACCCTGCTGCCAACAGATGGTTACGCCCGTTACTGCATGCCACACATACGGCCTTCCCTGGCATCGGAACACGGGAAGACCCTTATGAAAAGAATAAATCGCTCCTCCCAGCACCTGCCTGAAGGAACCCTCTGAAACCGCCAGGAAAAGAGAGCATAGTTACTCCCCTGTAACAGGTGATCTCTGGAAAGAGCAGGAATTTAGTCTTCACATATAGGTGATGTAGGTACTGATGGAGCCAGCACGGGAATGCTCCCCAGCATCCAACTGGAAAGCTTTTGGGAGCACCCCACTGTGCCTACGTGACTGCCTTCCCACCTCCCTCTCAAGTTAAGTTTGCAGCTGAGAAAGTAAAGTAAATGAAACCATACAACTCTTAGGGGAGGAGGGTGGGCTTTGAAGTCTAAATTCCTGCTGTTCCCTGAGATCACTTGTTACAGTTGAGTAACTACACTATCTCCAGGAAGCAGCAGAAATGTAGTATTCACATATGGGACTCCCCAGCTCAAAGATGCCAGATGAAGTGACCTCAGAACCGGTGGCGGTCCACCTTGGAGTAGACCTGAAGAGGTCATGGATTCTACATGGATTTCTGGTATCATTAAAGTCCAGGACAGAGGGCAGGAGTTGCATTTAAGTCTGAAAGAGGTGCTGGAGTACAGCCCGCCCAAACATGACATCTTGACGGCAGTCCTTGTCCAGACAATAATGAGCAGCAAAGGTATGACGGGAAACCAAGTTGCTGCCTTGCAGATTTAGTCAATGGCTACTGAGCATAGGTTTGCCATCAAGGTTGCCATGGCATGAACGTTGTAAGCAGTGACATGCCCTTCCAGAGAGCCCTGCTTTGTCATAGGCAAATGAAATGCAGTACGCTATCTAACTGGAGAGTGTATGCTTAGAAACAACTGCGAGGCATTACAATGACCTTGTGTCCTTTGGCGATAAAAAGCCAATGCACGCTTGCAGTCAAGAGTATGCAGAGTGGCTTCTGCTCGAGACGCATGCGGTTTAGGAAAGACGACGGGTAGGTTAATTGACTGGCTTAAATGAAAAGGAGACACGACCTTTGGCATAGTGTGGGCGAGTCTGAAGGACAACTGTCATGGTGGAACCAGGTATAGGTGGAGGGTCCACCACTAAAGCCTGAAGTACACTAATGCATCTGGCAGAAGTGAGAGCAATTAGGAAGATTACCTTCCAAGCACTGTTCCCTCTAAGCTGTGCGCGTGTGCGCGCGCACACACCTCGCTGAGTGAGCGCACATACTTTACAACAGAGCGCACAAAAATTACGGTTCTGATTCTGATAGAAAACACAGACGTTCTTAAAATTGAAAAGTTGTTGTGCATTTATGGTTTTCACAAGTTCTACAATATTTTCTAGTGCAATCAATGTGGTGTACATACTGTATTCTGACGTGTAGTCAAATTTTAAAGTATATAACTCCGAGTGTCGTTATGTGGCGCACAAAAATTTAACCTTCCTTCAAAAGCTGCACAGCTGATATTTTATGCGCACACAGCCTACAGAAAATTAAAGGGAACATTGCTTCCAAGACGGGAACTTTAAAGAAGCCTTGACCAATGGTTCAAAGAGTGGCTTGAGAAGCTGTGCTAGAACAACATTGAGGTCCCAAGCCACCAGAGGTGGCTTGATGGGCAGTTTGGACAGCAGGAGATCTCATATGAAACGTGCTACTAGCGGATATGAGGAGATGGGCTGTTTATCCAGTGGTTGGTGATAGGCTGCAATGGCATTGAGGTGGAATCTCATCGAGTTGGTCTTTAGACCTGTCAAGGACAGGTGGAGAAGATACTAGAGTAGGGACTCCACTGGGGCTGAAAAGGGATCGAGAACTTTCTGGGAATACCAGACAGCATCTATGCCACTTGAAAGCATATGAATGTCTGGTGGAGGGCTTTCTAGAAACCAATAGGATCTCCTTAACTTCTTGTGGGAGTTGAAATGTCCTGCAATGCTATGCTCTCAACAGCCAAGCTGTGAGGTGGAGACACACTGGATTGGGATGAAGTTGTGAGTCGTATTCCTGGGAAAGGAGATTGGGCACAGATTGTAATCGCAATGGCTAAGTCAGAGTCAGACATAGTAGTAGTGGAAACCACGGTTGCCTCAGCCAGTGATGGGCTATGAGAATCATGGAGCCCTTGTCGACCTGAAGCTTGAAAAGTGTCTTGGGAATGAGGGGTATAGGAAGGAAATCCACCTGTTGGTTGCTGGATGTCTATCTTGTGCAGAAGCAAGGAAGCTTTGCATTCTACGGTCTGGAAGATATAGGACGTTATGTCCAGATGGAGAGACCATTTGTGGAGTGGAGGAGTGACCTAATGGTTGGGGCAAGGTACTTCAGGCCGGAAGGTCGGGGGATCAATTCCCACTAGAGGACAGCAACCTTGGGCCGGAAGGACTGGGGTTTCTAGTCCCACAGGTGCTCCTTGTGGTCTTGGGCAAGCCACTTAACCCTCCATAGCCCATGCTCCCTGTAAAATAGTTATCTCCAAGTTATAATGCCCTGTTCAATGTAATTTCAGTTTGTTCAATGTAAACCGCACTGATGCAGAATAGCGCGGTATATAAGAGAATGTAAATAAATAAAAAAAATAAATTTGTAGGAAAGAAGGATCCAACTCAGCTTGTCTGCCAAGACATTGAGCTCCACGGAGAGGTACACCGCTTGGTGGTGTATCTGAAGAGAGATGGCAAAGGACCACAGGTGGAGGGCCTCTTCGCAGTGGGCTCATGAGCCTGTTCCTTCCTGCTTGTTCACATAGAACATATCAACCTGATTGTCTGTCCTGACTAGGACCTGTTGTGCCCCGAAGTGATGTAGAAACATCCGGAGGCCATTTGAGATAGCACAAAGTTCCAGGAGATTGATCTGTAGTTCTGACTCTTGCACTGTCCAGAGCCCCTGTGTGGACAGGTTGCACAAGTGTGCTCCCCAACCCAGTGTGAAGGCATCTGTCGTCAGGGTGCATTGAAGTGGAGGCATCTGAAAAGGATGACCCTGTGAGCAGATTTTCTGGAGAGCACCACCACTGAAGGTATGTAGTTTGAGGGGAAGTGACCTGGATCCTGTCCCGGAGACGGCCCGAGGCTAGAGTCCATTGGGAGGCTAGAGTCCATTGGGATGTCTGCATATGTAGGTGAGCATACGGACGACATACTGTAGAGGCCATATGTCTGAGGAATTGCAGCATCTCATGGGCAATCAGATGGTCCCATTGGAGCATCTGGGATGCTAGCTGGATTAGACCTAGATTGGCCACTGTTGGAAACAGGATACTGGGCTTGATGGACCTTGGTCTGACCCAGTATGGCATATCTTATGTTCTTAGATGCATACAGCGCAGTTGGGGCATTAACGCACTGGACTGTTGGGTGTCCAGTAGGGCTCCGATGAATCTAGCTTTGAAATTGGAACTAGCTGGGATTTTGGGACGTTTGACAAATCCCAAGCATTGCAGTACTATGATGGTATGATGTACGGAAAGCTGTACCTCCTGGGATGTGTCTGCTTTTATGAGCCAGTCATCTAAGTAAGGGAAGATAAATATCCCCAGAAACCTTAGGTATGCGGCCACGACCACCATGCACTTTGTGAAGACTCTTGGGGCAGAGGCGAGTCCAAAGGGAAGGACTCTGAATTGATAATGCTTTCCTTGAAAGGTGAAGTGTAGATATTTCCTGTGACTTGGATGAATAAGAATGTGTGTATGCTTCTTTTAGATCTAGAGAACAGAGCCAGGCCTGACTCTGGAGGTAAGATAGAAGAGTCCCGAGAGAGATCATCTTGAACCTTTCACTGACCAGAAACTTGAGGTTTCTGAGGTCCAGAATGTGCCTGTATCCTCCGGTTTTCTTTGGCATGAGAAAGTACAGAAAGTAGAAACCCATTCCCTGCTGGGATGTCGGGATATTTTCTATGGCCCCTTGAGACAGAAGGGAAGACACCTCTTCCTCCAGGAAAGCAGTGAGTGAGGGTTGAGTTTGAAATTCCCCTAGGAACATTGAGGGGAGCAGAGTTTGGAGGTGAAGCCTGTACCCCTCTTGGACTAAGCTTAGTGTCCAGTGCTCTGAGGTGCCATCTGTGGGCATAGTTGCATAGTCTGCCTGCTATGTGGAGGGGGTGAGGACTCTCCAGAGGCAGGGTGGCAATGTTCTCTAGAAGAGAGTCAAAAACCCGGCGCATACTGTCTGAAGAGCTGGTTGAGGCTTAGCCACCTGTGGTTTCTTTTGCTGCCTTTTCTGTGGTCCCTGGGCCTGGTACTGAGAAGCAGGAGGGTAAGAAGGGTAGAATCTCTTATTGTAGAAAGACTTCCTTGCAGTTGACTAACAGGGTCAGCTGCTGTTCTAGATAGTCTCTTCAGAGTAGTCTTCTCTGACTCTGAGAGGCCTTATTCTGCCAGTCCTTGCCAACGAGGTTTTCTCCTGTTCAATGGATGTTGCCCAGCTTATCTTGAACCCACTGTTCAAGATCTGAAGCTTGAAGCCATGCAATTCTGCGGACACCAATGCAGATTGCCGAGGCCCTTCTTATGCATTCAAAAGCATCAAAGCTGATCCTATTAACAAACTTTGATACATTTTGTCTATATTTGATCAAGGTGAGATAGTCTGCCCTCATCATCTGGAAGGAGTGGGGCAAAAGCCTATAAATCCCTTGACACTTCCTTGAAGAACAGTCTCATGTAGAGGATATAGGAATTAATCCTAGCCGAGAACATGAGTGGAGGAGTGGCCTAGTGGTTGGGGCAAGGTACTTCATGCCGGAAGGTCGGGGGTTCAAATCCCACTAGAGGACAGCAACCTTGGGCCGGAAGGACTGGGGTTTCTAGTCCCACAGGTGCTCCTTGTGGTCTTGGGCAAGCCACTTAACCCTCCACAGCCCATGTTCCCTGTAAAATAGTTATCTCCAAGTTATAATGCCCTGTTCAATGTAATTTCAGTTTGTTCAATGTAAACCGCACTGATGCAGAATAGCGCGGTATATAAGAGAATGTAAATAAATAAATAAATAAAATAAATAAATAACATGGATGCCTGGAAACACCAATGCCCAAAGGCATCGAGGATTCTCGATTCTCTACCTGTTAGAGTGGGTCTTCGAGCTTTTGATTCGGCACATCGCTGACTCAACCATCATGGAATGGTGGGGAAGCTGTGGCTTCTGGAAGCCAGAACACTCTGGTACCTGGAACATAGTATCAAAACATCAGCTCTGCGGTGAGACTGTAAGAGGAGTCTCCCACATACGAAGAATGAGATCATGAAGGATGCAGTGCACCGGAAGAGTAGCTGCCTCTTTGGGTGCAGTTGGGTATTGGAGGATCTCCAACTCCCCTGCCCTTGGTTCCTTCGCCGATGTTACCATGATGGAGAGACCCTTAGCCAGGTTTCAAATGAATTCCTGGAAGGACATATCTTCTGGAGGCGATATGTGCTGCTACTGTGGAAGGAAAGGTTCTGAAGGTATGTCTTGGGGCTCCCGAGAACCATTCAATTCTGCCTCAGAGACACTAGAATCTGAGTCAGAAGCCTCAAAATATCAACGAGGGTGGTGCTTGCCTGAATTGAGATGACAGTACAGATGCTCTGAGGTACTGGTATTTGTGTGCCATTTGGGCTGGGTATCAATATCAGTGACAGTTTCAAGTAAGGGTATGCGTGGCAACAATGTTGACGCAATGTGCAACAACCCTGATGTCGACCCTGCAATTGGGCTCAATGTTGGTACTGGTATTAGTATTGACGGTGACAGTGCCCAGAGCCAAGGACCTTACCAGAACCGAGGCTGCCAGCAGGGCTGCTAAGCTCCGCTCGATGGCCCGCAAGCACTGGTCTATTGAGGTTGCCAATGTCTGGGTATCCGTTGTGAGTGACTGTGCTACCATCCCAGAACATGGCATCAGAAGCTCTCCGGAGGTTGAGGCCTTGGGAGCATCCTGGAGCCCCTCTGTGGCTTTGGAGGACAGGGCCCACTGTCGGGGCTGTTTGACAGGCCGATCTACCCCCAATGCCATGCATGGGAGATCGATGGTTTGAGCAAGATCTTCCCCTGGAGGTTGTGTCAGACTTTGACAAGGCCTTTTGCTTGGACTTCAAAGATACCTGAGATCTATGGGAGGATGACGATGAGGCCCTGGATGAAGTGGATGCCAGTGATACCGTATCAGAGGCGAAGAGTGCCCCAAATTTAGAAGCTCAGTTTTGTAGGCCTCTCCGTGTCATCTTTTGACAGAGGGGACAGTCTTTTGGCTGGCAGTCTGGGCCAAGGTATTTTAAGCACCAGTCATGTATGCCAGTCGCCAAGATGGCACTGGCACAGTTAGAACATTTCTTGAAACCACTAGTTGGTTTGTCCATGTCTTCGGGGATGTGAAGGTCATTATGGTAGGCTTAAGTCCTAAAAAGGGTGTCGATGCCCTAGTGGGTTTTTTTTGTGAAAGATAAAGAATAAAAGAAAAGAATAAGGGAACCGGTGATGTCTTTGATGGTGCTGGTGTCGACGGAAGGCAGAGGCACTATCCACAAAAAGGTTTTCTGCGGTGGCAGGATTTGCTTCCTGTTGGCTCTGCGGAAAACTAAGAACCGACAGTGAGTTGGGAAGGTGGGAAGGCAGTCACACAAGTGCAGTGGGGTGTTCCAAAAAGCTTTCCTATTGGACACTGGGGAGCATTCCTGCACAAGCTCTGTCGATACAGACACCACCCATATGTGAAGACTACATTCTTGCTTGTTTCTGGAGATAAGGAGACTCACTGCTGCCATTACCGTTGTGAAAGTGAAACTGCCGCTGTCCCAGAGTCGATGTAGCAGAGAAATGTAAAGGCGACATGTTATGTTCCTGAAGACCACCAGATGCTTCAGAGGAACTAGAAAAACTGTCACACACTGGAGGAGGCTGGATCACTGGATCCTTCCTCTCTCCCAAGGTCCTATGGCTGACTAAACAGCATTGAAACCCCCAGGGCAGGCTGTCTCACCACCACAGGTCTAAGTCCTAAAGACTGTAAGCAAGTACCTTACCAGTACAGCTCTGAGCATCCAACTTCAAGTAAGTACTTTACCAAAGGAGAGTCATATTTTGAGAGGGGGAGGGAGGTTGCAATAATTTCAACTCAAATCAAGCTTCCCTCAGTGTAGACCAGACTAGACTACACAGAGTTCGGAGGTGTTCTGCCTCCTTACACTGTGACATCACCAAAACACTAGAATGCTCAGTCTCCATCTGCTGGAAGGGGGACAGAATCCAGGAGTCTGGACTGGACTGGAGGGATGCTAAGGAACTTATTTTGCACCGACTGTTCCAGGTGAGAATACTGAAGCAAGAGGAGCCTGCAGGCTCCAATGCCCACTGCTGCAATTCTAGACAGTTTCAAAAGGTGTGGTAGATCACCCAAACCAGGAACTTCTAAGCAGTCCTTGCCATGGCCCACCAGGATACAAAAGTGCTCTACTTTCTCTGGGGGAAAGAAATGGGACAAGTCAGCGAGATCACAGGATGTCCTTCAAGAATATGCTCATGTAGAGTTGGTAAGCATGCACTCAAGCCGCCACCATGGAGCTTTGGAAATGCCTCCTTCTGAAGGAGTCCAGCATCAGAGACTCCCTATCCAGGGGCATTGAGGAATGAATCTCAGTGCTCTTAATCCTCTTAAGGATGGACTTTACCACTAAAGAGTGATGTGGAAGTTGAGGTTTCTCAAACCCAGGGGCTTTTTGAACTCTATATACTGAGTCTAGCCTCCTACTGACCATTGGCACAGTGAGGGGGTTCTCCCGCATTCTCATATGTAGCTGCTATATGATGCGGTGCACTGGCACCATCACCCAGTGGTGGCACGAGGGTTTCTGCAGTCCTAGGCAGACCCTCCATGCCACTGTCCCCTCAAAGAATGCCACTGACCCCCCCCTCAAAAGACTGCACTCCCATCCAGCCCACCATGCTGCCCCCACCTTGTGCTGAAATGGCAGTGGCTGAACTGCTGCTTCAGTGCTGCGTCAAGCCTTAAAGTGCCTGCACGCATGCATGCTAACTGCCTGCCACTCCTGCAACTCAGATGCAACTTTCTTGGAGGGTGGGCAGGAGCGGCAGGCTGGAACGGCACGCATGTGTGTGGGTGTTTTAAAATCCGCCGTGCTACTGAAGCAGCAGCTCAATTACCACTTCTCGGAGGGGGGGGGGGGGGGGGTAGCGATGCCGCCCACCAGGGACGACTGCCTAGTTTGCCTAGTGGACGGGATGGCCCTGCCATCAACATCATTGCTTCCTTAGGGGCCAAAGAGTATGGGAGGGAGGATCTCCAAATCCTCCCCTTGGGCTTATCCTCAGTCTTCAGTGAAAATGGGATGTCCTTGGCCATATCCCTCACAAAATCCTGGAAGGATCTGGAGGAGACTTCCGTCATTCATGCTCAGAAGACCCGACTTCCAACAAGTTCTGATTCCACATCGGTCATCCAGCCAATCAGACTCTAAAAGGAAGTCGAAGTACCTCCCAAGACTCTGCCCAGAGCTTCCTCCTGCCTCAAGGCAAGTGAGAGCTTCTACGGAATTGATGTGTCGAGGGTTTCCAAGGTTTCACCAGGGCATTGGCATTGGATCTTTTCAATGCCTTGACATTAATGCCTCCTCTGCAGGCAGAGCATGCCTCTCGAGGATCAGTAGCACAATGCTCTGAAAATGCCATGGACACCTGCCAGCTGTTTCTTTAGCAACACCATGATGCAGACCTCAAGTGCCTGAAGGGGGGCACATATTCCGAAGGCCTTGGGGCCTGAGTAGCTTTGATCAATGTTTCCAGTATCTGTGTGGGGGTATTGGCATGGCCTCAGTTGTCAGGAGACAGTCTGTGCCCCTCCAAAACCCTGGGAGGTTGAGCAGTCCTCTCTCTGGGGCACCATGATATGCCGCTTGCACCCATCAATTTCGGCATCTTGCTTGGA
Source organism: Ichthyophis bannanicus (assembly GCA_033557465.1). Taxonomy (NCBI): domain Eukaryota; kingdom Metazoa; phylum Chordata; class Amphibia; order Gymnophiona; family Ichthyophiidae; genus Ichthyophis; species Ichthyophis bannanicus. Next base: position 305,097,896 of record CM066039.1, read on the forward strand.
AGGACGCTGATGCACTTGGGCCTTTGCCCAGTGCTTGGATTATCTTCCTTTGACACCTCGACTCCAGGTGGAGACAGACCGATGGCTAATGTACCAGGGCACTGCAGGTGCTCAGCTCCAACTGAGCTAGAGAGCCTCTCAATGTTGATGCACCTTTGGAGAATTCCTGGGAAGCCATTGAGACAGATGCCGGTGCCGAAGATGCTGAATCAGACCTCTGGCCAAAGGTCAACATTAGGGAGCGGAAAAGGGAAACTCTTCCCGCTCCCCTTCACCAAGGCCAATCAAGGCCAGAACCAAACATTTTAAAACCAGCAGCACAACCAGATGCACCCATGCCTGGCAGGGCCTTACCAGAGGGCCCTTAGGCAGGGACCCATGCACAGAAAGTGATCCGCACTACCAGCCCAACACCAAGAAACTGCCAAGCCAAGAAAACCCACACCACCTCCCCTGCTAGCAACACTACTACTGTGAGTATCTCCAGACACTAATACTAACCGATGACAGAACTGTACCCTCCCCACTATGCTTCCCCTATTTCTAACATTCTCTATTCACCCTTACCCCCATATTCAAAGACTATCTCACATACCCCCCCCTTATCAATATGCTCACGCTCCCCTATCCCATGCGCTCCCCCCCCCACGCATACCAAACAAATGTTACCTACTACCACCAAGATAAAACAATGGAAAACAATGCCTTATACAGATCCCATGCACAAACTATCGCAGACTTACAGGACTCCCACAACATCTACAGATACACTTCAATGTGCACTCATCAATAACAGCTCAGTAAGAAACAAAATAACCATTATTAAAGACCTCTTTACAACATATCTGCTCGACCTGTTAAGTGTCACTGAAACATGGTTCTTTGACAAAGACACCGTCCTCATGAATCAACTTCTACCTGATGAATTCAGCCTCTTCCACTATCCTCAAGCACATCACAGGGGAGGAGAGGTACTAATCGTAACCAAATCCCTACTCCACTTCCGCTATCAATAGAAAGTGCCAAAGTCGTCAACATCCTCACCATCACCAATAAACAGCTATTTGCCTGACCTACAGAATCCCAACCACCTCCATGACTGATCTCTCTAACCTTATAGGAAAAATCATAGACAACACAAACTCGGCAAAAGATATTCTTATCCTAGGGGATTTCAACCTCCCATCAGCACAACCTGGACATGCCACAACAGCAATTGACTTCAACAGCTTTTCCAATCTCCCAAACAAAGGAAACACACTAGATCTCACCTTCGCCAACACCCAAAGAACATAAGCACCCCACACACAGTATGATACCACCCTATGCCCTGGTCAGACCACAACATGATCACCTTCTCCCTACCCATCATGTCCCAAATGACCCTACTGCCCAACCTCAAACAAGCAGAAGGAAAAGGAAAGGTACTGCTTCCCAAAAACCACAGGAGAAGAAGGTATCCGCAAGGATAAGGCAAATCAAAAGCGGACCACCATTTTTGGTGGTCCGCTTTTGATTTGCAAGGTACTGCTTCCCGCCAAAAACAGAGCTACGCAGCGATTCAAAATGGCCGCCGGGAAACTAAACCGTCACAAAAACTTAAAATACGACGAATCTGTTCGAAAAACCAGTGCACAAGTCCAAAAATTGGGGAGAGAAGAGAGGAGAACCAACCAGCCAACATAAGGAAAGGAAAATAAAAGAAAAAACATTTTCGTTGCTGCGGAGGTACAGGAGCCGAGATAAGAAGAAAAGCTGTAACTTAGTTTTGTAGGTGCAGGGAAGCCAAGGGCTGAGGCAGAAAAACGGTCTCTCATACACACAGCACTCTAAAATCAAAGTCTGGGTTGGACTGATTTTGGACAGCCCCACCTACAGCTAATCAGCCCTCATTGCAAGATGCTGGGAATTTCTTCTGTAAGCGCGCTCAACTGACAGACAGGAGCTCAGCTTAAAACACTTTAGCTTCAATTGCAAACACCACAGTGACAATTTCACCGGTTTTAAATAATTTCTGTAGAGGGAAGAAACAAAAAGTCAACCAGATCTGCTGGAGACAGAAAATACTGAGGGTAGACCTACTACACCAGGCTCCAGCCTATCAGAGCTCTGATAGAATTCTCTGTCTCCAAGATCTGCTGGCAGGGGAACACAACCAGTTTGTCTGGACTGGTCTAGCAGTATGATTTGGAAATGATATTCTACATGCCCTTCAACATGCTCACTCTGGACAACTCACTCATATCAGACTGTTGCATGGCTGCCACAAATCTTCTTGCAGAACTAAATCTAGCAGTGAATAAAAAGAAGACCGAAGCGCTATTAATCTTCAGAGACCCAGTCATACTCCAACACGCTGAAATTAACATAAAAAGGGACGTCAAATATATCGGCATAACTCTTGACAGCAACTTTAAACATGCTTTTGCACATCAAGAATGCAGCCAATTCAGCATACCTGAAACTTAGGGTCCTCAGACATCTACGTCCTCTTCTCCAAGACAAACGATTACAGATCAGTCATGCCCCATCTCAATTATGGCAACATACTGTATCACAGACTGCCGAAAAAGGCATTATACCCATTTCAATTAGCGCAGAACACTGCTGCTAGAATCCTAACGGGTACATCAGGTCGTCAACACATAACCCCAACTCTCAGGAGATAATACTGGCTACCAACTGCCCAAAGGATTAAACACAAGACCGTAACCACCATCTATAAAATCCTTCATAAACTATCTTCTCCCTGTCTGGACGATCTAATCTCAAGAACATCGACAAGGCCCAGAAGAGCCGCAAATCGGAATTTTCTTGCCATCTCCCCCCTAAAAGACCAAATGTACGCAGCATACAAGCAATAGAGCCTTCACGCTATTTGCTCCAATGATTTGGAGCTCACTACCAGAATCCATTAGATCTGCCCAATCTCCACAGGATCTGAAGAAACTATTAAACACACATCTCTTCATTGAACTTTTGGTCCTAACTATATATACCATAACTATCCACACACCTCTGAGTTATGTATAACCACCATATTTAAACACCAAGTTTACTTACACATGTTCTATGTAAAAACGCATGAGATTGCATACTGTTTATGTAAACCGCCTTGAATTAAAGGCTGTATATAAAAACTTGCTAAATAAAAATAAATGGCCGTGGCTAAATCAAAAAGTTCAATGGTGACCATGGGCCTGGTCAGCCACAGGGAAAGCAACCAGGAAAAAGAAAATTGACCGAACCGTGACTGATGAAACAGATGTGACCGATGGCGGGCACTAAACAGCAAGACTTGTCAGAAGACACCCAAAAAGGAAAAAGAACATTTACCGGCAGAGGACAAACATCCGTGGGGCTCTGCAACAAAAAAACTGAAGATGGCAGCGCCACGGTGGCAGACGGGAAGATGGGTGCGGTGGAGCCACCCAAAAGCTTCCAATAGAAGCTGGGGAGCTTCCCCACGTGGGGTCTGTTAGAGACATCACCCATATGCGAGGGCTTCCTTCCTGCTTGTTGTCCATGGGGGAACATGCAGATATAGGCTCAGAGCTCAGAGGCCATTGATCTGCTCCCACCCACCTGCAGAACAGGTGCAGCTATTTATAGAATGAGGTCAGTGCTGCCCAAATTAGCAGAAGTCACATGCTTTCACATTTCATCTCTAATGTAACACCACCACCATATTTACACAGTGCCTCTAAACACACAGTTATCAAAGAACAAAGGATAAAATGTTAAAAATCAATCCCGAGTACCTTTCAAAGTCTCCCCCTCTGAAATAGGCATCAATGTACTCTGTGAAGGCAGCTGCCACGGGTAGAGAATCCTGAGAACCAAGAATTATAGGACTTGGCCCTCTCGAGAGGCCTAGGGGCAAGGGAAAAAAAGTCACTCAAGCATCAGCTTGCCTTTCTGGTTTTATTCTTAGGTCTCCTGCCTTTCTAGACATAAGAAATATCTTATCTTTTGACTTTGGTCTGGAATGGAAGGGAACTGCCTTTGTGCAGAGCCACAGCGCCCCCTCATGCCAGGACACAAGTGGCCGCGCGATACGTACTGAGCACAGCCATAGGCTGCGATGTCGTCAGGAGGCCTCTCTCAGTCAGGCTTGATGGTGGCAGCATAAGGGGGCTGGGGCTGAGCAGATGGGATGGGTTCAGGTAGCGACACTGAGGGAGAAAACAAAAAGCACAAAACCCATGTAGAGAATATTCTGAGAAGACACTAAACCTCCAGCAACAGATGCAGCCTGGACCCAGTTACAGTTCTGTTTTTACAAGTTTATTTCTATTGCATTTTTGGTAGCAGCACTGGCTCAAACTCTGGCACATTGGGGAACATCCAATTAATGATATCACAGACATGTGTAAAACCTGAACCAAATCAGACTCCATGCTGTAGAATCACTTGTGACACTTGCTCTATACAGCTGCTTCCAGGAGAGGGGCTTCTGGGGCACGGCATAAGATAAACGACCTTCAAGAACAGCAGCTGCAAAATCAACAGCTCATGCAAAGTGGTGCAGGGAATGCGACATGCCGTTATGTTTTTGGGATCAATGTACAGGACAGCAAGAGTGCTTACCCATTAGAGAATGTTCTCAGATCAGCAGGAGGGGAGTGGGTGCGTAATTGTACTTTTATGGAGGGGAAACCAGAGATCCACTAGGGTACAGAGCCCCGTAGCTGGAATCAGAAAGGACAGATTAGATGGGCCTTGGGGTCAGATTCAAGATTTCTAGGAGATAGGGATACAGGCCTTTCCAGAGGGGAGTTCTGCCTCCACAAACACCCTCATGCCTATTGCCCTCTTCAGTCATGGGCGACCGGCAAAGATTTGTTTCATCCGTTTCACTCACTGGCTCACTATTCCTCAACAGCTGGCTGGTATGGGGCCATTTCACCTGGGAACGCTGGCGAGGTGCCACCTCTGTCGTGCCAGGGTCAGCAGCAGAGGTCATCGGGTAAGAGCAATGGTCTTGGAGGAAAAAGGGAAGGAAATAAAAGTCACAATATAAAATTAAAACAAGGAAAAAAAACCCCAAAGTTATTAAATGCAGGTCTCGTCCCAGATGGGCATCTTTGGGTTCTGGTAGTGACATAGCCACAAAGATGTATGAAGGATATTTGCATAAAAAAGGTTAAATATTAATTAGAATATGCCTCCTTTGCATATTTTAATACCGCGAGAGGTGGGAAGGCAGGGAAGCCCAGCCTGTGGCTTTTGAAGATCCTAGTGTTCTATTGAGATGGCTCCTCTAATATTTTGGGGCTATGAAACGAGGATAAAGGCAGGCTTGGAAAATGCTAGTCAGGTAGTCTGGAGTTTGGCTGTAGGCTCCAGCACTACAGGATGCAGGTTCCAATCCCACCACCATCACTCGGTAACTTCGGTGTTAACGCTCATGTTTTCCTAGATCTTTCATGCCTCCTGCCTATCCTCTGCCTCCTCCCCCCACCCCCCACCCAGACCACACCATTCCTCCCAGATTAAAAAAAAAACAAAATGTGGCTGCACTCTGGTTCTGGGACATGAGCTGGATGGCAGGCACTCAGATGAATTAAGCTTCACGCACCTCCATCTCCTGAAGAGTCAGGAGCCGTTAATTTGCATATGGGTGATAGGCGAACAGTAGTCTGAGCAGGGTCAGGCTGGTAGATCCATGGAGAGGGATTGAAGGTTTCCACACAGAGAGAAGTAGTCAAAGGGGAACAGGAGGACATGGTGTTTGACGACAGGTACGTGTCTTGCTCCGTGATCTCCAGTACTTGGTCAGTCTGAGGGCTTTGAGGCCGTGCTGTCCAGGGGCTGGAACCCTCAGAGGAGGATGTAGACACTCCAACGGTCTCTGGAGAGCTGAAAGCTGGAAAAAAAGTATTTCTTGAACATGTCCTACGAGGCCCTGTGGCGTCCCGAAATCTGCTGCACATCAGTGCTCTGCCAACCAAGGACCAAGCATCAGAGTCCTCCAGGTTTGCTTCCGAAATAGAGGAGCTCAATCCGTTTCCGTAAGTGCTGCTTGGAGAAGCAGGGGGAGAGCTAGACTTGGCTGTGTCTTTGCAGAGAGCCCGCATGGAGTGATGAGAGGTCTCAGAGAAACTAGAGGGCCTTTTCCCTGCTCTGTTTGTGACAGGGCTCTGCGGGGTCCATGGTCTGGAGTCAGAGGAGTGTCCCATGGCCAGATGGGAAGGGGAATCCAAGCCAGAATCTTCTACATTCTCAGGAGAGGAGGAAGAGAAGGGGGAGGGACTGGAGGTCAAACCATACACACCTCGAGCTACAGAGAGGAGAAAATACCATATTACAAGAGTGTATTGCTCCCTCTAATCCTTCCTTAAACCCCATGCTTTGACACCTTGGGCAAGAAAGCTCCCTGTAGCTTAGTCACTTACCAACCAACCTAGCAGGCAGGTTTAGGAAATGATCCCCTGCACAGCTGACAATTTGTCTGGCCAAGCGTTACCATTTCCATTCAGCATTATAACAAACAGCTGGAAGAAGAGAAGCCTCCCCCCCCCCACTAACCCTCCAGTTACCATCCTTTTCAGCACCATTAACCATCTCCCTTTATTGTTCCTAGTATAATTTCCCTCTGTTGCAGGGACTTCATAGATGAGGAAAGGGTTCCCTAGTAAAAAGGTACATGGAGGCCTTATTTTACTTCTTGTCCCTCAAAGGAGGTCCCCCATCACCTGTTAAATCATCTCTCTGAAACAGTGACTCCAGGGGGGGCCCAAACAGTGCCTGGAAGGGCGGTTCTGGTGCCCTGGACTGTGTCGAAGAGCTGCAGAGAGAGAGCACAGGAAATAAGTGAGGGCGGGAGAGACAGGCATGTTCCTGGTGTTATATACATATGCAGGTGCATTACCTATGTGTATCAGCGGGAGATGGTGCCGCTCTCCTTCCAGACTCTATACCTGAAAGGAAATCAGAACAGGAGATGAGTCGGTATTCTCAACTGCTCTGTGCCAGCAACCACCCCCTCTGATCTGCACGGCACTAGGACAACCTCCAGCTTCTCACTGGGCAACATGAGAAGGGCTACCGACACTTTCCAACCTGTCAAGTTTCAGGTGCTGCCATGGAGCCCATATCAGAATAAACGATAGCCCAGTCTCCTCCCCCCCCTCCTAAACTGGTACAAAATACCCATATCAATGTCACCTTCATTGCACAGACAGATGAACGGATGGAGACACATTCCCAACTCACCTGCTAGTGCATTCGCAGCCCTCGATTCAGATGGCAGAGATGGAGGCTGCCCTAACAGCGTCACAGAAAACAAAGAAAAGGAAAAGCGATCCAGAAATATGTAATACAAATCACAGTGTTAATTATTAGACCTGCCCCAGATTCTGTCCTCTTAACAGGACAGAGTGCCCCTCCAGCAGCAGGGTCACTCTCCAAAAGGTCAAGGAATGCCTCTTCATTACACATCCACCTTTAACATAGTGCTGAGTTTGGAAAGAACAGAAAGGGAAAATAGTCTATAGGCGGAACCTGTTACACTCACCAAAATAATAACTGTACGTTAAGGAGCCAGTCAGTTGGCCATATCAGTATCTTAAAAAAACCCTAACATGCTGCCATTCAAAATGCAAGGAGACCTAGGAACAGAGTTAACTCCGACTTAGGTGCTGCAATGGCTGGTCTAAGGCTAGCCACTGAGATTTGGGCTGGCTAGATTTAAGATTTTTATTTTTCTTTAGTGGAAAAGCTCACCAGAGACATTCAGCTCATTTTCAACCAGACTGGAATGGCTACACCAAGCAGCTCTGCCCCCTGCCGAAATGCCACAGTTACCAGGGTAGAAAGCAAACTACATTCTTGAATAAACTGCTATAACTGGGCTTCCTAAATTTGTCCAGGAGACTCCATAGCCATTTGTATTTTCAGGACACCTGTATCGAATATACATGAGATAATCTGCCTGCACTGGGTTCCACTGTATGCAAATTTATCTCATGTATATTCATTGCGGATATCCTGAAAACCTGATTGGCTGCGAGGTCCCAAGAGCAGGTTTGGGGAGCCCTCTGCTCTATCTAGGAGAACCCATATTGCCTTGAGCTTGACCCTGATGTCTTACTTCAGTCACAAATACCACTAATAGCAGAATCAGTGTGGTGCTATAAGAGCACGTCTCATTTAAAAAGCAACTTACTTGAGGAGTGCCTCTTTACGGATGCCTGTGGGGAGAGAACACAGAGATGGATTACCAACAGTGCTGCACCTGGTGCCTGCTAAGCACAGTTTCAGCATAACTGGGGGCAACACGCTAGCATATGTTCAGGCAGCATGTGTTCAAATGTTCCCCAATATACTGTCCCCTCATAGATTCTTACAGTGCTGTTGGGGGGCAGGATCAGGCTCCCGACAGTCATTCTCAGCTGCTCCACAGCTGCCTCTGGATTACAGTTCTCATCGCAGGACTGTACTGGTTTTATCTGAATCCGAAACCTGCATGGCTCCTCATCATCAAAGTCCGAGTCACTGGAGGAGCAGAGGTGGTTCTCAGGCTCCTGTGCTCAGTGGTTAAGGATTGTTCTAGTTGCAATGCCACTAAACTGACCACTAGGTGTCACCAGTCCCCCAAGAAAGGAGAAAGTTCCCGCATGAACATGTTAGGCACAGAGTATACACAAAAATAACCAGCCACACAGAAATAGTTACCTCTGTCTCTATAGATAATGATAGTACAATGAAAAGGTATTGCCTAACTTCACACATTTATGATGGGTGTTCCTTCACAGGTGTTTCTCCGGGGACAGCAGGAATCAGTCCTTGCATATGGGCGACGCTGGTGCTGATGGAGCCTGCGCAGTAATCACACCCCAGCTTTCAAAGTAAGCCTTTAGGAGATACACCATGCATATGTGGTCCCCTTCCCGACTAAGGTACCATCTTACCTCAGTATGATGATATAGTACAAGACGGCAACCCCCCCCCCCCAAAAAAAAAATAAAAAACCCCAGCCAGCAGCAAATCTACGGAGAGGGAGGGTGGGTTATGAGGTCTGATTCCTGCTGTCTCCAGAGAACACCTGTCACGTGAGTAAGTACACTTTCTCTGGGAACAAGCAGGAAGTTAGTCCTCACATATGGGACTCCCCAGCTACAGGCTACCGAAAAAACCTGGGAAAAAAGTCACAGGTGACCAGAAAAAGGTGAGCTGTGAGTAGCAGTAACCGAGTCGGAAGACAACAGACCCACAAGTGACCCAAGTGTCCAGCAAGGAACCAGTTCACCGGTAGCCCGAACACTGCAAGGGCCAGAGAGCATGAGTTGCCTAAACCCCATACAAATGACAGAGTACTGCCTGGCCGAAGGCACTGTCCCAGTGAGACTCCCTCTACAGGCAGTAACGAGCTGTGAGAGTATGAAATGAGGACCAGGTGGTGACTTGACAATTTCCAAGAAGGGAAAGGAACACAGGTCTGCCAGAGGCAACGATGGTCCGGATGCTGTGCACTGTGACATGGCACGCTCCAGTGAGACTGACCTGCTCATAGACAAAGGCGATGCAGTCCACCACCCAGGTGGACAGAGTGCATTTAGAGACACCCCCCCCCCCAACCGACTTGGGTCAAAGGAAAAAGCCGAGAAGCAAATGCAGGTAGAAAGAGTGCCCATTTACAGTCCAGTGTGGAGAATGGCCTCTGCCCTGCTGGCATGACGCCATGGAAAGAAGGTGTGGAGAATCACCTGTTGAATAAGGTGGAAGGGAGATACTACCTTGGGTAGGAACTTGGTGTGTGTGTGATGCATGACCCTGTTCTTATAGAATCTGGTGTACAGTGAATCCATCACCAACACCTGCAGCTCGCTAACTTGGCAAGCAGAAGTAAGTGCCACAAAGACTGCCACCTACCAAGTGAGATACAGTCAAACCTCTGTTTTCGTTTGCCCCAGTTTTCGTATGCTTCGGTTTTCGACATCTTTTTTCATTGAGATTTTGTCCCGGTTCTCGTACATCTGCTCGGTTTTTGTACAATTTTAAAATGGTCCGTTCCAGGGGGGGTCATTCAGTAAAGTACACTACTTAGCTTGTTTTTGCGATCCAGACCTCTTTGCTTTCAGCGATCCTTTGAGAAATACAATAGCAAGAATCAAGGAGTGAGAGTGTGGCTGATCTGATGCTTCTGGCACGCTCAATTAGAGGACTCCTTGCTGACGGCGAAACTTTGATGGGTCTTCCAAACATGCCAGTCCTGATGGGTCTTCCAAACTTGCTGCTGAGCATTTCTTCCAGCTTGTAATTTGCTTTTGAGATGGCATCGGAGGCCGGTGAGAGAGTCGGCGATCAGATTACAGTGCTGTATCTGTGTGTGTGCTGTCCTGTGACGATCGGGCAAGTGAGAGAAGTGACAGGAGCTGTTCTACTGCCTGGCTGAGGCTTCGGGGCCCATGCTGCTGCAGCCATTGCCACATGGCTCTGGAACGCATGCTCAGCTCTGCGTTCCAGGTTGCCTGAGCGGGAGAGTGGTGTTTCCAGTGGCTGTGGCTGTGTCTGGTGCCTTTAATGGAGGCTTTATTTTTGTGGATCCTTGTTTTTTTCTTTTTTTTTTTTTAAATTCCTGTGCCCAATCTCCTCTCTGGGTGTCTGGCTGAAGATTTGCATGTTGATCGTTGTGCTGTTAATCTTTCTCCCTTCTCAGCAGTTTAAACGATGTGTCTGCCAAAAATACCTCTGGAGCACCATCTTGTGGCCAGAAGTGGGATTGATTCTCTTCCTGATTGCAAATTGCTAAAAGTTCTCATTGTGCCTTGACAGACTTTGAGGGGAGCAGTGATCTGAAAATGGTCCGTACCAAACTCGTCCGCCTGCCCGCATGACTCGGCCACTCATTTCCTGGAATCGAGCGCCTATACAAAACATCCCATGCGTTCGTGACTCAGTCTGCCTTTGTTTCTCATTGAATGAGTATCACCCCGCGCATTCATTGAGTGTGACTGCTAAATAAGCCACCATGGGGCCAAAGAAAGTTCCGAGTGCCAGCCCTTTGATAAAGAAGGTGAGAAACATGATAGAATTCAAGAAAGAACTCGTAGCAAAGTATGAAAGTGGCATACGCGTGGCTGATCTCGCCAGGATGTACAGGAAGTCCGCATCAACGATCAGTTCCATCCTGGTGGAGAAAAACTAAATCAAGGAAGCTGATGTTGCGAAAGGAGTAAATGCGCTAACAAAACAGAGATCGCAAACAATCAAAGATGTTGAGAAGTTGTTGTTGGTGTGGATCAACGAACAAACAAACAGCGGGAGATAGTGTTTCGGAGGCGATAATTTGTGAAAAGGCAAGGCTGTTGCATGCGGATCTCGCAAAGAAAATGCCTGGAACGAGTGCTGATGTTACTGAATTTAAGGCCAGCAGAGGCTGGTTTGACAAATTTAAGAAGCAAACTGGCATACACAGTGTGGTAAGGCATGGCGAGGCTGCAAGTTCGGACAAACTTGGGGCCGCAGAATTCGTTGATGAATTCAAGGAGTACGTAGAGGCTGAAGGATTCCTCCCCCAACAAGTCTTCAATTGTGATGAAACAGGCCTCTTTTGGAAGAAAATGCCAAAGAGGACCTACATCATGCAGGAGGAAAAGGCACTGCCAGGACACATGCCTATGAAGGATAGGCTAACTCTTGTTGTGTGGTAACGCTAGTGGGGATTTCAAAGTGAAGCCTTTACTGGTGTATCACTCTGAAAATCCTCGAGTGTTCAAGAAAAACAATGTCATCAAGAGTAAACTGTGTGTGATGTGGAAGGCTAACAATAAGGCATGGGTCACGAGGCAAATTTTCATTGAGTGGGTCAATGAAGTGTTTGGCCCGAGTGTGAAGAAATACCTCCTGGAAAATCAATTGCCATTCAAGTGCCTCCTGATAATGGACAATGCTCCTGCTCATCCTCCAGGCTTGGAAGACCAATTGTTGGAGGAGTTTCGTTTCATCACAGTGAAGTTCTTGCCCCCTAATACCACTCCTCTCATCCAGCCCATGGATCAGCAGGTCATTTCAAACTTCAAAAAACTCCACACCAAAGCACTGTTTCAAAGGTGCTTTGAAGTGACCTTTGACACTGAATTGACCCTAAGAGTTCTGGAGGGATCACTTCAATATCCTCAATTGCATAAGCCTTATAGATAAGGCTTGGCAGGGAATAACTTCCAGGACGTTGAACTCTGCTTGGAGAAAATTGTGGCCAGAATGTGTCCTCAAGAAGAATTTTGAAGGGTTTGAGGCTCACCCTGATGACCCTATGCCTGTTGTGCAATCTATTGTGTCTTTGGCAAAGTCCATGGGGTTGGATGTGAGTGGCCAGGATGTGGAAGAGTTGGTGGAGGACCACAGGGAAGAGCTAACCACTGAAGAGCTGCAAGACCTTCAACTGGAACAGCAACAGACGGTAGCTGAGGAAATTGCTTCAGAGGAGGAGGAAGAAGAGAGAGGAGAGAAGGTGCCTTCTTCAGTGATTAAGGACATTTGTGCAAAGTGGAGTGAATTGCAAAGTTTTGTGGAGAAATTTCACCCTAACAAAGCTGTTGCAAGCCGTGTCTGCAACATGTTCAATGACAATGCCTTGTTTCATTTTAGGCAAATCTTAAAGAGACGCCAGAAACAGACCTCTCTGGACAGATTTTTTGTGCGACAGGGGTCCAGTGACTCAAGCTGGTCCTAGTGCCAGTAAAAGACAAAGAAGGGAAGTAACCCTGGACAGGGCCTTGATACCTGAGGTCCTTATGGAGGGGGGATTCCCCTTCCAAACAATAACCTCTCCTCCTCCCTCTCCCCTCCTCACCGTCTTCCATATGCCAACAAGAGTCTTCAATAAAGGTAAAAGTGATGTTAAATGTTCATTTATCCATTTCATTAGTCATTTATATTTATTTCTCATTGTTTTCTGTATGAAAAATATAGTTATTCTCTATAAAATTTATTTTTTGTGAATATTTTTGGGTGTCTGGAACGGATTAATTGGATTTACATTATTTCTTATGGGAAATATTGCTTCAGTTTTCATACGTTTCGGTTTTAGTCAGACTTTTTTTTTGAACTGATTAATCATGAAAACCAAGGTTTGACTGTACTTAATGCGGCAGAAGCAGAGAGACTCAAAAGGTGGCACGGTCAGCTTTGAGAGTACCACATTCGAGTCCCACTCTGCTGCCAGATGGCAGGCTTCAGAAGGAGACCACCCCTCAGGAAGCGAGCCACCAGTGGTTAGGCAGAGAGGGTTTTGTCCTCCAATAGATGGTGGTGTGTTGCCAGCAATTAAGGTGCTCTCTGTGTTAGACTTCAAGCCTGCTTGAGACAGGTGAAGCAGATACTGCAGCACCAGCTGGATGGAGGAGGGGGACGCACCTCCACCACTTGAAGGCGTGCACCCGGCATGTGGAGGTCTTACGGGAAGCCAAAAGCACTTCCTCCACCTCAGTAAAGTGGCTGAAGGGAGCCAGGGATACCCTCTCAGCAGCCAGGCCATGAGCATCAAGGACCTCAGATTGGGGTGCAAGAGAGCCCTCCTTATTTATTTATTTGATCAGGGGCGGTTTACAGATAATAGAACATTTTACATAGAACAATGGTTTAACCTTTTACATAGTAACTTTTTGGGAGTAACAAAACAGTTTAGGATATACATTTGGCTACAAACAGCCTATTACAGGACGATAATAAACCATGTACAAAACTTCAGCTTAGAAGAATTACATTGAGTTTGAGATTACTGTAGGCAGGTATAGTTCAGGGGTGTGTGTGGTCAGTGTGAGGACATGTCTATATTTGGGTTCAAATCTGAGTTTCTGTAATGAGTAGAAAAAGAGGTATGTTTTGCGTCAGTTAGGCCTGGGTCGCACTCCAGGGGAACGAGGGGTACCTTAGACAGGCAGAGAAGGGAAAACCATGGCTGCCTGGTCTACCATACAGCTATCAGGATAAATGTGGCCCTGTCATGCTGGACCTTCAAGAGGGTTTTGGCGATCAGGAGTGTGGGTGCAAAGGCGTAAAGGAGGCCCTCCGCCCATGAGATCAGGAAGGCATCCGCTGCTATCTTGGTGGGGTGCGACTGCCTGAAACAGAAGAAGGGCAGCTGGGCATTGGTTGGGCTGGCAAAGAGATCCATTCATGAGTGTCCCCCCATGCCAGAATAGTAGGTAGGCAACTGTGGGGTCCAGCTTCCACACATGCGGCTGGAGGACCAGGCTGAGCCGGTCCACCAGGGCACTGTCCTCACCCAGAAGGTATACTGCCCGCAGGAGCATCCCATTGCTGCTGGTATAAGCGTAGATGCTCACCACTTCTTGGCAAAGGAGGGATGACCCTGTGTCTTCCTGCTTCTTTATGTAAAAGACTGCCACCTGATTGTATGGACCAGCACCACTTGGTCCCGCAGGTGGTGGCAAGAAGCCCGGAGGGCTAAAGTCATAGCCTGGAACTCTAGGTGGTTAATTTGATGAGTGCAGAGGTCACCGCAATGGGCCCCCCACCCCAATTTGGAGGCATCCGTTGCGAGGATCCTCTACGGTGTAGGGGTCTGGAAAGGCATCCCAGCCCGTAGGTGCGGGAGGGTGTTGCTACAAGCCGAGAGTGTTGGCCAAGGGACTGGTGACAATCACCCTGTCTTGCAGGCACCCTATGGCCTGGGACCACTGAGAGCAGACTGCCCACTGGACCACCCACATAGGCAGACGTCCGGGGTGATGTGCACCATTGATGCCATGTGTCCCAGTAGAAAGAGCATGTGTTGGGCAGACGCCGAGCGACAGTGCACTCTGCAAGCGCCTGGAGATGCAGGGTTCTGTCCCATGCAAGAAAAAAGCCCTGGCCTTGATGGTGTCCAGCTGCGCCCCTATGAACTCCATGTTTTGGGTTGGCTGGAGATGAGACTTTGGGTAGTTGACTATTTATTTTATTATTATTTTTATTTTATTAACAATTCTTATATACCGCACTATTAGACATCAGCGCGGTTTACATTGAACAGAAAACATCCAACAGTTTACACATGTCTGGTCGTTACATTTAACAGGAAGTATAACTTGGCGAAATAGGGGAAACTAAATACAATGCAGGGTTATCTGATGAAGGATATCCTGGTTAACTATATACAACAGTGGTACAATAGTATATGGAACAACTTGTTATTTACATTGTGAAGTTGGTCTGTTGCGGGGTCTATCTGTTTGACCACTTCTGCTATTCACCTGGGGGTTATGAACTATGAACCCGAAGTGCTCTAGGACAAGGATAGTATGTCCTGTCGCTTGTTGTGCTTTGGCGGCAGTGCTACCCTTTACCAGTCATCCAAATAAGGGAAGACGAAGACCCCCTGGAAGCCTGAGGTCGGCTGCGACTACCACCAGACACTTTGTGAATACCCATGGGGTGGCAGCCAGCCTGAAAGGGAGCACTCTGTATTGGTAATTGCTTCCACCCACCATACTGCCTGTGGAGGGGGTGGATGAGAACATGCGTGTGCACATTCTTTAAGTCTAATGAGCATAGCCAGTCTCCTTGCTGGAGGTATGGCAGCAATGTTCCCAAGGGAAAGCATCATGAGCTTTTCCTTCACCAGGAACCTTCTCCCTCACAGGTTTAGGATGGGATGAAACCCTCCGGTCCTTTTGGGAACCAGGAAATAGCGGAAGTAGAACTCCCTGTCCCTGAGGTGGACAGGGACGAGTTCTACCGCCTCGCTTTCTAGGAAGTCTGCAAGTTCCTGCTAGAGCAGGGCCCAGTGAAGATGAGTCCTGGAGGGCTCTCCTAGGAAGAATGGTGGAGGGCGTCTGTTGGAGGTGACAGAGGTAACCCTCTCTGAACACCTGGAAAGCCCACGTGTCAGTGATGGCTGGCCACCTGTGGACATAGAGAACCAAGTGAACCCCCATGTGCTGCAGGGCTGCACCTCCCGGGGGAGAAGAGGCTATGCCCATGAAGTCAAAAGCCCCCTCCAGGTTGCACCAGAGGTGCAGTCTGAAGCTTGGAGCTTGGTGTTTGGGGCCTTAAGCTTATATGGGCCATGCCCCTGTCCTTTGGCCTGCTGCCTCTGTTGTGGAGCTGGGAACGCCAGGTACTGGGAGTAGTTTCTCTAAGCCTTCTTCTTCAGGTAGATGGGCTTTCTGCCAAAAGCCTTCCTCCGGGAAGGCTCAGTGGTCTTCTCGGAGAGCCTGGTCCTTGTCAGGGACTCCAACTCGGCAGCCTCAACAGTCATGGGTTTGCCAAAGAGCTTCTCTCCCTAGCAAGTGTCATCGACCAGCTTATCCTTTACCCATTGCTCCTGGTTGGATGACTGTAGCCAGGCCTGGCGTCAGGCACTAATGCCCGCCACTGCTACTCTAGCCACCAACTCAAAGCCATCATAGACTGCCCAAGTAATTAACTTGGAGCACACTGACTACAGAAGCCAGGGTCTGGAACCACTGGAGGTGTTCTTCTGAGACACCAGCCGAGAACTCAGAGCTCCTTTGCCAGATCCCACAGGTACATGCCTATGTACAGTTGGTAGGCCCCGATCCGGCTGACAAGAATAGAGTCCTGGAAGCACTTCCTGCCTATGGCATCCATAGCACAGGCCTCCCTACCTGTGCCACTATCATGAAGTTATGAGGCAGTTGGGCTTTTTGGAAGCTAGGGCTCTGGCAGACCTGGGTACATCGAGTCTAGCTGCCTGCTTACTATGGGCACCGAGGAGGGTGTCTCCCACAAATGGAGAAGCAGCCATTCCAGGATGGGGGAGGAAGGAACGGGCACCATGAGTGCCTCTTTTGGAGGAGCCTTGTACTGGAGGATCTCGAGGTCCTGAGTGCGAGGATCCTCCTCTGATTCGGTGTTGAAGGCGAGGATCTTTGCCATATCCCTCACAAAGCCCTCGGGAGGGGATCAGCGCAATATCTCCAGGGGAGATAGATCCAACAGCTACATCCCAGTGGCAGCAGGTGTCCAGGGACTCATCGTCCTTGGTCTCCCAGTCTGATTCACAGGCAGTGGAGGAATCGAAGGTTCCCTGGATCTCGGGGGTCATACCTCGGCCCCGATGCCCGTCACTCAGAGCAGAGGGCACTGAGCAGGAAAGGCTGTGGGCCCCGAGGAACAGGACTGGGATAGTGACCGATGCCAAGGGATCTCTCAGAGCCAGTGATGCTAGAGGATTGGCTTGACCTCCAGGGAGTTCCTCGAAGTGGGAGGGCCCCATGGTTGGGGGTGATGACTCAGAGGATTCAGGCATCAGAACCCACTGCTGGGCCATGGCGGCAAACTATGCTCTAGGACCCCCACATCCTGGCCTCGAAGCCAGATGGCTCTGCAGCCTTCAGCACAGGCACAGAGGACCTGGCGCTAGTTCCATCGAGGGGGACGTCCTCAAAAAGGATAGCCTTGAGGGTCTGAAACTGATCCCTCAATGTTGACAGCTCCTGTTGGAGCATCTTGGAAGGCCTATCCCAGCCGTCACCCTCAGCCTCTCGTCAAGGGCTACAGGTCCTGGGCCAGGGGGATTTCTCTACTTTCCCAGACTTGTCACCCAACATAGTCTTTGAGGGTTGCTGGCTCTCCTGGTAGCCCTAGTCAGTGGAACTCTGGCTGGAGGCGCTGTGGCCTCAGGGCTCCAAGGCCACTTGGTTCCCACGAGGGTCCAAGGTCCCGGAGGACGACTTTGGAGTGAGGTCTTGAAGACTCTGGGGCTTAGTCAACTTTGAGAAAGAAACTCACACTGCTGCTGATGGCTCTTCAGGGCCTTGGGAGTCATCTGCTTACAGAGACTGCAGGCTAAGGGATCGTGATCTGGCCCGAGGCATCGCAGGCAGCAGTCGTGCGGGTCCATGTGTGACATGTATGCACAGCGGTCGCACGGCTTGAAGCCTCTGACAAAGGCCATGGCAGGGAAAACGTCCCCCATGAGGTCAAACCCACTTGGCCTGGCAAGGAAAAAGGCATGAACCGCACCAAACAAGAAAAAAAAAAAAAGAGAAAATATGACACCGAGGCAAGCTGACTCGGGGGCAAGAAGGGACCGGTATGACTGGAGAAAGCAAAACAATTAAGACAAAACTACCAACTTTTTTTGGGGGAGGAAGAGGTGGGATGACACACATGTCCGATGGGCTCCACGGAAAAAAGGAGACTGGGGCAAAATGGCACCCTTAGGTGGGAAGGGGACCACACACGCGTGGTCTCTCTCCCAAAGGCTTTCTTTGAAAGCTGGGGAGAGATTACTGCACGGGCTCAGTCTGCGCGGATGTCACCCATACATGAGGTTTGACTTCCTGCTTGTTCCTGGAGAATAAGAGGGATAGAAGATAGGCAGGGAAAATAGGTAGAAGAGCATTACCCCTCCTTCACCAACACATACTGTACAATGAGAGAAGCAATGCAAAAAGCAAGTCACACAAGGGAGATAGAAGGTCTAGAGAGCTCATGCTCTTCCTCAAACGTGGCATATATTATTCAATGCAGCAAATGCGTAAAGCGTAGTTACTCACCTGTAACAGGTGTTCTCCAGGAGCAGCATGAATCAGTCCTCACTTATGGGTGACGTCGGCGCCGACGGAGCCCTCGCGGAGCAATTTTCCCCAGCTTTCAAAGAAAGCCTTTGGGAATTGCAGCGCGCATGCGCGGTCCTCTTCCCGCCCAAGGGTGCCATCTTAGCCAGTCAGATGACATAGCTAAAAAAGACAGCATAAAAATTTGCAAAAAAAGTAAAGCAGACGATTGCAACTCCAAGGGGAGGAGGGAGGGTTGTGAGGACTGATTCCTGCTGCTCCTGGAGAACACCTGTTACAGGTGAGTAACTACGCTTTCTCCAGGACCAAGCAGGAAGTCAGTCCTCACTTATGGGACTCCCAAGCTCAAGGCTACCGGAGACCCTAAGCACAAAAATGAGCTCCCTCTAGCTCAGCAGCACAGAAGGAAAGAATCTTCGCTGAATTATTACCCACCGGTAGCCCACATCCGGGATGGAGGGTAGGAGTTGCTCAGACCTCAAAGAGATTACGGAGGACTGCCTGTCCGAAAGCACTGTCCCTGCGGGACTCCCTCTCGAGACAGTAATGGACCGCAAAAGTCTGGCTCGAAGACCAAGTAGCGGCCCGGCAGATGTCTGCCAGCGGAACAGAGCGGAGGTAAGCCACTGACGTAGCCTTTGCCCGAACGCAATGAGCCGTGACTCGACCTTCCAAGGAGAGTCCGGCTGCCCCATAAGCCCAAGAGATACAGTCCGCAACCCAGATGGACAGAGTACGCTTGGAGACCGGGAGCCCCAATTTATTGGGGTCAAAAGACACAAAAAGCTGAGCAGCTTTACGGTGCTCCCGCGTACGGTCAAGGTAGAAGTTCAAAGCCCTTCTACAGTCCAGGGTATGGAGGACCGTTTCAGCTCGGCTGGAGTGTGGTCTGGGAAAGAAGGTTGGAAGTACCACCTCCTGATTGATATGAAAAGGGGAGACCACTTTTGGAAGAAATTTTGGGTGAGTCCGTAGGACTACCCTATTTTTGTAGAACCGAGTGTAAGGGGGATCAGACACGAGGGCCTGCAATTCACTTACGCGTCTAGCGGAAGTGAGGGCTATCAAGAACAGTGTTTTCCAAGAAAGAAAACGGAGAGAACAGGTAGCCATAGGTTCAAAAGGCGGACAGGTGATCCGCTGTAAAACCACATTCAGGTCCCAGTCAGGCGCTGGCGGGCGCAGAGGTGGTTTAAGTAGAAGGAGACCTCGGAGAAACCTCGCTACGAGAGGGTCGTTGGAGAGAGGTCTGCCGTCCACCGGCACATGATGTGCTGAAAGAGCACTGAGGTGAACTTTGACGGAGTTGGACTTAAGTCCCAGATTAGAGAGGTAAAGCAAGTACTGCAAGACCACCGACACCGGGCAGGAGAAGGGATCCTGAGACTGTCGGGTACACCAAACGGAAAAACGACGCCATTTAAGGGCGTAGCATTTGCGGGTAGAAGGTCGTCGCGAAGCTAGGACGACCTCCTCCACCTCTGCCGGCAGGAGAAGGGGAGCGAGGACTACCCTCTCAGCAGCCAGGCCATTAGGTTGAGAGACCTGAGGTTGGGGTGTAGCAGAGACCCCTGATCCTGAGTGAGGAGATCCGGTTGTAACCCCAGAGGGAATGGATCCTCCACCGCTAATTGCAGCAGGAGCGGAAACCACGGCTGTCTGGGCCAGCGAGGGGCCACCAGGATCATGAAGGCTTTGTCTCGGAGAACCTTGAAAAGAGTCCGAGAGACTAGCGGGATGGGAGGGAAAGCGTACAGAAGGCTCCCCGACCATGAGAGTAGAAAAGCGTCCGCCGCAACCCGAAGGGGGTGTGGCTGACGAGAGCAGAAGCGAGGAAGTTGCCGGTTGTGAGGACTGGCAAAGAGATCCACCGTGGGGAGGCCCCACTTTAGAAAGAGCTTCTGAACTACCAAGGGATCCAGACGCCACTCGTGCGGCTGGAGGATCCTGCTGAGTTTGTCCGCCAGGTAATTCTCTTGGCCTGGGAGATAAACTGCCTTGAGGAGAATGCCGCGACTGACGGCCCAAGAGCAGAGCTTCTGTGCCTCCCGGCAGAGGAGGAAGGAGCCCGTGCCCCCCTGCTTGTTCACGTAGAACATGGCAACTTGATTGTCCGTCTGGACAAGGACGGACTGGTGAGAAGGCCTTGAGAGCCAGGCGGATCGCCCTGAGCTCCAGGAAGTTGATCTGCTGAGCAGACTCCCATGTGGTCCAGAGGCCCTGAGTACGTGCCCCTTGGCAATGCGCTCCCCAGCCCAGGAGGGATGCATCTGTTGTCAGCACCCGGGCCGGCTGAGGTGACTGGAAAGGCATTCCGAATATCAGGTTCGGCTGCTGAAGCCACCACCGGAGAGACGAGATCAGCGGCTCGGAGACGCGCACTAGGTCTGCTAGGCCGCCTGTGGCTTGTCGCCACTGCTGGCGGAGACACCATTGAGCAGGCCGCATATTCAGGCGGGCATTGGGGGTCACATGGACGGTGGAAGCCATATGGCCGAGTAGTCTCAGGAAGCGCCTGGCGGAGACCAGGGGCTGGCTGCGGAAAACGGTCGGCTAGGTCCATGAGCCGTTGAGCCCTGTCGAGCGGTAGGTATGCTCGTGCCTGAGGAGTGTGCAGCCTTGCGCCGATGAACTCGAGATCCTGTGAGGGGAGCAAAGTGGACTTTGCGAAGTTTATAACAAAGCCCAAGTACTGCAGAAGAGTCACCGTGCGGCGCGTGGCGTTGGTGACCTCCAGAGCGGACGCTGCTCTGATGAGCCAGTCGTCGAGGTACGGAAAGACATAGAGGCTGTGAAGCCTGAGATGGGCCGCCACCACCGCGAGACATTTTGTGAAGACTCGCGGTGCGGAGGACAGGCCAAAGGGCAGTACTCTGTACTGGTAATGATTCCCTGCCACCACAAACCTTAGGTATTGGCGGTGGCTTGGGTGGATGAGGATGTGCGTGTAGGCATCCTTTAGATCCAAGGAGCATAGCCAATCTCCCTACTGGAGGTAGGGCAGAAGGATTCCAAGGGTAAGCATCTTGAACTTCTCCCGCACGAGGAACTTGTTGAGGTTGCGCAAGTCCAGGATGGGTCTGAGGCCTCCTGTTCTCTTTGGTATTAGAAAATACCTGGAATAAAAGCCTTGACCTTTCAGGTGGTGGGGCACCGGTTCCACCGCCTGTTCCTGTAGAAGACCTGCTAACTCCTGAAGGAGTAATTCCCTGTGCAGAGGGGGTCGTGGAGGTTCTCCCGGAAAATAGGAGGGAGGGACCTGGTGGAAGTGGAGAAGATAGCCTTCTCGCACGACTTGAAGCACCCAGGCATCTGAGGTGATGCTGGACCACCTGTGGGCGAAGTGAACCAGCCGGCCTCCGGTGCTGGGAGGAACCAGCGGGGGGGGGGGAGAGGCTATGCTTAAGGAGTCAAAAACCCCCACCCTGCTGAGCAGGGGCTGGTGGTGCAGGCTTGGGGGCTTGCTGCCTACGGGACCCGTTACCCCGTCCCTTGGCCTGCTGGCCCTGTTGGGGAGCTGCAGGGGCCTGATAATGGGGGTATTGTTTGTAGGCAGCCGCCTTCCTCGGGTAAAAGGACTTTTTTCCCGAGCCCTTCTTTTTCTGGGAAGGGGCGGAGGTCTTCCTAGAAAGCCTGGTCCTGGTGAGAGTCTCCGTCTCAATTTGTGCAGCCTTTTCAGCCATGGGCTTGCCAAAGAGGTTTTCGCCTCGGCAGGGGACATCGACCAACTTGTCCTGCACCCAGGGCTCAAGGTCAGACGACTGAAGCCAAGCCTGTCGGCGGGCACCGATGCCGGCTGCGGCCACTCGAGCCGATGCTTCAAAGCCATCATAGGCTGCTCGGGACATGAATTTTGAGCATTCCCGAATGCCAGTGGACAAGGCCAGGAACCTCCGCAAGGGTTCCTCGGACAAACCAGCGGAGAATCCGGCTAGCTCTTTAGCCAGGTCTCGGAGATACATGCCCATGTATAGCTGGTAGGTCTGGACACGACACGCAAGCATAGAGCCCTGGAAACACTTCTTACCAAGGCCATCCAGGTTACGGGCCTCCCTGCCAGGAGGCACCGAGGAGTGCATCTTCTGGCTCTTAAGACGATGCATGGCCGATTCCACTACCATGGAATGGTGTGGTAGCTGTGCTTTTTGGAAGCCAGGGCTCTTGCGGACTCGATAGATAGAATCGACCCGCTTGCTCAGGACCGGCGAGGTGGCCGGACTCTCCCACATGCGGAAGAGTAGTCGTTCCAGCATGGGAGGAACCGGTACAGTAAAGTGTTCCCTTGCGGGAGAGTCATACTGGAGGGCGTCGAGCTCTTCGGCTCGAGGCTCCTCCTCGGGGTCCGCAGGGAAGGCCAAAGCCTTGGCCATATCCCTGACGAAGTCCGAGAACCGGGCATCCTCCGGGGGGGACTGCTTCCGAGGTTCGGACTCCGGTGAGTCCGAGGGAACACACCGAGTCCGGAAAGAATCAGGCGACTCTTCCTCTTCAGACTCCCAGACCGACTCCGACGAGGACTCGGTGGGGTCGGCCCGGGCAGGGCGCGGCGCCTGCCGCCCCGACGCCGAGGGAGTCGGCGTCGGCGACCTCGGTCCCGAACGGGAGGCCGAGGGTGACCTCGACCGAGGATCGACTCGAGTTCGCATCGACTCGAGGATCGGCTCGGTCTCCGGGGTCGACTTGGACGTCGACGTCCCGGCGGTCGGGGCAGCGGGGGCAGCGACGCCAGCGAAGCCAGCGAGCAGTGCCCGCTGCTGGTCCATGAAGGCAGACAGTCTGCTCTCCAAGGCCGTCAACCTGAGTCCGAGCTCAGGTGACCCAGCAGCCCCCGACTCGGGCCCGACGCGTCGGCTGTCGCGGAGGCGAGTCCAGGAGGACCACAGGACTTACCCGAGCAGGCAGCTCCGACTCCAGGCGAGGTCGCTTCGTGAGGTGCTCCTTCTCCAAGGACCCGGGGCGGCTATCGGGGCTATGCGACCTGGCCCTCGCGGAGCCAGGAGCGTCCACCGACGCCGCCCTCGCGGGTTTCACCTTACGTCGATGGTCCCCGGAGGGAGAACCCCTGTCGGAGGAACTCCGGCGACGGTCCGAGCTGGAACCTTTGGACGCGGAGGCCTCCGACGAGGTCCGGGTACGGCTGGGGTCAGCGAAGATCCTATCCCGCTGATGCCGCCGACTTCTCAACGCTTTGGAGGACATTTTGCCGCAGGGCCCACAGATCATTTCTTCATGATCCGGGCCCAGGCAGCGGAGGCAAAAGTCGTGTGTGTCAGTTAGTGACATATTTCGGTCACACCTCTTGAAACCACTGGCAGCCATCGGGGGAAAAAGGGCCCCGGCGAGGTCAAAGGACCGGGCTGCCAGGGAAAAAACGAAAACGAAAACTGACTAAGTCAGAAAAACCGAAAAGAAGAAGAGGACTCGTGACCGGCGTCGCGAGTCCGGGCGGGAAAAAGACCGGCGTCGAACCGAAGGAAAAAGAATAAAATTATGAAGAAATATCAACTTTTTCGCGGGGACACGACGGGGACGTCTGTAGGGCTCCGCGGAAAAAAAGAAGACTGGCTAAGATGGCACCCTTGGGCGGGAAGAGGACCGCGCATGCGCGCTGCAATTCCCAAAGGCTTTCTTTGAAAGCTGGGGAAAATTGCTCCGCGAGGGCTCCGTCGGCGCCGACGTCACCCATAAGTGAGGACTGACTTCCTGCTTGGTCCTGGAGAAAGGAATGCTACACCTTAGAGGCAAACCAGTATGTTAATTCTTGCTTTTAATTCACACAGCACAAAGCAAACCAAAGTGGAACTTCAGTCTTCTTCTCAGTGGTTAGAAAGCACTTCTGAGGACCAGAACACAGCAAAGATTTTAGATGCGAGAGTGCTAAGAAGGTGGTTCAAGTCAGTCCAAGAGCGTAAAACCTTTGAACTTAAGACAGACACTTTCAATCAGACCACAGAGGACTTCTCTTAGTAAAGCTATAGGTTTTGTGTCACAGTATAGAACTATAAATAATTTACAGCCTGGTCCTGAACACTTATCCAATTCTCCCCCTCCCCGTCTCCCAAGACTCATTCAATTGAATACTTTTGAACTTCACATAAATTATGGTATTTTGTCATCTATAGCTTATGCTGTTCTGATCTGAAGATGATGGTTTTAACCTTGAAGGCTAGACCAACAAATGTATTAAGTTCAATAAAAATAAATAAATGGAGATACCTTTTTAACTACTAAAACATCAGTTATCAGGGGTCAGTGTTCAGTAAAACACACAGGTGCAGGATTCCACAAAGCCATGAACTTCATACCACCTGCATCTATAGGTTGGCCAAACACTTGAAAATACACAAGTGGATTTGAGAGCAAAAATAAATAAAGCGAACTCACAGATTGTCTCTCCCTGAACCATCTCCATCTCAGGGCTGCCCGTTTATGCACTGGCTAAACCTGCTTGTCTAGAGAAAAGACACAATAAATGCGGTCACGTTTATCAGAGGGTTTTGGATAACCAAAGACAAAAAAGTATGTATCCCTCCAAATACACCAAGAGATATATGGATTAAAGTTTATCACTATCAACTGTGACCATTCCTTTAATCACAGAAGAGTGTTAGAACCCGGGGTCTCAGACCGTGACAACAACTTCCAGGGCTTTTAGCTCCTATAAGGAAGATGTGCTCCTTTGCATCAATGACCTCTCTGGTTCAAAATATTTTCACAATAATCTTAATATCTCTTGAGTTTTGTTAAAGTTGTAACTTTTCAATAAATGTTCACACTCATTTGTGGTTTAATCTCAAAAAATCGTAGAAAAATCTTTAAATAAATGTGCTTATCTCAGAACAAGAAAGACGAGTTGCCCCAACGCCACCATTCGGGTACCGGCCCTGCGTTTCGATTCTTCCTCGGGGGGGGGGGTCATCAATTCATGAAATAGCACTAGCAATAAATAAAGAGATCTTACAATTTATAAAAGCTCAAAAATAATGCCATAATCTGTACTTCAATGCGAACATAAAACCGTTCACTCTTACCGTTGGATCTTTATGGTTAGGAATCTGAAAGTAACAAGTAATCATTTATCCACTCACTGGCTCACCGACTAGCTTTCAGACGCCGCGCATGCGTATCAATGTCACAGCTGGGGTTTAAATAACCCTACGCTGACGTGCATTGGCTGCAAAAGGGGGGATGAAGCAATCACCACACGTTTTTCAAGAAAAACGGGGATTAAATACAGGCTCTCCACTCAATCATGTTTAAACCCCCTGGGGAGACGGATTGCAATCTGTATATCCATGCTTGTTCTTGAATGAGCAAAATTTTAGCTCGAGATCTTCCTGCTCTTCCCGCTGGTATGCCTCAATACCAAAACATCTTAACGCTTCAAATGTATGCTGATGTTGTGCACAATGTGCCACCAAGGGAGCCTCCAAAACATGACATTTAAGCCTACTCCGATGTTAGTTCATACGAACCCGAAATTGTCGAATGGTTTTGCCGACGTACAGCAAACCACATGGGCATCTAATGCCATAAACAATGTATTCGGAACCACAGGAAGTAAAGTGTCTCAATCTATAAGTTACTCCATGATAGGTGAACTCCGTTATCTCATCGGTTATGGAACAGATATTGCAACTGCCACATTTCAAATGTCCCACTGTTCTCTCGTGTACTCGATGAAAAAGACCGCAATTTAGCTGGACTCAGCTTTTCTTTTAAATTTTGATGCCGGGTCCAAACACAGCGGATAGTTTTATTCTGTAGCCCGGGTAATGTGCTCAATACATTTTGATGCCGTTTTAGTACACGTTTAATACTACCACTAAGTGGGGAAAATTTGGTAATAAAATTGATAGTACCAGTGTCCAGAAGCTCAGATTTGTTCCGCGGTTGCAGCAATAATGCTCTGTTGTTATATAAGGCCCTCTTATAGGCCATTTTAATAATTGGGGTGGGATAGCCCCTGTCTATAAACGTGCGTGTCAAATCATCAGCTTGCTTCTTGTATTGTTCTGAACTAGAGCAATTCCTATGATATCTAATAAATTGGGACAGAGGAAGACTGTCCCGTAATTGTCGTGGATGCTTACTATGATAATGAAGGATCATATTTCTGTCAGTAGATTTTTTATGTACAGAAGTGACCCAGCCTTGACTGCTTTTTTGTACTACTACGTCCAAAAAACCCACTTGCTGTTCGTGAAAAGTACATGTAAATTGTGTGAGCATTCACTCCGTTCAACCAGCTCATGAACTCTTGTAGTTGATGAGCAGTGCCTTTCCATAATACAAACACGTCGTCTATATAGCGCTTCCACACTACCAAACAATCCTTATACAGTGATAATGCAAGCCATTGGCGCTCGTAGACTTCCATATACAAATTTGCTACGGATGGGGCACAGGTGGCTCCCATGGCCACCCCGGATAATTGCTGGTAAAGAATGCCCTCGAATTCAAAGCAGTTCCGAAAGATGGTAAGTTTAGCCAAACGAGAAACAAAATCAATGTGTGCAGTAGATAAATCTCCACGGTTCCGCATAGAGGACATTATTACTTCATAAGCTGCTTCTTGCTGTATACTCGTATACAAAGAAGAAACGTCCGTCCTCAAGGCCCATTCAGAATGGTCAGCTAACATGTTCAGAAAGTGAGAGGTATCCTTTATGTAAGAAGGAATATTTACCATCAACGAACGCAAAAAAGAATCCAAATACATTGAAAGCGGTTCCAATATAGTTCCTTTTGTGGACACTATCGGTCTTCCCGGTAGCTCATCTTTATGTATTTGGGGAACCAAATAAAATCGTGCAACAGTAGGAGAAGGCTCATTAAGGAAAGCCCATTCTTTTTTAGTAATTAAACTGTTTTCCAACGCTTGAGAATAAGCTTGATCTCCTTTTGGAGAGCTACAGTGGAATCCTGTGACAAAATCTGGTACGTATCCACCTGAGACAATTGTCGCTCCGCTTCTTGTAAAGTATTGTGATCGATTCATGATAACCACAGCTCCCCCTTTGTCTGCCCAACGAATCACTATATTAGGATGAGACTGTAGTTCTAACAAGGCAGCATTTTCCTTCGAAGTAAAAAACTTTGAAATCCGTTTACTAGTTTTTTCCAATTTTGTTATATCATTCAATACCAAATCTTTAAACAGAGCTAAAGCTGGATGTAGAGGCCCCGGGGGCGTCCATGTAGATTTTATAGGTAAAGGAATATGTCCTGTATCAGTTAGGGGGCGCATGTGTTGTGGGGAAGACTCTTGAGTGGCGAAAAATATTTTTAATTGAAGTTTCCTCAAGAGGTTTTCAACATCAACCTGGAATTGAAAGCCATTGAACCGAATTTCCGGGACAAATGACATACCCTTGTTCAGGACCGTCAAATGATGTTCAGTTAAAGGGAATTGTGATATATTAATAACCAATGATTCCACTGAAGAGGGATTACTAGACCGTTCTTCTAAAGTTGTAGTAGTAACTACTCGCGCTGGCGGCCTGTTCCTCTGCCACGTTGTTTTCCCCGGCCACTGTTTTTCTTCTTTGTCTTTTTTGTGTCCTCGGTCGGAAAATCCTCTCGTGATGATTTTGTAGAGTTGGAGGAACCCGTATCATCCAATGATGTGTCAAACTCTACCCGTTTAAATGACTTTTTAAGTTTCAGTTTCGGATTTTGCCATTGGTATACATACCCCGATGTGTAGTCATTAAAATCCCGTTGAAGCTTCTTCATTTTGACTTGTTTAACCTCATCATGCAACGTTTGAATTTGTTTGTTTAATTCTTCCGTCTTCAGTTCATAACGGGCAGGAGGTTCATCTTTTTTAAGGCTTGACAACACCGTGTCAATTTCCTGTTGAAGAGTTTCTAAAGCAGTAGAAGTGGTGTCAATGATTAAAACCATTAGGTCAAGGGAGATTTATCTACTGCACACATTGATTTTGTTTCTCGTTTAGCTAAACTTACCATCTTTCGGAACTACTTTGAATTCGAGGGCATTCTTTAGCAGCAATTATCCGGGGTGGCCATGGGAGCCACCTGTGCCCCATCCGTAGCAAATTTGTATATGGAAGTCTATGAGCGCCAATGGCTTGCATTATCACCGTATAAGGATTGTTTGGTAGTGTGGAAGCGCTATATAGACGACGTGTTTGTATTATGGAAAGGCACTGCTCATCAACTACAAGAGTTCATGAGCTGGTTGAACGGAGTGAATGCTCACATACAATTTACATGTACTTTTCACGAACAGCAAGTAGTTTTTTTTGGACGTAGTAGTACAAAAAAGCAGTCAAGGCTGGGTCACTTCTGTACATAAAAAATCTACTGACAGAAATACGATCCTTCATTATCATAGTAAGCATCCACGACAATTACGGGACAGTCTTCCTCTGTCCCAATTTATTAGATATCATAGGAATTGCTCTAGTCCAGAACAATACAAGAAGCAAGCTGGTGATTTGACACGCATGTTTATAGACAGGGGCTATCCCACCCCAATTATTAAAATGGCCTATAAGAGGGCCTTATTAACAACAGAGCATTATTGCTGCAACCGCGGAACAAATCTGAGCTTCTGGACACTGGTACTATCAATTTTATTACCAAATTTTCCCCACTTAGTGGTAGTATTAAACGTGTGCTAAAATGGCATCAAAATGTATTGAGCACATTACCCGGGCTACAGAATAAAACTATCCGCTGTGTTTGGACCCGGCATCAAAATTTAAAAGAAAAGCTGAGTCCAGCTAAATTGCGGTCTTTTTCATCGAGTACACAAGAGAGAACAGTGGGACATTTGAAATGTGGCAGTTGCAATATCTGTTCCATAACCAATGAGATAACGGAGTTCACCTATCATGGAGTAACTTATAGATTGAGACACTTTACTTCCTGCGGTTCCGAATACATTGTTTATGGCATTAGATGCCCATGTGGTTTGCTGTACGTCGGCAAAACCATTCGACAATTTCGGGTTCGTATGAACTAACATCGGAGTAGGCTTAAATGTCATGTTTTGGAGGCTCCCTTGGTGGCACATTGTGCACAACATCAGCATACATTTGAAGCGTTAAGATGTTTTGGTATTGAGGCATTACTAGCAGGAAGAGCAGGAAGATCGAGCTAAAATTTTGCTCATTCAAGAACAAGCATGGATATACAGATTGCAATCCGTCTCCCCAGGGGGTTTAAACAACATGATTGAGTGGAGAGCCTGTATTTAATCCCGTTTTTCTTGAAAAACTTGTGGTGATTGCTTCATCCCCCTTTTTGCAGCCAATGCACGTCAGCGTAGGGTTATTTAAACCCCAGCTGTGACATTGATACGCATGCGCGGCGTCTGAAAGCTAGTCGGTGAACCAGTGAGTGGCCAAATGATTACTTGTTACTTTCAGATTCCTAACCATAAAGATCCAATGGTTTTATGTTCGCATTGAAATACAGATTATGGCATTATGTTTTGAGCTTTTATAAATTGTAAGATCTCTTTATTTATTGCTAGTGCTATTTCATGAATTGATGACCCCCCCTGAGGAAGAATCGAAATGCAGGGCCGGCACCCGAATGGTGGCGTTGGGGCAACTCGTCTTTCTTGTTCTGAGATAAGCACATTTATTTAAAGATTTTTCTACGATTTTTTGAGATTAAACCACAAAATGAGTGTGAACATTTATTGAAAAGTTACAACTTTAACTCAAGAGATATTAAGATTATCGTGAAAATTTTCTGAACCGGAGAGGTCATTGATGCAAAGGAGCACATCTTCCTTATAGGAGCTAAAAGCCCTGGAAGTTGTCGTCACAGTCTGAGACCCCAGGTTCTAACACTCTTCTGTGATTAAAGGAATGGTCACAGTTGATAGTGATAAACTTTAATCCATATATCTCTTGGTGTATTTGGAGGGATATATACTTTTTTGTCTTTGGTTGTCTAGAGAAAAGAGGCAGATACAGTTAGCTGCTCTTGGAGAGGAATGTCCTCCTTTTGTTGTCCTGCCATATTCCTTGCAGAATCAATATAGGAGATGGTCTTAGAATGGCCATGTGCTTATTACAATCCCAATTCAAGATGGCTCCACCTATGTCTACTGGCATGGAGGACAGTTTTCAAAAACATTCCCACACATAAAACAGGAGCTTACCTGTGGAAATTTCTTTTCTACGATTGCCTAAACTCTATATAGGAAAAAGCAGGCATACAATATTCACCCATGGTGAGCAGAGGTATTCCTGGGGGGTAGAGTAGGGGCCTCATTTGAATTTTTTTATTATTTATTTGTCAGTTTTCTATACCACTTTATCATAATCAAGGTGGTTTACATTGAACTTATGGAAACAGTTTACCATAAACATAACATCAGAAATTACTACATTACAATTAACATTGTAAACTATTTAATTAACTGGTAACTTATTTACATGGGAAGTGCAAATTAAGCATTCTGTGAAGTTCATTAATTGTACCTTAATCTAGATGGTGGAGATTTCCTATGGGTAATGAGAGTAGCCATGAGGAGTGGACAAGGATCTATATATTTTTGATTATGTAGGGTATATATTTTGTCCTATCTTATTTTGAAAATATTCTGTACACAGGTATGTCTTGATTTGTTTTTTTTGGAAGGTGGTAGGTCATTTATGTTCCTTAGGTTGTGGGGGGGGTCAGAGTTCAGGAATATTTTTAAATTTTCAAAGTATGCACATAAATTATTTTGAAAAGTGTGTGTACTGACAAGCAGGTATTATAAAGGAGGGGAGACCAATTATAATGTGATAATTTTCAAAACTAACTAGGCACATACCCTTCCCCTCCCCTCATTGGAACCGGATGTGGAGCTGGTATACACACAAGTCACAAATTAGGCAGCCTGATACTAATAACCTCTCGCAATGACAAAAACATGGACTACTGGGGATCTCCCTCAAAGTTATCAACTAGGAAATGCCTGAACTCAATCAGAAGGCACTGGAGGAATAGTGCTGGATTGGAGTCTGGAAAGAATATTGTCAGGCACAAGAGCTACAATTTCCTGATGAGTCTGAAAATAGCCTGTAGCTTTTGACAAGGGTCCTACGTAGGACCGGAGTGAAAGCAATGAGCCCTATTCAGGATATTCATCTCTTATCCTAGGTGGACAGGAAGAACTTGGGAAAGATTTGTTGTTAGAAGCGCTCCACGGGAGATCTGCTCACTGGGTTGCAGTCATGTCCCATGTCCTGGACTGAAAGAGCAGCAATGGCCTCAGGGTCTGTTTCTGTTGGACTGGTGAAGAGAACTAGATATTTGGTCTGTGCTCAGTGGACATGACTTTGGCCAGGTCAAGAATCATTCCTAAGAAAGCTCACCCACTGATACGTTAGAAATTCTTTTAACATCATTTTAATCTCTCAATCCATCATAGATGGGCCCTCTCCCACAATTAGTCAAATTTCTGATAAATTTTATCAAATTTAGATTAGCTTTCAACAGAAACACTTCTATAGCTTCCCAAGTGCTAACAGAGAGGCAGCATCTGTCACTACGACACACGAAAACAATTTCAAGCTCTCTCTCGATTACACACACACAGAAAACCGGCTCTCACATTTTCTCACATACACAAGCCTTTTTAAAACTCTGCATTCAGTACAATCCTCATCTTTGGAAATTCTGCGTACCCCATGTTACCTTTAACTCTTCCCCTACAATACCCTCTCACACATGTATGCGCTAAGAGGCATGTTGAAAACAATTAATGCACATTAACCTTTTTACCAACACACATTAAGTGACACTGTGCCCATAGAAATAAAAGGGCTCTGGGCACATTAAATCCTTTAGTAACTCTTAGGGGCATGTCGACTAAAGTCTTCAAAACCCTCCTGACCCAACTGTATCGAGAAACAATTCTACTGCAACAAGGAATCTTCCCAAGCCCTTCACGTCCAACTCCAGTCAGATCCGAGTTCTGCTTAAGGCTTGCTCTCTCACTTCCATCCCTTCACATTTCAAAACACAACAAAATGTTTTACATTTCTTCATTGTTTTAATTTAAAAGTTCATGCCTACATCGATAAAGTGTTATGTATATTTATTTTCACACATTAAAACTACCCAATTGCCACATTAGCCCCCTTGATGGCACAGAAAAATAATTCACACACAAAAAAAATTATATATAAAAGGTAGGTAATGGCATCTTTTTGCCCATTCTGTTCCAACCTGAGGAAGGGAGGAAACAAGACAAATTCATTAAGTGAAACCAATAAGAAGGTACTACACATTGGAGCTGCTTCCTAACCTTTATTGCTGTGCAAACTCACCAGTAAATTACAGCCATCACATCTGGATTCCACACCTTGCAATATTCGTTCTAGACCCAAATCCAGAGTTAATCATCCAAGGATTTCCAATTCACAGATCCCGGCATTTCCAAAAACGCATTCTAAACTATATTGAAGCTGGGGAGTCTGAGGCCTGAGACCAGCTGAGGGAGCTCCGCAGTAATCCATCCTTCTATTAGGCCAACAAACAGGACAGGAGGGGCAGCCTCAACTCAGGATTGTAAGGACATTTTAAGGCAAGTCAGTTAATGACCAAACTTTATATTAACTCCTTAAATCTGACTACAGAAATGCAGTAAAAATCCCGCCTTCATGATTGGAAGTGGCAGCCTGAAGGTTTCTGCCCCCCTAGGCAGACCCTCCATGCCACCCCCACCACAAGACTGCATCACCATCTGGCTCCCCATGCTGCCCCCCCCCCCCCCCCCCGTGCTGCCCCCCCCCCCCCCCCCCCCCCCCGTGCTGCCCCCCCCCCCCCCCCCCCGTGCTGAAGTGGCAGCTGAACTGCTACTTCAGCACTGCGACAGGCCTTAAAGTGCCCGCATGCACGCTAACTACCTGCCGCTCCTACCCCCTCCAATGCAGCATTCATGGAGGGGGCAGAGGCAGCAGCAGCTGGTAGCAATGCTACCCACCAGGGTCTGCTGCCCTAGGCGACTGCCTAGGGGATGGGCCAGCCCTGATGACTGGAATGGTTTCATTTCACATTGTAAGTTTTTTAGGTGGTCTTTAGACTGCCTTATGTAAAAGCCAGCTTTTGGCATCTTTTCAGCCTGCATGCAGAACTTTCCATTACCAGGATAAAATCACTCAAGCAAGTTCTGCAGTCTCAGAGAAATAGATAACTGTCACATTGGACACAGCAAGATGGTGTCTGCTGCCACATCAGAATTTACATAAGTAATTGTTTTTCCTCTATCACTGAACCTTTTGGCCAACAAAGTGCACATATAGCTTGAAAAAACAGAACTCAGCAAGACGACACACCACTTACCACATGTGATAGTGTCACCAACACATACAGAACAAATTCAAGCTCTCACACCCACCCCCAAAACCAAAGTCTTGCTCTTGCTCACATACACAACCATTTTAGAAATTTGTACCCAGCTGCACCATATGGAGCTCTTTCCAATTTGTATTTTTTTAATTCAGCCTACAATACCTCCAATATATACACTCCATACATCTCCTGGCCAACCCCTTTTCCCCCACTGCATCTACAAACAAACCACACCATCTTGCCTCGGAACCTCTCTCCAACTAGATGGATTCTGCTCTTGGACCAGGTCAGGTCCTTCAGACATGCAAGATTCTTCTCACTCTGCTCAGTCAGGGCTATTTATCTTCAGAAAATTATTCTTCTCCCCACATCTCATACTAAAATCTTTCCATACTAACAGTCCTGGGAAGGATGCACTATAAGTCATCTCTAATTAACCAGATCTAAAGGCCAAGCCACCCATGGATTTCATGCTACATCTCCGAAGAAATGTCCCACAAAGAACAATTTCCATTCAGCAGTGGGGTAAAACATACTATTTTTTTTAAAGTGAGGAAAGAGGTTGATATCGCATATTTTATGAAGACCAAAGAAACAAACAATGGAAGACTAGCATCAATCTTCAGAAGAACTAAGAATTTAGGAAAGTAGTCAGGAAGGCAAAATTACAAATGAAAGAAAAAAAAATAGTCAATGCAGCAAAATTAGGGAGACAAAACATTTTTCAGATGTTAGTGAAAGGACATGCCAGAGTGGTATTGTCAGCCTCAAGAATGAAGGGAACTAATATGTAGAAGCTGATGAGGATAAAGCAGAATTGCTCAAAAAATATTTCTGTTCTGTGTGTTCACTATGAAGAGCCTGGATCAAGACTATAGGGGCAGAAGCAAAGCGGATATTTAACAATTTTCAGAAGACCATGTTTGTGAGGAGCTAGCTAAAACTAAAAGTAGACAAAGTGATGGGGCCAAATGTAACGCATCAGAGAGTATTTAAGGAATTTAGGAAAGCTCTGGTGACTCCACTGTCTGAACTTTTCAATGCTTCTTTAGAGTTAGGAGTGGTCCCAGAGGACTAAAGAAGGGCACATGTGGTCCCTCTACACAAAAGCAGAAGAAAAGATGAAGTTAAGAACTTCAGGTCAGTTAGTCTGGTGAGTAAATTAATGGCAAGTAAATTAATGGAACGCTGCTAAAACAGAGGATAGTGAGGTTTCTGGAATTCAAATGGCTGCAAGATCCAAGGCAGCACGGTTTTACTGTCAGACAAATCCGATTAATTTCGTTGACCGAGTGACCAGAGTTGACAGAGGGAGAGCGTTATACATGGTGTACTTGGATGTCAGAAAAGCCTTTGACACTGTTCAACACAGGTGACTTATAAATTAATTGAACATCTAGGGATGGACCCTAAAAGTGACTGGGTTAGAAACAGGCTGAGTGGGAGGCAACAAGGAGAGTGAAGACGCTCTCCTGGCCTGCTCTCTCCCTCCTGGTTTCTCTGCTATCTCTGTCCCTCGCACAAAGCATTCGGGTGGCAGGGTAGCAACTATCTTCTGCTCCTCTCTCTCACTTACTCAGCTTCACTCCCCCCTGCTACATTACCCTGAAGCCCTCCTTTTCCGTCTCCAGGTCTCTCATCCACTATATATCCTGGTAATCTATGCTCCCCCAGCCATTCATTTGGAACTCTGGGATTCACTCATGCTCACTATCTCTGACCTTGCTGTACAGTTCCCTCATTTGGTGATTACAGGTGATAGCGTAGTTACTTACCTGTAACTGGAGTTCTCCGTGGACAGCAGGATGAGTCAGCCACACCAGGTGTCGTCCACCGACGGCGCCGACACGGAAGTGCTCTCTAGAGCTCAGAGTCCTTCTGAGCATGAGCCAGAAGCCCCACCCCACTAGCCCGCCCCTAGCTAGCCAGTGAGTCTCTAGCTGTGCCCGGCGTGTCCGTGGCTAGGGGCATGCCGAGGCCGACCTCGGCCTGGGGAGGAGGGTGGGAATGTGTGGCTGACTCATCCTGCTGTCCACGGAGAACTCCAGTTACAGGTAAGTAACTACGCTTTCTCCTAGGACAAGCAGGATTCGTCAGCCACACCAGGTGCCTCCCAAGCTGCGCGATAGCACGGAATAGCAGTGGAGAGGGAGGCCAAGGCAAGGATGGTGAAATATTTAATAATTTTTATTCACACAAAACTTTTGTTCACACATGGTGCAGTTTAACTTGGTAGGTTAACAACACGGCCGACATGGCCGGACAATGAGGCCAACATGGCCGACGAACAATGCCAACATGGGCAACAATAAGGCCAACATGGCCAACAAGGGAGAGGGCCAACATGGCCAACATGAATGTCCACAATCAATGGTATATGGTTGAGCCGTGAGGCCCACATGGATGCACAGTCTGAGTCAGTAGAGTGGCAGTCATGTGGCACTAGCAGTGGAAAGGACTGCTTGTCCAAACGCGCAGCGAGCCTGCGTGTCCAAGTCTAGGCAGTAATGCTTTTGAAAGGTGTGGGCGGAAGACCAAGTAGCCGCTCTGCAGATTTCCGTCAGGGGAATGGAGCGTAGGTTCGCAATAGTGGCTGCCAGTGCCCTGAGCTGGTGCGGTCCCACATTAGGGGCCGTTAGCACGCCTGCCAGATCATGGCAGAGGCCTATGCAGGCCGAGATCCATTGTGCCATGGTGCGCTTGGTGACCGGGCGGCCGGGTCTGTTTGGGTCGTAGGAGACGAAAAGTTGAGAACCCTTGCGTAGAGGGCCTGTCCTGAGGATGTAGATTCGGAGGGCTCTGGTGCAGTCGAGTGTGTGCAGCCTCTCCTCCTCTTGGGAGGAGTGTGGCTCAGGGTAGAATGTGGGCAATTCGATGGTTTGGTTGATGTGGAATTCCGAAGACACTTTGGGGATGAACCTAGGGTGAGTGCGGAGGGTGGCTCTGTCTTGCAGCAGTTGTGTGTATGGTGGGTGAACCACCAGAGCCTGAAGTTCGCTGATTCTGCGAGCAGAGGTGATAGCCACTAAAAACAGAGTCTTCCATGTTAGATGCTTCATGGTGGCCGTGAGAAGTGGTTCGAAGGGCGCTTTGGTCAGCTGTTGGAGGACAAGGTTGAGATCCCAAGCCGGCGCGGGAGTCCGTATGGGAGGCTTTAGATTGTTCAGCCCTTTCATGAAGCTTACAACCAAGGGCAGCGAGGCAATGGTTCCGTTGCTTGTGCGCTCATGGAATGCCGCGATGGCTGATAGATGCACCCTGACGGAATTGGTTTTGAGCCCCTGTTCCGAGAGTGATGCGAGGTATTGTAGGACGCATGGAACAGGGCAGCTGGAGGGGTTGAGCCCTCTGGGGTCACACCAGAGGCTGAAGCGCTTCCACTTGAAGGCATAGGATTTTCTGGTGGATGGTCTTCTGGCTGCCAGGATGATGTGCTGTACCTCCTCTGGCACGCTCATCGCGGAAAGGTTCCTCCGTTCAATCTCCACGCTGTCAGTGCCAGGGCCCCCAGGTTGGGGTGTAGCGTGTGTCCCTTGTCCTGGGTTAGCATGGATTGGTGGAGAGGGAGGCAGAGGGGTGGCTTCTGCGAGAGGCGTAGTAGCGCTGGGAACCACATCTGCCGGGGCCAGTAGGGGGCCACCAGAATGGCCTGAGCTCCGTTCTGGATGATCTTCTGCAGCGTCTTCGAGATCAGGGGCGTGGGGGGGAAGGCGTATACAAGAGACCACTCCCCCCAGCACACGGCGAAGGCATCCGAGGCTACGCTGTTGGCTGTCTGTCGCTTGGAGCAGAATAGGGGGCATTTCTTGTTCCGGTCCGTAGCGAAGAGGTCGATCTGCGGTTGACCCCAGCGGTTGAAGATGTGGGCGGTGACTTGGGGGCTGAGGGTCCACTCGTGTGGGTTTAGCTGTCGGCTCAGTCTGTCCGCCAAGGAGTTCTGTACACCCGGGAGATAGGATGCTCTTATCCAACAGTGGTTCGTTAGGATCAGCGACCATATCTTGAGTGCTTCTCTGCACAGCGGTCGGGAGCCTGTTCCCCCCTGTTTGTTGACATAGAACATGGCCACCTGGTTGTCTGTCAATATAAGAAGAGACTTGTTGTTGATGTGTTGCTGGAAAGCCTGCAGTGCATATCTTATGGCTCTGAGTTCCAGAAGATTTATGTGGAGGCTGGTTTCTGCCGGTGTCCAGGCTCCTTGCGTACGCAGATGGCCCATGTGGGCTCCCCATCCCGTCTGGGATGCATCTGTGGTGATAGTGACTTGGTGACTGGACTGCTGAAATTGTTTCCCCACCAAGAGGTTCCGTTTGATTGTCCACCACCGAAGGCTCTTCTTGGTGTGGGCGTCGAGGGTGATGTGGAAGGAGAGCGGTTGCGTGCGCTGATTCCAACACGAGCGTAGGCGCCACTGTAGGGTTCGCATGTGCAGTCATGCTAGAGGCAGGACGTGGGTGGTAGCGGCCATATGGCCCAGGAGGCAGAGGAGGGATCGGGCCGTTGAAGTTGTCTGGAGGGAGGCTGCTGTGGTGAGGGAGGCCAGGTTCTTCGCCCTCTGTGCTGGGAGGAATGCCTTCCCTTTCACGGTGTCTATACAGGCCCCTATGAACTCCAGACGCTGAGTGGGGACCAGGTGTGACTTCTGGTGGTTTACCAGGAAGCCGAGGGAAGTGAGAAGGCCGATGGTTCGTTTGATGGCCCACCGCGTCTCTTCCGGTGATGATGATGACAGAAGCCAGTCGTCCAGGTAGGGGAAGACGTGAATGCCCTGTTTCCGCAGATGAGCAGCTGCCACAGCCACGCACTTCGTGAACACCCGAGGTGCTGGCGAGAGGCCGAAGGGGAGGGCCTTGTATTGGTAATGGCCCCCGTGCTTGGAAACGTAGATACTGTCTGTCCTGGGGGTGTATCGGGACGTGTGTATATGCGTCCTGAAGGTCCAAGGAGGCGATCCAGTCCCCGGGTTGGAGAAGGGGGAGGATCGAGTCGAGGGAGTACATGCGGAACTTTTCTTTGAGGATGAACTTGTTGAGGTTCCTCAGGTCCAGGATAGGGCGTACTCCTCCCGACTTCTTCAGTACTAGGAAGAATCTGGAGTAGAAGCCCTGGTTGGTTTGTTCCGGAGGCACAGGTTCGATGGCCTGGGTTGTCAATAGATGCATCACTTCCAAGTGCATGGGCAGTGACGTTTCGCTGGGTTGAGATTTCGCTGGGCGCCCATGAGGGCGAAGCATGAAGCGCAGGCGATATCCCTCCTGAATAATCCGCAGGACCCAAGTGTCCGAAGAAATAGCTTGCCAGGAGTCCCAGAAAGCTGTCAACCGTCCTCCCACTGGAAGGGTTGCCCGTCCCTGCGCGGACTGGTTGTCAAAAAGATGGATTGTTTTTGCCCGATAGAGGTGGCTGTTTCTTTTGTTTCCTGTCTCGTTGTTGCTTATGCTGGTGCTGGGCTCCATAAGCGGGTCTGTAGGCCGTCTGCTTGTAGCGGGGCTGCTGCCATTTGCGGTATGAGGGATAACCTTTGTAAGGGGTGTACGATTTTCTGTTGTAAGATCCCTTGGTGCTGGGGTTGCGCTCCAGGCCGTCCTCGGCAAGGGTTTGCAGGGTGGAGCAGTGCTCCTTCATATCGTTAACGGTGTCCGCCACCTTGTCCCCGAAGAGAGATTCGCCATTGCAGGGGGCATCGGCAATGCGTTCATGAGTGTCTTCGCGTAATCCAGAGGCCCGCAGCCATGCCAGCCTCCTAGCGGAGATGGCGGTGCCTGCTGTGCGCGTAGCAACCTCAAAGGAGTCATGAATCGTGCTGATGAGGTGCTTTCCGCATTCCTTTAGATCGGCAAGAATGGCTGAAACTTTTTCTTTTTCTCCGGAGGGTAGCATTGTTGAGGCGTCCTTGAGGGTTGCCAGCAGGGTGTCCTGGAAGAGGACGTGTTGAAACTGGTGTGCAGAAATGCGCGCATTCAGCATGGCGCTTTGGAAAACTTTCTTGCCGACGTCGTCCAGGAGTTTGTGATCCTTCCCGGGAGGTGAGTTGGCATGATTGCGTGAGGATTTAACACGCTTTAAAGCAGAGGACACCACGATGGAGTGATGAGGCAGCTGGCTTCTTCCGAATCCAGGAGTTTGCTGGATTAGGTATTTAGCGTCCAGCTTCTTGGGGCATGCCGGTGAGGAGGCCGGGCTTTGCCACAGTTTTGTGTGCGTGTCTCTGAGACGCTGATGTACTGGCAAGGAGATGGGTGTCCTCGGAGCGTCGAGATATTTGAAAAGCTCCGGGCCATCCCGTAGAGGATCTGGAGGAGTGAGGTTAAGGGTAGTTGCCACCTTACGCAAGAACTTCGGATATGTAAGGTCCTCAGGGATTGGATCAGCTACTGCAGATGGTCCTGCAGACTGGGACTCCTCGCTCCGTACAGAGGTCGCTTTGTCCTTGGGGGACTCGCATCCGAGCGGCGTGGTTACTTCCTCCTCCTCCTCCTCTAGGCTAAGGAAGGATGTTGATTCTGGATCCGCAGAAGTAATGCTACTGTCGAAGGATTGGTTAGCAGGCTCTGCGCGATGGTCAAGATGCTCTCCCGGGACAGCGATCTGGGCGCTAGCATCTGTGGACGCATGTTGTGTTGAAGCAGCTGCTGAGCCCTTACGCAGAAGCTCGGTGAGGCTGGAAAGCAGCTGCAGTATGTTCTCTTGGTTGTGGAGAGACACTGCAGGGGAGCCAGAAACAGCTCCCAGGCTTGCCCCTTGATTAGAGAGAGTCTCTGCAGGAGTTGCAGCTGGATGCTGTGTAGACAGGGGAGAAAGCATTTTGGTCGGCCTGGAATCGGGGCTGAGAGCGACAGCACTTTGTTTCCGTTTCAGAGAAGTTCCATTTCTGTGCTGTGCTCTATGGCTACTGCTGTCCCTGCTCCGATGCCGGTGTCTGCGATGAGAATCGCTTTCTCTGCTCCTGCTGTGATCCCGATGGTGTCTGTGTTTGCTGCTCCCCTTACTGCCCCGATCGCAGCTCCTGCTCTTGTCTGAGGACTTTGTGCAGGCACGGGGAGGCGGCTCCGTTTCAGCCCCGAGAGTCTGGGAGTCTCTTTGATGCTCCGGGGAAGCCCTGTGATGATGGCCAATAGGAGCAAGGGGGGCGGAGCCCGGAGACCCTTGACGATGTCCAATGGGAGCTGACTGGGCGGAGCTCGAGGCAGTGACGTCATCAAGATGGCTGCCCCCAGAGACAACGTGGTGGGAGCAGCATGGGGCCTCCCGGGGGCTCCTAATGGCGTCGGGAGCATTTCGGGGGCCTGAGGGGGATAAGGGGGAGAGCCGTTTTTCACCCCGATTACCTTTTGCTTTGTTTCTTTTTGATGCTGTTTGCTCCCCGGTAGTCTTCCGTGTAGTAGGGGCTCCGGTTTGAGCAGAGGCTCCGGTGCAAATTGTGGACTCCGGAACTGCACGGCCGGGGATGGAGGACCCTGAGGACCCATCCCGTGCCGGTGAAGGAATTTTTGAGGCCTCCTCGTTCAGGGACTCGATTAAATCCTTCAGAGCATGGCTCCTTGATTTCAGGGCTCTGGGAGACATCTGAGAGCAGTGCTGGCAGTCCTGTACCTGATGGGCAGAGCCCAGGCATCTCACGCAGTGATCATGAGCATCGGAGCTGTTCATTTTCCTGGAGCAGGAACTGCATTTCTTGAATCCGGGCTTCATTTGTGAGTATCTTTAAAGAATATATCTTTTCTGGCTGAGAGAGATGAGATCCGCGTGTGTGTGGCACGGCGGAAGAAAAAAGACTGGCTAGCTAGAGACTCACTGGCTAGCTAGGGGCGGGCTAGTGGGGTGGGGCTTCTGGCTCATGCTCAGAAGGACTCTGAGCTCTAGAGAGCACTTCCGTGTCGGCGCCGTCGGTGGACGACACCTGGTGTGGCTGACGAATCCTGCTTGTCCTAGGAGAATTCAATCTACACCTTGACACACCCTCTTCATCTAGAGTTCATGCTTTTCTCTTTCCTCCAAGACCTCTCACTATCAACATGTTGCTGTTCCCACTCATCATGCTGGTCATACTCTTGCTCTGGTTATCACCTCAACTATTCCCTGGTTACACTTTGACCACTTCCATATGTTGCCCATACCTTGGCGTGATCATTGTTTGTTTTTCCAGTGCTCTCTTCTCACCCTCCCCTTCTTCTCCAGCATCTTCAGCAAGCCTATCCCCATTGGCCCCTGTAACGTACACCCATCAGCTCACCTCACTTCCCTCCAGCCAGCGATGTCTT
Organism: Ichthyophis bannanicus; assembly: GCA_033557465.1. Classification (NCBI taxonomy): domain Eukaryota; kingdom Metazoa; phylum Chordata; class Amphibia; order Gymnophiona; family Ichthyophiidae; genus Ichthyophis; species Ichthyophis bannanicus. Next base: position 305,139,986 of record CM066039.1, read on the forward strand.
ACCCACCAATTTCTCTTTACTTTCTCCTGACTCGCAAATCTCGCAATGGTCTTCTCATCTCTCAGACGCGCTTGACCATCTGGCACCCCTAGAGCCTCGTCCTTCCTGTCCTCATTTATCACAACCTTCGTTTCACCCTGGCCTTGGTCTTCTCCATGCCCAACTTCGGAGGGCGGAGCAGCTTTGAAGGTACACACTTCTGCCTCTCTCTTTCTTCCTTTAAGGCTCACTCCTCATACTATCGCTCGCAGCTGCATTTGGCTAAACAAACTTTTTTCTCTGTCTCTATCTCCTCTGCCCCAAACCAACATGTCACCTCTATGGAGTCCTCAGGTCTCTTACTGCACTTCATTCAGGCACACCCACTACCCAGACTCATCAGCCAACAGCCCCCTCTGCATCACAACTAGCATCCTTCTTTTCAACCAAAGTTCTTGACTTGAGAGCATCACTTCCTCACTGTCCCCCTCCCTATCCTGCTTCTCCCTCCCCCCCCCCCTTACATCTCTCTCACATGTCTGGACCTCCTTTTACACTATCTCTAGCTCAGAACCTATTAAACTGATCTCTACTGTTCACAAGACCACATGCTCTCTCAACCCTATCCCTTCTTCATGGCTTCTCACACCATTTCTGGCCCTGGTTCTCCCTATCTTGTCCATCATCACCAGGCTTCTGTCGGTACTTTCCTCCATCCCTGGAAACATGCACTCCTCCGCCCTCTTCTTAAGAAGCCTTCCCTGGACCCTCTTATTCCTACTAATTATCGTCCTGTATCTAATCTCACTTTTCTGGCTAAGATTCTTGAAAAAGTAGTCTTCACTCAATTGTCTCACCATCTTGACAATACTCACTTCCTTCGCCCCCGTCAATCTGGTTTTTGGCCTGGTCATAGCATCAAGACAGTGCTTCTAGCTTTCCTTAATGAGATCCACGTAGCGCACGATCGTTGTGACTTTTCGGAGGCAGTATCTTTAGATCTTTCTGCTGCCTTTGATCTCGTAGATCACTCTCTCCTTCTGTCCAGTCTTCAGGAAGCTGGCATTTATAGCACAGTTTTCAGATGGTTTCACTCCTATCTCTTCGCTCGATCCTATAGTGTCCTTCCCTCCTCTTCTTCTGATATCCCCTCTGATCCTCTCCTCCTACACTGTGGTGTTCCCCAGGGTTCTGTCTTAGCACCACTCTTGTTCAATATCTTTATGGCCACACTTACACTACTGATTCAACAGTTTGGTATTTCCGCCTTCTATTATGCTGATGATATTCTCGTACACCATACTTCCTCACTCTGCCCAGATCTCTCTCCCCTTGACTCTTGTCTTTCAGCTGTGGCCAACTGGCTTGTTAACAATTGTCTCCACCTGAACGTTTCCAAAATACTTGCACTCTAGTTTACACATGGACATCCCCCTCCTCTGATCGCTCCTTCTTTTTCAGGTTCCCTCATTCCACTGGTATCTTCTTTCCGTTATTTAGGAGTAATCTTAGACTCTAATCTCAACTTCCAGGACCATGTTTCTCATGCTGTCAAGACTTCCTTCTTTTTTCTTCGGCAGATACGCGCCATTCGTCCCTTCTTAACCCCTCAGGTCCTCACTACCCTCATGATGTCTCTGGTAATTTCACATCTCGACTTTTGCAACTCAACTCTTCTTGGTGTCCCCCAACTTCACTTGCACAGGCTGCAGCGCATACAAAACACTGTAGCACATATTTCCCATTCTGCACATTGGGATCATGTCACCCCTCTCTTTATAAATCTCCACTGGCTTCCTCTAACGTACCACATTCAGTACAAACTTCTTACGTTACTCCATCAGATCATCTACACTCATATTCCTCAGTACTTATTTGATCTCATTCAGCTTCACACCCCTAGTCGATCCCTTCAGTCTGTACATATTAATCGCCTGCACCTTCCATCCCCTGCACGTGTCCATCTTCAAGTCACTCGCAATTCTGCCTTCTTCTATGCTGGTCCTGCACACTGGAACTCTCTACCCCTCAATCTCAGACTGGAAGAGAACCACAAATCATTCAAAGCCCTCCTGAAAACATACCTCTTTGCCACTGCCTTTGAGCTCCCCCTCCCCACCGGACAGCACTCCTGTCTCAATAATACAAGCACATTTATTAGATTGTTGTGTCATTGTCTTTCGTCCGTTATGTAATGTTGTCATATTTCTGTTTGTTTAGTCCAGCCACCCCTATATGTTTCTGTTTACCCTGGTTCCCTTCTTTTTCTTCTTTATTGTGTTCGTATATTGTGTCTATCACTAGCATTCTCTCTTGGCTGTCCTGTTTGAAATTGTAACTTCCTTTCCTTTTCTAGGCCAATGGCCAACTTTTTCCCTTACGAATTGTAAACTGTCTTGATTCTTGTTTGAAAAGCGGTATATCAAGCTCAATAAACAAACATAAATGGAACTCACTAACACATTACCAGCGATGTGCTGCAGGGATGTATCCTTGGTCAGATTCTTTTTAACATTTTTGTTAGTGATATTACAGAAGGGTGGTCAGGTAAGATTTGCCTCTGCAAATGATTCCAAAATCTGCAACAGGGTAGACACCCAGAAAGGAGTAAACATGAGAAGGGGATCTAGCTAAGCTTGAGGAACAATTGCCAATTATGCTAAAAAAATGCAGGGTCATGCATTTGGTCTGCAAAAATCAAGAGATAGAGTATAGTGGGGTGAAATACTTCTGTCCACAAATGAAGAACTGGATCTAGAGATAATCGTTTGACAATCTTAAGATCGCTAAACAGGTGGAAAAGGCAACAGCGAAAGCCAGAAGGATGCTTGAGTGCATAGGGAGAGGAATGGTCAGCAGGAAAGAGGCGGTATTGTAAGTCTTTGGCGAGACCTCATTTGGAGTATTGTGTTGAATTCTGGAGACCACACCTTCAAACGGATATAAAAGAGGATGGAGTTTATGCAGAGGATGGCTGCCAGAATGGTCAATGGTCTTCATTATAAGGCTTCTGAGGACAGACAAAGATCAATATGTATACTTTTGAAGAAAGGAGCTATAATAGGAATGTTTAAAATACCTCTGTGGCTTCAATGCAGAAGAGGAGAGCCTCAGTTGAAAGAAAAACAACCCACATTTGGCAATGAGGGGACATAGGATGAAAGTGATAGGGGATAAACTCTGGATTAATTTGAGGAAAGAACTGTAGATGCATGGAATAGTTTTGTAGTGCAGGTGGGTGATAGAGATGAGGACTGTATCTGAATTCAAGAAAGCATGGGATAAACACAGAGGCTCTCTAAAAAAGACTGTAGTTAGTATGGAAGGGCAGACTGGATAGACCATATGGTCTTTATCTGCCATCATTTTTCTCAGTTTCTACTAGCCTGGTTCTCATTGTAGCTGATTAGTTCATCTAATTCCAAGATTTTCTGATATAAAAAAAAAGAAAAAAAAAAGATACACCGATGATACCGTTGGTATCTGGAAAGGCATCGCTGAATGCATACAATCAATCATTCTGTAGACAACAGAATGGGGTGGGCTACCAGAACCATGGGCCAACCAACCTTTTCACCACACAGCATCAGCAACTAGTGAACCTGGGGGTCAGGGTCAGAGGTTGGTTTGTTTGCCTCCACACCCAAAATAAAAAGGTGTTCTGCTGCCCTTGATCATTCTATTCATAGCTCACCATAGGCAATGTTAACCTACCTCCCCCTCCCCCCCCCCCGAAATCACCTGTGGTAGTAACACCAGTAGATGATTTATACAAGAGGACCAACTAATCCATCTGATCTGCTCAGATACAGGAGTCTCCATCGCACTGAAGCAATTACATACAGAACCTGTAGAAAACCTAATGAGAAGATAGCCAGCCACCTCCTTCAGCATTGGATTTTCTATATGTTCTCTCCGAAAATCAACTTTCCAGTAGATCAATTCTTCTGACAATGTATTTGCCTTCATTTTGTCAGCCTCCGAGCACAGGATTCTTAGAAGGGAGTGACTAGATTCCATTAGAGATTCTCTGTTGGTAAGAAGGAACATGGCTGCCTCCGGGAGACTGAATAAATATTTATGAATACACCATTTTCCTTTAATATGCACTTTGCATTATTTTCAATAGGTTTTGATGTTGTGGATTAGGGGCTCCTTTTCTGACTCCTGTGCAGCCAGTCAGATACAATGTGTTATTTTGAATAGCTCCATACTCTTCCTTTCTCCCTGGAGCATATGCAAAGGGAAAACCAACAGCGGAGAATGACCATGCCTGATGTTCTAACAAACAGGCACAATACCACGTGCAACAGACAACCCAGTACAAACGTGGATAGCAACAAAAGGACGTATAAACAAGTAAATATTTTATTGAAAACCAACTCTAGCCACTGGCCCGACACTGGCCGTGTTTCGGAAATCTTCTTCAGGGGCTTTTAATGGCTAAAAAACAAATATAAATCAAACATTAATATAAAAATTATTATAAATGGTGAGGAAAACACACCCGAGACAAAACATTATGAAAATAAGTTAATGAATATTTAAAATCATAATAAATAACAAAATAAAATAAAGTACAGCCAATAAAAACGGAGCAGAGCAACAATCCATAAACGAGACTACCAAACTAAATAACAATTACAAACATTGAAGTGGTCGAATTATTATGTAAAAGATTATATATTTAAAACAATAAATAAATAAATCATACATAAGAGCATAAATAACAATAAACGAATAAAAACGAAAGCTTAGTTCATGCAGTAAAAATTGTAAATCTAAACATATATAAATCAGTTAGTACGCTGAAACCAAATAATTCACGCACCACATGCAAATACCTAAATTGGTATCTCAAACATCATTACAGGAATCCGAAATTATATAAATAAATAGTTCGTAAATATAAAACAAATGTCTCGCCATATAAGAACATATAAATTGTCTCAAACATGTACATTATCATAAATAAATAAATAAACAAACATTCATGAACCATTTATAAACTATTTTGATAAGTGAGCTCTTAAGGAATGTGACTATTTGGTTGGTTTGTCGCCCTCATCTCTCTGCTTATCACCTGCTTATATATTTGTTTTTTACCTCCTTAGGAGTTTTAAGGGTATTTTAAAAAAAGCAACATGTATAAGAGTAGCATATAACCACAGGTATGACTTTTTATGCTTGCCTAATAGTCACATTCCTTAAGAGCTCACTTATCAAAATAGTTTATAAATGGTTCATGAATGTTTATTTATTTATTTATTATAATGTACATGTTTGAGACATTAATTTATATGTTCTTATATGGCGAGACATTTGTTTTATATTTATGAACTATTTATTTATATAATTTCGGATTCCTGTAATGATATTTGAGATACCAATTTAGGCATTTGTATGTGGTGCGTGAATTATTTGGTTTCAGCGTACTAACTGATTTATATATGTTTAGATTTACAATTTTTACTGCATGAACTAAGCTTTCGTTTTTATTCGTTTATTGTTATTTATGCTCTTATGTATGATTTATTTATTTATTGTTTTAAATATATAATCTTTTACATAATAATTCGACCACTTCAATGTTTGTAATTGTTATTTAGTTTGGTAGTCTCGTTTATGGATTGTTGCTCTGCTCCGTTTTTATTGGCTCTACTTTATTTTATTTTATGTTATTTATTATGATTTTAAATATTCATTAACTTATTTTCATAATGTTTTGTCTCGGGTGTGTTTTCCTCACCATTTATAATAATTTTTATATTAATGTTTGATTTATATTTGTTTTTTAGCCATTAAAAGCCCCTGAAGAAGATTTCTGAAACACGGCCAGTGTCGGGCCAGTGGCTAGAGTTGGTTTTCAATAAAATATTTACTTGTTTATACGTCCTTTTGTTGCTATCCACGTTTGTACTGGGTTGCATGCCTGATGTTCTTACAGATAATCAGATTGTATTTGGACCTGACTCGGGTTATCTCATTATCTGCAAGATCAGCCATGGTCATTCTCCATTGGTTGTTTTCGTTTGCATCTACTCATTGTTGGCATACAAAGAGACCTCCCCTTGTTTCTTCTTTCTGCCTTACCAAAAATCTTCAAAGTGTTTGTTTTGGTGCAGTTACCAGAAGAAAGGCCCATCTCTGCAATGTGTTGCCACATGGAAAGTGACTCATGGGAGAGGCACATTTACTGTCCACACAGAATTAAATCCGCCACTTTTCAATTCCTCTCTCGTACAAAAGGATTTCCCCAGGAGACTTTCCAACTGTACCAGCTTCAATGTGACTGGCACAGGGTGCCCATGTCCTACACAGGCCACTGGAGCTTGGAAGATGCAGTTACTGAATGCAGAAACTGTCATGACACGTACTTGTGTTAACATGGACACCCTGTACCAGTCACATATCTAATACACGTATGGAGTCATATTTAGCAGGCCATGCGGCAACAAGACAGGTGGTACTATCACTGCATCTGGGTCATTTATAGAAAATTTTTGAAAAAAACAAAACAAAACAATATTGCTATACCTGCTACGGCTCTATGCATGAAGGGTAGTTACTCACCTGTAATAGGTGTTCTCCAGGGACAGCAGGAATCAGTCTTAACTTATCAGTGACGTTGGGATTGCTGCCACGCATGCCTGGTCCTCTTCCCAGCCACGGGTGCCATCTTGCTCAGTCAGGTCCCATAGCTAGAGTTCTACTAAGCAGACGCAAGGGAAAAATAAAAATAGCAACTCTTCAGGGGAGGTGGGAGGGTAGTGAGGACTAATTCCTGCTGTCCCTGGAGAACACCTGTTACAGGTGAATAACTACGCTTTCTCCAGGAAGCAGCAGGAAGTCAGTCTTCACTTATAGGACTCCCCAGCTACAGGCTACCGAAGCCCACAATCAAACAATGCCTCCGCGAAGCAGTAAGCAGAAGCACACGCACGTCTGAGGGAGCCCAAGTCCTCGGGGGCCATCTCTCGGTAGCCGCAGAAAAAGGATCGGAGGGCAGGAGTTGCTTATACTACGAACAGGTTTCAGAGTACAGCCTGGCTGAAGGCGCTGTCCCGGCAGGACTCCCTCTCCAGGGAGTAATAAGAAGCGAAGGTGTTTGCCGAAGACCAGGTTGCAGCACAGCAAATGTCTGTCAGAGGCACTGAGCCCAACGAAGCTACCGACACCACCTTAGCATGGACACCGTGCGCGGTGACCCACCAATCCAGCGGGGCCCCAGCCTTTGCCTGAGTGAAAGTGATGTAGTCCGCCACCCAGACCGAAAGGATGCGCTTAGTGACTGCAAGCCCCAGACGGTTTTGATCGCAGGCAATGAAGAGCCGGTCAGACTTACGATGACCCTGGGTACACTGCAGGTAGAAGGTGAGAGCCCTCTTTCAGTCGAGTGTATGCAAAACCGCCAACACCCAGTCGGCGTTAAGGTCTTTGGAAGAAAGTCAGTAAGATTATCTCCTGGTTGAGATGGAAATCCGAGACAACTTTCAAAAGGAACTTAGGGTGAGTCCAGAGGACCACCCTGTTCCCACAGAACCTGGTGTAAGGGGCCTCGCTGACTCACCGAGCCAAGGTCAGCACCACCAGGAAGACTACCTTCCAGGAGAGGTGCCGAAGTGAGCACGTCGCCATCGGCTCAAAGGGCGACTGCATCAGTTGTATGAGCACGATGTTCAAGTCCCACTCTGCCGGCAGAGGCTGGATGGGGGGGGGGGGGGGGGTTTGGAAAGCAAGAGGTCCTGCATGAAGCAGGAGACCAGAGGCTGGTTCAAGGGTTTTTTTCCTTAGACAGGGAAATGGTTGGCTGAAATGGCGCTCAGGTGAACCCTGACCGAATTGGATTTCAGCCCCACCTGTGAAAGGTGGAGATATTGGAGAACCCAACAGGTGGAGCAGGAGAAATGGTCAAGCTGGAGCTCGGAGCACCGACTGAGAAGTGCCACCACTTGAAGACTCAGGCCCACCTCAGAGTCCTTCCTCGAAGCAAGCAGGACTTCCTCATCTCCTCTGGGAGGTTCAGAGCGGCTAAAGAGACCCACTCAGCCACCAAGCTGTTAGGGAAAGCGAGCCCAGACTTGGGTGAAGCACACCCGTCCCCCCTTCTGTGTCAGCAGAACCGGGGCACTGCCCAGGGGGCCAGAGGCTCTGAGGAGAGTCGGAGTAGCAGCAGGAACCAAGGCTGGCGAGGCCACGAGGGAGCCATGAGGATCACAGAGGCTCAGTCCCACTGACTTTTGTGGAGGGTCCTCGCAATGAGGAGTGGGGGGGGGGGAAAACACACACAGCCCGGAGGTCCAGCTCAGAAGGAACACGTCTGTGGCTACCCTGCTCAGGTGCAGTATCTGCCCGCAAAAGCGGAGGAGGTGTGCGTTCGCTGGGCTGGCGAAGAGGTCTATGGATGGAGTCCCCCAGTGGCGAAACAGGTGAAGAAGCTCCTCTGGATTCAGGTGCCACTCGTGTAGGTGGAGAAGCCTGCTGAGTCTGTCTGCAAGGATGTTGTCTTGGCCCGGGAAGTAGACCTCTTAGCATCATGCCCCGGCACATGTTGAAGGAGCAGAGGACTGCCTCCCGACAGAGGAGGTGGGAGCCTGCACCCCCTTCCTTGTTTATGTAGAACATTGCAATCTTGTTGTCGGTCTGCATGAGCACCGACTTGCCTCGCAAGTGGTGCTCAAAGAACGTCAGGGCCAACCGGACTGCTCGAAGCTCGAGCAAGTTGATCTGCTGCAGGGATTCCTCAGGTGACCATCATCCCTGGGTATGGAGTTTGTCGCAGTGGGTTCCCCAGCCCGACAGCGAGAATCAGTCGTGAAGACGAGCTTATGTGGCAGGGTCTGGAAGGGCATGCCCCGAAGGATGCTTTGGGGATTCCGCCACCACTCCAGGGAACTGGATAGACTGCATGAGATCAAGATGGGGTCCCAGAGCCAGCCCGAGGCCTGGGGCCATTGTGCTCTGAGGCACCATTGAGCCGCTTGCATATGCGTGCAAGCATGAGGAACGACATGCACGGTCGAGGCCATGTGGCCCAGAAGGCGCAGCATGGTCCACGCCGAGACTCTGGATCGGCTTCAGACCTCTGCAGCTAGAGCGCAGAGGCAGTCCGCGTGCTCTCAGGGAAGGAAGGCGGTCGCTCGTTCCGTGTCGAGTAAAGCGCCAATGAACTCCAGTGTCTGCACCGGCTCGAGGTGGGACTTGGAGTAGTTGATCAGAAAACCCAGATGCTCGAGGATGACGACTGTATGTGGTGCCGAAAGGTAAGCCTACTCTACCGATGTGCCCATGACGAGCCAATCATCTAGGTACAGATAGACTGATATGCCCTGCAGCTGGAGGTGGGCTGCAGCTGCTGACAGGCATTTTGTGAAGACCCGCGGAGCAGACAAGAGCCCAAAAGGAGCACTCTGTACTGGAAGTGATCCCCCTGCACCCTGAAATGCAGGTAACTTCCTGTTCTTGGGGTGGACAGGGATGAGAGCGTAAGTGTCTCTGAGATCCAAGGAGCATAGCCAATCGCCCTGCCAGAGGAAGGGCAGCAGGACACCAAGTGATATCATTCTGAACGTCTCCCACACCATAAATTTGTTTAGGTTCCTGAGATCGAGGATGGGGCACAGGCCCCCCGTCCTCTGAGTAAAACCCCCTACCTCGCAGGTGTGGTGGAACCCTTTTGACCGCCTGTTGACCGAGGAGGTTGTTCAACTCCTGCAGCAGGCAAGCCTGGTGTGAGGGAAGCAGAGAAGGCTCCACTGGGGAGAAGACGGTAAGGGAATCTGACCAGACTAAGGCGATAGCCATCTCGGACCATCTGGAGGACCCAGGTGTCCGATGCGATGGTCTCCCACTTGGGGGCGAAGAGGGACAGACGTCCCCCCACAGGCGGGGGTGCCGCCAGGGGGGCGAGAGGCTATGCATTTGGCATCAAAACCCTGGGGCTGGCTGAGGTGGCGCCGGTGGTTGGGTCTTGGGGCCCCTTAGGTTTCCAGTGGCTGTGAGCTCCCCTTTTGCTTTGGCCACTGGAGGATGCCGGCATAGGGACAGGTGGGTATCCCTGGTACAGGAGCCCCTTGTTCTGGAAGAAGGGCTTCTTAGTGTGCTGCTTCTTCCGAGAAAGTGATGAGGTTTTGCGAGAGACAGGTGTGGGACACTAATTCCGTCTCGATCTCAGCCAATTTGTCCTCCATGGGCTTGCCGAACAGCTGTTCGCCGAAGCAGGGGACATCAAGAATTTCTCCTGGACCCAGCTCCAGGTCTGAGGATTGGAGCCATGCTTGACACCAGGCTCCAATGCCAACCACTGCCACATGGGCAGAAGATTCTAACCCATCATATGTGGCGCGGGAAAGGTATTTTGAGCAGTCCACGACCAATCTTAAGAGTGCCTGAAAATGGAGTTGTTGTTCACCTCTGAGGCCCACGGAGAAACCACTGAGCTCTTTAGCGAGGTCACGAAGGAACATACCCATAAATAGCTGGTATGCCTGGATGCGGCATGCCAGCATGGATCCCTGGTAGGCCTTGCACCCGAGGGTGTCGAGGGCATGGAATTCTCTACCAGGCGGGACCAAAGAGTCCAACTTGGATTCTTCTGCTTCCGCATCGCGGATTTAACTACCATGGAGGTATGGGGAAGTTGGGTCTTTCGAAACCCAGGGCCGCGCTGGCTGGACTCTGTGCTTGGCATAAAGTCTTTTACTGACAATAGGGACCGAGGCGGGTGCTTCCCACATGCGGAGGAGCAGCTGGGTCAGGATGGGCAGCACAGGGACCGTGAGAGACTCCCTAGGGGGAAACTCGTATTGCAAAATGTCGAGTTCCTCTGCCCTTGGTTCTTCCTCAGTCTGCGTGGGCAGATTGAGGGCCCGAGCCATATCCCACACAAATACCAAGAAAGAGGTATCTTGGGGAGACGACCACCTTTGCGAGACGGGCAGGGACGGGTCAGAAGGAAGGTCCCTATGGGCACAGGTTTCAGGGGACATGTCCCCATCTGACTCCCAGCCCGAGAGGTCCAAGAAGGACCGAGTCGGGCTGATCCCCATGTCCCTTGGCCGAGGCTCGCTTGGAGCCGGAGCCACTGACTCTGGAAGACCTCGCCCCTGAGGAATGGGACAGCGAGCAAGACTGATGCAGAGGACCCTCATGAGGCCCATGGCTCTTGGGGGTTTCCAAGGCAGTTTCCGGGACCACAGACAAGTGCTCCTCTATCTCAAGGCCTGGGCCAGCCGTGCTGGGCAAAAGCGCCTGCTGGGCAGCTAGGAAGGCAGAAACACTGCGCTCTAGTGCCAGTATACAGGACTCCAACTCAGGAGAGGGTCCCTGGGACGCCGATGCTAGGGTTACCGGGTCTGGCATGGAGGAGGAGAGAGGGTCCTCACTGGGACGACCCTCAGAAAACCAGGCGCCTTTGCCAGAGGCCTCTGTATTTGTACGAGGTACCTTTTGAGGCCACTCCTTGTCCGACTCTTGGGAACGCCAGGGAGAGCTAAGGGAACAAGAGTGAGACCACTCACGCTTATCCGGAGCCCCTGACAGTGACTAAGAGATCGTCTTCTTTTTTTGCCATTCCACCTCAGGTGAACCCTGGTCGGAATGACACCTGAGACACAGAGTCACTGCAGGGGACCCCGCAGTGGTGGATCAGTGGAGAGGGCCACCATCGGAGACCCAGGGGCTGCCTTATGAAAAAGTTGTCCGATTTCTGCTTACGGCTTAGCAAGGCTTTAGCAAACATTTTCTTACAGAGAGAGCAGAGCTCTGGGTTGTGGTCAGCCCCAAGGCACCACAGACAACAATCTTGGGTGTCCGTGAGAGACATATTTTTTGAGCATCTGTCACATTTTTTGAAGCCGGTGGCCATGGGGGGAAAAAAAAAAAAGAGTCCCTGCGAAGTTGAACGCCCTCGAGGCCATCAGTTAGAAAAAAAGGTGCAAAAAAGGACCCAAAGCAAGTAAAGGGGAAAAGGGAAAAAAAGGGGGATCCCCTGGCCCACGGCCGAAGCAGGAGCGCCACGGAGAATGGGAGAGGACCGGTGCAACCGGAAAAAGGCCGAAGGGCCGGGAGAGAAAAAAACTTCTTCCGAGGGACGAGGACGTGCGTCTGAAGGGCTCCGTGGAAAAAGGGAGACTGAGCAAGATGGCACCCTTGGGCGGGAAGAGGACCACGCATGCGTGGCAGCAATCCCAAAGGCTTTCTTTGAAATCTGAGGAATTGCTCCGCGCGGGCTCCGTCAGTGCCGACATCACCTATAAGCGAGGACAGACTTCCTGCTTGTTCCTGGAGAATTTGAGTTATGTAGCAGGAAAATAAGCACATGCGTTGAAACTTTAAACACACAAATTCTCCTTCCCACTTTTTACTAGGGTTAAAAATACAAATGTAGTGAACTGTGTGTAGTTCCGATCAGTTACGTGGGGTTAGTTTCAAACAGCTGCATATGCATGCTTAACTCCTGAAGCTATGCTGCTATATTCCAATATTTAGGCATAGGATTTGCAGGAATGCAGTCGTGGAAACCCTCAAATATATTTTTAATGTAACTGGTGCCCTCTCAGAAGTATAACATAACCCATTTTTCTAATTCTGTTCTTTTTGGACCTGTAACATATCCATTTCATTATGATTGCTCTTGTGAGCTAGAGCAAGCAAAGGATATCAGTTCGATTCATGTCCAACCTTAGGGTAAAGCCTTCCTCATCCACCTCAGGACAGCTCTGGAATAGAAGCAGCAATACTTACAAGGAGAACACACCAAGGGCAGCCTTCTCCAACTCCAGCAGCAAGAACAAAAGCAAGACTTCAGAGACAGAAAGAAATCTACTTACCACCGAGTCAGCATCTGGACAGTCCCTGCAGAGAACAGAAGAGTGAGACCTCAAGTGAGCTGCCATGTGCTTGTCCGAAAGAGTGCAGACATGTTGGGGTATTTACAATGGTGACCCATTTGCCTTTTACACTCCTGCCCCTACACAACTATGCACGTCCCCAGTTGGGACAAAGTGTGGGATAGCACTTCTATTCCTTTCAGATTAAGCTTCCTCAAATTCTTTGGTTACAAAGGTGAAATTAGACTTACCTGTTAATTGTAGACCTTCCTGGAGGAACTCCAGTCTAGTCCTGAAACCTCTGGGTTGTGCTCCTCCTCCAGCAGCTTTGGAGACTGAGAAATGTCATCCTTTTGATGACCCTGGTATATATACACAGAGGGACCGCCTCCTCACTCCAGTAACCTATTGACAAAGCAAACTCACCGGAGCAACAATTAAGTAACAACCAGTATTCAAACAAGTATAAACTATCTGAAATAGAAAACAATAAGGGAGACATACTTTCCATCCTGATCCCCCTTACCCAATTCTAACTCTGGGCAGAAACTGTCAGGCCCGCTCCCTCCCCTCACGGAGCAAGGCGACCTCTTTACTAGTGTCTTGAATCGACACTCCCCTTAGTGATCAGCACCCATATAGGCTTACATTTGCTTACCTGTGATAAACTGCTTGCTTCAGGCTCTAGTCCAACCATGAATCCCAGGGCGGGATACAGGACTAGACTGGAGTTCCTCCAGGATCTACAATTAGCAGGTAAGTCTAATTTCACCTTCCTGATCATCCCCTCCAGTCTAGTCCCGAAACCTCTGGGTCTGTAACAGAGCAGTGAAATATATCAACGGGAAGGACCTGCTATCCCCGCCTGAAACACTGCTGCGCCAAAACAGGTATCCCTTTCCGCCTGCACGTCTAGACAGTAGTGTCTTACAAATGTATTTAAGGACGACCAGGTCGCCGCCTTACAAATTTCAACCGCCGGGACCAACTTGTACTCTGCCCAGGAAGTCGCTTGGGCCCTAGTCGAATGAGCTTTCAGCCCTTCTGGTACTCGTTTGCCTTTTAACAGATATGCTGACGCTATCACCTCTTTAATCCATCTGGAAATGGAAGCTTTTGAAGCTGCTTCCCCTTTCTTTGAACCACCAATGAGAACAAAAAGTCTGACTTTCTGAAATCAGCCGTCCGCTTAATATATTTATTTAAAGCCCGGCGAAAATCCAGCCGATGCGAACTCTCCGTTGACGAAGACTCGGAACCTCTCCTGAAAACTGGCAAAGAAATGACTTGATTCATATGAAAAAGCAATACCAACTTTGGTGAAAAGGACGGAACCAGCCTCAACACCACCTTCGAATCGGAAAAGGATAGAAAGGGCTTCCGGCAAGACAAGGAGGCCTGCAACTCAAATTCTCCTGGCTGAACAAATGGCTATCAAAAAGACCACCATGAGGGTTATATCCTTCAAAGATGACCTTGCCAAGGGCTCAAAGGGTTCTCGCCCTGGTGGCCTCATCAGCAACACTGCCTACAGAAAACGCTTCACATCTGGGTGTGCTCCCATGGCCATCCCTTTTTTTTTTTTTTCAAAACTTTATTTATAGACACCATGTGAAAACAACCGGCCAATACAGCAAACAAGCTCCAGGAGGGGGTGAACTCTGATCCCCGTCCAGGAGAACAAGCAAAACATACAGGTGCATTTTTTCACAATCAACCCTCCCCCCCCATACCCCCTACCTCCCCCACCCTCCCTTGTCGTCGCGTCCACCCCAGGAGACCCCCCTATACCATTCCGAAGCTGAGTCCCATATCACATGAAGCAGTTTAAGAACCCAACTGTAGGACTTCATTCCTACTGCGAGAGCTCAAAATTTGGAGATATGGATCCCAAAGCATCTGAAAAAGTGGCCAGCGTTTAACATTACCGCGGGCGTATCTCGCCTCCAACAGCATCAGCTGATGTAAGGCATTGCGCCATTCCCAGAAAGAGGGCGGAGTCTGGTCTCGCCAGTTATGCAATATGGGACCTTTGCCCACCAGACAAGCTTTACGCACTAGTAATCTCTCCCATTTACCTTTAGGCTGTAGCAGGCGCAATTGATCGAGAAGCACTAAGGAGGCATCTAAGCACACCCGCTGTCCCAGAAGCCTCTCCAGGAAGGAGCCAATTCTAGCCCAGTATGAGCGGAGAAGTCTACAGCCCCACCACATGTGCGACAAGTTCGCCAATGGCGTCCGGCACCTCGGGCACCATCCATCCTGGGTGAGCTTGGAGCGAAAGGCCCGACGGGGAGAAAAATGTACTCTAGAGAGCGCTTTATATTGCATTTCCCGCCAACGGGTCCCTACCGCCAGCTCTCCTACCCGCTGCAAAGCTTTCAAAAGCGTCCCTGGTTCGATTTCCCGCCCCATCTCCGCGGCCCACGCTAATTCCACAGGACGATAATCTGGAGAGGACCTATATGGGATCAAACGCGACTTCAACGACCGTATGGACGGCGGTGACTCCCCCGCTATATCAAAAAAGGACAGAATCTGCGCCGAGCGGTCGGCCTGCAATTCCGCTGCCGGTAGGGAGGCAATATAATGCGTAATCTGCATATATGCAAAACAGTGTCAAGGTCCTAGGTCAAATTCAGCACATAAGGGCAAGAACTTCTTACAGCGCCCCGAAGAATCCACCATATGTCCAAGACTAGTGAGACCCTTGTCTGCCCAATCACGAAAAATCGCATGATCCAGTCCTGGGGTAAAAAGGACATTCCCCCGAATCGGCAACCAACTCGAGACTCTCCAATTCGTTCCCCAGTATCCATTAAGTTGCCGCCAAGTTCGACGCACCGAATCAATCAGAACACTCTCAGCCAATCTATCGGGGAGCAATCGAGTATCCAGGTGTAAGAGGGCGAGCAACGACACTGGGGCAGCAAAGGCCTCTTCCAAGGCCAACGGAGTATACACTGCCGTCCCCCCCAATCAGTCACCCAAGTGCCGTGCCTGGCAAGCCAGAGCATAGGCCCCTAAATCAGGCAGGCCCAGCCCTCCCTGTCGCCAATTCCCCACCAGACGAGAGTAGGAAACACGCGCTCGGGCTGTGCCCCACAAAAACCCCCGGAAGAGCCCTTCTATCCGCTTTTAAATCCTTCCGCAGCAACCATACAGGCAGCGTCTGTAACCAATAAAGAATCCTTGGTAAAATAACTAATTTGATCGCTGCAATTCTTCCAGACAGGGACAATGGGAGTGGTCGCCAGGCGTGTAACTGGTCCTGCAGACCCCGCAGAATTTTATCGAGATTACAACCATACAACTGAGAGGGCTGACCAGTCAACAGTATACCAAGATATTTAAAGTGGTGAACCGCCCAGCGGAGAGGAAAAGTGCCCCGCCAAGCAGTCCGCACCCCACCCGATATGTCTAGGGCCTCAGATTAAGTCTGATTAATTTTTAACCCGGCGAACTGGCCAAACGTCGCAAACTCCTGCAGCAGCCGGGGAAGCGATTCCTGCGGTCGGAGCAAATGTACAAGGAGGTCGTCGGCAAAGGCCGAAATCTTAAAAGTCGAAGAACGAATGTGCACCCCCTGTATATCCCGCAGCGCCTCCACCTGTCGTATGAACGGGTCCAAGGAGAGGACAAACAGTAGGGGGAAAGAGGGCAACCCTGCCTAGTCCCCCGATGTAATGGGAAGGCCTCCGAGAGCACTCCGTTACAGCAAATCGCCGCCATCGGGTCAATGTAGAGACTGCGAACCATGGCACAGAAAGAACTCCCTAGCCCATAACAAGGCAGCAGGTGCCATAGATACTGCCAACTCACCCTGTCAAAGGCCTTCTCTGCATCGAAGCTGATTAACAGAGAAGGGAGGCGACTATTCTGCACCCATTCCAGGGAGGCCAAGATCTTCCGAAGATTGCGGACGGCATACCGTCCCCGCACAAAGCCTACTTGGGAGTCATGCACCAAATACCCCAATACATTGGCCAGGCGGTCTGCAAGAACCTTTGCGAGAATTTTCAAATCAAAGTTGAGGAGGGAAATGGGGCGGTAAGATTCCGCACACAGCAAGTCTTTCCCAGGTTTGGGAATGAGTATCACATGGGCCAAGTTATTTCCCCAATGAAAGGTTCCCTGTTCTGACCTCCGATTGTGAACGTCCGCCAGCAGCGGTGAGACCAACTCGCCCAAAATCTTATAAAATTCCGCCCCTAATCCATCCGCGCCTGGGGTTTTATAACAGCTCGCTTTAGCAATAACAGTTTGCACCTCCTGGATCGATATCGGCTGATCCAGGGCCTCCCGTTGCTGAGCGGTCAATTGAGGTAGCCTCAGGCCCTCCAGGTATGCGGACATCTGCACAGGAGAGCTCGGTTCTGCTGCATAAAGTTTCTGAAAGAATGAACGGAACACCCGAGCTATCTCCGGGCTCTCCTTGTGAAGGATCCCCTGATCATCCCGAAGCGCGTGTACTAGCCGAGAGACCCGAGAACCACGTAGGCAACGGGCCAATAACCTCCCAGGCTTATCTCCATGACAATAAAGCTGAAAGCGATAATACTGAACTGATTTTTTAGCTCTCTGGTGTAAAAGTTCATTGAGAGTTGTCTGCGTCTCCCAAACCTGCTTCTTCAAAGATACACTCGGGTTAGCCGCCCATCTCCGCCGCTGTTGAGTGACCAAGCGTTCTAAGTGAATAATACGTTCCGCCAGGAGCCTACGCTTTCTCGCCAAAAAGCCAATAATATCCCCGCGCAGGACCACTTTCGCCGTTTCCCAAATCAGCTCCGGATCCCCTCGATGCCCACTGTGATCCTCTTCAAACTCACGCCAGCGCTGCTGCAAAAACCGTCGAAACTGTGAGTCCCTATAGAGTTCCAAAGGGAACCGCCACATTCTCGTCACGGCCCGGGCCGCACCCCAGCGCAGTTGCAGCCATACCAAGGCATGGTCAGAGATTTCCGCGGGACCGATCTGCGCCTCATCCGCCAACGCGAACAGTCCTTGCGAGATCAACAAATAATCAATTCGGGCACTGGAGTTATGTGCTCGAGCATGGTGCGTATAATCTTTTTCAGTGGGGTGCAATAGTTTCCACGGGTCCACCAACCCCAATCGCGTACGGAGACCATGCAGAGCACGGGCCGCCAAGGCCCGCTCCCTAGTTCCGGCACCTCGAGAGGTATCCATCTCCACGTCCATCACTCCATTAAGATCCCCCCCTAAAATCAACGGGGACTCTGGAAGCTGTTCCACCTGGGAGGCCAGTCTGGCATAAAAAGCACGATCCAACACATTAGGGCTGTAAATATTGCCCAGGATGACAGAGCGGCCCTCCAAGCTGCCTTGCAAGAGGAGAAATCTTCCCGCCGGATCAATTATGTCCTTCACAGCCTCAAAGCGTACATTCTTATGTATTAGTAGGGCCACCCCCCCTTTCTTATTCACCGCAGGCGCCCCCCAGACCTGCCCCACCCATGTTCTACACAATTTGGCATGCTCTTCAGCTGTCTGGTGGGTTTCTTGAAGTAAGGCAATATCGGCTTTTTGCCGCGCTAAAGCCTGTAAAACTTTAGCTCGCTTAATCGGGCTCCCTAGTCCACAGACGTTCCAGGAAATTATCTTCAGTCTGGGATAATATCACCCCAATATCGCAGGAATATAGTCAACCATATCCCAGGAGGAACCCCCCCAGCCTGGAATTCCTCCCTACTACCCTGTATTAGGATCCCACTGTATCTGGGGTCTCCCGGTTGGACGCGACTAACACCCTCCCCCCACCCCCCCTCCCCCCCCACCCCCTCCCCCTCCCCCCCCCACCCCCTCCACATAGCGAGACATCCCCACCTCTAATAGGTAGAGACAAGCTGTAACGCGATCGGTCTCTTCCAACCCTTATTAACGTAAAGAGACACCCTCCACCGCCCGCCCGCACTCAATACTGCAGTTACCCCCAGTTACCCCTATTTCCAAAACAGTAGGCATACAAGTAGGGGCAGAGATAGTCCCCGCCAACAAAAAAAAATTTTTCCCTATACAAAAAGACATCAGGCTACTAGACCCCATAACCAGCATATCTATCACTCACACAAACGAAATATAAGTATCCACCAATGCTCCCGCCACTCCTCAGCAGGCCGTACGCGCACAAAGCAGCAGCTGTGCAGCTGCTGAAGGAGGGCCACATGCTTGTACTTCACATAGTATCAATCAGAGTTATACACTTAGAATTTAACTACATGTCAGATCACAGTATGTACACCACACTGATTACACTAGAAAGTATTATAGAACTTGTGAAAACCATAAATACACAACAACTTTTCAATTTTAGGAACGTCTATGTTGTTTTTTCCAGAATCAGAACCATGACCTTTGTGCGCTCTGTTGTAAAGTACGTGCGCTCACTCGGCGAGGCGCGTGCACACGCACACGCGCACCGCCCAAAGGGAACAGTGGTGTCCATCGCACCCCTCCAGCATCCCACAGCACACAAGGGCCGAGAGCAGCCTAGATCCCCTGTAGAAATAACAAGCAAACCCAAACACCTCAGAAAGAGAACAAGCCCCAGTCATACTCTGCATCAGCACCATTCACTCAAGGGATCCCACCCCACCCCCCGCAGCCAAACCCAACAAAACCAAGCTCAGTGATCCCATTCTGCAGGAAAGTCCCCGTAGTCTCCGACAGACCCCCTCCAATACACACAAACCACCCCTCTCCCAAAAAAAAAAAAAACACAACCACCCCCCCATTCAAAAAGAAACCCCGCCAACAGCACAGTCCGGTCACCACCCACACATCCCCACACCCTCAACCCCCTCCTCTCATACCTCACTCGATCCGCATCATACTCGGCTCCCTGGCAGCAGAGCCAGATGGTGTAGAGCACCGTCCAGCCTGGGCCCCACCACGTGCATGTCAGACCTACGTCCCGAATCCACCACTGCACAAGGCCTAATGTATAGGTCTGGCCCACTCACTCATAACTGCCAGCAAATAACATAAACCCCACAGACCAAGCACAAACCGCCCTAACCCACCCCCTCCCGTCTCCAGCCTTTTCAGTCAGCGAGACTTAAAGTTCACACCAATACCCCTATTCGGGTAAACATTCCAGTTGCCTCACAGCTGCCGTTCGGGGGACTGTGATGGTCGCTCTTCGCCCACAAGCTGGTCAATGTAGGGTTGAGCGTCAGCCGCTGAGTCAAAAGTCTGGTGGGCACCCGCATGAAAAACATGCAGTCTAGAGGGGTACTGCACCGAAAATTTTATCTTCGCTTCAAGCAGACGCTGGCAGAGAGGAGCATAGGCCCTGCGCCTCTGACTGAGGGCGGCAGAGTAATCCTGGGCCACCCGCAGTTTCAAATTATTATGCACCAGCTCTCCCTTCTGCCGTGCAGCTCGCAGAATGGCCTCCTTCTGAGGGAAGTGCAGGAATTTAGCTAGCACTACCCGTGGTCGGTGGTCTCGAGATTGTCGGGCACCCACGCGGTGCGCTCGTTCTATGAGCAGCTTGCCGCCATCTTCAAGGCCCTCAAAAAGCTGGGGGAGTAGAGTCTCCAAATAGGTTTTTAAGTCTCTGTCGGTGATCGAGTCAGGGATACCCATCAGTCTCAGGTTGTTACGCCTCGAACGATTTTCCAGATCGTCAAGTTTGGCATCGTAAGACTGAAGTCGGGTTTTTACCGCCGACATTTCGCGGGTCAAAGAGGTCAGGCTATCCTCAGTCACCCCAATGCGGGTTTCAGCTTCTTGCAGGCGGCTGCCCATTGCCCCAAAGGAAGCATAGAGATTGTCCATTTTGTCGTGTAAGGCCGTGAATTGCACCGCCAGAGCATCCGCCACCGCCGCAGATACCTCTGCCAAAAAGGCCGGCGAGGTCGGTGAGGTCGGCCTGCCCACCGCATCAGCCATCTTGGGTATCGGGGTTCCGCGCTCTCTCTCTTTCCTCGCGGCTTTAACTGTTGCTGCCATCCTCGCAGCGCCTCTTCTGACACTTGTCGGCTTTAGGCGTCTCTCCTCTCTCGGCACTTATATGTTTTATCTTTGCAACAGCTCTCAGACCGGCATTAATAGCCCGATTCAGGTCGGAAGAGACCGGAGCTCAAGCAGAGTACGTCCGCCGAGCTCACCGCATCACGTGCCCCTTTTCCCATGGCCATCCCTTTAATTTTACCTCTATAACAGGCCAGCGCTGCCAGTTGTACTTTTAAGGATGAAGCCGCTAAACCTTTCTGAAATCCGTCCTGTAAGAACGTGAGAACCTGTGGATTGGAAGTCCTTAACGCATCTAAGTCCTTTTCTGCACACCAAGCTTCAAACACGCGCCACACTCGCACATACGCCAAAGAAGTAGACATTCCCCGTGCCTTCAGTAATGCCGAAATCATCGCTGCGGAATATCCTCTTGCTCTCAGCCTTGCCCTTTCAAGAGCCAGGCCATAAGCGAGAATCGATCCACCTGGGGCATGTATAGTGGTCCCTGGAACAATAGGTCTCTCCTGACTGGTAGATGCCAAGGGCGCTCCACCAACAGTCTCCTGAGATCCGCATACCAAGGCCTCCTTGGCCAATCCGGAGCTATCAAGATCACCAATCCCTTGTGTAGCTCGATACGTTGAACCACCCGGCCTATCAATACCCAAGGTGGAAACACGTACAAGAGTTGCCCTACTGGCCAATCCTGAATGAGAGCATCCAGTCCCTCTGACATTCTCTCTCGTCGTCTGCTGAAGAACCGACTGACCTTTGCCGAGTGAAAAGTTGCCATGAGATCCATTACTGGTGACCCCCATCGACGAACCACCATTTCGTAAACCTCTGGATGAAGAATCCACTCTCCTGGATCTACCTTCACCCGACTGAAGAAAATCGGCCTCGACATTGTCTACGCCTGCCACATGCGCTGCCGATAGAGCCCCGAGGTTCAGCTCGGCCCACTCTAACAACTTCTCCACCTCGGCTTCCAGTGCCACCTTGCCAATTGATGGCGGTCGCGTTGTCAGAGAATACCCAAATCGCTCTCTCGCGCACATAAGGCTGAAACACCTGCAAGGCTAATGCTACCGCTCTGAGTTCCAGCCTGTTGATTGCCCAGCGCTTCTCCTGATCGGACCATTGCCCTTGCACAATTCTTCCTTGGAAGTGCGCTCCCCAGCCCAATAGGCTGGCATCCATTGTCAGGGCTATCCAATCGGGCGTTTCCAAGGGCATCCCCTTCTCCAGATTCCCTGGAAGCAACCACCACCGCAGTGCCTTCCTCTTCTCGCTTGGACAGGGAGACCCCCAGGACAGATCGTCGTTCTGGTGAGACCACCGCCTGAGCAGCACCCTCTGTAATGGTCTCATATGGGCCCTCGCCCATGGCACCAGCTTGAGCGTTGCTGCCATCGTCCCGAGCAATTGTAGATAATGCCACGCCGTGGGAAGTGGCCTCTTCAGAAACTCACGTACCAACTTCCTGAGAACTTTCGCTCGATGGTGAGGAAGGAACACCCTGCCAACTGCTGTATCGAACCTTGCCCCCAGGTATTCCAGATTCTGCGACAGAGTCAATGTACTCTTTGCCCCATTGACTACCCAACCTAGGCCTTGGAGGCACGCTACAACTCTGGCCGTGGCCCTCTCGCTTTCGTCTCTTGACTTTGCCCGGATTAGCCAATCGTCCAGATAAGGGTGAACTAGGATGCCGTCTTCTCTCAGTGATGCGGCTACCACTACCATCACCTTGGTGAACGTCCTTGGTGCCGTAGCCAGTCCGAACAGTAATGCTCGGAACTGAAAATGTCCCATCGGCACTGCAAACCTGAGAAACCTTTGGTGTTCCTGCCAAATGGGAATGTGCAGGTACGCTTCCGACAAGTCTAGGGATGTAAGGAACTCTCCTTTCCGTACGGCGACTATAACTGACCTCAATGTTTCCATGTGAAAATGAGACACTCAGACAACGATTTACTCTTTTTAGATCTAGAATTGGGCGAAAAGTTCCCTCTCTCTTTAGTACCATGAAATAAATGGAGAACAGACCGGAACCGCATTCGTCCGTGGGAACCGGCACTATGGCCTTGAGGGCTACTAGTCTCTCTATTGTCTGTCTGATAGCGTCAAATTTGAGATATGCCTTGCAGGGGGACTGAATGAACGAGTCCGTTACTGGCCGTAGCAATTCCAGAGCATAACCTTCTTGGATAACCTCTGGCATCCACTGGTCTGAAGTTATCTGGACCCAGGCAGGATAGAAATAACGTAACCGCCCCCCCCCCCCCTACTGGTACTACTCCTGCCTGGGTCCCCCTCGCTTCATTGTGTCTTCCTAAGATTTGAGGAGGCCGCAAAACCTCTGCCTGCTCCTCGAAATCCCCGAAACCCCTGGCTTCGATAGGGGAAGCGCCCCCTCTGGCTTTGGTTGAATCTAGGGGCACGAAACCAGCGAAACTCCCGCTGTGGAGCCCTAGGAGGTATCTTTGAACGCCCCTGCTTCTGCTTATCGTCCAGGAGCCATCCTCCTTTGGATTCGCCTAGGTCCTTCACCA
This sequence comes from Ichthyophis bannanicus, assembly GCA_033557465.1. Classification (NCBI taxonomy): domain Eukaryota; kingdom Metazoa; phylum Chordata; class Amphibia; order Gymnophiona; family Ichthyophiidae; genus Ichthyophis; species Ichthyophis bannanicus. The sequence continues at coordinate 305,163,330 of CM066039.1, forward strand.
GCTTATCCAAATCTTCTCCAAAAAGAAGTTTACCTCTGAACAGCAGCTTACTCAGCCTAGCCTTAGACGAACTATCCGCTACCCAGTTGTGCAGCCACAAATACTGCCACACTGCCACCACTGAAGCCATACTGTTAGATATCCATTACGACCTTATCCGTGGGTTATCTGCCAGATAGGCCGTCCCTGACTCTAGCCTGGCCGCTTCAGCGGCGGCTGCCCCCATCTGTTCTCCTTGAATCCGCTGAGACCAACGCAAACAAGTTCTAGCTACCCATGCTCCACATATAGAAGCTTGAACTGATAACACGCTTATGTCAAATACCTGCTTCAACAAGGTATCCAATTTCCTATCCTGAGTATCCTTAAGAGCCATGCTACCCTCTACCAGAATAGTAGTTTTCTTGGTAACAGCAGCGACAGCCACATCCACCTTCGGGGACTGAAACTCCTCCTTATCCTGCTCTACCAGCGGGTAAAGACGACCCATAACTCTGGATCCCTTGAGAGCCGCCTCCGGCAAATCCCATTCTCCTTGAATCATTTCCTTGACGACCTTGTGTATCAGAAACGCCCTCTGTCTCTTCCGAAAGGTCTGCAACAAGGGATCGTCCAAAGTCGCATCCTCTGCCGACCTTACCGCCGGCATATTAAGCGCCTTGAGCATCTCTGAAATGAGGGCAGGTAACTTCTCTGCAGAAAATTCGGACCACCCTAGACTGGTCCTCCTGTTCCGCGATCTCCCCTCCTCAACCTCCTCCTCAAACTCTAGGTCCTGATCTCGCTCATCGGAGAGACCTACCTCAGACACCACAGACTGTTCTGTGTCTGTCTAACCTGGGCTTCTTAGCCGGACCCTTTGCTGAACCTACAGCAACCGGTGTACCTGGCCGCTTTTCCGCCGACTCCGCCTCCGCAGATGAAGACGGAAAAGCCCTCTTAATACCCCCAAACGCCTGTTGCATTAGCGTAACAAATGCCAGGGAAAAAACTGCCTCCAGACCCCCCCGGCAGCGGCACCGGGGTAGGAGGGAAATCCAGAGCCGAGGAAGGCCCCACCACGGGCTCCCCCATCTGCTCGGTGGAGAAACCGATTCCTGCAAAGGTTCTACCACCCCCTTGGGACCCTCTTGGACCACCTCTAAGGCTTGTTCCATCGTGGTCGCCTCCAGCATACAGCCTCTGCACACTCCTGTGTCCGAGACAGCCCCACTCCTAGCACCACAGAGCACACACCGCGGCCTAGAGGGCATCTCTGTACAAAAAGGGATAAAAGAAAAAAAAGATATCAATAATGGACCCTGTAGCCCCTATCCTGTACAGGCTCAAGAACCCCTTTACCAATCCTAACCTGTATATACCCCTTTAACAAAAATAAAATTAAATTATTTTCACATTTCAAACATATAGCTTCACTCCACCAAGATGTTCTAGGTGGGTGCTGAAGAAACTTTTCAAAAAACAAAAGCTCTGGCTCCAAAAACGGAGACCTTTCAGGTCTCCCGATACAAAACGGCGCTTCCCGCGCTGCACCACGCGGTTGGGCTGCAGTGACACATGAGCTCTGCGGCCTGGCGTCCTGTCACCCAGCATCTTACCTCGACAGGGTTTTACTCTCCCCCGCTGCCGCAGTCTTTCCTGGCCCTCTGCCGCTGTCCGGCCTGACCGCCCCAGAGGCAAGACTTACTTCTCTGCAGCCGCCGCTTCTTCCGATCCGCTGCCGTCGGCTCTGCACACTCTCAGGCAATGACTTCTGGCACGCTACAGAGCCTTGGGCACCGGTTCCTCACCAAGTAATGTGGTATCGGGAACCGGAGTCCTCTCTCTCTCTCCCCCTCAAATGGCTGTTTCTCGGCGCTGCCTTTCTCCCGACAACTAAGCCGGAGGGGAGAGGGGGGCCTTATTCACTCCACCAAATTTAAAGATACAGAGCCCTGAAAATAAGAAAATGCATTTAAATTTGAAAGGTACTAAATTCTTCCCTCTTCTAACTTTCTAAAAACCTTAATTGCTCCTCTAGTGAGCCCCTAACCTCCGGGCTCACTACTCTCCAGCTGCTTGGAGACTGAGAGAACTGCAGTGAGGAGGCGGTCCCTCTGTATATATACCAGGGTCATCAAAAGGATGACGTTTCTCAGTCTCTAAAGCTGCTGGAGGAGGAGCACAACCCAGAGGTTTCAGGACTAGACTGGAGGGACGATCAGGAAGATTCATTATCAAATAACGACTATTTTTCTTCAAGCATAGAAACATGCAAATATAGAAACATGACGACAGAAAAAGACCACATGGCCTATCTAGTCCATCCTTCCATATCAACCACTACAACAGTTCCCTTTTTTCCTTTAGAGATCCTGCATTTGTCCTATGCTTCTTTGAATTCAGTTACTGTCCTCATCTCTACCACCTCTGTCTACCAGGAGCCTATTCCACGGATCCACCACTCTTTCCATAAGAAATATTTCCGCATATCACTCCTGAATCTATCCCCTTTCACCCTCATCCCATGTCCCCTCATAGCAGAGCTTGCTTCAATTGAAAAAGGCTTTCCTCCTGTGCATTTATGCCACGGAGGTATTTAAATGTCTCAATCATATCACCTCTATCCCGCCTTTCCTCCAAGGTGTACATATTAAGATCCTTAAGTCTGTCCTCATATGCTTTATAATGAAGACCACTAATCATTTTAGTAGCCAACCTCTGTACGGACTCCAGCCTGTTTATCTCCTTTTGAAGGTGCAGTCTCCAGAATTACACACAATACTCCAAATGAGGTCACACCAAAGACTTATACAGAGGTACTATCACCTCCTTTTTTCTGCTAGCCATTCCTCTCCCTATGGAACCAAGCTTCCTTCTAGCTTTTGCCGTCACCTTTTCTACCTGTTTAGCTACTTTAAGATCAGACACAATCACGCCTAGGTCCCGCTCTTCTTTAGTGGACAAAAGTACATCATCCCTCTATTATAATCGCTCCCTTGGATTGCTGCAGACCAAATGCACGACCTTGCATTTTTTAAACATTAAATCTCAACATTACTTCACTGTCTACTCTAATTCTTAATATATGTATGGAATTCTCACACATTTTTATTAAAATCTCCAGTGATTGATGCACAGAGTGCATGACCCCCCAACATGCAAGATATATAACAAGGAAATCAACGAATGTTCACATTGGAGTTTAACCACTGAAACAGCAACACATCTTGAAAAGCCATGGATGGGCAGAAGAAGGGGGAGGGGGCATGTTAGGAGAAGCAGCAAGAGGTAGGGGCCAGGTCCATCACATAAGGTCCAAAGACTACAAGCCATACTGCTGCAGGGTACCTCAGATCTTCAACCTTCCAAGAGAATTGCACAAATCCTCAATCATCCCCAAAACCAAAGACAGCAGAAAGTGCAGCCTAGCAGGACATGTTAAGCATTCATCACACTATACTTGCTTGATTTGAGAAATATATTGTGGCTACCAGAATTTCAGAAGTTGAAGCAGTAACTCAGACATCCATGTGGACAGGTCATCTGATAGGCTCCGATGACAGAATCAAGCAGCAGATGCGTCTGTTTGGCAGGCTGCAAGTTTAATCAAAACTAAAAGTCCTAGCCAAAACCTAGAAAGTCAAGTAGGCTACACAGAGGACCCAGGCTATATGTTTGGCCAACAGCCACACTACTATTAGTGGCCATTAAGAATTATTACAGTGCCTAGCCATGGGAAAGGTGTGTGCTAGAGGGTATAAAGTGGGGTCTTTATGCTTTTTACCCTCAATAGTAAAACACAAATCAGGAAGGCAAAAAAAAGACTGTCTCGTATAAGGGTCACCTCTGTGGCTGACAGCTGAGCGAGATTCTCAGCAGTGTGGTCAAAACGACGACACAGATAGTAAATGCATCAAGCAGCCCATCCTATGTCCCCATACTTACAGGGCTTCACTGGTCTTGTCCTTTCTGCTCAGGCCGGGGATGCGGAAGGGCTTTGAGCGGGTCCGTTTCATTCCTGAAGGAGAAAGCACAATGCAGAGGCAGACATGGAAACAAACCCACACCCATACACTGCATCTCTAGGGGCACCAAAATGGGGGGAGGAGGATCCTCATTGTTTCTGTCATGCCTGGATTTAGGCGATTCAGGCTTCTGGAGGAAGAATGTTTCAGAGTTCTCACCTTCAGCAGAACACTGCTTTGTGAATGCCAGAGGTGTGGCCCTCCTAACCACCCCCATGACACCCAGACCTTGCCATCCCAGGAAAGGGGCATAAAGTTACTCAAAAGGACTTTCTAGCCCTTCCAATAATCTCAGCAACAGGCCGAAGACAGATGTACAGTGTAGCCAGAGCAGAGGGTGCCTTAAAAACAGGTTCATCCCATCCAGGGGCTGTTGCCTGTGTGCGACATTGCACTGCTCCTTTAGGAGCTGCAGAGGCTGGACGTTCCCCAAGGGTAACTTCAGTGCCTAGCTGTCTCTCTCAATTCACAGCTCTGTTACGATTAGAGACTATATTTTGTTTTATTTTTACCTTCCCCTGCTGCAGAAACTGGAAGACAGTCAGGATCCAGCACCCCTGGCAGGCGGTTGGTGGAGGGGGAGGGGGGGGAGAAAACGTGCTCGTTACTTTACATAACGGATTTTGGAAAGTTTGACAAACACATACTAATGATGTAAGGCATTAAAAAAGTTTAAAGGTAGCTACTCATCTCTAGCAGGTGTTTTCCATGGACAGCAGGAATAAGTCCTCACGTATGGGCGACACCCCCACGGAGCCCCACGTGGGAACGCGCCCCAGCTTCTATTGGAAGTGTTTGGGAGGCTCCACTGTGCCTGTGCACCTAGATACCATCTTCTTCAGTCTGATAACAAAGCCGTAGCAGAATACAACTCCTTGGGGAGGTGGGAGGCTTGTGAGGACTTACAGTTGTGGTCAACATTATTGGCACTCTTGCATTTTAGGTATGTTGTGTACAATATCTTAAAAAATAAGTTAGAAATATTAAAATATTATGACGACAAACAGTTGAAATATGTTCAAAGGTATAACACAACAAAAAAAATATCTCCTCTGCAATTTAGATGCAGTAATTTCTGAGGAAAACACACAAAATGACCAGGATAGAATTAATGGCACCGTTCACCAATATTTGGTTGCACAACCCTTGGCAATGACAGCCTCCAAACATTTCTTGTAGCCATCTATAAAATGTTTTGTACATCTGTCTGCTGGTAGTTTCTCCCACTCTTCAACTGCGATTTGTTCCAGCTCATGAATGTTTCCAGGATTCCTTTTACCAATGACAGATTTCAGCTCTTTCCAAAAGGTTCAAGTGTACATAGTTGATATATCACAAGTACAATTATTAATGTATAACTACAGTTTATGTTTACCCTTTAAAACGTTTTATTGTAATGTATAACCACAGTTTCCTATGTTCTATGTAAAAAGCAGAATGTTTACCCTGCTTAAATTGTTCCATTGTAAACCGCACCTGATCTTTCTGGAAGGCAGCGGTATATAAGCATTTGTTAAATAAATAAAAAATAAAGTGGACTGAGATCAGGAGTCATTGCTGGCCAGTTTTTAAAACAGTCCATTTTTCCTTTTTAACCACTCTTTGGTACTTTTGGATGTATGCTGGAGGACCCATGATCGTCAATCCAGAGCTAGCTTTCTGATGCTAGGTAGCACACTTCACTTCAAAATACCGACTTAATGATTCCTTTAATACATCCCAGGCCTCCAGTTCCTGAGGCAGCAAAACAGTCCCACAACATTATGGAACCTCCACCATATTTAACTATAGGGAGGGTGTTTTTTTCCTTATAAGCTTCATTTCTTCCCCTGTAAATGTATCATTGGTCTGCATTGCCAGAGCTCAAGTTTGGTTCCATCTGTCCACAGAACATTTTCCCAGAAGGATTGTGGTTTCTCTAGGTGGGTTTAGGCAAAGATAAAACATGCCTTTTCATGTCTGTCTTTGAGCAGTGGGGTCCTCCTTGGCCTTCGCCTATGAAGTCCTTTGTTTAGTGTGCGGCTTATGGCGCAGGTTGAAACCACCACTCCAGATTGCTCCAGGTCAGCCTTAAGATCTTTGGATGTTGTACATGGTGTTTTCCCAACAGTTCGCATTAAACTTCGGAGACTTCTGGGATTAAATTTTCCTCTTCCCACCATGTCCTGGGAGGTTCTTGACAGTTCCAAGAGCAGAAAACCTCATAACATTGCAAACTGTAGACACAGGAATCCCAAGGACTTTGGAGATGGCCTTGTACTCCTTTGAAGTTTGATAATGGCTTTTTGGTAACAATCTCAGGTAGCTCTCGTCCTCACGATTGTGAAAATGGAATAGGGAGTGAATGTGGCCATTTTAAACATTACAGCCATCATTCATTGGTTGATTGAAGTCATGTGAGTACTGACAATTGATCACAGGTGTATTTAAACTTACTGCAGTGAAAATGTGGTTCTGTTCAAACAGGTTTGAATTGTTTATAGGGCAGCAATAATCATGTCCTGGCAATGTCCCAGTTTTTATATTATTTCCTATTTCCTTTTTCAATTGGTCTTGTTTTATTTGATTCTTGTGTGTGCCAAATACGTATGTATATATAGTCCAAAGCTATTTCACTGGCCACTTTTTTTTAAGGAGATATTGGACATTAAGAGGTTAAACTGCAAGGGTGCCAATAATGATGACCAAAATTGTATTCCTGCTGTCCAAAGAGAACACCTGCTACAGGCAAATAACTACCTTTTCTCCGTGGACAAGCAGAGGTCAGTCCTCATGTATGAACTACCAAGCCACCGAAAACAGAGGAGGCTGTCAAGAAGCCCAACAGAGGCAATATTGAACCAAGAACTGGAAAATCAACTGTGCAGTAGTGGAAGTTCACAGTAATGAACTCATCTGATTCAGCTTCTTCACCATTTGTGTTTTGTTTTGTTTTTTTGTAGCCTGGATAGACAGAAGGGCCCTGGGGGGAGGGGGCATGGAGTTGGATTTAATCCCCAAAGGGATACTCGAGTACAGATTAGCCGAAGATGCCATCGCGTCAGAAATCCCCATCCAGAAAGTAGTGAGATGTGACTGTGTGGACAGAAGATCACATCACAGTCCTGCAGATTTCTTCCAGAGCACAAGATGGCCACCGACATAGCCATAGCTCTGACATTATGAGCTGTGTCATGACCAGCAAGGCTCAGGCCAGTCTGGGCATAAGCGAAAGATGTAGTCTGCTAGTTAGATTGGGAGTGTGTTTGGAAATGGCATCCCCTAGCTTGCTGGGGTAAAAAGAAATAGCTGGATGGATTTTTCGGTGGGCCTTTGTCCACTTTAAATAGAAGGCTAAGGCCCATTTGCAGTCCAACATGTGCAGTACCGCTTCCCCTCTGTGGGCGTGAGGCCTTGGGAAGAATGTTGACAGAATGACTGATCAATTAAGATGTAAAGCCGATTACCACCTTTGGAAGTAATCAAGGATGAGTGTGCAAGACCACTCTTATAATGGAACTGGTGTATGGCAGATGAGCTACTAGAGCCCATTTACCCAGCATGTCGACATAACTGCCAACAGAAACAAGACTTTCCAGGTAAAGAACTTCTTAGAGCAGGAACAGAGCGGCTCAAAGGGAGTTAACATGAGCTCTGCCAGAACTACACTGAGGTCCCAAGCTACTGCTGGGGACATGGAGAGGTTGAAATAAGCAAACCCCGCATGAAACGAACCACTAAAGGATGAACAGAGATGGACATTCCTTCTGTCCCGCAATTAGCCCCAAAGGCACTGAGGTGAACCCTAACAGAGTTGGGCTTAAGACCCAACTCCGAGAGGTGTAGGAGGTACTCGAGTAGTCTTGTCAGTGGAGCAATTGAAAGGATCTAGTCCCTGTTCCATGCACCAGAAAGCAAAATCACTTCCATCTGAATGCATAAGACCTTCTTGACAAGGCCCTCCTGGAGGCCAACAGAACATTTGTTACTTTGTCAGGCAGGTTAAGCGCCAACGGGACTAGCCTCTCCACATCCATGCAGTTAGGGACAAGGATAGGACTTTGGGACGTAGCATCCTCCTGTCTTCCTGATAACAGATTAGCCATAGAGGTTCCTACTAGGAAAGTTGAAGCAGAAGATGAAACCACAGCTGTCTAGGCCAATACAGTGCAATGAGTGTCATCATACCCTTGTCTGTCTGGAGTTTCAGCAGGGTCTTTACTATTAGAGTTATGGGAGGATACGCATATAGCAGGCCCTTCCCCCAATAAAAGGAGGAAAGTATCTGGCGGCAGCCTGCTGTGCGAGATGACTATTGAGCAGGACTGATCCATTTGGGCATTTTGTTGGGTGGCAACCCCACTTCTGAAAGATGTGGGCTGCATGCCTCTGTCCAATGCCCATTTGTACAGCTGGAGGACGCAACTCAGCTGGTCTGCCACAGTGTTCTGCTCCCCTGGCAGATGTGGCCCTTAGTTCCATCGCATAAAGATGGTGAACTTCCATAACCAGACTTGTGTTGGAAACCAGAGATACGAACCTGTGCCTCCCTGCTTGTTTATGAAGTACACCATGACTCAATTGTCAGACTGAATCGGGACAAATCTGGTTGGCTAGCCATTCTCAGAAAGTCTCAAGGGTGATCACTATGGCTCTCGATACCAAGAAATTGATCTGGTGCAGGCTCTCCCATAAGGACCAAATACCTCGAGTGTGGAGGCCATCCAGATGTGCTCCCCAACCCAGTTTGGCTGCATCTGTTGTCAATGTTTTCTGAGGTGACGCCTTCCGAAAGGGGAGACCCCTGAGCAGGTTCTGATGATCCATCCACCAGTGAGGGACTGGACGAGAGGACTGGTGACAAAACACCCAGTCCTGAAGGTGGCCTGTGGCCTGATTCCACCGAGTCCTCAGTATCCATTAAGCCCCCATCTCATGGAAAAACATGCCATGGGTGTGATGTGTACCATAGAAGCCATGTGGCTGAGCATAGTCAGCATTCTGTGAGCTGTTACTCAGCAGAGTTTTCAGGTATCTTGCACCAAGGATGTCAATCGCTGCAGTCGGTCTAGTGGAAGGAAGGTCCTCGCTTCAGTAGTGTCAAAGACAGTCGCTATGATCTCCAGCTATTGGGTAGGCTGAAGGTGGGACTTTGGGTAATTGATTACAAACCCAACAGCTCTAGCACCTGAATGGTCAAACGTGTTGATTGCTGGACTCCATCCGGAGAGGTGCTTTTTATGAACCAGTGGTCCAGATAAGGGAAAACAAAGACCCCTAGTGTTCTGAGATAAGCCGCTACCACTGCTAGGCATTTTGTGAAGACTCGGGGCACCAAGGCCAGCCCAAAAGGCAGTAAACAACTGAAAGTGCTGTTTTCCCAGGATGAATCTGAGCGGGATGGATCGGTATGTGGGTATACAAGTCCTTTAGCTCCGGAGAGCATAGCCAATCGTCTTTTTTGAAGATAAAGGCGCAGAGTACCTAGAGATACCATTCTGAACCTCTCTCACACCAGAAAGGTGCTGATGTTTCTGGAGGTCCAAGATGGACTGGACTACACACCCCTCCCCATCTTCTTGGGGACCAGAAAGTACCTGGAGTAAAATCCCTGCCCAATCTGCTCCTGTAAATCCAAAAAACAAACTAACTAGTACTCTACACTATAAACCCAAACAAAAGTAGAGAAGTGTGCATGAAATGAATAGCTAGCGTGTATGTAATAATGTCGGAAGAGCAGCCTTGAGGTTTAAACCGCCTCTTGAAGCTAAACTTCCATTTTGCTCAAGTTTAATTATTGAGCCCATCACGGAGCTGTATAAAGTAAGGTGAAACACCACAAATAAGTGCCACCAATATAAAACCTACTAATCGTGTAGGGATTTAAAAATCCATTAATGTATTGTGAGAAGCCCAATCTGAAAGCTCAAGAAAATTCGGGGGTTTAACTTATCTGAAACTTCCCGTAACACTTTTCTTCGCAATCCACTTCAATAATATATCAGACCTCTCCAAGATGCTCCTTGAGAACAGTTTGCAGTTATAAACAGGTACACAGTACTGCGTTTCGGGCTAACATCAAATTTTTCGCCCTGTCTCAACGCTCAACAAAACTGCAATGTGAAAGTAGTCTCTCAGCTGATCAAAAACGCCAGCGCATGCTCAATAGCAATCTGAACCTCGCAACAGGATTCCTGAGTAAAATAACAAAAGACACCAATCAGCTTTGAGCAAGGCACAGGTGGAGAACACAAAAGTGACAATGCACTGTATCAAAAGCAAAATTGAAATTAAAGAATGCTAGCCCAGTCTAATTCCTTATTAAGGCCAGATGGTTGCACAGTGGACCAACGAAAAATCCAATGTTGTTCCAACACCTGAAGCTGTTGTTCACGATCACCCCCCCTGGGGTGTTCAGGAACAAAGTCCAAAATACGCCACTTGAAATCCTCAAAAACATGATGTGAATCCAAACAATGTTGAACTAATGGGGCTGATGTTACAGAATTTCTAATCCTGGAGGCATGTTCATTTAAACGAACCTTTACTGGGCGAACCGTCCGACCAATGTACAACAATTAGCATGGACAAATCAACATATACACAGCAAATGATGTAGAACAAGTCGTAAACCATTGAGCTGTGTGAATGAGAGTCGAGTTAGGAACCCTCCATTCTGTGCCCAAAATCGCTCGCGGACAATGAGAGCCAGAGGCACAAGCATAATGACCAGTCACAACAGGTCTATCAACTACCCTGCCCAGAGGGGAAGAAGTAGCCCCCACAATATCACGCAGGTTAGGGCCTCAAGAGTGCGCAATCTGCAAAGTTTTTTGAAAACATGGATGCAATTGTAAAATATGCCAATGTCTAGTCAGAATCTTTTTAATCTGATGCGTGTGAAACATATATGGCAATACTCCCACAAAAACATGTGAAGTATCCTTAAGATCTGGAGATTGCGGGAAAAACAGCCACTCTCGGTGAGTGTACTTGGCTCTTAAAAATGCTTGTTTAATAACCTGTTTAGGATAGCCCCGCTGAATAAGGCGAACAGACAACTCATGTGCATGTGTAAGGAAATCCTCAAAATTGGAACAGATCCGGCGAAGTCGAAGAAATTGTCCATATGGAAGACCCCTCTTCAGAGATCCAGGATGAAAACTCGAATAGGACAGAGTATTTCTCTGTACTGGCTTTCTATATAAAGTAGTGTAAAAAGAATCTTGACCCTTAAGGACTTTAACATCCAAAAATTCAAGCTGAGAAAAATGGTGCTGCATGGTGAAAGATAAATTTGGCCAAAGAGAATTCAGCCATTGTACAAATTGATGTAAATCAGCTTCTGTACCTCTCCACAAAAAGAAAATGTCATCCAAAAATCTCAGCCATAATACCACATCTTTAAACCATAATGAAGAATAAACATGAGAGGATTCGAATTCAGTCATATAAAGGGTAGCCACAGATGGGGCAACCGTGGCACCCATGGCAATACCCTGGATTTGATGATAAATTTGTTGTTCAAACTGAAAATAATTTTTTGTAAGAACCAGAGTAAGCAGCATCTTGGAGAGATCTGATATATTATTGAAGTGGATTGCGAAGAAAAGTGTTACGGGAAGTTTCAGATAAGTTAAACCCCCGAATTTTCTTGAGCTTTCAGATTGGGCTTCTCACAATACATTAATGGATTTTTAAATCACTACACGATTAGTAGGTTTTATATTGGTGGCACTTATTTGTGGTGTTTCACCTTACTTTATACAGCTCCGTGGTGGGCTCAATAAAAAAAACTTGAGCAAAATGGAAGTTTAGCTTCAAGAGGCGGTTTAAACCTCAAGGCTGCTCTTCCGACATTATTACATACACGCTAGCTATTCATTTCATGCACAATCTGCTCCTGTGGCACGGGAATGTGACAGCATCTCTGAAGTGCAACATGTAGCTGCTTTGGAGCACCCACAAGTCTGAAGTTATACGGGGCCACCTATGGGCAAAAAGTGAGCCTTCCCCCAACCAGAGGAGTTCCCTCTGTGGTCACTCGCAGATTGGCTATGCTCCAGAGGAACCAGTCAAAACCCCACCCTGGCTTAGGCTGTGGGGCAGGCAAGGCCCTGAGGCTTCTCTCACTAATGCAAATGAGGAGCCTGTGTTTTGTTGGGAGGTTAGAGGACCAAGGAAATTTCTGTTTTCTATTTGTTCTGTTTTATATCATTAGGTCCTATTGACAGATACACAATAAAAGCACACAATAAGAGCTGTTTTTGTTGTTTCTTATTGTTCTTAATTTTTTTTTAAAGAACATTGAGTGTTTTTATGCATTAAGTTTTATTGCTTTTATCATTATTACTTTTACAATATACAACTTTATTTTATTAGTTGATCACTGTTTTTATTGTTTTACATTCTGTCTTTATACTTTATCCAATCTTATTGTTTATTTATTGTTATCATTGTTATGTTTAATTATTTATTATCTGTTTATCTTTTAAGCTGCATACCCCCTGAGGAAGGCGCTTGCCGAAACGCGTTGGGGATCAATTAATAAAGACACCTATGACCTCTGCATGCCTCTCACTTTGTTTTGTGTTTGGTTCTCCCCTCTGCCACAGCTTAGGCTCTTTTGTGTTTCCTTGCTTCTCTAATGCCAGCCTTCTCCTCCACTTACTCCCTGAAGAGGTTCTTTCCAGTCAGACACATCTGCAAGTTTATTTTGTACTGACTATCTGAGGTCTGAAGACTGAAGTCAGATGAGCCTGTGAGCTCCAATGCCCATGCCACTGTTCTAGACACAATCTCAAAAACGTCATAGGTTACCCAGACCATGAACCTCAAACACTCCTTGCCATGGCTCACCAGGACATGATAGTGCTCTAGTTTCTCTGGGGAAGGAACTGGGACATGTTGGTGAGATCTCACATGATGTCCTTCAAGAATATGCTCATATAGAGCTAGTAAGAGTGCACTCAAGTTGATAGCATAGAGCTTTGGAAGCACCTCCTCCCCAAGGAATCTAATGTCCATGCCTCCCCACCCAGGGGCGTCAAGGACCAATTCTTAGTGCTCTTAATCCTCTTAAGGGCAGACCACCACTAAGGAGAGGTGTGGAAACTAACGATTCTCAAACACAGGAGTCCAGCCTTCTGACTGATGGCACAGTAAGGCGTTTCTAAAACCGCTGTAGGATGCAGTGCACTGGCCCCTAAGGAAGCAGTGATGGTGCCAAGGAGTACTGGAGGTCCTCCAACTCCTCCGCCTCCATCAAAAATGGAATGGCCTTGGCCATATCCCTCACAAAATCCTAGGAGAACATGTCCTCCAGAGGAAACTTCTGCAGGTCATGCAAAGGAGAGTGGTCTGACAGGAGCTCAGGAGGCCTGTTCACCGACAAGTTTTCTGATTCCACATTGGTCACGCAGCCATTAGAGTCAGACTCAGAGAGGCAGTCGAATTACCACAGAGTCTTTGCCTGGAGCTCCCTTCTATGGGATCAATGATGCATCCAGAGCTTCTGAGGTTTTGCCAAGGCATCAGAACAAGAGACATTCGAGAGGAAGATGGCCCTGCAGGAACTGACAGATCTCTTCAATGCTCCGATATTGATATCTCCTCCGTGGGCACAGCATGGATCTCGAATATTGGCTGCATGATGCTTGATGACTGCAAGCAAGCACTGAAGCACCAGCCAGCTGCTTCTCTAGCAATGAGATGATGTGGACCTCGAGCACCTGAAGGAGGCGCTCATTCATGGATGCTGATTCAAAAGCCTTAGGGCCTGAGCAGCTTCAACAAATGTTTCCAGCATCCATATGGCATGGCATGGCCTCTTGTCGGAAGATGGTTAATACCCCTCCGACTTTGGAGATTGAGCAGTTCTCTTGATGTTGTGCTTGGAAGAGCTCCAATGACGATGCACACGGGTCTTCGACTGGTACTCAAGTGGATCCCCCTTCAACACAGGGATGGGACTGAATCCTTCCTCAACTCCAGGTAGAGACCGGCTGATGGTCAATGTTCTGGGGCACTGTAAGTGCTCTGCTTTGATTGAGCCAGAGAACTTCATGATGGTGGATCCCTGGGAAGCCATTGAGACCGAAGCCAGTGCCGAAGATGCTGAACCAGACTTCTGACCAAAAAGAGTTTGTTTCAGAAGAGGGCTGGTGATCAGGACCCAGGCACTGGAGGCACCAGTCGTGCCTGTTTGTGACAGAGATGGTTCTGGCACACTTTGTACATTTCTTAAACCCACCACAGTTTTTGGGACATGTCCGGGAAGATGACCATGGCTAGATCAAACTGTTCGATGGTGACCACGGGCCTGGCCTGGCTGGGCCATAGGGAAAGAACAAGAAAAAGTAAATTACCCAAAGCACCGGAAACCGATGAAGGAACCATGACCAACAGAACTGCGACAGCAGGCACTAACAAGGATACTTTAGCTCGGAAGGCCCCCCAAAGGGGAAAGATAATGTTTACTGGTGGAGGTCCAAAACTACATCCATGGGGATCCCGAGAAAAAACGAAGCAGCAGGCAGAAATAGGTGTGCAGGCGCAGTGGCTCTTCCCAAAAACTTCCAATAGAAGCTGAGGAACGTTCCTGTGTGAGTTTCTATCAGAGACCATATGTGAGGACTTACTTCCTGTTTGTCCAAGGAGAAAAGGGAATTTCCGTGTAATTAGAAGTGTAAGTGTGGAAGAGGAGATAAGTGCTCTTATGAAGTGACCTTATCTCAGAAGCAGTATGATATCCTAACCCAACATCTGAGAATGCTGCATATCAGTTCCCTCGGGTCTTTAACCAAAAACATGTCACCTCCCCCTGTAACATACTCTGAAAAATCTCAGCTTCAGTCAGAAAGTGGCAAGATTAGATCAAGTTAAATCCTTACACGCCCCCCCCCCATCTCCTTTCCCACTGTTAGGATCCAAGCGCTTTCTTAATATATATATACACCCTGCTGTTCCTTGCCCACTTAACATTGCTCCCCCCTCAGGGAATATTCAGCTCTTTTCCCTCACCACCAGCAGAGCCCAGACCCCTCCCCTCCATCACCTGGCTTGTCTTTACCAGTCCCCTTGCTCTCAATGAACCTTCGGATCAGGTCTGCTATGCTGCAGTTTTCTACATTCTGCTTGAATTCTTCCTGCACCTGTAAGGGTTAAGAAAGAGGCGTGGTAGACACCATTGGTTTTTTTTTTGGGGGGGGGGGGCGAACAGCTCTGCAGAATCTCAGCACTTCTGAAGAAATCCTCTTGAGCATGTGTTAGTCCTTTGACCAATTATGGCATCACATACTGGCATGAAAAGACCCTTTTCTAGATATAAGCACTTCCTTTCTATGTCCCAGGATGAGCATTGCATTCATCATAATAGGCACTGTTGGAAACCCAAACATATCCTTTAATTAAGCTGGGAGTAGCAAGAAAAACAAAACACAAACAAAAAAAACAGACAAACCGCTTTTTTGTTTTGTCCTAACATTATGGAGAACTTTGCCACTACCCTGAGAACTAAATCTGATTTGAGATTCTGTGAGTTATTTTAAGTAGACTTTATTGTTGAAGCATTTGGATAAAATGCAAAGGAGATATGCATGTGATGGTACTTTTTATTTAGATGTATCAAAAAGCTACGTTTTAATATTTATATTTGTTGTTGTGAACCACTTTAGGATTTGCCATAAACTGTATATTAAAAATGAAACATAAGGTGAAGCCCACTGATGTCTGACTGGCTCCCTAGAATAAGTTAGGCAATATTTCCACTCTCACATGTGTGGGCATACCACAAGCTCTGGCCACATTATTCAAAAGTATCTCATCCCACTTACCTGCCCGATCTGTACATGGGTATCCTCAACAGAATGCACATAGGACCCCAACAGCTCCTTCATTTGCCGCAAGTTTACTTCTTCAATCTTCTGAAACCGCTGATGTAGGGAAAAAAGAGAGACGACTTCCAAGAATACAGAAGGTACAGCCTTGCTTTCTCCCTCTCAAACCCTTCCCCCAACTTCCCACTACTAGAACTGCAATGATCCTGTAGAGTAGGCAGGGCCGGCCCTAGGACTAGGCAAACTAGGTGGCCACCTACAGTGGCAAAATTGTAGGGACGGTACAAAACAAACTGAAAGTAGAAATAGTAATTCAAATCCATGTAATTAAATCAGAGATAGTGTAGGAATTATCAGTTGCATCAGCAACACTGGGCAAATCATCATCCAGTAGCACACCTGGGCAAAACAAAGCTGAGGGGGAGGGGAGGACACATGCAGCTGAAGGTTTGTGTACGGCTCCAGATACTCCTACTCTCAGGGCTGGCCCAAGGGTAACTGCACAGGAGGCAACACTCCTTGCCAGACACTGCTCATGAAAAGGGGAAAATGATGCTCCCTGTCAGGTATCCATAAGGAACATAGTTCCTGCCTGATGCTCCCTATCAGGGATCTTCCTCAGACTTTCTCTGGAGGATCTCCATCTGATAGGAACTTCTGGCCTCACCATCAGTGCAGACTCAGCCCAGCCTCAGCCTAGCCTAGCAGCCCTGGTACAGTGCCAGAAACCGCGTCAAGAGATTGCCTCCCTTCCCTCCAGCAGTTGAGGTCCTGGTACTGGCAGGCCAAGTACACAGAAGCAGGATTTCAGTATAAAGTGTGGGGGGGGGGGCTCAGAGCTTACTTCGTCAGGGGGGACGGGGGACAACAGTCACCAGAACTCATGGGGGGAGGAGGAAAAAAAAAAAAAAGACAGAAGGGACATTAATGGGGCAAATCCTTAACTCAGCTGGTGCTGCAGTTCTCACATCCTTTAATTATACCTCAGCTGAATCCACCATCTTCTGCTCAAACTCAGCTCGAACCAGGTTATACTTCTGCACAGAAGCTCCCAGGACAGCCCCAGCTTTCTTGGCCTTAAGCTCTGCCTGTGGAGAGAACAAGAACTTTAGAGCGAATTAAATGCCTAGTGCCCCAAGGATCCCTGCACTCCACTGCTTTGCCCAGTAACCTAAAAACAGGCAACCGTGTGGCCAATTGTCTCAAGGCGCTAGTGTCACCTCTCACCTTATCCAGCTCCTTCTGAGTGGCCCCTTCCTTCCTCAGGCGCTCATATTCCAAACACCTGCTGTAATGGTTCTCCTTGACTTTGTGCAGGACTTGGGTGCTGCTATGCAGGGCTTGCATTGCGTCCAAGGTCCCTGAAACCTCCTCCTTGCACTGACAAGAGCCAGAGAACAAGAGAGAGCGAGAGTCTGAGGTCAAACTGTTCCACCATCATCCCAGGTCAGAACTGGCCACTTCCCATCTCTCCCCACCACCATCTTTGCCTCCCCTTTAGCATAACATTACAATAACCGCAGGTGTTCCCACACTACTTACTTTAACTCTCCGTCTGCTGTACCCACTCTTATAAAAAGCCACCTAATCTCCTCCCTCCTCACAGACAATACCTTCTTGTGAACTTTAAGCTGCTCTTCACCATATCGATTAATCTCCTTGATCAGGTCCTGGAGCTTCTTCATCAGTTCCATGTGGCAAAGAGACAACTTGTCTGAGGAAACCCGGAAAACATCCCACATGGGAGCAAAAGTGCTAGAAAAATCAGCCCAAATTCAGCGTATTACAAGAGGTGTGAAAATTCAAATCTAACAATAGCCAGAATAAGTCCCTTACCTGAGCTGCGTGAACCTTTGTCTGTAGCATTGTTAATGTCAGAGAGATAATGTAAATGTGCGTGATCGTCAGACTATGGGTGTTGGAAGAGTGGGGGGGGGGGAAGGGTACCTCTCCTTAGAATGAGCTAAGTACAGACGGTACACAGACCTGTGTGTGCAGAAATACATGAGATAGAGGTGTACCATGTGTGTCATACTCCAATTATATGAACGTATAAAAAACTTTTCCTTACCCAAGCTGACTGCCATTACTGGCCATTTTGGATAATTTAGCCATAGATTTGGAGTAAGTCTCCTCAATAGCAGCCCTTCAATGAAAGGAAGAGTCAAACAAAGGACTGTCTCAATAAATGAGCATGCAGAATCTCTAAGCAACCCCTCCCCTCAGAGAAATACCAACAGATCTCATGTGGAATCTTGTGTAGTGGAACAGCAGGTGGTGTTTCAGGGCAGGCATGAGGTGCTTCGGCAAAGCTGTGGAACTTGGGAGGGGGAGGGGTATCTTGGCACTGAAAAAGCAGGGAGTGTGGCGGGACAGGAGCGAGGTGCACAGGCAAAACTAGGTGCAAGCCACAGGCAAAACATTTTACTTGAGTAAAATTCTTCAGAATCTCTTTAGACCTTATGGGGCACTTCCATAAAGAAAGCACCCAAGGTATGCACCATCCAAGTCACAGTATTCTAGTGATTTACGTGCATGGATGGGCACATCCACGAGTATGTTGGCTGGTTGCTATTCTGTAACTATGCATACATATGCCATCATGTGTACCCGTGGAGTGGGCATGCACAAGGGCAGCACAGGCATACGCATGTACATTATAGGCCACTACTATTACCTACGTACATGCCTTCCAAACTCTAGGCAGGGGCAGATGTAAGTACTTGCAGTAATGTGCGCGAGCTTATGCTCTTTGCTTTACGTGCTTTACTTTATAGAATCAGCACACAATCATAGGCTTGCCTTCTATGGGCTTGATATTCCCAAGGGACTTGTGGTCAGCATCACTGCTAACCAGAAGTCCTTTTGTTTCAAACGTCAGTGGCCAATAAATAACTTTTGGTTGGCCATTTCAATGTCTGGACATAAAGGTATGCAGTTCTATTAGAGGTAGGAATAGAGGCATTCTGAGGTGGGCCCCAAGTCATACAGATAGTGACTATGTTCAGCTGCTATTCAGCTATCTGTTGAGCAGGACTGCACAAACAGCTGTCCTAACATTAAATGAGTAACGTATGTGTTTATGTTTAGGACTGCATGTTCGGTGGAGAAACCACTGAAAATCTGGCATAAAAGATAAGTTGATAAAGAAAGATCGGGCACATTACCTCTCTCTCACAAAGTCTGCCATTTCCTTGGTGGAGACATGCCCCTGCTTCATGTTCTGATAAAGAACGCCAAACCCAGAATTCTTATCACCCTGCACAGAAACACAGTCCTACTGGAGTCACTGCCCGCACGGTCACAGGAGTCCATGAGCACACCATTAGATCCCTCTTACTGCTATAACAAGGATGGCAACCTGTGGAACCCATCACCCAATGTCCCCATATCAAACTCCTGACAAACAGGAGTGAATGCAGAGAACATGCAGCCCCTGCCCCACACCCCACCCTGCAGCACCTTTACACGGAGGCGGCACACATCTGACCAGCTACAGGAAGCAGCCGCTTGCTCTGGCATACTCTGGCTGCCTACACTGCTCTCTATTTCCTATTGCCCTGTGCACTCAAGCAATAAAACAAATGCAGCAAACGCCCCCCCCCTCCCCTTCCCTTCAAGGCTGCTCTCTCCCAGGGCAGAGACAACAGGATTAGCATAGCAGCAGGCACCAAAATGACACCATTGGAAGTTCCTCCATTCCTATGGTGTGGACGAGGGCACAGATTATTTGGCTGCGGGTCACCAGACACCCAAGCACCTCCCTTGCCTCTGCATAGGCACTAGATTTGTTTCAATTAATTTGTTTCCCAGAACGTAGCTGTTTGATCACTGCATGCCTGCTCCCACCTGAGGGCCATCTTTCAAATTCCACTTTCTCTTCTGTCTTAATATGTTATATGCTTTAATTACTGAAATATGCTGCACAGAAGAACTGAAGGAGTATGTGCCTCCCTGACTAGAGCCCAGTATTACATACCTGCATTCACCAACCCACAAAGATATAGGTGCATGGCCCATTCAGACTGGATATGTATAGGGTAGTTTTTAAAATAATTTTACCCAGGTAATACTAGAGGACCGGGGGAGGCAGGGGACTGAAATCTGCCTTCCTACAGTCTAAGTTGAAGTACTGGCGCTGCAAAGGGACAGGGGTCAATAAAACTGGCAATGTACAAAGATTTCCTTTCAAAAACCCTGATAATTTGCAAACAAATATTGCGCTGCCTGTAAAGAGATTTAAAGTCCCCTTAAAAAAATAAAAACAAAACAAAAACAAACACACACACTTTACTTGCACGTTCATAAAAATGTCTAAAAGAAATTGGCCGCATAGAGGGCAATTTCCAAAAGGATATTTTACCTTGATAAAATAGTCCCATTTGAAAAGCAACCACCCAAAATGCAGTTAAATGCATGGAGCGAGCTTCTACAGGGTGCATGCATACTTTTAGCAACATTAAAAAGTCATTCCCTTGGACACGTTTAGGTTGAGGAGTTGGGGCAAAAATCACATTTACAACTGCTTTTATATTTTGTTTCCCCACCCCAGGTCACCTGCAGGGAAATAAATTCTAAAGAAGTTTTCAAATTAAACATGTAGTTCTGATAGAAAGATAGCAGGGATTAAGACACGAGAGGAACCCCAAAGGGTAATCGGTCAGCACGACCTCTTGATGCAAAGAAACCTGGCATAGTGATAAAGGAGAGAAACACCAGAACGGCATTGATAGTAGAAGTATTGGTTGCAAGTGATTATTCTGTGAATTGCGCGGAGAGGCAGAAGATCCTGAAGTAACAAGAAATGCATCAGAGACCAAGAAAATGTGGCAGAAAGATATAGAAATATTTCCCATCATATTGGGAGCCACAGGCTTGATAAAGAAGAACTTCCATGTACATCTTGACAAACTGCCCATACATGTTATATCTTATGAACTCCAGAAGGAAGCTCTCTTTGGCACAATGCAAGTACTACACCAAGCATTAGCAGTAATTTGAGAGACAGATCATACTCCACATACCTGACTTAGAAGTGAGGTTCATGACTGTCATGCTATGCGCAAAACTAACCAATTTGGAGAAACTACACCAAGGCAGTCGGACAGCAAGTTATACTAAAGGAAGGGAGTCATGTAAGGACAGCAAGAATTTGCCACAGAGTTGGTAGCAGACCCATCTAGTCCCTGAGAGTGAATCATCTAAAAAGCCTTATAAAGGCTATGCAAAAAACATTCCCCACTCCCTACACCCCCCCCCCCCCCCAGCCAATGCCCATACACTAAGATTACCATATTGTTTTTGCAGGCAAATTTGGGACACTTACCCAAAGTGTGATTGGGGGGAGAGGGGGTGTACCTTAGTTCTAGGTTTGAGCATAAGACATGGAAGAGGGAAGAGGCATTATTACCTAGCTCCCCCATCCATCCCATAACTGCAACAATATCACTTTCAAGCAAATAAGTCAACAGATAAATAGAAACTGTGATGTATTTCCCCCATACAGTACAAAATATAAAGATAATGGATGTAAATTCTAAAAACTGGCACATTCTAAAAACATAAAATTGAAAATAAATGTTTTTTTCTATCCTCTGTTCCCATTGCTAAAACAGGTATGAGTCGGATACACAGCTCTACAATCAGAGGGTGTGTGTGTGTCTGTGTGTTAAAATCGGGGCTATCTAGTAAACATACCACATACCATAAGTCTGCAACTCATCCCCCACCCTTGCACCCTTAACTACTGCCCACCCCAAAGTCTGTGTGCACCTGAGCTACTCTGTTTTAGAAGGTGTGGAAGGAACATTGATACTAACCACCTTCAAAACACCACCACACAAGACAAGGGGTAGGGAAGACCTGTCACCTACCATCCCATAAGCAGCCTGGGGACATATTCAAAAGGAGTTGCCTCAAGCTAGCCAGCCAGTACAGGCAGCAAAAGAACCCTCTCCCTTTAGGAATGGGGATCCCAGGAACCAGAGAACCCCAAACCCCAAACTATAAAGTAGAAACAGAGAGAGAGAA
Organism: Ichthyophis bannanicus; assembly: GCA_033557465.1. NCBI lineage: Eukaryota > Metazoa > Chordata > Amphibia > Gymnophiona > Ichthyophiidae > Ichthyophis > Ichthyophis bannanicus. The sequence goes on from CM066039.1 coordinate 305,185,183, forward strand.
ATAAAAGTAGAGTCAGAGGCCTGGTAAGGCAATGCTATGCAAGCAGGCCCCATTGCTATGGAAACAAGTTGCCTGGTAACATCCCCTCACAGCATGCAAAAGGCTTTAGGCTTATACAGTGCATTTTTCCTAGCTAAAAAAAAGGTGCCGGTACTCACATCAGGGCTCCTTCCTTAATACCATAGGTCAAATTTTGATCAGGCAATGAAAAAGGTAATGGTACTCAGTATCAGAGTGCCCCCTCAAAAAAAGCCCTGGGCTCACGTTAGTTCCACAGTACAGCTCTACCACTCCTTCCCATAGTCTTTGGTGCCATCCCTTTCCCACCCCTTCTATGCATATTAAAAGGACCCCCCCCCCTAGTCTGAAGATCAGGGATTATTACTTATCTGGGGCCTCAGCAAAATCATGTTCTCCGCCCCCACCCCCATTATGCGAGGGATGTGAGAAAAAAAAAAGAAGTGTGAATGAGAATCTATTTATAGAAAGACATGAAAAAGGTACAGAATATTATCCAGCTTCAACATAACAAGTTACTTGTTAAAGCAATGACTGAGCCTAACAGTCGCAGCGTGGCATATAGGGGGGTGGGGGGGAGACGGCAACGCCTTTAACCTGTAAAAGGAGGCCACTTTGCATTCTGTAATGAGGCCTTACAAATCATCAGATAAGCAGGACTGTATGAAGACAGAGGTGTGAAGATTGGTGGAAGACTCAACAACCTTCGCTATGCTGATACCACATTACTGGCTGAAAGTGAAGATGTTTATGTTTATGTTTATGTTTATTTAAAATTTGATATACCACCCATACCAAAAAAGGTGTCTGGGTGGTTTACAATTAAAATTACATGGCTGCGGAAAACAGGAAAGGAACGCCATTATTAAAATAGTAAAGAGGAAAGAAGGCAGAAACAAGAATAAAACAAGGACATGACTACAAGGGTGGGACAGGAGGAGAGCAAGAGAGACAGACAAACGAAGGGCAGACTATGGGGGAAGGTTGAATGCCGTGGTGAATAGATGGGTTTTTAACTTTGCTTTGAAATGGTGGAAGGAAGTTTCAGTACGGAGGGAAAGAGGGAGTGAATTCCAAAGTCGGGGACCCAAGAAATAGAAGGCCGAGGAACGGGTGGATTCCAGGTGGGCTTGTGCAGGAGGGGGAAGGAACATACGATTGAGGTGAATAGAACGAAGGGAACGGTAAGGAGTGTGAAAGTGAACCTGGTCTGCAAGATAGAGAGGAATACCTGTGAAGAGGGCCCTATGAACAAAAATTAGAATCTTGTAGTGAATGCGGAAGGGTACCGGTAACCAGTGTTGTTGTAAAAGGAGAGGAGTGACATGATCGAATCGGGAAGCGTGAGTTAAGAGGCGGACTGCGGTGTTCTGAACACGTTGGATGCGAGCGATTTGAGACTTTGGGAGACCGGCCAGGACGACATTGCAGTAATCAAGCTTGGATATAACTAAGGAAAGTAGTAGCGTGGCCAAAGCAGAAGAAGAAAGGAAAGGGCGGACAGCTCGTAGTTGTTTGAGTGAGAAAAAAAGACCGCTGAACTACTGAGGAGATGTGCTCCCGAAAGGATAGAGAGGAGTCAAGAACCACACCGAGATAGCGAAAGGAAGAAACCAGAGGGACCGATTGGGTGGAAAAGATTGGAGCGCAGGTGGGTGGGGCGCTTCCTAGTGTAATCCATGTGGCGAATGACTTAGAAGGGTTAACGTGGAGATAGTTAGAAGAGAACCAAGAGGCAACAGCAGCGAGACAGTGATTGAGGGGCGAGATGTCTGGGTTAAGAGAGTCAGTATGAAGTATGAAGAGGAGATCGTCGGCGTAATAGTATGCGGAGATGGCGAATTGCTGAACAAGAAGTGCAAGGGGGGCCAAAAAGACGTTGAAAAGAAGAGGTGCGAGGACAGAACCCTGGGGCACACCGCAAGAGAGAGGGGTTGGGGCAGATGTGGAGGACCCTGATACAACAGTAAAAGAGCGATTGTAGAGAAAAGAGTGAAACCATTGAAGAACTACACCAGAGACACCAGCGTCGTGAAGCCGTGTAAGAAGAGTGCGATGATCTACCAAGTCAAAAGCTGCAGAAAGATCGAGGGAAACAACAAGGGAGACAAGTCCGTGATCGTGCGCATGGTGAAGTTCATTAAGGAGGGAGAGAAGAATAGATTCGGTGCTGTGACCAGAACGGAAACCAGATTGTCGAGGGTGTAAGAAAAGAGAGGATTCTAGGTGGGAGGAGAGTTGGAGAAAGACAAGTTTTTCAAGAAGCTTTGAGAGAAAACAAAGATTGGAAATAGGGCGCCAGTTGGAGAGAATAGTGGGGTCAGAAGTATGTGATTTCTGGATGGGCCGAACAACAGCGTGCTTCCAAGGGGTTGGAAAAATACCAGAAGATAGGCTTGAGTTGAAGAGGATAAGTATGAAAGGAGAGAGGAGTAAGGAGGGATCCAGTAGCCAGTGTGAAGGAATAGGGTCTGCAGAACAGGTTGTCTTACGGATGGAGAGAAAAGTTTCGTGTAGTACAGCTGAGGAAATTGGCTCAAAAGAGGACCAGGAATGGGACAAGACAGGGGAGGGGGAGGTAGGGGAGGAAGAACAGGGGGGGACTATAGGAGGGGGGGAAAGAGGTGTAGGACATGAGGAAAAGGACTGACGAAGATTATGAACCTTGGCAATGAAAAAGGAGGCAAGTGCTGAGGGGTCAGGGGGAGCCGAGAGGGAGGAAGAGGAGACAGAAGTAGAAGAGTGAGAGGCGGTGAGATTGCGGAGAACAGTGTATAGTTGACGAGAGGAATTGGAAGAGGAGGAGATGAGTCCAGAGTAATAATCACGTTTAGCAGAATGGAGGAGGGAACGGTAATGAGTATGACATAAGTGAAAGGACTGTAGAGAAGATGGAGATGGATGAGTATGCCAAAGACGCTCAGCTCGACGAAGGTATTTCCGGTGTAAATGAAGACCAGAGTGATACCAGGGGTGATGCGGATGACGTCGGGAGGGGGGACGGGGACGAAGGGGGGCGACACTATCCAAGGCAGAGGTAAGAGAAGAATGCCAAAGGTGCGCCTGAGTGTCAAGAGGCAGGGAACCAAAATCATCTGGGAAAATAGAGGTGGAGGGGGGAAACTGAGATAAAGTGTCAGAGGAAATCTTGCGGGTGAGTAACGGCTGGGCTGGGGTGCGGCCAGGGGAATGCAGAGGTGGGGATGAAGGGGTGAAGGAGACAGGTAGGGAAAAAAGAAGGCAGAAGTGATCGGACCAGGGGAGAGGAAAAGAGGAGAGGGAAGAGGGGGGAGCTGGAGAAAAGGCAGAGGTGATGATAAGATCAAGGGAGTGCCCTGCATTGTGGGTGGGGAAAGAAACAAACTGCCGGAGAGACAAATCGGATAGAAAGGTGAGAAAAGAAAGGTCCCTAGCAGAGGAAGGAGAATCTACGTGAACATTGAAATCGCCCAGTATCACAAGAGAGGAGTACTGCAGCGAAGCTTCCAGAATGGTGGCTAGAAGAGAATCCCAAGCAGCAGTAGTGAGAGATGGAGGGGCATAAATAAGAAGAAAGTGGCAAGGGGAGGGGGAGGAAGCTAGTCGAAGGAGTAGAGATTCCGGATATGATAGGGTAGAAGAAGCTGGAAGCTCAGAAAGGGGGAGGGATGAGCGGTATATAGTAGCAACCCCTCCACCAGCCCTTCCCCGACGAGAAATAGAGAAAAAAGAATACCCAGGTGGTAAACAACGGTTGAGAAAGGGCTCTTCGCCCTCCCTCAGCCATGTTTCCGTTAAGAAGAAAAGATCCAGGGAGTGCTGAGAAATGAGGTCGTGTACTAGAAGAGACTTAGAGCGGAGTGAGCGGCAGTTCAGTAGAGCAAGTTGCAAAAACAAAACAGAGGGAGCAGAGGGAGAGGAGGAAGGTGGAAGGGTACGTGGACAGACAATGAGGTTTGGGAGACAACGAGCAAGGGGCCCAGGAGGGGCGGGGCCTGATGGAGAGGGGCGCCAGCCCCAATGTACGGGTATAGCAGACATGGCCAAAAGGAAACAAAGCAGAACCGAAGGAGTAAACGGCCAAGGCCGATGACAGCAATGAGGGGCCAAGGGGACACGGGAACAACCAGCAGGGATAGGGGCTCTGCGATGTTTCCCCCGTCTCTCGCCCCAAGGAGCTCGCACAAGGAGCAGGTCCTGCTCCTTGTGCGCGCTCCTTTGGCGCGCGGGACGCGCCGGAGCAGTTCTTATGCAGGGCTAGGCTGTCCGTCACTTCCGGTGGGTCGGGCCAGAAGGAAAGCTGTAACGGAGGGGGTAATTGTACCTGGGGAGACACAGCACAAGCACGTTTTCAAGCAGCAGCAGAGCAGACAGCAATAAACAGATGACAGCAAGCAGGAGGTAAGCAGGCAGCAATGATAGTCAGTAGGACGCGCCGGAGCAGTTCTTATGCAGGGCTAGGCTGATCTGAAACATTTGCTTCTCACAATCAAAGAACAGTCTCAAAATGGGCCTGCACCTTAATGTAAAGAAGACAAAGATCATGACAACTGGCATAATCAAAAGGTTCATCGTTGAAGGAGAAGAAATTGAAATCGTGAACAACTTTAACCTACTTGGATCAACTATCAATAAAGCACAGTTACTTACCTGTAACAGGTGATCTCTGGGAACAGCAGGAATTAGTCTTCACATATGGGTACGTCGGTACCGACGGAGCCTGCACGGGAATGCTGCCCAGCTTCCAATCAGAAAGCTTTTGGCAGCATCCCTCGCGCCTGCACAGTGACTTCCCGCCTTCTCCACAGCCTCTCTTCAGTTGAGTTTCAGAGCTGAGACAAAGGCGAGGAGAGAAAAGGAAGAAGATAAAAAAGATGCAACTCCTAGAGGAGGTGGGAGGGTTGTGAAGACTAATTCCTGCTGTTCCCAGAGATCACCTGTTACAGGTAAGTAACTGTGCTATCTCTAGGAACAAGCAGGAATGAGTCTTCACATATGGGGACTCCCTAGCTGGAGTGCAAGTGCCCGGATCAGGGGTGCATTTTGTCTCCAGGAATCCCCGGCATCCAAATGTGGGATGGAGGGTAGGAGTTGACAATAAAGGAGCTGTGAGGAAAGAAACAGCATAGCCAAGGACTAGGTGTTCTACAGACTACAGGAGTCCTTGGTAGATATGAGTAGTAGCATTAAAACACATTTAATGTACACTTAAAATATGCAGCTTACCTACTGTATTGTAGGAAGTAGAAAGCATGATGGAGTCTACTGGATAAGCAGTGGCGGAATCTTCAAGGTGACCTCTCAGTAGTGAGGATGAAGGTCCAGACCTGGAGGTAGTAGATGATCCAGGTGTCAACTGGGTAGGATTAGACGTCAGGTCTTCAATGGAAAGCTTTATGGGAAAAGCTGAAAAGTCCTTTAGGCATAAGGTCATTAACATTGAGGACTAAAGGAAGAAGACTGACGGAGTTGGAGAACTAGCCCAGTCCTGGCGGGAAGAGGGGGACTGGAAAAAACCCTATTCCCACGGAAAACAGTTGTGTACTCAAAGAGAAAGATGTACACTGTTTTTCCTAGCTGGCGAGAGATAGGAAAAAATATTGAAGCTTGATGCTTCAAGGGCTTAAAGAAAAAATGGAAGATGTTAGCACCAAAGTGGTTATTGGTGCCTAACAGTTTCTGCATCGTAATATGGTATGGGCCGTAGGGCGACAGACTGTCCAAAACGAGGTAAAACATGTGTATAGACAGTAAGGGTGATAGTGTGTAAGACAGACCAACCCTTAAGAAGCCCCCCATCAAACACATATATAGCGAGGAATATATATATATATATATGTATATGTATATGTATATATGTATGTATGTATATGTCCAGATGTGTATATTAGGATATGGGTGGTGAAAAATAGTAGATGTATATATATTTAGGTATATCATATCTATTTGTGGGGCATGGTTTTGCACCACCAGAGTAAGATAGGTATGTAGACATATATGGAGATGCTACATACCAAAGAACAGGTTGAAGATACCTGTCTACCACCCAGCCCCATAATTGTACATGGGGAATATAAAAGAAAAAGATTCTGCGTTTTACAAGAGGGTGAACCCACTTGGGATATGTATAGAGAATCTATTTTCGTGGATTGAGGGATGCAGGAAGGCAATCCAACAAGATAACCGTGATGTTCGCGTGAAAACAGATGTTCATATGAATCTGTAAGGAACAAGGCGGGAGTTCCATAGAACACTGACATGGCAGATGTGCAGAAACGCAGAAGATGATACCAGAGGGACATACTGGAGGGACCCAGAGGTAGCATGCGCAAACATCAGCCTCGGATTTTCACGCAGAACTGATATCTCGTGTTAACACCCCAGGCTACAGGGTGTGGGGAACCCTCACAGGCATGGGAAGGGTTTATAAGCTTTTCCCTACTAATAGAGAAGCTTCAGAGACAAGGCCAATGCTCTATAGCAAGGCCCTCATAGTAGAAAGCTTCTCTGAAGAGTGCAGAGAGCATTGTGCAGGAGAGATACGAGACAAACTGACTGAAGTCAGGTGTGTTGCCATATCCTAGGAGAGGAGATGGTTAGAATAATGCGAGAAAGCCTAAACGAGTAGGAGGATCCAAGATAGATGACGAATAGCTTGGAATCACTACTGAGGCTAGACAAAATTTTGAACAAGGGACTGGAACTTGGAAAAAGTACCAGTAATACAATTACTGTAACTCCTGCAGGCACGGCTGCTGTCGGAAACAGCAGAAAGATTGTCTTGTGCCCAATAAAGAAAAACAGACAAGAAAAGAGAGGAGATATTCCTTCTCCTTGTCCGAGGAACGAGCTTGCTAGAGAAGCTTTTCAGTATGGTACCCCTCAGTCAGGGAAAAAACCCGGTTGAGAGGGTAGAGTAAGTAATTGGAGGGTGACGTACCCATAGGGTAAGTCAACTGAAGGAAAAAAGGTTCAGTTGGGACAGAACTATCAGGGGATAGTTGCAACTGCTCTTCTAGATAGTAAGAAGAGGAGAAGTCGGTAGTCCCTGAACAAACATTTTTCGACAGGTTAGTATACTGAAAAGAAGAGCACAGTGAATAAACTTCTAATGGGTAGAAGTGAACTGTAGATTACAATTCCCGGCCCCTATGGTTGCTGGGAATGCTGAGACTGGCCAGAGCTGGAGGACTTCAGGCTAGGCTGAGGCGTCCCTTGTTTAGGTACAGCCCAATGATGGGCAGGAGATGAATGAAACTTTCTTTTTTTAGGGAAAGAAGGTTTGGTAGGACATTTCCTACCCCTTGAAGAAGGAGGTGGCTTAGAATGGTCTTTCGTGGAAGGAGAGTCAGTGGAGCATTGAGCAACCTGACGTAAAGCCTCCTTATTGAAGAGACCTTCTCCTGTATAAGGAGAATGAGCCAGTATAGTTTGTGCCCATCTGCTCAAGTCTGAAGCTTCAAGCCAGGCTCTGCGACGTGCTGCTAACGGACTCAAAAGAGTCTATAGAAGCACGAGAAAGGAACCAGGATATATTCCGGCTGTGATTGATGAGCAAGGAATAATCAGTAGCCTTGGGCTCTGGTAAAAAAAAGGGGTCAAAAGAGATAATTTCTCTGTGACTTCCTGGAGTGTTAGACTCATGTGAAAAATATATGAAAGAATTCTGGAGGCCAGCATAGAGTTTTGGAAGGCTTGACGACCAAAAGCATCGAGTGTCCTTGAAGAACGACCCGGCGGATAAGAAGAATGCTTCTTCTTGCTCTTAACTTTCTTCAGTGCCGATTCCACTACAAGGGAACGATGAGAAAGTTGAGGCTTTTGAAACCCTGGAGAGGGTGGCACCCGGTACCGAACCTCAATGTCTGTAGAAAGTAGAGGAAGTCGTAAGGGCGATTTCCAGACCCTCAGAAGGAGATCCTGCAGAGCAGGATGCAAAGGAAGCTTGATATTTTCCATTTGTGCCGCTGAGCCATGAGTAGGATCACAACCAGGAATAGAGATATTGAGAAAGGTTGCCATATCCAGGAGAAAAGCCTGAAAAGACTGATCTCCTATGGCAGAGGTGTCCAAACCTGTCCTGGAGGGCCACAATCCTGCCAGGTTTTGGGATAGCCCTAATGAATATGCATGAGATATATATGCATTAGAGATATCCTGCCAACCTGACTGGTTTGTGGCCCTCCAGGACTGGATTTGGAGACCCCTGCTTTACACCTCTGTCATTTAAGATGGTGAGTGGGCAAGGTACAGATGTCCTAGACATCAAAAGGGTAGCTAGAATGTGTCACATTCATCCTCGATTCTCACCACCACCAAAAAGATGTCTAATGGACAATATTTTGGTGGTGGTGAGAAGTGAGGAGGAATGTGACACATTCTAGCTACCCTTTTGATGTCTAGGACATCTGTACCTTGCCCACTCACCATCTTAAATGACAGAGGTGTAAAGCAGGGGTCTCCAAATCCAGTCCTGGAGGGCCACAAACCAGTCAGGTTGGCAGGATATCTCTAATGCATATATATCTCATGCATATTCATTAGGGCTATCCCAAAACCTGGCAGGATTGTGGCCCTCCAGGACAGGTTTGGACACCTCTGTCCTATGGGAACTATTCCTGGTAAGGCTAAAGAAAGAGCTTGAGCACCAGAGGACGTAGAGGGTACTGCATTAATGTCAGGTATCGGTTCCAAACTAGGCATCGGTGCAAGAACAGGCATTGACATCGATACTGATACAGGATCAGTAGGTGAAGTTGCCATCGGGGACTGCTGCAGTGGTACCGAGATCATGAGGGAGTTATGGCTAGGATCTTCGGAACTGCCCATCTGGAAACGACAGGAGTCGGTTCCGGGACGCGTCGGTACCCAGTCCTCGAGACTAGATATCGATTCAAGACTCGGCATCGAAGAAAGCGAGACTATCGATGTATGTCGCGAGGGTTCCGATGTCGGTGGCGATATCGGCGATGCCGATACCACTAAGGCAGCCTGGGTTACATCGATCGGTACCGACGGTACCGAGGATACCCGATAACCCCCCCTTGCCAAGGGTAAGGCGGTCCACCTCGATGTCGATGCCAGGGTATCGGAACCGATCGATGCCGGTACTGTCCCGGAGCATGGCTGAGATTGAGAGACGTCAATGCGGTGCGTATCGATCGGTCCCGAAGGTACCGAGGATGCCCGATGACGATCCCTGGTGAAGAGTGGAACACTCGATACCGGTGTCGATGCCGGAGGCTCGGTACCGCTCGAAGCGGATACCACCCCCGCGCATGGCTCAGGTATGTTCTGTGAGGGATGAGCCCCAGGAAGAACCTGAAACCCCTTTAACGCTTTAGAGCCCGAAGACTCCCGCAGGGGTAATGCCAATGGATTCTTGAGGGTAAGACCGGAGCCGTCACCATGCTGGGCATGGGACATACCACTCAAGCATTGACTAGTCTCAACAGACTGTTTGTGGGTTACCTGATCCTGTGAAGTAGAGAAACCGGGTACCCTCACTGCCGAGGAAAAAACGGTATCGAGGGAAACTCTAAAAACTGAAGGTTTCCTCACAAAATGATCCCCTGACAAGTCAGGGGAAAAAGGGTCAGGACCCACACAGTTGAGACACCAACTATTGGTGTCTAAAAAGAAACAGGTGTTTCTACATCGAATGCACTTCTTAGGAAAAGAAGGCTCCATAATGAAAAGGCCTAGTAGGCCCAAAAGGTTAAGGCAAAAAACTGAAGAAAAAGTTTCTCAGAATTTAGTCAAAAGTCCACCGGCGGTACCGGTGGGAGCGGGAAATACAGTCGCGACCACAAGAAAACAAAAAACTAAAGTAATTGAAGTAATTAAAAAGAAAGGTTTCTGCGGTGACAGGAGGACGTCCTGCCGGCTCCGCGGAAAAACGAAAAACTGAAGAGAGGCTGTGGAGAAGGCGGGAAGTCACTGCGCAGGCGCGAGGGATGCTGCCAAAAGCTTTCCGATTGGAAGCTGGGCAGCATTCCCGTGCAGGCTCCGTCGGTACCGACGTACCCATATGTGAAGACTCATTCCTGCTTGTTCCTAGAGATAGAAGCAACAAGCAGTCAAGAAATCAGACGACGTATTGCTCTTGGCAGAATGGCTATGAAAGACCTAGATAAGATTCTTAAGAGCAGAGACGTCTCTCGCCATACAAAGATTCGACTTGTTCAAGCCATGGTATTTTCAACAACATCATATGGATGTGAAAGCTGGACAGTGAAAAAGATAGGAAGAAAATGGTGAAATTAGGTCTTACCTGCTAATTACCTTTCTTTGAGCTCTCTTCGGGCCAGTCCAGGGAAGGTAGGGTTGTCAATCCCCTTTAGCAGCTGAGGACTGAAAAACTTTAAAAACTTGCTGACAGGTTAAGCCACTCCCCCTGACGTCAGTGTACCAGTCTTCTCTTGACAAAGCAGCAAAAAAGCAACCTAACAAGGGATAAGACTCTACATTCCCTAGCACCGAACAACGCAATATAACGCCAAACATGGCTCAGGCGGACAGAAAAAAATCCCCCTGTCTATTATTTCCTCATTTATGTATTTAGTTTTTTTTTTTTTTTTTTGGAATATACTAAAGCCGAAGGAACCTATGCTCCCTCGGAGAAGTCTAAGGAGCACCCAAGTCCCGTCTACCCAGCAAGGTGATTCGCTGTTCCTCTTAGGCACCGGTAGCCGGACAGACAAAGACGACAAAGTAAAAGGGTGGGCCCTGGACTGGCCCGGAGAGAGCTCAAGGAAAGGTAATTAGCAGGTAAGACCTAATTTCACCTTCCTTATCGCTTCTCCGGGCCAGTCCAGGGAAGATAGGGCAGTACCAAAGCAGTACCTAAACTCGGGAGGGCCCCGCAAAACCTGCTATCAACGCAGAAGCCCCCACCTTTGCATCATCCCTGGCGTGAACATCCAACCTGTAATGTCTGGCAAAGGTATGGAGAGAGGACCAAATCGCCGCTCTGCAAATATCAACCAGAGGAACAACTGCATACTCCGCCCAGGAGGCCGCCTGAGCACGAGTGGAGTGGGCTTTAAGTCCCGGAGGCGGTACCTTCCCTCCAGCCTCGTAAGCCGCCACGATGGCGTGCTTCACCCAGCGAGAAATGGAAGACTTCGACGCCGCTTGCCCCTTTCTAGATTCCGCAAACAGCACAAACAACCTATCTGATTTACGAAAAGATTTGGTGACCTGCAAGTAATCTTTCAAGACACGTCCCAGATCCAAACTGTGGAGAACCCGATCTATCGGCGAATCCGAAAGGTCGGAGAAAATGGGCAACGCCACGGACTGATTAACATGGAATGCGGAAACTACCTTAGGCAGAAAACGAAGGAACAGTACGCAACAGCACCTTTTCCGGCAAGAATTGAAGGTAGGGCTCTCGACAGGAAAAGCGCCTGCAAATCAGAAATTCTCCTTGCCGAACACAAGGCTACGAGAAAAGCCATCTTCCAGGAGAATTCCTTCAAACGCTTCGACGAAGCCGAGGCAAACGGCTGACGTGCTAGCGCTTCCAAGACCACATTCAAATCCCAAGACGGCACCACGTGGCGCAAAGGAGGTCGAATGAGCCGGGCCGCACAAAAAAAACGTTGCACATCTCGATGCACCGAGAGACGGCGACTCTGCACCGGCCCCCTGAAGCAAGAGAGGGCGGCCAAATGCACTTTCAACGTGCTGAGTGCCAATCCCTTATCCAAGCCGTCTTGGAGAAACAAAAGTAGTTGCGGCAGAGCGGTGGACATAGGCCGAAAACCTCGCTGCACGCACCAATCCTCGAAGACTCGCCAGATTCGAACGTACGCTAGCGAAGTGGCAGACCGTTTGGAACGTAAGAGTAGCCACCACGGAATCTGAGTAACCTTTACGTCTCAGGCGACTCCCTTCAAGAGCCAGGCCGTAAGCAAGAAGCGATCGACCTGAGGCATAAGAACCGGACCCTGATTCAGGAGATTGACTCGGACCGGGAGGCGCCAAGGAGAATCTATCAAAAGTCGCACCAGATCGGCATACCAAGGACGTCGAGGCCAATCCGGCGCAATCAGAATCACCGCGCCAGGGTGCCTGGCTATGCGCTGAATGATCCGACCCAGCATCGGCCACGGAAGAAACACGTACAGGAGCGCGGCGGAAGGCCAGGGCTGAACCAACGCATCTAAATCTTCCGACATGCGCTCCCTGCGCCTGCTGAAAAACCGAGTCGCTTTGGCATTGGCGAAGGTAGCCATAAGATCCATCACCGGCTGCCCCCACCGAAGGGTAAGGTCGTGAAACACTGCCGTGTTCAACTCCCACTCTCCGGGATCGAGGACATTGCGACTCAGAAAATCGGCTTGCACGTTGTCCTTGCCTGCCACGTGCGCCGCCGATAAAGCTACCAGATGACTCTCCGCCCAAATCATTAATTCCTGACATTCGGCGAGCAAGGGAGCACACCTTGTGCCCCCCTGTCGGTTGATGTAGGCGACCGTCACCGCATTGTCAGAAAAAACCCGGACCGCTGTCCCCTCTACCAAGGGTGCGAAATGAAGGAGCGCGAGCCGCACTGCTCGGAGCTCCAAGCGATTGATCGACCACAAACTCTCCTCTTCGAACCACGACCCCTGTGTAATCTGAGACAGACAGTGAGCTCCCCAGCCCGAGAGACTGGCGTCTGTGGTCACTAGCACCCATGCCGGATCCAGCAAGGGAACCCCCACTCGCAGATGCATGGGATCCATCCACCAGACCAGACTTTGACGTACGAGCTCCAGACAGACCAGGCTCAGGGAGAGAGGATGAAGCTGAGGGGACCACCTGGAGAGTAACGCCTGTTGCAGAGGTCTCATATGTGCTTTGGCCCACGGGACAAGATCCAGGGCTGCCGCCATGGACCCAAAGAGTTGTAAAATAGGTCCATGCCGAAGGAGCGGGAATCTGCAAAAAAACTCGCACTTGCCCCAAAATCTTTAGCACCCTGCTTTCGGGTAAAAAAACCGATCCTCTCGCCGTGTCGAAGGCGGCTCCGAGATAAGTAAGTTGTTGCACCGGTTGCAAGCGACTCTTTGCTTGGTTGATAACCCAACCCAGCTGCTCCAGAAGCTGAACCACGCGAGCAGTCGCCGCGACTGAAGCCGAGAGGGATTATGCCCTGATCAGCCAATCGTCGAGATACGGATGCACCCGAATCCCTTCCTTTCGCAGGGCTGCCGCCATGACCACCATCACTTTTGTGAAGGTTCGAGGAGCCGTCACCAGACCGAAGGGCAACGCTCAAAACTGGAAATGACCCAAAGGAAGGGCAAATCTCAAAAATCGTTGGTGATCTGGCCTGATGGGTATGTGCAGATAAGCCTCCGTGAGATCTATGGCCTTAAGGAATTCCCCCGGCTGCACCGCTCGAATAACGGACCGCAGAGTCTCCATCCGAAAATGGGGAACTCGTAAGGCACGGTTTACATGCTTGAGATCCAGAACTGGTCGAAAGGAACCTTCCTTTTTGGGCACCACAAAATAAATCGAGTACCGAACGAAGCCATACTGGTCGCAAGGAACCGGAACCACTGCCTTCAGCTGTAACAGCCGCGCCAGCGTGTCGGCAACTATTTTCCTCTTCGGATCGCAAGCACAAGGGGACATCACAAAAGCGTCTGTCAAGTGGTGATCGAAATCCAGTGCATAACCTTTCTGAATGATTTCTAACACCCATTTGTCCGAGGTTATTGCGGTCCAGGCCGATAAAAAGCTTTGTAGTCGCCCTCCTACAGGAACTGGGGCCTGGACCAGCAAACCTTCATTGCGGTTTCTTCGCAGAGGTTTGCTGGGCGCTAAAATAGGTTCTTCCGTAGCCTCTAGCGCCGCAAAAGGACTGACCGCAGGACCCGAAACGGGCTCTGGGATAGGGAGCAAAGCGAGCCCCTCGAAACTGACGAAAATCTCTAACTTGGCCTCGTTGCCCTGCTCCCCCTCTAGCCGCCTTAGGACAATTCTCCAGCAATCGACCCACCTTGGAGTCCCCTAGGTCCTTTACAATTTTCACCAAGGCCTCTCCAAACAGCAACTTCCCCTTATAGGGTAGTTTGCTGAGTCTCGACTTGGACAAAACGTCGGCAGCCCAAGAATGCAACCAAAGAAAACGTCAGGCCGCCAAAAGCGATGCCATAGACTTTGCAGCAACCCTTACTAAATCATAGAAGGCATCCGCTAGATAAGCCGCCGCAGACTCCAATTTAGCTCCCTCCGGAGAAGAAGCAGCTGTCGACTCCGTAGAGGTATCTCCCTGAATCCAACGGATGGAAGCTCTGGACACATACGCTCCACAAGTGGAAGCCTGCAGAGCAAGGGTGCTAGAATCAAAAGCTTGCTTGAGGAGAACCTCAAGCTTCCGATCCTGTAGATCCTTAAGAGCCGCTGCCCCCTCTACTGGAATGGTAGTTTTCTTAGTGACTGCGGACACTAAAGCATCAACCTTAGGCATCTTTAAGAGCTCTTTCTCCTCTTGAGGCACCGGGTAAAGACGAGCCAGGGCGCGACTACCCCGCAGCGAGGCCTCCGGGCACTCCCATTCAGATTCAATCATCTGCTTTATGACGCGGTGCACCGGAAAACAACGTTGCTCAGACTTAAAACCCTGCAACAGCGGATCTTCTAGCGATTCCTGAGAGACAGAAGAAAGAAGATTCAAAGCAGCTAAAGACTGAGAGATAAGCGCTCCCAGCTCCTCCTTCCGAAATACCCTAAAAACATTAGGATCGTCACCAGGAGCGATCTCTCCTTCCTCAAGCTCATCTGAGCCCACGTCTAAGCTTGGTTCAGAGAAGAGCTCTCCTTCCTCTAAAATGAGATTGTCAGTGACCAATGGCTCTACCGGGTCCAATCCGGACTGAGCCTGTATCCCTGACTGGGAAGTACCTTCTCCAGGGTCTATCGCCTCTCGCGCTGGCTGACCGAGCTCCAAGGAACCAGAACCAGGAGAGTCGGACTGAGAGGCTTTCAATAAAAAGGCATTATGGAGTGCTAAAATAAATTCGGGAGAAAAAAAGGCCGACAGCCCTTCCTGAGCATCAGGAAGCTTCGGCAACATCTTAGGGAGCGACAGAGTTTCCTTAGAGAACTTTGATTTGCGCTTCCCCGGCTTGTGATGGCCCGCGGGAGAAACGGACGGCTCACTCAAAATGGCTGCCGTTCTCGCTCTCCGAATCTGTAGAGAGCTTACCCTCCATGTGAGAACTGCCGGGAAGCAAGCCACTCGGGCGCGAAACACAGCCCGATCGAAAAACTGACCCCCCAAAACAAAAGAACAAAACAATCGCACCGGAGCCCGAAGGCGGAGAACCGTTTGCTGCCGCGAAACTGTCCAAACCGGCTAGCCTTGCCTCCAAGACACAGCTCTCACCTGACCTGAGCGCCGCAGCACAGCCTCGCCGTTTCTCGTCCACGCTGCTAGCGGGAAGAGCGGCAACGCGGTCACCTTTTGAGGTAGAGGGTAACTGGGGCTCCCAGGACCAATCTACTGACGATAGCGAGACCCTCTAGAGAAGGCAGGCTCTACACTTCTCCGCCGCCGAGGATAAGCAGGCAGGGGTCGTCGACTATGTCTCCCGGAGGACAAATAGAAATTTACAATTTGTCGGCCCAACTGATGTGCAAACAGCACAGTGGAATATAGCGCCTTATCAGCCCCGCTAGAGCTAAAAAGCTATAAGTGAGGGAGACGAAAATAAGAAATTTTAGCAATGCTGTAGCAGGAGACTGTCAGCATCAATCCTCTTCAGCTGCTGAGGACTGAAAGACTGGTACACTGACGTCAGGGGGAGTGGCTTAACCTGTCAGCAAGTTTTAAAGTTTTTCAGTCCTCAGCTGCTAAAGGGGATCGACAACCCTACCTTCCCTGGACTGGCCCGGAGAAGCGATAAGGAATGATGCCTTTGAATTATGGTGCTGGCGGCGAATACTGTGTATATCATGGACTGCCCGAAGAACAAACCAGTCGGTACTAGAGGAGATCAAACCTAAGCTTTCTTTAGAAGCTCAGATGACAAGACTTCGACTTTCATACTTTGGACACATCATGCGAAGAGAGAGATCATTAGAGAAAGACATCAAGCTTGGCAAGATAGAAGGTCAACGCAAAAGAGGAAGGCCAGCAATGAGATGGATCAATACAATAAAAGCAGCTACGGGTACCAGTCTGTCAACAATGAGCCGCCTGACTCAAGACCGAACACAATTTAGGATAGCTATCCATAGGGTTGCCATGAGTCAACTCCGACTCGACGGCACTTAACAACAAGGCCTTACACTGGTTTCCCATTCAGCATCACATACACAAAGATACATTTGCTTATTTCTCATGCTTTGCAAGGATGACCATCCATCACCCCCCACCCCCCTCCCTGGAGTTACTTATTTGACTTATGCATAATCTTTGCTCTACTGACACCAGCTAGTTAGTCCTTTTGGTAAAGTCAGCCAAGTTAGCAGACTCTTGAATCTGCCTTTTCAGTAGTAGGACCTATACTTTGGAGCACTCTTCCATCTCGATTAAGACCAATTAGACTGCGTTGTGGAGAAAGTTGAAAATAATGTTTATGCAGGTCAAATGGAGGTCCTTGCTATTTCATGATTATAGCTAGGTTGGGTTTTGGGAGATTTTTGCAGTCCTAAGTAAGTTTTTAACTTTGTTTTTCCTGTTTATTTCTTATCTGTTAAATGAGTTATGATTTGTGTTTTGTATTTGCTGTTAGGTTATTGCTCATTGATTTGTGTTTTGCATTGTATGTACGTTTTTACTGCATTCCACCTCAAACACTGCTTAGACAGACTAATTTTTTTTTAAATTAACAAACCAGTGAATTTGGCAAGAGGAAAAAATACTGATACTGTTGGGGGAAGAGGCCAATTGAAGAATCCCTCCTTTCAGCAAAGGCATTACAGATCACAAGCAAACTAGATTACATGGGTTAAGGAGCTTGAAGATTATCTTGTCCTTCCAATGCACCCCTGTCTCTAATGATGCCTCGGAAGTCATCAGAAGAGACAGAGAATGGAATGTAACAAAAATTAGATTATAAAACTAACTTGAACTGAAAAACCTGATTATCCCTTAGGAAGGCTGGATGACTATGAACATATGAACTCATTATTGTCAATATTATTAACTAATTACCATGAGTTCCAGGTCAAGCTTCCAGAGTGTAAGGAGGGGGAGAGATCTGCCCCTTTTCTCCAGGTCTGGCCCCAGCTTGCTCTGGCAGAACCCTGCCTCATGGTCTAAGCATACCCATGCTTTCTGCACTTTAATTCTCAGGCTGAGCTCGGTGGGGTGCAACAGTAGAAAGGGACTGAATTGCTCCTTGGGAAGAATAACTTCATGCAAGCATCACTAAGTAAAGCATTAGAGGATAGCAAAAGAAACCTTCTTGGAGTGGCAGCTCTTCCCTGTCAACTATTAAACATGAGGTGGCAAATCTCGGGGGATAAACTAGGCTATAAGCGAGATATACAGTGAAATATTTACACTAAAGCAAGCCAAAAGGCGGCAAAGCTGTAGAAAAAGAGTCTGAGTGACTGACTCCATTTTGATCCTGCTTGTCAAATACTGGGTGCACTTAGAATATCCTTGCAGCCACCCCCAGAGTGGATGACCTCTTGACAGGAGAGAAGAATTAGCAAGAGAGGAAAAAAAGAGTTGAAGAGCATATAAGAGAGCAGCCAGGGAAGCATAGAGAGGGGTAGAGAAGAGACACCCCCATCCCACCCCTCCCACTATGATTACATGCATCAAACACAGCAGATGGTTATACAGAAGCTGCTGTTACTCCTACACAAACTCCTCCAGAAAGCATGGCAGTGCGTTGTGCTCAGAACAGGGTAAAAATACCTTCACTGCAGGCGTGAGGCACAAGAATACCCGTGCATGCTCATCTCAGCTTTTATAGCTAAAAGCTGTTCTCTATTTTAGCCTCTCATGAAAGCTGATTTTCTGATGACATGGAAAAGAAATAAAGTGAACTGTCAACAGACATCACATTTGCAGCACCGATTTTGTCTTTTAAACATTCTCAGCTCTTTTACAGAAATCTATTTCTATTTTTAAATGGAATTATATCCCCCAGTGGGCAACAAACTCCATTTTGTGTCAGCTTACAAAAAGCATTTAGGAAGCCCTAAGAGGTAGTGCTCTACAGACTCCTGGATTCCCTTCCCACTCAGCCTCCCGCCCCCTCAGAGCACCAAGCACTGATCTTGCACTGTCACCTAGTAGCCATCATTCATACAGCATTAGAAATAGCTCTCAGATGAGCTGGACACTGCTTTGAGACAAGAGGAGGGGGGAAGGCAGATGAAATAGGGGTGTAAACACATTCAGATAAACCAAGTCCAATGCCAGTACTCTTAGTGAAGAGTGCGTTACAGTCCTCTTATGAATTAAGCGGGTATTTATATAAAAGCTGAATCCCCTGACAAGCCTTCAAACAATCAGAACAGAATTAGTATCACCCTTGTTCCATAACAGTCAAGCAAACTGAGGCACAAGGAGATTTAAGAGAACAAATTTTAAAGCTATTTGTGTGACTAATGCAGTGCCTGATGTGCCAAATTAGGCAGTTATAAAAGTGCACGTCTGATACAGAAACACAGAAACATGACGGTTGATAAAGACCATACGGCCTTTCCAGTCTGCCCTTCCATGCCAACCACTAAGTTCTACAGTGTGAAAGTTATGTGTGGATAACCTGTAGAATTATAACTTAACCTGGACTTCTGATGGAAGGAAAGGGCAGGGGAGGGGAATGGAGAAGAAGGAAAGCTTTTATTTAAACCGTTTTTTATACCGCTTTATCATTTCAAAGCGGTTTACATTGTAACTTAAACTTGGTAAACATACATTAAACAGGGACATTTTACACATACACCTGTATTTTTCAAAAGTATGTATGTACCTTCAAAATTCACTGGTACCTGCAGGTACCTGCACAGGGAAAAGCATGCGTATATTTATGTGCAGACTTAAAGTTACACCCAAGGAGGCAGAATTCAAAGATAAAAGCTTTTTCTGTAAATATCCATTTTTGAAAAAACACAAACCTTACCCTGCCCCTTCTAATCCCCCTCCCCCTGGATTACGGAGTTGCCAGGTTACCCACTTCCAGGCATGAGACTTTCTGGACCAGTTCTGGTTTTAAATTTGCATTTCAATGCAGTATGGTATTTGTAGTCCCTGATTTCACCCATTGGAATCAGTGCTGTAGGTCCCATAATGCACCAGAATGAGATTGTCAGAAATACAGGACTGGCTTAAAATCTCACACTTGGAACTGGGTAACTTGGCAACTCTGAGATTAAGTATGAAAAGAATATATGGATTTACTAGCATGGAATAAAAAGATGGGGGGGGGGGTGTCAAAGTACACAGTGAGATTTAATCTTGAAATCCCTGTATTTGACCTGTACCTCCTTCCATGCAGATGCAAAAATTTGCGAATACTTCTGCACCTACATCATGTACTAAATGCATTTTCAAAGGGAAACACCACAAGAAATCCGAAAAGAAGCTTGCAGTCCCGCAGATACAAATTGCATAGAATACTGCAATCCCCTCTGTGCCACGGTCAGTGCTCCCATGACTTTACCAGGATTACACAGAGAATCCTCGGCAGAGTCAGGATTAGAACCAAGACACGAGGACAAAAAGTGATTAGTAAATAAAAGGGATACAAACTCGGCACTGCAGCTAAAATTTGAAAATGTGGTGTTCCTGACTTAGTGCCAGTGCACCCACAGGACATAGCAAGTTTTCCCAGGGCTTGTGATCAATATACAGAATGAAGATGGGTGAAAGGCGACAGCCCTCTCTCTGCTGCTACACCCCCCCCCCCACCCCACCCCCCCTCTCCCCGCAGGCTCTATAAAGTGAGCCTTGGAGACTTTCCCTAGGACAAAACTATTTGGTGCAGACGTGCTGTAACTACCTAAATAGTTTACAGGTGGAGGTTACAGAATTATTGCAAAGTCAGAGTGAGTGATGAATCAAGCTAGCAGCTGCAATTTTACAGCATCCCTCACACTCCATCTCTCACCCTCAGCCAACTAGCAGCAGAGACAAAAGACCAGATATAAGGCTGGAAGTTACTGATGCAGTCCCTCCCCTTCTCTTCTAGCCCCTATCAGAATGACAAACCTTTACCTGTGCAGTTCCCCACATAGCACTACATAAACCTTACCCAGAAGTTCTCAGCAAAGGAAGACATCTTGAAGGTGTCCACTGATGGTGTGCGGAGGAAGCGTGCTGGGTTCAGCTACTGGAATGCTGCAAACAGAGTCATACTGTAAGAAACACTCAAGGGCAGCCCTTTCCGGCATCAGCAGGCGAGACAGTTGTCATAAGCCAGTGGTGTAGCCAAACTTGGGCCCAGGCCAATCATTTTGGTGTCAGACCCACCCAGAACAGTTGAATGAGAAGAGAACTGCAAGTAGTAACATTTGCACTGCCTTGTGCTCACCCATATTAAAACACAGGCCTCACCAAAAAAATCCATCCCGGCTACACCACTGCGATGAGCTAAAGTAGATACTGGCAGATGTAATGTAGTGTGGCAGGGACCATGATGGTAGGCAGCACCGGAAAGAGATGAGAAAACCATGGAGCCTGCGGCCCATTGATGAAGGCACAAGCACAAAACTACCCAGGCACCATTTTTCAGGGCTGACAAGTCAACAGGCCTCAGAATGCTGTACACCAAACATCAGAGACCAGGGCAAAAATCTGCTTAAGTACCTCACACCTGCTTTACAGCCTTCCCTCCTATTTCAGTAGTGAAACTCCCCTCTCCCCCCCCCCCATACACACACAGCCAGCTCAGCCAAAGGACTCCTGTTATTCTAATACAGAGACCCACCTACACTTCCCTACCCAATGCACAACCGTCCTGTCTTGCATCGCCCCCTGCTAACCAGTACTCAGCTGCTCCCTGTATAACTGTGGGGGAGGGGGGGGGTGGTGGGAGTATTCCAACCATGTTACTCTAGAGGAGAATGCTCACGTTTCTCTTCTGCTACCCTTCCCAGGTCAGTTTCTTTTTCTCTACACAACATATACTATAATGCTCTCATAA
Source organism: Ichthyophis bannanicus (assembly GCA_033557465.1). Taxonomy (NCBI): domain Eukaryota; kingdom Metazoa; phylum Chordata; class Amphibia; order Gymnophiona; family Ichthyophiidae; genus Ichthyophis; species Ichthyophis bannanicus. The sequence continues at coordinate 305,206,290 of CM066039.1, forward strand.
ACCAGGAGACATCTTCCACAGCTCCCTTTCTACCTCCTGCTGACCTGGTCAGAGCTCTGCCACCAGCTTGGTCCACCATGTTCTCCAGAACTCACCAGGAACTGCTGTCTGCTAGGCTGTCTTGATCTCATCTTCTCCCCTCCCAACTGCTGGAGCTTCACTGCCACCTCCCTGGAGACAGCAGAAACAAGAGAAGAGAGGGGGGGGGGGGGTCAGATAAGGAGAGGCCAGAAAGCAAGAGCTGTTGTTCCTAGCAAGCAATTCTGGTGGAATGCTTCTACCACCCAGACGGCCATTGAACAGAAGGCAGCACAGAGCCCACACTGCAAGAGGCGGAGAGCTGTATTATCTATAGGCAGTGTAATTAAGAAAAATTAATCTAGGAGAGAGAGAGAGAGAGAGATACTTAGCAGTGGAGCTTAAATTTTCATTGTACTCCAGCTCTGGTTTTCCAGCCTAATTCCAACCTCTCCAAAATATTCGGGCACAGGGAATTTCTTAATTCAGGAACACAGTAATGATAAACAACTGTAGATAAAGTGTAGTTATTCACCTGTAACAGGCGATCTCCGGGAACAGCAGGAATCAGTCTTCACATCTGGGTGACATCGGCACCGGACAGAGTCCACCACGGGAACACTCCCCAGTATCCAATAGGAATGCTTTGGGGAGCGTTGCTCCATGCATGTGTGCTTGCCTTCTCGCCTTCCCTCCTGGTCTCCTTAGGTGAATAGCGGAGAAAATGAGAAAAAAAAAAGAGTTACCAGGTTTAAAGGGACAACTTGAAGGGGAGTTTGGTGGGTTGTGAAGCTCGATTCCTGCTGTTCCCGGAGATCACCTGCTACAGGTGAGTAACTACACTATCTCCAGAAACAAGCAGGAAGTCAGCCTTCACATCTGGAACTCCCTAGCCCAAGACAACCGAGCAAGAGAAAGGGTCCCGGCGCAGCCAGTGGTTGCAGCAGGGATCCAACAGCCAGCCTGTTTGAAGCTCTCCTCGTGAGGTATTTGGTTGGGCAGTGGGCAAATTGTCTAGATTTGAAAAAGGTTACATAGAACAGATTGTCCAAATTGAGCATCACTTCTGGAGTCTTATCCAGGCTGCTTGGCAGATTTCCAAAATAGAGACAGAATGGAGATTAGCCACAGTGGCAACCATGGCTCAGACATTATGGGCTGAGATATCTTATGCTTATTCGCAAGCTGGGCTATGTGATATGAAATCCAGGTTGAGAGTGTCCTCTTGAAAACTGTCATCTAGGGTTGCCTTTGGTCAAAGGAGACAAAGTGAGAGGACCGACGATGACTTAGTGAGGTCAAGGTAGGAAATCAACGCTCTTTTACAATTACGAGTGTGCAACTTCACCTCAGCAGAGGAGCTGCGAGGCTTAGGAAAGAAAGATGGCAGTGAGAAAGACTGTTCAAATGGAAGGAAGTGACACCTTTGGTAAGAACTTAGGATATTTCTGGAAGATAACCTTAACATGGTGGAATCTGGTATATGGAGCATAGTCTACCAGAGCCTGGAGCTCACTAACTCTGCAGGCTGAAGTTACCGCTACCAGGAAGGAGGACTTTCCATGTTAGTAACTTTAAATAATCCAATGCTAGAGGCTCAAAGGGGCTGCACATGAGCTGTGCAAAAACATTTAAATCCCACGCTGTGAGTGGGTGGATGGAGAGGCAGCTTGGTTAAGAGCAGACCCGGCATGAATCTGGCCACTAAGGGGTGCACCAAGATAGGACAATTCTCTGAGGTATGGTGAGAAGCAGCAATGGTTCATAAATGTACTCGTACGGAGCTGGTCTTAAGACCTGAGGACGACAAATGGAGCAGGTATTGGAGAAGCTCCGGAACTGGACAAATGAAAGGATCTAATGTTCTCTGCGAACACCACAGCAAGAATCTGCGCCACTTGAAAGCATAAGACCATCTGGTTGGATCTTTCCTGGAAGATGATAGGACTTCAAGAGGATGATTTACATGTTCTAAGTGTGAGAGGACAAAGCACTCAGCAGCCAGGCCATCAAGCGAAGAGTTTGGAGGATGGGGTACAGGAGGGTCCCCTGCTTGTGAGTGAAGAGGCTGGATGCACAACCCAGCCTGAGAGGAGGCGCTTGAGAAAGTTGAAGCAGCAGAGGAAGCCAAGGTTGTCTGGGCCAGTAAGCAGCAATGAGGATCATTGTTCCCCTGTCAGCTCGGAGATTGAATAATGTTTTTTGCAATAAGGGGGGAGAGGAGGAGGAAAAGCATAGAGCAGATCCTGTCCCCAGTGGAGAAGAAAAGAATCAGAGCTTTCTCTGCCAGGAGACGAAATCCTGGAGCAAAAGAGAAGAAAGTAGCAGCGTCCCCCACAGGTGGAAAAGTATTGTGCCACCTGATGCTTTAGCCTCCACTCATGCAGATGAAGAATTCGGCTTAGCCTGTCGGCTAACTGATTCGCTGGTCCTGGAAAATATACTGCATGAAGGTGAATTCCCCGAGAGATCACCCAGTTTCATAGGCATATCGCCTCTCTGCATAAGGGGAGAGAGAGTCTTTTCCTCCCTGTTTGTTGACACAGAACATGGCCACTTGGTTGTCTGTCCGGATGAGGCCCAAGTAGACCCCCAGGTGGGGAGAGAAGATGCGGATGGCGCTGAAGACTGCCCTGAGCTCCAGGAGATTGATGTAAATGGGGATATCCCAAGCAGACCACAGGCCTTGGGTTGTGAGGCAAATGAGGCATTCATAATCAGGGTACACTGCGGTGCAGACGTTTGAAAAAAAAGGTAACTCTATGACAAGGTTCTGTGGTGTGCACCACCACTGAAAGGATGTTCTCATCTGAGGAGAGATGGTGACGAGATCAGAAAGGTGGCCTGCATCCACTGTTGTGATGGAGTCCATTGTCCTACTCTCATGCTGAGATTGGCATGAGGTACAATAAGGACTGTCAAGGCCACGTGGCTTAGTAAGCATAGAAAGGTTCTGGCAGTTACTCATTTTTGCTGTTGGACCCAAGTGGCCAGGGTAGTTAGTCGGAGATGTCTGTTGTCTGGTAGGAAAGCTCATGCCTGGATTGTGTCCAGTCAAGATCCTATGAACTCTAGAGTTTGAGTTGGAACAAGGTGTGACTTTGGATAATTTATGAAGAAGTTTAAGTCCTGTAGGACATGGATGGCTTGCTGTAGGAAGACAGTGACTGCTTGAGCAGTATCTGCCCTTATCAACCATTTGTCTAAATAAGGAATCAGAAAGATCCTTGAAGTTCGAAGGTAGGCTGCGACGACAGCCAGACACTTTGTGAAGACTCTGGATGCCGAGGCTAGCCTGAAGGAAAGGACTCGATACTGATAATGATTGCTTTGAAACACAAATCTGATGAATTTTCTGTAGTTTGGGTGGATCAGAATGTGTGTAAAAGCATCCTTTAGATCCAAAGAGCATAGCCAATTGTTTGGTTGGTGGTATGGAATAAGGACACCCAGAGAAATAATCTTGAACTTTTCTTTGATAAGAAACTTATTGTGATTTTGGAGATCTAAGATAGGTCGATGGCCTCCCATCATCTTTGGGATTAGGAAGTATCAGGAGTAGAACCCTAGGCCAAGTCAAGATGGAGGAACCTCCACCATCATTCCCTGCGCAAGCAGATCTCCTGTTGAAGCAAGGTGTGATGGAGATCTAAGCTGGGCTGGGCCACAAAATGAGTAGGTGGAAGTTCTCTGAATTTTAACTGGAGTCCCTGACTGATTAGCTGTAAGGTCCAGGGTTCTGATGTTATGTTGACCCAGCAGTCTGCAAAATACACTAGTCTCCCTAGGATAAGCTGAGGAATGGGAAATCTTATGGGAAAATTGGCCATGCTCCTTAGGAGTCGTCAAAAATTGTATTGTTGAGTTGCAGATGCAGGTTGAGGTTTGGTAACCTTGAGTTTCCGAGGTTGCCTCAGCCTCGTCTTCTCTGCTGTTGCTGTGGAGCAGAGTAGGCAGAGTATCTATGGTAGGGTGGATAAAAATGTGTCTCTTCTTGGCATAGAATGGTTTCTTAGTAGCAGTCTTCTTTTTGGAAGAATCTGCTGTCTTCCTTGAAAGAAATGAACAACCTCACCATGTAGAAGCTATCTCCCCTGCCTTCTCTCTCCACCTCTGGCCAGATTTTCTACACTGCAGGGGGATGTTAATCAACTTATCCTGGACTCATTGTTCCAGGTCAGATGCCTGAAACCAGGCTGCCCTCCTAGCACTAAAGCAGGCCGCAGCAGCCCTGCTGTTGACTTTAAAAGCATCAAAATGCTGCCCTTGTCAAGAATTGTGATGTGTTCTGGGCATGCGTGACCAGAACCTGATGAAGTGCCTGTGTCAGAAGACAGCAGGGTGGTGAACTCATCCAGGTCCCTCGAGACATCTTTAAAGAACATATCCATATAGAGCATGTAGGAGTCAATTCTGGAGGCTAACATTGTTGCCTGGAAAGCTTTCCTTCCAAAGGCATTGAGGGTCCTTGCCTCTCTTCCAGGAGGCACGGAGGAGTGGTTCTTTTGGCTCTTAACCCTCCTCATGGCGGACTCTACCACCATAGAATGGTGAGGGAGTTGTGACTTTTGGAACCTAGGAAATGGAGGAACCCTGTAAAGGGTGTCAAGTCTCTTACTGACTGCAGGAGTTGATATGGGAGATTTCCACATCAGAGTCATTAAATTTTTAAGGATGTTATGCACCAGGAGGTTTGAAGCCTCCTTTAGTGCCAATGGATACTGAAGGATATCCAGCTCTTCAGTCCTTGGTTCCATCTTGGTAGCCACAGAAACTTCCAGAGCCACCGCCATATCCTTAATAAAATCCTGGAAGGATATGTCTTCGGACGGTACTGTTGTTGCTCATAGGGAGGTGATGAATCCGACTGTACGTCCCATTGTGGATTGGAACCGATGGATTCCTGGTCAGAGACCTCAGAGTCAGAGTCTGGCAGGAAATTGAAAGCCTCTATCCGGGCCTAGATACCTCCGATGTTTTGAGGATCAGAGGGCATCGGGCGAGGTGATATGGAAGACCTCAGTACCGGCTGCTCTGCAGAACGCTGCGAGGCAGGTGACGTCTATGAAACTGTACTGATAGTCTCATCTGTGCTGGAGGTATTGGTAACGGCTATAGTATACTTGATGTCTGTGCCACCACCCTAGGATTGCAGCGATGCTTCTCTCTATGGCGATGACGCACTCATCAAGCATTGGTACTGGGGAAGGAGTGGCTCTGGACACTATGGCCTGGACTACAACTCCTGATGCTGGTATCGGGGGCTCTGTTGAGGACTGAGCCTCAGGGGTATCCCCATGCCCCTGTAAGGTTTTGGAGGGCGAGACATCCCACCTGGGCTGTTTAGCTGGACGATCTGCATCAGAGTGGGGTGAACGTCTGTGTCGAATCCGGCGCTCGGTGTCCGATGCCAATCTCAAGGTCAATGAATGAGACTTCTATGCTGAAGTCAAGGTCTTCTTCATTTTATGTGCCAGTGACTCCAAGCGATGAATTTGCTTTTGTTTCAGTGGCAATGATAATCTGGAAGCATGGGATGATTTTGAAGTAGTTGACGCCCCTGAGGAGTGCACCAAAGGAGCTGAGTCTGTTGGAAACAGCTTAGCCTTCTGTTTGTCTTGTTCTTTCTCCCTCTGGAAGTCATGTGGCAACAGGAGAGAAGGGAATCCACATTGTGGTCTGGGTCTAAACATTTAAGGCACCAGTCATGCCAATCATTAATAGAGTACTTGAACACTTAGAGCATTTCTTGAAACCACTGCGGAGCTTCTCCATTTCTGGAAAAAGAAGGGAGGCAAAAATCAAACTGGGCAATGGCGCCCAAGTGAGTGTTAGGCCCAATGAAACTTTGAAGAAAAAAAATAAAGAAAAAATATATGGAAAAGAAAAACAGATACTGGAACCAGAATTGATGGGAAGTCAAGTCGGTCGACGGGAAGGCAAAAATATAAAAGTATTACAGAACTTTGAAGTCTCTTCATGCAGTGAACAAGGGACAAAGTCCTGACGACTCCGTGGAAAAAAAGATGACCGAGGAGACCAGGAAGGAAGGCAGCACACATGCGTGGAGCAACGCTCCCAAAAGCATTCCTATTGGATGCTGGTAAATGTTCCCATGTCGGGTTCTGTCGGTGCCAACGTCACCCAGATGTGAAGGCTGATTCCTGCTTGTTCCTGGAGATAAAACCAAAATGGCCCAACCAGTCTGTCCAGCAGAGACTTGGCTACTTATCGGTTTAAATGTATTTGTTTATTTATATAATCCTTAGAAACAAGCCTGTTGATCTAAGCAGTTACACCATAAAAACACAAAACATAAGTTACATTACAAACAGACAAAAACAAGTTATGCCAGATCAAGCTACAAACAGACAGACAGAGGAAGACAAGCCTCAGACCCATCAATTCATGAAAAAAAAAAGTGTGTCTCTAACTTAAAGTTAAGCTCTTGTCTTACTACAGGAAGCCCATTCCACAGCTCAATGGACAACAGAAAAATCCAGCCCAAAGCCTCACTATGCAAGGTCTGCACAGAAGGTACTAGAGCGTAGAACTTGCAATGGAGCCTACTGACACAAAGAACCTACCAAATAAACTCCAAATGTCAATATCAAAGATTTAACCTGAATCTGAGCTCTAATTGGTAACCACTGTAACCCTGTCAACAGCAGTCTAGCATTAAACCACTTCTTACTCCCCATCCTGCCCTGTCTGAAGCTTCTTTAAAACATTTCCACATATAAGAGCATTACAATAACATAAGGTACTAAGCACCCAGGAATAAGTCAGCTTGAATACCCCATGTATGCAAGAAACCACAGACCTGTTTCACTATTTTAATTATGTAGCAAGCACTATGCACTATTGATTGCATCTGTGAACAAAACACTGGTTTATCAACGGACTCAGAAATCACAAACCTCAGGATAAAATCACTTTAGATACACAGACTAAAATTCCCATATGGACCCCAACACCTAGCCTCCACCTCCCCTTTTCCCCACTCCCATCTAATCCATCATAGTACCTTTGCCTTTTAGGGTTGTAACTGCCACTTCATGCAAGTTCCCCCCCCCCCCACGCATGCTCTCATAGATCCACGGATTTTAGAATTGTACAGACCAGGAGTTGGAAATACAGGCAATTGCCTAGGCTGTCAAACACCCAGGCCAAAGAGGAGCCTGCCCTTGCTGACTTTAGGGTCACATGCATGTGTTCCTTAAGAGGTGCCACAGTGGCATTGTGGATTTGTGGACTCTAATGTTTTCCAATTCTTTTAGGATCACTAACAGTCCCGTCCCCCCCCCCCTGCTCTCCAAGATCTGGTCTTGCCTGCGAGTGCCAAAATCTTAAATCCAGCCCGAGTGCAAGCATAGCCTTCGTGCAAGTTACCTTTCCTCCCATGCTTTCTTACAGATTCATCAGTTTTAGGTTTTAACTGTTGCTCCATATGGATCACATCCCACCCACCATTCTCCTCTGCCTCTGCCTCTCCCTCTCCCCCCCCCCCCCCCCCCCCAATATGCTGCTTTGTCAAAATCCACTGGTTTTAGGGATGTAATTGCTGCTTTTTGCAAGTTACTCCAGTGCTTTATTTCTGTTCTCTTTCTGTCTCTACATCCTTCTCTGGGTGTGCATCACCCTCTCTGCAAGAAAATATTGTCTGATGCTAGTCATGAATTTACCCTTCTTAGAGCTTCATATACTGTAGTGGCCTCCTTCTAATGCTAGAGCTTCCTTTTTAGTGAAAGAGGTTCAAATTCTTGAGTGCTATTAATACCTTTCAGGTAGTTAAAGGTCTCCATCATAACCCCCATCTCTCTTCCCCTCTAGGATTTGCATATTTAGAGTCCCGAGCCTCATTTCTGATGCAGAACCTGCACCATTTTGCCTGTGCCTGCCTAACTACGTCGGTTGAAAGTTAGTTGTTCTTTCTCATTTGTTATGCATGATAGTAAGATAACATTCTTAAATAAAACAACAAAATAACTAAATTCTATATTTTTATGTAAGTCAGCTTTATTTGATATACCATCTGCTTTGGACAACGTTTGCTCATAAGGCAGTATATAAGTTTCTTAAGTAAATAAATAAAACATCAATGCTGGGGGAACTTGCCTCTTAGGGATATATTTAAGAATTAGGCAGAAGTACCATAAAGCCTGTTTTGTTGAACTGAAGAACACCCCCCCCCCTTTCCCTTTCCGAAGCTGCAGGACATTAAATCATTTGGCAAAATATATCCTGTTTAAAACCTTTCTAACTTAATCACCCTGCAGACGTTTTGCACTCTTTGGTCCAAATTAGGCAAGGGATAGAAAAGCAGAATTTATTCTTCACTCTCACTCACACCTCCAAAAGCTTCTGTTCATTTTTTTTTTTTGCAGTACAAAACAAAGTTAAAATGAACATCCAAGGCTTGAGAAGTAACTTCCTCTCTGCAGTAACTAGAGTAAACAAAAAGGCAAACTGAGTTGCAAGCCACAGAACAGCTGCACACAACTAATCTCTCATCCAAAATGTATTCTTTATCAGTTAATGGCCAGATCACAACACCCCTGTACTCAAACACTCCATAGGCGCAAGGTGGGAGATGAGGATCAACCCCAGACAAGAATGGGTCAGGAAAACTTCCAAAATGTTTCATCCATCCAGTGATGTCAAACTCCTATCCTCCCAATAACCGAACAGCCATTATGTGCAAATAATTCTCACAAGGTGTGGGGGGGGGGGGGGCGGCTATTTTAGAAGCATTCCCACGTGCGGGTTTGCTGACATGTGTAAATGCTATTTTAGAACTGGGCTTTTTCAGACTTGGGAATGCAACACATCCAGAGCCCCTGGGAGAGTGCAGGGGGGGGGAGATTTACAATAGAAAAGTGGATTTCCCATTTTATCTAAAGAATCCAGGTCTCAGATGACAGCATTTACACGTTCCCCTACGCAAAAAAGGGTCTGCTGACAGGTCAAGCTGCACATGCAGAGGTCAACCATGCCCTCATGAGTGCCCTGATCTGGCATTAAATACCCCCATCACAAACCCAATATGGCAGTCAGACCCCCTCCCCCCTCCCCACACAAAACCAATCCAACGTGGCATTGAACACCCCCCCTCCCTCGCCATCACCAACCCAGTCCAGCAAACCCCACAGAAATACCAGAGGGGGAGAGGTGTCACTGACAATCAGTGAGAGAGTAAGAGCGATGTCCAACTTGTCCCTGCTCTCATTGACTGCCAATGACCCCCCCCCCTCCCAGTAAGCCCAGGGTTGGAGATCGGGTGGGGGGGGGTGGAGGGACCCCCTATGGAGGATAGACAGCTGTATTTCTGTGCATGGGTAAGGGTTTAGAGGACTGCCAGATTGGGTTGGTGATGGCAGGGGGGAGAGGTGTTCAATGCCTGATCTTGTGGCAGTGTTGAATGCCTGATCAGGTGATATTTCCAAGGGAGGGGGGGGGGGTTACCTGTTGGGTATGCCTGCATCGGATGGGGGATGGGGGAGGAGCAGCAATTTTAAGAGGCTGCTGCCATGAATAATTGAGGGGGGTTTCCACATTTTGCTTTCCCCAAGCAATGCAATGTGTGCCTTCAAGTCCATGGTGACACCCGGCAACCTAGGAGCTGCTAGGTTTTCTTTACAGTGTGACTGGAAGTAGACTGCAAGGCCTTTCTTCGGCGACAATGGAGGGTTAAGTGACTTGCCAAAGGCCACAAGGAGTGTTAGTGGGACTCAAACCCTGGTCTCTTGGTTAACAAGTCAGTGCTCTAACCATTAGGCTACTCCCCCCTGCAATTTCCTAAAGAAATTGCTGCTCCTGACAGACTGCAGGGGCATACCAATGCACCTATTTTACAAGGAGCTCCTTATTTAACATTTCTACTATACCGCTTTCTCTAATCTCAAAGCAGTTTACAATTAACAAAAGTGACGTAACTAGAGGAGTTGAGGCTTACATCAAACATAGGAGACATCAAACAGGGAAGTTTGGGTTCTAGCAACATGGGAGTAGAGCAACAAGAGGGTAATTTAATTCTATGTGTGCATTATTTCTTTTTACAGGTGATTCGGTTTAGGTGATAGTGTCTGTACCATAGTATTCAAGGAAGAGGTGGGTCTTTAGCTTCCTTCTCAGGTCCTGGATGGTCTGCGCTGATCTGATGGGTTTGGGGAGCACGTTCCATATTGTAGGTGCGAAGAGGGTGAAGGCTCTGTTGCTGGTGTGTTATGTGCTTTTAGACTTGGGAGGAGGGATTGCTAGAAGGTTTTGGTTGATGCTTCTTCGTGATGGCATCCATCTGTCCAAGAAAGGTAGATGTGTCTTCAGTAGTAGACTGGCTAATCTACCGAAGAGGGCTTTAAACTAGATTTGTTTGGGATGGGTGAAGAAAGTCCCCAGGTAAGTGATACATTAAATACTTTTATGGAAATGGGTAACATATGGAAAGCAGTGTGTATAAATGCCCGTAGCATGGGAAATAAGATCCCTGATGTTGAAGCTTTGGTGAGAGTGGATGACTTGGATTTAGTGGCAATTACAGAAACATGGTTCACAGAAAACCATGACTGGGATTTAACTATACCTGGCTATTCTTTATTCAGAAAGGACAGGGTAGGAAGAAGGGGAGGAGGAGTGGCACTATATGTAAAAAATACTATTAAAGCTTTGGAATTACAGAGCTTAAAAGGGAGAAAGGAGGCATTGTGGGTTAAACTAGAAAGAGGGAAAGAGAAATCTATTTGCATTGGCATGATATACAGACCTCCCTCACAAGAGGAAGAGGTGGACAGAGAGTTAATTGAAGACATACGCAGCATTGCTAGGAAAGGGGAAGTGCTACTGATAGGGGATTTCAATATGCCAGATGTTGATTGGCACATTCCTGCTGCAGTATCACCTAGAAGTAAAGAGATCCTGGATTCTCTACAGGGAGAACTATTTAAGCAATTGGTAACAGACCCCACACGTGAAGGGGCCATACTGGACTTGGTGCTTACCAATGGCGAAAGTGTTTCTGATGTTATAGTGGGAGATCATTGTGCATACAGTGATCACCAGATGGTGTGGTTCAGTATTAGGACTAGGGCTGTTAGAATCCATCCAAAGGTGAGGGTCAGACTTTAGGAAGACTAACTTTGCCAAGATGGGCCAATACCTCAGGGAGTCGTTAGCGGGATGGGAACAGCTGGGGGATGTAGAAAAACAGTGGGCAAAACTGAAAGGGGATATTTTAAGGGCAATCAACCTTTTTGTTAAAATGTATTTATTTTATTTTATTTACTTACAATCTCTTCTATACCGCGCTATTCGGCATCAGTGCGGTTTACATGGAACAAAATTCTCTGAACAGGATAACAGGTCTGAGTTTACAATTAACAGGACAGCAAAACTTGGATAACAGTGGGGTAACTATTTACACACAGGTGACATAGAATATGTAACAGTGGTAACTATTTACATACAGGTGTCATTTATAATATATGTGACACAGGTCTCAATAATCAAGGATATCTTGATAGGAGTGTTAGTTTAGCTGACTAGGTATGCTGGTGTAGATACATTTGTTTGATTCATTGTTATCTGAGAAGTATTTGAGGAAGAGGTGGTGCTTGAGGGCCTTCCTAAACTGGGTTAGGTTAGTGATGGCCCGGATGTTTGGTGGTAAAGCGTGCCAGCATCTTGGAGCGCAGTCTGAAGGCCCTGTTTGCTGTTGTCAAGGTGCATTTTGTTAATGCCTTCGGAATTATTAGCCTATTTATTGCTGTGGATCTTCTTGATCTATTAGGGGCTATGGTGTGGATGAGGTCTGTTAAAATGGTAAATAAAGGGAAAAGGAAAAGGAGACCGCTATGGCTTTCGAAAGACGTAGCTGAAAAAGTGAGGAAAAAGAGGGAGGCCTTCATGAAATACAAGAGATCACAGAGAAAGGAAGACAGGTATCTATATTTGGAAAAAACTTAGAGAAGCTAGCAAAGTAGTCAGGAAAGCAAAGATTCAAAAAGAGGAGGAAATAGCCAATGCAATAAATGGGGGGGATAAGACATTTTTCAGATATGTTAGTGAGAAGAGGAAGGGCTAAAGTGGTATTGTCAGACTCAAGGGTGAAGGGGAGGAATATGTAGAAGCTGATGAGGATAAAGCGGAATTGCTTAACAAATTTTTCTGTTCTGTGTTCACAGATGAAGAACCAGGAGCAGGACCTCAGAAAACACCCACAAACAGGAACAGAAGCAAGGGACATCTTGAACAATTTTCAGAAGACTGTGCTCGTGAGAAACTAGCTCAACTTAAAGTAGACAAAGCAATGGGACCGGATGGGATACACCCTAGAATACTGAGGGAACTTGGGGACGTTCTAGCAGCTCCACTGACTGACCTTTTCAATGACTCGTTAGAGTCAGGAGTGGTGTCAAAGGACTGGAGAGAGGCTCATGTGGTGCCTTTACACAAAAGCGGAAGTAAGGATGTGGCTGAAAACTAAAGGCCGGTTAGTTTAACTTCAGTGGTGAGTAAATTATTGGAAACGCTGCTGAAAGAGAAAATAGTGAGGTTTCTGGAGTCCAGCGGATTACAGGATCTGAGGCAGCATGGATTCACCAGAGGCAGGTCTTGTCAGACAAATCCGATTGATTTCTTTGACTGGATGACCAGAGTGTTGGACCGAGGGAGAGCCCTAGATATGGTGTATTTAGATTTCAGTAAAGCATTTGACACTGTTCCTCACAGGTGACTTATAAACAAACTGAGCGCCCTAGCGATGGGCCCTAAAGTTACTGCTTGGGTTAGAAATTTGTTGGGTGGGAGATGACAAAGAGTACAAGTAAATGGAGCTCACTCTGAGGAGAAGGATGTTACCAGTGGTGTGCCCCAGGTCCGATTCTTTTTAACATCTTTATTAGTGATATAGCGGAAGGGCTATCGGGTAAGGTTTGCCTCTTTGCAGATGATACCAAAATCTGCAATAGAGTAGACACCCAGGAAGGTGTAGATAACATGAGGAGGGATCTAGCTAAGCTTGAAGAATGGTCTAGAATTTGGCAGCTGGGATTTAATGTTAAAAAATGGAAGGTCATGCATTTGGGCTGCAGCAATCCAAGGGAGCAATATAGTATAGGGGGTGAAGTACTTTTGTCCACTAAAGAAGAGCGGGACCTAGGCGTGGTTGTGTCTGATGATCTTAAAGTAGCTAAACAGGTAGAAGAGGCGATGGCAAAAGCTAGAAGGATGCTTGGGTGCATACGGAGAGGAATGGCTAGCAGAAAAAGGTGGTGATAGTGCCTCTGTATAAGTCTTTGGTGCGACCTCATTTGGAGTATAGTGTGCAATTCTGGAGACCGCACCTTCAAAAGGATGTGAACAGGATGGAGTCTGTGCAGAGGGTGGCTACTAAAATGGTTAGTGGTCTTCGTTAGAAAGCATGAGGACAGACTTAAGGATCTTAATATGTACACCTTACAGGCAAGGCAGGATAGAGGTGCTATGATTGAGATGTTTAAATACCTCCGTGACAAATGTTCAGGAGAGCCTCTTTCAATCGAAAGCAAGTTCTGCTACGAGGGGACATGGAATGAGGGTGAAGGGAGATAGATTCAGGAGTGATATGCGGAAATATTTCTTTATGGAAAGAGTGGTGGATCCGTGGAATAGTCTTCCTATGGAGGTGGTGGAGAGGAGGACAGTAACCGAATTCAAAAAAGCATGGGAGAAACACAGAGGATCTCTAAAGGAAAAAAGGGGACTGTTGTAGTTGTTGATATGGAAGGACAGACTAGATAGGCTATGTGGTCTTTTTCTGTCGTCATATTTCTATGTTTCTATCTTGTTTCAAGTGCTTTGTTGTTGAGAGATTTGAGGCAGGAGGTTGATTGGTTATGGAGTTTCATGAATATTGTGGTAATGACTGTTTTGTTCTTGTTGCTATTGGTAGCCAGTGGAGGTTCTTCAGTGTGGGTGCGATATGTTGTGATCTGGAAGTTTCAGGGAGTATTTTGGCAGTGGTATTTTGGGCCATTTGTAGTGGGTACAACATACATTTCAGGAGGCCTTGATAGAGAATGTTTCCATAATCCTGGTGCGGGTGATGACCTGGAAGACTGATCTGAAGATGTTGTGATCAAGTAGTGGGCGCAAATTTTGTAGAGATTGCATTTCCAGGTAGGCGGTGTTGGCTATTCTCTTTATGAGAGTCTGTATGTTGATATTTTGGTCTATTGTTATGCCTAGGTATTTGACTTTGTTTTTTACTGGGATTTCTGTGTTGTGTATTTTTTTTTTAATCGAGGGTGGGGGTGCGAAGTGAGGGTCCCTTGTTACAAGCAGGACTTTAGATTTTTGGCTGTTTACTGTCAGGTTTAGTCTTGCCCAGGTGTTCAGTGATGGCCGAGAAACAGTCAGACGATAGAGAAATCAGGGGTGCATGTATTGAAGGGAGAGTAGAACATGATGTGATTGGCATATATAGGAAGTGGATCTTCATTTTTCTGAGGATGTCACATATGGGTTGGATATAGATGCTGAAGTGCAGGCCTGAGAGGGCAGAGCACCTGGGTATGCCTTGTTGTAGGGAGAATGGGTTTGATAGATGGGATCCAATTCTGACTTGTTGATGATGGTTAGAAGTAGGATGCAAATCATTTTAGTGTCATGTTGTGCAGCCCTATATCCTTGAGCTTTGCTAGGAGCGTGTGGTGGGATAAGGAGTCAAAGGCGATGGTAATGTCAAGGAAAACCATTATGAAACCTTGGTGTGACTTTTCTATTCCCTTGATGAGTGTGTTGGAGAGGGGCGTGAGGAGGGTGTCCACGCTATGATAGGGACAGAAGCCGTGCTGTTGGGGATCCAAAGGAATATGATTACAGAAAAAAACAGTACAAATCCAGCTCCAGGAATATATAGGTAATCTTGGCTACGAAGGGATGCTTACGATTACCCAGCTCATACAGACCAGTGTCCAGTCAAGTGAGGGTTTCTTCAGTATGGGTCTTACTGAGGTCTATTTTAGTGTGAGTGGTGAGCATCCATGTGTGAGAGAAGTGTGGATGATTCTCTGAATTGCTGTTGCGAGTTTGTTTCTAGGGGGTCTTTATTCAGGATACTGGGCAAGGATCAAGCAGGCAGATTGTGGTGTTAAGGTCCCATATAATGTTAATGAGTTCCAGTATGCATATCAATCTTAAGGATTCCCAGATGCATACATGTGTGGTTATATTTGTTTGGCTGAGTGGTCTAGTTTCCAGAGGCAAAAGAAGGAAGAATTCACCAAGCATATGACCAGAAATGCAAGGTAGTGCTCTATAGCCTGTTCTTCCCTCCCCCCTCCCTATTGAAACCCAAAGATGCTTTAGTGATTTCAGAATCAAAATAAAATTACTAAGCATTAAGGATCACTGCATTGGATCCCCTCCCCTAAGGGGTTTGGACATTGTGGTTTGCACAAAGCTAAGAGCAGAAAGTCCCTGCTGTGTGCAGATCAGAACTTTCCCTGGGGAATGATGGCAACTTGCACACCACAGAGATGAGTGAACAAGTTGTTTCCTCTTTTTGGAGGCATGGAAAGAGGTTGACCTTTGTTCTGAGCTCACTATGAAGGCGCTCTCTCCCCCACCCTAATAAAATTCCAGCTTGTTGATTGTGTGGTGAAATAGGATGGAATCAGCATTTTCCCCCAGAGACAATAGTTTTGATGACCCATACAGTTCATTAAATGGTCAGGGGACATCCTGCTATGTGCTTGCTTCCTCCAGACAAATCCATTAGCACAGAGAAAAAATTATGATTTCTATGGGGAGCTGGAGAGTTCATTATCACCCTCCCAATCCCTTGTATAACAGAACACTCTTATTCTCCTTGGAAAAGCAGGATGCGTCAACCACACATGGTGACGTCATCCAACGGCGCAAAGGTGGCCCTATCCCCTGGCCCGTCTCTAGCTAGCCCTGTTTCCATTCTTCTGCCTTGCCAGCAAGATGGACCTCTTCAGCTCTTCACAAAAAATAAACTCCAATAAAATAAAGAACAAGCAGAAGAAAGAGAAGCGAAAACTACCAGCTCTAACATCCTACTAGACCAAGGAGGACTCCGACCAATGTACTATGTCTAAACTCTGTTTTAAAAAATGTCCTCGGTGCAGCAAAAAAGATAAACAGCACAGACACACACAATTAGTGCATGCGGTGCTTGGGGATCTGCTACCGGGTTGAAGATTGCCCCACTGCACTAAGATGTCTTCAAGCGCTAGAGAAGCAAGATGTCATCCTCCAGCAACTTTATAGCTGAAATCCCATCTCACATTGCCAGCCAGAAGGTCATGCAGCTAACCATTTGGAGCACCAGCATTGCAGAAACTCATCCACCACTCAGGATGCGCCCACTAGAGCCTCCATCCCCAGCTGTGCCCATCTAACATCCTCAGCGGCCTGGGCTCTGCCTCCTCAGGCCTCTCAGGACAGCCCTGCTGCAATCACCCCTGATTCCCCAGACCCAGGCTTCCCTGTCCACCACCATGGCGCCAGGAATGACAATGCGCTGAACTCTGCCCCAAGACACCATTGGTCTGTGCCATGGCAATGGGAGAAGCCAAAAGAAACATCACTGCACTGAAGAAAACACCATTTGCATGGAAGCATAAAGCACATCTCCTAGTCAGTGCAAAAGCACTCTGCCAAACCGCACTGATGCAGCAAAGGCAGAGGGAGTCACAAAAAGACAACGACTTGGCCTGCCTCTACCTCCGCCGCAGCAGCAACCCTTACCACTCCGCCAGCAGGCATGATCGGAAGCACCGACACCACCACGATCACTCAAGGAGCAGCGCCAGGTCAACATCTTCCTCCAAGGGTCACAGCAACAGATGCTGAAAGTGGCGAAGTTCTGAGGCAAGCCCATTTGCCACCTTACTGGGGCTGCTCAACCGCCTGCTTCAACATCAACCACAAGAGCGGGATAGGGCTTCCAACTCACTGCTGGCAGCCTCATGGCTGCGGGGGACACTGGCAAGGGTCTTGGACTAACACCAGCCCAATCCTTATTTCTGCCCACAGACAGTGAGGCAGAAGAGACAGTGGCTCTGGGCATGTCAGACATGGGGGGGGAGACGCCCTCACCTCACCTGGCATAGTCGCCACACTGGGGACAGGCGACGAGACCCCCACCACCCAGCTCCAACCGCCGCCGCCACCTGAAGATTTAACCTATCCTAAGTTCTTACGCAGGGTCGTGTCCCAGCTCACCTTCACACTAGCAGATGCAGCCAAGCAGAAGAATGAAGCCACGGGGCCCTGAAGTACCTGGAAACCCCCAAGATGCTAGCTACCTTGCCAGTCCACCAGTGGCTACAAGACCATCTTGCCCAGCTCTGGCTCACCACAGCATCGGGTCCCGCCTACGCCTGCAAGCTTGAAGCAAAGTACCAAGTACAGCTAGCTCCAGGGTTCTTGAAAACACAGCTAGCCCAAAAGCCATAGTGGTCGAGTCCATCCTCAAACAAGTCAAATCTTCAAGCCATCATGCCAACACCACACCTGGCCAGAACCCCAAACTGCTGGATGATGTGGGCAAGGTATTCCATGGGGCCATGCTAAGTGCATGGATAGCGGCATACCAAATTCCAGCATGCGTGTTCCAAGACCACCTCCTGAAGAACCTCAAGAGTGCCATGGCAACCCTGCCCCCCAGAATTCTTGATGGAGCTTACGAGGTGGACCAAAAGCACCTAGTCCACGGAGTCTGATACCGCTGCCTACACGGCCAGAACAGCCATCTCAATAGAACACCTAGCCTGGCTTCAGGCCTGTGAGAGGACATGCACAGCCATATAGCAGATGCCCTCTGCATGGGGGACTCGCTGTTCAGCAACAATATCAATGACACCATCAATGACATGAAGGAGCACTGTATGACCCTACAGACCCTCATGGAAGGCAGCCTCGAGTGCAACATCAACATGATGAAAGGCAGCTACCACTGTAAGGCCTACTCTTCCTCCAGATGGAGTAGTACCTCCCACAAGTGGAAGGCCCCACGGTACAAACAGAGCTACCAGCCACCCAACCAGTAGAAACACTGCCAGAGAGAGCAGAAGCAATAGAAACAGACTTCACCAGCGTCAGGAAAGCACAGTTACTTACCTGTAACAGGTGATCTCTGGGAACAGCAGGAATAAGTCTTCACATATGGGTACGTCGGTACCGACGGAGCCTGCACGGGAATGCTCCCCAGCATCCAATCAGAAAGCTTTTGGGAGCATCCCTCGCGCCTGCGCACTGCCTTCCCGCCTTTTCCACTGCCTCTCCTCAGTTGAGTTTCATAGCTGAGACAAAAGGAGAGAAAGAGGAAAGGAAGATAGATAGATAGATACAACTCCTAGGGGAGGTGGGTGGGTTGTGAAGACTTATTCCTGCTGTTCCCAGAGATCACCTGTTACAGGTAAGTAACTGTGCTATCTCCAGGAACAAGCAGGAATGAGTCTTCACATATGGGGACTACCTAGCTATAGATGCCAGGGGGAGATCCCATAAAATGCGTGTTCCTGGATCAGGACTGCAGTGCCCACACATGGATCTCCGGCATCCAATGAGGGATGGTGGGTAGGAGTTGAAAGGAGAGGAGCTGTAAGAAAAAACAGCAAAGCTAAGGACTACAGGAGAGGAGTCCTTGGTATGTATGATAAGTACCATTAAAATTAATTAATGAACAATCATAAAATGGATCTTACCTACTGGATTGTAGGAAGTAGATAGCGTGATGGAGTCTACTGGAGATTCAGTAGAGGATCCTCAAGGCGACCTCACAGCAGTGAGGGTGAAGGTCCAAATCTGGAATTGGCAGGTGACCCAGGTGTCAACTGGGGTAGTATAAGAACGGCAGGTCTTCAGTGGAAAGCTTTATGGAAAAAAGCTGAAAACTCTTTTAGGTACAGAGTCATTAATATTGAGGAGTAAAAGAGGAAGACTGACCGATTTGGACAAGTAGCTTAATCCTGGAGGGAAGAAGGGGTATGGAAAAAAGCCCGCATTGCCAGGGAGGACAGATATGTGAAGGGCTGAAACCTCAGAACTACTGAAGATCTACAATGTCTTTCCTAGCTGGTGAGAGATAGGAAAGATATTGAAGCATGATGTTTCAGGGATAGCGAGACCTAGAGTAAAATGGAGCCATTAGTACCACAGTAGTGGTTGTGTGCATAACAGCCCCACATACCGAGGGACAGTATGAAGATATGCCAGCCCACTGTCTGGAACCTCTAAGAAGGTAAACCTCTATAGCATAGACAGTTAGGGAGATGGTCTAATACATATCTACCTATAAAAAGCATCTCAACAGATACATATATAGAGGGATATATATATCTATATAGATTATATATATATATATATAGGCATAACCTATGCACACACAGCTTACAGACATATGTATGTATAGAATATAGAGATATATACATACATGAATATGTAAGTCTGAAGGTACATGTCTGCAACTAAGCCCCATGAGAACATTCACATGAGAGATGTGAAGGAGAAAGATTCATCTAATAACAAGAAGGTGGAACCTACTTGAAAAGATATATAGAGAATCTATTCCTCCGGGCTAAGAGGGAGCAGGAATGCTATCCAGTGAAATAACCAGGATGGTTGCGTGAAAAAACAGAGGATAATATCAGTCTGTAGAGAGCAAGTCGTGAGTTCTGTAGAACTCTGACATGGTAAATGGACAGAAAACGCATAGAAGGAGATACCAGGATGACCCACTGGAGGGACACAGGGGTATCATGCGTTATTGGTAGAAAATGTGCTGTCCATGGGGAGTAGGATAGCAGGAGGGCAAGCTGTAAGGAAAAAAGAGCATATTCCTGCAGGATTGGGAAACTCCTTGGACATTCATGCAGAAAAAGCTTGTGTCCTGTATTATAACAGGAGAGAAGAGGGTGTGGAGAACTCCCACAGTCATGGAAAATGACTGATAAGCCTTTTCTACTATACAGAATAGCCATCAGAGACAAAGTTCAATGCTCTCTAGCAAGTGCCCATAGTAGAAAGCTTCTCTGAAGATTGCAGAGAGCATTATGCAGGAGAATTAGGAGATAAAACTGACTGTAGGTCAGCTGTGTTGCCACATCCAAGGAAATGGAGATGGCCAGAAAGAAGATAATGTGAGAAGCCTGAAGTGAGTAGGATTATCCAAGATAGATGAGGACAATCTTGGAATCACTACTAAGGTTAGACAGACTGGAAACTTGTGGGAAAGTACCAGTAGATGAATCACTGGAACTCCTGCATGAACAGCAACTGAATGAGACAGCAGAGAGAATCTGCCTGTGAAACACAGAGAGAACAGACAAAGGGAGAGGAAATGGTCTTGTCCCTGTCTGATAAGCTGTCCAGAGAATTTAATCAAAGAAAAAAACTCTACACTGAAATGAAGGTGTACAGTATGGTACCACTCATTCAGGAAAAAACCGGGATGAGAGGTGAAGGGTGACTTACCATATGGTGAGTCAGCTGAAGAAGAAAATGTTCATGTTGGGACAGAAACTATCATGGGATAGTAGTTAACTTCTCTTCTTGGAAAGAAGAGGAGAAATCTGTAACCCATAGACAAGAATATCCTGACAGCTGAGTACATCCTGAAGAAAGGAAGCCATGTGTAGAGCTTTAAAGAAAAAAAAACAGTGAACAAACTTCTGTTAAGAAGAGGTTAACTGTAGGTTGCAACCTTTAGGAACCTATGGTTGCTGGGTATGCTTAGACTGGTTAGAGTTTAGAATCTTCAGACTAAGACGAGGTGTCCCCTGCTTGGGTACATCGGGATGATGGGCAGGAGAAGAGTGAAACCTTCTTTTCTTAGGGAAAGAAGGTTTGGTAGGACATTTCCTACCTCCTGGGGAAGAAGGCGGCTTAGGATGGTTCCTAGAATCAGGAAAGACAGTGGAGCAATGAGCAACCTGACATAAAGCCTCCTTATTGAAGAGATTTTCTCCAGTACAAGGAGAATTACCCAGTGTGTGTTGTGCCCATCTGCTCAAGTCTGAAGCTTGGAGCCAGGCTCTACGACGTGCTCCAATGGCAATAGCAGAGGATCTGCTAACAGACTCAAAAGAGTCTAGAGAAGCACGAGAAAGAAACCAAGAGATATTCTGGCTATGACTAAGAACCAAGGAATAGTCTGCAGCCTTAGGCTCTGATAGAAAATGAGTCAAAAGAGATAATTTCTTTGTGACCTCCTGGAGAGATAGACTCATATAAAATATGTAAGAGATAATCCTTGATGCCAGCATAGATGTTTGGAAGGTTTGACGTCCAAAGGCATCAAGTGCTCTAGATGCACGACCTGGCGGATAAGAAGAATGCTTCTTCTTGCTTTTTACCTTCCTCATTGCTGATTCCACTACAATGGAATGATGGGGAAGTTGAGTTTTTTGAAACCCTGGAGAGGGGGGCACCTGATACAGAACATCAGTTGCTGTAGAAGGTGAGGGAACCCTTAAAGGTGATTCCCATATTCTGAGAAGAAGATCCTGCAAAGAATGATGTAAAGGAAGCACTATATTTTCCTTTTCTGCAGGAGAGCCTCGAGTAGGATCACAGCCAGGGATAGGAATAGCAAGAAATATTGCCATGTCAAGGAGAAATTTCTGAAAAGAGGGATCTCCAATGGGAACTATCCCTGGGCAGGCTAAGGTTGAAGGAGCAGCCTGAGCACCAGAGGATGTACTGGTCTGGTGCAGAAAAAGAACCCCACTAGAGGGATAGTGGTACTGGCAGTCACGATTTGAGGCAGTGAGTACTGCATCGTCCATGCCCAGTATAGATTCCAAACTAGGCATAGAAAGGATCGATGGTACCGATGTAACTGCAGGAACCGACATCGATACAGATACCGGTAGCTGAGTCGGAATCGGAGACGGTAACGCCATCGCAGCAGTCATCGGAGGCTGCTCAAGCGGTACCGAGGGAAACAGAAACGCTTGGTGAATATCCTCGGTACTGCGTATCCGGAAACGATAAGGGTCGGTTCCGAGACGCGTCGGTACCCAGTCATCTAGACTAGATAGCAATTCCAGACTCGGCATCGAAGGGAGCGAGTCTATCGATGCATGTCTAGAGGGTACCGACGTCGGTGGTGGTATCGGCGATGTTGCCGATACAGGAAAGTCAATCTGGGTCGTATCGATCGGTCCCGAAGGTACCGAGGACGCCAGATGACGATCCCTGGTGAAGAGTAGATCACTCAACACCGGAGCCGATGCCGGGGTATCGGTACCGCTCGAAGCGGATGCCACCACCGAGCATGGCTCAGGTATGTTCTGTGAGGGGTGAGCCCCAGGAACAACCTGAAACCCCTGAAATGCTTTGGAGCCCGGAGACTTCCGCCGGGGTTTTAATGCCAATGGGGTCTTGAGGGCAAGGCTGGAGCCGTCATCATGCTTGGCATGAGACCTACCACTCAAGAATTGGCTAGTCTTAACAGACTGTTTGTGGGTTACCTGATCCTGTAGAGAAGAAAAGACCGGTGCCCGCACTCCGGGAGGGAAAACGGTAGAGGGAAACTCGAAAGAGGGAAGTTCTTCTCACAGTTTCGCAGCCTGATTGCTCAGGGGAAAAAGGGGCAGGACCCACACAGGTTAGACACCAGGCATTGGAGTCTAAAAAGAAAACTGTGTTTCCACAGTGAAGGCACTTCTTGGGGGAAGAAGGCTCCATGATGGAGAGGCCTTGCAGGCCCAAAAAATTTAAAGGCAGAAACTGAGGGAAAAATGTCCCTGAGTTTAAGAAAAAGAAAAGAAAAACCCACCGGCGGAACCAGTGGCGGCGGAAGAAACAGCCGCGACCACAAGAAAACAAAAATAAAGAATTAAAGAAAAAAGTTTCTGCGGTGACAGGAGAACATCCTGCCGGCTCTGCAGAAAAACGAAAACTGAGGAGAGGCAGTGGAAAAGGCGGGAAGGCAGTGCGCAGGCACGAGGGATGCTCCCAAAAGCTTTCTGATTGGATGCTGGGGAGCATTCCCGTGCCGACTCCGTCGGCACCGACGTACCCATATGTGAAGACTCATTCCTGCTTGTTCCTGGAGATAGAGGACTCCATCCTTTTGACTATGCATGCCCCGCCGCTGCCACAACCGGGACCCTGGTGGGAGAGCATCTCTCGGCTTTCCTCGATGCCTGGATTCAGATCACGACAGACAAGTGGGTACTCCGGATCATAGCAAAGGGTTACAGTCCAGTTCTTAACTCCACCCTCTTAACACTCCCCATCCATCACCAAGACACCATCACAATTGGTAACGGCCATGATGGCAATAATCTTGTCCCTCCTAGCATCCCAGGTGATAGAACCCGTCCCAGAGGGCGAATGCAACAGAAGATTCTACTCCAGATACTCTCTTATTCCCAAAAAGTCAGGAGGGGCCTGCCCCCATCCTCAATCTCAGAAAGCTGTTCAAATTCATCGTTGCGAAGTTTCAGATGTACTCCCTGGGATCCATACTGCCCCTCATCCAGCCAGAGGACTGGCTAGCTGCTCGCATACATTATATATACACACACACATACATCCCCATCCACAGGGCATACAGACAATACTTGTGCTTCCAAGCATTGGGCAACCACTACTACTATTGGGTCCTTCCCTTTGGCTTGTCACGTCCCCCAAGGTGTTTACTAAGTGTGTTGCGGTGGTGGTGGCCTACCTCTGCAAACAAACAGAGTGTCTGCGTCTTCCCATACCTTGGCAACTGGCTCCTCTCAGCACCCTCACCACAGGAGACACGGACAGCAGTCAGACTGACCATCACCCTCCTAACCTCCCTAGGGTTCCTGGTAAACCACCAGAAGTCACACCTACGGGTCCACCCAGTGTCTGGAGTTCATTGGAACAAACATTGATACAACAGCCGCTAAGATGTCCCTCCCTGTGCATCGGGTGGATGCGATTACAAACCTGGCACACAGCATCTCCTCAACCAACCAGGCCACGACACGGACTCTCCTCCACCTCCTGGGCCACATGGCGGTGATGACACAAATACTGCCCCTCGCAAAGCTGCACATACGACATCTAAAATGGCACCTCTGCTCCCACTGGGACCAGCATGCTCAACCGCTGTCCAGGCGCATCCCAATGGACAGAGGAGCGAGTCCCTCCTATGGTGGATCCTGTCGGGGAACCTAGGGGAAGGCAGGCTCCTCCAGCAACCAGTACACCAACCAGTCATCACCACCAATGCCTCAACTACAGGCTGGGAGGCTCACATGGACCAACTACACACCAAAGAGTCTTAGACCACGAATGAATGGATGTACCACATCAACCTACTGAACTCCGGGTGATCCAATTCGCACTGGCGGTCTTCCAGCAGCACATCAACAAAACTGTCCTAATCTGGTCCTTCGTCCTCTCCAGACATTGCCTGCTACAAGCATCCTACCTACCAGGTGCTCAAAATGAATTGGCACACAGGCTGAGCCACCAACTGGACTCAAATGAATGGATGCTAGACCAGCAGGAGGCGGAGTCCCTCTTTGCAGGAATGGACGCTAGACCAGCAGGAGGCACTGGGGACAACCCCAGGTAGACCTCTTTGCCACCGAGAACAACTCAAAATGCTCCTTGTTCTGCTCTAAGCACCCATCTGCCAAGAGCCTAGCCTCGGATGCCTTTGACGTGTCATGAGGGGAGTGGTCACTTGTGTATGTCTTTCCCCCCCATCTCCACTCATATCCAAGACCCTACAGTGAGGGACAAGGCTCAGGCCATCCTCAATGCACCCCACTGGCCAAGATAAGATATGATTTCCCTACCTCCGCCACCTCGCCCTGGAACCACTGTTGCACCTTCCACAGAAGCAGACATCACCCGGGGAGGTGGGACTCCTCTGTACTCCAATCTGCCAGCACTCACAGCCTGGAGATTGAGAGAGTGACCCTCGCCTCCCTCAGCCTGTCCACAGAGGTATGAGTAAAACTCACAGTCAGACACCCATCCATGTGGAAGTCCTACGGCCTAAAGTGTAAAAGTTACAGCACCCGGTTCTCCTCATGAGGTCTGGACCCAGTCTCCTGTCTGGTTCCCCATGTCTTCCAATACCTTAGCACCCTTTTCGACAGCAGCCTCAAGATGCAGTCCATCAAGGTCCACCTCTCTGCCATCGCGGCTTTCCATGAAGGCGTCAACAAATGCTCAATAATCATGCTCCCTCTAGTCACCCACTTCATGAAAGGCCTGGCCAACCTACACCCCACAGTGCAACCCCAGTTCCACCATGGAACCTGAATGTGGTTCTCCACTAACTGACTCAAGAGCCATTTGAGCTGCTTCAATCCACATCATTGAAATATGCCTCTGGAAAACCCTTGTCGATAGCAGTCACCTCCGCCAGAAGGATCAGCAAGATATAAATGCTTGTGGTGCGCCTGCCGTACGTGCAGTGGTACTACGATCAAGCCACCCTCCGGATCCATCCGAGGGTCATTGTGAAGGTTGCCTCGGTGTTCTACATCAACATGATGATAGAACTACCCACTTTCTACCCAGAGCCCCATGCCTTGTTAGAAGAGCAGAGACTGCACACTCTCGACTGCACCAGGGCCCTGCGCACCTACCTCCAGATGACAGAGCCCATATGATAAGGGGTGCAGCTCTTTGTTTCCTTCAACACTGGCAGACTGGGGCGCCCAGTCACTAAGAGGATGCTGTTGCAGTGGATATCTGACTGCACTGCTTTGTGCTAAGGCCGGGCAGGTGTGCGACTTATCCTGCTGTCCAAGTAGAACCCCCATTACAGGTAAGTAACCTCGTTATACAGTCTAGCTTTGGCTCCCAATGGCAATGCCCAAATGCTCTGAGTGCTGCTACTAAGTATTTGGGTTGGGGGAGAGGCATAGGAACAGTGTCTTTCACAGGCAGAGATGCAGCATAACAAATGAAGTATACCTTCAAATATGTGTCTGAGCCGACGAGCACATGCACAACACGCACCTATATGGCACACACTCACGTCCATGCATGGACATGTGAATGACAGGTACAGCTGCACGAGTTAAGGCAGGGCTTACCACGCTTGTCCTGGCGATCACACATCCAGAAGGATGTTCAGGATATTTGCAATGAATATGCTTGAGGTAAGTTTGCATATAAAAGGGCTTAAAATGTATGCTAATTGATCTCAATATTTATGAATGATATCCTGAAAACCCAGCTGGCTATGGGGTCCCTACGACAGGTTTGGTGCAAATGACCAGTGGTTCCAAGTGTGCACACATCCAGTCTCTGGGTATGGAAATCTCTGATCATCATTCTATCATGGTTCACATACGACTATAATCAAATGCAGTCACCACAGGATGCTTTCTTCTGACTTCTAAATCTGTTCCCTTTCAGCAAACACACACCTCCCACAATCCCCTCAACCTACGCATAGTAACAACCATACAAAACAAGATGGGAGGAGCATAGCATTTCAGAAATAAAAAGCCTTTTTAACCAAAATCTCAAATGTCTGTTACTGGAATACTGCTGTTTCCTTTCCTTAGGTTTGTTAGCATCACACCACAGAGCAGTGTATTCTCAATCAACATTCAACCATGCACAAACAGGCAGAGTTCTGGTGAACAGCAAAAGCAGCAGGAAGTGAGGTGCCGTCACTAATTCCTGCACGTGGTACTCAAATTGGGCAGCTGCCACCGCAGGGTTCTCAAACCCAAGAGAGGGAATCAGTTCTTCTACTTCATACACAAAGTGGGTGTCATAAGGCATCCCTGATGTAGGTGCTGTAACTATAACCCCTCCTCCAGAACAAGCAGCATCAGGACTCAGGGGGCAAATTCTTTTCTTGGTGGGCACAGGGGAGAAGGGGGATTATGGCAAAGAAGAGAAGACAGTAGGGGGAAGGAGTAAGAAACAGGGTGATTTCAGTCAAGGAGAGGCCAGGCCTCAATGCCACGTGCATCGTGACTCAATACGGAGGGAAGGTTTGAGGCCAGGTAAAGGGAGGCATCTCCATTACAAACCACAAGGAAGGTTGGGGGTGAGAGATCATAGAGAGAAAGATAACATGGGGTGTGGGGTCAGATATATAAAGAGCAAGAGACAGTGACAGAGAGACACTCAGCACCAATGATCTACCTACAGTATGACAAGACAACAATACACATATTGTTCTACGCCTTAGACCACCAATACATCTCCTATGAGGAAAACAGGACAGACAGCTAGAGACCCCTACACAAAACTATACCTGAACGCACTCACACATACAAAGCACAGACAGACCATCTTTAAATAAGTGCCCCTAAATTAGAAAAAGAAGTGAGCAAATAAAAACTAAACTGGAAACCCCCTAGATGCCAACTCTTGCCTGCAGTAAAATACCAGAGGAGAGCAACACATTTCTGCAAAATACAAAGATCTCAGATGCATGGTTCCCAAAACTAAGAGAAATGTCCACAAAAGACTTGCAACCAGAGAAGCAGAAAGAAGAAACAGCAAATGTGTTATACCCTGCCACTGCCTCAGAAACATAATCTGACTGGGGCAATACAGATCAGCATCAGAACCCAGAACTGTCCTGCTTATTTCTCTTCTCCACCTTGAAGAGAGTACCGTGGTCGCCAAGTTAGTTCAACAAACAGGAATTTGCCTATAAAACTTATTTGTTGACCCCTGCTTTGCATTTTGTAAATTCTTATCTGTACCACTTCTACTTTGGTATAGGGCCATATTTAAGATTCTGGCACCTATAGACAGCAGATCTTAGAAGGCAGGAGGCGTGGATCATCAGAAATCTCAAAATGACTGGTGAGCAGTTCCCGCTAATTTTCTGTAGGTTGTGTGCGCATAAAATATCAGCTGTGTGCAGCTTTTGAAGGAAGGTTACATTTTTGTGCTCCACATAACGACACTCGGAGTTATATACTTTAAAATTTGACTACACGTCAGAATACAGTATGTACACCACATTGATTTTAATCAAATTAAATGAAAATAGACGATTACTAAATGAAGCGGAAAATTTCCAGTAATTACAATCATAACTTAAATTTTAAGATGTCTGTGTTGTTTTCTATCAGAATCAGAGCAGTAATTTTTGTGCGCTCTGTTGTAAAGTATGTGCGCTCGCTCGGCGAGGTGTGTGTGCGTGCACACACGCACAACTTAAAGGGAACAGTGCTGGTGAGGCCATAGTGGTACCTTTTGACACAGCACATAGTCCTAAAGTAAGCAGGTGGTGGCTCCTTTTTGGCCTGGGTACTTGATGCCTTCAAAATTTGGTAGTGGTCTATACCTAAATCTAGGTCTGCTTTTTCAATAGGTGAATATAAGCCCAGACTTATTTTATTTATTTAATATTTCTTTTATACCGCGCTATTGACATCAGTGTGGTTTACATTAAACATAACATATACATCGCAGGCTGATTGTAATGTATTTACATTAAACAGGGATTGTAACTAGGATAATTAGGGTAAAAACATCAAGACTTGAGGGGAGATGCACAATGTTAATGTAATAGGATTCTCATACATCCTTTAGATACTACCACAGCAACTAACAGGAGATCCGGTTTCAGGCTCTGAAAACAATATCCCTTACTGACTCCCGCTGAGCCCTGGATGTAGAAAAGCATGTAACCTTACATTAAAAATTACTCCACTATCATCTCCAGATACAACCTGATAAAGTTGCAACACACAAATCTAATATTTCATGGCCTCGACACAAATTACAGATAAATTATCTGCCTCGGGAGGCCAAGAGGATGGGATTCATATTTATTATATTGCAAATTGCAGATATTATGCCCAACACCGTGCAGCTTCCCTCCCAGAACTGCAAAACTCAAGAGGAAAACACTGCCAGCCCAATAAAGGCACTGCACAGAAGAGCAGGTGAAATCTAGAGTCCTGTGCACTGACCAAAGGATATGAGATCTAGAACCCCCTCCTAAGAGGCACAGCCCTTTGTGACCCTTAGCACAAGAACCTCCCCCCAACCCACAGCCCTTTGTGGTTTTAAGAGCTCTACAGCTCCCATAACCCTGCATGATCCTAAACTTAAGAACCTCCACCCAAACTGACAGCCCTCTGTGACCCTGAGTTCTAGAACCCCAACCCACCTGGACTCAACAACCCCATCACCGCGTGACCCCGAGCAAGTTACTAATTCTTCCTACCACACTATCCCCAAAATAGCTGTAGATTACGACTACATAACGGCCGACTTAAAGTACCTCCTTTACCTCGGTGCTCCGCTTGCAGCTCCAGCTCCATCTAACCTACTGCAAGGCTTCAAAGAGATTCATCGGCTCTCGCATAACCGAGGCAGAAAGCTTACAGTGCAATGAACGGACGACCCTTCCACCTCCCAACCAAACACCTGCACGCGCGCGCACACTCAGCTCAGCTCCCACCACGCACCTGCGCCTCCTTTGACTGACGCCAAATGGGACCCAGGCAGAAGAACCTAGTCCCGCCCTCCACCCGTTCATTGGTTCCCCGCACCTCCTAGATCCACAACCCACTCCCTGACCACGCCTACAATTTGACTTTGGCTCCTGTGTAGCAGGGAAGAAGGCGGGGAGAAAAAACTGCTTCTATTTTGTTTGGTTGGCAGGCAGGTACCTACCTTCTGATTGGTCAGAAGGTAGTTTATTGAAAACTGACAGGACAGTTTGCCATCTTTCTTTTTCCGTTGTTAAAGCTGTGGTATGCTTGCTTACTCACTAACCCGCCTTGAAAGTTTAAACTTTTACATTATGTTTAATTAACTACTAGCCCCACGCCTCAAAGGTTTTTCTATTCTTCTGCTAATTCATACGATGCTGTCGCACTACACAGCCCTGTAAAATGCCCTCCCAGGTTTGTAGGATCAATTCCAAAGTGTTTTGCTTTAATGATACATAGACCAAATATATCCCGAGAAAGAAAGATGCCACCTGCTCAGATGCAGGCTCTTCCTGGGGGAAAGGAAAGGGATATCGGGGCAATTACCCCCCCCCCCGCCCCCCCATGTGCTCTGCGCTGCCCCGTAAACAGCTGCATAGCTCAATCTTGCTGCGGTATTTCGCCTTTACCCCCCTACCCATTTCCTCAGGAGGCATACGAGATCGCTTATCTGCTGCTGCCGGCTCTGCCATCTTCGTGATATGGGAAAATCATGGGGGAGAGATGATGAGAGGCTATTAGTCCGTCTCCTTCACCTCCCCCCTCAACCTACTAGTCTCCGTCTTTTATCCCTACTCTACTGGTGCTTTTTCAGATTCATGAACTATTATTGAAATGTCAGAATGCGTGCATATGTTGCCAAAATAATACAGAAATGCAAAATTGCTGGCCGGGCTCTATTGGCCAGTGCCCCTAGAGAGATTAGTCCTGGCCTTTCTGCTCCATCAACCCCTCCATTCCCTAATAGCAGCCTGCAGAGATAAGGGGAGAGGGTTGTGACTCCAGCAAACAGACAATTCGATGCTGAAACTCTGTGCTAAAGCTCTAGCGGAGGGTTTCTTTGTGCAGGTTTAGCGCAGACATTTTGCGCAGCCATGCTGTAAACAAACAGCATTCAAATAAGCTCTGTGCAAAAAAATCTGCACTAAACCAAGAAAACCCAGTAGCTGAGTCACCAGGAGTTAGCATTGACTCCATGGCACACATTGCATTTGCAAACCAGGAGAGCAAGCCAGGTGCATGTGTTATAGCAAACGCTGTGAAAAGCTCTTATTCAATCACTCACCCACAGAAGGAAAACTCACAGACAGGCTGGAATGCAAACAGGATCTTTAATGTACACACAGGATCAGACAGAGAGCCGGTACCCTCCACAAAAGACTCTTGAGCCCCGAGGGACGGCCTACAATGCCTTATATACAGTACAGTTTTAAACTCATTCTACAATCCCATTTGCCACAGGTATTTCCTGCCCACCAATCAGCAGCCCTTAGGGAAGGTACCTGGGTGACCTGTCCAAATCGGTGTGCTCTGGTCTGTTGATTTCTGGGCTAGGGGACATTGTGCTCAGACCTGGAGTGGGGGAAGGGTGTCTACTGAAATCTCAATGCCTTCTCTTAGCAGGCTGATTACCTCATGGCTTGCGGGGGAAGGGTCAGGCTGATAAGAGCCTCATGGCTGCCTCACTCCCCCCTTTTTAAGTGAGACCTCAACCGCTAGAGGCGGTTGAGGGCTGTATTACTGGAGGCAAGCCGCAGAGGGGTGTATTTGGGACAGGGCCATGACAGTGGTAACCTCCTTGCGTTCTACCAGGGTATCAAGGGTGGTGGTCATAAAGCGGTAAAAAATGGGGATACAACATGGCAGAATGGCACATAGCAGTAAATAAAAAGAACCCCTACCACTGGGATTTTTAGTCCCCCTAGCCAAGTGAACCACTTCATAAACCACCCAGGACCCATGGACAGGTAACTAAATCACTTAGGTCTTGGATAGAGTGTTCAATGGAAACACTTGCATCAGTGAGTTTAAAACAACACATACCCTATACCCTCTGTAGTAACTCCTGCACAAAGGTTTTTGTTCCGTGTGCAAAAGTTGCTGTTCTGACTGTAAAAGGTTGCAGGGCCTGCAGAGGCCTCTTTTCCTTTGGGACAAAGGAGGGCCGTATGCAAAAAGTCTGCAGAGGCCTCTTTCCTTTTGGGCAAAGGCTCTTTCCCTGGGATCCACCCTTATCAGCATATTAATGGCTTTTATTCTTGCTAGTGTTGAGTCATTTTGGCTGCACCCTGCCATTCCCTTTGCTTCATTAATCACTGGCACTGTAGTCTTCAGGGCATATGAGTACTTCGTATCACCAGCTTTGTTTGGCCCGTTTAACTTGTCCAGGCTTGCCCAGCTTGCTCAGGCCTGTTTAACCTGTTCAGGCCTGGCATGTCTTTTCTTGTGCTGGGTCCATTTTCTGTGCACTTTCAGGCCTGACCTGTTTCTTAGCTAGGTCCATTCTCTGTGCACTTCTGTTCAGAGTATGGTTCCCCCTGGCTTTACTCTTGTTGTGCTGGGCTCTGGGTACTCATTTTCTTAGCCCACATGCTTTTTCCGTGCCATCATAATGTATTACAGCCTCAGGCAAGGATGCAGCCATACTAGACATACCTATCAGCCAATTTCCCTTCATTCCCAATTTTTCTTTTCTTGTTTATGGGGCAAAGATAATCCCACTAAGGGCAATGGACAAGCAACCATTTGAGACAGATATTGAGACAGATAGGGGTCATCAGAAAAGCAGATTCTGGTACTGTTCCCTAGAGACAACATACATTGTATAACATCATTTTCTTGCAGCTGGTCAATAATATTGAAAACACATAACATGAAAGTATGTCAAAAGCAGCAGTGCTTAATAATGTGATAAAGAAAGTTCTGAGAATAGTACAGCAAAAACTTGAGCTGGTGTGGGTATTGCAGTTGCTGAAGCCGAAATGGCTTGTAGATTTCAGTTACTTTCTAAGAAAACAATATTAAAAGGATAACAATACAATCATTCACAGAAGCCCCCAAAACCCCCCCAGTCAGTCCAACAGTTCTTTTTCCTGCCTCTCAGCAGTTCCCCAGGACCTCGCAGTGTGCTTCACCTTTCTCTGAAGTTCAAGTTCTGTCTCTCTCAAAATTTGAACCTCTCATTCTCATAGGCAGACACCCTGGCCCGTTTTCAATGTGACACACTGATCCAGATAGGGACTCCTTCACACATCTCAGCGGTGGGCAGCTCTGAGTTCTCGGGATGGTCTGTTCCATCTGGACTCTGGCCAATTTTCTCTGCTGGACTCTCTGGATTGCAATTGGTGACATGGTTCCAGGCCTCATTCAGAAAAGCAGCACCAATATTGAATGAAAAGACTAAATATGCTAGATTAGATTTCACAATGAGATAAACTTAACTTCCTTCACATTTACCAAGATCACATCCTACAAATATTGCTGTTTAAACTTTCAATGGTCTACCAGTAACTATCTCGTATGGTGTCAATTTTTATCTGGCAGTTTGATTAACTTCTTGTTTATCTGTCACTGGAGATTCACTTGCTGGTAGTGAACATTCCATTATGCCCTTGACTGACATTTACATGCTCCCCCTTTGCCCATGCATGCCTGGCCAGGACATGCAGAGGCAAAAAGGAGGCAAAAAAACATCTGGAAGTACCACATGGCCAGTGTAGGTCCTCCAAAACCCATCAGGGTGCACCTAGCCTGTCTCCAGGTGTCCATTTCCAATTATTGAGTATGTGTTGGGGCCTAGATGAATTCCTAAATTGAATATTCTGGAGATGGCATAGTTGAATAAAGTGCTCATCATTTTTTTTTGTTTACATATTCATTAGCCAGATACATCACTTCACATCATTGAATTACCTTCATCAGTTTACTGTCTATCAGAGTCCTTCCTCTTAATATCCCACTTCATCCCTCACCATACTTTTTATCACTTGCATCATTCCACCAACTATATACCTAAGTCCTTTTTTGAATTATACCAATTTTTTTTATAAATTGTTCACTTCCAGTATGCTAATGGACATGAGGCTTTTAAATAAAGTTAATCAACAAATCAATCTTTGGCTTTAAAAATATAAAAGCTTCAAAAATCATGGATGTTCTCTAATCATAAGTACTTAGTGTTTTTGGGAATTGATACATAAATATTTGCTGATTCCCATGATAGTTCAGGCAGGCTTTATGAAGCTGTCCCAGTGACCCCAAGCCAGTCAAGTTTTCAAGTCATCCAGAATGAAAATGCATGATATGTCAGCATACATTGCTGACCCATTATATACAAATTCATATTAATTGTGGATATCCTGTGGGTTCACCAGGGCAGCCTCAGGAAGTATTGGACTAAACCTTAAATATATGACTGACAATGCGGCTGAAATACTGAATTTCTCATGTTCTGGAAGAATGTGACATCAGACATATTGGGATCCCCTACATCATTGCATTGCGAGCTGAAAAGCAGTTTGTTTGTTTTTTATCCCTAGGTTGAACTCAGTTAGTAAATCAACAACTGTTCAATGTTACCAAAATTGTGCACACTCCAGGGGTGACTCAGCATGCAATGTTCCTAAATGGGTGAGTTGTGTACATACTATGACAGAAATTAACTTCATACCGAAGCCAAGGGATGATGGAGATTATTATACACACCAGCATTATTTGTGCAGTGTGCACTGTATGGATCTGTGTGAATCAGTACTAAAGGGCAGTGCACACGAGGAGTGGGGCAGCATTATCAGTGCATTATTAACTTCAATTGTGAATTAGTGTGAACGGTGTACTGCACAGTATATGCCTTTCAGCAGTGCTAATTCTGCATTTTATCTTTCTATTTTGAAATTGCCAATGATCAGTGTATTCACCCTGAACCAAAACATACCTGAACATCAGAACAAGCTACAGTGCATACTAGAACTAATCCAGATGTTCTCATCAGAAATCATGAGTTAATGTACTGCTACCAGTATATTTGGTAACAAAGTGCAAATGTATAAACTAAAGTAATACAGCAATATGGAATACTAAAATCATTTTAAGGTATCATTGTAGTATCAGAAAAATGAATACAGTTGATCAAGGCAGTTTAATGTACTAAGCAGGAAAGAATGCAATCACCAAAACAGTATTTACTGTCTGCAGAATAAAATGTCAAAGATGCCATATCATGCAGAAGTATTACTTGTTTAATTTTGTATGTGCAGTCAAAACCAAATATATGTACCAGAGATAAAATTCTGGCATTAAAAAGACAAGTAAAAAAATCTTCATTTCTTCATAATCTTATAAGGATTTTCTTCAGCCTTTGTTTGCTTCCAGCAGACATTTGAGGATGCTCAAAGGAGGCACCTCATGGTTCTAGAAGCTCAAAACTCTACAATTAAAATTGATGACAAGAGGATTGTTTGCAGGCTAGGTGTGGCTAGGTGAATTGGGGTTCTTTGTCCTCTAGGAGAAAGACTCCTAGGTGATTTTTTCCTTTTGTCCTCTCTAATGGGCCTCCATTCATCTGCTAGAAGAAGGAACTCCTCCCAGTATCTTTCTATAGCTATGCAAACTATTTCAGCAGTTTCAATCACCCCCCACTCACTGCTGAGAGGTGTGACCAAAACACCTGGTTCCCTGACCACTGATCATGCATGAAACATAGCAATGAAACTGGATATGCATCAAACAAAGCAATTGTCTTCCTTCACTGCTATACCAGTACTACAGTCCACACACAGCAAACCCCACCCCCTTTCCAAACTGTCCCCTTCCCTGCAATCAGTAGACCTGGTGTTTTTCACTGTTTGGGGACACAGGGGCGACTCGTCAATAACTTCACCTTTTACTGATAGAGTATCAAAATCAATCCTGAAATATAAAGACCTAATGTCTGGACAAAAACTTTCTTTCCCTAATGTCACAACTAAACACAGAGACACTAAAGGTTTTTACATAACAGCACATTTACTATATGGGCCAGCCATGAATCTATATAGGGAAGCTGGTCCGGATACTCCCCCACCACAATTTAGCCTCCGGACCCCATGCTCTAATCACAATTTGCAAAATCACAATTTACAGTGCAAATCTTGTAATCCCAATTCTAGGAATGCAATGTTCAGTGTAAATTTTCCAATCCCACTTCTGGGAATACAATATACAATATAATCCAGGCAACAGGCAGAGTTTGGTTGCACAAAACACACAGGACCACAAAGGGAAAAAGAAAAAGGGAAAACAGAAAACAGAGACGTCTCAGCAGCGAATACGTTACAAATGCACATTACACATTACACACACTAGCATAGGATTTAACTTTTTCCATGAGGATAATAGTAGCTAGCTATTTTTGTAATGTCCACCAGATGGAGCTCCAGGATCACTAGCACAAAAAAGCCCCCAACACGAGAAGCACATGGCAATACAAAAGAAGCCCCCAGCACTAGAAGCACATGGCAACACAAAAGAAGCCCCCAGCACTAGAAGCACATGGCAACACAAAGGAAGCCCCCAGCACTAAAAGCACATGGCAACACAAAGGAAGCCCCCAGCACTAAAAGCACATGGCAACACAAAAAAGCCCCCATTATAGGAGCACATGGGGCAAAGGCTCTAAATAAATCACCCCGATCATCAGAGAATTGCGATCAGCGCAATTATTCTTGAAAGGCACACTTAAGGGGGTTAAGTACTAATATTTTAGGCAATTTTTTAAAATAGCTTTGGCAGCGCTGCACTTTAAATACCTTTAAGGGGCCCGAGGTGGCAAAGTTAAATTTATACTGCAGTCATTTACTGGCGCTCGCAAGCAAGCGCCCCCCCCCCCCCTTTTTTTTTTTTCTCTTATTCAGATACAGATACAGACAGGACGAGCAATGGTTTCAGGGCCACTAAGGCCCCTATTAGGACTGCTCGTTGCGGTTGATCGGGCCGCTACAGGTTCCCAGAAATTACCAGGACTCACAGATAGAGTACAGAAAGTAGCAGTACTCACCAGAACTCTGATCAGACAGGTAGTTTGGATGCCAGTCTATCCAGCCGGTTTTCAATCGGGGATTCAGCCGCAGGGACCGACTGACCACACAAGTCAAAGAGTCCTTCGGAGCACAAAGGGGCCCCGTGGCGCCAAGGATCGTTAATCACCTGGAGGGGTCGGTCCCTGACCGGTGGAGGCCCCGATCCTGCAAAAAGCAGTAGTCTTCCCACTGTGGGTGTGATGAGAGAGAGGCTTTTCTTTTAAATTTCCCTGGCCAATGCACCAGAAATGTTATAGCAAACGCTGTGAAAAGCTCTTATTCAATCACTCACCCACAGAAGGAAAACTCACAGACAGGCTGGAATGCAAACAGGATCTTTAATGTGCACACAGGATCAGACAGAGAGCCGGTACCCTCCACAAAAGAGTCTGAGCCCCGAGGGACGGCCTACAATGCCTTATATACAGTACAGTTTTAAACTCATTCTACAATCCCATTTGCCACAGGTATTTCCTGCCCACCAATCAGCAGCCCCTAGGGAAGGTACCTGGGTGACTTGTCCAAACCGGTGTGCTCTGGTCTGTTGATTTCTGGGCTAGGGGACATTGTACTCAGACCTGGAGTGGGGGAAGGGTGTCTACTGAAATCTCAATGCCTTCTCTTAGCAGGCTGATTACCTCATGGCTTGCGGGGGAAGGGTCAGGCTGATAAGAGCCTCATGGCTGCCTCACATGGACACAGGGATCTACATTAGCAGCACCTGTATCCCAAGCACACAAAGGTACTTGTGCGCATCTACTGGATTGCTATCTGGCACACAGGGGTGGCCCAAGGGGGGTGCGGGGCCATGTGCGGAGACTCGTTGCGGGGCCTCATTTGCATAAGTGGCCTTATTTGCATAAATATTTGCATAATGCTAACATACACTAACTTTTAGTAAACATGTCTCTTAATGAGTGTATGGATAAAGACAGACTAAAAGATTTTCTACATTACTATAATCCAGTGCCAACCGCCAGGCACATTAG
Organism: Ichthyophis bannanicus; assembly: GCA_033557465.1. Classification (NCBI taxonomy): domain Eukaryota; kingdom Metazoa; phylum Chordata; class Amphibia; order Gymnophiona; family Ichthyophiidae; genus Ichthyophis; species Ichthyophis bannanicus. The sequence goes on from CM066039.1 coordinate 305,243,790, forward strand.
GAACTACTACAAACACTGCCCATTTAGAACCCATAGCAAACCCGCCGTATCCTAACAGCACTACCAGGACTCACAAAGCACCATACCCTACCTATCAAAAGGCAACACTGCAAATATTAAACCAATACATTTCAGAGAACAACAATACATGACCTACTGGGGAAAGAGAACAAGTGGCAATGTCAAATAGGAATTACATAAACAGAATACCTCAGCTCAGTTACACATGCAGAACATAGACCATCACCAAACAAGGAATCACAATTTAGAAACAGGAAGGCAATAATTAAACTGGGAACCCCAAAAGCCAAACTTGGAATGTACAACAACACTGTAGAAATAAAACTATAAATTAATTTCCTCTTGTACCAAACAAAGTGCAGACGTTAATGATGCACATTTCCCAGAGCTTTCATATTCCAGTTAATAAATTCAAAATAAAGAGATATCTTTCTACCTTTTGTGCATTTTTTTTCAGTTGCAATTGCTCCAGCCACTTTCTTCTGGTTTCTTCATGTTTTCTGCTAACTCTCCATCATCTGCTGTCCATTTGTCCTTTCTTCTCTCTTCTAGTTTTTTTTCCATTCTCTCTCTCTACATCTGCTTTAACATACTAATCTTTCTCCTTTTGCTCTTTCCTCATTCCTATTTCATCCACTCAAATTTTACCCCTCCATCCTCAATCCCCACTTACTCTCCCAATACCCGGCCAATTGTAGATTTTTTATCCCTCTCACACAAAATATTTTTCCCCTCTCCATTTTACTCTCCCAGCCCCATCCCATTCTAATCCTCCCCCAACATCAGCTCCCTTCTACTTCCAGCCTCACCCAGCATCCATTCCCTTCTAGTCCCTGCATCAGCCCATTTCCAGTCCTAGCCCCCCCATCAGCCCATTTCCAGTCCTAGCAACCCCCCAACCCAATACCAGTCCTAGCCCCCCCATCAACCCACTTCCAGTCCTAACCCCCCATCAGCCCACTTCCAGTCCTAACCCCATCAACCCATTTCCAGTCATCCCCCCATAGCCCATTGCCAGTCCTAACCCCCCCCATCAGCCCACAGCCCATTACCAGTCCTAACCCCATCAGCCCACCTCAAGTCCTAACCCCTCCCATCAGCCCATTTCCTGTACAAGCCCCCCCATAGCCCATTATCAGTCCTAACCCCCCCATAGCCCATTACCAGACAGCCCCCATCAGCCAACAGCCCATTACCAGTCTTAACCCTCCCATAGCCCATTACCAGTTCTTACCCACCCAACAGCCCACAGCTCATTTCTAGTCCTACCCCCATCAGCCCACCTCAAGTCCTAACCCTCCCCATCAGCCCATTTCCTGTCCTAGCCCCCCCCATAGCCCATTATCAGTCCTAACCCCCCCATAGCCCATTGCCAGTACTAACCCCCACATCAGCCCACAGCACTTTACCAGTCATAACCCCATCAGCCCTCATCCAGTGTTAACCCCCCATCAGCCCATTTCCAGTCCTAGCCCCCCATAGCCCATTACCAGTCCTAACCCCCCCCCAACAGCCCACAGCCCATTACCAGTCCTAACCCCATCAGCCCACCTCCAGTCTTAATCCCCCAGCCCAATTCCAGTCCTAGCAAACCCCCCAACCCATTACCAGTCCTAGCCCCCCATAGCCCACTCCGTCCTAATCCACCAGCACATTTCCAGTCCTAATCCCCATCACCCAATTTTCAGTTTAAGCCCCCCATACCCCATTACCAGTCCTAACCTCCCCATCAGCCCACTCCCAGTCCTAATCCCACCAGCCCATTTCCAGTCCTAATCTCCCATCACCCAATTTTTAGTTTAAGCCCCCCCCATAGCCCATTACCAGTCCTAACCCCCCATCAACCCACTTCCAGTCCTAATCCCATCAGCCCATATACAGATTTAGCTCCCCCATAGCCCATCACCACTCCTAACCCCCCCAGCCCCCCCATAGCCCATCACCCCTCCTAATCCCCCCCCCCAGCCCAGCCTAGGGAAAATTTAAAAAAAAAAAAAAGCTGCCTGCTGCCGGGGCCGCCGCGGCAGAATCGAGTGTGCCGCGGGGCCCCCCCTGCCCAGCAGAGCCTGCCCACCCCTGTATCACCTCTCTCTTCGCAGCTGCAGTCACACGCGCCGGCTTTCAGAGCGCGAAAGGACTAGTTTCCCTTTCGCGGCTCTGTTAAGCCCGCGGGGGCTGATGGGAACTTCCCATCAGCCCCCGCGGGCTTAACAGAGCAGCGAGGGAGAAACTCTCCCCTCACGCTCTGAAAGCCGGCGCGTGTGACTGCAGCTACAACGAGAGAGCTGATACAGGGGAGGGCAGGCTCTGCTGGGCAGGGGGGGCCCCACGGCACACTCGTTTCTGCCGCGGCAGCCCCGGCAGCGGGAGAAGAGAGCTTTTTTTTTTTTTTTTAAATTTTACTTTAGGATCAGAATGTCTTTTGCGCGGGGCCCCCTGAAAAGCAGGGCCCTGTGCAAAAATCATTCTCGCTCAATGGACGGGCCGGCCCTGCTGGCACATAGTAATATATTTTTGTTTATGTGCCAGATAGCAATCCAGAACATGCACACATTGTTCCAACACATTCCCTCTGCTGGTTTTTTTTCAGCAGTCTCCTAGCAGAGCTAGAAAAAAGTTGCAGGGGCTGTACGCTGAAGAAACAAGCATAAATTCTTCACCAGCACTGACCATGGATCTTCAGCTAACCTTTAACACCTCCTAAGACCTTGTGTTAAGTTCAGCCTTCTGCACATGTCACTTCATCTGCGCTGCATAGCTAATTGCTTCATTACCATCCAAAGTGTGCGGTGTACTGCAATTAATGCAGGCATCTGTACAGTGTTTGTCCTTGTGTTACATTCCTTCTTGCATTCTGAGTCCACACTAGCACAGAAATGTCTGTGTAAACTCTGCACAATGGCAGCACACCTTTCTGCATCGGACTGAAAATAAAACTGTTTCTCCTCTCCTATAAGTTCCTAAGGGCTGATAAAGAGAAATAAAAGAGATGCCTGTACTGTATACTTTCCAGTACTGGCCAAATTTAAGCCCTGTATTAAATATAATGCAGCTCTCACACTGTACAGGGTGTATTTTTTATAAATTTCTTGTCTGTATTTAAATGTTTGCATGTGTTTTTATTATTGATGTATTCTTATTCAGCACACCGAACAGTTTTAACCAGAAGTGCAGTTTATAAGTTTTACAAAACACATTAATGAATTAATAACTTATATTTATTTTGCCTGAGCAAAATCGTAGTAGAGAACAGATCGAAGGCAGACTTTCACAGTAGGGAACCACTCATACAACAAAAAAGAAGAAGGAGACCATGGACAGGAGAATTCTTTAATGGATAAAAGCCTGATTTGGCCAAGTTTCAGCTATGATAGTCTTCATCAGGGGTCTACAAATATAGTATCAAAACATTAATTCTGTCAAGAACCTCTCAAGATATGGCGGGAAGAGAAAACTTAATCCAAGAAGTCGTCAAAGGTTAGTGCAAACTGTTGGAAAAACAGTACTTACAAAATCCGAAGAGCTTAAGGCTGACCTGGAGCAATCTGGAGTGGTGGTTTCAACCTGCACTTTATGCCACGCATTAAACAAAGAAGGACTTCAGTGGCGAAGGCCAAGGAGGACTCCAGTGCTCAAACACAGACAAAAAAAGGCACATCTGATCTTTGCCCAAACTCAGCTTGAGAAACCACAATTCTTCTGGGGAAAATGTTCTGTGGACAGATGAAATCAAACAAGCTCTTTGGCAATGCAGACCTGTGATACATTTACTGTATAAGGGAAAAACACCCTTCCTACAGTTAAATATGGTGGAGGTTCCATAATGTTGTGGGGCTGTTTTGCTGCCTCAGGAACTGGAGGCCTGGAGCATATTAAAAGGAATCATGAAGTTGGAGGACTACCAAGATATTTTGGAGTGAAATGTGCTACCTAGTGTCAGAAAACTAGGTCTGGGTCGAAGGTGATGGGTCCTTCAGCAGGACAATGACCCAAAACATACATCCAAAAGTACACAAGAATGGTTAAAAAGGAAAAAAAATGGACTGTTTTAAACTGGTCAACAATGAGTCCTGATCTCAATCCAGTTGAGAACCTTCGGAAACAGCTGAAATCTGCCATTGGCAAAATGAATCCTGAAAACATTCATGAGCTAGAACAAATCGCAGTTGAAGAGTGGGAGAAACTACCAGCAGACAGATGTTCAAAACTTATAGATGGCTGTAAAAAACGTTTAGAGGCTGTCATCACTGCCAAGGATGGTGCAACCAAATATTAGTTAAAGATGCCATTAATCATGTCCACGTCATTTTTTTTCTCAGAATTTACTACCTCTAAGTTGCACTGATATCTTTTTTTTGTTGTTGTATACCTTTGAACAGATTATTAAAATGTTATGATGATATACAGTTGGAATATTTCCAATTATGTCTCAAGATACTCATACACACCATACCTAAAATGCAAGGGTGCCAATAATGCTGACCACAACGTCTTCTGGTAATAAGGAGTTTTGTTTTTTAACCTTATATTTCTTATTGTAATGCTTTTTAGAGATATTTATTGTCCATCCAGATCATTGGCCAGACAAAATGTACCTGGTTAAATAAAGGTGGTGCTCAGGGTTGTTTAGGGCTGCAGTTTCCATTTAGCTGGATATCAATGATAATCAACATTCCTCTTCTTTCCGGACCAGTCCAGGAACCATAGGGTAGTCGACCTCCTCCAGCAGCTGAGGACTGAAATCTCAAAGTCTTGCTGACAGCCTATCCAGCTCCCTCTGGTGTCAGAGACTCAGTCTTTCAATCCTCAGCAGCTAGATAGGACATGGCTGAGAGGCGAAAAGGAATACTGTGTTAGTTGAGTGTAGGTGCAGGAAAGTGTTGTTTTTCACTGGTTGGCCCTAGCAGGGCTATTAAATCCAGAGCAGTGGGGATTTGACTTAAGAAAAAAAAAACGGAAAACAAAGTGAATGGCACTAGAGGCAGAGCCTGTCTCATGTAGCTCCTTCAGTCATCCCCGGAGGAACAGGGAGGATCTGGGAGCCCCAGATTGCAGCCCTCTGCCCTCAGTGCTGGATCTGTCTCACCCACGGGCAGCGGATGTGAGCGGAGTTCGGCGGATTGCAAACTGGTGCAGGTAGGACACCGGGGAGGCGTTAGTTCAGCGTTGCGGTGCTGTGCTGTGCAGCCATTGAGGAGCTGTGAGAAGGGTTGTCTTTTTCTTTATTTAAGTGCATGCTGCCCGAAGCGTCAGCGTGCACACAGTGCGGGAGTCAGCGGGGGCTCTCGGGGCCGGGTATTTGCCGAATTTGCTTTCGCACGGGAAGTTGTGTAGAGAGGCTCTTCGGGGGTGTCATGGAGGCTAAGGTGGCATCGGCTGATGTCTCGGAGCTGAATCTCGGCACGAAAGAGAAGGGGGGAACAGCGGCCATTTTTGCTGTGTCAGCAGTTTCTCCCGCGCTTAAGAGCAAAGCGGGGAAAAAGGAAAACGAAGTCTAAAAGGCCTTCTCCGGAGGTAAGGCAAGGGCTGTTACCTGAGTTGTAGGGCGGCATAGAATCAGTGTTCTCAGCAGATTTCATTCTGTCGTTACATAAAGCATACTGTTTAAAGTTAGAACAGAACCTGAACAAGCCTCCTTCATCAAGCGGGAGTAGCATGCCTCAGGGGGACGTCTCCGTGACAGATCCTGGAGAGGGTACCTTCAATAAGGCTCTGGGTACAGAAGCGGGCTTCGATGGCTTCGGACCGCAACTCTGTGCGCCTCAGGGGACAGAAGAGGGTGAGATTCTCTCGGAAAGTGTTTTGGATTCATGGGCACTTGGTGAGTTGGAAGAAGGAGAAATTGTGGGTGGCAAAGATCCTAATATTTTCAGGGGTTTTCGCAAGGAGGAGCTGGCTGCTCTTATTACCCAGTCCCTAGGGGCTCTAAACATTTCGCTTCCGAAGGTGCAGGAGGAACCACTAGAAGATCCTTTGCTCCAAGGGTTTAAGCCGGAACAGCGTTGTTTCCCAGTTCATAGAGTTATTAGGCAAATGATTGATTCTGAATGGGAGTGTCCCGAAACTTCCTTGAGGGGTAGCCGGGCGATTGGGCGGCTTTACCCTGTTCCTCAAGAGGACAAGGAGTTGCAGCGTATGCCTAAGGTAGATGTGCTGGTGGCAGCGGTGACGAAGAAGACTACGATTCTGGTGGAAGGGGGTGCGGCCCTGAAGGATATTCAAGACCGTAAACTAGAGGCACTGCTCAAGCAGGCGTTTGATTCAAGTGTGCTGTCCCTTCAGGCATCCATTTGTGGAGCATATGTCTCTCGAGCTTCTATTCGGTGGCTCCAGGGGGACTCGGGTTCTGACAAAGAAGAGGGTTCTTCCTCGGATGGAGCATGGTTAGAATCAGCTGCGGCATATCTAGTGGACGCTTTTTATGATCTGGTCAGGATTTCGGAAAAATCCATGGCTTCGGTGATTGCTGCTCGGAGGTTTCTTTGGCTGCGGAATTGGGCAGCAGACGCGTCCTCTAAGACTCGACTTAGTAAGCTCCCCTATAAGGGTAAGCTACTCTTTGGGGAGGCCCTCGAAAAGATTTGGGGGATTCCAAGGGAGGCCGGCTCCCGGAAGATCGCCCTAAGGGTACTAGACCTCTGTAGTTAGCGAGAGGACAAGGTAGGGATGTTCGCAGGTTCCGAGGTCCTCGGTTTGCCCCTTATCAGAGAGGCCGTTTTGTTACGAGGGGGCAGTCCTTTCGAGGAGCGCGGGGATTCAGCAGGGGATATTTCGGTTCCCAGCAGAATGCCCCTAAGATGCCACAATGAAGGACAGCTGGCTCAGGCGGAGCCTACGGTGGGGAGATGGTTACAGACGTTTCACTCCGTCTGGGCCGACATAACCAAGGATCAATGTGTCCTGGAGATCATCCGCGAGGGATATGCGCTGGAGTTCGCTCATCCGCTAGCGGACGCATTTCTGAGCTCTCCTTGCGGATCTCAAGCGAAGAGGAGGACAGTAAGCGACATGCTTCAACGTTTGCTTCAGCTCCAAGCGGTGGTGCCTCAAGAGCAATACGGCTCAGGTCGATACTCGATTTATTTCGTGGTCCCCAAGAAGGAGGGTTCTTTTTACCCCATTCTGGATCTCAAGCACGTAAACCATTGTTTGAGGGTGCCGCATTTCCGCATGGAGAAACTACGGTCTGTAATTCAAGCAGTAAAGCCGGGAGAGTTTCTGTCCTCCATAGATCTAACAGAGGCCTATATGCACATTCCAATCAGGCCGGATCATCAAAGGTTCTTGAGGTTTGCCGTACCCATGGGACATTTTCAATTCCGGGCTTTGCCATTTGGTCTGGCTACGGCTCCACGCACTCTCACGAAGGTGATGGTGGTGGTGGCAGCAGCGTTGCAGAAAGAAGGAATTCAGGTGCATCCTTATCTGGACGATTGGTTAATTCGGGCAGGATCTCAGGAGGAGTCAGTCACTGCGACCGAGCAGGTGGTTCAGTTCCTGGAACAGCTCGGTTGGGTGATCAACCAATCCAAGAGTCGGTTGCATCCAGTGAGGCGGCTGACGTATCTTGGAGCCTTGTTTGATACCGAGAAAGGGGCAGTTTTTCTGCCCGAGGTCAGGATACAAAAGCGGTGGAAGCAGGTGGCGGCCTTTTTGTGTCTACAGGCGCCTACGGCGTGGAGATATTTGCAACTGCTGGGGTCCATGGCGGCGGCTTTGGACTTGGTTCCGTGGGCCAGAGCTCATATGCATCCGCTTCAGCAGGCCCTGCTATCCAGGTGGTCTCCACAGCATCAGTCTCTGACTCAGAGGCTTGTATACCCAGAGGAAGTGCGCATCAGTCTACAGTGGTGGTTGGACCCTCGGCATGTTCATGCAGGGGTTTCACTGGTAGAACCAGAGTGGTTGTTGGTTACCACGGACGCCAGCCTATCGGGCTGGGGAGCTCACTGTTTGTCGCAGGTAGCACAAGGAGTCTGGTCTGTGGAAGAGACCGGTTGGTCGATCAATCGCTTGGAGATGAGAGCAGTAAGCCTGGCACTGCAGCAGTTCGTCGATCTGGTCAAGGGGAGAGTGATTCATGTTTTCTCCGACAATGCGGTGATGGTCTCCTATATCAACAGACAAGGGGGCACGGGCTGTGCAACCTTGTTAGAGGAGAGTAAGAGATTGCTGCAGTGGGCGGAAGACCATCTGATGGCCATATCAGCGGCTCATGTAGCAGGAAGAGACAAGGTACAGGCCGGCTATCTCAGTCGGAATGTTTTAGATCCTGGGGAGTGGGAACTAAACGCAGCTGTGTTTCACGACATAACGATTCGCTGGGGGCAACCAGTCATGGACCTCATTGCTACCCTCGGGAATGCCAAAGCATCACGGTTCCACAGCAGATACAAAGTGCACATGTTGGAAGGACTCGACGGTCTGATTCAGCCCTGGCCGGAGGGACAGCTGCTGTATGTGTTTCCCCCGTGGCCATTGATCGGCCAAGTGATACGGAGAATTGCGGGGCACATTGGGGAAGTGATTCTCATTGTCCCGGATTGGCCCAGGAGGCCTTGGTATGCATATCTGATATGACTACTCGTGGATCGTCCTTGGAGGCTTCCCAGTCGGATCAATCTGTTGAGTCAGAGATCGGTTCTAATGCCGCAGGTGGATCGGTTCTTGCTTATGGCTTAGCTATTGAGAGGGAGCGGCTCCGGTGTCTAGGGTACTCGCCGTCGGTGATTGCTACCTTGCTGAAATCCAAGAGAAGGTCGACGTCGCTAGCGTATGTCCACGTTTGGCGCATCTTTGAAGGCTGGTGTGGGGAACGTGACATTAGGCTGTTCTCTGTGTCATTGCCAATCATTTTGTCCTTTCTGCAAGGGGGTCTGGGTCTAGCTCTAAGTACTCTTAAGGTTCATCTGGCTGCTCTAGCTTGTTATAGAGGGAAAATGTTGGGTAGCATCTTGTCAGCACACCCGGATGTGCAACACTTTCTTAGGGCAGCTAAGATTATACGACCTCCAGTAAGATCGGTGATACCAGCTTGGGATTTGAATTTAGTTTTGGATGCTTTAACACAGGCTTCTTTTGAGCTGGAATCTGCAGTGAGTCTAAGAGAACTTTCTTGGAAGACAGCGTTCCTAGTCGCTTTGTGTTCGGCTAGAAGAGTCTCAGATCTTCAAGCGCTCTCATGTAGGGCTCCCTACATTCAGTTTACGAAGGAGAAGGTAGTATTGTGGCCGGTGCCGTTTCTGCCCAAGGTGGTATCCAGTTTTCATCTGAATCAGACAGTTTCGCTTCTGACCTTTCGGCATATAGAGAGGAGTAATGGAGGGCATGCTCTTCAGAAGTTAGATTTGGGAAGAGTGCTCTGTAGATACCTCCGGAAGACGGAGTCCTTTCGGAGGTCGGACAGGTTGTTCGTGATCTTTGGAGGGCCTCGTAAGGGGGAGGCAGCTTCTAAAGCTTCCATTGCCCAATGGGTGAAGCGGGCGATCAGTGCAGCTTATGAGGCAAAGGGCAGGTTGCCTCCTCCAGGACTCAGAGCTCATTCCACTAGAGCACAAGCGACTTCTTGGGCGGAGTTCGCGTTGGTTCCTCCGGTGGATATCTGTCGGGCAGCGACCTGGTCATCACTTCATTCATTTGCTGGACACTATCGTTTGGATGTGCAGGCAAGAGAGGATGCAAAGGTTGGGGCCTCGGCCTTAACAGCGGGACTCGCAGGACCCTCCCATTTTTAGGGACTGCTTTGGTACTTCCCTACAGTTCCTGGACTGGCCCGGAGAGACGAAGAGGAAGGAAAAATTAGACCTTACCTGCAACTTGTCTTTTCTTGAGTTCTCTCCGGGCCAGTCTAGGGCCCACCCAGTTGGTCTGCGAGTGTCGACAAGAAGTAGGATTTTGGTAAGTAGTTTATTTTCGGAGTGGCTGCAGTTTGGAGCTCCCTTTACAGGACAGGAGGGGAAGACTAGGGGCCGCTCTGGGTCAGTTTATTATAAAAATAAATAAATAAAAGCACAGTATAAATAACATAAAGTACTAATGAATTTCAACACTGAATGCGGTATGGAAGAAGAAATATAAGGAAGGCTATAAAATTTTGTTGTTTTTGGTGGGTTCGATAAGTTGTTACATTGCAGTTTTAGTTATAGACGGCTTTGACAATAGGAGACTGAGTCTCTGACACCAGAGGGAGCTGGATAGGCTGTCAGCAAGACTTTGAGATTTCAGTCCTCAGCTGCTGGAGGAGGTTGACTACCCTACGGTTCCTGGACTGGCCCGGAGAGAACTCAAGGAAAGACAATTAGCATTGTGACGTGGTAGCTTCCCCAGAAACCATAGAAATAGATGGTGACCCGGTGGAAGGTTTTGGTACTGCAGGTAAATGCAGGATTTTCTCTGCTCAGAACAAGAAACACCTGGCTAATCAGCTAACACAGCTCACCTCGGGGGAAAGGAGAAGCAGAGTTACTGATTGGGCACGCCCTAGCAGGAGGCGGGCTCCCCAAAGCAAAGGCAGCTTGTTAAACAGAGAGAGAGAGAGAGAGGAGAGACGGAGCAAAGCAAGGAGGAAGGAAGCAACGTGAAAGGCAGGAAGTAGCCTTTGATGCAGAAACCTTTGACTTAGAAGGAGAAACACTGCCCAGCTGCAATCCTAGGAGAAGGGATTCAGAACCAAGAAGCAGGTACCAGGGATACTCAGTGCCTGAAAGAACCTTCTGGGAACAAGAGAGGTGTGAAGCACTGAGAGACCCAGGGATAAAGCCCAGGCTTCTGGAGGGGAAAGCTGACCCGTGGAAAGGAGGGCAGAGTGGCAACAAATTCTCAGACAATCCTCAATACAAGGTACAGGGTGTCTTTAATTCAGATGACAAGTTTTATGAGAAGCCAGAAAGAGTGAATGCTGATTTTAAAACCCAGGACAGACTCGGGCATTATGAAGGCAGTTGGCTGCAGCCTGAAACTCGTTTAAACAAACCCAGCTATTCTCACCAGACAGCTGAAAGATTTAGTAAGCAGGCTAGTAAAAAGAACACAGCTGATCTATATGGGAGAGATATAAGCCGGGAGGAATTAGAAGGTCCTACGTTTGAAGCACTCTTTAGAAACACTCCTCATACAACTGAACTGGCCTAACCCGACACTTACTTACAGAGACAAGTGGGGGAGGGATTACTCCAGTGCATTGAATGAATGTTTTAACAGAGATGACATTACTTGCTTTCCTGAAGTAAAGTCTGCAAACAATTACTTACCCAAGGAAGGAGCAAATCCTCAGCCCAGCCCAGTTAGAAAACAGGATGAATTACTCCTTAAAGAGTTCAAAGAATTCTTAGATAAACGAGCAATTCTTGACCAGAAGTTAGTGCAATCAGAGAAGAGTCCTGAGGTAGAAATGCCCTTGGCTTCTCCTTTGCCAATGATTGAATTGAATCAACCAATGGACTGCTCAACCTGTCTGATTGACAGAAATCAGTAAAGCAAAGCTTGAATGGTCATTTGCTATGATATCCTAAAATGTATGCTGTTTAAGTACCTGCCTGAAGAGCTTATGAAGAGATAAAAATAAGCTGAAGCATAACTTGGTTACAGTACATGAACATTATTGTTTTCTCCTTGTTTAATGGATTTAAAAGTAGAGGTCACATGACGGAATGTGAACTCCAGTGTTGAAGGACATTTTTGAGCACAGCATTTGAAGAGCCTGTTTTTCCTTTGTTCCTACTTTGGCTAATATACATTCCTTTACGCCTGTTCCTTTCCACCATGGAGCGGGAGAAATAAATCCTTATGTAAAAAAATATTCTTTTGCCTGCCTTATCATTCGACCTTCACAACTACAACCTCAACCTCAAGGCCGACCCCTCCTCAAACCCTCAAGGTTAGGGAGCGGGTGGTGGCAGCATGTAAGGTCTAATTTCTCCTTATCTGCACAAGCAGCAACCCTAAAGCTATCTGGATAACTGTAATATGGTTATATTTATTACTTCAGAATATCCGGCTCAAGGTGAGCTGTTTTCAGTTTTCAAGGATCGCCCCCAAATTTGCATGCTCGTTCTTGATTGGTTCACTGCCAGTATAATATTGTCCTCAAAGGCAACACCACCGTGCATGCTCCTTCCTTGTGTGGCAACATGAGAGGAGGCAGTGTTAGTGCTAATCTCTCAGTTCCCTATGTTCATAAGCAAAAAGCATAATATCCTAGAGAGGATGTCCTGGCTTGGATAACACAGTAAGAAAGTGAGTGTTGGCAGAGTAACACCAATTGGCCCATCAATCTACCGAACTGAAACACACGAGTACACGCAATCCAATTAACTAAGGGAGTCATTTTAGAAATGCTATTCATGATTCCCATGTCTGAAAACATCCATTTAGATGTGTTTCAGAAAAAAATGATTGCTGGAAGTTGAATAGTTCAGGAGCTATTGTCCAGAGTTCTTTTTACTCCTTGCATTAAATCCATTCTGTTAGTCTATTTCTTTCCCTCTTCTTTTACAATCTTTTGCTTTCTCTGGTCATGAACTGCATCAACTACTGTAACATAGTCCTTGCGGGTCTCCCACAGTACCAGCTCCGCAGATTACAACTCCTCCAAAACACTGCTGCTCGAATGCTATCCCATTCTTCCAACTTTGACAGTATTACCCCCCTTCTTGCTCGCCTATACTGGTTGCCCATAAAATTTTGTGTAGAATATAAGATTCTCACCATGGTTTATCATGTCATTCACTCTAGCACCCCTCAATATCTTGCAATACCATTCATCTTCATTCCTCTCACCATTCAACAGATTCACTCTAACCATTTCTTCCTACCCTCTCCCACACATGCCCACCTGGAGTCTACCTATTCTTCTGTCTTCTTTTTCCTTGGTCCCCTCCTCTTGAACTCTCTCCCACCTGATCTTTGTCTGGAACTCTCTTTCTCCCACTTTAAGTATCTCCTGAAGACTCACCTTTTCATTATTGCTTTCGACCTTCCCTTTTTTTTTTTTTTTTTAAATTTACAGTTTCTTTTATACCGCGCTATTCGACATCAGTGCAGTTTACAATGAACATAAAAACCACACGTCTCAAATAATTGATCTGTGCTTACAATGAACAGGTAAAATAAACTTGGATATACATTAAACAGGTTTCTTGAACAGTGAACATGAGAACTATGTACAAAGCAACTAAATGTAACTATATGTAGAGTTACGTGAAACTAGGTAAATTTCTCTTGGTGAGAGGAGGTGCGAAGTGAGGTTACAGTTCTGCAGATTAAGAATGTGGAGTGCATGAGTTTAGGTGATGGCCTGGAGTGTGGTGGTGGGTTGGTATGAGGGGGTATCCGAAACATCGTAGTGCTGCAGAAATAGGTGATGCTTCAGTGCCTTCCTGTATTCCTACGTCTGTGTTTTTTTTTTTTTTTTTTAGTCCTCTCCCTTCTTTATTGGCTGTTTGTCCTTTCTCTTTTAATCTATCTTTTCCTGTAATTTATGGCATTCTTTTTCCTTTCCTTGTGGTATCCAGTATTTATTGTAAACCACCTAGATGCTTTGGTCCAGGGCGGTATATCAGAAAACTTGGCTTGCAGCTTGTCGTACTGTGAGGGCTTGTGTGCATCAATGATGCTGAGAGCTAAGCTATTGGTAGCTTAACTACTGGCAGGGTCTCCCAAGATGGACATGTCTCAGCTGAGGTGCCAGACCAAGACAAACCACCCACCCGGGAAGCAGCAGAATGGGACAGTGTTAGCAGCGGAGGATCACATTTCTGTGACAACAGCAACAACACTAAAATTAAACTGCGTGGAAGAAAGGCCTGGCAATCTAATTCTGTATCTTCCCACGAAAACCCAATGGATAGTCACAACAAAACAAATGGCACTATAGTGCTGAAAGTTGAGACCCCCAGGTTGTAAGGCACTCAACTGGCTACTGGGGAGGAGCTGAAGAGTTTTCAGAGTAAAGCCGGCATGTATGATGTGGTTGGATCAAAGCCCTTGGGACGTCTGCCTGCTGATGTAGCTGTGCATGAAATGAGAGTCAAAAGCTACAAAGATGTCTTACATATTGGGATATGAAATATACAAAGCATTGGCCAAAGGAAGTTGGAGGTGGTCAAGAATGAAATGGAACGTGTACAACTCGATCTGTTAGGTGTCAGCGAACTGAAATGGACTGGAATCAGGCACATTGCATCTGATGATCATATGGTCTACTATGCTGGAAATGAAAGACAAAGAATAAATGATGTTGCATTTATAATTAAGAAGAAACTTGCAAGAACTGTAATGAAATACAGTGCAATCAGTGAATGCTTAATTTGTATTTGTCTATGAGGAATGCCCATCAACACAACTATAGTTCAAGTATATGCCCCAACAACAGCTGTAGACGAGGTTGAAGTTGATGAGTTCTATGAACAAGCACAAGCTGAAAATGACAGAATATGCAAACAGAATACCCTGATAGTCATGGGTGACTGGAACACAAACGTTCACAACAAAGAAGAAGGCAAAGTGGTTGGAAAATATGGACTTGGCAACAGAAATGAAGCTGGAGAAAGACTGATAGAATTCTGTAAGACCAACAATCTATTCATCTCAAATACCTTCTTCCAGCAACACAAGCGGCGAGTGTATACATGGACTTCACCCAATGGATTATACAGAAATCAAATTGACTACATCTGTGGAAGTCAATGATGGAAAAGCTTTATAACATCAATGAAAACAAAACCTGGAGCTGACAATCGTACAGATCACCAACTACTAGTATGAAAACTCAAGCTAAAGTTGAAAAAGAGCAAGCCACTCATAAATGTAGCAGAATATGACCTTGAGAATATACCACCAGAATTTAAAGACTGCTTTAGATACAAATGACAGAGCTCCAGAGGAGTTATGGATGACATCAAGGAGGTTGTGTTGGAAGAAAGTGAGAAGTCTCTACAAAAGGTGAAAAAGCAAAAACGGCCAAAATAGATGACTAAAGAAACTCTGAAAATTGCCCAGAAACACAGAGAAGCTAAAGCCAGAGCAGAAAAAGAGGCAATCGCAGAAATCAACAGAGATTTCCAACGTGCAGCAAGACAAGACAAGGAGAAGTACTACAATGACACATGCAAGGAAATAGAAGCAGAAACTATTAGAGAAAGAAAAAGATCGGCTTTCCTATGCTACGAGAGTTAAAGAAAAAATTCAAGCCTCAAATTGGAATGTTACAAGATGCTCAAGGATCCATGTTGAATGATGCGGAGAAGATGAAGAAAAGGTGGAAAGAATATAGAGAGTCATTATACGATAAAGATGAAGTGGACCAACAGCCATTTCAACCTATACCTTATGATCAGGAACCATTGCTGATGAAAGAAGAAGTCGAAACAGCATTGAAAGCCTTATCAAAGAACAAAGCACCAAGCATTGATGGTATTCCCATTGAAGTATTACAGAAATCAGATGTAGCTGTTACCATACTTACAAGGCTCTGCCAGGAAATTTGGAAGACAACATCATAGCCAAATGACTGGAAAAGATTTGTGTTTATACCAATATTGAAAGGTGATCCGACTGACTGTGGAAATTATTACACAATCGCTCTGATCCCACATGCCAGCAAGATTCTACTCAAGATCATTCAGCAGATTAGAACCATACCTGAAACAAGAACTGCCTGAAGTGCAAGCAGGGTTCAGGAAAGGGCAAGGAATGAGAGACATCACCAATGCGAGGTGGATCCTTGAAAAAACAAAAGAATATCTGTATGTGTTTTGTTGACTACAGCAAGGCTTTTGACTATGTAAACCATGAGAAACTCTGGGCCACATTAAGAAGCATGGGTATACCAGAACACCTGATAGTTCTCTTGCACAGCCTTTTACATTGATCAAGAAGCAACACTTCGTACGGAACAAGGAGAAACAGAATGGTTTAAAAATGGCAAACGTATACGACAAGACTGCATACCTGTTTAATTTATATGCAGAACAAATCATCAGAGAAGCAGGATTGTATGAAGACAACAGAGGTGTGAAGATTGGGGGAAGACTCAACAACAACCTTTGCTATGCTGATGATACCACATTACAGGCTGAAAGCGAAGACCATCTGAAACATTTGCTTCTCAAGATCAAAGAACATAGTCTTTAAATGGACCTGCACCTGTAATGTAAAGAAGACAAAGATTCTGATAACTGGCAAAAAATCAATAAGTTCATCGTTGATGGAGAAGAAATTGAAATAGTGGACAGCTTTAAACTACTTGAATCAACTATCAATAAAGAAACAACAAGCTGTCAAGAAATCAGACGACGCACTGCTCTCGGCAGAATGGCTATGAAGGACCTAGACAAGATTCTCAAGAGCAGAGATGTCTCTCTCCATGCAAAGTTTGACTTGTTCAAGCCATGGTATTTTCAATAACGTCATATGGATGTGAAGGCTGGACAGTGAAAAAGATATACAGGAAGAAAACTGATGCCTTTGAATTATGGTGCTGGCAACAAATATTGTGTATCCCATGGACTGCCCAAAGAACAAACCAGTCAGTACTAGAGGAGATCAAACCTTAACTTTCTTTAGAAGCTCAGATGACAAGACTTTGACTTTCATACTTTGGACACATCATGCAAAGAGAGAACTCATTAGAGAAAGACATCATGCTTGGCAAGGTAGAAGGTCAATGCAAAAGAGGAAGGCCCACAATGAGATGGATTGATACAATAACAGCAGCTATGGGTGCCACTCTGTCAACAATGAGCCGCCTGACTGAAGACCGAACACAGTTTAGGACAACTATCCAGAGGGTCACCATGAGTCAACACTGAGTCAATGCCACTTAACAACAACAATAAAGATAAAGCTAGTGTGTACACAGACCCCATACATTTAATGAGACAAAGTCTTTTTATTAGTTTTTGGATAGACCTGTAACGTTTATGGTAACATTTATTTTGGTTTGCAGCTTTTATATAGATATGCCACTCCTGAAAATTTGATTTTTGTAGGTTGCATGGTCTGGGAGATAATGGAGATTATTTTAGAAAGCCCAATTCATGTTTTACACGTGAATGTTCTGGCACATATGCAGTTTTGGGAAGGCTGCGATTTACATGTGAATGCATATATACACATTTTTCCATGGGGGAGGGCATTCTGGGGGCATGTTAGGGTGGGGCCTGGGTGGTGCTGGCATTATAAATGTATAACTTATTCACAAAACCTGGTGACAGGCAGGGCAGACGTTTTAAATGTGCCAATGTATGCCTTCTATAAATTGAATGCAATAACCGGCCTCACTTGTCTTTTGAGACTGCTTGTGGCGTTAGTGACTAGAAGAGCTTTGCTTCTGGTTCTTTGGCCTGATTGTCATTTTCTTTCACATAGGTGTGTTTTTGGCTACTTTTTTGTTTTCTTGCATTCTGTACCATTCCTCTCAATGTATTTTACTGTTAGGTTTACTTTTTATCTTTCCTATCATATACAGTGGAGTTCCTTTCTTAACTTTTATTTTAGTATTTTGTAAACCACATAGCTTTGTTTACAGTTTTTGCGGCATATCAAATAAAGACAACTATAACCATAACCATAACCATCAATGTCCCAAGAGACATTTTAGCATGCTGTGAGTAAACGTAGATCGATTGTTTACCTTATCAGAATATAGAAAGACTAGGGGACATGCAATGAAGCTACAGGGTCAACTATATAAGAAAATATTTTTTCACTCAACGTGTAATCAAACTCTGGAATTTGTTACCGGAGGATGTAGTAAAGGCTGTTAGTGCAGCTGGGTTTAAAAAAGGTTTGGATAAGTTCCTGGAGGAAAGGTCCATATACCATTATTAAGAAGGGACCCAGGATATCAATGCTTGACCCAGTACAAGCATTTTGGAACCTGTGTCTTTTGGGGAAACTGCTAGGTACGTATGACCTAGATTGGCCACTGTTGGAAACAGGATACTGGGCTTGATGGACCTTGGTCTGACCCAGTATGGCATATCTTATGTTCTTATGGTACAATCAGGTCTGTGTTGCATGGGGGCATCCCCGGGGCATTCCCAGAAAGATACACATGTGCACCCAGTAATAGAATGGCGCTGCATGTTTGGATTCGGCAGTGCACATCTATGTCTGGACCAACCTCTGGACATGAATTGACATCTGCAAAGTGCTTGTTGTAGCAACCAAAGATCTGTACAGTGTCACCCAGCAGACCTGGTTGAGAGAAAAGAAAGCGCTTTAAATGAAGAAAAAGATACACATAAGCTGTAATATTTGGAGGAGCCAGCTAGAGGGAGCAAGAGGGACTACAGAGTAACTGAAAAACCACGCCACAATGATCATGAGGTAATGCCAGCCAGCTTCCAGTCCTGGAGAACAGGAGGACCTCTTAAGGAGGGTGTGGAAGACTGGAGAGGAGAAAGCAGCACAGAAGGCAGGAGGAGGAGCGTCAGAGGCAGTGCCAGAGGCAGCACTGGAAGCGGATGGAGTAGAAGCAAATGGAGTGAAGGCAGCAGGTGTGAATGCAGCCGGACAGCCTGCAGCAGGAAGGAAGGCCAAACAGAGGAAAAAAGGTTAGAATGGAAACCTGAATATTCCACTGCTGGAAAGTCGCCCAGAGTGAAATCGAGGTTACTTACCTGTAACGGGAGTTCTCCGTGGACAGCAGGATAAGTCAGCCACACCTGGTGACGTCATCCGACGGCGCCGTAGACGGAGTACTCTCTCTAGCCCAGAA
Source organism: Ichthyophis bannanicus (assembly GCA_033557465.1). Classification (NCBI taxonomy): domain Eukaryota; kingdom Metazoa; phylum Chordata; class Amphibia; order Gymnophiona; family Ichthyophiidae; genus Ichthyophis; species Ichthyophis bannanicus. Next base: position 305,262,532 of record CM066039.1, read on the forward strand.
GGGGTTAACCTTCTGGGCGGGACCCCCTCCCTCTGGCCCAACCCCTGTGCCACCCCCAGCCCACCACTATGTTCCAAGCTGAGCCGGCGGGCGCTGGGGGCGTAGGAAGGACAGGGATGGGCCCCTGGAGGGGAGGATGGGTGGGAGCGTGTGGCTGACTTATCCTGCTGTCCACGGAGAACTCCCGTTACAGGTAAGTAACCTCGATTTCTCCTAGGACAAGCAGGATGAAGTCAGCCACACCTGGTGCCTCCCTAGCTGATAAGAGCTGAGGTAGAAGGGGCCCATATCGAATACAGGAGGACACGTGCTTGGAGAACAGGATTTTATTGAGGTAATACTAGCACGTAAAAACAGGGCAACTATAATGAGCGCCACGGCGTGCGCAGTATGCAGTGCAAAACATCATGTGCAAAGTCAAACAACGTGTGCAAACAAGTGCAGAAGAAAATACCATGTGCAAATAACACGTGTAAACCATCAGATGTCCCATGCAAGAGTTTATGTGCAAAACAATATGCAGAGGTCCGTGTGGCAGTGGTCTATGGGGCGCTGCGGGACGCCGCCGTCAGGACTGCCCGTCCAAAGGTCTGGTCGGATTGCAGGTCGAGGCAGTAGTGCTTCTGAAAGGTTTGCAAGGAGGACCAGGTGGCAGGCTTGCAGATGTCGGCTACCGGGACCGAGCATAGGTTGGCCATTGTGGTGGCCAGTGCTCTCAGCTGGTGGGCGTTAACCGATGGTGCATGCGTAGCGCCGGATTGATCAAGGCAGAAGGCAATGCACGAGGAAATCCATAGGGAGAGGGTGCACTTGGTCACGGGGCATCCGGGTTTGTTCTGGTCAAATGAGACAAAGAGTTGGGTGGCACTGCACTGAGCCCTTGTTCTCTGTAGATAAAGGCGTAGTGCTCTGACACAGTCCAACGTGTGCAATCTCTCTTCCTCAGGCGAGGAGTGCGGCTCTGGAAAGAAGGAAGGGAGCTCGATAGTTTGGTTGATGTGGAAGGCCGAGGCCACCTTCGGAAGGAACTTAGGGTGGGTCCGAAGAGAGGCCCGGTCGTTGGAGATCTGCGTGTATGGTGGATGTGTCACCAGGGCTTGGAGCTCGCTGATGCGTCTGGCTGAGGTGATGGCCACGAGGAACAAGGTTTTCCAGGATAGGAACTTTGCTTCTGCGGACAGCATTGGCTCGAAGGGGGGCAATGTAAGTTGACTGAGGACAGCATTGAGGTCCCAGTGCGGTACAGGTTCCTTGACTGGTGGATGCAGGTTCGCTAGGCCTTTCATGAAGCGGGTTACTATGGGAAGTCGAGAGACTGAGTCCTTCTCCGGGCCGTCGTGAAGAGCTGCTATGACAAGGAGGCGAGATATTGAAGTATCCTGGGTACTGGAGCAGAGAATGGGTCCAGGCCTTGGGAAGAGCACCAGGAGGTAAAGCGACGCCACTTGAGTCCGTATGATTTTCTAGTCGCGGGGCGGCATGCCGCGAGCACGACCTCCTCCACCTCTTGTGGGAGGCAAAGGGGTGACAATGTTATCCGCTCAGCCGCCAGGCTGTCAAGGCGAGGGTCCGCAGGTTGGGATGAAGAGTGCGGCCGTCCCCTTGGGTGAGCAGTTCGGGGATTAGCGGGAGTCTCCGTGGTGGGTGGAGCGCTAGGCGTCGCAGGAGTGGGAACCACCCCTGTCAGGGCCAGTAAGGAGCTATCAGGATGGCCTGAGCCTTCTCGGAGATGATGCGTTGGATCATCAAGGAGATCAGCGGAATGGGGGGGGAAGGCATACACCAGTGACCAGTCCCCCCCACGACTCGTCGAATGCATCCGCTGAGTGGCTGAATTGAGAGGGCCGTTTGGAGCAGAAGGTCCTGCATTTGGTGTTCTGCTCCGTCGCAAAGAGGTTGATCTGTGGTTGGCCCCATTCGTTGAAGATTGAGAAAGCAATTGTCGGGTTGAGGGACCATTCGTGGGGGTTCAGTTGGCGGCTGAGTTTGTCCGCCAGGATGTTCTCGGCGCCCGGTAGATAAGAGGCCCGGAGCTGGCATTGTTTGGAGACAGCGAGGGCCCAGATCAGGAGGGCCTCCCTGCAGAGGGTCCGGGAGCCTGTCCCCCCTTGCTTGTTCACATAGAACATAGCCACTTGATTGTCCGTCTGGATCAGGGTGACTTTGGAGCTGATTAGACTCTGGAAAGCGCTCAGGGCGTAGCGAATGGCTCTGAGTTCTAGTAGGTTGATTTGGCACTGTTTCTCCCGCTCCGTCCAGGCACCTTGTGTCTGGAAATGTAGGCAGTGCGCCCCCCAGCCCACAGGGGAGGCGTCTGTGGTGATGGTCAGCTGGTGCGGGGGCTGGGAAAGGGGTCTGCCCCGTGCAAGGTTGCGCTCGTGGCCCACCACCGGAGTGAGTCGAGGACAGCGGTCGTCATCGAAATAGTCGATCTCAAGGGCTGCGAATGCTGGGACCAGTGGGCGCGGAGATGCCATTGCAGGTGTCGCATGTGGAGCTTTGCCAGAGGGACTGTCTGGCTGGCGGCTGCCATGTGGCCCAGAAGGCGCAGGAGATTCCAGGCGGTGGACTTCTTGTTCGCTTGTGTGTGTCGCACCAACTCCAAGATGGACCTCCTCCGCTGTTGAGGTAGGAAGGCTTTCGAGGCGGTGGTGTCTATGAGAGCTCCGATGAATTCCAAGCGCTGGGAGGGGCGCAGGTGAGCCTTTGAGTAGTTGATCAAGAAACCCAGGGCCAACAGTAAGGCAATAGTTGCGTGTGTTGCCCTCTCTGCTTCCTCGAAGGTGGGGGCTGAGATGAGCCAGTCGTCCAGGTAGGGGAAGAGGCAGATTCCTGATTTGCGGAGGTGTGCTGCTGGTACGGCTACGCACTTTGTGAACACCCGGGGAGCTGAGGACAATCCGAATGGGAGGACCTTGTATTGGAAGTGTCTCCCCAAAGCTCGGAACTGTAGGTATTGCCTGTAATCCGGGTGGATCGGAATGTGGGTGTAGGCCTCCAGTAAATCCAGGGATGTTAGCCACTCGCCAGACTAGATGAGAGGGAGGATGGACCCGAGATAGTGCATCCTGAATTTTTCCTTTGCGATGAATTTGTTGAGCGCCCGGAGGTCGAGGATGGGGCGTACGCCTCCTGACTTCTTTGTGACCAGGAAGTACCTGGAGTAAAAGCCAGAGTTCTGTTCTGCTGCCGGTACGGGCTCGATGGCGTGCGAGGACAGAAGGGCCTGGATCTTCCTCGCAAGGGATGTGTCCGACGACTTGTCGTGTGGAATCCCGAATTGTACCGGGGAAGAAAGAAATTTCAACCGGTAGCCATCCTTGATGATCGACAGTACCCATTTGTCTGAGGAGATAGGATGCCAGGCGTGGAGGAATGTGGCCAAGCGCCCCCCGGTGGGAGGGGTGGCCGAGGGCTGGTTGTCAAAAAGCCTGATTGGTTTTGGCGTTTCCCGCCTGGGAGGTCTTCTGCTGTTTCCCGTCCCGTTGGCGGGGTTTTTGACGATAGTTCTGTTGTGGTTGCTGGGACTTGTAACGCGGTTGCCACCTCTGGTAAGAGTTGTACTGTCGTCTGGATGAGTTGAAGGAGTAGGGCTTGTTGTGGTAAGAGTTTTTGCGATTGGGGCGCTCCATGCCCTCATCCGCTAGAGTTTTCAGTGTCGAGCAGCGGTCCTTTAAAGCGTTGACATTGAATTTGTCCCCGAAGAGGGAGTCCCCTGTGCAGGGGGCGTCGGCAATGCGGTCATGTGTGTCCTCCCGCAGTCCTGAGGCTCTTAGCCATGCTAGGCGGCGGGCAGAGATGGAGGAGGCGGCCGTGTGGGCTGCTGCATCGAAGGCGTCAAAGGCTGCCCGCACTTGATGTTTTGTGCACTCCTGTAGATCGCGGATAATGTCGGCCGAAGTTGGCTGCATCTCCTGGGTGGGTGCTTTTAGCTGTTCCAGAAGGGTATCTTGGTAGAGAGCCTGCTGAAGTTGGTGGGCAGAAATCCTGGCGCAGAGCATGGCCCCTTGAAAGACCTTTTTGCCGATGTCGTCCAGAAGCTTGAGGTCTTTTCCTGGGGGGCAGTTAACATTGTTACGCGTGGACTTAGCTCTTTTGAGCGCTGATTCTACCACAATGGAGAGGTGTGGAAGCTGTGTCCTGTCAAATCCTGGAGTGGCTTGCACTTGGTATTTGGTGTCCAGTTTCCGAGATACCGCTGGCTCTGATGAGGGGTTTTTCCAGAGGTCGATGAGGTTCTCGCGCAGCAATGGGTAGACGGGGATGGTAGCCGGTAGCCTGGGAGCTTCGAGGAACTTGCGCACTGCCTGGGTCTCCGGGCGTTGGTCGGGAGTGTCACCGGAGCTGGGCAGGCTTAAGGTGGTAGCCATCTTCTTGAGGAACTTGGAATAAGAGAGATCCTCTGGGTTGGAAGGCAGAGGTTCGTTTGAGGTGCCCAAGTCCGCTGCTGAGGTTGAGGGTTCGGGGGATTTGTCCCCTGAGTCTAGTGATTTTTGCTCTGCCTCCCTCTCGCCGTTGCTGCATGAGGAGCTGGTGGGATCACCGCTGGGCACGCCAGTCGCGGTGGTGGAGCCACGGGTAGCTGTCTCCGGGGCAGTGGCAGCCTGAGTTTTGGTCCATTGGACGAAGAGGGATGAGAGGAAGGACCTAAACTCAGCAGTGTTAATGTCTGCTTCCTCTTGTAGGACTGGGGTGTCAGGCATATGCAGGGGCGCCTGTTCAGGAGCCTCTGGGGGAGTCCCAGGTAGGGAGGGCTCAAAATCCAGCAGGGGCTGCAGGGCAGGGGAGGCATACCTCTCAGAAGATGCACTGGAGGGAGGAGAGGAGCCTCTGTGTCTTCTGCGGTGGCTGCGGCTGCTTCCAGAGGATCGATGGCACCGATCGCGGCTTCCCCTGCCGGCGCTGATGCTGCCGGTATGGTGTCTGTGGCGACGGCGCGAGCTTGATTTGCCCCTCTGCGCTGAGCGGGATCTGCATCGGCGCCGGGATCTGTGTCGGCGCCGGTCCCGTCGGCGCGAAGAGCTGCTCCTCCTTCTCTTCCTGTGACGGTGGCTGCCATCTTGCGCGTCACGGTGGGAGGAGTCAGGGCCGGAAGAGGCATCCAAGATGGCCGCCCCCATGCACTCCACGTGCAGGGGAGCTCCCGGGGCGGCCGTCGGAAGAAGCAGCAGTCCGGAGGGGTCCCCGAGAGGAGCAGAGGGTCCCGGAGCATCGAGGCATGAGGCGGAGGCCACAGAAGGCACGCCTGGTGCCAAAGGAGCCGCGGCAGCGGCGGAGCAGATCACCTGCATCAGAGAGTTCGCGGCAGGAACCAAGGAGCCGCGGGGAGCCGAGACAGCAGGGAAGAACTCTTTGAGGAGGTTCTTTCTAGACTTCCTTGCTCGGGGAGACATTTTTGCGCAGATGGAGCAATCCTCGACTTTGTGAGTCATGCCTAGACAACGGATGCAGCAGGGGTGAGCATCTGAAGAGTTCATTTTGCGGGAACACCGAGGGCATTTTTTAAACCCTGGTTTAGGCATATTCAAAGAAATAAAATAAAATAAAAAAGGAGAGAGTGGAAATTCCATCTTGCAGGCAAGGCGGAGGAAGTGAAAAGTGGTGGGCTGGGGGCGGCACAGGGGTTGGGCCAGAGGGAGGGGGTCCCGCCCAGAAGGTTAACCCCTTCTGGGCTAGAGAGTGTACTCCGTCTACGGCGCCGTCGGATGACGTCACCAGGTGTGGCTGACTTCATCCTGCTTGTCCTAGGAGAAAGGTGATTGCCTGGAAGCTAAGGAGGAACCTGCCAAGGTCTCAGTTCAAAGAGGAGTAAGAGCTGTTTGCCCAGGGAGGCAAAAGCATTGCTGCCACTATTGTCTAAACCCAAAGGAGAGACAGTCTGAAGGCCTAAGCCGTGCTGTACAAGCAAGCCAGAAGAGAAACTGGGACAGGCCTCAAACTTCACGTGAAACGGAGAAGACAACTTCACAAGGTAAAGCTTCTTATGATACAAGCTATAGAAAAGGTTTACCTGATAAGAGAGTTTGGAATAAGAAGAGTTTTTTTATAAAGCTGCTTTAAAACCTCTGAGTAGAGAGGACTTTCCTCAATACAAAACAGTACAGAGCCGACGCCCTACAAGTCACCCAGGACATTGGGCAGTGCTAGAGGAATTATACAAGAAGCCTGACTATTACCTACCAGAAACCAGGGACTCAGAGTCCGAGGTTTCATCCTATGAGCAAATGCAAGTGGAACTGGCAGATGAGCTTTCGGATACTGAGATGGACTGTACATATTGTACCACGGGCAGCCTAGAATCTCTGCCAGGCTTGTAAGCTATATGTATTGCTGCCTAGAACATTCTTGTTTGTGTGAATACCATTACTACTGTGAAAGGAACAGTTTTGCTTTAAACTTTTGTTTTACTTTTTCTTACCTGGAGCAACGACATTTGTGTTGTTGTTATTATTGCCCAATCCTTTGAACCCTTGCGAAGAAAGGGGAAATAAAAGCCTTTAATTTCCCACCACCTTGTGCATTTGATTTCTCTGGAGATTCGGACCCAGGAAACTAATAGGGCCAAAACCTACTTAGGCCTCTGGATTACTGGCAATCTCCTCCCTATATGTTTATGTCCGACCTCTACCTAACGCCAGGGTAGGGCTCGCGACAACAGAGAAGAGGAGAAAGCCCTCTCACTTCCCCAGTAATTTTTGCTACTTCAAAAAAGCATATAGATAAATACAGTTACAATTAGCTTTATTTGATATATTGCCTATTATAAATAATATCTAGGCAGTTAACAATTGAAAAGTTAAAATAAAACAAAGGATTAAGAGGTTGTGATGAAGACAAGACAACAGAAAAGGAAAGAGGCTTAGGTTACAAAATTAGATGCATATTTATCAACACAAACCACAAAAGGAAGGGAGGAGAGGTAGTGTGTAATACAGGACAAGTGTGAATAAGCTAGATTGCTGAGTCGTGGCCATGGGCTTACCGGCTAAAAGAAATGATAACAATTATGAGAGGTTGCAGATGGGAAAAACTTGAGTGAAAAAGTAGCTTTTAAGAAGAGATTTGAAACAGGTGAAGAAAAGTTGACATCAAAGATTAAGAGGGGGAGAGTTGCACATAGTGGGAGCAGCAACACTATAAGAAGAAGAGCGGGCAGAAGCAGAATGGATCTGGCGGAAATTAGGGATTTATTTATTTATTTGCTTTTATATACCACACTCTTTAGCAATCATCACGGTTTACATAGAACGTAAACAGCCAAACCAACTTTACATAGAACAAATATTTTACAATGAACCAAGTGTAAAGAACAGGAATTTCACAGAATAAGCGGTACATTAAACGGGGGGGGGGGGGGGGGGACCTTAACTTGGACAGGAAAGAACTATTTACAAGTTATTAACAGAACCAAGGGTACATACAGTAGGTGAAAGGTGATCACCACCTTAAGGTATATGGTCATAAACTAGTTGGAACAGGTGGGTTTTTAAGGCCTTTCTAAAGGTTGAAAGGTCAGTGATGCCTCAAATTGAGGCAGGAAGGGTGTTCCAACGACTTGGAGCGTATAAGGAAAAGGCACGATTCTTGGTGGCCTGAGTGCATGTCCTTGTTGATGGAGGGAAAACCAGAGTGTTTACCATACTCAATCTTCTAGTTCTGTTGTCTAGGGTACGTTGAATGATTGCTATCAAGGAGGGAGCTAACAAGTTGTGAAGTATCTTGAATGTTGTGATCCTCCCCCCTTGTTGCTACCCGTAGGTATGTAGAGGTTAAGGAGGTTAAGTTCCTTCTTGAACTAATGTCCCACCACTTCCTGAAGCAGGGCTTGTAGGGAAATGTAGTTCTCACCAGTTCAATGAAGAGTAGTGTGACTCAAATGTTTTTCAAGCAAAAGGGATTTATTTCCCCTCCCGGGGTTGGACTCCACCAGGATAAAGGTAACACAAAATTATCTTGCACTTTGGCAGAAAAGGACAAAATAAGAATAGCTTCATTCAGCATAAAACATTTCTTTTCCAGCAGGTTAAACTTCACCACACTGTTTCATACAGCTCTGTCTTTTCCACAGCAAGCTTGTATTTTCTCCACAGTATGTTTCTAACACAAAGATATTATCTGTTCAGCCAGGGTAATCGTACAATCCATTTCCTCCGTAGGCAAATTAATACAGGATGGCACTGTGTCCATAAGTTCCACCTCTGAAGTAGGAATTGTTTGCCCAGTTCTTTCTAGAGCCGCACCCTTTTCTCCAACCCTAAGCTTTGTAGTACACTCAGGATTTAAATACTGTTTAAAACAGGTACCATAGCCCCAACCTTCCGGGTCATTAAATTCACAAGGATTCCTGTAATCCCAGCCCTTGGGCTTACCTGGGAACCTGGCTGTGGAAGGTTTTCTCTGTGGCGTATGGCTAGCGAGCGGTTCCCAACTGGACCTGTGTGAGGCAGACTTCAACTGCCTTCCAGGCTTTCCTTTCTGTTTGTAATCCAGAGGATGTTTCAGCTGGCCTGGTCTGCTCCTGCTATATCTTTCGCCCGGAGCCTCTGACCCTTCCTCTCTCTCCTCTTGTTCACTCCGGCTTCCACTCTCCTTCCTCTCTCTCCTCTCTCTGCCTGCTGGGGCCTCCTTATGAGTCAGTTTTCCTGGGTAGGGCCTGGCTCCACCCCCTAGCAGGTGTTCATAATTTCCCCGTGACTCTCTGCTAAGCTGATAGCAGGGGCGTGTTTCCTTCTCTCGGGCCTGGTTTCCCTGACAACTAGTAGCCATGTGCCTTTGTTTATATTGCAGCCCTGCACTTTCTACTGGTTTTTGGGAGTTTCTACCGGGCTAGAAGGACTTGCTATGTCACAGATCCCCCCACTTAAAATATTAAGGCCGCCGGAACCTATGACGGACAGCACGTAATCCGGGAAAGAGCATCGGCATTACTGTGCAATCTACCTGCCCGGTGCTGCACCACAAAATCATATGCCTGCAACGCTAAATGCCACCGGGTTAGCCTGGCATTAGTATTTCTCATTTGATGCAACCATTTTAATGGCGCATGGTCCGTAATCAAATAAAATTTACGGCCTGTCAGATAAAATCGCAAAGACTCTATCGCCCACTTAATCGCGAGACACTCGCGCTCTACGGTAGAATATTTCTGTTCCGCTCTGGACAACTTCCTACTTAAGTATGTCACCGGATGTTCAATGCCTTCAAATATCTGGGACATTACGGCTCCTAATCCCGTTTCAGAAGCGTCCGTTTGTACCAGGAATGGCATGTCAAAGTTAACCCCCCTAAGGACTGGGGCCGTACATAACCTATCTTTCAGCGTTATGAACACCTCTTCAGCCTCCGGTGTCCATTTAAGGTTATTCGGGGCATTCTTCCTAAGCATGTCTGTTAGCGGGACACTTTCCTCCGCAAATCTCGGAATGAATCGGCGGTAGTATCCCACCAAGCCTAAGAATCCCCGCATTTGTCGTTTGTTCAGAGGGCGTGGAAAGTTCTTCACACTTTCCACCTTGCTAGCTAAGGGCTCCACCACCCCTCCTCCCACCATGTGGCCTAAGTATTTCACTTTTGTACCGGCGAAGAGACACTTCCCGGGATTTACAGTGAGACCCGCTTTCCTTAGTGAACTCAGAACTGCCTCTACCCTGGGCAAGTGCTGAGCCCATGTGGTACTGTGGACGACGATGTCGTCCATATATGCCCAGGCGTATTCATAGTGGGGCCGCAAGATGTGATCCACCAACCTTTGACAGGTGGCCGCTGCCCCGTGAAGCCCAAAAGGCATACGCCTAAATTGAAATAACCCTATCGGGGTAGTAAAGGCTGTCTTAGGTTTGGAGGCCTGGGTGAGCGGTATTTGCCAGTAACCTTTCGTTAGGTCCAATGTGGTCAAATACTTAGCCTGGCCTAGTTTGTCTAATAAATCCTCGATTCGAGGCATGGGGTAGGCATCAAAATCAGAGATGTTATTTATTTGTCTAAAATCGATACAGAAGCGAAGACTTCCATCTGGTTTGGGCACTAATACGATAGGGCTTGACCAGGGGCTTCTAGATTCTTCGATAATGCCCATTTGGAGCATGTCCCTTACCTGTTCTATCATTTCCTTTTTCCGTGCCTCTGGTAGCCTATAGGGGCGTTGCTTGATTATTTTTCCAGGTTCCGTAATAATTTCATGGGCAACGATCCTGGTTTCCCCTGGCAATGTCGTCAGGACGTCGGAGAATCTAACACCCTTCTAAGTTCCTGTTGCTGTTGCACCGACAACTCGGCCCCTATACGTAGCCCTGGAGTTTCCCTCCAATCGGCGGGCTGCGGACCAAAATCGTCCTCCTTTTGTTCTTCGGTGACAGCCGTCAGCCCTTTTAAGTCTCCCACTCCGGTAGACCCGAATCCTCTTTCTCCTCTCCCTGTGGGGGCTAACGAGGCTACTTCTACTACCTCAGGGAAACCTACGCGCTCGCATATCATTTGAGCGACCCTGTCACCTGACTTCACCTGGAACTCTTCCTGACTGAAGTTGAACATTAACACCTTTACCTCTCCACGAAAATCGGGGTCAATTACCCCAGCCCCTATGTCTATAAAATATTTGGCTGCTAGGCCTGACCTGGGTGCTATCCTCCCATAGCATCCGGGCGGGATTTGGACCTTAACTCCTGTGCTTATTAGGGCCTTCCCTCCCCTGGGTATCACCCTGTCTTCCGCACTAAACAAGTCGTATCCAGCAGCAGCTTCCGAAGCTCGCTGGGGACCCCTGGCCTGAGCCAAAACCTTGCAATACTGGAGTATGAACCTTGGTTTTTCCGCAGTTACATTCTTTTCCTTGGCTGGGTGTTGTGGGCTACTTTTACCCGGTTTTCCTAATAGAGGGCTGGGGACTTTGGTCGCGATGGCCTCTAATCTAGGTAAATCCTGGGACTCCCTTTCTACTTCCCCCGAGGGGGCTTCACAGGGGGTGGATATTACATTCTGATCAGTGGTAAGACCTTCCTCGAGCCCCTGTCTAAAGGGCGGCCAATCCCTGCCCAGGACGACGCTCTGTGGAAGGCGGGGGACCACCGCCATCAATATCTTCCCCTCTGTTCCCAACCCACTTATTCCTATTTCATATAAGGGGTAGTGGTAAGATGCCCCATGTATACATCTTATCTTAACCCGTCCCATGGCTTGACCTGGTGCTGACTGGGCTTGTATGGCCTCCCAGAGCCGTTGGGAGACCATGCTCTGGTCAGCACCCGAGTCAAGCAGTGCCTGGGCCTCTATACCCTCCACCTGTACTGGGAGCAAAAACCCTGACTGGCCTTTCTTTCCAATACCAGCCATTAATGCCTTGCGCGAATCACAGTCCCTTTGAAAATGTCCTATGCTCCCGCATTTAAAACATTTTCCCCTCATATTGGAAAAACATACATCTTCATAAGGCAGTTTACTTGGTACATTTTTACTCTTATCACCAGCCTTTGCTGCACCTGGAACGCTTGATTTTGGGGCTTTGGCAAATTCAGCCTCAAAATATCGCTCCGTCATACCAGCCGCTTCCTCTGCAGTTTTGCAGTCCTGTAGCATGAGGAAGGTTTTTATTTCCGCTGGCACAGCCTCTAAATATTGTTCTAAAATTAGCTCATCCATTATGGACTCAACCGTTCTCTGCTCTGGTTTTACCCACTTCCAGGCCAAGCCTTTCATTCTATAGTATAGGGCCTTAGGAGTTTCTCCGGGCCTCAACTTGGCCTTCCTAAATTGGCGCCTATAGAATGAAGGGGTCAGCCCAAGCCTATCCCTCACCACATTTTTAATTGCCTCATAGTCAGTGGTTAAGGCAGCAGGCATTGACTTATAAGCTGACAAGGCTTCACCGGATAGAGACATGGCAAACCTTATGGCCCACTGCTCCTTAGGCAGCTTTATGGCCTCTGCCAGACGTTCAAAGGCGTCCACATAGTCATCAACATTATCTGTAGGGGACAGCTGTCCCAGCATAAAAACATCTCCACCAAGCAGTCCTACCCCACGGGTATACTCGGGTAAGTCTCTTGCTGGTTCCTGTTGCTGCTTTACCAACAGTTCCATTAGCTCCTTCATTGGCTTCTGCTGTTCCAGAATGGCAGCCATGGCTTGGTCCTGGACTCTACGAGTCATCTCGAGTTGTTTGTCCCACTGCAGAGACATTCACCTTAGCATCTCCTGAGGGTCCATTTTAGCTGCTCAGGTACCTAGAAAACACACAAGAACAAGACCCAAGTGTGGCCTAAAAAAAAAATTTTCCTTTCCTTTTTTTTTTTTTTCTCAACCTTGTGCACTACTGCTGTGCACTACCTTTCTCCAGTTATCCCTCCACACTTATGCCCAGCTACAATTACCTGAGCTTAGTGCAGAGTCAAGCACTGAGAAAAGTAGCTCCTTTCCTGACCGATAGTCAGTCGAGCACCGGCTCCTCCTGGGTATCAGCCGCTCCTTGCTGCTGGACTCTTGTCCCTCCAGGTGTCCTTTAAATCCGAGTAAAATCCGAACTACTACGCCATTGTGATCCTCCCCCCTTGTTGCTACCCGTAGGTATGTAGAGGTTAAGGAGGTTAAGTTCCTTCTTGAACTAATGTCCCACTACTTCCTGAAGCAGGGCTTGTAGGGAAATGTAGTTCTCACCAGTTCAATGAAGAGTAGTGTGACTCAAATGTTTTTCAAGCAAAAGGGATTTATTTCCCCTCCCGGGGTTGGACTCCACCAGGATAAAGGTAACACAAAATTATCTTGCACTTTGGCAGAAAAGGACAAAATAAGAATAGCTTCATTCAGCATAAAACATTTCTTTTCCAGCAGGTTAAACTTCACCACACTGTTTCATACAGCTCTGTCTTTTCCACAGCAAGCTTGTATTTTCTCTACAGTATGTTTCTGAGGCAGCCATGAGGTTTAACTGTAGGTAGCCCTTCCCCCAAGCCATGCGGCAAGCCATGAGGTCTAGCTGTAGGTAGCCCTTCCCCCAAGCCATGCGGCAAGCCATGAGGTCTAGCTGTAGGTAGCCCTTCCCCCAAGCCATGAGGTAATCAGCCTGCTAAGAGAAGGCATTGAGATTTCAGTAGACACCCTTCCCCCACTCCAGGTCTGAGCACAATAGCCCCTAGCCCAGAAATCAGCAGACCTGAGCATACCGGTTTGGACAGGTCACCCAGGTACCTTCCCCAGGGGCTGCTGATTGGTGGGCAGGAAATACCTGTGGCAAATGGGATTGTAGAATGAGTTTAAAACTGTACTGTATATAAGGCATTGTAGGCCGTCCCTCGGGGCTCAGACCTTTTGTGGAGGGTACCGGCTCTCTGTCTGATCCTGTGTGCACATTAAAGATCCTGTTTGCATTCCAGCCTGTCTGAGAGTTTTCCTTCTGTGGGTGAGTGATTGAATAAGAGCTTTTCACAGCGTTTGCGATAACATTTTTGGTGCATTGGCCGGGAAACATTTAAAGAAAAGCCTCTCTCATCACACCCACGGTGAGAAGACTTCTGCTTTTGCAGCATCTGGGCCTCCACCAGTCAGGGACCGGCCCCTCCAGGTGATTAACGGTCCTTGGCGCCCCCGGGCCACTTTGTGCTCGGAAGGACACCTTGATTTGTCTGGACAGCCGGTCCCTGCGGCTGAATCCCCGATTGAAAACCGGCTGGATAGACTGGCATCCAAACTACCTGTCTGATCAGAGCTCTGGTGAGTACTGCTACTTTCTGTACTCCGTCTGTAATTCCTAGTAAATTCTAGGAACCTGTAGCGGCCCGATCACCCGCACGAACGGTCCTAGTAGGGACCCCGGGGGGGGGGGGGGGGGGGTTTCTGAAGCCATCGTTCGTCCAGTAAATCAGAGTCCTTTTTGTGGACCAGTAAGATAACTGCAGTATGAGAAATCAGAGTCCTTTTTGTGGACCAGTAAGATAACTGCAGTAAAAGGTATTTAAAGTGCAGCGCTGCCACAGATATTGAAGAAAAAAATTGCCTAGGATATTAGTATTACCACTCTTAAGGATCTTTTAAAAGCGCTGCCAAAAACTTCTAAAAGTAACCAAAATATAGCACTTGATAAGTTAAACATACCTGAGATAAAGAATAGATCGCTGCTTCTCTTCTTTCCTTTCTGCTTGTGGGGAGTTTTCTGAAGCGTGACTGCAAGGAGAGTTCTCCATGTGCTCCGATATTAATTTGTGCTGTCTCCATGCTTCCCTTGTGCTCCGATGTTAATTTATGCTGTCTCCATGCTGCCCGATGTGAATTTCTGTCTCCCCCATGCTGCCCGATGTGAGCTTCTGTCTCCCCATGCTGCCCGATGTGAATTTCTGTCTCCCCATGCTGCCCGATGTGAATTTCTGTCTCCCCCATGTTGCCCGATGTGAGTTTCTGTCTCCCCATGTTGCCCGATGTGAATTTCTGTCTTCCCCATGCTGCCGCTGTGGTTCCCGCTCCTGATCTGTGCTTCCCCGATGCTGCCATTGTGTTCCCGCTCCTGATCTGTGCTTCCCCGATGCTGCCATTGTGTTCCCGCTCCTGATCTGTGCTTCCCCGATACTGCCATTGTGTTCCCGCTCCTGATCTGTGCTTCCCCGATGCTGCCATTGTGTTCCCGCTCCTGATCTGTGCTTCCCCATGCTACCCGCTGTTAATGTCTGCTCCCCCATGCTGCCCGATGCTAATTTCTGCTTCCCCCATGCTCCCCCATGCTGCCCGATGTAATTTTCTGTTTCCCCCATGTGAATTTCTGCCCCCGATGTAATTTTCTGCTTTCCCCATGTGAATATCTGCCCCCGATGTAATTTTCTGCTTTCCCCATGTGAATATCTGCCCCCGATGTAATTTTCTGCTTTCCCCATGTGAATATCTGCCCCCGATGTAATTTTCTGCTTTCCCCATGTGAATTTCTGCCCCCGATGTAATTTTCTGCTTTCCCCATGTAAATTTCTGCCCCCGATGTAATTTTCTGCTATCCCCATGTGAATATCTGCCCCCGATGTAATTTTCTGCTTTCCCCATGTAAATTTCTGCCCCCGATGTAATTTTCTGCTCCCCCCATGTGAATTTCCTGCCTTTCTCTGCTGTCCCGATGCACCGCTAAGCCCCCGCTAGGTTTCCTGCCTTTGACCACCCAGGAGCAGCTGAATTCTGCTGAATCATTGTCGGGACGCACGTGGAGGCGGCCATCTTGAAAAGACCACGTGTAAGCTACACTGCAATATACTTAAAGCGATTCTGGAGCTCCATCTAGTGGACATTAGCTGTATTTACTACTATTCCTCATGGTTAGTGATTCTGGAGCTCCATCTGGTGGACATTTTAAGAATAGCTAGCTTATATTTTTAACTCTTATCTAAATCAAATCTGAGTGTATATATTATTGTAAATTGCCAGGACCTATATTATAAAAAATTTTGTGTTTGAATTAAGACTAGATAGGGTCCGTATTGTAAATTGTATTATTTTTCCTGAATTAGGACTAGATAGGGTCTGTATTGTAAATTGTATTATTTTTCCTGGATTAAGTCTAGATAGGATCTGTATTGTAAATTGCATTTTTTCCTTTTTCTCTTACTGTAAATTGCATTTTTCCCCGAATTGAGATTAGGTTAGAAGATCTGATCCACATTGTATACTGTACTTAGTTATTGAACTAGAATTAGAACATGGGGTTAGGAAAGTCAAAAGAAAAAACGCCCCTACAGTGCATGCTTCACAATTTTAAATCTGGGTTTAGAGAGGATTATGGGGTACCTCTCTCCGCCTCCAGATTATCCTTTTTGTGTGAGAGGGAATGGCCAGCCTTAGTTAAGTTATGGCCTCCCCAGGGGTCCACTGACCTGTCCACTGTGTCTTTGCTCCATCAAATTGTTGAAAAAGAGCGCCCTGACCAGTTCCCCTATATTGATTCATGGTTGGCCATATGCCAGCTCAGACCAAGATGGTTCCAGCGCTGTCACGAGGATCAGTGTAGAATAATGGTGGCGGCCAGTGGTCGCCAAAAGGGATGGACACCCGCCTCTATCTACCAGGGGCGGGACCCTCCAGACATTCCTCCATGCCCTCTCCCTCTGCTTCAACCTCATGTCCCATCTGCACCACTGCAGGGTCCGCCCCTAGCTGAAGAGTCAGGAAGACCTCCTCTTGGGGTGGGTGGGGCCAGATTTAGGGAATATTCTGTGGATTCCAGCCCATCGTCTTCAGATTCCCCTCCCACATCCTCCACCCCTCCCACTCCTGGTACCACCTCCAGTTCCACCATTTCCTCCCCTGAGAGCACACAGGCTGAGCTTGAATCGTCCACCCCGAGGGCCTACTACAAGTACAGGGGCTCCCATACCTTGATGCTGCTGGGCGTGTGACACTGGGACCATCCAGCCTGATTTATGTCCCTATCTCCACTACGGACCTGTTGAACTGGAAAACCCATTATGCTTCCTATACTGAAAAGCCCCAAGAACTGACAGACCTTATGACCAGTAGTATACAAACACACCAGCCTGCCTGGTCGGACACTAGACAACTGCTTCCTACTTTGTTCAGCACAGAAGAACGAGGGCGAGGCCGCGGATACGGGGGGCCGAGGTTTCCCCTGGCCCCCAATCAATGTGCCTACTGCAAAGAGGAGGGACATTGGAAGAATGAATGTCCAAATCGTAACACAAGACAAGGGAGGTGGCCGGGATCCAGATGGAGCAGACCATCCCGAGAACTCAGAGCTGCCCACCGCTGAGATGTGTGAAGGAGACCCTATCTGGATCAGTGTGTCACATTGAAAACGGGCCAGGGTGTCTGCCTAGGAGAATGGGAGGTTTAAATTTTTGAGAGAAACAGAACTTAGACTTCAGAGAGGGATGGAGCACACTGCGAGGTCCTGAGGAACTGCTGAGAGGCAGGAAAAAAGAACTGTTGGACTGACTGGGGGGTTTTGGGGGCTTCTGTGAACAATTGTATTGTTATCCTTTTAATATTGTTTTCTTAGAAAGTAACTGAAATCTACAAGCCATTTCGGCTTCAACAACTGCAATACCCACACCAGCTCAAGATTTTGCTGTACTATTTTCTCAGAGCTTTCTTTATCACATTATTAAGCACTGCTGCTTTTGACATACTTTCATGTTATGTGTTTTCAATATTATTGACCAGCTGCAAGAAAATGATATTACAATGTATGTTGTCTCTAGGGAACAGTACCAGAAGCTGCTTTCCTGATGACCCCTATCTGTCTCAATATCTGTCTCAGATGGTTGCTTGTCCATTGCCCTTAGTGGGATTACCTTTGCCCCCATAAACAAGAAAAGAAAAAGAAAAATTGGGACTGAAGGGAAATTGGCTGATAGGTATGTCTAGTATGGCTGCATCCTTGCCTGAGGCTGTAATACATTATGATGGCACGGAAAAAGCATGTGGGCTAAGAAAATGAGTACCCAGAGCCCAGCACAACAAGAGTAAAGCCAGGGGGAACCATACTCTGAACAGACGTGCACAGAGAATGGACCTAGCTAAGAAACAGGTCAGGCCTGAAAGTGCACAGAAAATGGACCCAGCACAAGAAAAGACATGCCAGGCCTGAACAGGTTAAACAGGCCAAACAAAGCTGGTGATACAAAGTACTCATATGCCCTGAAGATTACAGTGCCAGTGATTAATGAAGCAAAGGGAATGGCAGGGTGCAGCCAGAATGACTCAACACTAGCAAGAATAAAAAGCCATTAATATGCTGATAAGGGTGGATCCCAGGGAAAGAGCCTTTGCCCCAAAGGAAAGAAGCCTCTGCAGACGTTTTGCACACGGCCCTCCTTTGTCCCAAAGGGAAGAGGCCTCTGCAGGCCCTGCAACCTTTTACAGTCAGAACAGCAACTTTTGCACACGGAACAAAAACGTTGTGCAGGAGTTGCTATAGAGGGTATAGGGTATGTGTTGTTTAAACTCACTGATGCAAGTGTTTCCATTGAACACCCTATCCAAGACCTAAGTGATCTAGTTACCTGTCCATGGGTCCTGGGTGGTTTATGAAGTGGTTCAGTTGGCCAGGGGGACTAAAAATCCCAGTGGTAGGGGTTCTTTTCATTTACTGCTATGTGCCATTCTGCCATGTTATATCCCTATTCTTTACCGCTTCATGACCACCACCCTTGATACCCTGGTAGAACGCAAGGTGGTTACCACTGTCATGGCCCTGTCCCAAATACAGCCCTCAACCGCTTCTAGCTGTAGGTAGAACGCAAGGTGGTTACCACTGTCATGGCCCTGTCCCAAATACAGCCCTCAACCGCTTCTAGCGGTTGAGGTCCTACTTAAAAAAGGGGGGAATGAGGCAGCCATGAGGTTTAACTGTAGGTAGCCCTTCCCCCAAGCCATGCGGCAAGCCATGAGGTCTAGCTGTAGGTAGCCCTTCCCCCAAGCCATGCGGCAAGCCATGAGGTCTAGCTGTAGGTAGCCCTTCCCCCAAGCCATGCGGCAAGCCATGAGGTCTAGCTGTAGGTAGCCCTTCCCCCAAGCCATGAGGTAATCAGCCTGCTAAGAGAAGGCATTGAGATTTCAGTAGACACCCTTCCCCCACTCCAGGTCTGAGCACAATAGCCCCTAGCCCAGAAATCAGCAGACCTGAGCATACCGGTTTGGACAGGTCACCCAGGTACCTTCCCCAGGGGCTGCTGATTGGTGGGCAGGAAATACCTGTGGCAAATGGGATTGTAGAATGAGTTTAAAACTGTACTGTATATAAGGCATTGTAGGCCGTCCCTCGGGGCTCAGACCTTTTGTGGAGGGTACCGGCTCTCTGTCTGATCCTGTGTGCACATTAAAGATCCTGTTTGCATTCCAGCCTGTCTGAGAGTTTTCCTTCTGTGGGTGAGTGATTGAATAAGAGCTTTTCACAGCGTTTGTGATAACATTTCTAACACAAAGATATTATCTGTTCAGCCAGGGTAATCGTACAATCCATTTCCTCCGTAGGCAAATTAATACAGGATGGCTCTGTGTCCATAAGTTCCACCTCTGAAGTAGGAATTGTTTGCCCAGTTCTTTCTAGAGCCGCGCCTTTTTCTCCAACCCTAAGTTTTGTAGTACACTCAGGATTTAAATACTGTTTAAAACAGGTACCATAGCCCCAACCTTCCGGGTCATGAAATTCACAAGGATTCCTGTAATCCCAGCCCTTGGGCTTACCTGGGAACCTGGCTGTGGAAGGTTTTCTCTGTGGCATATGGCTAGCAGGCGGTTCCCAACTGGACCTGTGTGAGGCAGACTTCAACTGCCTTCCTGGCTTTCCTTTCTGTTTGTAATCCAGAGGATGTTTCAGCTGGCCTGGTCTGCTCCTGCTATATCTTTCGCCCGGAGCCTCTGACCCTTCCTCTCTCTCCTCTTGTTCACTCCAGCTTCCACTCTCCTTCCTCTCTCTCCTCTCTCTGCCTGCTGGGGCCTCCTTATGAGTCAGTTTTCCTGGGTAGGGCCTGGCTCCACCCCCTAGCAGGTGTTCATAATTTCCCCGTGACTCTCTGCTAAACTGATAGCAGGGGCGTGTTTCCTTCTCTCGGGCCTGGTTTCCCTGACAACTAGTAGCCATGTGCCTTTGTTTATATTGCAGCCCTGCACTTTCTACCTGGTTTTTGGGAGTTTCTACCGGGCTAGAAGGACTTGCTATGTCACAATGTGAGTAGCAGGGCTTTGTAGATCAGAAGACTAGTTATTGGGAGCCAGTGTAGCTGCATCAACATAGGCGAGATATGTTCAAATCTGGTCACGCCTTGAAGTGTTCAGGCGGCTGTGTTCATGGCCAGTTGGAGTGGTTGGAGGGTGTGTTTTGGAAGGCCGTGAAGAATGTATAACCTAGATTGGCCACTGTTGGAAACAGGATACTGGGCTTGATGGACCTTGGTCTGACCCAGTATGGCATATCTTAAGTTCTTAAGAATTATATTGGCATAGTCGAAGTGCGGGAAGATGAGGGCTTGGAATACTGTGTGAAAATCCAAGGGGTCCAGGAGTGGGTGTAGATGATGGAGGGTTCTTATTTTATGGTAGACTACCTTGATGACATTCTGTACATGTGTAACCATACTTAGCTGTCAAGGTAACTCTGAGATAGCGTACCTCCTGCTTCATCATGAGCTCTGCATCTCTCACCCATAGGGATGTTGGGGGGGGGGGTAAATGATTGGTCTTTTGTTATAAATAAGACTTCAGTCTTCCTGCAGTTCACAGTAAGGTGTGTAGAAAGCCAGTCAGAGACCTTATTGAAACATTCTATAATGATGGAGAAGTCTGGGCTGTCTATTGAGAAAGGGGTGTAGAGGAGTAATACATCATTGGCATAAATGTGGTAGAGGATGTTGATAACTAGGAATAACTAGAAGATGCAGTATGACTGAATGAAGGATGCGTGGAGGCATATAGGGAATCAGGAACTTATGGAGGAAAGGGGGATTACCAGACCCTTTTCTTGGCTGTTGCAAAAATCGCAGGCTGGGACTTGTTCTCTGTAAAACCTAACAGTTTGTTGTTATGGTATGTTGTTATATTGTGAACCGCGCTGATTCTGAATAGAGCGGTATATAAGAGCCTGTAATAAAATAAAATAAATAAATAAATAAATATGCATGTGGTGAGGATGCATGTGTCCATTCTAAACTACCATCATGGACACGTCTATGCTGCCAGGCCCATGGACAATCATATTGTACACATGTACGTTTCTAAAATCACCTCAAAACTTGCACGTGTCTGGGGTATAATTCTGCATGTCGCCGTGTCTTTTCTATCTGATGGAGATATTTATATTTTAGGGTGGAGACATGCCGATTTTCACTGCTGCCCCTCCCATAGAACTGCAGACGTTTTGACTTGGACATCCCAGAATGCACCTACACGTCCTTTCTCAATTGTGACTTTAAACCAATTGCAGTTCTCTCCCCCATGTCCCTAACTAGCTGTTTTCTGCATCTTGATCCTATCCACCATGCCTGCTTTTCTCAAGTATTCCTAAATACCAGCATGGTTTTGTTTGCCATTTCATCTGCTAGTGGGCTATTCCAGACATCAAACCTCTCAATACAAAATCAATACTCTCAGACCGTCAATCCCTCTAAACACACAACACATACAAGCTCAATTATTTACTAAAGCCAATAGGACAGGTCTAAACCTCATATAGGAAACCAATCAAAAGGGCTCTTTGGATCTAACTGGGTTTTTGGAAACTACTGATCCTGGGTATATCCCGCGGGCCACTCTGCTTCTTACTGTGGCACTGGAGCCAGACCGAGATTTGCTTTTGAGACTTTATTTCAAGGCAAGAAGTGAGACCTTCATGGGGGGGGGGGGGGGACGATAAAAATATTTCCGGATGTTTCTAAACCTACCCAGAAGCGTAGGCAGCAATTTCTTCTATTAAGATCTCAGGTCTTACAACTGGGTGGATTGTTCTTCTTACATTATCCGTGTAGATGTTTAATTAAATATCAAGGTGTGTGTTATACCTTATTTAAGCCAGCACATTTAACTCGGTTATTAGTAAGGATAGTCCCCTGCATAGCAGTTGAGCTGTTTTCACTTTCCTCCCTTTGGTTTTAGTGGGGAGCGGTTGTAGGGCTGTGTATCAGTAATTCTACACCAGTGTTGTCTATTTCTTCTGACTTTTTCTTTTGAATTGTGACTTGCTTTCCTCTCAAATTGTGGGCTAGTGAATCCTAATTTGTTTATATTTAGTGTAAAGATAAGGGTGTATTTCTCTTTTCTTTGTATGTTTTCTTTTTTCCTGTATTGTATTCTTTAACAAGTTTTTCTCGTGTAAAATCTGAAATTGCATAAATAAATAATAAAAAAAAACATTAAATCTCAGCTGCCAAATTCTAGACCATTCTTCAAGCTTAGCTGGATCCTCTTTCATGTTATCTTCACCTTCCTGGGTTTCTACTCTATTGCAGATTTTGGTATCATCTGCAAAGAGGTAAACCTTACCAGACAGTCCTTCCACTATATCGCTAACAAAGATGTTAAAAAGAATCGGACCAGGACAGCTCCCTGGGGGCACATCACTGGTAACCACCACCTCCTCGGAGTGAGCTCCATTTACCTGTACACTTTGTCGCTTCCCACTCAACCAATTTCTAACCCAAGCAGTAACTTTAGGGTCCATCCCTAGGGTGCTCAGTTTGTTTATAAGTCACCTGTGATGAATGCTGTCAAAGGTTTTACTGAAATCTAAATACACCACATCTAGGGCTCTCCCTCGGTCCAGCTCCCTGGTCACCCAGTCAAAGAAATCAATCAGATTTGTCTGACAAGACCTGCCTGTTATGAATCCATGTTGCCTCAGATCCTGTAATCTGCTGGACTTCAGAAACCTCACTATTTTCTCTTTCAGCAGCACTTCCAATAATTTACTCACCACCAAAGTTAAACTAACCAGCCTGTAGTTTTCAACCACAACCTTAGTTCCACTTTTGTGTAAAGGGACCACATATGCCCCTCTCCAGTCCTTTGGCACCACTCCCGACTCCAACGAGGCATTGAAAAGGTCAGTCAGTGGAGCTGCTAGAACGCCCCCAAGTTCTCTCAGTATTCTAGGGTGTATCCCATCCGGTCCCATCACTTTGTCTACTTTAAGTTGAGCTTGTTTCTCATGAACACAGTCTTCTGAAAATTGTTCAAGATGCCCCTCGCTTCTGTTCCTGTTTGTGGGTGTTTTCTGAGGTCCTTCTCTTGGTTCTTCATCTGTGAACACAGAACAAAAATATTTGTTAAACAATTCCGCTTTATCCTCATCAGCTTCTACATATTCCTTCCCTTCACCCTTGAGTCTGACAACACCATTTTTGCCCTTCCTCTTCTCATTAATATTTCCATTTGAGAAGATCAACAGAAGTTCCTGCAGTTTGCCATCCTGTGCAGACATTTTCAGTTTAGCGTCATGTCCTTCAGCCTGGTGACAACCACCAGAACCTTTTTCAAGGTTATGGTGGTGGTGGCAGACTCTCTATCACAATGGGATCTGGTTCATCCTGGCAAATTCACAGGACAAGGATTGTCATGCGAGTGGTAGTTTCTGAAGAGTTTGGACTGGGTGGTGGACCACACCAAGAGTCATTTGGTACTCTCACAGTCCCTAGAGTACCTAGAGGGTTAGATAGTACCTGCTTAGGCAAGGTATTCCTGACCAGTGAGAGACAGTCCAACTCTTGACTCTATCAGCCTTCTAAAACTGACTGGCTCTCAAGCCCTGGGGTTACATATAGCTTCTGGGCATGATGGCCATGACAACTGATCTGGTTCTGTAGATGAGGACCCACATGCACCCCATTCAAAGATTTCTGCTTATGCCATGGTCCCCTCCATCGCAGGATTACAAGATCTTGTTTCCTTGCCTGCTATAGGGTCCCAGCCCTTAGTGAAAAGCATGCCTCTGGAGAATCCACAGTGGTTGATGGTAACATTAGATGCCAGCCTTCAGTTGGGGAGTTCACTGCTTGGGTCAGACAGCTCAGGGTTGATGGACTGTCCATGAGGCGGCCTGGCATCAGTCAGCTGGAGAAGTGGGTGATTCAGCTAGCCTCGCTGTGGTTTTTGGCATTTGGTTCATGGGCAGGCAGACTGGGTGTTTAAGGACAATGTCAGCTGGCAAGAAGGTACCAGAAACATCATGAAGGCTCATGAAATGTAGGGATTTCCCTGGGCAGAACATCATCTGTTGACATTTCAACACAACCTATCACTGTGATCAAAAATGTTGAGGTAGACTTCCTCAGCTGAGGAGTGGGAACTTGGGCCACAGGCCTTTCAGCAGATGATAGACTGCTGAGGTTGTCTGACTTTGGACTCGATGGTGCTGCAAGCAAATGCCAAGGTGGAGTTCTTCTCCATTTGGTCAAGGGAAAGTGGCTCAGAGGGTGTGGATGCCCTGATGCAGCCATGGCTATGGGGGGTCTCTCCTGTACTTCTTTCTATGGTAGCCTCTGATCGGTCACATGCTATGGAGGATAGAGAACCATCTGGGGCTAGTGTTCCTGGTGGCTGTGGACTAGCCCAGAAGGCCCTGGTATGCAGATCTAGTGAGTCTCCTGCTGGGGTGGCCTCTGTCCTTCCCTCATGGGTGGGGTCTTCTGCATCAGGGGTTCATCCTGCTGGATGATCCAGGTCCCCTTCTTGCTTGTGGCTTGGCACTTGAGAGATGCAGTCTAAGGTAGAAGGGATACTCTTCAGTGGTAATATCCACTCTTGAGGAGGAGGCACAGATCGACTTTCCTGTTTAGTGCCTCTTGTCATGCAGCGAGGGCTGATGAAAGCCAAGCTAGAAGAAAAAAACCTGTTTGTCAGGAAGGAAAAGATGTGCACAGAGTGCAATGCTCACAGGGACCAGCTAGAGGGAGCAGGAGTGCAGTCAGAGAGACTGAAGGGCCACGCCCAGCTGGTCAGGAGCACATGACAAACAATTCACAAGCCTCAAGGAGAGGAGTTCTTTATAAGGAAGAACTGCCTCAAGCTAAACAGAGAGGACCGGGTCAGGTCAAGAGAGAGGACCAGGTAAAGCTGGAGGAGAATCGTCTCAAGCCAGAGAAAGACCTAACAGAGAGAATCTCCAGGAGCTAACAGGAAGCCACAAGGAGCCAAGGAAGGGCCGGCTCAGGTGGGTGAGAAAGCTGTTTGCTGGAAGAGGAGAAAGACTTATACGGATTGCAAGCAAGAAGCAAGTGTGGATCAGCTGGGAAGGAAAAGCCAGGCTGAGCAAGGAAGCCAGGATTTGGGCTGTTGCAAGAGCAGGCATTTACCAGGAGAGCTGTTCCCACGGGTGAGAGAGGAACCAAACTTTCAGAGAAAAGCTTGGCACGAAGCTTCTGAAGGGAGGAAGCAAGCCGAAGGAGAAAACCTTTCATCATCGTGCTGCTGCAATAAAAGGTATGAGAATTATATTCCTACAAAGAAACCTTTGCACTGTAAAAGTTCTTGTGAAGGAAGTGTGGAATCTCTAGAAGAGGAAGCCCAGTTAATACTAAGGGGACACGTGGCCAGCGCTCCAGGCTAGGCCCGAGGCACTGGAAAGTATTAAGGGAAATATACAAAGCTCCAGAATACAATATTCCAGAGACTGTTAACACAGTATTAGACATACCATATCCTGAGCCGATGCAAGTGGAACTGGTGGAACAGTTGCCAGACCCAGAGGAGATGGATTGCTCTCTCTGCATTTCCCATAGCACAGTCTTTGGTGGACGTATGAACTGCTTGTGGTATCTGCAGAATGTCTATTATGTGCTGAGCAGAAGAATAGTACAAATTGCTTTAAACTGGAAGCTATGTTTGTGCCCTGCTACTACTGTGAAGTTAAGTTTTTCTTTAAACTTTGAGTTTTCTTTTGTGCCTGAAGTTAAGGATATTATGTTCAGTTGTGACCAATTTTGAACCCATGTGTAAAGGGAATAAAAGCCTTTTTTCATCCCTACCACTCGGTGTTGATTGATTGCTTTTAAAGGATTGGAGTTAAAACCTCTAAAACCAAGTTTTCATTGGTACATAAAAGGGACTCTCCCATCTAATAAATAATAATTTATGCCACTGCTGACATAAATGGCGTAGTTCTTTGGATTTTTGGTTTTGTACAACTGAATAAGGAGACAAAAGAAGGAAAATATTTCCAAGGTTTAAAAAGGCAAACCCCAGAGTGGAGCGGCAAAAGACCGGACTGGAAGGCAAAACCCGGAGTGGAGCGGCAAAGCACCGGACCGGAAGGCAAAGACCCAGAGTGGGAGACACCTGGATCAGAAGCGGGGTGAACAGGATCAAAAGGAGTTACAGTTTCTAGCAGTTTGTAGGTCTGAGATGGTTGCTCAGACAAAGAAATTAAAAGCAGACGCGGCTCTTTTTGAGCAGCGAGAGAGTGCTTTACTGGCTGAGCTCAAAGCCACAGAGGTTGCTCTCAGTGCAGAGAGACGGCATACAGCCGATCTGCAAAGGCAGCTAGGTTGTTGCACGTCAGGAATGTGGGCAGGAAATACAGAGAGTTAACCTTGAAATCCAGCAATTAAGAGCTGATTGTTTTGAATTGGCTTGCATGTCCACTTCTCAAAGTAATGAGACAGAGTACAGGGAGAATTTCGGCCCTCTCGGCTTCTCGAAGTACCAGAGGGTAGATGACGACAGGTTGCCACTGGAAACCCTGCCCAGTGTAGAACGGCAGCTTTTCCAGAACAGAGTCAGTTCTCTCCCATCAGCGCATGAGCACAGGAGAGAAACAGGGCGGAGTGAAACACCCCACTCTCGACCCCTCCCCATACAGGGAGCGGTGGAGGGGGAGGGGTGAGAAGTCTCCCTGGTGATGGCAAACTGT
Organism: Ichthyophis bannanicus; assembly: GCA_033557465.1. Classification (NCBI taxonomy): domain Eukaryota; kingdom Metazoa; phylum Chordata; class Amphibia; order Gymnophiona; family Ichthyophiidae; genus Ichthyophis; species Ichthyophis bannanicus. The sequence goes on from CM066039.1 coordinate 305,288,849, forward strand.
ACCAGCAGCGACCACCAGAGGGAGCTGAAGGGACGCAAAATTCCTTATGCTCCCGTGTCCTGCAAGGAAAACACACAAATGAAGGTGCATCTGTCGCACAATTACAAATTATCAAGACCTTGCGGAGCATGGTCACTCCTTTTGAGAAAACTGGTCATGCCACCATAAATGAACATTTAGCTGCAGTCAAAGATGCCTTTCGGGCACTGAACATTACCAGGGGGGAGGACATGGTTCTGTATCTTCCATGGTCCTTCGATGTGCCTTGCCAACAATTTATTCGGGCCATGGCAGATGATGAAAAGAAGGACATTGTCATTTTTGAACAGGCACTAAAGAAACATTATGGCCCATACCCTGATGATATTGCTGCAAAGCAGGCAGCATTTAGTATGACTCATAGGGAAAATGAAACTCCCCGAGAGTTTGCTTACAGACTTAGGCAGACTTTCTTCCAGAGTGACCCTTCTTGGGAAACAATAGAACACCATCAGGAGTTTCGTAATCTTTTCTGTCAGTTGCTCCTTCCATCTATCAAGCCTTATATGTCTGACAAGCGTCACGAACCCCTGTCACGTGTGATAGAACATGCTGAGTGGATTTGGGAAGCTGTTCCCAACATGAGAGCAACCAATACTGCCAGCACAGTACGGGCTCCCAGCAAGGCCAGAGAGCCAAAACAGTGTGTTAGTGCTGTAAAATCCACTCTTTTGTTAGAAAATAACTCTTCTCCTTCTGTTCCACAGAATCCTCCCAGGCCACCCCAGAATAACCAGTCATCTGGGTCTAAGCAGCGCTCTGGGAATCAGCGCTTCACTCCGCAGAGTCGGAACTGGAAGAGAAAGCCTGGTTTTGACAAATTCCAGGAGCTGGAGAAGAGAATAAGCGAGCTGACGGATATGATGAGGGCTACCATTGCATTCAGCTCCTCACAGGAGGCTCCTGCTAGTAGTGCGCCTCCTAAGCCACGAGCAAAGCCTCAGAAGCCAGAGGAGGAACTGGTTGACTCCTCTTCCCCTTCTAAGGCGACTGAATGACTAACCGACTTTGTTTCTGTCCCACAGGTCACTATTGCACAGGTGCAGCCAGTTCAGATAGATGCCACCCCACGGACACAGAGTGACAGTCCCGCTATGGACAGCGAGGGTCCAGACTTTGACACCATAAGGAAGCACAAGTACTTTCTGGGTAAACTCAAGCCAAAAGGACAGAGGTACACTGTTCCTGTTACAATTCAGCAGGCTTTTCTCTGTGAGGGCCTGATAGATTCCGCCTCTGAGGCTACCCTGATTACCTCGAGTCTCTTTGATAGACTCACTGCTTCCTTGGGGAGTCAGAGGACCCTACACGTCACACCCAGTGATTTGTCACTCGCAGCTTATGGGAATCAGCCCATAGAGTCTATGGGGCAGGTCTGGCTTAACCTCCAAATTGGAAAATTACAGGTGAAACATCCTGTAATCATTACCAAGTGCCCTGGGGAAGAATTCCTGATTGGCAATGAGCTCCTGAAGCGGTTACGCCCCATTCTGGACTACGTCCAGGAAGTGATCTGGACACTGGTCACACATCCCATACCTTATGCTAGGGTAAAACATGACAGCAGAGTCAGTGGTCCTTGTTCGGTGGAACGCACAAACAAGTCCATCAGGATTAATTTCCAGAGGTCAGCTGATCGCCAAATCCTTCAGCTCCAGTATGAAAGGGCTGGAGATGAGGATCAGGGCATCAGCGACGTGGTTTCCATTGCAGTAGGTTCAGTAGCTAACATTGTCCTTGATACTGACTGCCTGCAGATTTTCCTGAAGGAACGTGTGGAAGGTTGTGAGGTGCAAACCCCTCCTCCATCCCATCCCTGCCTAGATCACCCTAGGAGACTGACGGACATATTCTCGGCTGAGAAAGGTCCCTTTATATATGTGCATGTGGGCAGGTCCCAAAAGGAAAGGGCCTACCTATTACCCCACTGTGACCACTCCCTCATCAGTGAGACTCTTTTCTATCGGCTCAAACAACAGCTTACCCTTGATTGGGCAATGGGAGCGAAGACTTCATTCCAAGTGCCTGGGGAAGGGCTCAAGACCTTAATGGGCTACTGCAATCTCCCCTTGCAAGTTGTGGCCAAAGGTTTTCGGCACACCTTCTCCATCATCAGAGGACTTGAGGTGCCCCTCTCCTTAGGCTCAGATTGCCTTGTTCGACTGGGAACTTATGTGGATTTCGTGAACAACATCCTCTGGAGTTGGATGGAAGGAGATCCGGTGGATTTCTCTGGTGGCCGCCCTTCCCTACGGGCTGGTCAGACTATTCCTCAAGTCTGTGAAGTGGTCTGTGCAGCAGACATCCACATACCTGGGAGGGTACAGGATTGTCCCCTGCTGATACAGGTGACCCGAGGACAAGTGGTCTCAGACAACTTGGTCTTCTTCAGTCCAAATTCCCGTTTTGAGGAGCTGGGCCTAGCCATGGGTCCCATACCCTGCATGGAGGCCACAGCTCCCTCCTTACACTTATTGCTCACCAATCCAAATCCAGATCGCATTCACCTTGTGAAAGGCGAACCCCTCGGATTCCTAGTGGCAGAATCGTTCCCAAGTGTGGAATTGAGTCTCCAGATTATTGGGGAAGCCCCTGTTTCCTGGAACATCTGTGAAGGGGGGGGGGACCCCTGTGTGTGTTCGATCCTCACCCCGAGGCCTCCTCACCTTACAGTTTGTCTGGCCACATAGTGCTGTGACCTCACAGGTGGACCTCGAGTCTGACCATCTGATTTTGTCAAGTAAACTCGAAGAGGCTGTTAGTTCCCTCACCCACCAGGGGGGGGAGCTCCATGCTGTCCAAGCCATCCAGGTCTCCTCTCTCCAAGATGAGATTGAGGAGAAGGTGGAAATACCCTCAAACAATCCTGTTCTGGGATTTGCCAAAATGGTTGCGGGAAAACTTGCTGACGCAGACGCCTGCACTGATGAGTCAGAAAAGGCCCAATTAAAAGCACTGCTGTACCGTTACAAGGACCTGTTTGCCACTGACACCTATGACTGTGGTCTCACCGACCTACATGTCACCCGTATTCCTACGGATCCAAACAGTAAACCTGTCTTTGTGAGACAGTATAAAATCCCATTGGCCTCCTATGAATCCGTTCAGGAAATCATTAATTCCCTGGAACAAAAGGGAATTATACGTCAATGCAACAGTACTTACAATGCCCCACTGTGGCCTGTCATCAAGAAGGACTCTAGCTGGCGCTTAGCTTTGGACTATCGCCAGCTTAATAAACAGGTACCTCTATCCAGATGGCCTATGGCACATCTGGAACAGAACTTAGCCACCATCAAGGGTGCAAGGTACTTTACCAGCCTGGACCTGGCCTCAGGATTTTGGACTATACCTGTCCATCCAGAAGATCAGCATAAGCTGGCTTTTACCTTCGGTAGGCGACAATATACTTGGAATCGGACACCGTTTGGTTATTTGAATGCCCCAGCAGACTTCAATATTTTCCTGCATAAGGCTTTGCCTGATGCTGAGACTAGAGGCACCCTCGTCTATGTAGACGACATTCCGGTGAAGAGCACCAGTTTCACTGACCATTTGCAAGAAATAGAGCATGTTTTCCAGCAACTGAAAGCTGCGGGAGCAAAGCTGTCCTTGTCAAAGGGCCAATGGTGCCGGAAATCCCTCAATTATTTGGGTTACGAAGTTTCTGCTGAGGGACTGCGACCTCAAAGGAAGAGAATTGCGGCCTTGCAACAACTCAAACGTCCGACCAACGTGAGTGAGCTGCGCTCATTCTTGGGCATTTGCAATTATTCACGCCAATTTGTGGATCAATATGCGGAGATTTCCCGACCCCTGGTCAAACTCCTCAAAAGAGATGAACCTTGGGTATGAAATCCCGACCAAGAGGCAGCTCTAGAAGAGCTGAAGGCAGCTTTGAGTCGAGCTCCCTGTCTTGCCTATCCAGAGAGTGGCAGAGAATTCTTCGTGGAACTAGGTTTCACCGATCACTCTATGAGTGCTGTTCTGTACCAGATGCATGACACAGATAGGAAAGTTATTGCCTATGCCAGCAAAGCTTTAACGGACGTGGAGAAGAAATACTCTGACTGTGAGAAATCCTTGTTGTCCACAGTCTGGGCCCTCCAATATTTCCGCAGTTATATCCAAGGTGAGAGGTTGGTTGTTGAGACTCATCACCAACCCATCAAGTTCCTAGGCAGTGATCGGATTAAATCGGGACAAGTGTCAAACAGTCGCATTGTCTCCTGGACCTTAGCACTTCAGGGCTGGCCCCTGGAGGTCAGGTATGCTCAAAACCGCAAGGATGCCACCGCACAGGGCCTGGCTGAATTGCACGATTGCACTGCCAGAGAATCTTTAGTGGGTAATTTAGACACCGAAATGGAGTCATGTACGCCTGAGCCTTCTCGTCATCGTCCTTATGATGAGAACCTCTGTAAAGGCTACCCCAAGGTGTATGTGGACGGTTGTGCTTACCGTCGAGAACCTGACCATGAACTGGTAGCAGGTATAGGTGTGGTTTGGAACCAGAACTACCCTTGTGAACCCTTCAAGTACCGTCTGGGTACCAAGACTAATCAGTATGCAGAACTAGCTGCAGCCCTGGCAGCTCTCCAGTCTGCTGCTCAGGGAGGGGTTCACACCCTAACCATCTGTACTGATTCAGACTACGTCAGACAGAATTTTGTTTCCCACTTACCCATTTGGAAAGCTAACAATATGCTGAATTCCAAAGGGAAACCTGTCAAACATGCCGGATTGATTCTGGCCTTGGACAAGGTAGCTCATGAAAATGACATGACCATCTACTGGAAGAAAGTGAAAGGTCATTCCCGTGTTGATAACCCTGACAAGATTGGAAATGATCTAGCTGATCAGCTTGCCAAGGAGGGTGCTGTCTCTGGAGACCTCTGGCAGTTGGAGGCTCCCGAGACCAATGGGCTTCAAATGGTGACGGCGGTTACCCGGCGACAAGCTCAATTATCCACCATGCCCCCTGTGGTACAATGGTGTGGCGAGAGCACAGATCTCGACCTCGTGCAAGCCCAGAAACAAGATCCTACTCTTGGACGTTTCTACCTTTTTCTGCAGAAACCCCAGGAACACCCATTAACTCTGGAGGATTGTCAGGACGATGAGGAACTGAGGATCCTCTACATCTCCAAGGACATGTTCCAACTCCAGAAAGATCTGCTGATACGGACAAGTAAGCATGGTATTGTGCAATGGGTGGTACCTCGGGCCTTCCGTGGAGTTATGTTACAGCACGCTCATGATGAACCTTGTGCTGGTCATAGAGGTGACCGAATAACCTATGATACGTTGAAACAAGTGGCCTACTGGCCCCACATGTACCAAGATGTTCAATTGTATACTAAAGGTTGTCTGACCTGTTGCAGATTTCAACCTGCAGCTCCTTCTCATAGAGCCCCTTTGAGAAACAGAGGTCTGACCATGCCTTGGTCTGATCTCCAGATTGATTGGATCGGCCCCGTGCCCCGATCCTCTCGAGGCAACAAATATATGTTGACAGTTACCTGCTTATTTACTAAGTGGGTCGAGTGCATCCCAGCACCCAACTGTACCGCCGAGACCACGGCCACCTTGTTGTTAAACCATGTTTTCAGCAGGTGGGGCCTCCCCATGCGAGTGGACTCCGACCAGGGTTCCCACTTCACGGGACAAGTCATTAAGCATCTGTGGAAGGTACTAGGTGTGAAGGCCAAAGTCCACATTGCTTATCGTCCACAATCCTCTGGACAAGTGGAGAGAGCAAACAAAACTATCATCAGTATCTTGAAAAAGTATGTTTCTTCCTCTGGGAAGGACTGGGACATGTGATGGGGCCCGTGGTTAGAGCCCTTTAACCCTTATACAGGCGGTTGCCTAGGGTCTATAAGACAAGTAAACTGCTCTGGCTGTGTAAATGAAAGAGTCTTTCAGAGCAAATTGAATGAAAAATAAGATGGGTTTTATTCCCCGTCCCGCTCGGACTATCAACAAGAACAGAAACTTCAGGTGTGAGCGAAGAAACAAAAATAGTGGCAAATATATTCTTTAGTTTACATGCACAAAGTTCTCTTTGACATTTAATCAAACAGCAGGGCTGCATTTATAACAGATACTACAATCCATGGGAGAGGGATCTTGAGGGCTGCTGCCATCTTCCCATATCATGCTTTCTCCAGCACTTCCCAAACTCCCTGTGTCAGAGTCCTCTTGTATACAGCATTCAGACACTGCGTCTTGTGACAACTCACTAGGGCATTCAATGGAGGCTCTTCTCCCTTCGGGTTTATACCTCCCTGGCTTGTAGTAGCTTCTACCTGGGCTTTCCTCCCAGAACAACAGCTCTGAATCTCCTTGCTTCGTGTGGTTATAGTCAGGACCGCGCCCTTGGCACTTATAGGTTTTAAACCCCTCACTGTAAGCGTATGGAGGTTTCTTTCTATCTGTAGGAATTGCCTTGGTGCTTGGCTCCCTGTATCTTTTTACTCTAGCCTCCCAGGCTGGTTGTGCAGAAGTGAAATTGGTCCTAGCTTTGCAGCTATTTCTTATGGTGCACATATGCTTGGAGTTCCCATCCCCCAACACTTTCCTTTTAAACTGACCTGTGCTTGAAGCTGGCACATACCGGTCTCCTGTGTAGTGGGACACTCCTGGCTTCTCTTTAAGGCTAACTCGGGTAGCAGGTTTTCTCCCAGTACAGGTTGCCTTAAACCTCTGTTCCTGAGTGCTGGAACTCCCTTCACTTCCTGGTTCTCCGTGAGAAAAGTTTTCTCCCAACACTCCTCTGTGGTTTCTGCTCAGCTGATTGTAGCCACACCTCCTGCTACTCTCTCCCCGGCTTCTGCCGTGCTCCTGAGTTGTATCGTGCCTTTCTCTCCCTCTGCCTTCCTTCCACTGACTGGAACCCTGTCTTAAATAATCCCTAGCCCTGCACGTGACGTGGGGATTTGCCATCAGGTGTTCCTGACGAGCTTTCTGTTTGTTACGCAGTAACAATTTCCTTTGCTCAACTGTTTCAGTGTGCCTAGTGCTCCTTTCCAATGCTGAATCTGAGGTAAGCCTTTCTTTTACCTGCACTTCCATGGGCTGTGTACGCTCTGCTGCATCACATATCCCCCCTCTTAAGATATTCCGGGATGGTGAACTTCTGTGCACACAGCCCGGAATCTGCCCTGGCTTCATGAGTGTCCCCTCATACCTGCTGTATAATGGGTTACCCTCCTCCCAGGGTTTCTGTGGACATGTGCCTGCTGCCCGGTGCTTAGGTAGTATGCTGAAACGGCTAACAGTTGCCATCCTCTCGTGCCATGGTTTCAATACATTTATGTGGTACGTCTGAAGGCGTCCCCTGTCATTCTTGACCACATATGATACCGGACCCTTGCGGTCCATTACCGTATAGGGACCCTTCCACCGGGCCTCAAATTTTGGCCCTGGATCAGTGACCATTACCACGACCTTGTCGCCTGTGGCCAACTGTCGAGGTTTTTTACCCCTGTCATAATATTTTTTCTGTGTTTTCCTACTATCTTGTAAATTCCTATCTGCGGCTTGAGATGCCCTCTGGAGGCGACTCCGCAGCCCGCAAAGGAACTGGGGAACTGCTATTTCCTCCTCTCCCGGTTCCACCCACTGGTCCCTCAAAATGTCCAGGACTCCTCGTGGTGCCCGTCCGAACATAAGCTCATAGGGAGATGTTCCTAGGGAGGTTTGCGTTCATTCCCTGCTAGCATATAGGACAAATGGGAGCATAGTGTCCCAGTCTGCCATTTGCCCCTCTAACCCCCTCCTTAGCAACTGCTTAAGGGTTTGGTTAAAACGTTCCACCAGACCGTTTGTCTGTGGATGATACGCCGCTGTTTTTATATGGGTGATGCCAAAAGCATCCCATACTTGCGCCAAATATCTTGAAACAAAATTGCTTCCTCTGTCTGTGAGCATTTCCCTCGGGAAACCCACCTCACAGAACAATTTTATTAACTCTGTGGCTATAAACCTGGCGGATATGTTCCGAAGAGGGATTGCCCATGGGAATCTGGTGGCTACATCCATGATAACGAGGATGTACTGAAATCCCCTAGGGGTTCTCACCAGGGGCCCTACGATGTCCATCGCCATTCTCCTAACCGGTTCTGTTATGGTAGGCGTTTGGATCAGGGGAACTCCTACAGGCTTAGCAGCGCTTACCCGCTGACAAGCCGGACAGGCCTCACAAAATTTCTTCGTCTCCCGAAATACTCCCGGCCAGTAAAAACGCTCGAGAATTTGGTCGAGTGTGGCCTGCACCCCTTTATGCCCTCCAATGGGGTGGTCATGAGCGAGCCTCATGACAACTGCCTTAAAGGTGGTAGGAACTACCAACTGTTTCCTAATGGCATCATTTTGGGGATTACTACTCTCCCTATATAAAATATCATCCTCTAATAGGAACCTGGGGAGCACATCTCTATCTGCCTTTGCGAATTCGAAGGCGTATTTTAATACAGGGTCTGCCTTCTGCTCTTTGGCAAAAGATGGAAACTTTTTTACTAGGTCTGCCGGTACCCAGGGTAACCCTTGCCCATCGGCTACTCCGGCTCTCAACTGGGCTCGGTGATGCCTCTCCCGGCGCTTTTCGCCTTTGCTTTTCTTTTTACCCTCGCTAGGGGTAGCGATTAAATCCTCATGTCTGGGAAGCTCGTGTAGGCCTCCATCTGCAATCACCTCCTCCCCCTCTTCTGGTTCTACCTCTCCTTCTTCTACTACGGGGGCAGGATCTTCCTCTAAAGTTTCACTAGGGGTCCTCAGTCCCTTCGCCTGAGATCTGGTGGAAACTAATCCTCCCTTTATGCAAGTACTATCTTCTATACCTTTATAGAACGGTGGCCAATCTCTTCCCAACACTATATCATATGGTAGTTTGGGAATGATGGCTACTAAGACTTCCCTTCGTGTGCCTAAGCCCTTAACCTTTACCCTAAATAACGGATACCAAGTGGTTGCTCCATGCACACATTGTATTTTCGCTGTTCCTTCTTGCCGACTCGGGGGAAAACCCCTCTGGGCCTGTATGGTTTTCCATAAACGGCGAAAGACCATACTTTGGTCGGCCCCCGAGTCAAGCAAGGCCTTAGCTGGGACTCCCTGCACCTCCACATCCACACGGAAACCTGCAGCTATGTGTTGATCATGGTTAGTAACAAGTGCTGTACGATCCATACATTCTCTCTTTAGGTGCCCACTTTTTCCACACTTAAAGCATTTTAACATTTTGTTACTTTCCATTTTCCTATACATGGATTCCTTTGAACCCACTATGTTCCTTGAAGAAACATTGCTACTTTTTACAGAGTTGGCTAACCCTAACCTGCTGCCAGCGCTGGCTTCTTTCATTACTTCAGCCTCAAAGAACCTTTCAGTTAGGTGCGCTGCTTCAGCAGAGGTTCTACAATTCTGTAGGGTCAGGAATGTCCTAACTTCCTCCGGCACTGCCTCAAAGAATTGTTCTAATACAATTAGGTCAATTATATCACTAATAGGTTTACCCTCGGGTTCAAGCCATTTTAAAACCAGCCTATGCACTCTATGATATAGTGCCTTTGGGGTTTTATCAGGTTGAATCCGGGTAGATCGGAGCATGCGTCTATACATGGTAGGGGTTAAGCCCAGCCTATCACGCACGGCTCTCTTAACGTCCTGATAATCAGCTGCCAAAGCGGCAGGCATGGCCCTGTAGGCTGCCTGAGCCTCGCCGGTTAGCGCTGAGGCCAGCCTAACGGCCCATTGCTCTTCTGGCCACTTAGCATTAAGAGCTATCCTTTCAAAAGTCTGCACAAAATCATCGAAATTATCATCACCATGCATTTGTCCCAGTGTCCATATCCCACAACTCTGTGGGCCTACCCCACAGATAGGTACTGCTGCTGGCGACTCCTCTTGCTTCGGCTCCTTCAGGAGAGTATGCACTAAGTCTGTCAGGGGCTTCTGTTGATCCATCAGGGCAGCGATAGCCTGCTCCTGGTTCTTCCGAGCTAGCTCTCCCTGCTTCTCGAATTGCATGCTCATCCATCTTAGGACCTCTTGTGCATCTATCGTAGTCATCTCTTTTCCTGGAAGATAAATCAGAGACACGAACACCAAGTGTGGCACTATAACAACAGTGACAGAAAAATTTCTTCCTCCCAAGCCTTTTCCTTCTCACCAGAGATCCTCCCAACCTGTGCCCAAATACCCTTTACCTGAGCCAGGTGGAGGTTCTTATTTTGAGAAGGTGCTTGCCGTCGCACTCTTGGAACCTGGATCCTCTCCGGGCGTGCCAACTTCGCTCTTCCCGCGTTGTCGCTCCGCTCCGTAGCTCCTTGTCTCATTGACTGGATCCGATAAAACTACGCCAACTTGTGATGGGGCCCGTGGTTAGAGCCCTTTAACCCTTATACAGGCGGTTGCCTAGGGTCTATAAGACAAGTAAACTGCTCTGGCTGTGTAAATGAAAGAGTCTCTCAGAGCAAATTGAATGAAAAATAAGATGGGTTTTATTCCCCGTCCCGCTCGGACTATCAACAAAAACAGAAACTTCAGGTGTGAGCGAAGAAACAAAAATAGTGGCAAAAATATTCTTTAGTTTACATGCACAAAGTTCTCTTTGACATTTAATCAAACAGCAGGGCTGCATTTATAACAGATACTACAATCCATGGGAGAGGGATCTTGAGGGCTGCTGCCATCTTCCCATATCATGCTTTCTCCAGCACTTCCCAAACTCCCTGTGTCAGAGCCCTCTTGTATACAGCATTCAGACACTGCGTCTTGTGACAACTCACTAGGGCATTCAATGGAGGCTCTTCTCCCTTCGGGTTTATACCTCCCTGGCTTGTAGTAGCTTCTACCTGGGCTTTCCTCCCAGAACAACAGCTCTGAATCTCCTTGCTTCGTGTGGTTATAGTCAGGACCGCGCCCTTGGCACTTATAGGTTTTAAACCCCTCACTGTAAGCGTATGGAGGTTTCTTTCTATCTGTAGGAATTGCCTTGGTGCTTGGCTCCCTGTATCTTTTTACTCTAGCCTCCCAGGCTGGTTGTGCAGAAGTGAAATTGGTCCTAGCTTTGCAGCTATTTCTTATGGTGCACATATGCTTGGAGTTCCCATCCCCCAACACTTTCCTTTTAAACTGACCTGTGCTTGAAGCTGGCACATACCGGTCTCCTGTGTAGTGGGACACTCCTGGCTTCTCTTTAAGGCTAACTCGGGTAGCAGGTTTTCTCCCAGTACAGGTTGCCTTAAACCTCTGTTCCTGAGTGCTGGAACTCCCTTCACTTCCTGGTTCTCCGTGAGAAAAGTTTTCTCCCAACACTCCTCTGTGGTTTCTGCTCAGCTGATTGTAGCCACACCTCCTGCTACTCTCTCCCCGGCTTCTGCCGTGCTCCTGAGTTGTATCGTGCCTTTCTCTCCCTCTGCCTTCCTTCCACTGACTGGAACCCTGTCTTAAATAATCCCTAGCCCTGCATGTGACGTGGGGATTTGCCATCAGGTGTTCCTGACGAGCTTTCTGTTTGTTACGCAGTAACAATTTCCTTTGCTCAACTGTTTCAGTGTGCCTAGTGCTCCTTTCCAATGCTGAATCTGAGGTAAGCCTTTCTTTTACCTGCACTTCCATGGGCTGTGTACGCTCTGCTGCATCACAGACATCAAACTGCCCTTGGTCCTGATGGCTATCAGAGCCACGCGTCATCGTGCTACTGGTGTGTCCCCTTTTGAGATCATGACAGGTAGGGACATGGTTTTACCCCTTCATCTTCTTTACAGGACTAATGATGTGAATCTCGCTGCTGCTACAACTGCTCATGAATATGTTGCCCATTTAAGACAACACTTGCAAAGTGCCTTTGCCTTTGCCCAAAAGAATTTGGAAACTGCTGCTAGGGGTAGGAAGGCCTACTATGATTTGAGGACTACCTCTAAAGAATACCAGATTGGCGATAAGGTATTCTACTACAATGTTGGTAAGAATAAGGTCAAAGACTGTAAATTTCTACCTAGCTGGAACGGTCCATTTCCTATTGTGGATACAGCCTCCCCTGTTGCTTATCGAATTCGAATGAAGTCCAGTACTGAAAGGGAAGGCTCCCTTAAATGGGTCCACATTAATCAGCTTAGACCGTGTCATCCCAGTAAGTTCCTTCCTGACGAACCTCTTGCTGAAGTGAGTGATACTAACCTTCAGGCAGCATAGCCTGTTTGTTTTCTTTTACAGATGGAGTCCCAGACTTTGAAGGTCCTGTTCCTGATTTTGATGTTAGCGGGATCCGAGGGTTGCCAGATTGATTGTGCCTGGCCCTCTTTCTGGTGTCGTGCTACAAGATGCGCCTGGTTTCCTGATTACACAGTCCCAGACTGTCACACAGAAAGTTTTTGTGTCCTTAGATCCCCGACATGTTTTACAGAAACATTTTGAATCGTCTGTTGCACGCACCACTAATATGCAACAGTGGTGCCTAATCTTGGCATGTGCCAACGCTCTACAGACATTCATTGGTTATGTCCTGGTAAACCTTTCCTGCAGGACACTTCTACAGCTCTTTGTGGGTTGTCTGCTGAAAATGTGAAAGAACAATGTAAAGTTTCCATGACCAAGTACGATGACTTTTCAGAGACAAAAGTTCCTGTTGTCAACAATGTTTGGCTGGTTAGTACCCCTCTGAGTGAACTCCTGGTCACCATGAATACACATGACATTCATAATAGAGTTCCTCTACCCTGCAATGTTTGCTTGATTGATGTTCCCAAGAACTCCATTGTTAATGTTGGTGGAGTTTCCTTGTTTTATCTTGATGCTGACCCTGTTTCGACAGAGCTCCAGATTTTGGATGTGTTTCGAGGTCATGAGATTGACTTCACTGCAGCCTTGACCTATCTTTTGGACTATAAGGACTCTCACACAGTTGAACTGTCCATTGACCAGGACGCCCTTGCCATTGCTGATTATAACTTTGATTCACGAGATGTGGACATTTTACAAACTGATTTTATGTCACATGTCATTGTGCCTGGTCTTTTCTTTCTGTTGGTGCTCCAGTTTCTTATCTCTTTGTATCAACAGAGACAGATTCGTGCTCTTCGTCGCTCTATGCATCCTGCACCTCTGCTGCCTGCCATGCGTCTGCAGGATTTGCTGGAACGTCACACTTTTGAATAAGTGTCACCATTTTCTTTGAAAGTTATCCATTGCTCTTGATTGAGTTGTGTTTTTTCATAGGTAGCATGTGTTTATTTTACTAACATGGTTACACATTGCTTCTCATTACTTTTGAGTGTTCACCTTGGTGTTACACTAACTCATTATATTGCATTACTGATATGCATTTTTGGTTTGGATACGATATATACTCTTCAGTTTGCAGTTAACATGTCTTATCTTAATTGAGTTGACTTGCCTATATCTATGTCATTTTATTTTGACTTCTTTTATTGCTTGAGTGTATTCACTGTATTATTCCTCATGCAGTATTGCTTTCATGCATATTGTGCTTGACGTATTATCCACTTGTCATGTATTAGTCAATCATTTGTCATTTGGTTCTGACCTGCACGGTAGTACTGCTAGTTAGGCTTTGTACGATGGAGTGTACTCCCTTGTAGCATCCTCTATCTTACAAGGGGGGGGGGGGAGATGTAGGGCTGGTACCCCTGCAATTCTACATGCCAATCTCTGGCCTGCTCAGCAACTCAGGCCTGAACCAAACTGCACAAGACAAGATGGATTCTTCACTTCACTTTTGCTGTGTTCAGCTATAAGCCTGTCTTTCCAAGCAAATGCTGAATCGGCGTTTCTAAGTGTGCATGCATACAGAGGCTATTGTCCGTGGCTGGCCTTGGACACTTGTACATGCCCAGAAGTTACATACTGTTGCTTCTGCCTGACTTTTACCATGGCTCCTTTGTTTGCAAGAAGCTGCTCATCATCGACCTTCTGATTCGCTGAGAACACCTCAGACTGCCTGCTGCCAACCAATCATCGGACCTATGACGGAGGGTTCTCACACAGAATTCTGCATTCTGCGCTGGAAAAGTTAGTTCTAAGTAGTGGTGAGAGAAGAAGTTGGGGGCTTTTTTTCCCCACCTGGACATACAGACTTCTGCACCAGTCCTGCTGCTGTGCACTGCGTACCTGATTCCTGAGCCCTGAGCCTTCCGCCAGACGGCCCCTACGTGTGGGCTAGGCCGTCCTCCACAGGTCTGAGATAAGACTTTCACAGATACCTCCGGTCCGGACTTACTGCGGCTCGCCTGACGAGGCTAGAGCCCGCATTAGTTAGGAGCTGTCTCTTGGACTGCATTGTTCCGGAGAGCCCGACGGAGCTAAGGTACTGGCTTATCTCTCCTCTCCTGGATGGGAAAAGGGGTTAGCAATATATTTCTTGCTTTTCCTCAGTGCAGAGCGAATCAGTGACGTCTGGTTTACTAGTCTGTGATTTATTGCGTTGTCCCAGTGTACATCTGTACCATAACAAATGTCTACCTCATTTTTCTAATTAGCTATATATGTGTATGTATATTTTTCTATTTGGTTGCCTATAATAAAGTCTAATATATATCTGCAGACCAGAATTCTTTCGTGGCTCATTGCCAGAATAACTCCCGAACCTTGGGCTGTATATAGTAGCTATCTCCCCTAGACAACAACAGAGAGTCTAACTTATTTTTGTGCTATGAATATACCCCACAGCACCAAGGCAGAGAACTGCAGAGAGGCGCAGCAACGGTCATTCCAAAGCTGATACAACATTCACATCAGGTAAAATGTAATTATACCTGACCTGTGTTGGATGTTTGTTTTTGTAAGCCTTGAAAAAAAAAAAGGAGCTCATTAGTGTTGGTGGAGCCACACTTGGTTTTTTTTTTCTCTTGTTTTTTTTTCTGTAGGAGCATCAGGGAGCAGAAGGAGCTGTGCGCCTGGATGGCTCTACAGTTTGATCAGCAGGCAGAGTTCGCATGTTTTATCCAGTGTATAAATTTGTGGATAAAGGGTTTAGGTATAGAAAAAGAGATGTCTATTGCTGTACTACCTAGACTATCCCAGGAGTTAGTGCTTGGCCGAGACTGGCCTCAGTTCAGAAGAAGTCTGAAAGAAGGGTTGTCTCCACAGAAAGCACTGGTATCCACTTGCATTCGCTCTAAAGTCAGTGCAATTCCTAGCCCATTATGGGAAAAGCCTAAAAAGACCGCCCTTAAGGTACAGGAAGACCCTCAGAAGAAGTTTATACTAAGTTTTGCAAAACTTCTGACCGAGCTCGCAGTCCTCAACGAGCATCTGCACAAGCTGCGGGTTATGACCTATATAGTGCTGAGGACCGGGTCGTACCGAAGCACGGACGAGCGCTAGTCAATACGGACATCCAGTTGGAGCTACCCCAGGGGTGTTATGGACGAATAGCACCCAGGTCCGGGCTGGCTTCCAAGCACTTTATTGACATAGGGGCCGGAGCCGTGGACCCGGACTACAGAGGCGTCCTAAAAGTCCTTTTGTTTAACTTTGCAAATGAAGACTTTGATGTCAAAGTAGGGGACCGTATAGCACAATTGATATGCGAGTGGGTGGGATTTCCAACCCTTGAAGAAGTGGCGATGGTAACCCCTACGAGCCGGGGAACCGGGGGTTTTGGCTCTATGGGGACAAGAGATATGGAAGGTTTGGTTGCCATCGGGAATGACGCACCGGAGGAAGATCTTGGCCCACGGTTGGATGAATGTAAATCCTGTCTTACACCAAGGATCAGTGAAGAACTCTCCTTAAGGCAGAAACGAGAATTGACGCAACTGCTTGAAGAGTTTAAAGATGTACTGACCCCTATACCGGGAGAAACGGCCTTGGTGGCACACGAAATAATTACGCCACCGGGAAAGATTATAAGACAAAGGCCGTACCGATTGCCGGAGGCAAAACGGCAGGAGGTCGCCAACCAAGTACAGAAAATGCTACAGATTCGAATTATTGAGGAATCGCACAGTCCATGGTGCAGTCCAGTCATCTTGGTGCCTAAGCCAGACGGTAGCATGCGTTTCTGTATAGATTTCCACCAAGTGAACGAAGTCTCCACCTTCGACGCTTATCCCATGCCTCGAATCGAGGAATTATTGGACAGGTTAGGTCAGGCAAAATTCCTCACAACATTGGACATGACCAAGGGGTACTGGCAGGTGCCCCTAACCAGAGATGCTAAACCCAAAACAGCCTTTAGCACTCCCCTTGGCCTGTTCCAATTCCGGAGGATGCCCTTCGGGCTACATGGGGCGGCTGCGACCTGCCAGCGCCTGATGGACATTGTTCTTCGACCTCACCAGACCTACGCAACGGCCTATATGGATGATGTGGTGATCCACAGTGCCACATGGGAAGAACATCTACTCCAAGTGGGAGCGGTATTGAAAGCCATGAGATGAGCGGGACTGACGCTGAATCCTAAAAAGTGCATGTTCACCGCCAAGGAGGTTAAGTACTTAGGCCACCTTGTAGGGAGAGGTAAATTACGCCCTTTAATGGACAAGATGGAGAGCGTGAGGAAGTTCCCCATCCCTCAGAATAAAAAACAACTGAGGAGTTTTCTCGGGCTCATTGGTTATTACCGGCGTTTCATACCGCATTTTGCGGATGAAAGTGCGATGTTCAAAGAGCTGTTAAAGAAAAATGCACCGAACACAATACAATGGTCCGCAGAGGCGGATGAGGTCTTCCGGAACCTGAAGGAGAAATTGTGTCAGGCCCCAATACTGCGAGGAGTGGATTTTAGGCAACCCTTTTTACTACAAACTGACGCCTCAGAGACGGGTTTGGGTGCCGTTCTCTCTCAGCTGCAAGAAGGCGCGGAGCACCCCCTCATGTTCCTAAGTAGGAAGCTGTCACCTGCAGAGAGAAAATATTCCACTATCGAAAGGGAATGCCTCGCGATTAAGTGGGCAGTTGAAGCTCTGAAGTTTTATCTAACAGGAAGGAAGTTTGTCCTTATTACTGACCATGCCCCTCTAAAATGGTTGAACAATATGAAAAACAACAATAGTCACCTTACCAGGTGGTATATGGCCTTACAACCATACGAATTTAGAGTGGAACACAGAGCGGGAAAGCTACATTTTAATGCTGACGCGATGTCCCGGATTACGTGCTGTACGGAAGAGGGTTCCTCAGCCTGTAATATTTTAAGAAGGGGGATATGTCATGCAGCAAGGGCTGATGAAAGCCAAGCTAGAAGAAAAAAACCTGTTTGTCAGGAAGGGAAAGATGTGCACAGAGTGCAATGCTCACAGGGACCAGCTAGAGGGAGCAGGAGTGCAGTCAGAGAGACTGAAGGGCCACGCCCAGCTGGTCAGGAGCACATGACAAACAATTCACAAGCCTCAAGGAGAGGAGTTCTTTATAAGGAAGAACTGCCTCAAGCTAAACAGAGAGGACCAGGTCAAGCTGGAGGAGAATCGTCTCAAGCCAGAGAAGGACCTAACAGAGAGAATCTCCAGGAGCTAACAGGAAGCCACAAGGAGCCAAGGAAGGGCCGGCTCAGGTGGGTGAGAAAGCTGTTTGCTGGAAGAGGAGAAAGACTTATACGGATTGCAAGCAAGAAGCAAGTGTGGATCAGCTGGGAAGGAAAAGCCAGGCTGAGCAAGGAAACCATGATTTGGGCTGTTGCAAGAGCAGGCATTTACCAGGAGAGCTGTTCCCACGGGTGAGAGAGGAACCAAACTTTCAGAGAAAAGCTTGGCACGAAGCTTCTGAAGGGAGGAAGCAAGCCGAAGGAGAAAACCTTTCATCATCGTGCTGCTGCAATAAAAGGTATGAGAATTATATTCCTACAAAGAAACCTTTGCACTGTAAAAGTTCTTGTGAAGGAAGTGTGGAATCTCTAAGAAGAGGAAGCCCAGTTAATACTAAGGGGACACGTGGCCAGCGCTCCAGGCTAGGCCCGAGGCACTGGAAAGTATTAAGGGAAATATACAAAGCTCCAGAATACAATATTCCAGAGACTGTTAACACAGTATTAGACATACCATATCCTGAGCCGATGCAAGTGGAACTGGTGGAACAGTTGCCAGACCCAGAGGAGATGGATTGCTCTCTCTGCATTTCCCATAGCACAGAGTCTTTGGTGGACGTATGAACTGCTTGTGGTATCTGCAGAATGTCTATTATGTGCTGAGCAGAAGAATAGTACAAATTGCTTTAAACTGGAAGCTATGTTTGTGCCCTGCTACTACTGTGAAGTTTTTCTTTAAACTTTGAGTTTTCTTTTGTGCCTGAAGTTAAGGATATTATGTTCAGTTGTGACCAATTTTGAACCCATGTGTAAAGGGAATAAAAGCCGTTTTTCATCCCTACCACTCGGCGTTGATAGATTGCTTTTAAAGGATTGGAGTTAAAACCTCTAAAACCAAGTTTTCATTGGTACATAAAAGGGACTCTCCCATCTAATAAATAATTATGCCACTGCTGACATAAATGGGGTAGTTCTTTGGATTTTTGGTTTTGTACAACTGAATAAGGAGACAAAAGAAGGAAAATATTTCCAAGGTTTAAAAAGGCAAAACCCGGAGTGGAGCGGCAAAAGACCGGACCGGAAGGCAAAGACCCAGAGTGGGAGACACCTGAATCAGAAGGATGGAAGTATCCTGTTGCTGGCACCAAGGCAGAGAACTGCAGAGAGGCGCAGCAACGGTCATTCCAAAGCTGATGCAACATTCACATCAGGTAAAATGTAATTATACCTGACCTTTGTTGGATGTTTGTTTTGTAAGCCTTGAAAAAAAAAGGAGCTAATTAGTGTTGGTGGAGCCACACTTGTTTGTTTTTTTTTCTCTTGTATTCTTTTCTGTAGGAGCATCAGGGAGCAGAAGGAGCTGTGCGCCTGTATGGCTCTACAGTTTGATCAGCAGGCAGAGTTCGCACGTCAGAACCAGTCACAAGCCCTTAAAGCCTTGCAAGAACAGCAGAGACCTGTCCTGCAAGTGATGAAGGCATGGTTGGCACAGCAGAAGGAGTCGCTGGAGATGGCCAACACGCAACTAGGACAGTCTGCTGGACGGAGTAATCCTCTGGAAGGACAGTGGACATGTAATGCCTCATCAGTAGGGAAGTTAAGTGCCACTGATGACGTGGACGATTTTCTAGATTCTTTTGACAGAATCGCACGTTCTGCTGCCTGGCCAAAAGAGCAGTAGGCAATACGCCTAGCAGCGTCCCTCACAGGGGAGCCGCTGTCCGCGTACAGGGCAATGCCCCCTGCTCTGGCCAACAACTATGATGAAGTGATTAAGGCAATCAGGGATCGCCTGGGCCTAACACCATTTTTGTATAACCGTATGCTACGAGACACTGTTCTCAAGGTAGGCGAGACAGCTAAGGCTCTAGGCCATAGGATTAGCAGTTTAGCTAACAAATGGTTAAAACCTGAGGATAAGTCTGTCAATGCTCTAATGGATGAAATAATATTAGAACAGTATATGTTGGCAGTTCCTAAGAATGTACAGAACTTTCTTATTCTGCAAGATTGCCACACAGCTGCTCAAGCGATTGCACTGACAGAGCGTTACTTGGAGGCAGAGATGGTCACCCAGCAGAAGGTGGGGTCTCCAAGGCTGGCAATTGGTATGGAAGCACAGATATCAGAAAGGGTCTCACATCCTTTACAGAAAGGTTTGAAAAATGTTACTGCTATTTCAAAAGAAAGTTCAAAAAAATGTTTTTCATGTGGGAAAAAGGGACATTTGAAAAATGAATGTTTCTTACGTACTGCTCTCGTGGGAGAGAACATGAAAGCAATACGTGAGGGGTTTGTTTTGAATGTGGAAATACAGGGCGTGAATGCAAAGGCACTTTTGGACTCTGGTGCTGACCAGACCATGATTTCTCAAAAATTATGGTCTGCGATCAGGGATCAGGGCGAGTCTGTATCCGATCAGCCAGAGGGAAAAGTTAAAATTAAGTGTATACATGGGGCTGCTACGCTTTATCCAGTGTATAAATTGTGGATAAAGGGTTTAGGTATAGAAAGAGATGTCTATTGCTGTAATACCTAGACTACCCCAGGAGTTAGTGCTCGGCCGAGACTGGCCTCAGTTCAGAAGAAGTCTGAAAGAAGGGTTGTCTCCACAGAAAGCACTGGTATCCACTTGCATTTGCTCTAAAGTCAGTGCAATTCCTAGCCCATTATGGGAAAAGCCTAAAAAGACCGCCCTTAAGGTACAGGAAGACCCTCAGAAGAAGTTTATACTAAGTTTTGCAAAACTTCTGACCGAGCTCGCAGTCCTCAACGAGCATCTGCACAAGCTGCGGGTTATGACCTATATAGTGCTGAGGACCGGGTCGTACCGAAGCACGGACGAGCGCTAGTCAATACGGACATCCAGTTGGAGCTACCCCAGGGGTGTTATGGACGAATAGCACCCAGGTCCGGGCTGGCTTCCAAGCACTTTATTGACATAGGGGCCGGAGCCGTGGACCCGGACTACAGAGGCGTCCTAAAAGTCCTTTTGTTTAACTTTGCAAATGAAGACTTTGATGTCAAAGTAGGGGACCGTATAGCACAATTGATATGCGAGGAAGACCCTCAGAAGAAGTTTATACTAAGTTTTGCAAAACCTCGGACCGAGCTCGCAGTCATGTCCTGGTTCTTTGGATTTTGATAGGTTTTGAGCTGTTGCTGAGGGCTTTGTTCAAGGATTTTGTCCCTCAAGGACATCTTATTGGTGGCTGTCTGCTCAGCCAGATGCATCTCAAAGCTGTAGACTGTCATGTAGAGATCAGTATTTAACACCTTGGCTGAAGCAATTGCTTTCTGCTCTGTTCCGTCCTTGCCCAAGCTGGTGTCTGCTTTTCATGTCTCTCCCGGCCTTTTTATAAAGATAAGGACCTCCACCTGGTGGATGTCTGCAAAGTACTGCTCCATTACTTGAAGATTATTAACCCCTCCCATAAATTGGACAGGCTGTTTATCTTCTTTGGTGGATCACATAAGGGCGAGATGGCCACCCTGGAGTGCTGGATTAAAGAGGTGGTGACTTCCGCCTACCTTCTGAGAGGTAAACCTGTGATAGACTAGTCCATGATCCACCGTGGGGGGGAGGGGGGGGGGGTCAATGCTGCCTCTGCTGCATTTTTTAATTCTCAGGATTTGTGTATATAGTTGGGTGTTTGTCTTTCATTTACACATTTTGTGTTTGGTTTTCTCAAGGTTGTCCTTCTCCGGGTCCTTTAGATGGTTGGTTGTGTTTGGCTTGCATACTTGGGGGCTTGCTCTCTAAATACTGGAGAGTGCCCTTAGCTGCGTCTAATACCATTGATATCACTGGAAGCTTCTAGTTTTTCTTCATCTGGTAGCAGGGCATACTATTCACTTGTTTGGCTGGTCTAGCAAGTTTCCAGGAAAGGAAATTTTTAGGTAAGTAAAATTTAAATTTTTTCTGTGGAATTCTGTTATTCCCTTTTTTTGTCTGATACCTTTTTTTCATGTCAGTATTTTAAAATATGCTTAGAATTTTCTGTGAGAGCTAATTTAACTGATTTGCTTCTCAACATAGGAGGATTTGTTTAAATACAGTACCTATATTAAGCTGCAATGCATTTAAGTTCCAACATTGGGCACCTGTGTGTAGATATATGCACACTTTTAATTCACTAGCAGTTGGAGAATGAAAGCTACTGTTTTGAGGATGTCACGCTATGTAGGATCCTGTGCAGTCCACATCCAGTCAGTATTCCTTATTGTCCATGCAAACCAATTTAGATGGGTATGTTATCTTGCCCTGCCAGCAGAAAGAGCCTTTCTTTCTCTGACTTCATCTGCTGGCAGGGGCTCAACCCATTGATCTGGCAGGACTCAAGGAAACAAAATTAACATGTACATTTAAATCTCACCTTTGTCTGCCTCCAGAAGATGATAGGTGAACAGATATGTGCAGTCTGGATCTAGTAATGTTTTGTCCTTCCTGTGGGAGTCTCATAGGGAAGACTGTGGTCTCTTAAAAGAGAGCATGAGAGCTAGAATTGGCTGGGGTTAGTTTATGTAGTCCAGGAATACAAACACAGTAATTCTGGGTCTGTCCCCTGCACACCCCCTCTCTATCAGGTTTACCTTATGGCAGGGGTCACCAACCTGCGGGCCGCACGAAGGGCCCGCGAGGCTCTACCCCGGTTAACATTACGTGGGACCCGCCAAGGATTCCCGCCATTGTATCCACATGCTCGCAGCTCACCGACGACCACCTGCAAGCGTCCCTTCTCCTGTCAGTGTCATCTGTGAAGCCGGACTTTAAGCGTTTGTCTGCTAGCATGAATCATCAGCCATCTCATTAAATTCAATAAAGGTGATCAGCCATTGCTTTCATAATTTTGCGTTTGTTGTTTTTTTTCGAGGGGGCGGGGAGAAGGGGGGTGCGGCCCGCGAGGCTCCCGGTAGTCGGCTGTGCGGCCCGCAGCCCTCTGGAGGTTGGTGACCCCAGCCTTATGGGGATAATTTGGCTGCATCATCCTCTCTCCTACCCCATTATTGGGAAGGAGGGCTGATGAGAAGGTAGGAGAGATCTGTGTAAAACTTTCTGGCAGCAGTACTCGGTATCCTTCAATACCTTTGGGATGGGAAAAGAGCATCATGAAGTAGAAGCAATCTTTGTTAGATAAAGTCCTGCTGGAAATGATCACCCGAGAAGGCTTGCTGACAGGTGTCATATGTAATGGGTACAGTTATTGATACTCCATAAGAAGAATTTAGAGACTTGGAAGGTGCATAGAAGGAAAGCTTGTTCCTCATGCACTCTAGCCTAGTTCCTCTTAAGTCTTTTGAAGACCACCGAATCATACCAGTAGACCGAGTAATCTTTGCAGGAAAAGTATAATCCCGCTACACCAGTCCAGATGAGTGGATTTATGTTTGGTGCTCTATCTCCAGCAGATCAAGGGGCTGTCTCATTAAGGACTGCTGTGGGCTTCAAGGCAGAAACGCATGTGAATGGACTGGTCTTTCAGGATTCAGAGAGAGGACATCAACAGGAAATGTTTCCATATGATCACACCAGTAGTGCTGTGGTATTTGGAATTAATGGAGTTCATGCAGACCTTTTGTGGTCAGATTAGTATACAACACATTACAGTAGTTAGTCATCTTAAGTTGTGGACCTTTGTGGTCAGACTTGCCGTTTGGTCTACAAAGAGATTGTGGCTGTCGCTGCTGGTTGGAGGGGTCCTTGGAGGTGCAAGTACTTGAAGGAGCGTGGCAGGGAAAAGTAGTAGTAGATGGGCTTGTGGGGAGCCGGCCCAGGGACATGTTGATTGTTGATGTAGTTGGTGCACAGCAGCTTGCCCTCGTTGCTCTCCACCGAGAGCTTGGGTTTGGCCCTGTTGCTCCACATCTTGCTGCAGCTGTCGGGCAAGCAGCTTCCTTTGGGTGACATCATCATCATGTAGCTGTTGGAGGTGACCTGTGGGTGGTGCCGTAGGTTGAGGATCTGCTGGGGAGGGGGGCAGAGATGTTCTTTGGGCTCATGGGCATGTACTTGCTGCTCTTGGCAGGCATGGGGGCCACCTCTGGCAACATGGGCATGTAGTTGCTGTCGACGCCCTCCAGCTGCAGCACCACAGATAATTGAAACAGCTTCTGAAGTTGCCTGAATTTGAGGGATCAAAGTCATTTAGTCTAGCTGTATCCAAAGTTTGCATTTAGGGGGATTATAGCTCGAAAATGAGATTTTAATGCCCTGTATTTTGCCATCTAAATTAGAAGCTAGAGCTCTGTTTTTACTTGGGTTCAGACAGTGTGTGCTTGCCCATTCTTAAATTGCTATTAATTTACTTGAGTTTTTATTTATTTACATTCTCTTATATACTGCACTATTCTGCATCAGTGTGGTTTACATTGAACAAACTGAAATTACATTGAACAGGGCATTATAACTTGGAGATAACTATTTTACAGGGAACATGGGCTATGGAGGGTTAAGTGGCTTGCCCAAGACCACAAGGAGCACCTGTGGGACTAGAAACCCCAGTCCTTCCAGCCCAAGGTTGCTGTCCTCTAGTGGGATTTGAACCCCCAACCTTCTGGCCTGAAGTACCTTGCCCCAACCACTAGGCCATTCCTCCTGCACAGGATCCTATGTAGGCGAGTCTGGCTTATGTAGAAATAGAATTGTGTATCCATCCACCAAATCAGCTCAGTTAGTGGCTTGAAGTAGATTTTGAAGTAGGGGATGGTATGGACCCTTATGGTAACCTGCAGATTCAGGCCAAGAGTGGTGACTAGGTGCTGCTGTGAACATCTGAAAGTTCTGAACCAGGCATATACTTTGCCACTGACAATAGTTACCATGATGGTATGGTGCACAATATCGCAAGCTGCTGAGAAATCCAGCAGTACTAACATGGAAACAGATCCTCCATCAAGGTTTGTGCAGGGCATGGGAGCATTAAGGAAGCAGCAGCAGTGGGTAGCTGCCATCACTGAACTCTAAACCTGGATATTCAGTGCCAGGCCCCGACACTGAATATCCAGGTTGGTTGGATTCTGATTTTGCAGTCCAGTCAGTGGCAATATTCAGCCACGGGTTAGATTGCAAAACCTCCTAAAGTTAGGATAGCTGAATGGCTGTCCTAACTAACTTTAGCCAGTTAGGGTAACTGGGCGGTGGCTGAATATCATTACTGCCCAGTTAGCATGTGCTGCCACCCCCAAGAGTGGTACTGGGGTTAGTGTTGCTGAATATCCTGGTGACCACGATTAACACAGCAGGTCTGCCAATCAAATTAATCACAATGAATATCAACCTCCCCCCCCCCTTCCCCCATCTATCCTTCAGCAACTTGAGTAAACAGCAGAAACAAAACCAGTTTTGCATTAGTTTAATTATCTGGAAAGGAATGGAGAATAAAACTGACAATATAATGCCTTTGTATTGTTTCATAGTGTGACTGCAACGTTAGCACTGTGTGCGGTTTTGGTTTCGCCATCTCAAAAACATATCCTCCTTAACCTTTTTTTGGTTCTGCTGTCACAAAAGTGATAAAGGGGTCCCCTCTGAAGAAAGGCTGAACAGTCTGGGGCTCTTTAGCTTAAAGAAGAGAGGATGGAAGGGGGATATGACACACAGACCTATAAAATCATGACTACGGTAGTAGGGAATGGTTATTTATCCTTTCAAATGTTACAAGGAATAGAGGACCATGGGTGTCCCAAAAGAGACCCATGAAAATAATTGGAAATTGGTAGCAGATTTAACATAAATCATGGGGGGGGGGGGGGTGGGGGTTCACTCTACAATTAAACTGTGGAATTTGTTGGCAGATAATTTAGTCAAGGCATCTAACTTGTTAAGTGCCATCAAATCGGTGTCAACTCACAGCGACCCTCAACATGGATTTAAAAAGGGTTTAGAAAAAGTCAAGGATGAAAAGTCAGACCTACAGCAGTTTTATAGAAATTGTGTGTGTTGGCAAATTCTATACTTAAAACTCCCAGAGGCAACTTTTGTTTTTCAGACAATTGGACTAGCCTCTCATGAGACATGCCAAGTAGTTTTAGCTGGCCAAGACACTTCAACTGCTCAACCCGCCTTCTCTATTCAGTTATCTCGGATTAAAAAATAAATAACTACAGTCACCTGGTAGCTTTTTTTCAGTAAAATGGTAATTGGTGTTATAATCATTTAAATTTAAAATTTAAATATTATTGAGTGGGAGGGGGGGGATAAAGGTAAGGAATGGGAGGGAGTATGGGATGGGGGTGGTGGTATATGGGGGGGGAAGGAGATAAAGGTAAGGAATGGGAGGGAGTATGGGATGGGGGTGGTGGATAAAGGGGGAGGAAGGGGAGAAAAATAAAATATGTTTAACATTGTTAATATGTATGCTGTTTACATTGTTTCAATATGTATGCTTTTTAAGTTATCTTAAAGTGTATATTGTCTATAATGTTTCAATATGTTAGCTTCTTACAATGGAATCAAAATGTATGCTGTCTAATATGTAAACTATTTACAATAAATAAAAAGATTAAATACTAAAAAAAAAAAAAAAATTTAAAATTCTCACTTGTTTTCAGCTGCAAATACAGTGTGTTGGGTTGAGGATTAGCGCTGTGCCCTTTCTTTTATGCTAAGTACATGCACATGTTGCTGCTTGCTTTCTGAGCTGTAGGAGGGAAATTTTATTGGGATCTGTTCCTCCTTTAAAGCTAGGAGTTCCTTCAGTTTTCACAGCCCTACGCAAGGAAGAGTTTGGGAAAAGGAGAGAACAATAATCTGTAAGTAAAATGTGATGTCTTAGACCCTATTGAAGGCAGTCAGGGAATCTATGAGTGTGTGAAAACCAAATTAAGTAGTATTTAACTCTCTTTTGGGAGACCTATCTCAAGAGGAATGCTATAGATAAGACAAACTCTCGGTTAAAATAGAAGTAAGCATAAAATACATTGGTAATGAAGAACTACCTAGTGGGTCCTAGAACACCATATGAGGAGTGAGATTTTGACACAATAAAGTTGATTTACCTTGCTAAGAGAACCTGTGGTACAGGTAAGCAAATTCACTTTTTCTATTGACAAGCAGGACAGTCAGCCACATGTGGCTCTGTCATGATGGTGTCTCGTGTGTGATAGATTTATCCTGCTGCTCAAGGAGAACCTAGATACTGAGAAGTCACTTCACTTTATTAAGGCAGAGAATTGTATATTTGGCTGACAGTCTTGTATTATGACCTTCAGGAAAAATCTACAGTCTCACACCTTAAATCCTCAAGAACTAACCACAGAAAAGACTTGGGTGCAAGTTTAAACTAAATCTAGTAGCTGAAGGCACATCAAGAAAGTTCTGACCCATGAAGCAGAGTAATTGTGGTAGTTCATATAATTTCTACACAGTGCTGAAAAATAATAGTAGGTCACCAATGAAGGCTTAATGAATTAATCTCAAGCTGTTATATGTATCTCACTATAGCCATGCTATATAGAAATCTGCATTTGATAGTATGCATTTGGTTTGTTAGTGCACCTTTAAAAATTTACTGGATGGTAAATTGCCTCTCAAGAAAGGCCTGGTAATCTACTTCTGGTCATACCTAGCCAAGAAAACCCAGGGACTGCTGGGTCACCAGGAGTTTGCATTGAAAGGCACTTAAGGAAATCATTTTTTTTTATCATTCCTCCAATCCAGTCCTGCACTTATGGGTTGTGTCACCTTATCAGCAGCTTGGAGACTGAGCATGTCATAGCTCATTACATCAGGATATACATACCAGTGGCACTTCTCACCAGAACCAGTATCTCAGTCTCCAAGCAGCTGGGGTGAGGTGACTCCATTAGGAAGGACTCACTGAAGGAGCAGATAACTAAAAGGATAAAAAAATAAAAAGGAGCATAGCCCTTAATTTCAGGGTTTGAGGTAAAGATAAAGTTTAAATATTTTTTAAAAAAGTGAGAGGAGGAGTAAAGATCACTTTGGTGCAGGAAACGGAGGAGTTCCCAGGGCCTGGGAGCATAGATTAGGTAGAAGGCACTCCAGGTGCAGAGAACAGGATTGCTTCTGCAGCCCCTCCACTGAGCTACAGAGTCCGCAGTGAGTAGGGCAACAGCTGCAGCAGACCTCCTTCTTTGAGCACTCCTGACGTTGCCAAGACTCTACCACCAGCTGAGCTTTGGGTTGGGAGTATAGGCGGCAGCGCTTTTGACAACTGGAAAGGAAGGTGAGTATCATTAGTCTGTGATCAAAAGCCATGAAAACAAGTACAGAGCTTCGTTGGCTGCTTCGTGCTCAGTGTGGGAACCGGCGTGATTTTAGGCACCGTATTTCTTTGGCTGTCTTTAGGGTTTTTTTGTCTTTTTTTTTTATTGTGGTGGTTTTCTCTGTTTTTTCATGGGCTTTAGAGCACAAGAGTCATTGATAAGGGCATTGGCTGGACTCCGGGGAAGTGGAACTCTTGTTTTCTTATTTTTGTTTCTCTACCTCAGGTTGTACCTCAAACATAACAACCCCCCCCCCCCCCCAAAAAAAAGAGGCAAAGACAGGCAAGATCAGGAATACAAGATCTGGGTTTTTCTTTTGGAGAAAGGCAGAATAACAAAGGAAAAAGAGGTGCAGGCAGGTAATGTTCCCTAACAGCATGTGTCTGGCAGTGTGGCTCATGCAGGGGCTCAGTTTTCAGTGCTGGTTTCTGTTGAACTGTGAAGCAGAAGCTAGATCTGCAGAGCAGGAGTTCCTTGAGAGACAGGGTGAAAGGATTCCGGATCCCTTGGGGCCGAGAGAAGGCTCTTCTCCAGCCACAGAAGTACATGGGACGCGGGGCTCTACAGCACAGACTGTGATGGGGGAGGGGAACACTAAAATCCCAGCACCCATGGTTCAGGGTACTAAAAAGAAGATGGGTAAATCTGTTAAGTCCTCAAAGCACTCTTCGGCCAAAGAACAGCCTGGGGAGTTGCCTGGCATATTTTTGCCTGAGTTTGTTCTCCTCCTGCATAAGGGTTTCTGTTTAAGACATCAAGGAGATGAGCCGGGAAGTTCGCAAGTAAAGGTACCAAAGAGAAGTTTGCTTGAGTCTCTGACAGAGGTTAGTGTAACAATTACATTGTATGGTTACAGTTAGGACACAGGGTGAGCCGGGGCCTAACTGAAGAAGGATGGATGAGGACCACTGGGGGAAGATGGGGGTCTCTCCATTCAGAGGAAGAAGAATTACAACAAGAGATGGAAGCAGAAGAAATGGAGCTTGAGAAATGAGTGATTCCCCAAGGGGGAGGAGGTGTGGCTAGTCTGCATTTTCCAGAGAGGAGCTAGCAGCCTTAATTTCTCACTCATTCCGTGAAAGCCCTCAATATAGGCACGGTGGTTCCATTAGAAGAGGAGGAGTTCCTGGAGGGCCCTCTTTTCCAGGCCAATAGAAAGACACAAATGATGTTTCTTATGCACCGCATGATCTGGCAGATAACCCAGGATGCATGGGACATGTCAGAAGCTGCATTAAGGCAAACACAAACTATGGCATGCTTATACCCACTGCCAGAAGAGAACAGAACTTCTGAGGTCTCCTAAGGTGGATGCAGCAGACTCGGCAGTAACTAAGAAGGTAGCTCCGATCTTAAGAATGTGCCAAGATAGGAAGGTGGAAAACAAGCTTTTGATATCAATGCCCTGCTTAAACAAGCTTTTGATATCAATGCCCTGTATCTATAGGCATCAGTCTGTAGTGCTTTTGTGGCACAGGTGTGTTTAAGGTTGGTGTAAGGCATTATTGAGAGCATGGGAATCTCTCATCTGCTATCACCTGAGATGGCCAAACTGGAATCAGGATCTAGATAAATTAGTGTAGGACTTTGTAGAATCAAAAGGAGGCCGGCTTCTGGAAGATTGACAAAAGGGACAATCAACAAACTACCAGTGGTACCGGACAGTACGGTTTGCGCCATACCAGAGGGGCAGATTCCCTTTGAGGGGGTAGCCCTGTTGGGGGTTCTGGGGAACAGGGAGAGGGTTCTTCTCTTCCTCTCCCTTAGCCCCTAAAGTCCCAATGAAGGGAGGCTCACCCAAACAGGGCTGGTACTTGTAGGGATCTGCTGCAGGATTTTTATCCTGTATGGGCACAGATTACATCCGATCAATGGGTATTGGAGATTGTCAGGGAGGGCTGCACATTGGAGTTACAGCCCTCTCGTAGATACCTTTGTCCTCTCTCCATGCAAGACTCCTCAGAGGCAAGAGACGGTGCAGGAGATGTTGAAATGGCTCATAGACCTGAGTAGTATAATGGGTACACTACTCATCAAACTGATTGACAGGTGAGATAAGGATGACAGGAGCCATTCAGCGCTCACTTCTGATGTATGTCCTGCCTCAGGCCACGCCCCCTCCCATAGAAGTATTAGCCACATAGGTCCACATACACAATATATAGCATCTATTACAATGTACTGTCTGCGAAAAAAGAAAAAAATGGTGTGGTGTGAATTAGCTGTGGGGTGGGGTGACACACAAAACAATAGGCCAGAGATGTTTCAGTTAAAGAGTCTGGGGGCTGAAATCCCATCAAAGAATTTCATTTAAAAAGGTGCAGTACATTTCAGCTGCCAGAAAAGATCACATAGTCTCTATAGCTTGTAACATCGGCACCTCTTCAGACATCAACATGGTGAGTAGATATGAGTCTTTCTTTTTAAAAATATTGGCTATGTAATGTTTCTGTCTCTGAATTTATGATTGTCTTTAAAAATAGGAGCAGAAACTGGGTTTTACAAATAGGCTGTCTCTTACATAACAAAGTGGACCTATGTGGCTAATACACATTCCCCCATTCCCAGACATTCTCCACATTCTTATCATATGGCCTATTGTGTAGGCCACACCCCGAAAATTCACACGGTACCAGTTTTTCCAGACAACCCATTGTAGGTTTAATTAACTAGGCATTCCTAAAACATACCACACAAAGCTGTAGGTTCAAAATGTTTTAATTCAAATAAAATGTTTTCATCTCATGAACTGATTCATTTGAGCATTACAAGTTTCTGGAAATACATACATTTTTCATAAAAAGTCAATTTTTACAGAACTTGGGGGTATGTTTACTAAACGGCGCACAAGTGTGCGGCGCACAATAGCGTGCGCTAAGGTACCTTAGCGCATGCTAATGATGCGTTTTTGTGCCCCGCACACGTGCGCGCTGCACTAACGGGCCCGCTCATGTGCGTGTCGCGCTGATGTGCGATAGAGGCGTGGAAAGGCTTTCAGAGGGCGGAGGAAGGCTCCCCAGGGGCGGAGAGAAGGGGTCAATGGGTGGAGAGTGGGAGGGGAGAGGCTCCCCGCACAGGAGCGCAGTGAATTTTCAGGCTTAAAACTACCGCGAGTGAAAACCTCGCGGTAGAGCCGATTTAAAGGGAAGAGAAACCATTTCTGTCAGCAATGTATAGCTAAAACAAGGGAAACCTAAAAAAAGTGAGCAGTGTGATACATGTGCACGGTACAAAAGGGCAAATAAACATTAAAAATGACCTGGAAAAAAATATAACCAAGCTGGCCAATAGTGATATCAATGGGCAACAGTAAAAAAACACCCCCAAGAAAGCTCCAAAAAAAAGAAATGATTTTTGGAAGGGTCTACGCTCCGTAGACCCTTCCAAAAATCATTTCCTTTTTATGGAGCTTTCTTGGGGGTGTTTTTTACTGTTGCCCATTGATATCACTATTGGCCAGCTTGGTTATATTTTTTTCCCTTTTTTCCAGGTCATTTTTTTTTTTTTTTATATTTAAACTTTTATTATATTTGAATAGGTGCATAAACCAATACAATAACATCAACAACTCAGGGCAACCACAAATACAGCAACAAAAGATAGCCCATCACCATAAAATATATAACCTGTCTCCCCCCCCCCCCAACTCATCCCGTTCAGTGGAAACAATAATGACAGGTACCTCTAAGATTTACCCATTCTGCCCCCGCCCACGCCCTAGACCCCCCCTCCACCCCAACCCCCCCCCCGCACCCCATCCCCCCCCCCCCGCACCCCATCCCCCCTCCCCCCCGCCTCTAACCCCACCACCCCGCACAGCACCCCCCATTCCTCATGAAATCGCACCCCGCGCCTCCTCCGGATAGCGGTCAACTTTTCCATAAGGGTTACATTCCGGAGTCTAATCACAAATTCCCCTAGAGAAGGCAGCTCGGTTTTCTTCCAGGCTGCCGCCACCTCGCACCGAGCCACGCTCAGGCAGGCCAATACCATCTTCCCTCCTTGTCTCACCTGACCCTCACCCCACCAAGACAACAGGGCAATTTGGGGAGTTATGACCACTTCCCCCCCTAAATTTAAGTGCATCCAGTTCTGTATCATCCCCCAATACCCTTGTACCTTTTTACACCCCCACCAGATATGCCAAAAAGACCCCTCCTCCCCACACCCTCTCCAGCATAGGGGTGAGAGTTCTGGATAAAATTTGTGCAATTTCACCGGTGTGAGGTACCACCTCATGAGCACTTTATAGCTGTTTTCTTGTAGCTGGCTCGCACAAGGCCCCTTCTTTATCACCTCCCAAATGGACTTCCAAGCCACAGTACTAATGGTTTGAGCTAAGTCCCGTTCCCATTCCAGCATATAATTAAATTTCCCCTCCCCCTGCCCATGCACCACCTTATATAGGGCCGTAATCATCCCCTGCGAGCCCCTCTTCCCATACCAAATGGCCTCCAGATCCGAGACCTCCCTCTCTAACCCCTCTCTCCCCAGGGCACGTCGAAGAAAGGAACTAGCCTGAACAAACGCGAAACGATCCCCCTCATCCAGATCAAACTCCCGTTGCACCTCCCCAAACTCCCGGATTTCCCCCTCCTCTAGCAATTGGAAGCCACATTGAAGCCCCTTCCCTCTCCAAACGTCAAATCTTCCCCCCTCCCATCCCGGCCTAAAGGCCCGCCACCCCCTCCACGGAGTCATCACCGAGAACAAGGACCTCCGCTGTAGAGCTTCCGGCTTCCTCACTGCATCCCAAATTTTCGACACTTGACACATAGTGGGCGATCCCTCCCCCAGGAATTTCCGCTCCCCCCCCCAGAGACCAAATCCAGGCGTCCAACCTCCCTCCCTGAACCCGCGTACTGTCCAAACTAACCCAAGGAGCCCCACCCCCACCGCTCCTCCAGTCCAGAATGTGCTTTAATTGCGCCGCCTTATAGTAATCCTTAAGGTTGGGAACCCCTAGCCCCCCCTCGGCCTTGCCCATGCACAGGACCCTCCGAGAGATTCTCGGTGGTCGCCGTCGCCAGATGTAGCGGAAGACCCGTCTTTGCAACCCTCTCATGGCATCCTCCGGGATCGCCACCGGTAAAGCGTGGAACAAATATAATAAGCGGGGAAGGATATTCATTTTAATAGCGGCAATCCTGCCCAGCCAAGAAGTCTCCATGCCCATCCACCCCTCAAGGTCCGAGGCAATGGTCCCCCAGAGTTTAGGATAATTAGCAGCATACAACTCCTCATAATGCCTGGTCAGCTGAACCCCCAAATACCCCAAAGAGGAGCGCACCCACCGCAAGGGGAAAGCCTCCTTTAGCCGTCTCTCCTTCTCGGCCGCCAGTTGTATTTTCAAAACCTCTGTCTTATCAAGGTTCATTTTGAACCCTGAAACCCCCCCAAAGGCCTCCACCTCCCGAAGCACCTCCGGCAGAGATAGCGTGGGCTGGCATAAGTACAATAGGATATCATCCGCGTACAGGGAGATCTTATGAGATTCGCCTCCCCTCTCCAAACCTCTAATCCACACATTCCGCCTGATGCGTTCCGCCAAGGGCTCAACCACCAAGGCAAACAGCAAGGGGGACATTGGGCACCCCTGCTGGGTCCCTCGCCCCACAGAAAAATCCCCCGAATATCGGCCATTAACTTTTACTCGGGCTCGCGGCTCTTGATATAGGCCCTGTATCCACCGCATAAAATTTGGCCCACAGCCCACCCTTTCGAGCACCTCCATCATAAACCCCCAATGTACCCTATCAAAGGCCTTCTCGGCGTCGATGGACATCAAAATAAGCTCTTCCCCCCCCCCTGTCTTGCCTCCCATACTACCCCTATTGCCCGTTTGATGTTATCCGCGGCCTGTCGCCCCTGAATGAACCCCGTCTGATCCCCGTTAATCAGGCCTGGCAGCCACCCAGCCAACCTATCCGCCAAAACTTTGGCCAAAATTTTAACATCAACATTCAATAATGAGATAGGACGGTAGGAGCCACATTTCAGGGGGTCTTTCCCTGGCTTCAACAGCACCGTAATCCCAGCCGTCAACATCTCCCGTGAAAGCCCCCCTCCTTGCTCTAACACTCCATTAAACACCCGCCTTAAGAGTTCCCCCAGCTCCCCCCAAAAAACCTTATAAAACCTACCCGGCAACCCATCTAATCCCGGTGCTGTCCCACCCTCCAAACCCTGCACCACCCTACCAATCTCATCCACCCCGATGGAGACCTCCAACTCCTCTTTCGCCGCTTCCGATAACCCGGGGAGCGGCACCTCCGCTAAGTACTCTCGAATGGCCCCCCCCTCTACACCTGCCATCTCCGTATATAGTCCCCTATAGAAGTCCCGGAAGCAGCCGCGGATCTGCTCTTCACCCCGGAGCACCACCCCATCCTCCCCCTTAATCTGGTAGATCGTGGACGCCCCCTGCCGTTGCCGTAAACGCCTAGCCAACAGACGGCCCGCTTTATCCCCAAACTCATAATGAACCTGCTTCACCTTTTGTAAATCTAATGCAACCTGCTCCAACTGTAGAGCGTTCAACTCCGCCCAAACCTTCTCCATTTCTCCCCGATCCCCAGCTCCCCCCATCACCTTATGGGTTTCTTCGGCCTCCTGCAACGCCTTCCGCAACTCCTCTTCCTTCTTCCCTCTCTCCTTTTTCTTCCGAGCCCCCCACATAATAAACCTCCCTCGAATAAAGGCCTTAAGCCCTTCCCAGACCATCACATCCCCCGTATCATTCAGGACTAGGTAGTCCTTCAGCGCCGCCCGCACATCCTCCACCACTTCCCTACAGTCCAGCAGGCTTTCATTCAGCCTCCAAAAGGCCACCCCTCCCCGTTGAGGGCTCTTGAGCACCACTTCTACTGCTCCATGATCCGACCACCCCACGGGAAGAATGTTCCCGCCCATCACCTCCAACATCCAACGCTTGTCTAGAAGAATCATGTCTATCCTGCTCCAGCTATTATGAGGAGGAGAGAAAAAAGTGTATTCTCTCCTCCCCGGATAGAGTGCCCTCCAAACATCCACAAGATTCCATTGCTGCATCAAGCTTCTCAAGCATTGTCGGTTCCTACTCCCCTCATCTCCTCCCGTCGAGTCGCGGTCCACCCGGGGGTCTAGCACAACATTACAATCCCCCCCAACTACCAACTTCCCCCCCTCCCCTTCCACCAACCGCCCCACCTCTGCCCAAAACGTACCTTGGTTGCCATTCGGCCCATATACTGAAATCAACACAACCTCCTCCATGCCCAACCGCCCATTAATCCCCACCACCCGACCTTCTGTATCTTTAAATTGCCCCCTAATGTTTAAGCCGCACCCTGCCCGCACTAATATTGCTACCCTCCCCCCTTTTTCAACCCCCCCCTTATTACAAGAGAAAAATTGGTCCGGAAAGAGCTTATGCCGTAACCGCCCCACATCCCCCCTCCGCAAATGGGTCTCCTGGATTAACACAATGTCCCAATTATTGCGCTGTGCCTCCCTAAAGAGCAGACTGCGTTTAGTCGGGGAATTCAGCCCCTTCACATTAATTGTCCCTATCCGCAACATGATGCCTCCCCCCCCCTTCTGCCTCCCTCTCTCCTGTGCTGCGCCATTAACTCCCCCCCCTCCCCTCCCTCCTCCCCCACTGCCCCCCTGGGCCCCCCCCCAATGACCCCCGCCAGCCTGCCCTCCTCCCCTTCCGTGACCATCAGATCCTTCCCCCGCTCGTATCCCCAACCCCCACAGCCATGAAATCCAGCTAACCCAGCCCCATCAATCCCCACAGTTCCCTTAAAGCATTGCCACCACCGTATCCCCCCAGCCACCCGCGCCCACCACCCCAACCCTCATATAAGGCAAATATCCAGACTACTAGGGTGTAGAGGCACGTGCGCCCCACCCCCGCCAGCAAAACACCAACCAGCCACCGCTGGCATGGACTCAGTCCGCAGACTCCGAAGCCGCATGCTCCTGCTCCGGGGCCAGCCGCTTCAGTCTTTTCCCTTTTTCTCCGACTCTCTGCCATTGCGACTTCGTGCGTTGCTTCCCAGGCGTGGCCGGCAGATGTTCCCGGTGTTTGCGCGCCAGTGGCTGAGGCAGATTCGCGCATCCCAGCTCCGCCAGCACAGTCCAGGCTTCCTCCGCAGTTTTAACTTTCCGGGACACTCCATTCGCTGAAAGAAGTAATCCGAAGGGGAACATCCAACGGTAGCGTAGGTTTTCCCTGCGCAGATATGTAGCGACTTCTCTCAGGTTCCTCCGCCGCTCTAATGTGCCCTTTGAGAGGTCATTGAACACTTCAATCTCATGTCCTTCCCAGGCAATTCTGCCATATTTCCGAGCCAAGGCAAGGACGTGCTCCTTAACAGGGAATCTACTCAGGCAAGCAATAATGTCTCTCCCTTGTTTCTCCCGTCGGGAGCCTAGGCTCCTGTGTGCGCGTTCCATTGCTATGGAGTCCACACGAGCCTCCCCTTCACCTCCCAACCTCAGAATATGGCTGCATAAGCGTTGCACCACTTTCTCACAGTCCTTAGTCAGCTCTGTTTCGGGCACCCCCCGAATTCTCAAGTTGCACCGCCGCGCTCTGTCTTCGATCTCCTCGATTTTTTCCTGCATCTCCTCTTGCAGGATCTTAACACGATCTTGCTCAGCCGCCATTTCCCGCAACTCCTCCTCGTGCTGTTCCACATGGCCCTCAAGCTCTGCCATGCGCTGTCCCATACAGCTCACCTCCTGCTGTATAGCTTCCAGAGCGTCCTTCAAATCTTTCCGCATCTCCCGCATCGCGCCTTGCATCTCCACCTTAAACAGCGCCAGCCAGGATTTCAGTGGCATCTCCTCCTTATCGGAGCTGGGCTCGTCGGCCTCCGGGTTCCCCGTCTCCGCCATCTCCTCCGGGTCCGACTGGGCCTCCTGCCGCTCGGTTCTAGCATATGAGGATTGGAAGGACGCTAGTTTCTTCCGCGCTGCCATCCCCAACTCCTCTGCACACTTGCCTTCCACCTTAAGGCCGTGGGGGTATCCAGAAAGGTTGCAAAAATGCGGGGATCGGAGAGGAGCTAGGCACCTAAGCCGCCATCAGCTCCGTGACGTCACCGGAAGTCCCTTCCAGGTCATTTTTAATGTTTATTTGTCCTTTTGTCTCCATACAAGGTGAATGAGCCCACAGTGAATTGTGCAGAGCAGGGTTTCTGACTCCTTCGGCCAGGTTTCCCATCTCCAGGGACTGTACTGACTCTGTGGCCACAGTGTGGTGCAGTGGACACAGACAGTGTGTGCATGAGCCAAAGGTCACCCGTTCAAGTCCCAGCTGGGGCTCCTGCCAACCCAATCCCCTTATTTTACCTATGAAGAAAACATGGTAGTAAAGACTGAACCTGTATTGCTGGGAACAAAAACATGCCTCAAATGCATATATTTTACCCCATAGAGCACAAACACCATAAACATGTGCGGTACCTAGAGCAGAGTCCCCCAAAGGTAGTCCTGGAGTGCCAAGCACCATTCAGGTTCCATGCTGTTTCCAATACATGTGTCTGTGCTGCATCTCCATGCACCACCCCCATGGTATGCAGATGTATCTCATGCATATTCATGAGGGACAGCATGAAAACCCGAACAGTGTTTGGCACACCAGGACTGGAGTTGGGAACCACTGCCGTAAAGCAGCAGCCAACAGGGGCAGACACGCCTGCACCCACAGGCCCCATTATCCAAAGCCACCTGGAGAGGCAGGGCTTCGGGCCCTGTTTCCTTCCCAGAATACTAGCACTTGCATACCTTCACAATGCCACCCTACGCCTGGGAATACGGTACACATCTATCAAAAGGTTGCCATGACTAATGGTAGATAGCAATTCCTCAGTTAATCTCAATTTGCTGGGTTAGCTGCATCATAGCAATCGTGCAGATGTCTGTGGAGTGTGATACAGGTCCTGTGTCTGACAGTGTTTGCCACCCTGGGGGGTGACTCCTACAGTATTGCGTACCCTAGCCATGCCTGTACTGTGCCCAGGACTGGTGTGGTGGCCAGGGCTGCTAAACTGCTCTATAGTAGCACAATGCTGGCATAGGTGTGGGTGTCTGTCTATCCAGTGTGCGGTGGCTGCAAACACCCTCTGCAGCCCACACTGCCAGCACTGTTACCAGTATTGGCCTGCCAATGTGCATAATGAGGAGCAAGGTACCATGGGTATAGCCCTGACAGGGTGGCCTGGCCAGGATGGATCTGAACAGGGCATAGGGCAATGGCTGGGACATTGTAGTGCCTGGCCACCACCTGCACAGACAGGGTGGCCACAGCATGTCCTGCTGGGAGATCATTCTCACCCTGACTGAGCAGTGACCACAGTGAATTATCAATGCTTCGAAACTAGGTCTAATAACTACAAAAGTCCATAAAGAACCCAGCATACGTTGAACCACAAATAAACTTTTTTTGTTGGAATGGCCAGCACAGTACACAGGACTTTACCTGCTACCACAGTGGCCCGTCCTTTTTAATCAAATTTTATAAATCAAATTTAAAACAGCTCTCATTCAAAAATGGCTGTACTTAGCTGTGCAGAGAAAGAACAGGCTGTAATAGCGTTGTTTGCAGCGATAAATCGGTGTCACCTCAGCAGGTCAATAATACTACGACGTGTCACGTTTTGGGGGTACACACATCAACCCCCTGCTTCAGGTCAGACCTCTGAATTAGGTAAAGAACATCAGCCTTACATACACAGCCTTAATAGTGGTTTTTATATATACCTGGCTGCCGGTAAAAATCACAAAATAGGACACACCTGCCCAATGTGAAATGCCAAAAAGGAACCAATCCAGTCAAAGAGGTGAAACCACCAATCAGATTCCACCTCCTGATGAGAAAGGTTGATAGGCAGTTGAGACAACCTATACAAAGGGGGAATCCCCATCTCTTCATCCAGCTGAAATTTAACGAATGGTATGCCAATCGATCTGTTGGTTAAGACCGTGTGGAGCAACTGAGTTTAATCTAAATATCCATCTTTGCTCCAAATTCTGCAAACGTTGGATCCGGTCTCCACCACACGGATCTAAAGGGACATAATCGAGAACTCGCCAGCGAAGATCCTCAAATGCATGAGAGTGCTCGAGGCAATGACTAACCAAAGGAGCTGTCAGTGTTTGAGTATGTAGCCGAGAGGCATGTTCTGTCAATCTTTGCTTAAAAGATCGTGAGGTCCTTCCAATGTAGGGTAGCTGGCACGGGCATACGATCAAATAAACCACGTGGTTGGTGTTACAATCAGTGTGCCATCGTGTGTAATAGGATCTACTAGTACGGGTATCTAGCCACAGAATACCCGTTAAAATGCCCAAACAAAAAGAGCAGGATTGACAAGAAACATGACCAGCCGAATCATGGCTCTTAGGAGGTTGGTCTGAGGGAGATCTGGTCTTGACCAAAAAATCTCGTAAGTTTGATCCACGGGAATAAGCAATTTGGAGGGGCCTCCGAAAACATGAATGAATGGCTAAAATAGGCCAAAATTGATGTAATAAGCGAACCACCGCGGTTGTACCATGCATGAAGGGAAGAACCCCCGTTGTCTTCTCCTCAGCAGATGTGGGCGCCCTAGGTGTCAGAAGCCACTCCCGATGTGTGTTACATGCCCTTTTGCAGGCTAAGTAAACCACTTTTGATGGATATCCCCTGGATAAAAGGCGAGCAGTTAAATCACGTGCATGATGTTTAAATTGCGAGAGTTCTGTGCAATTTCTACGAAGCCTCAGAAATTGGCCATATGGTAAGCCCCGTTTCAGGGCCGGAGGGTGGTAGCTGTCAAAACGAAGCAACGTAGCTTCCTATATAAGGAGGTTAAAAAACCAGTCAGAGAGCACTCAATTGTGATGTCTAAAAATTGAATCTTTTGAGTCTCAACCTGAGAAGTAAATTGTATGTTGGGCTTAAAGGAGTTTAGGGAGACCAAAAAGGTGTCCAGATTCTGCCGGTTACCAGTCCATATGAAAAAAACATCATCCAAGAATCGCTTCCAAATTTTCGAATGGTCTTACCAACATAAACCAGTTGGCACGGACACTGCACTATGTAAACCACATGAGTGGACCAACAATTAGTGTGATGCCGTAATCGATAATTTTTACCTTTATAACTAAAATTCTGTATCTCCATGGTCATAGCACAAACGGTACAGTGATCACATTTATAATGGCCACAATCCCCTTCAATATTAATCCCCATGCTAACTTTTTTTGGCAGTCGTGAAGGGCTCAGAAATTCCGTAAAACTTCTTCCACGCTGCCACACACATCTAATAGTTCTATGTTGGAAAAATGGGACCACTTGTAACACTGACTCATGTCTCCGTACTATTTTCTGAATTTGGCGGCTCAGAGGTGAATAAGGGGTAATTAAATTAACATGTTGTTCATCCTGCTCCTGTCGTGCCGTAGGTGCCGAATGCAATAACAATTCTCGATCATTATATAAAGCTCTTTGATAGGCTTTTTTAATTACCACAGGTGGATATCCCCTACTCTCAAAATTGGAAATAAGCTGCTTCGACTGTATTCTATACTCTGACCGCTGAGAACAATTTCGTCTATATCTCAAGAATTGAGAGAATGGTAATCCTGTCTTTAAACGCAAGGGATGAGCACTCTGGAAATGCAGAAACGTATTTCTATCAATAGATTTACGAAAAATAGTAGTGGCCCAAGCTCCAGGGCGCTTGATAACTCTTACATCCAAATACGTAATCTCTTCTTGACTGCAATCATAAGTAAACTGTATATTGGATTCACAGCTATTTAACCAGAGATAAAATTCTCCTAACTGTTCTCTGCCCAAAAAAAGTTAGCATGGGGATTAATATTGAAGGGGACTGTGGCCATTATAAATGTGATCACTGTACCGTTTGTGCTATGACCATGGAGATACAGAATTTTAGTTATAAAGGTAAAAATTATCGATTACGGCATCGCACTAATTGTGGGTCCACTCATGTGGTTTACATAGTGCAGTGTCCGTGCCAACTGGTTTATGTTGGTAAGACCATTCGAAAATTTAGAACTCGGATAATTGAGCATAAAAGTCGTTTTAAGAACAAAATGGTAGAGGCTCCTATGGCAGGACACTCTTTTCAGGAAATGCGCTGCTTCTGTATTGAGCAGGTGAATTCAGGTCAGCGGGGCAGGTCGCGTGAACAATGGCTTTCTTTGCAAGAACAGCGTTGGATATTTCTTTTGGGCTCAGTGGCACCTGAAGGATTAAATGAGAAAATTGATTGGCGAGTTTGCATGTTTTGAAACATGGGTTTCAATGATAGGTAAAGTTTGGTTTAGCATTAATGGACTCGTTTATCATAAGGATAACCTATGCGGAGTTTCTTCCCAAATGGTGTTAGTCTCATTGATAGTGAAATTCTAAAATAGCAGGGAGATGCTAGTTTTGAGAGGAACCCTGGTGAGTAGGGGGTTGGTTTTAAAATCAGTTGAGAAGATCATCCCGCATGCGCGGCGTTTTTTTTGCTTCCTGCTATGGTAGATTGAATCACAAGAGTAACAGAAGCTGATGAAGGACGTGGGCAGCATCTAGTAAGTGTTGTTACAGTGAAAATGTTAGTTGTAGAAGGGAGAGAAGAGTCTTGTATTGGAGGAGTGATAGTTGTTGTTTTGTTTTTTACGTAGGTGTTTTAAATAGTAGTGTGGAAGTCTTGGCATTTGAAGATTTGCCCCTGATGAACCGCGAGGAGAAACGCGTCGGCAGTGCCAAATGAACGGCGTTGGGTGGTTTTGTAGATTTTTTATGCGAATTCATAACCATTGATGTTTAGCCACAAGCTACTATATTTTTGACAAAATTTTTATTGCTAAATAGCAAGAAGAAATAAGAATAATTAATTTGAATCACTGGACGTTCTTTTTAAGTGGGCTGGAAAAGTATAAACTATTGCACTAAGTTATTGTTAATTTATAAAGGAGGTCGTTGATGTATTATTGGGAACTGTGGTAGGTCCATCAATGGCCACATTTTCCCATGTTTTCTGAGACCTCCGTTGTTGTGTTAAGAGTGCATGTTTTTGTTCAAGTAATACCCACGAAAAGAGACTGTTTGTTTAGTTCCACTACAAGATTGGTGATATATTTGGAGTGAAAAACTGTTTTGGTCTTTAATATAGCACACTCTAGGATTTAGTACCCTCATATTAGACTCGATGCAACTGACAGTCGACCATCCATGGTGTCTTCTGGCTCAGAGGGATCTGTTACAGAGACCGATTCTGATGCCACAGGTGGATCGATTCTTGCTTATGGCTTGGCTATTGAGTGGGTGTGGTTGCAAAGATGGGGCTATTTGGCAGCGGTAATCTCAATATTATTGAAGGCCAGGCAACGCTCTACTTCTCTGGCTTACATTAGAGTGTGTAGTGTCTTTGAGGCCTGGTGTGTGAGTGGCCACTGCTGGCAGCTTTGGTGCCAGAGGCGTTCTCCTTTTTACAGGGAGGGTTTGAGAGAGGCTTAGCTGCGACCTGCACTTGAAGGGTGCTGCATGCCATCTCTTGCTACCAGGGAAGAGTCCAGGGAGTTTCTCTAGTGGTGCACCAGGATGTGGTCAGGTTTCTGAGGGCAGTGAAGCAAGAGCATCCACCAATGCAGTCCTTTGTGCCACCTTGGGACTTCAATTGGGTGTTGTCTGTACTAACGGAGCCACCCTTTCAGCCATTAGGGTTTTGATTTTCAAAGGATCTTGCTTTAAAGATGATGTTTCTCGTGGCTGTTTGTTCGGCTAGATGGATATCAGAATTGCAAGCAGTGTCATGTCAGGAGCCTTTTCTGATCTTTGCAAGGGAGAAGGTGGTTCTCAGGCCAGCACCTTCCTTTCTCCCCAAGGTGCGGTTGGTTTTTCACCTGAATCAGATTGTGATGCTCCCGGTGTTTTCTGCAGTTGGGGACAAGGACCCCCTTCTACACTGTTTGGATGTCCATAGGGTGTTATGGTGCTACTTGACACAGTCTTTTAGAAAGTTGGATCGGTTATTCATTTTGTTTGGCAAATCATGCAAAGGGGAAGCTGCTTTGAAGGCCTCTAACTCCTGTTGGTTAAGGGAGGCAATTTCTTCAGCCTACATCACAAAGTTACCTAAGGGGGCTGAGAGTGCATGTAACCTGGGCGCAGGCCGAGTCGTGCTTAGTTCCACCAGGAGATATCTGTAGGGCAGCAACTTGGTTGTCCCTGCATACCTTTTGTAAAGCATTATAGGCTTAATGTTCAGGCAGAAGGGGACGTGAAGTTTGGATCAGTAGTTTTTCAGATCCGTCTTGCGCATCCAAGTCTAATACTGCTATGATACATCCCAAAGGTGTGGGACTGGACTGGAGGGGCAATAGGTAAAATTAGGCCTTACCTGCTAATTGATGATCCTTGGGTGACCCCAGTCCAGTCCCGATCCCACTCTGGTTGCTTTAGTAGTCGAGCAGAAATAAGTAGATCTGGTCCTGGTGGTGTGGCTAGAGCTGAATGTCACATTCCACAAAGAATCGTTTGGATCACAAGTCAAAGGAGTCTGGAGTGGCCAGACGGGAGAGCAGAAGTTCACTAGCAGCGTGAATATGCAGTAAGCAATCTTGTTCTCAGGCATAGGGGTGTTTGCTGCCTGATAGGGTTAGTTGTACATAGTTGATTTTAGCATCTTCATTGTTGCTTTCATGAGTCTGCTTTGTCAATTGGATATTTGCTGTGGTGGGAGGTGTCACCAGTATGTATATCCTGATGCCATGAGTTATGGCATGCTTAGTCTCCAAGCTGCTGGTGAGGTGACACAACCCATAAGTGTGTGGGACTGGATTGGAGTCACTCAAGGAATGCAAATTAGCAGGTAAATTCTAATTTCACCTTAACATGCATCAACCTATGAATGCATTCGAAATCAATTTACACATATTAAATAGTTCTAATGTACGTTAAAATAGGTTTATTAAAATGAATATGTGAAACAAATGGAAATCGAGGGAAAATCCCCAAACCAACTAAAAATACAGTAGTTGTCCGGTGTCCTTAAAGCCACAGGTTAGAAGTTGAAGGAGGAGATGGAAGGAATGAGATTCTGAAAAGAAGTTAAATTTAAATCAATTATCTTTATATAGACTAACTATTATGCAGTGCCAGCATGGCTGGCTTAAGAGGTGAACCAGTGAGGCATTGGCTCAGGGGACACAGCAGAGGGATGCAGTCAGCCTGCCTCACTGGTTTGCTTTCAACCTGCCCTCTGCCTCCAGAGCTGTGGGTTTTTTAAACATTAACCCAGCCATGGGAGCATTTGTTTTTGCTCCTGCGGCTGATACAGTTTCTAGGGGGTTGGTAGTGGAAATGGGCTGATACTGGAAATGGGCTGGTACTGGAAATAGGCTGATACGTGTCGTGGGACGAGCATCTAGCAGGGTCCCAGTCCAGTCCAGATGATACCTGGCAAGGAGAGAACAAGAGCAAGCAAGGCAAGAGAGAAAAACAAAATTTCCAGGCAGATACCTTTTTATTCACTGCTATAGCAGGGGCTGGCTCATAGTAAGCTATCAAGGAGTCCAGCACTCACACAGGATTCAAGCTGGATTTTTCTACAGTCTTAGCATAGCAGTTTGTCATGTGGGTTAGAGCAGGATAGCAATTTGGAAGAATTCTCTGGGCCCCTTGCTTCTTCTTTCTACATAATTATCTAGGTGGCATATCTGGAGCATACCTAACGGCTAGGAGTCCCTGATTGCTCAGTTGAGGGGTGGCTACCTTATCTCTCCCTGCAGTCTAAGGTGTTTGTGGCTAACGCCCTACACCTTTGTGTGTGTGCATGAGAAGACAACTCAATTAAAGGCATCTCTCTACCTCCCCCTCCCATTCTTTTGTCAGCTTGGTTGTAAAGATAGTTTCTCCATGGACCAGCAGGATTGCGTCAGCCACACTTGGTGACGTCCTCCGGGCGGAGCCGAGTATACGGAAGTGCTCTCTCTAGAGCTCCGAAAGGTGAGCCCCTCTGGGCCCACCTCAGGTAGCCCATCCCACCGGTCCGCCCCCTGGTCCGGCCAGTTCTCGTTCTTCCGCCTTGCCAGCAAGACGGACCCTGCTCTGCTCTCATTTGTTTTTTTTCTTTGGTTTACTTTTTCTGGCTAGACATGCCAAAACACCATGCAAGAAAATGCCCTCAATGTGGCAATAAGAAACTCACCTCCCATGGATGTTCCCTCTGTGG
The DNA here is from genome assembly GCA_033557465.1 of Ichthyophis bannanicus. Lineage (NCBI taxonomy): Eukaryota > Metazoa > Chordata > Amphibia > Gymnophiona > Ichthyophiidae > Ichthyophis > Ichthyophis bannanicus. The sequence goes on from CM066039.1 coordinate 305,333,831, forward strand.
GGAAATGAAGAAAGGCTACCATGAGGTGTGCTCTGCCTCAACGCCTCATGCGGACCCTCCGCCGGCCCAGGATGTGCCTGAACGGGCCTCCATCCTCAGCCGAGCCTCCACTGCTGACGTCTGGACTCCCTCCCGGCGGGACGCGCCATATGGGGCCTCCGTTCCTAGCCCGGTGCACAGAAATGACTCCGCTACTGCTCCCGGATCAAACGCTGCCACCCGCGCTCCCATGGAGGTAGGCTCTGCTACTGTTTTGTCTCCGGCTGCTGTGTTTGACTCTGCCGCTGCTCCTGGACCAAGCGCCACTATCCGCGGTCCCCCGGAGTTCAGCTCTGCCGCTAATCTGTCTCCCGCTGATCTGCTGAATGCTTTGGGGCTTGCCGGCACTGTTTTCTACACGCGGCAGCCCTCCGATCACCTGGTCCATGCTGCCCAAGATGGCGCAGAAGACAACTCAATTAAAGGCATCTCTCTACCTCCCCCTCCCATTCTTTTGTCAGCTTGGTTGTAAAGATAGTTTATCTGTTTTAGCCTGTGGGTGTTCTTGTGCTGCTGCTCTTGTCTAAAGTTTTAATGTCTGTTTATTTCAGCATGCCATCCCCTTTTTCCCATCTCAATACTGGGCTAGAGAGATGAGACGGGAAAAGGACTGAGACTGGAAGGGAAGTAATTCTAGAGCTTAGGGTCCTGGTATTGAAAGGAAGCTGAGGCTGGAAAATGCTAGGGTCAATATAGGAAAAAGAGGGAGATGCTGGAGAAGAGAGAAAAGACAGATAAAGTGGGGAAGAAGCAAAGTCAGCTAGGGAAAGGTGATCCTCCAAGTCCTTCAAACCTTTTCCCCTCCCCATATTTCTGCACTTGGTCTCACAGCCCTGCTCATACCCCTCACCCAATCACCTTGTCCCTGCAGTCTTCCTAATCTCTGGTCAAATTCTTAGTCTTCACTATCTTCCCCCCCTCCCCCCCCAGGCAACTTCAAGTCCCCACTCACAATTCCAACCAAGCCCCGAGTCTCCACTTATTCCCAATACCCAGTGTATCTTAGTCTTTCTTCAGTTTTCTCACCATAAGTGTCTCCATCTGTCAGAGCCCATGCTTTCCCATGTCCCTAGTACCTGCCTTCCTACTTCCTATACCCCTTTCCCAGGACCCCCGCCCCCCATTTACTTCCTTCTCTAATATTCACTAACCTTGTCTTTCCTCCTTCCACGACTCAGTTGATGTGAAACTAATCTCCATACACCCAGTTGTCTCAAGATTCATGAACACCAAACATCCTTTCAACTGCCTATGCCAGCCTGGAATCTCAATGTTGTCCTATCAGAACTCATGCGGCTGCCCTTTGAGCCCCTGGCGACTGTTCCACTCAAACACCTCACCTGGAAGATGGCCTTCCTAGTGGCCATCACTTCTGCCAGACGACTAGGGAAGCTTCAAACACTAGTGCACTACTCCTACATGTAGTTCTTCCACAACAAAGTCGTTCTCTGGACCCACCCCAACTTTCTCCCTAAAGTAGTCTCAGACTTTCACATCAACCAATCTATCATCCTCTCTGCTTTTTTTCTGGTGGCCCCTGAGGGCTCTTTGGAAGAAAAGCTACACATTTTGGATTTCAGAAGAGCCACCTTATACTTCTTGCATTGCATGGAACCTCTCCATAAGTCCTCCCAGTTATTTGTGACCTTCAAACCCAACAATCCCGGACCACCGGTGACCAAATAAACCATTTCCTCATGGATCGTGTACTGTATTGCTTTCTGTCATGAGCAAGCCGCCCTACTGTCCCTGGGGCAGGTTGCCCCTCACAATCTCAGGGCTTCTGTCTCTTCCCGGGACATTTGAAAAGCAGCCACCTGATTGTCCATCCACACCTTCACTAAGCACTATAGTCTTGACTGCTCCTTCATAACGGACTTCGCCTTCAGTCAAGCAGTCCTCTAGAACCTTTTTGCTACTTGACCAACATCCTCCAGGGCTGCCCTCCTTACTCTAAAGACAACCACTCAACAACCTGCATCTTGATTAGGTGGCCCCCAACTCTGGACTCGCCTTAGAGTATGCCTGCATACCCCTGCTTGTCTCTGGAGAAAGCGTAGTTGCTTACCTGTAATGGAGATTCTGTGCAGACAGCAAGGCTATGCAACCACATTTACCCTCCTACCTTCCCCTCAAAAAAAAAAACACAAAACAAAACAAGGAAACCTACAACAGACGTACAAACCGTCTTCTCGGCAGTTTGGCAGCGCTTGTCCTCTGCACGCTTACTCTCTCACGCTCCAATCCTTTCTATTTTTCTGCCCTCGTATGAACTGATCTCAAGAGTCAAGCAAGCATGCATGCTCAGAGAAACTCAACAAAGCTCTGAGCTGAGAGAGATGCGGCACGCAAGGGTCATTCAGGGACTTCACCATGGAGTGTGGCTGCATACCTCTGCTGCCTCGGAGAATCACTATTACAGGTAAGCTACTTCGCTTTATCCTTGCTCAGGCAATTAACCACAACCCTAGGGAAAGGCAGGCTTGCAACAGAACAAAGAAAACCTTTTGTGCTTGTATGTTTGTTAACCCACTATGGAAAGGACCCTGAAATTTTTAAATTATCCTTTTTTTTGGTTTTGCTTAAATTTCACAAATAAATCAAGAACAAGCTTGTATAGAGAAGGTATAACACCAGAAAAAGGTACAAAAATAATACAAAAAAGAAAACTTCTTAAAGCATTTACACCTGCAATCCACTGTGGAGTGAATATTTAACATCAGATACATAGAACGACTGGAGGAACTCCACTATCAATTATACAAAATAAAAACAAAACAAAGGGGAAAAACAAGCGGACTGGAGAGAACCCATGGCTATCCATTATTAGACCCACCATCATGCCACCCCAGCACTATTAGAAGGGGGGGAAGTAATAGGAATTCTAGCATTTAGAAATGCAGAAAGATCTGTCGGTTGAAAAAAAATAAATCTTTGTGACCTATAGACCACAATACATTTACATAGAAATCTAAGGTAAAAGGTAGCCCAACTCCAAAACGCCAGGTCTTAATAAAAGAAACTATTTCTCCATGGACAAGCAGGATGTGTCAGCCACACCTGGTGATGTCCTCCGGGCAGCATCATAGACAGAAGTGCTCTCCAGAGCTCAGAAGATCTTTCTGAGCATGTGTAGATGATCCCATCTTCCTCGGCCCACCCCTAGCCCAGCCAGTCTTTTTTCTTCCACCTTGCATCAAGATGGATTCTCCTACTCTCCAACATTCCTATATTAAGACTGAGAATGCCCGAGACTGGATTCAAGAAGTGCTCACGTTGTGGGAGGAAAATGAACGCCACTGATACTCACGATCGCTGTGTCTGGTGTCTGGGAGCGGACCATCAGGTGGAGAATTGTTCCAACTGCTCAGAATGTCTCCCAGAGCGTGAAAATAAAGAAGTCACACTCTCCAAGAATTTCTGGCCTCCGACGGACCAGCACAGACCGAGCATCCCACAGAGAACAGTCAGGCCCCAGGATCTTCCGGCTTGCCATCCGAGCTGCTGCAGTCTTCATCGGCATGGGATGCGCCCTGCAGGGCCTCCATCCATGGCCGGCCAGTGGGAGCCATTCACAAGTCTTCTTTGAAGTCTGCCAAGCCTTTGCGGACCCCTGCTGCAGCCCCTGAGGACTCTGCCAGAACCCCTGAGCCTCTTCACAGTTCTCCGGCACAATGGCATGGCTTCTAAGATGGCACCAGCAATGTGCTTCCCACTACCTCTGCCCATGGAGATTCTATTGGACAGAGGTGCAGCAAATCAGCAGCAGAGTGCCTCCATGCCGGCACAAGAGTTTCCTCCCCAGCTCATAGAAGCTTCCTCTTGGCGCACAGAAGCCCCTCCCCATGCGACTAGACCCCAAGGACATCATCATGCTGATGGAGGGAGTCGCACACCTATGCCAACCACCTGCCAGGGAGAGACCCCAAGCTCTTGGACGAAGTGGAGAAGGAAGGCTTACCAAGGAGCCATGCTCAGTGCCAGGATCGCAGCACATCAGTTTCAACACATCCTTTTCCAGAATGTGCTACTGGCAAGTCTTAAAGGCCACCTTTCCGCCCTGTCAAAAGAGTCGCAGACGACTGCTGCTTCTGCCACCTTTCAGGACCTGGCAGAATGCAGCAAACATCTGGTTAGCATGACCTTCGATTCCTTCGACACCGCCATCAGAACTGCTGGCACAGCTATCTCGGCCAGCTGGTGGGCATAGCTGTGGGCCTCGGGCCGAGGAAGGACACGCATGATAGAATTGTGGATGACCCATGTGCAGGAGTTGCTCTTCGGTGATAAAGTTGCTGACACCATCAACGACCTTAAAGAACACTGTACTACCTTACAAACGTTAGCCTCCAATGGACTCGAATGCCACCCCAGTTCACAAAAAGGGGGGGTACTATCAGAAGCCCTTTCACACCAACAAGAGGTACAGCTCAAATCGCAAGTAGCAGGCTCCGCACTACAAACAGTCTTATCAGTCCTCTACCCATCAGAGACAGCACCAGAGGAAGCGCAGACCCATGAAGCAGGCCACATCACAGTCTGCAAAAAACTCCAATTCTTTTTGACGGGCAGCACCAGGTGGCCACTCCAGGAATCTGGCTGCCCTTCCATAGGGGTTCACCTGTCTGCCTTCCTACCAGCCTGGGAGGTCATCACTTCAGACTGCAGATTATCCGAGAGGGCTTCTCTCCACCCTCTCAATGCTCCCGACCAACAAGCAAGCCACCTCTGACTCTGATGTCAGAACTGCTCCTGCACCTATTAACCTCATGGGCGATAGAAAAGGTACCTGTCAACGAGATCAACTCTGGATTCTATTCCAGGTACTTCCTCATCCCCAAGAACTAAGGGGGGATATGCCCAATCCTGGACCTCTGCAAGCTGAACAGGTTCATCACAAAGGAGCGTTTCAGGATGTACTCCTTCAATTTCATCCTGCCATTCATCCCGACAGGGGACTGGCTAGCCTCCCTGGACCTACAAGAGGCATAGTCACATGTCCCCATCCACAAAGCACACAGGAAGTACCGAGTCTTCATGAAGTGCATAGCTGTCGAAGCTGCACACCTCTGGAAGCAGGGCATCGCTGTCTTCCTGTACATGGACAACTGGCTGCTCTCTGCGTCATCTGCCCCAGAGTCCCAGTATATGGTGTGAAGAACAATGCTGCTATCCAGGCTGGGCTTCCTCCTGAACCTACAGAAGTCTCACCTGGAACCATCCCAGAGAATACAGTTCATCGGTGCTAAAATCGACACCTGCGCCTCAAAAGCTTTCCTTCCCAAACAGCAAATTTTGGCAATCACATCCCTGGCCAAAGAGATGTTGGCATCCAGACAGACCTTCCGCATGTTCCATCTTACGCCTCCTGGGTCACATGGTGGTGACAACCTTTGTCCTACCCCTAGTAAGACTACATATACGTAGTCTTCAGTGGCACCTGCGATCTCATTGGAGTCAGCTCTCTCAGCCTCTGAGTACGTGTGTGCCCATGGATGCCCAATCCATGAGAGGCCTACGCTGGTGGACCTACCCAGCCAACCTTGCAGAGGGCAAAGGCCTACAACAATGCAAGCATAACATTGTCATTACCACGGACTTATCCTCCATGGGTTGGGGAGCCCACCTTCTACTCCTCAGCACATGGTCCATGAAGGAGCAGACTCCACATCAACCTGCTTGAGTTCAGGGCCATCAGGTATGCCTTGAAGGCCTTTCAGAAACAACTGGTGGGAAAATCCATCCTGGTCCAGATAGACAACCAAGTGGCCATGTTTTATATCAACAAGCAAGGGGGAACAGGATCTCGGTCCCTCTGCAAGGAAGCACTCGCAACCTGGTCCCTCGCTCTGGCCAACAACTCCGTTCTGGAGGCTTCCTACATTCCCAGGAGCAGAACACCTTGACCAACAGGCTGAGTAGACAGCTGGAACCTCACGAGTGGTCCCTGCACCCAGAGGTCGCAGACTACATCTTTTGGTGGTGGTGGACACCCCGCCTCGATCTCGCCTCAACGGAGTAGAACACAAGTGCCTGCTGTTCAAAATGCCAGTCAATCAGGATTCTGGTCTAGAATGCATTCAACGTGTGCTGGGGGGAGTGGTCTCTAACGGATGCCTTACCACCCAACCCCCCCTGATCACGGCAACGCTGCAGCGGATCATCATGCACATCATACTAATTGCACTTTACTGGCCTTGCCAGATGTGGTTTCCCCAGCTACTCTGCCTCACACAGGAGGCCCCAACATGGCTGCCCGTGAGGCCAGTTCACCCAGAACGGTGAAAACACGCTGCATCCCAACCTCCAGACCCTCGCCCTGACAGCCTGGAGATTGAGTGGATGAATCTATTGGCCCAACTTACCTTCAGAAGTGCAGCAGATGGTCCTTCAGAAGTGCAGCAGATGGTCCAAACGCCCGTCCACACAAAAATCATACAGGGATTGAACCCGGTCTCATGCTCAGTGCCTATGGTCCTGAAATACCTCACCTCCCTCTTCGAGCTTGGCCTGAAAATCCAATCAATCAAGGTCCACCTATCTGCAGTATCGTCACTCCACGATAGCCGGAACAGGGTCAGCACAGACTCCATTGCAACACTACCCATCATGATGCAGTTTATGAAAGGCCTGGTGAACCTCTGAGCCCCAGTCCGGCTGCCTGTGCTGACCTGGGACCTCAACATCATCCTGCAGCAGCTAACGCAGACACCCTTCGAGCCTCTCCAAACTGCAGGCATGAAGTTCATGTCGTGGAAAACAGTCTTCCTGGTCACCATAACATCTGCCAGAAGAATCTGTGAGCTGCAGGCCCTCATGGCCCACCCTCCCTACACACAACTCCATCACAACCAAGCATCCCTGAGCACCTATTCAAAGTTTGTCCCAAAGGTGGCTTTGGCTTTCCATACCAACCAATCCATTGACCTACCTACCTTTTACCCAGAACCACACTCATCTGCCCTTGACTATCAGGGCCCTATGTACATACCTTGATTGGACAGCCACCATAAGAAGAGAGGCGCAGCTTTTTGTATCCTTTGACACCAATAGGGGGGAGGCCCGTCACGAAAAGAACTCTCACTCTGGATTTCTGACTGCGTTGCTTTTTGCCACAACAAAGCTGGCACACACCCAGGTGATAGGAGCACACCAGCTAAGGGCGCTGGCAACCTCCTTCGCCAACATGCACTCAGTACCCTTCAGCAACATCTGCAAAGCCGCCACTTGGTCCTCAATGCTCACCTTCCACTACTGGAAGGAGGGAGGAGTAGCCTAGTGGTTGGGGCAAGGTACTTCAGGCCAGAAGGTCGGGGGTTCAAATCCCACTAGAGGACAGCAACCTTGGGCCGGAAGGACTGGGGTTTCTAGTCCCACAGATGCTCCTTGTGGTCTTGGGCAAGCCACTTAACCCTCCATTGCCCATGTTCCCTGTAAGTATTAGTGTATGTGTCTCATATCCCCGTCTGTTAAATGTATCCCCCAATTGTATTGTGACCGCTTTGATTGAAGGATAAGGCGGTATACAAAACTGTCTAAATAAATAAAATACTGGCCTGGACCTTAAGGTGCAGTCTGACAACTCCTTTAGCTGGGCGGTCTTATCAACGGCCACTGCAACTGATACACACAATCAGCCCCGTCAGGTGGCTCCTGTTGCACAAGAAGACAACTAATGCGGCTGTCCACCGAACTCTGCACTATATAGGTTACTCTATAAAGTTGTACCCTGTCGAGCTAGGGTGCATACGTCCACACCATCATGTAACCTGCATACTGAGTCCTGTAGTTCGCACCCTGCGTGTGCTATGCCACTAGCTACTACTGGGCCATCTTGCCCTTAGATGGCTTGCATCTGTTTATAGTACTTGTTGATTGTTTACAACTGCTTACTTGCACCATATTGCACTGTGTTGATAGTTGCATTGCACTGTGTGAATTGTTACATTGCACTTGTGGGTTGTTACACTTGTGGGAACTTATTGCACTATATCTGATTGTTTGCATTGCACTGGAAGATTGTTACATTGTGCTACATTGTTTGTCTACTCTGTTTACCCTGCTGCTCCAGGCCTGAACCCTGGAGTGTTATTCTGTCTGTTGAATAATAAACAGCTTGCACTATGACTTCCGAGCTATGTCAGTTTATGCATTATCACCTGCCTCCCTCATCCACCTCAGCGCGCTCTGGCGTAGCTAGGGAGTCACCACATGTGGCTGACACATCCTGCTTGTCCATGGAGAAAGCAAGGTTACTTACCTATAATGGGGGTTCTCTGTGGACAGCAGGATAAATCAGCCACATGAACCCAACCACCTCCCCCTGAATGAGGTTGGCTGGTCTGGCTCACACCTTAGCCAGAGGATCAGAGCTAGAGAATCACTGGCTGGGCTAGGGGTGGGCCGGGGAGGTGGGATCACCTACACATGCTCAGAAAAGTCTTCCGAGCTCTGGAGAGCACTTCCGTCTATGGCACCACCCAGAGGACGTCACCAGATGTGGCTGACTTATCCTGCTGTCCATGGAGAACCCCCCATTATAAGTAAGTAATCTCGCTTTTTGCTGTTTGAGTGTCTTTGGGAAAATCAAAATCTGTTGCCCATAGAAAGGCATAATAGAACCAAAGCAACCAGTCTCTATCAGATATTAGGACAAGTGTTACCACCAAAGTAGAAGTTTGTAATAAGGTTGGCCCAGGAGACTTCAGAATCTCTGAGACATTAATAGCATCCATAGAAAATGGTTCTCCCATTGAGGCAGCCATGAGGCTCTTATCAGCCTGACCCTTCCCCCGCAAGCCATGAGGCTCTTACACAAGTGATCAGCCTGACCCTTCCCCCAAGCCATGAGGTAATCAGCCTGCTAAGAGAAGGCATTGAGATTTCAGTAGACACCCTTCCCCCACTCCAGGTCTGAGCACAATGTCCCCTAGCCCAGAAATCAACAGACCAGAGCACACCGGTTTGGACAGGTCACCCAGGTACCTTCCCTAGGGGCTGCTGATTGGTGGGCAGGAAATACCTGTGGCAAATGGGATTGTAGAATGAGTTTAAAACTGTACTGTATATAAGGCATTGTAGGCCGTCCCTCGGGGCTCAAGAGTCTTTTGTGGAGGGTACCGGCTCTCTGTCTGATCCTGTGTGCACATTAAAGATCCTGTTTGCATTCCATCCTGTCTGAGAGTTTTCCTTCTGTGGGTGAGTGATTGAATAAGAGCTTTTCACAGCGTTTGCTATAACACCATAGCTCCAGTGTCTCTTTTCCCCGATGGCAAATAGAAGGCCTTGCCTATCGGAGGCATTAACTCTGCAATCACTGCCAGATTCTCCATCAGGTATTTCTTAAAAAGATCCAATAGCAAAGTACCTTGAACAATCGGAAAGTTCAAAACACGAAGGTTAGAAGCACATGCAATATTTTCCAAATTTTCCACTTTTGCCCTTAGCAGAATGTTATCTTTATTTATTTATTTATTTATTTATTTAACAGTTATTTATATACCGCTCTTTCCCTTGTTTCAAGTGCGGTTTACATGTAACAGTAGGTTAATTGGTATGAGATATACCAGGACATTTTACATAGAACAGATAATTATAAATTACAAGGAAAATTGTAACATTACAAGTATAACATATTAGAACATATATACATTGCTAGTTAAATTATTAATCATCATGTAAATGAGTGTGTAGTATGGTTAAATTAGTGTATTAGTGTCGTTTATTTTTGAAAATAGGGTATATAATATTAAAAATAAATGTTAGCCTGTATCCCTTTGAGAATTCTGTTTTGGGAGTGTATTATAGTGTAATGTAAATAAATTAGCGCAGTACTGGTATCTTCAAAAGTATTCAACTTAGTCTCATGCTCTTCTACTTTCTTTTTAACTACATCCGTTATACCCATACACAATTTCACCTTTTGAGTAACTGCATTAACCTGAGACAAAAATCCTGCATATTGCCTTGCCAGGTTCTCGGAAAGTGAAGTAATTGCCTCCCAAATATTGAGATCACTGAAGAGCAAACAAAACTGGGGCCTTTGAAGATCCAGCAAGAGCTTCCTCCACAGACTCCCCTCCAACCGGGGACAGCTCCCCCACCTTCATTCTCCCTAAAGATAACCCAGAAGACATTAGGGCAGCCACTTCAACTCCCCCTATGTCCGCTCCCTGTGGCGGTGTGAGAGGGACACCCTCCTCGGGCTCCACAATCACGCCTGCTGACATTCCAGAGGCGGCAACAGTAGGAAGAAGAGGCGGGATACGAATCTGGGGAGACAGGCTGACATCTAAGGTAATCAGGAGTGCAGATTCCTCCAACAGCTCTCTTCTAAAGCCTGCACGAATCTCCCATCACTGAGCCTCGGAAACTGTGACAAATCGGTCCATAGGACCTGAACTGGCTGGCTGGGGCTCCACAAGATAAGCCCTAGCCTTCCCCTTTCATTTTGGCATCAGAAGGAAACAGTGCTCTCCTCACGCAGCCATCTTCAAAATGCCCCACCTAAATTGTACTTTTAAGCAAAATCATGTAGCAAATGTCTGTGCAGATTTTTAAAGGCAAATGTTTATTTCAATTCCAGGCAGGCAAATATCTAGAATTCAGTGTCCCAGACCAGTAGAACTGAGGGTACACTCACATTTCTGATTAAAAAAAAGGCTAGGCTAACTCTACAGACTAGCTAGATTTTCCTAAGTTTCTAACCAAAACATAGATTGTTTGCCACTAGACTGTAAGTCAGAGGGCTGTGTACAAGTAGAAATTTGCAAGAAAAACCTCCTTTGCTTTTCCTCAATTTTTTTTTCTGCAAAGTAGGTTAGAGCAACTGCCTAGTACCCAGAAGATCAAGGGTTCGATTCTCACTGGCACCCCTTGTGACCTTTGGCAAGTCACTTTACTCTCCATTGCCTCAGAAGAAAAGGCCTGGCAATCTACTTCCAGTGATACATTGCCAAGAAAACTGAGAGGCAGCCAGGTCTCCAGGAGTCAGCACTGACTTGATTGCACTAAAAAAAACCCAACCATAACACACCACAGTGGTTAAATTGTGTTATAAGGGGTAGGCAATAGAAGATTTTTATCAAAAACCAGCCAAAAAGTAAAAAGTTTGAATATCTTAGCTGTGCAGATTCTCCTGAATCAATGAGTATGAGTTTCACAAATGTGCTGGAAAATACTGGAACAAACTGCTAACATCTGGTAGACTATCATAGTAAACATAGTAAATGACGGCAAATAAAGAGCAGCATGGTCCATCTAGTCTGCCCAGCACGATGGCAAGAGTAGGTACACCTGCCGTTCCGTGCAGGCCACCCCTCCCCACATCCCTGTTTAGGGGTGAACCCACCACTCTATGCAGGACACCCCTATTTGTTGAGAAATTAGATGGTTCCGTTTATTTTGATTTTATCCTGTTGCTGTAAAGGGATCCACTGTGTCTGTCCCATGCCATTTTGAATTCCGTCACCGTGTTTGCCCCCACCACTTCCATCGGGAGGGCATTCCAAGCATCCACCACCCTTTCTGTGAAAAGGTATTTCCTGACATTGCCTTTCAATTTACCACCTTGCAGCTTCCTGTCCCTCCTCTCCTCCAAAGTGTACATGTTTAGGTCTTCAAGTCTCTTCTCATAAGGCTTCTGACGCAGGCTCCAAATCATTTTGGTCGCCTTCCTCTGAACAGTTTCCAGTCTTTTTACATCCTTTGCAAGATACGGTCTCCAAAACTGAATGCAGTATTCCAAGTGGGGCCTCACTAGTGACTTGTACAGTGGCATAAGTACCTCTTCCTTTCTGCTGGTGATTCCTCTTTGTATGCAGCCCAACATCCTCCTGGCTTTTGCCACCGCCTTGTCGCACTGTTTTGCCACCTTAAGATCTTCAGAAATAAATCACACCAAGGTCTTTCTCCTGATCCGTGCACACCAACCTCTTGCCCCCTTTCGCATACATTTCCCTTGGATTTCTGCTACCCAGGTGCATGGACTTTGCACTTCTTCGCATTAAATCTTAATTACCAAGCATTAGACCATTCTTCCAGCTTTTGTAGATCTTTCCTCATGTTAACCACTCCCTCGGGGGAGTCCACTCTGCTGCAAATTTTCGTGTCATCTGCAAAAAGACAGACTTTTCCATTCAGTCCTTCAGCAATATCACTCACAAATACATTGAACAGTGCTGGGCCCAGGACCGAACCCTGGGGCACCCCGCTAATCACCTTCCCTTCATCCGAGTGAGCTCCATTTACCATCACCCTCTGTCGTCTGTCAGTCAACCAATTTCTGATCCAATTTACCATCTTAGGATCCATCCCCAAGCTACCGAGTTTATTGATAAGCCTCCTATGAGGAACAGTATCAAAGGCTTTGCTGAAATCCAGGTAGATGACATACATCGCATGCCCCTTATCTAGCTCCCTAGTCACCCAGTCAAAGAACTCAGATTTGTTTGGCAAGATCATCCTTCAGTAAAACCATGTTGCCTCGGGTCTTACAACCTGTTGGTTTTGAGAAAGTTCACTATTCGCTCTTTCAGGAGCGCCTCCATGACTTTTCCCGCCACCGAGGTAAGGCTCACAGGCCTGTAGTTTGACACTTCTTCCCTGTCACCACTTTTGTGTAGAGGTACGACATCAGCCATTCTCCAGTCCTGAGGAACCTCTCCTTTTTCCAAGGATCTGTTGAAAACATCCTTTAATGGCCCTGCAAGAACCTCTCTGAGCTCTTTCAGTATCCTGGGATGTATCCCATCCAGTCCCATGGCCTTGTCCACTTTCAGTTTTGCAAGTTGTTCTAACACCTCATCTTCTGTGAATGGTGTGGTAACTACTTCATTCCCATTTTTAGATTTGGGAGTCACAGGTGGTCCTTCTCCAGGACTCTTTTTAGTAAAAACAGAGCAGAAGTATTCGTTTAGCAATTTCGCTTTTTCAATGTCATTTTCCACGAGTCCGTTCGCAGCACTTCTGAGTCCTGCAGTTCCACCTCTGATCATCTTCCTTTCCCGAATATACCTGAAGAAGGTTTTGTCACCACACTTCACATCTTTAGCCATCTTTTCCTCTGCCTTTGATTTTGCTATCCTTATTTGTCTCTTTGAGTTTGATCCTGTATTCATTTCTGTGTTCCTCTGTTTGCTAGCTTTTGAATTTTGTGAAAGCTGTGTTTTTTTGCCTTTATTTGAGCAGCGACTTCTTTCGAAAACCAAATAGGTTTTCTTCTCCTCTTGTTTTTGTTTACTTTTGTTACATATTGTGGTAAGGAGGAGGCACCCCAGCATAGAAATAAAAGAGAAAGAAGAACTTTTTCTTCTTCTCGGGGGATGGGTTCATTAGAACACAGACAACATAGAAAAAACCCTGAGAGAAACCAAGAGAGTAGTGCTAGGTTTAAGCCACTCCCAGACCCCATGACATCCTCAGGCAAGAGTAGGAGGCGCAAGTGGGTGGAGTCAGGAAGGGAGTTGCCCTGCTCAACGTTTAAGTTTGAGAGAACAAACAAAGTTAGCAAGAGGAGAAGAGGAAGTGGCAGCAGAGAGCCCAGAGGCAGCAGGAGCAGCCAAGGCAACAGACACAGCAGAAGCAGCAGCCAAGAGAAAGGCAGTTACAGAGTGAGTAGCAGCAGAGACAAGAGCAGCCAGCACTGCAGCCCAGGAAGCTACAGAGAAGGTTCCAGGCAAAGGACCAAACAGACTGGCAACAGGAAGAAAGAGAAAAGGTTGGCTTTAAGAAGGCTAAGGCAAGAGTGCTTAGACTCATCTGAGGAAGGGTCTATCTGCAGGCAGCAGAAACCCCAGGAAGGGAAGTGGAGAGCTTACCCTGAGTCCCTGTCTAGCTCAGAGACAGAGAGAGTGCCAAGCCGCAGAAGCCTCAGCCTGGAAGGTGGTGCTACAAGACTCCAAGGTAGGAGAGATAAAGCCATAAAGCCAAAGCCCTGTGTTTCTTGCTCTGACTCAGAGAGGTTAAGGCCTAGGAAAACCCAGATTAGGAGTAAGGGGTTTGCCAGGGAAACTGAACAGGAAAAGCCCATTGAAAGCCTACCTAAAGGAGAAAGGGTCATTCAGTGGAATAGGCTGTTTAACCTGCTAAAGAATATTAAGCACAAACTGCCAGAACGCTTACAAGCATTGCCCAGATACAGCTCAGTTGAAAGCATGGAAGTTGCAGGCCAAGAAAGTGACCTAACTTCAGCTTGTTCTGAGATGAACTGTAATGTGTGCATTGAGGCTGAGTAATGGAAGCCTAAGAAAAGAAGCTTGTGTAAATAGAGTTATTACAACACTGGTTACAAGTGTTACCTTTAATAGGAGAAGAAGTATCCTGTATTTTCTTTGACCTTGAATGTACTTTGCTTTGGAAGATTTGTTACCCGCTTGACACAGATGCTAATAAAATTCCTGTGTGCTTTAAAAATAACCACTTGGTTCATTGCTCTCCATACACAACTACAATCCTTGGGAAAGAGGAATTCAAGATGGCTTACCGTCCCTACTAGGCGACCGCCTGGTAGGGGCGCGACCGCCACAATATTTATCTGTTGCCCCTTTTATTGCCATCTTTAGTTTAGCCCATTGCAATTCCACTTCCCTTATCTCCTTCCACCCTGTCAGCTCCTCCTTTAGGTACTAGGCCATTTTATTGAAGTCAGCGTTTTTGAAGTTTAGGACTTTGAGCTTGCTGTGTTTGGCCTGTACCATGGCTTTTATCTCAAACCACACCGTGTGATGATCGCTGCTGCTCACAGGGCACTCACGCAGACATTCGACACGATATCACCGTTGGTGAGCACTAAATCCAGTGTTGAGCTTTCCCTGGTTGGTTCCATCGCCATTTGTCTAAGTAATGCATCTTGGAGAGCATCCACAATTTTTTTGCTTCTTTCCAGATTTGCAGAAGGAGTAATTCAATCCACATCAGGTAGATTAAAGTCACCCAATATGATCGCTTCCCCCTTTGTGGCTATCTTGGCAATATCTATAATCAATTTGTTATCTCTCTCTTCAATTTGTGTCGGAGGTCTGTAGACTACAGCAGTATGGATGACAGTACCATCTCCTCTTTCCAACACAATCCAGAGCGCTTCTTCTTTTCCCCATGCCCCCTGCATTTCAGTAGCTTTAATATTGCTTTTGATATACAAGGCTACTCCCCCTCCTCTTCCATTTTCTCTCTCTCTTCTGAATAGATTATAGCCAGGTATGGCTATATCCCAATGATGAGATTCATTAAACCATGTTTCTGTAATGGCCACAATGTCCAAATCCATTTCCACCATTAGGGCTTCTAGGTCTGGAATTTTGTTGGCTAAGCTTCGAACATTTGTGCTCACTGCTTTCCAGCATTTAACTGGCTTGTGTGTATTTAGCATTGATTTTGTTCTGTCTACATCTTCCCACTTGTTTTTGATGTGTGGTTTAAATGTGTGGCTGTTTATGATTTTTAATCTGCTTTTGCAAGGGGCGACGTCCAGAGCTTGACCTTCCACATCCGTCACCCCCTTGTTCTAGTTTAAATGCATATCCACATATTGCTTGTATTTTTCACTTAGGATTCTTTTCCCTGCGACAGAGAGATGTAGTCCATCAGCACAGTATAGTCTCTTGTTGGTCCATCTGTTTCCCCAGTCGTCAATAAATCTGAATCCTTCTTGTTTGCACCAGGTCTGGAGCCATGTATTAAAGCTGTTAATGTGATGCAGCCTTTTTGCCCCCTTACCAAGCACAGGTAGAATCTCTGAGAATGCAACAGTGTTAACAGTGGGCTTGAGTTTCTCTCCCAGAGATTGGAAGTTCTTTTGGACTGTAGAGGTACTGTTTCTAGCCAGGTCGTTTGTGCCCAAGTGGATAATCACATCAAGTTTGAAGTGTTCACTTTCTGCGCTAAGTACTTCAACAACGTGATTTGTATTTCTTCTGGCTGAAGAGCCTGGGAGGCACTTGACTACTGTATCTTCTCCCAAGTTGGTGCCACTGATGATGGAATCACCAAGTAGTAGTAGTTTGCTGTTTGGTGAGGTTTTCTTCATATTTGGTCCTTTAGCAGGAGATTGGGCATTGTCTGTCTCATTTAAGGGCCCTTCAGTTTTTTCCAGCATCCTCATTCGCCAAGGCAGAGAAGGCATTATGCAGGGATATATTTTGATGCATAGGATGTCTGTGCATTACAGGTCACAATCTACCAGAATCCACTGTGATCCCCTTGTCCCTGGGATGTTTGATGCTTTGTGGGAGCGGTGATGGACATTGTTCAGTTTGTATCCTAGAAGAGGTGTGCTTCATTGAAGCCAGTTCCTCCCTGAGTAGGGTCACCTCTTTATGCTTGGCAGCTAGGTCTTCTCTTAGTAGAGTCAGTTCTTTATGTATGGTAGCTGACCTGAGGCACATAGGACAAGCTCTGAGGTTCCATATGATTTGTCTTGGAATGAAAGTATTGCAGTTATTGCACCGAATATATGACATGCTGAATAAGCAGTCCTAGAAGGAGAAGAGGAAGAAGGAAGGAGGAAGAAGATGTGGGCTCTAACCCAAGTTAAAAGGATAGATGGCAACGTATGCGAGTACTATATAGGCAATGCAGCCCCCGGGGTGGGTGGGGCGAGGGGTAGGGTGGGCAGGAACCTAAGTGTCTCTGGCTAGTAGGCTGTTCCTGAACTGGGGGCATCCACAGATATCTGCTCCAAGGCTACCCAGAAAAGGAGAGTCAGTCAGATTATCCCCAAGCTTAATTTATAACCACAGTTAAACTTTGTATTAGCAATTCCCACAAAACAGTTAGACTCTATATTGGTAACTAGAAAGCATCAGAGATAAGAAAGAAAATTAGTCTTAGCTTTGTGAAATATCCACAGCTCCTGCAGCCAGCCTCAGAGACCCATAGGTGTGGCCACTGGCCAGGTGTAAGATGGGCTCAAATTAGCCCCTGCCTGAGAACAGAAACTGAGAGCAAAAAAACTTTCACCTCCCCCTCCCAGAAAGAGCAAGCCTTCTCCAACAGATTTAAACCTTTGTTATCTGGATACTCAGGTTCCAGTAGGCTGAATATCTCCAAGCTTAATTTATAACCACAGTTAAACTTTATATTAACAATTCCCACAAAACAGACAGACTCTATATTGGTAACTAGAATGCATCAGAGATAAGAAAATAAATTAGAGTCTTAGCTTTGTGAAATATCCACCCGCTCCTGCAGCCAGCCTCAGAGACCTGTAGGTGTCAGTGAAAGCAAATTTCTTGCATTAGCAGACCTGCATGCAGGGCCATATTTAAGATGCTGGCACCCACATCTGCCAAAAGTGCAGTGGGGAGAAGAGGTGTCCACACCAAAAATCACATAGCAAATGGAATTAGGCTTCTGTTTAGACCAGGATATTTGGTGCCTTTAAAATCTGTCACTCTACATAGTTCCCAATGTTGCCTGTGTCCAAATCTGAGCCTGCCTGCATGAACCTTTCAGATCTGGAAGTTACTCAACTGGGGAAGGGAGGAGTCAAGCAGTGGGACGTGCCAAATTGGGACTAATCAAGGAAAGCTGAGCTCTACTGGCTTCAATCAACCTAGAAAGACGGAGCAGTAAGCTGCTGACAGTGTGAACTACCAGAACTGAACGTAAGCTATAATTTCCATATTTATGTACGTTAATACATTTTCATGGTTTTCATCTGGACTTGTGTCTTTCACCATGTTCGCTATATAGCACTTCTTACTCTGTGCCTTATGTCCCACTTTTGTTGCGGCAAGTGGCTTCTGTACTATAAACTGAATCGCTGCTCAAGTATAATCCGAGCATTGCAATCACAGATGTGGATGTGGTGTCACTAAATCAACAAGCTCTTTAACTCCAGAGCATTGAAAAGAACTGGAAGGATAGGAAAATACAGCTAAATAGTGAAGAATGCCAACTGGACACCTGTCAGCGAGCAGGGTAGGGAGGGGAGACAAATGGAGCAATGTAACAAGATGGAATGAAAATATAAATTATACATTGAGGGATTTGATGGCGGAATTGCCTAGGGGTGGTGAGGACTTTGGAAAGGAGGTGGGATTGTGGTTGAAGGGGATATGTTTGATTTCTTCTAATTCTTTACACTGCACTGGGCAGTTTTCAATTGTGTGGTTTATAAATGTCCCTAAATAAACGTTTAATTTATCATATCCTAAAACCTGTTAAAATATTAAATCTAACAAAATTATCCATGTAGGAACAATAATTGAGAAATTAATATAAAGCAATAAAGTCAACCTCCCCAAAATATGAAACAAATAAATATAAATTAACATAGTAACATAGTATATGATGGCAGATAAAGCGTAGTTACTCACCTGTAACAGGTGATCTCCGGGAACAGCAGGAATTTAATCTTCACATATGGGTATCGTCGGTACCGAAGGAGCCTGCGCGGGAACGCTCCCCAGCGTCCAATAGGAACGCTTTTGGGAGCATCCCTCGGCACATGTGCGCTGCCTTCCTGCCTTTCCATCTGTCCCTATTCAGTTACGTTTGTAGCTGAGTGAAAGGATAGAGGGAGAGAGGAAAGATATAGAGAGACAACTCCTAGGGGAGGTGGGTGGGTTGTGAAGACTAAATTCCTGCTGTTCTCGGAGATCACCTGTTACAGGTGAGTAACTACGCTATCTCCAGGAACAAGCAGGAATGTAGTCTTCACATGTGGGGACTCCCTAGCTGAAGATGCCAGGGAGATAGCCCCAGGAAGGTGCCACCCAAGAAAGGTGGGAATCCTTCCTCCCATGGATCTCTGGCATTCCACCTGGGTTGGTGGGTAGGAGTTGAATTAGGTCTGAAAGAGATTTTGAAGAACAGCTTGGCCAAAGAAGGCATCCCGACGGGAGGCTTTATCCAGGCAGTAGTGGGCTGTGAAGGTGTGTACCGAAGCCCAGGTGGCTGCTCGACAAATGTCATCGATAGACACAGAGTGGAGATTAGCCATGGAAGTTGCCATGGCTCTCACGTTATGAGCTGTGACATGGCCATGAAGAGGAAGACCCTTACTCTCATAAGCAAAGGATATACATTGGGCAATCCATTTAGATAAAGTTCTTTTGGAGACTGGAAGTCCCAAATGACTAGGGTCAAAAGCAATGAAAAGTTGCAAGGTCTTTCTATGTTGCTGTGTTCTCTGTAGGTAAAAGGCTAAGGTTCTTTTACAATCCAAAGTATGAAGGTTTCTTTCTGCACTAGAGGCATGAGGCCTCGGGGAAAAACATACAGGAAGATAAATTGATTCAAATGAAAAGGCGAGACCACCTTTGGCATAAAGCGTGGATGAGTTCTAAGAACAACCTTATCATGATGAAATCTAGTATAAGGAGGATCAGCCACTAAAGCTTGCAGTTCACTAATGCGACATGCAGAGGTGATTGCAATTAGGAAGATGACCTTCCAGGTCAAAAACATAAGGGTTGTAGTGGCTAAAGGCTCAAAAGGCAGCTTCATGAGCTGCCCGAGAACTAGATTTTGATCCCATGCCACCGGTGGTGGCTTAATGGGAGGTTTGGTTAATAGAAGACCTCTCATAAATCGGGATACGAGTGGATGAGAGGAAATTGGTTGTCCATTCAGAGGCTTATAAGAAGCTGCAATTGCACTAAGATGGACTCTTACCAAATTGGTCTTTAGACCAGAATTCGATAAGTGAAGGAGATACTCTAGTAATCAGTTCTAAAGGTATGACAAGAGGGTTTAATACCTTCTTGGAGCACCATATAGTAAAACGTTTCCACTTGAAGGCATAAGATCTTCTTGTGGAAAGTTTCCTAGAAGCCTGAAGGATATCCTTTACCTGTTGGGACAGGTTGAAATCCTGGAGGTCTAAGCCTTCAGCAACTAGGCCGTGAGATGCAGGGACTGGGGATTCGGGTGCCATAGCGTCCCGTCCTCTTGGGAAAGGAGATCTGAAGAATGCCCTAACTCCAGAGGTGCAGCTTGAGAGAGACGTAGAAGCAGGGGATACCACACTTGGCGTGGCCAACGTGGTGCTATGAGAATCATGCGACCCCTATCTCTCTGAAGCTTGAAGAGTGTTTTGGGGATGAGGGGAATGGGTGGGAAGGCATAAAGGAAGTCCTGAATCCAGTGAAGGAGGAAGGCATCCCTTGCCTGACAATTGTGAGCCGGAATCCTGGAACAGAACCGGGGAAGTTTGGCATTCAGTGGACTTGCAAAGAGATCTATGTCTGGAGTGCCCCAGAGATGAAATATCTTTGCCACCTGGTCTAGGTGGAGGGACCACTTGTGAGGCAGCAGTACTCGACTGAGTTTAGCTGCCCAAAGGTTTTGAATGCCTGGAATATATACCACTAGAAGGTGAATTTGATACACTCTGGCGAGGTCCCACAGTCGTAAAGCTTCATTGCATAACTACAGAGAGCCTGTCCTGCCCTGCTTGTTCACATAGAACATGGCTACTTGATTGTCCATCTGGACTAGGACTTCTTGTAGCTAAGCTGGGCGTGGAAAACTTGAAGAGCAAAATAGATTGCTCTTAATTCCAGGAGGTTTATGTGTAGACCAGCCTCCAGTGGAGTCCAGGTTCCCTGGGTAGAGAGATGATTCAGGTGTGCTCCCCAACCCACCTGTGATGCATCTGTTAGGGTGGCCTGAAAAAGGGGTTGATGAAAAGGAGACCCCCACTGTCAGATTTCCTAGTGATTGCCACCATTGGAGGGACAAAATTAGATGTTGAAAGTTTAATATTTTGTCTGATAAAAGACCTGTGGCCTGTGTCCACTGTGTGGATAGGGTCCACTGAGCTGCTTGCATGTGGAGGCGAGCATATGGGACTACATGAACTGTGGATGCCATATGTCCCAGCAACTGTAGTAGTTCTCGAGCAGTTAGGGAGGATTTCCCTGCTGCTTGAGAAGCTAGTTGCATTATGCGAAGACACCGGGCCTGTGGAAGGAAAGCCTTTGCCTGTCTGGTATCTAGACAGGCCCCTATGAATTCCAGGCATTGGAAAGGAACAAGTTGGGATTTTGGGAAGTTTATTACCAACCACAAATATTGGAGGATTCGCATTGTGCAAGACAGTGCAGTGCTGGCCTCTGCAACTGTAGGGGTTCGAATGAGCCAGTCGTCTAAGTAAGGGAAGACGAATATTCCCAGAGTTTGCAGAAATGCAGCTACTACTGCCATGCATTTCGTGAATACCCTTGGTGCTGAAGCTAGACCAAAGGGAAGAACCCTGTACTGGAAATGTTTTCCCCTGAAAAGGAATTGTAAGAATTTCCTGTGATCTGGATGGATTAGAATGTGAGTGTATGCATCCTTTAAGTCTAGAGAGCAAAGCCAATCCTGGCTTTGAAGGTATGGCAGAAGAGTTCCTAGAGAAATCATTTTGAACTTCTCTCAAAGCAGGTATTTGTTCAATTCTCTGAGGTCTAAAATGGGTCTGTGTCCTCTTGTTTTCTTTGGAATAAGAAAATAGGGGGAGTAGAACCCTGCACCCCATTGAAGAATGGGTACCTCCTCTAGTGCCCCTTGAGCAAGGAGTGTTGAGACCTTGTGATCTAGCAGATCGTCTGCGGAGGTTTGAGAATCGAATTGCCTTGGAATTGTAGGAGGGGGCATGCTGTGAAAATGGAGCTTGTACCCCTCTCCTACAATGGACAGAGTCCAGTCTTCTGCTGTTATCTGATGCCATCTGTTGGCAAAGTGGCATAACCTGCCTGGGATATTGGGGGGTTGGGGACCCCTCAGAGGCAGGAAGGCTAAGCTTTCTAGGAAGGAGTCAAAGCCCTTAAGGGGGTTGAACCTGCAGAGCTGGTTGGGCTCTCGGGCCTTTTGGCTTCTTTTGCTGTCTAGTTTGTCCCTTTTGGGCAACCTGGCCCCGAGTTTGACTCTGCTGGGTATAGGAAGGATAAAATTTCCTCTTTTTGCTGAAAGAGGGTTTTTTATAAGGCTTCTTTTTGGCTAGAGTGGCTGTAGATTTCAACAATCTATCTAGAGTAGTATTGTCAGCATCTAACTCGTTAGCCTTTTCCTGCCAGTTCTTGCCAAAGAGATTCTCTCCCGTGCAAGGAATTTATTTATTTAGCTGTATTTATTTATTTAGCTGTATTTATATCCCGCTTTTCACTGGGTCAAAGCGGTCAATTGGGAGATACATTTAACATGAGGGGATATGACACACATACGCTAATACGTACAGGGAACATGGGCAATGGAGGGTTAAGTGGCTTGCCCAAGACCACAAGGAGTGCCTATAGGACTAGAAATCCCAGTCCCTCCGGCCTGAGATTGCTATCCCCAGGTGGGACTTGAACCCCTGGCCCTCCGGCCTGAAGTACCTTGTCCTAACCACTAGGCCACATCCTCCCTTAGGAATGTTGCCTAACTTGTCCTGTACCTAAGTCTCCAAGTCTGATGCCTGAAGCCAGGCAATCCGTCGTGCGCCAATGGCAATAGCAGAGGTTCTGCTGATACATTCAAAGCAGTCAAAGGCTGCACGATTTACAAACTTGGAGACATCTTGAGCATGCTTAACTAGAGCAATAAAGTCTTGTCTCTTGTCATCCGGGAGAAATGGGCTCATAAGCTCTAAGTCTCCTGTAACTTCCTTGAGGAACATTCCCATATATAGTATGTTACGCCGCTTTGACCCGGTGAGTTACGCCGCTTTGACCCGGTGAAAAGCGGGATATAAATACAGTTAAATTAAATAAATAAATATATATGAACTGATCCTAGCTGAAAGAATGGAAGCTTGAAAAGTTTGGCGCCCAAAAGCGTCCAGAGTTCTACATTCACGACCTGGAGGATTGGATGCATGCCTCTTTGCACTTTTCATCCTATGCATGGCTGACTCCACCACCATTGAATGTCTTTTGAAATCCAGGACATGGCGGAACTCGATCTACATAGTATCAAGTCTCCTAGAGTGAGGAGATGTAGTCAGAGGTGTCTCCCACATTCTGAGCATCACGTTATGCAGAATTTCATGGATGGGCAGAGTGGCTGCCTCCTTTGGAGCTTTAGGATATTGGAGAATTTCCAATTCCTTTGCTCTGGGTTCCTCTTCAGGAGCCACCATGATTGAGAGGCCCTTGGCCATATCACAAATAAAATCCTGTAAAGACATGTCCTCTGGAGGTGACATTCTGCGTTGGGTAGAAGAGAGACTTCTGGGAGAAACCCTTTAGTACCTGCAGAATTGTCAGAGTCTTCGGAATCAGAGGATTCAAAGTATTCCTGACCAGGATGCTCATGCAAAGCATGGTCCCGGTATCGATCAAAGTCGGTACCGAGTTGATCCGGTACCGATCTGTCGATTCCAGCCAAAGATGGCGTGGGAAGAATTCCCACCCGGGTCGGTACCGGTATCGTTGGTACCGGTACCGGTGTCTGTTGGACCAACGGTACCGCAGCTGAGAGAAGAGCTGCGATGTTGTGTTTGACAGCGAGGAACCTCTGGTCTATTGATGCTGCCGATGCCTGGGTGTTGGTACCAGTGAAAACGGCTGGGACCCCTGAGCATGGCACAGGTAGTTCTTGCGAGGTCGAGGCATCGAGAACATCCTTGAGCCCCATTGATGCTTGGAAGCCAAAGCCTCCTGCTGGGGCTGCTTTGCCGGTGTGGTTCCCTCAAGGGCAATGCCAATGGCCTCTCAGTGCTTAACAGGAGAGCTACTCTTTGAGGACCGGCTTTTATGTTTAGTTAGCTGAGATTCATGGGAGGAAGAGGAGGCCCTTGAAGATGTCGATGCAATGGATCTGGCATCCGAAGAAAAGAGGGTACCGAACTTTGCAGCCCGGTTCTGTCTTCCTCTTTTAGTCATCCCCATACAGGAGAGACATTCAGATGGAGAATGTTCAGGCCCTAAACATTTAAGACACCAATCATGGGTGTCAGTGACAGAAATGGTACCGCCACACTTAGTACATTTTTTAAAACTACTAGTTGGTTTTTGCGTGTTTTAGGAATATGGGGCCTAGTGCCCAAAATGGCGCCTAGCACCAAAAAAGAAAAAGTTTCTGAAGAGAAACAGTTCAAAGTATAAGGTTTTTTTTTGGAAAAGAAAAGATAAGAACCAGCGATACCAGTAAGTGTCGTGCGGAGGCAAACGCGACCACAAGAAAAGAATTTTAAAGACGGAATTTTCTGCGGTGACAGGGTATGGATCCTGTCGGCTCCGTGGAAAACGAAGAACTGAAGAGGGACAGTTGGAAAGGCGGGAAGGCAGCGCGCATGTGCTGAGGGATGCTCCCAAAAGTGTTTCTATTGGACACTGGGGAGCGTTCCCGTGCAGGTTTCGTCGGTACCGGCGATACCCATACGTGAAGACTACATTCCTGCTTGTTCCTGGAGATAGACCAGTATGGTCCATCTAGTCTGCCCAGCTAGGTGGCAAGAGTAGGTGCACCTGCTGCTCTATGTAGATCACCCCTCCCCATGCCTTTGTTTACAGGAGGAACGCACTGCTCTGTGTAGGTCACCCCTGTTTGTTGAGATATAAGAGATAGGTATGTTATTTTGATTTTATCCTGTTGCTATAAAGGGATCCATTGTGCCTGTCCCATGCCATTTTTAATTCTGTCATTGTATTTGCCCCCACCACTTCCATCGGGAGGGCATTCCAAGAATCCACCACCCTTTCAGTGAAAAAGTATTTCCTAATATTGCCTTTCAGTTTACCCACTTACAGCTTAATGTTATGCCCTCTAGTTTTACAGCATCTCCAGGAACAAGCAGGAGTGTAGTCTTCACATATGGGTGACGTTGGTACTGATGGAACCCATGTGGGAACGTTCTCCAGGATCCAGTAGGACAGCTTTTGTGAGCATCCCACTGCACCTGCGTTGCTACCTTCTCGCCTTCCCAACTCTCCCTCCTCAGTTTTTCATTTTCTGCGGAACCAGCAGGAAACAAATCCTGTCACCGCAGAAAATGTTAAATTTTTTAAAAATCTTTTTGTGGTTCACCTCTGCCTTCCCGTTGACACCGGAACTGACTTCCAGTAGGTTTTTTCCTATTTCTTTCCTGTAAAAAAAAAAAAAAAGTAGAAATTTTTCTTTGGGCACATCAACGCCATTTTAGGCCACCGACACTATGGAAAAACTTGCTAATGGTTTTGAATGTTTTAAGTGTGGCGGTACCATCTTGGCTACCAATACCCACGACTAGTGTCTCAAATGCCTTGGTTCTAACCACCAGTCATCAGAGTGTCCTCTATGTAAAAAGATGACAAAGAGATGCCTACAGAATTGAGCTGCTAAATTGTGTATGCTCTTTGCCTCATACTGTTTCTTTGGCATCGACGGCATCGAGGGTGTCATCTTCCTCTCATGGATCTCAGGTATCAAAACATAAGTCTTCTTCGAAGAAAATCCATTCCCTCAATGGTAGATTTCTTTCTAAGCAAAGAGATGCCTTGGAGGTGAATCGGCCACCCAAACCACCCCAGAGGAAAGACCATTCCTCCAAAGCCATCGAGGGGTCCCAGAATGCTGCCAAGGCCTCCATCTCTGGAGAGCTCCTGCTGCCATGCTCCAGGACGGTAGCAGGCATCTCCAATACCAATACTCAAGCGTCGGTGGGGTCTATGGATCAGCATATCCTAGCCATTGAGTAGAGCTTAGCGACTCTGCTGGAGGCTTCGCTTCTGGTCAAATCTTTACTGGCGATACCACAGGCACCATCTACGGTACCATTGCAAATCGTGTCAGGCTATATGCCGCTTGATGTGCTACCACCCATGCCTGCCCTTGAATACATCCCCGGTACTGGGGGGTTTGTCCAGGCAGGTCCATCGTTCCAATGCTGACTTCAATCGGTATGGAGCCTTAACGGAGCAGGGACATTGTGCACGTCAATGCTTTGAGATTTCCGATTCTTCTGATGATAAATCGCTCGATATCCGAAGACTTCAGAGTATACAGGAGGATCCTTCTCCCTCTCCAGAACAGCGCATGTCCCTTCCTAAGGATATGTCTTTTTAAGAATTTATTAGAGACTTAGCGAGGGGCCTTTATTAGAGACTTAGCGAGGGGCCAATTAATTATAAATATAAAAATACATCTAAAGGCACATAAAACAGATGGAACAAGATAAAGCTATTGGGGTTAAAGCACCTTAGTACACATGGAAGGAAAAAAGGAAAGAACAGGAGTGAGTCAGCGATGAGGAAATCATTATAAAACACAAAAACAAATTGCATAAATACCTAAAAAACATATAAATTTAAAAAACAAACTTGAACAGGTACGGCTCAAGTTTTTTAATTTATACGTTTTTTAGGTATTTATGCAATTTAGTGGTTATTATACATTTTAACAGTCTCACAACGTTTTGTCTTTTGTGCTTTCTAACAACTTCTAGAGATGCGCGTTTATGCACATACTGGCTATTACTACTAAGGTATACCTTTTTTTTTAAAGGCAGTTAGATTGCCCTCTCATGTTGCTGTTCCAACATCGTCTCTCAATGTTATATTTATTATGTATTTTTTAAACCACTAATTACAGTCTCTTTGCCTTTTATACATTCCATTTGGCACAATTTGTTTGTGTCGTTTATAATTATTTCCTCATCGCTGACTCACTCCTGTTGTTTCCTTTTTTCCTTCCATGTGTATTAAAGTGCTTTAACCCCAATAGCTTTATCTTATTCCATCTGTTTTATGTGCCTTTAGATGTATTTTTATATTTATAATTAATTGCTTATTAATTTATTTATGTCTCCTTTAGCGTTCACAGATTCATAGTAGCCTCAAACAGCACATTACAATACCATTGGTTCAATGGTCCCTTATAGAGGTATTCATGGTTTTATATGTTGTATTCCTGAGTTTTATATACTCGTTTTTCCTCTGTTAATATTGATTTTAAATATGATATAATCTATGTCTATAGGTTGTTTATATTTATTTTAACATATTACAATATTATTAATCATCATTATTTTATTAATTATTTATTACTATATTTATCATTTTATGGAACACACCGTTAGTTGCTCTGTTCGTTTACATGTTTAATATTTATGCTTTTTTATTATTTTTAGTTTTATGCCGGTTAAACCCCTGATGAAGTGTTACAAAACACGGCCTGTGTTGGGTTGGCATTGCTCAATAAAGGTTTTGTTTCCCCCTATACCACACCTTTGGACTGGTTTCTGCACTTGGTACGGTATTTGCTTTCGTAGTGTTGATTCTCCAATAGCCTACAGCTCCTAAAGAGGCGGACACACTTCCCATTCATCACATTCGCCATGATTTCATGCTCCGGATGTGGGAAACTCCCCTTGCTATTTCTCTGTATACTCAATGACTTGATACCATGTATCGAGTACCGGAGTGTCCCGGTTTCCAAAAGACGCAGTTGCTGCACCACTGTCTTGTTACAACAAAGGCTAGCACACCTTGTAATGAAGACAGGTAGTTTATTTATAAAACAAAGCAAGGATAACTTGAAGTTCACTCATTTGACTTATTTAGAAAGGCAAGTAATTCACTTATTTACCTATGATTAGTTAGGAAAGATAACTAGAAAGCAATTATAATAATAACTAAAAAGCAATTAGAATAATGATAACTAGAAAGCAATTAATTACAGGAGAATAATACATCACCGAAAGAGCTCTGAACTTCATCTCATGTCGCACTTCGACCAAATGAATCCCTGATTTGGCCAGACCGGAGAGACTGCTCAATCAGGAAGGTTTCTAGGCAACACATCCGCTCCTAGATGAGATTCCTTTGTTTCTGTCTCTCTGGCCAAAACAGGCACCCATTTTATTTCCATAGGATAGGGGCAGTTATCCATTAAACACAGTCAAGACACTGGCCAGGTGTCTGACAATGCTCAAGGGATACACCCTCCCCCACCCCCCATGGTTTCAGAAGCTTCCCATCCTGTTTACATTTGCTAAGTAAATGTATCCTTAATTGGTCTACATTTACCAGGAGACTAGGAAGAATTCTTCCTATTCTCCTTAACAGGTCCACATTTGCTAGGTGAATCGTTCTCCTGTTTTCCTTAATTGATTTCCATTGTGAAGAACTCCCCCCCCCCCCCCATCTTCCAGCATCTTCCTGCAGTCACTTAAACAGTTTCTCATCAAACTGCAAAACCGAGGCCGAATATTAACCCCTAACTCACTGCTGAAGCATGAGGCATAATCAGTAGCCAATTTTAATTCATTTGTATTACATTCGGTCCTTTGACTATTGATTATGCATATAAGATATTGGCAACATAGAGGGGAATTAGGTGGATGAAACATAGTAATGAAATTGGGTATGCATTGAATAAAGCAACATATCATGATCAATAAACAGATACAGATAACAATTCCCCCAATGATCTGTCTGAGGCTAGCCATACTGGGCAGTCATCCAAATACCCAATCCCACCAATTAACATTAATATCTTGCTTGATATCTTTAGCTATATCTTGCAAAGCTTGACTATGAGACTGAATGGAAGTAGCATGGTCAATTAAATTAAAGCAACACATGCCTTCAAAATGTTCACATCCATAATTGTGTTTTAAAAGTAAATACTCTATTGCTACTCGATTTTGCAAGACTGCCCTCCTAGCGCTTCTTAAATCAATAAATAATTCTTATACAGCAACTGAAGTGTGATTAAGATTTACCATGATCCAAGCTAAAGCATTAATTATTGTTGTTGTTGTTGTTAAGTGCCGTCGAGTCGGAGTCGACTCATGGCGACCCTCTGGATAGCTATCCTAAATTGTGTTCGGTCTTCAGTCAGGCGGCTCATTGTTGACAGACTGGTACCCGTAGCTGCTGTTATTGTATCGATCCATCTCATTGCTGGCCTTCCTCTTTTTCGCTGACCTTCTATCTTGCCAAGCATGATGTCTTTCTCTAATGATCTCTCTCTTCGCATGATGTGTCCGAAGTATTGTAGCAGCAAATGCTGTGAAAAAGCTCTTATTCAATCAATCACTCACCCACAGAAGGAAAACTCAGACAGGCTGGAATGCAAACAGGAACTTTTAATGTGCGCACAGGCCCAGACAGAGAAACCAGCAATCTCCACAAAAATCTGAGCCCCGAGGGACGTCCTACAATGCCTTATATACAGTACAATTTTAAACTCATTCTATAATCTCATTCGCCTCAGGTATTTTCTGTCCACCAATCAGTAGCCCCTGGGGAAGGTACCTGGGTGACCTGTCCAAACCGGTATGCTCTGGTCTGCTGATTTCTGGGCAAGGGGATATTGTGCTCAGACCTGGAGTGGGGGGAAGGGTGCCTACTGAAATCTTAATGTCTTCTCTTAGCAGGCTGATAGCCTCATGGCTTGGGGGGAAGGGTCAGGCTGATCACTTGTGTAAGAGCCTCATGGCTGCCTCACTCCCCCCTTTTTAAGTGAGACCTCAACCGCTAGAGGCGGTAGAGGGCTGTATTACTGGAGGCAAGCCACAGAGGGGTGTATTGGGACAGGGCCAATATCTGGGGGCCGTTCTTTATCTCAGAGCCAGCTGCAGTAACTAACCCTCTTTCCTTGTACTGGGCCCCGAGGGCATGGAGAGTGGCAAAGGCATACCGGGAGTCTGTGTATATATTCACATGACGGTTAGTCCCAAGGGTTAAGGCACGGGTAAGGGCAATGAGTTCCGCCTTCTGTGCGGAAGTTCCAGGGGGCAAAGGCTGAGCTTCGACTATCTCTTCCATCGTCACCACCGCGTACCCCACACACCTGCGGCCCTCCAACACCAGACTGCTTCCATCTACGAAGTAGGTCCCATCCGGATTGCTTGACGGCACATCTGTCAGATCAGGGCGACTGGAGAAGACTGTATCCATCACTTCCAGGCAGTCGTGATCAGGTGGTCTCGGGCCAACAGGCAGGAATGTAGCAGGGTTTAAGGCTTGGCTGGTAGCTATCTGCACCCTGGGATTTCCCATAACATGCTCTGGTATTTCAACATCCGGGAGCTGGTGAACCAGTGACTTCCTTTATGCTCTAGCAATGTTTGGACTGAGTGTGGGACGGTGACTAGAAGGCCTTGGCCCATGGACAGTTTATCAGACTCTTCCACCAACAAGGCTGTTGCTGCTATTGCTCTCAGGCAAGGTGGCCATCCCTTGGCCACTGGATCCAGCAGTTTAGACAGGTAGGCGACTGGTCGCGGCCAAGACCCCAGTTGTTGGGTCAAGACCCCCAAAGCTGTTCCTGCTGCTTCGTGTACATAGAGGGTGAAAGGCTTGGTGACATCCGGAAGGCCTAGGGCTGGTGATGACAGTAATGCCCTTTTCAAATGTTCGAAGGCCTCCTGTTTGTCACGACCCCATTCAAGGGGGCTCTTCTCTGGGCCCTTTGTAGACTCATAGAGGGGCTTTGCGATCTTTGCGAAGTTGGGAATCCAGATACGACAGTACCTTGCGGGTTGTTGGCACTGGGATCCGGCACACTGCTTCCTTCCACTCGCTCCCCAACCGTCGGCTTCCTTTTGACAGACGGAATCCCAGATACTTCACTTCCGACTGACATAACTGAGCCTTTTTTCTGGAGACTCGGTAACCCGCATCGTACAGAAGTTGGAGAAGCTCTGTGGTTGCCAGTATACATTCAGCCTCAGAGTCAGCAGCGATTAGCAGGTCATCAATGTACTGCAGAAGTACTCGTCTGCCGGGCTCCCCCGGGGGAAACTAGCGAGATCTTGGGCCAATGCTGTGCTGAAAATGGTAGGGGAGTTCTTGAATCCCTGTGGTAAGCGAGTCCAGGTAACTTGGGACTTTCTGCCAGTAGCAGGGTCCTCTCTTTCTCGAAGGCAAACAGGTGCTGGCTTGCAGTAGCCAGGCGTATACAAAAGGCGGCATCTTTTAGGTCCAGTACTGAGAAGTGAGAAGCAGTCGCCGGGATGAGGCCCAACAGTGTATAAGGGTTTGGTACTACTGGATGCAGAGTCACAGTGGCCTCATTGACACGACGGAGATCCTGAACAGGTCGGTAGTCTGTGGTTCCAGGTTTTCGGACTGGCAGCAAAGGAGTGTTCCATGCAGATTGGCAGGGCCGCAGGATACCATGCTGTAGTAGCTGCACCAGATGATGATGGATTCCTTCCACAGCTGCCCGCGGCAGCGGGTATTGTCGCGCATGTACAGGGGAAGCTCCCGGCTTCATTTCAATGCATACGGGAGGGATGTTGATGGCCATTCCAGGGGGGGGGTTTCAGCCCATACTCCAGGGGGCACTGATTCCCACGTATCCAGGGTAGCCACATCAGATTTGGGCCTGTTCTCATATAACCGCCATTCTTCTTCTCGGGGGACAGACAGTACCAAAACTGTTGGACCCAGGCTGGGTATTTCGAGCTCAGCCTGGCCGTCAGACCCGAATGAGATTTGGGCCTGGAGTTTTTTTGCCAGAACATCCTGACCCAACAAGGGTATGGGACATTCAGGCATATACAGGAACTGGTGAGTGATGGTCCGTCCCCCCAACTGGCACATGCGGTTTAGCAGGAAAAGTCTCTGGGCCCTCTCCCCCGTAGCTCCCACAACAGTTACTGACTGGGAGGAGATCAGGGCTACTTGTTGGGTGATCACTGAGTGTGTTGCTCCGGTATCGACCATGAATTGCATTTTTCGGTCCCCTAAATTCATGTTGATCATAGGCTCCTGGGGACCCAACAGAAACTTGGAGCCCGGTCTGGCCTAGTAGCCATCTGAGTCATAATGTTCTATAGCTGCAAGGCCTTCGGAAGCTAGTCACGGTGGAGGCGGGAAAGCATCATGCTGGTCTTGCTCCCGTGTAGTTCGTACGGGTGCTCTTACTCCCCTCATGGATGGATATCTCCCTCGCCTTGTGTTACGATTTGGACACTCATTCTTCCAATGTCCCTCCTCTTTGCAGTAGGCACATTGAGTGGGGCCTAGGGGAAACCTCAGCCCTCCATATCCGCGGGCTCGTCCCCTATTTTCTCCTCTGGCCCAGGCTGGAACTGGTGGTCGCTCGGCTAGGGCGGCTGCTAGGAAGTCTGCCTTTTTCTTCATCCGACGCTCCGACTCTCGCTTCTGCTCCTGGTCACGATTTACATATATTTTTTGTGCCACTTCCATCAATTGTGTTGTATTCATGCCCACAAACCCTTCCAGTTTCTGCAGCTTCCGCCGTATATCACCTTGTGCCTGTGCCACAAAGGCATTATTCACCATCTGAAGATTCTCAGGGGCCGCTGGATCGTAGGGGGTGTATAATCGGTATGCTTCAGTCAGACGCTCATAAAATACTGCCGGACTTTCACCAGGAAGCTGGAGAACTTCTGCAATTTTACTGATGTTCATAGCTCGTTGCCCCCCCCTTCTTAAGGCCCTCAAGGAGCGCAGTCTGGAAACGAGTGAGAACCACTGCTCCAACAGGGTCGTTCAGGTTCCAGCGGGGGTCTTCATTCGGGAAATCTGCCTCTGCCCGTTGCCGTGGATTTATAACTCCCTCACGGGCAGGATGTGTCTGCAGCCACTTGAGGGTGGCCCGTACAATGCGCGCCCGTTCTTCTGTATTGAATAAGGTGGAAAGCAATTGTTTAGTGTCCGACCAGGTAGGCTGGTGTGTTTGCATAATACTGGTCATAAGATCTGTCAGTTCTTGGGGCTTTTCAGTATAGGAGGCATAGTGGGTTTTCCAGTTCAACAGGTCCGTAGTGGAGAAAGGGACATAAATCAGGCTGGATGGTCCCACTGCCACACGCCCATTAGCATCAAGATATGGGAGCCCCTGTACTTGTCGTAGTGGCATTTGGAGATCATGCGACCGCAGGCGGCAGGCTACCGGAGTGGATGATCCAAGCTCAGCCTCCATGCTCTCAGGGGAGGAGATGGTGGCACTAGAGGTGGTATCAGAAGTGGGAGGGGTGGAGGACATGGGAGGGGAATCTGAAGATGAGGGGCCGGAATCCATAGAATCTTCCCTAAATCTGGCATCACCCACCCCAAGAGGAGGTCTTCCTAACCCTTCAGCTATGGGCGGATCCTGCAGTGGTGCAGATGGGACATGGGGTTGAAGCAGAGGGAGGGGGCGTGGAGGAATATCTGGAGAGTCCCTCCCCTGGTAGATAGGGGCGGATGTCCGTCCCTTTTGGCGACCGATGGCTGCCACCATTATTCTACACTGATCCTCGTGACAGCGCTGGAACCATCTTGGTCTGAGCTGGCATATGACCAGCCATGAATCAATATATGGAAACTGGTCAGGGTGCTCTTTTGCTACAATTTGATGGACCAAAGACACAGTGGCCAGGTCAGTGGACCCCTGGGGAGGCCACAGCTTAACTAAGGCTGGCCATTCCCTCTCACACAGAAAAGATAATCTGGAGGCGGAGAGGGGTACCCCGTAATCCTCTCTAAACCCAGATTTAAAATTGCGAAGCATGCACTGTAGGGGCGTTTTCACTTTTGACTTTCCCGACCCCATGCTCTAATTCTTGTTCAATGACTAAATGCAGTATACAATGTGGATCAGATCTTCTAATCTATTCTCAATTCTGGAAATGCAATGTACAATATGGGTCTCCTAATCTAATCTCAATCCTGGAAATTGCAATATTACAAAATACATCATCTGCAATTTACAATATACATTACACTCTAGCTGCAGCATGAGGTTTGATTTGGATAATAGTGTGTTAAAAAAGTATAGCTAGCTTTTTTTAAAATGTCCACTAGATGGAGCTCCAGGATCACTTTAACCATGAGGAATAGTAGTATGAGAAATATAGCCAATGTCCACTAGATGGAGCTCCAGAATCACTTTAAGCGCTGTTTAGTATTTCAGTGTAGCTTACACGTGGTCTTCACAAGATGGCTGCCTCCACGTGCGTTCCACACCGGCTTCAGCTCACTTGCCCCCTATGGCACTGCACACCTCCAGACACCGACTCAGCTGCTCCTGGACTTAAAAAAGGGACAGGCATCGGGTCAAACAGCTCCGGTTTTAAAAACGAAGCAGGGAAAACAGATCGGGACTCCCCAGCAAACAGCAAACAACAGGGGGAGAAAAAAAAACAAATCAAAGGGGGAGAGCCAGCCTGCCCGCGGCACGCAAACAGCAAAGAAAAGAACAAATCAAAGGGGGAGAGCCAGCCTGCGTCCACGGACAAATTGCAGTCAGTACAAACCTTTAATAATCAGCAGACCAGAGCACACTTAAGGGGGTTAAGTACTAATGTTTTTGGCAATTTTTTTTTTCAATAGCTTTGGCAGCGCTGCACTTTAAATACCTTTAAGGGGCCCAAGGTGGCAAAGTTAAATTTATACTGCAGTTCTTTACCGATACTCGCAAGCGCCCCCCCCCCTCCTATTCCTACCAGATTGACCAGATACAGACAGGACACGCAATGGTTTCAGGGCCACTAGGACCCTTATTCGGACTGCTCGTTGCGGGTGATCGGGCCGCTACAGGTTTACAGAAATTACCAGGATTTCCAGATACAGAATACAGAACTAGCCAAAACAGTAAAACAGTAAGGTAGCAGTACTCACCAGAACTCTGATCCGACAGGGAGTTTGGATGCCAGTCTATCCTGCCGGTTTTCAATCTGGGGGTCAGCCACAGGGACCGACTGACCAGACAAATCAAGGTGTCCTTCTGGAGCACAAAGTGGCCCGGGGCGCCAAGGAACGTTAATCACCTGGAGGGGCCGGTCAATGACTGGTGGAGGCCCGATCCCTGCAAAAAGCAGTAGTCTTCCCACCGTGGGTGTGATGAGAGAGGTTTTTTTTTTTTTTGTTTTGTTTTTTTTTATTTAAAAAGGGTCCCACCTGGGGGTGCCAGAAATGTAGCAGCAAATGTTGTGAAAAAGCTCTTATTCAATCACTCACCCACAGAAGGAAAACTCACAGACAGGCTGGAATGCAAACAGGAACTTTTAATGTGTGCACAGGCCCAGACAGAGAAACCAGCAATCTCCACAAAAATTTGAGCCCCGAGGGACGTCCTACAATGCCTTATATACAGTACCATTTTAAACTCATTCGTCTCAGGTATTTTCTGTCCACCAATCAGTAGCCCCTGGGGAAGGTACCTGGGTGACCTGTCCAAACCGGTATGCTCTGGTCTGCTGATTTCTGGGCAAGGGGATATTGTGCTCAGACCTGGAGTGGGGGAAGGGTGCCTACTGAAATCTTAATGTCTTCTCTTAGCAGGCTGATGGCCTCATGGCTTGGGGGAAGGGTCAGGCTGATCACTTGTGTAAGAGCCTCATGGCTGCTTCAGTATGAAAGTCGAAGTCTTGTCATCTGAGCTTCTAAAGAAAGCTTAGGTTTGATCTCCTCTAGTACCGACTGGTTTGTTCTTCGGGCAGTCCATGGTATACACAGTGTTCGTCGCCAGCACCATAATTCAAAGACATCAATTTTCTTCCTATCTTTTTCACTGTCCAGCTTTCACATCCATATGATGTTATTGAAAATACCATGACTTGAACAAGTCGAATCTTTGTATGGAGAGACACATCTCTGCTCTTGAGAAACTTATCTAGGTCTTTCATAGCCATTCTGCCAAGAGCAATGCGTCGTCTGATTTCTTGACTGCTTGTTGCTTCTTAGTTGATCCAAGTAGGTTAAAGTTGTTCACGATTTCAATTTCTTCTCCTTCAACGATGAACCTGTTGATTTTGCCAGTTGTCATGATCTTTGTCTTCTTTACATTAAGGTGCAGGCCCATTTTGAGACTATGTTCTTTGATTGTGAGAAGCAAATGTTTCAGATCATCTTCACTTTCAGCCAGTAATGTGGTATCATCAGCATAGCGAAGGTTGTTGATGAGTCTTCCACCAATCTTCACACCTCTGTTGTCTTCATACAGTCCTGCTTCTCTGATGATTTGTTCTGCATATAAATTAAACAGGTAGGGGGAAAGTATGCAGCCTTGTCTTACACCTTTGCTTATTTTAAACCATTCTGTTTCTCCTTGTTCCGTTTGAACTGTTGCTTCTTGATCAATGTACAGATTGCGCAAGAGAACGATCAGGTGTTCTGGTATACCCATGCTTCTTAATGTGGCCCAGAGTTTCTCATGGTTTACACAGTCAAAAGCCTTGCTATAGTCGATAAAGCACAAATAGATATCCTGTTGGTATTCTTTAGTCTTTTCAAGGATCCATCTCACATCCGCAATGATGTCTCTCGTTCCTCTCCCTTTCCTGAACCCTGCTTGCACTTCAGGTAGTTCTTGTTCTAGGTATGGCTGTAGTCTCTTTTGAATAATCTTCAGTAGAATCTTGCTGGCATGTGGGATCAGAGCGATTGTGCGATAATTTCCACAGTCAGTTGGATCACCTTTCTTTAGTATTGGTATAAACACAGATCTTTTCCAGTCAGTTGGCCATGATGTTGTCTTCCATATTTCTTGGCAGAGCCTTGTAAGAACGGTAACAGCTACATCAGATTGATAGCATTCCCATAGAAGTATTGCAGCAATGCCTGGTGCTTTGTTCTTTGATAAGGCTTTCAATGCTGCTTCAACTTCTTCTTTCATCACCAATGGTTCCCGATCATAAGGTACTGGTTGAAACGGCTGTTGGTCCACTTGATCTTTATCATATAAAAACTCTGTATATTCCTTCCACCTTTTCTTGATCTTCTCAGCATCATTCAACATAGAACCCTGAGCATCTTGTAACATTCCAATTCGAGGCTGGAACTTTTTCTTTAACTCTCGCAGCTTTAAGAAAGCCGATCTTGTTCTTCCTCTAATAGTTTCTGCTTCTATTTCCTTGCAAGTGTCATTGTAGTACTTTTCCTTGTCCTGTCTTGCTGCACGTTGGAAATCTCCGTTGAGTT
Organism: Ichthyophis bannanicus; assembly: GCA_033557465.1. Classification (NCBI taxonomy): domain Eukaryota; kingdom Metazoa; phylum Chordata; class Amphibia; order Gymnophiona; family Ichthyophiidae; genus Ichthyophis; species Ichthyophis bannanicus. The sequence goes on from CM066039.1 coordinate 305,370,640, forward strand.
CTGCGATTGTCTCTCTTTCTCCTTTGGCTTTAGCTTCTCTGCGTTTCTGGGCAATTTTCAGAGTTTCTTCCGTCATCCATTTTGGCCGTTTTTGCTTTTTCACCTTTTGTATAAAGCTAAACCAGGCACTCCCAGAAGGGAAACGGCTGCACTGGTATATTCTGCTTTAGAAAGCAAAGTAACTTTTGAATCACAATCATAGCTGTTATTGTTCTTCTATTTCTAATTTTATAAGTGATATTACCACAAGACAATAACCATCCTATTGGCAGTTTAACATGTCTACCATAACTAGCTTGTAAGAGTAAATTAGACTTACCTGCTAATTGTTGTTCCTCAAGGAACTCCAGTCTAGTCCTGACATCTAGGGTTGAGCACCTCCTCCCGCAGCATTGCAGACTGAGCACGTCACTCTTTTGGTGACTCCACTATAAATAGGCTAGGATCCTCCTCCACGCTCCAGTAAACCTATTGACAAAGCAGACTCACGAGAGCAATAACTAAATAGTTAAATACAACTGCAACAAACACTGAACTGACTAAATCTAGTTATTCTTGTTTCTTCTTTTTTTTTTTAATTACCTGAGAAAACCTTACTATTCCTACCCTAGGAATTCTCCTAAGTTCTGCTGAGGTTGACCTCTCACTTTGAGGAACCCCAGGTGAGCTATACCGCCCCGCTACACCAACTACTCACATTTCTTTATGAATCCTCCGTGACCTGATGTGTCCGGCACCCCTGCAGGTTACCACCTTCTGCTTCAGGCCCTCGACCAGGGAGGGGGATACAGGACTAGACTGGAGTTCCTTAAGGAACAACAATTAGCAGGTAAGTCTAATTTACTCTTTTTCATCCCTCCAGTCTAGTCCTGACATCTAGGGAAGTAACAGAGCAGTAAAACAATACAATTACCGGGAGGGACCCGCTAGACCAGCCTGAAGCACTGCTGAGTCAAAACAAGAATCCCATTCTGCTTGAACATCCAACCGGTAATGTTTCACAAACGAATGAAGCGAAGACCACGTTGCTGCCTTACAAATCTCCACTGCCGGCACCAAGGTGAACTCAGCCCACGACGCCGCTTGTGCCCTTGTCGAATGAGCTGAGCCCTACTGGCACCGACTTCCCTTTCAAGATATAAGCTGACGCAATAGTTTATTTCAGCCATCTGGCAACAGAGGCTTTCAACGCTGCTTCCCCTCATCTTGACCCCCCGAACAAGATGAACAATCTGTCGGACCTACGAAAAGGCGCCGTCTTCTACAAGTACTTCAAGACATGCCCCACGTCCAGCCGATGGAGCCGACGAACCTTACCTGCAGCCTCATGCACATTCTGGAAGTCAAAACTCGGCAACATCACTACCTGATTTAAGTGGAACGGAGACACAACCTTAGGCAAGGAGGGGGGCACCGTTCTCAAAACCACTTTCTGTCTTTGAAAGGACAAAAAAGGCTCCCTACACGACAAAGCTTGCAACTCCGAAATCCGTTTAGCCAAACAAATAGCCGACTTTGAGAGTAAGATCCTTCAAGGTAGCCGCCAACAGAGGTTCAAACGGACCTCGCACCAATGCCTCCAACACCAAATTGAGATCCCATGTCGGCACCGTCGCCCTGCATGGCGGCCTCAGCAGTGACGCCGCTCGCAAAAAATATTTCACATCCGGATGAGTTCCGAGACTACTCCCTTGTACTTTTCCATGGTAACAGGATAGCGCCGCCAGCTGAATACGCAGAGACTAAACCGCTAAGCCCTTGTCTAACCCATCCTGCAAGAAAGACAGAACTTGCGGCATCCCAGCTTTCAAGGCTGTCACTCCAATATTCTCACACCACGACTCAAACAGCCGCCACACTCTAACATAGGCCAGCGCGGTAGAGCGACACCTGGACCTCAACAGGGTAGAAATTACCTGTGGCTTGTAACCTCTAGACCTTAACCTCACCCTTTCAAGAGCCAGGCCGTAAGCGAGAATCGATCCACCTGAGGCATGTTCAATGGCCCCTGCACCAACAGATCCCTTCTGTCTGGAAGCCGCCATGGCTGTCCTACCTGGAGCCGCATCAGATCCGCATACCACGGGCTTCGAGGCCAATCCAGAGCAATGAGGATGACCATCCCCTTGTGCCGCTCTATCTGCTGCAGCACCCGCCCTATCAGCACCCAAGGCCAAACCTGCATCAAGGCATCCAAGCCTTCCGACATCCATTCTCGCCTTCTGCTGTAAAACCTTGCGGCCTTTGCCGACATGAACGTCACCATGAGATCGATTACCGGCGTCCCCCAGCGACGCACCACCGAGTCGAACACTTCTTGATGCAGAACCCACCCCCCCGGGATCTACTTTGACCTGACTTAAGTAATCAGCCGTCACATTGTCTACTCCTGCTACATGGGCCACTGACAAGGCCTCTAGATGTTGCTCGGCCCAGCCTAAGAGCTCCTCTGCCTCGTCCTCCAGAGCTACACTGCTGGTGCCCCCTTGGTGACAGATATAGGCCATGGCTGTGGCATTGTCCGACAGCACTCTTATTGCCTTTCCCTGTAGTCTTGGCTGCAATGCCCAAAGCGCCAACTTCACCACCCGCAGTTCCAACCTGTTGATAGACCACTGCTTTTCTGATACTGTCCACTGGTCCTGCACGAATTGTCCTTCGAAGTGTACCCCCCATCCAAAGAGACGGGCATCCGTCAGAGGCCTCCAATCCGGGGACTCCAGGGGCATTCCTCTCTGAAGATTTCCGGGCACTAGCCACCACTGCAAGGCCTCCCGTGTCTCCTGAGGACAGGGCAATCTCTGTGTCAAGCGACCAGTCTGATGAGACCATCTTCTGAGCAAAGTCCTCTGAAGCGGCCTCATGTGAGCTCTGGCCCAGGGTACCACCTCCAGGGTCGACGCCATCTTTCCTAAAAGTTCCTCATAGACAACACCAAGAAAGGAATCATAATCTTCATAGACATCTCATCAGCATTCGACACAGTGGATCACGAAACGCTACTAAACAGACTACAGAACATTGGAACCATTTCAGGGTGGGACCATGTAGCCCAATCATACCTCACTGACAGACAGATACAAGTCAAGGATGGCCAGAACACCTCCCGTCCCATAAAAGTACTGCAAGGAGTACCACAAGGATCGGCATTATCATCACTCCTATTCAACATCTACATCCAGCCAATATGTGACATCATGAAAGAGCACAACATACAATATACAGTCTATGCAGATGACATCATGATATACACCCCTATATCAGTTGACAACCCGGACTACTCCAAAATAACAAACTGCCTCATACAAATGACAAGCTGGTTTCAAAACAACAACCTCTCTATAAACTATAACAAAACCAAGGCACTAATAATCATGCAAAACTCTGACTTTGTTCCTCCACCAGACATCAAGATAAAGGACACAACCATACCTATAAAAACGGAAGTAAAGTACCTCGGAGTGACCCTGGACAAGGAGCTGAACCTCCAATCACACATAAGCAAAACCACCAAAAGCGCATACCACAGAATGAGACTCATCAGACCACTGAAACCCCTCCTCGCCCCTGAGCACTTCCGCACAGTCTGCCAGGCACTAATAACTCCACTACTAGACTTCTGCAATCCAATCTACCTGGGACTAACAAAACAAACACTCAAACTGCTGCAACTAGTACAAAACACAGTGGCCCGCATAATAACTGGCACTGCAAGACAAGAACACATCACACCCATACTGAAAGAACTACACTGGCTCCCAATCAACTCACGCATCAAATACAAAACCATCATAAACATATTCAAGATCAAACAGCACTCCTCAGCCACCAGCCTACACACACACACTCATAAAGCCTGACACAAGCACACGACCAAGAAGAGGCACCTCTAACCGAGTGAACACCCCAAAAGAATTCACCAAGACACGCAAGGACACCGCAGAACAAGCACTCTCGCTGGCCGCACCAACTATCTGGAACTCCCTCCCAGACGAGCTGAGACTGACGTCAAGGACTTTCGCAAACAGCTGAAGACAACTCTATTCCTTGAACACTATGGACACGTCACATAACTTACTAATCAAGCTAGAACAACCGACATACCCACACCCTGACCATTGTATATAGAATGTATAATAGCTCAACCTGTATAATAGCACACATTATAGTAAGATCAACCAAATCAAAGACACACTACCTCAAACACACTACATGCACCACTGCATGAGAACACATGAACACATTTGATTGCTTGCTGTGGAGACCGCCTTGATTGAAGGAGAAGGCGGTATAGAAATAATGTTAAATAAAATAAATAAATAAAAGTTGCAGATAGTGCCACGATGTGGGGGCCGCTCTCTTCAGAAATGCGCAGATCAGCTCCCTTAGTCCCTGCGCCCTGAGGAGCGGAAGAAAAACTCTCCCCTCCCTTGTGTCGAAGTGGGCCCCCAAATACTCCAACTCTTGAGAGGGCACTAGCCTGCTCTTCTCTGTTTTGACCACCCAACCTAGACTCTGCAAAAACTGGACCACCCGGTGGGTAGCTTTTTCGCTTCTCGACTTCACGCGGATTAACCAATCGTCCAGGTAAGGATGTACCAATACTCCCTGTCTTCGCAATGCCGCCGCCGCCACCACCACCACCACCACCACCATGGTGAAGGTTCACGGAGCTGTTGCCAGCCTGAATGGCAATGCCTGAAACTGAAAACGTCCCTGAGGAACCGCGAAGCGCAGAAAATCGCTGATGCGCCCTGCGAATCGGTATGTGAAGATAGGCTTCCGTCAGATCTAGAGACGTGAGAAACTCTCCCTGTCTTACCGCAATGATGCCGATCTTAGGGTCTCCATTCGAAAATGTGTCACCCTGAGGCACCGATTGACCCCTTTGAGATCCAGAAATGGACGAAAGGTACCCTCCTTCTTTGGAACCACAAAGTAGATCGAGTACCGACCGCAACCAAACTGGTCCTCCGGCACCGGTACCACCGCCTTGAGTGCCAGGAGCCTTTCTACCGTCTCCTGCACCGCCCGCTGCTTTGACCGGGCCCGGCATGGTGAGAGAACAAAAGCATCGACCACCGGACGCTGGAACTCCAGAGCATAACCCTCTCGAATGACCTCCAACACCCACTCGTCTGATGTAACTCGGGTCCAGGCAGGATAGAACTCCCTTAACTGACCCCCCACGGGAATCAATCTCGCCTGGACCCCCCCCGCACTTCATTGAGGTTTCTTAAAGAAAGAGGACGAGGAAGATCCGAAACCTCTTCCCGCTCCTCTGAACCCACGAAACCCCTGGGACCTGTAAGTCGAGCATCCCCACTGAAACTGACGGAACTCCCTCTGCTGATTTTTCGTCGGTCCCTGGGACCTAAATGTAGTCCTCCACCATCTGACATGGGAGCTGTTTGAACCACTTCAAACAGCGGCACTGAAGTATGCCTCTTGGAAGACCCTCCTAATTATGATCATCTCTGCCAGAAGGATCAGCGAACCTCAGGCCCTGGTGGCCCACCAGCTGTACACACAGCTACATCATGATTGGGCCACCCTACACACCCACCGAGGTTCCTTACGAAGGTAGCCTTGATATTTCACCTCAACCAGACAGTGGAACTCCCCACCTTCTTCCTAGACCCCCGTGTCTCCCCAGAAGAGAAGAGGCTCCACGCCCTCGACTGCATCAGAGCCCTACACACCTACCTTCACAGGACTGAGCTCCTTCAGAAAAGGGCACAGCTTTTCGATTCCAACAGGCCAGGGCACCCAGTCACAAAGAGAACACTATCCCAGTGGATTTCCGACTGCATCCCCTTCTGTCACAACCAGGCTAGTTCGCAGACCACAGCCAAGGTCAGAGCCCACCAACTTCAGGTGATGGTCAACACCATCACCAACCTACACTCAGTACCAGTGGTCGACTCAGTACTAGTGGTCAACATCTGCAAAGCTGCCACCTGGTCCTCAGTGCACACCTTCCAGAAGCATTACTGCCTCGACCTCGAGGTACAAGCAAACAGCTCATTCGGCCAGACAGTGCTGGCCACAGCAGCGCCCATCCTCACCCCAAGCACAGGATCCGCAGGGGAAGCCCCCCCCCCCCAAAACAATTGAACCCGAACACTCAGACAGTTCCTACTGCTCTGTGTCTGCTCTTGCTCACACCTATGACATGACCCAGTTGCGCTGGGAACAGCAGATTTTTAAAGGGCCCTCTACCCAATGTTCTTCTGTTATCCTTGTTAATCTGTTGTACCAAGTTGAGTTTGTGTTCATGCTCTTTAATCATTCCAAGTTGTTAATGTCATTAAAACCTTGCTTCATAGTGACAGTGTACTGTCATCTTAGGACAAACACTCAATCTGTACATCCACACGGGCTGTACTCCTCCCTCATCCACCACAGCATGCACCTCACAGTGCAGCTAGGAAGGCTGACGCATCCTGCTTGTCCGAGGAGAAAGCGAGGTTACTTACCTGTAATGGGGGTTCTCTGTGGACAGCAGGATAAGTCAGCCACACACACCTGCCCCCTCCTCTGCAAGAGGTTGGCCTCATGATCCAGGATGCCCACCTACCTAGCGGCATGGCTAGGTAGGGGCAGACCAGGAGGAAGGGCTACCTTGGCACGTGCTCAGAAAAGTTTATCTTTCTTAGCTCAGGAGAGCACTTCTGTCTATGATGCTGTCAGATGACATCACCAGGTGTGGCTGACTTAACCTGCTGTCCGTGGAGAACCCCGTGCTTTATCTTCTCACTTCCTCCACATTACAGCCAGCATTATCCTTTCAATGTCCCTCCCCCCTATTGTTCCTACCCTGGCTGGCCCTGTCTCCCCCTGGGCTTCACAGTTCCACTTCCTTTTTTGTCTACAACATTAAGCACTGGATTTTAGGCATGGTAGCATTGTGAAGAAAATCCCTTTCAAGAAGCTTAAAATGATTCACTGGTCTATAATGCTATATGTTCTCTTGCATTTAAACCATTAAATGCTGGCGATAGATTGTTGTAGTTACTATACAATGCTGTTTGTGAGAATTTGATACTTGTACATTAAACATAAAATTATAGTGGATGCTAACAGATATGCACCACAGAAATGCTGACTTATGTGTTTAACACGCGAAGTTCCTTTGGCGAAAAAATTCATGTTAGTGCATCAGGGCTTATATGTAAAAAAAGAAGCTTCCGTTGATAATTTGACCTATATAGCTTCTGTGAAAAAATCTTAATTAAATAGGTTAACTTTCACACAATGGACACTTCATGTGAAAGTTTATGCAAATCACATACAAATGAGCTTCTATGAGCAATCATGTACTTACCCTGGGATATTCCCATTGCTCCATCTGTTCAATTAAGGATTGACAACTGGATTTTAATATCACATCAGGTCAGGAATTTGAGAATGTTTAACCTTCAGTTTTCTATGCATACACAATTAAACGGTTACTATGAATGCCTTTTTATAGGTTATGGTATAATTATTCTTAATATAACACCTCTTGGTGGTTGAGTTTTGTTTATTTATTTAAATGGATTATATACCACCTAATCCTAGAAGATTAAGGCCATTTTTGACCACTGACAACTTATAAGAGTGATCCAAGCTTTAGTAATCTCCCATATTGATTATTGCAACAGCTTATACTTGGGGTGAGTTGGATATGTATGTCATGCATTGCAGTTAATTCAAAATGCTGCTGTGTGTGCTATACGCAATGAAGCTACAATGAAACCCGTTTAAAACTAATAAGAGAAAATATTTTTTCACTCAACGTGTAATCAAACTCTAGTATTTGTTACCGGAGGATGTAGTGAAGGCTGTTAGTGTTGTTGTTGTTAAGTGCCATCAAGTCGGTGTCGACTCCTGGCGTCCCTCTGGATAGCTGACCTAAACTTTGTTCGGTCTTCAGCCAAGCAGCTCATTGTTGATAGAGTGGTATCCATAGCTGCTATTATTGTATCGATCCATCTCATTGCTGGCTGCCTTTTTCTACGGTGACCTTCTTCCTTGCCAAGTATTATGTCTTTCTCCAATGATCTGTTTTCCATTGATGTGTCCAAAGTATGAAAGTCAAAGTCTGGTCATCTGAGCTTCTAAGGCTGTTAGTGTAGCTGAGTTTTTAAAAAAGGTTTGGACAAGTTCTAGGAAGAAAGGTCCAGAAACCATTATTAAAGAGGACCCAGAAAATCCACTGCTTGCCCTGGGACAAGCATTGTGGAACCTAATGATCCTTTTTGGGAATCTGCCAGGTACTTGTGACCTGGATTGGCCACTGTTGGAAACAGGATTCTGGGCTTGATAGACCTTGGTCTGACCCAGTATGGCATTTCTTTTTGAACCATTCTTTATTAAAAGCAAGGAAAACAATACAAACGAACAACATGTAAATTTTTCAGATGTTTCCACTGTCAGTTCCAGAAAGATTTCAAACAGTCTAATCCTACTTTAGCTTCAGGTGGCCCAGCTGAGGGTTCACTTTCAGTCAGAAAATTGGCAACAGGGTAACAAAGAGGAACTAAAGGAAAGGAAAAGGAGATGAGGGATTACATAATGTTCGGGGAACTGTCACCTTCTGGGAAGAAAGATTTATCCCCCCCCCCCCCCTGCCAAGTATGCTCTAGTCACTGAAGGGCAGATATTCAGGTGTTTTCTTTAACCATTTCTGTGGCAACAGGAGATGATAACAGAGGTTAACACAGCAATCTCAAGACCTTCTCAAGCAACATAACAGAGTATTGAAAGCTAGGGCCTAAGCCCTTTACGCCTCAATTTGGGCGGCAGGAGTAACAAAAGGCAACAATCTTGGTATCCCTCATATTCAAATACAGCATCTCTACTTAATCTCAGATTTCAAGCGGGCTAGGCCCAACTAGTAGCACCACAGCTCCTTAGACAGTATGGCATTTCTTTATGTTCTTATGATGGTCGGGGTGGGTAAAACAAATCATATTACCCCTGTACTGAGAAGACTACTCTGGCTGCCTGTAGGTGGTACATAAATGTTCAAGATATTTATGTTAGCATTTAAGGCTTTGCACCAGGAAGCGTCATCGATTCTCACCTCCGCATTGCACATTTATCACTCTTCATGTTCATTATGATTTGAGAGTTTGACGCTAATGGATGTTCCTTCTCATAATCAAGTGCAATTTGGTGTTTTGAGGGAACATATGTTTCTCTATGATCACTCCAAAGTTGTGGAACTTGTTGCCATCCAAATTGAGGACATTGACAGACGTTCTTTTATTTCGTAAACAGTTTAAAACATGCCTGTTCTAGCAGGCTTTTGGGGCAGTGTTATAACACAGTCATGGGCAATCGCAGCATTGATTTTGTATTGCATTTGATCATATTGATGGATGATTTTATGTCGTTATGACTGGTGACTTATGCCGTAGTAGTTTTGTTATGAAAACAAACATAGTATACATAAAATACTTCACATGCTTGTATTTGCAAAAAAAAATCCTACACCTCACTGTGATGTAAATATTTTTTTCTAAGAAACACAGCCAGATTTAATATGGCAGCAGCAGCTCTTTAAAGGGGCCACTGGCCCTGAATTTTGGCGCTGGCCTGCTCCATTGGAGGGATCATTAGTCTATGGTGAATCTGTGATCCTCACCCCCTCTTGAAGCCGACTCCCAAGCTATAAGTAAAAAAGGAAAAGGCCTCTCATCACAAGAAGGGCCTCTAAGCCCTGGGAGTGTAGTGGGACCTAAGCTCCCCAACCACATCCCAGGAATCAGAGTAAAAAAGTGGGCCCAAAAGTGGGTCCCATCTAAAAACAAAGATTTTCTGGATCCCTGTCCTAGGTCCCCACTCTCGTTTGCCCAGTTCCACTATTTTCCAAAATAATACCTGACCTTTATCAGTATGTTGGAACATACCCCTAGGGATTATCCATCCAAATAAGAAAGTGATCTTTTTAGGGCTTTTTTTTTTCATTTAAATAACCAACAGTGGAGTTTGGAAGAGGGGATGGACTCTAGCCCACTAGAGAATTATGGTCCCCTTGCAGAGACAGCCCTTGGAATCAGGGCTAGTGGCCCCTTTAAAGAACTGGTACCACCTGAAGGGGTCTTTTTTTTTTTTTTTTTTTTAATTTCTAAAAGTTGCCATGGCTGGGACACATGAACATTTCTAATGAACTCTATCTACAGGATGCAAATGAATCGGGGATTTATCTGCATTCTATAGCTAAATTTTGCCAATGCAGTTTTGGCAGATCAGTTTAATAATGTCCAAAGAAAAAACATTTTGGAATGCTATTATAAGTGAAATTAACATGGTTATTGCACTGGGCATCCTCCTTGATGAATAAATATTTTTATAGAGAATGGAAGGTGGTTACTGATAGCCACGAAAAGAAAAAAACCATTAGTGAACTTGTCATGACAGTGAGCTGTATAAACAGAAAAAGCGGCATACGATATGTCAAGAGAGACAGATTAACAATACTTACCAAGAAAGAATGATGCTAACAAATTCAAGAGGTATGAAGGGCAAGATTAATACTTTGTTGGACCCTAGGCAAACATGTATGTTCCCCATAACAAGAACATAAAAACATAAGAGATGCCATACTAGGTCAGACCAAGGTACATCAAATTCTGTAGCTTCATTGCATGTCCCCTAGACTTTCTATATTCTGATGACTTAAACAATCGATCTACGTTTACCCGTTCCACTCCATTCATTAATTTATAGACCTCTATCATATCTCCCCTCAGCCGTCTCTTTTCCAGGTTGAAGAGCCCTAACCTTTTTAGCCTCTCTTCTTAGGGGTATCCTTCCATCCCCTTTACCATTTTGGTGGCTCTTCTCTGTACCTTTTCTAAAAATGCTATATTATTTTTAAGATACAGTGACCACAATTGCACACAATATTCAAGGTGCAGTCGCACCATGGAATGATACAGAGGCATTATATCATTTGTTTTATTTTCCATTCCTTTCCTACCTAGCATTCTATTTGCTCTCTTGGCTGCCGCTGCACACTGGGCGGATGCTTTTAGCATGTTATCCACAATGACGCCTAAATCTCTTTCGTGGGTGGTAGTTCCTAATGTGGAAACTTGCATCGTGTAACCATAGTTTGGGTTGTTCTTTCCTAGGTGCATAAATTTGCACTTGTCCACATTAAATTTCATAACCATTTGGATACCCAGTCTTCCAATTTATCAAGATCCTCTTGCAAATTTTCCACAATCCTCATGGGTTTTAACAACTTTAAATAGTTTTGTGTCATCTGCAAATCTGATAACCTCACTCATTATTCCCATTTCCACGTCATTTATGAATATGTTAAAAAGCAGCGGACCCAGCACAAATCCCTCCGGTACCCCGCTATTCTCCTTTCTCCATTGGGAAAATTGGCCATTTAGCCCTACCCTCTACTTTCTATCTTTTTTTTTTCTTTTTTTTTTTTTATTTATAACATTTTTACAAATTAAATCAAGGAAGTTCAAACAAACAAACCATTCTTGCAGAAAAAGGGGCTAACACAACAGCAAAATCTATTTTACAAGACTCCATAAAGTAATAGAGGCAATAACCCAAACTGTCCGCCCACCCTATCCCACAACATGAAAAGGGAGATATCATAATTATAAATTCAAACAAAATGCAAGAAAATAAGGGCAGCTACTTAATCCGGATACCTAAATTTAAGAGAGTACAGGTGAAGAACCAATGGAGGACTCTAAACGATGTGCATTAATGAAAGCCATCAGTTGGGAGGGCTCATAAAAAATATAAGAAACTAAGTGATATTTCACTAAACATTTACAGGGATGTTTTAGGAAAAATAGCCCCCCCCCCCCAACTATAAAACACCAGGGCGTAGCAGGGCGTCGTCTCTGGGTTTCCCTAGCTAAATCCAGGTATATACGTACCTGTAAACCCCAAAACAGAAGATTCCGCTTACGAAAGAAAAGCTTTAACAGCCACTCTTTATCAGAAAGTAAAGCAAACTTAATTAACAATGTAGATGAAACCTGAGATTCATAACCAGGTTGTTCCAATAGATCTGTTACTTTAAAATATTTCCTTGATCCTGGTCCCCCCTAAATTAACCAAACCTGGTGTTAATTTCGCCTTAGGTAAATAATAAATCTTAACCAAAGGTGGTATCAATTCAGGGGAGACTCCTAATATATTGACTAAATATTGCTTAAACATATCTCTAGCAGACACTGTAACCTGCCTTGGAAAGTTAATTAATCTTAAATTATGAGCTCTAGACAAATTGTCCAAATGTTCCAACTTAACTTGGACCGAAGAAAAGTTCTTTTTGAATGCTTCAGAATGATCCTCAAGAGCAGCTACTTTTCTCCGGGTCTTTTCCACTTCAGATTGTATTCCGACCACCTTTCATTCCAGCTCCTCCACTGCAGCCATCGAGCCATTTACCTTGCGAGCCAATGATGAAACCTGAGGCACCAAAACTTCTCCCAAGGAGACAATCGCCTGCCAGATGGCCTCCAACGTAAAATTAGCTGGACGCTGCAGAGAGAACGCTATGCCCGGATTTGCGATGGACAACACAGCTTCCATTTTCGGCGTTTTCGCTCCTCCTTGCCCCACAAGGATCCGCCTCCCCTGTGTAATCCTCACCAGACAGCGCACACGATATTGAAGAGCGGTGCTGCCCCACGACTGCACTCGCCGGCTCCGGCAGCCCCTCCACTCCAGACCCTCTCGAGCAAAGAACTTCCCCCTTCGTCGAGGGAGAGCTGAGCTCCAGGAATCCCTCTGGCAGGAACTGCCCTCGAAGCACTTTCGGCGCTGGACTCGCTGGGGAAAGAGATGTAACCGAAGCAGCCGTCGAGCCACCCGACTCCTGAAAAGCTGCTGCTCGGTGTTCCTCCCCAGCAACACCCGGATCCCCAGCGGCACGAACAACAAACGCATCAAATCTTCAAGCCGTCATACCAACACCACACCTGGCCAGAACCCCAAACTTCTGGATGATGTGGCAAGGTATTCCATGGGGCCATGCTAAGTGCACGGATTGCGGCACACCAATTCCAGCATGCATGTTCCAAGACCACCTCCTGAAGAACCTCAAGAGTGCCATGGCAAACCCGCCCCCGGAATTCTTGATGGAGCTTACGAGGTGGACCAAAAGCACCTAGTCCAAGGAGTCTGATACCGCTGCCTACACGGCCAGAACAGCCATCTCAATAGAACACTTAGCCTGGGGCTTCAGGCCGGTGAGAGGACATGCACAGCCATATAGCGGATGCCCCCTGCACGGGGGACTCGCTGTTCAGCAACAAGATCAATGACACTATCAATGACATGAAGGAGCACTGTATGACCCTACAGACCCTCATGGAAGGCGGCCTCAAGCGCAACAGCAACATGATGAAAGGCAGCTACCACTGTAAGGCCTACTCTTCCTCCAGATGGAGCAGCACCTCCCACAAGTGGAAGGCCCCATGGTACAAACAGAGCTACCAGCCACCCAACCAGTAGAAACACTGCCAGAGAGAGCAGAAGCAATAGAAACAGACCTCACCAGCGTCAGGAAAGAGGACTCCATCCTTTTGGCTATGCATGCCCCACCGCTGCCACAACCGGGACCCTGGTGGGAGAGCATCTCTCAGCTTTCCTTGATGCCTGGATTCAGATCACGACAGACAAGTGGGTACTCCGGATCATAGCAAAGGGTTACAGTCCAGTTCTTAACTCCATCCTCTTAACGCTCCCCACCCATCACTAAGACACCATCACAATTGGTAACGGCCTGATGGCAATAATCTTGTCCCTCCTAGCATCCCGGGCAATAGAACCCGTCGCAGAGGGTGAATGCAACAGAAGATTCTACTCCAGATACTTTCTTATTCCCAAGAAGTCAGGAGGGGCCCGCCCCCATCCTCAATCTCAGAAAGCTGTACAAATTCATCGTTGAGAAGTTTCAGATGTACTCCCTGGTATCCATACTGCCCCTCATCCAGCCAGAGGACTGGCTAGCTGCTTTGGACTTGCAAGATGCTCGCCCACACACACGCCCACACACACACACACACACACACACACACACACACATACATACATACATACATACATACAGACAGACAGACAATACTTGTGCTTTCAAATATTGGGCAACCACTACCAGTATTGGGTCCTTCCCTTTGGCTCGTCACTTCCCCCAAGGTGTTTACTAAGTGTGTTGCGGTGGTGGTGGCCTAACTCTGCAAACAGAGTGTCTGCGTCTTCCCATACCTTGACGACTGGCTCCTCTCAGCACCCTCACCACAGGAGACACGGACAGCAGTCAGACTGACCATCACCCTCCTAACCTCCCTAGGGTCCCTGGTAAACCACCAGAAGTCACATCTACGGGTCCACCCAGTGTCTGGAGTTCATTGGAACAAACATTGATACAACAGCCGCTAAGATGTTCCTCCCTGTGCATCGGGTGGATGCGATTACAAACCTGGCACACAGCATCTCCTCAACCAACCAGGCCACGGCACGGACTCTCCTCCACCTCCTGGGCCACATGGCGGCGATGACACAAATACTGCCCCTCGGAAAGCTGCACATACGACATCTAAAATGGCACCTCTGCTCCCACTGGGACCAGCATGCTCAACTGCTGTCCAGGCGCATCCCACTGGACAGAGGAGAGAGGCCCTCCTATGGTGGATCCTGTCGGGGAACCTAGGGGAAGGCAGGCTCCTCCAGCAACCAGTACACCAACCAATCATCACCACCAATGCCTCAACTACAGGCTGGGAGGCTCACATGGACCAACTACACACCAAAGAGTCTTAGACCACGAATGAATGGATGTACCACATCAACCTACTGAACTCCGGGTGATCCAATTCGCACTGGCGGCCTTCCAGCAGCACATCAACAAAACTGTCCTGATCCGGTCCTTCGTCCTCTCCAGACATTGCCTGCTACAAGCTTCCTACCTACCAGATGCTCAAAATGACTTGGCGCACAGGCTGAGCCACCAACTAGACTCAAATGAATGGATGCTACACCAGCAGGAGGCGGAGTCCCTCTTTGCAGGAATGGACGCTAGACCAGCAGGAGGCACTGGGGACAACCCCAGGTAGACCTCGTTGCCACCGAGAACAACTCAAAATGCTCCTTGTTCTGCTCTAAGCACCCATATGCCAAGAGCCTAGCCTCGGATGCCTTTGACGTGTCATGAGGGGAGTGGTCACTTGTGTATGCCTTTCCCCCCCAACTCCACTCATATCCAAGACCCTACAGTGAGGGACAAGGCTCAGGCCATCCTCATTGCACCCCACTGGCCAAGATAGATATGATTTCCCTACCTCCGCCACCTCGCCCTGAAACCACTGTTGCACATTCCACAGAAGCAGACATCACCCGGGGAGGTGGGACTCCTCTGTACTCCAATCTGCCAGCACTCACAGCCTGGAGATTGAGAGAGTGACCCTCGCCTCCCTCAGCCTGTCCACGGAGGTATGAGTAAAACTCACAGCCGGACACCCATCCATGTGGAAGTCCTATGGCCTAAAGTGTAAGAGTTACAGCACCCGGTTCTCCTCATGAGGTCTGGACCCAGTCTCCTGTCTGGTTCCCCAGGTCTTCCAATACCTTGGCACCCTTTTTGACAGCAGCCTCAAGATGCAGTCCATCAAGGTCCACCTCTCTGCCATCGTGGCCTTCCATGAAGGCGTCAACAACTGCTCAATAGCCATGCTCCCTCTAGTCACCCACTTCATGAAAGGCCTGGCCAACCTACACCTCACAGTGCAACCCCAGTTCCACCATAGAAACTGAATGTGGTTCTCCACTAACTGACTCAAGAGCCATTTGAGCTGCTTCAATCCACGTCATTGAAATATGCCTCCTGGAAAACCCTTGTCGATAGCAGTCACCTCCGCCAGAAGGATCAGCAAGATATAAGTGCTTGTGGTGCACCTGCTGCACACACTCGACTGCGCCAGGGCCCTGCACACCTACCTCCAGATGACAGAGCCCATACGATAAGGGGTGCAGCCCTTTGTTTCCTTCAACACCGGCAGACTGGAGCGCCAAGTCACTAAGAGGATGCTGTCGCAGTGGATATCTGACTGCACTGCTTTGTGCTAAGGCCGGGCAGGTGTGCGACTTATCTTGCTGTCCAAGTAGAACCCCCATTACAGGTAAGTAACCTCGTTAGACAGTCTAGCTTTGGCTCCCAATGGCAATGCCCAAATGCTCCGAGTGCTGCTACTAAGTATTTGGGTTGGGGGAGAGGCATAGGAACAGTGTCTTTCACAGGCAGAGATGCAGCATAACAAATGAAGTATACCTTCAAATATGTGTCTGAGCCGACGAGCACATGCACAACACGCACCTATATGGCACACACTCATGTCCATGCATGGACATGTGAATGACAGGTACAGCTGCACGAGTTAAGGCAGGGCTTCCCAAGCTTGTCATTGCAATGAATATGCTTGAGGTAAGTTTGCATATGAAGGGGCTTAAAATGTATGCTAATTGATCTCATTAATATTTATGAATGATACCCTGAAAATCCAGCTGGCTATGGGGTCCCTACGACAGGTTTGGTGCAAATGACCAGTGGTTCCAAGTGTGCACACATCCAGTCTCTGGGTGTGGAAATCTCTGATCATCATTCTATCATGGTTCACATACGACTATAATCAAATGCAGTCACCACATGATGCTTTCTTCTGACTTCTAAATCTGTTCCCTTTCAGCAAACACACACCTCCCACAATCCCCTCAACCTACGCATAGTAACAACCATACAAAACAAGATGGGAGGAGCATAGCATTTCAGAAATAAAAAGCCTTTTTAACCAAAATCTCAAATGTCTGTTACTGGAATACTGCTGTTTCCTTTCCTTAGGTTTGTTAGCATCACACCACAGAGCAGTGTCTATTCTCAATCAACATTCAACCAGGCAGAGTTCTGGTGAACAGCAAAAGCAGCAGGAAGTGAGGTGCCGTCACTAATTCCTGCACGTGGTACTCAAATTGGGCAGCTGCCACCGCAGAGTTCTCAAACCCAAGAGAGGGAATCAGTTCTTCTACTTCATACACAAAGTGGGTATCATAAGGCATCCCTGATGAAGGTGCTGTAACTATAACCCCTCCTCCAGAACAAGCAGCATCAGGACTCAGGGGGCACAATTCTTTTCTTGGTGGGCAGAGGGGAGAAGGGGGATTATGGCAAAGAAGAGAAGGCAGAAGGGGGAAGGAGTAAGAAACAGGGTGATTTCATTCAGGGAGAGGCCAGGTCTCAATGCCACATGCATCGTGACTCAATAAGGAGGGAAGGTTTGAGGCCAGGTAAAAGGGAGACATCTCCATTACAAACCACAAGGAAGGCTGGGGGTGGGAGATCATAGATAGAAAGATAACATGGGGTATGGGGTCAGATATATAAAGAGCAAGAGACAGTGGCTGAGAGAGAGACACTCAGCACCAATGATCTACCTACAGTATGACAAGGTAACAATACACATATTGTTCTACGCCTCAGACCACCAATACACCTCCGATGAGGAAAACAGGACAGACAGCTAGAGACCCCTACACAAAACTATACCTGAACGCACTCACACATACAAAGCACAGACAGACCATCTTTAAATAAGTGCCCCTAAATTAGAAAAAGAAGTGAGCAAATAAAAACTAAACTGGAAACCCCCTAGATGCCAACTCTGCCTGCAGTAAAATACCAGAAGAGAGCAACACATTTCTGCAAAATACAAAGATCTCAGATGCATGGTTCCCAAAACTAAGAGAAATGTCCACAAAAGACTTGCAACCAGAGAAGCAGAAAGAAGAAACAGCAAATGTGTTATACCCTGCCACTGTCTCAGAAACATAATCTGACTGGGGCAATACAGATCAGCATCAAAACCCAGAACTGTCCTGCTTATTTCTCTTCTCCACCTTGAAGACAGTACCGTGGTCGCCAAGTTAGTCCAATAAACAGGAATTTGCCTATAACTTATTTGTTGACCCCTGCTTTGCATTTTGTAAATTCTTATCTGTACCACTTCTACTTTGGCATAGGGCCATATTTAAGATTCTGGCACCTATAGGACAGCAGATCTTAGAAGGCAGGAGGCGTGGATCATCAGAAATCTCAAAATGACTGGTGAGGCCATAATGCCATAGTGGTACCTTTTGACACAGCACATAGTCCTAAAGTAAGCAGGTGGTGGCTCCTTTTTGGCCTGGGTACTTGATGCCTTCAAAATTTGGTAGTGGTCTATACCTAAATCTAGGTCTGCTTTTTCAATAGGTGAATATAAACCCAGACATGGGGGGAGATGCACACTGTTAATGTAATAGGATTCTCATACATCCTTTAGATACTACCACAGCAACTAACAGGAGATCCGGTTTCAGGCTCTGAAAACAATATCCCTTACCGACTCCCGCTGAGCCCTGGATGTAGAAAAGCATGTAACCTGGGGGGCGGAGCCTGATGTCCAGCGGGATGGTCGCATAACGCTGAGGCTCCCGAGAGGCCTACTCAGAATCCTGAATTAACACCGTACATACTTGGAACTTCTACTCTGATCTTGCCGGGGCACATTGGTGAGATGACGGGGACCAAACCCACGCGCCTGGAATTTGGATCTCCAGCGGCTTCTCACGGCAAACGTTCCAAAACTGAACCTCCGTCCCCGCAGAAGGGGCAGGCCCTGTGCGAGGGCCCCGAAATGCAGCAGAAAATCCTCGCAGAGATTAGAGGGGTCAAAAACCTCGAGCAGTCAAACGGTGAAGCACTCCGAGCGCTGCGGGAAGATTTTGGTGTGCTGCAAAGCAAGCTAGAAGGGCTTTCTTCGCGTCAGGACAAAATGGAGAGCATATTGGACTCCCATGCGGCCCGGTTGTCCAAACTCGACAAAGTTGAACGTCAGGTGCAGGCCTTGCAGAAAGAAGTGGAAGATGGCAATAATAGAGCGCGCCGCAACAACATACGACTCGTGGGCATACCGGAGGGAGCGGAATCGGGAGACATGAAAGAGTTTTTATGCAAAATCCTCCCTTCCCTGCTCCAAATCACCTTTACCAAAGATTTGGAGATCGATCGCGCTCATCGTGTACCCACAAGCATAACGCTCAACAGGAAGACCCCGCGGCCTATCATTTTTCGACTTTTGAGATATCAGCACGTGGAGCACATTCTAAGTGCCTCTCGGGCAAAGGGCCATATGGAGTTTGAGAGCCACAAGATCTCCTTCTATCCCGACTTGGCTAAACCCACGGTCGACCGCCGAAAGCGCTTTCTGGAATTACGGCCGAGGCTTCAACTACTACAAGCACGCTATGGCCTGATGTACCCGGCCAAGCTCCGAGTCACGCTTCACAATCAGACAAGAACATTTGAGGACCCTGATCTACTAGCGGAGTTTTTGGATTCCAAAGAAGCCGACTTGATGCGCTGACTTCCAGAATATTCCTGCAAGTATTCTCATATCCGCTGTACCTGCCATATTGGATCTGCCGCAGCCCAGCAAAGAGTCTGGCGAGGGCAGTTTGTTGCCTTACTTTTGATGATATCTGCGACCCGACTCCATCTACCCACAGTAGCCTCGATGAGTATCAGAGACAGTGTTAATTATGGACTCTGGTGTTTCTTTTCTTTTTTTCATGTCTTTCTATTTCCTCTCTAGGGCCTCCTCCCGCAGACATATGGTCGCCATATTCTTTGGGGGTTTTGCTTCTTCTCTAAGATACTTTGGTACATACTTTTCAATATGGGGTGTATTAGCCAGAATACTCGGTGATTATGTCATTGTTGCACAGATTCTGATTATGTTGTATGTTTTCAAGCGCCCTTACCTAAAATGTCTATTACCGATTGATGGCACCATGTAAGATTTTCTCATTGAACGTAAAAGGAATCAATAATCCGATAAAACGGAAGAAAATCCTAAGCTACCTAAGTCAGGAAGCTGCGGATCTGATTTTTCTCCAAGAAACGCATTTAAATTCGAAGGAAACTCTTAAACTCAATATTAAACCTTACATGGTGGCCGCCTATTCCCCAGCCGTTTCTAAGAAATGTGGGGTTGCCATACTGGTTAGGAAATCTTTGCATGCTACTATTATTGCGACTAGCTCAGATACAGATGGTAGATGGTCCAGAGTTCACCTCAAGATAGGTAGCCTTGAAGTTACATGTATATGCCTTTACGCTCCTAATGTGGATGACCCTGCCTTTTTTGCTACCATTGCTCAGGTTGCGCAGGCTTCTGCTAATACTTCATTGATAATTGGGGGGGATTTCAATCTAGTCCTTGATCCCCTGATTGACAAACAGCCGCCTAGGACAAGTGGTCCCCCCAGGAGTCACACCACGCTTACCTCCCTGATCAAAGATCTTGCTTTAGTTGATATATGGAGGTTACTACACCCCAATGAGCTTGACTTCACCTTCTTCTCTTCCCCTCATAAATCCCAGTCTCGCATAGACTTCTTTCTAATATCAAAACTGTTAGTTCCTCAGGTGGACACTGCAAAGATTCACTCCCAACATATTTCAGATCATGCTGCCATTTCCTTTCAATTACACACTACTGCACCCCAAGGGAATTCGGGGGCCTGGTTCTTTGATAGAGCCCTGTTAACTCAGCCAGAGTTCCAGTTAGAAATTCGAGCAGCCATAAAGGATTACTTCCATTTTAATCTACCCCAGGATACTGCGAATTGGGCTTGGTGGGAGGGCTTCAAAGCGGCCATTCGAGCAACGATCACTAGCTATCAAATCCGCCTGCGGAAACAACGCAAACAGCAGCTACTCATACTAGACCAACAAATAAAAGCAGGCGAACGAGTTCTAACTTCACGTACTGATCCATGTGTATTAATTCGATTACAGCATCTCCGTTTTCAATATAATTCAATCCTCTCAACTGCAGCTTCTAAGAGTATTGAGCTTCAGCGAGGGACATATTATCGTGAAAATAACCGAGCCGGTCGACTCTTAGCCAACGCCTTGAAAGGTCAAAAAGAAGCCAAACGCGTAGCGGCCCTTCGAGCTCCACAGGGAGGGGGCATAGTGACCACAGACTCCGACATTGTAGAGCTCTTTCGGGATTTCTATACCCGCCTATATCAATCTGAATGTGAGTTCTCGTCAGAGACATTCGAGCGATTGCTTTCTGGCATTCAGCGGCCGACCCTCTCTGAAGATGATAGGGATGCGATGGATGAACCCTTCTCTACTTCAGAGATCCAATCTGCCCTAAAACGAACAGCCTCGGGCCGTGCCGCAGGGCCCGATGGTCTCCCGACCGAATTCTACAGAACGTTCAGTGCAGATTTAGTTCCCTATTTAAAACTCTATTTTACTGCCCTTGCGGTAGATACATCCTCTTTGGGATCCTTTTCTGCAGCTAATGTGGTAGTATTTGAGAAAGAAGGCAGAGACCCGCTACTAACCGCCAACTACCGTCCAATCTCCCTACTTAATGCCGATTATAAGATCTTCGCAACGATCTTGGCCACCCGGCTATCTGACAGGATGGCCACCCTAATTCACCCCGACCAATGCGGTTTTATACCCGGCAGATCAACTGCTGACAATGCTCGGACCTTGTGCCATGTGCTATCCAGTGCTGCCAATCTAGATCATCCATGGGTGGGTCTTTCCCTGGATGCCGAAAAAGCCTTTGATCGTCTAGAATGGCCCTTCTTATTCGCAGTTCTCCGATGGTATGGCTTTGGGGAGGGCTTCCTCCGATATCTCCAAGTCATGTATACTCAACCCATCGCCAGTATTTGTGTAAATGCCATCAAGTCTCAGCCATTTAATCTCCAAAGAGGCACGCGTCAAGGTTGCCCCCTATCACCAATGCTCTTTGATCTAGCTCTTGAACCCCTAGCCCTCCTTATTAGACAGTCCGCACGTATTCGAGGTGTCCCCTTCAGTCATAGGGAGATTAAACTCTCTGCATATGCAGATGATCTTATGCTTTTCGTATCCCTCGACTCGGTTCCAGCTGTCTTGGATCTGATTGACGGATACTCACAATTATCGGGCTATAAAATTAACTGGACCAAATCTGTAGCATTCCCACTGAACCGCTGGGTACATGAGGCTGACATGCAGGCCTTTCCCTTCCTTTGGCAATCCCGCATGGTGAAGTACCTCGGGGTCCATTACTGTTCTCCTTTAGAAGACACTATCAGTTTTAATGCCAAAGAGGTAGTCTCCAAAGTCCGTGAGCTCACAAATCGTTGGTCTCCCTTATCTCTTACATGGTGGGGCCGCTTAGAAACTGTGAAAATGATGATAGTCCCCAAAGTGAACTACATATTAGAAATGCTGCCATGCTTACTCCCGTTACATACTTATAAAGATATTGAGGGCCTTCTCATCCGTTATCTCTGGCAGGGCAAGCCACCAAGGATAGCTAAACAAAAACTACAATCTGCAAAGGAAAGAGGGGGTACCAGATTTCCTGATTTTCTTAGATATCATCAAGCCTTCCTACTTAAGCAAGGTGCCCGATGGCTAGATGCCTCCACAGACAGCAGACCAGTTTGGCTTGACATAGAAGAGGAGCTTAGTAGCCCAATTCCGTTGACCCATCTCCCCGGTATGTCCTATCAGGTAGACACCCGTCATCCACCAATGATTGTCGATACTCTTGCGGCCTTTAACACTCTCATTTTATCACTGGGCCCGAACGCATGTCCTCAGGACGGACTCCCGCTATGGAATAACCCCAGAATTCAAGTCCTAAATAGAACGATAGCATGGAAACCCTGGTACTCAAGGGGGATCTGGACACCCCAACAGCTTTTCTCTGCAGCTCGTTGGAAAACCTTTTCTGATTTACAAAAGGAATTTGCGTTACCAGCGAAACACTACTTTCAATTGATGCAGCTTCAACACTGCCTCAAAAGTGCTCGAATCATGCCGCCCTCTGCCTCTACTGAGGACGGGCTATTAGAGATAGTTCACTCTATTAGTGGTACACATGGGGTAGCCTCTAACTTTTATAAAATATTATGTCAGGGTACAGACACGGCCACTTTTAGAGCCCAACAAGCCTGGGAGCGCGAACTGCAAACCACTTTAACCCCTGTGCAATGGAGCGTTTTCTGGAGCAAAGTAGTGCGGGTTTCCCGGTCTGCCTCTGTTACCCAAACTCTCTTCTTTTTGCACACAGATGCTTTTATACCCCAGAAAAAATAGCCAAATGGAACACAAATGCTAGGGACCAGTGTTGGTCTTGCCATACTGCTGTGGGAACCTTCGCTCATGTTATTTATGAATGTCCTCAACTACAGGTTTATTGGGGGCGGGTCTGGGGTTGTATTCAATTTATCTTACACCTTCACGAACCTCTCTCTTGGAAGATCGTGGGACTCCGCTCTGTAGCGGAGGTCCCCTCTCTTCCTAAGAAGGGTCGCTTTCTCCTTGATTTCATGCTGGGTATAGCCATATGCTTAATCACGAGGAATTGGAAGGATAGCTCTCGACTTACTGTCAATGAATGGTGGAACCTCGTCTGCTTATATAGTAAATATGAGCAGATACCTCGGAGAGCTATTCCCCATGCCCAAACTCACTCTCGCCTGTCTAAATGGCAGATGCTTAATGATTATGTACAATCTGCTCATTGTTCCAACATGCCTGTATAATGTGCACTCATCATGTTTCAGATCACCGTTAGGTTTTGTAACACAATAATGTAAGTACACGCCCGCTTCGGGTATGATTAGTTTTCTAGAGAAGAAGCAGGGGGGAGGGGGGTGGCAGGGGTTTACTTTGGTGTATGTATTACACTTTATGTATCTGTCTTTTAGCTGTATGTCTTCCTTTTCCTTTGTTGTTATAAAACGAAAATAAAGAATTTAAAAAAAAAAAAGAAAAGCATGTAACCTTACATTAAAAAATTACTCAACTATCATCTCCAGATACAACCTGATAAAGTTGCAACACACAAATCTAATATGTCATGGCCTCGACACAAATTACAGATAAATTATCTGCCTCGGGAGGCCAAGAGGATGGGATTCATATTTATTATATTGCAAATTGCAGATATTATATCAAATGTCTAATAAAGATAAAGATTATGCCCAACACCGTGCAGCTTCCCTCCCAGAACTGGAAAACTCAAGAGGAAAACACTGCCAGCCCAATAAAGGCACCGCACAGAAGAGCAGGTGAAATCTAGAGTCCTGAGCACTGACCAAAGAATATGAGATCTAGAACCCCCTCCTAAGAGGCACAGCCCTTTGTGACCCTGAGCTCAAGAACCTCCCCCCAACCCACAGCCCTTTGTGGTTTTAAGAGCTCTACAGCTCCCATAACCCTGCATGATCCTAAACTTAAGAACCTCCAACCAAACTGACAGCCCTCTGTGACCCTGAGTTCTAGAATCCCAACCCACACCATTGTATAATCCTGGACTCAACAACCCCATCATCGCGTGAGCCCGAGCAAGTTACTAATTCTCCCTACCACACTATCCCCAAAATAGCTGTAGATTACGACTACATAACGGCCGATTCAGAGTACCTCCTTTACCTCGGTGCTCCGCTTGCAGCTCCAGCTCCGTCTAACCTACTGCAAGGCTTCAAAGAGATTCAGTGGCTCTCGCATGCCCGAGCCGAAGAGCTGTACAGTGCAATGAACGGACGACCCTTCCACCTCCCAACCAAACACCTGCACGTGCACCTGCGCCTCCTTTGACTGACGCCAAATGGGACCCAGACAGAAGAACCTAGTCCCGCACCTCCTAGACACACCACCCACTCCCTGACCACGCCTACACTTTGACTTTGGCTCCTGTGTAGCAGGGAAGAAGGCGGGGAGAAAAAATTGCTTCTATTTTGTTTGGTTGGCAGACAGGTACCTACCTTCTGATTGGTCAGAAGGTAGCAATAGTTTATTGAAAACTGACATGACAGTTTGCCATCTTTCTTTTTCCGTTGTTAAAGCTGTGGTATGCTTGCTTACTCACTAACCCGCCTTAAAAGTTCAAACTTTTACATTATTTTTAATTAACTACTAGCCCCACGCCTCAAAGGTTTTTCTATTCTTCTGCTAATTCATACGATGCTGTCGCACTACACAGCCCTGTAAAATGCCCTCCCAGGTTTGTAGGATCAATTCCAATGTGTTTTGCTTTAATGATACATAGACCAAATGTATCCCGAGAAAGAAAGATGCCACCTGCTACTCAAATTTGCAGGCTTTTCCTGGGGGAGAGGAAAGGGATATCGGGGCAATTCCCCCCCCCCCCATGTGCTCTGCGCTGCCCCGTAAACAGCTGCATAGCTCAATCTTGCTGCGGTATTTCGCCTTACCCCCCTACCCACCCCCTAACCATTTCCTCAGGAGGCATACGAGATCGCTTACCTGCTGCTGTAGCGGCAGAGCGCAAACAATCCAATAATACCAGGAGTCTGTTCAGAAGGTCCAAATCATTTATTGTGCACAAGACTCAAGCAGAATCACATTCAAAATGGCTGAGCAATGGTTTCTAGCAAAACAAAGCACAGTTACTTACCTGTAACAGGTGATCTCTGGGAACAGCAGGAATAGTCCTCACATATGGGTACGTCAGTACCGACGGAGCCTGCGCGGGAAAGCTCCCCAGCTTCCCAGAAGGAAAGCTTTTGGGGCTTCCCACAGCGCATGCGCGCTGCCTTCCCGCCTTCCTGACCAACTCTCCTCAGTTCGAGTTTATAGCTGAGACAATAGAGAGAGAGAGGAAAGGAAGAGAAAGAGATACAACTCCTAGGGGAGGTGGGTGGGCTGTGAGGACTATTCCTGCTGTTCCCAGAGATCACCTGTTACAGGTAAGTAACTGTGCTATCTCCAGGAACAAGCAGGAATGGTCCTCACATATGGGGACTCCCTAGCTGAGATGCCTGGGCGATCCCCTTCCAAGATTCTTCATCTTTCGATGGATCTCAGGCATCCATTAAGGGAAGGTGGGCAGGAGTTGTTTAAGAATGGAACAGGTGTTTGAGAACAGCCTGACCAAATAAGGTATCCCGGCGGGAGTCCTTATCCAAGCAGTAATGGGCTGTGAAGGTATGAACCGAGGCCCAGGTGGCTGCTCGACAGATCTGATCTATGGATACAGAGTGAAGATGAGCCATAGAGGTGGCCATGGCTCTCACATTGTGAGCTGTGACATGGCTCTCCAGAGAAATGTTTTTACTCTGGTAAGCAAAAGAGATACACTGAGCAATCCAATTGGAAAGTGTTCTCTTTGAGACTGGAAGTCCCAAATGAGAAGGATCGAAAGCAACAAAAAGTTGAGAAGACTTTCGATGTGGCTGAGTCCTGTGGAGGTAAAAGGCAAGGGCTCTTTTACAATCCAGGGTATGAAGGTTCCGCTCTGCACTGGATGCGTGAGGAGCAGGAAAAAAGACAGGTAGATATACCTCTTGATTGAGATGAAAAGGTGAAACCACCTTAGGCATAAAGTGTGGATTAGTCCTAAGGACTACCTTATCATGATGGAACCTTGTATAAGGTGGATTAGCCACTAAGGCTTGCAGTTCACTGATGCAGCGAGCTGAAGTGACTGCAATGAGGAAAATAACCTTCCAGGAAAGAAATTTCAAGGAGGTAGAAACTAAAGGTTCAAATGGTGGCTTCATGAGCTGACCAAGAACCAGATTTAAGTCCCATGCCACCGGAGGAGGCCTAATGGGAGGTTTGGTTAAGGTTAGGCCTCTCATGAATCTTGCAATAAGAGGATGAGAGGAAATAGGCTGTCCATTGAGAGGTTTGAGGGATGCTGCAATAGCACTCAAATGGACCCTTACTGAATTCGTTTTAAGGCCTGCATTGGAGAGATGCAGGATATATTCTAACAGGGAATTCAGAGGAAGAGCAAAAGGGTCAAGACCCTTTTGAGCACACCAAATGGAAAATCTTTTCCATTTAAAGGCATAAGAACGCCTAGTGGAAGGTTTCCTGGAGGCATGGAGGATATCCTTCACTTGTTGTGAGACATCTAAGTCTTGAAGGTCTAGGCCTTCAGCAACCATGCTCTGAGGTGGAGGGACTTGGGGTTTGGGTGCCACAAAGTCCCCTCCTCCTGAGACAGAAGGTCTGGAGCAGCTCCCAGGTCCAAGGAGGGGCCCTGGGAGAGATGTAGAAGTAGAGGGAACCACACTTGGCGTAGCCAGCGTGGAGCTATGAGGATCATAGATCCGTGATCCCTCTGCAATTTGAACAGAGTCTTAGGAATCAAAGGAATGGGTGGAAAGGCATAAAGGAGGCCCTGGCTCCAGTGAAGGAGGAAGGCATCCCTGGCCTGAACTCCCTGACACGGAATTCTGGAACAGAACCGGGGAAGTTTGGCATTCCACGGACTTGCAAAGAGGTCTATGTCCGGGGTTCCCCATTTCTGAAAGACTCTGAGTACCTGATCCTTGTGCAGGGACCACTCGTGTGGAAGCAGAACTCGGCTGAGTCTGTCTGCCCAAGAGTTTTGGATTCCTGGGAGATATACTGCCAGGAGATGGATCTGATGCTCTCTGGCGAAGGCCCACAATCTGAGAGCTTCGTTGCAAAGCGACAGAGAGCCAGTCCCTCCTTGTTTGTTTACGTAGAACATGGCTACTTGATTGTCGGTCTGAACAAGGACTGCCATGTTGCAAAGGAGGGTGTGAAAGACCTTGAGAGCAAGGAAAATTGCTCGAAGCTCCAGAAAGTTGATCGAAAGGCCGGACTCCTGTGGAGACCAAAGACCTTGAGTGGAGAGGTCTTGCAGATGAGCTCCCCATCCTGTTTGGGAGGCATCTGTGGTGAGAGTTGCCTGGGGTAGTAGCGGTTGGAAGGGGGACCCTAGCAACAGATTTTGAGTGGATGTCCACCACTGGAGAGACCAAAAGAGAGGTTTGGAGGTTGCTATTTGGTCTGAGAGAGCTCCTGATGCTTGAGTCCACTGGGTGGACAAAGTCCATTGAGCTGCTCTCATATGTAGGCGAGCATAAGGCACCACATGAACTGTGGATGCCATGTGGCCTAGCAACTGTAACATCTCTCTGGCAGTCAAGTGGCTTCTGGACTGAACTTGAGAGGCCAAATGCACCAGACGATGGCAACGAGCCTGAGGAAGATAGGCTCTTGCTGTGGTGGTATCTAGCCAGGCCCCTATGAACTCCAGAGACTGAGTAGGGGTGAGTTGAGACTTTGGCAGATTGACGACAAGTCCCAGATACTGCAGAAGGCGTCTGGTGATGTCCAGGGAGGTCTGAGCCTGGGACTGAGATGGAGCTCGGATGAGCCAGTCGTCCAGGTATGGGAAGACAAAAATTCCCTGCGTGCGTAGAAATGCAGCCACTACGGACATGCATTTCGTGAACACTCTTGGAGCAGAGGCTAGACCAAAGGGGAGTACTCTGTATTGGAAATGTTGTCCCTGGAACAGAAAACGAAGGTATTTTCTGTGGGATGGGTGGATGAGTATATGTGTATACGCATCCTTTAGGTCTAGAGAACAAAGCCAATCCTGACTCTGTAGGTAAGGAAGGAGGGCACCCAGAGAGAGCATTTTGAATTTCTCCTTGCATAGGAATTTGTTTAATTCTCTTAAATCTAGGATGGGTCTGTATCCCCCTGTTTTCTTTGGTATGAGAAAATAGGGGGAGTAGAACCCTGAGCCCTGCTGTAGAAGAGGAACTTGTTCTATTGCCCCTTAAGCAAGCAGGGTATTCACCTCCTGACCTAACAGGTTTAGGAGAGATGGAGGAGAAATGAAATGTCTCACCCTTGGATAGAGAGGAAGGCTGGAAAAATGCAGTTTGTAACCCTCTCTGATGATAGAGAGGGTCCACTGCTCTGATGTAATTTGCTCCCACCTGGGAGCAAAATGAGTTAGCCTTCCTGGAATGGTGGGAGGCTCTGGTTGTGGCAGAGCCAGAAAGGGTATGTTCTCTAGAAGTAAGTCAAAAACCCTGAGGGGGCTGGGACTGTTGAGATGTTGCAGCCCCTGTAGTTTTTGCTCTGGCCTGTTTAGCTTGCTGACGTTTAGGAGCAAAGCGAACTTGAGAAGATGATTGGCCAGTACTGTTACCAAATCTAGTCTTTTTAAAGAAAGTTTTCTTAAAAGACTTTTTCTTGGCAGGGGCAGAAGTGGACTTAGAGAGTCTGTCTAGAGCAGCATTCTCTGCATCCATTTGAGTGGCTTTGATTTGCCACTCTTTGCCAAAGAGATTTTCACCTGTACAAGGCAAATTGCCTAGGCCATCTTGAACCCAGGATTCCAGGTCGGAGGCCTGGAGCCAAGCAATTCGGCGAGCAGCTATAGCTATGCCAGATGCTCTGCTAGCACCCTCAAAGGAGTCAAAGGCAGCTCTGTTAGAGAACTTAGACACATCTTGGGTATGCTTTAGCAGAAGCAGGAATTGCTCTTGTCTATCCTCTGGGATAAAGGGAAGAAAATCTCTTATTTTAAGGGCAAGTTCTTTCAGAAATATGCCCATATAAAGGCTGTATGAGTTGATTCTGGCTATAAGCATACTAGCCTGAAAGACTTTCCTGCCAAAAGCATCCAGAGTTCTACATTCTCTTCCTGGAGGGGTAGAAGCGTGCCTTTTGGTACTCTTTATCTTTTTCATAGCAGATTTCACCACAATGGAATGGTGAGGGAGCTGTGTTTTTTGAAATCCAGGAGAAGGAGGGACCCGGTACATGGTGTCCAACCTACGAGAATGTGGAGATAGAGTAAGAGGAGACTCCCATAAATCCATCATGTGTTCCTGGAGAATATCATGAATGGGTAAGGTGACTGCCTCTTTGGGAACCTTAGAGTATCCTAAAATGT
This sequence comes from Ichthyophis bannanicus, assembly GCA_033557465.1. Taxonomy (NCBI): domain Eukaryota; kingdom Metazoa; phylum Chordata; class Amphibia; order Gymnophiona; family Ichthyophiidae; genus Ichthyophis; species Ichthyophis bannanicus. The sequence continues at coordinate 305,400,438 of CM066039.1, forward strand.
CTAATTTTTTTGCTCTAGGTTCCTTTTCAGAGGATACTGTGATAGAGAGTCCTTTGGCTACTTCAAGAATGAAATCCTGAAAGGACAAATCCTCTGGAGGAGACATTCTCCTTTTTGGGGAAGAGGGCTCCTCAGGAAGAATAAGGGATGCTTCATCAGAATCATCTGAGGTATCAGCCTCCTCAGAAGATTCAAAGTATCGCCTATTTGCTTCCAGAGACCGATACGCGTACCGACCGGTATCGACATCGGGCGTACCGGGTACCGGATCGGTATCGAGGAAGTCCCCGGAATCGGGAACCGGAACCGGCAATCTACAGGAAGTAGATGCCTTCGATACCGGTACCGGTCGTGGTACCGGAACCGGGGTCGGAACCGACGGTTGCGGTACCGAGGGCGTTGCAGCGCTAATGAAAGCCAGTATGGCCTGCTGCATGGTTTGTACCGTGGTACCTATAGACGCCACGACTGCCTGGATGTCGGTACCGGTTTTAGCCGGTACCCCAGAGCAGTAACAGGAGATCGGTCGAGGCCGTGCCATCGATGTCATCCTCTAACCCCTTAGTTATGGCTTTGGAGGCCGGAGCCTCCCGCCGGGGTTGTTTGGCTGGGGCAGGGTCCTCAGGGTCGATACCAAGGGCCTCTCGCTGCTTAGAGGGAGATTTGCCCTTTGAGGACCTGCCTGAAACCTGTTTGGTTACCTGAGATCCATCCGGAGAGGAAGACCTGGAGGATGCTGATGCTGGAGTATCAGAAAACAGCATGTGGTACTTGGCTGCTCGGTTCTGTAAGCCACGCTTAGACATTAGAGAGCAGGAAGAACAGTCTGAAATAGAATGGTCAGGTCCCAAACATTTAAGACACCATTCGTGTGTGTCTGTGATTGAAATAGTGCTGGAACACTTGGTGCATTTTTTAAAACCCAAGGCGGGCTTCTCCATGAGGGAGAATGGTGAAGGCCTGTAGGCCTCACCGGGAACACACCGAGTGAGGAAAAAAGCAATTAAAATAAATATATATATATATATTTTTTTTAGAATAAAGAATAAAAGACCGGTGGTACCGGTTCGGAATCGGGGAAGGCAGACATGCCGTCAAAGAAATAAGCTAAAATAAGAACTTCTTCAGCGGTGACAGGAACACGACCTGCTGGCTCCGCGGAAAAAGAAGAACTGAGGAGAGTTGGTCAGGAAGGCGGGAAGGCAGCGCGCATGCGCTGTGGGAAGCCCCAAAAGCTTTCCTTCTGGGAAGCTGGGGAGCTTTCCCGTGCAGGCTCCGTCGGTACCGACGTACCCATATGTGAGGACCATTCCTGCTTGTTCCTGGAGATCAACTTTTATACTTTTCTTCTCCATTCTAGACATAGGCAAACTTTCCATTGGTCCCGGTAACCTCCCTTGCCCCATCTATTGGTCCCGGTACTGTTATGTACCCATCCAATGAGGACATTCGTCTGGGCTCAGCACCTGTTTCCCCCCCTTACAGTCGTCATTACAATGGTCAGTTCTTAGACTCATGATACATCTCTCCTCCAAGGTCACTAGCTGGCTAGAATATGTGTGAAAGCAGGGCACTGTAACTTTTCTGTCAACACAGCTAATTAGTTCTATAGAAGCTTCTCACATCCTTATCAGTACCAATTAAAGCGGTTTTCTAGCTTTTCTAAGTTTCGATTCTGCTTAGCTATGCTGGGTTATGCTTAGTTAGGTTTCGATTCTATGGCAGCAGTGTTTGGGGGGTTTTTCATCTCTCGAGGCCTAACCACAAGCTTTAGTTACAGGTCAAGCTTCTCGGGCCTGTCCTGTTTAATTCAAGCAGCATGGATCATAGGCCTTCGCCTACCACATTCCCCCCTTTGATTATTGTTACCCGCAAGTGAGAAAGGGTGAGAATCAAATCACATAATTATACTGGGGTCGGGTTACGACCAAGCGTACCAGGATTAGGATGCCATAAAGCTAAAATCTTAGTGGCAGTCTTTCGTTCTACTGTATTTTCTATCACACTGTTAATGGAACGCATACAACATGGAATTATACATGGCAACAGCAGGAATAAAGCTACAAATACCAATATTATCATAGCAAAAGTAGTAAGTCCTCCTAATCCGGAGAAGATAGATTCGAACCAATTAGGTATCTTAAGACCATGCCAAGTCTGTACTGGCACATAGGCTTGCTTACGCATGTTTTCAGCAATATCTTCAACTACCTGACCTTTGTCATCTATCTTCAGACAACAGTTAGTGAGATTCAACTTACCACATACTCCTCCTTCAGCTGCTAATAAGTAATCTAGGGCCAAGCGATTCTGATATATTGCAGTACGCATTTGCGTGCTCTGTCTAGCTAAAAGTGTGAGTGCTTGGCTAGTCTCGTTAGTGATAAGTTCGACCACTGCTTGCAAGCGTATGATGCGATTAATCATATATACAGGAGTTCGGTACCCCCAAGTGCCATCTTGCTCCCAAGTGGCAGGTCCATAGTAGGCAATAATTCTTTCGGGTGGCCAATCATCACCATCCCATTTTTCCCATTTGCCTATCTGTAAAGCTGCTCTCCTTTGTCTCTTAGCGTACACTGGGTAGCCTAATTGTTCTCCATGCTCTGTAGGTAACAAAAAGAAAGAGGGTCAGATGGTTCCTAAAACACATGCTCCTCCCCAGTGAATAGGGAGTCGAGCGTATGCTCAGGTTCCACAGATCCAATACAAACCAGGTGGGGCTTGCCAAGCATGAGGTTTGGCAAGGTTAGTCCATAGATCAGCAAGCTCAGGAAATTTTATCAATGGATTGGTGGGTTCAGGTTCATTAACTCCTGACCACCAGGACGTCTGTTTTGTGGTGTCGTAGAACTTTTGGCTAAGACAGACAAGCTGTCCCACTTTCAAATTGAACTGGGGGCCACTCCGAGCATAACACAGACGCCCAACTATGGGGTGTGCTAATACCCATTCACTGGTGGTCTTATGCAGCTCGGTGTGGTTATAAGCTACTGAGTAGTTTAATTCTTGGGCCTCCCAGGGCCATTGATCACCCATTCTTGTGCCTCCACAAAAGTAACAGTCTGAAATGTGGAGACTAGATACTACTGCTCCAGCTAATTCTAAGAACAGATTCTGAGAAGGATGAGGGATGTCAAACTTATTCACATGCATAGTTTCATAGAAGGTATTGTGTATATGGTACCTTGATGAACGATGGGCCTGGGTGTTTAGTCTAATATATACAATAGTTCCGGGATCTGACCCAGAGCCTGCAATGCGTAATCCAAATTTATACCCTTGTGTCCATGCACTGGGATTCATTATGTTCAGCTCTAATGGGTTACAGGCACCCTTCTTACATTTCTCTGGATGCTTCACGTATGGCTGATGTAAGGCAGCCATTCGATTATCTCTGGTATTCTCTATCATACCAGTTTTCCATGTAGCATAGAAAACACACTCCCACTTTGGGCAATAGTAATCTTCGACTGGCGCTATACTATACTCATTTGATAAAACTCGTTTCCCTGTACATATCCCCCATCCGGTGGTTCCCTCTGGACACATATACTTGTGATCATGATAATATGCCTTTTCCCAATTAGCACAGTTAGAACGACTATCCCTATTTATAGCATCACAAGCATCAAAATATAAAACAGCATTTTTGGTAGGATCAGTAAGTGGAGGGGTGGCATTAAGTAAAGCTCCATCTGCATCATTCCATCGTATTTCTAGAGTATAATAGGATGGGTTTTGATGCGGGTTAAAACAAACTTTGGTATTGCCCTTAGTGCAAATGTTCAGTTCGGTGGTGTTGTATATACACCGACTCACTATACCAGTACAGGTATAGTAAGAATGATAAAGTAAAGTCTGAGTCACTTTCATTCCAGTTCGAGTAGAAGTGATACAAGCAGTGCATGGGGGTAAGGCAAAAGTGAGTTCAAAGCACCCCAGACAGGCAACCAGAGTTAAATAGAGACAAAGATGCATGTTGATTGTAGTCCTTCTGAATCTCTGCTGGAAAATCTTGACCTCGCCGCCCTTGGTTCGATGCTGACCCGTCTACTAATGAAGCAATTCAACGGGTGCCAATGTTGATTGAAGATCCTCAAGCTTCTGCCGTACGTAGACCTACCAGCGTTGTGGCAGGAGTAGGGCTGTAGATTCTAAAGTATCATGGTCCTCCGAAAATGTCTTAAGTTTAACAATTGTAGAATGAGTCACGAGCACATACATGGGGTCTTTGAAGAAACAAGTTTCTCTGTATTGGAAACAGCAATCCTCTTCGAAAGACTTGTCTACTGTAGGACAATGTAGTCTTTGGATGGCCCAGAGAAATTCTAGGCCGCTGGTTGCCGCCTCAGAGTGAGTCGCAAAGGAATATCAGGATGCTGCACTGCAGTCCACTGATTTGGGTCTGGAACTGCTGCTGGCTTGACTCTGCTGTGATGGATCCAGGATTTGACTTCTGCTACCTTCACAGCTGTTGGTGTGGACAGGATGACGGTGTACGGTCCCTTCCAATGGGGTACCAACGGTGTCTTCTTCCAATCTTTGATCCACACCGAGGTACCAGGCTTGTAGGGATGCAGGGGTTCCGTCAAGTTGATAGGTAACTGGTCCTGTATCCAAGCGTGAAGAGTCTGCAGAACAGAACTAAGAGCTAGGAGTTCTTGTCTGGTTATTTCTGAACCAATCTGTGGCAAGCTGCCCTTAACTCCCTGCACTATTGGTGGGGGTTTACCATACATGACTTCAAAGGGAGAAAACCCTGATGATTTTACAGGGGCTGAGCGTATCCTAAGTAAGGCTATTGGGAGAACCTGGGGCCACTTCAGGTGATTCTCCTGACATAGCTTAGACAGCTGGGATTTCAAAGTACGGTTCATTCGCTCAACTTTCCCTGAATTTTGAGGTCTGTATGCAGTGTGTAACTTCCATTGTATCTGTAGGGCACTGGCTAACTGTTGGGTAATCTGAGATACAAATGAGGGCCCATTGTCTGACCCTATTACTGCAGGGATTCCAAATCTGGGGATAATTTCCCTTAGTAAGACCTTTGTGACTTCTCTGGCTTTTTCATTCCTGGTGGGGAAAGCTTCCACCCTCCCAGAGAAGGTGCAAACTAAAACTAACAGGTAACGATATCCACTGGCTTTTGGCATTTCAGTGAAGTCTACTTGTAGGTTGTGCATAGGAGTTACACCACCTGACTGAACTCGGGGTGGTGGTGTGGGACCTTGCTTGGCATTATTCTTGGCACAAGTTAAGCACTGGCAAGCTACTGAGGCTGACAGAGCTCCCAATAATGCGATGCAGAAATGTGGTCTGAGTGCTTTTTCCATCGCGGTTCTTTCCATAATGTGTAGCTTGATGAAAAGCCTTTACAAAGGCTGGTCCCAGTGATTCCGGGATTACGATTCATCCTGGAGGTTGGCTGCCATCTGCTGGTGGCAGCTCAATCCATCCATCTTTCAGTACCCCTCCTTCCATAGTGCAATAATAGTCCAGTTCTTTTGTGGTATATCGTGGTGTCCACAGGTTGAGGGGTACAGGAAACAATACTGCTTGTATTGGTGTAGCTTGTGATGAAATTTGTCCTGTCATGGCTGCTCTGCGTGCTGAGGCATCAGCGAATCTGTTTCCTTGGGCAACTTCTCCTTTCCATGCTTGATGTCCTCGGCAGTGCATGACAGCAACTCGTGTAGGTGCCCATACCGCATCTAGCAACATTAATATCTCCGGGCCGTACTTAATTGATTTGCCTCCGGAGGTAATGAGTCCTCGTTCTTTATATAGAGCTCCATGAGCATGTAGAGTAGTGAAAGCATATTTTGAATCTGTATATACATTCAACTGTAGTCCAGCACCTAACACTAGTGCTCTCGTGAGTGCTATCAATTCTGCTTTTTGTGCTGATGTCCCTGATGCGAGAGCTGATGATTCAATGACCTTCTCTCCGGTCACTACTGCATATCCAGCGCAGCGTCGTCCATTGATGATAAGGCTGCTTCCATCCACGAAGTAAGTCTGGTCGGGGTTTTCTAAAGGCACATCAGTTAGATCAGGTCGACTTGAGAACACAGTGTCCATGACTTCTATGCAGTCATGTTCTGGTGGGTCTTTGCTGATTGGTATCAATGTGGCGGGGTTGAGAGCATGGCTCACTTCCAGTTGTATTCGAGGATTCTCGCATAACATGCTCTGATATTTTAGCATTTGAGAATTGGTGAACCAATGATTTCCTTTCTGTTCTACAAGGGCAAGTACTGCATGTGGTACTGTAACTCACAAGTTCTGTCCTAAGGTGAGTTTATCTGCTTCACTCACCAACAATGCTGTGGCTGCAACTGCTCTCAGACATGGGGGCCATCCCTTGGCTACAGTGTCCAATTGTTTTGATAGATATGCTACAGGTCGCTCCCAATGTCCCAGTGTCTGAGTCAACATTTCTAGAGCGTTTCCTTGCATTTCATGTACGAATAGATGAAAAGGCTTCTGGACATCTGGTAGTCCTAGTGCTGGTGACGACATTAGTGCTTCCTTTAGAGTTTTGAAAGCTTCATCTTGATCAGGTCCCCACTCTAGTGGTGACTTCTCTTCTCCTTTGGTGGCTTCATGTAGTGGTTTAGCAACCTGAGCAAAGTTGGGTATCCAAATTCGGCAGTATCCTGCTGCTCCCAGGAAAGCTCGAACTTGCTTTCTGGTGGTTGGGGTTTGGATACTACACACGGCTTCTTTTCTTTCTGGACCTAATTGCCGACTCCCTTTGGTCAGTCGGAAACCCAAGTACTTTACTTCTGTTTGGCATAGCTGTGCTTTTGCTCTGGAAACTTTGTATCCAGCTTCATCTAATAGTTGTAAAAGATCATTTGTGGCTTGCACACATTCACCTTCCGATGTGGCAGCTACCAATAGGTCATCCACATACTGAAGAAGCACTCTTCTCCCAGGGGTTACAGGATAGCTGGAAAGATCTTGATTCAATGCAGCACTAAAGATGGTGAGTGAGTTCTTAAATCCCTGAGGCAGTCGTGTCCAAGTAAGTTGGCCCCGTCTTCCTGTGACAGGGTCCTGCCATTCAAAGGCAAACAGTAATTGGCTAACTGGGGCTAATCGTATGCAGAAGAAGGCATCTTTTAAATCCAGGACAGTGAAATGGGTAGCTTCAGCAGGTATCAATCCCAAGAGGGTATAGGGATTTGGCACAACTGGATGTATGGTTTCAGCTGCTTCATTTACTCTCCTTAGATCTTGCACTGGGCGGTAGTCACCTGTCCCAGGCTTCTTGACTGGTAGAAGAGGTGTATTCCAGGGTGATTGACATACTTTGAGGAGGCCATATTCCAGTAATCTCAACAGGTGGCGATGAATACCCTCAATTGCTGGTCTTGGAAGCGGGTATTGTTTAACATGTATTGGTTCTGCTCCCGGCTTAATAGTCACAATTACTGGGGCTATATGCTTAGCTAGACCTGGTGGATTGCCCTCTGCCCATACTCCAGGAGGGGCCGTAATGTCCTTTAGCAGACTAAAATTGGTATCAGGAACTGGCTTGGGGCTGTAATATCTCCATTCTTCTTCTCGGGGAACAGTAAATACCATTAACCCTGCAGGTTTTGAATTCACAGTCATCTGCATCTCTCCCTCCTCAGTGAAGGATATTTGGGCCTGTAGTTTAGCTAGCATATCTCGTCCTAGTAGTGGTACTGGACACTCAGGCATGTAAAGGAATTGGTGCGTTATTTGTTGCCCGCCTAGATCACATATGCGGTTCTGCAGGAACGGTTTAGTGGCTCTGGCACCAGTTGCTCCCATAATAGTGACTGTTCTTGTGGACAAAGGAGCAATTTGCTTATCTACTACAGAATGTTCTGCTCCAGTATCAACCATAAAGTCCATAAATTGGTCCCCTATCTTTAAGCAGACCATAGGCTCCTGGGGACCTAAAGCAAACTCGGAGCCCGGTCTGTCCTATTCTACTTCATCTAAATCATAGGCCGTTGTAGTTGCAACTGCTTCTAAGGCCTCCTCTCTTTCCCGTTGGAAATGTACTCGATTTGTCCCTCTGCGATTCTGTGGACGGCCTCTCTCTCTCTCTCTCCGAGGGGCACTCCCTCCTTCTTCCTGAGAGGCGTCTTCGAGTTGCGGGCATGCGTTCCTCCAATGTCCTTCCTTACAATAAGCGCATTGATTTACGCCCAATGCGGGCCGGGCATCTCCTCGGCCCCTCCCCCTTCCTCTGCTCCTTCGATTAGGGACACCTCCCCTTCTCTGTTCAACTATAGCGGCAGCCAAAAGGTCGGCTTTCCTCTTCATTTTACGATCACTTTTTTCTGCTTTTCATTATCACGATTCACGTACACTTTCTGAGCGACGTCCATGAGCTGTGCTGTATTCATGCCCGCAAACCCCTCTAATTTCTGTAGTTTACGTCTAATGTCTGGTTGGGACTGACTGACAAAAGCTGCGTTTACCATACACAGACTCTCTGGCGCAGCTGGGTCGTAGGGAGTGTACATTCTGTATGCTTCAACTAGTCTCTCATAGAATACTGCTGGGCTTTCATCTACGCCCTGGATGACTTCGGCTGTTTTGGAAAGGTTCATGGCTTTCTGACCCCCCTTTCGCAGACCTTGCAAGAGGCCTTGGCGAAACCGGGCTAGGGTTCTTGATCCTACATCGGTGTTTGGATCCCACCGAGGATCTTCATTGGGAAATTCTCTCGATGCTGCTTGGCGGTTATCTATTCCTTCTTCTCCTCCTCCCTGGGGATTTTCTGTTAGCCAATTAACAGCTGCTTGCCTGATTCGCGTCTGCTCCTCAGTGGTAAATAAAGTAGTCAGGAGTTGACGACAATCTGTCCAAGTGGGCTGGTGGGTTTGTATAATTGTATTCATCAACTCCGTTAATTCTTGGGGCTTATCAGTATAGGAGGCATAATGCATTTTCCAATTCAATAAATCAGTAGTGGAGAAGGGCACATAAACTAAACTGGTAGGTCCCGCTACTATTTGGTTATTCTCGTGCCTTACGGGCACTCCTGGGACCTCTCGTAGTGGCATCACTTTCTTAATAGTGGCTCTCTTCCTCAAGTTATGCTTAATCGGTGAACTCCCGCTCGCAGCGGACGAGCTTGTACTGACAGTCGATTTTGGGCTGTCAGCCTCATACTGGGAAGACGTCTCGTCTTCTTCTGGCTCTGACTCGAGATTTTCCTTGGTCTCAGGCTGATCAATTTCTTCAGGGGGCGAATCATCTGGCTGAACTACCGGCGGGTCAGGGGGTGGAACTTGCCGGTCCCGGGGGCCTGCCGCGGGACACGGTGGTACTCTCACTGGGCGCTGAGCATGGGGCTGTCTAGTTACTACTTCCGGGGACTCGGGATCAACGTATACAGGCTTTTTAGCTATCCCTGTCCTCTGTGTCTGTTCTGTCCGCGCTACCATTATTCTGCACTGTTCTTCATAAGAGCGCTGGGCCCAAGGGGGCGGATTTTCACAAATGCTTAACCAGGAATCTATATAGGGAAACTGGTCCGGGTGCGCTACTCGCACTTTCTGATGGACTGATTTTATAATTCCTATGGCAAATGTTCCATCTCGGGGCCACCTGGGATCTAGTACTGGCCACTCCCTAGTACACAAAACTTGCAATCGGGTCACAGTCATTTTTACCCCATAGTCTCCTGAATATCCTTTATTAAAGTACTTGATCATACATTCTAATGGAGTGTGTACAGTAGACCCCGCCCCTCCCATATCGATGTGTGTGCACAACAACAAACAGAAGGGAAAAGGAGGGCGGACCGTGGGTAAGGGGTCCTCACGGCCCTAGAAACATTCAGGGGAAACACAAAACAAGAAAAGACGATGGCTGCTTCCTCCTTTTTACGACCTGGACGCGGTCGCCCGGCCAGGAACTGCGTTACTCAGGAGTCCGCGTTCACTTGGTCTATGTTATTAGACCTCTCAACCGCACTTCATTCACACAATCATGCTAGCAACGTATCCCAAAAAGCCCAATCCTGTCTCTTCTGACTAGGCTATACCAAATTCCAAGAAGACGGTAGGTTCACCTCGCGCATACACTATTCACGGTTAGTTGGACCGCCTTGAGAGGTGATCAAGCTCTCTTACCAAGATTCACATGTGTACAAGTTCCAAGTTCACAAGTTCCAAGCTGCAGTACTGACTAAGCTGTCTAGACATGCCCAAAACTATACTCACCGGATCCGGTCCCTGTTCCCGAGCAAGCGCATGAGTTGGACCTTGGACTCCCCTCATGGGTTCGAGGTGTTGGCTCCATCCGGGTCCGACACCCGCCGAGGCCTGGCACAGCTCCCTCCAATACAACAGGACCGGCGGCGCCCGGGAGCCGAGCCCACATCGGGAGGGCACAAGCCCAGCAGGACCAAACCTATAGAGGCGGAAAGTCATGGTATATTAGCCTGTATACCCTCTACTAACCACACGTTCCCGGCCAATGCACCAAGAATATGTAGTGGCAGAGCGCAAACAATCCAATAATACCAGGAGTCTGTTCAGAAGGTCCAAATCATTTATTGTGCACAAGACTCAAGCAGAATCACATTCAAAATGGCTGAGCAATTGTTTCTAGCAAAACAACTTTTATACTTTTCTTCTCCATTCTAGACATAGGCAAACTTTCCATTGGTCCCGGTAACCTCCCTTGCCCCATCTATTGGTCCCGGTACTGTTACGTACCCATTCAATGAGGACATTCGTCTGGGCTCAGCACCTGTTTCCCCCCCTTACAGTCCTCATTACAATGGTCAGTTCTTAGACTCTTGATACATCTCTCCTCCAAGGTCACTAGCTGGCTAGAATATGTGTGAAAGCAGGGCACTGTAACTTTTCTGTCAACACAGCTAATTAGTTCTATAGAAGCTTCTCACATCCTTATCAGTACCAATTAAAGCGGTTTTCTAGCTTTTCTAAGTTTCGATTCTGCTTAGCTATGCTGGGTTATGCTTAGTTAGGTTTCGATTCTATGGCAGCAGTGTTTTGGGGGGTTTTCATCTCTCGAGGCCTAACCACAGGCTTTAGTTACAGGTCAAGCTTCTCGGGCCTGTCCTGTTTAATTCAAGCAGCATGGATCATAGGCCTTCGCCTACCACACTGCTGCTGACTCTGCCATCTTCATGACATGGGAAAATGATGGGGAAGAGATGATGAGAGGCTATTAGTCCGTCTCCTTCACCTCCCCCCTCAACCTACTATTCTCCGTCTTCTATCCCTACTCTACTGGTGCTTTTTCAGATTCATGAACTATTATTGAAATGTCAGAATGCGTGCATATGTTGCCAATCTGCACTAAACCAAGAAAACCCAGTAGCTGGGTCACCAGGAGTTAGCATTGACTCGATGGCACACATTGCATTTGCAAACCAGGAGAGCAAGCCAGGTGCATGGACACAGGGATCTACATTAGCAGCACCTGTATCCCAAGCACACAAAGGTACTTGTGCGCATGTACTGGATTGCTATCTGGCACATAGTAATATATTTTTGTTTATGTGCCAGATAGCAATCCAGAACATGCACACAACATTGTTCCAACACATTCCCCCTGCTGTTTTTTTTCAGCGGTCCCCTAGCAGAGCTAGAAAAATGTTGCAGGGGCTGTACGCTGAAGAAACAAGCATAAATTCTTCACCAGCACTGACCATGGATCTTGAGCTAACCTTTAACACCTCCTAAGACCTTGTGTTAAGTTCAGCCTTCTGCACATGTCACTTCATCTGCGCTGCATAGCTAATTGCTTCATTACCATCCAAAGTGTGCGGTGTACTGCAATTAATGCAGGCATCTGTACAGTGTTTGTCCTTGTGTTACATTCCTTCTTGCATTCTGAGTCCACACTAGCACAGAAATTTCTGTGTAAACTCTGCACAATGGCAGCACACCTTTCTGCATCGGACTGAAAATAAAACTGTTTCTCCTCTCCTATAAGTTCCTAAGGGCTGATAAAGAGAAATAAAAGAGATGCCTGTACTGTATACTTTCCAGTACTGGCCGAATTTAAGCCCTGTATTAAATATAATGCAGCTCTCACTCTGTACAGGGTGTGTTTTTTATAAATTTCTTGTCTGTATTTAAATGTTTGCATGTGTTTTTATTATTGATGTATTCTTATTCAGCACACCGAACAGTTTTAACCAGAAGTGCAGTTTATAAGTTTTACAAAACACATTAATGAATTAATAACTTATATTTATTTTGCCTGAGCAAAATCGTAGTAGAGAACAGATTGAAGGCAAACTTTCACAGTAGGGAGCCACTCATACAACAAAAAAGAAGGAGACCATGGACAGGAGAATTCTTTAATGGATAAAAGCCTGATTTGGCCAAGTTTCAGCTATGATAGTCTTCATCAGGGCACTGTTCCCTCTAAGCTGTGCGCGTGTGCGCGCGCACACACCTCGCCGAGTGAGCGCACATACTTTACAACAGAGCGCACAAAAATTACGGTTCTGATTCTGATAGAAAACAACACAGATGTCTTAAAATTTAAAAGTTGCTGTGCATTTACGGTTTTCACAAGTTCTACAATATTTTCTAGTGCAATCAAGGTGGTGTACATACTGTATTCTGACGTGTAGTCAAATTTTAAAGTATATAACTCCGAGTGTCGTTATGTGGCGCACAAAAATTTAACCTTCCTTCAAAAGCTGCACAGCTGATATTTTATGCACACACAGCCTACAGAAAATTAGAGGGAACATTGCATCAGGGGTCTACAAATATAGTATCAAAACATTAATTCTGTCAAGAACCTCTCAAGATATGGCGGGAAGAGAAAAATTAATCCAAGAAGTCGTCAAAGGTTAGTGCAAACTGTTGGAAAAACAGTACTTACAAAATCCGAAGAGCTTAAGGCTGACCTGGAGCAATCTGGAGTGGTGGTTTCAACCTGCACTTTATGCCACGCATTAAACAAAGAAGGACTTCAGCGGCGAAGGCCAAGGAGGACTCCAGTGCTCAAACACAGACAAAAAAAGGCACATCTGATCTTTGCCCAAACTCAGCTTGAGAAACCACAATTCTTCTGGGAAAATGTTCTGTGGACAGATGAAATCAAACAAGCTCTTTGGCAATGCAGACCTGTGATACATTTACTGTATAAGGGAAAAACACCCTTCCTACAGTTAAATATGGTGGAGGTTCCATAATGTTTTGGGGCTGTTTTGCTGCCTCAGGAAATGGAGGCCTGGAGCATATTAAAGGAATCATGAATTTGGAGGACTACCAAGATATTTTGGAGTGAAATGTGCTACCTAGTGTCAGAAAACTAGGTCTGGGTCGAAGGTGATGGACAATGACCCAAAACATACATCTAAAAGTACACAAGAATGGTTAAAAAGGAAAAAAAATGGACTGTTTTAAACTGGTCAACAATGTGTCCTGATCTCAATCCAGTTGAGAACCTTCGGAAACAGCTGAAATCTGCCATTGGCAAAATGAATCCTGAAAACATTCATGAGCTAGAACAAATCGCAGTTGAAGAGTGGGAGAAACTACCAGCAGACAGATGTTCAAAACTTATAGATGGCTGTAAAAAACGTTTAGAGGCTGTCATCACTGCCAAGGATGGTGCAACCAAATATTAGTTAAAGATGCCATTAATCATGTCCACGTCATATTTTTTTTCTCAGCATTTACTACCTCTAAGTTGCACTGATATCTTTTTTGTTGTTGTTGTAAACACCTTTGAACAGATTATTAAAATGTTATGATGATATACAGTTGGAATATTTCCAATTATGTCTCAAGATACTCATACACACCATACCTAAAATGCAAGGGTGCCAATAATGTTGACCACAACGTCTTCTGGTAATAAGGAGTTTTGTTTTTTAACCTTATATTTCTTATTGTAATGCTTTTTAGAGATATTTATTGTCCATCCAGATCATTGGCCAGACAAAATGTACCTGGTTAAATAAAGGTGGTGCTCAGGGTTGTTTAGGGCTACAGTTTCCATTTAGCTGGATATCAATGATAATCAACATTCCTCTTCTTCTTTCCGGACCAGTCCAGGAACCATAGGGTAGTCGACCTCCTCCAGCAGCTGAGGACTGAAATCTCAAAGTCTTGCTGACAGCCTATCCAGCTCCCTCTGGTGTCAGAGACTCAGTCTTTCAGTCCTCAGCAGCTAGATAGGACATGGCTGACAGGCTCCCTGAGAGGCGAAAAGGAATACTGTGTTAGTTGAGTGTAGGTGCAGGAAAGTGTTGTTTTTCACTGGTTGGCCCTAGCAGGGCTATTAAATCCAGAGCAGTGGGGATTTGACTTAAAAAAAACAAACAAACGGAAAACAAAGTGAACGGCACTAGAGGCAGAGCCTGTCTCATGTAGCTCCTTCAGTCATCCCCGGAGGAACAGGGAGGATCTGGGAGCCCCAGATTGCAGCCCTCTGCCCTCAGTGCCGGATCTGTCTCACCCGCGGGCAGCGGATGTGAGCGGAGTTTGGCGGATTGCAAACTGGTGCAGGTAGGACACCGGGGAGGCGTTAGGTCAGCGTCGCGGTGCTGTGCAGCCGTTGAGGAGCTGTGAGAAGGGTTGTCTTTTTCTTTATTTAAGCGCATGCTGCCCAGAGCGGCAGCGTGCACACAGTGCGGGAGTCAGCAGGGGCTCTCGGGGCCGGGTATTTGCCGAATTTGCTTTCGCAAGGGAAGTTGTGTAGAGAGGCTCTTCGGGGGTGTCATGGAGGCTAAGGTGGCGTCGGCTGATGTCTCGGAGCTGAATCTCAGCACGAAAGAGAAGGGGGGAACGGCGGCCATTTTTGCTGTGTCAGCAGTTTCTCCCGCGCTTAAGAGCAAAGCGGGGAAAAAGGAAAACGAAGTCTAAAAGGCCTTCTCCGGAGGTAAGGCAAGGGCTGTTACCTGAGTTGCAGGGCGGCATAGAATCAGTGTTCTCAGCGGATTTCATTCTGTCGTTACATAAAGCATACTGTTTAAAGTTAGAACAGACCCTGAACAAGCCTCCTTCATCAAGCGGGAGTAGCATGCCTCAGGGGGACGTCTCCGTGACAGATCCTGGAGAGGGTACCTCCAATAAGGCTCTGGGTACAGAAGCGGGCTTCGATGGCTTCGGGCCGCAACTCTGTGCGCCTCAGGGGACAGAAGAGGGTGAGAGTCTCTCGGAAAGTGTTTTGGATTCATGGGCACTTGGTGAGTTGGAAGAAGGAGAAATTGTGGGTGGCAAAGATCCTAATATTTTCAGGGGTTTTCGCAAGGAGGAGCTGGCTGCTCTTATTACCCAGTCCCTAGGGGCTCTAAACATTTCGCTTCCGAAGGTGCAGGAGGAACCACTAGAAGATCCTTTGCTCCAAGGGTTTAAGCCGGAACAGCGTTGTTTCCCAGTTCATAGAGTTATTAGGCAAATGATTGATTCTGAATGGGAGTGTCCCGAAACTTCCTTGAGGGGTAGCCGGGCGATTGGGCGGCTTTACCCTGTTCCTCAAGAGGACAAGGAGTTGCAGCGTATGCCTAAGGTAGATGCGCTGGTGGCAGCGGTGACGAAGAAGACTACGATTCTGGTGAGACTACGATTCTGGTGGAAGGGGGTGCGGCCCTGAAGGATATTCAAGACCGTAAACTAGAGGCACTGCTCAAGCAGGCGTTTGATTCAAGTGCGCTGTCCCTTCAGGCATCCATTTGTGGAGCATATGTCTCTCGAGCTTCTATTCGGTGGCTCCAGGGGGACTCGGGTTCTGACAAAGAAGAGGGTTCTTCCTCGGATGGAGCATGGTTAGAATCAGCTGCGGCATATCTAGTGGACGCTTTTTATGATCTGGTCAGGATTTCGGAAAAATCCATGGCTTCGGTGATTGCTGCTCGGAGGTTTCTTTGGCTGCGGAATTGGGCAGCAGACGCGTCCTCTAAGACTCGACTTAGTAAGCTCCCCTATAAGGGTAAGCTACTCTTTGGGGAGGCCGAAAAGATTTGGGGGATTCCAAGGGAGGCCGGCTCCCAGAAGATCGCCCTAAGGGTACTAGACCTCTGTAGTTAGCGAGAGGACAAGGTAGGGATGTTCGCAGGTTCCGAGGTCCTCGGTTTGCCCCTTATCAGAGAGGCCGTTTTGTTACGAGGGGGCAGTCCTTTCGAGGAGCGCGGGGATTCAGCAGGGGATATTTCGGTTCCCAGCAGAATGCCCCTAAGATGCCACAATGAAGGACAGCTGGCTCAGGCAGAGCCTCCGGTGGGGAGATGGTTACAGACGTTTCACTCCGTCTGGGCCGACATAACCACGGATCAATGGGTCCTGGAGATCATCCGCGAGGGATATGCGCTGGAGTTCACTCATCCGCTAGCGGACGCGTTTCTGAGCTCTCCTTGCGGATCTCAAGCGAAGAGGAGGACAGTAAGCGACACGCTTCAACGTTTGCTTCAGCTCCAAGCGGTGGTGCCGGTCCCTCAAGAGCAATACGGCTCAGGTCGATACTCGATTTATTTTGTGGTCCCCAAGAAGGAGGGTTCTTTTTGCCCCATTCTGGATCTCAAGCACTTAAACCATTGTTTGAGGGTGCCGCATTTCCGCATGGAGAAACTACGGTCCGTAATTCAAGCAGTAAAGCCGGGAGAGTTTCTGTCCTCCATAGATCTAACGGAGGCCTATCTGCACATTCCAATCAGGCCGGATCATCAAAGGTTCTTGAGGTCTGCCGTACCCATGGAACATTTTCAATTCCGGGCTTTGCCATTTGGTCTGGCTACGGCTCCACGCACTCTCACGAAGGTGGTAGTGGTGGTGGCAGTGGCGTTGCAGAAAGAAGGAATTCAGATGCATCCTTATCTGGACGATTGGTTAATTCAGGCAGGATCTCAGGAGGAGTCAGTCACTGCGAACGAGCGGGTGGTTCAGTTCCTGGAACAGCTCGGTTGGGTGATCAACCAATCCAAGAGTCGGTTGCATCCAGTGAGGCGGCTGACGTATCTTGGAGCCTTGTTTGATACCGAGAAAGGGGCGGTTTTTCTGCCCAAGGACAGGATACAAAAGCGGTGGAAGCAGGTGGCAGCCTTTTTGTGTCTACAGGCGCCTACGGCGTGGAGATATCTGCAACTGCTGGGGTCCATGGCGGCGGTTTTGGACTTGGTTCCATGGGCCAGAGCTCATATGCATCCGCTTCAGCAGGCCCTGCTATCCAGGTGGTCTCCACAGCATCAGTCTCTGACTCAGAGGCTTGTATACCCAGAGGAAGTGCGCATCAGTCTACAGTGGTGGTTGGACCCTCGGCATGTTCATGCAGGGGTTTCACTGGTAGAACCAGAGTGGTTGTTGGTTACCACGGACGCCAGCCTATCGGGCTGGGGAGCTCACTGTTTGTCGCAGGTAGCACAAGGAGTCTGGTCCGTGGAAGAGACCGGTTGGTCGATCAATCGCTTGGAGATGAGAGCAGTAAGCCTGGCACTGCAGCAGTTCGTCGATCTGGTCAAGGGGAGAGTGATTCATGTTTTCTCCGACAATGCGGTGATGGTCTCCTATATCAACAGACAAGGGGGCACGGGCTGTGAAACCTTGTTAGAGGAGAGTAAGAGATTGCTGCAGTGGGCGGAAGACCAACTGATGGCCATATCAGCGGCACATGTAGCAGGAAGAGACAACGTACAGGCCGGCTATCTCAGTCGGAATGTTTTAGATCCTGGGGAGTGGGAACTAAACGCAGCTGTGTTTCACGACATAACGATTCGCTGGGGGCAACCAGTCATGGACCTCATGGCTACCCTCGGGAATGCCAAAGCATCACGGTTCCACAGCAGATACAAAGTACACATGTTGGAAGGACTCGACGGTCTGATTCAGCCCTGGCCGGAGGGACAGCTGCTGTATGTGTTTCCCCCGTGGCCATTGATCGGCCAAGTGATACGGAGAATTGCGGGGCACATTGGGGAAGTGATTCTCATTGTCCCGGATTGGCCCAGGAGGCCTTGGTATGCATATCTGATATGACTACTCGTGGATCGTCCTTGGAGGCTTCCCAGTCGGATCAATCTGTTGAGTCAGAGATCGGTTCTAATGCCGCAGGTGGATCGGTTCTTGCTTACGGCTTAGCTATTGAGAGGGAGCGGCTCCGGTGTCTAGGGTACTCGCCGTCGGTGATTGCTACCTTGCTGAAATCCAAGAGAAGGTCGACGTCGCTAGCGTATGTCCACGTTTGGCGCATCTTTGAAGGCTGGTGTGGGGAACGTGACATTAGGCTGTTCTCTGTGTCATTGCCAATCATTTTGTCCTTTCTGCAAGGGGGTCTGGGTCTAGCTCTAAGTACTCTTAAGGTTCATCTGTCTGCTCTAGCTTGTTATAGAGGGAAAGTGTTGGTTAGCATCTTGTCAGCACACCCGGATGTGCAACACTTTCTTAGGGCAGCTAAGATTATACGACCTCCAGTAAGATCGGTGGTACCAGCTTGGGATTTGAATTTAGTTTTGGATGCTTTAACACAGGCTCCTTATGAGCTGGAATCTGCAGTGAGTCTAAGAGAACTTTCTTGGAAGACAGCGTTCCTAGTCGCTTTGTGTTCGGCTAGAAGAGTCTCGGATCTTCAAGCGCTCTCATGTAGGGCTCCCTACATTCAGTTTACGAAGGAGAAGGTAGTATTGTGGCCGGTGCCATCGTTTCTGCCCAAGGTGGTATCCAGTTTTCATCTGAATCAGACAGTTTTGCTTCCGACCTTTCGGCATATAGAGAGGAGTAATGGAGGGCATGCTCTTCAGAAGTTAGATTTGGGAAGAGTGCTCTGTAGATACCTCCGGAAGATGGAGTCCTTTCGGAGGTCGGACAGGTTGTTCGTGATCTTTGGAGGGCCTCGTAAGGGGGAGGCAGCTTCTAAAGTTTCCATTGCCCGATGGGTGAAGCGGGCGATCAGTGCAGCTTATGAGGCAAAGGGCAGGTTGCCTCCTCCAGGACTCAGAGCTCATTCCACTAGAGCACAAGCGATTTCTTGGGCGGAGTTCGCGTTGGTTCCTCCGGTGGATATCTGTCGCTTTATTCATTTGCTAGACACTATTGTTTGGATGTGCAGGCAAGAGAGGACGCAAAGGTTGGGGCCTCGGCCTTAACAGCAGCTATGGGTGCCACTCTGTCAACAATGAGCTGCCTGACTGAAGACCGAACACAGTTTAGGACAGGGGTCTCAAACTCAAATTGCTTTGAGGGCCAAATGAGGACTTGTAAAGTAACCCGGGGGCCGCACAAGACGTGGGCCTAATTTGCATAAAGGACCTAATTTGCATAAATATTTGCATAATGTTACCATAAACTAACTTTTAGTAAACATGCCTCTTAATGAGTGTATGGATAAAGAAAGACTAAAAGATTTCTACATTACTATAATCCAGTGCCAACCGCCAGGCACATTAGGAACTACTACAAACACTACCCATTTAGAACCCATAGCAAACCCACCGTATCGTAACAGCACTACCAGGACTCACAAAGCACCATACCCTACCTATCAAAAGGCAACACTGCAAATATTAAATCAATACATTTCAGGGAATAACAATACATGACCTACTGGGGAAAGAGAACAAGTGGCAATGTCAAATAGGAATTACATAAACAGAATACCTCAGCTCAGTTACACATGCAGAACATACACCATCACCAAACAAGGAATTACAATTTAGAAACAGGAAGACAATAATTAAACTGGGAACCCCAAAAGCCAAACTTGGAATGTACAACAACACTGTAGAAATAAAACTATAAATTAATTTCCTCTTGTATTAAATAAAGCACAGACGTTAATGATGCACATTTCCCAGAGCTGACATATTCCAGTTAATTCAAAATAAAGAGATATTTTTCTACCTTTTGTGCATTTTTTTTTTCAGTTGCAATTGTGCCAGCCGCTTTCTTCTGGTTTCTTGGTGTCTTCTGCTAACTCTCCATGGTCTGCTGTCCATTTGTCCTTTCTTCTCTCTTCTAGTTTTTTTTCCTTTCTCTCTCTACATCTGCTTTAACATACTAATCTTTTTCCTTTTGCTCTTTCCTCATTCCTATTTCATCCACTCAAATTTTATCCCTCCATCCTCAATCCACACTTACTCACCCAGTACCTGGCCAATTGTAGATTTTTCTTCCCTCCCACACAAAATATTTTTCCCCTCTCCATTTTACTCTCCCAGCCCTATCCCATTCTAATCCTCCCCCAACATCAGCTCCCTTGTAGTTTCAGCCCCACCCAGCATCCGCTCCCTTCTAGTCCCTGCATCATCAGCCCATTCCAGTCCTATTCTAGCCCCACCATCAGCCCATTTCCTGTCCTTGCTCCCCCAACTAAGCCCATTTCCAGTCCTAGCTCCCTCCCCTCACAGCCCATTTCCTTTCCAAGCCCCCTCCCCATCAGCCCATTTCCATTCCAAGCCCCCCTCCCCATCAGCCCATTTCCATTCCAAGTCCCCTTCCACTCAGCCCATTTCCATTCCAAAACCCCGTCCCCATCAGTTATTTGCAGTTCAAGCCCCCCCCCCTTCTACTCAGCCCATTTCCAGTCCTAGCAACCCCCCCAGTCCATTACCAGTTCTAGCCCCCCATAGCCCATTACCAGTAATTTATTTATTTATTATTTATTTATTTAAAGTCTCTTCTATACCGCGCTATTCAGCATCAGCGCGGTTTACAACAAACAGTGAACATACACATTTCCAATAGTACTTTGTGTTTACATATGAACAGGATAATCAACTTGGCTAACAGGGTAACTATGTACAACCACAAAATATACAATATATACAATTTGTAGGCTGATCATGTGTTTGTATGGTTTAATAATAAGCCCCCCAACAGCCCACTACCAGTCCTAATCCTTCCATCACCCCATTTTCATTCTTAGCCCCCCCATAACCCCATTTTCAGTCTTAGCCCCCCCAATCAGACCACCTCCAGTTCTAACCCCATCTGCCCATTTCCAGTCCTAGCCCCCCCATAGCCCATTACCATTCCTAAGCCCCCCAACAGCCCACTTCCAGTCCTAACCCTCCCATCACCCCATTTTCATTCTTAGCCCCCCCCATAACCCCATTTTCAGTCTTAGCCCCCCCCCAATCAGACCACCTCCAGTCCTAACCCCCATCTGCCCATTTCCAGTCCTAACGCCCCCCCCCCAATCAGGCCAAGTAAATAAAATAAAAACAAAACCCTGGCTTCTGCTGCTGCTGCCGCTGTGGTAGCAGCAGAATCAGCTGTCCCGCGGCCCCTTCTCCTCTGCCCAGAAGAGCCCCGAGCCTGCTCCTTTAGCGGTGGGCTTTTCAAGCCGCGAAGAGTGTATTTTCCTCTTGCGCGGCTTGACAAGTGAATAGGTTTAAGCCGCGCGAGAAGGAAATATTCTCTTCGCGGCTTGAAAAGCCCGCCGCTAAAGGAGCAGACTCGGGGCTCTTCCGGGCAGAGGAGAAGGGGCCGCGGGACAGCTGATTCTGCTGCTACCACGGCGGCAGCAGCAGAAGCCAGGGTTTTGTGTTTTTTTTTTCCTCCGTCGCGGGCCGCACAAAGTTCTCTTGCGGGCCGCGTGTTTGAGACCCCGGGTTTAGGACAACTATCCAGAGGGTCACCATGAGTCAACACTGAGTCAATGCCACTTAACAACAACAATAAAGATAAAGCTAGTGTGTACACAGACCCCATACATTTAATGAGACAAAGGGGCCGGTTTACTAAAATCCGCAAAAGTGCGCGCCGCACAATAGCGCATGGAAACGCGGCACCTAAACGCTCTTAAACACTCATAAACGCCCCGCACACGTGCGATGAACCCCCGCGCATGTGCGCGACATACTAACGGGCCCCGCACAAGTACGGGCCCGCAAATGTCCGATAGAGGCGTGGAAAGGCCTACGGAGGGCGGAGGAAGGCCCCGGAGGGGCGGAGAGACGGGGTCAATGGGCGGGGAAGGGGAGGGGAGAGGCCCCTCGCACAGTTGCAGGCCCGAATTTACAAGTAAAAAATAGCGCGAGTGAAACACTCGCGCTAGAGGGCATTTAAAGGGAAGAGAAACCATTTCCGTCAGCAATGTACAGCAAAACCGGGGAAACCTGCAAAACGTCAGCAGTGTGATACATGTGCACAGCTCAAAACAGCAACTAAAAATAGAAAATGACCACAACAAAAGTATTAAAAATAGTAAATCAGCTGGGGAACAGGTATAGTAATGGGCAAAACCAAAAAACACACCCAGGAGAGCTCCTATAAAAAGAAATGAATTTTGGAAAGGTGTACGGAGCAGAGACCCCTCCAAAAAACGTTTCCGTTTACTGGACCCTTCCTGGGAGTGTTTCCTATGGTTGCCCATCAATAGCACTGTTGCCCAGCTTGGGAATATGTTATCCCCCTCTGTTTCGAGGTCATTCCCGTGTTTTATTTGCACGTTGGTCACCAGACAGGGTGAAGGAGCCCACAGTAAAAATGTGCAGAGCAGGGTTTGCAACTCCACCCTGCCAGGTTTACTATCTCCAGGGACTGCACTGTCTCTGTGGCCACAGTGTGGTGTAGCAGACAGAGCCAGTACCCCTAGGACCCAATGGTCAGAAGTTCAAATCCCAGCTGGGGCACCTGTCAGCCCAGTCCCTATATTTTACCCACCACCAAAGAAATATAGCACAGACACCCCTGTATTGCAGGGAACGGAAGCATGGGGATATCACCCATATTTTACCCAACACCGCACACACACCACAACAATGGGCATTACCCACAGACAGGCCCCCCAAATGCAGTCCCATATTGCCACAATGCAATCAGGTCATATTTTTGTCAGAGAGAAGGACATGCCAGCATGTTGGCGGACGAGTACATGTGGTGCAGGGGGCAGTGGCAGCTGGCCCCAGAGGACAGTGGCCTAGCCATGTGTAGGCTGGCACCATCCCCTGCAACAGACAGGCCCTGCCGGATGCACAGTCATGGCATGTCCAGGGAATCCAGCCAATCTGTGGCTACACGGTGGTGCAGTGCACACAGACAGTGTGTGCAAGAACAGAAGGTCACAGGTTCAAGGCCCAGCTGGGGCCACTGCCAATCATGCACACTTATTTTTCCCACAACTAAACACTGATAGTAAGGACAGACCTTTCGTGCCAAGGACACATGCAATGGTAATACGCCTATCTTTTAACACACTGAGCACAGACACCATGAACAGGGGCAGTACCTAGAGTAGAGTCCCCCAAATGCAGTCCCGGTGGGCCACACACCATTCAGGTTCCATGCTGCCACTCATACAGATGCCTGTGCCGTATAGCTATGCACCACCCCCATGGCATGTAGATGTAGCTCATGCATATTCATGAGGGACAGCAGGAAAACCCGAAGAGTGTTTTGCACAACTGGACTGGAGTTGGGAACCTCTGCCGTAAAGCAGCTGCCAACAGGGGCGGCCACACCCACACCCACACCCACAGGCCCCATTGGCCAATGCCTCCTGGAGAGGCAGGACAGTGGGCCCTGCCTGCTTCCCCCAAAGCTAGCACTTGCATACCTTAGCTATGTCACCCCACACCTGGGGTCTACGGTACATAGCTCTGTAACGTTGGCTTGGAGCACTGGCAGATAGATATCCCCACGTTACGCACATACTGCTAATTGACCCCCATCAGACCAACATGTTTGGTGTCTGCGGTGCGTGCCCCAGGCCTGGCCTCTGACGATGTGGAGTGACCCCCAGCAGTAATGCGTACCATATCCATGCCCATACCATGCGCAGGACCGGAGTGGTGGGCACGTCTAATAACCCCCTCCATAGTAGCACAATGCTGGCATAGGTGTGGGGGTGTGTGTCTGTCTATACAGTGTGTGTTGGCTACAAACACCTTCCACAGCCCACACTGCCAGCACTGTTGCCAGTATTGGCCTGACAATGTGCATAATGAGCAGCAAGGTACCATGGGTATAGGTCAGACAGGGTGGGCTGGCCAGGATGCATCTGCACAGGGCATAGGGCACTGGCTGTGACATTGTAGTGCCCGGCCATCACCTACACAGACAGGGTGACCTCTGGATGTGCTGCTGGGGGAGCACGCTCACCCTGAGTGTGCAGTGATGCCAGCATGGCTAGGCAACCCCATAGTGCTGTATTGTGTTTCTCTTGTGATATATATGGGTTTCCTGTTGGGGCCTCCTCACAGAACTCTCTGCTTGGGTGTGCTGCCACCCCAGTTGTGGGTGCATGCATTTCCATCAGGGCTAACCAGCAGACTGTTCACAGCTGGTATGTGTCTTGATGGAGTGCCTTGCAGGGTGCAGCGGCTGATGGCCTGCTGCAGGAGAATGTCAGTGCTGGGGTGTATCTTTGAATATCCAGGCCTAATGTCTGTCTGATATTGTGTTATGGATGTGTGTGTGGAGCTGCTTGGACTGCCCTGTAGGGTGTCTGTTCCCCAGCAGGACTGGGGTTCGATGGTCCACTCCACTGCCATTGGTGCAGGGGGGGGGGGGGGAAGATGGTGAATCATTTGATGGGGGCTCTGTTTGCCACCCTCAGGGGGGGGGTACTTTGACCACCTAGGGGTCCATGGGGGTTTCCACTAACTGAGCCAGACAGAGATATCCAAGATGTTTCTGCAGCACGTTCCTATCTCACAGGTTATTACTGTTTTGGAGCTCTGGCATGGCTGGTGTTGTGGACCTGGTCCTGGGAGCCACATCACACCCTCAGGGTGAGCACAGTAACCGCACAATGTGACGGTGTGTAGCTACTCTTTGCTGGTTGTCCACCCGCTCAGGACCCCCTACCAGGCCGAGGTGCTGTGTGGGTGCACACGGACACTGCCCCCTACCAGGCCCAGGTGCTTTTGGGGTGCATTCCCCATCTTGTGCTCATCTGTGGACAGCTGCTTTGCATGTGCAGTGCATCATGGGTACGGGTGGCCTAACCCTTTCCTGTTTACAACAGCAGACTGTCTGTGAGGTGACGTGCAGGCTCTCTGCAGCCAGCCAGGGGCCTGCTGGCAGCTATAGAGCTGTAGCACAATGGTTACTGCACTGCCTGTGAAGCTAGAGGTCATGGGTTCAAACCCACATTGGGGTTATTTTGTAGGGGTGTCCATAGGTGTTTATTTTTTAATGTACATATGTTGATGCCAGCAAGGCCACCCTCAGCGTACTGTACCCATGATGTGCCTCTAAGGGTGCTTTGTAGGGCGCCCTATAGGCCACCTTATGGGTGCCACCCATATTGGGAGCACTATACATTATCCTGTGTCGCAACATACATGGCGCCCTATAGGGGACATTCGAGGGTGCCTTGGCGGACAATGCACTGTAACATGTGCCTTACGGGCATCCGTATGTTATGACGCTGTGAGAGAGGATTTACTAGTGGTGGGAATTAAAATAAAAATGGCAGGCCTCCTACAGCACACCTCACCATAATACATACTGCCCCAGCCAGCCTTGTTCACTGGGCACTGTGAGGGGTTGAACCTGTGACCCCTGCACCATTGGTCAGTGTCTTAACCATTGTGCTGTGGCTCTGCTCTTGTGCCTTTAACTCAGCGCAACGCCATATGCCGCCCAACAGTAAAATGCCCCCAAGAACATTAGCGCACCGCCGTATGGCCATCAGCGCGCCGCCTTATGCCGCACAACATGGAAATGCCCCTAAAATAATGCCTCAGCCAGCTGTCTTCAATGGCCACTGTGGGGAGTTGAACCCATGATCCCTGCACGAGTGGCCCGTGTCTTAACCATTGTGCTATGGCTCCATTCCTGTTATTTGCACATCAGCGCGCCACTTATCCCTCCCACTATTGGACTGCCCCCTCACACATCAGCGCGACGCCTTATGCCCACCGGCTCTCCGCCTTCTGTTGCCCACATTTATCAGCGCGCCGCCTTCTTCCGCCCAACCTTAACAGTGCGCCGCCATCTGCCGCCCACGATGAACAGTGCGCCGCCTCATGCCGTATAAAAAAAGAGTGCGCCGCCTTCTGCTGCCCATAATCAATATGCCTCCTACACCACTTTTGCCCATAAAATTTGATGCCTCAGCTGGTCATTTTCGTTGAGTGCAATGGGGGTTTGAACCCCTGGCCCCTGCACCATAGGTCAGTGTCTGCACCGTTGTACTACGGCTCTGTTGTTTGGTTACGCAGCAGTGCCCCACTTAGCCTTCCCACGCGCTAATGTGGGCCCCGCACATTAGCGCGACGCGCACAATACGGTCCAGTTTTTTCTTTTTTCTGCCTGAACCGCCCACTCCTTATATGGCACCAGCACACTAACGGGGACCCGCACAGCAACGGTGTTTAGTAAACATGCCTGAAAGTCTTTTTATTAGTTTTTGGATAGACCTGTAACGTTTATGGTAACATTTATTTTGGTTTGCAGCTTTTATATAGATATGCCACTCCTGAAAATTTGATTTTTGTAGGTTGCATGGTCTGGGAGATAATGGAGATTATTTTAGAAGCCCAATTCATGTTTTACACGTGAATGTTCTGGCACATATGCAATTTTGGGAAGGCTGCGATTTACATGTGAATGCATATATACACATTTTTCCATGGGGGAGGGCATTCTGGGGGCATGTTAGGGTGGGGCCTGGGTGGTGCTGCATTATAAATGTATAACTTATTCACAAAACCTGGTGACAGGCAGGGCAGACGTTTTAAATGTGCCAATGTATGCCTTCTATAAATTGAATGCAATAACCGGCCTCACTTGTCTTTTGAGACTGCTTGTGGCGTTAGTGACTAGAAGAGCTTTGCTTCTGGTTCTTTGGCCTGATTGTCATTTTCTTTCACATAGGTGTGTTTTTGGCTACTTTTTTGTTTTCTTGCATTCTGTACCATTCCTCGCAATGTATTTTACTGTTACGTTTACTTTTTATCTTTCCTATCATATACAGTGGAGTTCCTTTCTTAACTTTTATTTTAGTATTTTGTAAACCGCATAGCTTTGTTTACAGTTTTTGCGGCATATCAAATAAAGACAACTATAACCATAACCATAACCATCAATGTCCCAAGAGCCATTTTAGTATGCTGTGAGTAAACGTAGATCGATTGTTTACCTTATCAGAATATAGAAAGACTAGGGGACATGCAATGAAGCTACAGGGTAAACTATATAAGAAAATATTTTTTCACTCAACGTGTAATCAAACTCTGGAATTTGTTACCGGAGGATGTAGTAAAGGCTGTTAGTGTAGCTGGGTTTAAAAAAGGTTTGGATAAGTTCCTGGAGGAAAGGTCCATATACCATTATTAAGAAGGGACCCAGGATATCAATGCTTGACCCAGTACAAGCATTTTGGAACCTGTGTCTTTTGGGGAAACTGCTAGGTACGTATGACCTAGATTGGCCACTGTTGGAAACAGGATACTGGGCTTGATGGACCTTGGTCTGACCCAGTATGGCATATCTTATGTTCTTATGGTGCAATCAGGTCTGTGTTGCACGGGGGCATCCCCGGGGCATTCCCAGAAAGATACACATGTGCACCCAGTAGTAGAATGGCGCTGCATGTTTGGATTCGGCAGTGCACATCTATGTCTGGACCAACCTCTGGACATTTGACCCGGTGAAAAGCGGGATATAAATACAGTTAAATAAATAAATAAATAATGAATTGACATCTGCAAAGTGCTTGTTGTAGCAACCAAAGATCTGTACAGTGTCACCCAGCAGACCTGGTTGAGAGAAAAGAAAGCGCTTTAAATGGAGAAAAAGATACACATAAGCTGCAATATTTGGAGGAGCCATCTAGAGGGAGCAAGAGGGCCTACAGAGTAACTGAAGAACCACGCCCCAATGATCATGAGGTAATGCCAGCCAGCTTCCAATCCTGGAGAACAGGAGGACCTCTTAAGGAGGGTGTGGAAGACTGGAGAGGAGAAAGCAGCACAGAAGGCAGGAGGAGGAGCGTCAGAGGCAGCACTGGAAGCGGATGGAGTAGAAGCAAATGGAGTGGAGGCAGCAGCAAAGGCAGCAGGGGTGAATGCAGCCGGACAGCCTGCAGCAGGAAGGAAGGCCAAACAGAGGAAAAAAAGGTTAGAATGGAAACCTGAATATTCCACTGCTGGAAAGTCGCCCAGAGTGAAAGGTGATTGCCTGGAAGCTAAGGAGGAACCTGCCAAGGTCTCAGTTCAAAGAGGAGTAAAAGCTGTTTGCCCAGGGAGGCAAAAGCATTGCTGACACTATTGTCTAAACCCAAAGGAGAGACAGTCTGAAGGCCTAAGCCGTGCTGTACAAGCAAGCCAGAAGAGAAACTGGGACAGGCCTCAAACTTCACGTGAAACGGAGAAGACAACTTCACAAGGTAAAGCTTCTTATGATACAAGCTATAGAAAAGGTTTACCTGATAAGAGAGTTTGGAATAAGAAGAGTTTTTATAAAGCTGCTTTAAAACCTTTGAGTAGAGAGGACTTTCCTCAATACAAAACAGTACAGAGCCGACGCCCTACAAGTCACCCAGGACATTGGGCAGTGCTAGAGGAATTATACAAGAAGCCTGACTATTACCTACCAGAAACCAGGGACTCAGAGTCCGAGGTTTCATCCTATGAGCAAATGCAAGTGGAACTGGCAGATGAGCTTTCAGATACTGAGATGGACTGTACATATTGTACCACGGGCAGCCTAGAATCTCTGCCAGGCTTGTAAGCTATATGTATTGCTGCCTAGAACATTCTTGTTTGTGTGAATACCATTACTACTGTGAAAGGAACAGTTTTGCTTTAAACTTTTGTTTTACTTTTTCTTACCTGGAGCAAGGACATTTGTGTTGTTGTTATTATTGCCCAATCCTTTGAACCCTTGCGAAGAAAGGGGAAATAAAAGCCTTTAATTTCCCACCACTTTGTGCATTTGATTTCTCTGGAGATTCGGACCCAGGAAACTAATAGGGCCAAAACCTACTTAGGCCTCTGGATTACTGGCCAATCTCCTCCCTATATGTTTATGTCTGACCTCTACCTAACGCCAGGGTAGGGCTCACGACAACAGAGAAGAGGAGAAAGCCCTCTCACTCCCCCAGTAATTTTTGCAACTTCATAAAAGCATATAGATAAATACAGTTACAATTAGCTTTATTTGATATATTGCCTATTATAAACAATATCTAGGCAGTTAACAATTGAAAAGTTAAAACAAAGGATTAAGAGGTTGTGATGAAGACAAGACAACAGAAATGAAAGAGGCTTAGGTTACAAAATTAGATGCATATCAACACAAACCACAAAAGGAAGGGAGGAGAGGTAGTGTGTAATACAGGACAAGTGTGAATAAGCTAGATTGCTGAGTCGTGGCCATGGGCTTACCGGCTAAAAGAAATGATAACAATTATGAGAGGTTGCAGATGGAAAAACGTGAGTGAAAAAATAGAAATTACACTTACCTGGTAATTGTAGTTCCTGGAGGGTCCAGTTTAGTCCTCCACATCCGGGTAGTGCACCTTCTCCTGCAGCCTGGAGACTGGACCAATCAGAATCTTCCTCTGTCAGGATGTATGCTGTCGGAGCTCCCATCAGCCCCCAGTGAACTAATAACAAAGCAGACTTACAGAAGCAACACATAAGATTACTAGAAAAAACAACTGGAACAGCAATTTAGTCCCCTAAGGAAATAAGTGGCCCCCTCCCCAAACGAGGAAGCCAGAACTCTGCACATTGCCTCTGCCCATAATCAGTAGCAGAAGCAGACCTAATCCCAGCCCCAAGAAATCAAGAAGGCAGGAGCTGGCATGAAAAGCACGCCGTAACGAGTCCAAGAGACGGAACCCGAAGAAAAAATACTGATAGAGTGTACTGAGATATACGCGACCACTGCGCAGAACGCGCGCCGGAACAAAACAAAGCTGACACCTGGGAGGGAAGGAGGACTAAACTGGACCCTCCAGGAACTACAATTACCAGGTAAGTGTAATTTCTATTTCCTGAGCAGTCCTCCAGTTTAGTCCTCCACATCCGGGATGTAACAGAGCAGTCAACACCGGGCGGGACCTTGCCAACCGGTGCGCAGCACAGCCGAACCAAAAGAGGAATCCCGAGCGGCCAGCACATCCAACTGATAATGTTTACTGAAGGCATGCAGAGACGACCAGGTAGCCGCCCTACAAATCTCGACAGGCGGAACAAGGCTATGCTCCGCCCAGGACGTCGCTTGAGCCCTGGTAGAGTGAGCCCGCAGACCCACCGGAACCGGCCGACGCTGCAAGATCTAAGCTGAAGCAATCGCTTCCTTAATCCATCGAGCAATGGACGCCTTTGCCGCCACCTCACCACGTCGTGCTCCACCAAAAAGCACGAACAACCAGTCGGTCTTACGGAACGATTTGGACACCTTCAAGTAGCGACGAAGGACGCGCCAAACGTCCAGGCAATGTAATCCATCGTCCGAAGCACCCTTCGCACCCGCGGGGAGCACTGGAAGGAAAACGGCCTGATTCAGATGAAAAGGCGAAACCACTTTAGGCAAAAAAGATGGAACTGGCCGGAGAACCACGCGCTCCCGAGAAATAGATAAGAACGGTTCTTGACAGGAGAGTGCTTGCAACTCTGAAATGCGCCGCGCCGAACAGATCGCCACCAGAAAAACCGTCTTCAAAGTGAGGTCCTTAAGAGACGCCCGCCGAAGTGGCTCAAAAGGTTTGCGTACCAAGGCCTGTAGCACTAGGTTTAAATCCCATGGAGGCACTGACACTCTGCGCGAAGGCCTCAATCTGAACACCGCTCGAAGAAAACGCCGTACGTCGGGGTGTGCCCCTAGGGAAAACCCCAAAACCTTGCCCCTGTAACACGCGAACGCCGCTAACTGAACCTTCAGAGAACTGGCCGCTAAACCTTTGTCAAAACCGTCCTGTAGAAAGCTGAGCACCACGGGCACCAAAGCTTTCGCCGCGCGAACACCACGCTTGGAACAC
Source organism: Ichthyophis bannanicus (assembly GCA_033557465.1). Taxonomy (NCBI): domain Eukaryota; kingdom Metazoa; phylum Chordata; class Amphibia; order Gymnophiona; family Ichthyophiidae; genus Ichthyophis; species Ichthyophis bannanicus. Next base: position 305,431,305 of record CM066039.1, read on the forward strand.
CAGTCCTCAAAAATTCTCCACACCCGCACATACGCAAGCGAGGTGGAGGATTTTCGCGCCCGAAGAAGAGTGGCGACCACCGCCGGGGAGTAACCCTTCTTCCTCAACCGAGCCCTTTCAATGGCCAAACCATAAGCAAGAATCGAGCCACCTGGGGCATCCGAAGCGGGCCCTGAATCAGGAGATCCGGTAACGGAGGAAGTTTCCAAGACAGTCCGTCGCGTAAGCGCACCAGATCTGCATACCACGGTCTCCGGGGCCAATCCGGAGCAACCAGCAGAACCCGCCCCCGGTGCCCCTCGATACGCTGAACGACACGACCGATCAATGCCCAAGGAGGGAAGACATAAAGAAGGCCGGCCTCCAGCCAGGGTTGAATGAGCGCGTCGATACCCTCGGACATGCGCTCCCTCCGCCGGCTGAAGAAGCGACCGGTCGTGGCTGTCTGAAAGGTTACCATAAGGTCCATGATCGGAGGCCCCCATCTGCGAACGATTTGTGCGTAGATCTGCGGGTTCAATTCCCACTCTCGGGATCCACCCGTACTCTGCTGAGATAATCCGCCATCACATTGTCCTTTCCTGCGATATGCGCTGCCGAAAGCGTCGGAAGACGGGACTGCACCCAAGCGAACAAAGCCCCTGCCTCTGTTTCCACTGCCGGTGCCTCCCTGGCGGTTGATATATGCCACCGTTGCCGAGTTGTCCGAGAGAACTCGCACCGCTCGCCCCCTCACCAGCGCCTCGAGGGCTAGCAGCGCGAGCCTCACCGCCCGTAGCTCGAGACGGTTGATCGACCAAGAAGCCTCGAGGGGGGACCACGTCCCCTGCGCAAGCGGCCCTCGCAATGGGCTCCCCAGCCCAAGAGGCTGGCATCCGTTATGAACGGGACCCAAAGGGGTTGCTCCAAGGGCATCCCCACTCGCAGGTTCTTCGAGCATAGCCACCACCGGAGTGACAGACGAACGGACATCGGGCAAGGTAACTTCTTGTTCAATGACTCGAACTGATTCGACCAACGACGTAAAACGGCGCTCTGTAGCGGCCGCATATGAAACCGCGCCCAAGGAACGACCTCCAGCGGCGCCGCCATAGTGCCCAACAGCCGTAGATACCACCAGGCGGACGGCACAGGAATCCCTAGGAAGGTGCACACGAGCCTCCGCAAGGCCTGGACACGGCGCTCCGGCAAGCATACCAGACCCCTCGCCGTGTGAAAATGAACACCGAGGTATTCGAGGGATTGAGTGGGCACCAGACGACTTTTCTTCTCGTTGACCACCCAGCCGAGGGATTGTAGCAACGCAACTACTCTGGCTGTCATCCGCATGCTCTCCTCGCGGGATTTTGCTCGAATCAACCAATCGTCGAGGTAAGGATGGACTAAGATCCCTTCCGTTCGCAAGGCCGCCGCAACCACCACCATTACTTTTGTGAAGGTGCGGGGAGCTGTGGCCAGGCCGAAGGGCATGGCGCGAAACTGAACCGTAGGAACCTTTGATGAGCCTCCCGAATGGGAATGTGCAAATAGGCCTCCGAGAGGTCGAGAGACGTGAGAAATTCCCCGCTACGATGACGGATCGTAAGGTTTCCATCCGGAAGTGCGGTACTCGAAGAAAACGATTTACGCCCTTGAGATCCAGAATCGGGCGGAGTGAACCGTCTTTCTTTGGCACCACAAAATAAATAGAGTAACGACCACCGCCAGGCTCAGAAGGAGGAACGGGGATCACCGCTCCCAGGGCCAAAAGATGGTGCAGCGTCAACCGAATGGCTTGCGCCTTCTGCTCTCCTTTGCAGGGAGAAAGGACAAAGGAATCCGGAAGCAGGCATGCGAACTCCAATGCATAACCCTCCCGGATTATTTCCAGCACCCACTGATCTGAGGTTATTTGGGCCCAGGAAGGAAGAAAGTCCCGTAGACGACCCCCGATGACTAGACTTCCCTCCGGAGCTTGCCTTGCTTCATTGCGGCTTTCGACTAAAGGAAGAGGAAGAAGATGAGAAAGCTGCCGAAAAACCTCTTCCCGCTCCTCGAAAACCTCGAAAGCCGTGTGACTGCGCGCCAAAACAGCCGCGCTGGGAACCCCAAAGGCGGGAAGAATGAAACCGGCGAAAATCTCAAAACTGACCCCGAACTGACGACAAGTTTCTAGGCAGCTTAGGCTTATCCTCCGGTAGCCTACCGCCCTTAGACTCGCCGAGTTCTTTAACTAACTTATCCAGATCATCTCCGAACAATAGTTTGCCCTTAAAAGGGAACCGTTGGCCGCCCAATTCTGTAACCAAACAGATCTTCGCGCCGCCACCAAGGACGCCATACTATTCGCCAGGGTTCTGATCAAATCATAATGCACATCCGCTAAATAGGCCGACCCAGACTCTAAGCGGGTCACTTCCAGCAACCCCTGCTGATCCAAGCTGGAAAGTTGCCGCAAATGCTGCGCCCAACGCAAGCAGGCTCTAGCCACCCAAGCACCACAAATAGAGGCCTGAAGAGATAAAGCATTAGTCTCGAAGGCCTGTTTCAACAAACCATCCACCTTCTTATCCTGTGCATCCTTTAAAGCCGCACTGCCTTCTACAGGGATGGTAGTTTTCTTGGTCACCGCCGAAACAGCGGCATCAACCCGTGGCGACTTAAACTTCTCCTTATCCTTGTCCGCGAGGGGATACAGACGGTTCATAGTCCGAATCCCCTTCAGACCGGATTCAGGCTGATCCCACTCAGTTTGAATCATTTGCTCGACCACCCGGTGCACCGGAAAGACTACCTGCGATTCCCGCACCGCCTGAATGAGAGGATCCTCCAACCCATCATCTTCAATAGGACGAGCGGCCGCCAGATTAAGAGTCTGAAGAGATTCCGTAATCAAAGGCACCAGCTCCTCTCTACGAAACACCCGAATAATGCGGGCCTGATCCTCCGGCTCGGGGATCTCACCGTCCTCGAGCTCCTCCACCCCAGCATCGGGTTCCAGCTCCGCATCCTGATCAGGCCAGCTCAGGTCGTCGCGCTCCAGATCCAATGATCTAAAGCGCTTGGCGGAAGGCTGGAGTTTTCTCCGGGGCTCCTCTCCCTTTAAGGAGGGAAGGGGCGATGGCCAGGCCTCTGGCAACTTGCCCGAGCGCCCCAATCGAAAGGCCTGGTGCATAAGCAGGACAAAGTCCGGGGAAAAATCGGTGAAGGCAGACTCAGGAGCATCAAGCGGTAATGGATCAACCTGTCCCTTAGGAGGGACCGCAGAGAAAGAAGGTAGGGGGCCAGGCGAAGACCTCCGCTCCGTCTGGACAGCCGGACTTTCTGGGTCTGACAGCTCCTTGTTTTCCATTTGATGCTCCAAGTCCGAAGAAACTGAGGCGCAGCCCCTGCAAATACCAGAGTCCGCCACAGCCCCCCTGCACGACCCGCAGATCACACACTGCGGTCTGGCAGCCATGCAGGTCGAAGAGCCACTCCAGGGAGCAGTGCACAACTGAGCCCACAAAAAGAAAAAAAAAACGGCTGTCAAAAATGCTGTTTTTGTTTTGTTTTTTTTGTTAAACCACACAGAAATAATTTTCAAGAGCCATCAACCAAAAACGCCAGCCTAAAAATGCTCAAAAACGCAGTGGGGAGGGGAGTGGCTTTTCTAAGATGGCGGCGGCGTGCGTTTAGCCGACTGACATGCCTAAGAGAAAGGGGAAACCCAAGGCGAAAGCTCTTCCCGCGGAGCTTCTACCTACCGGTGAGGGACCCATGGATCGTTTTGTTCAGTTGCCTAAGGAGAAGATTGAGGGGATTCGAGCGGGCTTGGCAGCGCCATTGGATTCGGACTCGGCATCTTCCGCCCTGGATACCACGCTCTCCTCTGATGGACGATGTCCCCCGATGCCTCCTGGGTCTTTGCCTGCTCGGGCGCTGGATGATGACGGGCGGTCTTCTGGAATGCTAGCCGCTGCGTCGCATATGCGGGACCCGCTTCCGGAGCACAGTAAGGACCGTGATGGAGGTTTGCAGCCTGTTGTATCATCTCAGTCTGGGACCGGGGACTCTGTCCAGGTAACTGAAGCTATTACCTTATCTTCGGGGGAAGCAGATCAAATTTCCTTTGGTCCTCCCAGTTTCTCTTTTGCTCTGACTCGTCCAGCCTCAGTGACTCTGGACAGCATTTGGGACGCTATTTCGCATCTCAGCCAAATGGTGGGTCTTCAATTTTCTTCCCTTTCGGATTGGGTTACCACACTTGAAGTGGAGTCTCCGTTACTACGTGCTTCCATTGCAGAAGTTACCAGCAAGCAATTAATCATGGATCAGCAATTAACTAAAGTTGTGGATTTAACTGAATCTTTAGTCAAAGACAATATGAATCTGCGGGTTAAAACTGAAACATTGGAGAATGCTGTTCGAGCATGTAATGTTCGCTTTTTGAATTTCCCAGTAATAACTGGGAAGGCACCTTTGGATATGTTTAAGAGTTATTTACAGGAGGTTCTGGCAGTTCCGCCAGAGTTGTTGCCCCCAGTCTCAAAAGTTTACTATCTCCCTTTGGGGAAAAGAGGTGGGAAAGTTTCTGTGGGTCAATTAGAGATAGACTCTCTCAATGTTTCAGATAGTACACCTAAAGAGGAGGACATAGCTGTATCAACTCTGTTAGTAACTTTGGCTCTTTCCTCAGATAGGGAGTGGCTCTTAAAATTGTTTTATAAGAAGCGGGGCAAATTGTTCTATGGGAAGAAGATTCTCCTTTTCCCAGATGTTGCACGGGAGACGCAGAAGCGTAGAAGGGCTTTCCTTTTATTGAAACCGGGAGTAACTCGACTTGGTGCACACTTTATGCTAAGATTTCCATGTAAATGTTTAATTACCTATAAATCTCAGAAGTATGTCTTCGTTTCCCCTGAAGATCTTACTGTTTTCCTAAACTCTCATTTATCAATTAGCTCTACACCTGTGACATGACTCCATCGCTAGTTAAATTTCTTCTAAGGGCGCCGTCTCCTCTTAATTTACTAACCTTTTTTCTTAATTCCTCTTGGAGTTTTTCTCCTTTACAAGGTCTTACCCCTCCACTATAGGGGGCTAAAATAATTCTTGCTGTTTTATTTCTGTATTACAATATTTGTTGTACTTGTTTTCTGGTTGCAAGTATTATTCTGTACAAGTTTATACTTGATTTATCACGTTGAAAATTCATAAATAAATAATTTTAAAAAAACGCAGTGGGAAGCTGTGCCAAACAGCTCAAATCGAGCGGGAAAAAACGGAGTCTGAAAATGGCTGCCGGCACATTGTTCGCCGGCGAAAAAATGGCGCGAAAAAGAAGCAAAAGAAACTAAAGAAATTAAAACGTTAACGCGAAGCAAAAGCAGCTCCTTCACAAGAAAACACTCACCGCACAGTCGGAGAATCGCCGGCAGACTCCCCACCGCTCGAATCTAGAGCGGGAGTGTGCTGCCGATCCGGGCTGTCAATCAAGGCCAAGGCACCGGGGATCGCTAAGAAAGGAAGCCAGGACTTAACAAAGACTTCCCCGACCCAAATAAAGTGCTGGCAAATGCAGATCTCTCCTCCGTGCAGTCCAGGAGGAGAGATCCAAACACCCCGACTGCAACTAACACCCCAGCAGAAAGGGCAGAAGGGCAGTGCAGACCGGCTCCTCAGTCACCGCTGAAATCTGGTATCGTGTCTTTTTTTTTTTTAAAGAGATAGCTACCTAATAAAAAGAAATCAAAGAAATATAGGAGGGAGAAAGAAAAAACCCCAAAACTAACTCTCTAGTGTTGCCTCCAAGCGTCCCTAAGTGAGCCTAAACCAGGCACACACGTCCTCCAGCTGCAAGGAGACTGGACACACTGGGGGCTGATGGAAGCTCTGACAGCATACATCCTGACAGAGGAAGATTCTGATTGGTCCAGTCTCCAGGCTGCAGGAGAAGGTGCACTACCCGGATGTGGAGGACTAAACTGGAGGACCGCTCAGGAAGTAGCTTTTAAGAAGAGATTTGAAACAGGTGAAGAAAAGTTGACATCAAAGATTAAGAGGGGGAGAGTTGCACATAGTGGGAGCAGCAACACTATAAGAAGAGGAGCGGGCAGAAGCAGAATGGATCTGGCGGAAATTAGGGATTTATTTATTTATTTGCTTTTATATACCACACTCTTTAGCAATCATCACGGTTTACATAGAACGTAAACAGCCAAACCAACTTTACATAGAACAAATATTTTACAATGAACCAAGTGTAAAGAACAGGCATTTCACAGAATAAGCGGTACATTAAACGGGGGGGGGGGGGGGGACCTTAAATTGGACAGGAAAGAACTATTTACAAGTTATTAACAGAACCAAGGGTACATACAGTAGGTGAAAGGTGATCGCCACCTTAAGGTATATGGTCATAAACTAGTTGGAACAGGTGGGTTTTTAAGGCCTTTCTAAAGGTTGAAAGGTCAGTGATGCCTCAAATTGAGGCAGGAAGGGTGTTCCAAAGACTTGGAGCATATAAGGAAAAGGCACGATTCTTGGTGGCCTGAGTGTATGTCCTTGTTGATGGAGGGATAAAACCGAGTTACTTACCTGTAACGTGAGTTCTCCAGGGACAGCAGGATAAGTCAGCCACAAGTGCTGACGTCATCCGATGGCGCCTATAGACGGAAGTACTCTCATTAGCCCAGAAGGCTTTAGCCTTCTGGGCATGGCTAGTAGCCCCACCTTCAGATCCGCCCCTAGCTGGCCAGAGTTTCCCCAGCTGAGCCGGTGCAAGAGCTAGAAGGCAGATCGTGGCTAAGGTCCCCCCCCCCCCCGCCAGGGAGGAGGGTGGGAAAGTGTGGCTGACTTATCCTGCTGTCCCTGGAGAACTCACATTACAGGTAAGTAACTCGGTTTTCTCCCAGGACAAGCAGGATGAGTCAGCCACAAGTGGTGCCTCCCCAGCTACACCTGCAGCAGCGGGGGAAGGGGCTGTCAACGAGGCAGAGCCATGGTGTAAGGTGCAACAAGAAGGTTTAATGTGCAGTTTCACAGAGAACTGTGCAGACAAAGTGCAAACAGAATAGTGCAAACGAGCAATTTAAACTGTGCATACACACTGAACAATTCTTATAAAATTGTGCAAACACACTGCAATTCTTATAAAATTGTGCAAATACTCGTTCAATTCTTATAAAATTGTGCAAATACTCTGAGTAAATCTTAGAACAATAAGGCGCCAACAACTGCCAGGTTGGAGACAGTCAACTGTTGTGGGGCGAAGCAGCCCAATTCAGACAGAGTCCATTGTGCTTGTTGCTGCAGACAGCACGGCAAGGCCGAACGCGGAGTCGCTCTGATTTGTCATGTCCAGACAGTAGTGTTTTTGGAAGGTTTGGATCGAGGCCCATGTGGCCGCTCTGCAGATGTCAGGAACCGGAATGGAGCGCAGGTTGGCGATGGTGGCTGCCAATGCTCGCAAGTGGTGAGCCCTGATTCCTGTGGTAGGAGGTGCTCCTGCTCATGACAAGCATAGGGAGATGCAAGAGGAGATTCAGATGGACAGGGTACACTTGGACACTGGGCGTCCGGGTCTGTTTGGGTCGTATGATACGAAGAGCTGAGAGCCTTTCCGTAAGGCTGAAGTCCGCTCCAGATAGCATCGTAGGGCTCTAACACAGTCTAGGGTATGCAGACGCTGCCGCTCCGGGTCGGAGTGTAGCCCCGGCAGGAAGCAGGGTAATTCGATGGTCTGATTGATGTGGAATGCAGTGGCCACCTTGGGAACAAACTTGGGGTGTGTTCGCAGGCAGGCCCGGTCTTGGTGAAGTATGGTATAAAGTGGGTGGGCTACCAAGGCGTGTAGCTCGCTGATCCGCCTGGCTGAAGTTATGGCAATGAGGAATAGCGTTTTCCAAGAGACGAACTTCAGCTCAGCGAGTTGCAGCGGTTCAAAGGGCTCACCGGTGAGCTGGTTGAGGACGATGTTAAGGTCCCATGGGGGCACAGGTTCGCGGACCGGGGGATGTAGGTTGGCCAGACCCTTCATGAAGCGAACTACCAGAGGTAGTGTTCCTACCGACGCGTCACCTACTCGGTGGTGGAAAGCCGCTATGGCCGCTAGGTGGACCTTAATGGACTGGGTCTTCAGGCCCAGTGTTGAAAGAGAGGTGAGGTATTGGAGGAGCAGGGGTACCGGGCATGAGAAGGGGTCCAGACTTCGGGATGTGCACCAGATGCTGAAGCGGCGCCATTTGAGGCTGTAGGATTTCCTGGTGGAAGGGCGTCGTGCCGCCAGAATGACTTGCTGGACCTCTGCTGGGAGATTGAAGGAAGCGAGGGTTAGCCTTTCAGTTTCCACGCCGTTAGCGATAGCATCCGCAGGTTGGGGTGCGGGATCATTCCGTTGTCCTGTGAAAGTAAGTCTGGCCTCAATGGAAGATGGATGGGGGGTTCCAGTGCCAGGCGGTGCAGGTAGGGGAACCAGACTTGCCTGTGCCAGTAGGGAACTACCAGGATGGCCAACGCCTTGTCCCTGATCAGCTGTTGAATTGTCCGAGCAACGAGCGGGGTGGGGGGAAAGGCATAGACAAGAGGCCACTGGCTCCAGGTCACGTCGAAGGCGTCCGCCGCTATTCTGTGTGGCGCAGGCCGTTTGGAGCAGAATAGGCGGCACTTGGAGTTCTCCTGTGACGCAAAGAGGTCAATCAGCGGGTGGCCCCATCTCGCGAAGAGGGACGATGACACTTCTTCGTGGAGTGTCCATTCGTGGGGGTTCAGTTGTCTGCTGAGCCGGTCGGCAATGACATTCTCCTCCCCCGGCAGGTAGCAGGCTTGGAGACTGCACCTGTAAGCCTGAAGTGCATGGCGGACAGCTATGAGCTCGAGGATGTTGCTGTGTAGGGCTCTCTCTGAAGCCGACCACAAGCCCTGCGTATGAGTGCCAGCGCAGTGGGCTCCCCAACCTAGAGCTGATGCATCTGTGGTCACTGTGATCTGGTGTGCCGGAAGTTGGAGGCGTCTGCCCTGAGACAAGTTTTTCGGATGAGTCCACCAGCGAATTGCCTTGGCCACCGTGGAATCGATGGGGACCATGGCGGACAGGGGCTGCGAGTGCTGGCACCAGTGAGAGCGGAGGTGCCATTGAAGGGCTCGCATGTTCAGTCTCGCAAGGGGAAGGACATGGGTGGTAGCTGCCATGTGCCCCAGGAGGCGAAGGATGGTTCTTGCCTTCGAGTGCGAGGAGTTGATGACTTGAAGGGCAAGATTGATGATGGTGCGCCTTCTGCTCTGGGGAAGGAAGGCCTTGGCTAGAGTAGTGTCTATGTAAGCCCCGATGAATTCCAGCCTCTGGACTGGGGTGAGGCGAGACTTCATGTGGTTGACCAGAAAACCCAGGGAGGCGAGCAGTGCTGTGGCTTTCTTGACCGCCCTCCGAAGCTCTGAGGGGGAGGGAGCAGAAAATAGCCAATCGTCCAGGTAGGGGAACACAATTATCCCGGCTTTGCGTAGATGCACGGCTGCTACTGCTACACACTTTGTGAAAACTCTGGGAGCAGGAGAGAGGCCGAAAGGAAGAACCCTGTATTGGTAATGGTTGCCTGCTACCCGAAAGCGCAGGAATTTCCTGTGGTGAGGATGAATGGGAACGTGAGTGTAGGCATCTTGGAGATCCAGGGAGGCCAGCCAATGATTGGGCTGGATGAGGGGCAGAATGGATGAGAGGGAGTGCATCCTGAATTTCTCCTTGGTTATGCACTTGTTGAGCTCCCGGAGGTCGAGGATGGGTCGGACACCCCCCGACTTCTTGGGGACGAGGAAGTACCTGGAGTAGAACCCCGAATTGACTTCGCTGGGGGGGACTGGCTCGATGGCCTTGGCCTTCAGGAGGGATACTATCTCCGAAGTCATAGGAGCAAGGTGTTGCAGAGGGATGTTGCTCAGAGGTAGAGAGCTTTGAAGTAGAATTGAGGAAAATTGTATGCTGTAGCCCTGCTTGATGATGGTGAGCACCCACTGGTCTGTTGTTATCATCTTCCAGGAATGCCGGAAAGCTGACAAACGTCCCCCAGCCGGCGGGTGCAGGCCGGGCGGCGAGTCAAAAACTAGGGTTGGGCTTCGCGGAGGCGGACGTAGTTTTCTTTTGTGTGCGCTCCCGCTGTCGTGGCTTCTGCCTGTAAGGTTGTTGGTAAGGCTGCTGTTTGTACTTGGGTTGTTGCCATTTGCGATAATAATTGTAGTTTTTGTGAGCTGAGGAGTTTTGAGAGTTTCCTTTGCGGTAGGAGTGAGAGCGATCTGTACATTCCTCGAGGGTTTGAAGCATGGTGTAGCGTTCACGCATGTCATTCACTGTGTCCTTAACCTTGTCGCCAAATAGTGAGTCCCCGGTGCAGGGGGTATCAGCGATCTTGTCGTGGGAATCAGTTCGCAAGCCTGAGGCCCTGAGCCAGGCAAGCCGGCGCGCAGAGATGGCAGTTCCGGCAATTCTGGCGGCTGATTCAAAGGCATCGTGGGCCGCCCGACCGTGATGCTTAGTGCAATCCTCGAGGTCTGCCAGGGCAGTGTTCAGGGCTGATGGAGATTCCGTTAGTTGGGTGATGGCGGATTTGATGCTGGTCACCAGTAGGTCCTGGTAAATGGCATGCTGGAATTGGTGTGCCGTTATCCTTGCGTTTAGCATGGCACTTTGGTAGACGCGCTTCGCCACATCATCCAGTAGCTTGTTGTCTTTTCCTGGAGGTGTGTTGGGGGAGCTGCGAGAAGACTTGGAGCGCTTGAGGGCAGACTCAACCACGATGGATTGATGTGGTAGCTGTTGTTTGTCGAACCCGGGCAGGGGTTGGATCACGTACTTAAGATCCAGTCTGCGTGGGCAGGGATGGTTGGACGTGGGGGTCTGCCATATCTTGGAGAGATTGTCTCTGAGGAGTTGGTGAATTGGCAGAGAAGTGGTTGTCTTGGGGGTGTCGACGAACTTGAGCGCATTTTGAACTTCAACGCGCTGGTCCGGGGCATCCGTTGACATGATAGAGAGAGAGATGACTTTACGCACATACTTCTAATAAGTTAGGTCCTCTGGAGGGTTGGATTGGTCCAGAGGGCTGTCAGAGGCAGGAATGGAGAGAGAGTCCCTGTGTGACGGAGCTTCTGGCTGTGAGATCTCCTCAGTGTCGTTCCCCACTGGTGGAGGAGGGGGCATCAGCCCCCGCAGAAGGGGCGGCGGCTACCTGCGCAACCTCCGGGTGGGCCAGGGTTTGTGGCAATCGCTTGGAGGCAAGGTCTGAAAGGGTGGAAGCCCATTGCTGCAACATGTCAGTGAGGAGATGCAGTGTCTCTGGGACCTGTTGTGAAGTCTCTGGAGCATGATAAGGTGCGGGCAGCGTGTGCTCAACATGTTCTTGGTGTGATGGAGAAGAAAAGGAGGAGAGGAGGGAGATCTCTCCATCGTTGGAATAGAGGCTAGAGGCTGAGGAGCTGGAGGATCTCCGTGCTCTCTTGTGGCAGAGTAGCTGCTTGATGTGGAACTGCTGCTGCTGTCTGAGCCATCTTCAGAGCTGCAATGGCGTGAACGTTGGTGCCGTGCCTTGCGTCGATCGCCATTGTGTGAGCTGCTCTTGCTCCGCTTGCATTTACTGCTTCATTGCAGAGCACTGCTTGTGCTGCGGTAGCGGCTCCTGCCGCGATGGTTTGATGAGCGGCGCCAGCTCTTGGAGGCTCTCCGCTTGCTCCGGGAGCCTTTGCGCCGGCAGGATCTGAGTCTTCTTTGCTTGCTGCACCGTTTATGAGAAGCCCTGTGCCTGGGGGAGCTGTTGGCGCTGCGCCGAGCGCAGGAGGAGGTCCCAGCCGGCAGCCCGGAACCCGGAAGTAGGGCAGCCGGAAGAAAGGAGGAGGAGTGCTTGGCAGCAATAGCCGCGTCCACAGGACCGCACGTGGCAGAGGGAGACTCTCCTTCGCGGCGGGAAACAGAGGCCGACATCGGCGCGTCTCCGGCCGGCACAGCAACAGCAGAAGGATCCATAGAAGAGCTGGGGACCGCGGCAGCGGCAGCAGCAGGAACAGACTCAGACTCAGCGGATGGAGAGAACAACTCCCAAAGGGCGTGCTTGCGGGCCTGGGGCGACATGCGGCCGCAGGCAGAACAATTTTCAATGGGGTGCTCCTTACCCAGGCACTGGAGGCAGAGCTGATGAGAGTCAGAGTTGGCCATCTTCCTGGAGCACCCCATGAACTTCTTAAAGCCTGGTGTCTTCATTTACAAGGAATTTTGAGGTGAGGTGATGAGAGTAAAACAAAAAACGTCTTGCTGGCAAGGCGGAAAACAAAAATCTGGCCAGCTAGGGGCGGATCTGGAGGTGGGGCTACTAGCCATGCCCAGAAGGCTAAAGCCTTCTGGGCTAATGAGAGTACTTCCGTCTATAGGTGCCGTCGGATAACGTCACCACTTGTGGCTGACTCATCCTGCTTGTCCTGGGAGAACCAGAGTGTTTACCATACTCAATCTTCTAGTTCTGTTGTCTGGGGTACGTTGAATGATTGCTATCAAGGAGGGAGCTGACAAGTTGTGAAGTATCTCGAATGTGAGTAGCAGGGCTTTGTAGATCAGACGACTAGTTATTGGGAGCCAGTGTAGCTGCATCAACATAGGCGAGATATGTTCAAATCTGGTCACACCTTGAAGTGTTCAGGCGGCTGTGTTCATGGCCAGTTGGAGTGGTTGGAGGGTGTGTTTTGGAAGGCCATGAAGAATGTATGACCTAAATTGGCCAGTGCTGGAAACAGGATACTGGGCTTGATGGACCTTGGTCTGACCCAGTATGGCATATCTTATGTTCTTAATATTGGCATAGTTGAAGTGCGGGAAGATGAGGGCTTGGAATACTGTATGAAAATCCAAGGGGTCCAGGAGCAGGTGTAGATGATGGAGGGTTCTTATTTTATGGTAGACTATCTTGATGACATTCTGTACATGTGTAACCATACTTAGCTGTTGGTCAAGGTAACTCCGAGATAGCGTACCTCCTGCTTCATCATGAGCTCTGCATCTCTCACCCATAGGGAGGTTGGAGGGGTAAATGATTGGTCTTTTGTTATAAATAAGACTCCAGTCTTCCTGCAGTTCACATTAAGGTTGTGTGTAGAAAGCCAGTCAGAAACCTTATTGAAACATTCTATAATGATGGAGAAGTCTGGGCTGTCTATTGAGAAAGGGGTGTAGAGTAATATATCATTGGCATAAATGTGGTAGAGGATGTTGATAACTAGGAATAACTAGAAGATGCTGTATGACTGAATGAAGGATGCGTGGAGGCATATAGGGAATCAGGAACCTATGGAGGAAAGGGGGATTACCAGACCCTTTTCTTGGCTGTTGCAAAAATCGCAGGCTGGGATATGCATGTGGTGAGGATGCATGTGCCCATTCTAAACTACCATCAGGGACACGTCTATGCTGCCAGGCCCATGGACATTCATATTGTACACATGTACGTTTCTAAAATCACCTCAAAACTTGCACATGTCTGGGGTATAATTCTGTATGTCGCCGTGTTTTTTCTATCTGATGGAGGTATTTATATTTTAGGGTGGAGAACTGCAGATGTTTTGACTTGGACATCCCAGAATGCACCTACACGTCCTTTCTCAAATGTGACTTTAAACCAATTGCAGTTCTCTCCCCCATGTCCCTAACTAGCTGTTTTCTGCATCTTGATCCTATCCACCATGACTGCTTTTCTCAAGTATTCCTAAATACCAGCATGGTTTTGTTTGCCACTTCATCTGCTAGTGGGCTATTCCAGACATCAAACCTCTCAGTACAAAATCAATACTCTCAGACCGTCAATCCCTCTAAACACACAACACATACAAGCTCAATTATTTACTAAAGCCAATAGGACAGGTCTAAACCTCATATAGGAAACCAATCAAAAGGGCAGCAGATGTTCATTCATACATGCAACTGGGGAAGAAAGCCTCAGGACAATGTCTCATCCCGCTATGTAGCAACACAGAGCCGTAGGGAAAACAAAGAGCTCAACAGCCTTGGCTTCGAAAAAAACCCTCCCCATTTTTAATATTATAATCCTTACTGAAATTTATTAAACTTAGCAGAATGTAAGATATTATAAGGCACCTCAAAAATACCTGCCATTCAAACAATATCTGAATATTAATATATCAAGTTATCAATAAAACATTATAACAAAGGCTGAATGATTGTCTGGGTTTGCTCCAGTCAGGTTTATGCTTGTTTCTGATCGGTTGCTTTCCCAGTTAAATATTGGTGTCATCAGACGCTTCCTTTCTGCACAGATTTCTTTCTGGCTAGTTGTTTTGCCCCCGAGGAAGCTATTTAGGTGAAACAAAGATCTTTGTTGGGCAAAATTTGGGTGAAATTTCTTTTAAAAAGGAAACTGGCAGTTGGGTGTGGAGCTGATTGTTCTGTTCACAGGTATCTTTGCCGCATTGAAAGGTTCCCTGTAGAGCTCATTCAGCCTTTGTTATAACAGCACCAGATATTCCTAAATAGGCTACAGCAAATCAGAATACGAGGTACCAACCATAAATGGTTCCACTCTTACCTATCCAACTGCATTCAACAAATAAAAATAGAATTGAGCACATCCCTCCCTTTCTCCCTCAGACAAGGAGTACCATAGGGATCAGCACTGTTCTCCATTCTCTTCAGCATTTACATGCAACCAATTTGGGATGTGATCAAGAGCTTTGGCATACGCTGCCTAATCTACGCAGATGACATCATGCACTTTACTTCATTCACCACAAATGCCCCTGACTACACAAAACTCAACAACTGCTTCATAGCAATGTCTAAATGGCTTCATTTGCACAGCCTTAACATAAACCACAACAAAACTGAATTACTCCACATCACAAGAAACCAGAACATCACACCACCAACAACTATCACACTGGACAACATACAAATCAAAGTCAAAACTGAGATTAAATACTTTGATGTAACACTGGACCAACAGCTCACTCTCCTGTCACACATAAACCACACAACTTCTGCAAAATAATACAAGCTAAGAAAAATAAAGAACTTACGCCCACTCCTCTCATCAACTGACTTTTGGTCTTTATGTAAAGCTGTAATAACACCACTGCTTGATTACGGCAACTCAATATATCACGGCATTTCAAAGAACTCATTATACCTACGTCAACTAGCACAGAAAACCACTGCAAGGATTATCCTGAGACAAGCTCGTCAATCCCTCATCATGCCACTCCTCAAACAACTTCACTGGCTGCCCATATCACAAAGAATCAAATATAAGGGCCTCATCAACACACATAAAATCATTCACAACGTATCAGCTCTCAGTCTCCACGCTTTAATCTCAACCCGCAGCGGCAATAGACGCACAAGAAAGAGCATGGCCAACACGCTACTCTATCCAACAGAGAAAACAAAATGTAGCCAGAGAAGCAGTGGCAGGACCTTTTCGCTATATACCCCTGCATTATGGAACTCACTTCCGCCACAAATAAGAAACATTCAACTTCTGCAAGACTTCAGAAAATGCTTGAAAACCCTCTTATTCACAGAATATTACGCCCGAGCAACAAAAGACTCCACGCATAGAATACACACATTTGGTATTATGCAGTTTATACCACCTCATCGCATTATGTACATCGTTCGTTAACTCTTATGAGAATGTGTTAATAGCTTCTGTTACAATGTGTTCAATATATTCAATGTAATGCGCACCACTGTTATCACACTGAGTTAGTTGAAAACCATCTTGACTTGCACAAGACGATATAAAAATAACCTTTAAATAAATAATCAGATTACCAGATGTCCCTGATTTTCGGAGATTGTCCCTAATTTAGAGCTGTGTCCCTGACTCCCATCTTTTTGGCAGCCTCCTGTCCCCCAATTCCAGCAATGGGGACAGAGGGGAGTTGAAAAAAATGTTATTTTGAATTTAGTGATTTGAATATGCCAGTTTTTAGAATTGACATCCATTATCTTTATATTTTGCACCGAACGGGGGAAATGCATCACTGTTTCTATGTCGATTTGTCTGCTTCGAAGTGATATTGTTGCTGTTGTAGGATGGATTGGGGGGGGGGGGAGATAATGACTCCTTTTCCCTCCTTCAGACCTTTTTGCTCAAACCTGGAACTAAGGTGTCCCTTCCCCCCCACCACCATCACTTTGTGTAAGTGTCCCAGTTTTGCCTTCAAAAAATCTGGTAACCTTTCAACTAACCATTTAAAATTAGGCTAGAAAATAAGTAGTCCTAACTTTATGCAGTTTGCTACCCAGATAGTGGGCTGACTATTGCTACTATTTGGAAAGCAGTACTGAATGTCTGGATTTAATTTGGTTATAGTGGCTGGCTTTTTAAAAAACGCTGCTCGCTGAGGCTGAATATTCACTCTTATATTTGTTTGTTTCCTCTACATTTTTCTTCCCACAACTTCACATTACGACCCCTTGTCATTGAATTTCCTCAGACTATTTCACCTTAGTAACATGGAGGCCAATTCCATACAGGCCATGCAGTCCCTGTGCGGCCAATCACTAGTACTACTACTACTATTCAGCACTTATAAAGCGCCACGCACGCAGTGCTGCACTGCTAACCTACAAGAGGTAGCCAACATACAAGAGAGAGTCCCTGCCCGTCAGAGTCATGCTCATCGGCGCTTACAATCTAGTTAAAACAGTACAGAGCATTAGTCAGTTCTGCGCAAGGTACGCTGTGGTACAGTTTGGTCTATAGTTTGGTCATAAACGTTGATGGGGGTTAGGGTCAGATGAGGATGGAGTCAGGATCTGAATGCAACGGTGAAGAGGTTGGTCTTCAAGCTGGATTTGAAGAGGGCCAGGGTGGATGCCTGGCGCACAGACGCAGGTAGGCTGTTCCAGGCATATGGTGCAGCAAGGTGAAAGGAGCGCAGTCGGGAGTTCGCGGTGCAGGTGAAAGGCATTGATAGAAGTAATTTGTCAGCGAGCGCAAATTTCGAGAGGGGACGTAGCGGGAGATAAGAGATAAGAGGTATTGAGGGGCCATAGAGTGAATGCATTTATAGGTCAGTAGGAGAAGCTTGAATTGGATGCGGAATTGGACAGGGAGCCAGTGAAGCAACTTGAGAAGAGGAGTAATGTGGGCATGGCGAGGCTGGCAGAAGATTAGACGAGCCGCGTGGTTTTTTATGGCTTGAAGGGGGAGGAGGTGGCTCACGGGGAGACCAGCGAGGAGTAGGTTGCACTAATCGAGGCAAGAGGAGATTAAGGAGTGGATAAGTGTTTTGGTAGTGTGTTCAGAGAGGAAGGGGTGGATTTTGCTGATGTTGTAGAGAAAGAAGCGTCAGGTCTTAGCTACAAGCTGGATATGAGCGGAGAAGGAGAGAGAGGTGTCAAAGATAATCCCTAGATTATGGGCAGAGGGAACAGGAAGGATAGTAGACCAATCCACATGGACTGAGAGAGGGGGAAGTGGGGGGGAGGAGTTGGGTGGAAAGACAAGGAGTTCAGTCTTGGCCATGTTCAGTTTCAATCGGCGATGAGACATCCAGGCAGCGATGTCCGAGAGACAGGCAGAGATCTTGGACTGGGTTGCCGGAGAAATATCAGGTGTAGAGAGGTAGATCTGGGAGTCATCCGCATAGAGATGGTACTGAAAGCCATGGGAGGAGATAAGCGCGCCAAGGCCTTGGGTATAGAGAGAGAAGAGGAGGGGGCCCAAGATAGATTCCTCGGGTACACCTACATGGAGCAGGGTAGGGGAGGAGGAGAAGCCACCAGAGCATACACTGAATGAGCGATGGGAGAGGTAGGAGGAGAACCAGGATAGTACGGAGTCCTTGAAGCCAAGCGAGGAGAGGGTGGTGAGGAGAAGGTTGTGGTCAATGGTGTCAAAGGCAGTAGAAAGGTCAAGAAGGATGAGGATAGAATAGAGGCCCTTAGATTTAGCCAGGAACAGGTCATTGGTGACTTTTGTGAGTGCCGTTTCAGTGGAGTGTAGGGGACGGAAGCCGGATTTTAGTGGGTCCAGGAGGGCCTGGGAGGTGAGTAAGTCGAGGCAGCAACGAAGGACTGCTTGTTGTAATAGTTTGGATATGAAGGGAAGGAGGGCGATGGGTCAATAGTTAGAAGGGCATGTGGGATCAAGTGAGGGTTTCTTGAGGAGGGGTGTGACAACAGCATGTCTGAAGTCAGCGGGGACAGTTGCAGTGGAGAATGAAAGGTTGAGGATATGAGTGATGGAGGGGACAATGGTGAGTGAGATAGAACGTAGGAGATGGGTGGGGATAGGGTTTGATGAACACGTAGTGGGTTTGGAGGAGGAAAGGAGGAGTGCGGTTTCTTCTTCAGAAATCGGGGGGAAGGAGGAGAGGGTGGCAGGGGGAGTATGGATGGGGGAGGAGAATTGGGGAGGAGGGGAGGTAGATGAGGAGATAAGGAATTGGAGGGTAATCTTGTGGATTTTGTCATGGAAGTAGTCGGCTAGGGTTTGGGCAGAAAGGGAGGGGGATCGGGGGCGGGGGGACCTTGAGGAGAGAATTGAGGGTATTAAACAGACGGCGAGGATCAGAGGCAAGGGAGTTGGTCAGCTGGATGTAGTAATCTTGTTTGGCAAGTGCCAAGGCTGACTGGAAGGAGCCAAGCGTGAATTTGAAGTGTAGAAGGTCTTCCGGGGAGTGGGATTTGGACCAAGCTCGCTTGGTAGAACGGGCACAGATGCGTAGGTAACGGATTGTGGGTGAAAGCCAGGGTTGGGGAGCAGATCGTTTGACTGGACATGGGGTGGGAGGGGCAAGAGTGTCAAGGGCTGAGGATAGTGTAGCATTGTATGAAGACAATGCCTCATCGACAGATTTGGAGGATAAAATGAAGGAGAGAGATGGAGAAACGGTGGAAGAGAGAGTCACGGGATCAATATTATGAAGGTTTCTAAATAGGTCGGAGGAGACAGGACGAGGTTGGGACGGCGGAAGCTGAAGAGTAAATTTTAAGAGGTGATGGTCAGATGAGGGAAGGATTGATTTGTGGAAGTTTGAGGTCGTGGTGGTGGCGTTGGCCTCCTACTGTACTCTACTCCGAGTACCTAGTACTCTACTCCGAGTACTAGGTCAAGGCAGTGGCCGTGTAGATGTGTGGGAGCCGTGGAACAAAGTTTGAGATTGAACGAGGAGGTAAGAGCAAGGAATTTTGAGGCATGGGGGTCGGAGGGGTTGTCGATGTGAATGTTGAAATCGCCAAGAATAAGAGTGGGGGAGGAGGGATCCATAAAGGCAGAAAGCCAGGAGTCGAAGTCGGTAAGGAAGGTTGATTTGGATTTGTTGGGTGGGCGATAAATAACAGCTACTCGGAGGGTAAGTGGTGTGAGGAGGCAAATGGAGTGGACTTCGAAGGAGAGGGGAGAGTGTGATTGAGGTGGCAGGAGGGTTTGGAATTGGCAGGAGGGAGAGAGTAGGAGGCCAACGCCACCACCACGACCAGTAGATCGAGGTGTATGGGAGAACTGGTCACCCCATAGCAGAGAGAGGTAATGGATGCGGTGTCGTCTGGGAGGAGCCAGGTGTCGGTCAAGGCAAGAAGGTGTAGGGCATTAGAGATAAAAAGATTGTGAATAAAAGGGTTTTTTTTAGTGACTGAGCATGCGTTCCAGAGGGCGCATGAAAATGGGAGAGCGGAGGGGGGGAGGAGAGGGATATGGATAAGGTTAGATAAGTTACGTGTGGATTTCTTATCAGAGTAGCGTGGGGGACTATTTCTAGGGTAATACCAAGATTTAGAGGGAGCAGGGTGTGGGTGGGTATGTCTGGGTGGGTGTGCTCTCCAAGAGGAACATGAGGGAGGGGAATTGAGGGATAAGATGATGGTATCGGGTAGGTTATGTGAGGGATTATTTTTGGGGGTAGGGTTGGGGTTGATATCTATGGATGAGTGATTGTGGGATGAATGAGAGAGGGCAGAAGGAGGGAGGAGTGGGATGTGGATGAGATTAGATAGGGTACTTGAGGGACTTTTTTTAGTGTGAGAAAGAAATGGGGGGGGGGCAGGGTTGGGGTTGATATTACCTGATGAGAGAAGGAAAATGAGTATTAGAAAGTGAGGTAAAGTGGAGATAGTATGGCAGAAGTGAGGGTGGGGTTGCCTTAAAGAGAGAGGGGCTGGTTGAATGCGGGGGATGGTGTGAAGAAGCTCAAGAGCGGATGCTAGGCTAGGGGCAGAATGGAGGGAGAAGTGAGGAAGGTAGGGGGAGGGGAGGGGGAAGAGGAGGGAGGGTGTTGGTAGGAGGGGAGGCAGTTGGGGAGGATGAGGAAGAGAAGGGCAATGAGATGTGGGGCCATGGTAGTGGGCAGCAAGGTCTGAGCAAGCAATGGGTAGCAAGTTCTAGGCAAGCAATGGGTAGCAAGTTCTACGCAGTCAATGGGTAGCAAACAATAGGAAGCAGGTTCTACGCAGTCAATGGGTAGCAAATAGGTAGCAGTTCTATGCAGACAATGGGTAGCAACACTCTGTAAGCAATGGATAAGCAATGGATAACAGTTCTATGCAACAATGGGTAGCAGTTCTATGCAAAAGTGGGTAGCAGTTCTATGCAACAGTGGGTAGCAACACTCTGCAAACAATGGGTAGCAGTACTAAGCAAAACAAAACAATGGGTAGCAAGCAATAAAAGGCAGTGGATAACAGTTCTATGCAACAATGGGTAGCAGTTCTATGCCCAGTAATGGGTAGCAGTACAGTGCAGGCAATGGGTAGCAAGGTAGCAGTACAGCGCAGGCAGTGTGTAGCAAGTTCAAGGCGGGTAATGATCAATGCCAGTAGTGGGAGGCAGGACAAAGGAGAGTTACTTGAAAGTACTGGGGTGGAGCTCGTGAGATGGTTTGGTCAGGAGTCAATGTGTGGAGGAGCGATTGAACCTGGTCGCCCCGGCGGCTACGGAGCACCGGAGCGCCCCTGGGCCCGCGCCTAAGGGCCACGCCAAAGGGCCCTCTGGCGAAGCCCTCAGGCGTGGGCGTGCCCGATGGTGCCCTCCTCTTTATGGGCTGCAGCTGGGCGGCGGGAAGAGCGGCGTGTAGCCCGCGCCCAATGGCGCCCTCCTCTTTATGGGCTGCAGCTGGGCAGCGGGAAGAGCGGCGTGTAGCCCGCATCCGATGGCGCCTTCCTCTTTATGGGCTGCAGCTGGGTGGCGGGAAGAGCGGAACGTACAGAGGTAGACCCAATTCTGATCCCATGGGGGCCCGTGGGTTCAGAATCGGGTCTATGGCCTGGACCTGCAGGCCGGGCCCTGATTCTGATCAGCCTGCATGTCCAGCCATATACCCGGCTACCTCAGTCAGGCTCCTGAATGGAGCCGCAGTGCCATGGTGTCCTGTCACCATGGCACTGCGGCTTCATTCCGGAGCTCCGATCCCTGGCCATTGACCAAGTTCTTTCTTCCTTGCAGCCCGACTCACGATCTGGTCTTCCAAGACCTGAGTTGGGCTGCAGGGAACCCCCTGCACCCTCTCACCTGCGTCCCCGGGTCCCACCCCATGATCCCCCTCTATCAAGGGGGACTTTTTCTACCTTCAAAGTGGAATAAGTCCCCCGTCTAGATTCGAGGCCCCAGACATACTGGGCCAACCTCTGAATCAGCCCTCTAAGTCCGGGGTCACAGCCTGCCTATGCCCCACCCTCGCTCCGCCTCCAGAGCGCCCCCTCCCGCCCTCATCTAGGCCTCCCCATACAAACTTGCTGTTCATATGAGGAGGATATTGCTGGAGCCAGCAGGGCATGAATAGTGGGGATGGACGTCCCATTCGTGGGACAAAATGACTCCCATAGTAGATGATAGTAGGAAAAAAACAGCTGGACCATCCAGTCTACTACTACGTCTCATTTGTATAGCACTACTGCCAGGTTATCCTATCCACACCAGGGTATCTCCCAGCCCCACCAGCCACAGTGTGGCTGCCTACAGGATCTCTCCTTAGCCTGAATGGTCTTTGTACTCTACTATTTTGAGTAGAAGAGCACACAAGACCCCCCACTTAGTTCCCTCCAACACCCACCTTACCGGCCTCATGTCAAAACTCTGTAATGATTAGAGAGTAGGAGTGTAAGATTTAGCTGTGTCTTGCATATTATTGTTTACATACAGGTACAGTCCTGCCATGTGTGGCGGGGATATCAATATGGCTCCCATCTGGTCGGAGAACAGCACATTCATGCTGCTTCACTGTGATGATGGGCCTTTCAGTACAGGCCAATGCTTAAGCCCTGCTGCGTCCTCATCCCCTCCAATAGGAAGTCTGCATAAGGCACAGGGCAGGATGTGACGGCACTTGAATAGCCAGCCTCTCCTGAAAAGCCAAGTAAGGTGCTGAAGCAGCAGGAAAGTGTTACTCTCCTGCCCCATGAAACCCACGCCAACTTTAATTGTGCACTGTCCCCTCGCTGTGGCCGCTCCTTTTTAATCCAGTTTTAAAGTGAGCAAACATTTAAACACTTATCTTCAGATTTTTGAGTCCAAATATGCTTCGACACTGCTTCAGCAAACAGAATCAACTACATGCCACGTTTCGGGCCTCCAAGTCTCGACCCTGCATCAGGTTGAAAAGAAACTTTTTCCTGCAGTCGCATCAGCAGAAGTTGAAAATGGCAGAAAGCAACTGTCCAATGCTTATGAAAATGGCGTCTGACGTCAGAACCGGCAGACAGGCTGATGGTAGTCAATCCAAAACCTCTTGTTGACTCACCAGCCAATGAGAACGGAAGTACCCTATTGAAAAAGGAACTCCCTAATCCCATTGGTTGAAAAAAATCAGATGTAAAAGTACAACTGAATCGCGAATCAAATGAAAATGTGGACTATTAAATTAAACTACTCCACTCTAATGCTGCATTTAAGCCATGAGGAATCACTGTATTCATCCTAAAAATTATGACAGTAATCAAGTTTATAAATGGATGTCTTCTCCGGATAAGCCTCCCACAAAACATGTCACTTTTGCCAATAGTTCAGATGATTCTACTGATACAGATTCTACTGAAGGAGGTCATTATGGCCCCACTTGCCCACAGTATGAGCAGCCCCCTGTACATCGAGGTGGCTCCCATCGTGGCAGACATTCACGACGGGCATATCAGCAGGATTTTTGGGCGGGTCCGGACACCAGGTCCGGGACCAAAACTCAGCAGTTATCAACTTATTGGGATGAGTACTAACTCCCATGCAATTGCAAGTTTTAGAGCAGGGACTTTCATTTGTACCAGTTCCTACATATGACCCATTTGAGATCAGATTGGCTCTGTATCATTTTTTTAGAAAACTGAGAATTATACTCTATTTTTCTAAGTTGGATTCTTCATCTGACTCTATGCTTATTAGTGGTCTTATTGGCTACCCCCTGATGAGGTGGATCCGACGATTTTGACCTTTCAGGACCTAGTTCTACAGGAATTAGCAGGATGTGAATCTACATCTGATAAGTCATATTCTAACATGTTACGGACACACTATCAGGCCATAAGGGAATCCAATGTAGTCATTAGGAAGGCTGATAAGGGCGGTGCTGTGGTTGTCTTATCTCAGGATCAATACCAACAGGAGATTAACATACACTTATCAAATCGTCAATATTATACACCTTTAGACCAAGATCCTATGTCAGATTTATCTGAACACATTCAATTACACAGGTACACTACCAAAAAACTGCCTCCAGTTTTGCAACTGATTCCTATAGACTTTGGGGTGCTGAATCCAGGAAAAATAGCCAAAATGTTCCATCACGTCACGTTTTCTTGCAAAATTAGATTTCTTACCCATATAAGGAATGTTCACATTAGAGCTGTTAGTGCAGCTGGGTTTAAAAAAGGTTTGGACAAATTCCTGGAGGAAAGGTCCATAATTATTAGAAGAGACCCGGGATATCACTGCTTGACCCAATACAAGCATTGAGGATCCTGTGTCTTTTGGGGAAACTGCTAGGTACTTATGACCTAGATTGGCCACTGTTGGAAACAGGATACTGGGCTTGATGGACCTTGGTCTGACCCAGTATGGCATATTTTATGTTCTTATGTTTATAATTTCTTTTTAGCCGACTGCAGTTTATTTTCTTGGCCCAAAATAGAGGTTGCAATGGTTAACTAACTAGAAACACTCCCTCATGATATTTTAGAGTGTTTTGTATTCATTTTATACATTAACAGGACAATTGGGAGGCGGGGGGCTAAATCCAGTACTCGCGCTGGCACATGTTCTTTCCTGTTCGCCTCGCCTCGTTCGCTCGCTCAAACACGGTGGTTGCGACATGAACGTTCCTGTCAAATTTCAGTTTCTTGCAAGTTCATTATTACCTTTTGTTTGCTCAGTCGTAATCCAGCTTTATTCCGAAGTGGTTCACTACAGTTGTAGTTTGCAGTGCTGTGTATTTGTGATGGCTCACAGAGCCAGAGGTTGCGTCAACTCTCCGGACAGTTTTTGTTTTATTTGTGGGGAATATACCGTGAAAAAGCGGCAGAAGAACATTTCTGCATTTATTAAAAAAGTATATTTCGCCTATTTCGGTTTGAAGTTAGGCGATCAAGACAAACCGTGGGCTCCTCACAAAGTGTGCAAGACATGTGAGGAAGATCTACGCTTATGGATGAAAGGTAAAAAACAAGCATTTCGTTTCGGAATACCTATGATGTGGCGTGAACAAAGAGACCACAGCAGTGACTGCTATTTTTGCTCTTGCATTGTGAAGGGATACAACTTAAAAAATAAGAACGTAATAAGTTACCCCAACCTTCCCTCAGCAATTAGGCCTATGCCTCATAGCAACAAAGTACCTGTGCCTGAACCACCAAAATCTTTGGATCATATTTGTGTGGACGGTTCTGATCATGATGAGACTCATCAGATGGCTTTTCCCGATGAGTCCAGTACTTCCGAGTTTGAAACTGAACCAGATCCGAAACCTGAACTTTTCTCTCAAGCTGAATTGAATGATTTAGTCCGGGATTTAGGACTCCCAAAAGATGCTGCCCAACTGCTAGGTTCTTGGCTTAAACAGAAAAATCTATTGTCACCAGGAACAACTTTTTATTGGTACCGCAACCGCGAGACACAATTTTTGAAGTATTTCAGCAAAGAGGAAGATTTGGTATTTTGCAACGATATATACGGAAGTGATGGAAAAGTTTAAACTCAAGTATGATCCTGCTGAATGGCGGCTGTTCATTGATTCGTCAAAAGACAGCATAAAAGGTGTTCTTCTTCATAATGGCAACACATTCGCTTCAGTTCCTATTGCTCACTCTGAAAAATACGAGAATTTGGCCCTGATTCTTCAGAAGATTCGTTATGATGAGCATAAGTGGATGATTTGTGGAGACTTTAAAATTCTATCCATGCTATTAGGGCAGCAATCCGGTTTCACCAAGTATCCCTGCTTCCTTTGCTTGTGGGATAGCCGGGCCCGCGACCTACACTGGGGGAAAAAAGACTGGCTAATTCGGGAGTATTTGAGACCCGGTGAGAAAAATGTTCTTCATGAGAGCTTGGTACCTCGTGATAAAATTCTATTACCACCTCTCCACATTAAGTTGGGTCTCATTAAGCAATTCATCAAGTCCCTTCCAAAAGATGGTGAGTGCTTTCGGTACCTTTGCTCAAAGTTCCCCTGACTTTCTGAAGCAAAGCTAAAGGAAGGAGTGTTTGTTGGCCCTGATATAAGGAAACTCATTTCAGATGGAGCATTCGCTGAAACGATGTCTGAGAAGGAAAAAGAAGCCTGGGATTCCTTCAAGGATGTTGTTCTCAAATTCTTGGGGAACAGGCGGGATGAGAACTATAAGGATATTGTTGCCAGGATGCTCAATGCCTTCAAAGAACAAGGCTGTAACATGAGCCTGAAAGTCCATTTCTTGCACTCCCATGTGAACTACTTTCCCGAAAACATGGGGGCGTACAGTGAAGAACAAGGTGAAAGGTTTCACCAGGACATCAAGGACGCAGAGAGAAGGTACCAAGGAAGATGGAACACCACTATGATGGCTGATTTCTGCTGGTTGCTGCTGCGGGAAACCCCAGATGAAAAATACGCCAAGCAGCGCACCAAGAGAAGCATTCGGGGGAAGAAGAAACGGGCCCACCAGGAGATTGATTGACCCAAGAATGACTTTAAAATCTAAACTGTGTTGACAAATATCGTGTTTTTACTAAACTTTGAAATAAAAATTTGCTAGTTATTACCACAGTGTCGGATCTCATTTATTAGAATTTTATTTTCACACCATCGGGTGTTTGTCTTCATGTATTGCAATGGTGCGGTTTGCGTTTTCTATTCTTACATACATACCTGTACAACATTTTTTGCACATTTCTTTGCTTTGCTTTGTGTCTAACCTCGCTCTTATATGCTCAATGTTTGTGCACATGTGGCTGTTTTAAGTGCAGACAATTTTGCTACCATCACAGTGTGTTTTGTTGACATTACTCTATTCTTATGTGCTGCCTTGTTACAATTTTCTTTATTCTTATTTGAATAACTACTAAACAATTAGTATAAAGAATTCATCCAAGAAACCTTTATCTCGATCACACTCAATCTGAAACGTTCACCTCAAACTGCTAACCCAATGTAGCAAACAATCTGTACGTGATGGAGCAAATTGGTTACCAGATTTGGATTCAGCGCACCAAAAAACGTAAAAATCAATCGAAACATTAGAGGCAGTTTAAAAAAAAATTTTTTTAGTGTACCTGTGTTATTAATGACAGAAGCACTCCATAATGGTTGGATCACGAAACGTAAGTTTAATTTTTTGGTTAATAAATCTCTGAAAACTCCTATTTTTTATTTGGTTCCAAAGATCCATAAATCTCTGGAGCATCCACCAGGCAGGCCCATAGTTTCTTGCCGTGAATCTTTTTGGAACCTTTGTCAAATTTTGCGATATTTTTTTACAATCTGCTGCTGCCAAAGTATCTTCTTATATTCGGGATACTGGGCATTTTCATACACAATTACCAGCCAGTACTGCGGTTACATCTTATAATTTTTTGGTAACGCTCGATGTTCAAGCATTATACACTAATATTGATCAGGCTGAAGTGCTACAATGCTTAGCCACTTTTCCATTGGATCTTCTCTCACAGATGCCTAGGACCTTCTTATTGGAGCTTTTAAGTTTAGTGCTCAATAATAATTATTTTCTCCATCAGCAACAATATTTTTTGCAATCATTTGGCATAGCTATGGGAGCAACAATAGCCCCTTCTATTGCCACTATTTAATGGCACAATTTGGAGAATCATATATCTATTCGTCAACTTTATTTCATTACATTCCTTTTTGGCGCCGGTTCCTTGATGACATCTTTTTTATTTGGACAGGCACTTTGCCATTGCTGGAATCTTTTTTGGTCTTGTTGAATTCTTTTAAGCCAAACATTCAGTTCATGGCCCATAAGGATCAATCTCAAATTCAAATTTTGGATATCACAGTCACTTTGACCTCTGAGGGTTTTGTTACATCATTGTTCAGGAAACCAGTGCAGCGTAACACTCTCCTCAGTTATCACAGTTATTACCCCCTTCATTAAAACGGGAGTTACCCTATGGTCAATTTTTGCAATTACATCACAATTGTTCTACTTTGCAAAAATTCTATAATCACGCTTGTGATTTGAAATGTTTATTATCTCATGGGTATCCCTTAAAAATAATTACTGTTGCTTTTAAACGGGCTCGTTTCACTCATCATGACTGGCTGTTGACTTACACCACTAAAGACAATGCTGATCAGTCCTCTTTGGATAAGATTACTGGTATACTTCCATATGTTGGGGATATCCCGATGGTGACGAAGATCCTGCATAGATTTTGGCCAGTTTTGAGTCTTCATCCCTGCTTCAATGGCAAACAACTGTTACTTGCCTATTCTAGAGGGGCTAATTTGCGTGATCGTATAGTTCATTCTGCTCCTAAGGTGGATCACCCCGTGTCTTCTCATGAGGACCCGGGTCATTTCCCATGTGGATCTTGCCAGTTTTGTGCATCCTCTTTTGTGGGCACAACTTGATGTTCGGACGTCTAATGTGATTGTGTCAAAATGGCACACTACT
This sequence comes from Ichthyophis bannanicus, assembly GCA_033557465.1. NCBI lineage: Eukaryota > Metazoa > Chordata > Amphibia > Gymnophiona > Ichthyophiidae > Ichthyophis > Ichthyophis bannanicus. The sequence continues at coordinate 305,459,356 of CM066039.1, forward strand.
TGTCAATCTACTCATGTGGTCTATTTGATTATATGCCCATGCCCTCTTTATTATGTTGGACGTACTATACGAGCTGTCAAAATCCATTGGCAGAACATGCTTCTCGCATACATACAAGGACTATGTCGGCTCCGATGGTTGACCACTGCCTTCGTATGGATCACAGTTTTGAGCAGTTGCGATGGCGTGTCCTGGACTTTGTTCCCCCTGATCCATGGGTTAGTAATCGTGTCCATAGGGTGCAGAAGCGGGAACAATGTTGGATTTTTAGGATGAATACAGTGATTCCTCGTGGCTTAAATGCAGCATTAGAGTGGAGTAGTTTAATTTAATAGTCCACATTTTAATTTGATTCGCGATTCATTTGTAACATACATAGTAAATGACGGAAGATCAAGACCAGTATGGTCCATCTAGTCTGCCCAGTAAGATGGCAAGAGTAGGTGCGCCTGCCGCTCTGTGCAGGCCACCCCTCCCCGTGTCTTTGTTTAGGAGTGAACCCACTGCTCCATATAGGACATCCCTATTTGTTGAGAAATTAGATGGTTCAGTTTATTTTGGTTTTATCCTGTTGCTGTAAAGGGATCCACTGTGTCTGTCCAATGCCATTTTGAATTCCGTCACTATGTTTGCCCCCACCACTTCCACCGGGAGGGCATTCCAAGCATCCACCACCCTTTCAGTGAAAAAGTATTTCCTGACATTGCCTTTCAATTTACCACCTTGCAGCTTCATGTTATGCCCTCAACTTTTACATCTGATTTTTTCAACCAATGGGATTAGAGGTTCCCTTTTCAATAGGATACTTCCGTTCTCATTGGCTGGTGAATCAACAAGAGGTTTTGGATTGGCTACCGTTAGCCTGTCTGCCGATTCTGATGTCAGACGCCGTTTTCATAAGCATTGGACAGTTGCTTTCTGCCATTTTCAACTTGAGCTTATGTGACTGCAGGAAAAAAGTTTCTTTTCAACCTAATGTGGGGTCGAGACTTGGAGGCCCGAAACGTGGCACGGTATTGATTACTGTTTTCTGAAGCAGTGTCAAAGCATATTTGGACTAAAAAATCTGAAGATAAGTGTTTAAATGTTTGTTCACTTTAAAATTGGATTAAAAAGGAGCGGCCACAGCGAGGGGATGGTTTTCTCTGCCTTCTCTGGCTCAACAGCTCCGACAAAAAGTATTATGCAGCTCTCGTTGTTCAGGACCTTTTTGATGTGATCTGTTTTATGGTTTCTGACATAGTGGGACATTTTCTGATTGTGGAACTTTAATTGTGCAGCAGTTCTGAAGAGGGGAGAATGGGAGTAGTGCCGGCGGCAGCAGAGGGAAGGAAAGGAGTTCATGCAATTCTGGACACCTTGGAGAAGGGGTAGGAATGGGAGGGGAGATGCTGGAAGTGGAGGGTGTTAGGGAACGGGAGATGTTGGACTACAGTAAAGGGTAGGGCCTTGAGCCCCTGAGGAGGTGCACAGCTGAAGGTTCAACTAGGGCATTGGAAATGCTTGGGGACGGCCCTGTTTGTGTAATTATGCTTTGAATTATGGTTGTCTTTTGATAATCTGTATTGAATTATTGATCATCTTCATATATTTGATTACTGTGTAAAGACATAAGAATATAAGAAACGCTATGCTGAGTCAGGCTGAGGTCTATTGAGCCCCACATTCTGTCTCTGAGAGTGACCAGTCCGGGTCACAGGGCCCTAGCAAAGCCCAGTAGATCTCTTTCTTATAGCTTATTTTCAGGGATGAGCAATGGCAGGGCCGGCGCTACCCGGTAAGCCGGGTAAGCGCGGCAGAAGGGTGCCGCCGGCGGGAGGGCATTGTCGCTAGCCACCTGCCACCCACCACTTCAAAAAAGAAAGCAGCCATGGGAACATTTCTCTGTTCCCGCGGCTCTGCTAACTTTTAAACTGCTGGGTCGCAGAGTTTCTAATGGCAATAATAAGCATTTCCTGTTTCTTGTAATAGGATAATAGGAGTGGGATTGGAAGAGAACTGACGGGGAAGGTGGGGGCTAGAAGGGAGCTGACACCCAGGGATGGCACTGGAAGGCAGATGGACAGAGGAGAGGGTGACTGGAAGGGAACTGACACAGGAGGGGGCACTGGGGCTGGAAGTTCGCTGATACCTGGGATGGTATTTGGACTAGAAGAGGCAGGATGATTGAGAAGGAGGGGGACTAAAAGGGAACAGACACCAGTGGCGGTGCTGGGAATGCAAGGGAGTTTACACTGGAAGGTACTGGGAGGGGAGGTTGTAAAGGAGGCTGATACTGGGGAAGGTTACTGGGACTGGAAAAATGCTGATGGAAGAAAATGAAGAAAGCAAAAGGAGAGACAAGAAATGGCAGATAGACTATAGACCACAGAAAAAGAGCTAAGAGAAGACAGAGGAAAACAGAAACCTCAGATCGGGACCAGCATGATCAAAAATCATCAGACAACAAAGGTAGAAAAAATAATTTTATTTTCAATGTAGTGATTGGATTTTGCGCTATGTATATTTCACACTGTATGGGGAACTGCCTCTCTTATCTAGTGTGGCACTGCATGCGGAGTCTGGCTTCTTGGGGTTTCATTTTAATTTTTGTCTACATGTTTTTATTTTTACTTCAGGTTGTGGTCACTTATTCTGTCCTCGGTGAGGGACTGTGTTCCGAATGTGTGACCAAGGCCAGGTGTTCTGTTAACATGGAGTTTGTACGTAATTTGACTTGTACAGCTTTTCAAATAGGTGTATGGATGTTTTGGGGCCCATTGAAGTATTTGTAGTGCTATTTTCTGGGTAGGCCCCTTATTGTATGAGTTTTGGAAGTGTATGCTGGTATGATATTGTAGATTTGACTTTGTAGATTTTCAGTGATTTTTGCAGTGTTTTATATTAGTTCACAATATTCCTGGCAATGGAGAATGTTTATGTTGTTGTTAGTGAGATGACCAGAATCAGATTTTATTTTTTTTGGGCTATGACAGCCCGTTTGTATGATGCTAAGTATTTACTGTTAAGTATTTTTATTTTGGCTATGCATTTGCTCTTTTGCTGTAATTTTCTTACAAAACTGGATTTGAAGGAGAAATACTAATATCGCTTGAAAAGAGTTCACAAAGCGGTTTTGGGAAAAAGGAGGGTAGGGTGCAGCCAACATTAATAATAATGAGGGAGGGGTGCCGATTTATAGGGTTGCAGGGGGGCGCTAGAAACCTAACATCAGGTCTGAGCAATGACTTTCTCACTCTATCTGATAATCATTTTATATGGCCTTTTCCTCCAAGAATGTGTCCAAACATCTCCTGAAACCCACCGTTGTTAGTAGCTTTGACCACATCCTCTAACAAGAGATTCCAAAGCTTCATTACGTGCTGCATGGGAAAATAAATCTATCTACAGATTGTTCGCAGCCTTCTGGTCATTAATTTCATGGAATGTCTTTTTGTTTTAATGTTGTTTTTTGAAAGGTTAAACAACCGTTTCCTATTCAGCAGTTCCAACTCACCAGGGCCAGTGCAAGGGGGTATTGGTTACCCTAGGCCAGCGATGGCGAACCTATGGCACGCGAAGGCCTTGCAGCTGGCACGCGGGAAGGTCGCAAATTGAGATATGCCGGCTCATGGCAATTAAAAAAAAAAAAAAAAGCTGGCCGCGGCGGCATGGAGTGTCCCGCGGGGCTCCCTCTGCCCGGCGGGACTCTCCCGGCGCGACTCAGCCCCTCTCTGCAGGCTTGCAGATACGCGAAGGGAGAGAGAGTCTCCCTCGTGTCTCTGTTAAGCCCGCAGGGGCTGATGGGAAATTTCCCATCTGCCCCTGCGGGCTTAACAGAGACGCGAGGGAGACTCTCTCCCTTCGCATATCCATCCCTCGCATATCTGCAAGCCGGCAGAGAGGGGCTGAGTCGCGCCGGGAGAGTTCCGCCGGGCAGAGGGAGCCCCGCGGGACACTCCATGCCGCCGCCGCGGCAGCGGCCAGTTTTTTTTTTAATTGCCATGAGCCGAGGGGGGGCGGGTAGGACCGGCAAAGGGCTAGGGAGGGAGGGGGGTTAAGACTGGCAAAGGGCTAGGGAGGGAGGGGGGTTAAGACTGGCAATGGGCTAGGGAGGGAGGGGGGTTAAGACTGGCAATGGGCTAGGGAGGGAGGGAGGGGGGTAAGACTGGCAATGGGCTAGGGAGGGAGGGAGGGGGTTAAGACTGGCAATGGGCTAGGGAGGGAGGGAGGGGGGTTAAGACTGGCAATGGGCTAGGGAGGGAGGGAGGGGGTTAAGACTGGCAATGGGCTAGGGAGGGAGGGAGGGGGGTTAAGACTGGCAATGGGCTAGGGAGGGAGGGAGGGAGGGGGGTTAAGACTGGCAATGGGCTAGGGAGGGAGGGAGGGGGTTAAGACTGGCAATGGGCTAGGGAGGGAGGGAGGGGGTTAAGACTGGCAATGGGCTAGGGAGGGAAGGGGGTTAAGACTGGCAATGGGCTAGGGAGGGAGGGAGGGGGGTTAAGACTGGCAATGGGCTAGGGAGGGAGGGAGGGGGTTAAGACTGGCAATGGGCTAGGGAGGGAGGGAGGGAGGTTAAGACTGGCAATGGGCTAGGGAGGGAGGGAGGTTAAGACTGGCAATGGGCTAGGGAGGGAGGGAGGGAGGTTAAGACTGGCAATGGGCTAGGGAGGGAGGGAGAGGGGTTGAGACTGGCAATGGGCTAGGGAGGGGGGGTTAAGACTGGCAGTGGGCTGGGGGGTTAAGACTGGCAGTGGGCTGGGGAGGGGGGTTAAGACGCAGTGGGCTATGGGGGGGTTAAAACTAGCAATGGGCTGTGGGCTGATGAGGGCTGGCAATGGGCTAGGGGGGGGGTTAAGACTGGTAGTGGGCTGATGGGGGGTAGGACTGATAATGGGTTATGGGGGGGCTAGAACAGGAAATGGGCTGATGGGGAGGGGTTAGGACTTGAGGTGGGCTGATGTGGTTAGGACTGGTAATGGGCTGTGGGCTGATGGGGGGGGTTTAGGACTGGCAATGGGCTATGGGGGGCTGACTGGAAATGGGCTGATGGGGGGTTAGGACTGGTAATGGGTTATAGGGGGGGCTTAAACTGAAAATGGGGTGATGGGGGTTAGGACTGGAAGTTGATTGACGGGGGGCTAGGACTGGTAATGGGTTGGGGTGTTGCTAGGACTGGAAATGGGCTGAGTGGAAGGGGAGGCTTGAACTGCAAATAGCTGATGGGGAGGGGGCTTGGAATGGAAATGGGCTGTGAGGGAAGGGAGCTAGGACTGAAAATGGGCTGATGGAACAGCTAGGATAGGACTGGACCTGGGCTGTTGGGGGGAGCTAAGATTGGAAATGGGCTGTGGTGGGGGCTTGAATTGAAATGGACTCATGGAGGGGCTAGAATTGGAAGTGGGCTCATGGGGGGGCTTGGACTGGAATTGGGCTGAGTGCAGGGGAGCTATGATTTGACATGGGCTGATGGTGGGGCTAGGAAATGACTAGAAATGGGCTGATGGGGGGGCTAGGATTGAAAATGAGCTGATGAAGGGACTTGGACTGGAAATGGATGGGGGAGCTAGGACTGGAAATGGGCTGATGGGGGGCTAGGACTGGAAATGGGCTGATGCAGGGACTAGAAGCGGATGGATGCTGGGTGAGACTGGAACTAGAAGGGAGCTGATGTTGGGGGAGGATTAGAATGGGATGGGGCTGGGAGAGTAAAATGGAGAGGGGAAAAATATTTTGTGTAGGAGGGATGAAAAATCTACAATTGGCCAGGTATTGGGAGAGTAATTGGGGATTGAGGATGGAGGGGTAAAATTTGTGTGGATGAAATAGGAATGAGGAAAGAGCAAAAGGAGAAAGATTAGTATGTTAAAGCAGATGTAGAGAGAGAGAGAATGGAAAAAAAACTAGAAGAGAGAAGAAAGGACAAATGGACAGCAGACGATGGAGAGTTAGCAGAAAACATGAAGAAACCAGAAGAAAGTGGCTGGACCAATTGCAACTGAAAAACAAATGCACAAAAGGTAGAAAGATGTTTCTTTATTTTGAATTTATTAACTGGAATATGTCAGCTCTGGGAAATGTGCATCATTAACATCTGCACTTTGTTTGGTACAAGAGGAAATTCCTATTTGACGTTGCCACTTGTTCTCTTTCCCCAGTATTCTCTGAAATGTATTGGTTTAATATTTGCAGTGTTGCCTTTTGATAGGTAGGGTATGGTGCTTTGTGAGTCCTGGTAATGCTGTCAGGATACGGCGGGTTTGCTATGGGTTCTAGATGGGCAGCTTTTGTAGTAGTTCCTAATGTGCCTGGCGGTTGGCACTGGATTATAGTAATGTAGAAATCTTTTAGTCTTTCTTTATCCATACACTCATTAAGAGACATGTTTACTAAAAGTTAGTGTATGGTAACATTATGCAAATATTTATGCAAATAAGACCACTTATGCAAATGACGTGCTGGCACTTTGAGGAAATTCTTTGGTTTTGTGCGGCAGTTTGGGCACTCGGGCTCAAAAAGGTTAGCCATCACTGCCCTAGGCGAACCTTCAGTCTTATGCACCTTCCCCCTCCCCCACCCCCACCCTGAGAGTCTGAGAATTAAGTTCAACATCATGATCATCTGAACACCCCCCCCCCTCACACACACACAATAATCCTGTAAAAATGCATCACTGGGCATCATACTTTTAAATATTAAGCTTTGCTTTGAATGTATGCGTGCGCCCGCTCTCCCTGCCGGTACAAAGTGTGCTGATGGCTCTTTGAGTTGGCGTTGGCCGTCGGGATTTATGCTTTTGCTTTAATCGCTGCTGCTCTGTGCCACTCCTCAAAGCTGATGTCCTAGGCGACCACCTAGTCTTCCCCAGTGGCAGGATGGCCCGAGGGGGATGCAGAAGGATGCGAGGCCATGTGCAAAGACTGATTGTGGGGCCTCATCTGCATAAGCCAATAGGGACTGAAAAGTGGGGCTAAAAAATGGGGCCACTGCAGAAAACACAGTCACTCAATGGTAGGGCTGGCCTACCTCGTAGTAGAACTGTGTGGCTGACTCCGTTTTATGAATGTCTATCACATCCCCTCTCGCTTGTCTTTTCTCCAAGCTGAAGAGCCTTACCCTATTTAGCCTTTCTTTATAAGGGAGGGGTTCTGTCACCTTTAGCATTTTTGTCACCCTTTTCTGAACCTTTGTTAGTTCCGCTATATCCTTTTTGAAATGGGGCAACCAGAACTGCCCACAATTCTTTGGTTTAAGGAAGGCAGCATGTATGTAATATAAGCAACCACCCTCGGCTGTGGAGCTTTTGTGTCTCTTTCTCAGAATAACATTGTTTAACCTTAACTCTCTACCCCAGAGGCAACTGGAAGTCCCTTCTTCCTACTTATCTCCTATGTATTGAACAGAAATCTTCCCCTTTCCCAAGAACACAGAAGATCTTTCTGTTTAGGTCCTCAGGGCAACGCACAATTAACATTCAGCATTCCCCTCCCCAGTCCTGCACTGCTAAGATGCAGCTGAGAGAGCGAAGAAAGGGGCAATTGTATCAGAGGGATAAGTCAACCCAGTGAAGCTATGCAGCCTCTTCCCCACCCCCCTCCCAATGACCAGGCTCAGTCTGAGAGAACAGGCCAGTTACACAGGTACACGGATCACTTCCGCAGAGCTCTGTCAGAGCCGGGCTGTTCCTGTCCAGACGTGCCTGTGCAAGGATCGCACCATCTTTACAGTCCCCACTTCTCTTTCGTTTGCATCTGTTGCCATTGGCATGGATTATTGATTCTTTCAACATCGATTTCTCTTTCTTTGTAGATGACAGTCCTTTATGCCTCCTCAGATCGGCAATCTGTAATTAAAAATTTAAATCAATGTATGCATGCTATTGAAGACTGCTTATTACATCATCAGTTGGCATTGAACCACTCAAAATCAATGGGCAGGTAGCTGCCTTGCGCAATCGTCTGCTGGCAGCGGTAGCTCTATCATTAGGCACATTTTTGGGAATGGCAAAAAATGCCCCCAAACATTCCCTTAACGTCTGCCTCACCTCACCTTTAAAAAAAACAAAAAAAAATTGGAAGCGTCTCTGTCAGTTGTCACTGATTGAGTGGGTCTGTGGCGGCAGTGACATGCAGCAGATAGAAAAAACAGTGCAGGCAGTCTTTGTGATTCCTGCATGCTGCAAAGCGCCTCTCGGTCCCGCTTCCCTCTGATGCACTCTTTTCATGTCAGAGGTGGCTGGACTGAGAGGGCCTTTGCAGTGAGTAGGAGTTACAAAGACTCCCATGGTTTTTTTGCTTTCATTGCTACTGCTGCTGCAGATGTTAGGAGATGCAGTGAAAGCTGTAGGCCCCGAGGGAGGAGAGGAGGGTAATGAGACAGGGGATAGTGGACACAGGGTAGGAGGGCAGAGGGCAGATGTTGAACATAGAATGAGCCCAATATCTTCCCTCTTCCACCATCTCAGCAGGAACTTATACGGGGACCCAAGTACGAGATCAACCAGGCGATGTAAATTTCACTGAATTCCTTGAGACATCTTTGGAATTAATTACTGAGAGGACTACTTTGATGGCCGATTTTGCCTTTGAGTCTGATAGACATGCTATCTTGAGATTATATTTTCTTAATATGTCAGTTTGTTCTTTGGCTCTAAAATATTTTTTCATGATGCATCAAGAGACATGCCAAGAATTCTTAGCCCTTAGGGAAAAGGCCGTGAGCCTTGGTGCAACCATGAAGTTACGATTTCCTTGTAAATGTTTAATTCTGATGGTTGGAAAGCAATTCATAATTTCTTAGCTGATACTACTTAAAGATTTTATTTCTACTAGGGAGTATTCCAGTAGACGGGTGGTTGTCTCTGAAATTGTATGCCGGTTTATTGAGGGTGCTCTCTGATCTCACTGCTTGATATTGCTTAGTGCTTTTGTTATTTCCTTTTCCTGTTCTTGGTCTTGATTGTGGGGTAACTTGAGGACTATATTATTGTTTTGTTTATTCTCTGTATATTCATTGTCTTTTGTATTTCTTTCATTTGGTTAATACTTGGATGTGAATTAAAATTGCATAAATAAAAAAAAGCAAAGATTACTATTTTAAAGGTATATTGCTCACTGGCACGCCTTTTGACCTTGGGCAAGTCATTTTACCCTCCATTGCCTTGGAAGAAAAGACATGGCAATCTACTTCACATCTTGCCAAGAAAGCCCAGCGGCTGCTGAGTCACCAGGAGTCAGTAATGACATGGGGGCACTTAAAAAACAAACAACACAAAAATTGCCCAGTTATGCATTTTTATAGGATTGTTGTGGGAGGCTGGTTGTGATTGCTGAATTTAATTATCAGAATGGGGGGGGGGGGTACAAGGATAGAATTTTGTCTAGGGTGCCCAATATCCTTGCGCCAGCCTTGGTATCGGGAGAGGGGGGAGAGCGCCAGCTCATCTCTCGCCTCAGGCAGTAGATTGCCTTGAGCTGCCCCTGTCTGCTGGAGTTACCTGGTGTAAGTGGAGTCATCGTTACCATGACTGGTTGGCTAATTCAATAGTGATCCTTGAAAGTAAGCTAAGATTCGATAATTATATGAGCAAAGTGGTATGAACTTGTTTCTATTCTTTTGCATATGATCCATAGATTGAAGGCACTTTCTACACCTAAAAACCGAACCCTAGTCATCTATGCCACAGTAACAAGCCAACTGGATTATTGCAATTCCTTTTATTACGGACTCCCAAAGTTCAGCCTTAAGCGACGAATGGATTTAGAATGCTGCAGCTTGATTGCTTAGAAGGGTTAAGCTATATGGTTCCATCATCCCCATTCTCTATCATTTGTATTGACTATCAGAGGAAGACAGACGTAAATTCAAAGTTTTCTGCTTAGTCCACCTCAAAGAATGATATTTACTATACAAAAGAGTTTATCACGCTAGAGAGCAAGATTTATCACTCCAATTAATGAGATTTACTACCCCAAATAGTGAGTAGCCATCCCAGTGAGTGAGATTTACCATCCAAAAGTGTAGCATTTACAATCCTAAAGAACAAGATTTGCCAGCCCAAAAATTGAGCTATAACACTCAATCATTGTGTGGTAAATCTCACTCCATATATGAGTGATATTTACCAGCCAACAACTGAGATTTGCCACCCTAAAGAGTTATAGTTACAGTTAATTTTACTTAATATACCGCTTATAATACCAGATGTCAAGGCAGTTAACAATACAATAAAATTACAATACAATGGATTAAAAAAAAGGGACAAAAGACAAGACAACAAAAGGGGAGAAAGGGGAGGAGGGCCTAGGTTACAAATCAGCAAAATAACAAGCAATAAACAATAGATACAAGAAAAGGGAAGGAAAAGTGAGAAGATATGAAAAAAGTGCATGAAGACAGCCACAGAGTCCAGTTGCTGAAAGGTGGCCTAAGGGAAGGATGAAGATGTATCAAGAATTATGGGGAAGCCACAGACAAGAAAGTGGGAACAAAGTAATAAGCCTTAAGGAAGGATTTGAAACTGAAAAAAAGAAAGTTGAGAACAGAGGTCTAAGAATTCCACACAACAGGAGCAGTAACCTAAAAAGAGGAAGAACAAGCTGAAGAGGAACGAGTGAAGAGTGAGATTCACCATCCCTCACCAGGACCTACAGTGGTGGCAATAGCCTGAGACAGCTCTGTGACGCTTACCTTAAAACTTCGGCACCTCGGGGTGCTTTGCTTCCACTCCCACCAATGGCTGATGCCGACTCCCTTTTTTGCATGACTGTTAAGATTTAATGTTAAAAATGCAGGGCCATGCATTTGGGCTGTAAAAATCTGAGGTAACAGTACCCACCCAAAGCTGCTTCCCTAGACAATCACCTAATTTGCTTAATAGTTGGGCCGGCCCTGCTTTTTCCACAGGCAAAGCAAGGTTTATCCACCGTAAAAAAAAAAGTATAGAAAATTGCCTGGGTGCTTTCTATCCACAACAAGCTTCAAAGGTAAAGTACATGAGAGCTCCACTGCAAAGTAGAGAGCATGGAAGTTGCTTTTTGTATTACCAGCACAGCACCAGAATTCTGGAATTGTCTGTATGTCTCTTTTATTTATTTACATTCTCTTATATACTGTGCTATTCTGCATCAGTGTGGTTTACATTGAACAAACTGAAATTACATTGAACAGGGCATTATAACTTGGAGATAACTATTTTTACAGGGAACATGGGCTATGGTGGGTTAAGTGGCTTGCCCAAGACCACATGGAGCACCTGTGGGACTAGAAACCCCAGTCCTTCTGGCCCAAGGTTGCTGTCCTCTAGTGGGATTTGAACCCCCGACCTTCCAGCCTGAAGTACCTTGCCCCAACCACTAGGCCACTCCTCCACTCTTCTGTACACTGTAATTATTTCCTTTAACTTATTTAGTTAACAGGCTTTTTTATACTGCTTTATCATTTTAGTCAAAGTGGTTTACACTGTAACTTAAACTTGGTAGCATACATTAAACAGGGAAATTGATAACTTGGATTCTTCTGAGGCAATGAAGGGTTTATTTATTTATTTAGCAGTTCTTTTATAGTGCTGTATCTACTAGTGACAACAATTTACATGAAACAGGTTAATAAATGTAAGTTTACATGGAACATAGATAACAAATTTAAGGATTAACCAATGGTAAAACTACATGGAGCTTAGTTAAAAGTACATACAGCAAAATTAATAAGTAACCACAAGGAGTACTAGTGGGAATTGAACTCTGGTCCCCAAGCTAATGCTCTAACCATTAGGCTATTCCTCCCAGCTACTTTAGGAATTAGTTTGGTAACACATGGGCTGGTTGTCAGATCTACCGTAGAAAGGTTCTGAAAGCTGAATGGGTATGAATTTGTTGGTTTTGTTTGCCCCCTACTGACTCTGTTGGTGAATTGCAGAGTGAAGAAATGCTTTAATACAATTGCCTGAGGACATCAGACAACAGCTGTCTGAGCAGATTCTTGCATTGCTCTCTGCATCCGCCTCGGTGTTCATAAGTCTCTGTCTCATTTCACTGGAGAAATAAGCAGGTGGACCTGCACAGCCGAGTGAAGAAAATGCACTTACCATACGTCGTAAAACAGTAGACGTGGGTGGGCCTTGTGGTGAACAGTGACAACCTTTATTTCTCCACTGAAACTATTATACGAACAGTCAGAAAGAATAATCAGTTTCAATTCAGAAAAAAAGGAATGTGTCCCTTGCTCAGGAACAGAGAGTTTGGTGTTTTATCAGTCGCTGTAAATCGATCAACAAATCCTTTTTTTAAGGCACTTTATTGTGATCACCTTCACCTTAGGGTATTTGATTATATACAATATACATCCCTTTCTCCCCTTGAGCTCAAGAGAGGTCACTCAACTTGTTCAAAGTCACTGATGTCAGCTGGTCAGGACCAATCGGCCCATGCCTAGTTGTGTCTTAGGTTTCCAAATCTAACCTGACACCAACTCATAAAGCAGTTACACAGTAAGAAGTTCTGGACATGCAAAAACGTCCTCGGTGCAGGAGACAATAACATTCAGGGCTCAGATGAGGGAGGCCAAGTTAGTTCCAGGAGGGAGTCTTTATAGCCAGTCCTCCTTTTAAATTTACCATCCTTAGGCAGTGCCGCACTTGAGTGTTGTAGATTTCCTAATGCACCATAATGGGCTTGTCAGAAATTCCAAAGTTGCCAAGTTACCCAGTTCCAGGATTGAGATTTTAAGCCATTCCTGGATTTCTGACAATCTCATTCTGATGAATGGTGGGCACTGACATCAATTTGTCACAAGCAACCCCCACAATGCGGGGGGCCCAGGCAGAAAGGGGGCCCACACATCAGTGGTGGCAGCAGCAGGATAAACTTACTTACTTTGCCACTCTGCTCCGCTCTTGTAAGTCTGCCGCGGGCCTGGCAGTATTTCTCATGATAACAGCCACACCGTAAGACTTCGGCATGGCGGGGCACAGCCGCAGGGCCCGTGGTGAATTTACATGAGCGGAGCAGCTTGGGAAGCAGGATAAAGGAAGTTTGCCATACTGTTGCTGCCACTACTGCTACCACATGGGGAGTGCCACACTAAGGGGGGGCACCACCGCTGCAAAAATGGGGGGGGCCCTCATTTTAACTTACGCCACTGATTGTGGGACGTGCAGCACTGATTCCAGTGGGTAAAATCAAGGACTACAAATACCATACTGCATTGTAATGCAAATCTGAACTTGAAAACAAATTCACTCCTGGAACGCAGTAACTTGGCAACTCTGAAATTCAGGACTGGGTCAAAATCTCCCTTCTGGAACTGGGTAACTAGGCGACTCTGTGGAGGTGGCTGGTTCTCTGACAAAGGTTCATCTGAGTTTGCAAGCTGTGGCTGATGTGCCATAAGGAAATTTGCTAATAAGGCTGGGAAATGAGCCACTCCCCTGCTTCTCCTTTTCAAGAGGACCAAATCTGTGCAGGCAGTAGCAGCTTGGTGCTCACCTAGGACAGATCCAGAGAGCAGACACCCAGTCCCTTGCAAAAGGGTAATAGCAAATCCGCTTAAAACAAGCCAAGCACTACAGCGCACACGTATCCTGAAGAGGCTTCAGTCATCTCACTGTGAGTATAATCCACTGTCATCCCTTACACCTATATCCCTTTCAGATACTGCTGTCCAGAACCAGAATTTGGCATTTCCCAGCACAGCTGCGGACCCAAACAAAATATCTGCTGTCGTTTCAAGCATCAGTGTGGTTGATGGTTTATTCAGTCTTGATAGGCTGCACTTTGCAGAATGTACAGCGTGGTTTACGTTAAAATGAGAACAAATAATAATACATCGCAAACAGAAACAGAAGAGGAACTTCATAACAGTGCAGGAAAGAGAACAGAAAAGAAAGATACAGAGGCAAACTCTTTAAGTATAGTTGTTGTTACTGTCTGTCCCGCAGATCAGGAGGGCAGGTCTACCCCAAAGGCTTGAGTAAAAAGAGAGGCCTTCAAGGATCATTTAAATTGGACAAAGGAAGGTTCAAGACGTAAATGGGCAGGAAGACAATTCCAGTGGCCGGGTCATGTGGATTCCTATTCTACCATTGCTGGTGACAGGAGAACTAGTTGATTGTCTTGCAATGATCTTAAGCATTGTTGTAGTACATAAGGGATAATGGAGAAAGACAAGTAGAACAGAGCACCGTTAAATAAAGCTTTATGTGCAAGGATGAGGACTTTAAACTGAACTTTCTGGGCAATGGGGAGCCAATGATGTTGGATCAAAAGTGGTGATATACTGAGATTTCTAAAGCCAGAGAACACCTGAGGGGAGGAAGCCTGCAGAGATTCCCCGGTCTTATGAGGCAGAATTCCAGCAAAGGGTTGAACATGGCTCCGGGACTAGCAATGCTCAGTATGCACAATTTCCATTTGAAGATTTTTGCAAATACCTTAAGAATGTTTCAACTTGTTGGAGTATAAGAGGTGCTTTTCAGTTTGTTCCAAGTGTATTTCTATTGTTTAAAACCTCCTTCCATCTCCCCACTGACATACAGAGTCCCCCCCCCCCCTCCCTCCCACTCACTGGATGTGTCTTTAAACCTGGGGTGTAGATCAGGGCAGTGCTACAAGGATTATGAGATCAACCAGTAAAAAGGCACATATGAATATTCATAGACCATGATTGTAAATAGAACTGAAGCGTTTCAGTACCGTATTAAAAGGTCCAAACACAAGTGCTGTGTGATGAGAAAGGACACAAGCTGCCAGCTCTTGCTCAGTGTCCCTTTCCTCTTGCACAGATCCTACCTGATCCCTTGCTCAGAGCAGATATTATGGTTATGGCATTTGATATACTGCCCTTTACTTATGCATCAGAGTGGTTTACATGTATGTATATACCAACAGGTACTGTTCATTCCCTTGTCCCTGAAGGGCTCACAATCTAAGTGTACCTGAGGCAATGGAGGGTTAAGTGGCTTGCCCAAGGCCACAAGGAGCAGCCATGGGACTAGAGACCCCAGTCCCTCTGGCCTGAGGTTACTTATCCCCAGGTGGAAATTGAACCCCTGGCCCTCTGGTCTGAGGTAACCTGTCCCAACCACTGAGCCACTCCTCCCTCTGGAGTTGGTTGGCACAAGGAATTAGTTTATTGAGAACATACTGGAACTGGACTTACTTTGATGCATTAATAAAGAGATAAATTCTACATGTGTATCTGTGCGTATGAAGGGCTCCTCGTGCTCTCGTGTTCTACCTGTTCTGTGGTGGGGTAGAGCGTACATGTGTGTGGCCTCACTGCTGCTTCGTTTTAGACTTGAGACAGATTTAAAGTACAGAAAGGGCTGGCCACAAAGGGAGAGCAAGGGCTGGGGCAAATCCGTTTGTCTGGGTCCCACCCCAGTCATGATTCTCTCCCCTTCCCTCTAATGGGAGTCAGAGAGCAATGCTTCTAACCTTCCTCTCTCTGTCCCAGCCTCTATCAGCTTTGATCTGGAATATGGACCATGTGAGGCTTCATACTTACAGGGGATCCACTGTCTCCATGCAGTTTAGACTTAGATTGAAGCAGGAAAGGAGGCAGCAGATACAGGTAAGGAGTGCTGCTTTCCTCCTGTCAGCAGGAAAGAACTGAACGTGGGATCCCACAAATGGTGGAGCCTGAGTTGGTCACCCTCTTGAGATGGAAACAAGTGCAGAAAGCCTGATCTGCAAGGTTGGAAACAAACAATTTTTTTCCCAGAATTTAAAATTCTAAAACTTCTGAAAGGGAAAAAGCTACATAAAATGTCCTGATACATAAAGCACTGGGAAGCTTCATGTAATGTGAAATTAAATGTTTTGGATAAAAGCCCCCTCCAGGGTCCTTCTAGCCCAGGAGTTCTGAGCCCAGTCCTCGGGACACACTTAGCCAGTCAGGTTTTCAGGATAACCACAATGAATATACATGGCTAGGTGTGTCCTGAAGACTGGGTTGAGAACTCCTGTTTTAGTCTAAGTTTCTGCTTGTGCTACGTTGTTTCTGTGGCTTTTCCTCATTACAGATGTTTCAGGGTATTAAATCCTTCAGTAGAAGATCAGCTGTTTCAAAACTGCACCAGTAAACTGACTTTCAGGATTGTTTTCCCTTCAAAACCTAAATTTGGCCATTGGTGCTCTGAATATTGCTGCAATGTATCTTTAACAAAGAGTAATATAAGAGTAACGTGGAGTGGAGGAGTAGCCTAGTGGTTAGCACAACTGCCTAGTACCCAGAAGATCAAGGGTTCAATTCCCACTGGCACTCCTTGTGACTTTGGGCAAGTCACTTTACCCTTCATTGCCTCAGAAGAAAAGGCTGGCAATCTACTTCCAGTGATACATTGCCAAGAAAACCCAGAGGTAGCTGGGTCAACACTGACTTGATGGCACTAAAAAAAAAGTAAGGTTAAGAGCATACACCTACACCCCAGATCCTCACATGCCATGATCATAAAAGAATGCAGCCACATGGTTTACTGAATCTCTTCCAAGTGAGCTTGGTGTAAATCACAGTCCAAGGCAGATAAGGAGCAGTATCTTAAAATACTTTGGGTGTATAGATCATACTGTTTGATGTTAAATGTTCTTATTTTACTCTTAAAATAGATATGGCTTTGTCCTGACCTGCTGAGCTTTTTACTACCGTTTGCAAGTTGTTAAAGACCCCGATTATATTATGTGGTAAGATCCTAACAGCAGAACAATATGAGTATTACTCTTTTATACCATCAACATTAGGTTGTTATATGAACGGGTTAACCGGTCCAGCCTCCTACGACTATAGTTGACTGGCGTGCTTTTACTGAGATAATTGTAGATAGTATAAGATGTGCTGCAATTAATATGGGCCCCTGGTTCTCCGCCTGATTTGATTCTAGCCACATTCACTCCCTGTTCCATTTTCACGATGCTGAAGACAAGAGAGCTGCCTGAGACTGTCAGAAAAGCCATTATCATCAAATATCAAACTTCAAAGGGGTACAAGGCCATCTCCAAAGACCTTGGGATTCCTGTATCTACAGTCTGCAATGTTATTAAAAAGTTTTCTGCTCATGAAACTGTCAAGAACCTCTCAGGATGTGGTGGGAAGAGGATAGTTAATACAAGAAGTCTTTGAAGGTTAATGCCAACTGTTGGAAAAACATCATGTACAACATCCAAAGAGTTTAAGGCTGACCTTGAGCTATAACCGACAACCTATTGTCTTCACTTCTCGAGAGGCACAGCCCAATCGTCTTGACGTCCGGCAGGGATATTTGGAAAATAGGCCGTCCCAAGCCTTTTCCCCACTGCCGTCAGTCCCTATTAGCTTTAGCGCCGTTCAGAAGCGCTTGCCGTTGCAAAATGCCTTTTTCACTTTGCCCCTCTTCTGCGGCAGTGTACCCCTCTACCTCTGCCCAAGTCCCGTCAAAGGCGTGGGCAGGGCTACGTTGCTAATCGCCGTGTAGCTCTCTCCCGCCGCGAAGACGTCGGGATGCCCTCTGTACACTGCTCCTGCCTCCACTCTGGGTCCTGTTGAGGGACACATCAGTTCCTCTATGTCCCTCTCCCCTTTTACATGTTTGGGCTGTGCGCTCTCTGGAAGGGGTGGTCCCTATTGCTTCCGCCTTTCATTATGCCGTGACTATCCCTAAACCCTGGGGCGGGTCGGGTGGGTGCTTGCCCGCTTGCGCCGGCTGTCGGGAGAGCAAGGAAAGAGGACGGGCTGCGGCGAGACCAGAGCTTCTATAGCCCGGTCCCGCCGCCGCCCGCCCCCCCCCCCCGCCCTCCCCCTTTCCCTCCCCTTGCCAGGGTTTTTTAACCCTTGGCCTGCCGGCGCCCGCTGTGTCCAGCCGCGTTAATTCGCAGCCGGATCTCAGCCAGGCGACCGGCATGTCGGCCTCGGGTGCTGTTCTTCCCTCCCCTCACCCCCCGCCCCCCCCCCCCGGCTCGCCTCCCACCCCCCTCCCCCATCCTTGCCCGAAATATCTCCACGATACCTTATTGTGCCACTAATATAACAACTTTATTTTTTACCATAACATTTGGAATCACAGTATACACAACTGTTGGCCACAGCATAATTAAGCATATCAATACATAACAGTGAATACCATTTGTAACATAATCCCCAAAATAACCGACAACCTATTGTCTTCACTTCTCGAGAGGCACAGCCCAATCGTCTTGACGTCCGGCAGGGATATTTGGAAAATAGGCCGTCCCAAGCCTTTTCCCCACTGCCGTCAGTCCCTATTAGCTTTAGAGCCATTCAGAAGCGCTTGCCGTTGCAAAATGCCTTTTTCGCTTTGCCCCTCTTCTGCGGCAGTGTACCCTTCTACCTCTGCCCAAGTCCCGTCAAAGGCGTGGGCAGGGCTACATTGCTAATCGCCGTGTAGCTCTCTCCCGCCACGAAGACGTCGGGATGCCCTCTGTACACTGCTCCTGCCTCCACTCTGGGTCCTGTTGAGGGACACATCAGTTCCTCTATGTCCCTCTCCCCTTTTACATGTTTGGGCTGTGCGCTCTCTGGAAGGGGTGGTCCCTATTGCTTCCGCCAATCCCTCCCGGCAGTGACTCCTCACTGCCCGGGAGGGTCCCCACCCTTTCCCGCTGCCATGGCCAACCACTGTTTCTGCCATAGCCGCTCCATCATTTCTTGTATCGCACAGAGGAATATGTTCATCCCAATATCAGACAGGTGTATCCCATCTGTGCGATACAAACCGGAGCAGCTCTCTTCTATCATGTCGTGCCTGACGGAATGTCCTCCGATGGTTTCCATGAAACGTCCCATCCATTTATTCACCTTCCTTCTTGTTCGGTCCACTGCTAGGTGTGAGCATTCGCCCCTCCATACCCGCCGAGGTATGATGTGCGACCATACCAACTCCGCTCCTGGGAATGAGCTCCTCAGTGCTAGCAGATCTCTCTGCATTATTTTGGTGAGCTCGACACTACGGGTACCCGTCAGATCGTTGCCCCCCAGATGGATTAGTATGGCCCAAGGGCTTTTTTCCGCCCTTTGCAATTGCATGACCAGCGGCATCAGCTGGCCCCACACCATACCCCGGTGCCCCATCCACTTAACTGTCACCTTCCTCTTGGGCAGTCCCAAGTTAAGTCCTTGCGGTCTGTCCTTCATCCTCCTTTCCGCCCAGTGCACGAACGAATGGCCGCATATCCAAGCTTCGCGCCGGGGGCTGCCACCTATGGGGGGGGGGGGTGTTGTTAACATAACAGCATAACAGCTTGGTAAACTATACATGGATGGCGAACAACAGTGCCAGAATATAATGGTGCATCGTTCCCCCCCCCCTTTTTTTTTTTTTTTTTGTTGTCCCTATCCCTCAGTCAGGGCCACGCCAGGCGTCATACCGGGCGTACATACAATTTATATCTATCAGATTTCCACCGTCCGATATGCATGATCTGCTCCCTTGTCATGCCTATATGGGCCGCCGTGGAAGCGGCCCCAATGCGGAAGGAGTGAGTGCCGTACAAGCCTGACTCCAAACCTGCCGCCTCAAGGGCAATCCTGAGGACCCTGGCGAACTGGAAGCGCGAAAGCGGGGCCCCATTAGCGTGTATTAGCCACTGTTCAGCACCTGCTGGTCGCATTTCCTTGTAATCGCTGAAAGTTTGCACCGGGCAGGATGGGTCTCCTAGTAGTGGTGCCAATACTACCCGTGCCCCTTTTGCCTCGGTGTCGGTCTTGGACCTCCGTACGTACAATACGAGCGACCCGTTCCGCAGGCTTATGTCCTGCTCTCTGATACCACCCTCAGCGTGCTGGCGACTCGCCGTCGCGACTAATTCGCCTATACGGAACGCTCCAAAGAACGCCCATGAAAATGCGCACCTGAACAGCCTGGTTTCGAACTGGTCGAAGCATATCCGGCCTGCTACTGTTATCAGGTTTTGCAATATCTGGTGTGTTATCGGGCGCCGCCAGTCCCTGGTGCAGCGTCGTTCTGCTGTCCAGCCTTTCATGACCCTGGTTATTACAAAGTCCTCTCTCGGGCTACGCTTACCTAGCGCTCTTGCAAAGAAGGAAATTGCCGCTAGCTGCGTCTGCACCGCTGACTTCTTCGCCCCTAGCCGCTTGGAGTGCAGGATCCATTGCAGAATGGAGTCCGTCGTGGGGTCGGTTTCTTCGTTCCCGAGCCCCTCGCAAAAGGCTTGGAACCTTTCCCAAGCCGCCAGGTAGCTCCGCCTCGTACGTTCCGATAACGAGCTCAGCACAAGCTCCCAAACTTCGGAGGACCAAGGTCCCATACTTCTCCTGGGACTGCAGTCTTGACTGCGTCGGTGTCTGATGCCAGAGATCTGAAGAGCGGTATCTTGGAAAGAGAGAGAGCGTCCGCAATGTTATTTCGCAGGCCAGGAATGTGTTCCGCCCTAACCGTTATATTGTGTTTCAGGCATAGCAGGACTACGTGTCGTAGCAGAGCGATCACTCCCAGTGTATGCGCCCTCATTCCGTTCAGGGCGTATACCACCGCCATATTGTCGGTGTGGAACATCACGGCCTTATTACTTAACTTTTGGGCCCAGATGTATAAGGCTACCGTGATGGGGAATAGCTCGAGGAAGGTAATATCCCTTGTGATGCCTGCCGCGCGCCATTCGCATGGCCATTCCTCGGCACACCAGGCGCCTTGGAAATATATCCCAAAGCCTTCCCCCCCAGCCGCATCCGTGTACAGATTCAGGTCCTCGTTATACACTGGCGGTGCTTGCCAGAAAGTCAGGCCGTTAAAGGTTTGTAGGAACAGCTCCCACATTCGCAGGTCTTCCCTTATTCCTTTTGTAACCCTGATCTTGTGATGTTTCTTTCTGACCCCTTTCATTGCCAGGGCGATCCGCCGGCAAAACACCCGCCCCATTGGCATGATCCTGCATGCGAAACATAGCAGGCCCAGTAGCGATTGAAACCGCTCCAATGCTGCCTTCGCTCTCCCTTGGAAATCCCGAATCGCTTCTCTCAGCTTTTGTATTTTTTCTGCTGGCAAGCGGGATGATTGTGCTCCCACATCTAGCTCAATGCCAAGGAATGTAATTGTTCCTACGGGTCCGCAAGTCTTCTCCGCTGCTAAGGGGATCCCAAAGCGGCGGGCCACTTGCTCAAAAACAGTGAGGATCCTTTGGCAGTCCGCACCGTCTTTCCCCATAAACAAGAAATCATCCAAATAATGGACCACGGTGTCTGAACCTGCTATGTCCTCCACCACCCAGTGTAGGAACGTGCTGAACTGCTCAAAATACGCGCACGAGATTGAGCAGCCCATGGGCAGGCATTTGTCGTAGTAGTATTCTCCATTCCATGTGAAACCGAGCAATGAAAAGGAATCGGAGTGCACAGGGAGTAGGCGAAAAGCGGACTCGATATCCGCCTTTGCCAGCTGTGCCCACCGCCCCAGCTTCCGAATGCTGTTAATGGCCTGATCAATCGTCGCATACCGCACGGAACATAGTGCCGGGTCAATGCTGTCATTGACTGACCTCCCTTCCGGGTACGATAAGTTATGGATCAATCGAAACTGCCCCTTCTCCTTCTTTGGGACTATACCCAATGGCGACAACACCAGGTTAGGGATGGGCGGGTACTGGAATGGGCCTGCCACCCTTCCCAGTTCAATTTCTTTGGCTAGCTTCCGTTGCACCATGGCGCTAAATTGTTTCACTGATGGGGGGTTGCGGGCTGGTTGGCCCAGCGGCGAGACCGAGGACGGGATTCGGAAGCCTTGTGCGAAGCCGCTCTCGATTTTGAGAGCTTTGTCTCTTTTCGGGTAGGCACGTAGCCACGCCCGCATGTGGTCAAGGCTGATGGGTGTTGGGGCCAAGGCCATCACTGCCCCTCTGCTGACCCTGCCGGAATGGCTTAGAGTCCCTGACCATTCGGCATGTGGTGACTGGGTGACCACCGCCGCAGCTGGAACATGAGTGGCGGAATTTACACGGCCGCCATGTGCAACTCCCCGCATTGTACTGACGGCACGCTCGTCGGCCGGCCATCGGGGCGGTTGGCCGCCATGAGGTTGCCAGAAAGGGCTGTGATGTCCCTTCCGTGCACAATGGTCTGTTGGGGGACATTTCTTCGATCCACATGTCCACTATCCTGTGCTGCCATGTCATGGTTGGGTCCTCTGCCAAGCTCTGTCTGAACTTGATATCATAATTGAGCCACACCCATCCTCCCAGTCGCTTATGCGCTTGGGTAATGGCGTCCAGATACTTGATTAAGTATTGGCTCAATCCTGGCTCTCGCTCCAGCACCACACTCATAAAAATGTGGAAGGCCGAGACCCAGTTGTTTATGGATTTAGTGACCCTCGGCTTTCTGTCCGCTTTCTTGTCCTTATCATTAGTATCCCTTGCCTCCCCGTCGTGATCCCGGATCAGCAAGGAGAATATATCAATGTATTCTCTCCGCCAGATCCTCTTCTTTATCTTCCTGGGCACCGCGCTGGCTAGGGAGCTCACACCGCAACGCGGGTCCCCCGCGACCGCCGCTGGGCTGGCTAGCCCTGCGGGAGATGTTGTCGCCATGGTTGCACTAGGTTCGCCAGTTCCGGCGACCGGTGCGGTTACCTCCCCACTCCCTGACCAGACGCGCGCTAGCTGACTGCTCCTGTTTGATTTACCCTAGTGTTTTTTAAAAGTCTTCAATAGACTTTGCATGGCCGAAGCTAATGAGACGTCGCCCTCCGTATCAGAGGAAGAACTCTCAGATGATGAAGATGACAACACCATTGCCCCCCTCTTTCCCGTTGGCTTACCATTCGTCGCACTGGTGCTGGCCGAGTTGCTGCTTGCTATCCACGTTTCTCCCATGCTGACGCTCGTCGCGCAGACACTCGCTGCCTGTGTTCCTTCTGGGCTCTCGCTGGACGCCTCCAGTCGCTGGCGAAAGGCGCTGATGCCGTGCTTATTCACCTGCTCCCGAATGACCCGGAACAGGTCATCCAGCTCCTGGCTGGACGTCGCCGGCTGCGGTTGTTGCGCCGGTTGTTGCGCTGCGCGCCGTGAATTCTGCTGGGTAGTCTTCCTTGCCCCATTGTCAGCATTGCCCTTCGCCACCGCCGACGGTGCTCGTTTGGCAGCACCGCGTGTTGTTCTACGCTCTGTTTCCCGCCTGCGCTCTGCCGCCTTTGGTGTTTTTGACTGCCCCCTGCGATCCGTATCTCCCGTCTGGCCGACCTTCCGTGGCATGTTGAGCTGCGGGAAGAAAGCTAAACAAAGAGCGATATGGAGACATAAGGGACAAGTTAGCATTTATTGTAAGCCGTTGGCTTTTCTGGGAATTGCTCAGGGAGGCATTGCCCCTCCCTTGGTGGCCTCCCCTCACTCATATATGTTTTTTTTTTTTTTTTTTATATGTAGATATATACCCACGTATTATTATTACCTTTTTTTTTTTTTGATCGCCCCGCTCATTGTCCTGTTGTGTCACCCCCTAACCCACACATGATCATATCTGCGGCGAACCAACCCCCGCTTTGATTCCTTCACATATCCTCAAGATGGTCGCCGGCACATGTGAACACCATCTTGCCTGAGCACATGGCATTTTATTTTTTTTTTGCATGGACATAAACAATACCCGACTCCTACCACGCTGCAGCAAGCCACCAGGGAAGTGCGGCCGCTGAAACTCCCCTCCGGGGCTCCGCCGGGCACCAGTCCTGCGATTGCCATGGCCCGAAGGGCATTGGGCACTGTAGCCCCCCCCACAAAACTCCACCACTGCGAACCCAGCCACAATTGTCCTGTTCTTCCATCACTCCCAGGCCCCAAGCAAAGACAGTATGCATTTGTGCTCTGTAACATCCTGGCCCCAAGCAAAGACAGTATGCATTTGTGCTCTGTAACATCCTGGCCCATATCGCCTTCTAAACCCCCCCGCCCTCCCCCTGCCCATCAATCCCACCACCGCGGCAGAGCCGGCACCGCCCCAGCCCGTATGATATTTCCCACAGACTGCACAGGCACAAACAAACCCCCCTGCCGCGCTCCCCCGTGCGACTACACCGCGCTCATCGCAGCCATCCAGCACGGAAGCCCGCGCGCTGCCATTCTCTCGCCCGTACGCAGGGCCTACTAGATGCTGGGCGCCTCCCCGCGGTAACTCCGGGCCTGATGGACCAATTAAAGTAAACTAAATCCCTCTACTCACCCGATGACCGCTAAACTCCTGCCGGCTGCTCTCGTCCTTCCCCGGGCCTCCTTTTAGCTCCGGTGCTGCTCTCCCGTTCACTGCAAACACCCGTCTGGCGCGCGTCCTCTCAGCGCTCTAACCTACAACCGCTGCTTTCTTCGCTCAGTGCGTTACCGCTCCGGGGGATGCACCCGCGTGGCCGGAGAACACAAGAGAGCTGAAAACAGCAGGAGGTGAGGCTTGCCCGCTTGCGCCGGCTGTCGGGAGAGCAAGGAAAGAGGACGGGCTGTGGCGAGACCGGAGCTTCTATAGCCCGGTCCCGCCGCCGCCCGCCCGCCCCCCCCCCCCCCACCCTCCCCCTTTCCCTCCCCTTGCCAGGGTTTTTTAACCCTTGGCCTGCCGGCGCCCGCTGTGTCCGGCCGCGTTAATTCGCAGTCGGATCTAATTCCTCATGGGGAATCGCAAGGCTAAAGCAGCTAAGCAGCCCTTGGCTACTGCTGTGCCTTTCATGGACTTGCCTAAAGGTCTTTTGGATGTTTTTCTTTTGCCGTGTGTGATGCAACAGCCAACGGTCAAGGGAGCGGTGTCAAGTCTGGCTGCTAGGATGCCAGAGCAGGAGAGCTCGGCATCCTCTTTCAAAGGTAGATCTCACACCTCAAGAAGTGCGGTGTCCTTGGAGGACTTCAGATGCTGCCATGATCCCAATGAGCCTGGGCTCTGCTGACAGCATCTCCAGTGTGTCAGTTGAGTCTTGGGGGAAGGCTCCAGGAAGTGATGCGGGGAGTATAGAGACCATATTGGAGCAGCTTGCTGGCAGTATCTCCTCAGAATTGGCAGTGTTTCATGGGACCGAAGAGCTGCTGTTTCAGCAGGCTGGAATGGCAGAGCAGCAGAGAATTTCGGCTGTGGTATCTATTGACTCTTTCCTTCTAAGACTGGACCAGATTACCCTCAAATCCATTTGGAATGCCATTAGACAGCTTGGGGAAGTGAACTTGAGGCAATAACAATCTTTAAATACTTGGTTTCAAGCTTCCCAGGCAGAGTGTGCTAGGAACACAAGTGAGGTCTCTAAACTGCAAGTATCTCTCAATGAAGTTACTGTACAGGTTGAGCAGGTGGACAATTATGTGGAAGGTGTGATAAAAGATTTAATTTATTTAAAGGCAAGATTGGAACATCTGGACAATGTATCAAGACTGGCGAATCTATGGCTGATTAACTTTCCTAAAACTCCTAAGGAAATGTTTACGAGTTATTTGGTGGAGGTACTAGGCATTCCACCTGAGACACATCTACCAGTTACCAAAGTTTACTATTTGCCTCAAGGAAAGAAAGCACCTTCCTGGATAGAAGGGTTGGAGGATATACAACAGCTCAATGAACCTAATGTTTCTGCTATATTAGAGAGCTTAGTTTCTGATAATGTTGTTCCAGCTACATGTTTAGTTCAATTTGTTTTGTCTTTGGATAGAGAGTGGTTTTTGAAAATGTTCTTTAGAAAGAGAAATGTGAGATTTCGGGGGCTCTTGGTCCTGGCTTTTCTAGACATGGCTCAGGAAACCCAGCGCCGTAGGAAGGAATTTCTCCTTCTCTGACCCAGTGTTTCCCAATTGGGGGCACTAGTTTTCCTAAAATACCCTTGCAAATATCTGATTAAGTATGTTTCCAATTCTTATGTTTTTCTATACCCTTCACAGTTACTGTCTTTTCTGAATGCTCGCCCAGTTCCTACTCCCTAGGTATGGAACCTACGTCACCATAGTTTAAATGGTGTACAATACTGCTTTTCCTGTATGTCTGGGATACTTTTTATTCCCTTTGGAATTCCCCTTTATATAGTGGGCTAAGGTAGGTGGCTAGAAGATGTTTTCATTGATTTCTTCTGCTTACTTAAGTTTGCCTTCTTGACTTTATTCACCCAGCACTCCTTGTTTTCCTACAAATGATTTGTTTACACTTGATCTATTTATTTAACTGGTTTTGCTATACCATTTTTCTACCAGTCAAAATGGTGTACAATCAACAAGGTGGAAAGGTAAAGTTACATCACAACATCAAGATTTTAACAATGGGAATATGAATAGGTGAGATAAGGCAGCAGTGTTGAGAACATTGCATTGAGCATCAAAATAGCAAGGGTATGTGGCTAGCATGGTAGTAAGGGGGGTTTCTTAGGAGGAAGGTCATAAGGGGGGACTGCTCATGGGTAGGCACTTACAGCGGTGGGATAGGAGAGATGTTCTGTGCTAGATGGAGGTTGTCCTGCTGTAGACCAATGACTGATCAGTGCCGAAGTGTTCTTCAAAGAGGTAAGTCTTCAGGCTCTTTCTGAAGGCCTGATGAGATTGTATACCCCGTAGTGTGGGGGGTAAGGCATTCCAGAGGGTAGGGGCATATAGCGTGAAGGCTCTTTGGTGAGCATGTTGAGTGCTCTTGCAAATCTGTGAAGGTACGTTGAGTAGATTTTGGGTGCTCAGCCTTCGTGGTCTGTTAGTCTTGTTTTGCATTGTAAAATGCACAAATGTTAAACTACAGGTGAAAAATGAAGCTTCTAAGGAAAAAACACCCTTCCTACAGTTAAATATGGTGGAGGTTCCATAATGTTGTGGGGCTGTTTTGCTGCCTCAGGAACTGGAGGCCTGGAATGTATTAAAGGAATCATGAAGTCAGAGGACTACCAAGGTATTTTGGCGTGAAATGTGCTACCTAGTGTCAGGAAGCTAGGTCTGGGTTGAAGATCATGGGTCCTCCAGCAGGACAATGACCCAAACATACATCCAAAAGTATAAAAGAATGGTTAAAAAGGAAAAAAAATGGACTGTTTTAAACTGGCCAATAATGAGTTCTGATCTCAATCCAATTGAGAACCTTTGGAAAGAAATGAAATCTGTCATTGGCAAAAGGAATTCTGAAAACATCCATGAGCTGGAACAAATTTTACAGTTGAAGAGTGGGAGAAACTACCAGCAGATAGATCTACGAAACTTATAGATGGCTACAAGAAATGTTTGAAGGCTGTCATCACTGTCAAGTGTTGTGCAACCAAATATTAGTGAAAGATGCCATTAATCCTGTCCAGGTCATAATTTGTTTTGTTTTTTTTCTCAGAAATTACTACCTCTAAGTTGCATAGACATCTTTTTTTTGTTGTATACTTTTGAACAGACTATTAAAATATTATGATTACATACAGTTGGAATATTTCCAATAGTTCCCCCAGTTGAAACCCAAGTTTAACGTCCATTTCAATGTAAGTGCCTAATAGTGAACCTGTTCTGCACAAAACTGTTGTATGTAAACCGCGCTGATTTTTAAGAGTGCGGTATATAAAAACAATAAAATAAATAAATAAATAAATAAAATTATTTCTCAAGATATGAGGTGTGATCAAAAGGTATCGAGACTTGTCGTGTAGCTATATAACAATACGTCACACCACGATGCTATTAAGCATGCAGTGGCCTTGATAAGTGCTCTGTATGTGCAGAGTGTAGCATTGCTGCAGCACACCTATACTTTTTTTAATCACATGATGTTTGGTATTGCGTAAAAGCAGTTCATCAGATTTACAATGAGTGAAAAGACTGAACAGCGAATTTGCATTAAATTCTGCCAGAAACTTGGAGATTCGTGCAAAGAGATTTATGACAAGTTACAGCAAGTGTATGGCAATAAATGCATGAGTTGTGCTTAAGTTTATGACTGGTACTAATGTTTCCAAGAGGGCCACCAAAGTGTTGACAGTGACAAATGTTCTGGAAGACCATCCACAAACAGAAATGAAGACAAAGTTGAAACAGTGTGTGATGCAATACGCTCAAATCATCGACTGGCTATCAGGGAGCTTGCTGAGGATATGGATATCAGTTTTGGGTTGGTACAGTCCATTCTTACTGTCAATTTGAGGATGAGATGTGTGTCTGCAAAATTCATGCTGAAATTCCTGTCTCTGACCAAAAAGAAGATCAACTGCAGCCAGGGACTTGTTGAAAATGACTCAGATTTCATCAATAAGATTATTACTGATGATGAAGTATGGGTTTATGGTTATGACACAGAAATTAAGGTTCAGTCCTCTCAATGGAAGACTCCAGACTCTCCCAGACCCAAGAAAGCCCGTCAGGTGAGGAGCAATGTCAATTCATGCTCACAGTTTTCTTTGATTACCAGGGTATTGTTCATCATGAGTATGCTCCAAAAGACCAAACCATCAATAAGTCCTACGTCCAAGTTCTGACTCATTTGAGAGATGCAGTTCATCATAAGAGGCCAGAGTTGCACAGAATTGCTTCATCATGATAATGTCCCAGCTCGCACATCACATCTTGTCCAGTAGTTCTTGACCAAACACCAAATCAAGCAAATCAGTCACCTGACTTTTTTTTTGTTTCCAAAGCTAAAATTACCACTGAAAGGAAGGAGATTCGATGACTTGGAGACCATTAAGAAAAATTCAACACAGCAGCTTCAAAGAATAATGAAAGAGGCATTTCAAAATTGTTTCCAGCAGTGGCAGGAAAGCTGGAGGAAGTGTGTTTTATCAGAAGGGGACTACTTTGAAGGCGACTGTGCAATAACTGTCTGTATTATACTTCTTGTGTTATTGTATAAGTCTCAATACTTTTTGATCGCGCCTTGTATTGTACACAGCATGCCTAAAATGCAAGGGTGCCAATAATGTTGACCACAACTGCAATCAGCCACAGCCGAAGGGAGTGGACAGGTGAACTCCTTCCCCCTCCCCACCGCCAGGACCAACTGGAGGCCCAAACATCTTTAAAAAGAAGAGGTGAGCTGAGGTGTGCCTGCACCTGAGGGCCTTGCCAGAGGGCCCTTAGGCGTGGCCCTTAGAGTGGCCCCAGCACCAGCACGCAACAATAACAGCTCCCCCTGCAAGACAGAATCAGCCATCATCAACCGCAGCAGCAGTGAGACAGAAGGTAGCTCCAGCTCCCCCGCTCATTCAACCACCATTGCAGACAAGAATTTAAATGTCTAAAGGACTGCTTCAATGCACCGTGCAAGCCAGTGCAGGGACATCAAAGCCCAGACCCAAGCTTTAGCAGTGGTGAGCCAGGAAGCATCCCCTTCCTGCTCCCCTGCTCAACCAACCACTGCAACAAGCACTCCTTAACTCAACACCCTCCCCAGTGCACCCAGACAGCAGCATAGACCAACCTAGACACCACAGCCACCAATCATGTAAGTACACTGCAGCTTATAAACTAAACCTCCTCCACAGGAGTTTCCATATAGTTCACCTTGCATCACTCTACTCCAACACGGACCGTCCACCTTTCCACCATACCAGTGTTTTCTTCAAGCACAATGTTCCACCTCGCCCCACACATCATCATCCTGCTCCTAACCTGCAACACCATCATACGATCTTCAGGCCTCACTACAGCTTCATACATTCCCATCATACATCACTCATACAACAACAGGATCCAGCCCATCATACTCAAGCCTAAAAATAGGAACGCCTACAACATACTCAGGATACAACCTTCCCACAGACTCCCTACTACTTCCTCTATACCACTCTCTACCCAGACGCTCAGATGTGCACTCATAAATAGCAGATCTGTCTGCAACAAGATTCCCATATTAGCTGACTACATAAAAGAGAATCATATCGATATTTTTCTGCATAACAGAATCATGGTTTGAGGAGGAGGACAGCGTCCTATTAAACCAACTCGCCATCCCCTCGTACCAGCTTTTCCATCAACCAAGAGAACACAGAAGGGGAGAAGGGGTCCTCATAATAGCCAAGGGAGACCTCCACTTTAAAACTACTTGTTCCAACTCAAACAGTGCTTTAGATATCACAACCACAAACCCATGGACCTCGATAGGACAATAGAAAACTGGAACCAAACTATCTCATCAACAGCATCAGTGCTAAAAACAGTGAACACATCTGCGAAAAGAAAAAAAAAACAGCGCCTGGTTCTGCAATGAAGTAAAACAAGCCAAGAGTGCCCTCAGGAAAATAGAACAAATATGGTGACGCAATAAGAATCAAAACATCCTGCAACTTTACATAAGCAAGCAGAAGGATTATAATGAACTAATCAACAGATGTAAACAAGAGTATCACACCAACATCATAATGAAATCCATCAACAAGCCAAGAGAGCTATTCCTCACAGTCCAGTCCCTTACAAACAACTCATCATTCGAAAATGAGTCTACAATACACCCACAAATAATGGCAGATCACCTCATCACCAAACACAAGCCCTCCCGCCAAGAACCACCACCCCCCGCACAAGGGCCCATGTAGCACACCTAACTTCCAGAGAAACCTGGGGTGAATTTACCATACCTCAATGGATCAGATTGCATGGACTATCTCTTGCCTAAACACAACCACCTCACCAACTGGCCCATGCCCAGTGACGTGGATCAAAATAACCAGGGAAGAACTCAGCTCTTGCATACATAAAATAACAGAAGTATCCCTCTCCCTAGGCTATATGCCTACTAACCTCAAACAAGCAATCATCAGGCCAGTTCCTAAAACCCCTTCACCCAACAAAGATGACCCTACATCTTACTGCCCAATCTCCAGCCTTCCCTTCATCGCCAAAATCATAGAAAAAAAATAGTTCAAATTCAACTGCAGGACCATGTCGACCATCATGGATCTGCACCAACACAAATTTAGGTCCAACCACAGTTTTGAGACTCTGCTAATCTCACTACTTGATAGTATCATTAAAGGCATTGGCAGTGTCAAGAAAGGATTCATTCTCATCTTCTTAGATATATCCACAATATTTGACATGGTATCCCACAGTATACTTCTGCAATGACTACAGGAAATCGGCCTCTGCAACCTGACATTTCAGTCATACCTGCAAATCAGACAACCACAGATCAAATGTGGCAAAATAAAATCTAAGATCTTCACATCTCACAATGGTGTCCCACAGGGATCATCCCTATCTGCACTGCTTTGTAATCTATACATTCAGCCGATCTGCAATACCAAGACCCACATTATACTACACCAACTGTATGCAGATGATATCATGATCTACTCTCCAATCGACATAGACAAATCAAACTACTCCCTCATAACCAAATGCCTGGAGGAAATGACCGCATGGCTTAACAGCAACAATCTAAAAATAAACTACATGAAAACCAAGGCATTACACATCACAAGAAACGATACATTTATTCCACCAAAGACAATCAAACTACCACACACCACCATTACAGTAAAAAACAAAGTCAAATACCTTGGTGTCATACTCCATCAGAACTCGAACCTACACTTACACATTAGCAGGACAACCAAAAACACCTACTTCAAACTACAGTCCATCCGGAAACTTAAGCCACTACTAAGCCACCAAGACTTCCAGACTGTATGCCAGGCCATCGTAACCCCAATTCTTGACTACAATACTCCTTATTGCACAGCCTCCCAAAACAAACAATTCATCTACGCCAACTAATGCAGAACACGGCAGCCTGCATCATCACTGGTTCTCCGAAACAATACCATATCACCCCCATACTTAGCCAACTACCGTATTTTCGTGCATATACCGCGCGCGCTATATACTTTTTTACCTACCGCGCAACCCTCCTGCGCGGTATTTTCGAGGGCGCACTATACCAAAACTTTATTGCAAGTAGCAGATCCCAAAAAAGAGGCCATACAAGAATATCTTGGTACAAAAATATATTTAATTACTTTTCATCATCTGATTCCATAAAACCGTCTTGAGACGCTCTTCCGTGATATATGCACTTTCATCGTCACTACTTTCCACGTTTTCATCGTCATCTTCGTCATCACTGTGCACCCGATCCTCGTTCTTATAAACAATCCCTGCTTTTCGGAATCCATTTCTGATGGTGTCAGGGGATATTTTGTCTCAAGCAGAACACAACCAATTGCAGATTTCCGTTAATGTAGCCCTCTTTAATTGTCCCGATGGAGTGAATTCATGAATTCCATGCTGCATCCAATTATCCCACTCTCGTCTGATGAACATTTTGAACGGGTGATTAACAGCTATATCTAGCGGCTGCAGTTTGCAAGTAAGACCACCCGGTATCACTGCGATATGGGCACCTGCCGAATTAATATAATTTTTCACATTTGTTTCTTTATGGGCAGCCATGGAATCGAATATCAACAAAGACATTTTAGAAAATAAACTTCCAGGCCTGGCCCTATAACATTTATCAATCCATATTTTCATGACCTCAGAGTCCATCCACCCCTTTTTGTTACAGTGGACAACAATACCTTGTGGAAATGTTTCGCAGGGCATGGTTACTCGCATGAAAATAACCATCGGCTTCAATTTATGCCCACTCGCTGTGCAACCCAGGACTACAGTGAAGCAAGCCCTCTCGTGTCCAGTTGTTGTTATTGCAACAGTTTTTGAACCCAAAGCAGCTACAGTCCTGGTTTGTGGAATGTCGAAAGACACAGGAACCTCATCCATGTTAATAACATCCGTTGCCGAAATGCCGAACTCCGTAATTTCTTTGCTGACAAATGTGCCGAAATCCGCCATCTTTTGTTCCCAGTCATCCGGAATCCTCTGGCCTACCGTTGTTCTTATTCGCACGGAAAGACCATTCCTCTTCATAAATTTGCAAATCCAGTTGAAACTAGCGTGGAAACTTGAAATTCCTCTTTCATTGGCCAGCAGTTTTGCTTTGAATTTAATTGCGATAGTTGAGACAGCTTGATTTTGCTCCCTTCTAGACAGAATCCACTTGTTTAAGTCACTGTCTAGCTCTGGCCACTTTTCTTTGGGACCCCGACGCGCACGTTTTCGCGGGTTCATCTCCTCTAGCGCCGTTCTCTCCTTTCTCCAGTCGCGAACAGATGACTCACCAACATCAAATTCTCTTGCTGCTGCTCTGTTGCTTGTTTCTTCAGCTTTTGCCACAACTTTCAGCTTGAAGTCCGCAGTATAAGACTTGCGTTTAATTCCTGGCATGATGACTGGATTGTAATAGAAGAGATCGCAAAGTGCAGTGCAGTGCAGTCGACACATGCGTGTTATACGCGCGTGCACATTATGTGAGAAAATCTATGCAGAACAGGCTGAAAAGAGCGCTTTATATGCGGGTGCGTGTTATATGCGGGTGCGCATTATATGCGCGAAAATACGGTACACTGGCTCCCAATCCACTCACGCGCCAAATTCAAAACCATACTAACCATCTTCAACATCATGCAAAACTCCACAGCAGAAGTTTTACAGGACCTAATAACCAAAGACTCAAACAATTGTCCTAGAAGGAATGCCACCAGGAACTCGATAAACATGCCCAACCAATAATCTAGGACCAAGCAAACCACATCCAAAAGAGCATTTTCTCTTGCCGCACCCAGCCTATGGAACTTCCTCGCGGAAGACATCAGGACCACCACGGACAGTAAAGACTTTAGAAAAATACTAAAAAACATTCTTATTCATCGAGCACTTTGGTAGCATTACTTAGCAAACCATCATCTCATCCTTATTTAGGTCCGCAGTTATACTGTATATAGTTCTCGTGTTATTTCCATAAACAGCTTCACAGCTACATTGTATATAGTTCCTCATGTTGTTTATAATTCTAATTTTTATTAGCCTGCATGCCACCCTCTCCCCCTTTAACTTGTTGCTTGCTTCATTGTAAGAAATGTAAGTTGTAATGTAAACCGCTTTGACTTAAGGATATTGTGGTATAAAAACCTGTTAAATAAATAAACAAACTGTAACCAACTCCTATTTATCATTATGCCTAATGTACAGAACACCATCAGCAGGACCCAGCAATCTCTCACCACTCATCGAAGAAGCATGCTCAGAGCACCACAAAAACAAGTGGTTCATTCTCCTGAGTGACTTCAACCTTCCAGCCGTATCTAACAAACAGACCATTTTTTTTCCTACAGGCACTGGAAGCACTCCAGCTCAACCAGATCATCACACAGCAAGGGAGGAACTTTGGACCTCATTTTCACACCAACCAACTGGCCACACCAAAGCCTTTCCACCATGACCCAAATCACTTCAGTGCCCTAGTCAGACCATAACCTAATCACCTTCTTCCTCACGCATATTCCCAAAGCAACCATTCCCAAATCTCCCCCACCCAACTCATGGAGATTTAGGGCTTTTGATAAAGAATCATTCGTTAATACCATCCCGCCCGTACCTCAGAATAACCCAATCAACCTCGACACCTTCGTATTCAAATGCTTATGGGTTTTTTTTTAATGCAAGAGTTCTTTTCTTTTTGTTGAGGGCTCATAGAGCTAAATATTTATATTATTGCCCCAGCAAGTTCCATTCTGGTTTGGAAGAGGGACTATTATCCGAGCTGCATCTGCTCGCCACTTTTCACCCATGAGTCAGGTTTAGTTCGGTTACTGACCGGATGATATTCCAGGGGGCTATTAAAAGACACCACTACTTCTGATGTTTCCAAGAATTGAATTGTTCTCTTGTAGGCCCCCAAAGGCAAGAGTTATGATTCTGCCCCCAGAAGCAAAAGCAGCTCTTCATATGGTTTCCATCCTCCCATTGCAACATTTCTTGGAAACCTAAGACTCATTTGAATAATCTTCTTGAATAGACAGAAACATTTCTTGCTATCCTATGGATTATCACAGAGAGCTGATTCTAAAGCCATTAAGGGCGTAATTTGATAAAATATTTTCTGCATGCAAAGCCATCTCTTATATAATGGTTCTTGTATAATTGCATGGGGGTATTCATGCATGAAAAGTAGACGCACCTAGTTTTACACATGGGATCTTTGGGACTGCTCCCCTTCGCACTTACCATTATAAATAATAATCTCTCATCCAGAATTGTACCGCTATCCTGGAAAGCAGCATTTGTCTGTTCAGTTCTGAAGAAATCATATCTCAATCTTTCTAACCCAGCACATTATCGCCCAATCTCAAATATCCCGTATTCATCAAAACTCACAGAAAAATTGGTCTTTACTCAGCTTTCAGATCATATGGAACATACCAGTGCTCATCACTCTCACCAGTCAAGTTTCCGTCCAGGTCCCAGCACAGAAACAGTCATTACAGCCCTGCTGAGTGAACTTAGTTCCTTGATCATGGTCATATCGTCTTACCTGTATCTTTAGACCTTTCAGATGCATTCAGTCTTATTGACCATTCTGTACTCCTCTCTTGTCTACAGGTTATTGGTCTCTGTACTCAAGTCGGAGCTTGGTTTACTTCATTTCTCTCTGACCCTTCTTTTCAGGCTTCAGCAGGTTGCTCTACTTCAGTACCACTACCTCTCGCCTGTGGATTCCTCAAGGTTCCATTTTATCCCCCTTCTGTTCAACATTTTCCTCCAGTCCACTGGACCCTTTAATGCAAGATAAAGATACAAGTGTCTTTTATTACAAGTGTCCTGCATGGGTTCACGATGCCCAGACCTTCCACCTCTCAATACATGTTTATCAAAAACGGCTGAGAGGGCAGCAGCAGTACCTGGAGACCCACTGAGCCAGGCCTGCCTGCTGTTGGCGCACCGTGATGTCAGCTAAGTGCCACTTGGGATCTTTAAAACCATGGCTATCCTATGTAATATATATATATTTTTTTTTATTTACATTTTTCATCAACAACATCTCAACACAGCAACATAACAACTCAAGTGTCAACATCAACTCCTCACCC
This sequence comes from Ichthyophis bannanicus, assembly GCA_033557465.1. Classification (NCBI taxonomy): domain Eukaryota; kingdom Metazoa; phylum Chordata; class Amphibia; order Gymnophiona; family Ichthyophiidae; genus Ichthyophis; species Ichthyophis bannanicus. The sequence continues at coordinate 305,495,162 of CM066039.1, forward strand.
CTCCAGCATCCCTGAATTTCTGGCATCATCATTGTTTTCCCATCTAATTCTCCCCCCCCCCTCCACACCACCAGGCCTCATCCCAACCCCCTCCTCTCCCCACTCCCTAAGAGGTATGTACCAACCACTATGCCATCACACCCCTTTACTGGGCTCTCCTACATAGACCAGTGGTGCTCATCTCCCCCCCCCCTCACCCACTACAGCCTTACAGATAATGTTTTACATTTGTATATGGTTTCATTAACATTGCTAAGCAATGATTGCCACACTCATATTAATACTACAAAGAACAACGCAGATTCTAGACCAAACTACTCCCGATCCTCCCCCCCCATCCCCCCCCCCCCCCCCCCCCCCACCCCCCCCCCACCCCCCCCCCCCCACCGAGCATTTCACCTTCGAAGAACCAAAAGCCATAAAATCATAAGCAGCCACCTTCCATCACCCCCCTTCCAGACCACCCAGCAACCAAGAAGCAAGCACCCATACCACCCTCCAGCCCTCCAACCCCCCTCAAAGTCCTTCCATTTTTTATATCCATCCCATCCATTCTCAAACTGTATCATGTTGTGCCTCTTTAACACTGCAATATAGCTCATTCTATACACAAAATCCACCCTTCCTAAAACTTGTTTTCTGGCTGGTATATAAGCATTCTTCCACCGGTAGGCCACGTCTATCCTGGAAGCTATCAGAAATAACACCACAAACCAGGGGCAGTGGAATGTCTCTTTGGTTGGAGAGACTAAACAAACCAATCTCCAGCCCCATTCCCAAGCTCTCTAGTTGCCGATGCTCTGTTGTTTAAATTATTTGTGGGACCCTGGCCCCTGTGGCTTACCCCATTCCTCTGCATATGCCACAAACCTCCCCCACTCACTTGCCATCCCTACAGGTGGAGCATCCAATAGCACCATAGTGGGATCCAGTACTATTTCTTGTTCCTCTATCTCAGCCACTAACCTCACCATCTCCTCCCGAAAACCCCTGATTTGGGCACCCCCGCCACATATGTATAAAATCACCTTGCTCCCCACATTTCCTCCAATACAGACTAGATTACACCCCCCCCCCCCCATGGCACCATCCATCAAGACAGCAGCTGGAGCAATGAACTGGAGAGACTGAAGAACACTGGTATACACGGTACCACTCTAAAATGGTTCCACTCGTACCTAACAGAAAGACAGCTACAGGTCAAGGTGGGACAGGACACCTCCCGGCCCATAAACGTCCAACAAGGAGTACCACAAGGATCCGCACTCTCAGCACTCCTTTTTAACATCTACATCCAACCAATATGCAACATTATGAAAGAGAACAACATCCAATACACAATATACGCAGACGATATAATGGTATACTCCCCGATATCAATCGAAAACCCGGACTTCTCTAAGATAGCAGACTGCCTTACCCAAATGGCGAAGTGGTGCCAAAACAACAATCTAGCTATAAACTACAACAAGACTGAAGCTTTAATCATCACTCGAAACCAAAGCTTCACACACCCACCAAACATAAAGATACAAAGCACCACGATACCGATAAGATCGGAGGTGAGATACCTTGGGGTTACTCTGGACAGTAAACTCAACCTCAAACCACACATAGACAAAACAATCCAAAAAGCATATTACAGGATGCGAATCATCAGGAGACTGAAACCACTCCTCGCTCCAGAACACTTCCGTACAGTCTGTCAAGCACTGATAACCCCAATACTGGACTTCTGCAATCCGATATACCTCGGACTACCAAAACAAGCTCTCAAACCACTACAGCTGGCACAAAACACTGCAGCTCGAATCATATCCGGAGCCGCAAGGCAGGAGCACATCACACTTACACTAAAGGACTTACACTGGCTCCCAATCATTGCTCGCATCAGATACAAGACTATCATAAACCTATTTAAGATAAAAGAACACACATCAGCCAACAGCCTCCACCTGATCATACAACCGGAAACCAGCGCACGTCCCAGAAGAAGTCAAACACGCAACCGAGTCAGCACCCCAAATGAGTACAAGCACACACGCAAGGACACAACAGACAGAGCTCTCTCCATGGCTGCTCCAACAATATGGAACAATCTACCGGACGATCTAAGGGCAACTCCAGACCTCAAAGACTTCAGAAAACAACTGAAAACCATGCTGTTCATAGAGCACTATGGTCACATCACATAACCTAAGAGAATGGATAACAGCACTCCAATCCTCCCAAACAACTGAATATATAAAATATGATTCTAGCACCACTGTAAATAGCCCACCCTGTATATAGCTCAAACAAATCAAGCACCCAACACATCCCTCACACAACTAAGTTTTATCCTCACTGCATGTACAACACACACACTTTACCTGATTGCTTGCTGTGATACCACCTTGATTATTAAGATAAGGCGGTTTAGAAATACTGTTAAATAAATAAAAATAAATAAATGAACTACTGAAAAAGGCAGCTTATTTACAGTTGTTTGAAGATAGATACAGCTAATTGTCTATACCTATTCCTCTTCTTTAGAGGACAGACTGTCCACTGCTTCAGTCTCTTGGCTGACAGTACAATCGTTGGTCCCTTTTCTTTCAAACAGCCTCAAATAATTCATTCAGACAGACATACACTTATATTTACACTCTTATCTTGTCGCCTCTGACCAAGGTGTAGGTGTCTGGGAAACACTATAAGGTGATGGGGGTTGGATCTGCTTTCAGTCTCAGGTTAGCTGTTATGGAAGGTCCCCAGTGAAGCTGCTATAAACACACTATAATACAACCATTAGTTGGGTAAAAGGTGCTTCTATAGGAAGCAGCCAGTTCTCTCCAGAGATTGTGACATGAGGACAATGGAATGGAGCGGTCTCACTCCAGAAACTCCAGTTGAGGGTCACTGTTACATCTCTGCCCAGGTCAGCTAATAGATCTTGATAGACCATTTCCCTCCCACAGTGAAGAACTCTTAGTCCCTTCAAGACTACAATCTGTGTGTAATGGGCTGAAAAAGCTGCAGGGGGAGAAACAACAACTGCAAGCAGGACCTACAGTTCCCTGCTTGTGCTAATCACAGTCACTGCTCTGACATCATCATTCCAGGAACAAGTCACCAGGTTATAGGAAACAGGCTGCTGGAAGCCAACAGATCTCCAAATCCTGTAGCAAGGCAAAAACGTCTAGTATAGTCTCTTGAGTAGGTCAGGGCCAGGAACAAACCCTACTCTGCACAAGTTCCCTTAGAGTCCTATTACAGAGAGATCATGAGCAATAGTAAAATAATGAGTGACTGTGCCATTCAGAGGAGCCTCACAGCTCAGCGTGAAATTAACACGATCAAAGGTGACCAAAGAAGGGACTGAAGAGGAGCAGTTCCTGATTCTAATGGCCTGAGGCCCTCAATGCCCAAGGGCATTAAGAGGAAATGCCTACTGTGCAGGTCAGTACTGCTCTTCCAGAAATGTCAGTTTACAATAAAGCTGTAAAAGTCATTATTAGGACTGCAGTGCTGTCCATTTGCTTTCTTGCAGAGACTCCTGGTTAGAGGACATGAGCGAGTGAAACTTTCAGGCCCTTCTCCTGTCCCAGAAAAATCATAAAACCTCTGTGACATATTATAAACCTAACTCAGTAACTGGAAGATGTAGGGTTCCTGTACCAGTTCTGGAGGGATTTTGCCTAAAATCAGGGGCAGTGGAATAATGTTTTGGTTAGGGGGACCGACAAACCAATCTCTGTCCCCATCCCCCAAGTTTCCTAGTTGCTAAACTGTGTTGCAAAAAGTTGACGAGCCACGGCCTAGCAGACCACTCTGCTCCATGCCTCGTGCTATGACCATATCACCCCCCTTCTCATCCACTTTCATTGGCTACCAGTACCTTACTGCATCCACTTTAAGTTCCTCACTTTGGTTCATAAGCTCCTTCATTCTGGTATCCCTCTTTATCTCTCTAACCTCATCTGAGTACTCAGCTCCGTTCACACTAATCGCCGTCATTTACCCCCTGCCACATGTGCTCTCTGCATTTTTTCCTGGCTCCTCCCTCTGAAACTCTACCTCCAGCCCTCCGTCTCACACCATATCAGGTTTACAACGCTACTCAAGTCGTATCTATTTCAGAAAGCACCACCCCCCACCCCTTCTGAACATCTTATCTCCTCTGCCCCATAACCCTATGCTCGTATTTTCCTGTCCTCCCCTTGTGTTATTGCACTTTCTCTTTTCTTTCTTGCCATCCATACTTTGATTTTATTTTTAACTGTGCACCACCCTACAGCTATTTTGTTAAAGGTGGAGATGTGTCCTGGTGTCAGGTTCACTTTTAATGATGATGATGATGATGTCTTTGTCAATACATACAATGTGGTCCAGTACTTGCTGGCACTGCCCAATGCCAATGGCAGCCACAGCCATCTGTACATATATCAAATGAAAATAAACATAAACATATGACCCAAATTGATCAGCAAGTCACAGAACATTGACTTTTAGACTTGGGGCCCGATATTCGAAGAGAATTTACGTAGTTTACAGCCTAGTAAACCATTTAAATGCCTTAGATGGGGATATTCACTGGCACGTACATGGGCAGTGCCGTTGAATATCCCGATCTTTGTCCCCTACACACCCTGATGCTATCCAGGGGCATTCTGCGGCGGAGCAGAGGCGGGGTGTGAGATAACCGGGCAGCAGCGATATTGCATGCTGCCTGGTTAGCGCTCTGTGCCGAAAAGGTAGGTGAGGAAAACCCTTGCCTATCTTTACGGCACAGGCGCTAACTGGGCAGCATGCAATATCGCTGCTGCCCAGTTACTACTACTACTACTACTGAGCATTTGAATAGCGCTACAAGTCATACAGAGCGCTGCACAGATATGTAAGAGACAGTCCCTGCTCATAGAGCTTACAATCTAGTCAAGACAGACAACACAGAAGGTGTAGAGAGGGATACATCTAGGGGGAAGGTAAAGAAAAAGGAGATCAGGTGAGTCGAGATCCAAAAGCAACAGCAAAGAGGTGAGTTTTCAGCCTAGATCTGAAGAGGTTCCGAGAAGGTGCCTGGCGTACAGACGCAGGTAGTTTGTTCCAGGTGTAAGGTGCAGCAAGGTGAAAGGAGCGAAGTCTGGAGTTAGCAATAGAAGAGAAGGGTTCGATTTGGTGATTTCCGAGTTGTGTGGCGATACCTGGATATTCAGTGCTGGGGCCGCATATGACCCCGGCATTGAATATCCGTGTTTAACCCTTTCCAGGCCAAGCCCAAAACTCTCGGGATCCAAAATTCTGACTAAATATTCCTATCACATGGTATATAATACATGACCATAGCAGAAGGAAAATCACTATTAGAACACATTGAATAAGACGGGTACAATTTTCCTGAAATATGCAAATATGAACCCGGCTGCAGAATGTGGATTAAAATTTTAAAGTAGGCCTTCAAAGGGTTAAGGGGCAGCAGGCGGAGCTATGCACTAATGTGGCACATAGCCTGCCCAGAAGAATATTGGGCCCTTGATGTCTATCTCACCTGAAACACAGCTTTTTATGTTGTGGGCAGGAACCCTAACTAAAGAGAAACATAACATTTCAGCCATAAAAATGACTGCAAACATGCAAGGATTATAGCCTGTTAAATTTTAACTTCTAATAAAACTTACAAAAATCTTCCTCCAGTTGTAAGCATTATGCTACCAACTTTTTATAGCCCCACAAAAATCCCACCACTTGACGGAATAGCCTCAGAAGGGGACCATTTCACTGTTGTTTTCATCTCTAGTTGCGGGTATCCACCAAGGTTTTTGCCCAAAGTGAACCTGTTTGGTTTTTTTGCCTGTTCTTGTTTAAGAAATTTTGTCCAGTGGTGCAATTACAATGTAGGGAATCCATCTAGTTTTAGACTCCATGACCTGAGAATTGGAGCAGAAATCTTCTAAAGTCAAAGGACTCACTTAGGTCCCATCTTTATACATTCTCTGAAGACAAATAAACATTTGGGACCATCCAGCAAATACTGTCAAGTGACCCTCCTTTGCTGCTACTAAATTTGGATAAGAGCTGCTAGGTTGGCCCTATGTTTGATGAAGTATGTGGGGTACATCAGCTATGCTCCTAGCCATTCATCTGCCAAGCCACTGTAAGTAATCTATTAAGACTCTGCAATGTAGGGTTTTATTTATTCAAGGAATAACTTTGAATTACAATTCTAAATATTTTCCTCTTTAAATGCCAGTTTTACGACCGGATCCACAGAGAGATGTGGCCCGGATAGTAAGACCATGTCAACTAGGATTGCTTTCTCTTTCTGCTTCATCACGTTTTCCCTGATTTACCCTTGAAAGCTACCTAGGAGCATTTACAAATAAGACTACCACACACCACACTGTCATTCTGATATCTCTCTAGAACATTGTATATTATGGAAATATTACAAAATATGATATCAAACAATTAGTTCAAGACACATCAGGTATCTTCCCTTGCTTCCTCCCTACCATATGTCTGCCTTTATTTACCCTCCCAACTAATCTCCGTTGCCCCTAGCATGCTATGGAGTATGTCCCACTTTCCCATTGAGGGAAAGTTATTGTTTGAAGGTTCAGCAACCTGGTGCTGAGAAGCAAAGAGGTGATGCACAGGGCAGCATGCTCACAGAGCTTTAACTCCCCACTTCCCTCTTTGAGATGATCCCTGCCCTAGTGACACCACAGCTTTCAAGACATCCATAATGAAAATACATGAAATAAATGTTCATGTACCAGGTCTCCATAGTATCTATTTATTGTGGGCATCCTAAATATCTGACAGCCTGTGGAGTCACCAGGACAGATTTGTTAAGTGCTATTTTTGCACTTTCACAATACATTTTTTTAAAAGAAGGTTAGTAAGATTCTAGTATTCCTGTGTCATTTTGCTTCCTTCTTTTTTTATTTCTAGAAATAAAATGAGGCGAAGATGTACCAAGCCTGTAACAGTGCTCCTAATTATAAACTGTATTATTTGCCCCTTCCTACTCCTGCACCAGCACAAAGGAGATCCCACCCAGAGATCCATGCATGAAATTCCTGCAGTGCCCACTGCTGCATACCCAACACCTTCATTTTCTGGCTGGGTCCGTAAACCAGTCCCAGAGTGCCGAGAGAACACTTCTGTAGTGAACATCACTGACTTTGCAAAACAACCAGAGAATATGAAGAACTTCCTGCGTTACAGGCACTGTAAGGAGTTCTCCAAGGTCCTAGATGTCCCCAACAAATGTGGAGGGGCTCAGGCCTCCAAGAATGTATTCCTCCTCCTAGTTATCAAGTCATCCCCTGGGAATTATGAGCAACGAGAAATCATCCGTAAAACCTGGGGCATGGAGAAGGCATATCAAGGTGTTCAGGTCCAACGGCTTTTCATTGTGGGGATTTCCTCCAGCCCCTCAGAAGTCATGAAGATGAACAAGCTCCTGCAGCTTGAAAGACAAGAGAATGGGGATATCCTGCAATGGAATTTTTATGACACTTTCTACAACCTGACACTGAAGCAGATCCTCTTCCACCAGTGGATGGAGGAGATGTGTCCTGGTGTCAGGTTCATTTTCAATGGTGATGATGATGTCTTTGTCAACACATACAATGTGGTCCAGTACCTGCTGGAACAGCCCAATGCCAATGACAGCCACAGCCACTTGTATGTAGGCAACCTAAACGTCAACATGCCACCTATCCGCGAGACACACAGCAAATACTATGTGCCAGAGTATCTTTTTGCATCTGATGCTTTCCTACCCTATTGTGGGGGTGGGGGCATTCTGATGTCAGGCTTCACATCTCATGCTATCTACCATGCCTCATTAGACATTGAGCTATTCCCCATTGATGATGCCTTTCTGGGCATGTGTCTGGCCAAGGCTGGATTGAGCCCTGCTTCTCATGAAGGAATCAGGACATTTGGTGTACAGTTCCCCTCTTCTAAGGCAGAGGCCTTCAACCCTTGCTACTACAAAAGGTTGCTTATAGTGCATCGATTTGTGCCCTATGAGATGCTGATGATGTGGAAAGCCATTCAAGAACCCAACCTCATCTGTGGACAGATACATCAAGTGAACTTGAACTCAGAAAACATGCACATAGAGATGTGGCCTGGAAACTGAATAAGACCATGTCTACTAGGGTTGCTTTCTCCCTGTACCTCATCACATTTTCCTTGGTTTACCTTTGAAAGCTACCCACAGGCATTTACGAGTACAATACATGGTGAGGTTGTGCCACGATTCAGGTAATCAACTTCCACTTCTTACACAGACACCAGTTTATTTCAGAATGAAAATCTTCTTTTGTTGCATCCACATGCCAATATACTGCATTGCCTCTACATTGTCATCATACTAGGCCTTTATCTTCAGAAGCAGTCATTAAAGTTATCTGGAAATCAATTTTGCAGAGATGGACAGTATAACAGATATTTGCTGTGCCTCTTAAGCATACAAACACGAAAGCTGTCATAGCACAGAGCTACCATTTACTGAGTAATCTTCCCTCTCCTACATCACTGCATGCTAGCACCCAGCAACAAAAGAAAAGAGGACTCTGCACCAAGCTACAAAAGAAGAATCTCCCTATAAATGTATTGGTTCACTCCTTGTATTACTTTCTGTATTTTAAGAATTTGGGGAAGCATTTTCAAAGACATTTACACGGTTTACAACTCTGTAAACCGTGTAAATGTCTCTATCCGGGATCTTCTCCCCTACACTCCCTGATGCTAATTCAGGGTGCATCTTGGGTGGCGACAGAGGCTAACCGGGTAGCGGTGATATTGCACTGCTGCCCAGTTAGCTTTTACAGGTAAAGATAGACCAGCTTAGGCCTAACTGGGCAGTGGTGCAATATCACCGCTACTCGTTTAGCTTCTGTGGCTTCTGGGCATATGCAGTAACACCAGATATTCAATGCCGGGGTTAGAGGATGGCAGCAACAGCCAGGCACTGTAGTCGCACCTAGAAATCCTAACTCTATATCGGGCCCTTGATATTTTGATAGGGAGATTTAAAAGGACTACTGCTTGATAGTGTTCTTCTGCATCATCCTTTGAACTCGGAGGGTATTTTTTTCCCTTACTTACTGCACTTATTGAGTCTCACTATGGCTAAATGGAAAGAGAAATCATCTTCTCCATTTTCAGAGTCTCACCAGTCCTCCATGCTCCCTTTTTTTGTTAAAAGGGATTCTGGGGGAAACCTGATCCCCAAGTCCAGAAGTTCCTCAGCATGCAAAAGGTTTGAAGAAGAATGTTTGTATATCTGGTGATTCAGAGATTTCTCCTTGTGCATCTACATTGAAGAGACCATTAGTTTCAGTTTCTGATGAAGAACTCGCCACTGCAGCAGAGGAATTGGAAAGGTCTCATTTCCATGTAGAATATTCTTCACTGTTAGTGATGACATCATCATGCGATGGTTTGGTTCTCTCTTGCTCTGCTTGCTCTCTTGCTCTCTTGCTCTGCTTAGCTCCAGGAGGAGCTGAGCCATCTACCCGAGTCGAAGCCTCATCGAAGGGAGCCTGCCCTGCTCCAGAAGATCGGCGGCAAGAAAAGAGCAAGCCAGCTACAAAAGACCTTGCTGCACACAAAAGAGCTCTTCGGGGGAAGCTGCTTTTTGGCTCCACCCCTCCAGCAGCGTGTCTCAGAGCATCTCTACCCAATCGGGGCACAGCTCTCCATTTAAAAGGAGAACGCCACAGGCGCACCCGCGCCTTGCGGGCCCGCGCCTGAGGGCCGCGCAAGAGGGCCCTTTGGCACGGCCCTTAGGCAAAGGCACCCCCAAGATCGTCACAGAAACATAACAGAAAAAACGACGCTGAGACTACACCTCCCTCTTGGTACAGCTGAGCTCCCTCGGGGTCGAGCTCGCGTACAATCAAGGAACTGACAATCCACCAACTCACAGTGGAAACGCAGAATACCAACTCCGAAGACGCCGAACTGCCTAAAGAGCTGAAACTCTGGGGCACGTAAGTCACACTCATTTGAGTGATTTTTAAACTATCAACACTGCTTCATTACTTATATGAATTAACTGCACTCCTAACAATAATTGAATGTATAGTTCTGTTTAAATCATCTGATTGCAGCAGCACCACTCTCTACAGCTAGGATTATCCTCCTGCCTCTCATAAAAATACTAATTTAAAGGGTAGAAATTCATGTTTGGGACTAGAATCCAAGATCAGTGTTGGGCACTCTAGTGACTAGTTCCCTCTGGATACTGTTGTTAGCTTCCAGCGTTTACAGGCCATATTAGGTATTACCATGTTTGTCCAGATCGATACTGTAAACCCAGGGATATGCCAGTGTTGTTAACTACCATCGTTTATAGGCCATATTTGGTATTACCATGTTTGTCCAGATTGATACCTTAAACCCAGAGATATGCCAGTGCTGATGCTATGTTAGAGCAATGTCATCTTTAGCTAGATAAGAACATAGGGACTTGGGATGTACCATAGTGGGTCAGACCAAGAGTTCATCAACAGATCCAGCTGCACATACACGAAACAGGCTCCCTCCACGGGACAGGCTCCCGCACCGCGACAAACCCAGCTCCACATCCACGGGACAGACCCCCGCAACAGGGCAACCACCACACATCCGGCTCCACCTCCACGGGACAGGCTCCCTCCACGGGACAGGCTCCCGCACCGTGACAGATCCAGCGTCACATCCACGGGACAGGCCCCCGCACCAAGACGACCGCCACAGATCCAGCTCCACATCCACGGGACAGGCTCCCTCCACGGGACAGGCTCCCGCACCGCGACAGACCCAGCTCCACATCCACGGGACAGGCCCCCGCACCAAGGCGACCAACACAGATCCAGCTCCACACACATGGGACAGGCTCCCTCCACGGGACAGGCTCCCGCACCAAGGCGTCCGCCACAGATCCAGCTCCACATCCACGGGACAGGCTCCCTCCACGGGACAGGCTCCCGCACCGCATCAGATCCAGCTCCACATCCAAGGGACAGGCTCCCTCCACGGGACAGGCTCCCGCACCGCAACAGATACAGCTTCACATCCAAGGGACAGGCTCCCTCCACGGGACAGGCTCCCGCACCGCAACAGATACAACTTCACATCCCCAGGACAAGCCCCTGCAACAAGTACAGCTCTCCTCAAAAAAGCAAACAACAGACGAAAACCTAAGGACACAGGCGTCGCCCTATCAGAACATCACAAGCTATCAACATGCACACCACATACTTCCTCCCACTATACCTACTAGTCACACAACTCCTCCCACCAACTACACACCCCCACTACCCCCAAACAAACACACCATGGTACCCACCAACTGCACTGCCATATCTCGGTCCACAACACACACACAAAGAGACACTCGCAACCTCCCAAACAAAGAGACAAAACAGACACAAATCAAACCCCAACACCGGCCCTAAGGAAGCACACGTCGCAACAACCTCTTCCACAAAGAAAACATCAATTGAGCTCATAAACGCCAGATCCATCTGCAACAAAATACACACTCTGGTAGACCACATTGAAGAGCGACAGCCAGACATAATATGCATCACAGAGACATGGCTCAACCCTACAGACAGTGTACTACTCAACCAACTAGTACCGAACAACTACTCAGCATACAACTGCCCACGCATCCACAAGCGTGGAGGAGGAGTCCTAATAATAGCAAAAACAGAACTCAAGTTCAAGACACTGAATCTCACAGATACAAAGCAGTGTAACACAATTAGCATCAAGAACAAGAATATTGCAATCTGCCTAACCTACAGAGCACCCCGTGCTCCACCCGACGAACTAGCCTTCATACTCGAAGAAGCCTGTGCCATAACGTCAAACAACAAACCAGCACTACTAATCGGAGACTTCAACCTCAAGTCCGCCAATACAAAAGATGCAGAGGCCTTCCTTCAGGCAATGTCATCACTTCAATTCACACAGATAGTCAAGGCACCAACACACAGACTAGGATCATCCCCAGACCTCATCTTCGCATCAAACTACCTAACTTCAAGAGACCTAATCTCTACACCCACCATCACCCCAGTACCATGGTCTGACCATTACTTAATCGAGACAAATCTGCAATCACAAGAAGACTGGACAAGCGAAAGAGCGAACTTCCCACACACACAAAGACGATTCAAGTCCTTTGACAAGGACGAATTCATCCAGGACACAATACAACACTTGAACATTGACTCAGAGGACCTGGAGGAACAAGTTTCCAACTGGAACAATGTCCTAGCTAACGCCGCCAAACCATCCGTTGACAGGACCAAGAAACAACACCACAACAAGAGACAAAACAAACCATGGTACTCAGCAAAAATACGACAAGAAAAGAGGGAGCTCAGGAAAATTGAACGGAGATGGAGAAAAAACAAAACTACTTCCGACCAACATCTTTACCTAACAAAGCAAAAACAATACAATGAACACATCAACCAATCAAAGAGAGAATTCCACACAAACCTGATAAATTCTTCCATCAACAAACCCAGAGAACTTTTCGAAATAGTAAAAACCCTGACAAAAGAGCAAGCAGCAGAAAGAGAAATACAAGTGGATCCACAGATATTCGCCGACCACATCAAAGACAAATTTCACTCCACAGAGCGCACAACACCCAGTAGAACCAACAGAACGAACGTCCACCCCAAAACCTGGGGCACATTCCACTCACCCTCAAAAGAGCAGATATCAGACATCATCTCCACAATCAACACAAGCACTGCTCCTACAGACCCTTGCCCAGTGTCATGGGTCAAAGCCACCAAAGCAAGCCTCATACCAAACATTCATAAAATGGTACACAACTCACTCACTCAAGGACTCATGCCACAGCAATTAAAGCTTGCCTCAGTAAGACCAATCTCAAAGAAAACTTCTCTCGACAAAAAGGACCCAGCAGCATACCGACCAATCTCCAGCATACCCTTCCTCGCAAAAATAATCGAAAAAACGGTTCAGCTACAACTTCAGGAACACATTGACGAACACGGAACTCTCGACGACAACCAACACGGATTTCGTCCCAACCATGGAGTCGAAACTCTCCTGATCTACCTCTTCGACAGCATCATAAGAATAATTGACGACATCAGGAATGGAATTATAATGATCTTCATCGACATCTCCTCAGCGTTCGACACAGTTGATCACAATATACTCCTGGAGAGACTGAAGAACACTGGTATACACGGTACCACTCTAAAATGGTTCCACTCGTACCTAACAGAAAGACAGCTACAGGTCAAGGTGGGACAGGACACCTCCCGGCCAGGGCCGGATTTACCTTGAGTGAGGCCCTACGCCAACAAAAATTGTGGGCCCCCAGAAGGGGCGGCCCAAGGGGGGTGCAGACCTCATTTGCATAAGGGGCCTCATTTGCATAAATATTTGCATAATGTTACCATATACTAACTTTTAGTAAACGTGCCTCTTAATGAGTGTATGGATAAAGAAAGACTAAAAGATTTCTACATTACTATAATCCAGTGCCAACTGCCAGACACATTAGGAACTACTACAAACACTGCCCATAGTAAACCCGCCGTATCCTAACAGCACTACCAGGACTCACAAAGCACCATACTCTACCAATCAAAAGGCAACACTGCAAATATTAAACCAATACATTTCAGAGAACAACAATACATGACCTACTGGGGAAAGAGAACAAGTGGCAATGTCAAATAGGAATTATATAAACAGAACACCTCAGCTCAGTTACACATGCAGAACATAGACCATCACCAAACAAGTAATCACAATTTAGAAATAGGAAGACAATAATTAAACTGGGAATCCCAAAAGCCAAACTTGGAATGTACAACACTGTAGAAATAAAACAATACATTAATTTGCTCTTGTACTAAACAAAGCACAGATGTTAATGATGCACATTTACCAGAGCTGACATATTCCAATTAATAAATTCAAAATAAAGAGATATTTTTCTACCTTTTGTGCATTTTTTTCAGCTGCAATTGCTCCAGCCACTTTCTTCTGGTTTCTTCGTGTCTTCTGCTAACTCTCCATCGTCTGCTGTCCATTTGTCCTTTCTTCTCTCTTCTAGATTTTTTCCATTCTCTCTCTACATCTGCTTTAACATACTAATCTTTCTCCTTTTGCTCTTTCCTCATTCCTATTTCATCCACTCAAATATTACCCCTCCATCCTCAATCCCCACTTACTCTCCCAATACCCGGCCAATTGTAGATTTTTTATCCCTCCCACACAAAATATTTTCCCTTCTCCATTTTACTCTTCCAGCCCCATCCCATTCTAATCCTCCCCCAACATCAGCTCCCTTCTAGTTCCAGCCTCACCCAGCATCCATTCCCTTCTAGTCCCTGCATCAGCCCATTTCCAGTCCTAGCCATCCATCAGCCCATTTCCAGTCCTAGCCCCCCCATCACCCCACTTACAGTCCTTAACCCCCCATCACCCCATTTTCAGTCCTTAACCCCCCATCACCCCATTTTCAGTTTAAGCCCCCCCTATAACCCATTACCAATCCTAACCCCCCATCAGCCCACTTCCAGTCCTAACCCCATCAACCCATTTCCAGTCAGCCCCCCATAGCCCATTGCCAGTCCTACCCCCCCCCCATCAGCCCACAGCCCATTACCAGTCCTAACCCCATCATCCCACCTCCAGTTTTAATCCCCCAGCCCATTTCCAGTCCTAGCCCCCCATAGCCCATTACCAGACAACCCCCATCAGCCCACAGCCCATTACCAGTCTTAACCCCCCCAAAGCCCATTACCAGTTCTTACCCCCCCCTACAGACCATTTCCAGTCCTAACCCCATCAGCCCACCTCCTTTCTTAACCCCCCAGCCCATTTCCTGTCCTAGCCCCCCCCCATAGCCCATTACCAGACAGCCCCCATCAGCCCACAGCCCATTACCAGTCTTAACCCCCCCCAAAGCCCATTGCCAGTTCTAAGCCCCCCCCAACAGCCCACAGTCCATTACCAGTCCTAACCCCATCAGCCCACCTCTAGCCTTAACCCCCCCAGCCCAGCCCATTTCCAGCCCCAGCCCCCCAATAGCCCATTACCAGCCCTACCCCCCCCAGTCCATTTCCAGCCCCAGCCCCCCCAATAGCCAGCCCTTTACCAGTCCTACCCCCCCAATCGCCCATCACCAGTCCTACCCCCCCCCCCCATAGCCCATTACCAGTCCTACCCCCCCCGGCCTAAAGTAAAATTTAATTAAAAAAAAAAACCTGGTGGCTGCCGCCGCGGGGCCCCCTCTGCTGCCGCGGGGGCCCCGTCTACAAGCTGGTCGGGTCCGGTCGGGTCGGGTCGGGTCCGGTCGGGTCTCTCTCCCTCCCTCGCTGCAGGCTGCAGGCTGCGAGAGACGCATCTTCGCGTCTCTCGCAGCCTGCAGCGAGGGAGGGAGGGAGAGAGACCCGACCGGACCCGACCCGACCGGACCGGACCGGACCCGACCAGCTTGTAGACGGGGCCCCCGCGGCAGCAGAGGGGGCCCCGCGGCGGCAGCCACCAGGTTTTTTTTTTAAATTAAATTTTACTTTAGGCCGGGGGGGGTAGGACTCCTACCCCCCCCCGGCCTAAAGTAAAATTTAATTTTAAAAAAAAACCTGGTGGCTGCCGCCGCGGGGGCCCCGTCTACAAGCTGGTCCGGTCGGGTCGGGTCCGGTCGGGTCTCTCTCCCTCCCTCGCTGCAGGCTGCGAGAGACGCGAAGGGAGAGCGTCTCCTCGCGTCTGCGTTAAGCCCGCAGGGGCTGATGGGAAATCCCATCAGCCCCTGCGGGCTTAACACAGACGCGAGGAGACGCTCTATCTTCGCGTCTCTCGCAGCCGGGAGGGAGGGAGGGAGACGAGACCCGACCCGACCATCTTGTAGACGGGGCCCCGCGGCGGCAGACACCAGGTTTTTTTTTTAATCGAGTTGAAAAAAAAAAAAACTGGTTCTATTTTTTCTGGGCCCCTGCCGGTTGTGGGCCCTACGCCATGGCGTACATGGCGTATACGTAAATCCGGCCCTGCTCCCGGCCCATAAACGTCCAACAAGGAGTACCACAAGGATCCGCACTCTCAGCACTCCTTTTTAACATCTACATCCAACCAATATGCAACATTATGAAAGAGAACAACATCCAATACACAATATACGCAGACGATATAATGGTATACTCCCCGATATCAATCGAAAACCCGGACTTCTCTAAGATAGCAGACTGCCTTACCCAAATGGCGAAGTGGTGCCAAAACAACAATCTAGCTATAAACTACAACAAGACTGAAGCTTTAATCATCACTCGAAACCAAAGCTTCACACACCCACCAAACATAAAGATACAAAGCACCACGATACCGATAAGATCGGAGGTGAGATACCTTGGGGTTACTCTGGACAGTAAACTCAACCTCAAACCACACATAGACAAAACAATCCAAAAAGCATATTACAGGATGCGAATAATCAGGAGACTGAAACCACTCCTCGCTCCAGAACACTTCCGTACAGTCTGTCAAGCACTGATAACCCCAATACTGGACTTCTGCAATCCGATATACCTCGGACTACCAAAACAAGCTCTCAAACCACTACAGCTGGCACAAAACACTGCAGCTCGAATCATATCCGGAGCCGCAAGGCAGGAGCACATCACACCTACACTAAAGGACTTACACTGGCTCCCAATCATTGCTCGCATCAGATACAAGACTATCATAAACCTATTTAAGATAAAAGAACACACATCAGCCAACAGCCTCCACCTGCTCATACAACTGGAAACCAGCGCACGTCCCAGAAGAAGTCAAACACGCAACCGAGTCAGCACCCCAAATGAGTACAAGCACACACGCAAGGACACAACAGACAGAGCTCTCTCCATGGCTGCTCCAACAATATGGAACAATCTACCGGACGATCTAAGGGCAACTCCAGACCTCAAAGACTTCAGAAAACAACTGAAAACCATGCTGTTCATAGAGCACTATGGTCACATCACATAACCTAAGAGAATGGATAACAGCACTCCAATCCTCCCAAACAACTGAATATATATAAAATATGATTCTAGCACCACTGTAAATAGCCCACCCTGTATATAGCTCAAACAAATCAAGCACCCAACACATCCCTCACACAACTAAGTTTTATCCTCACTGCATGTACAACACACACACTTTACCTGATTGCTTGCTGTGATACCACCTTGATTATTAAGATAAGGCGGTTTAGAAATACTGTTAAATAAATAAATAAATAAATACATTATGAGGATAGTGAGCTACGGTCAGTGAGGAGTCTAGCTCTGGGCAATGCTAAGATTAACGATCCCCTAAAGATTTTAAGTGGCATCTTGGAAATATCTGGGATGTCCAGAGCAGAATATCAAAAAAACTGGGGGAGTGGCAACAGTACCTTCTAAAATCTAAGAGGGAGGAGTGGCTCAGTGGTTGGGACAGGTTACCGAAGGCCAGGGGTTCAATTCCCACATGGGGACAAGCAACTTCAGGCTGGAGGGACTGGGGTCTCTAGTCCCATGGCCACTCCTTGTGGCCTTGGGCAAGCCACTTAACCCTCCATTGCCTCAGGTACACTTAGATTGTGAGCCCTTCAGGGACAAGGGAATAAAAAGTACCTGTTAGTATACATGTAAACCACACTGATTCTAAAGAGCATGGCATAAAAAATAAATAAATCACTCCATCTCCACCCTGAAAAATGAACATTCCTGTACAGGTTGGAAAGCTGGGTAGGCCATTTCAGAAATGTGGATGTCCCCAACTTGCATGGCATTGGAACAGGTACTTGGATGCGCTAGCAGGGGTATTCCAGAAGGGGGCATCTACACTATGCAACTTGCACATTCCAGCTTGCCCTTTTAGATACTCAGACACATGGCAGCAGGCCAGTAAAATAGTTGGTGTATGTACTTACACTCAGGTTTCTTCTGGCAGGAAATAATAATTGTAGTGATGTGAGTGCAGTTGGAGCTCCCCCTAGAAGCCTAGCATCCATGAAAAAGCACGTCTGTTCATCTTATTAGTGGTCAGAAGAAGGTAAAGGCATGGACGTCACACCAACTAGGGCTAGACGTGCTAGCGACATTCTGAAAGCACACCGCAACATGCATATCCCTTGTTCCACCCAGGCCATGCCTCCACTATGCCCCCTTGCTATGTGGATGTTCTTGTGCTGTGGACGTCTATATACCCAGCTTCTAAAATGGCCCCGGGGACATCTCTATGCTAAAATATCTCCCCCCCCCCCAACTTTGCATCCAATCTCGCAATCTGAGCCAACAATAGAAATTCCAGTGATGTTTCTGTAACAGTTTCGTCTATTGAGGGTAACGCTGTGCATTGTTCGATGTAAAACCAAACAGAATGTGTGTATTGGTCACTTTGTTATACTGTAAACCGCGCTGATGCCGAATAGTGCGGTATATAAGCAACTGTAATAAATAAATAACTAAATAAATAAAATTTAAATCAATTCATTAATAACACAGGTACACTAAAAAAAATGTTTAAACTGCCTCTAATGTTTCGATTGATTTTTACGTTTTTTGGTGCGCTGAATCCAAATCTGGTAACCAATTTGCTCCATCACGTACAGATTTTTTGCTACATTGGGTTAGCAGTTTGAGGTGAACGTTTCAGATTGAGTGCGATCGAGATAAAAGTTTCTTGGATGAATTCTTTATACTAATTGTTTAGTAGTTATTCAAATAAGAATAAAGAAAATTGTAACAAGGCAGCACATAAGAATAGAGTAATGTCAACAAAACACACTGTGATGGTAGCAAAATTGTCTGCACTTAAAACAGCTACATACATGTGCACAAACATTGAGCATATAAGAGCGAGGTAAGACACAAAGCAAAGCAAAGAAATGTGCAAAAAATGTTGTACAGGTATTATGTAAGAATAGAAAACGCAAACCGCACCATTGCAATACATGAAGACAAACACCCGATGGTGTGAAAATAAAATTCTAATAAATGAGATCCGACACTGTGGTAATAACTAGCAAATTTTTATTTCAAAGTTTAGTAAAAACACGATATTTGTCAACACAGTTTAGATTTTAAAGTCATTCTTGGGTCAATCAATCTCCTGGTGGGCCCGTTTCTTCTTCCCCCGAATGCTTCTCTTGGTGCGCTGCTTGGCGTATTTTTCATCTGGGGTTTCCCGCAGCAGCAACCAGCAGAAATCAGCCATCATAGTGGTGTTCCATCTTCCTTGGTACCTTCTCTCTGCGTCCTTGATGTCCTGGTGAAACCTTTCACCTTGTTCTTCACTGTATGCCCCCAAGTTTTTGGGAAAGTAGTTCACATGGGAGTGCAAGAAATGGACTTTCAGGCTCATGTTACAGCCTTGTTCTTTGAAGGCATTGAGCATCCTGGCAACAATATCCTTATAGTTCTCATCCCGCCTGTTCCCCAAGAATTTGGGAACAACATCCTTGAAGGAATCCCAGGCTTCTTTTTCCTTCTCAGACATCGTTTCAGCGAATGCTCCATCTGAAATGAGTTTCCTTATATCAGGGCCAACAAACACTCCTTCCTTTAGCTTTGCTTCAGAAAGTCGGGGGATCTTTGAGCAAAGGTACTGAAAGCACTCACCATCTTTTGGAAGGGACTTGATGAATTGCTTAATGAGACCCAACTTAATGTGGAGAGGTGGTAATAGAATTTTATCACGAGGTACCAAGCTCTCATGAAGAACATTTTTCTCACCGGGTCTCAAATACTCCCGAATTGGCCAGTCTTTTTTCCCCCAGTGTAGGTCACGGGCCCGGCTATCCCACAAGCAAAGGAAGCAGGGATATTTGGTGAAACTGGATTGCTGCCCTAATAGCATGGATAGAATTTTAGTCTCCACAAATCATCCACTTATGCTCATCATAACAAATCTTCTGAAGAATCAGGGCCAAATTCTCGTATTTTTCTTGGAGAATAACAGAGTGAGCAATAGGAACTGAAGCGAATGTGTTGCCATTATGAAGAAGAACACCTTTTATGCTGTCTTTTGACGAATCAATGAACAGCCGCCATTCAGCAGGATCATACTTGAGTTTAAACTTTTCCATCACTCCGTATATATCGTTGCAAAATACCAAATCTTCCTCTTTGCTGAAATACTTCAAAAATTGTGTCTCGCGGTTGCGGTACCAATAAAAAGTTGTTCCTGGTGACAATAGATTTTTCTGTTTAAGCCGAGAACCTAGCAATTGGGCAGCATCTTTTGGGAGTCCTAAATCCCGGACTAAATCATTCAATTCAGCTTGAGAGAAAAGTTCAGGTTTCGGATCTGGTTCAGTTTCAAACTCGGAAGTACTGGACTCATCGGGAAAAGCCATCTGATGAGTCTCATCATGATCAGAACCGTCCACACAAATATGATCCAAAGATTTTGGTGGTTCAGGCACAGGTACTTCGTTGCTATGAGGCATAGGCCTAATTGCTGAGGGAAGGTTGGGGTAACTTATTACGTTCTTATTTTTTAAGTTGTATCCCTTCACAATGCAAGAGCAAAAATAGCAGTCACTGCTGTGGTCTCTTTGTTCACGCCGCATCATAGGTATTCCGAAACGAAATGCTTGTTTTTTACCTTTCATCCATAAGCGTAGATCTTCCTCACATGTCTTGCACACTTTGTGAGGAGCCCATGGTTTGTCTTGATCGCCTAACTTCAAACTGAAATAGGCGAAATATATTTTTTAATAAATGCAGAAATGTTCCTCTGCCGCTTTTTCACGGTATATTCCCCACAAATAAAACAAAAACTGTCCGGAGAGTTGACGCAACCTCTGGCTCTGTGAGCCATCACAAATACACAGCACTGCAAACTACAACTGTAGTGAACCACTTCGGAATAAAGCTGGATTACGAATGAGCAAACAAAAGGTAATAATGAACTTGCAAGAAACTGAAATTTGACAGGAACGTTCATGTCGCAACCACCGTGTTTGAGCGAGCGAACGAGGCGAGGCGAACAGGAAAGAACATGCGCCAGCGCAAGTACTGGATTTAGCCCCCCGCCTCCCAATTGTCCTGTTAATGTATAAAATGAATACAAAACACTCTAAAATATCATGAGGGAGTGTTTCTAGTTAGTTAACCATTACAACCTCTATTTTGGGCCAAGAAAATAAACTGCAGTCGGCTAAAAAGAAATTATGTGAACATTCCTTATATGGGTAAGAAATCTAATTTTGCAAGAAAACGTGACATGATGGAACATTTTGGCTATTTTTCCTGGATTCAGCACCCCAAAATCTATAGGAATCAGTTGCAAAACTGGAGGCAGTTTTTTGGTAGTGTACCTGTGTAATAAATGTGATGAACGAGAGTAGCTTGGATAAGCAAACTCTAACTTTATCAAGTTCCCTTCTGCACAGCAGCCTGACCCTTTCAAGATTTAATGCAGCCTTTTACATTATTGAAATTGGTGGTCATTGTGAAAACTGAACTGCGGCACAATATTGCTGTTAAAGTTGAAGAGTGAATACAGCGCTGCAAAGAGATTTTTATTAGGCAGAGAGGAAAATACTGGCCTTAGACTCTGTGGTTACCTGTACTGAAGAGGCGTGTTCTATGGCTTTAAAATAAGAAACAACACTTGCTCGGGTGATAGAAAATATGGAAAATACAATAATACATCAGAATTAGACTGCCAAGTTTTCCTCAGGTTCCTAATGTGCTCCTAAAGCACTTTTAAAATATATTTAATAGACGTTCCATATTGTCCTTCTGGACCAGTCCAGACAAATGGGTTGTGTTCTCCTACCAGCAGATTGGTGGAGACAAAGAACCAATGAAAAACCCAGGTTTCAATGACATCACTCCCATGCCTCTATTCACCTCAGCCACCAGACGTCCCTTCTGTATTTTTTTGTCTCCAGCCATAGTGGATGGATTTTCTCATCTTTGAAGAAAATTAAGGATTTGAGAGGAAAAAGATTGATTTAAAATCCTCACGAATGACATCCTGCAGATTGCTCTCTCACTGGAGTGCGACATGGGGGGATTCCATTAGATTGTGGTGTTTTTGATAGACATAAGAGGAGGTAAAAAATTTGTTCAGCTCTGCACTCTTACTCTAGATAAGAGCCCATTGAGCAGCCAGAAACTGGAAGGATCTGGAAGAGTCAGGGCCAGCCCGTCCAATGTGTGAGAATGTTGTTTGCACAGAGCCCTGCGAGCCAATATCCAGCAATTGCTGTTCAGTTCCCAGCCAGGCTAGCTTCAGAGGGAGCCAGGGAAGTCTGAGCCTCAGCTCACCTCTGTACAGCTGAAGTGAAGAGCAATGTTTTTCTTCACTTCAGCAGCTGTATTCTGTAGGATGCTGGCACACCAGTGAGGCAGCCATGAGGCTCTTATCAGCCTGACCCTTCCCCCGCAAGCCATGAGGTAATCAGTGTAGGGATAGACAGATAAAGGGATACCAGAATCCCCAATATGTAATTGAAGATGGATGAATTTCTTGATACAAAATGTGTTTAGAAGTTTGACTTTTCACCTACTTCCTTCTAAATAGAATAGGATGTCATGATCATGGGTTCTGTGTAATTGTCTTTAAAATAGATGGAACAGTGTTAACTAAGCATAACGCCTATGAACTGTGTAACCATAGTTCATTGTACAGTCAGCTGGAAGTCCCTGCTGACAAAACATAATTTTTGCAGCTTTTGCAATTATAAATTTCATCTAATATACTGTAATCGGATCTTACTCTGTAAAAAAGAACTTTGGCGACACCTTGTGTTATTTCATGGTTATAATAAATGATTGTAACTTCCTCTTTTTCTCTAATAAAAAGGAGCTTTTAGGAGGAGAACTTTGAATTCGGCAGGTGTGGAATTATGCCCGTCCATATACCGCTTGCTGTCTTCCCTCTGAGCTCAAAGAAAATAGCACTTTGTGTGTGTGATTGTGTTCTGTATTACTCTCTGCCTGTCTCTCACTACTGATGGACCAGAGACCTAAAGAGCCGAGGTATTGTGGTCAGATCATGAAGTTTTCTTCAGTTTGTGCCGTGACTCGGATCTCTGTGTTCCTTCAGCAGTTGGAAACAAGCAGACAAGTCTCAAGGACACAGGCAGTGGTTGCCGTGAGTATACTCAAGAATTGACAGATATCTGTGTGTATATTGTGATAATAATGAGTCGGTAAAGTTAATTAGAGATCTCAGTTAGATAAGTGAAGTGAGATGGGGCAAGAGAAAGGAAGCCCTAATTGTGAAATGAGGCGCAAGTTTTGGTGAAGCGCCCTTATGTGATGACTGCCAGTAACCACAGTTTGCCGTTCCTCCTTTGTGGAACATTTCAGTGGGACAAATTGAGTTGATTACAGTATGAAATGTGATTAGATTTAAGCAAATTTCATACCAGTCATGAATGGTTTTGTGGCAGTTTAAGGCTGAAAAGTGCAGCAAGCCACTGACTCTGTGTTTTGAAAAATTTAAAAATTCAAGTGTTTAGGATGGCTAGTGTAAATAAGAAAGAAACGGAAGCTTACAGGGAAAAACTTATATTGTTGCTGTATGACTGTAAAATAGAAATTAATCAAACAAAGTTTTAAAGGACTGATTTTCATGCCATAATTGTAGTGTGAAGTTTGTTTCCTCCAATTTCGTGATTAAGTGTGCTGTGCAGTATAAGTTTTATTGCAGTAATAATTTAGAGTTTCCGGCAAAGATAACGGCTTGGCATGACTGCAATATTAGCAGGAAAGAACGTATTGAGCAACTGTGGTAAGATTTTCTTTGTTAGACTAACCATTAGGGAAGTTAAAAAAAAAACCTCCAAATGTGATTAACTATTTCTCTTACTTGTGTATGTATAGTAAATAAGTTTTGTTTTTTAGGTCTGTATCTGAACTTATTTTGGGTTATGAGAATTTATTTACTGATTCCATTCTATGTGTAATAATTAGCAAATGCTAAAAAAATATTATTAGAAACATTACTCCTTGGTGTTTATGTCTCTGGATGCTTTGGAAAAAAATGATTGATGATATATTTTCCAACTTCTATTTCTAGTTATAATTGATGTGAATGAATGGAAGATCTTCCATGCTTTGATATATTTAGATATTTGATAAAATTGTGTGATGTGATAAAGGTTAAGAAAAGGGAAAAAAGTGAATGATGCAACTACATTCAAACAAGTGAATTAAGTAATTAAAACAGTATGGCGAATATATGTATAATGTTGAAAGTCCAACTATAATAGTGTATGAGTAAATGTCTGAAGAAAAAAAAAGGTGATATTCTCTTAGTCTCTTTTAAACTAATCTGCAGGAGTCGATTGGAGGAGTGATTTAAATTTTCATGTCGTATCTGTTTTAGTTATTATGAAAGACCTCTGCAGAACTGATGTTGTTAATTGCAAGTGTGATCCAATATGCTTACCTCTTCTGTTGCTGCTGTTTGTGTTCTCACTCAGAAATTTCCCATTAGACGTAAGCCACTGGGCTGGTAGCAGTAGTCTTTGCAATCCAAATTACTGATTTTCTAGTACTATAACATGTCTCTCATTAAGTTTTTGCGTCTTCTGCACTTGTATAATGATTTGTGCAACGAGTAAGGAAAATTGATGCAATTATAAGAATTGATTCTGTGACAGTCGGCTGCTTTGCTATTTGCTAATGCTCAACTAGCTGGAGTGTTCGCTCTTCCTAGAGCTCTAGAGTTATCTGCTCACTTGATTAATACTGATTTTGTCTCAGGCTTCTTGCATGAGGAGCCCTGTGTGCTGATATTCTACTACTATGCTGTTTTGTTCTGAAAAGAAGTGGTAATTAACAGTTTTAATTGGTTCAAATTTGTGTTAAAAAGTTTTATAGTTTATGAATGTACACACCCTTATGTAAATATTCCTTCCTTTGTGAGCTTAGATGTCTATGTGAATTAGAATGGAATGGAAAAGTAGTCTAATGACTAGAGTACTAGCACTCCTTGTGACCTTGGATAAGTCACTTAACCCTCATTGTCTTACAAAGAAAAATTTCAAGTTATCAATGTTCCTGTTTAATGTGCTGTACCAAGTTTTAGTTGCAATGTGAATTGCTGTGATTAGTGAGGAAAGTAGTATTAGAAAAAAAATAATTAAAGAGAAACAAAGAAGAGTGCAAAAATAGATAAACCTGGTCAGTTGGGTGTGGTTGGGAGGTTATATGCTGAGGTGAACAGATGGGATTTAAGTAGGGGCCTGAAATTGGTGTAGTTATCTTCCAGATGGAATGGAGTGGGAAGAGAATTCCACAGAGCTGGACCAAGGAAGAAAAAGGCAGAATGATGGGTAGACTGTAAGTGTACACGAGATGGTGGGGGGAAGTGAAGTTGATTAATGTGAACAGAATGAAGACTACGTGTAGGGATATGGAAGTGGAGAAGACCAGTGAGGTATTGGGGTGTTTGTGTGTGTAGGATGTGCTGATAATGTTTAATGTAATGTGAGTTGAATCATCACCTAAGATAAGACAGCCTTCCTAATAATTGTTGACAAACAATTGAAATTAGTTTAACTTATTTGTCATAAACTGCTAGTTATGTTTTAATGTTTGTTACCCCTTGAATAACCAGATTGACTATATCTTGTATATTGTTAAGGCTGGAGAATACATCACAAATATAATTAGTGATATGAATATGTTTTATGTAAACGACGGCCAATGTATCTGGTCAAGTGTTCTATTGTTTTGATGTAAACCGCGCTGATGACAAATAGCGCGGTATATAAGAAATGTTAAATAAATAAATAAATAAATAAATAAATATGTACATTTGTGTTCCTGACAGGAAAAAGCAATGTGACTATTAGGCCACATGCTAACATTCGATTTGGCAAGTAGACAGAATAGGTTTAGGAATGCAGATGAAAAAAAATAACTATGTTACAGGTTAGCTATGTAATAGTTTAGTGCTAGCTATGGATGTATTGTAATTAACAATAGATAATATAATTCAACTATTTAAGACCGTCATTAGGGATGAATAATTGTGCTTGTTTGCAATTGTATGGCATCAAGAGAGATGCTGTAGTGGAGAATTGGATTTTTACAAATTATATATTGTATGCACTGAATCCTATGGGCCGAAGAAGAACACTACCGTGAATGAAATGCTACTGGATATGGAGACTCCTGATAAAGATCAGCGATTCCAGAGGAACTACTCATGTATGTGCAGCAGCGAAGCCGGGTGGATGGTCACTGAAAAAGATTGATCTAAGATGTGCATAGCACAGCCCATGGTGTGAAAGGATGCAGCTGACGAATCTGGAGTGATGACTGGTGTCATGATATGAGGGACTAATCTCTGAATTATTGCTAGATCTACGAGAAGCAGTTGGCCACTGTTGGAAAAGGTAGTGCTTACAAGAATAATTGGTAAAGTCTTGCTCTCTGTACACATTTTTATTGAGGCTAAGCAAAGATAAACAATGTCACATGATTTTGTATAAGGATTTCTTCCAATGAACAAGATGGAGCTCACCTATGGACCAGATGTGCCTAGGACTTTGACAGAACATCTGCAAAATGAAGCCTATTGTAGAAGATTATTCTGGAATTGGACATGTTTCAACTACTGCTCTTTAGTAATGATTCTTTATAGAATCACAGGGAGGACTGTAGGGATAGACAGATAAAGGGATACCAGAATCCCCAATATGTAATTGAAGATGGATGAATTTCTTGATACAAAATGTGTTTAGAAGTTTGACTTTTCACCTACTTCCTTCTAAATAGAATAGGATGTCATGATCATGGGTTCTGTGTAATTGTCTTTAAAATAGATGGAACAGTGTTAACTAAGCATAACGCCTATGAACTGTGTAACCATAGTTCATTGTACAGTCAGCTGGAAGTCCCTGCTGACAAAACATAATTTTTGCAGCTTTTGCAATTATAAATTTCATCTAATATACTGTAATCGGATCTTACTCTGTAAAAAGAACTTTGGCGACACCTTGTGTTATTTCATGGTTATAATAAATGATTGTAACTTCCTCTTTTTCTCTAATAAAAAGGAGCTTTTAGGAGGAGAACTTTGAATTCGGCAGGTGTGGAATTATGCCCGTCCATATACCGCTTGCTGTCTTCCCTCTGAGCTCAAAGAAAATAGCACTTTGTGTGTGTGTGATTGTGTTCTGTATTACTCTCTGCCTGTCTCTCACTACTGATGGACCAGAGACCTAAAGAGCCGAGGTATTGTGGTCAGATCATGAAGTTTTCTTCAATCAGCCTGCTAAGAGAAGGCATTGAGATTTCAGTAGACACCCTTCCCCCACTCCAGGTCTGAGCACAATGTCCCCTAGCCCAGAAATCAACAGACCAGAGCACACCGGTTTGGACAGGTCACCCAGGTACCTTCCCTAGGGGCTGCTGATTGGTGGGCAGGAAATACCTGTGGCAAATGGGATTGTAGAATGAATTTAAAACTGTACTGTATATAAGGCATTGTAGGCCATCCCTTGGGGCTCAGACTCTTTTGTGGAGGGTACCGGCTCTCTGTCTGATCCTGTGTGCACATTAAAGATCCTGTTTGCATTCCAGCCTGTCTGTGAGTTTTCCTTCTGTGGGTGAGTGATTGAATAAGAGCTTTTCACAGCGTTTGCTATAACATTTCTGGTGCGTTGGCCGGGAAACTTTAAAAGAAAAGCCTCTCTCATCACACCCACGGTGGGAAGACTACTGCTTTTTGCAGGATCAGGGCCTCCACCGGTCAGGGACCGACCCCTCCAGGTGATTAACGATCCTTGGCACCACGGGGCCCCTTTGTGCTCCGAAGGACTCTTTGACTTGTGTGGTCAGTCGGTCCCTGCGGCTGAATCCCCGATTGAAAACCGGCTGGATAGACTTTTGACTTGTGTGGTCAGTCGGTCCCTGCGGCTGAATCCCCGATTGAAAACTGGCTGGATAGACTGGCATCCAAACTACCTGTCTGATCAGAGCTCTGGTGAGTACTGCTACGTTCTGTACTCCGTCTGTGATTCCTAGTAAATTCTGGGAACCTGTAGCGGCCCGATCACCCGCAACGAACGGTCCTAGTAGGGACCCCGGGGGGGGGGTTTCTGAAGCCATCGTTCGTCCAGTTTTGAGTAGAAATCAGAGTCCTTTTTGTGGACCAGTAAGATAACTGCAGTGTGAATTAATTCTGCTACCTTGGGCCCCTTTAAAGGTATTTAAAGTGCAGCGCTGCCAAAGATATTGAAGAAAATTGCCTAGGATATTAGTATTAACTCCCTTCTTTTAAAAGCGCTGCCGAAAACTTCTAAAAGTAACCAAAATATAGCACTTGATAAGCTAAACATACCTGAGATAAAGAATAGATCGCTGTTTCTCTTCTTTCCTTTCTGCTTGTGGGGAGTTTTCTGAAGCGTGACTGCAAGGAGAGAGTTCTCTAATATGCTCCCGTTGTGCTCCGATGTTAATTTCTGCTCCCCCATGCTGCCGCTGTGTTCCCGCCGCTAATTTCTGCTCCCCCATGCTGCCCGATGTTAATTTCTGCTTCCCCATGCTGCCGCTGTGTTCCCGCCGCTAGTGTCTGCTCCCCCAAGCTGCCCGATGTTAATTTCTGCTCCCCCATGCTGCCGCTGTGTTCCCGCCGCTAATTTCTGCTCCCCCATGCTGCCCGATGTTAATTTCTGCTCCCCCATGCTGCCGCTGTGTTCCCGCCGCTAATTTCTGCTCCCCCATGCTGCCCAATGTTAATTTCTGCTCCCCCATGCTGCCGCTGTGTTCCCGCCGCTAGTGTCTGCTCCCCTATGCTGCCCGCTGCTGGTTTCTGCTCCCCCATGCTGCCTGCTGTTGATTTCTGCTCCCCCATGCTGCCCGCTGTGCTCCCGCTGCTGATTTGTGCTGCCCCGATGCTTATCCCTGTATTTCCCTTTGAGCCCAGAATCGGCAAGAACGGAGCCATTGGAGGAGAAGCCTGGAGGTCCATAATTTTTCTTTTTTCCTCATCTGAGTGGAGAGTGAGCCGGTGTGAACGCACGTGGAGGCAGCCATCTTGAGAAGACCACGTGTAAGCTACACTCCAATATACTTAAAGCGATTCTGGAGCTCCATCTAGTGGACATTAGCTGTATTTACTACTATTCCTCATGGTTAAAGTGATCCTGGAGCTCCATCTGGTGGACATTTTAAGAATAGCTAGCTTATATTTTTTAACTCTTAACTAAATCAAATCTGAGTATATATATTTTGTAAATTGCCAAGACCTATATTGTAAAAATTTTGTTTTTATTTTGTCTCTCTCTCCTCTCCTGAATTAGGACTAGATAGGGTCTGTATTGTAAATTGTATTATTTTTCCTGGATTAAGTCTAGATAGGATCTGTATTGTAAATTGCATTTTTTTCTTTTTTTTTTTTTTCTCTTACTGTAAATTGCATTTTTCCGAATTGAGATTAGGTTAGAAGATCTGATCCACATTGTATACTATACTTAGTTATTGAACTAGAATTAGAGCATGGGGTCGGTAAAGTCTAAAGAAAAAATGCCCCTACAGTGCATGCTTCTCAATTTTAAATCTGGGTTTGGAGAGGATTACGGGGTACCTCTCTCCGCCTCCAGATTATCCTTTTTGTGTGAGAGGGAATGGCCAGCCTTAGTTAAGTTATGGCCTCCCCAGGGGTCCACTGATCTGTCCACTGTGTCTTTGCTCCATCAAATTGTTGCAAAAGAGCACCCTGACCAATTCCCTTATATTGATTCATGGCTGGCCATATGCCAGCTCAGACCAAGATGGTTCCAGCGCTGTCACGAGGATCAGTGTAGAATAATGGTGGCGGCCAGTGGTCGCCAAAAGGGATGGACACCCGCCTCTATCTACCAGGGGCAGGACTCTCCAGACATTCCTCCACGCCCTCTCCCTCTGCTTCAACCTCATGTCCCATCTGCACCACTGCAGGGTCCGCCCCTAGCTGAAGAGTCAGGAAGACCTCCTCTTGGGGTGGGTGATGCCAGAATTAGAGAAGATTCTGCGGATTCCAGCCCCTCATCTTCAGACTCCCCTCCCACTCCTGGTACCACCTCTAGTGCCACCATCTCCTCCCCTGAGAGCACACAGGCTGATCTTGAATCGTCCACCCCGGTAGCCTGCCGCCTGCGGTTGCATGATCTCCAATTGCCACTACGACAAGTACAGGGGCTCCCGTACCTTGATGCTGCTGGGCGTGTGACACTGGGACCATCCAGCCTGATTTATGTCCCTTTCTCCACCACGGACCTGTTGAACTGGAAAACCCATTATGCTTCCTATACTGAAAAGCCCCAAGAACTGACAGATCTTATGACCAGTAGTATGCAGACACACCAGCCTGCCCGGTCGGACACTAGACAACTGCTTTCTACTTTGTCCAGCGCAGAAGAAAAAGGGCGAGGCCGCGGATACGGGGGGCCGAGGTTTCCCCTGGCCCCCAATCAATGTGCCTACTGCAAAGAGGAGGGACATTGGAAGAATGAATGTCCAAATCGTAACACAAGACGAGGGGGGTGGCCGGGATCCAGATGGAGAAGACCATCCCGAGAACTCAGAGCTGCCCACCGCTGAGATATGTGAAGGAGTCCCTATCTGGATCAGTGTGTCACATTGAAAACGGGCCAAGGTGTCTGCCTATGAGAATGAGAGGTTCAAATTTTGAGAGAGACAGAACTTGAACTTCAGAGAAAGGTGAAGCACACTGCGAGGTCCTGGGGAACTGCTGAGAGGCAGGAAAAAAGAACTATTGGACTGACTGGGGGGTTTTGGGGGCTTCTGTGAATGATTGTATTGTTATCCTTTTAATATTGTTTTCTTAGAAAGTAACTGAAATCTACAAGCCATTTCGGCGTCAGCAACTGCAATACCCACACCAGCTCAAGTTTTTGCTGTACTATTCTCAGAACTTTCTTTATCACATTATTAAGCACTGCTGCTTTTGACATACTTTCATGTTATGTGTTTTCAATATTATTGACCAGCTGCAAGAAAATTATGTTACAATGTATGTTGTCTCTAGGGAACAGTACCAGAAGCTGCTTTTCTGTAGACCCCTATCTGTCTCAATATCTGTCTCAAATGGTTGCTTGTCCATTGCCCTTAGTGGGATTACCTTTGCCCCATAAACAAGAAAAGAAAAAGAAAAATTGGGAATGAAGGGAAATTGGCTGATAGGTATGTCTAGTATGGCTGCATCCTTGCCTGAGGCTGTAATACATTATGATGGCACGGAAAAAGCATGTGGGCTACGAAAATGAGTACCCAGAGCCCAGCACAACAAGAGTAAAGCCAGGGGGAACCATACTCTGAACAGAAGTGCACAGAGAATGGACCTAGCTAAGAAACAGGTCAGGCCTGAAAGTGCACAGAAAATGGACCCAGCACAAGAAAAGACATGCCAGGCCTGAACAGGTTAAACAGGCCTGAGCAAGCTGGGCAAGCCTGGACAAGTTAAACAGGCCAAACAAAGCTGGTGATACGAAGTACTCATATGCCCTGAAGACTACAGTGCCAGTGATTAATGAAGCAAAGGGAATGGCAGGGTGCAGCCAGAATGACTCAACACTAGCAAGAATAAAAGCCATTAATATGCTGATAAGGGTGGATCCCAGGGAAAGAGCCTTTGCCCCAAAGGAAAGAGGCCTCTGCAGACTTTTTGCACACGGCGCTCCTTTGTCCCAAAGGAAAAGAGGCCTCTGCAGGTCCTGCAACCTTTTACAGTCAGAACAGCAACTTTTGCACACGGAACAAAAGCTTTTGTGCAGGAGTTGCTACAGAGGGTATAGGGTATGTGTTGTTTTAAACTCACTGATGCAAGTGTTTCCATTGAACACTCTATCCAAGACCTAAGTGATTTAGTTACCTGTCCATGGGTCCTGGGTGGTTTATGAAGTGGTTAACTTGGCTAGGGGGACTAAAAATCCCAGTGGTAGGGGTTCTTTTTATTTACTGCTATGTGCCATTCTGCCATGTTGTATCCCCATTTTTTACCGCTTCATGACCACCACCCTTGATACCCTGGTAGAACGCAAGGTGGTTACCACTGTCATGGCCCTGTCCCAAATACACCCCTCTGCGGCTTGCCTCCAGTAGTACAGCCCTCAACCGCCTCTAGCGGTTGAGGTCTCACTTAAAAAGGGGGGAGTGAGGCAGCCATGAGGCTCTTATCAGCCTGACCCTTCCCCCGCAAGCCATGAGGTAATCAGCCTGCTAAGAGAAGGCATTGAGATTTCAGTAGACACCCTTCCCCCACTCCAAGTCTGAGCACAATGTCCCCTAGCCCAGAAATCAACAGACCAGAGCACACCGGTTTGGACAGGTCACCCAGGTACCTTCCCTAGGGGCTGCTGATTGGTGGGCAGGAAATACCTGTGGCAAATGGGATTGTAGAATGAATTTAAAACTGTACTGTATATAAGGCATTGTAGGCCATCCCTCGGGGCTCAGACTCTTTTGTGGAGGGTACCGGCTCTCTGTCTGATCCTGTGTGCACATTAAAGATCCTGTTTGCATTCCAACCTGTCTGTGAGTTTTCCTTCTGTGGGTGAGTGATTGAATAAGAGCTTTTCACAGCGTTGCTATAACACCAGAGGTTAAAGGGCATTTCCTGTTTCCTGGCACTCAGCAAGCCAGTGGCCTATACTAGAACACAGCTGATGGTGGTGGTGGGGGGGGGGGCTATGACATGAAATGGACTGATGGAGGGCTAGGATAGGACTAGAAAGGGCTGATGGAGGGGCTAGGACTGGAAATGGGCTGATGGGGGGGGGGCTAGGACTGGAAATGGCTGATGGGGGGCTAGGACTAGAAATGGGCTGATGGGGGGGGGGCTTGAACTGGATATGGTCTGATGGGGGGGTAAGGATAGGACTGGAAATGCCTGATGGGGGAGGCTAAGATTGGAAATGAGCAGATGGGGGGCTAGGATAGGACTGGAAATGGGCTGATGGGGGGCTAGGATTGAAAATGAGCTGATGGGGGGGGGGGGCTTGGTCTGATAATGGGCTGATGAGGGCTAGGATAGGACTAGAAATGACCAATGAGGAGCTAGTATTGGAAACGGACTGGTGGGGGGGGATGGGAAAAAGGGACTAGAAGGGAGCAGATGTTGGGAGAGGACTAGAAGGGGATGGGGCTGGGGGAGTGAGGATAGAGAGGGGAAAACATATTTTGTGTGGGAGGGAAGAAAAATCTATGATTGGACGGGTATTGGGAGAGTAAGTGGGGATTGAGGATGGAAGGGTGAAATTTGAGTGGATTAAAAAGGAATAAAGAAAGAAATGGAGGAAAAAGCAAAAGGGGAAAGATCAGTATGTTAAAGCAGATGTATAGAGAGAATGGAAAAAAAACTAGAAGAGAGAAGAAAGGACAAGTGGACAGCCGACATTGGAGAGTTAGCAGAAGACACAAAAAAAAAAAACACAGAAGAAAGTGATTGGAGCAATTGTAACTGAAAAATAAAATGCCCAAACAACAAAAGGTAGAAAAATGCTTTTTTATTTTGAATTTATTAATTGGAATATGTCATCTCTGGGAAATGTGCATCATTAACGTCTGTGTTTTGTTTAGTACAAGAGGAAATTCATTTATAGTTTTACTTCTGCATTGTTGCTCTACATTCCAAGTTTGGCTTTTGGGGTTCCCAGTTTAATTATTGTCTTCCTATTTCTAAATTGTGATCCCTTGCTCTTTGTTTGGTGATGGTCTGTGTTCTGCATGTGTAACCGAGCGGAGGTATTCTGTTTATGTAGTTTCTATTTGACAGTGCCACTTGTTCTCTTTCCCCAGTAGGAGATGTATTGGTATTCTCTGAGATGTATTGGTTTAATATTTGCAGTGTTGCCTTTTGATAGGTAGGGTTTGGTGCTTTATGAGTCCTGGTAGTACTGTTATGATATGGTGGGTTTGCTATGGGTTCTAAACAGGCAATGTTTGTAGTATTTCCTAATGTGCCTGGCGGTGGGCACTGGCGTATAGTAATGTAGAAATCTGGTAGTCTTTCTTTATCCAGACACTCATTAAGAAGCATGTTTACTAAAATTTAGTGCACGTTAACATTATGCAAATATTTATGCAAATGATGCCCCTTATGCAAATGAGGACCTGCAATGAGTCTCCGCACATGGCCCCACACCCCCCTTGGGCCGCCCCTGCGACAACTGTCTCGCACAACCTCAACACCCTTTCCCTCCTCTTCTATCCCCAGTGCTCTCCCTCAGAGATTGCAGAGGGTTCTTAGAGGGATCTGCCTGCCAGCCACCTTAAACACAGTGCTGTATGCCAGCGAAACAGTTCCTGGACTAGAGCGGAGTGCGGCACGGGTTTTTGGCCTAGGGCTCCCAGGGGAGGAGTACCAAGGCTTGACCACCACACTGTCTTTGTTAGGGTTACTGATTCTCTCTGTAGAGGATGCAATTCGTGATAGATTGCTGGTGACTGTTGGCACTAAGTGGGGGTTTACCACCATTTTCTGTGCATGGTACTAGCATTTTTACCTAATGTATACCTGGCAGTCACACAGTCCTAACGCACGTTTTGCCCAAATGGCTCCAATGCGCATTCCTTCCCTAACACCTGTAACATGCGCTGCAGTAAATGCGCAGTTACCACACACCATTAGGCCGCTGCGGCCTTAGTGCGCACTGTTGTGATAGCTGCCTTAACTTTCCATGTCTTCTTCCAGAAAACGTTTGACCTGTGGCAAGTGAGGTGCTTCTTCTCCAGATTCTGGATTCTGCTCTTTTGAGTCGTCTCTGGAGGACTGCTCCTCCTTTCTCAGCCGGGGGGATGCCGTTAGTCCAGCCTTGCCTGCTTCAGGGCAGGAAATGATAGATGACGCCGAGGGTAAGGATATTCAGCCATCTGGAGGTTCTGGCGACTGTGCTGTGCACTGCTCCCTGTCCTCTAGGGGATCAACAGAGACTATGCCCCCTAGTATGGGGGTGGGGAGGGGAGTCATTTCCACAAGGAGAACTTCCGGAATCCAGATTGCCATCCTGGGATTCTTTTCCTTTTACAGCAGGCCTAGTCATTTTGGCGTGGAAATTCAGACCCTGGGCCTCTGGTTTCACTCAAGCATAGTCTCATGGGGGGCAGGCTGAAAGTGGAAGCCCTGTTCAACTGATAACTAAGCGTCCCTGGCAAAGGGTGCCCCCTGGTGATGCAGATCAGCTGAGTGACTTGGATTGAGATGTGTGATGGGGATGAAGAAGTATTCTTGCCTTCAGAGGCTTGTGAAGAGGCTGATTATATATTCTATGTATATAGTTCTATGTATATAGTTCTCCCATGTTTTCCAAGTTGATACTCCTGTTATATGTAATACCGAACAGCCTGTTGTTCTGGTCTTTGTGTTCTCTGTGAACCGCGCTGATTGTAAATAGTGCGGTATATAAGAAATTGAAATAAATAAATAAAATAAATAAATAAATGATGTTATCCCCATGTTCTGGGGGTTAGGAAATGGAAGCATGGATCCCAGTGTCTTATCCATCTTGAGCTTGGCAGATGCTCCAGACATGGAGCAGAATCCCAAGAGGCATCCACTCCTGCAAGGGGTGTGGAAATCTATTATAATCTCCTGTTACTGGATGTGTTCCAGGGCCTGTTCCAGTCAGAGTGGGATTCCCCCAACTTCCCGCCTGAGGGTCTAAGCCTGCATAAGAAGATGCATGTTCTCCTTGAGATGGAGGGTGTTGTGTGGTTGATATTTCCAAGGTGGATAGGCAGGTCACAGCAGTTATTAGACAGACCACCATTCCTGTGGAAGGCAGATTGGCCTTAAAGAATACTCTGGATTGGAGAAGCTGGTGAAGGACCTGGGCGAGACAACATTTTACCACCTTCTGGAAGAGAGGTCCAAGGGGCCAGTGAATTGGGCTGGTGACCCTTTCTCATCAGCCTCCGCCCATCAACAAAGAGCATGCTGGCCGGATCCCTGGGGATCTCAGGACTCTTGTTACCAATCTGAAAAAAAAAAAAAAACTCACACCTTTCTTCCCCCCTTCTACTTCTGGGCTTCGGGCTCGTTCTCTGTCCTTTTGTGGAGCGTATGGGTCCAGCAACTCAGTCCCAACTAGAGGAGGGCCCTCCTCGACTGCACAATGAAGGTTTGGTGGGCCCATTCCCTGGTTCCTCCAGTCGGAGGCTGGCTTTGCCTTTTCTTTCAGGAATGGGCCCAGGTTACCAAGGATTGTTGGGTGCTAGACACCGTTCAGTTCAACAATGTCCTGGGATGCAAAGAGTTGATTCCGGATGCCTTAATCATCTCCCCTTCTGAGTCTGCGATCGAATGTGCCGCTATGCGGGCCACCTTGGATAAGTTGCTGCGCCTAAAGATGTTGGTGCCCATCTCGCCAGACGAGCAAGGCAAAGGAAGATACTCCATCTATTTTGTGGGGCCCAAAACAGGATGGTTAATTCCAGCCCATTCTGGACCTCAAGGAGGTCAATGAGTGCTTGCGCATCCTACGCTTTCAGATGGAAACCTTGCACTTCATGATTCAAGAGTTTTTTGCTTCCCTGGATCTGGCCATGGTGGATCAGCAAGTATCTGATTTTGCCATGCTTGGCTCTCTATCAGTTTACCGCTCTCCCTTTCAAACTATCCACTGCCCCGAGGACGTTCTCCAAGGTCATGATTTTGGCAGCTGTGGCACTGTGTGATCTGTGTCTATCTCTATCTGGATGACTGGCTCATCTGGGCTTGTTCCCTTTTGGAGGCATCTCAGATGGCATCCCAAGTGGTGTCCTTTTTTTGAAAGCCTCAGCTGGGTGATCAATCAGGGAACGAGCCCGCTGTTGCCTTCGCAATCCCTGGAGTTTTTAGGAAGACATTTTGACACTCAAGTGGGAGAGTTTCCTGCCAGAGGATAAAGTTGAAGATTGTTGGCTTGCCTGACACTCTTCTGTGTGCAGCGGGCTCCCAGCATCTGGGATTATCTTCAGCTCCTTGGATTGATGGTGGTAATTAAGAAATGGTGCCATGGGTGTGTGCTCACAGGCAACCGCTCCAGCAGTCCTTGCTGGCTCAGTGATCCCTGAGTTCTCAGTTGTTTGAGCGCAGGCTTCTGCACCCATTGATGGTGAAGTCTTGCCTGCAGTGGTGGCAGCAGCAGCAGCAGCAACAGCCCTGTCATCTGAGGAAGGCCATTCCACTGAACAATTTCTCCTGGATCCTCCTGACGATGGATACCAGTCTCTCAGAGCGGGGAGCCCATTGCTGCTGCTACTACTACTACTCCTAATCATTTGTATAGCACTACAAGTCACAGTGCTTAGATATAGATGTAAGAAAATCTAATCGAGATGAAAAAATATTGCAAAACTGGGGACTAGAGTATGGCGAGATACACATAAGTAGTGCCCAAGTGAATGAGGAGCATCAGGATCTAAAGGCAGCCTCAAAGAGGTGGGTCTTCAGGCTGGACTTGAATAGGGCCAGAGAAGGAGCCCAATGCACTGACTCAAGTAGTTTGTTCCAGGCATATGGAGCAGCAAGATGGAATGGACAAAGTCTGCAGTTGGCAGTGGCAAAGAAGTGCACAGATAAAAAGGATCTGCCAGAGGAGCGGAATTACCGAGGAGGAGTGCAGAGTAAGATAAGAGAGGAAAAGTAGTGAGGAGCCACAGAAATAAGTAGAAGTTTGAACAGGATATATAAATGGATAGGGAGCCAGTGAAGTTGACTTGAGAAGAGGGGTTACACGAGCATAGTGACACTGGCGGACGATAAGCCATGCAGCTGAGTTTTGACCAGATTGAAGGGGAGAAAGATGATTCAGAGGAAGTCCAGTGAGTAGCAGGTTACAGTAGTCAAGATGGGAAGTGACTAATGAGTGGATGAGGGTCGTAGTAGTGTATGTAGAAAGGAAGGGATGAATTTTGTCAATGTTATAGAGAAAGAAGTAACAGGTTTTAGCTATCTGTTGGATGTGCACAGAGAAAGAAAGAGAAGAGTCAAAGATAACTCTAAGGTTGCAAGCTGAAGAAGCAGGGAGGAGTGCAGTTTTATCCATAGTAATAGAGAAGGGAGGAAGGGGGGAGATGGGTTTAGGGGGAAAGATAAGGAGTTCATTTTTGGCTATGTTCAATTTCAGACAGCTGTGAAACATCCAGGCAGCAATGTCGGATAAGCAGGCAGAGATCCAGGCCTGGATTCCTGGAGAGATTTCAGACGCAGAAGGTAGATCTGAAAGTCACCAGCATAAAGATAGTACTGAAAACCATTGGAGGAAATAAGTGCACTAAGGGACTGAGTGTAGAGAGAGAAAAGGAGAGGTCCCAAGACAGAACCCTGAGCTACACCAACTGAAAGCAGGATGGCAAGTAGAGGAGGATGCACCAGAACATGCACTAAAAGTCTGGGCAGACAGTGAAGGAGGAATTGCCTGGACTATATGGCCCAGGGTAACGAGACAACAAGACAACTGTGTATCTGTAAATATAGCAGCAACAAAGGAACAGATACAAAGACTGGCAGGAGTTTAGACAAAACCTTTAATTGATGACCCCTACGCGTTTCGGCCAATGGCCTTCCTCAGGGGGTAATACAAGGGAGGGCAAACCTCAAAAAGACAAAATAAATTAAATTAATAATGAAATACATAATAAAATTTAATAACACCAAAACTAAGTAAAAAACTTAAAACAAATAATATAATAAATGACTAATAATGCCTTAAAACATAGATAATGCCTTATAGTATATAAAAGTAATCACCAATAAAATGTACTTAATCAAATTAAAACTTTAAAAAACATATAGAAAGAGATGAGGAGGACACACTAAAACTAATGTATATATTTATACGACATGTATAGTCAAATAATTTCTCGTATTCAAATAGAATGAGCCAATCACATAAGAACCCACTGCCAGTCTTTGTATCTATATGGCCCAGGGCCATCAGAACCGCAGGGAAGCAGTATGGTCCATCAGCTGCCTTGAGTCGAGGGCTATCAGGGTGGCTCTTCTAAGTTTCCAGCCCCTGCATGAGGGTTTGGCGATTCAAGTGTTTTCAGACAATGCCATTGCGGTGGCTTATGTCAGTCAATCAGGAAGGTGGCATGATGAGTGATGGGGTAGCTCTGGAGTGGCTTCCCTGTTTGCCTGGATGGAGAAGAACCTACTAGCCTTGTTGGCTCAACACATTACCAGGGTGGACAATGTGGAAGTGGACTTCCTCAGCTGGCACTCTAGATCCTGGAGAGTGGGAGTTGAGTCAGGAGACGTTTCAGTTGATTTTGCACTACTGGGGTCACCCTGAAATGAATCTGATGGCAAGCCACCAATGCCAAGTTTGCTGCTTCTTCACTCACTGCATGGAGAGAGGGATCCGAGAGCATCAACGTCATGACCAAGCCTTGGCCAAGTCAGCACCTGCTGTACATGTTTCCTCCATGGCCCCTGGTGGGGCATGTGATTCGGTGTATAAACTCCACCTGGGCAGGATTGTTCTGTTGGCACCAGAATGGCCAAGAAGAGCATGGTTTGGAGACCTGATGCGGCTCCTGCAGGTGCTTCCTTTTCAGTTGCTTCCATCTCAGGGCCTATTACGGCAGGAACCGATTATCCTGGAAGACCCGGCTCCCTTCTCACTTATGGCTTGGCTCTTGAAAGGAGATGGCTAGTGCATAAGGACTACTTTCCAGTAGTGGTCTCTACTCTTCTTGGAGCCTAGAGGTCTACCATGC
This sequence comes from Ichthyophis bannanicus, assembly GCA_033557465.1. Classification (NCBI taxonomy): domain Eukaryota; kingdom Metazoa; phylum Chordata; class Amphibia; order Gymnophiona; family Ichthyophiidae; genus Ichthyophis; species Ichthyophis bannanicus. The sequence continues at coordinate 305,534,869 of CM066039.1, forward strand.
TAACATATTTGTGGATTTGGTGCCTTTTGAGTGATGATACGTTGCTTGGCAGATAGCTCCTGAGGCATCCAAAGTGCCCTCGCTGTTGGTCTTTTTACTGGATGGCCTGGAGAAGAGCCTTTCCTTTAGCTCCCTTAAAGTTCAGATGGCAACTTTGGCTTGTTTTCAAGGTCCAGTGGCTGGTATGTCTCTAACCTTGCAACTGGGACATCTTGCGTTATCTCCAGGGGGTTCAGCATCTGCGTCCTCCCCTCTGGTCTGCGATCCCTTCCTGGGATCCATGTCTGGTGCTCAGGGCCCTGATGGTGGTGCCTTTGAGCCGCTGAAGCATGCTACCTTAAAGAGTTTGACACTCAAGACTGTCTTCTTGGTCACGATTTGTTCTGCAAGGCGGATTTCTGCACTGTCTGCTCTGTCTTGCCAAGATCCTTATCTGTCTTTTTCTAAGGAGGCAGTTTCCATTCAGCCTGTGCCTTCCTCTTATCTAAGGTGATTTCTCCCCTTCTTGTGAACTAGGTGGTCTGCTTGCCTTCCTTTTCTAAGGAACAGTGTTGGGGGAAGGATGAAGATCTTCATCTTGTGGATGTCCGGAGGGTGCTTCTTCAGTATTTGGAGGTTACAAAATGTATTTTATAAGTCCAACCATCTTTTTTGTGCTGTTTGCTGGCCCACGCAAGAGTGATTCAGTAACCAAATTGGCCTTAGGGTTCTGGATTAAGGAGGCAATTGCCTCAACATATCTGTTGCAGAACCGGCCAGTTCCAGAGGGTTTGCGTGCCTATCCTACCCGAGTATGAGCTTCCTAGTGGGCGGAGCAGAGTTTGGTAGACCCTGCAGACATTTGTCACGCAGCACTGTGGGCAGCATTTTCCACTTTTGTCAAGCTTTATCGCTTGGATGTCCATGCGCGGGTGGACTCAGCCTTAGGCTCAGGGGTTTGTGAGCTGCTGTGTTTTCTTCCCACCCACTGGAGTTGTAGCTTTGATACATCCACTTGTTTGGACTAGTCTAGCAGGACGATATGGAAGGTGACATTTTGCTTATTAGTTAATGTCCTTTAATTGAGTTCTGCTACACTAGTCCAGGGCCCACCCCTTAAACAGTATTTGTTCTGTTTTTCTGCTGTGGTACCCTTGGGTCTGCTGTGATTTTTAAACTTGGCTCTGCAGGTTCATCTTCTACTGACAACCTTCTGTTTATGCTTTCCTGTACATAGTTCTTAACTGTTGATTACTCCTTATTGCCCACAATTGAGGTTGTGTGAGGTTTGCCATATTTCTCCTATATACTTTTGGATGAATATTGAAGGGACCACTGGTGGTTGAGGTGAATAGAGGTATGGGAGTGATGTCATTGAAACCTGGGTTTTTCATTGGTTCTTTGTCTCCACCAATCTTTCCTTTCTTCTTGAATCTTGCTTATAGTCTTAAACATGTTTTTCATTGTGCAATTCTATAATATTTATCAATTTCAATATTACAGCCTTGAAAATGATGTGAACTAAAAAAAAAAATGATGTTTTTGCTTCAAATGCTTCCGATTGGCTTCTGTATTCCAGAAGGAACTTTTTTGTTTTTAAATTTGGTTTTCAAATGTTCTTCATTTTTACATTTATGTGTTTTTATGAGGCAGCCAAGAGGTTTAGCTGTAGGTAGCCCTTCCCCCAAGCCATGCGGCAGCCAAGAGGTTTAGCTGTAGGTAGCCCTTCCCCCAAGCCATGCGGCAAGCCAAGAGGTTTAGCTGTAGGTAGCCCTTACAAGTGATCAGCCTGCTATTTCAGTAGACACCCTTCCCCCACTTCAGGTCTGAGCACAATAGCCCCTAGCCCAGAAATCAACAGACCAGAGCACACCGGTTTGGACAGGTCACCCAGGTACCTTCCCCAGGGGCTACTGATTGGTGGGCAGGAAATACCTGTGGCAAATGGGATTGCAGAATGAGTTTAAAACTATACTGTATATAAAGCTTTGTAGGACGTCCCTCGGGGCTCAGACTCTTATGGAGGTTGCTGGTATCTCTGTCTGGCCTGTGTGCACATTAAAGATCCTGATTGCATTCCAGCCTGTCTGTGAGTCTTCCTTCTGCGGGTGAGTGATAGAATAAGAGCTTATCTTTTTGTTTCCTGCCACATTTTTGGTGCATTGGCCAGGAAACATTAAAAGAAAAGCCTCTCTCATCACACCCACGGTGGGAAGACTTCTGCTTTTGCAGCATCTGGGCCTCCACCAGTCAGGGACCGGCCCCTCCAGGTGATTAACGGTCCTTGGCGACCCCGGGCCACTTTGTGCTCGGAAGGACACCTTGATTTGTCTGGACAGTCGGTCCCTGCGGTTGAATCCCCGATTGAAAAACCAGCTGGATAGACTGGCATCCAAACTTCCTGTCTGATCAGAGTTCTGGTGAGTACTGCTACCTTACTGTTTGGGGCTAGTTCTGTACTCTATCTGTGAGTCCTGGTAATTTCTGGGAACCTGTAGCAGCCTGATCAACTGCACGAGCAGTCCTATTAGGGGCCTTCGTGGCCCTGAAGCCATTGCTCGTCCTGTATCTGAATACCGGTAAAATCTGAATAACTGCAGTAATATCTGAACTGCAGTAATCTGAGATCTTTTAAAAGCGCTGCCGAAAGAAAAAAGTAACCAAACTATAGCACTTGATAAGCTAAGAATTAGATCGCTGCTTCTCTTCTTTCCTTTCTGCTTGTGGGAAGTTATCTGAAGCGTGACTGCAAGGAGAGAGTTCTCTAATGTGCTGCCGCTGTTTTAATTTCTGCTCCCCCATGCTGTTGTTGTGTTCCCGCGGTTAATTTGTGCTGTTCTGTTCCCAATGTTAAATTTCAGTTTCCCCCACGTGCTGTTCTGTTCCCAATGTTAAATTTCTATTCCCCTGCCTCCCGGTACTGCTCCGGTGATCCCCTGAGCCCCCGCTGAGATCCTCTGCGTCCCGGTACTGTCCCGATGCTTCCCTGAGCCCCCGCTGAGATCCTCTGCCTCCCGGTACTGTCCCGATGTTCCCCTGAGCCCCCGCTGAGATCCTCTGCCTCCCGGTACTGTCCCAATGCTCCCCTGAGCCCCCGCTGAGATCCTCTGCCTCCCGGTACTGTCCCGATGTTCCCCTGAGCCCCCGCTGAGATCCTCTGCCTCCCGGTACTGTCCCAATGCTCCCCTGAGCCCCCGCTGAGATCCTCTGCCTCCCGGTACTGTCCCGATGCTTCCCTGAGCCCCCGCTGAGATCCTCTGCCTCCCGGTACTGTCCCGATGCTTCCCTGAGCCCCCGCTGAGATCCTCTGCCTCCCGGTACTGCTCCGGTGCTCCCCTGAGCCCCCGCTGAGATCCTCTGCCTCCCGGTACTGTCCCGATGCTTCCCTGAGCCCCCGCTGAGATCCTCTGCCTCCCGGTACTGTCCCGATGCTTCCCTGAGCCCCCGCTGAGATCCTCTGCCTCCCGGTACTGCTCCGGTGCCCCCCTGAGCCCCCGCCGAATTTTTCCGCCTTTCCCTGCTGTCCCGATGCACCGCTGAGCCCCTTTAAAGGGTATTAAGAGTGCAGCGCTGCCAAAAGCTATTAAATTATTTTTGCCCCAAGCAAAAAAAATCGTACTGACCGTAATTTGTGTGCCGCGGGCCGGCGGGCCCCTTTTTAAACTGCTCCGTCCTTGTTCTGTGTACCGCGGGCCGGCTGGCTCCCCGATTTTAAAAGTGTATTTTTCTCCTCCTCTCCCACATGTTTGAGGTCCGGCTGGCTCCCCGATTTTAAAAGTGCATTTTTCTCCTCCTCCTCCCGCATGTTTGAGGCCCGGCTGACCCGATTCTGAAGTTTGGGAACAGCTGAGTCTGTCCGGAGGTATCCAGAGCTGAATCGGGCAGTGGAACACACGTGGAGGCGGCCATCTTGAAAAGACCACGTGTAAGCTACACTCCAATATACTTGAAGCGACTCTGGAGCTCCATCTAGTGGACATTAGCTGTAATTACTACTATTCCTCGTGTTTTAAGTGATCCTGGAGCTCCATCTGGTGGACATTTTAAGAATAGCTAGCATATATATTTATTTTAACTCTTATCTAAACCACATCTGAGTATATATATTTTGTAAATTACCAATATCTATATTGTAAGTTGTATTAATTGTCCTGAGTTAAGACTAGATAGGGTCTGTATTATAAATTGTATATTTTTCCTGGATTAAGTCTAGATAGGATCTGTATTGTAAATTGCATATTTTTCTCTTATTGTAAATTGCATTTTCCCCCGAATTGAGATTAGGTTGGAAGATCTGGTCCACATTGTATACTGTACTTAGTTATTGAACTAGGATTAGAGCATGGGGTCGGGAAAGTCTAAAGTGAAAATGCCCCTACAGTGCATGCTTCACAATTTTAAATTTGGGTTTAGAGAGGATTACAGGGTACCTCTCTCCGCCTCCAGATTAACCTTTTTGTGTGAGAGGTAATGGCCAGCCTTAGTTAAGTTATGGCCTCCTCAGGGGTCTATTGATTTGGCCACTGTGTCCTTGGTCCATCAAATTGTAGCAAAAGAGCACCCTGACCAGTTCCCATATATTGACTCATGGCTGACCATATGCCAACTCAGACCAAGGTGGCTCCAGCGCTGTCACGAGGATCAGTGTAGAGTAATGGTGGCGGCCATCTGTCGCCAAAAGGGATGGACACCCGCCCCTATCTACCAGGGACGGGACTCTCCTGATATTCCTCCACGTCCCCTCCCTCTACTTCAACCCCGTGTCCCGTCCGCACCACAACAGGATCCTCCCATAGCTGAAAGGTCAGGACTTCCTGGGGTGGGTGATGCCAGATTTAGGGAAAGTTCTACAGACTCCGGCCCCTCATCTTCAGATTCCCCTCTCACATCTGGTGCCACCCCCAGTGACACCATCTCCTCCCCCGAGAGCACAGGGGCTGGGCCAGAATCGTCACCCCCGTTAGCCCACCGCCTGCGGTCGCAACATCTCCAATTACCACTACGACAAGTACAGGGGCTCCCGTATATTGATGCTACTGGAAAGGTGGCAGTGGGACCATAAAGCCTGATTTATGTCCCTTTCTCCACTACGGACCTGCTCAACTGGAAAACCCACTATGCCTCATACACTGAAAAGCCCCAAGAACTGACAGATCTTATGACCAGTATTATGCAAACACACCAGCCTACCTGGTCGGACATTAAACAATTGCTTTCCACCTTATTCAATACAGAAGAACGGGCGCGCATTGTACGGGCCGCCCTCAAGTGGCTGGAGAAGACACATCATGCCCATCAGGGAGAAGTAAATCCACGGCAGCGGGCAGAGGCAGATTTCCCGAATAAAGACCCCTGCTGGGACCCGAATGACCCTGATGGAGCAGCGGCTCTCACTCGCTTCCGGACTGCACTCCTTGAAGGCCTTAAGAAGGGGGGGCAACGAGCTATGAACCTCAGTAAAACCGCAGAAGTTCTCCAGCTTCCTGATGAGAGTCCGGCGGTATTTTATGAGCGTCTGGCTGAAGCATACCGATTATACACCCCCTACGATCCAGCGGACCCTGAGAATCTTAAGATGATGAATAATGCCTTTGTGGCTCAGGCACAAGGTGATATACGGCGGAAGCTGCAGAAACTGGAAGGGTTTGCGGGCATGAATACAACACAATTGATGGAAGTGGCACAAAAAGTATATGTAAATCGTGACCAGGAGCAGAAGCGAGAGTCGGAGCGCCGGATGAAGAAAAAGGCAGACTTCCTAGCAGCCGCCTTAGCCGAGCGACCACCAGCTCCAGCCTGGGCCAGAGGAGGAAATAGGGGACAAGGACGCGGATATGGGAGGCCGAGGTTTCCCCTAAGCCCCACTCAATGTGCCTACTGCAAAGAGGAGGGACACTGGAAGAATGACTGTCCAAATCGTAACACAAGGCGAGGGAGATATCCATCCACGAGCTGTGTAAGAGCACCCGTATGAACTACACGGGAGCAAGATCAGCATAATGCTTTCCCGCCTCCACCGGTTCCAGCTCTCGAAGGCCTTGCAGCTATGGAACATTATGACCCGGATGACTACTAGGCCAGACCGGGCTCCAAGTTTCTGTTAGGTCCCCAGGAGCCTATGGTCAACATGAATTTAGGGGACCGGAAAATGCAATTCATGGTCGATACCGGAGCAACACACTCAGTGGTCACCCAACAAGTAGCCCCGATCTCCTCCCAGTCAGTAACTGTTGTGGGAGCTACGGGGGAGAGGGCCCAGAGACCTTTCCTGCAAAACCGCACGTGCCAGTTGGGGGGACGGACCATCACTCACCAGTTCCTGTATATGCCTGAATGTCCCATACCCTTGCTGGGTCGGGATGTTCTGGCAAAACTCCAGGCCCAAATCTCATTCGGGTCTGATGGCCAGGCTGAGCTCCAAATACCCAGCCTGGGCCCAACAGTTTTGGTACTGTCCGTCCCCCGAGAAGAAGAATGGCGGTTATATGAGAACAGGCCCAAATCTGATGTGGCTACCCTGGTTACGTGGGAATCAGTGCCCCCTGGAGTATGGGCAGAAGGAAACCCCCCCGGAATGGCCATTAACATCCCTCCCGTATGTGTTGAAATGAAGCCGGGAGCCTCCCCGGTGCATGTGCGACAATACCCGCTGCCGCGGGCAGCTGTAGAAGGAATCCATCATCATCTGGTGCAGCTACTACAGCATGGTATCCTGCGGCCCTGCCAATCGGCATGGAACACTCCTTTGCTGCCAGTTCGAAAACCTGGAACCACTGACTATCGACCTGTTCAGGACCTCCGTCGTGTCAATGAGGCCACTGTGACTCTGCATCCAGTAGTACCAAACCCTTATACACTGTTGGGCCTCATCCCAGCGACTGCTTCTCACTTCTCAGTACTGGATCTAAAAGATGCCTTCTTTTGTATACGCCTGGCTACTGCAAGCCAGCACCTGTTTGCTTTCGAGAAAGAGGACCCTGCTACTGGCAGAAAGTCCCAAGTTACCTGGACTCGTTTACCACAGGGATTCAAGAACTCTCCTACCATCTTCAGCACAGCATTGGCCCAAGATCTCGCTAGTTTCCCTCCAGGGGAGCCCGGCAGACGAGTACTTCTGCAGTACGTTGATGACCTACTAATCGCTGCTGACTCTGAGGCTGAATGTGTATTGGCAACCACAGAACTTCTCCAACTCCTGTACAATGCGGGATACCGAGTCTCCAGAAAAAAGGCTCAGTTATGTCAGTCGGAAGTGAAGTATCTGGGATTCCATCTGTCAAAAGGAAGCCGACGGTTGGGGAGCGAGAGGAAGGAAGCAGTGTGCCGGATCCCAGTGCCAACAACCCGCAAGCAAGTACGTGCTTTTCTCGGGGCAGCTGGGTACTGTCGTATCTGGATTCCCAACTTCGCAAAGATCGCAAAGCCCCTCTATGAGTCTACAAAGGGCCCAGAGAAGAGCCCCCTTGAATGGGGTCGTGACCAACAGGAGGCCTTCGAACATTTGAAAAGGGCATTACTGTCATCACCAACCCTAGGCCTTCCGGATGTCACCAAGCCTTTCACCCTCTATGTGCACGAAGCAGCAGGAACAGCTTTGGGAGTCTTGACCCAACAACTGGGGTCTTGGCCACGACCAGTCGCCTACCTGTCAAAACTGCTGGATCCAGTGGCCAAGGGATGGCCACCTTGCCTGAGAGCAATAGCAGCAACAGCCTTGTTGGTGGAAGAATCTGATAAACTGTCCATGGGCCAAGGCCTTCTAGTCACCATCCCACATTCAGTCCAAACATTGCTAGAGCATAAAGGAAGTTACTGGTTCACCAGCTCCCGAATGTTGAAATACCAGAGCATGTTATGGGGAAATCCCAGGGTGCAGATAACTACCAGCCAAGCCTTGAACCCTGCTACTTTCCTGCCTGTTGGCCCGGGACCACCTGATCACGACTGCCTGGAAGTGATGGAAACAGTCTTCTCCAGTCGCCCTGATCTGACGGATGTGCCGTTAAGCAATCCGGATGAGACCTACTACGTAGATGGGAGCAGTCTGATGCTGAAGGGCCGCAGGTGTGCGGGGTATGCGGTGGTGACGATGGAAGAAATAGTTGAAGCACAGCCTTTGCCCCCTGGAACCTCCGCACAGAAGGCGGAACTCATTGCCCTTACCCGTGCCTTAACCCTTGGGACTAACAGTCGTGTAAATATATACACAGATTCCAGATATGCCTTTTCCACTCTCCATGCCCACGGGGCCCTGTACAAAGAAAGAGGGTTAGTTACTGCAGCTGGCTCTGAGATAAAGAATGGCCCTCAGATATTGGCCCTGTTAGAAGCAGTCTGGCGTCCAAAAACAGTAGCCGTAATGCATTGCAGAGGCCACCAGAAAGGGAACGGTGAAATAGCTAAGGGAAATAGACGGGCTGATGCAGAAGCCCGGCGAGTAGCAACCACATCCTTGTCCCAGTTTTTCCCGCAGAGCTCCCAGGATCTACAAGCCCCCCTGTTTCCAGTCCCACTAAGCCAATGGGCCAAGAGGTACAATACACGAGAGCTAGATTTCTTCTGTCAGGAGGAGGGTGGGGTGTTACACACAGATGGTTGGATAAGGTTACCTAGAACAGGGACAGCTCCAGTGATAGTCATCCCAGACAGCCTTGCCCCAGCATTCCTATCATCCTTTCATCAGGCCACTCATATGGGCAAGACAGCAATGGAAACTACCCTCCGCCCATATTTCTTCATTTCTAGCTTATCCTCGCTGACAGCTGCAATTGCTAGACAATGTACCACATGTGCTAAAAACAATGCCCGTCAAGGCCCAAGCCAACCCCCAGGGGTCCAGTCTTATGGGGTCACCCCTATGGGAAACATCCAGGTTGACTTTTCAGAAATGCCCCGAGCAAATGGGTACCGGTATCTGCTGGTATTGGTCTGTACTTTCACGGGGTGGGTGGAGGCCTTCCCAGTCCGCACAGAAAAAGCCAGAGAAGTGAACCCCCTTTTCCAGAACCAGGAGCAGAATGAGAAGCGGTGCCCTAGCCTTACTCGTTTCCCTTACATGGGCCCGTTTTCCAACAAGTGCAGAGACTACTAACACAGCAGTATTACTCGCCCAAATTGCTCTGAACATGACAAACTTTTGTATACGAAACTCTCTACAAACCTCTCTTATTGCTGTACCGTCTAGTTTGTGTGAGATGCAGAACTTCACTATGCTTGCTAATTTAAACTGTAAACAACCTGGAATATATTTCTACCATATTGGGGTTACCCGACCGACTTCTACACTTTTCAACCAAGTGCCTTTTTCCTTACAGGTAGTTTCCACTCTAAATGCTACTGATTGTTTCTTTTTTGTCAATGCCAAGAGGGGAGGAAACAATGTATCAAATACTGTGTTATCATGCAGCTCTGTTACAAATGTATCCTATTCACACTCAGAAATGTATCTTCCCTTAGGCTGGTTTTTAGTATGTGGAAAAATGACGTACACTTACGTCCCTGCAAATGCCACTGGTGGTCCGTGCACTTTTGCTAGGCTTACAACTGCTGCCTTCGTCCGGCCCCCCAGTTATCCCCGCTCTGCCCCCATGCCCTCGACCTGTAACTCAAACGTGGAGCCTTACAGTGATGAGACAGCTCTTGGGCTGTCAGTGTCAATCCTTGGGACACCTGGATTGGCCCTACACAACTCCCTGGAGGTAAGCCGACTCGCTTGCTCCCTAGCCAAGACCATTAACCTCACCTCAACCATACTAGCTTCCATAAATTACGAGCTGTCCAGCCTACGTACAGCGATTCTACAGAATAGAATGACCATAGATTTCCTGCTGTTATGCCTCAACCATGGGTGTGAGGAATTCGAAGGAATGTGTTGTTTTAACCTCACAGATGAAAGTGTGTCCATTGAACGCTCAATCCAAGACCTACGTGACTTAGCGAGACAAATCTCAGACCCGTCCATGGGACTGGGGACGGGGTGGTTCTCCAAATTGTTTGGTTGGTTGGGGGGCCTTAAAACCCTAGCTATAGGAGTTTTCCTTCTCTTCTTAGTATGTGTCCTCATCACTGTTCCCTCTAAGCTGTGCGCGTGTGCGCGCGCACACACCTCGCCGAGCAAGCGCACATACTTTACAACAGAGCGCACAAAAATTACGGTTCTGATTCTGATAGAAAACAACACAGACATCTTAAAATTTTAAAGTTGTTGTGTATTTGTGGTTTTCACAAGTTCTACAATATTTTCTAGTGCAATCAATGTGGTGTACATACTGTATTCTGACGTGTAGTCAAATTTTAAAGTATATAACTCCGAGTTTCGTTATGTGGCGCACAAAAATTTAACCTTCCTTCAAAAGCTGCACAGCTGATATTTTATGCGCACACAGCCTACAGAAAATTAGAGGGAACATTGGTCCTCATACCATGTTGTATCCCCATCCTCCACCGCTCCATTATCACCACCCTCGACACCCTGGTAGAACGCAAGGCTGCTACCACTGTTATGGCCCTGACCCAATACACCCCTCTGCGCCTTGCCTCCAGTAATACAGCCCTCTACCGCCTCTAGCGGTTGAGGTCCCACTTAAAAAGGGGGGAATGAGGCAGCCAAGAGGTTTAGCTGTAGGTAGCCCTTCCCCCAAGCCATGCGGCAGCCAAGAGGTTTAGCTGTAGGTAGCCCTTCCCCCAAGCCATGCGGCAAGCCAAGAGGTTTAGCTGTAGGTAGCCCTTACAAGTGATCAGCCTGCTATTTCAGTAGACACCCTTCCCCCACTTCAGGTCTGAGCACAATAGCCCCTAGCCCAGAAATCAACAGACCAGAGCACACCGGTTTGGACAGGTCACCCAGGTACCTTCCCCAGGGGCTACTGATTGGTGGGCAGGAAATACCTGTGGCAAATGGGATTTGCAGAATGAGTTTAAAACTATACTGTATATAAAGCTTTGTAGGACGTCCCTCGGGGCTCAGACTCTTATGGAGGTTGCTGGTATCTCTGTCTGGCCTGTGTGCACATTAAAGATCCTGATTGCATTCCAGCCTGTCTGTGAGTCTTCCTTCTGCGGGTGAGTGATAGAATAAGAGCTTATCTTTTTGTTTCCTGCCACATTTTGACCCCTGCTGCAGGCATTTGCCAAAAGATGGGCATGTAGAGCTTTCAATAAAATATTTGATATCTTCACTCTGTGTGTCTGTCCTACAACCTGTCTCTACTTCTTATGTTAATGTTATCACCTGGGTCAGACCTGGATCCAGGGAACCAGACCCAGAAACTCAGTCCTGGTAAGTCATTGCATCTGTATGGTTGATGCATCTATTAACTGATAAATAACTGGAGGTAATGAAGAAATAATGAACAAGGTTTACGGCAAAGCTTGACAAATCCCAGGCACCAGATGGAATTTTCTGTCTGCCATCCTAACCTGATGCCTGTGATTTCCTTGCCCTCCTGGATAGCCGCAACCCCTTATGTCTGCCCATGAGGATCTGATCTCCCATGAGCAGAAAAGAAGAGCATGGCCACCCACGACTGCAGCAAAAATCACTTCTGTCTGCCAACAGGCTATGCAATCTCTCCTGCAGGCCAAAAAAGAACAGGGCTGTGAATTGATCACAGCAATGATCTTTTCCATCTGCCCATGGGGATATGATTTCCTGCAAGCACAACAGAAGGCAGCCTCAATACAGATTGCCTGCCCCTAGTGACCCCATCCCCCAAAGGCAGAAGAGAATGGCTGTGATTGTGGCTATGTACCCTTCTGTCTGGTTGCAGATCAGATCCCCAAGGGCAAAAGAGAAGGAGAAGGCCCCAATCATAGGCTGCAGCCAGAAAAAGGTGGAGTGGGGTGGGGGTAAGTGAGGCAGAGAAAATTTTAAAAGGGGCAATAGACTTTTAAAAAAGGAGGATGGGGTAGATGGCAGGGGATGGGAGTGCTAGGGGGGTAACAGAGTAGGAAGCCCAGCAGGAGAGGGTTGGAAGGGGGAGAAAAGGTGCAAGGTTTTGGAATTTAAGGAATGAATGCACAGGGATAAAAAGGCATAAATGTATATTTGCAGAAAGCTGCATCTTCCTTCCCCCCCCCCCCCCCCACCTTGGATTTCTGACACTCATTCTGATGCATTATGGGACCTGAAGCACTGATTTCAAGGGGTAAAATCAGGGACTATAAAATATCATACTGCACTGCAAGGCATATTTAAAACCAGAACTGGCGAAAAATCTCACTCCTGAATGGGTAATTTGGCAACTTTGCACACACAAGTACATCCACATTATATACACATGCAACCAACTCACTCTGCACCACACACACACTCAGAAGCACCCCCCCCCCCCTGTTTAACACACACAGGGGCTTTCCAGCTCTGCAGCACATACACATACACACACAGGCACACCACACACACACACACACACACACACACATACATACGGATACTTGCTATTTGCAGCAACAACTATTATCTATGTACTTCTGTTCAAAGATGCTTCACAGAGTAGGAATTCTGGCACTGGTCTCACAAGACTTGAGAACAAGACCAATGTGAGAGAGAACGGGGAGGGGGGGGGGTAAGGTCACAAATACTGGCTCCTGATTTTGGCCTGGCTTCTAAATCAAGGGTCTTCAGCTCCAGTCTGGGAGGGCCACAATCCAGCCTGGATTTCATATGTCCCCAATGAATGTTAATGAGATATATTCGCATACCTTGGGCAGTGCATGCAAATATATCTCATGCAAATTTATTAGGGATATCCTAAAAAACAAGCTGGAGTGTGGCCCTCCAGGAATGAAGTTGGACATCTGTGTTCTAAATCCACACAAAATGTGTCAAGGCCTGGCTATGATACATGGTGATTTTATAAAGTGCCTTAGGCAGTCATTAGACCAGGTGGGTGCTTTAGAACGATTCTCAACCCCATCTTCGGGACACACCTAGCCAGTCAGGTTTTCAGGATAACCACAATGAATATGCATGAGAGAGATTTTCATGCACTGCCTTCATGATATACAAATCTCTCCCATCCTGAAAACCTGGCTGGGTAGGTGTGTCCCAAGGACTGGGTTGAGATCCCCTGCTCAAGAAATATGTATAAGTTACTTAGACTTCAGCCTGTCTTTACACATAGATGATTGTGGACCTTGGTACATCTTTGTTTACAATTGCTTCTCCACAGCCTCCAAGGTCAGCAGTTACAATCCTGTGCAGTGTAATTTTGGCAACCACTGGGGGATAGTGTCTCTCTAGAAACCAATAAATAGAAACATCTCATAGCACATAAAAGTTAATTAATGCTAGGAAAAACACACTGGGAATTTAATTTACCGGTAGCTTACGCCTCAGACGTTCAAGGCAAGTTACATTCAGACATGGTAGGCATTATTCTGTACCCTGAGAGCTTACAATCTAATTTGTACCTCAAGCAACAGAGAGTGAAGTGACTTGCCCAAGAACATCAAAAGCAGTAGCTGGGGGATGCAAATGAAGCACATAAGATGAGCAATTCTGCATGTGATACATGACCTTTGATCTCCTGTAGTCCTTTGCTCATTCTATCCCACAGCTAGAGCAAGAGGTTTGGCAATGTAGCGGTATTAGCATGGGGGTAATGTGAGCTTGGCGAGGGACTCAAAAGACTATTCGGGCTACAGTGTTCTGTGCCATCTGTAGAGGGTGTAGGGTTTGTTTAGATAGGCCTTGATAAATGATGTTACAATAATCCAGCACAGGTGTAATCATAGCCTGGCAGATGGTTCAAAATAATTCTTGAGAGAGCAGGGGCGGAGATGTTTCAGGGTTCTTAGTTTATGGTAGACAGAGGTGGTCATTCTTTTTATGTGAGATTGAAAGTTCAGCTGTTGATCTATTATTATGTCCAGATATTTTATTTCAGTTTTGACTTTACACATCGTCAAGTCTCAGAGTTGATGGTGGAAAAATGGTTGGGTCAGTGGTTATGTATAGAACTTCAATCTTCTCTTCATTGATGAATAGATGGTGTATACTGAGCCATCCTTTTACTTTTGTGAAGCAGCTTTCTAGGCTAGTGAGGTCCAGAGAGGGGAGTTTGATAGGCGTAAAGGATAAAGTGGTATATAAAACTGGTTAAAAAAAATAATTAGATCTGGTATAGTATCTTGTGTGAGCTGAATATCTGACATAATGGTTGGATGAAGATATTGAAAAGCAGAGCTAAGAGGCTTGATCCCTGAGGTACTCCCATTTGCTGGGGGAAAGGATTTGATATCTTCTTACCAATTCTTACTTCTTGTTTTTGGGAATCCAGGTAGGAGTGGAACCAGTTGAGTGTAGTGTCTTAGAGCCCAATCTGAGACACTTTGTAGTAGTTGGTGGTGGTGGTTTGGAAGGGAGTCAAAGGTGGAAGCAATGTCGAGGAAAACCAGGATGAATCCCTTCTTGGTGCTTTGCGAGCAGGTTATGAGTATGGCTAGTAGGGAGGTGATGAGAATTTTAACCCCATGGAACTGTGTGAATCCATGCTGGTAAGGGTCTAGGGTGCATGCTTAGTGAGGTGGTCTTGAAGCTGTGTAAATACAATTTTCTGTATTATTTTTGAGACAAACAGGATGTCATATATTGGTCAATAGGACTAAGGGGAAGTTAGGTCAAGCTTTGTATTTTTCAGGAGAGGTCGGATTGAGGTCTGTTTCAGCAGGGTGGGCATAAGACCTAGAGACAAGGCAACGTGTACTATGCTCATGAGGTATGTGCTAAGATGCGATCTAGTCAGCTTTATCCAGGTCACAGGGCAGGGGTCCAGTGCAGAGGTGGTTATGTTAAAAAAATCAAACACACGATACAGAGCCTTAAGTCAATGGGAGCTCATATTGGTCCAAATCTTCTGGGGAATCCATTGCAGAGAGGTGTCATTGTAATTTGTTCTGTTGGAGGAACATGCATCTGCTTGGCGAGTAGATAGGAAGCAATTTTCTGAGGTCATATTTTATCTTGTAGATTTCCATTATTGGGTTCTTTAATGAGTGTTTTTGCTATGTTCTCTTGGTTTGTTTATTGCAACAATGACAAGATTAGCGTAGTATTCTTTTTTGTGTTTTAGGGTTTCTCTGTTGTATAGCTTAAATTGTTCTATATAGAAAGATTGGAGGAGGGGTGTCTCTTGAATTTCTCCATTTGCGTTCCAGTCGGCGTAAGACACTTTTCTGCTTCTGTAGCAAGGTTGAGAACCATAGGTCTCTGTTTAAGGGATGAGTAGTGCCCATTATCCAAGCAGGGACCCAGTTGGCTCATCGTCATCATCATCACAATCAGTGCTGTCTTCAGTATGAAGGTTGGCAGCTATGGATCTTCAGTTTTGTGCCCAGCTTTCCAAATCTTAGTCATTTTTAGCTTAGTCTATGCTTTCCTATGGCACCCTCTCCAAGGCTAGATTAGCTCATTTGGTACCAGACTCTCTCAAATGCTGTGTCACAAATCTGGTTTTCCTCTAGTCCAGGTCTTCCACCTTCCATTATCTCATGCACCGCTGCCACCACACCCTTTCACCAAACTTCACAATTCCTCTAGAATGTCAAATGCTTGTAATTTGTTCATGACGACTTTATCACAAGTCCATGTTTTACTTCTGTATCCCATTGTACCCCAAAAAGTGTACTTGCTAGTGCATCATTTTAGCTTTACAATTCAATTTCTATGTTGAATAGATAGATAGATTACCCATTTTATTTTTGAAGATTTCTGGTTTTATGTTTGGGTTTACTATGCCTGTCTGGTTGTTACCCACCCACAAGCATAAAAGGCAGCTGATAAGTACCATGCATGAAATGAAATGGCCTCTCTAGTTGTAACTCAAAAGTTCCTCCATAAAAATATCTTACAGTCTTAATACAATATGTAGATTTAATTAGAAGTCCCTCTAGAGTTTGATTCTGTTTCCTGAGTAACTTACCTAAATGGGAATATTTCTGCTTGTGGCAATATTCTGGTCTGTCCTGTCCTACTCATCCTGTCAGATCAGAGCAGGGAATCCCATCACAGATCCAGAAACTTTGTTCTCAGAGTGTCTCACACTAGTCTTGCAATCTTCTTTCTGTCATGTCAACACCTAGGTGATTCCTGATGAAGTAAAAAATAAATGCAGATACCTAGTATTATCTAGAAGCCCAGGTGAAAACTAACATGCTTGCACAGACATGGTGCTTTGGGAGGGTATGCAGGGCTCCTAGGATGCCATATGTTTGGGCAACAGCTATACTTGTGTTTTAGGTGATTTAGATTTTTTTCAAAGCTTTACGTATGGTTAGAGATAGGAAGGGCGGAGTGCTACATGAGCTAAATGGGAAACTTAATATACTCACCAGCTGAAAACAGGAAAGTGTAATTGAGCAAGATGGCATACGTTTTAGATCAGAACAGAAATCAAACAGGCAATGGCATTCCATGGTTGGCAGCTGCAAAATAACTCTAACACTGTGGTCAGAAAAAACTGGGAAGACTCGATGGACCAGCTCGTCTTTTTAGCCATAGAAAATATAGATAATGATGGCAGATAAAGACCATAGGGTTTATCCAGTCTGCTCATGCACATCAACTGTTAAAATATACAGGGTGGCCCAAAAAAAGTGAGGACATCTCGTAAATTAAAAGCTTAAATAGTTTACTTATTTACCTTTTTTAGCTAAATAACATTTTTATTTTGACAATTTCCGGTCGCCATCTTTGTGTTTTTTAATTTGTCAATTGTTTATATCCGTCTTTTTGAATTTTTAAATAACTTATATGCTACGAGATGTTCTCACTTTTTTTGGGCCACCCTGTACAGTCTCTTATGTATATTTTATTAATTTAGAAAATATATAGAATTCCAATCAACAAATCAGTAGATAAGCAGTCAAACATCAGAAATAATATATAACATGTCAAATAAAACAAAATGGCTGGCCACCAGATTATGAATCAAAGATCCTCTATGCTTGTCCCATTCTTTCCTGAATTAAATAGCAAGACTGAACCACACATCCATCACCCTTTCCATATAGAAATATTTCCTTAGATTACAGCATCTTATGCACCCTTACAATTTAAAGAGGCCCAGTTCCTGTGCATTTATGCCACAGATATATTTAAATATCTCTATCATATCTTCCCTTTCCTGCCTTTCTTCCAAATTATACATCTTGAGATTCTTAAGTCTGTGCTCATATGCCTTATAACAAAGGCCACAGACCATTATAGTAGGCACTTTCTGGACCAAAGTCCATTCTGTTTATATCTGTTTGAAGGTATGGTCTCCAGCATTGCACGCAGTACTCAGAACGAGGCTGTACCAGACTTATAGAGAGATAGTATCACCTCCTTAGTCCTATGAGCCATTCCTCGCCCTATGCATAAAGCATCCTCCAGAAATGATCACATTTAGGTCCTGTGCTTCTCTTTCATGCAAAGTAGTATTTCACCCTCCCTATTGACTGCTCTCAGTTTTTTGCAGCCCATATGGATGGCCCTGCACATTTTAGCAGCCAAACTCCAGTCCATCCTTCAATTTTCACTTCATGTTTTCCATACCTTAAAGAGTGTCTATGCTGCTACACATTTGGTATCATCCACAGAGGCAAACCTCTCCCAATAGCCCTTCCACAATATTATCTAAGCTACTATGTTATTGCGTGTTAGTCTATGTTCTGCTAGCAGATTCACTCCAGTCCATTCATAATTTTTGTTAACAGAAATGGAGGGATGTAACCAACTGATAACAGAGAAAGTCTGATTCAGATTCAGCACACAATGGGCCCATGAAGCTCATATCTAAATGCTGATTCTTATAACCTTAGTAGTGTTTTCTTACTAGAGTGAGTGGGCCATGTTAACTAAACTTGTCTTTTGGTAAGTTAAAGCTTAATTGCTATCAAGGATTTGTTTGACATGGTTTGGTTGGCCAAGCTGATGCTGCTGCAGTGTGTGCACCTGTTAAAAATCGAAACTATGGACTTCCGGTGTGGTAATGAGCTGACCAGACGTGTGCTGATCGGCTCCGGGCACCCTACCCCGCAAAACTGCTAATTTTCTTGCTACAGAGAAGCTGAATGCCCCTAACACAATCTTCGGGTAGCAGAGACGGGGGTCGGAAAGCCGTAGTGCCCATCCAGTCTACCGGGGACAGCTCGATGGCGACAAAATCTTCGCGGCGAGAGAAGGCTCGGACCCTGGAACCTAAAATGGCGGAGGGAGACCCGCAGAGTCCCGCTTCCGATAGCGAGCACACCATGGTGGCAGAAGTAAGCGCTGCGGTAGTGCGAGCCCTTGATGACCGATTCCGGGAGCTGGGAGATCAACTGCACTCAGTGGCTCAAAATATCACGGATTTCACGGGGCAGATCGAACAGGCGGAAACCAGGATATCGGGTCTTGAAGACACTCAGCATTCCCTGGTCGCCAAGGTACAGGCCCTGGAAGCAACCGTCAAGCAACAAGGGGAGAAATTGGAAGACCTGGAAAATCGGGGACGCCGAAACAATCTGCGCTTTGTCGTAATCTCGGAAAATATTGTGGACAGTGCTCTCCCCAGTTACTTACAGGAATGGATTGCGAAGATCTCCAATGGCGGGGTGGAGACACCTCTACAGATGGAACGGGTGCATCGGCTGGGCCCCAGACGGGAGCAGGCAGGCCGGCCACGTGCAGTGATAGCCCGTTTCTTAGACTACCGCCAAAAGGAAGCAGTGCTGCGAGCAGCCCGAAGTTCTCGGCGAGACACGGGAGATCTTGAAAAAATTCTTGTATTCCAAGACTACTCACAGCTGGTTAGCCAGCAAAGGAGAGCCTTCTCTGCTGTGTGCGCCCAACTGAGCAGTAAGGGGCTGCGTTTTTCGCTCCTTTATCCAGCCCATCTGCGTGTGGAGCACCTTGGACAGACACGTTTCCTGGGCTCCCCGGCAGAGGCTTTGGCTTTTGTGGAACAGCTGGGGGAGTCTTCAGCAGTAACCTCTTAGGTGTGGGCCCTATCCACCTGGGTATGACATTGTAGCACTGAGCTGTTTTAACAGTGGAGCAGAGGGCAACAGTTTGCAACAGTGTGTAACAATCTGTAACAGTCTTGCAACAATATGTAACAGTGGTACTACGCCTGGACTATCTGATCCCGTGGACACCCTGAGACTCTTTTTTGTCTGCTTTGGTTGAGACTATAGCGTGATTATGCACTCTCTTGGACATTCTCTCTGCCCCGGAAAGTGAGGCCGGCATGATTACTAGCTGTTTGGCCTCTGTTATTCTAATGTCAGCATGCTATTGGTCTCTGGGGGTGGGTCGGGATTTGGGTTTTGTTTGGGCCTTGTTGTGATGGGATCTCGTGGGGGGAGGGATTGTATTGCTCCCTAGGGGCCTCCTTCGGAGGACGCAGAAGGGGTGACACCCCCGAGCCCTTTGACCTCGACGGGAGTGATGAGTGGGGCGACGAATGCTCGGGGCGATCTGATTCCGTTGCTCCTTGATGTTGGGGAACGGTCTGGACCACCCAGCGGGAGCAAAAGAGGCCCTTTCTTCTATCTTTCTCCTCTTCTCTTCCTTTCCTTTCCCTCTCTTTTCAAGTCCCTCGTTACCCTTAATTATGAGTAAGGTTTTTGATTGGGGCGGGGCATTGTTGGGTTTTGCTGTAATTTGCCCCCCCCCCTATTTGTATAGCTTAGTAGATTTGATTTCGCATCTGGGTTATATTAGATTGCAGCAATCGGATGGCTGCCTCGGTCTCGGGATAATGGGGAGTTATATTGGTTTGCGGTACCTACAGCTGAGATACCCATCTCCTTGGAACCGGGGTTGGGGGGAGGCGGGTGGAACTTGGGGTTAGCACTGGGGGAGCAGGCAATTGTAGGTAAGTAGATGCTAGTGGGCCCTCCTGTGTAGCCCGATCCCCTGTGACTTAACTAGTGCAAGGGGAGGGGGTGGTTATCGTGGGGAAAGGTCTTTTGTAGATAAGGCCATGGGGTTGGAGGGTTCCTCCCCCCTGGGGTCTGGTTGTGGGGGGATAGAGGTCCCTTAGAGAGCGGGGGTGTATGTAGAGTGGATTCGTTAAGGGGTAGCTTGGGGCAGGAGGGGTTGGCGAAGGGAGGGGGGTTTCTCTGGGAGTAGCGACCGGTTTGTTTACAATGGGGTAGCCTGACTACTACAGGAAGTTTCTCGGCCTATGTGTAGGCTGGGTTTGGGGATTGAGGAGGGGTTGGGGAATGAAGTTGGGGGGAGGGGAGTGTTGAATAGTATAGCACCAAGGGAATGGAAAGGGAGGGGGGATGGGTTAAGATGGGGGAGGGAAGGGCCAGAGTGGAACCGCTTAACACAGGGGAGACTGACATTTCGGAACTCATGGATTTTTGGAGGATGGTTGCGGGCTGGGACAGCCACCCTCCTCTCGATTGGCAGTTGTGCATGGGAAAACATCAGTAATAGTTTTGCGTTCTGAAGATCGTATCTTGGAATGTGTGTGGTATTGGCAACCCTATCAAGAGATATAAAGTGTTGCAGGCCTTGGCTCGTTTCCACTGTGACGTGGCTATGCTACAAGAAACTCACCAAACTGTGGTTGAACATAACAAATTGCAACGGGATTGGGTGGGGCAGGTCTGGGGTGCCCCGGCCCGTGGGAAGAAGGGTGGGGTGGTCATTCTAGTTAACAAGCGCCTTCGATTTGAGGCAGTGCGGGAGTATGCGGACCCGGAAGGTCAGTATTTTTTGTTGTATGGTACCCTATCTGGAAAGCCTCTTATTCTTGGGACCATATATAGCCCAAATGTTCTGGATAGGGCGCTATATGCTCGTCTGGCCTCTAGGATTGAGCAGTGGCCGGAGGCTCCTCTGGTGCTGGTGGACGATCTGAATGGGGTCCTTGATATTGCTTTGGACACTGAGATGGGAGCGGGGGAGAGATCTCGGGCGCTGACCACCAAAGCTCTGCAGGCCTTATGTACTCGATTGGGACTGGTGGACCCTTGGCGTTTGTTACATCCTATGGAACGCGACTTCACCCACCAGTCTCGCGCCCATGGTTCGCACGCTAGGATAGATTACACTCTTATTTCTGAGAGGCTTTTTGCGCAGGTGGAGGAAGCACAGATTGGCCCCATGGAAATATCTGATCACGCTCCTATTTGGGTGAGTCTCACTTGGGGAACTCGAGCCCCGCAATCACGGATTTGGCGCTTTCCCATGGACTTATATCGTGATCAGGCTTTCTAGGGTTATCTCACGCAATGTTGGCTGGATTTCCGGAAAAATCATGAGAACTATGAGGTTGACCCAGAGTTGCTGTGGGAGACAGCGAAGGTGGTGTTGCGGGGAGATATAATAGCTTACGCAGCTAGGAAACGCAAAATGTTGGCAGCACGGATTATTTACTTGGAAAAGCAGACCGTGAAAGAGCGCAGACGGTGTGCAAGTGACCCCACCCCGGTTAATAGAAAAAGATTATGGGAGGCCCAGGTGGCTCTTAATGAGCTCATACATCAACGAGCAAAAAAGTCCCACATGTATTATCGCTACCAACTATATCGCTTTGGAGATAAACCAGGGAAGCTCCTAGTGAGATGTCTTCGGGGAAGTAGAGGGACTCGTTCGATAGTCGCCCTGCGGGATGATCAGGGCAATTACGGAAGGAAAGTCGGGAGATAGCACAGGTGTTTCGTACCTATTTTCAGCAGTTCTATGCTAGAAGGCAGGGGTCTCCGTTGGATATGATGGAGTACTTTCGGGAGCTACAGCTCCCCAAGATTACGGTTGCTCAGCGGGCACATCTTGACTCGCCAGTGTTCATGGAAGAGGTGTTTAAAGTGATACGTGGTGGTAATTGCTGCCATGCTCCGGGCCCCGATGGGTTTGGGGCAGAATTTTATAAGCTGCTAGGAGAGAGGATATCTCCGGTTCTAGTGGAAATGTATCAAAACTGGATTGATCGAGGTACATTTACATGGGGAAACAACCATGCCCATATCATTCTGATACCTAAGCCAGGGAAGGATCCCACTCAAGCTGCCTCATACCGGCCTATCTCCCTACTAAACTTTGACTTGAAAGTGTTAGCTAAAATTCTGGCTGACCAATTGGCGGAAGTCCTGGGCGAGCTGGTACACGAGTCGCAGGTGGGGTTTGTAAAAGGATGTTACGCTGTCCGTAATTTGCGTAAAATATTGGCATCATTAGAATGGGTCCGAGAACGAAATTTATCATCCTTGTTAATCAGTTTTGACACCGAGAAGGCCTTTGATCAGGTTCATTGGGACTACTTGCAGTTTCTTCTGCCTAAATATGGTATTGGAGAGATGTTTTGTAAAATGGTGGACTTACTTTACACAGATCCGACAGCAGGCATTTCCTGTAATGGGGTGCTTTCGGATTCCTTTTCACTGGAGCGGGGTACGTGACAGGGTTGTCCCCTCTCCCCATTGCTCTTTGTGTTATCTTTGGATCCATTGGTGCGTAGAATTGAGTCCTCTCCAAGTATACGGGGGGTAAGGGTAGGGGCTCAAGAATTCAAATTGGCGGCATTTGCTGATGATTTATTAGTACATGTGCTCTCGCCTCAGCAATCGCTCGCCAACTTACTAGAGGAGTTTGTTCTTTTTGGAGCATTTGCAGGACTGCGGATAAATATGGACAAATCTGAAGCGCTGGATGTTGTGGGTTCACTAAGGGGAACTTGGCGGGGAGTTTTCCCTCTTCGTTGGGCGGAGGAGGCCTTCTTATATCTGGGTATTTTGCTGCCTTGGGATCCCAAGGTGCTTTATAAACTTAACTTTGACCAATTCTTTTCGAAGATACAGACTCAGCTGCAGGCTTGGACCCCTCTTCCCTTGTCATTGTCTGGCCGATTGGCGGCTATAGGCATGGTTATATTTCCTAGGCTGCTGTATTGGCTGCAAACACTACTGGTGTGGTTGCTGCATAAGGATCTTCAAAAGATAGAAAGAGAAGTCCGGAAATTTCTTTGGGGGGGCAGTTAGAGCTCGGATACCCTTGTCTAGGCTGAGGGGTGGTTGGAAAATGGGCGGAATGGGACTTCCTGACCTGTCTCAGTATGCTTTGGCATGTCAGGCCAGACATTTGGGGGATTGGCTGGGTGTTACTGATTATTATATGCCTAGGACCCTAGAGGCGGCCTTACTGACCCCCCACGCGCTCGAGGCGGTGGTGCACCTGGATGGTGCGTTTTTGCCGCCTAGGGTGAGGAATAGCGTTTTGGTGGCCCCGCTTCGGCGTACTTGGCAGAGGCTGAATAATATTTGGGGCAGTTCTCCGCGGGTGTCTAGTTGGCTTCCCCTGCAGGGAAATGTTACTTTTGTTCCGGGTACGGACTCCGCTTTATTTAGGCAGTGGAGGGGGAAGGGGATAAAGTGTCTCGGGCATGTGGTCACGTTAGAGGGCCGTTGTAAATCCTTGGACATGCTATGTAAAGAATGCGACTTGAATCAGGGTACTTCCCTCTTTGCGTATATCCAGCTTCAGGATTATGTGAAATCTTTACCACAGATGGGTTTGCATGAGGCTCATTCTGCGAGAATTATTGACTTTTTGGCCCTGGGGACGGATTGTCCACCTTGGGTAGCGGTGTTAAAACGTAAGCTGGATCAATATGGAACCCCCCGGGACTTTTCAAAAGAGGAGGCAGCTTGGGCGCAAGAACTAGGGTGTGAGGTCCCTCCAGGCGTGATTGGAGCGGCCTTACGGCGGATTGCCCGACTAGTTGAAGGTACCAGATGGCGGGATATGCAATTCAAATGCATAATACGGGCCTACTTCTCCCCGAGGCGAGCGCTGCGAATGGGGCTAACTGACTGTGGAGGTTGCCCTAGGTGCGCCTTACCTTTGGCAGACTTGGGCCACATGTGGTGGGGTTGTGGGCGCATTAAAGCATATTGGGCGCGTATTGAGGCTTATTTAAGTGTCTTATTACGTCAACCCGTCCGGTGGTCTGGTTTGTTGGTTGCTTTGGACTGTTTGGGCCCCCTACAGGTCAAAGGGAATTGGGGGCGCATTTTAGCGCGTAAAGCTTGTTTGGTGGGGAAGGGCCCCATTCTTCGTAGGTGGAGAGAGACGTCAGCCCCTACTTTTTGGGAATGGCATACTAGTTTTCATCATCTCATGCTACAGGACAGTAGAGCGGCCAGGGGGACCCCTCAGCGTTGGGCCTCTTTCTTGCTGATATGGACTCCTTACATCCAGAGTTTAGGTCCTAAAGCTAGGAGCGAGGTTTTAGCCATGGGGTAATTCTGCACTTCAGGGTTGTCGGATGGGGGGGAGGGAGTTGGTTGTTGACTGGGATAGGAGATGTGTGGGTTCCCAGTGGGTAGTGGTTTGGCTCTGGCTTGGGGGGGGGGGTAAGGGGGGATGGGGAGAGGGGGTGGGGGCGGAGGGGAGGGATTCTTCAGTATACCACAAGGGAAAGAGTCCTTAGAAGGCTTCTATGATTACCGGTGCCTTCTTGCTCTCTCTGTTTTTTCCTCTCTGGGACTCGAGGGCTCTTGGATGGGGATAAGACACAACCCTGTCCAGGAAATTGTCTAGGAAGGATGCTTTGCTTGCTATAGCCTTCGGTGGGAGGGGGGAAGAGACAAGGGGGGGAAGAACTCACGAAAATAAGTATCTATGTTCTTAAAATGGCTGTATTGTTGACTTGGTGTTTAAGAAACAGATTTTGAAAAAAAAAATCGAAACTATCTACTACTATTAATCATTTGCATTAATATGTATATATTATACATTTGCATTTTATGTATATATCATGTAAATAGTTTCCTCAGTTCTACCCCTTAAGATTGTACCCCTGTTCTATGTAAGCACATTGTGTTGTTAATGCATTGTTGCGATGTTCAGTTCTAATGTAAACCGCGCTGATTTTAATAGCGCGGTATATAAGAAATAAAAATAAATAAATAAATAAAAATAGCACAAGGCGGCACATGCAGCACGATAAAGACAGTCCATGCTCATCAGAGCTTACAATCTAGTCAAGACAGACAACACAACTGGGAACAAATAAATGTCTTGGGGAATGGCAGGGAAAGATGTCTTCCATCTGCCTTCTCAGCTATATCCGTACCTCACATTGGGCATACTGGAGGAGGTGTGGCTGTGCTCCTTCGCTCCTCCCTTCTAGTATCCCAGATTGGAGACAGAGGAGGGGGGCTTCAGGGTAGTGCAAAGCAGGGGAGGAAGTCTTCTTCAGCCATATATTGTCTCCTGGCCTAAGACTCCCCCATCTCTTTCCCCACATTTCCAGGATAGTTTGTATGATATGATTTCTGACATTTCTATGCAGTTCCCTCATCTCCTTCTTCTGGCTGACTTCAACATTCACTTCCACTCCCTGTCAGCTGCATGCGATCATCTCTGCTGCACGGCCTTGCTCGCATATAGCACGTTGCCTCTGCCACCCACACAGCGGGCCATACCATCGACCTGGTTTGTTCCTCACCTTCTCTTCCACACCAACTCTTCAACCTATGCACACCTCCTCTCCCTTGGGCTGATCACTTTTATGTCCAGTTCACATTCTGTCCCACTGCTCTTACATTCCCCTGCACCTTCGTGGTTCCATCTAGTGTTACCTCCATAGAGCATCCCAGACAACTCACTAGGCACATCTCCCCTACCACTATTCTGGATCTCCCTCCTGTCAATGAGATATTCTCACCCAATTTCTCCTCCCTCTCTCCAGATTCGCAAGTCCTGTCCTGGAATGCTTCTCTTACCGCTGCTCTTGACCATATAGCCCCATTACATCCAGGTTCTCCCCCATGGCCCTCTGGGCAACTCTGGTTTCATGCCGGCCTCTGTCTGTTTCGTTCTCAGCTTCGCATTGTGAGCATCTTTGGCACAAATGTCATTACCCATCTACTCTTCAGTCTTTCAAGTCATGCTACCAGCCCTACCGTATGCAAGTTCACCAAGCCAAACGCTCCTACTTTTCTGGATTCCATCTCCTCGGCGTCTAACTCCACATGACAGCTACACTCTGTCCTGAAGTTCCTATCAGCCACCCAGGCTCCTTCCTCTGATAACCACATACCCAGTTTCCCTGCCCCTTCTCAACTAGCTACATTTTTCTCCTCAGAAGTCCTAGGCCTGCGTACTGCTATTGTTGCCTGCCCTCCCCCTATAGGGTCTCCCCCTTCCCTCCTCGCCATCCTCTGTTTCCCTCTCACCAGTGGACCACATTCTATCCCATCACACCAACATAGGTCACCTTATCTCAATATCACACAAGATTTTCTGCCCAGAAGATCCCATCCCTTCCACTTGGTTATTAGTGCTGGCTTTGGCACTCCTTCCTTTCATTCTAACTATGCTAATTCTAGTCTGTCTTCTGGGTCCTTTCCTACTAACTGGAAACATGCTCTAGTTCGTCCCCTTTTGAAGAAGCCCTTTCTAAATTCTCTGGATCCTGCTAGGCATCGGCCCATCTCCAATCTCCCATTTCTTTCGAAAAGTTTGGAAAAAGCCATGTTTGTATAACTCTCCCAGCACTGAGATTCCACTCACCACCTGCACCCCTGCCAGTCTGGTTTTCGTCCCAGTCATAGCATTGAAACCATCATGCTCTCCCTCCTGCACACTGTCCACAACCAAGGTGATATTTCCATCGCTGTTTCCCTCGATCTCTCAGCAACTTTTGATCTGGTAGACCACTCCATTCTTCTCTCTCAACTTCATGATGCAGGACTCAGGGGCACTAATCTTCTGATGGTTCCATTCCTTTCTTCACTTTCTCTGCGTTTTCTGGTAGCACCTTCTCTGATCCCATTCCTCTCTGCTGCAGGGTCCCACAAGGCTCTGTCTTGACATCCCTCCTATTTAACATTTTCCTTACCCCACTTGCTTTACTCATACAGCAGTTCGGGCTATCTGCCTATTACTATGCAGATGACATACTTCTGTTACATTTCACCTCTTCCCAGCACCCTGATCTCACCTCATTGAATGACTGTTTAGCCAGGGTCTCTGAATGGCTCACCTCTAATTGTTTACACCTGAATGTATCCAAGATGCTGGCAATCTGGTTCATTTTTGACAGCCCATGTCCCACCTTCCCAAAATTTCCAAATACACTTTACCACTAGTATCCTCCCTTCACTATCTAGGGGTGACAGTGGACTCCGCACTTTCTTTCCATGGGCACATCTCTCTTCTCATCCGTTGTTTTTTCTTTCTCCATCAGGTACATGCTATCCATCCTTTACTGTCTGTGCCGGCTCTAACTACTCTCCTTCTGTCTTTGGTGATCAGTAGGCTTGATTTCTGTGATGTAGCATTCACTGGCATCACTCAGTCACAACTTCATAGACTTCAGTTAGTATAGAATATGGCAACCCGGATCATTACCCATACCCAGCAGAGAGATCATATTACCACTATTTTGTTTCACTTCCACTGGCTTATTGCTCCCATTATAAAGGTCCTTACTCTTGTTCACCGTGCCATCTACACCTCTACCCTGCAAGCTGACTTGCTCCAATTTCCCACACCCACTCACAGTCTTTGTTCACTTCATTTCAGGCATCTGGTTCTTCCCTCTCCATTACATGCACATTTCCAGTTCACTTGCCACTCTGCATTTTTCTTTGAGTCCTTTGCTCTGGAACTCACTTCCCTCAGCTCTGTAACAAGAACCCTCTCTCTCCCCAAATTCAAGACTCTGTTGAAAACTTAGCTCTTTAATCTACCTCCCAGCTCCCACTGACTCCTCCCTCTCTACTCTTTTCACTAGTTATATGAATGATCTTTCAATGTCCTGTCATTTTTTTTCTAGTTCTCTTTCTGTTCCGGCCTCAGCCTATTTATAATTTTGTATTGTAAATCACCTTAATGTAATCAAGCATAGTTACTCATCTGTAACAGGTGTTCTCCAGGGACAGCAGGAATCAGTCCTCACATATAGTGATGTCGGCACCAACTGAGCCTGCGCAGAGCATTTCCCCAGTTTTCAAAAAAAGCCTATGGGAATGTCACCACACATGCATGGTCCCCTTCCTGCCCAAGTGTGCCATCTTACTCAGGTAGGTGCCATAGCTATAGCCCCTTCAAGAAGATGCCATAAAAATATACAGCAACTCCAAGGGGAGGAGGGAGGGTTGTGAGAACTGATTCCTGCTGGTTTTCTTTGGTATGAGAGAGTACAGAGAGTAGAAACCCATTCCCTGTTGAGATGTTGGGACCTCCTCTATGGCACCTTTTGATAGAAGAGAAATGTATTAGTAATTAAAAATTTATTTGGATCAGCAAGGAATATTGAACTTTTGAGCCATCCTGTGAGGAATCATGCTGAGCCAGAGCCAGAGCCATCCTGTGAGGAATCTCATGCTGAGCCAGAGCCATCCTATAACTAAGCCAGGAGACAGAAGCTGTGGGGAGTGACTGACCAGAATTGTTTATTAACAAAGGCTGGGAACAAACAAAGGCTGGAGAAAGTTAGGGGTTAATACAACCTCAGTTTTGCAAGAAACTGTTTACATAGCTACAGAGAGATACTGGAAGACGGGATGGGAGGAATTATTTATTTACATTCTCTTATATACCGCGCTATTCTGCATCAGTGCAGTTTACATTGAACAAACTGAAATTACATTGAACAGGGCATTATAACTTGGAGATACCTATTTTACAGGGAACATGGGCTATGGAGGGTTAAGTGGCTTGCCCAAGACCACAAGGAGCACCTGTGGGACTAGAAACCCCAGTCCTTCCGGCCCAAGGTTGCTGTCCTCTAGTGGGATTTGAACCCCTGACCTTCCGGCCTGAAGTACCTTGCCCCAACCACTAGGCCACTCCTCCACTCACCTAGCAAATGTGGACCAATTAAGGAGAACAATTCACCTGGCAGATGTAGGCAAGATGGGAGGAATTCTTCACCTAGCAAAGTATACCAAATAAGGAGAACAAGAGAACAATTCACTTAGCAAATGTAGAAGAATTCATTAATTGTAATTGTAGAGTTTTTGAGCTTCTAAAGCCATGGGGAGGGGGGGGGGGAGTTTATCCCTTGAGCATTCTCAGACATCTGGCCAGCGTCTTGATTGTGTATTATGTGTATGTCACCTGATGGAAAATAACTGGTGGTTGAATGGAGAATATCTGTAGAGATAAGTTCATGTGAGTAGTCATGTGGTCCAGCTGCAACACACTTACAGCCTATATATATAGAGAGAAAATCCAGAACAGAGAGAGAGCTGATATCCGCTTGGCCGGGCGCATGCCAATGCGTGAGGAATCCCAAACATTTCCAGCCTTCACTGTGCTCTCCCAGCTGATGGTAAATGGTAAAGGGCTGTTATGATGTCAGAAAGTTCTGGTGATGAATTGATTGTTCTATGTGTTGTCCTTGTAACATTGTTATATTGTCTAGCTAATTGTCATATTAAATAGCTTATTAAATACCATGCCTGAGTGTTTGAATGATCTTGAATTTAATAGAATCCTAGGCAATACAAATGGCAACAAGGGTGGGATTCAATTCAAGATCAAATTGGTAAAGGACTGCAGCTGGATTCTGCAGCCGAGGAAAAGAGCTCTAAATACAGAAAAAAAACAGTTTAGGAAAATATGTAATCTTGGGATGCAAAGATGTTTAGTTCAGTAAGATGCAAAGATGTTTAGTTCAGTGCTTTATGGGATGCAAAGATGTTTAGTTCAAGTGCTTTAAACAAAATGACTCTATCCTGTAGAGCTAGTATTAACTGTTGGGGAAAATCCTTATAAGATTATGAAGAAGTGAAAACTATTACTTTAAGGTCCCTGGTTTTCCAAGCTGTTAAGGCATGTTGCTTTTCAGAGCTACCCAGGGGGAAGGGTCTAGTTTAGTATGCAGGGTGTAATTTCTCAAGAAAAGCTCCTTATTCTGATCAGATAGGCTGTTATACTTAAAGACTAATAGATGCCTAGGCATAAAGCACTTGTAAGCTTTGATCTGTCTTGTGTTTAAATCCAAACTTCTACAATGTATGTTTTAGTCTACAGTATAGACTGTTTTTTCTTTCATTACTGGCTACTCAAGTAGGTTTCATGGTCCCTGGAGCTGAACTGACTAGAGCTCTTTACTAAAGCTGAACGAAACAAACAAAAAGATAAAACAATAAGGAAACTGCTTGTGTTTTCCTTTGACCTTCAAAGTAGGGGTTGAGAGCCCTGTCAGGACAATGGGACATCCTGAGCCACTAGTTACAAGATTGCAACTTGAAAATGATTAAATCCTGAGTGAATAAGAACACTGCGACACCTCAAACCCATGCTACCCCCTACGGACTTCCGCACCATCTTCCAGGCCCTCATACTACCACATTTCGACTATGCAAACGTAATTCTATATGGTCTACCAAAGAACACCCTCAACCCCCTTCAACTAGCTATGAACACGGCTGCCCGCATCCTCTGTGGTCTATCCAGATCAGACCATATCACGCCAATACTTAAAGATCTCCACTGGTTACCGATATACTGCAGGCTAACATACAAGATCCTGCTGATTACATTTAAGATTAACAACAACATAGCCCCCAATTCTCTCAAGAACCTTATTACACCAACTCCACAAATCAGATCTAGAAGGACAGCAACTGTCAACACATTGACCTTCCCTAAAGACTCCATAAAGTGCACCTAAACAACCAGGAGAAGAGCTTTTGCATACTACGCACCAAAATGCTGGAATGACCTCCCACCAGAAATAAGAACAATCAAAGACCTCCTACAGTTTCGGAAGCCAATAAAACACCATCTCTTTCTGCTACATTTTGCTCAATCAGCTACCCCGCCCCAGAGAAATCTCCCCCCATCCTCCACAAACACCTCACTCACAACATAACACTCATGCTTTAAGCAATCACACTCATGCCCGTAAACACTTCACGTCTATTCACACCATGTAATTACGCCCTCTAGTCCACCTGCAAGACTTCCTAAGTATCATTCAAGCCATTATCACCCCACATTTTGACTTCACCAACCTCTCTCTATTAGGCACAACTAACCAAAACATCAAAAGGCTCCAATTGGCTCAAAATGCTGCAGCCAGAACCATAACGAAGGCACACTCTTTTGACCACATATCACCCTATCTAGCCAAACTACACTGGCTCCCCATTCAATGTAGAATAAACTATAAATTAATAATAACCACTTTTAAAGCATTAAATAACACTGCCCTAGCTACCCTAAATAAACTAATCACTAAAGACACACCCCAATGTGCATATAGAAGAGGCAACGCCAATAAAATAAGGATCCCAAAAGAATTCACAAAGACCAAAAAAACAAATAAAAAAGCATTCTCCCATGCAGCCCCTATACTCTGGAACTCTCTACCTGATGAAATCAGAGCCTTAACAGACCTTAAAGACCTACGCAAAAACTTAAAAACTCACCTTTTTATCTCCCACTACGGACCAATGGCAAATTCTCAACCTCAAAATGAAAAAGGATAATCTATTTAACACACGGAGACCAATACCGCAATGCCTCAAGATAACTTGACCTTGACACTGTCTACAATGTTTATACTGTTGAACTCTCTTTTACTAACTGTACATAGTTAATTGTACATAGTTCTACAAAGTTTAATAGTTAAAAGTTCAACTGTTAATGTACATAGTTCATGATATTGTTTAATGTAAAAACAGAAATACACTTTCTCCTTATCTGTTTTATGTAAACCGCACCTGATCATCGGAAGGTTGCGGTATAAAAAAGCTTGTTAAATAAATAAATGTAATATTTATTACTCCATGTCAACCTGTATATACTTACCATGTATTCTCTATCTAGCCTGACCAAACTCAGCATGTATATAGTTACTCTGTATTTGTATCGTTTAAAGATATCGCAACATGTAAATAGTTACCCTGTATGGTCCAAGTTCTAACTCCTGTTATAATGTAAACTCAGTCTTGACTGCACTGAGCTCTCGTTGTTGAATGTAAACTGCACTGACAACAAATAGCGCGGTATATAAGAACTGTTAAATAAATAAATAAATAAATCCTGCTTGAGTTTTATCTCTGGTATATGTTATGTGTCTATTCTGTCTTTGATTGCGTAGGCTATCAAACAAACTTAAAAGTTAAAGGGGATTTTATATATCGTGGCAAACACCTCATAGAGGGTATAATTATTGTTCATATATTACCGAAGCACAAAGAGCTGTAACTATAGATTTATTTAGGAATGTAATCTGCAGTTGCCTTGAAGGACAGAAAAGAGACCTACTGTTTAATTTACTGTCTGTGTTTAAGATAACATCAAGGTTGGCTGTAATCCTGAGTAATTAAAATGACTCATTGTTTTCAGATAATTTTGATACCAGTCTCAGGTATTATGTATAAGGTTTTAATTTAAATGTGACAAAGTACTAGCATTTTGGTTAAAAATATAAAAAGGGGAGTATTTGCATTCCAGATATCCACCAACCTTTTCATGAAAAAGTATCAGTTTCATGTCATTTGAATGCCTGTATCCTGAACTGTAAGATTTAAGGTAATTACTTTGCATTGTTAAGCTCAGCGCTGATGACTGATGAACAGGACAGTAACACCATAGGCATTAACTACACTGATCTTTCCAGTTTTATTTGTTACAATATTGGATTTTAGGATAAGTTCACCTGTTTTTCTGCATTTTAATTTTATGTGTTGGTGTCCAGAGAAAAAGTGTACTTTGTTTTGAAAGTTTTTTTATTTCAGTTTCAGGAGTACAGTTCCTGAGAAAACATGTATATGTTGTAGCACTGTGAGATACTAATTTTCTTTAGTTTATACACTTGTACTTATGTTACCAAATACACTTGTTGTAGCAGTACAGTATGTAGAGGTCCAGTACACACTCAACAATTACAAGATGAGTAAATGTTTGTTTGTTTATGTTATTACTGTTTCTTTTGAACTTGCATTGCCCTTAGGTTTGCTGGAATTTTGGACAGAGGGTGATCTGAAATTGCTTTGTTCCCAAGCATATAGAGTACATTTAGTGGAAAGATGGAACTGAGTTCCCAGAAAATATGAGAATATTTGTAAAGTTATTTACAAATAAAACAAAACATTAACTTGAGTTGATTGGACAAAACAAAGTCTTGCTTGTCAGCAACGATCCAGGAGAGGTTTGGGAAAAAGAATGAGAGAGAGAGGCAGAAGGTGAGGCCACAGCCTAGGAAAAGGCAATAAACGTGCTGCTTCAAGTGTGATGATCTGGGCCACCAAATTCTGACTGCTCTAAGACTACTCGAGGACCCACAAGGCCTGAAGAACATGAACCTTGTATATTTATGCCTCAGCAGAGACATGAATAGGCAGGGGAAAGTAGGCCAAAAACCCGAGAAAGTATCGCCATGAGGCCCAACCACAAATGCAAATGCCTTGTACCTTCTTAGGCCTCTCACCTCAAAAGGATCTCTTTTGACACCATAATTAACAAGCAGCTTACACAAATCCTTGTGGACACTGCAGTTACAAGATCAGTCTTCAAATATTTTGAGTTTCCTACAGCACTCTCACTGGGAATAGTGTATACGATAGACTCTAGTCATTCTTGAGAGATATGTGGCCATCGTGTTAGAAGCCATACTTTTTCCTATTGGGATTGATGTTATAAAATGTTACAATATAAAACTATTATTTTGCAAGGACAAGAAATGGCTGTGCATGAAATGAGAGTCAGAAGCTGTAAAGATGTCTTACACATTGGAACATGGAACGTACGAAGCATGAATCAAGGGAAGTTGGAGGTGGTCAAGAATGAAATGGAACATGAACAACTTGATCTGTTGGGTGTCAGCGAACTGAAATGGACTGGCATCGGGCACTTTGCATCAGATGATCACATAAGAACATAAGATATGCCATACTGGGTCAGACCAAGGTCCATCAAGCCCAGTATTCTGTTTCCAACAGTGGCCAATCTAGGTCATACGTACATAGCAGTTTCCCCAAGGGACACAGGTTCCACAATGCTTGTATTGGTTCAAGCATTGATATCCTGGGTCCCTTCTTAATAATGGTTTATGGACCTTTCCTCCAGGAACTTGTCCAAACCTTTTTTAAACCCAGCTACACTAACAGCCTTTACTACATCCTCCGGTAACAAATTCCAGAGTTTGATTACACGTTGAGTGAAAAAACTATGCTGGAAATGAAAGACAAAGAAGAAATGGTGTTGCATTTATAATAAAGAAGAAACTTGCAAGAACTGTAATGAAATACAATGCAGTCAGCGAACACTTAATCTCTATTCGTCTACGAGGATTGCCTATCAACACAACTATAATTCAAGTATATGCCCCAACAACAGCTGCAGAAGAGAATGAAATTGAAGAGTTCTATGAAGAAGTACAAGCTGAAATTGAAAGAACATGCAAACAGGATATCCTGATAGTCATGGGTGACTGGAACGCAAAGGTTGGCAACAAAGAAGAAGGCAAAGTAGTTGGAAAATATGGACTTGGCAACAGAAATGAAGCTGGAGAAAGACTGATAGAATTCTGCAAGACCAATGATCTATTCATCTCAAACACCTTCTTCCAGCAACACAAGTGGCGACTGTACACAGGGACTTCACCCAATGGATTGTATAAAAATCAAATTGACTACATCTGTGGAAGTCAATGTTGGAAAAGCTCTGTAACATCAACAAAGACAAAACCTGGAGCTGACTGTGGTACAGATCATCAACTACTAGTATGCAAACTCAAGCTAAAGTTGAAAAAGAACAAACCACTCATAAATGCAGCAAAATATGACCTTGAGAATATACCACTGGAATTTAAAGACTGCCTGCAAAATCGATTTGCTGCTTTAGATACAAATGACAGAGCTCCGGAAGAGTTATGGAATGACATCAAGAAGGTTGTGTTGGAAGAAAGCAAGAAGTCTCTACAAAAGGTGAAAAAGCAAAAACGGCCAAAATGGATGACGGAAGAAACTCTGAAAATTGCCCAGAAACGCAGAGAAGTTAAAGCCAGAGGAGAAAGAAAGACAGACAATTGCAGAACTCAACAGAGATTTCCAACGTGCAGCAAGACAGGACAAGGAAAAGTACTACAATGACACTTGCAAGGAAATAGAAGCAGAAGCTATTAGAGGAAGAACCAGATCGGCTTTCCTAAAGCTACGAGAGTTAAAGAAAAAGTTCCAGCCTCGAATTGGAATGTTACAAGATGCTCAAGGTTCTATGTTGAATGATGCTGAGAAGATCAAGAAAAGGTGGAAGAAATATACAGAGTTTTTATATGATAAAGATCAAGTGGACCAACAGCCGTTTCAACCTGTACTTTATGATCGGGAACCATTGGTGATGAAAGAAAAAGTTGAAGCAGCATTGAAAGCCTTATCAAAGTTGTCTTCCATATTTCTTGGCAGAGCCTTGTATGTATGGTAACAGCTGCATCAGATTGCTGCAATACTTCTATGGGAATGCTATTAATGCCTGGTGCTTTGGATAGCATTCCCATAGAAGTATTGCAGCAATATGATGCAGCTGTTACCATACTTACAAGGCTCTGCCATGAAATATGGAAGACAACATCATGGCCAACTGACTGGAAAAGATCTGTGTTTATACCAATACTAAAGAAAGGTGATCCAACTGACTGTGGAAATTATCGCACAATCGCTCTGATCCCACATGCCAGCAAGATTCTATTCAAGATTATTCAAAAGAGACTACAACCATACCTGGAACAAGAACTACCTGAAGTGCAAGCAGGGTTCAGGAAAGGGTGAGGAACGAGAGACATCATTGCGGATGTGAGATGGATCCTTGAAAAGACTAAAGAATACCAAAAGGATATCTATTTGTGCTTTATCGACTATAGCAAGGCTCTTGACTGTGTAAACCATGAGAAACTCTGGGCTACATTAAGAAGCATGGGTATACCAGAACACCTGATCGTTCTCTTGCGCAATCTGTACATTGATCAAGAAGCAACAGTTCGAACAGAACTGGAGTGGAGGAGTGGCCTAGTGGTTGGGGCAAGGTACGTCAGGCCAGAAGGTGAGGGGTTCAAATCCCACTAGAGGACAGCAACCTTGGGCCGGAAGGACTGGGGTTTCTAGTCCCACAGGTGCTCCTTGTGGTCCTGGGCAAGCCACTTAAGCCTCCATAGCCCATGTTCCCTGTAAAATAGTTATCTCCAAGTTATAATGCCCTGTTCAATGTAATTTCAGTTTGTTCAATGTAAACTGCACTGATGCAGAATAGCGCGGTATATAAGAGAATGTAAATAAATAAGGAGAAACAGATTGGTTTAAAATAAGCAAAGGTGTAAGACAAGGCTGCATACTTTCCCCCTACCTGTTTAATTTATATGCAGAACAAATCATCAGAGAAGCAGGATTGTATGAAGACAACAGAGGTGTGAAGATTGGTGGAAGACTCAACATCCTTCGTTATGCTGATGATACTATGCATTACTGGCTGAAAGTGAAGATGATCTGAAACATTTGCTTCTCACAATCAAAGAACATAGTCTCAAAATGGGCCTGCACCTTAATGTAAAGAAGACAAAGATCACGACAACTGGCATAATCAACAGGTTCATCGTTGAAGGAGAAGAAATTGAAATTGTGAACAACTTTAACCTACTTGGATTAACTATCAATAAAGAAGCAACAAGTAGTCAAGAAATCAGATGACGCATTGCTCTTGGCAGAATGGCTATGAAAGACCTAGATAAGATTCTCAAGAGCAGAGATGTCTCTCTCCATACAAAGATTCAACTTGTTCAAGCCATGGTATTTTCAATAACATCATATGGATGTGAAGGCTGGACAGTGAAAAAGACAGACAGGAAGAAAATTGATGCCTTTGAATTATGGTGCTGGCGGCGAATACTGTGTATACCATGGACTGCCCGAAGAACAAACCAGTCGGTACTAGAGGAGATCAAACCTAAGCTTTCTTTAGAAGCTCAGATGACAAGACTTCGACTTTCATACTTTGGACACATCATGCGAAGAGAGAGATCATTAGAGAAAGATATCATGCTTGGCAAGATAGAAGGTCAACGCAAAAGAGGAAGGCCAACAATGAGATGGATCGATACAATAACAGCAGCTACAGGTACCAGTCTGTCAACAATGAGCCGCCTGACTGAAGACCGAACACAATTTAGGATAGCTATCCAGAGGGTCGCCATGAGTCGACTCCGACTCGACGGCACTTAACAACAACAACATTGTAAGGACTTTACCTATATTGTTTAGACAGGGGGAGGGAGGGGGGAGGGGAGGGGGGACCCATAGGCAGAGTATGTACCATCACCCAACCCACCCTCTGTGGCCCAGGATGGGAGACAGGATCCCCCACCAACAGATCCAGTCTACCTCCCTGCAATGGTGGCAGTAGAGGGGGGCCATCAACCCCAGTCTTGCTGGGGAACAGACACCCTACAGGGCAGCCAATGCAGAGCAGTACACATCCATAAGGCAATGGCAGACAGACAGTAGGCCTGGAAATGCTCAGCTGCTCCTCCACCCCCCACCCGACATTCTCCAGCAGCAAGCACAGTGAGTCACCAGCCGCTGCACCCTGCAAGGTGTTCCAGCCATACACATATAACTGCAGACAGTCTGCTAGCTAGTCCACAGTGCATGATCCTGGAGGAGATATGTGCACCCAAAACTGGGATGTGAGCACACCCACCAAGCAGATAAGTCAGTGATTAGGCCCCAGAAAAGAGAACCTACATATTTCACTTAAGAGAAATACAATATAGCACTATGGGGGAGCCTAGCCATGCCGTGGTCACTGCTCAGTCAGGGTGAGAGTGACCTCCCAGCAGGACATGCTGTGGCCACCCTGTCAGTGCAGGTTGTGGCTGGGCACTACAATGTCCAAGTCATTGCCCTATGACCTGTGCTGATGCATCCAGGCCAGGCCACCCTGTCCAGGCTATACCCATGGTACCTTGCTCCTCATTATGCACATTGGCAGGCCAATACTGGCAACAGTGCAAGCAGTGTGGGCTGAGGAGGGTGTTGGCAGCCACCACACACTGGATAGACAGACACACACTCCCCACACCTATGCCAGCATTGTGCAACTATAGAGGTGTTTGGCAGCCCTGGCCACCGCACCAGTCCTGAGCACAGTGCAGGCATGGATATGGTATGCAATACTGTTGGGGTCACTCCCCAGGGTGGTAAACACTGTCAGACACCAGACCTGAAGCACACTCCACAGACATCAGGAAGGTTGCTATGATGCAGCTCAATCATCAGATTGTGCTTAACTTAGGAATTGCTATCTGCCAGTAATCATAGGAACCTTTTGATAGATGTGTACCATATTCCCAGGTTTAGGGTGGCATTGCTAAGGTATGCAAGTGCTAGTATTGGGAGATGCACGCAGGGCCCAACATCCTGCCTCTCCAGGCAGCTTTGGATAATGGAGCCTGTGGGTGCGGGTGTGTCTGCCCCTGTTGACCGCTGCTCTAGGGCAGAGGTTCCCAACTCCAGTTCTGGTGGGCCAAACCTGTTCAGGTTTTCATGCTGTCCCTAATGAATATTGTGATGGCGAGAGTGTAGCTGAGTCTATGGATTGGGAAGAAAAACAAACAGTCATTTACCTTTTAGGAGAGAGACAGGCAAGAAAGCAGTAGCCCTCAAACTGCAGGCAGAGAGAAAAAAAACCACATGTAGTTGCTGAGTGCAGACCATGCCCAAGCTCTGCTAATCCAGAGGCAAGCTTGGAAATTAATAAGAAACACCTGGGGGAAGGGCAGTGCACAGGAGTTCAGGCACACTCTTATAAACCCCAGGGAATAGAAGGAAAGGGGAGCACCAGGAAAACAGAAGGAAAGAGAACCACCAGGGAGACGGAAGGAAAGAGAATCACCAGAGACAGCACCGGAGAGGATTCCAGAGGGAAGCAGCACACAGGAAGGCAGCATACTGGGAAGGAGGCTGTGAGAGAGAGTCACACGAGAGGCTTAACCAGGGAGAACGCTGGAGAAAGCAGTGGGGTTCTCAGAGGTGGAAGCCACAACCCAGAAGGAAGCCAGTACTACAGAGGAACTGCATCTGGTTCTGTAGACAGGGAAGCTGTACCTGGGAGGAGTGCTGATGAGGAGCAAGATACAGTAGCAGCAGTGTATGAACCTGCTGGGAAACTGCCAGCTCCAAAAAGGTGTGTGAATAAACCTGTAACAAAAAGTAACTTGAGCCAGTTAGAGGCATTGTGTCAGTTACTGAAGGGACAGAATCTCCACATGCTTGGGGAAAAACCTGTGCATAAGGAAAAGTCTCACTGGAGGAAAGTGTAAAGCTTTTAGAAGACATTAAGCCTGAGCTTTTGCAGGGTGACTTGAAATCAGAGTTACCAGACTCAAGTTATGAGGAGATGCAAATAGATCCTTATGAATCTGACAAGGAGTCAGATGATTCATTAATGGATTGTTCTCTATGTAAGACTAAGGAGTTCCTCGTTTGAAAGGAGAAAGTCTTAAAGCCTAAAAATGTTCTACAAAGCAGAGAGAGGAAACAGGGATAATGTTGCTTAGCTAGAGTTTGCTAAGAATCCTGTTCTATCTGAAGAAAAGAACATTTCTTTTGGGCTTTGTGAAAAGAAAGAAAAGCTTTATTTTGAATGCTGAAAGTTTTGGAAAAACAGCTACATGTGTTTGAAAGCTAATTGAAGCACTTACAGTGCCTTGTTTTGGATAAGAGGTCTTTGGAAACTTGTTTGGAGAAAAATCCTATTTTTGTTATGCGTTGAGCCTTTAAATGCTTTTTGGAAAAAGGAACTAATAAATTCCTGTGTTTGCCTTGAAAACCCTTGGGTCTCAACATTATTGTCTTGAAACCACACAACTACAACTCCCAGAAGCCTCAGTCCTGGGAAGATTCCAACCATTCTTTATTTAAAAGGACAATATAAAGGCAGGCTCGTGCTTATAGGCGGTTGCCTGGGCACGGGTTGCAACAGGTGGCATAGTTTTGAGGATTGCTTCCTTTTTCCACGCATGCGCCAAGATTGGAACCACACAAGAACTTCCACAGAAGACCTGTGATAAACGCTGAAGCCCTGCGGAGGATTTAAAAGCAGAGTTGTGCGGAGGTCAGAGCTGGATTCGGGAGGACAAGCGGTGTTCTTCATTGCTGATGAGCTGGACCCTACACCTGTATCAGGTAACCCGTAAATAAGGGGGTTGTAATAGGATACTGGTGTAGAGGTAGCAGTGGTTGGCAGAAGCCTGAGAAGGAGCTGTTGTTCTGTTAGTGCCACACTGGGTGGTTGTAATGGGTCTGCTTATTGTTGGTCACTCCAGGCCAGGAAATCCCGAACCCTCATCTGCGGTGTGCTGCTCCGGCTGGCTGGAATCCAGGGGAATAAACACACACAGAAGGACAGTATGCAAGTTTATTCCAAAGGGTGGAGGGATTGTCCATATTTTATACATTCTTAGAAACATAGTCATACGTCATTCACCCATCTTCTGGGGGTCCACTATAGTTTATCAGTAACTAATGCAAAAACAAGTCATCCTTGAGTAGAACAATCAGTTTAGCTTACACAGCACATTCCTTTTTCCATACCCACCAGAATGTACAAAGGGCACACACATAGGGTTCTGATTTCTATAGGATTCTAATTTCTCTTGTGCAGGCCTCTTGTATATGCACTTAAACTAAGCATTATTATTACAAAGGACATATATAGGATTCTGATTTCCCTAACAATCCCCCCTTTGGGCCTGCATAGGCCCACTATAAGAACAGCCTAACAATCTACTACAAAATAACTAAACAGACATTATTAATGGGACATTTGAATGCGGCAGCTCAGGTACATCAGCCACCATAAAAGCAGGAGTATAGGAATACATAAAGGTAGTAGAGCTTTGCAGGGCCTTTCAACAACAGTCAAGAACAAATGAATATACAACAAAAAAGAACAAGAATTATAAAACCGCTCAATAGGGCAATAAGCAGTCCTTTGAGACCACCCCAAAGAAAAATACATCAGAGAGTAATCATGAGACTCTTCCCTGTAGTTGAAGAACAGTATAGAGCAGTATTAGACAGGCTAAAAGCAGAAACAATAAAACAATCTGTAGCATTAAAACTAGAGACAGTTTACAATGAGCAAGGGACCTAGTCATATCCCGAAGAGGGGCGAGTAACACCAATGTTATACAAAAAGTAGAAAAAGAAACATGGGGCTGGGTGCAGTTTAAATTGTCAAGTACAGTAAACTTCTACATTTCACACAGATTAGAAGGTACAGTAATGAAACATGTTGAGAGAAAAGCTCCAGTTTTAAACTTAACAGTGGAGTTTTCTCTTTTCTTCTTGTTGCAGCACAGACACCAACATGGAGTGTAAGGAGCTTCTTCAATGGATGGCCGGACAGTTCGAGAAGCAACATGAAATGTCCATACAGGCTCAGGAGCAGACTGCTGCAGTGATGCAGGCGCAGCAGAAGCCCCTTCTGGACATGATGGGAGCTTGGCTGGGAGCGCAGGAGAAAACAGCAGAGCCAGCACAGACAGTTCCAGGTCCCATGGGAGCTTTGCATGGGCTAGGGTCACGTTATAGTGAGATATTCTCTTTTGGTCAGCTTACTCAGAATGATGACATTGATGACTTTATAGAGGCATTTGAGAGGGTAGCACACATAACCGGTTGGCCTAAGGACCAATGGGCAGTGCACCTGGCCACCTCCCTTACTGGAGAAGCGTTGGCAGCGTACAGGGCCTTGCCTGTAGCCTTGGCCTGCGATTATGATGAGCTAAAGAAGGCTATAAGAGACCGCCTAGGTCTGACGCCCATGGTTTATCATCGTCTCTTGAGAAGCAGTAAGTTAAAGCCTGGTGAAACACCAAGGGCTCTCTGCCAAAGAATTAAAAGTTTGGCATTCAAATGGTTGACACCAGAGGCGAGAACTATAGAGTCCATTATAGATTGCATTGTATCGGAACAATTTATGGCCGCAGTCCCGAAGGACATACAAACCTTCCTGATCCTACAAAACTGCCGGAACACCAATGACGCGACCTTGTTGGCCGAGCGCTTTATAGAAGCGGAATTGGCAGGCCAAGAGAAAGGGGGTGTTTCAAAAAGGGCAGAGTTGGTACTATCAGAAAGGAAGGTAAGGCCAAGGATGGAGGAAATGAAATTGTGTATGTCAATGGATAAAAACTGCTATACAAGGAAAAAATGTTTTTCATGTGGTAGTGAGGGACATCTAAAAAGAGACTGTAGAGCAAAGACAGCTTTGATAACAGGTGTATTCATGGCACAGCATCATTTTACCCCATACACAAAGTGCTAGTAAAGGGTCTAGGTTTAAAGAGGAAAATTCCTGTAGCTATAGTGCCCAGATTACCACACGCCCTGGTATTGGGGAGGGATTGGCCCCAATTCAGGAAAGGGCTGGAAGAGGGGTTGTATCAAAAGGTGGGTAGGGTATCTACCCGAGCGCAGTCTAGGACCTTGGGGGAGGAAGAAGAACTCCCTGATGAGGGGGCGGAGCATCTACCATCTCATGAGGACTTGATAACTCCCTCTGTGGGTAAAAGGAAAAAAGGGAGAGGGGAAAAACACCGGGAGAGGAATGTAGGTCCCAGAATAGGGCCGAACTAGAAGCCGGACAAGAGATACATTGGGTCCCGGCCAAACTAGTAGAAAAATTTCCATCCTTTCCCAAGGAACAGAAGGCTGATCCCGCTCTTTTACAGGCTTTTGAGCATGCCCGAGAGGGGTCAGAAACCCTACCAAGATTTTTTATGGACGCTGATGTGCTATACCGGGAAAGTTTAGATCCCTGAACAGGGAATATCCGGAAGCAACTCGTAGTTCCTACCACGTTCAAGACACTGGTTTTAAGATTAGTGCATGACCATCCGGTAGGAGGTCATAAGGGAATACACGGCACGCTGGACCAGATTCGAGCTCGCTTTTACTGGCCCGGAGTTTTTAAAGAAACCTCCAGATTTTGCGAGTCGTGCCCTTCATGCCAACGGGTCACTGCGGTCCGCCACCCAGAGGTACTTTGTTACCCATGCCAGTGATATCGGAGCCCATACATTGACTGGCCATGGATATAGTGGGACCACTGATAAGGACACCTCGGGGGTTCCAGTATATGCTAGTCATAGTGGACCAAGCTACGAGATTTCCATGGGCCATTCCACTTCGTATTATATCAGCAAAAACCATAGCCTCTGAAGTGGTGACGTTATTCTGCGAGGTGGGATTTCCACAGGAAGTCCTAACTGATAGAGGCAGTAACTTTATGTCATGGTACCTTGCCCAAGTCTGGGATGCATTTGGAATCAGTCACGTTAGAACAGCTGCCTATCACCCGCAGTCAAATGGACTGGTGGAGAGGCAGAACCAGACGTTGAAGAAAATGTTGAGAAGAGGTTTGGAGGGGGACATGGCGGACTGGGATATGATGCTCCCTTTTGTCCTGTATGCCTGTAGAAAGCGGAAACAGGCATCTTTGGGCACTTCTCCATACGAGTTAATGTATGGGCGGGCACCACGGGGCATCTTAGATATATTGCGGGAACAGTGGGTTGAGCCGGCCGTAGGAGAAATAGGGATACCCCAGTTTTTGCTTCATATAATTATTGTTTTATGATCTTTAATATTAGTGTATGTAATGTCTTAATTATATGTTTGGCTTGTCTGTTTTATCATTTTTAATGGTTATATGTTTATGTTTTTAGTTTCTTGCCTGGCTAGCCCCTGACGAAGGGTACAAAACACGGCCTGTGTCGGCCGGTCGTTGGCTTAATAAAGGACTCTGTCTTTCCATTTGTTCACGCCTCAGACTGGTTGTTCCTTGTTCAGCGTGACCTGAGCTTCTGTAGTGTTGTACTTCATGAGACAGGTCTTCACATCCTGTCGAGAATTACGGGCTGTGCGGATTCTGTTACGCCAGCCCGTAATATCTTAAGGGGGGGGCATGTG
Organism: Ichthyophis bannanicus; assembly: GCA_033557465.1. NCBI lineage: Eukaryota > Metazoa > Chordata > Amphibia > Gymnophiona > Ichthyophiidae > Ichthyophis > Ichthyophis bannanicus. The sequence goes on from CM066039.1 coordinate 305,578,765, forward strand.
TGACCAGGGAGAACGCTGGAGAAAGCAGTGGGGTTTGCAGAGGTGGAAGCCACGACCCAGAAGGAAGCCAATACTACAGAGGAACTGCATCTGGTTCTGGAGACAGGGAAGCTGTACCTGGGAGGAATGCTGACGAGGAGCAAGATACAGTAGCAGCAGTGTATGAATCTTTCTGGGAAACTGCCAGCTCCAAAAATGGTGCGTGAATAAACCTGTAACAAAAAGTAACTTGAGCCAGTTAGAGGTATTGTGTCAGTTACTGAAGGGACAGAATCTCCACGTGCTTGGGGAAAAACCTGTGCATAAGGAAAAGTCTCACTGGAGGAAAGTGTTAAAGCTTTTAGAAGACATTAAGCCTGAGCTTTTGCAGGGTGACTTGAAATCAGAGTTACCAGACTCAAGTTATGAGGAGATGCAAATAGATCCTTATGAATCTGACAAGGAGTCAGATGATTCATTAATGGATTGTTCTCTATGTAAGACTAAGGAGTTCCTCGTTTGAAAGGAGAAAGTCTTAAAGCCTAAAAATGTTCTACAAAGCAGAGAAAGGAAACAGGGATAATGTTGCTTAGCTAGAGTTTGCTAAGAATCCTGTTCTATCTGAAGAAAAGAACATTTCTTTTGGTTTTTGTGAAAAGAATGAAAAGCTTTATTTTATTTATTTATTTATTTTTATTTATGCTTTTCTTCTATACCGCTTTTTCCAAAGATCAAAGGCGGTTTACATTTAACATATAATGAACATGGTTTTACATGGAACAGTGTTTTTCATAACTCTGTACATTTAACTTTTCATGAACTTTTCATAACTATGTACAATTAACATTGGCTAGTAATGTTGTAACTATTTACATTAATCATTCATTATTAATCATAGTTTGTAAGGATTGCTTTTTCTTAGGTGTATTGAGGTTTGAGGCATTTTGATCTGTGGTTAAGGAGGATTGTTATGGAGGTGCAGTGTGCGGGGTGGAGGGGATTCATTAGGATTTATAAAGTGTTCTGTAAACAGATATGTTTTTAGTTCTTTCCGGAATGTCAGGAGATCTTTTATTTTGCGGAGGCTGAGCGGAAGTTTATTCCATAGGGTGGGGCTGCGTATGAGAATGCTCTTGAGCTTGTGGTTTTTTTTGTTTTTCGGATGGATTTGTTTATGTCAAGTGAGTGGGTTGCGTTTTGCCTGCGGGTTCTAAGTTCCTTTGGAGCATGTATCAGGGTGGTTAGATGTGAGGGTGAGATGCCGTTGATAAGTTTAAATGTGGTTAAGAGTATTTTGAATGCTGAAAGTTTTGGAAAAACAGCTATATGTGTTTGAAAGCTAATTGAAGCACTTACAGTACCTTGTTTTGGATAAGAGGTCTTTGGAAACTTGTTTGGAGAAAAATCCTATTTTTGTTATGCGTTGAGCCTTTAAATGCTTTTTGGAAAAAGGAACTAATAAATTCCTGTTTGCGCCTTGAAAACCCTTGGGTCTCAACATTATTGTCTTGAAACCACACAACTACAACTCCCAGAAGCCTCGGCCCTGGGCAGATTCCAACCATTCTTTATTTAAAAGGACAATATAAAGGCAGGCCCATGCCTATAGGCGGTTGCCTGGGCACAGGTTGCGACAATATGCATGAGATACATCTGCATACCATGGGGGCGGTGCACAGAAATGCAGCACAGCCATATTTATTAGAGGCAGCATGGAACCTGAATGGTGTTTGGCCCTCCAGGACTGCATTTGGGAGACTCTGCTCTAGGTAATGTGCATGTTTATGGTGTCTGTGCTCTGTAGGGTAAAATGTAGGTGTTTTGGGCATGTTTACATTATCTGCAATAAAGGTTCTGTCTGTATTACCACGTTTTAGTAGTGGGTAAAATATGGGGACTGGGTTGGTAGGAACCACAGCTGGGACTTGAACCTGTGACCTTCCACTCCTGACACACTGGCTGTGTGTACTGCACCACCGTGTTGCCACAGACACAGTGCATTCCCTGGGGATACCATGACTGTTCGTCAGACAGGGCCTGTCTGTTGCAGTGCATGGCACCCACCTACACAGGGCTAGGCCATGGTCTGCTCTGGGCAGCTGCCACTGCCCCCTCCACCACCAGTACCCCTCTGCCACTATGCTGGCATGCCCTGGTGCTGATGGTGCACAGTCTCAGGCCATCCAGTGTGCAGGTAGGCGGCTGCCTATGGTGCAGTTTCTGGGTTAGGGGTGCCTGCATAGCTGTCCACACTTCCCCCTAGCACTGCCTGCCAATGTTCTGTGCCCTTGGGGGTACCTGCTGGGTACTATCCCCTGCGACACTGTGGGAAACACACTCGTGCCCATGTTGGGCCCTCATCAGTTGCTGTCTGGCTGCTCTACTGTTTCAGCATTCGTATGGGCCAGCTAAGCATCACCCTAATCCGCACTGTGGCCCAGTTGCACCACAGCATGTGCCGCCTGCAGCCCTCTGTGTCCCCTTTTCCAGCATCTGTCCAGTTGCCCATTCCAACATGCCCACCCTGCTGTTGCAGAACATGTGCATGCCCTAGGAAACCTGTCCGATGGACAGGGAAAACCCTGATCAGCGCTATTTCACTGTGGGATCATTCACCTTGTATGGGGACAGAGCACAGACCCTTCCAAAATTAATATCTTTTTTTTTTTTAGCTTTATCGGTAGTGTTTTTTGATGTTTCCCATTAATATCACTATTGCCCAGTTTGGTTATGTTTTTTTTACATTTTGTTGGGGTCATTTTCACTGTTCATTTGCCCTTTTGTTCTGTGCACATGTATCACACTTATCACCTTTTGTAGGTTTCCCTGGCTTTGCTGTACGTTGCTGACGGAAATGGTTTCTTTTCCCTTTAAAGCTGCTCTAATGCCAGGGTTTCACTGGCGTTAGTTTTCAGCCCCAGATTCCACAGCGTTAGTGTGCAGAGAGCCTCTCCCCTCCCACTCTCCACCCATTGACCCCCTCTCTCCACCTCTGGGGAGCCTTCCTCCACCCTCCGGGAGCCTTTCTCCACCCTCAGTGCTCATTTGCGCCTCTGCGTGCGTTATCTCATGCTAAGGTACCTTTGCGCCCGATAAAGCACCATTATTGTGCGATAAGGTACCTTATCATGTGATAACATCGCTGGGCGCACATTAAGACGGTTTAGTAAACATACCCCTTAGTACTGAACCAATTAAGTTAGTGGGAAAGGGACACTGTTTACTCATACTGTTATGCTTATTGAGAAGAATCTAAATTTATATTTTCTACCTACCACTTTTCTTAAAGCGTGGAATACAGCTGGTCTGGGCTTCCAAGATAGTATTTTTCAACAATAGCCAAGCCTGATGTACGTCTTTAACCTTTGCAACTGCTCCTTTTAGTTTTTTCTTGACTGTTTTCCTCATTTTATCATAGTCTCCCTTTCGAAAGTTAAAAGGTAGTACTGTGGATTTCCTTACTATCCCTCCTCCACTAATTAAATCAAAGGCGATCATGCTATGATCACTATCGCCAAGTGGCCCCAACAACCTTATCTCTTGCACTAGATCTGGTGTTCCACTAAGGATTAGGTCTAATATGGCTTCCCCTCTGGTCGGTTCATGAACCAGCTGCTCCAAGAAGCAGTCATTTATTTCATCTAGGAACTTTATCTCCCTAGCATGTCCTGACGTGACACTGACCCAGTCGATACCGGGGTAGTTGAAATCACCCATTATTATTACTGTGCTGTAACTTTTGTTAGCTTCCTTGATTTTTTTGAGCATTTCATCATCCATTTGGTCATTCTGGCCAGGCGCTCGATAGTACACCCCCACTGCCATTGCCTTCCCCTTTTACATGGAATTTCAATCCATATAGATTCTACAGCAGATTTTGTTTCCTGCAAAACTTTAATCCTTTCTGACTCAATGCCCTCTCTAACATAGAGAGCAACCCCTCCACCAATTTGATCAGCTCTATCATTACGATATAGTTTGTACCCAGGTATCACAGTGTCCCACTGGTTGTCGTCCTTCCACCATGTCTCTGATATTCCAATCATGTCTAACCTTTCATTTAGTGCTATATATTCTAACTCTCCCATCTTATTTTTTAGACTTCTAGCATTTGCATACAAGCATTTTAGAGAATGTATTTTATCCATATTAATTTGTCTGTTAGACATGAGTAATTTGGGATCTTTAAGCTCTGTCTGCTCCATACTTGAGGGCATTTGGGCTACTTTACTCTTTTGTGGAACCTCTCTGCTTTTGGTAGTATCCTTCAAAGATACATTCTTCCGAACCATCTGCTCTTGGGCGACTGTTGGCTTTCCCCTAATATCTAGTTTAAAAGCTGCTCTATCTCCTTTTTAAAGGTCAATGCCAGCAGCCTGGTTCCATCCCGGTTAAGGTGAAGCCCATCCCTTCAGAAGAGCCCCTCCTTTCCCCAGAATGTTCCCCAGTTCCTAACAAATCCAAACCCCTCATCTCTGCACCATTGTCTCATCCACGCATTGAGACTCCGGAGCTCTGTCTGCCTTTTGGGTCCTGCGCGTGGAACAGGAAGCATTTCGGAGAATGCTACCCTGGAAGTTCTGGATTTCAACTTCCTACCTAAAAGCCTAAATTTAGCCTCCAGAACCTCCCTACCACATTTTCCTATGTCATTGGTACCAACATGTACCAAGACAGCAGACTCCTCCCCAGCACTATCTAAGACCTTATCTAGGTGGCACGTGAGGTCCGCTACCTTTGCACCAGGCAGGCATGTTACCAGGCGATCCTTACGTCCACCAGCCACCCAGCTATCTACATGCCTAATGATCGAATCACCAACTATAACAGCTGTCCTAACCCTTCCCTCATGGGCACATGGCCCTGGAGAAACTTCCTCTGTGAGAGAGTCAGTTGGTCTCTGTGAGAGAGTCAGTTGGTCCATTAGATGATAAAGGGGTTAAAGGAGCACTAAGAGGCAACAAGGCGATAGCAGAGAGACTGAACGAATTCTTTGCTTCAGTCTTTACTGAGGAAGATGTAGGGATGTTACCCATGACTGAAGTGGTATTTAAAGGTGCAGAAGAATTGAAGGAAATATCGATGCATCGAGAAGATGTATTACAACTATTAGATAAGCTGAAGAGTAGCAAATCACCTGGGCCGGATGGTATACATCCAAGGGTATTGAAAGAACTGAAATATGAGATTGCAGACCTGCTATTAGTAATCTGTGAACTATCATTAAAATCATCTCTAATACCTGAAGATTGGAGAATCGCCAATGTAACACCAATTTTTAAAAAGGGTTCCAGGGGTGATCCGGGAAACTACAGACCGGTGAGCCTGACGTCAATACCGGGAAAAATGATAGAAACCATCATAAAGAATAAAATTACTCAGCATGTAGATAGTCATGAACTAATGAGAGACAGCCAACATGGCTTTAGACAAGGAAGATCTTGTCTTACTAATCTGTTATGTTTTTTTGAAGGAGTGAATAATCAGGTGGACAAAGGTGAGTCGGTTGATATTGTGTATCTGGACTTTCAGAAAGCCTTTGACAAGGTCCCTCATGAGAGACTTTTGGCAAAACTAAAGAGTCATGGGATAGGAGGCAGTGTACTATTGTGGATCAGGAACTGGTTAAAAGATAGAAAGCAGAGGGTAGGGCTAAATGGCCAATTTTCCCAATGGAGAAAGGTGAATAGTGGTGTACCCCAGGGATCTGTGCTGGGTCCGCTGCTTTTTGACATATTCATAAATGACCTGGAAAGTGGAATAATGAGTGAGGTTATCAAATTTGCAGATGACACAAAACTATTTAAAGTTGTTAAAACCCAAGAGGATTGTGGAAAATTGCAAGAGGATCTTGATAAATTGGAAGACTGGGCATCAAAATGGCAGATGAAATTTAATGTGGACAAGTGCCAGGTTATGCACCTAGGGAAGAACAACCCAAACTATGGTTACACGATGCAAGGTTCCACATTAGGAACCACCACCCAGGAAAAAGATTTAGGCGTCATTGTGGATACCATGTTAAAACCCTCGGCCCAGTGTGCAGCGGCGGCCAAGAGAGCAAATAGAATGCTAGGTATGATAAGGAAAGGAATGGAAAATAAAACAAAGGATATTATAATGCCTCTATATCGTTCCATGGTGAGACCGCACCTTGAATATTGTGTGCAATTCTGGTCGCCGTATCTTAAAAAGGATATAGAGTTATTAGAAAAGGTTCAGAGAAGAGCCACCAAAATGGTAAAGGGGATGGAAGGATACTCCTATGAAGAAAGGCTAAAAAGGTTAGGGCTCTTTAACCTGGAAAAGAGACGGCTGAGGGGAGATATGATAGAAGTCTATAAATTAATGAGCGGAGTGGAACGGGTAAACGTAGATCGATTGTTTACCTTATCAGAATATAGAAAGACTAGGGGACATGCAATGAAGCTACAGGGTAAACTATTTAAGACTAATAAAAGAAAATATTTTTTCACTCAACGTGTAATCAAACTCTGGAATTTGTTACCGGAGGATGTAGTAAAGGCTGTTAGTGTAGCTGGGTTTAAAAAAGGTTTGGACAAGTTCCTGGAGGAAAGGTCCATAAGCCATTATTAAGAAGGGACCCAGGATATCAATGCTTGAACCAATACAAGCATTGTGGAACCTGTGTCCCTTGGGGAAACTGCTAGGTACATATGACCTAGATTGGCCACTGTTGGAAACAGAATACTGGGCTTGATGGACCTTGGTCTGACCCAGTATGGCATATCTTATGTTCTTATGTACCTACCATTTGTTTACAAGACAACTAAGCTTTTAACAATTATTTGATGTTCTTAGCAGCCTTGCCAACTAAGGATACATTAGTATGGTATAAAAAACATGAAAAGGACCTATTGTGATGGGAAAAAGATATCCTGTGATAGGAAAGCAGAGGAACCTAGGACTAATAGGGCTGTTTCTAGCAGGAAGGAAGACATCAGGACACCCAGTTGCCAAGAGCAACACAAACATTCCCAGCCACGAGGGAGAGAACCCTGCACAGCTGATAGGCATTCCCCAGTTCTTAGCTCTGATAGCCTTCACCTGGGAGGGGGAGGGGCTGGAGTAGAGCCTCAGCAAACGTATAAGGGACGTTCATTAGAGAATAGAGAGAGAGGTGGAAGCAGCAACAGTAGCAGTGAATGGAGTAACAGCTGTAGCTGGAGAAGGAGATCTAACGCGGGCTTTGGCAGCGTTGATAACTTCAGAGAAAGCAGTTTTAAGGATACAGTGAAACCAGCAGTTGGAAGCAGGAGAGACATGTTGGATCAAGACCAGCTGAATAATGAGTGCAAGCTGAGGTCTGAATCTGGGAAGCAATGTCTGCTTTGGGCTGGTAGGAAAACTGATATAACTGACTTTGATTCTAATTGTGAGAGAGGCTGGCAGAGAACAGCTGATAGTGGTAATTGGAGGAGAAAGGAAAAGAAGGCTTTTAACCAAACCTCCAAACATATACCTTATGCTGAAAACAGTTATAAGGGGAAATTACCAGTCAGGACAGCTGGAGAGCCAGTACAAGCCTCAAGAAAGAAAGGTTACACGGTGTCAGACATCTGTATGTGGGAAGAGGGTGACAAACAGCTAAAATCTAGAGAAAAGCCTCTGAGATTTAAACCCTTGCTGGAAGAAGCAGTGCCTAGCTTTTCTCCTGACTCAAACCCAAGAGATAGGCTGTTTTACCAGGGTAAAGCTGTGCCCAAGTCTTTTTCCTCGTAGAGGTTATAAAGGACATAAAGCCCATTGGAATTATATACCAGGATATGCTGACAGTGACCCTTATCTGCTGGAGGAAATAACAGGGAAGTCCAGAAAGCTGGCAGAGGAGAATAATCTGCCAACATCATATAAGCAGCAATGTTACATAGATGATAGTCAGGTTGAAGCAATGATCATTGATCCTCCTGAACCAGAAGTGTCTATCAAATGGACTGTACATTGGCTGTGTTTAATGAGGAAATTTCATTGTGCTGAAGAGATACAGTGTTTGAAGTGAGTTAACTGCCTGTTATAAAGCACAAGACTTTACTTTGTCCTTATTCTTTTTGGCCAGAGCATGGCTTATGTTCTTTTGTGATTTCTGTTACAATCCAAACCCCGGGAGGGGAAATAAAACCCTGATTTAAGCTTTACCACTCGAGCTTCAACTACCTTATTGAAAAGGAATCCCACTATAAATCCTTTCAGTAAAAGGTCCCCCTGTAGCCCAACCAGTATGCCATGCTGCTGGTGGACCAGGGTGTGACACTATGTATGTAGTTGGTGGAATGATGCAAGTGATGAAAAAGTGTTGTGAGGGATGAAGTGGGATATTAAAAAAAGGACTCTGATGGACAGTAAACCGATGAAGGTAATTTAAATGATGTCAAGTGATGTATCTGCCTCATGAATATGTAAACGAAAAAATGATGAGCACTTTATTCAACTATGCCATCTCCAGAATCTTCAATTCAGGAAGTCATCTAAGCCCCAACACATACTCAACAATTGGAAACAGACACCTGGAGACAGGCTAGGCGCATTTTGCACCCTGATGAGCTTTGGAAAACCCAAACTGGCCATGTGGTACTTCCAGATGCTTTTTTGCCTCATTTTGCCTCTGTATGTCCTGGCCAGGCATGCAGAGGCAAAGGGGGATGATTTGATGCACAAATTCTCACAATATTGGTATAATTCTAAACTTGCCAAAATTGAAGAGCACATGCGTGCAACTTGTCTGATCTGTAAACATGTAAAGATCAGTCAAGGGCACAATGGAATATTTCCTACCAGCAAATGAATCTCCAGTGATAGAGAGAGACAAGGAGTTTATCAAACTGCGAGACAAGGTTGACACCATACAAGATGGTTACTGGAAGACCATTGAAAGTTTATAAAGCAATATTTATAGGATATGATCTTAGTAAATATGGATGAAATTAAGTTTGTCTCATTGTAAAATCTAATCTAGAATATTTAGTCTTTTCATTTAATATTGGTTGCTGCTCTTCTGAATGAGGCCTGGAGCTATGTCATCAACTGTAATCCAGAGATTCCAGCAGAGGGAATTGGCCAGAATCCAGATGGAACAGACCATCCCAAGAACTCCTAACTACACACCGCAGAAATGTGTGAAGGAGTCCCTACCTGGATCCGTACGTCACATTGAAAAAAGGGCCAAGATATCCGCCTATGAGAATGAGAATGAGAGGTTCAACTTTTAAGAGAAACCAAACTTAAACTTCAGAGAAAGGTGACACGCACTACGAAGTCCTAAAGAACTGCTGAGAAGCAGGACCAAATTATCTGGAAAAAGGAAAAGGACTATTAGACTGATTGGGGGCTTTTGTGAATGATTTTTTGTCTTATGTATTGTTATCCTTTTATTATTGTTTCCTTGGAAAATAACTGTAATCCTAGTATCTCAGATTTTTTTTGCTGAACATCATGTGCCCAATTGCTTGTTTCACCTGTTCCCCAGATCTTAGCTATTGCTGTGGCTTCTCTTTCTCCTGCTCATACTGTTTTTTAAATCCACAGGTGGTCAATAGTGTACTACCCTCTACATGCAACTAGTAGATTGAAATCCATGGGGCAGATATACAGTAGAACAAGTCCTGAATATGCCGTGAAATGAGTCCACCACTGTATGGAGAATTGATAAAAGTAACTGAGATCTACAAGCCATTTGCCTTCAGCAATTGCAATGCCGATCGGAATGGTACCAATTTACATTATGACTTCTTGTCCCCTCAAGCATTTACCTTAATTAATTTATTTATTTTATTTATTTATTACAATCTTTTATATACCATGCTATTTGGTATCAGCACGGTTCACATACAACAACATCAACAGAATAACAGGCTATTCCGTGTTTACAGCAAATAGGTATATAAACTTGGGTAACATAAGGTTAACTTAATTTAATGTTATGTTTTATCCACCATGTTTTAACCTTATGAAAAATTGTATTCTCACTTATTGTATTTCCAAATGAACTACAAAGGCAATTCAGCCAATGCTTACTACAATAGCCTTACTGATCCACAGGTGGAATGTATTACTAATTAAAAATTTATTTGGATCAGCAAGGAATATTGAACTTTTGAGCCAACCTGTGAATCATGCTGAGCCAGAGCCATCCTGTAACTAGCCAGGAGACAGAAGCTGTGGAGAGTGACTGGCCAGAATTGTTTATTTAAAAAGGCTGGAGAAAGTTAGGAGTTAATACAACCTCAGCTTCACAGTTTGGTGAGAAACTGCTTACATAGCTACAGAGAGATACTGGAAGACGGGATGGGAGGAATTCTTCACCTAGCAAATGTGGACCAATTAAAGAGAACAATTCACCTAGCAAATGTAGAAGAATTCATCAATTGTAATTGTAGAGTTTTTGAGCTTCCAAAGCCATTGAGGGGGCGGGGGGGGGGGGGGTATCCCTTGAGCATTCTCAGGCATCTGGCCAGCATCTTGATTGTGTACTATGTCTATGTCACCTGATGGAAAATAATTGGTGGTTGAATGGAGAATATCTGTAGAGATAAGATCATGTGAGGAGTCATGTGGTCCAGCTGCAACACACTTACAGCCTCTATAGAGAGAGAAAATCCAGAACAGAGAGAGCTGATATCCACTTGGCTGGGCGCATGCCAATGCGTGAGGAATCCCAAACTTTTCCAGCCTTCGCTATGCTCTCCCAGCTGATGGTAAATGGTAAAGGGCTGTGATAATGTCAGAAAGTTCTGGTGATGAATTGATTGTTCTATGTGTTGTCCTTGTAGCATTGTTATATTGTCTAGCTAATTGTCATATTAAATAGCTTATTAAATACCATACATGAGTGGTTGAATGATCTTGAATTTAATAGAATCCTAGGCAATACAAGAAGTCACCTCTTGTAGCAAAAGAGCAGTGAGAGGAGGCCGAGAAGGATATTCCCCTACCAGTGTGGAGTGGGGGCAGAGTTTCCAGGTGAAGTCTGCAGCCTATCTGTCACTATGGTCAGAATCCAGTGCTCTGAAGTGATTAGATGGTACCTGACTGCATAGCGACAGAGTCTGCCAGCAGTGGGGGAGGGGGGGGGAGGGAGGAGGGTCATCTCCAGAGGCAGAGTGGCTGTGTTCTCTAGGAAAAAGTCAAAGTCAAAAACCAGGAGCAGATTGAGCCTGTGGAGCTGGTTGATTTTTAGGCACCTGTAGCTTCTTTTGCTGTTTGGGAGGCTGTTGCCTCTTCTGAGCACCCTGAGGTTGGTACTGTGAAGCAGGGTAAAACCTTTTTCTTATTGAAGGAAGTTTTCTTTGCAGCTTCTTTTTTCTTTGTCGGGTTGGCAGTGGTTCTAGAAAGCCTATTCAGGGTAGTATTCTCAGATTCTAATCCTGCCAATCCTTGCCAAAAAGGTTCTCACCTGTGCAAGGAATATTACCCAATTTATCCTGAACCTATTGTTCAAGATCTGATGCTTGAAGTCAAGCAATCTTGCGTGCTCCAATGCAGATTGAGGTGGCTCTACTGGTGCATTCAAAGCAGTATAAAGTTGCTCTATTTACAAACTGATACGTTTTGGACATGCTTGACCAAGATGAAATAGCTCCCTTATCAGGGAGACGAAGAGACATTGACTCAAGATCTCTAGTAACCTCATTGAGGAACATATCCATATAAAGTATGTATGAATTTATTCTGGCTGAAAGCATCAAGAGTCCTCGAGTCTCTACCAGGAGATTTAGAAGAGTGTGTCTGAACTTTTAAATTTGATGCATTGCCGATTCCAATACCATTGAGTGATGTGGCAACTGTTTCTTTTGGAAACTGGAAGACTCCAGTACTCAATACATGGTATCAAGTCATTGAGTATTGTGACGTAGGAGCCTCTTATGAAGCAATGGAAACTGATAGTGATCCAGTGGAGAGAACCGGTACTGCAAGGGAATGCAGGATTTTCTCTTCTGGGAGAAAAAAACACAGAGCTAATCAGGAACCACACCTCACCTCAAGGCAGGAGAGCCAAGGCTACAGCTCAGGAGTTTAAAGGACCAAGCAGAACCTTGGAATAGGAGGCAGAGGGATACAGAATTACCCTGGAAGAAGCCCCAGCACAAGGTATCTGGTGGGTTTGGAACGGCTAGCAAGCTTAACAGTGGGAAGCCAGAAAGAGTGAACTTTAATTGTGAAAGACAGGACAAAGGCAGAAAGTTTGATAGTAACTGGTTAAGCCAAGAGAAGCCTGACTGTTTTCCTTTTAACACTCTGAGAGACTCTCCAAGCACAGCTGAAGCGTTTTACCCTGCACTTTCATTTGGAGATAGGTGGGGGAAGGGAAATGCTTACACACTGAACTGTTGTCCGAGTAAAAGCACTGATAATTGCCAAGAGATAAGAACTGTAAACAAGCATTTACCTGAAGGAGGATATTCTCAGCCTAGCCCAGAAAATACACAGGCTGAATTACTTCTCACTGAATTCAGGGAGTTCCTTAAAAGCAGTTTCTCCTTATGATGTAGCACAGCCTACAAGCAGCCGTGAGGAAGAAATCCCTTTAATTTCTCTGCCATCTACAGAGCAGGAAGTCCCGATGGACTGCTCTACTTGTGTGATTCATAAGGATATAAGTGATATACTTGCCAAGGTTTTTATGTAAAGGAATATAACAAAGTTTCCTCTCTGATTGCTATGCTAAAGAAGCTTATGGGAAGAGAATAAGTGAAAGCATATTGTGCAAATCAGGAGCATTGCTGTTACCAGAGTTTTCTGTTACGTTAACGAAAGGAGGTCACATGACAAATGAATGTGATCCAGAATGGACATTTAGCCTAGCAGTAAGAAGCCTTGTTTAGTTAAGTTTCTCAGCCTTGTTTTTGTGCTACATTATTTCATTTATGTCTGCTGCATTTGAACTGCGAAAGCGGGAAATAAACCTCACAAAAGAAATTTTCTTTGCCTTGCCTTACTACTTGAGCACCTACACAACTACAACCTTAACCCTCAAGGGCAACCAAGGCCAGCCCCTCCTGAAACCCTCAAGGTCCAGGGAGTGGGTGGGTGTCAGTATGCAGAAATATGGTAAGGGGCATCTCCCACATCCAAAGCATGAGATCCTGGAGAATGTGATGAACCAGAAGAGTGGCCGCCTATCAAGGAGCTGTAGGATCTCCAATTCCTCTTCTCTAGGCTCTCTTGGATGTTACCATTATGGACAGGCCTCTGGCTAGGTCCCAAATAAATTCTTGAAAAAGACATATCCTCAGGAGGGGACATGCGCCGTTCCAGAGAGGGAGATGGATCCTCCGATATACTTTAAGGTCTTCAGGTATCGACAGATTCATCATTGGATAAATTGGAAGACTCAAAAGTATAGGTGTGAACGATGTCCGTGCTCCGCTAAGGCTTGGTACGGATCTAAATTTGTATCAAACCGGGGGAACTTGCCTAGACGAGCCACCAGTATCAGAAATGGATTTGAGGGCAGGCATGGGTGGTAGTGGATCAAGCAGTACAAACTCTGATGTGGTCTGCATTGGTATCATAGACAGTACTGCCGGTATGGATTTGATCAGGACAGATGCTTCTAGGAGAGCCACCAAGTTGCACACGATATCCAGGATACATTGATCCATACAGCCCGCTGATGCTTGAGTTTTGGTACCGGACATGCAGGCTACCCATCCCAGAGCATGGCACCAGGAGCTCTCCAGAGGTGGAGGCCTCAGGAGCATCCTCAGACCCCTTGATGACTTTGAAGGAAAGGTCCTCCCGCTGGAATGTTTGGCTGGCCGATCCACCTCTAGGGCAACGCACAAGGCATCTCAATGCTTGGAAATATCTACCTTTGGGGGAATGGCGTCTTCAAAGAAGACTTATGCTTTGATACCTGAGATTCATGAGAGGAAGACTATGCCCTTGATGACATTGATGCTAAAGACACTGCATCCAAGGCAAAGAGCGTGCCTAACTTTGCAGCTTGATTCTGAAGGCCTCTCTTTTGTCATCTTACTACACAAAGGACACTCTGTTGGCTAGTGGTCAGGTCCAAGACACTTGAGACACCAGTCATGGGTATCAATAGCTGAAATGGTACCACCACACTTAGGACATTTCTTAAAACTACTAGCTGGTTTTTCCATTATGTCAGTAGACAAATGGTAGGTTCCTCAGACACCTTATAAACAAACTGAGCACCCTAGGGATGGACCCTAAAGTTACTGCTTGGGTTAGAAATTGGTTGAGTGGGAGGCGACAAAGGGTACAGGTAAATGGCGCTCACTCTGAGGAGATGGAAGTTACCAGTGGTGGGCCCCAGGGATCTGTCCTTGTTCCAATTCTTTTCAACATCTTTGTTAGTGATATAGCAGAAGGGCTGTCGGGTAAAGTTTGCCTCTTTGCAGATGATACCAAAATCTGCAATAAAGTAGACACCCAGGAAGGTGTAGATAACATGAGGAGGGATCTAGCTCAGCTTGAAGAATGGTCTAGAATTTGGCAGCTGGGATTTAATGTTAAAAAATGCAAGGTCATGCATTTGGGCTGCAACAATCCAAGAGAGCAATATAGTATAGGACAGCGATGGCGAACCTATGGCACGCGTGCCAGCTGTGGCACGCGAAGGCCTTGCAGCTGGCACGCGTGAAGGTCCGCAGAAAAAGAAAAAGCGGGCTCTGGCTGCTGCCGCGGACGCGGACGCGGCAGCATGCAGTGTCCCGCGGGGCCCCCTCCGCCCGCTAAGCCCCTCTGCAAGGGCTTTCAGATTCGCGAGGGAGACAGCGTCTCCCTCGCGTCTCTGTTAAGCCCGCAGGGGCTAATGGGAAATTTCCCATCAGCCCCTTTAGACGCGAGGGACTGATGGGAAATTTCCCATTAGCCCCTGCGGGCTTAACAGAGACGCGAGGGAGACGCTCTCCCTCGCGAATCTGAAAGCCCTTGCAGAGGGGCTTAGCGGGCGGAGGGGGCCCCACGGGACATTGCATTCTGCCGCTGCCGCGGCAGAAGCCAGAGCCAGCTGCTTTTTTTTTTTTTTTAAATTTGCCATGGGGGGTGGGTTAGGACTGCTAATGGGCTAGGGGGGGGTTAGGACTGCTAATGGGCTAGGGGGGGTTAGGACTGCTAATGGGCTGGGGGGGTAGGACTGCTAATGGGCTGTGGGCTGATGGGGGCTGTCTGGAAATGGGGTGATGGGGGGTTAGGACTGGTAATGGGCTATGGGGGGGGGTTAGGACTGCTAATGGGCTAGAGAGGGGGGGTTAGGACTGCTAATGGGCTAGGGGGGGTTAGGACTGCTGATGGGGAGGGGTTAGGACTTGAGGTGGGCTGTTGGGTGGGGTTAGGACTGGAAATGGGCTGATGGGGGGTTAACACTGGAGGTGGTCTGATGGGGTTAGGACTGGTAATGGGCTATGGGGGGGGTTTAAGACTGATAATGGGCTATGGGGGGCTGGGACAAGAAATGGGCTGATGGGGAGGGGTTAGGACTTGAGGTGGGCTGATGGGGTTAGGACTGGTAATGGACTGTGGGCTGATGGGGGGGGTTAGGACTGGCAATGGGCTATGGGGGGCTGACTGGAAGTGGGCTGATGGGGGGTTAGGACTGGAAGTGGGCTGATGGGGGGTTAGGACTGGTAATGGGTTATAGGGGGGGGCTTAAACTGAAAATGGGGTGATGGGGGGTTAGGACTGGAAGTGGGTTGATGAGGGGGGGATAGGACTGGTATTGGGTTGGGGGTTGCTAGGACTGGAAATGGGTTGGGGGGCTGCTAGGACTGGAAATGGGCTGATGCAGGGACTAGAAGGGAATGGATGCTGGGTGAGGCTGGAACTAGAAGGGAGCTGGTGTTGGGGGAGGATTAGAATGGGATGGGGCTGGGAGAGTAAAATGGAGAGGGGAAAAATATTTTGTGTGGGAGGGATAAAAAATCTACAATTGGCCGGGTATTGGGAGAGTAAGTGGGGATTGAGGATGGAGGGGTAAATTTTGAGTAGATGAAATAGGAATGAGGAAAGAGCAAAAGGAGAAAGATTAGTATGTTAAAGCAGATGTAGAGAGAGAATGGAAAAAAAACCCAAGAAGACAGAAGAAAGGACAAATGGACAGCAGATGGAGAGTTAGCAGAAGACACGAAGAAACCAGAAGAAAGTGGCTGGAACAATTGCAACTGAAAAAAAATGCACAAAAGGTAGAAAAATATCTCTTTATTTTGAATTTATTAATTGGAATATGTCAGCTCTGGGAAATGTGCATCATTAATTTTTGCGCTTTGTTTAGTACAAGAGGAAATTAATATATAGTTTTATTTCTACAGTGTTGTTGTATATTCCAAGTTTGGCTTTTGGGGTTCCCAGTTTAATTATTGTCTTCTTGTTTCTAAATTGTGATTCCTTGTTTGGTAATGGTCTGTTCTGCATGTGTAACTGAGCAGAGGTATTCTGTTTATATAATTCCTATTTGACATTGCCACTTGTTCTTTCCCCAGTAGGTCATGTATTGTTGTTCTCTGAGATGTATTGGTTTAATATTTGCAGTGTTGCCTTTTGATAGGTAGAGTATGGTGCTTTGTGAGTCCTGGTAGTGCTGTTAGGATACGGCGGGTTTGCTATGGGTTCTAAATGGGCAGCGTTTGTAGTAGTTCCTAATGTGCCTGGCGGTTGGTACTGGATTATAGTAATGTAGAAACCTTTTAGTCTTTCTTTATCCATATACTCATTAAGAGGCATGTTTACTAAAAGTTAGTGTATGGTAACATTATGCAAATATTTATGCAAATGAAGCACCTTATGCAAATGGAGCTTTAATTGACGTGCTGGCACTTTGAGGAAATTCTTTGGTTTTGTGCGGCAGTTTGGGCACTCGGGCTCAAAAAGGTTAGCCATCACTGGTATAGGAGGTGAAGTACTTTTGTCCTCTAAAGAAGAGTGGGATTTAGGAATGGTCATGTCAGATAATCTTAACACTAGAAGCCCCTAAGTGCATCAATTGACGCAAATGCATCTTTTAAGTTGTATACCAGCGCCACTGCTAGAACCATATCAGTCATGTTCCATGACTTTGTTAGCAAGGTCAAGATGTTCAAATATGTGCATCAAAAATTAAATGACAGATGCACCACCTAGAGGGAAAATGAATTTATACCTAGAAGCCCCAAAGTGTGTCAATTGACACACTCAATTGTTTCGGATGTGTCAATTGACACACTCAATTGTTTCGGATGTGTCAATTGACACACTTTGGGGCTTCTAGGTATAAATTCATGTTCCCACTAGGTGGCACATCTCACTGTTTGTAATATCAGAGTAAAACTGTAAACACACGATGACATGTAATGACATCACATACTACATGTATTTAACAAATAAGTAACTTCACATCTGCATTTCATGCTAAACGCAGTCATTGTGATAGTGTGTCAATTGACGCACTTTGGGGTGTCTAGGTAAAATTCCTTTTGGGGCTTCTAGTGTTAAAGTAGCTAAACAGGTAGAAAAGGCAACAGCAAAAGCTAGAAGGATGCTTGGGTGCATACGGAGAGGAATGGCTAGCAGAAAAAAAAAGGAAGTGATAGTGCCTCTGTATAAGTCTTTGGTGTGACCTCATTTGGAGTATTGTGTGCAATTCTGGAGACCGCACCTTCAAAAGGATATAAAAATGATGGAGTCAGTACAGAGGGTGGCTACCAAAATGGTTAGTGGTCTTCATTATAAAGCATATGAGCACAGACTTAAGGATCTTAATATGTACACCTTAGAGGAAAGGCGGGATAGAGGTGATATGTGATTGAGCCGTTTAAATACCTCCATGGCATAAATGCACAGGGGGAGAGCCTCTTTCAATTGAAAGCAAGTTCTGCTATGAGGGGACATAGGATGAGGGTGAAAGGGGATAGATTCGGAGTGATATGCAGAAATAGCACAGTTACTTAACTGTAACAGGTGATCTCTGGGAACAGCAGGAATAAGTCTTCACATATGGGTACATCGGTACCGACGGAGCCTGCACGGGAACGCTCCCCAGCATCCAATCAGAAAGCTTTTGGGAGCATCCCACAGCGCCTGCGTGCTGCCTTCCTGCCTTTCCAACTGTCTCTCCTCAGTTGAGTTTTATTGCTGAGACAAAGAGGGAGAGAGAGGGAAAGGAAGAGAGAGAGAGACAACTCCTAGGGGAGGTGGGTGGGTTGTAAAGACTTATTCCTGCTGTTCCCAGAGATCACCTGTTACAGGTAAGTAACTGTGCTATCTCCAGGAACAAGCAGGAATGAGTCTTCACATATGGGGACTCCCTAGCTTTTGATGCCAGGGAGAGAGCCCATAAGTTGTGTGTCCCTGGGACAGGGCTGCACTTCCCCACCTGGATCTCTGGCATCCCATGAGGGATGGTGGGTAGGAGTTGATTAGGTATGGAACATGTGTTTGAGAACAGCCTGACCAAACAAGGCATCCCAGCGGGAGTCCTTGTCCAAGCAGTAATGGGCTGTGAAGATATGAACCGAGGCCCAAGTGGCTGCTCGACAAATGTCGTCGATAGACACAGAGTTCAGATGAACCATTGAGGCTGCCATGGCACTCACATTGTGAGCTGTGATATGGCCCTCCAGAGAAATGTTCTTGCTCTGATAGGCGAAAGAAATACATTGGGCAATCCAGTTGGAAAGTGTTCTCTTGGAGACTGGTTGTCCCAAATGAGAAGGATCAAAAGCAACAAAGAGTTGAGAAGACTTTCTATGTTGTTGTGTCCTCTAAGTAAAAAGCTAGAGCTCTTTTACAGTCCAGGGTATGAAGATTCCTCTCTGCACTTGATGCATGAGGTCCTGGAAAAAAAAAAGACAAGTAGGTAGACCTCTTGGTTGAGGTGAAAAGGCAAGACCACCTTAGGCATAAAGAGTGGATTAGTCCTAAGAACCACCTTGTCATGATGGAACCTTGTATAAGGTGGATTAGCTACTAGTGCTTGCAATTCACTGATGCAGCATGCTGATGTGACTATCTCTCATTGCAACCTTCCAAGAAAGGTATTTCAAGGGAGGAGTGGTCTAGTGGTTAGGACAAGGTACTTCAGGCCGGAGGGTCGGGAGTTCAAGTCCCACCTGGGGACAGCAATCTCAGGCTGGAGGGACTGGGATTTCTAGTCCTATAGGCACTCCTTGTGGTCTTGGGCAAGCCACTTAACCCTCCATTGCCCATGTTCCCTGTATGTATTAGTGTGTGTGTCTCATATCCCCTTGTGTTAAATGTATCCCCCAATTGACCGCTTTGACCCGGTGAAAAGCGGGATATAAATACAGCTAAAAATAAAAATAAATAAAAAAAAGTAGTAACTAAAGGTTCAAAAGGCAGCTTCATAAGCTGACCAAGAACCAAAATTTAAGTCCCATGCCACCGGAGGTGGTCTAATGGGAGGCTTTGTTAAAAGGAGGCCTCTCATGAACCTTGCTACAAGGGGATGAGAGGAAACAGGTTGTCCATTTAGAGGCTTGAGGGAAGCTGCAATAGCACT
The DNA here is from genome assembly GCA_033557465.1 of Ichthyophis bannanicus. Classification (NCBI taxonomy): domain Eukaryota; kingdom Metazoa; phylum Chordata; class Amphibia; order Gymnophiona; family Ichthyophiidae; genus Ichthyophis; species Ichthyophis bannanicus. The sequence continues at coordinate 305,598,224 of CM066039.1, forward strand.
CAGATGGACTCTTACTGAATTTGTCTTAAGGCCTGCATTAGACAGATGAAGGAGATACTCCAGCAACGATTCCAGAGGTATGGCCCAGGGGTTAAGACCCTTTTCAGAACACCAGATGGTAAACCTTTTCCACTTGAAGGCGTAAGAACGTCTAGTGGAAGGTTTTCTGGAAGTGTAAAGAACATCTTTCACTTGTTGAGAAAGATGAAGATCCTGGAGATCTAGGCCTTCAGCAACCAAGCCCTGAGATGCAGAGACTGGGGATTGGGATGCCACAACTTTCCGTCCTCCTAAGAGAGGAGGTCTGGAGCAGACCCTAACTCTAGGGAGGGAGCTTGAGAGAGATGTAGAAGCAGAGGGTACCACACTTGCCGTGGCCAATGTGGAGCTATGAGAATCATGTGGTCTCTGTCTCTCTGAAGCTTGAACAGGGTTTTGGGAATTAGGGGAATGGGTGGAAAGGCATACAGGAAGTCTTGACCCCGATGAAGGAGGAAAGCATCCCTTGCCTGAGCCCCCTGAGCCGGAGTTCTGGAACAGAACCGGGGAAGTTTGGCATTCCACAGACTTGCAAAGAGGTCTATGTCCGGGGTTCCCCAAATTTGAAAAATCTTGGATACCTGGTCCATATGTAGGGACCACTCGTGTGGAAGCAGAACTCAACTGAGTCTGTCTGCCCAAGAGTTTTGAACACCTGGAAGATAGACTGCCAGAAGATGAATGTGATGCTCTCCGGCGAGGGCCCACAGTCGCAGAGCTTCGTTGCAAAGCGACAGAGAGCCAGTTCCTCCCTGCTTGTTTATATAGAACATGGCCACCTGATTGTCCGTGTGGACAAGGACTGTCTTGTGGCTGAGCAGGGTGTGGAAAACTCGCAGAGCAAGGAAGATTGCGCTGAGTTCCAAGAGATTGATATGTAGACAAGTCTCCTGTGGGGACCAGATGCCCTGGGTGGAGAGGTCCTGAAGATGAGCTCCCCAGCCCATTGGAGAAGCATCTTTTGTAAGAGTTGCCTGGGGTAGAGGCTGTTGAAAGGGAGACCCCAGCAACAAGTTTTGAGGGGACTTCCACCACTGAAGGGACAAAATGAGGCGACTTGTGTTTGCTATTTTGTCTGACAGGCAGCCTAATGTCTGGGTCCATTGGGTGGATAAAGTCCACTGAGCTGCTCTCATGTGAAGGCGAGCATATGGTACCACATGAACAGTGGATGCCATGTGGCCTAGCAACTGTAACATTTCTCGAGCAGTTAGTAGGGGTTTTGACTCTGCTTGAGAAGCTAACTGCAACAAGCGAAGGCAACGGGCCTGAGGAAGATAGGCCCTTTCCCTTGTGGTATCCAGCAACGCCCCTATAAACTCCAGGGACTGAGTAGGGATCAAATTGGATTTTGGGATGTTTATTACCAGCCCTAAATATTGAAGGATACACATTGTGCAGGTTAGAGCAGTCTTAGCCTCTGATTGAGTGGGACCTCGAATGAGCCAGTCGTCCAGATAAGGGAAGACAAATATTCCCAGGGTGCGCAGAAAAGCAGCAACCACTGCCATGCATTTCGTGAACACCCTTGGTGCAGAGGCCAGGCCAAAGGGGAGCACTCTGTATTGATAGTGTTTCCCCTGGAAAAGGAACCGAAGGAACCTTCTGTGAGTTGGATGGATGAGAACATGAGTGTATGCATCCTTGAGATCTAGAGAACAAAGCCAATTCTGACTCTGAAGGTATGGCAGCAGAGTTCCTAGAGAAACCATCTTGAATATTTCTTTGACTAGGAATCTGTTCAATTCTCTGAGCTCTAAAATGGGTCTGAAGCCCCCTGTTTTCTTTGGGATAAGAAAATAGGGGGAGTAAAACCCTGTGCCTTGTTGTTGAGAAGGCACTTCCTCTATTGCCCCTTGGGCTAGAAGAGTGGCAACCTCCTGCTCTAACAGGCTGAGGAAGGAGGTTGGAGAATTGAACTGGTGCACTCTTGTGAGAGGGGGCAAGCTGGAAAAATGAAGTTTGTACCCCTCTCTTATGATGGAGAGTGTCCAATGCTCTGCTGTGATTTGCCCCCATCTGGGAGCAAAGTGACATAACCTTCCGGGAATGGTGGAGGGCTCTGGTCCTTCTAGAGCCAGGAAGGCTAAGTTCTCTAGCAGAAAGTCAAAGGCCCTGAGGGGGCTGAGACTGCTGGGCTGGAGCAGGCCTCGCAGCCTTTGCCTTGGTCTGTTTGGAGGATTGCTGACGTTTGGAAGGGAACTGAGCTGCAGAAGATGCTCTCTGACTATAAGCAGGATAGGATCTTCCCTTTTTAGAAAAAGGTGTTTTCTTGAACAACCTTTTCTTAGCAGGAGCAGCTGTAGATTTGGATAGTCTTTCCAAAGCAGAATTGTCAGCATCCATCTCTTTGGTAAGGATTAGCAAGCAAAGGCCAAACAGATTTTCACCTGTACAAGGGATATTTCCCAATTCATCTTGGACCATCTCCAAATCAGATGCTTGAAGCCAAGCAATCCTACGTGCACCTATAGCTGAGGCTCTGCTTACGCATTCAAAGGAGTCAAAAGCTGCACGGTTGGAGAATTTGGAGATATCCTGGGTATGTTTGAGCCCAGTGAGAAATTCTTGCCTTTTATTGTCAGACATAAAAGGACTTAGGGGTCTGTTTACTAAACGGCGGTAGCGGACTTCATGCGATATCGGAGCCACGGCCCCATTGATTTCAATGGGGCCGCGGCTCCGATATCACACGGAGTGCGCTACCGCCGTTTAGTAAACAGACCCCTTAAAGTCTGCAAATGGTCAGTGACTTCTTTTAAGAACATTCCCATTTAGAGACTATAAGAATTAATTCTCGCAGCAAGCATGGAAGCTTGGAAGACTCTTCTACCAAAAGCATCCAGGGTTCTACATTCACGTCGTGGAGGATTAGAGGCATGTCTCTTGGCACTTCTAATCTTTCTCATTGCAGACTCAACAACAATAGAGTGGTGAGGAAGCTGAGTTTTATGGAAACCAGGACAAGGAGGGACACGATACATGGTGTCCAACCTGCGAGAATGAGGAGAGGTGCTTAGAGGTGCTTCCCACATCCTTAACATGAGATCATACAGAATCTCATGAATAGGTAAGGTAGCTGCCTCCTTAGATATTTTACAATATCCTAAAACTCCTAACTCCTTAGCTCTAGTAGTCTGTTGCGGTACCACAGGCATCGATGCCACAAGGAAAGCCGCCAGACTGCGTTCGATGGACAGAATCCTCTGATCCATCAACGCTGCCAATGCCTGGAAGTCAGTACCGGTGGAAGCCACCGGTACCCCAGAGCATGGCACCAGGAGATCTGTCGAGGCCACACCATCGAGATCATCCTGGAACCCCAATGATGATGCTTTAAAGGCCAAAGCTTCCCGCCGGGGTAATTTTGCCGGTGCAGAATCCTCGAGGGCAAGGTCAGAGGCATCTCGATGCTTAGAAGGAGATTTGCCCTTTGAGGACCGGCTGGATTTAGGTTTAGTTACCTGAGATCCATGTGAGGAAGAAGCAGCCCTGGAAGACGTTGATGCTACCAAAGCCGCATCAGAGGGAAACAGGGTACTGAGCTTGGCAGCTCGGTTCTGTCGACCTCTCTTAGACATCATAGAACAGGACACACAATCTGTAATGGAATGGTCAGGGCCTAAACATTTTAGACACCAGTCATGGGTGTCGGTGACAGAGATAGTACCGCCACATTTTGTGCACTTCTTAAATCCTGAGGCAGGCTTTTCCATATTTAAGGAAAAAGGTTTTGGGCCTAAGGCCCAAAACTGAAGTGCACCTGAAGAAAATAAATGGAAAAAAGGTTGTTTTGTTTTGTTTTTGTAAAAAAGAAAAACGAACAACGACCGGCGGTACCGGTACAGTGTCAAAGAAGGCAGACGCGACAGAAAAGAAAAAACAAGGAAATTCTTCTGCGGTGACAGGAACACGACCTGCTGGCTCCGCGGAAAAGAACAACTGAGGTGATCTCTGGGAACAGCAGGAATTTAGTCTTCACAACCCACCCACCTCCCCTAGGAGTTGTATCTCTCATTTCTTTTCTTTCCCTCTCTCTCTCTCTTTGTCTCAGCTTTAAAACTCAACTGGAGCGAGGCAGTTGGGAAAGGCGGGAAGGCAGCACACAGGCGCTGTGGGATGCTCCCAAAAGCTTTCTGATTGGACGCTGGGGAGCGTTCCCACGCAGGCTCCGTCGGTACCGACGTACCCATATGTGAAGACTCATTCCTGCTTGTTCCTGGAGATATTTCTTTACAGAAAGAGTGGTGGATCCGTGGAATAGTCTCCCAATGGAAGTGGTAGAGATGAGGACGGTATCTGATTTCAAAAAAAGCATGGGACAAACACAGAGGATCTCTAAAGAAAAAAAGGGGACTGTTGTAGTTGTTGATATGGAAGGACTGACTAGATAGGCCATGTGGTCTTTTTCTGTCATCATTTTTCTATGTTAAGGCCTAAAAAGGCATTGATGCAGCTAAGCAAGCTACTTTTTTTTTTTTTTACAGGAATAAGAAAGAAGAAAAGAACTGACAGTAGTCTGTTCTGACATCAGACGCAAACCACAAAAACCAAAAGAAATAAAATTAACAAATTTTCTATAGTGACAATTTGCTTCCTGCTGGCTCCACGGAAAACAAAGAACTGGAGAGGGAGACTTGGGAAGGCTGCAACACAGGCACAGTGGGATGCTCCCAAAAGCCTTCCTATTGGACACTGGGGAGCGTTTCCACATAGGTTCCGTCAGTACCGACATCACCTATATGCAAAGCCTACATTCCTGCTTGTTCCTGGAGATAGACACACATTTGGATACTGAAGAAGTGAAGATACCGATAGCAGCAATAATGACATCACTTCAGAAATCATAGAAGAAAGCCTGCAGTTAGTTCCTTCAGCTTTGACAGTGAGGGAACGGACTTTGAAGGGTTCAAGGAGTCAGATCATGAGTGAACTGGAATAGGCATCATCTAATGCAATTTTATTCAGTCTCATTTACCCACCTGGAAATTCAATGATATTTAGCAGTTCAGAAATGAAGTTGTAACAAAAGAAAAAAAAAGAACCCAAGTTTCTTTTCATAATTACATATATAAAATGCACCCACACAACACACAGGGAGGTCTGGCAGAAGGGGGGGGGGGGAGAATGATGTTTAACACACATCATATGCATGAAAATACAGTACATGCTTCATGACATGAATTCATTCTTGCTTTGCTTGACTCTTTTCACACTTATCCTGTCCTGGAAACAGAGGGTGACTGGGAGCATGCTTTGTTATGGCCTCTGCATATTATAGAAGACAGATCATCTGTCTCTCTGTCTGTCTGTCGTATTCTCTCCACTGATATGCAAGAGTCACAGTATTTCCCTATAATGGAATTAATTGTTTTTCAATAATTTGGGGGGGTTTTTTGTTAAAAGTGTCTTTATTGTCAAACTGCCAGGGATATTTCCATTTGACACAACATAACATTGATACATACAGAACTATGAACAGGAAAAAGCCTTTGGGTTAATTGTCTTGCATGTATTTCCGTCCCTCCAGTGTTTTCTCCTCCAAAGTTATCCAACTCCCTCATCTCGCTAAGAAGCTCCAGCGCCTTGTGAATGCTGGAGTTCCTTAAATTTTTTCCACCAGTCATCATAGCTCTATTTTAAGGCTAACCTCTCCCCTCTCTACCCCACCAACCTTCAAATCCCAATTCATTACCTCACTCCTAAGGCATATTAACATCAAGCTGTAGGCACCCCTCTTGAATCCAGAACTAGTGTTTAATAACGTTAGATGAAAAAAGAAAAAAAAATCCCACTATCATAATAAATTTGTTTGGTATGTGATTCACCCACCTCTTTCAGAGTGCTCTAATTCCTCAACAAGACCAATCCATGTGTCCATTCCCTTCTGAACTGTAGCAGCTCTTCCAGAGTTCTTCATGACTTCTGGCCAAACAATGTGCAAATGCAGGTATCCAAAAGGAGTGGACTAAAGTGCCCATTTTAACGTTACAATTACCACATGGTACATCAACCCAAAGTTTCATTCCCCTCCCCTACTTTCCCTTTATTATGTAGATTTCATGAAGTATTTTATATAGAATGTCCCCACTAAAAAGCACATTCCTGAATTCATTCTACATGAGCCCAAGAAAAACTCTTCCTATCTTCCACTCCTGCCCCTGCCAAAAAGTAGTATCATACTAATCCCTTCCCATCCCATCCCATCCTATACAGATATCTATTCATCTTTGGACTGGTCTGTAAAAACCTATAATCCAATTCTGTAACTTGCCCAACGTCTTGTGAAAGTCATTTCTCAGTATATTATAATAGCACCAAGCCCACAAGGATGCCAGCTAGTAGGAGTAGCCTAATAGTTACTAAGCCCAGTGCTCTAAGAGACCAGGGTTCAATTCCCAGGAGCCCACCTTATGGCCTTGGGCAAGTCAGTCACTTAACCCTTCATTGCCTTGAAAGAAAGGCCTGGCGATCTACTCCAACTCACACTGCCAAGAAAACACAGGAGCTGCTAGGTTGCCAAGAGTAAACACTTGCAAATACCATGTGTGCCTTCAAGTATTTTTTTATTGAATTAGGAATTGGGATGTCCCTATCTTCTCTTAATTTGCTCAAAATGGCAGGAACACATTCCCTCTTCTTTGTCCGAATTGCCTACAAGTACTTACAACCTTAAATCGGCCCAGACATGAAACTTGGGCCTTTCCATTCCCAACCAAATGTCACCATATGCCTTCTCAAGTCTTATCCTCCACTAATCCCTAGCTCTTCGAAGAGGCTGCAATAAAAAGTGAAATTGTGTAGTTACTCACCTGTAACAAGTGTTCTCCAGAGACAGCAGGAATCAGTCCTCACTTAAGGGTGACATCAGCACAGATAGAGCCCATGCAGAGCAATTCCCCAGCTTTCAAAGAAAGCCTTTGGGATGGCTGCCACACATGTGTGGTCCTTTTCCCACCCAAGGATACCATCTTGCTCAGTTAGGTCCCATAGCTAGAGCCCCAAGCACAGCAAAGCCACCGATGTCACCTTGGCCTGGACACCACATGCAGTGACTCGGTGATCCAGCAGGGCCCCAACCTTTGTCTGAGCGAAGGTGATACAGTCCACCACCAAGACAGAGATGGTGCACTTGGTGACTGCAAGTCCCAGGCGATTAGGATCGTAGGCAATGAAGAGCCGGTCAGACCTGTGATGACCCTGGGTGCGCTGCAGGTAGAAGGTGAGAGCCCTCTTGCAGTCGAGCGTATGTAGGACCACCGATGCCCAGTCAGCATAGGGTCTTGGAAAGAAGGTCAATAGGACGATCTCTTGGCTGAGATGGAAATCTAAGACAACCTTCGGTAGGAATTTGGGGCGAGTTCGAAGGACCACCCTGTTCCCATAGAACCTTGTGCAGGGAGCCACAGCCATGAGGGCTTGCAGCTTGCTGACTCGCCATCCGAGGTCAGCACCAGCAGGAAGACTACCTTCCAGAAGAGGTGCCAAAGTGAGCATGTCGCCATCGGCTTCAAGGGTGGCTGCGTCAACTGTATGAGCACGATGTTCAGGTCCCACTCCGCCGGTGGAGGCTGGATGGGGGGCTTGGACAGAAAGAAGCACCACATGAAGCGAGACACTAGAGGCTGGCCCAAGAGGGGTTGACCCTCAATGGGGAAGTGGTTGGCCAAGATGGCGCTCAGGTGAACCCGGACTGAATTGGATTTCAGTCCCAACTGCGAGAGGTGGAGGAGGTACTGGAGAACCCACCACGTAGAGCAGAACGGGTCGATCTGGAGCTCGGAGTACCAGACAGAGAAGCGCTGCTACTTCAGGGCATAGGCCTGCCTCACTGAGTCCTTCTTCGAAATGAGGATGATCTCCTCGATCTCCTCTGGTGGTTGCAGCGGGGCTAAAGAGACCCGTTCAGCTGCCAGGGATAGCGAGACCAGGTTCGGGTGAAGCACCCGTCCCTCCTCCTGCGTCAGACCTGGGGCACTGCCCAGGGGGGACCAGAGGTTCCGAGGAGAGCCAGAGTAGAAGTGGGAACCAAGGCCATGAAGGAGCCACAAGAATCACCGAGACTCGGTCACGCTGAATCTTGAGAAGGGTCCACACAATGAGAGGAGTGGGAGGGAATGCATACAGAAGCCCGGAGGTCCAGTTCAGGAGGAATGCATCTGGGGCCACCCTGCTTGGATGCGGTATCGGCCTGCAAAAGTGGGGAAGCTGTGTGTTCGCCAGACTGGCAAACAGGTCCATGGACGGAGTCCCCCAACGGCAGAACAGGTGGAGAAGCACCTCTGGACTCAGTCGCCACTCATGTGGGCGAAGGAGCCAACTGAGTCTGTCCTGGCCCCGGAGGTAGACCGCTCTTAGGGTCATGCCCCAGCATAAGGCAAAGGAGCAGAGGAGGACTGCTTCCTGACAGAGGAGGTGGGAGCCTGTACCCCCCTTCCTTATTTATGTAGAACATAGCAACCTTGTTGTCGGTCTGCACAAGCACTGGACTTTCCTTGCAGGTGGTACTCGAAGACCTTCAAGGCCAGCTGGACTGCTCGAAGCTCGAGCAGGTTGATCCGCTGCCAAGATTCCTCGGGTGATCACTGCCCCTGGGTACAGAGGTTGCCACAGTAGGCTCCTCAGCCCTACAGCAAGGCATCCCCATCATCAAGATGAGCTTGTGTTGTATAGTCTGGAAGGGCATGCCCTGAAGAAGGCCTTGAGGATTCTGCCACCAATCCCAGGAACTGGAGAGGCTGCAGAAGACAGAGACAGGATCCTGGAGGCAGCCCAAGGCTTGGGCCCACTGCGCTGAGGCACCATTGTGCCGCTCACATGTGCATGCAAGCATGGGGGACGACGACATGGATGGTTGAGGCCATGCGCCCAGAAGGCACAACATGGCCCATGCCGAGACCCTGGACCGGCTTTGGACCTCAGCGGCCAGAGCATAGAGCCAATCTGTGTGCAATCTAGAGAGGAAGGCAGTCGCCCGTTCCATATTGAGAAGAGCACTGATGAACTCCAGGATCTGCACAGGCTCATAAGAACATAAGATATGCCATAATGGGTCAGACCAAGGTCCATCAAGCCCAGTATCTTGTTTCCAACAGTGGCCAATCTAGGTCATACATAGCTAGCAGTTTCCCCAAAAGACAGGTTCCACAATGCTTGTACTGGGTCAAGCATTGATATCCTGTGTTCCTTCTTAATAATGGTTTATGGACCTTTCCTCCAGGAACTTGTCCAAACCTTTTTTAAACCCAGCTACACTAACAGCCTTTACTACATCCTCCGGTAACAAATTCCGGAGTTTGATTACACGTTGAGTGAAAAAATATTTTCTTTTATTAGTCTTAAATAGTTTACCCTGTAGCTTCATTGCGTGTCCCCTACGTATGACCTAGATTGGCCACTGTTGGAAACAGAATACTGGGCTTGATGGACCTTGGTCTGACCCAGAATGGCATTTCTTATGTTCTTTCTATATTCTGATAACGTAAACAACAGATCTACATTTACCCGTTCCACTCCATTCATTAATTTATAGACTTCTATCATATCTCCCCCTCAGCCGTCTCTTTTCCAGGTTAAAGAGCCCTAACCTTTTTAGCCTTTCTTCATAGGGGTATCCTTCCATCCCCTTTAGCATTTTGGTGGCTCTTCTCTGAACCTTTTCTAATAACACTATATTGTTTTTAAGATATGGTGACCAGAATTGCAAACAACATTCAAGGTGCGGTTCCACCATGGACCGAGACAGAGGCATCACAACATCTCCTGTTCTATCCTCCATTCCCTTCCCCATGATACCTAGCATTCTATTTGCTCTCATGGCCGCTGCTGCACACTGGGCCGAGGGCTTCAACACGTTATCCACAATGACACACAAATCCCCTTCCTGGGTGGTGGTTCCCAAAGTGGAACCCTGCATCGTGTAACCACAGTTCGGGTTGTTCTTCCCTAGGTGCACAACTTTGCACTTGTCCACATTAAATTTCATCTGCCATTTTGATGCCCAGTCTTTCAATTTATCAAGATCCTCTTGCAATTTTCCACAATCCTCTTGTGTTTTAACAACTTTAAATAGTTTTGTGTCATCTGCAAATTTGATAACCTCACTCGTTATTCCCTTTTCCAGGTCATTTATGAATATGTCAAAAAGCAGCAGGCCCAGCACAGATCCCTGGGGTACACCACTATTCACCTTTCTCCATTGGGAAAATTGGCCATCTAGCCCTAACCTCGAGGTGGGACTTGGAGTAATTGATCAGGAAACCAAGTCACTCTAGGAGGACTATGCACAATGCCAAGAGGCAAGCTTCCTCTGCCGATGTGCCTGCGATGAGCTAGTCATCCAGGTAAGGGTAGATGGATATGCCCTGTAGCTGGAGGTGGGCTGTGGCTGCTGACAGGCATTTCGTGAAAACTCACAGAGCAGACGCGAGCCTGAAAGAGAGCACTCTGTATTGGAAGTTCTCCCCTTGCACCCTGAGACGCAGGTACTTCCTGTGTTTAGGGTGGACCGGGATGTGAGCATAAGTGTCTGAGAGCATAACCAATCACCCTGCCAGAGGAAGGTGTATTACTAATTAAAGATTTATTTGGATTTTTGGATCAGCAAAGATATTGTACTTTACTTTGCAAAGAAATCTAGCCTGGGGAGTGCTAGAAGGCCAGAGAGGGAGACAGAATTCTTCCCTTGGCCTTTGAACAATTCTCTTGGCCAATATAGAAACATTTGCCTAGCCAATGTAGACAGGATAAGAATTCATCAATTATAATGTAGAAGCTTTGAGCTGCTTCTAAAACCATGGGGGGTGTCTCCCTTGGCCGGACAAAACTAGATGAGTGACTCATACAGTGACTCAGCAGCTAACATTCTTTCCAGCTGCTGGTCACGAGCACACTATTAACCATGTGCACAAAATTAGCTCTAGCCAATCCTGATCTGAGCATGCTGCAGGCCAACCAATGAATTGTAATAGCATGCAACAGGCACGATCTTAGTTAGAGGTACTTTATGGGGACTCTCAGAAGGAAAGATGGGACTGCAACTGATATACGAGGCAGACATGTCTCTGTAGTTTTTTCCCCGGATTTTCCTCCTGAGAGTGATTGCTGAACAGTCCCCCACCTGGAGTGATGAGCTATAATATCCGATAAAGTATTAATGCTTACCTTTGTGCTTATTCTAAAATGACTCAATCTAATAAAAGCATATTGTATTTGCTAAAGTATCTGTGCTTAGTCAGTGTGCTAGTGAGTGACAGGGTTGAAGGAAAAGCGTAAAACTTGGCAATACATAAATGGCGATGAGGGTGGGATGGCCTAAATTATTACATAATGATAAGCTCAAGGGAGCAGGGACCCTAGGACGACAGACCTTGGTGTTGTTAATAGCATATAGGAATCAAGCACTGGATAGAGAAAATCCAGGGCAGAGAGAGTGTAGATCTGTTTGGCCAAGCATGAAGAATTCCAGACTTCTGCAGCTTTTGGGGCTGTATGATGAGAAATCTGGTGAAGTGAATTCAGGACAGAGAGAGAGTGGATCTGCTTGGGCAAGCATGAAGAATCCCAGACTTCTGCAGACTCCGCTGAGTTCTCCCAGCTGATGTTACTAGACTGCATGATGCAAGTTTGGTGAAGTGAATATTCTTTGTAAATAGCTGCACTGTCTCATAACTCTTTTAGTGAAGTATTACCGGTATTCTTCTGTAATTAAGTGTGTTTAGCTATTATTCTAATTGCTTTCTAATTTTTTTTTCTGACCACTCATGTGTGACTGGGAGAGTTGCTTGCTTTTCTGGATAAGTATCCTTATTTTGTTTGTGGATAAACTGCATGTCTTAATTACAAGGTGTTAACCTTTGATATAGTAAGATATTTGGTATCAGGAGTGGGGGTTTGAGAAAAGATAATGTATTAAAAGAAAAGAGTGAAGAATGCAAATAGTGTAAAAATGTGAATATTGTAAATGTTTAAGGCTGGCATTAAGTGTTCCTGTGGGTCAGGATTAAGTGAGAACTGGGTGTTGGTTTTTCCTTACATGCGGAGTGGAGGAGTGGCCTAGTGGTTGGGGCAAGGTACTTCAGGCCGGAAGGTCGGTGGTTCAAATCCCACTAGAGGACAGCAATCTTGGGCCGGAAGGACACGGGTTTCTAGTCTCACAGGTGCTCCTTGTGGTCTTGGGCAAGCCACTTAACCCTCCATAGCCCATGTTCCCTGTAAAATAGTTATCTCCAAGTTATAATGCCCTGTTCAATGTAATTTCAGTTTGTTCAATGTAAACCGCACTGATGCAGAATAGCACGGTATATAAGAGAATGTAAATTAAATAAATAAAATGCTTGCAACTGTTGCTTTTGTTGCCTGCATATCTAATGTGATGCCTATCCCGTAGAGTTATTATTAATTGATACTTGTTTTTAAGATCCCTGGTTAAGAGAAACTCTGATCAGATAGGTATAATGCACTTGTCAGCTTTGATTTGTTCTGTATTCAAATGTTTGTAGTAAAAAACTGTTTTTCTTTCATTACTGGCTACTCCAGTAGATTTTATAGTCCCTGAATGCCGAAGTGACTAGATCAAACAAACAAGGCATGAAAATAAGGAAACTGTTTTTGTGAGCCAGTTTGCAAATGATTTAAATCCTGAGTAAATGAGAAGGTAATCTTTATCATTAATATGTTATGTATCTATTCTTGGTCTTTGACTGTATATGCTACCAAGCAAACTTAAAAGTTAAAGGAGGATTTTTAAATTGTGGCAAGCACCCCAGGGGGCATAGTTAACCATAAACAGCTCCAGTTTCAAGTTAATTTAAATGTGACCAAGAACAATTTTCACCTCTTAGAAGTTTCACGTAATTTGAGAATGCCTGTTTCCTGAACTGCTGATGACTGAGGGACAAGACAGTAACATCACAGTTTTTATTTGTTACAATATTGAATTTTAGGATAAATTCACCTGTTTTCCTGTATTTGAATTTTACGTGTTAGTATCCAGAGAAAAAGTGTGCTTTGTTCTAAAAGTTTCTATTTCAGTTAAAATAGATATATGTTGCAGAGAAAACAGATATATGTTGCAGCACTGTGAGATATTAATTTTCTCTAATTTATACCCTTGCACTTATGTTACCAAATACACCTGTTATAGTAGTACATTATGCAGAGGTCCAGTACACACACAGCAATTACCAGATGAGTAAAATATTAATAAGTTTGATGAAATTTTAGACAGAGGCTGATATGAAATTGCTCTGTTCTCAAGCATATAGAGCAAATATAGATTAAAGATGGAACTGAGTTCCCAGAAAATAATGAGAACTTGAGTTGATTGGATAAAACCAAATCTTGCTTGTCAGCAATGATCCAGGAGAGGTTTGAGAAAAGAATAAGAGAGCGAGAGGCAGAAAGGTGAAGCCATAAATGCCTTGCAATCCAAGAAGACGCCTCGAGGACACACAAGGCCTGAAGAACCGGAACCTTGCATATTTATGCCTCTGAAGAGACATGAATAGGCAGGGTGGAATAGGCAAAGAAGAACCCGAGGACCGTCATGAGGCCTACCCACCAATGCCGTGTACCCTCTTAGATCTCTCACCTCAAAAGGATCTCTTTTTGACACCATAATTAATGAGTAGCTTATACAAATCCTTGTGAACACTGCAATTTTAAAATCAGTCTAACAGCACTCTCACTGAGGACAGGGTATACGATAGATTCTAGTTATACGTGAGAGATATGAGCCATATTTCTTTCTATTGGGATTGATGTTATAAAATCCTGCAAAATGATAGTTTTATATTGTAAGGATTTTACCCAAATTGTTCCTATTTTAGAATGAGTATATGTCCACTTAGCACTGGACCAATTAAGTTGATGGGAAAGGGACACTGTTTACTCATACTGTTATCTTATTGAGAAGAATCTAAATTTAAGTTATTAACAATTGTTTGATATTCTTAGCAGCCTTGCCAAATACGGATACATTAGTGTGGTATAAAAGAAACAGGAAAAGGACCTATGTAAGTAGTTGGTGGAATGATGCAGGTGATGAAAAAGTGTTGTGTTATGAGGGATGAAGTGGAATATTAAAGGAGAAACTGTGATAGACAATAAACTGATGAAGGTAATTTGAAGTGATGTATTTGCCTAATGAATATGTAAACAAAAAAAATTATGAGCACTTTATTCGACTGTGCCGTCTCCAGAAGCTTCAATTCAGGAAGTCATACTCAACAATTGGAAGAAATAGATATTTGGAGACAGGCTGGGTGCACCTTGCACCCTGATGAGCTTTGGAAAACCCACACTGGCCATGTGGTACTTCCGGATGCTTTGTGCCTCACTTTTCCTCTGTATGTCCTGGCCAGGCATGCAGAGGCAAAGGGGGATGATTTGATGACAAATTCTCACACAATTGGGTATAATTCTAAAACTTGCCAAAATTGCAGAACACGTGTGTGCAGCTTGTCTGATCTGAAACATGTAAAAGGTCAGTCAAGGGCAAAATGGAATATTTCCTACAAGCAAAATGAATTTCCAGTGATAGAGAGACAAGGAGTTAATCAAACTGCGAGATAAGATTGACACCATACGAGATAATTACTGGTAGATCACTGAAAGTTTATAAAAGCAATATTTATTATTTGTAGGATATGATCTTAGTAAATATAGATGAAATTAAGTTTGTCTTATTGTGAAATCTAATCTAGAATTTTTAGTCTTTTCATTTAATATTGGTGCTGCTCTTCTGAATGAGGCCTGGAGCCATGTCACCAATTGCAATCCAGAGAGTCCAGCAGAGGTAATTGGGCAGAGTCCAGATGGAGCAGACCATCCCGAGAAATCTGAACTACACACCGCAGAAACATGTGAGGGAGTTCCTATCTGCTTCAATGTGTCACAATGAAAGAAAGGCCAAGATGTCCACTTAGGAGAACGAGAGGTTCAACTGTTGAGAGAGGCCAAGCTTAAACTTCAGAGAAAGGTGAAAATAACACCTGAAAAACTGCTGAGAAGCAGGCCAAATTATCTGAAAATAGGAAAAGGACCATTGGACTTTTGTGGACTTTTGTGAATAAGCAGGCCAAATTATCTGAAAATAGGAAAAGGACTATTGGACTTTTGTGGACTTTTGTGAATGATTTTTTTTTTCTTATGTATTGTTATTGTTTCCTTGGAAAGTAACTGTAATTTTAGTATCTCAGATTTTTTCTGCTGAACACCATGTGCCCAATTGCTTATGTCACCTGTTCCCCAGATTTTAGTTATTAAAGTCTATGGGGCAGATGTACAGTGGGAAAAAGTTCTGAATGTGCAGGTGAAATGAGTCCCCCACCGCATGGAGAACTGATAAAGATAGCTGAGACCTACAAGCCATTTGGCTTTGACAATTGTAATGCCGGGGGGGGGGGGGGGAGGGGGGGAATGGGAAAATATCACCCAAATTACACTGAGGCTTGCCCCCTCCAACGTTTGCCTTAATGCTATCCACTATGTTTTAGCCCAAGTTGTTATTACTGTATTTCTAAATGAATTACAAAGGCGATTCAGCCATTGCTTACGTACAATATCCTTGTTGATCCAAGGGTGGAATGTATTACTAATTAAAGATTTATTTGGATTTTTGGATCAGCAAAGATATTGTACTTTACTTTGCAAAGAAATCTAGCCTGGGGAGTGCTAGAAGGCCAGAGAGGGAGACAGAATTCTTCCCTTGGCCTTTGAACAATTCTCTTGGCCAATATAGAAACATTTGCCTAGCCAATGTAGACAGGATAAGAATTCATCAATTATAATGTAGAAGCTTTGAGCTGCTTCTAAAACCATGGGGGGTGTCTCCCTTGGCCGGACAAAACTAGATGAGTGACTCATACAGTGACTCAGCAGCTAACATTCTTTCCAGCTGCTGGTCACGAGCACACTATTAACCATGTGCACAAAATTAGCTCTAGCCAATCCTGATCTGGAGCATGCTGCAGGCCAACCAATGAATTGTAATAGCATGCAACAGGCACGATCTTAGTTAGAGGTACTTTATGGGGACTCTCAGAAGGAAAGATGGGACTGCAACTGATATACGAGGCAGACATGTCTCTGTAGTTTTTTTTCCCGGATTTTCCTCCTGAGAGTGATTGCTGAACAGTCCCCCACCTGGAGTGATGAGCTATAATATCCGGTAAAGTATTAATGCTTACCTTTGTGCTTATTCTAAAAGGACTCAATCTAATAAAAGCATATTGTATTTGCTAAAGTATCTGTGCCTAGTCAGTGTGCTAGTGAGTGACAGGGTTGAAGGAAAAGCGTAAAACTTGGCAATACAGAAGGGCAGCAGGACACCAAGCGATAGCATTCTGAACTTCTCCCGCACCAGAAATTTGTTCAGATTCCTGAGATAGAAGATAGGGGCATAGGCCCCCCATCCTCTTCGGAACAAGGAAGTACTGGGAGTAAAACCCCTGACCTCGGTGGTGCGGTGGAATTCTCTCAACCGCCTGTTGACCGAGGAGGTTGTTCAGCTCTTGCTGCAAACAAGCCTGGTGCAAGGGAAGCCGGGTAGGCTCCGCTGAGGAGAAGGGAGAAGGGAGGAGGGAGTCTGTCCAGACGAAGACAATAACCATCCCAGATTACCTGAAGGGCCCAGGTGTCCATTGTAATAGCCGCCTACTCAGGAGCAAAAAGGGACAGAAGCCCTCCCATAGGCAGAGGTGCTGCCGGGAGGTGAGGGGCTATGCACTTGGCATCAAAACCCCTGGGCTAGCTGGGATGGCACTGGTGGTTGCGTTTTGGGCCCCTTCGGTTTCCAGTGACCCTGAGCTCCCCCTTCGCCCTGGCTGCTGAGCACCAGCACAGGGGGAGGCAGGTGGGGTGGGTATCCCCAGTAAGGGAGCCCCCTTCCTCTGGAAGAAAGGCTTCTTGCTGTGTTTCTTCTGCAGAAGAGAAGGTTTTACGAGAGAGACAGATGGGTGAGGGTCACAAACTCAGTCTCGATCTCTGCTGCCTTGTCCTCCATGGGCTTGCCGAACAGCTGTTTGCTGAGGCAGGGGACATCCAAGAGCTTCTCCTGGACCCACTGTTCCAGGTCTGAAGACTGGAGCCATGATTGACGGCGGTTGCTGCCACACAGGCAGAAGACTCAAACCCATCATATGCGGCGCAGGAAAGGTATTTCGAGCAGTCCGCGACCGATTTCAGAAGGGTCTGAAATCTGAGGTGGTGTTCGCCTTCAAGGCCCAGAGAGAAACCGCCGAGCTCTTTAGCGAGGTCGTGAAGGAACATTCCCATATACAATTGGTATGCCTGGATGCGGCAAGCCAGCATGGATCCTTGGTAAGCCTTGCACCCAAGGGATCTCTACCAGGCGGGACCGAAGAGTGCGACTTCAGGCTCTTCTTCTTCCGCATCACAGATTCAACTACCATGGAGGTATGGGAAAGTTGGGTCTTCTGGAACCCTGGGCTATGCTAGACCCTGTCTATGGCATTGAGTCTTTTACTGACAATAGGGACTGAGATGGGTGCTTCCCACATGAGGAGCAGCAGCTGGGTCAGGATGGACGGTACAGGGACTGTGAGACTCCCTAGGGGAAGACTTATATTGAAAGATGTCGAGTTCCTCTGCCCTTGGCTCTTCCTCGGTCTGTGTGGGCAAATTGAGGGCTCGAGCCATGTCCCGCACAAATACCAAGAATGAGGTCTCTTTGGGAGGTGACTGCCTTTGCGAGGCGGGCGGGGACTGGTCAGAAGGAAGGTCCCTATGGGCACAGGTTTCAGGGGGATGTGTCCCCGTCCAATTCCCAGTCCAAGAGGTCTGAGAAGGACTGGGAGTCAGGCTGATCTCCATGCCCAGTGGCCGAGGCCCACTTGGAGTCGGAGGCACTGACTCAGGCACTGACTCTGGAAGACCTCACCCCTGAGGAACAGTACGGCAAGTGAGACTGGTGCCATGGACCCTCACAAGGCCCATGGCTCTCAGGGGTTTCCAAGGCAGTTTTCAGGACCCCCATCGAGGGACCCTCAGTCTCAAGGCACGAGCCAGCCATGCTGGGTAAAAGTGCCTGCTAGGCAGCTAGGAAGGCAGAAATGGTGCGCTCTAGTGCCAGCATATGGGACTCCCACTCAGGAGAGGGTCCCTGTGCCGTTGACACCGGGGTTACCAGGTCTGGAGTGGAGGAGGAGAGGTGGTCCTCTCTGGGATGACCCTCAGAAGACCAGGTGTCATCATCAGAGGCCTCTGTATCCATACAAGGCACCTTTTGAAGCTGCTCCTTGTCTGACTCTCAGAAACGGCAAGGAGGGCTAAGGGAACGAGCACGAGACTGCTCATGCTTGTCTGGAGCCCCCAACAGCGACTTTGAGGTCTTCTTTTGCCATTCCACCTTGGGCAAACCCTGATTGGAGTGATGCCTGGGGCGCAGGGTCACTGCAGGGGACCCCGCATGTGGTGAATCGGTGGGATGAGGCACTACTGGGGACCCCAGGGCTGCTTTACAGAAAATGTAGACTACCTTTCTGCTTACGGCTTAGCAAGGCCTTAGCGGACATTTTCCTACACAGCGAGCAGAGCTCTGGGTTGTGGTCGGCCCCCAGACAATGCAGTCGTGGGTGGGTGACATTCTTGAAGCATCTGTCACATTTTTTGAAGCCAGTGGCCATGGGGCAAAAAGAGCCCTTGCGAGATTGAAGACCTTCAAGGCCAGCGGTTGGGGAAAAAAAGGGCCCGAAGAGAGAAAAAAAAAAAAAAGGGATCCCCTGGCCCATAGCCAGAGCAGGGGTGAGAGGGAGGACAGGAGAGGACTGGTGCTACCGGAAAAAAGGGCCAAAAGGCCGAGAAGAAAAATCTTTCTCCGAGGGACGATGACATACATCCAAAGGACTCTGCGGAAAAGGAGACTGAGCAAGATGGCACCCTTGGGTGGTAAGAGGACCACACATGCATGGCAGCAATCCCAAAGGCTTTCTTTGAAAGCTGGGGAATTGCTCTGCGTGGGCTCCATCAGTGCTGACGTCACCCATAAGTGAGGACTGCCTTCCTGCTTATTCTTGGAGAATAGGACTTATCTGCTAATTTTCTTTCCTTTAGTCCAGCGGTTCTCAACCTGTGGGTTGCGACCCCTGCGGGAGTCACGTCGGGATTTACCAGGGGTCGCGGCAGCAGTGGTGGTGGCAGCAACGACTGAGTTATCTTCAGTTGAAAAAAAGCCAAGCCGGTGCAGAGCCTTCCATCTCTGTGAAGGATCCTGTGCACATGCGTCCCGCCCCCAAAGGAAGTTACATTAACTTCCTTTAGGGGCGGGACACATCTGCATTGGCTCTTCAGCGGCAGGAAGGCTCTGCATCCGCTTGGCTTTTATAACTGGAGATCTCTCAGACACCCGATAGTGGAGCGAGGTGTCGATCGGGCCCAGACTGCAGAGATATCGGCGGAGGATAAGTGGAGCGGCGGAGGTTAAGTGGGGGCAAGAACAGCACAGGAGCTCCGGTGCACGCTGGCAGTAAAGTGAGTGCAAAAGGAGGCAGGAGCACAAAAACGCCAGACAACAGAACTGAGCAAGGGCCGTGCAGGTCCAGGACATGCAGCCACGTGGCAGAGGCTCAAACGCGACAGAGCAGCAGAAGGAGACTGTAAGTAAGGGGAAAGTGTGCCTCAGTGGCATAAAACATAGCTCAATTAATACATTTTTTACAGAGCTTTTTACTATTCCTGAGTGGGCAGAGCTATTTTTAAATACTGTCATATTACTAGACAACATTTGCCAGTGATGTTCTGCTCATCTAAGAAATGCTGAATGGGAGGCTGGCCTCATGGTTCAGATGGTAAGTGCTGGCACTTCCATACAGAAAAATCTTAGTTTGAGTCCCAGGTCCAGACTTGAGTGTGTTTGGGAGGATATCACTGAGAAAGCAACCGATTTCTTCAGTATTTTTATTTATGTGTTTTATATACCGCCATTTCGGGGAATCATACATTTTTATTCCCCCCCCCCCCCCTGTTGTGGAATGGAATGCTGTTTGTAATTTTTCTTAAAAATATTGTTATGTTTATATTTTGTTGCAGTTTTTAATAAGAAGATTTATTTAGCTCAAAGTGCATGGTCCCCCAGCCAGGCTCATATTGATAGAAATACTATATTTTCCTTCTGCATTTGTATATTTTTTTCAGCAGCCTGTGTAAAGCTCTGGTTTCCGTTTTCATTGTGTTGAATATTATACTTTGGTAGAGTACTGTAATTGTGTGGGTATGCTGGACGGTCTTGTGTATTTCCTTTTGAAAAGAAGGTGATATGTGCGACGGTAACTATATGCTGTTGTCATTGGTGCAAATTGGCCTAATTAACAGAGACTTACTACTACTTCTGAGCATTTGTATAGCGCTACAAGACGTATGCAGGACTGCACAGACATGTAAGAGACAGTCCCTGCTCAAAGCTTACAATTAGTTTTTATGGAGGTCTGTTAATGCAGTTCTGTTGGTCTTTGCTGGATGCCCTCAATCAGTGGTGCTGCTGGCTCGCCCCGCTGTTTGGCCTGTGCCTAAGTGCCACACCAAAGGGCCCTCTAGTGAGGCTTTCAGGCACAGGTCCACTTTCCGGTGCTGCTTTTTATGTTGCTGGGGTGCAGTGGGCTGGATCAGGCCTTGTGGAGGTGATCGGGGAGGGGCTGCATGGCCTCCTATTAAAAACATGCTGGGTTTTTCAGTGGGAACTTCTACTGGGGAGGGCATTTCTGTCTGTCTGTTTATATGACTGTATGCAAGACAGGCCGGTGTGCGACTACATACATTTACTAGAGTGGCTGTGCATGCATCCTTGTGCTTCCCCACTCCCAAAACCAAGCCACCAGAAACACAACAGTCAATGGAGAATTGGTTGATTTGGTGTGCTTTGGGGGTCCTATCCAGGGGTCATGAATAATAAAAATGCTGAAGGGTGGGCTGATTTTCTGCACAGAGTCTGGAAGAAAGTCAGTGGAATAAGTGGGTTTCTTGGTAGGGCTGAATAGGGTTGCTGAGAAAGGGTAGAAATGTAAGAGGAATATGGTAAGTTTGAGGAGGCTATTGCAGGCTGAGAAAAACAACTGGTAGCAAAAGCAAGAACTGGAGGCATTGAAGTAGAAGAGTTCAAAAGCAGTACAGCACATTATGCATTTCATATATATATATTTTAAGATAGATTTGTTTTTTTCTATATAGCCAAAACGCATAAGTTAGCACCTGTGACCTCATCTGCCTTCGCCTTGTGTGTAATATTATATAACACCAACGACTCCATTGAAAATGAATGACAGAGAGAAGAATACCAAGAAAAGAAAATATTGCGATGACTTTTTAAGGTATGGTTTCACCTCCATATTTTCAGCAGGGATTGAGAAACCACAATGCGTTATTTGTAACGAAGTTCTAACAGCGGAATCCATGAAGACAAACAAACTGAAATGGTATTTTGACAGTAAGCATCCCACCTTTGTAGGCAAGGATATTCAGTATTTTAAAGAACAAAGCTGATGGAATCAAGAAAAGCAGACTTGATATTGGCAGAAAGCTCCACCAGCAAAACATAGCCACTGTTGAAGCTTCATATATGGTGGCTCTCAGAATCGCTAAAGCCAAGAAAGCTCACACCATTGCCGAGGAATTGTCGTTACCAGCAACAAAAGATATTGTTCGAGTCATGCTTGGAGATGAATTTGTACGGAAATTGAGTCCAATTTCCTTGTCTAACGACACCATCAGTAGACAAATAGAAGATATGTCTGCTGATATCCTTGACCAAGTAATCCAGGAAATGAAATCCGCTCCACTTGGACTATTTAGCATCCAGCTTGATGAATCCACAGATGTTTCAAACTATTCTCAGTTACTGGTTTACGTGAGATATATTAATAATGGCGAGTTTAAAGATGAGTTCCTTTTTTGCAAGCCACTTGAAACGACAACAACTGCTCATTATGTGTTTGAAATATTTTGTTCATTTCTGCAAAAACACAATATCCCCATCAACAAGGTTTGTGGTGTTTGCAGATGGAGCTCCAGCTATGCTAGGATGTCGGTCGGGATTTCAAAGTTTGGTGTTCAATGAGTCCCCGAAAGCCATTGGAACTCACTGTATGATTCATAGACAAGTTTTAGCAACGAAGACGCTGCCACCAGAGCTACAAGAAGCTATGACAAATGTAGTAAGTGCCATTAATTTCATAAAAGCAAGTGCTTTAAACACTCGACTGTTTATGAAACTTTGTAATGATTTGGATGCATCCAATAATGTTCTTTTACTACACACTGAGGTGAGATGGTTATCAAAAGGAAAGGTTTTAAAGCGCATCTTTGATCTTCACGATGAGCTAAAAACATTTAAGCAAAAAGCAAAACCACAATTTGAAGCACTTTTCAGTGACAAAAAACAGCTGCTGAAAATTGCTTACTTGATTGCCATATTTGCAATATTGAACGAATTACATTTATCACTACAAGGACCAAATGCAACATGCCTAGATTTGTCCGAAAAGATCCAAGCGTTTCAAATGAAACTTCAGCTTTGGCAGAAAAAGTTAGCTGAAAATAGAACATACATGTTGCTAAACTTATCCACTTTCTTTGAAGAAAACGAGATTGAACTTGACACAAGAAATGGAATTATAATTTCTGTCAAACAGCACTTAGAAATGCTGGAAGAAGAAATTTCAGCGTATTTTCCAAATTTACCTGCCACACCATCTGCACTTGCCAGAAGTCCATTCACAGTTAAAGTTGAGGATGTTCCTGAGCTTGCACAAGAAGAGTTCATTGAACTCATTACCAGTGCTGCAGCGAAAAATTATTTTTCTTCAATGTCAGTAATTAAATTCTGGATCAAGTATTTTCAATTGTATCCTGGACTGTCTGAGATTGTGTTGCGTCTACTTCTTCCGTTTCCAACATCATATCTGTGTGAAACCGGCTTCTCAAGCTTGTTGCTTATCAAGAGTAAATACTGCAATAGACCTGCTGCAGAAGATGATCTTCGTTGTGCTCTCGCAAAGACTGAGCCGAGAATTTCACATCTGGCGAGAAGGAAGCAAGCACAACCTTCGCACTGATGTCAAACCTAAAAAGTAGGCATAGGCTAACACTAACATTTTTGTCCTTCGTCAGTCTTTTTGACTAAAGCATACTAAAACCGTTGACTACAAAATCATCATAATTTTGAGATCAAATATTGTTATTTGTTGTTGTGATTAATTATTGTGGTTTAAATAAGTAAAATTTTATAAATAAAAAACAAACAATCGCAAAGGCCTGTAATATATTAATAATTCAACAAATGATTACAGCGACAATGCGTTAACGATAAAGGAAGAGACGCATTTGATTTTATCATTGGGGGTCACCACAAGGTGACCAATGGTAAAAGTGGTCACAGCACAAAAAAGGTTGAGAACCACTGCTTTAGTCCCTCCAGTCCAGACTAGACTACTACATCTTCACCCCATTCCAGCAGATGGAGACATAATTCCAGGTTTTTGGTGATGCCACCCTATACAGGAGAGCGGACTCCTCCCCCTAGTCAGTAGCCTAATTACAAAGCAGATGTCCCACACACCCATAGAAAACAACTATATACAGCCACAGAGAACTGCACCCCATATGCTAATTAACCTACCATGAGGAGATCCCCTCGAGAACAGAAAAAGGAGAGCAGGGGCAGTATCCCTCAAGTCCCACCAGCCAGCAGCAACTCTAAAAAGGTGACCTTTTTAACCAGGCTTGCTCACCACAATAATACTGTGAAGCATTAAACGGGCAGGCACTGATTGGACTAAAAGGTAAGAAAAATTAGCAGATTTAGTCCTAATTTCACCTTCCATAGCATCCCTCCAGTCCCGGCATATCCCAGTAGTCTGGGCTGAACAGTACTCAGACTTGGGTGGGACCCACAAGCCCAACCTACAGGGCACATGCCCCAAAACAGACATCCAACCAAAACTTGAACATCCAAGCAGTAATGTTTTACAAAAAGTATGCAGCAACACCCAGTTGCCACTCTGCAAATGTCTGCGGAGGCACCAGACTGGATACTGCCCAAAGACACAGGCTGGACCCTGGTAGAACACACACTGCAACCCTAACAGCAAAGTCTTACACTGCAGAAGAGATAGGTGATGGCTTCCTTGAGCACCCACAAAAATCATAGCTTTCGAAGCCACTTGCCCCTTGCGAGGGCCCTTGCACAAGACAATAATTGGTCTGAGCAACAGAATGCCCGAGTGCGCTTCAGATGACAACTGAGAACCTGCCGCATGACCAAACAGTGGAGCTGCAGGTCCAAACTGTACAGAAACCCAGACAAGATGGGTGAATGATTTAAATGAAAGCAGGTAGCACATTCAGGAAGAAGGATGGGACCAAGCATACCACCTGATCTCACAAGAGGACCAAGAAAGGCTCTCAGCAAGACAAGGCTTGCAATTCAGAGTTACAGCTGGCCGAACAGCGATGAGGAACACTACCTTTATAGTGTCAGGTCTTTCAATATTCGCCAAGCTCAATTGTTTGAACACAGTACCAATTAACACCGACAGTACCAAATTAAGGTCCCAGAGACCCATATAGGCGGTCAGATTTGTCACACAGCTTTGAGGAAATGGGCAAGATGCTCGGGGGGAGGTGGGAAGGTGACCCTGGATATGTCTCTTGTAGCACACCAAGGCCACCACTGGCACCTGCACAAGTTCAGTGCGAGGCTTTTGTCTACTCATAAGAACATAAGTTATGCCATACTGGGTCAGACCAAGGTTCATCAAGCCCAGGATCCTGTTTCCAACAGTGGCCAATCTAGGTCACAAGTACCTAGCAGTTTCCCCAAAAAGACACAGGTTCCACAATGCTTGTACTGGGTCCAGCACTGATATCCTGGGCCCCTTCTTAATAATGGTTTATGGACCTTTCCTCCAGGAACTTGTCCAAACCTTTTTTAAACCCAGCTACACTAACAGCCTTTACTACATCCTCCGGTAAGAAATTCCAGAGTTTGATTACACGTTGAGTGAAAAAATATTTTCTCTTATTAGTCTTAAAGAGTTTACCCTGTAACTTCATTGCATGTCCCCTAGTCTTTCTATATTCTGATAATGTAAACAATCAGATCTACATTTACCCGTTCCACACCGTTCATTAATTTATAGATCATCATATCTCCCCTCAGCCGTCTCTTTTCCAGGTTCAAGAGCCCTAACCTTTTTAGCCTTTCTTCATAGGAGTATCCTTCCATCCCCTTTACCATTGTGGTGGCTCTTCTCTGAACCTTTTCTAACAACACTATATCCTTTTTAAGATAAGGCGACCAGAATTGCACACAATATTCAAGGTGTGGTCTCACCATGGAATGATATAGAGGCATTAACACATCTTTTGTTTTATTTTCCATTCCTTTCCTTATGATACCTAGCATTCTATTTGCTCTCTTGGCTGCCACTGCACACTGGGCTGAGAGCTTTAACAGGTTATCCACAATGACGCCTAAATCTTTTTCCTGGGTGCTGGTTCCGAATGTGGAACCTTGCATCGTGTAACCATAGTTTGGGTTGTTCTTCCCTAGGTGCATAACTTTGCACTTGTCCACATTAAAATTTCATCTGCCATTTTGATGCCCAGGTCTTCCAATTTATCAAGATCCTCTTGCAATTTTCCACAATCCTCTTGGGTTTTAACAACTTTGAATAGTTTTGTCTCATCTGCAAATTTGATAACCTCACTCGTTATTCCCTTTTCCAGGTCATTTATGAATATGTCAAAAAGCAGCAGACCCAGCACAGATCCCTGGGGTACACCACTATTCACCTTTCTCCATTGGGAAAATTGGCCATTTAACCCTACCCTCTGCTTTCTATCTTTTAACCAGTTCCTGATCCACAATAGTACACTGCCCTCCTATCCCATGACTCTTTAGTTTTGCCAAAAGTCTCTGATGAGGGACCTTGTCAAAGGCTTTCTGAAAGTCCAGATACACTATATCAACCGACTCACCTTTGTATTCATACCTTCAAAAAAACATAACAGATTAGTAAGACAAGATCTTCCTTGTCTAAAGCCATGTTGGCGGTCTCCCATTAGGCCATGACTATCTACATGCTGAGTAAATTTTATTCTTTATGATGGTTTTTACCATTTTTCCTGGTACTGACGTCAGGCTCACCGGTCTATAGTTTCCCGGACCACCCCTGGAACCCTTTTTAAAAATTGGCGTGACATTAGCGATCCTCCAATCTTCAGGTAGTCCAGATGATTTTAATGAAAAGTTCACAGATTACTAATAGCAGGTCTGTAATCTCATATTTCAGTTCTTTCAACACCCTTGGATGTATACCATCCGGCCCAGGTGATTTGCTACTCTTCAGTTTATCTAATAGTTGTAATACATCTTCCCAATGTATCAATATTTCCTTCAAATTCTTCCACACCTTTAAATACCACTTCAGTCATGGGTAACATCCCTACATCTTCCTCAGTAAAGACCGAAGCAAAGAATTAATTCAGTCTCTCCGCTATCGCCTTGTTGCCTCTTAGTGCCCCTTTAATCCCTCTATCATTTAATGGACCAACTGACTCTCAGTTTTGTTTTTTTTACTATGAATGTACTTGAAAGTGTCTTTACTTCACATTTTTGCTTCTGCAGCAAGCTTCTTCTCAAATTCTTCCTTTGTCTGCCTTATCAATGCCTTGCATTTGATTTGCCAGTGCTTGTGCTGTTTCCATGTTTCATCGTT
Organism: Ichthyophis bannanicus; assembly: GCA_033557465.1. Lineage (NCBI taxonomy): Eukaryota > Metazoa > Chordata > Amphibia > Gymnophiona > Ichthyophiidae > Ichthyophis > Ichthyophis bannanicus. The sequence goes on from CM066039.1 coordinate 305,624,995, forward strand.
TGGCTCTTTTTCCCATTTCCTGAAAGATGCTTTTTTGGCAACAGCCTCTCTGACCTCACCTTTAAACCATGATAGCAGTTTTTTGGACTTCCTTCCACTTTTCTTAAAGCGTGGAATACAGCCGGTCTGGGCTTTCAAGATAGTATTTTTCAACAACACCCAAGCTTGATGCAAGTCTTTAACCTTAGAACTGCTCCTTTTAGTTTTTTCTTGACTATTTTCCTCATTTTATCATAGTCTCCCTTTCGAAAGTTAAAAGGTAGTACTGTGGATTTCCTTACTATCCCTCCTCCACTAATTAAATCAAACGCGATCATGCTATGATTACTATTGCGAAGTGGCCCCAACACCCTTATCTCTTGCACGAGATCTGGTGTTCCACTAAGGACTAGGTTCAATATGGCTTCCCCTCTGTTCGGTTCATGAACCAGCTGCTCCAAGAAGCAGTCATTTATTTCATCTAGGAACTTTATCTCCCTAGTTTATCCTGCTGTGACACTGACCCAGTCGATACCAGGGTAATTGAAGTCACCCATTATTATTACTGTGCTGTAACTTTTGTTATCTTCCTTGGTTTTTGAGCATTTCATCATCCATTTGTTCATTCTGGCCAGGCAGTCGATAGTAGACCCCCCACTGCCATCACCTTCCCCTTTTTACATGGAATTTGAAGCCCTAGAGTTTCTACAGCAAATTTTGTTTCCTGCAAAACTTTAGTCCTTTCTGACTCAATGCCCTCTCTAACAGAGCGCAACCAAACCCCTCCACCAAATTTGATTAGCTCTATCATTACGATATATTTTGAACCCAGGTATTAGTGTCCCACTGGTTGTTCTCCTTCCACCATGTCTCTGAGATTCCAATCATATCTAACCTCTCATTTAGAGCTATATATTCTAACTCTCCCATCTTATTTTTAGACTTCTAGCATTTGCATACAAGCATTTTAGAGACAGTATTTTATCCATATTAATCTGGCTATTGGTAGGCATGAGTAATTTGGGATCTTTAAGCTCTGTCTGCTCCATACTCAAGGGCATTTGGGCTACTTCACTCTTTTTTGGAACCTCTGCTTTTGGTAGTATCCTTCAAGGATACATTCTTCCGAACCATGCGCTTTTGGGCGACTGTCGGCTTTCCCCTATTATCTAGTTTAAAAGCTGCTCTCTCTCCTTTTTAAAGGTTAATGCCAGCAGCCTGGTTCCATCCCGGTTAAGGTGAAGCCCATCCCTTCGGAAGAGCCCCTCCTTTCCCCCAGTTCCTAACAAATCTAAACCCCTCATCCTTGCACCATTGTCTCATCCATGCATTGAGACTCCGGAGCTCTGCCTGTCTTTTGGGTCCTGCGCGTGTAACGGGAAGCATTTCGGAGAATGCTACCCTGGAAGTTCTGTATTTCGACTTCCTACCTAAAAGCCTAAGTTTAGCCTCCAGAACCTCCCTACCACATTTTCCTAAGTCATTGGTACTCCAGCCTGCAAGAATGCCTCGATATCTGGTATGGATGCTGGCAGCGCCTGCAACCACTTCACATCACAGCACAGCAGTGCTCAAACAGCCGCCAGATCTGAATACAGGCCAAGGATGTGGAACATTTATGTGCCTTAAGGAGTGTAGCAATTGCCGCCGGTGCATAAATCCTGCTTTCTCAACTAAGCCTTTTCAATAGCCAAGCTATAAATGAGAACCGATCCACCTAAGGAATATGGAGTGGACCCTGCGTGAGAGCTTCCAAAGGATGGCCGCTGACAGCCAAATCAGATCCATGCACCATGGCAGCCACAACCAATCTAAGGCCATCAGGATCACACACCCATGGTGTGCCTCAACTCATCTGATCAACCAGCTGATCAGAGGCCAGCATGGGAAGGTATACAGTAGTCTGGCCACAGCTTAGTCAGGGCATTGAGCCCCTCCAACAAGGGCTCCTTCGCCAACTGAAGAAGTGTGCTGCCTTTGTGTTGAGATTGGTAGCCATGAGGTCTATTACCAGATGCTCCGAGTACCAGAAAATCATATCTGCTAGCAACCATTTCCCTGGATTGATGCTATGCTGGCTGAGAAAGTCAGCCTCCACATTCTCTTTGTCAGCTACATGGAAGGCCAAAATCTGAGATGCACCTCCACACACTGAAGCAACAGGGCAATCTCATCAGCCAGGGTGAACTCCCTGTGCCCCCCTGGCAATTAATGAATGCTATCATGGCATTGTCCTACAAACACTGCACTGAATAAATCTGTTTTCAGGCCTGCCCTGAAATTTTATAGGACGTAATGTGCAAATGGAAAAAGTGTTCCAACAGTTGGAAGATGTAAAGTAAGCATGGTTGCTTACCTGAAACAAGGGTTTTCCATACTCAACCACACTCAAGGTGCTGTCTGTGTGACAGTACCGATGCCGGCTCTCCCTTAGCTCAGAGAAGTCTGAAGGATTTCTGAGCAAGCGTGTGCCTTCCCACCTCACAGTCATGGTCTGGTGCCTTTTCAATCTATTTCAGAGCAGGTCAGCATAGCATTGAAGGCAAATGGAGCAACTGAGGAATGGACACCAGAGTAAGTACTACAGACAACAGGATGTATGGGCATGCAAGGTGAAGACTGTCTACCACTTTCAGTGAGGGTGGAATGTCATCAAGCTGAGATTTATTCTAATGAAATGCATAGACTGCTCTCTACTTCTGTTCTGTGTAGACCTTCATTCTGGTCCCCCCCCCGGGACAGCAGGTGTGAGAGTGTGGCTACATACCCCTGCTGAATATGGAGAACCCTCATTACAGGTAAGCAACCATGCTTTGTTCCGTATTCAAGTAGGGGATGCAGGCACACTCCAAGGTGAATACAGAGCTGAGGGCTGCCTGAAAGTTTGATAATGATCGCAGTCCAGTGAGAAACTGGGAGGCAGAAGACGTTATGCAAAGGTTCCACAGGACAGCCTGACCAAAGGCAAAGTCAGCTGCTGAAGAGCAATCCAGGCTGTAGTGCTTTGGAAAGGTGTGAACAAAAGACCACATAGCAACTTTACAGATATATTGAGGAGGAATAGCTGCCAATTTGGCACCAGTAGTTGCTATAGTTCAGAAATGGTAGGGACCCATTTGTCTGCCTAAATATAACAAAAATACAGTCTGCAATCCAGGAAGAAATTATCTGCTTGGATGCAGGTTTCCCTGTGTTGTTTGGATTGAAGGCAACTAAAAGCCAGGAAAACTGTCAGAGCTGCTCAGTAGCATACAGGTAATAGGAGCAAAGCTTCTTCCGGAGAATCCAGCTGAGCAGAGGGGGGAGGGGAGAAGGAAGTACAGTGCATTGGTTCAAATGAAAACAATCTTTGGAAGGAACTTAGAATAGGTACACAATAGTTCCTTATGAAGAAATTGAGTATATAGAAGATAATGGACAAGAGCCTGGAGCTCACTGACACATCTTGCAGAGGTGATAGCAACTAGGAAGATTGAAACACCTTACCTGGAAAATGATGAAACAGAACTCAGAGGTTCAAAGGACTCTTCATGAGCTTCAAAACAACAATGAAATCCCACATTGGAGAAAGTGGTTTTATTGGAGGCTTTGTGTCCAATAAACCTCTCATGAAGCGAGAAACTAGTGGATGTATGGAAATGGGTTTGCCAGCCTCGTGACGATAGAATGCGGAGATAGCAGAGAGAGGGTAGCAAACTGAGGAATCATAAGATCATAAGATATGCCATACTGGGTCAGACCAAGGTCCATCAAGCCCAGTATTCTGTTTACAACAGTGGCCAATCTAGGTCATATGTACCTAGCAGTTTCCCCAAGAGACAAGTTCCACAATGCTTGTACAGTGGTCAAGCATTGATATCTTCGGTCACTTCTTAATAATGGTTTATGGACCTTTCCTCCAGGAACTTGTCCAAACCTTTTTTAAACCCAGCTACACTAACAGCCTTTACTACATCCTCCGGTAACAAATTCCAGAGTTTGATTACACGTGGAGTGAAAAAATATTTTCTTTTATTAGTCTTAAATAGTTTACCCTGTAGCTTCATTGCATGTCCCCTAGTCTTTCTATATTCTGATAACGTAAACAATCGATCTACGTTTACCCATTCCACTCCATTCATTAATTTATAGACTTCTATGATATCTCCTCTCAGCCGTCTCTTTTCCAGGTTAAAGAGCCATAACCTTGTTAGCCTTTCTTCATAGGAGTATCCTTCCATCCCCATTACCATTTTGGTGGCTCTTCTCTGAACCTTTTCTAAAATCGTTATATCCTTTTTAAGATACGGCGACCAGAATTGCACACAATATTCAAGGTGCGGTCTCACCATGGAACGATATAGAGGCATTATAATATCTTTTGTTTTAATTTTCCATTCCTTTCCTTATCATACCTAGCATTCTATTTGCTCTCTTGGCCGCCGCTGCACACTGGGCCAAGGGTTTTAACATGGTATCCACAATGACGCCTAAATCTGAATTCCAGTCTGATGTGAGAATATGACTGAAGGAGTATGAGGCTGGGTCCAGACCCTGCTAAGCAGTCCAACAGGAGACGTGAGTCCATTTAAGCTAAAAGGAATGCTGTGTAGAAAGTTATTAAAACATATCTTGAACACCATGTGGTATTGGGGAGGTGGGCGGGGGGGGGGGGGGTGACAGCATTCAGTCCATTAGTTTCCAAGCAGCTAGAGTTAGTGACTGCATGTTGGGATGTACGAGATGACCTTCCTGCAGTGTGAGAAGGGAGGGAAGAAATGTTAACAGCCAGGGGCTATGCTGTGCCATGGCAAGGAGAGGAGCATACCAGGTCTGTCTGGGCCACTGAGGAGCAATGAGTGGAGTATCAGATTCACTTTGCTCAGAGCTTGAGGAAGGTCTGAGGAATTTGCCTCTATGCACTTCCGCCATTCCTGCTATCTGTCCAGAAGATGAAGGCATCTGCTGCTCATCTGATGGAGCTGGGACGAAGGGAGCAGTAGAGAGGACACTTTGAATTGTCACCCAAAGCAAAGAGATCCATTTCCAGAGTCCCCCAGGCCTGGAAGATGGGAATTAGAAACATAGGATGCAATGGCCATCCATGTGTGTCCAGACAATCACTGAGGGAGTCTGCTAACTGATTCTGAATGCCTGGAAGCTAGACTGCCTGCAGAAAGACTCCAGTGGATTGAGTATAAAGCCATAGGTGGACAGATTTGTGGCAGAGGAAGAGGAAACGGAAACCTGAACCACCCTGCTTGTTGATATAAACATGGTGACACGATTGTATGTACCAGAATTGATTTGTTACAGACATTTCCTCTTATCTCTCCCTACACCCCTTCTCGGGAACTCCACTCTTCTGGCAAATCGCTTATGTTGCTAACTCCAGACTTCAGTCCTTTCACCTTGCTGCTCCTTATATCTGGAACAAACTACCTGAGTATGTACGTCAGGCACCTTCTCTGGCCCTTTTCAAATCTAGGCTGAAAAGATCTAAAAGAAGCAGCGAAGAGGTGAGTTAACTCACCTGATCTCCTTTGGGCTTCTTTACCATTCCCCCGTGTCTACAGCTACCATGTTGTTTATTTATTATTTATTTATATGTTGTCACTTTTATACCACACTCTTTAAACCAGTGCGGTTTACATATAACAGTCAATTATACATTGCAGCCTAGGCTGCACTGTATTTACAATAGAACAGGTGATCTAACTTGGATCAAAACAGGTAAATATACACACATCTGTCTTGACTAGATTGTAAGTTCCGATGAGCAGGGACTCTCTCACACGTGTCTATACAACATTACATACATCTTGTAGTGCTATACTAATGCTCCATAGTAGCAGCAGCGATTATGGAAGGCATGGGGGGACATAGTAAACTGCACACATCTCCAGAAGATTGATGTGCAGAGAGGTCTCTCTGCTGGTCCAATGTCCTTGAGCTGTGAGGTGCAAGAGATGTGCTCCCCAGCCCATGAGAGGCATCTGTTAGAATGAACTGATGCAGTTGTTCTAGGACGGGCCTCCTGTCAATGAGGCTGGTTGGAAGTGTCCACCAACAAAAAGACCAGTGTACCATGTGGAGGTTCAGGCCAGAGAGAGTGATCTGATGAAGGGATTGAGAATTCCAATTCCAGTTGAGTTTGAGATGCCACATGCATAGACGTGTGAACAGGACCATGTGTACTGAGGCTGCCATGTGACCTAAGAGGCATAAAATGGTGCAAGCTGAGGCACTTTGTAGACTTAGTAGTTGGGCACAGAGTTGCTGAAGGATGGAAATGCCATCTGGTAGCAGAAAAGCTTGAGCCACTGTGGTGTTGCGACAAGCCCCGATAAAGTCCTGAACTTGATGGAGGTTCGCACTCAACATTTGGAAGCTGATAATGAAGCAGAGCTGTTGCAGCAGTAGGAAGATCATGCTGACAGACAGCTGGGTTGAGGTCTTGTTAGGCCCAGAGATGAGACGAGACAATTGTCTAGATAAGAATAAATGCACAGGCCCTGCCTGTGTAGGTGTGCTGCAGCTACCGCCAGACACTTTGTAAAAACTCTTGGGACAGAAGAGAATCCAAAGGGTAGCACTGTATTAATAACACTCTCTCAAAGCAAAACTAGAGGTATCACCAATGACTAGGCTTATTGGGGATATGGGTATAGGCATCCTTGAGATCCAGAGAGGCAAGCCAGTCTTCCTGTCTCAACAAGGGAAGAATGGTGGCTAGAGCCATCATCTTCACCTTTTCTCTTTTGATGTAGAGGTTGAGGTTGCGTTCTTGGCGGTCAAGGATCAGCAAGAGGCCTCCACTCTTTTTTAGGAATAAAGGAAGAACCTGGAGTAGAAGCCCTGGTTGTGTTCTTGCTCCAGTACAGGCTTGATTACAAACCTACTTGAGCTGTGCAATCTCTTCTGCTAAGAAGGAAAGATGAGGAGGAACATTGCTGGGCAGGGGATGGCTTTTCCAGAGTGGTTACTGTGAAATTGAGTGTACCATGAAGCAATGATGCCAAGAACCCAATGATCCATGGTAACAGACAGCCAGGCCCCCTGGAAGTGCTGGATACAGCCTCCTACTGGCAGATAGTAAAAAAATGCTAAGGGCCACCTTAGGCAACTGAACAGAAGCAGTTGCTGGTTGTTTCTTATTCCTCTGCCTGGGACACTGAGGATACACAGGCCCAGGCTGACGCTGTGGTGAAGGATGAGAATAGGGCTAACACCACCCAAGGGCAAAACTGTTGGAAATATTGATATCATATGCCTGTCAGTATTGTGGGTGTCAGAACTCTGCAGTATGTCCACTGGAAACTCTAACACGCTACATCACTATCCCTGAGAAGCACTGGGATCATGACCCTAAGAGAATTAGAGAATGAAGGGGTTATGATCACCTGGGACATTCCAACAGATAAACCGGATGCAAGGAAACTTAATAGTGGTAAAGGATAAAAACACCAGAACAGCATTGATAATAAAAAGTGTCCATTCCAAGTGATTATTCTGTGAATCATGTGGATAGGCAGAAGATCCTGAAGTACCAAGAAATGTAGTCAGAGATGAAGAAAATGTGGCAAAAGATACAGAAGTCTTTTCCATTGTATTAGGAGCCACAGGCTTGATAAATAAGACTGTCCAAGCACATCTTGACAAAACTACCCATACCTGTTACATCTTATGAACTCCAGGAGGCGGCTCTCTTTGGCACAATGCAAGTACTACGCCAAATATTAGCAATAAAATTTGAGACCAAGATCGTATTCCACATTCCCTGGCTTAGAAGTGAGGTTCATGACTGTCATGGTATGCACAAAACTAACCCATTTGGAGAAACTGCCCCTGGAATATAAAACAGCAGCCTTTACAAAAACAGAGTTATATTGTTGTTAAGTGCCGTTGAGTTGTCGTCGACTCATGGCGACCTTCTGGATAGCTATCCTAAATTGTGTTCGGTCTTCAGTCAGGCAGCTCATTGTTGACAGACTGGTACCCATAGCTGCTGTTATTGTATCGATCCATCTCATTGCTGGCCTTCCTCTTTTGCGTTGACCAATCTTGCCAAGCATGATGTCTTTCTCTAATGATCTCTCTCTTCGCATGATGTGTCCAAAGTATGAAAGTCAAAGTCTTGTCATCCGAGCTTCTAAAGAAAGCTTAGGTTTGATCTCCTCTAATACCGACTGGTTTGTTCTTCGGGCAGTCCATGGTATACATAGTATTCGCCGCCAGCACTATAATTCAAAGGCATCAATTTTCTTCCTGTCTGTCTTTTTCACTGTCCAGCTTTCACATCCATATGATGTTATTGAAAATACCATGGCTTGAACAAGAAGTCGAATCTTTGTATGGAGAAAGACATCTCTGCTCTTGAGAATCTTATCTAGGTCTTTCATAGCCATTCTGCCAAGAACAATGCATCATATTTGACTGCATGTTGCTTCTTTACTGATAGTTGATCCAAGTAGGTTAAAGTTGCTCACAATTTCAATTTCTTCTCCTTCAACAATGAACCTGTTGATTATGCCAGTTATCATGATCTTTGTCTTCTTTACATTAAGGTGCAGGCCCATTTTGAGACTACGTTCTTTGATTGTGAGAAGCAAATGTTTCAGATCATCTTCACTTTCAGCCAGTAATGTATCATCACCAGCATAGCAAAGGTCGCTGATGAGTCTTCCACCAATCTTAACACCTCTGTTGTCTTCATACAATCCTGCTTCTCTGATGATTTGTTCTGCATATAAATTAAACAGGTAGGGGGAAGTATGCAGCCTTGTCTTACACCTTTGTTATTTTAAACCATTCTGTTTCTCCTTGTTCCGTTCAAACTGTTGCTTCTTGATCAATGTACAGATTGCGCAAGAGAACGATCAGGTGTTCTGGTATACCCATGCTTCTTAATGTGGCCCAGAGATTCTCATGGTTTACACAGTCAAAAGCCTTGCTATAGTCGATAAAAACATAAATATATATCCTTTTGGTATTCTTTAGTCTTTTCAAGGATCCATCTCACATCCGCAATGTCGTCTCTTGTTCCTCACCCTTTCCTGAACCCTGCTTGCACTTCAGGTAGTTCTTGTTCCAGGTATGGTTGTAGTCTCTTTTGAATAATCTTCAGTAGAATCTTGCTGGCATGTGGGATCAGAGCGAATGTGTGATAATTTCCACAGTCAGTTGGATCACCTTTCTTTAGTATTGGTATAAACACAGATCTTTTCCAGTCAGTTGGCCATGATGTTGTCTTCCCTATTTCTTGGCAGAGCCTTGTAAGTATGGTAACAGCTGCATCAGATTGCTGCAATACTTCTATAGGAATGCTATCAATGCCTGGTGCTTTGTTCTTTGATAAGGCTTCCAATGCGGTTTCAACTTCTTCTTTCATCACCAATGGTTCCCGATCATAAGGTACAGGTTGAAACTGCTGTTGGTCCACTTGATCTTTATCATATAAAAAAACTCTGTATATTCCTTCCACCTTTTCTTGATCTTCTCAGCATCATTCAACATAGAACCTTGAGAATCTTGTAACATTCCAATTTGAGGCTGGAACTTTTTCTTTAACTCTTTTAGCTTCAGGAAAGCTGATCTTGTTCTTCGTCTAAGAGTTTCTGCTTCTATTTCCTTGCAAGTATCATTGCAGTACTTTTCCTTGTCCTGTCTTGCTGCACATTGGAAATCTCTGTTGAGTTCTGTGATTGAAAATTACCCAGAAATGCAGAGAAGCTAAAGCCAGAGGAGAAAGAGACAGAGTTTCTTCCATCATCCATTTTGGCCGTTTTTGCTTTTTCACCTTTTGTAGAGACTTCTCGCTTTCTTCCAACACAACCTTCTTGATGTCATTCCATAACTCTTCCGGAGCTCTGTCATTTGTATCTAAAGCAGCAAATCGATTTTGAAGGCAGTCTTTAAATTCCAGTGGTATAGTCTCAAGGTCATATTTTGCTGAATTCATGAGTGGTTTGCTCTTTTTCAACTTTAGCTTGAGTTTGCATACTAGTAGTTGATGATCTGTACCACAGTCAGCTCCAGGTTTAGTCTTTGTTGATGTTATAGAGCTTTTCCATCATTGACTTCCACAGATGTAGTCAATTTGATTTTTATACAATCCATTGGGTGAAGTCCATGTGTACAGTCGCCGCTTGTGTTGCTGGAAGAAGGTGTTTGAGATGAATAGATCATTGGTCTTGCAGAATTCTATCAGTCTTTCTCCAGCTTCATTTCTGTTGCCAAGTCCATATTTTCCAACTACTTTGCCTTCTTTGTTGCCAGCTTTTGCATTCCAGTCACCCATGACTATCAGGATATCCTGTTTGCATGTTCTGTCAATTTCAGCTTGTACTTGTTCATAGAACTCTTCAATTTCATTCTCTTCTGCAGCTGTTGTTGGGGCATATACTTGAATTATAGTTATGTTGATAGGCAATCCTCATAGACGAATAGCGATTAAGCGTTCGCTGACTGCATTGTATTTCATTACAGTTCTTACAAGTTTCTTCTTTATTATAAATGCAACACCATTTCTTCTTTGTCTTTCATTTCCAGCATAGTAGACCATGTGATCATCTGATGCAAAGTGCCCGATGCCAGTCCATTTCAGTTTGCTGACACCCAACAGATAAAGTTGTACACGTTCCATTTCATTCTTGACCACCTCCAACTTCCCTTGGTTCATGCTTCGTACGTTCCATGTTCCAATGTTTAAGACATCTTTACAGCTTCTGACTCATTTCATACGCAGCTACATCAGCAGTCAGACTTTGAGGGCTTTGATCCAACCACATCATAAATGCTGGCTTTACTCTGAAAAGTCTTCAGCTCTTCCCCAATAGCCAGTTGAGTGCCTTCCGACCTGTGGGTCTCATCTTCCAGCACCATAGCACAATTTGTTTTGTTGTAACTATCCATTGGGTTTTCATGGCAAGATACAGAAGTCGATTGCCAGGCCTTTCTTCCATGCAGTTTAAGTTTGGTATTGTTGCCGTTGTCACAAAAATGTGATCCTCCGCCGTCAACACTACCCCATTCTGCTGCTGCCCAGATGGGTGGTTTGTCTTGGTCTAGCACCTCAGCTGAGACCTGTCCATCTTGGGAGACCCTGCTAGTAGTTAAACTACCGATAGTTTAGCTCTCAGCATCACTGATGCACGCAAGCCCTCACAGCACGACAAGCTGCAAACCAAAGTGAGAGAGTTATATTGCTTGCTAAAAGTCATGGCAGTTTTTGACATTAGGTACCAGGTCAAGGCTTTTTAAGTACTATGACCTATAGCAAGCAATAGAACCGTGGATGTTAAAGGCTGCGGTTATATTACAGTGGAGGGGTTTTATATTTTTTTTTCTTTTTAAAAGAGAAAAATTGCCACTAGTTCTCTTACAACCAGGCTTCCCTTTCACTTCAATGCCACAAGGTGGCAGAGAATATCAGCAGTACAACCACCAGCATATAACAAGGACAGCTGGAAATCACTGTCCTCTGCCCTTGTAATCATACAGAAAGCTTTGCCTTTCACAGAAGCAGAATGCCCTCATGGCTAGCTAAGATCCAAATACAGATGCAGCTACCACTGGAGGTATAGGTAGTGTTTTACCCCCAGTGCAGCCCCAGTAGCACCAGGTATTAGTTTTTAGCATGCAGAGCACAATTCTTATCAGGTTTAACACAGAACCGAGGTGCCAAAAGCGAACAAGATAGGAAGAATATTGCAACTCAGGTCCTGGAGAGGTTTTCAGTTATCTAGTACTGAAACCCCCTTCATGTGCTACTCTTGAGACAGAACTAGAAACCAAATAGAATTCAGCTTCCAACACAATGCCACAATTAAGAGCTTATTAATAAATGTATTAAATTTATAATGAATTAATGTGTTTCACAAGTCAGGTAAAGGAAGCTCTATTATTCTCAAACAGGGCCTATTACCCGACTACACACACAGCTCAAATGCATGCTACTGTACATGAATTAGTAAATGAAGACTTAAGGCTGCCTAGTAATCCAATATCTCAACATATTTAATTCTGTTTTGGCTATAAATCCTATTTAATATTTTCTGTCATCACTTAGGAATGTAGAGCTAGACCACTTATAACTAGCTGTTGCTCCCACTACACTCAGTGTTGGGGGGGGGGGGATGGGGGAGGCAAACAAGACAAGCACATACCTTTCTTCCTCCATTTAGCTCATTTATAGTACAGCAGCAATATATGAATATATAAAAACCCATAAGCCTCTTCACTAGCTACACTATAGAAATCTGTTGAATGCTGGTGCTAGGTTAGTCCCTACAACTGATACCAAAGCACTAGGATAGTGGTCAAGGCTTGTACCATATTGACAATGGGTAAGAGGGAAGCCTACAACTGCTGTCATATGCTGTTGAGGCCATGTCAACTCCTGATGACCATAGGGGGATATGTGCCCATGTTGCAACTATCCCCTGGGTTTTCTTGGTAAGGTGGGATTACCGAGCTTTTCTTCTGTGCAATAAGCTTGGTATTCCAAAGTGATCTTCCATCCAAGTACTGATCTGTTTAGTTTAATGATCAGAGAAGATGGCTACTCCACACTGAGTGTGCCTAAAGTCGCAATAAAACCAAATTTCTTCATCCCCCCCATTATTCCCACAGTATACTTTAGATAGAAGTGTGTAAAGTACAGTCAATGTGCCCATTTTATTGTTCACTATAACTCTACAGCACAGCATCAATGCACCTGGAAAAGGGACATTATTTCCCATCCTTTCCTTGCTGAACAGTTACAAACTACAAGAGCTAGTGCTGCTGTTCCAATTCTCTTAAGAAAAGAAAAAGGGAGGCTCCGTATTCCACTGCTCAAGCCCAGGTTAACCACCAGCAATCAACCACAGTGCACATATGTGCTACTAGCCAAGAGCTTTAATGGATTAGAAGTTATTTAAATCAGGTTGTGCTAGAAGCCACCGCTTGAAGGACTTTGAGACAAGAGACACTCCTGGGAAGTGTTGAGAGAGGAGAAGAGAATGGACAAGCAAAATTCCACATGGAGATGCTGCCCTGTGAAATTTGTTTGCTTTAAGTCAATACAATCAGCCACAGATGTGTGGGGTTTTTTTTGTTTTTTTTACTTCAAGAAGTGGCCCCAGTGAATTACATATCAAAATTGTTACTGGCTTTTTTTTGTCTCATTCAGTTGTATATTTGTGTCTGTAAAAGCATATATATGACTGGAAGCCATTTAGGATATTTATGGATAGAAAAAAAAATACAAATTCAACAAGACAAAATGGTGTGCAATTTTTCCTCATCAAGTTACAGGTGCAGCACCAACCAGTCAGGGCTGCGATTAATGGCCAGTATGTCAGTCAGTGGAATGCTATTTCAGCCATAGAAAGCATAGCTGCTTACCTGTAATCAGTGTTTCTCCATATACAGCAGGGGATATGCAGCCACACTCCATGGTGCTGTTTGGGCACCAGCACCCGTGCCAGCTCTTCCTTAGAGGTCTGAAGGACTTCTTTGAGATAGACCAGAGGGGATGTGTGCGCATGCCTATCTCAGAGCAGGCAGGCGCAGCACAGCACAGCATTAAAAGGCACATAGTGAAACCCCAAAAGTAGACAAAAATATAGCAGGGACCATGGATGACAGGATGGAATTGGCAGAGCTGGGTATACATGTGGAAGTCTGCTCGCTATTTGCAGCGCAGGCTGACTGCCGATTTAGATTTGCTGCATGTTCTCCTCCTTTGACCCAGTTGCGATTTTTTTTTTTTGTTTGTTTTTTTCGTGTGTGTGGGGACAGAGAACAGGCAAGTGTAGCTGCATACCCCTGCTGAATACAGAGAACCTCCGTTACAGGTAAGCAACTATGCTTTCTCTGTATTCAAGCAGGGGGGACACAGGCACACTCCATGGCGAGTCCAGAGCTGAAGGCCACCTGAAGTCTGACAAGATTTGCAGCCCGGTTAAAACTGGGAGGCAGAAGAGTTAAGCAAAGAGATTTCACAGAACAGCCTGGCTAAAGGCAAGGTCAGTAGCTAAAGAGCAATCCAAGCTGTAGTGTTTTGTGAAAGTGTGTACAGATGACCATGTGGCAGCATTGCAGATCTCCTGAGGAGGAATAGCAGCTAAATTAGCAACAGTAACTGCTGTAGCTCAGACGGTGTGGTCCGACCCATAGGGGAGAGGTGGAACCCACCTGAACACGAAATGAAATACAGTCTGCTATCCAGGAGGAAATAGTCTGTTTAGATGCAGAGATTTTCCCAGGTTGTTAGGATAAAAGGTGACAGCGCTGGGAAGTCCAATTGAGCTGTTTGCTGGCTTGCAAAATCATAAAGCAGAGCTCATTAGCAATCCAAAGAGTGCAGTGCTTGCTCTGGTGAATCTGGCTGGGCTGCTAGGAAGAACATAAGAAGCACCGTGAATTGATTAAGGTGAAAAGTAGAGACAACTTTTGGAAACTTAGGATGGATACACAAGAGTGCCTTATAATGAAGAAATTGGGTATATGAAGCATAGTGGACAAGGGCTTGGAGCTCACTGACACGTCATGCCGAGGTAACCACAAATAAGATAGCTTTCCAAGTGAGATGTTTCAATGAAGCAGACTGCAAGGCTTCAAATGGGCTTTCATGAGCTCTGAGAGAACATTGATGCATCATGCTGGAGCAAGTGGTTTCAGTGGAGGCTTAGTGTTCATGGGTTTTCCATCCTCATGTTGATGGGTTGTTGCAATGGTAGAGAGATGGTAACGAACAGTCTGAAGTTCAGAGTCAGACAAGTGGAGGAGAAAGGCAAGGATGTAACTGAGGGAGCACAAGACAGACCCCGCAGTGTAGCCCAGTGGGAGAAGAGAGTCTATTTACGATAATAGGAGTGCTGCATAGAAGGTTGGCAAGATGCTTAGCGTATGGCTTGGACACTGGCTGGGTAGCCCACATCAGTTAGCTGGTCAGCTTTCAAGCAGCTAGAGCTAGCAACTGGAGGTTGTGATGTAGGAGACATTGTTCCTGTTGCATGAGGAGGAAGAGATGAAGTGGTAATGGCCAGGGTTCATGTTGTGCCATGGTAAGGATATGTGGGTACCAGATTTGTCTGGGCCACTGAGGAGCAATGAGGATGAGAGTCATCCTATCTGCATGAACCTTGAAGACAGTCCAAGGGATGGAGCAGGAATGGTGGAAAAGCATAGAGGAGGTGATCTGTCCATGAGATGAGGATTGGCATCTGCTGCCCATCTGCTTGGGTTAGGATGAAGGGACCAGTAAAGCAGACACTTGGCATTGTTTATTGTGGCAAAAAGATCCACTTCCAGGGTTCCCCCATGCTTGAATGTGGTATCCAGACACCATTCGTGTGGATCTAGTCGACGACTGAGGGAGTCTGCTAACTGGTTCTGGACATCCAGGAGATAGACTGCCCAGAAGAATACTCTGATGGACTGTGTAGAGCCACAAGTAGACAGCTTCGTGGCAGAGCCAAAGGGCCCCAGAACCACCCCATTTGTTGATATAGAACATTGTGACTTGATTGTCTGTCTGCACCAGGAGTGAAGTGTTGCAGACCAAACAATGGAAGGTGTACAGGGCATAGTAAACTGAATGCATTTCCAGAATGCTGATGTGCAGAGCTGCTTCTCTGCTGGTTCAGTACCTCCAAGTCATAAGATGTAAAAGATGAGCTCCCTAGTCCATAGGGGAGGCACCAATAGAGTGAGTTGATGTGGTTGTTCCAAGAAGGGTCATCCACCAGTAAAGGCTGGATCGAAGAGTCCATCAATGAAGAGACAGACACGATTGAATGTTGGGACCAGAGAGGCACCTATCAAAGGAATTTGAGTATGCCAATTCCAGTTGAGATCAAGATGCTTCTGAAGCAGGTGCATGTAAAGACATGTCAGTAGAACCACGTGTACCAAGTCTGCCATGTGGCCCAAGAGGTGTAAGATGGTGCGAGCTGAAACGCTTTGTAGACTGAGCAGTTAGGAACCGAGCTGCTGTAAGTTGGTTATTCTGCATAATGGCAAGAATGCCTGAGCTAGTGTGATGTCCAGAAGTTGATAATAAAGCAAAGTCATTGCAGGAACAAGGATGTGTTGTGGACTGATACCCAAGTTAATGCCTTGTTGGGCCCCGAGATAAGCCAATTGTCCAGTAAATGCACAGGCCTCATTTGTGAAGGTGCGCTGCGGCGACCAGCAGACACTTCGTGAAAACTCTTGGGGCTGAGGAGAGACTAAACAGTAGAACTTTGTATTGATAGGGCTCTGTCTTGAAGTGAAACTAGGAGGTATCGCCAATAGCTGGGGTGGATGCGGGTATGGGTGTAAAGTCCTTGAGATGCAGAGAGGTGAGCCAATCAATCTGCCACAGAAACAGAAGAATAGTGGCTAGAGAAGTCATCTTGAACTTCTCTCTTGAGGTAGAGTTTGAGCCCTCGGAGGTCAAGAATCAGTTGAGGCCTCTTGTCTGCTTGGGAATAATGGAAGAACTGGAGTAGAAATGCTAGTTGCATTCTTGAGCGGTACGGGTTCAATTGCAGAGTTACTGAGCAGAGCTGCAATCTCTTCTGCCAGGATGGGAAGATGCAGAGGGGATCTTGCTGGCAGGGGTGGCCTCTAGGCATCGGAGAGGTGGGGGAGGGGGAACCATGAAATTGAGCTTGTAGCCCAATGCAAACTATACAGAAGACCCAGCAAGCTGTAGTGATGGCAGTCCAGCCCTCCTAGAAATGCTGGATGCAGCCGCCAACTGAGCACCAACCTTGGGCATCTATGCTGAGGGGGGTTGCAGGTTGTTTCCTTTCCCTTAGATTGGGGCATTGGCCATAGGCATGTGCAGGCTGGCATGGTGGATAATGAGAATGGGCTGGAAATGCCAACTAGAGTAAAACTATTGAAAATAATGGTACGCCCTTCGGTATTGTGGCTCGTGGGACTGCTGGGCTGTGTCTGGAGGAAGAGCCAAAGGTTCCTGCACGGTGGACTGGACTTGACGTCTGAGACAACCTCTTGCACCTTAGTCTTTGGACCTATCTCCCTGTCAGGGAGCATCCGCCAGGCGGTCATGAAGATCCTCTCCTAGTATAGAGACACTAAGCCAAGCTGTGCAAAGATGAAGTAGCCATGGACTGGGCAATTGAGTCAAAGGCACCATATGTAGGCCAAATGATATAATCAAGGTAAATTATGTTGAAAAGGTATGTGCTTCCAGTGCTGGAACAGTAGCAGGGGTCTGGCATCTGCAAAAGGAGTTCCATGTTGGTATTGAAATATCTGGAATTGATGGGCTAGGATTTTCATAGCTAGCACGCCACTCAAAGGTTTTTCTTCCCATTGAGTCCAATGGCTGCTGATCTTTTCCAAGCTGAGTCTGGACTTGGGACTTTGAGGACTTAAAAAGGCTAAAGTATGGCCTCAGAAACGACTGACTGATGGGGAAGTTGCTGATGCTGAAACCCTGGTGTAGGCAATACTTTTGAGATTGACACCAAGTCATGGTGTGCACTGAAGTCAGCATCTTCCAGATTGAAGCATGGAGGTCCTGCAAAACTTGGGGAACTGGCCCACAGGATAGATTCAGAGTAACAGAGTTAGCACTCTGGAGAAATTTCAGGTAGGAAAAAGCTTCCGGGGGTTCCTCCTCCAGTGGATGGCCTGAGGAAGGTGTTGCCTCAACATCCCCAAAGAGTGAGGGTTCTGTGTCCCATTGGTGGGAGTAAGGGGGACTTGCAGCCACATAAGTATCCTCATCTAAGGGCTCAGAGACCCTGCAATACACAGGAGAGAATCACTGTGGAGAAAACAAGTGAAGACTGGTACAAGGGGATCTCCAAGGATAGCAGCAGGGGCAGCCCCCAGTAGGGCTGCACTATTTTGGATGAAACAATGTAACAACCGTAGAAAAAGGTCACTGGCAGACAACCTGTCTCCACCTATTGGAAGGGGAGAAAAGAAGGTCAATGAGGGGCTCAACTGCTGCTTTACTTTCCTAGACTCATGGAAGGAGGTGCCAGATGAGGTTCCCTCAGACTTACGTTTGTGAGGATGTGTGTCCTGGGATCTATATGTATCTGCTGTGTCATCCCTGTGGCAGTGCTTTGATTTAGATTTATGCTTACTGCCTACCAGATGTTCCAGCCTTAGAGTGTATCCTGTTGAGGCCAGATGAGGTAGAAGTTGTGTAGGGCCTCTGGCCTGTTTAAGGTTCTGGGCCATCTTCTCAAAACCTGGCACTGGTAGGGAGGTCTGCCTCCAGCCACATAGGAGCCCCATCCGTTCCCAATCATGCCTTGTCTGGGCCAGATGGGATACAGGTAGGAAATGAAGCAGAGGACACCATGGAACAGGATACACGGTAGAAAAACCAGAGTACTGACTGCAAAGATTGAGATTGCTGTAGGTAGGTCTCAAACTCTCAGCTTGAAGGGAAGTGAAGTAATGCCCAGTTGTTCTGGTTTTGTACTGACAAGATATACTATTTTTTTTTAAACACACACTACTGTGAGCCTGTTTTCCTGTTAGGAAGTGCATTCCAACTCTGAGGGGAAAAAAAATCCCTACAGTAGTAGGGAGCTGCCAAGCAGCACCATTTTGTTTTGTTTTTTAAATAATTTGTAGCTGAAACCTGACAAAAAAGTAAAATAAAAAACATGACACGACAGAGGAGCAAGGGAGAGATGCAGCTGGTTGGTTGCTATAATTGCAAAAGGACTGGAGAAAGTGTACACCGTACCAGTGAGAGAGGGGGGGGGGGGGGAGAAGATGCACACATGCTCAGAGAAGTCCAAAGGACATCTGAGCTGAGGGGGAGCCGACACTGGCACGGTCACCAAGATAGCACCATGGAGCATGCTTGCATTCCCCTGCTTGAATACTGCCCTGTCTATGTGTAGCTCTAAAGTACACCATCCCTGCTCACCACAGAGGATTAAGTGAAGCAGTCGAGGTGCAGGTTAGTGCTTTAGCATCTGTACTTGACAGACAAGATTTTTTACAGCTAACACAAGCTGTGAAGGAACAGATACTAACCCTGACAAGGTACAATTGGCTGGACCGAGTAGCTAATCCATTACTATAAACTTGCATGCTATGGTATTGGGATGGATGTTTAAACTGGAAAGAAAAAGCACAATGAAGTTTGAACAAGAAAAAGAGTCACTTACCCCACATCCCTACCATCTTCAAACTACAGAGCACAAGAGGATGCATCTTCCAGCACAAGCAGTAGCTTCAGTAGAGCCAGCCTTCTACCCCATTGAATGCTGGGAAACTTAGTACTATGTTGGTCACAGAGGACCTAGAAATATAATTCCCAGCAAGAGGATGGAACTATGACTGGCTCAGTCTGGAAACCAATTCTTGTAACCACACCATTCAGGAATGTGGGGATGTGCAGGGGGGGGGGGGAGGTGGAGGAGTGTGCGTGCACAGGGACAAAAGTATTCTCTTAATTCCTAAACTGTTCCACAACTGCAGCCAGATACTCCTTCAGGCCTCTGAGAAAAAAACCACACACCCCCTTTGTCTACCTTTACCCTTGTGCTTGCTTTAGTCATCAGCAGGTTAGACTATTGCAACGTTCTCCTGGCCAATCTTCCTAACTATCAACTTCAAAGATTACAACGCATTCAGAACACTGCAGCACGTCTGGTCACCTTTTCTCGTTCTTTCGAACATATTACCCCGATTCTTCTCCGATTACATTGGATGCCCCTCCGCTACCGTTTTCACTATAAATTTTTGATTTTGGTTCATCGCGCTATTCATACCAGTAACCCCCTCTATTTAGCTGTGTTTCATTACACTTCCCTTGTGGCAGGGGTAGGCCTGTGATCCACTTTGTCTGATATAAGCAAGCGAGCCTAGCTAGCTTGACCTGTAAATGAAGCTAGTGGAGAGGCCTATGGGAATTGCACATCCCCCAATCTGCCTGTAAAGCTGGAACACAGCAAGGACATAGCAAGAATATTGAACTAGCTTAGATAAGCAGAACTGGAAGATGGAAAAATACAGAAAAATATGTTTAAAAGTTACTGATAAGAAAGTACATCTGCAAGGGATTTAATTGGGACTGCTGACAGATGAGTTACAGAGCCCTGCTCCCCTACATGCACAAATTGGCTCAATGGCCTTGGAAGTATGAAAGTAACAAGTTGATGACCTGGCCATTGTAATTGGGACTAGAAGGGGGGTAAGCAGGTGCTGAGCCCACTGAAGGAACATAATTGGATGGTCATATCAGTACCGGTACCAATGGAAGGGGTACGGGAGGTACCGGGACCAATGAAATGTTTTTCTATACCCAGAATGGAGTAAAAGTCTATAAAAGTTGTTGTATTGCCAGAAAACTTTGCTCAGCCATTTTGAAATTGATTATTGCTTGAGACTTGTGCACAAATAAATGATTTGGACCTTCTGAACAGACTCCTGGTATTATTGGTTTGTCTGCGCTCTGCTGCTACATATTCTTGGTGCATTGGCCGGGAAGATGTGGAATCAGAGTGTATATAGGGCAATATACCACGACTTTCCGCCTCTATAGGCTTGGTCCTGCCGGGATCGCGCCCTTCCGACGGGGGCTACTCCCTGGCGCCACCGGTCCCTTGCATCGGAGGGAGCTGGTCGGACCTCGGCGGGTGTCGAGCCCGGCTGGAGCCAACGCCTCGAACCCAAGTGAGGGGAGTCCGAGGTCCAACTCATGCGCCTGCTTGGGAAGTTTGAGGACCGGATCCGGTGAGTATAGTTTTGATTTGTTGTCTAGACAGAGATAGAAAGAGCAGTGCTGCCATTGGAACTTGGAATTTGTAATCTCAAGAAAATTGGAAATTGGTAAGAGAGCTTGATCACCTCTCAAAGACGGACCGAGTACCCCCCATGAGTATTCGCAGGGCGAAACTCCCGTCTTTTTGTAATTGGAAATTGGATAAGACTAGTCAGAATAGATAGAACGAAATGCATTTTGGGACACGTTTGCTAGCATGATGGTGTGAATGAAGTGTGGATGAGAGGTCTGGCAGCACGGACCAAGTGAAGGCGGACCCCTGAGTAGTGCATTTCCTGACCGGGCGACCGCGTTCAGGTCGCGAAAAGGGGGAAGCGATTGTCGTCTTGTCTTGTTATTTGTTCTCCTTATACGTTTCCAGGGCCGTGAGGACCCCTTACCCACGGTCCGCCCTCCTTTTCCCTTTTGTCTGTTGTAGCACGCACACATCGAAATGGGAGGGGCGGGGTCTACTAGGAACACCCCATTAGAATGTATGATCGCACATTTTAAAGAGGGATATTCTGGAGATTATGGTATTAAAATGACAGCAGCCCGTTAACAGATTTTGTATACTAGGGAGTGGCCCGATCTAGACCCCACCTGGCCCCAAGAGGAAACTTTTAATCTAGAAATTATCCAGTTAGTACACTGTAGAGTGCGGATAGCACACCCCGATCAGTACCCCTATATAGATTCCTGGTTAAGTATTTGTGAAGATCCGCCCCCTTGGGCGCAGCGCTGTTATGAAGAACAGTGCAGAATAATGTTAACGAAGACAGATTATAGTCAGAAAACAGAACAGCCTAGAATGAAAGGGCAGGATAAGAAGTCCAGGAAGAAGCCCATCCTGGTAGATCCTGATTCCCCAGAAATGATTCCCCGACAGCCTCGAACTCCAGGTCCAGTAAGAAGAGCAAGAAGATGAATCCTCTTTACATGAAGGTGAATCGTCTGAGACAGAAAAAGGAGAGTCAGATACAGAAGCAGAGCAATTAGAAACTGAAAATTCCCTAAGCGATGCTGACAGTGTAAAAGTGGTTGCCAGCACTAGCTTGCCAGCAAAATGTACATCCAAAGTGAAACATGTAGAGAAGAAGAGAGTGACCCCTGATAAGACAGTTACGAAAATATCCCTTAGATCCCAAAAGATATCTACTGCCAAGATGATGCCCTTACGGCAAGTCCCGGGACTGCCCGTAAAGAATGATAATGATGAGGTGGTAGCGGGACCCCTAAGTTATGTGTATGTCCCTTTCTCTACAACTGATTTGTTAAATTGGAGGTCGCATTATGCCTCCTATACTAATAAGCCCCAGGAACTTACAGAATTAGTAAATACTATTATGGAAACCCACCAACCCACTTGGGCAGATTGCCGCCAGCTCCTGACCACTCTATTCACGACAGAGGAGCGAGCACGAATTAGAAAAGTAGCTATAGATTGGCTGGCGGATAACCCTGTAGCTCCGGGACCAGGGACGAACAGAATAGACCATCGGGAAGCGGCCCAGAGAGAATTCC
This sequence comes from Ichthyophis bannanicus, assembly GCA_033557465.1. Lineage (NCBI taxonomy): Eukaryota > Metazoa > Chordata > Amphibia > Gymnophiona > Ichthyophiidae > Ichthyophis > Ichthyophis bannanicus. The sequence goes on from CM066039.1 coordinate 305,647,223, forward strand.
TGAATGAAGACCCCCGATGGGATCCAAATACAGAGATAGGATCCACAGCCCTAGCCCGTTTTCGCCAAGGCTTTTTACAAGGTCTGAAAAGGGGGGGCCAGAAGGCTATGAACCTTTCCAAAGTTGCAGGAGTCATCCAAGGTATAGAAGAGCCCCGCAGAATTTCATGAAAGATTAACTGAAGCATACAGAATGTATACTCCCTATGATCCCGAGGCACCAGGAAGTTTATGTATGGTGAATTCTGCTTTTGTAAACCAGTCTCAACCAGACATTAGACGTAAATTGCAGAAATTAGAAGGGTTTGCGGGCATGAATACAACTCAGTTACTGGAAGTCGCTCATAAGGTGTATGTGAATCGTGATAATGAAAGGCAGAAAGAATGTGATCGAAAGATGAAGAAGAAAGCTGATTTTTTGGCTGCGGCCTTAGTTGAACAGAAAAGGGGAGGTGTCCCTAGTCGAAGGAGCCGAGGAAGGGGGCGGGGCCGAGGAGGAAGTCGGCCCCAAATAGGCATAAACCAATGCGCCTATTGCTGGGAAGAAGGACATTGGAAAGATGCATGCCCGCAACTCGAAGACGCCCAGCAAGATGACGAAAACAATCATCAGTGGCGAGAAGAAAGACGAGGCCGTCCCCGAAACCGTGGAGGAGCCAATCGAGAACACTTCCAGCGAGAAAGAGGAGGAGCTATCCAAGCATTGACTACGACAATCCATGATGAAAATGACGTGGACTAGGACAGACCGGGCTCCGAGTTTGCTTTAGGTCTCCAGGAGCCTATGGTCGGAATACAAATAGGAGACCAAGTTATGAACTTTATGGTTGATACTGGAGCAGAACATTCAATAATAGACAAAAAGATAGCCCCATTTTCTACAAAAGCAGTCACCATCATAGGAGCAACTGGTGCCAAAGCTACAAAATCTTTTCTTCAGAATCGTATATGCAGTCTAGGAGGACAGCAAATAACTCATCAATTCCTTTACATGCCCGAATGTCCAGTGCCACTACTGGACGAGATATGCTAGCCAAACTTCAAGCACAAATATCTTTCTCTGAAAAAGGAGAAATGCAAATGACAGTAAATCCCCAAGTCAAACCAGCAGGAATAATGCTGCTGACAGTTCCCCGAGAAGAAGAATGGAGGTATTACATTGATGACTCTGTCCAAGACACTTATTTCGAACAAACTTTAAAGAACATTCATGCACCACCTGGAGTATGGGCAGAAGGCAGTCCTCCAGGCCTAGCCAAACATATAGCCCCAGTAATTGTAACCCTTAAGCCTAGTGCTACACCAGTACACGTCAAACAGTACCCTCTCCCAAGAGCTGCAATTGAAGGCATTCATTGCCACTTACAAAGATTGCTCGAATATGGCCTACTAAAAGTATGTCAATCCCCATGGAACACTCCACTTTTGCCAGTAAAGAAACCTGGGACAGATGATTACCGTCCAGTGCAAGACCTAAGGAGAGTGAATAATGCAGTTGAAACTATACATCCAGTTGTACCCAATCCTTACACTCTTCTAGGACTGATACCTGCTGAAGCTACCCATTTCACTGTACTAGATCTAAAAGATGCATTCTTTTGCATAAGATTAGCCCCTGTAAGTCAAATATTGTTTGCATTTGAATGGCAGGACCCCATCTCTGGAAGAGGGGGCCAACTCACATAGACACGATTACCCCAAGGATTCAAGAATTCGCCTACCATCTTTAGTGCTGCATTGAATCAAGACCTTTCAAGTTATCCAGTGGCCCCGGGGAAGAGAGTGCTTCTCCAATACGTGGACGATCTGCTGATAGCTGCCGTATCAGAAAGTGAATGTATACAAGCCACCAAAGACCTCTTGCAGTTACTAGATGAAGCTGGATACAAAGTTTCCAGAGCAAAAGCACAACTATGCCAAAAAGAAGTGAAATACTTGGGTTTTCGTATAACCCAAGGAAGCCGAAGATTAGGCAGAGAAAGAAAAGAAGCAGTATGCAGAATTCCAACCCCAACAACCAGAAAGCAAGTCAGAGCCTTTCTGGGAGTGGCAGGATATTGCCAAATCTGGATACCCAACTTCGCCCAAATTGCCAAACCATTATATGAAGCCACAAAAGGAGAAGAGAAGTCGCCACTGGAGTGGGGACTTGAGCAGGATACAGCCTTCAAGAAGTTAAAGGAAGAATTGATGTCATCACCAGCACTTGGACTACCAGATGTTCACAAGCCTTTCCACTTGTTTGTACATGAAGCACAGGGAAATGCCTTAGGCATGTTGACTCAGAAATTGGGAGCGACCTGTAGCATATCTATCGAAACAGTTGGACACTGTGGCCAAAGGATGGCCGCCATGCCTGAGAGCAGTTGCAGCTACAGCATTATTAGTGAGTGAAGCAGATAAGCTCACATTAGGACAGAACATACGAGTCACTGTGCCACATGCAGTCCTTGCCCTCATGGAACAAAAAGCAAATTATTGGCTCACCAATTCCCGAATGTTGAAATACCAGAGCATGTTATGTGAAAACCTACAGATACAACTAGAAGTGAGTCATGCCTTGAATCCAGCCACCTTGATACCCATTAGTGAAGAACTCCCAGAACATGGCTGTATCGAAGTCATGGACACTGTGTTCTCCAGTCGACCTGACCTGACAGATGTGCCCATAGACAACCCTGACCAAGTCTATTATGTTGATGGGAGCAGTCTCATCCTCGATGGACAACGCTGTGCCGGATATGCAGTTGTCACTCAACATGAAGTAGTTGAGTCATCAGCTTTAGCCTCAGGCACATCAGCTCAGAAAGCCGAATTGATAGCACTCACCAGAGCATTATTATTAGGAGCGAAACTTGTGCTAAATGTATATACAGATTCCAAATATGCCTTCACTACTCTACATGCCCATGGAGCTCTCTATAAAGAACGAGGGCTCATCACATCCGGAGGAAAGTCAGTCAAGTATGGTCCCGAGATACTGATGTTACTTGATGCAGTTTGGGCCCCAACACGTGTAGCTGTCATGCATTGCAGAGGACATCAAGCAGGAAAAGGAGAAGTTGCCCGAGGAAATAGGTTTGCAGATGCCTCAGCACGACAAGCAGCTATGACGGGACAAATTACACCACAAGCTATGCCAATGCAAGCAGCATTGTTTCCAGTACCTCTGAATTTATGGACACCACGATATACCACCAAAGAATTAGATTACTACTGTAACAAGGAAGATGGAGTACTGAAAGATGGATGGATTGAGCTGCCACCAGCAGAGGGCAGTCAACCCCCTGGACGAATAGTAATTCCTGAACTGTTAGGACCATCTTTTGTCAAAGCCTTTCACGAAGCCACCCACTATGGGAAAAGTGCTATGGAAAAAGCACTCAGACCACATTTTTACATTACTCTATTGACAACCATATCAGCTTCAGTAGCATGTCAATGTCTAACTTGTGCCAAAAATAATGCCAAGCAAGGCCTTATAACGGCACCCCGAGTTCAGTCAGGAGGTGTAACCCCCATGCACAACCTCCAAATTGATTTTACCGAAATGCCTAAAGCCAATGGATATCATTACCTATTAGTATTAGTCTGTACTTTCTCTGGGTGGGTAGAAGCCTTCCCAACCAGAACTGAGAAAGCCCGAGAAGTTACCAAAGCCTTGATGAGAGAAATTGTCCCTAGGTTTGGAATTCCAGCAGTAATAGGGTCAGACAATGGACCCTCATTTGTCTCCCAGATTACTCAACAGTTAGCAAAAGCTTTACAGATACAATGGAAGCTCCACACTGCATATAGACCCCAGAGTTCAGGGAAAGTTGAGCGAATGAATCGCACCCTAAAAGCCCAAATGTCCAAGTGTGTCTCCTGGCAAAGCTTAAAGTGGCCCCAAGTGCTCCCAATAGCTTTACTCAGAATACGCTCAGCTCCTGTAAAGTCAACAGGTTTTTCCCCTTTTGAAGTTCTGTATGGTAAACCCCCACCAATAGTGCAGGGAATCAAAGGAAGTCTAGCCCAAATTGGTTCAGAAATAACCAGGCAAGAACTCCTAGCTCTTAGTTTTGTTCTACAGACTCTCCATGCGTGGATCCAAGACCAGTTGCCTATCAACTTGACGGAACCTCTGCATCCCTACCAGCCTGGTACTTTGGTGTGGATCAAAGATTGGAAGAAGACACCGTTGGAACCCCATTGGAAGGGACCATACACCGTCATCCTGTCTACCCCAACTGCAGTAAAGGTAGCAGAGATCGACGCCTGGATCCACCACAGCAGAGTCAAGCCCGCCGCTGATCCTGAACCTGAGCAGTGGACAGCAGAACAGCATCTTGATGCACCTTTGCGAGTTACTCTGAGACGGCAACCAGCAACTTAGACACTTCATCACAGTGCCTTGCAGTAGCCAAGTCTTTCGAAGAGGATTGCTGTTTTTCCATGCAGCAACAGTTTTGTTTCAACGAACCCAATTTGCGTGCGATTTTGCACACTACTTTGATACTATATTGAACCATACTTCAAAAACCAACTGAAATTGCTAAGTTGGTTGAGGTGTGATGGACAACTTGAGGATCTTCAATCAACACTCAGCACCCGTTGAATTGCTTCATTAGCGCACGGGACGAAGAAAAAGAACATCGTGGTCAAGATTTGCAAGCTGAGGATTCAGAAGAACTCCAATCAACATGTATCTTTGCCTTTGCTTTGCCCTGGTTGCCTTCTTTGGAGGTTTTGAACTGACTTATGCTTTACCTCCATGCACTGCTTGCATTACTTCTACTCGAACTGGACTAAAAGTAACTCAGACTTTGATTTACCATTCTTATTATACCTGCACTGGAAAAGTGACTCGGTGTATTTATAACACCACTGAACTAAATGTTTGCACCAATGGCAAATCTAGAGTATGCTATAATCCGCATCAGAATCCATCCTATTACACGTTGGAAATACAATGGAAGGATGCAGATGGACCTATAATAGCTGCTACGCCACCACTTAAGGACATTACTAGACCTGCTGTTTTGAATTTTGATGCATGTAATGTCATAAACAGAGATAGTCGCTCCACCTGTGGTACCTGGGAAAAAGCGTATCGAAATGACCATAAGTATATGTGCCCAGAAGGTGCCATAGGATGGAGAAAGTGTACAGGTAAAAAAGAACCAGGCTATAGTACTGCCCCTGAAGCAGATTACTATTGCCCGGATTGGGAATGTGTTTTTTATGCTACATGGAATAATGGTATAGTTGACGAAAAGATAGATAAACGAATGGCCACTTTAACCAAGTCAACAACAAATGATAAATGTCAGAAAGATGCTTGTAACCCCTTACACTTGCAGATACACAATCCCAATGCCTGGAAACAAAGATACAAGTTTGGTTTACGTATTGCTGGTGGAGCAGTAGATCCGGGCACTATTGTGTATATCAGATTGAATACCCAAGCCCACAAGTCATCTAAATATCATATCCATAATACCTTTTATGAGGCCATGCATGTAAATAAGTTTGAAATCCCTCATCCTTCTCAGAATTTATTTCTAGAATTAGCTGGAGCAGTAGTATCTAGTCTTAAAATCTCAAATTGTTATTTCTGTGGCGGAACCCAAATGGGTGACCAGTGGCCATGGGAAGCTCAAGAATTAAATTATTCCTTGACTTACAATCAGACTGAATTACACAAGACTACTAGCGAATAGGTGTTAGCACACTCAATTGTTGGACGTCTTTGCTATACCAGAACTGGACCCCAGTTCACCCAACAGGTAGGACAGCTGGTCTGTCTTAGCCAGAAATTCTATAATGCCACCACCAAAAAGACGTCATGGTGGTCAGGAATCAAACACCCTGAACCTCCTAACCCATTAGCCAGATTTCCTGAACTTGCTGATTTATGGACCAATCTTGCCAAGACCCATGTCTGGCAAGCCCCACCTGGCCTATATTGGATCTGTGAAAACCGAGCTTATGCACAACTCCCGCCACAATGGGGAGGAGCATGTGTCTTAGGGACCATCAGACCCTCTTTCTTTCTTTTAAACACTGAACATGGAGAACAATTAGGATACCCAGTATATACTACCCACCGACACAGAAGAGATCACCCCTCCAGGTAAGCAAGTGGGAGAAGTGGCAGGGGGATGATTGGCCACCAGAAAGAATCATTGAGTATTATGGGCCTGCCACTTGGAATGATGATGTAATGTATGGATATCGAACCCCAGTCTATATGATTAATCGTATTATTCGTTTACAAGCAGTAGTTGAAATAATAACCAATGAAACTAGCCAAGCTCTTACACTTTTAGCTAGACAAAGTACTCAGATGCGCACTGCTATATATCAGAATCGCTTAGCACTTGATTATTTGTTAGCAGCTGAAGGAGGAGTATGTGGTAAACTGAATTTAACTAATTGCTGTTTAAAAATAGATAAGGGTCAAGTAGTTGAAGAAATTGCTAAAGATATGCAAAGACATGCTTATGTGCCAGTACAAACTTGGCACTCATTGAAATTCCCTAATTGGTTTGCTAATCTGTTCTCATGGCTGGGAGGACTGAAAACATTCCTTATATTGGTACTAATCCTTGTTGCTGTTATTTTCTTATTACCATGTTTAATCCCATGTTGTATGCGTTCTATCCATAATGCTATTGATAGTACAGTAGAGCGGAAGACCGCAACTAAAATAATGGCCCTATATAAAGCTAGTCCTAGTCGAAATCCTTCAACCATGGTATAACTATTTCAAGGTGATTTAATTCTCACACCTTATTAAGTAATAGGGGGAGATTAATCAAAGGGGGGAATGTGGCAGGGGTAGGCCTGTGATCCACTTTGTCTGATATAAGCAAGCGAGCCTAGCTAGCTTGACCTGTAAATGAAGCTAGTGGAGAGGCCTATGGGAATTGCACATCCCCCAATCTGCCTGTAGAGCTGGAACACAGCAAGGACATAGCAAGAATATTGAACTAGCTTAGATAAGCAGAACTGGAAGATGGAAAAATACAGAAAAATATGTTTAAAAGTTACTGATAAGAAAGTACATCTGCAAGGGATTTAATTGGGACTGCTGACAGATGAGTTGCAGAGCCCTGCTCCCCTACATGCACAAATTGGCTCAATGGCCTTGGAAGTATGAAAGTAACAAGTTGATGAACTGGCCATTGTAATTGGGACTAGAAGGGGGGGTAAGCAGGTGCTGAGTCCACTGAAGGAACATAATTGGATGGTCATATCAGTACCGGCACCAATGGAAGGGGTACGGGAGAGTACCGGGACCAATGAAATGTTTTTCTATACCCAGAATGGAGTAAAAGTCTATAAAAGTTGTTGTATTGCCAGAAAACTTTGCTCAGCCATTTTGAAATTGATTATTGCTTGAGACTTGTGCACAAATAAATGATTTGGACCTTCTGAACAGACTCCTGGTATTATTGGTTTGTCTGCGCTCTGCTGCTACACCCTCACCGACAACTTCGCTCCATCCATACCAATTGTCTAGCCCTACCTTCACCTTCCCATGCCCATCTGGAACAGACACACCATTCAGCTTTTTTCTTTCTTGGACCTTTATTATGGAATATGTTACCAACTCACCTCCGACTAGAACCATCATATCCTCAGTTCAAGTCTTTGCTCAAAACTCATCTTTTCCAGAAAGCCTTTGACCTCACCCCTGAGGCTTTTTCCTGAGTATTGTCTGTCCTTGTCTTGTGTCTTGTCTACAGCCGCCCACCCTGTTTTTGTGATCTGTGTGGCACAGTTTCGGCCACTTTGTTTATGATTTGATATTTGCGTGTAGTGCCCTGTCTCACTTTGCTTCCCTCTTTCCTGTCTATTTTTTGGCATTCATTTTCTAGGTTTGCAGTGTGTAACCAGTTTTTATTGTACACCGCTTAATGTTTGTACAACAGCGGTCTATCAAGTGTTAATAAAGATAAAGATACCTGCTACAAATAAGTTCCTGTCCCAAACCCCATTACCTCCCCCGTTGCACAGGTAAAGGACACAGACCAGAAGAGCAGGTAGGGAAGGGCTGAAGAGGTTCCCACAGCTATCTAAGAACATCAAGCACGCAAGAGACCCAACGCCCCTTGGTACTCGCATGAAATCAGAGTTGCAAAGCACACACTCAGAAGACTGGAAAGAAAATGGAGAGAGGATAAATCACACAACCTCCTAACCCAATACAGAGATAAAGCACAGTTACTTACCTGTAACAGGTGATCTCTGGGAACAGCAGGAATTAGTCCTCACATATGGGTACGTCGGAACCAATGGAGCCTGCACGGGAAAGCTCCCCAGCTTTTCAGAAGAAAAGCTTTTGGGGCTTCCCACAGCGCATGTGCGCTGCCTTCCCGCCTTCCTGACCAGCTCTCCTCAGTTTGAGTTTATAGCTGAGACAATAGAGAGAGGAAAGGAAGATAGATAGAAGATACAACTCCTAGGGGAGGTGGGTGGGTTGTGAAGACTAATTCCTGCTGTTCCCAGAGATCACCTGTTACAGGTAAGTAACTGTGCTATCTCCAGGAACAAGCAGGAATAAGTCCTCACATATGGGGACTCCCTAGCTAAGATGCCGGGGAGATCCCCCTCCAAGGGTAAACCATCTTCGTATGGATCTCAGGCATCCAACCAGGGAAGGTGGGCAGGAGTTGTTTAAGTATGGGGCAGGAGTTTGAGGACAGCCTGACCAAACAAGGCATCCCGGCGGGAGTCCTTGTCCAAACAGTAATGGGCTGTGAAGGTATGAACCGAGGCCCAAGTGGCTGCTCGACAGATCTGATCTATAGATACAGAGTGAAGATGAGCCATAGCAGTAGCCATGGCTCTCACATTGTGAGCTGTGACATGGCCTTCCAGAGAAATGTTCTTACTCTGGTAAGCAAAAGAGATACACTGAGCAATCCAATTGGAAAGCGTACGTTTGGAGACTGGAAGTCCCAAATGAGAAGGATCAAAAGCCACAAAAAGTTGGGAAGACTTTCGATGTGGCTGAGTCCTATTGAGGTAAAAGGCGAGAGCTCTTTTACAGTCAAGAGTATCAAGGTTCCTCTCTGCACTGGATGCATGAGCCGCCGGGAAAAAAAACAGGTAGATATACCTCTTGATTAAGATGAAAAGGCGAGACCACTTTGGGCATAAAGTGGGGGTTCGTCCTAAGGACCACCTTATCATGATGAAACCTAGTATAAGGTGGATTAGCCACCAAAGCCTGCAGTTCACTGATGCGGCGAGCCAAAGTGACTGCAATGAGGAAAAGAACCTTCCAGGAAAGAAATTTCAGGGAGGTAGATACCAACGGTTCAAAGGGTGGCTTCATAAGTTGACCCAGAACTAGGTTCAAGTCCCATGCCACCGGGGGAGGGCAGATGGGAGGCTTAGTTAGGGTCAGGCCTCTCATGAATCTTGCAATAAGAGGATGAGAGGAGACAGGTTGTCCATTTATAGGTTTTAAGGATGCTGCAATAGCACTTAAATGGACTCTTACTGAATTCGTCTTGAGGCCTGCATTAGAAAGATGCAGGAGATAGTCTAGTAGAGAATTCAAGGGAAGTGCTAGAGGGTCAAGACCCTGTTGAGCACACCAAATGGAAAAACGTTTCCATTTGAAAGCATAGGAACGCCTGGTAGAGGGTTTCCTAGAGGCATGAAGGATATCTTTCACTGGTTGAGAAAGATTAAAATCATGAAGGCTTAAGCCTTCAGTAACCAAGCTCTGAGATGTAGGGACTTGGGGTTTGGGTGCCACAAGGTCCCCTTCTCCTGAGACAGGTCTGGCGCAGCTCCCAGGTCCAGGGAGGAGCCCTGGGAGAGCTGTAGAAGTAGAGAGAACCACACTTGGCGTGGCCAGCGTGGAGCTATGAGGATCGACCCGTGATCCCTCTGAAGTTTGAACAGAGTCTTGGGAATCAAAGGAATGGGTGGAAAAGCATACAGGAATTCCTGACCCCAATGCAGGAGAAAGGCGTCGTTGGCCTGAGCTCCCTGACACGAAGTCCTGGAACAGAACCGGGGAAGTTTGGCATTCCACAGACTTGCAAAGAGGTCTATGGCCGGGGTCCCCCATTCCTGAAAGATTCTGCGTATCTGGTCCATATGTAGGGACCATTCGTGTGGAAGCAGAACTCGACTGAGTCTGTCTGCCCGAGAGTTTTGAACTCCTGGAAGATATACTGCCAGAAGATGAATTTGATGCTCTCTGGCGAAGGCCCATAATCTGAGAGCTTCGTTGCAAAGCGACAGAGAGCCCGTCCCTCCTTGTTTGTTGACATAGAACATGGCTACCTGATTGTCTGTCTGGACTAGAACAGTCAGGTTGACAAGGAGGGTGTGGAAGACTGTGAGGGCAAGGAAGATTGCTCGCAGTTCCAGAAGATTGATGTGAAGGGTGGTCTCCTGGGGAGACCAGGTGCCCTGAGTGGAGAGGTGTTGGAGATGAGCTCCCCACCCTGTTTGGGAGGCATCTGTTGTGAGGGTTGCTTGGGGCAACGAAGGTTGGAAGGGGGTCCCCAACAACAGATTTTTGGATGATGTCCACCACTGGAGAGACCAAAACAGACGTTTTGAGGTGAGTACTTGGTCTGAGAGCAGTCCCGATGCTTGAGACCACTGGGTGGCCAAAGTCCATTGAGCTGCTCTCATATGGAGACGAGCGTAGGGCACCACATGGACCGTGGAGGCCATGTGGCCCAGAAGTTGCAGCATTTCCTTGGCTGACAAGTGACTTCTGGACTGAGCCTGGGAGGCCAAGCTGATTAGCCATTGGCCTCGGGCCAGAGGAAGGTAGGCCCTTGCAGTGGTGGAGTCCAAGCGGGCCCCTATGAATTCCAGGGACTGAGTAGGGATGAGTTGGGACTTGGGAATGTTTACCACAAGTCCCAGATATTGAAGAATACGCCTTGTGCGGTCCAGGGAAATCTGGGCTTCTGACTGAGATGGAGCTCGGATGAGCCAGTCGTCCAGATATGGGAACACGAAGATTCCCATGCCTCTTAGAAATGTGGCTACGACTGCCATGCATTTGGTGAATACTCTTGGAGCAGAGGCTAGACCGAAGGGAAGTACTCTGTATTGGAAATGGTTTTCCCTGGAACAGAAAGCGAAGATATTTTCTGTGGGATGGATGGATGAGTATATGGGTATACGCATCCTTGAGATCTAGAGAAGAAAGCCAATCCTGACTCTGAAGGTATGGAAGGAGAATGCCTAGAGAGCATTTTGAATTTCTCCTTGAATAGAAATTTGTTCAATTCTCTCAGATCTAGGATTGGTCTGAATCCCCCTGTCTTCTTTGGTATGAGAAAATAAGGGGAGTAAAAACCTAACCCTTGTTGAGGAAGAGGAACCTCTTCTATTGCCCCTTGGGCAAGAGAAGAGAAGAGACTTCCTGACCCAACAGGTCCAGAAGAGATGGGGGAGAACTGAATTGCCTCACCATGGTATGGGGAGGAAGGCTGGAGAAATGAAGCTTGTAGCCCTCTCTGATGATAGAGAGGGTCCATTGCTCTGATGTAATTTGTTCCCATCTGGGAGCAAAGTGAGCTAACCTTCCGGGAATGGTGAGGGGCCCTGGTTGTTCTAGAGCCAGAAAGGTTAAGTTCTCTAGGGGCAAGTCAAAACCCCTGAGGGGGTTGAGCCTGCTGGGGTGCAGCAGACACTGCAGGCTTTGACTTTACTTGCTTAGATTGCTGACGCTTAGCAGCAAAGCGAGGCTGAGCAGATTGTTGGCCAGTATTTGTGGAAAATCTGGCCTTCTTGTAGTAAGGCCTTTTAAAAGGCTTCTTTTTGGCAGGAGTAGAAGTAGACTTAGAAAGTCTATCTAAAGTGGCATTTTCTGCGTCCATTTGAGCAGCTTTAATTTGCCAGTCTTCACCAAATAAGTTCTCACCTGTGCAGGGCCGATTCCTCAGGCCATCCACGACCCAGGGTTCTAGGTCAGAAGCCTGGAGCCAAGCAAGGCGTCGGGCTGCAATAGCAATTCCCGAAGCCCTACCAGCAACCTCAAAGGAATCAAAGGCTGCCCTGTTGGAAAACTTGGAGACCTCTGAAAGTTGTGCCACCACAGAAGTGAAGTCCTCCTTTCTATCCTCAGGGATAAAGGGGGCAAAATGCCGTACCTTTAGGGCAAGTTCTCTTAGAAACATGCCCATATAAAGACTGTAGGAATTGATCCTGGCTATAAGCATACTAGCCTGGAAGATCTTTCTACCAAAAGAGTCAAGGGTCTTACATTCTCGCCCTGGAGGGGTAGAAGAGTGCCTTTTAGGACTCTATCTTTTTCATGGCAGACTTCACCACAATGGAGTGGTGAGGCAGTTGAGTCTTTTGAAACCCAGGAGAAGGAGGGACCCGGTACATGGTGTCCAACCTACGAGAATGAGGAGACAGTGTTAGAGGAGTCTCCCACAAATCCATCAAGTGTTCTTGAAGGATTTCATGGATAGGCAGGGTAACTGCCTCTTTAGGAACCTTGGAGTATCCTAAAATATCCAATTTCTTTGATCTGGGTTCCTTTTCAGAGGATGTAGCAATAGAGAGTCCTTTAGCTACATCAATGATGAAATCCTGAAAGGATAAATCCTCTGGAGACATCCTCCTTTTTGGAGAAGAGGGCTCCTCAGGAAGATCAAGCTCAGCAGAGTCAGAGGAATTGAACTCATCAGAAGAATCTGAGTATCCTCTATGTGCTTCCAATGCACGATACGCATACCGGTCGGTATCGACATCGGGCGTACCGGGCATGGGATCGGTATCGGGCGAAAGCCCAAATCCAACATGCGGAACCGATCTGTGTTTGGAAGACGATGGCCTCGGTTCCGGTAAGGATACCGGAACCGGACTCGGAACTGCTGGATACGGTACCGAGGGCGTCGCAGCCTTAATGAAAGCCAGAACGGCCTGCTGCATGGTCTGGACAGTATTGCCCATAGACGCCACTGCTGCCTGGATGTCGGTACCGGTGTTAGCCGGTACCCCAGAGCAGTCTAACAGGTGATCGGTCGAGGCCGTGCCATCGATGTCAACCTGTAACCCCATAGGTGGTGCTTTGGAAGCCGGAGCCTCCCACCGGGGTTGTTTGGTTGGGGCAGAATCCTCGGACTCAAAATTGAGGGCCTCTCGATGCTTTGAAGGAGATTTGCCTTTAGAGGATTTGCCCACAGAAGGTTTGGTTACCTGAGATCCATCCGGAGAGGAAGACCTGGATGACTGTGATGCTGGATTATCTGAAGCAAACAGCACATGGAACTTGTTGGCCCGGTTCTGCAACCCACGTTTAGACATCTGGGAGCAGGATGGGCAGTCCGGTATGGAGTGGTCAGGTCCCAAACATTTAAGACACCATTCATGGGTGTCTGTGACAGAAATAACAGCACTGCACTTGGTACACTTCTTAAAACCAGGAGCTGGCTTCTCCATGAGGAGAATTAGTGTAGGCCCGAAGGCCTAACAGAAGTTACCAAGTGGTGCAGAAAAATAAAAGATTCTTTTTTTTTTTTTTTTAAAGAAAGAGAGAGAGACCAGTGGTACCGGTTTCGGTATGGGGAAGGCAGGTACGCGGTCTAAAGAAACAAATTAAAATAACAATTTCTTCAGCGGTGACAGGAACACGACCTGCTGGCTCTGCGGAAAAAGAGAAACTGAGGAGAGCTGGTCAGGAAGGCGGGAAGGCAGCGCACATGCGCTGTGGGAAGCCCCAAAAGCTTTTCTTCTGAAAAGCTGGGGAGCTTTCCCGCGCAGGCTCCGTCAGTTCCGACGTACCCATATGTGAGGACTTATTCCTGCTTGTTCCTGGAGATACAGGAATATAACAATCTTATAAGTGAGCGTAGACAGCAACACCATACCAACCTAATCATGAAATCTACTAACAGACCAAGAAAACTCTTCAGCATTGTCCAAAAGCTCAAAGGATGACATGCAACAAAGTACCCACCATCTTGACCCACAAAACTATGCAGACTACCTGAAGTCAAAAAATTCCAACCAAACTTGCTCTACATCAAACGATCACACGACAAAAAAGCAAACAAACATGGGAGAACTTCAACATACCAAAGCAGCAAGTAGAAGACATATCTGGACTAAACACAGCCACCTCACCATCAGACCCATGCCCAATGAATTGGATCAAAGCTACAAAAAGCCAGCTCTCACCACATTCATAAAATTGTCAAAGATTTACTCCAACAAGGATACATCCCGCAAACCCTAAAGCACACAATGATACAACCAATACTTAACAATCTGAGCCAATCCGAGCCAAAATCATATCGTCCTATCTCCAGCCTGCCATTCCTTGCTAAAATCATGGAAAAGGCAGTGCAAAGGCAACTTCAGGACCATATAGATATCAACACCCCACTGGACATACATCAGCATGGATTTAAGCCCCAACACAGCGTGGAAACACTGTCAAAGAGGGAGGTGAGTAATCTCCTAAGAGGCATGGACAACCTAAAAAACAGCTACCTGCTAGTGTTCATGGACATTGGCAGCCTTCAACACTGTGTCACACGCTAAGCTATTGCAACGCTTACAACAGCTAGGAGTATGCAAGAATACCCTGAAGTGGTTTACATCATACTTAGAAGGGTGAACGCAACAAGTCAAATGCGACCAAAAGAAATCACTACAATTCCCCATCACACAGGGAATACCTCAAGTCTCACACCTATCAATGTTCTTCAACATCTACATACAGCCCATATGCATCATCATCAAGCACCACAAACTACATTATCACATTTATGCTGACATCAATCAAATCTTCTAGCATTAAACACCACAATAACAAAATGCCTCAAAGACATGAATGACTGGCTCATAGCCAACAACTTAACAGTCAACTACGATAAAACTGAGGCTATGCTCATCACCAGGAACCCCACCTTCATACCTCCACAAACTATCAGCATCCTAAACACATAGTAGTTAAAGAAGTTAAATATCTGGACATCACACTAGACAGAGCCTTGATCTTAAAGTCCCACATACCCAAAACCGCAAAGAAGGCATATCGTTGATTGAAAACAATCCGACAAATCAAACCAAATGCTCCGTCAAGACCACTTCCGCACAGTGTGCCAAGCACTCATCACACCAGTGCTTGAATATGGAAATTCACTATACCAAGGCCTACCGCAACACACACTCCACCCACTACAGATAGTACAAAACATCACACGCATCATCACAGACACACCAAGGACTGAACACATCACTCCCGTCCTACAACAATTACACTGGCTCCCAATGGTGGCAAGAGCTAAATACAAAACACTTATGATCATCTTCAAGATCATTCACCATCTCTCAGCAGACGTACTCCAAAATGTTATAACAAGGGACATCAACAATAGACGAAGAAGTAGTAATAATGACAACATGATCGGCACACCTGCAGGCTATCACAAAACCAAACAGACAACGTCAAAAAGAGCACCCTCACTACTGGCATCTACACCAGGGGTCTCAAACACGCGGCCCGCGAGAGAAGTTTCTGCGGCCCGCGATGGAGACGAAAAAAAAAAAAACCAAAGCCCTGGCTTCTGCTGCTGCCGCTGCCGCCGTGGCAGCGCCAGAATCAGCTGTCCCGCGGCCCCTTACCGTGTGCCCGGCAGAGCCCTCAGCTTCAGCAACATCAGCGACAGCTTTCAGGGCCGCGAAGAGTAGTATTTCCCTCTCGCGGCTCTGTTAAGCCTGCCGGGGCTGATGGGAATTCCCATCAGCCCCAGCGGGCTTAACAGAGCCGCGAGAGGGAAATCACTCTTCTCTTCGCGGCCCTGAAAGCTGCCGCTGATGTTGCTGAAGCTGAGGGCTCTGCCGGGCACACGGTAAGGGGCCGCGGGACAGCTGATTCTG
Source organism: Ichthyophis bannanicus (assembly GCA_033557465.1). Lineage (NCBI taxonomy): Eukaryota > Metazoa > Chordata > Amphibia > Gymnophiona > Ichthyophiidae > Ichthyophis > Ichthyophis bannanicus. The sequence goes on from CM066039.1 coordinate 305,663,092, forward strand.
GCGCTGCCACGGCAGCAGCGGCAGAAGCCAGGGCTTTGGTTTGTTTTTAATTTTTAAATTTACTTGGGCTGGGGGGGGGGTGGCTAGGACTGGAAATAGGCAGATGGGGGTTAGGACTGGAGGTGGTCTGATTGGGGGGGCTAAGACTGAAAATGGGGTTATGGGGGGGCTAAGAATTAAAATGGGGTGATGGAAGGGTTAGGACTGGAAGTTGGCTGTTGGGGGGCTTAGGACTGGTAATGGGCTATGGGGGGGGCTAGGACTGGAAATGGGCAGATGGGGTTAGGACTGGAGGTGGTCTGATTGGGGGGGGCTAAGACAAAATGGGGTTATGGGGGGGGCTAAGAATGAAAATGGGGTGATGGAAGGATTAGGACTGGAAGTGGGCTGTTGGGGGGCTTAGGACTGGTAATGGGCTATGGGGGGGCTAGAACTGGTAATGGACTATGGGGGGGGCTAGAACTGGTAATGGACTGGGGGGGTTGCTAGGACTGGAAATGGGCTGAGTAGAAGGGGGGCTTGAACTGCAAATAACTGATGGGGACGGGGTTTTGGAATGGAAATGGGCTGAGTGGAAGGGGGCTTGGAATGGAAATGGGCTGATGGGGAGGGGGGCTTGGAATGGTAATGGGCTGTGAGGGGAGGGAGCTAGGACTGGAAATGGGCTTAGTTGGGGGGAAGCAAGGACAGGAAATGGGCTGATGGTGGGGCTAGGATAGGACTGGAATGGGCTGATGATGCGGGGACTAGAAGGGAGCGGATGCTGGGTGGGGCTGAAACTACAAGGGAGCTGATGTTGGGGGAGGATTAGAATGGGATAGGGCTGGGAGAGTAAAATGGAGAGGGGAAAAATTGTGTGGGAGGGAAGAAAAATCTACAATTGGCCAGGTATTGGGTGAGTAAGTGTGGATTGAGGATGGAGGGGTAAAATTTGAGTGGATGAAATAAGAATGAGGAAAGAGCAAAAGGAAAAAGATTAGTATGTTAAGGCAGATGTAGAGAGAGAATGGGAAAAAAAACTAGAAGAGAGGAGGACAAATGGACAGCAGACCATGGAGAGTTAGCAGAAGACACCAAGAAACCAGAAGAAAGTGGATGGAACAATTGCAACTGAAAAAAAAATGCACAAAAGGTAGAAAAATCTCTCTTTATTTTGAATTTATTAACTGGAATATGTCAGCTCTGGGAAATGTGCATCATTAACGTCTGTGCTTTATTTAATACAAGAGGAAATTAATTTATAGTTTTATTTCTACAGTGTTGTTGTACATTCCAAGTTTGGCTTTTGGGGTTCCCAGTTTAATTATTGTCTTCCTGTTTCTAAATTGTGATTCCTTGTTTGGTGATGGTGTATGTTCTGCATGTGTAACTGAGCCGAGGTATTCTGTTTATGTAATTCCTATTTGACATTGCCACTTGTTCTCTTTCCCCAGTAGGTCATGTATTGTTATTCTCTGAAATGTATTGGTTTAATATTTGCAGTGTTGCCTTTTGATAGGTAGGGTATGGTGCTTTGTGAGTCCTGGTAGTGCTGTTACGATACGGTGGGTTTGCTATGGGTTCTAAATGGGTAGTGTTTGTAGTAGTTCCTAATGTGCCTGGCGGTTGGCACTGGATTATAGTAATGTAGAAATCTTTTAGTCTTTCTTTATCCATACACTCATTAAGAGGCATGTTTACTAAAAGTTAGTTTATGGTAACATTATGCAAATATTTATGCAAATGAGGTCTTATACAAATTAGGCCCACGTCTTGTGCGGCCCCCAGGTTACTTTGCAAGTCCTCATTTGGCCCTCAAAGCAATTTGAGTTTGAGACCCCTGATCTACACTATGGAACTCCCTCCCAACAAGCCTGAGGGCATTAGATGACCTCACAGACTCCCGCAAAGACCTCAAAACATGGTTATTCATAGAAACTTATGAGCACTCAGGTAACATCCCCTACCCGAATAGAAATACCACTACCTCTGCCAACTAAGCACACACCCACACACAAGTCTATAGCACCAAGGGATTAAATATCTTCATGTTAAATGTCACCTCAATTGTATTGTCTAAATGCTGTAAAGTAACTATGTTGTCTAATTGTGTACACATACCCTAATGTTAAATGTAACCCTCTGTCATGTGACATGACCACCTTGATTGAAGGAAAAGGTGATATACAAATCTGTCTAAATAAAATAAATAAATGGAGCCAGTGGAGTGGAGGAGTGGCCTAGTGGTTGGGGCAAGGTACTTCAGGCCAGAAGTTCAAATCCCACTGGAGGACAGCAACCTTGGGCCGGAAGGACTGGGGTTTCTAGTCCCACAGGTGCTCCTTGTGGTCTTGGGCAAGTCACTTAACCCTCCATAGCCCATGTTCCCTGTAAAATAGTTATCTCCAAGTTATAATGCCCTGTTCAATGTAATTTCAGTTTGTTCAATGTAAACCACACTGATGCAGAATAGCATGGTATATAAGAGAATGTAAATAAAGATTTAATTCAGATTTTTATAAATTAAGATTCCAATCTTTGCAGGCCAGCTGTTTTGTGATTTGAAAGCGAGGTTACTTACCTGTAACAGGGGTTCCCCGTGGACAGCAGGATAAGTCAGCCACACTTGGTGACATCCTCCGGGCGGCACCATAGATATGGAAGTGCTTTTCAGAGCTCAGAAAGGTGAACCTTTGAGCATGCCCAGGCAGCCCACCTCACCGGTCCGCCCCTAGCCCAGCCAGTGTGTTCCTAGCTAGTCTTCCCAGCTAGGGGCAAACTTGCTTGGGCTGACCTCTTCCAGGGGAGGCGGGCGGGATTGTGTGGCTAACTTATCCTGCTGTCCATGGAGAACCCCTGTTACAGGTAAGCAACCTCGCTTTCTCCATGGACTAGCAGGATTAAGTCAGCCACAGCTAAAGGTGTGCACTGAGGTGTGTGATAAGGAAGCTTATCATAGTTCAGGAAGGAACAATACAAGAGGTGAATTGGCTCTGAACAAGCAACCTGTGCTTGCTGGTAAAAACACTAAAACAGTGTTTGCATAAAAGACTGGTAGTCTTTTATGCAAACACTGTTTTAGTGTTTTTACCAGCAAGCACAGGTTGCTTGTTCAGAGCCAATGCACTAGATTACAGAAAGCCTCTAGAGTGCTGAAGTGGGGAAACGTGTGCCTAATCAAGGAAGCTATGAGGTAATCCCTAATCACCCATCTCCTAGGGCAGGGTTTGATTCAGCACACCTGGACTGTGCTAGGGTGGAGTGTCCATCTAAGCACTTTAAAAGTAAGAGACATTCTTCACACAGACAGAAAGAAGGAGAAAGGAGTGCTACAGCAAGGCTGGCAACGGCAAGAGAGAGGACGGCAACAGCAACGAGAATACAGAAGGAGAAACAGCAAGACTTCCAGGAGGTCTAAGGAAGGAGCCCAAAGCAGTATGTGTGTTGGGAGTGATTCCAGAGGCAAACATTCTCCATTGGACTGGAAGAAACCAGAGGCTTGGAGATATAGAGCCAGGAACCCCCAGAGAACACCTGTAAAAGGAGACGGCTGCATCTACAGAGAGAAGGAGCTCTGATACCTATTTAAGGAGGTATGGGAAGAGACCTAAAGTCCAGAGATTCTGACTGGAGAGCTGGGCATAGAAGCTGGACTACCTACTGGCCAGGATACCCAGAGAGGAAACCTAATAGCAATGTGATCTCAGGTATGAACTCTGATCTGTTCCCTAGCTTTTCACAAGGAAGACAGCAGGGAAACAAATGCTATCCTGAGAGTCATCAGTTAGAGAATTCCTCTGAGCCAGAGCATAATGATTCCATGATATTTCAGGAGCAAGGGGAAATATCAACTGAGCAGGTAGAATGCATGGATTGCTCTCTGTCTAAGTTGCTGTTTTAAAGTAATCCTCAGTAAAGCAACAATCACCAAAAGGAACTGTAATGTGTTTAACTACCCAGAAAAGTTTCTTTAAATGAAAGCTTTAGGGTAAGTCAGAGCCAAGTAGAGAGTGGACCAGCAAGGGTTTGCAGCTGGTTAATTACCTGTGATTAAGCCAGGCATAAGTGCACCTGAGCTCTGGAAGGAAAAACTTCATTGTGTGAATGAAAGAAAGTTGTTTTGCTAAAGAACATTTTTCCTTTTGGGTTTGGTTTTTCATTTTAAGCACGGCTAAGAAGGTTATTAGCAGGGGCTAGCACAAAGACCTTTTCTGTGCCATCAAGGTCTTTGAGTTATTGCCTAAGTATTTCAGTTGCCTTATACAGTTGTTTTGTTTTTCCTGATTACAATTCCTGAATAAAGTAAGTATCCTATTGATGTTACCAAGCATATCTGTGCGAGGGAATAATCCCCATAAATAAAATCTGTTTTCTGCTTACACTCTAGCAACTACAATTCATTTTGTTGAACGGCTGATTTTGGTGTGAATGAACTACAACACCCACAATCCTTTGCAAGTCATAAAATTCTGCCTTTGCCAAGATTGTGGACTTTCACAACCCGCACCCCCGTTTACAGGTGGAGGAGGGAAGCATGAGAACAGAAGGCTATGGAGACCTTGGAGTCCAGGCATCAGTTTAAATGTGCAAATATTCAACAGTGTAAACATGCAGAACAAAGTTCAACAATGGCATAATCATAGTGCAACATGTAGCAGTATACAACACTCAGTGTTAAGGTGCAAATGCAGTAGCAGCATACAAGTAGTTCTGGTGCAGCAATGTAACATACTAATGTTGCACTAAGACAGTGTAGCCAAGGTCACAGTTGCAGTTACGACCTCGATCATGCCGGGGCTGCCTCCACTGTGGTGGAGAGGATGGCTGTGGCCAGGGCAGAGTCCTCCTGAGACCTGAGGTCAAGGCAGTAGTGTTTCTGGAACATGTGCAGGGAGGACTATGTGGCAGCCCTGCCGACATCAACCAGCAGAACAGAGCAAAGGTTGGCTATGGAAATGACCAGTGCTCTGAGCCGATGAGGGGCCACTTGGCTGCGCCCTGGTGCCGGTTGGGTTGAGGCAATAGGAAACGCAGGCAGACACCCAGTGTGAGTGTCCTTTTTGTGACAGGCCTGCCAAGCCTATTAGGGTCGAAGGATACAAACAGTTGCTCACCCTTCCAGATGGGCTGTGTAGGTAGCTCCAGAGGGCCCAGAGACAGTCCAAGGTGTGCAAGCAGTGTTCAGCCAATGCGTGAGGTTCCAGAAAACAAGGGGAGCTCGATGGACTGATTGATGTGGAAGGCAAATGGCACCTTGGGCACAAACCGAGGGTTGGTCCTCAGGGAGGCACAATCGTGGTGCAGCTGTGTATATGGAGGGTGCGACACCAGCGCTTGTAGTTCGCTAATCCTCCTGGCGGATACAATGGTTATTAGGAATAGCGTCTTCCAGGAAGCATACTTCATGTCAGCTGACTGGAATGGCTCGAAGGGTTCCTGCATTAAGCACTGGAGGACAGTGTTGAGGTCCCAGGGCGGGGACCGGGGGTCTTAGATTTGTCAGCCCTTTCATGAAGTGGGTGTCAAAGGCAGTGCCGCAGTTGCTCCATCCGTCAGTGCATGAAAAGCAGCTATTGCGGAGAGGTGGACGCGAATGGACTGAGTCTTCAGGACGAGATTGGATAGAGAGTTCAGGTACTGTAGGTCATTGGCAACTGGACACGTTGTTGGGTCTAAGTTGCATGTCGTGCACCAAATGCTGAACCTCTTCCATTTGAGGCCACAGGACTTTCTGGTGGAGGGTCGCCTGGCAGCCAGGACTATGTCCTGTACCTCTGTGGGAAGTTGGAGTGTAGAGAGGGTCAACCGTTCAACCTCCAGGCAGTGAGCGCGAGGGCTTTGAGGTTGGGGTGCCTCGTGTTCCCCTCATACTGTGTTAGGAAGTCTGGTCTGAGGGGCAGGTGTTTCAGGGCCCCATATGCCAGGCATAGCAGGACGACAAACCACATCTGGCATGGCCAGTGGGGGGACCACCAGGATGGCATGAGCTTTGTCCCACACGATTCACTGAAGTGTTGCTGGGATGGGGATGGGGGTGGGGGGTGTGGGAAGGCATACACCAGAGACCACTCCCCCCCAGAACACATCAAATGCATCCACTGCCAACCTCCGGACTGATGGGTGCCTTCAGCAGAACAGGGGGGCACTTGGCATTCTGTTCTGTGGCAAAGAGATTGATACTTGGGGTCCCCCAGCACCGGAAGAGGCTGTTGAAGACCTCCAGGAGGAGAGTCCATTCGCGAGGTTGTAATTGTCTGCTTAGTTTGTCTGCCAGGGTGTTCAGGTCTCCTGGGAGATAGGAGGCCCGTAGCCTGCACTTGTTTTGCATCAGCGCCTCCTTGCAGAGGGAGCAAGACCCGGTTCCTCCTTGCTTGTTGATGTTAAAACATGGCCACCTGGTTGTCCGTCTGGATGAGGACGGACTTGTTCCGCAGGTGTGGTAGGAACGTCCCAAGAGCATATTTGATGGCCCTCAGCTTGAGGAAGTTGATGTGCAGCTGTCTCTTCCAAGGGGACCATGCCCCTTGGGTGCTGAGTAGTAGGATGTGAGCACCCCAACCAGTGGATGCACCTGTGGTGAGAATCACCTGGTGTTGATGCGTGTGGATGTCCTTGCCCACCAAGAGGTTCGTTGGTACCGTCCACCAGCGCAGTTGTGTTCTGACTTGAGTCACTGGGACTCGGGTGGAGAGGGGTTGAGAGTGTTGGTTCCAGTGGGTGTGCAAATGCTACTGGAGTGTGTGCATCTTTAAACCACGCCATGGGGAGGACTGATGTTGTGGCTGCCATGTGGCCCAGCAGGCGTAGCAAGGACCGGGCAGAGGAACTCCCCACTGCCGCTGTGTTGGATGCCAGGGATGTTATGGCACTCAGTCTGCAGTCTGGGAGGAAGGCTTTTGAGACCTGGGTGTCAATTACTGCTTCTATGAACTCCAGCCTCTGGGAAGGTATAAGGTGAGACTTGTCAAAGTTGAAGACGAACCCCAAGGAGGAAATAAGGGTCGTGGTTCTTCACAGGGACTCTTGTAGCTCCGGAGCCGAGGGAGCTGTGAGGAGCCCGTCATCCAGGTAGGGAAAAGAGGAGATGCAGCAGCACACATCTGCAAGCAAAACAACAGCCATGCACTTTGTGAAGACCCGTGGAGGTGGTGACAAGCTGAAGGGAAGGACTCTGTATTGGTAATGCTGCCCCAGTACTTGGAAGTGAAGGTACTTCCTGTGCATGCAAATGTGTGTAGGCTTCCTGTAAGTCCAGGGATGCCATCCAGTTGCCAGCCTAAATCAGAGGGAGGATAGAGTTGAGGGAGTACATCCGGAACCTCTCCTTGATGATAAATTTGTTCAACCTGCATATATCTAAGATGGGGCAAACTCCGCCCGACCTCTTGGGAATGAGGAAGTATCTGGAGTAGAATCCAGAGTTTCTCTCGGTTGGTGATACCTCTATCGCATGGGAGGACAGCAGCTGCAGCAATTCTGTTGTCATGGCATGTTGCAGGTGAGGGGGGGGGGGTGTCGCTGACTGGTTGGTTGCGCTGGCAGGATGGTGCAGAAAAGCATATGCGGTATCCTTCTCGGATGACCTGCAGGACCCAGGAGTCAGAGGAGATTCGCCTCCATTGGTGTAGAAAGCATGTCAGGCGCCCCCCAATCCGAGTGGGTGCCTGCAACTTGTCGTCAAGAGGGGCCACTTGTGTTCGTGGGAGCATTGTTCTTTTGTTTGCAGTCCCTGTGAGAGTGGCATTGGTGAGAGGGTCCATGGTGCGGTTGCTCTTGTACCTGGGACTCTGCCACTTTCAATGGGAAGGGTATCTCTTGTTGGAGATGTAGTAAGACTTAAGAAAAATTGGCTTTCTAGGTGCCACCGTGACGTTCAAACCCTTCCTCTAAGGTTTGGAGTGTAGTGCAGTGCTCCTTCATGTCGTTTACGGTGTCTGACTTTTTCTCCAAAGAGTGACTCGCCCGTACAGGGTGCGTCCGCAATCCTGTCGTGTGTGTCATCGCACAGGCCGGATGCACTTAGCCATGCCCACTGCCTGGCAGAGATCGTCATGCCAGCAGTTCTCACTGACGTGTCAAAAGCTGTGCTCACCAGATGTTTCTTGCACTCTGACATATCAGTGTGCATGCTGGATATCGATGCTTGAGACTCCTTAGGGAAGGAAGTGATGGCATCTTTGATGCTTGACATGCAGGCATCCTGGAAGAGGATGACGTGTTGAAACTGGTGTGCTGCAATTTTAGTGCAGAGCATGGCTCCTTGGAAGACCTTCTTGCCGATATCATCGAGGAGCTTGTGGTTGCAACCCAGTGGATTGTTGGTGTGAGTGTGCGAGGATTTAATCTGCTTGAGAGCTGACGACACCATGATGGATTGGTGTATCAGCTGGGGTTTTGAGAACCCTTGTATAGGTTGTACTTGGTACTTACATTCCAGTCTCCTGGGAAATGGGTGGCCAGAAGCCAGGGTCTGCCACAGCCTCAAGTGGTTGTCCCGTAGTGTTTGATGTATCGGTAGAGCGAACAAGGGTTTAGGAGTAGCGAGGTACTTCAGTGCCTCTGGCACTGATACCCCTGTATCATCAGATGACAAAGTGGAGGCTACTTTCCTCAGGAACTTGGGGTATGTAAGGTCCTCTGGAGGGGGCAGTGGGCCTTCCGGTTCCAGGGAGTGAGTGTTCTCAAAGGTAGTAAGCTCATTGGATGCAAAGCCGACAATGGCCGCTTCAATGTTGTGCTCTTCAGCAGTGCTGTCTGGGGATGGATTGTCCAGGGATCTTGGTGTCCGTGTGGAGGACTGGGCATGATCCGGGGTCCGAGGCTCAGGTGCAGACGGCTGAGTGGGGTCCAGTGGGTCCGTGGATACAAACTTAGATCCAGTCATGGTGATAACAGGAGGTAGTGGAGCTGTAGGAGCTGTGTTTTGCTGTACCAGCAGCATGAGCAGCTTCAGAATGGCAGAGGAGTTAAGAGTCGGTGGTGTGGCTGCAGGACCTGGTTGAGCAGTACCTGTCAGAGCTGGAGGAACTGGATCGGTGACATTTATTTCCATGGCTTCTGTGGCCATGATGGTGTTTAGAGCCATGCCTTCTGTTTCTTGGCAATTGGGGGGCTTGATGCACTGCTGCTAGATGTGTTCTGGTGCTTCTTGCCTCTTTCTTCGGTTGCTCTTGCTGTTCTCCCCCCCCCCCCCCGAGTATGGCTGTTTCTGCACTTATGCACATGGCGCCGAGGGTTCATCTGGCTACCCGTGCTGAGCGAGCTTGTCAGGGCTGAGAGGCGGAAGAGTCTGGGGAGGGGCTTGGTTGCTCATCGGGATGTGCCAAGGGTTGCTTCCCAGGCTGTTATGGCGATGTCCACAGGAGAGTGTCCCGCCCTGGAAGTGGGTGGAGCTGGAAGACTTGTGAACGGTGCCATTGTTGTAAGCCACATGGCCACGAAGAGGGGAGACCACGGGCCAGGTGAAGGCAGCCATGAGCTCAGATGAGCCTCGGGGAGAGTCAGAGAGGTCCGTGGAAGGTTGCAGGACATATTTATTCTCACTATATTTAGCATATTTACACTTTAATTTAATTAACCTCTTATCCACGGCATTAATAATTAACCAAAATATCCATGTATATAGTTACCATGTATATAGTTATTTATATATAATTACCATGTTTTACCAAGTTTATTTACCTTGTTCATTGTAAAAACCAATGCGGTTTGTTACAATTGTGTTTATATTTGTTCATGTGTAAACCACACTGATTTAAGAGCGCGGTATATAAGAAAAATAAATAAATAAAATAAATAAATTTCAGAATTCACCAGAGGCACTGAGGATGGGGGCCCTGGCGGGCACATCCCGAGCCGGAGCAGCAGCAGGCGAGGAGGTTGATGGAGCAGTGTTACCTGCATTGGAAGTCAGGCACTCTTAATGTGTGTCCTCTTGATTTCCAGGCCCGGAGGGGGACATCCTGCCGTAGTGAGAACAGTCCTTGACGATGTGATCTGGTCCCAAGCAGCACAGGCAGATGTTGTGGGTGTCTGAGCTGCTCATTTTTCTTTTGCAGTGTGGGCATTTCTTGAAGCCGGGTTTAGGCATAGTAGATCTTGAATTAAATTGAATTTGATGGTAGAGGAGAGTAGGATCTGTCTTGCTGGCAAGGTAGATGGAAGACGACTGGCCGGGTCTGGGGCAGACCGGTGAGGTGGGCTACCTGGGCATGCTCAGAAAGGTTCACCTTTCTGAGCTCGAGAGCACTTCTGTATCTATGGCACCACCCAGAGGACATCACCAGGTGTGGCTAACTCAATCCTACTAGTCCATGGAGAACTATCAGACTATTCCAGCTTTTTGCTATGGTATTTTACAATTAGAAAAGTCAAACAGCTTGTAGCTGTAAGATTCTAAGCAAGGAAATACAATTAGATACCCTTGACATGGGCAGATGGGAAGCTCATATCTGCTCTGGCTACTATACCACTGACATTACAAAGAACAGCCTGTCAGTCAATTCAGGAACTTCAGACACTGCATAATAGGGAAATCAATCTGCATACTGCCCCTGCCCAACAAAGTCACTTCACACATGCCAAGATAAGTGAGAATGGATAAATAGTTTTCTTTATTGGTCAGTGGGTGACATACTTCAACACAAAGTAGACTGTTGCTTGTTCTGAGCTACAATACAGTCCTTTGCCAATGTTCCTCCCCCACCTATCAGACAGCAAGATTTTTCTTCAGATCAGCTGCAAAGATCAAGGGTTAGAACATGAGACTCCAGAACACAGAAGGGTCTCTAGCTCCAGGCCCCACATCTGCCTCTCCTCCCCTCATAAATGAGAAGCTGAAACAACCAGAACTGAAAACTCTTTAAAAAGGCTACAAAACTCAATCTTGAAAAAGGGACTGCACGAGACTTAGACAAATTAGTGTTCAGAAGCAGCTAGGGTGACCCTTTGGCTGGGTGTGGTCACTGTAGCATCTCTCACTACTTACATGAGAGGGTGTGGGAAAGGGGACCCTTCAGCACTTAAACAGTTTTATAATCCTGACCAAAGAAAAGTAGAGTATGGGAAAGGGGGACAGCTCCTACAGGCTAAACACCTTCTTCCCCAGCAGTACCACAAGACTTGGAATTTTACCTGCTTTAAAAAACCAGCATCTATTGCACCTACCCCAGTTCCTCTTCTCACTACTTTCCTTCACTCCAGCCACAAGCAAAATACATTACAAAAATAACCCATTAGCTCAAAGATTCAGGATGCTTCTTTACAGAAGGCAGTGTCTCTTCAGTTTTGGACAAAACCATGCTGGGCCAGCAGGACCGATTGCTCTGGAGATCCCCCAGTCCATAAATTTAATGAAATGCACACAGTCCTCTAGTAAAAGCCAGTATCAAAAGCTGAAGCGGGGGAGCAGATTAAACTAGATCCCCGCTACAGAGTGTAATTTGGTTGACAAGTACCACACTGAATGGCCGATAGAGATACCAAAGATGAGGGGGGAGGGAAGGAGGATCTAGCTCTACCCATGTAAGATGAGATGAACAGTTTGTAGATGTACTCCAGCTAGCTCAAGCTCACATACCTTGGAGTGTTAAAGAAATCCTGGATGGCAGTTTTTGGATCAGTGCATGTACTGGAGTCATTGCCGGATGTAGTAGTTGGCACCAAGGAGCCACTACACCACCATATGCCATGCCAAAAGCCCCAGTAACCCAGTGATCAGTGTGCAATTAGTGCTCCATTTACCATCAAAGGTACAGGAAACACAGCAAATATGACCTTCAGAGGTTATGGAGGAGGGACAAATAGCCATGATCACATTTGAACTAGGGACAGCTGACATTAGCATGCCAAGCTCTCTCCCCACTCCTCTGCTTCTTCCAAACTGCAGGGAGCAAAGGCTTTAGAGAGATCAGCCCGACACTGGAGTCTTAAGTTAAAACGGTCATCACCCTGTCTATTAAGCCATCTGTACCTTTATCCATACATGATCCTGCTAGGAACAAAATTTCATTTCTATAAAATCGTAAATGAATTTAAGGCCCAAAATTAGAGGCTTCTCCTTTAAACTACTTTTATCAATGTTTATATTACTATAGTCCTACCAAGGAGAGGGAACAGTCCAGGTGCTCCTGCACTTGGCAAGCCAGACCCAACTCGTTCCACAGAGCTGCACCTCTTAGGAGGGCAAGAGCCTGCGAATGCCCGGGCAAACAGACATTACACATTTCCGATAATGCCTTCATTCCACCGGATTCTGGGGGTAAACTAAGATCACATAACGAGCAGTAGAAAATGGGACAACCCTCACTTTATGCAAGGTGAAGAGATCTAGGTGTGAAGGTCCTACTGTACTACAGTCTATGTATAGCTGTTTTTGTATATTACAGAAGCATAATTCAGCAGGTGTTATTTTCATCTCAGACTTCACCTGTGTGATTGGAGATCACCATATATCACTTTCCAGTCCAGGAACAGAAGCTACAGAGTCTGGTGTGAGCAGAGTCTTGATAGACACTTCCATCCCGTTAGGGAGATGAGCTAGTAGAAGGTGATGCCCCTCCCCATGTCCCTTTAGAATTCACTGCTGCCACAGCACGAATTGGAAGGGATAATCTGTCCACCATCGGCTTTGGGTCCATCAGAACTCCACTTTGCAGGCAGGGAAAGTCTCATTTTGCATGGTGACGGTGCTGTTGCTGCCCACCACAGTGATCCCCAGCTCCTGCTGCTGCTCGTGGGTAAGCTGGTACCACTCATGCATGACAAGCGAGTGAAACGTTGGGATCAATGTTACCTGGAAAGAGAACCATGAATAAGGAATACAAATACTGTGGCAGTCTTTTCAAAGGATCATGCCCCTTCCTGAAGAGCTGGCTTCAACCATGACTCCCACTCCCCACCCCACTGATTTTTAAAACTAAGCCTCCATTAAAACAAGAGACATTATATCAGTCCAAATTAGTCCCCCACCTCCTAAAGGAAAAACACTGCACAACCAAAGCCAGCAAATGTTGATCAGGTTTTAGCCTAAATTTAAGTTTAATATGTACTTTGTGGCAATGCCAAGATCCTTTTCTGCACCCCCACTACACTGATCAGCTTTACCTCAAGATCATGTTTCCAGTAGCTTTTGCCTTTCAGGAGCGCATCCAAGATGGATTTCATGGTTCCATCCTTCACATGGTCCTCACTACTGAGGACATAATGGGCAGAGCGGACACGCTTGAAAAACTCTTCCTCCACAGTGCTGCTGCTGCAAGAACCAGGAATATAGGCCATGTCCAGGTACACTGGGGACCCTGGTGGGGAAGCTGTGGCAGACAATAGAGATTAGTGGTATCTGAAAGAGAGATTAATGAATAGTACCATACTGGCCATCTATCCCGATCCAGGCTCCTGCAATCACTGGCACCCAATCCTTTCCCACCTCTCCCCCCTTTTAAGACCAAAGACCATAGCAGATTACTCTATAAATGCCCAATAGACATCTCCGAAGAGAAGGGGGCACCACACAGTACAAGACAGACTAGAGGAAGAAGGGGGACACTTACCCGGACCACTTGCCTGGGAGGATCGAAGCGTGCCTACAGCTTTGCCAAGTGTCAAAGTACCAGCGACTCTGAGAGATTTCCCCAATTGCTTGTTTTTGTTGATAGCTGATAGCTTGACTGCCTTCTCACCTGCTTCTCGTGACAAGCCTTGTGGGCCTTTGGCTTTAGGTTCCAGAAGAGACTGCTTAGAGATTTCCATTTTCTGTGATGTGGGGACAGAGGAGGGCCTAGAGAGCTGTTTTTTAACCTTCCCTTTCTCTGCTGAAAAGGCTACTGGATCCATCATGCAAACCCCTGGCTGTGGCTGGAGGGGGATGGGGTCTTTCAAGGACACTGGAGGTGGGTCACGAGATTTAATGGAGGATCTAGGTGTGTTTTCACAGTCCTCATCAGAGTCTAAACCTCCATATGTTGTTATGGAGGGGCAGTCCTCAGTGCCAGGTGGGATATCAGAATCTGACAGCACTGGCAGAGACTCACTCACAGAAGTAGGAGGCGTTTCATCTCCCTCCTCTTCATTGGTTGAAGCCCCCTCTTTCCTCTGAGCAGAAGGCATGGCCAGCTCTTGAGAGAGGTCACTGTCATTTGATAGGTCCCGGGGGCTGAAGTTCATGGAAGGTGAGACCTCTGGCCTTGGGTGTTCAAATTCACATGGAGAAACCAAGCACAGATCAACATCATGGGGAGATTCAGAACGGTTCCCAGTTTTGCACAAAATAGGAACATCAACAGCATCATACTCTGCAAGTACAGAGCTCTGGGATGACCGGATTGGCAAGGTCATTTCGCCTTTACCTATCAGGCCTTCATGCTCTGGTGTCAATCCCTCTGAATGAGGTCCATTGCCCTCCTCCTGGGAGGATTCACTCACTGGTGGAAGGATCTGTTCAAAGGACACAGACAAAGACTCATCAACTTCTGTGGAGTGTGGTGACCCTACTTCTGCAGGAAGTGAAGGAGTAGTGATAGTAGGAGAAACATCTGGCATGTCATCCTTGAAAGGGCTCAGTAACAGGCAGCCCGTTTGTTTTCCTTGAGAGGAAGCGGAGCTGTCATGGGAGAATTCTGGGCCCCGGCCAACACCACTACCACACTCCAATGCTTTCCACGAGCTCTGTTGCAGGACATTAGTGGTTTCTGGAATTAAGTCATCTTCAGGCACATCAACTGGAGACTGATGAAAGGGGGTTTGCCTGGCACTGGCAGGTGAAGCCATTTCTAGGGTTCTCTCATCCGAACTACCACAGAGGTCTTCCAGTGCTTCTTGAAAGTGATGGGGCACACCTTTCATGCCATTTACAGAAGCAACATCAGTTGGGGTCAAGTCAAAGTTGACACTCTGATCACTCTTGGGGGTCTTTGTTAAAGGAGATGGAGGGCCAAAAACCTTTTCTGGACTCGTTTCCAGATGTCTGAACTGATCAGGACTCTCAATCACTTTGTCCTGCACACAATTCTGTCTATCAGACTTTTGTTCTTGCTCCATGGATTGGCCATCTTCCTGATAAGAGATGACCTCACTTTCAGATATGATCACTTCATCTGGCGATTCCTTTATTTTCCCTTCCAATGTCCCTAGGGCCTTTTGCTCTTCCGCTTTTAGTTTTTTCCACTCTGTAGTCACATCCTCTGGAGAAGACATCACAGAACCTTCCATCTTGCCTGCCTTTTCAGGGCTGTGAACAGACAGACTCTTCATGTCACTGGCAGAAGTTATGCCCTGAGGCTTTCTGGTAGTTCCTCCTGCTCTGGCTGCAGGTATTTGTTCCTTTTTAGGGCCTGGTGTCTCTTTTCTAAGAGTTCCTCCTCTCTTGAGCTCAGCTGGGGCAGAGGGTGTCTTTCTGATGTCTTTAGTGACTAACTTTGCCCCCTTTTTGTCCTCATTTTTGTCCTCTTTAACGTCCCTTCTTGGCATCTCCATTTTAAGATCCTTCTTAACCCACACTTTTCCATCTTTCTTCCCTTCTGATTTTGTTTCCTTATCTATCTCCTTCCCATGGACACTGTCCTCTCTCTTCAAAGGTTTTCTCTCCTTCTCATCCTTGGGCAGATCCTTTCTGATGGGGATTCTTTCCTTTGGGGTCTTTAACCTAGAGTCACGACCAACTTTTTCTGGTTGTTGCTCAGGTTTAGGCTTGAAATCTTTTGTTTTGATGCTACCTTCCAAATTGGCAGGGGCCTCCTTTGGAGTTCCATTGAACAACCTGGGTCGCTCTTTCCCAGGAAGCTTCAAGTTCTTGTCAGCCTTCCCCACCCCTGATCGCAAGTCTGTAAGGCTCCGTTTTGATGTGGACTTAACACTCTCCTTGCTTTCTGTCCTCTTTGGTGTGAACAGCATCTCTCCAGCAGCTACTCCTCCTTGGACATCCAAATCTCTCTGGGTTACCACAGGATGTTTCAAAAATTCTAAGTGCTTCAGTTTTTCTAGTCCTTCCAGAATTTTGTTTTGGGGTGTGCAACCTGGGAACAAAACGCGGATAATCTTTTCAGAGGGGTTTGCTGGATGCCACACAAGTAAGGCACAAATAGAGGTCAAACAATGCAGGGGTAAGTCACCCCCTTTAGGAGAACCGTTTCCTGTCCACTGCATCAAAAGCTCCAGTTCTTTGCTCCCTTTCACTGGATTTAAGATATACATTTCCAGACACCCCACTCCCATTTTTTGGAACAAAATAGTTGGCTCAACCACAGCACCATCAGCTCTGAAGAGTGGATTAGGTTGGATGCCCAGTTTATCAAGGCAGCGCAAGACCATTCCAACTTCATCACAGCTTCTCAGAACTTGTGAATGCTCTTCCAGGTTCTTCAGTTTCCCTGATGCATTTAAGAAAACTACACCAAGCTCAGGTGAAATGAGGCTCCTCACCCAGTCCTCATTACTTTGAGAACCTTGAGAAGAGTCCTCCTCACGCTCTGCTATTTTCCGCTGGAGCAAACTATTAATCCCTAGCAAATTGTCCGTCCCAATATGGGTCACCAAAATGGAATCTATCCGGTCTAAATGACGTACTAATTTCCAAAAGGAAGATTTGGCATTGGAACCTCCATTAACCAAAACGTTGAACCCATTGATGGCAAAGAAAGCCGAGTCACCCCTGCCACCTGGGAACACATAGCAACAAGGTTTTGGGAGCTTCAGGAAGCCAACGGTAGTTGGTGGTTCGAGCAGCTGGAAGGGGGATTGTAGCTCCAAGGATTCCGAGAGGTACTCCATGAACTCCTGCAGACCTTCCATTGCAGGCAGCGCACAGCCTGGGTTGAACTTGAGGTCAATGAAGTCCAAGAGGTTATACTGGTCCAGGTCCAAGTCTTTCCAGTCCCCGAAGTCTGGGCAGCTGACAGTTAGGCTCACTTTGGTTGAAGGATCCGCAGAACTCAGCAAGTCACCGATCTGAGGGAAAATTTAAGAGAGAAAAAAAAAAAGTTTACAGAAAGTGATTTGTCCTGATAAGCCCTTCAGATTACTGCGATCATGGAATAGGACCTACTCTACTCACCTCTCGATCACTGAAGATCTGGATGAAGTCCTGTAGTGAGAAACATCCCATCTGCAGATGCAGCTCCCCTGTGTTCTCGATGCATGGCCCAGCAAATATCAGTAATTTATACTGGGAACCATCAATGATAAGGTTACGGATCTGCATTAAAAAAAAAAAAAAATTGGAGCAACAGAGAAGTCCCAAGAAATGTCAGTTTTATCTGGCATCTGAAATACCTTCAGGCAACAGTTCTAGAACAGTCTTAAGAATCACGAACACAATGCACTTTGATGCCACTTCTATAAGCAGCACCTAGCTGGCAATGGAAAAACTCCTCTGCAGCCTCTGACTTCTAAAACATTTCAGGCAATGACCAGCTATGATAGAAGAGCCATGAATGTCACTGAAGGACTTAAACACAGGGGCAGCTGGTTTTTTTTTTGGCTATTTTTAACTTCTGTATTAGCCCCTCAAATAAGTGCTGCATCAAATCATCCTCTTCTCACTGCCAGGGGTACTGACCTCACTAGCAATAGACTTGTCAGAAGGGTTCAAAAGAACCAGGGTTTCCAAGACATCCCCTTGATGGTGAAGGCTCTGCTGCCCTGCATAGGAAAAAACAGATGTGTCAAGGAATGGTCTCACAGCTGGGGGAGGTTTGCTTCTGTCCCAAATAGGCAGATAAGTTGTGTGCCCTCTAGTCTTAAAGATAAGCAGCTCCTTAACTCTCCCCCTCCCCAGTCTCTTTTCAGCATCCTGCCCACCCCACCTTCTATCAATTCTATCACTTGAAAAGGTTTCCCCTGGGCGCAGATGCAGATAGTGTGTGGTGTCTAGTAAACTGGTAGAAAGAAAAACATTCCAACTATTAACTGCTCCAGCTCCCTTGTCCCCAACAATCTCAATAATGAAAAGTAAATCAAAACCCAGACTTGTTATGCCTCGACATTCAGCTTCTGGAAACATTAAAATCAGAGGGTGGGAGAAGAAAGAGGCGGTGGCGGCAGCAGCCATAAGACCTTTGGTAGGAAAAAGGAAGCCCAACAGGCAGGGCTAGCCCATCCACTAGGTGAGATAGGCAGCCACCTAGGGCAGCCAACTTGGGTGGTCAGCTTTGTGCCACCACTTTGCTGCTTGTGGCAGGCCATGTGCTCCAGCACATATGACCTGCTGCTTCTGATCCCCTCCGATGCAACTTACTATCTGAAAGGGGTGGAGGGGTCAAAAGCAGCAAGCCAATATGTGCTGAAGCACATGGGCTGCCATGCAACACACATGGCCTGCTGCAGGCAAAGCAGCGGCACAAAGCCACTGCTTTTGGAATGCTGCTGCTGTTGCCGCCACCATGCCCCCAAAGACGGGACTGGTAGTGGCAGGGGTTGGCAGAAACCCTTGGACCAACCCTGCCAACTAAGCAACACAAAGAATTAAAACCAGAACTTCCAGCTGAAGCCACATGGCCTCTATCACAGAACCATTTCACAGCTGGCAACCATTCCCTATTGTGTACAGATCACTGTGTGGAGGAGTGTCACAGCTCTCCCCAAAGAGTATCAATGGCAAACGGGAATTCAGTATCATGGAATTTCTTAGAGTACCAGGCACAGCAGCACTATTTCGGGCAGAACTGCTATACAGACCAGAAGAGGCCAGAAGCCCAGAAGTACAGATGCAAAACATCCCCAGAGAGTGTACTATCAGCATTCATGTTTCTCATGAACTCCAAAAGGGGAAACTATTCTTCCTCACCCCCACCAGGGCACTGTAAGAGCAAAGGAGAAATTAGGTCTTACCTGCTAATTGTCTTTCCTCGAGTTCTCTCCAGGCCCGTCCAGGGTACGTTAGGGTTGTCAATCCCCTTCAGCAGCTGAGGACTGAAAACTTCAAGTTTTGTTGACAGGCTAAAGCCACTCCCCCCCTATCTACTCTTCAGTCTTCTACTGGCAAAGCAGCTCACCAATTGTAGATGACAAACCAAAAATCAGAAAAGCAAAGTAGAAAAGAAAAACTGTTAAGCCGCTATATTCCCCAGAGAGGACCTTTCACTCCAAATACGCCACACTGCCCTCTGCGACCATATTCATCCTTTTGGTTTTTTGTTTTGTTTTTTATTTTTTTTCAAGAAAACAGCAGTGTTAGTCTACCGTAAGGTTGCAATCGACGAAGATGCGATCGAAAAACTCCTGGGAAGCCCCAAAAGCATGTCACCAAGTATGCGACCAGCATCCCGCAAGCCTGACGTACGAGCCCGTAATCGTAAGTCCCCGAAGCATATCGCACATAGGCCAATACCGGGTGGGGCCCTGGACGGGCCCGGAGAGAACTCAAGGAAAGACAATTAGCAGGTAAGGCCTAATTTCTCCTTCCTTATCGTTTTCTCCGGGCCCGTCCAGGGTACGTTAGGGCAGTACCAAAGCAGTACCTAAAGCCAGGAGGGACCCGCAAGACCTGCGATAATGGCCAAAGTCCCCACATTCGCATCCCATCTGGCGAGCACATCCAATCTATAGTGCTTAGTGAAGATATGTAGAGAAGCCCAGGTTGCAGCTCTGCAAATGTCCACAGGAGGAACTAGAGCATACTCAGCCCAAGACGCCACCTGAGCACGAGTAGAATGAGCTGAGCCCCAGTGGTGGCTCCTCACCTGCCGCTTCATCAGCCGCTTCATAAGCTGCTACTATGGCCTGCCGCACCCATCTGGCAATTGAAGCTTTCGTTGCCGCCTGTCCTTTCTGCAGACCTGCAAACAGAACAAATAACCGATCTGATCTGCGAAATGGCACAGAGGCCCTAAGATACCTCCGTAAAACGCGCCCCAAATCCAAACTCCTGAGAGATCGATCCATTGGAGACTGACAGATCCGCAAAAACTGGTAATACCACCGACTGATTCACATGAAACATCGATACTACCTTAGGAAGAAAGGAAGGTACCAGCCGTAACACCACCTTTTCCGGAAAGAATTGCAGGTACGGTTCACAAGAGAGCTTGCAAATCCGAAATCCTCCTAGCCGAACACGCCGCTACCAAAAACGCTGTCTTCCAGGAGAGCTCCTTCAAACCTCACAAGGAATCGGAGTGAAACGGAGGCTGTGTCAACGCTTCTAGCACGATGTTCAAATCCCAAGCAGGTACTACTGGACGCAACGGAGGCCGAATTATCTTGGCCGCCCGAAAAAAACGCTGCACATCCCCATGCGCCGAGTCTCGACAATTTCGTACGGCACCCCTATAAACAAGATAAGGCTGCCAAATGCACCTTAAGAGTGCTAAGGGCCAAACCTTTCTCCAGACCCTCCTGAACAAACAAAAGACGCGCCAACGAAGCCAACCAAGGACTAACGCCACGTTGCCTACACCAAGACTCAAAGACCCTCCAGACGCGCGCGTACACCATGGAAGTTGACGGCTTCTTAGAGCACAACAAAGTAGATATCACCGACTCGGAGTATCCCTTGCTTCTCAACCGGTCCCCTTCAAGAGCCAAGCCGTAAGCAAGAAGCAATCTACCTGCGGCATCAGTACTGGCCCCTGATTCGAGCAGGTAGCCGCCCCGGAGAACCCACTAACAACCGAATCAGATCCGCATACCACGGTCTGCGCGGCCAATCCGGAGCAATGAGAATCAACCCCCTGTGGTCCGCTATATGCTGAATGAAACGACCTAGCATCGGCCACGGGGGAAACATGTAAAGTAGTTTGTCCAATGGCCAGGGCTGGACTAGAGAATCCAGCCCCTCCGACATGTGCTCGACGTCTGCTGAAAAGACAAGACGCTTTGGCATTTCCATGAGTCGCCATCAAATCCATCACTGGTTGCCCCCAGCGAACCGTAATGTCGTGGAACACCGCTGCATTGAGTTCCCACTCCCCTGGGTCGAGAGTATGGCAACTGAGGTAATCGGCCTGCACATTGTCTTTGCCCGCCACGTGCGCAGCCGACAATGCCCGGAGATGAGCTTTCGCCCAAGTCATCAACTCCTGACTTTCCTGCAATAAGAGCACACTGTGTGTGCCCCCTTGTCGATTGATATATGAAACCACTGTCACATTGTCAGAGAAAACGCGCACCGCTGTTCCCTCGAGTAAGCTGTGAAAATGTAGAAGTGCGAGACGCACCGCTCTGAGTTCCAACCGATTTATTGACCACAAGGTCTCCTCCTCTGACCAAACCCCTTGCATGACATGAGACTGACAGACAATGAGCTCCCCAGCCCGATAGGCTGGCGTCTGTGGTGACTACTACCCAGTGAGGATCCTGTAAGGGAACCCCTGCCCGAAGATGCTTGGGATCGAGCCACCAGAGTAGACTGTGGCGCACTGTCTCCGGACAGACTAGCCTCTGGGACAGAGGTTGACGCTGCGGTGACCATCTGGAGAGCAATGCTTGCTGCAGCGGACACATATGCACCCTGGCCCATGGCACTAGATCTAAGGCCGCCACCATGGAACCCAAGAGCTGTAAATAGGTCCATGCCGAAGGAGCTGGAAGCCGCAGGAATGCAGTGACCTGCCCCAAAAGCTTCTACACCCTGCACTCGGGCAGGAACACTGATCCTTGCGTGTGTCGAAGGCGGCCCCGAGGTAAGTAAGCTGCCGTACTGGAACTAATTGACTCTTTGCTTGGTTGATTACACAGCTGAGTTGCTCCAAGACCTGAACCACTCGTGCTGTAGCCGCCACCAAATCCGCCCACGTATCTGCTCTGATCAACCAATCGTCTAGATATGGATGCACTCTGACACCCTCCTTCCGTAATGCCGCGGCCATGGCCACGACTACCATCACCTTGGTGAAGGTTTGAGGCGCCGTCGCCAGCCTGAATGGTAAAGCGCGAAACTGGAAATGACCCATGGGAACCGCAAACCTCAAAAACCTTTGGTGCTCTGCCCGGATTGGGTGTGGAGGTAAGCTTCTGTGAGGTCTATGGCTGAGAGCAGCTCTCCCGGGCGCACCGCTCAAACAACGGATCTCAACGTCTCCATTCGAAAGTGAGCTACCCGCAACGTTCGATTGACGTGCTTGAGATCGAGAATTGGCCGGAAGGAGCCCTCCTTCTTGGGCACCACAAAATAAATAGAGTATCGACCTAGTCTGTACTGGTCGGGAGGCATGCGAACCACCGCCTGCAGACGTAACAAACACTGTAGCGTCTCGGCAATGGCTCGTCTCTTCAGTACCAGACCACAAGGAGACAACAGAAAGGCATCCTTTAATGGGTAGGTGAACTCCAGCGCAAACCCATCCCGAATGACTTCTAGCACCCATTTGTCTGTGGTTATGGCGGTCCAGGCTGGAAGAAATCCCTGTAAGCGGCCGCCCACAGGGGTTTCCGGCTGGACCAGCCGCACTTCATTGCAGTTTCTTAGCCGAGTTCTGCTGGACACTGAAATAGCCTCTGCCGAAACCCCTAGCTCCACGAAAGGACTGACTACGAGATCCGAAACGGCCTCTCGGATAAGGTGCAAACCGAGCCCCTCGGAATCTGAGAATCTCTACCTTGCCCTCGTTGCATTGAGCCTACTTTAGGCGGTTTCGGCCGATCCTCCGGTAAAACGACCCCCTTTGGCGTCCGAGATCCTTAATCTTTTCTAAAAGCTTCCCCAAAGAGCAGTTTACCCTTATAGGGGAGCTTACTGAGCCGAGATTTAGAGGAGGCGTCAGCCGCCCAATTCCTCAACCAAAGGAAACGCCTGGCTGCAATGAGCGAGGCCATGGACAGCAGCAATTCTAATCAAATCATAGAAGGCATCCGCTAGGTAAGCTGCTGCCGATTCCAACTTAGCTCCCTCCGCGGAAGATCCTTCCCCGGCCTCTGCATTGACTTCCTCTTGCAGCCAACGAATAGATACTCTGGAGACATAAGCCCCACAAATCGAAGCCTGCAGGGAAAGAGCACTGGCATCAAAGGCTTGCTTCATGAGCACTTCAAGCTTACGGTCCTGAAGATCCTTAAGAGCCGTTGTGCCTTCAACAGGTATTGTTGTTTTCTTAGTCACTGCTGACACTAAGGCGTCTACCCTAGGCATTTTCAACAATTCTTTCCTCCTGTGGCACTGGATAGAGGCGACCCAAGGCTAGAATACCCCATAGCGTAGCCTCTGGACACTCCCATTCCGACTCAATCATTTGCTTTATAACTCGATGCACAGGAAAACAGCGTTGCTCTGCTCTAACGCCTTGCAACAAAGGATCTTCCAGAGGCTCTTGAGATACTGTGGGCATACTAATGTTCAAAGCCGCTAAAGACTGAGAAATAAGCGGCCCGAGCTCCTCCATGCGAAAAACATTAGGGTCCTCACCAGGCGCTCTCTCACCATCTTCGAGCTCCACAGGCCAAGGATTTAAACCGGGCTCCGAGAGGACCTCACCGTCCTCCATCCCCTGAGGCTCCGTGATGTGCGCCCCGCTAGGCAAGCATCCGGCCTCCTCTCTCAACAATTTTTGAGAAGTAAGATAAGGTAAGATAAGCCATACTGGGTCAGACCAAGGTCCATCAAGCCCAGTATTCTGTTTCCAACAGTGGCCAATCTAGGTCATACGTACCTAGCAGTTTCCCCAAGGGACACAGGTTCCACAATGCTTGTATTGGTTCAAGCATTGATATCCTGGGTCCCTTCTTAATAATGGTTTATGGACCTTTCCTCCAGGAACTTGTCCAAACCTTTTATAAATAAATGAATAAAAAAAACCAAAAAAAATTTTTAACAAATAATCAGGAATTTACCCGTACAGAAAATAATCTTGCATACACAAAATTTACAAGAAAACTGAAAGAAAAAAAAGAAAATATTGCAAGAATTATACATAGCCCACAAACCAAAGGGGGGAGATTTTTAAACAGAAAATCAAGACCACCAATGAATAACAAGGAAAAAGAAAGAAAGACGATGGGGGTCCAAGGAGATCTTAACAGATGGTAGCACCGCATCAGGAGAAGAGGTAATAGGTAATTGCGAACTTAAAAAGGCAGAAAGATCTTCAGGAGAAAATAAGACATTTCTGTGATCTAAAGGTAATTAAGCATTTGCAAGGAAATCTCAACACAAAAATAGCCCCTATTCGCAATACCCCAGGTTTCAATAACAAAAAAGCCTTCCTGCATTTCTGTGTCTCACGTGTTACATCGGGAAAAAGAAGGATCTTTTTCCCATGAAACAATTTATCACGCTTCTTATAAAACATCTTAAGAATCCAGTCCCTATCCGAAGATAGGGCTAATGTAACCAATAAGGTAGAAACTACAATGTCTTCTGGTTTGGGGGTAAGAAGTAACTCTGAGACATTAAGAGAATCCATTTCCACCAGACCAACGGATAATTTTCCCCCTTTTTTACCCAGGGGGAGAAAATATGCTTTGGTAACAGGAGGTAGCAATTCAGGAGGCACTAACAGTATATCACGCATATATGTCTTGAATAACTCCAAAGGAGAGACACCAGGCAGAACCGGAAAGTTCAAAAACCGAAGATTAGATGCGCGAGCTGCATTCTCCAGTAACTCAGTTTTTGAGCGAAGAAAGATGTTATCCTTAACCAAAGCATCAGTTAAAGCTGTGACACTTACTAATCGTTGATCCATACTTAATTGCTTCTCAGCTAGTTCCACCATATCAGACTGTGCTGAAGTAGAAGACGTTTCCAAAGCAGAAATCCGATCAGAAAAAGTAGAAAATTGAGTGGCTACCATATTGCCAAGATGTGAGATAGCGTCCCATAGATTATCCAGAGACACAGATGCAGGTCGGGGAAGTGAAAACGAAAACCTCTGGGACAAAGATGCAGATCGAACTGCCGCTTCAGGAGAAAGAGTAACAGTCTCAACTACTGACACAGAACCCCCGGTGATTGGCTGGAGCAAAGAAGTCGAAGTCTCAGTCTGCAAATCCCCCTTCTGACCTCGAGAAATCTCCGGCGTTGGGTCCCGCGCAGAGGACGTCATATCCCGCACGCAGGCAAGAGCACATCCTCACCCGAAAGCCGGGCAGCCGAGGCCGCGGGAGGCACCGGGGGTGAGCGTCCATCCGGGGAGAGCGTGGTGTCAAAAGCGGAAGACGCCGATTCAGAATCCATCGACGCGACCAAGCCTGCTCTAATCCCATGTACCTGCTCCTTGGACAACTGAACAAAGCGGTCCATAGGCCCCTCACAAACAGGTAGTGGCTCCGCGGGAAGAGCTTTAACCTTGGCTTTGCCTTTTCTCTTAGGCATGATCAGTTGGATACAACCACCACCAACGCCATCTTAGATAAGCACCTCCCCTGGACACCTTCCAAACCTTTTTTAAACCCAGCTACACTACATCCTCCAGTAACAAATTCCAGAGTTCGATTACACGTTGAGTGAAAAAATATTTTTTTTATTAGTCTTAAATAGTTTACCCTGTAGCTTCATTGCATGTCCCCTAGTCTTTCTATATTCTGATAAGGTAAACAATCAATCTACGTTTACCTATTCCACTCCGTTCACTAATTTATAGACTTCTATCATATCTCCCCTCAGCCGTCTCTTTTCCAGGTTAAAGAGCCCCAACCTTTTTAGCCTTTCATAGGAGTATCCTTCCATCCCCTTTACCATTTTGGTGGCTCTTCTCTGAACCTTTTCTAAAATCGCTATATCCTTTTTAAGATACGGCGACCAGAATTGCACACAATATTCAAGGTGCGGTCTCACCATGGAACGATAGAGGCATTATAATATCTTTTGTTTTATTTTCCATTCCTTTCCTTATCATACCTAGCATTCTATTTGCTCTCTTGGCCGCTGCTGCACACTGGGCAGAGGGTTTTAACATGGTATCCACAATGACGCCTAAATCTTTTTCCTGGGTGGTGGTTCCTAATGTGGAACCTTGCATCGTGTAACCATAGTTTGGGTTGTTCTTCACAAGGTGCATAACCTTGCACTTGTCCACGTTAAATTTCATCTGCCATTTTGATGCCCAGTCTTACAATTTATCAAGATCCTCTTGCAATTTTCCACAATCTTCTTGGGTTTTAACAACTTTAAATAGTTGTGTCATCTGCAAATTTGATAACCTCACTCGTTATTCCACTTTCCAGGTCATTTATGAATATGTCAAAAAGCAGCGGACCCAGCACAGATCCCTGGGGTACACCACTATTCACCTTTCTCCATTGGGAAAATTGACCATTTAGCCCTACCCTCTGCTTTCTTTTAACCAGTTCCTGATCCACAATAGTACACTGCCTCCTATCCCATGACTCTTTAGTTTTGCCAAAAGTCTCTCATGAGGGACCTTGTCAAAGGCTTTCTGAAAGTCCAGATACACAATATCAACCGACTCACCTTTGTCCACCTGATTATTCACTCCTTCAAAAAAACATAACAGATTAGTAAGACAAGATCTTCCTTGTCTAAAGCCATGTTGGCTGTCTCCCATTAGGTCATGACTATCTACATGCTGAGTAATTTTATTCTTTATGATGGTTTCTACCATTTTTCCCAGTACTGATGTCAGGCTCACCGGTCTGTAGTTTCCCGGATCACCCCTGGAGCCCTTTTTAAAAATTGGTGTTACATTGGCGATCCTCCAATCTTCAGGTATTAGAGATGATTTTAATGATAGTAATCTGTGAACTAATAGCAGGTCTGCAATCTCGTATTTCAGTTCTTTCAACACCCTTGGATGTATACCATCCGTCCCAGGTGATTTGCTACTCTTCAGTTTATCTAATAGTTGTAATACATCTTCCCGATGTATCGATATTTCCTTCAATTCTTCCGCACCTTTAAATACCACTTCAGTCATGGGTAACATCACTACATCTTCCTCAGTAAAGACTGAAGCAAAGAATTCATTCAATCTCTCCGCTATTGCCTTGTCGCCTCTTAGTGCTCCTTTAACCCCTTTAATCATCTAATGGACCAACTGACTCTCACAGGTTTTTTGCTACGAATATACTTGAAAAGGTCTTTACTTCGCGTTTTTGCTTCCGCAGCAAGCTTCTTCTCAAATTCTCCCTTTGCCTGCCTTATCAATGCCTTGCATTTGACTTGCCAGTGCTTGTGCTGTTTCCAGGTTTCGTCGTTTGGCTCTTTTTTCCATTTCCTGAAAGATGCTTTTTTGGCAACAGCCTCTCTGACCTCACCTTTAAACCATGCTGGCATTTTTTTGGACTTCCTTCCACTTTTCTTAAAGTGTGGAATACAGCTAGTCTGGGCTTCCAAGATAGTATTTTTCAACAACAGCCAAGCCTGATGTACGTCTAACCTTTGCAACTGCTCCTTTTAGTTTTTTCTTAACTATTTTCCTCATTTTATCATAGTCTCCCTTTCGAAAGTTAAAAGGTAGTACTGTGGATTTCCTTACTATCCGTCCTCCACTAATTAAATCAAAGGCAATCATGCTATGATCACTATTGCCAAGTGGCCCCAACAACCTTATCTCTCTTGCACTAGATCTGGTGTTCCACTAAGGACTAGGTCTAATATGGCTTCCCCTCTGGTCGGTTCATGAACCAGCTGCTCCAAGAAACAGTCATTTATTTCGTCTAGGAACTTTATCTCCCTAGCATGTCCTGACGTGACACTGACCCAGTCGATACCGGGGTAGTTGAAATCACCCATTATTACTGCACTAACTTTTGTTAGCTTCCTTGATTTCTTTGAGCATTTCATCATCCATTTGGTCATTCTGGCAAGGCGCTCGATAGTACACCCCCCACTGCCATTGCCTTCCCCCTTTTAAATGGAATTTCAATCCATATAGATTCTACAGCAGATTTTGTTTCCTGCAAAACTTTAATCCTTTCTGACTCAATGCCCTCTCTAACAGAGAGCAACCCCTCCACCAATTTGATCAGCTCTATCATTACGATATAGTTTGTACCCAGGTATCACAGTGTCCCACTGGTTGTCCTCCTTCCACCATGTCTCTGATATTCCAATCATATCTAACCTTTCATTTAGTGCTATATATTCTAACTCTCCCATCTTAATTTTTAGACTTCTAGCATTTGCATACAAGCATTTTAGAGAATGTATTTTACTCATTTTAGTTTGGCTATTGTTAGACATGGGTAATTTGGGATCTTTAAGCTCAGTCTGCTCCATACTTGAGGGCATTTGGGCTACTTTACTCTTTTGTGGAACCTCTCTGCTTTTGGTAGTATCCTTCAAAGGTACATTCTTCCGAATCATCCGCTCTTGGGCAACTGTCGGCTTTCCCCTAATATCTAGTTTAAAAGCTGCTCTCTCCCCTTTTTAAAGGTTAATGCCAGCAGACCTGGTTCCATCCCGGTTAAGGTGAAGCCCATCCCTACAGAAGAGCCCCTCCCTTCCCCAGAATGTTCCCCAGTTCCTAACAAATCCAAAACCCTCATCTCTGCACCATTGTCTCATCCACGCATTGAGACTCCGGAGCTCTGCCTGCCTTTTGGGTCCTGCGTGTGGAACAGGAAGCATTTCGGAGAATGCTACCCTGGAAGTTCTGGATTTCAACTTCCTACCTAAAAGCCTAAATTTTGCCTCCAGAACCTCCCTACCAGTACCTTCCCCTGGGTCTGAGGCAGGACGCCCCGAGAGAGGCAAGTCTAATAAAAGTGTCTCAGAGTCAGTAGCACCCATTTGAGAAGACTTCAACAGAAAGGCTTTATGAAGTGCTAAAATAAACTCCGGGGAAAATAAAGCATAAAAAGCCTCCGGAACCTCAGGTATTTTCTGCAGGGGCTTGTTACCCCCTGAGGTATCTTTGATTTAGCTTTCCTTTTCCCCGGTTTATGGTGCCCCGTGGAGGGAACAGATGGCTCTGACAAAATGGCCACCGTTCCCACCTTTTCTGAGGCGAGGAGAGCCTTATCTGAATCTGCCAGTGCTTTGCTCTGTCTCGCCGTGCCGCACCGAACAAAATCGCTGCTACCAAACCAAGGCGGCAGTAAAAAAAACACCGTTCTATGCACCGCAAAGCGTTGCCGGTCCCTGCAAAACCCCCGACGCTGCGTTAGCGCTCTGAGCAGAAAACTAAGCCCAAGTTTACCCACCTGGCTGCCGACACTGCACAGCGTGTTCCCGCCACCCCGCTGCTAGCGGGAAGGAATCACGGCTGAATCACCACGAGAGAGAGAGATGGTCCTGGGAGCCCCAGTAGCCAATCCTCCAGTAGACACACACTCGCAGAAGACAGGCTCTGCCTTCTTTTGTTGCCACAACTGCAGCAGCGAGCCGTCTGCTTTTTTTTTTTTCTTTTTCATTCTTTAACCAATTGAAAGGACTATTATAGAATAGATAAGGTGGGAAATAGAAAAAAAAAGAGCTCTGCTACCAATCTACCAATTTTCCATCCAAAACAACAAACTCCAGCTATACGTCCTATTCAGCTGCTGAGGACTGAAAGTGTAGAGTAGATACCAGGGGGGGGAGTGGCTTAGCCTGTCAACAAAACTTGGAAGTTTTCAGTCCTCAGCTGCTGAAGGGGATTGACAACCCTAACGTACCCTGGACGGGCCCGGAGAAATGATAAGGAAGGGGGGAAATCATAAAACTGAAACAGCTTGTGCCATGCCTCAACCTCCTCTGCAGAATGAAGATTTGTAGAAGGTGGATGGGACAGCAAGTGAAGAATTCAGAGCCACAACCAGAGTCCATGAGGACTCAAAACACCATGAACGTGGAGCGAGGTGGAAACGGTTTTAGAAGAAAGCAGAGCATTCTGGCTAATGGTGTCTTCTTTACTCACACATTACTTGTATTTCAAATGGGGCAAGAGAAAGGATGACCTCAAATGATCTTGTTCACACAAGATCACCAGCAGAGCTCTAGACAAAGTCAAGGTCTGCTTTCCCTTCTCTGGACCATAGGTGGCTCAGCTTTTCTAAAAAGCAGTCACTTCCCTTGTACCTCCATCTGGCACTCAGGTAGGTCATGCACAGCCTTTCCTTGCTGCTCACCATTTGGCATCAGGGACTCCTATATTTACATAACATAGTATAGGATGGCAGATCAAGAAGAGCATGATCCATCTAGTCTGCCCAGTAATGTGGCTAGACTGGTTGTAACTGCAGCATCCCCCCCCCCCCCATGCCTGTGTTTAGGGTTGTACCTGCTGCCCCATGCAGGTCAGCCCCCCTCTATTAAAGATTTAATTTTGCTTAGATTTCATCCTCTTGCTATAAAAAGGTTGCCACTGTGTCTGTCCCATGCTATTTGGAATTCTGTCGCTGTATTTGCCCCCACCACCTCCATCGGGGGGGGGGGGCATTCCATGCATCCACCACTCAGTGAAAAAGAGTTTCCCAATGTTGCTTTAAGTTTACCGCCTTGCAGCTTCATCACATTCCCTCTGGTCTTACAGCTTCCCCCTTCTTTGAAAAAGGTTGGTTTGTTCTTTGATACCCTTTAAGTATTTAAAAGTCTAATCATTTCTACCCTGTCCCTCCTCTCCTCTAGGGTATACAGTATATTTAGGTCTTCAAGTCTCTTCTCATACTTCTGGCACAGGCTCAGAATCCTTTTGGTCGCCTTACTCTGAACCGTTTCAAGTCTTTATGTCCTTTGTGAGATATGGTCTCCAAACTGAACACAATACTCCAAGTGATGCGTCAAAGACTTATACAGGGGCATTAGTACTTCCTCCTTTCTGCAGGTTATTCCTCTCTGTATGCAGTCCAGCATTCTTTTGGCTACCGCCCTGTCGCATTGTTTTGCCACCTTGAGATCTCAGATGCTAGCACTCCGAGGTCCCTCTACTGGTCCGTGCACACCAACCTCACTCCCTCTATTGCATACATTTCCTTTGTATTTCAGCATCTCAAGTGCATAACACTGCACTTCTTTGCATTAGACCATTCTTCCATTGTTTTTAGATCTTTCCTCAGAAGTGTCCACTCTGTTGCAAGTTTCTGTACCACCTGCAAAAAAAAAAAAAAAAAAAGACTTCCATTCGGTCCTTCCACAACACTCACAAGTGCAGTGAACAGTAATCTGTTCCAGGACCGATCCCTGAGGCATGCTACTACACCTTCCTTTCTTCTGAGAGTTCCATTTACCACTATCGTCTGTCGGTCAACCAATTCAGGTCTCCAAGGTGGTGAACTGGATCTATCCCCAGGCTGCTCAGTTTATTGATAAGCCTCCTATAAGGTACAGTACCAAAGAATTGGCTGAAAATCTAGGTATATCATGCCCATCGCATACCACTGATCTAGTTTCTGGTCACCCAGTGAAAGAACTTGATCAAATTTGTTTGGCATGACCTTCCCCTGATAAAATCATGTTGCCTCTGATCATGCAATCATTGCTTTCAAGAAAGTTCACTATTCTTTCTTTCAAGAGCGCCTCCATTACTTATTCAACCACTGAGGTAAGGCTTACCAGCCTATAAATTGTGTCACCTCTTCCCTATTACCACTTTTGTGAAGAGGTACCACATCAGCCCTTCTCTAGTCCTGCAGAACCTCTCTCATCTCCAAGGATTTATTTTATTTTTTTAATTTACATTCTCTTATATACCGCGCTATTCTGCATCAGTGCGGTTTACATTGAACAAACTGAAATTACATTGAACAGGGTATTATAACTTGGAGATAACTATTTTACAGGAACATGGGCTATGGAGGGTTAAGTGGCTTGCCCAAGACCACAAGGAGCACCTGTAGGACTAGAAACCCCAGTCCTTCCGGCCCAAGGTTGCTGTCCTCTAGTGGGATTTGAACCACCAACCTTCCGGCCTGAAGTACCTTGCCCCTACTAGGCTACTCCTCCACTCCATATATATTAAAAATATCTTTTACAGGGCCCTGCCAGAATCTGAGCTCTTTCAGTATCCTGGGATGTATCCTATCCGGTCCCATAGCCTTGTCTACTTTCAGTTTTGCAAGCTGTTCAAACACATCTTCTGTGAATAGTGTGGTATCTACTCCATTCCCATTTTTATCATTCATATGTGGTCCCTCTCCAGAATTTTCTTTCGTGACAACAGAACAGAAGTATTTGTTTAGCATTTTTGTTTTTTCAATATCACTTTCTGCAACCCCGTCCTTGGCATTTTGTGAAATCTGCGTTCGTTGCCTTTATTTGTGCAGCCACTTCTTTGGAGAGCCACATAGGTTTCCTCTCCTTGTTTTTATTTACTTTCCTTACATATATCAGTTTTCCCTTTTACTATCTTTTAGTTTAGCCCACTGCAAATTCACCCTCATCTCCTCCCGGCCTTACCAACTTCTCCTTCAGGTACTTTCCCATTCTACTGAAGTCCTCTTTTCTATCCTTTTTCTCTCTCTCCTGTCTATACTATGTTTTTTATACAGAAATTGTGATTTCCTTTTCCTTTCCATGGCTTTGGCCATTTTAATATTGATTTTTAATTGTACATCGCTCTGATTTTTGGAGAAGGGCGATTTTATCAAGAAACAATAAACATAAACAAGTCAGCATTTTTGAAGGGCAGGACAGAGTTTGCTGTGATTGGACTCTGCTTTGGCTTTTTCCTCAGACCACACCGTGTGATGATCACTACTGCTCAAATGGGCACTGACCTGGACATTTGACATGCTATCTCCATTGGTGAGCACTTAATCCAGAACAGAATTTTCCCTGGTCGGTTCCATCACCAGTTGTCTGAGCAGTGCTTCTTGGACGGCATCCACAATCGTTTTACTTCTTCACAGATTTGCAGAAGGAATACAAATGAGCCCATTTCACTAGTGGGATCAAGTATCTAAGCTGTGTGTATTTTTCTTCAAGTTATTTTTATTTAACCTTAATTTTATACCGCCTTTCTACCATTCAAAGCAACATAGAACAAATAAGCTTAACAGGGCATTGACATGCAGATTGTTGCATAGAGAACCAGTAACATAATATTGTTACTATGTATTTAGTTATCAACATATGTACATTTGGGAACCATGTGCTATGCTTGGCCTGCAAGGTGTCTAGAGGACTGTATGTGGGGTTAAGTGGATCGCACATCTGGGATTGAAATTTGTTGAAATGGACCTCAGAAGAGCCGAGCTTTCAGTTTCTTCTGGAAATCACAGGTTGGAACATTCGCTTAGGGCTGGAGGTAGGGTGTTCCATTGTGTGGGAAAAAATTACGGCAAAATGCACGGTTACAGGTGACCCGTTTGCTTCTGACCTTTTGAAGCAGGACTAAAGAGATTGAGAGATTGCAATACCATAGCACCCTCATTGTTAGGTTTTGTAATTAAAAGGTTTGGCGACAGCTTGCCGATTCCCTGGGTAGGACTTTAAATATTGTGATTACAGCCTTGTAACTAATTTGTGATAAGATGGTGAGCCAGTGTAACTGCATTAGTATGGGAGTGATGCGATACCATTGAGGGGTACTGTAGATTAATTCTTGCTGCGATATTCTGGGCCATTTGTAAAGGCTGAAGGGTGTATTTAGGGACATCTTGGTATATGTTGCAGCAGTCTAGGATAGGGGTGATCAAAGCCTGACACATGGTTCAGAATAGATCTGGTGTTAGAGGGTGAAGGTTCTTCAGGGTTCTTAATTTGTGATAGATGGAGGTGGTTGTTTTTTTAATATGGTGTTGAAAATTCAAATACTGGTCTAATATGATACCCAGATATTTTACTTCCATTTTCACTGCAATGGTCACATCATCCATTCTTAAGGTTTGTGGTGGAAAAAAGGATGAATCAGTGGAGATGAATAGGGCTTTTGTCTTATCAGGACTGATGAACAAGTTGTGCAGGCTCAGCCATTTTCTCACATTTGTGCAGAGTGGAGAAATCTAGAGATAAAGCGTTGAAAGGTGTGAAGAACATGTCATCGTCGGCATAGATCCGATAAGATATTTAATGGGTTCTGATTTTTTTCACATATTGGCTGGATGGATATGTTGAAAAGTAGAGCCGAGAGACTTGAACTGAGGAATACCAAGATTTTGAGCGAAGGGAAGTGAAGCCTTCTGTCTGATTCAGGGCTTGCTGTTTTCTGTCATCTAGGTAGAAGGTGAACCATTTAAGAGTATTTCCTTAGAGTCCAATGTCCTTAGCCTTTGCAGGATCTGGTGATGCAAGAGGGAATCTAAGGCAGAGGAGACGTCCAGGAATATTAGGATGCCTTGAAAGATTGTGTTCAGCAGATGTAATGAGGGTCTCTACACTGTGGTTCTGTGTCTGAACCCATGTTAGTAAGGGTCCAGAGGTGTGTGATCACAGAGAGTTTAAGCTATTTTCTCAATATCTTTTCAATAAAGGAATACTAGAGATTAGAGCTTTTCAGGAGAGGTCCGATTGAACTCTGTTTTAAAAGAGTGGGCAATGTGCCTAGCACTAGTTTAGTATGTGGAGGCTGAAGTCTACTCTAGCAATCTTGACCCAGGACACTGGGCATAGGTAATTGTGTTGAGATTCTTGATTGTATCTTGAATGTTTTTTGGAGTGATTGTAATTCAAACCATGACCATCCTTGTTATTTGCCTTTTGATTGCCTTCTAGTTTTTAGCCTTTTTTCCCTCAGATTGTGTTCAAGTTGCATCACGATACGGTTGAATGTAAGCCTTGATATACCTGCGGCTAGCGCCATATTAGTGATAGAGATATTTATTTTAGTCATATCCGATCCATAAGAGCCTTCGGCAGTTGATTGTCATATCACCATTTTTAACCAAATTTCTTTGTGTATATTAATTTCACATGTGGCCCAGCAGAACCATGGTCTGGCATTTGGTCATATTAACCCATATGGAAATTTTACTTTAAGTTAGGACCTGAATATGGCACTGACATTCTATGTATTTGTCACATGGTCATATTTACATGTAACATCTGCATACTCAGGTGCCCCTATTGCCTTTACAATTTTCTATAAGGTCTTACTTTATTTTATGATATCATCAATAGGATAAAGTTGGTTTACACCTTTGACCTCTCAATTTGGCACCCTCTGTTCAATGTGTTGTTCAATGCTTGTATTGTGGTGATCTTAGAGGCGGTGAGCGTTTTTTCACATGGGGCATTACTAGATGTTCCCTTGCAAAATTTGTGCTATTAATGTACTGACTTTCCTTCCCATGTCAGATTTCTGTGTTGGTGGTTATTCCTTATAGCCTTGGCTGTTTGCTTATTTGTACTGGCAGCCACCAAGTAAGTGACTTGGTTCAGGCAACAGACATTAGGGTTTCCTGGTTCACATACTCCTAGTAGACTATCCCAGGGTACTCCCACTCCTCCCTTCACATCACCATGCTTATTAGAAAAGCTAATATTGCAGTAATACCTAATACTGTCCCAGTTTTGAACACACCATTAAACAGATAAAGCAGACCGTATAGTTCACGTGTTGTGGATAAAGTTTAGGTCTCACATGTGGTCCTCCTCATCCCTTTCTTTCACACCCCTTGGGGAGATCTTTGTATGGCTAGTTCAATTTACATTTAAGAACATAAGAGATGCCATACTGGGTCAGACCAAGGTCCATCAAGCCCAGTATCCTGTTTCCAACAGTGGCCAATCTAGGTCATACGTACCTAGCAGTTTCCCCAAAAGAGACAGGTTCTGCAATGCTTGTACTGGGTCAAGCATTGATATCCTGGGTCCCTTCTTAATAATGGTTTATGGACCTTTCCTCCAGGAACTTGTCCAAACCTTTTTTAAACCCAGCTACACTAACAGCCTTTACTACATCCTCCGGTAACAAATTCCAGTTTGATTACACGTTGAGTGAAAAAATATTTTCTCTTATTTGTCTTAAATAGTTTACCCTGCAGCTTCATTGCATGTCCCCTAGTCTTTCTATATTCTGATAGTGTAAACAATTGATCTACGTTTACCCGTTCCACTCCGTTCATTAATTTATAGACTTCTATCATATCTCCCCTCAGTCGTCTCTTTTCCAGGTCGAAGAGCCCTAACCTTTGTAGCCTTTCTTCATAGGAGTATCCTTCCATCCCCTTTACCATTTTGGTGGCTCTTCTCTGTACCTTTTCTAATAACGCTATATCCTTTTTAAGATACGGCAACCATTAAATCTCAGCTGCCAAGTTCGACCATTCTTCAAAAACTTAGCTAGATCTCTTCTCATGTTATCTATTCCTTCCTTTGTCTCTACTCTAACGTCTGGAACTTAGAAGGATGGCTAACATGCCTGTACATTTTTCAGATTTTAAAACCTTTATCTGCAATTCTGTAATCTTACGGTGTGTTTGAGTTTGCCCTGCCTGCTTCCACTGTATCTAGTAGCAGAGACTCTGGGTAGTATCCAACCAATAGGAAGGTTGTCAGGGCAGAGCACTGGAACTCTGCTCTTGTCACATGTAGGGTGAAGGTAAGCTGGGGAAGCTCCTGTCACTGTGCTGTAGAACTTAAGGGGGGATATTCAAAGGCATTTACATAGTTTGCAGCTCAGTGGGCTATTCAGCGGCGTTAACAGTTAGTGCTGCTGGATATCCGTGGGTGCTGCCGCTGCACACCCCGCTGCTGGATCAGGATTTAGTTTTGTATAACTAAATTATTAGTTTAACTCTTATAAGTTTTTACACTATTTATGAATGTTTATTGTTGCACAGTTCAATCTGCTTTATATTTATATTTTGCATGTTTGATTTTCTGTACTTTTTTTTTTATTTTATTTGTGGTGTATCCTCCCAAGGCCTCAGCCAAAACATGTTTGGGTTCCTTTGATTAAAATTTACTCTACCTACCATTGTCTTGGCACACTTGTTTTTGCTGTTCCTGCCCCTGTCTACGGGTGGTTTTGTTCTCCTTTCAACCTTTGTCATCAGGGAGGCCTGTAACTGCTTAGATCAGAGGTGGTTAGCCATCCTTTGTGGGCATATTCTATCCAGTGGCTTTGTTCCGTTTCCTTCATGAGTGACTTTGCTATGGAAAAGAACTCTCTTGGTTTATTTACTGCACTCATGACAATGTTGGTATAATGTTCTTTTTGTCTTGAAGTTTCTTCAGTGTACAATCTGAGCTCCTCCATATAAAGTGAATGAATGAGGGGGTCTTGAGTGTCACCATTTACGTTCAAGTCTGCAGAGTAAACTTCTGCTTCTGTAATGGGGAGGAAAACCATAGAGCTCTGTTGCAGTGCTTCACTGTAATCTTCCTTGGAGGTGCAAGCACAGCAGTGGACAGGATCTCATTCCATCTTTTGATCTTGTGATCAAGGTCAACGTTCTCCAGCTTGATGAGGTCTAATTGTGGAGTGATTGTTTCGAGGAAGTGTTCCATTACTGAACTGTTGAAATCTATGATTTATGGCTGCAGTGGTGAGAGGAGCTGTTTGATGTGGGCTGAGAAGTATGGAGAAGAGTATGGATACATGATCCGACCAGGGCACTGGAGAAATTGTGTGAACTATATGGGCAGGATTTGATAGGAGTTCCTCAGGCAGGACTATTAGGTCAAGCAAGTTTCCTCTCTTGTGGGATGGCTTGGAGAGAATTTGCAAGTACCCAAGGGTTCCCATGGCTTCAAGGAAGGAGGCAGATTGAGATGAGAAGGTGGAAGATGAGAGGCTCTCTCTCTTTGGGAGAGTGCAGGCCATTTCCAGAAGTGTGGAGAGCTCTGATGCAACACCATAATGGGGCTCTTTACGTTAGACAGAGTGACATTGTATTGTTTGAAACTATTAACATGTCAATGTAGGAATAGACATCTGCGGTGTTGAGCTTAAGATTATCTCTAGCTATTAGACACTTCTGCCACTGATATTTACTCTGTTGTAATGGTGTATTGTATAAGGAGGGCAGAGCTGATTAAGGAGAACGGAGTCAGCTTCGGAGAACCATGTTTCTGTGATGAATAAAACGTCTAGGTCCTGATCCAGCAGCAAGTCTCAAGATCTGGATCTTGTTCCAGGCAGAACGTGCATTAATGAGTAAACATTTTACAAGTACCTCAGTTACCTTGATTGTGTGGCTCATAGCCCGAGTCTTGTGATAGCAGGATGCTAACAAGGGAGCAGTGACATTTGTTGGTGCATTAGCATCTGGTGTGTCTGGACACCATCTAGTGGGTGTGTTTATGGATAGGGATGTAGTAATGATTATCTGGGGTAGCCGACTGTGATAAGAGTGAACATTATCAGTAGGAATTAAGACATGCACTGAGACGCTAGCATACCTGTCTAATTATTCCGTCCAAGGTGACAATATCAGGGTCTTGTGGAGGCTAGTTTTCTGGATACAGTCAGCTGGGGGGGGGGGGGGGGAAGGAACACACCGTTGTGTTCTTGTAGATAGTTCTGCTCAGATGCTTTCATGAGTCTATGGAGTACATCAGGTGGATGCTTGTCAGTTGTTGATGTCCACATTTAATAAAATGTTACTTAACAAGTGGTAATAATGTGAGCTGAATGGAGGCAATGGCTGGGGTGTCCACTGTACTCCAATGCCACTCTAAGGGCCCTTTGGCAGGGCCCTTAGGTGTGGGTCCTGCTGGTTGGTGGAGCAGGGAGGAGCTTCTTCCTCCAGTGTTGTCTTTCACACCAGAGAATTTTAAAATTTAAAACTGGCAGATAGTTTGTGGAGGGAGGGGGAGACAGGGAGAAGCTTACGTATGAGACACCTAAATAGTATACCAGCCAGAACAAGGTCCTTCCTTGTGCGATTACCCCAGTGAACTTTGCAAGCCTCTGGGCATGCACTTCAAACCACTGGTAGATGATATTCCTACCAGCACACCTGGCTCCATCATGGAGGTTATTTTCATTCACCCTGCATATTAAACCTCCCTCTGTGGGACCCAAGGCCATCGCATTTCATTGTGGATGCATGAAACTGGAAATCAGCAAGTTTTAAAATCTCCAAATCCAGTGGAGGGCAACCTTTTATCCATCTCTCAACTCATTTGATTTTATCTGCCCATATCTTCCACTGCTTGTCTGCCTTCTTTGCTACAGAGATTTTTTAATATATCCGACATTGACATTTTAAGTAGCATGCCTAATTATATATCAGTCTTTTACTCTGCTTTAATGTGGTCTTATTTTACTGTGCTGTAGTCTTATTTTGCTTATGTCCAGTTTATACTTGCTGTATACAGTCTCAAGTACATTTCCTCAAAAGGCAGTAAACAAATCCTAAGAGCACTCAGGCCAATTACCACACCCCTGTGAGGTATAAAAGGGGAGCTAACCAGACATAGCTTAGAATGTTTTGAGCAATGGACCGAGTGTGAAGCCCAAAGCTCCTTGTGGCTGTGGGTCAAGACTTTTCCCTTTCCATTGTTTCAGGTGCAGACTTAGATTGTGAGCCCTGCAGGCCTACTGTACCTGGGTGTAACCTGCCTTAAGCAACAACTGAAAAGTTAGGAGCCAAATCCAAATCCCCTTCTCTACCATAAAGCAGAAACAAAGTGCCTACACTCCTGCAGAGAAAAGCCAGGGATGAACCATTACTCCTGGAGGCAGGAGAAAGAAGCACCTGTGCCTACCAAGGCAAACAAACATTGGTTTCTAGGAGTGCCTCGGGGGGAGGAACTAGCAGGCAAGGTTAATATGAATGCATGCTTAGCTTTAGAGTTTTCAGCCAACCAGCAAACCAGGCAGGAATCCCTGGCATTGCAGGATTTTAAACTAGCACCACCTCACAGAAGAGGTCTAGTTTGAAAAACCCCTCTGCTTGTTTCTCTACAGACTAGAGTTGCTCAATGGATTTAGAGGGTAAGGGGAGGGGTGAACACTGAGGCTCCATCAGCTATAGAAACTCAGCTTGTCATGCCAAGGTGACAGCTCTCCCCCATTTTCATGAAGTCTGTTCAAGAACAGTCTGAAAGAAGGATTGTTGAGTCATACCAATGCCTCATGGAACAAGACCAACATAGGTTTCAAGAGTCCTTCATATTGCTCTGCTTAAAAAGCTTTGCTCTCACTAGCAGGTGGTCAAGAGAACAACATAACCAACTAAGGATGGGGGTCCCCTTTCCCCTTGTGTCACCTTAAGCAGTGAGGCAGGGGATCTCCCAGCCAGACAAATGTATCGCAGTAGAAGGATGCTGGAAAACCTGGATAAATGGCCTGCATCTCATTACATAACAGCATCCATTTCCAGAGTCCTTTAAAAATCTAACAGCTCTACAAAAATAAAACCAAACAGAACCAAGAATTGTGAAGTTGGCTCTCAATTCAGTTTGGATGGCACGTGAGAGGGAAGGATTGAGACATCTTCCTTTAGCACTTCAACACCAGGGAGCCCTTTCCCCTAAGGCCACCTATTGACACTCCACTGGGACCTCAAACCACTCCAAATGAACTACAAGAGTCTGAGCTGAGCAAGGAGGGCTGGTGGTAAACACTTGGGCTTCTCACTGGCTGCTCATAGGTTTGAATGCCATGCTTCACTCGTTTCTGCACGAGAGCACCAAGAGAACCAGGCTTGTAACCGTCAAACTCCACAGCAAGCCCTCTGCCAAACAGAGAAACACATCTCAAGGAACGACCGAATCAGGGAAGCCAGGGTTCAAATCCAGCTTCTCCCACTGACACGCCATGATTGGAGCAATGGAATGTGAAGTGACTTACAACGTGCCAAAATGGTGCACATTAGTAAATGAAGCCCTAATCTGAAGTGCATGATTAGTAAACTGGCCCTACTGAAAATGGGGCTTGCATTATTTAACTTGCATTAAACAGAAATATTTACTGTATCTAAACTGTATCTTGCTTTTACAAACCTCCCCAAATCAGGTCAGTCCCCTTCTCTTCATACCATACTGGGTCAGACCAAGCATCCATCAAGCCCAGTATCCTGTTTCCAATAGTGGCCATTCCAGATCTCAAGTACCTGTTGGGTTCCTGAAGGTTTAACGATTTCATGATGCTTGTCCCAGGGGTAAGCAGTGGATTTCCCCAGTCCTCTTTAATAAGAGTTTATGGACTTTTCCTCCAGAACTTGTCCGAACCTGTTTTGAACCCAGCTACACTAACAGCTTTTACTACAGTAACTCAGTAATACCTCTACACAGAATGATGAAACACACATTAACTTCAACCATGGACAACCAGAAATTCAATAGCCCTTGAAGAGGACAGAAGCTTCCTCCCCAATGCAGAATGGGATCTCTCGCCACAGTCAAGGACTTCCTGCGACTCTGCTCACTGCCCAAGAACAGAAGCCCCTGTTAAGGTTAGCGAGTGCATGAAGAGGCTTCTATGCTTGCACTACACAACAGCAGCTCCAGACATAATGCAGCCCCTTCACCTTCTCAAAGCACAAGAGTGGAGTTCAACTGTGGCAAATGGCAGGGATGGTCTTTTAGTTGATGAGAGGGTCAGTGTGGCTAACTGCCTATATACTGTGCAGTCTGTTGACTTGAAATAAAGTTTTTAAATCACTGAATTTGTAATAATGCCAAAAGAAAATGGAAATTACACTTACCTGGTAATTGATGTTCCTTGAGGGAGTACAGTTCAGTCCTCCACCACTGGGTAGTGCACCTCCTCCTGCAACATGGAGACTGGACAAGTCAAACTTGTGACATCACCGGGTATATCCTGCTGGTCTTCTCCCATGATCCCCCAGTGACCTACTGTCAAAGCAGACTCAAAGGAGCAAACAACCAGTTAAAGTACTAAATACAAAGCTATGCTCAAACTTCAACTTTAAAATCACAGGGCCCCAAAAAGAAAGGCCGAAAACACCCACCTCCGTGCCCCTGTCCCCCTGCGCACCAAACAGCGGAAGACAGAGCTAGAAGGAAGGAGAACTAAGGAAGAGTATAGGCAGAAAAGGTTGCTCTCGCGATTACCTGCCAATCAGAGCCCGTTGCCGACTCTAGGATCCGAAAGCACACTCGGAACTGACGCCTCGCATCTGAAACATCCATCCCCGGGCGGGAATGAGGACTGAACTGTACTCCCTCAAGGAACATCAATTACCAGGTAAGTGTAATTTCCATTTCCTTATCGGTCCTACAGTTCAGTCCTCCACCACTGGGATGTACCAGAGCAGTAATCATTGGGAGGGACCTGTCCAGTCGGCTCGGCCCCTAAACGAACAGAGCAGGCACCGACCCCAGCCCGCTCCTCACGTCAACAGGCGGTAAGCCAACCAGGAAGACACGACCGAGAGCCCACTTGGATCCTCTTCACTGGTGAAAACAGCACAGAACTCTGCCCCAAGCAGCGCTAGTGCTTCAGAAAGACAAACTCGCCATCGCAAACACACTGAACGCCCTAGAAACAGACCTACTGAGAAGGCTACCGGAGCTCCGCCTGAAAAATCCACTTGAGCTCCCCCCTGGCTCTTGACCCCACCAGGGTGTCAAGTGTTAGCAACCGCTGCTCTCCCGCAGAACCCGCCTCCACGGAGGGACAGGCAGCGAAGAGACCTCCCAGAAAGCGACGGAACCTTCACCTAAGGTCCAAGGAACGCAGGTTACAAGCAAAGTGTTCTTGCGTAAGTCCCAAACCAACTAGACAGGCACAGCCGGATTCCACGAGGGAGAACGGAACAGAGGTCCATCCAGACAGAGGTGGGAAGCAAAATGAGGGAAATGGAAAAACCACCAGCGTCAAAACACCCTATTTGTCACACCTCTTAAGGGCTTTATTCTTTGCAACACAAAGTAGCTCTACAGCTTTGTCCTGGACCAGTTGGAGTCTTTTTAATTGAGAATGTGGAATGCAGCTAAGCAATGAGTTGCAATAAACCAAGCGTGATCCACCAAGGGCATATAAGAGGGTGTCAAGTGCCCCAGAGTCCAGCGTTG
Source organism: Ichthyophis bannanicus (assembly GCA_033557465.1). Taxonomy (NCBI): domain Eukaryota; kingdom Metazoa; phylum Chordata; class Amphibia; order Gymnophiona; family Ichthyophiidae; genus Ichthyophis; species Ichthyophis bannanicus. Next base: position 305,705,750 of record CM066039.1, read on the forward strand.
TTTCAGAAGATGTGGAGTCTTACATGGTGTGACAAAAAAGAAAGGAGACTCTGGTAGCCACGCCCACGACGCAATGCCAGTAGGCCAACCGCTTACATCACCTGGATATGCCCTCCGGAATTGGAGGAACCATGCAGAAGTAGCAATCGCCGACATGATCCATGGGCCCTCTCCAGATCATTGGAACCGCAAAAGACTTTGGTCTTTTCCCATCCATCCACAGCCTGAGATCTGCTACACATGTATTGCAGCATATGTGTGGCGCCTAGCTTTAATCCTGATCTTTTATTCTGCAGCCAAAATATAAATTGTAGGCTTTCTGAACCGCCACAGGCATATGCCATTTTTGTGATGTAAAAGTCACATCACCACAACTAGAGCAGAAATTATCTGCATGATTAACACCAGTACGAGAAATCGCCAAATATGCTGTGAGTGACCTATCGGTATAAAATAAATATATGTCTTTTTTTTTTTTTTACTGTCAAGCGAGGCAAATTTAAGTAGTGACTGCATCAACTGGTTTTGGACAGTTATTTCGATTGGTTACAAGTAAAGATTATGCAAGCTCACGCAAATGTTGCAGAATACACTGGTAATGGTCCCCACTGACTAATGAACAGCACATATCTTAGCAACCAGACCCAGTCGGCCATTTTCACTATGACCTCTGAAAGGCATAGAATGGACCGGGCCACGGCCCCGTACCAATGCGTCAATGCTATCCAGTAGCCTCATATGTCCTCTGCTAAACATCGACCCGTTGCCGCAGACTGACAGGTCGCCATGAGGTCCAATATGAGCTGACCGCATCTGAGCACACGCGGCGTGCACACCACCTGATGCAATCTCACTCCTCCGGCAAACACTCGGACCCCGCTAAGGACATTCGCCACCACAGTGTCCCCACCGAAACGCAGGCCGCCAAGGCTTCAACCGCGCACGCTGTCCCTTCGCTCGGGCCACCCTGACCACCCAACCGACTCCAACCTGCCGATCGAAATAGGCCATCATCCCGGAGATCTCAGACAGCACCTACAGCGCTCGATCCGCTACCGTGTCCGCGAACGCCTGCCACGGCTGACGTACCGCGTACCGTTCCAGTCAGACGATGGAAAACTGGGCGTGCTGCGTACACTAAAACGCCTTGTACATAAAGGATCCCCAAAATGTAGCTGAGTCTAACCACGCTCCGGCCAAGCTCCCGGAAGAAAGGGACAGAACCTTATAAAAAAGAAGTGGGGACAATTAGGAAGGCTTTCCTGTTTGATTATTCTTTTTTTTTTTTCCTTTTTACAACTCCATAGGGGCCACAAGGCACACAACCGAACAGGGCATTGTCCAGAGAACGCAAGGCCCCTCCTCCAGGCTGACTCCACATCCACAGCCTAAACCGGCAGTCACCTTGGCTGATACCGAGCAGCACGGAAGCCAACTTGTAAGCCCAGCATATGAAGTATGCCTACTAGTACAGCATTCCACAATGGAGGGACATGTAACCGGATGGCTTTGAATATGAACCTACAGATATCCCGCGCTTGCTCCAAGACAAACACTGTGCAGCCTACTGGTCTTCTCGGAGCACCGCCACGACCCGAAGACCTAAACCGGCCAGCAAAAGACGACGTATGCTGGGCCCGAAGGAACCTGGTTGAACGGATCCCAGCACTCCCTGTATCGTTAGGATCGGAGCCTCCCCCCAAGGACTCAGCCCTGGCTGGAACCGGCTGAGCATAACTCCAGGCCCTGCGGCGAGCCCCCACGAAGAAGTGGGACGCAACGATGCCTTGAGGCAAGGGAAGGCCCAATGGGTGAAGCAAGTTGCTAGCCGACCAAGGGAGTAAACCCCACACGCGCACCTCAACGGAAGGTCGGAAGAACCGAGGATTCTGGTCCCACAGGTGCGCCTGCTAGCCTTTAACAACATACACCTCCGCAGGTACAAAAAACTTAAATTGTGAGCACCTTCAGGGGTAAGGGGAATAGACGACAGCCTCCGACTGTTGACCACCTTGTCTTGCACAACAGACAGCAGCACCCCACCAAACAAATGATTGGGAATATATTACCTCAGAACCCCAAGGCAGAGGTAAAAAACAGTAGAACGTGCAGTGGACGTGAATTTCCAGATCTGCCAGCCCCCCTGCCCACATTGAGAAGAGGCAGAGAAGAACTGGACCGGCGGATCTGGAGGGGTGCCTCCTGGACAGCCGGGCCACCGAAGGGAAAGCTGATGACTGAGGCCCAAACGCCTCAGGATGGCCCTGTCTTGCATTGGCAACCCCATGCAACACCATGACAACCCTGCTCACGATATCCCAAGCGATCTCTGTCATTGCTGCAACAATCACCTGAGCATGAGATCACAGATGGAACACGGACATGCAGACGCACTCAAGGAGAGTGCACCTAAGTATGAGCCTATCCAAAATCCAGCACCACATGTCCAGGTGTCCCACTCCTGTCACCCAAAACACAGGACGCTTGAACCTAGGTGACCGTCATAGCAAAGACAGGGAGGCCTGACTGCCACTATCAACCCTTCCAGGACCCTGGAACACTAAGCCCCGGACTGTACCATCCTGCAACACTTCTCACGATCCCCAGCAGGGGCCTTTCCCCAGATGGCCCAGATGGGCAGTGTTCCCGCCAAATGGGCAAGCTGCGCTCTGATAACATAGTGCAGAAAACCAAATCAAAGTGTCTTAACCTAGCTAATTTTTGTCCAATAGTGATCATTCATAATATCAGCCAGGCCCAATCATAACATTAGTATTAATGATCTCTAAAGATTGAAGAGTTACTAATGTAACACTAATTGTGGGGTTTTTTTTTGGTTTGTTTTTTTAAAGAGCTTCAAAGGCGATCTTGGAAACTACAGACCAATGAATCTGAGTTCAGTGCCAGTTAAATGATAGAACTTGCTCTGAAAAGCAGCACCAAGCTGTCTTTTCAAAGGGTTAATAAACATGTGAGTAAGCCAAATGATATGTATCTGGATGTTTTAGAAGGTACTTGACAAAGCCCCTTATGAACTTCTCCTGAGGAAGGAGATGATGTGCTATTATAGAATAGGAAATGGATCAAAAACAGGAACACAATAGGACTAAATGGCCAGTTTTCTCACAGGAGACCCGTAAATAGTGGAATGTCTCGGGATCTGCACTGGAACTGGCATCTGGTAACATCTACTGCACTGAAATGATCTGGAAAAGAGATCAGCAAGCATGGCGATCAAATTTGCAGATGGCATAACGACATTTAGAGGCTGTCTGCACAATTTCCAAGCGTATAAACATGGAAATAGCATCCTTATGTAAATGACAATTTCAGAAAGGGCTCAATTTGTAGGTGGTTGTGCCGCCGATGACCCTGAATGGCCAAATCCTAGCACGGAAACCTGCTGTTGACAGACGTCGCTAACTGCCAGAACGCAGACAAAGGTAAAACCCAAACCAATCACATTGCATTCAAAGAACTATAAACTATCATGAAATTAAAAGGAAATTAAAATTAGAATTAAAATTAAAAGTAACAGCAAAAGGAAGTCCTTATCTGGGTGTAGCCGCATGGAACAGCGTCGTCTGCTCAAACGTGGGGCTGCTCCGCTCTCTGCCACGAGGCCTCAGCCCTGCCGAGAAAATGGCGCCAATCCGAAGCAGGCCTGTTTGGCGCCAAACACCACAGAGGCGGCAAGAGCTCAGAGCCCCTCCATGCGGACTCGAGAGACTCCCTTGTGGCATCGGGATGCAGCAGTTACCCCGCTGTAGCTGCGGGGTGAAGAGCTGTCCAGACACGCTGCTGCCTCGTGCCACCAGAAGTAGCAGACGCTGCGAGCCCCGGCCCACCGGCTAAAGAACCTCGAACAGCCTGAGGCTCCCGTCGCGATGGGAATCTACCGCATGGACACTGCCAAAATGCAGGTGTTCCACAGAGCTCTCCCCCGTACAGTCCTGGGGGAGAGATCATCACCGGGCACAGAGACCGAAGAATCCCAAGCAGAGAGGCTAGCTGGCAGCGTAAACTTTGAAAAGGGACAGAACCAATGTTCCCTCTAATTTTCTGTAGGCTGTGTGCGCATAAAATATCAGCTGTGCAGCTTTTGAAGGAAGGTTAAATTTTTGTGCGCTACATAACGACACTCGGCATTATATACTTTAAAATTTGACTACACGTCAGAATACACTATGTACACCACATTGATTGCACTAGAAAATATTGTAGAACTTGTGAAAACCATAAATACACAACAACTTTTCAATTTTAAGAACATCTGTGGTGTTGTCTATCAGAATCAGAACCGTAATTTTTGTGCGCTCTGTTGTAAAGTATGTGCGCTCACTCGGCGAGGTGTGTGCGCGTGCACACGCGCACAGCTTAGAGGGAACAGTGGACAGAACCCCCCTTTACACTAAGGCAGACTAGGTGAAAATAAATAAAGTAAAAGTAAATGAAATTAAATGAAAATGAATACAATTTACAGGATTACACCTAAAGAAGGGCAAAAGAAACGCAAGGTAAATCAAATCCTGACTAACTGCTCCTAAACTGCTTCTCAAGTGAGCCCAGCACCTAGGCTCACTACGTCCTCATGCTGCATGGAGACTGGACACACTGGGGGATCATGGGAGAAGACCAGCAGGATATACTCGGTGATGTCACAAGTTTGACTTGTCCAGTCTCCATGTTGCAGGAGGAGGTGCACTACCCAGTGGTGGAGGACTGAACTGTAGGACCGATAAGGAACTTGCAATTAAAAAAAAAACCCACACACAACCGCCATTCCTCATTGCATACCTAAGCCAGTAAAAAGTCACTATGGTCAAAGCAAACAAGTCACCCAGTCCTTGATCCATGTCAAACATCTCTCTCTTTCATCCACTCCCCTAACATCTTAAGGGAGTTACAGCCTCTGTCAGAGGAAATGGTCCCCACCTGGAGCCCACATCCTAAAGACTTTCTGAGTCAACAGTATCAGCCAGTGCGCCCATTTTTACAAACCTTTCAACCAGTTTTCTAGAGAGTCACTGTTATTTTACTCAGCACCCACTGGCCAGCAAACATTAGCTTAGCACAGCGATGGCGAACCTATGGCACGCGTGCCAGCTGTGGCACGCGAAGGCCTTGCAGCTGGCACGCGTGAAGGTCCGCAAAAAAAGAAAAAGCGGGCTCTGGCTGCTGCCGCGGACGCGGCAGCATGCAGTGTCCCGCGGGGACCCCTCCGCCCGCTATGCCCCTCTGCAAGGGCTTTCAGATTCGCGAGGGGAGACAGCGTCTCCCTCGCGTCTCTGTTAAGCCCGTAGGGGTTAATGGGAAATTTCCCATCAGCCCCTTTAGACGCGAGGGACTGATGGGAAATTTTCCCATTAGCCCCTGCGGGCTTAACAAGAGACGCGAGGGAGACGCTGTCTCCCTCGCGAATCTGAAAGCCCTTGCAGAGGGGCTTAGCGGGCGGAGGGGGCCCCGCGGGACACTGCATGCTGCCGCGTCCCGCGGCAGCAGCCAGAGCCCTCTTTTTCTTTTTTTAAATTTGCCGGGGGGGGGGGGGGGTGTTAGGACTGATAATGGGCTGGGGGGGGGGGGTTTGGACTGCTAATGGGCTGGGGGGGTTAGGACTGCTAATGGGCTAGGAGGGGGGGGGGGGTTAGGACTGCTAATGGGCTAGGGGGGGTTAGGACTGCTAAGGGCTGGGGGGGGGGGGTTTGGACTGCTAATGGGCTAGGAGGGGGGGGTTAGGACTGCTAATGGGCTAGGAGGGGGGGGGGGGGTTAGGACTGCTAATGGGGCTAGGGGGGGGTTAGGACTGCTAATGGGCTGGGGGGGGTTGGACTGCTAATGGGCTAGGAGGGGGGGGGGGGTTAGGATGCTAATGGGCTAGGAGGGGGGGGGGTTAGGACTGCTAATGGGCTGTGGGCTGATGGGGCTGTCTGGAAATGGGGTGATGGGGGGTTAGGACTGCTAATGGGCAGGGGGGGGGTTAGGACTGCTAAAGCGCTGGGGGGGTTTGGACTGCTAATGGGCTGGGGGGGTTAGGACTGCTAATGGGCTGTGGGCTGATGGGGGCTGTCTGGAAATGGGGTGATGGGGGGTTAGGACTGCTAATGGATAGAGAGGGGGGGTTAGGACTGCTAATGGGCTAGGGGGGGGTTAGGACTGCTAATGGGCTGGGGGGGTTAGGACTGCTAATGGGCTAGGGGGGGGTTAGGACTGCTAATGGGCTGGGTGGGGTGAGTACTGCGAATGGGCAAGGATGGGGGGGTTAGGACTGCTAATGGGGCTGGGGGGGGGTTAGGACTGCTAATGGGCTAGGAGGGGGGGGTTAGGACTGCTAATGGGCTGGGGGGGTTAGGACTGCTAATGGGCTAGGAGGGGGGGGTTAGGACTGCTAATGGGCTAGGGGGGTTAGGACTGCTAAGGGCTGTGGGCTGATGGGGGCTGTGGAAATGGGGGTGATGGGGGTAGGACTGGTAATGGGCTATGGGGGGGGGTTAGGACTGCTAATGGGCTAGAGAGGGGGGGTTAGGACTGCTAATGGGCTAGGGGGGGGGTTAGGACTGCTAATGGGCTGATGGGGAGGGGTTAGGACTTGAGGTGGGCTGTTGGGTGGGGTTAGGACTGGAATGGGCTGATGGGGGGTTAACACTGGAGGTGGTCTGATGGGGTTAGGACTGGTAATGGGCTATGGGGGGGTTTAGGACTGATAATGGGCTATGGGGGGGCTGGGACAAGAAATGGGCTGATGGGGAGGGTTAGGACTTGAGGTGGGCTGATGGGGTTAGGACTGGTAATGGACTGTGGGCTGATGGGGGGGGTTAGGACTGGCAATGGGCTATGGGGGGCTGACTGGAAGTGGGGGGTTAGGACTGGTAAGGGTTATAGGGGGGGGCTTAAACTGAAAATGGGGTGATGGGGGGTTAGGACTGGGAAGTGGGTTGATGAGGGGGGGATAGGACTGGTATTGGGTTGGGGGGCTGCTAGGACTGGAAATGGGCTGATGCAGGGACTAGAGGGAATGGATGCTGGGTGAGGCTGGAAACTAGAAGGGAGCTGGTGTTGGGGGAGGATTAGAATGGGATGGGGCTGGGGAGAGTAAAAAGGAGAGGGGAAAAATATATTGTGTGGGAGTGTTAAAAAATCCACAAATGGCCGGGTATTTGGATAATAAGAGCGGATACAGGATGAACGGGTAAATTTTGAGTAGAAGAAATATGAAGTAGGAAAAGAGCCAAAGGAGAAAGATTAGTATGTAAAGCAGATGTAGAGAGAGAATGGAAAAAAAAAAAAAGACAAGAAGACAGAAGAAAGGACAAATGGACAGCAGATGGAGAGTTAGCAGAAGACACGAAGAAACCAGAAGAAAGTGGCTGGAACAATTGCAACTGAAAAAAAATGCACAAAAGGTAGAAAAATATCTCTTTATTTTGAATTTATTAACTGGAATATGTCAGCTCTGGGAAATGTGCATCATTAATTTTTGCGCTTTGTTTAGTACAAGAGGAAATTAATATATAGTTTTATTTCTACAGTGTTGTTGTATATTCCAAGTTTGGCTTTTGGGGTTCCCAGTTTATTATTGTCTTCCTGTTTCTAAATGTGATTCCTTTTTTGGTGAGTGTCTGTTCTGCATGTGTAACTGAGCTGAGGTATTCTGTTTATATAATTCCTATTTGACATTGCCCCTTGTTCTTTCCCCAGTAGGTCATGTATTGTTGTTCTCTGAGATGTATTGGTTTAATATTTGCAGTGTTGACTTTTGATAGGTAGAGTATGGTGCTGTGTGAGTCCTGGTAGTGATTTTAGGATAAGGCGGGTTTGATATGGGTTCTAAATGTGCAGCTTTTGTAGTAGTTCCTAATGTGCCTGGCGGTTGGTACTGGATTATAGTAATGTAGAAACCTTTTAGTCTTTCTTTATCCATATACTCATTAAGAGGCATGTTTACTAAAAGTTAGTGTATGGTAACATTATGCAAATATTTATGCAAATGAAGCACCTTATGCAAATGGGGCTTTAATTGACGTGCTGGCACTTTGAGGAAATTCTTTGGTTTTGTGCGGCAGTTTGGGCACTCGGGCTCAAAAAGGTTAGCCATCACTGGCTTAGCACATGGTGGATTTGCCCCCACCTCTTGGGCTGGGTCAAACCCAGTATGAACACAAATCCCCCCCCCCCCCACAGAAACAGGGGCTCTCTGGGTCAATTACAATAAACCAGCCACTCCTGGACAAAAACAGAAAAATGCTGACAATATTCCCCCTCTCTTACAACACACTTCTTTAGAATGAAGAGCCTTAAGCCATACAGGGGTAAGACAGGGCCTATCACTGTACTGCTCTGTGCGTGTGCCCACACTCTACATGTATTATACTGTATAACATGCCTTGACAAGTTATTTTCATCTAGAAATCAGCCACCAAGAAGTACATTGCAGTAAAAAAAAAATCAAGTTCTTTTTGGGACCCAATGTACTAAAGTTCTAATTTTCCATAAAAAGTGGGAATTTAATCTAATTTTAAAAAATAAAAATATGGCTCTTAACGTGCCTCTTCTCCCTCCCACTACCACCACCTCAGTGACTCTTTTTCCATCCAAGGCAGTTTTCTTTTTTGCTTCATGTGTCGCCATAGCCTGGTGATATGTAATGTAAAATGTCCCTCTCAACCCCCTAGACTCCACTAAGTCACCCCATCATCCAGTCTGTTACTGATTCTTTGGGCTGCAGCTGCTGAAAACACGTCATTTTCAGATTTCACCACCACAACTGCTTGAGTGGTGTGAAGGAGGAAGTTTGGGCTGATCTGGTGGCTTCATGTCTCACAGGACCCACAAGATCAGTCCCAACTTCCTTCACCGTGCAAGCTCAAGCATGTAGAGCCGACTGCGATGGGAAGCCTGAAATGCTGTTTAATAGCTGCAGCTAAACACATTTTGGGACATGAAATTCTGGGAGTTTAGAATTTCTTGAGCACTGATTATATAGAAGTATATAAATTAATTATATGGGCCATCTATATTCCATGTCCTTAGACATCTAAATCCCATCACGCCAATAGCAGAAATCGGAACTTGTCTTATTATTCTAATAGCTCTGTAGATGTGTCTTAAGCTGCTCCATCTAGGTCAGAAGTCTCAACCCAGCAAGTTGGGATTTCAGGATAAATCACAGCAAATATGCATGAGAGATTTGCATACAATGGAAGCCATGTATGTAAGTCTCATATGCATATTCATTGTGGTTACCCTGAAAACCAAAACTACCTAGTGTGTCCCAAGGGCCGAGTTGAGAGCTCTGATCTAGATTACCCACCAGTATGTGGCTAACTTATCACAGAGAACTCCTGTTACAGGAAAGCAAACTTCACCAATTCCCACCACAATCTTTAGTGTGGCCAAATCAGATCTATGGCGTCTAAGGGAGCACAGTGAAGACAGCATATAGTAACTAGTCTATACACCCTGAGAAAATTTTGCTCCGTTAAATATAAATAAACTTTTCCATACACTAAAGGCCTCCCTGAAAGAAAAATGAAACTAGCTTACTCACGATGGGCAAGAAGATCCAATGCAGAGCTCCCATACTTGTGCTACTTGAGTCATCTGTGCCGTTGTAATGGGCCAGAGGAAATGCAATAGAGCCTACCTTTGAGCCTAGTTAAGCCACCACTAGCTGTGAGGAAAAGTTTGGGATCATGCAGTATTCTGTCATCAGGAAGTGCAGCAGCATCTTTGAGAGGTCTGCATGCCGAGCAGACTGCAGACTTGGGTGCTTCTGAGGCCTGAACAGCATTCCGCACTGTCACAACCCAGAAGTGTTGAGTCTCCTGAGTGTGCGCCTCCCTCCGGCTTGCTGATGAGCACACTGTTGAAGGGTGAAGAGGGCACACCTGTGACTAGCTCAACTGGAGTTGACTGAGGGATGAAAGGGGCAGCTGGTACAATGTCCCCCAGAGGTGTTGTCACTAGTGGACTCCAGGTCAGGACACTCTTCAACCTAAGGTAGGAGTGTAAAACCTGCTGTAACACTGGATGCACAATGGGAAGCCATTAGTCTTAAATTCTTCCCTTATAACTGTTGTGGGTTCTTTCAAAGAAGAGGTTAATGTGGTTAAGTGTGAAGTTGCTGAAGTCTGAGTACAAGGTGAACAAGCTGGGAAAATGGCTCAGATGCAAGAGAAATTAGGAGAACTCTGGAAGCTGAATGTTGCCCAGATAAAAGGATAAGGTGTTGCTGGCTGGAAAAATGGACCATTCAGAGAATCAATCTAGAAGGAATAATCTGATGTTACTGAACTGCCCCAAATCTCCTATTTTGTCAACTTTGGAGATGGTGTGGAAGTGTTTCTATGGTGTCTTGACGTGCTCTCAAGATGACCTCCCTCCTTTGGATTCAAGCACAATACCTGGCTCTGGGACCCAAGGATCCAGGTCTGAGCTGGCTCAAGTCAGGAATCATGGATTTTATGGGATTTCTGTAGAGCTCCCTGGAAGTAATAACTAAGCAAGTTACCCTCCTTGTTACCTTTGCCCTCAAATCAAATTGTAATTTGATTTTGCATTTAATTTTCTAAGAATTTGAAAGAACAGTTTATGGGATCAAAAGTTTGTATTTTTCCTGATCTAAGGATATCCAAAAGGAGAAAGGAATTATTATTTATTTATTTAAAGTTTCTTTTATACCACGCTATTCGACATCAGCGCGGTTTACAGTGAACAGAAATTACACTTCACAAAATTGATCAGTGCTTACAATGAACAGGGCAATACATTAAACAGGTTTACATTAAACAGGTTTCTTAAACAGAGAACATAATAAACTATGTACAAAAGGCAACTATATACAAAGCCGCTAAGCCGCTTAGGTTTTAAGTCAAGAGTCCTAGCTCTGGGGGCAAATTCTTTGTTAAAGTTTCCATGTCGTCGTATTACCTATGGGCCCAATTCAGTCCTGGACGTAGATCCCCTCTGTGCGTCCGTCTGAACCGGACGCACAGAGGGGATTGTGATTCCAATCCTGCAGGGCACTCTAGCCCTGCGGGATCAGCATCATGAACAGTCCTGCATGTGCAGGCCGGACAGCGATTCTGCCTGGCCTGCACTCAGCTAACTCAGTCAGGGCTTTTAAATGGAGCCACGGTGCCGTCCTGTTAAAGTGTTTATTCCCAGCAGCCCGACCCCCAGTGAAAAAAAACCCCTGGTCCCATCCACTTAAAAACATCCAGGGAAGTTATTCCACCTTGGAGGTGAAATAACTTCCCCAGACATTTCGCCGGCCCAGTACATCCAGGGCCAGCGACCGCCCACTGCCCACCCACTCTCCACCCCCATCTAACTTCCCTGCACAACCGGCAGGGGGGTTATTCGGGGGCAGGAGAAGCTACGGATAGCGGGGATGGACGTCCCATCGGGCCGTCCATGCCTGCTATTCATGGCTCAGAATAAACCCCTATAAGAGATTTTCCTGTTTTGGTCCCAAGCAGCTTCGGAGTTGGACTGCAAGGGAGGATGTGATTATGCTTAAATGTTCTTGTTTCATCTGGTGGATGTATAAAAGTCTCCTGCAGTTTTTTTTTTTGTTTAACTGTTCCTTGGGATGAGGACTACCAAATAGGTGGTCCATAATAATTTCATTTCTATGCTGCCTCTAGTTTGTCGCCTTTTGTCTTCACCTTTTCTTCTTTTTTTTGCCATGTCCATATGGATGCAATATGAGTTTGCATTTCCTTCTGTATTATGCATGGCTAATGTAACTTGAAAGTTATAAATAAATTTAAAAGTGAAACATAATTCACCAACTTAAGTATGCAAGGGCAGTTATGACTCCTAAACAAGTAATATCAAAGTCAGAATCCTCCACTGCCCCTTTACCAGTACTAGTCAAAAAGGGAAAGGGGTGCCCCCTGTCTGGGTCCATGGTCCAAATGAAACACAATAGTCACCATTTATCTTTATGCAGGCTTTTGGGTTTGATCTATTTAAGAAAGTTATCAAATACCATCTTTTGGGATGCCTAGAATACAAGATTCCAGTGGAGCTTGTCAAAATCTTTAAAAATCAGAAAGGTCCTGTGCTCTCCTGCCGGGCCTTCCTCCATATATTATCAGTAGCTTGCCTGTCCAGAACATAATACTGGGATTAGACTAGACAGATGAATTGCAAAAGATTTTTGCTAGGATAGTAAAATATCAATAGAAAAAGTAAATGAGCTTCTTTGCCTCTCTGGATATAAAAGGATGTCTGCTAAATCCAGCCCCCCCCCCCACACCCCCTCCTTCCCGGCAGGGAGATATCACATCAAGTGGAGATGGCCAAGTTAATTAAAAATGATCAGCAAAACCAGTCTGTAAATATTTAGCCCTGGGAAGCAGGTTCAGTGTCCTGATGTCTCTTGCTCTTAGTATCCCTAGTTTGTGGGTTTCTCCTTTGAAATTAATGAGAAACGAACACTGCTGACAATGAAGAGATTCCCTCTTGGGGGTAGGAGGGTTACTCTGCAGTTGCCCTGGGGATTTATTGTCACATCTTTGACAGCTCATCTAATCTCTGGTTTAGTAATCTCCATACTGACCAGGAGGATCACTGCTTCCAAATAAAAATCCTATAAATCTAAACCGTGATGTCAAGGATCCATTTATAAAACTCCTTAAAAGGACTGCAAGGCTATATTGCTTGATCTCCCAATTTTAAATTAATTTTTACTTTAGGGTTTGTTTGTTTTTTAATCTACTAGATGTTTTGGGATTTTAACTTGCTGCTTAGCAAATTGCAGGCCCTTTTCTCTTGTCTATAGTATATCTAACTTGTAACATTTTAAATTCTATGTTGCCTGCCAGATGAATCATTCACCAGGGGGGTGGGTGTGAACTTAAGGGTTTATGATAGTTTGTTGCAATTGTTTAGCTTTCTCTAGAGTAAGCGGGTACAGTTTACCCTGAACCACTGCTTTCACAGAGTCCCACATTTGAGGCACTCTTCTTACGACTAAGAATTATTTCTAATACGCTAGTAGGCCCAGGCAATGTCTATACACACCCACACACAAGACTATGCGCTCTGTGAAGAAGGGACTGTCAGACAAATGGAACAGAACAGAACTAGGGAATCCGTAAAGGATTAAGATACACAGGGTACAGACAGGGGAATAAAGAGATCAGGAGACAAAAGCAGCCTCAAAGATGAGGTTTTTAGCTAGCATTCCCTTCAGTACTATTAAAATCAACTGTCAATCTACTGTTTTAAATCTCTCTATACCAGAGCACTAATCCTCATTTCTACACAGACTGCTGCAAGTCTCTGAAATTTCTGCCTACATTGATATGAACTTACATCAATAGTTAAGAAATCGGGGGTTACAGAATCTTTAACGCAGTCTATCATATGAATGTATCAATCTATATGGGAGTATGAGCAATAATCTCTAATTCTGAGGAACAGAGTTCAACCACCACAACCAAGCCCAGATCCAAATTTATAATTTGTCTAGATGTCTATTTACTCTTCATACAAAAGGAGGTTCCCAAATGAGGATACATTGTTAAAGTGAAATCACCCCTTACCTACAAGAGGCCCCCTTTCAAAAGCTGTAAGTTCAGTGAACACAAACCCAATTCACATTTAGGATATGCTTGCCAACATTTATCACAGTGGCCAATTTTTAAGTCCTGGCCACTGTGCTTAAATAAAATTTGGCACCGGTATCCTGATCGTGGTCAGCAGTGATTATCCAAATTTTGTGGTCAGTCTAGCACTTACACAGAAGGGAAAGAGGCGATTCAATAAAACTCCTCATGAAGGAATCTTAAGACAAAAAGTCAATTTACAATTCCTTCGCTAGTATACTGAATCATGTCGCTCTCTTGTGTTTAGGACCAGAGAGTGCGAGTGCTGCTTTGGACATTGTTAGTGCAGCACCTAGCCAGAGAGACTGGCTGAATATCACTGCTATCTGCACAGCACTTGACGGCCTGTCTGCTGTCCTGACTTATGCAGACAGTGCTGAAAATTGCTGCTATCCAGGACAATGTTTGGCACCACACACTTGCGTTCCACCCTCAGACTGCCACAGCACTATCCAGGTAGTGCCGATGTAGTCAGAGGGAATATTCAGACAGCACTATCCACATAGACAGATATTCGGCAGAACACACTGGCACTTCTGGTTAGCAGCACTTGTTAACTGGCTAAGTGTCAGTCAACATTGGGCCCCATATTTTTAAGCATTTAAATGGCAGATATTTGCCCCTTTTATTTTTTTTTGTACATCTTCTGCCTCTACAAGATTAGAGATGGATACTGGGGTGATATCTACCATATCCAAACCACTTACTGAGCAGAGCTGGTAGTGAAGAGCCAACCTTTGCTCCACTCTACCCACACTACAGCAGATTCAGAAACTCCAATCCAGACTTGAATTTAACTCTCATTCGGAGAAGACATGATGGGTCCGTTCTAAAATTCCAAAACTAAATCTCTACCCAACAAGCTCCAGTACTAAATAAAACGGGGTGCCAAAAGGCAGGAGCAAGATACACTGGCAAAGCTGTGTGTGGCGTGTTAGTGGAACAGCAGCCATATGATAGCGAACGCCTCAGCTGGTTCACAAACATGCCCCTTCTATGGGGGTATTTTGTTCTGGGACTCCAGAATACTTACACCATCAGCTGAGCAGCAGATGGAAATTTGCAGCACAAAGAGCCTTTAACCAGGCTGTCAAGAGAGCAGCACATTTCTGCAAAACCCCTAGGGAAAAGGGCACAGCCCGGATTCAGCAAGTTCCAAGCCAGCAGGCAGCCACAAATGCACACAGAGCTGTGCTGAGGGGAAAGGAAGGTCACAAGAATTCCACCCCCCTCCATTCTATATCAGATTTCTAAATGACTTCATCCAGACACCCACGCCTGTTATTTCAATAACCAAAGATCCTCAGACATACCACCAAGAGATGCAAGTGCAAGGCTGTTTGTTTATGAGGCTTTCAGAATAGCTAGAACATGAAACATGGACGTCTGCCCTGCACCAGCATCCAATTTTTCCTGTAGTTAGAAATGGCTCTGCTTTGTCCTCTTCCCTCCTATGTGCAAAACAGGAGTAAACACCTTTAGAGCAACACATTCATCTCAGAGCTAACAGGGACTAAGCCTGTCAGCAATAAAATCTGAAGATAAACCACTGGAAAACCCAGGAAGAGAAATGGAAATCCCAATCCACTGCCAGAAGGCAGAACTAAGAGATCACAGCTAGTGGTACCTAATAGCTCAAGGAAAGGAGGCCAACATAGCTCGCACAACTTCTGCAAATAATCAGGCATGGTTTAAGACTTGCAGGAAAACCTTTTGGGAAAAGGTTACAGCTTATTTACTAGGCCTCCACTTAGGGCAGCAAGATTTGGTGAGGTGGACATGTGGATGTGTCACAGAACATCAACACAGATTTGGGCATAGCAATGGATGCAACAAGAATCAGGCCACAGATATTTCTACAAGCTCCAGTGTCCAAGCACATTCAAATTTAAAAAAGGACCACTACACATACTGAATCTGTCTAGATACACAGCCTCAGGGAAGCCCTAGGATAGGATTAGTCTCTTGTTTCTAGATGCCACACCTGTTTAATTCCCTCCCACTCCCTCCAGGAGAGATGGGAGGGAACAGACATTTTCTTTAGATGTACAGAATTTGTCTTGGTAGCCAATGCCAGAGTCCTCAGGAGGCACAGGGCCAGCTCAATCATTAGGCAAAACCAAGATAGCAGCTGAGGGGCAGCTGTAGTCAAAGCAAAACCAAAGATCCCGACAGTCACACAAACTTGAAAGAACCATCAGTACATTATCGGCTGGGAAAGCAGGCACACACATACAGAACAGCTTAATATCCGAGTATGTTCAGTTGTGCATTTTACAGGACCATTGTGATGGTCGTGTTTGTGGTGTCTAACTTGGCAAAAATCTAAGGGGCGAAGATATGTAAATCGGAAGGTTTGCCTCAGGTGCCCTAAGTAGACATCTTGCACCATCCACAAGATTTTCTGCCAAACGAATAAAAGTCCTAACTATGAAAACAAATTAAGAGGATGCCAATGAACTGTTCCCCTACTTACATTTAAGCATATCAGAGAGAGAGAGAGAGAGACCCCATCAGCAGAAAGACAACTACCAGGCTCCACATGTCCCAGCCCAGGACTTCTGCCTTACCTTTCACAATAGTGGAGAATGTGGCAGAGTGTCTTGACACAAACAACTTCAGCTGATCATCCAGGTTACAGGCCACTGCATCCACGTCCCAGGAGCGTATCCCTGAGGGGAAGACATCACTAATCAATAAAGCAGCCACAAGCAGTCAATCCACAGGCAAAGCTAGCCCCCGTCAATGACTCCATACAACACCCATGCCTGTTATTCAATAGTCAGAAAATCCCCAGATACAGCTTTTTAAAGGATATCTTCCCCCCCCCCCCCCCACTAGCACTCTTTATCCGGTATGTTTTAACTGCACCCTAAAACTCATTTTCACCACTGCAGAGAATATTTAGATTCCCGCTGTACAGCTAACCTGGACAGAAGATGCCCTGAGGCCTGCGGCATATCAGTGTCCACTAACCACATGTGCATTTAATTAGAACCACAGTAAAATCCAGACTGGCTCAAAAAGCTAATAGGAGTCTTATAATAGCCCTTGAAAAGAACTTGCTGAAACACTGTTCCCCACCCATTCTGGACACTGTTTTCAGTCCCCCACCTAGTAAAATCCACATCCGTAACCACTTAAGCATTTCCTAATCCTTCCCCATGCAAGCTGAAGCCCTACCAGAGCACTTTTCTCAAAGACTCTCCTATGAATCAGAATTTGAATTTTGTCCAAGATGCAGAGGTTTCTCATTGGGGAGCAAGAGGTCATTATGCCCTAAATAATTTTTATCTATTCTCCAACACGCTTTAATCAGAAACATCTACCATAAGTAAACTGTTCTTGGCTTTCATTTTCAGCTCCCAAAACAAAACTAATTTAAAATGATTACATGTTACTTGATAGGTTCGGGGTGTGTCTACTGTTCCTGCAGCGCAGCTAGTTTTTGGATAGCACCCAAGCTGTCTGACAGGTGCCTCCTTCCACCTCAACATCCCAGGAGCCCTTGAAGAGCATTTCAGTACAGGGTGTGGCTTGCTATTTCATGTACTGAGCGTATGTAAAGATTTATCATCATATCAGAGCAATTAGTGGTATTATGCTATGAACAAGAAACATGCCTCTGGGAATTCTAAGCCCATTAACTTAGAATTATGGTAGGGCACTGCAACCACCTTTGCTTTCAGTGGATCACAGCACTGACACCACACTACATCGTGTACAGATGGAAAGGCAGAAGTGGCAGCGGATGGCTCAGCCATCTCAGCCAACATGCCTGCAAGCGAGGATCTCAAAAAAGGGCTGCAACTAAGTACGTGAATTTTCAATATCACAGAAGGTCATGGCAGAAAGTACCAGGTAACAGACAGGAAGTCTACCAGCCCAAACCCTTTCGTCCATTTAGACGTACAGTTTGTGTGGTGAATTTTATGATTTGTTGGTGTGCATGGACCAGGACGACAACCTCAGGGTGATTGTTTCAGAGGATCTCAAGGTGGCGAAACAGTGTGACAAGGCGGTGGTCAAAGCCAGAAGGATGATGGGTTGCATACAAAAAGGAATTACCAGCAGAAAGGAAGAGGTACTAATGCCACTATACAAGTCGCTGGCGAGGCCTCACTTGGAATATTGTGTTCAGTTCTGGAGACCATATCTCGTAAAGAATATAAGACGACTGGAAATGGTTGAGGAAGGCAACCAAAATGATATGGAGCCTGCATCAGAAGCCTTATAAGAAGAGACTTGAAGACCTAAACATGTACACTCTGGGAAAGAGGAAGGACAGGGGAGATATGATTCAGACCTTTAAATACTTAAATATTACTGAATAAACAAACCTCTTCCAAAGACAGGGAAGCTGTAAATCTAGAGAGCATAACATGAAGCTGCAAGGGGGTAAACTGAAAGGCAATGTCAGGAAATACTTTTTTCACTGAAAGGGTGGATCATCCTTGGAATGCCCTCCCGATGGAAGTGGTGGGGGCAAATACAGTGACAGAATTCAAAATGGCATTGGTGAGACTCAGTGGATCCCTTTATAGCAACAGGATAAAATCAAAACATATATAACTCTCTTATATATCAACAAATAGGGGCGACCTACAAAGAGAGATGGGTACACCCCTAAACAAAGGCATTAGGAGTGGTGGCCTGCACAGAGCAGCAGGTGCACCTACTCTTGCCACCTTGTTGGACCATACTGATCGTTATCTACTGTCATATACTATGTTACTATGTCTTTCAATAGCAAGCTTCAAGTGCTACTTGAAAGAATATATAAAAAATTGTTCATTGGTTCATCCAGGAACCAATTCCATTTATATCTTGTTACGACACAGACCTAAGTTTATGGTTTATTAAAATGTTCTATACTGCTCTTCAGGGTCTTATCTCAATTGTTCATTATACTGTAGATCCTGTGTGCCTATTCCAGGTTCTTCTAAATTCTGTTGATGTTTAGAACGGGACACAGTTCCATCCAATCTCTTTTCTGGAAAAACAAACAAGAGTCTTACACCATAACCCTAGGGGTAGCAATAAACCCTTTCCAGTTGTTGGGTGGGATGGAGTTCAAACCAAGTCCACCTCCCCTCCCCATGAATCTCTCTGGCTTATGATGCCGCATGAGGCAAACCTATTGGTCAAGTCGTGACCTCCAGCAGCAGGGTTTATTTTACTGCTTACACCATGATCACCTTCTTCTAAAGCTTTTGGTCTTTAGAAAAGAAAAATAAAAAAGTTGCTTCCTGTGCCTGACTTGTATCTCCACTATCTGGAGTGCAGGAACAGACCCCTTGATTCACCTTGTGACTGAGAAAGTCAGTTAACACACCATTGCCTCAAGTACAGTACACACTTATGCTGTAAGCCTTTGCTGACAAGGAAGTTACCTAGCCTAAACAAAAACAAAGTCCCTATGTCACATCTCTTCAGGCCTTTGGTAGCATCTCTGTGGACCACCTCTATTCTACACTGTTTCAGATGTTTGGCCTCCAGAAATGCACATAATACCCCAGATAAGACCTTACCATGAGCAAGGCACAGGTTTTTAGCACTTTTTATTGTTAGTTATGCTTCTCCCTGTGCATCCTATGGAGACCTAGGATCTGCACACAGGTACCCTGAATAGATTTCTTAATATAGAAATTAGCTCTGCCCCGCCACCCTAAAGGGTGCACAATTTATATTCTTACAGAGACAAAACAGGTATTTTGGAGAGGATGATGCCAGGAACCACATCAAAGCACAGAACCTAGATATGGCGCCCGCAGTCTTTACAATATAATTAAACTATTACTATGCAGTTCTTTTGCTGGATCCAAGCGCGGAAGGAAAGAAAAGCATTTTTTCCTATTAAGGTAACAGGACACTGCATCACCACAGTAAACTTGTTACAGAATACAAAAGGCCACACCAATCCACTTTTAATCCACAAACTGGGTCTAAACCCAATCCGGGCAGAGAAACTGTATCGCTCCCCACGCAGACAATGACGTGCACTGCACCCCTGGGATACCATGCCCCCAAATCCAATATTACCCTGCACCCCGCCCCCTCATTTCTTCCCTGCATTCTTCTTATATACTGCCCTCCCCGGCCGGTACTAGCCACCCTCCCCGTCGCCGATAACGGCGAGCCTCCCTCTTCCTTTCTCACCGCGCTCCAGCTCGCATAACACAGAGCGCCGCAGGCCCGGACGGCCACACTCGCCCACGATAACTAGCAGGGAGAGGCGGGCGCGGCCAAACCGCGAACCCCGGTTTTCCACTCCTCCCGCCTGCACCGCCATCTTCCCCCACCGCCTGACGTCACAGCCTCACCATGCCCCTTTTACTCCAGGCCGTTGACGTCACCGCCGACCAATCGGAGGGCTGCCGTGGCGGAAGCCCCGCCTCTTAAAGGAGATGCGGCAGCAAGCCCGAAAGTGCAGAAGTTGGCTCCCGCCGTAGTCCTATCTAGTGCGCAGCAAGCTAGTCCCTTTTTTGGGTAAATGAATGTAGTGAAGTAAAACCCAGCATGACGTATGTCTCGTGCCAGTTCAGTAAGTTCAAATTTAGGACCCCGAAGGAATAATTTCAGAGGGTCCTGGTCAGTGATGGAGCCTCCATGACTAGCACAAGGGGCGGGCAACCAACCCGACCACTTGAGGCGCCAAGTCGGGGGCAGCTTATTGCCCTTTTGAGTCCGTTTGTAGTCATACAAGCCTGAAAGACAATGGGGGACAAAGAAAGCAGCCTTTTCCCTGAGTACCGTTTTTGTCCAATGACTGCCCGGGGGACTCTGAAAATCTGAGAGCAATGGACTTCCCGTTTGAAGATGCAGCTGCTGGCGCCAGATAGTCAGCTGTCCTAGGACTGCAGCTGTGAGCGGTCTCCTGATTTTGTAGGTCCCTCCAAGGCTGCTTTTGGATATTGATGCCCCTCATTCTCTTGTTTAGCTCTTAAGTTTATATTCTGGTCTCCAGTTTTGTGATGTTCTTTGTCTTGATTGGATTGTAAGCTCTGATGTCTCTTACATTTATATGTACTTACCAATTGATATTAGAGAGAATCTGGTATCTGATTCGGAGGCAGGTGGTGCTTCAAGTGGGGAGATAGATCATTTATCAGTGCAGAGTTTGGATCTATCGGCTTATTTAGAGTCTTCTGTTGAGGAAATTTCCACTGGAGCTACCTTGTTAGTAACTTTTTCTTTGGAAAGGGATAAAGAGATGATTTTACGATTTTTATACAATTTAAACAAAATTCACAAGCATACACTTGTACAAGAATGCAGACTCTGGAATCAAAAGGATTTTCCGTATGCATTTCCTAAACATCTCTAACGGGGAAAAATTTTGTAACTGAGGAAAGTTTAAGACCCGCAAATTCAAGCTCCTCATTTTATTCTCCATTTGCTCAAGCTTTTGGTGAATAACCATCTTATCTTTAATCAGTTGGTCCATAACAGCTCTAGAATCAACTATTTCTTTTGATAGTCCTGAAAATTTCTCCTGAGTCTAACAAAGGATTCATATTAAAGCCCGGTCTGTCAATATCATACTCTAGATCCTGTCATACTGTAAATAGTTCACCATTCTTACTTGCTACTATTAATGTAAATTTGTTAATTGTATTATATCTTGTTCACATGTTCAATGTAAACTGTTCCATGTAATAAGTTTATTTATTAAGGTTTTATACCGCACTATTCAAGATCAGCACAGTTGTTCTATTGTAAAACCGTGCTGATTATGAATAGTGCGATATAAAACTAAATAAATAAAATAAATATTGTGAAGATGCTGATGCAATTGTTTGTGCCAATGAGGAAACATCCTTAGAACATTTAGAGGCAGTGCCTTCAAGCTTCACCAAGACAGCTCAAATAGACTGTAGAGTAATCTCCAAAGAAGCCTGGTTCCCAGCATCGATGAGGGAAGTTCTTGATTGATCACGCTTTACCTCCACCAATCCACTGTTCACCACTACCGCGTCTTTTCTGGGGCCAGAAACTGTCCCTACGGCAGGCTGAGAACCAGCATTCAGAGGTATCGAACAAGTGGTGGGGTCCCTGCTAAAGCCACCAACTTCATCACACAAGGAGGAATAAGGGGACTCGAGCCTACAAGGGAACCTCCTGAATGCAACTGCGGTTTTGAGGTCTGCTGCTGAAGCGCGGTCACCTCCCCATCAGCGCTTTCTGCGCTAGCGATGCCTCCTTTGCATCATTTTCCAATGCCATGGCCTTCTGGAGGAGTGCATCCAACTTCTGCTGTCCAGCTGCAGTGGAGACCGCTTTCACTGTGAAGGCTTTAGCTTTTCCCCTTCGTTTGGCAGACATAAGGTAATAATTTCAGGAAAAGAAACAGAACACTCATGCTTCAAACTCCAGCAGAGGCTGCTAGGGTATAATGCCACTCGTTTGTGCTTTTATAGCAGAGGTTCCCAAACCCACAATGGGGACCCCCATAGCCAGTTGAATTTTCAGAATATCTGTAATGAATTATCATAAGAACATAAGAAGTCCAGTACTGGGGCAGACCAAAGGTCCATCAAGCCCAGTGTCCTGTTTACAACAATGGTTAATCCAGGTCACAAGTACCTGACATACCCCAAACGTAGACAGTTCTATGGTACTTATCCCCAGGAATAAGCAGTGGATTTCTCTTAGACTATCTTAATAACGTTTTATAGACTGTTCCTCCAGTAATTTGTTCAACGTTTTAAAATTTAGCTACACTACATGCTTTGGCAATGAGCTCCAAAGCTTATATGTTGAGAGAAAAATATACTCTCCAATCTGTTTTAAATATACAACTTTGTAGCTTCATGGTGTGTCTCCTAGTCAGGGGCGGCCCAAGGGAGGTGCGGAGATTAATTGTGAGCCTCATTTGCATAATGTTAACATGCATTTTTAGTAAACATGCCTCTTAATGAGTGTCTGAATAAAGAAAGACTAACAGATTTCTACGTTACTATATTCCAGTGCCAACCGCCAGGCTCATTAGGAAGTACTATAAACACTGACCATTTAGAACTCATAGCAAATCCATCATATCATAACAGCACTGCCAGGACTCACAAAGCACCAAACCCTACCTATCAAAAGGCAACACTGCAAATATTAAACCAATACATCTCAGAGAATACCAATGCATCTCCTACCTGGGAAAGAGAACAAGTGGCACGGTTGAATAGAAACTACATGAACAGAATACCTCAGCTTGGTTAAAATGCAGAACATAGACCATCACCAAAGAACAAGGGATCACAATTTAGAATAGGAAGACGATAATTAAACTGGGAACCCCAAAAGCCAAACTTGGGATAAAGAACAACACTGGAGAAATAAAACTATAAATTAATTTCCTCTTGTACTAAACAAAACACAAAACACAAAAAACTTAAAACTAAGATGCAGACAGCAGTCCAGCAGCGGGATGTGGGCTTTCCAGTCTTTTGCATTGAGTGTCACATGTATGATTTTCTCCCAGCTGGTGAGAGGTCTTACGTGTGCACTAGGTGCAAGGAGCTCTCTGCTCTCAGGGAACGAGTCCGTTCTCTAGAGGCTAGAGTAGCAGACTTGGAAAACATAAGACAGACAGAGAGGTACATAGACGAGACCTACAGGGATATAGTCCTGAAGTCCCACCTCCAGTCTGGCAGCATCCCTGTTGCCATGGAGGAGAGAGGTCACGTGACAGGAGAGCATCACCCTGGTGTGGCAGGAAGTGATCCTGTAACTAGGACCTGTCCTCCAGGTGATGTAAACCCCTCTCACACCGAGGAGGTTTCTCCAGGGCCAAGTGCCCATGCGGGAAGGGTTAGGACAGCAGTTATAGTTGGTGATTCGATCATTAGGCATGTAGATAGCTGGGTGGCTGGTGGACGTGAGGATCGCCTGGTAACATGCCTGCCTGGTGCGAAGGTAGCGGACCTCACACGCCACCTAGATAAGGTCTTAGATAGTGCTGGGAGGAGTCTGCTGTCTTGGTACATGTTGGTACCAATGACATAGGAAAATGTGGTAGGGAGGTTCTGGAAGCTAAATTTAGGCTTTTAGGTAGGAAGTTGAAATCCAGAACTTCCAGGGTAGCGTTCTCCGAAATGCTTCCCGTTCCACGCGCAGGACCCAATAGGCAGGCAGAGCTC
Organism: Ichthyophis bannanicus; assembly: GCA_033557465.1. Taxonomy (NCBI): domain Eukaryota; kingdom Metazoa; phylum Chordata; class Amphibia; order Gymnophiona; family Ichthyophiidae; genus Ichthyophis; species Ichthyophis bannanicus. Next base: position 305,729,502 of record CM066039.1, read on the forward strand.
CGGAGTCTCAATGCGTGGATGAGACAATGGTGCAGAGATGAGGGGTTCGGATTTGTTAGGAACTGGGGAACATTCTGGGGAAAGGAGGGGCTCTTCCGAAGGGATGGGCTTCACCTTAACCGGGATGGAACCAGGCTGCTGGCATTAACCTTTAAAAAGGAGATAGAGCAGCTTTTAAACTAGATAATAGGGGAAAGCCGACAGTCGCCCAAGAGCGCATGGTTCGGAAGAATGTATCCTTGAAGGATACTACAAAAAGCAGAGAGGTTCCAAAAAAGAGTAAAGTAGCCCAAATGCCCTCGAGTATGGAGCAGACAGAACTTAAAGATCCCAAATTACCCATGTCTACCAATAGCCAAATTAATATGAATAAAATACAGTCTCTAAAATGCTTGTATGCAAATGCTAGAAGTCTACAAAACAAGATGGGAGAGTTAGAATATATAGCACTAAACGAGAGGTTAGATATGATTGGAATATCAGAGACATGGTGGAAGGAGGACAACCAGTGGGACACTGTGATACCTGGGTACAAACTATATCGAAATGATAGAGCTGATCAAATTGGTGGAGGGGTTGCGCTCTATGTTAGAGAGGGCATTGAATCAGAAAGGATTAAAGTTTTGCAAGAAACAAAATTTGCTGTAGAATCTCTATGGATTGAAATTCCATGTAAAAAGGGGAAGGCGATGGCAGTGGGGGTGTACTATCGTCCGCCTGGCCAGAATGAACAAATGGATGATGAAATGCTCAAAGAAATCAAGGAAGCTAGCAAAAGTTACAGTGCAGTAATAATAATGGGTGATTTCAATTACCCCGGCATCGACTGGGTCAGTGTCACAACAGGACATGCTAGGGAGATAAAGTTCCTAGATGAAATAAATGACTGCTTCTTGGAGCAGCTGGTTCATGAACCGACCAGAGGGGAAGCAATATTAGACCTAGTCCTTAGTGGAACACCAGATGTAGTGCAAGAGATAAGGGTGTTGGGGCCACTTGGCAATAGTGATCATAGCATGATCGCCTTTGATTTAATTAGTGGAGGAGGGATAGTAAGGAAATCCACAGTACTACCCTTTAACTTTCGAAAGGGAGACTATGATAGAATGAGGAAAACAGTTAAGAAAAAACTAAAAGGAGCAGTTGCAAAGGTTAAAGACGTACATCAAGCTTGGGTGTTGTTGAAAATACTATCTTGGAAGCCCAGACCAGCTGTATTCCACGCTTTAAGAAAAGTGGAAGGAAGTCTAAAAAATTGCCAGCATGGTTTAAAGCTGAGGTCAGAGAGGCTGTTGTTGCCAAAAAAGCATCTTTCAAGAAATGGAAAAAAGAGCCAAATGATGAAACCTGGAAACAGCACAAGCACTGGCAAGTCAAATGCAAGGCATTGATAAGGCAGGCAAAGAGAGAATTTGAGAAGAAGCTTGCTGCGGAAGCAAAAACGCGAAATAAAGACCTTTTCAAGTACATTCGTAGCAAAAAAACCCGTGAGAGAGTCAGTTGGTCCATTAGATGATAAAGGGGTTAAAGGAGCACTAAGAGGCGACAAGGCGATAGCGGAGAGACTGAATGAATTCTTTGCTTCGGTCTTTACTGAGGAAGATGTAGGGATGTTACCCACGACTGAAGTGGTATTTAAAGGTGTGGAAGAATTGAAGGAAATATCGATACATCGGGAAGATGTCTTACAACTATTAGATAAACTGAAGAGTAGCAAATCACCTGGGCCGGATGGTATACATCCAAGGGTGTTGAAAGAACTGAAATTTGAGATTGCAGACCTGCTATCAGTAATCTGTGAACTATCATTAAAATCATCTCTAATACCTGAGGATTGGAGGATCGCCAATGTAACACCAATTTTTAAAAAGGGTTCGAGGGGTGATCCGGGAAACTACAGACCGGTGAGCCTGACATCAGTACCGGGAAAAATGGTAGAAACCATCATAAAGAATAACATTACTCAGCATATAGATAGTCATGACCTAATGGGAGACAGCCAACATGGCTTTAGACAAGGAAGATCTTGTCTTACTAATCTGTTATGTTTTTTTGAAGGAGTGAATAAACAGGTGGACAAAGGTGAGTCGGTTGATATTGTGTATCTGGACTTTCAGAAAGCCTTTGACAAGGTCCCTCATGAGAGACTTTTGGCAAAACTAAAGAGTCATGGGATAGGAGGCAGTGTACTACTGTGGATCAGGAACTGGTTAAAAGATAGAAAGCAGAGGGTAGGGCTAAATGGCCAATTTTCCCAATGGAGAAAGGTGAATAGTGGTGTACCCCAGGGATCTGTGCTGGGTCCGCTGCTTTTTGATATATTCATAAATGACCTGGAAAGTGGAATAACGAGTGAGGTTATCAAATTTGCTGATGACACAAAACTATTTAAAGTTGTTAAAACCCAGGAGGATTGTGGAAAATTGCAAGAGGATCTTGATAAATTGGAAGACTGGGCATCAAAATGGCAGATGAAATTTAATGTGGAGAAGTGCAAGGTTATGCACCTAGGGAAGAACAACCCAAACTATGGTTACACGATGCAAGGTTCCACATTAGGAACCACCACCCAAGAAAAAGATTTAGGCGTCCTTGTGGATACCATGTTAAAACCCTCAGCCCAGTGTGCAGCGGCGGCCAAGAGAGCAAATAGAATGCTAGGTATGATAAGGAAAGGAATGGAAAATAAAACAAAGATATTATAATGCCTCTATATCGTTCCATGGTGAGACCGCACCTTGAATATTGTGTGCAATTCTGGTCGCCGTATCTTAAAAAGGATATAGCGATTTTAGAAAAGGTTCAGAGAAGAGCCACCAAAATGGTAAAGGGGATGGAAGGCTACTCCTATGAAGAAAGGCTAAAAAGGTTGGGGCTCTTTAACCTGGAAAAGAGACGGCTGAGAGGAGATATGATAGAAGTCTATAAATTAATGAACGGAGTGGAACGGGTAAACGTAGATCGATTGTTTACCTTATCAGAATATAGAAAGACTAGGGGACATGCAATGAAGCTACAGGGTAAACTATTTAAGACTAATAAAAGAAAATATTTTTTCACTCAACGTGTAATCAAACTCTGGAATTTGTTACCGGAGGATGTAGTAAAGGCTGTTAGTGTAGCTGGGTTTAAAAAAGGTTTGGACAAGTTCCTGGAGGAAAGGTCCATAAACCATTATTAAGAAGGGACCCAGGATATCAATGCTTGAACCAATACACGCATTGTGGAACCTGTGTCCCTTGGGGAAACTGCTAGGTACGTATGACCTAGATTGGCCACTGTTGGAAACAGAATACTGGGCTTGATGGACCTTGGTCTGACCCAGTATGGCATATCTTATGTTCTTATGTTAACGATGCACGTTTCCCAGAGCTGATCTATTCCAGTTAATACATTCAAAATAAAAAAGTATTTTTCTACCTTTTGTTGTTTGTGCATTTTCTTTTTCAGTTGCAATTGCTCCAGTCACTTTCTTCTGGTTTCTTCATGTCTTCTGCGAGCTATCCATTTGTCCTTTCTTCTCTTAGATTTTTTTCCATTTTCTTTCTCTATATCTGCTTTAACATACTGATCTTTCCCCTTTTGCTCTTTCCCCCATTTCTTTCCTTATTCCTTTATCATCCACTCAAATTTCACCCTTCCATTCTCAATCCCCACTTACTCTCCCAATACCCAGCCCATCGTAGACTTTTCTTCCCTCCCACACAAAATATCTTTTCCCCTCTCCATTCTCATTTCCCAACCCTTTCTAGTCCTCCCCCAAAATCAGCTCCCTTATAGTTCTAGACCCACCCAACATCCGCTTCCTTCTAGTCCCAATCTCCCAAGCCCCCACATCAGCCCATTTCCACTCCAAGCTCCCCCATCAGCCAATTTCCAATCCTAGCCGCCTTGTCAGCCCATTTCCAGCCCTATTCCAACTCCCCTCAGCCCGCTTCCAGTCCTATTCCAGCCCCCATTTCCAGTTCTATTCCCCCATTAGCCATTTCCAGTCCTATTCCAGCCCATCACCCATTTTCAGTCCAAGCTCCCCCCATCAGTCCATTTCCAGTCCTTTCCCCCATATGCTCTTTTCCAGTTCCATTCCAGCCCCCCATCTCAGCCATTTGCAGTCCGTTCCCCCTCCCCAATCACAGCTCATCCAGTCCTAGAACCCCCCCCCCCTCCAAAGAGCCCCGCGGCTGTTTAAGGGGCTGCATAGGGAGCCGGGGAAGCCTGCGCGAGGCCGCGGCTCCCTCTGCACAGCTGCCAGCGTAAAGAGCCTTTTCGCTCACGCTGTCGGCTGTTTCAGTGAAGCCGCGAATGCCGGGAAAGGTTAAAGGCAGTTCTTTCTCCATTTTGATGTACTTGGCTCTCATTTTCAATATGCCACTCTTCCCTTTAGTCTCTTCAGTGCCCCAAAGACATTCTTGAAAGTCATGGTGGTGGCTGAGGCACCAAGGGATCTATGCTCACCCGTATCTGGACAATTGACTCATCTGGTCCAGGTCATGGTCTGAAGTAAATTGAGTTTCAACCCATATGGTGCAGTTCCTGGAGAGTCTCAACTGGGTGATCAATTGATGAAAGAGCCATCTGAAGCCTTCTCATTCACTGGAATACCTGGGAGCATATTTCAACACTCGGGTAGGCAGAGTTTCCTGCCCGAGGAGAGTGAAAAAATTGTTGGCTCAGCTGGTAGCCTTCCATGCTCAACAGGCTCCCAGAGTTTGGGATTATCTTCATCTTTTCAGTTTGATGGTGGCAGCAGTCAAGATGATGCTACAGGCGCAAGCCCATATGAAGCTGCATCATGTGTCTTTGCTGAGTCAGATGGCATTTCAGCAAATTCTGCGCCACTGAGGTTGCCCAGAGATGGATCTGATGGTAACCTGCTCCAATACCGAAGCACATAGGTTCTTCAGTCACTGCAGAGAGGTGAGCTCTGAGGGCATAGACACCCTAGTTCAGTCCTGGTCAAACAACTGTCTGCTGTATGTGTTTCTTCTGTGGCTGCTCATAGGACATATGATTCTATGCATAGATCAACATCCATGCTAGATTATCCTGGTAGCACTGGATTGGCCACAGAAGCCGTGGTTCAGGGACCTGATGTGACTTCTTCTGGACAACCCAGCTCCTTTCTTGCTTACGGTGACCTGCCAGGACTGAATTTGGGCATCAATGCTCTCGGAGCTTGATTCTCTGCAGTGACTGAAGAACCTTTGTGCTTCGGTATTGGAGCGGGTCACCATCAGATCCATCAGAGACCTGGTAGATGGAGGACAACCAATGGGACACTTTGATACCTGGTTACAAACTATATCGCAATGTTAGGGTAGATCAAATTGGTGGAGGGGTTGCGCTCTATATTAGAGAGGGCATTGAGTACATAGGATTAAAGTTTTGCATGAAACAAATTACACTGTAGAATCTCTATGGACAGAAACCCCATGTAAAAAGGGGAAGGCAATGGCAATAGGGGTGTACTACCAACCATCTGGCCAGAATGAAAGATGAATGATGAAATGCTAAGAGAAATTAGGGAAGCTAACAAAGGTTACAACACAATAATAATGGGTGATTTCAATTACCCTGGTTTCGACTGGGTCAGTGTCACAGCAGGACATGCTAGGGAGATAAAGTTTGTAGATGAAATAAAAGATAGAAAGCAGAGGGTAGGGCTAAATGGCCAATTTTCCCAATGGAGAAAGGTGAATAGTGGAGCACCCCAGGGATCTGTGCTGGGTCTGCTGCTTTTTAACATATTTGTAAATGATCTGCAAATGGGAGTAACAAGTGAGGTAATCACACTTGCAGATGACACATTATTCAAAGTTGTTAAACCCAAGAGGACTGAAAAATTGCAAGAGGACTTTGATAAATTGGACAACTGGACGTTCAAATGGCAGATGAAATTTAATGTGGACAAGTGCAAAGTTATGCACCTAGGAAAGAGCAACCCAAACTATGGTTACATGATGCAAGGTTCCACATTAGGAACCACCACCCAGGAAAAAGATTTAGGTGTCATTGTGGATAACATGTTGAAACCCTCAGCCCAGTGTGCAGTAGTGGCCAAGAAGGCAAATAGAAAGCTAGGAATCATAAGGAAAGGAATGAAGAATAAAACAAAGGATATTATAGTCCTCCCCATATTGTTCCAGGATTTTTCTATTAACTTGTTATATTTTTTTATATAATATTTGTTGTGAATGTATTTATGTTTTTATCTGATTTGTATTTCAGCAGACCATAGCCTCTGAAGAAGGCCACCCGGAACACGGCTGTGTCGGGCTTTGTTGATTGATTGTATTGGCATTGACCAAGTTTTTAATAAAGCTTGTATTTTGCTACTTTCTTTTGTATTGTGATACTTGCAAGTACTTGTGTCTTTCTCCTGGGAAAGTTATCCATGCCTGAAATGGTATTTAAAGGTGACGTATCAGAAGAATTGAAAGAAATTTTGATAAACGGGGAAGATGTAGTACAAGTATTAGATAAACTGAAGAGTAGTAAATCACCTGGATCGGATAGTATACATCTGAGGGTGTTGAAATCACTGAAATATAAGATTGCTGACCTACTATTGGTAATCTGTTAACTATTCATTAAAATCATCTGTAGTACTTGAAGATTGGAGAATGGCCAATGTAAAACCGATTTTTAAAAAGGGTTCCAGGGGTGATCCAGGAAACTACAGACCAGTGAGCCTGAAATCAGTACCAGGCAAAATGGTAGAAAACATTATAAAGAATACAATTACTGAGCATGTTGATAGTCATGGTGTAATGGGAGAAAGCTAACATGGATTTATCCAAGGAAAATCATGTCTTACTAATCTGTTGTATTTTTTTGAAGGTCTGAATAAACAGGTAGACCAAGGTGAGCTGGTGATATAGTGCATCTGGATTTTCAGAAAGCCTTTGACAAGGTCGCTCATGAAAGACTCTTGGCCAAATTAAAAAGTCATGGGATTGGAGGCAGTGTACTATTGTGGATCAGGAACTGCTTAAAAGGTAGAAAGCAGAGAGTAGGGCTAAAAGGCCAATTTTCTCACTGGAGATAGGTGAATATTGGAGTACACCAGGGTTCTGTGCTTGGTCCACTGCTTTTTAACATATTCATAAATGACCTGGAAGTGGGAATAACGAATGAGATGATAAGATTTGCAGATGACACAAAATTATTCAAAGTTGTTAAAATGCAAGAGGATTGTGAAAAATTGCAAGAGGACCTTGATAAAATTGGAAGACTGGACGTCCAAATGGCAGATGAAATTTAATGTGGACAAGTGCAAAATTATGTACCTATGAAAGAACAACCAAAACTATGGTTACACGATGCAAGGTTCCACATTAGGAACCACCACCCAGGAAAAAGATTTAGGTATCATCGTGGGTAATACTTTGAAGCCCTCTGCCCAAAGTGTAGGGCAGCCAAGAAAGCAAATAGAATGCTAGGAATCGAAAGGAATGGAGAATAAAACAAAGGATATCATAATGCCTCTTTATCATTCCATGGTGTGACCGCACCTTGAATATTGTGTGCAATTCTGGTCGCCATTTCTTAAAAAAAGATATAGTAGAATTAGAAAAGATACAGAGAAGAGTCACCAAAATGGTAGATGGGATAGAAGGATACCCATATGAGGAAAAGCTTAAAAGATTAGGGCTTTCATCTTGGAAAAGAGACAGTTGAGGGGAGATATGATAGAGGTCAATAAATTAATGAATGGAATGGGTAAATGTAGATTGGTTGTTTACGTCATCAAAAAGTAGAAAGACTAGGGGGACACACAATGCAACCCATTTAAGACTAATAAGAGTAAGATTTTTTCATTCAAAGCGTAATCAAACTCTAGAATTCATTACTGGAGGATGTAGTAAAAGCTGTTAGTGTAGCTGGGTTTAAAAAAGGTTTGGACAAGTTCCTGAAGGAAAAATCCATAAACCATTATTAAAAAGGACCTGGGAAATTCAATGTTGGCCCCGGGACAAGCATTGTGGAACCTGTGTACCTTTTTGGGAACCTGCCAGGTACTTGTGACTTGGATTGGCCACTGGTGGAAACAGGATACTGGGCTTGATGGACCTTGTTCTGACCCAGTATGGCATTTCTTATGTTCTTATGTACGGCATGGCTCTTCAGAGATGTCACTTAGTACGTAAGGGCTATTCTCCTGCTATGATTTCCACACTCCTCAAGGCAAGAAGGTGATTTACCAGCCTGGCCTATGTGTGCATTTGGTGTCTTATTGAGCACTGGTGTCATGAGCATCAGGCTAATCTTGATACAGTGGACTTGCTGTCCTTGCTTCAGGATGGCCTGGACAAGGTCTTTCCCTTAGTTCCCTAAAAGTTCTAGTGGTGACCTTATCCTGCTTCAGGGGATTGCTGATGGGGTGGTCCATTGCCTCACACCCAGATGTTTCCCATTTTCATCAGGCTGTACAACACCAGTGTCCTCCCCTTTGTTCAGTTGTTCCCTTGTGGAATCTTTGCTAGTGCTCTGTGCCTTGATGTCGGAGCCCTTTGAGCCCTTGAAGTGGGCTACACTTAAAGATCTGTTTCTTAAGACTGTCTTCCTGGTTGCAATCTGTTCGGCAAGATGTATCTCCGAGCTGAAAATCTTGTTATGCAAGAATCCTTAATTATCCTTCTTGGAGAAGGCAGTGTGCATTCGGCCTGTTTGTTCCTTCTTACCCAAGGTGGTGTCTTCCTTCCAGGTGAATCTGGTAGTCTGTCTACCCTCCTTTTCTAAGGAGCAGTGCCGAGGGAAGGACAAGGACTTTCACCTGGTGGATGTCTGGAGAGTCCTTCTCCGATACGTGAAGATTACTAATTCCTTTCGCAAGTTAGATCATCTGATTGTGCTGTTTGTGGGTCCACGTAAGGGTGACATGGTGGCTAAGTCTACTTTGGGGCGCTGGATCAAGGAGGCCATTGCCTCAGCATATCTGTTGCGGAACTGGCTGGTTCTGAAGGGTTGGGTGCATATTCAGCTTGGGCATAAGCATCCTCATGGGCGGAGCATAGCTTGGTCATTTGTCAGACATTTGTCAGGTAGCAACATGGACAACACTTTCCACTTTTGTCAAGCACTACTGCTTGAATGTCCAAACTCAGGTGGACATGGCTTTTGGCTCAGAGGTCTTAAAAGCTGCAGTGTCTTCTTCCTGCCCAGTGGAGTCATAGCTTTATTTCATCCTATTTATCTGTACTGGTCTAGCAAAATGATATGGAAGGTGACATTTTACTTACAAGATAATATCCTTTCCTTGAATCCTGCTAGACCAATCCAGGACCCGCCCCTGGAACATGTTCTGGTCTGCTGTACTTTGGTGGTTGGCTCTACGGGCTCATAACCTTCTGGCAAGACTTCTGTTGAAGCTGATCCTGTATATAGTTATGTTTTCTGTTCTGTTGAACCTTGTTATCTTCACTGAGATTCCTGACTATATGATTGGGTACGAGTACTAGTTATGCTCCTAGAAGCACAAGCTGTTAATGGCATGATGATGTCATGAGAAGCCTCTGGAACCTTTGTCTCCACATCTGCTGGTAGGGGAACATAACCCCCTTGTCTGGACTGGTCTAGCAGAACTCAAGGAATGGGCATTATCTGGTAAGTAACATGTTACCTTTGTCTTCCTTATCAGTGTCTTGCATTTAACTTCCCAGTGCTTATGTGTTTCCTATTTTTATCATCTGGATCCTTTTTCCATTTTTGAAAGATTTTTTTTTTTGCTTTAATAGCCTCTCATCTTACCTTTTAACCATGCTGGCTGTCATTTGGCCTTCCTTGTGCCTTTCTTAATCCATGGGATACATCTGGTCTAGGCTAATGTAAATTTTTGATTTTGCAGCTGCTCCTTTCATTTTTTTCTAACCTTTTCCCTGATTTTGTCATAGTCTCCCTTTCAACAATTAAATACTGACACAATAGATTTCCTTTATATATTGTGAGACTAAGCCGGTCTTAGGCGGTTGCCTAGACCTGGGTATAGCCTGAAGTTGTGGAATAAAGACTCTGTAGTCGTGTCCAGAGTGAAAGTTAAGGTTAGGTTTTATTCCCTTTCCCTTGAGGATGTCTTCAAATAAGGACAACATAAATTGAATGGTTGCTTCACCGGTGTAAAGGATTCTTACAAACAATAATTATGCTTCTTCTTCGGCAAAGAGAGTCCATCACATTCCATATGTGCAAAAACACAATTCCTTTCCTGCTCCCTTTTAACACAGAGATTCTATGTCATCTGCTACACACAAAGCACATTCCATGGGCTCGGAGATGTTTTCTGGGATAGAGCTTTCCCACTGCATAAGGTCGGGACCTGGTCCTGTATATGGGCACTGAGTACTTGTGAAACTGCTCTCAGAGCTTTGCCCTCGGGAGACCTCAGCTTCTGATAGTTGGAGCTGCTTTAGGGTGTCAAAGCTAGCAGGAGCTATGCTGGGGATTTCCTCCCACGTCCTATGCCAATAGGGATTCTCTAGCTTGCTGTAAGCCCGGCTTCTCTTATAAGGACCCACTTCTTTCCCTTTACAAAAGACAGGGTACTTATCTCTCTTCGGGGAGAAAATGGTTTCCAGCCCTTCTTCTTCCAGCCAAGGTTTTCTCTCTGACTGGCTCCCTGCTTTTCTCTGTGAGCATCGGTTGCTGTGCCTGGCTGAGCAGCACTCACTTCCTGTCTTCAGTGAGCTTCCCTGTACATGACCTTTGCTCTCTGTTGGCTTGGCTGTTTGCCTCGGTACGAGGACCCCTCTGGCTGGGAAGACTTTGCCACTGTCTTTCCTAGCTCTCTCGAGTTTTTCAGCCTGCCTTTCTTCTGCCCTTATTCTCCAAGGCAACGTGTCTTTCTGAAACTGCTCTGGAGTTCTTGTCTCACCTTCTCTCTGAGACTGACCTCTCAATCTCCTGGACTGTTTTTCCTCAAGCTCAAACTCCAGCTCTGGCTGCCGCCCTGAATGCTGAACTCCAGCCTTTTCCTCCAGATGCTTGAACTCCCTGAGCCTGAGCTCCTCGGGCCTGAGCTTCTCGGGCCTGAGCTCCTCGGGCCTGAGCTCCCTCTGTGTGATTTCCCACCTAGTTTTATCTCTCTGCTCATCAGACGTAGAACGTGACTCTGGCTCCAGGTGAGCCTGATTGGGACCCTGAATTCTTACCTCGTCACTAAGGCCATGAGGAAAGTTTGTTTCTCCTTTCCCTGCCTTTCTGCATTGTGTATGCTGCAACTGTATGTGTGGCTGTAAGGTAAGCTCTTCTTTTATTTTACTCTTTAATATCTCAGGGTCTGTGCTGTCTACCTCATGACAATATTCACTCTAGTTATTAAGTTAAATTTGGTCATATTATGATCACTAGTGCCAAATGGTCCTAACATGACTAACTCTTGCACCAAATCCTATTTTCCACCATGGACAAAGTCTAAAATAGCTCCTTATCTAGTTGGTTATTGAACCAGCTGCTCCATGAAGCAGTCATTCATTTCACCTAGGAACTTTACCTCCCTAGCTTGTCCTGTTGTGATGTTTATCCAATCAATATTGGAGTAATTGAAGTCACCCATTATTATTGTATTGTCAGTTTTGCTAGCTTTCCTAATTTCTAATAACATTTAATTTCATCATCTATCTGCTCATTCTGTTCAGACTGATCATAGTAAATCCCTTACACTAGTTTTTCCCTTTCACATATGGAATTTCTATACATAAAGATTCAATGGCACATTTTGTTTCCCACAGAACTTTTATTGTATTTGACTCAAGAATAACTACTTGTCTGTTTTGTTTTAATACTCCTCAAGGCCTAACCACACACTAGGGCAAATTCCAAATCTTTAATTCAAGCAACTACTTGTCTGTTTTGTTTAAAAACTCTACACGAGGACAAATTAATTCTAAATTTTAAAGCCAGGCCAATGATTGATTTATGCCTTTAAAGATTTTAAAATCTAAAGGGGGAGGGGGCTATTAAGTGTTGGTCGCCAATACAATTAAAACGACTAGCTGTTGCCGCTTTAATTAATTCCCGGATATTCAGTGCTGGGGCCATATCTGACCAGTGGCACTGAATATTCGATTGGCCTGGATAATGATCTAACTATCTGGTCAGCGGCAATATTCAGCTGCTGGCCAAATAGCTAAACCAGCTAAAATTAGGCCAGCTTTTTTTCTGCCTAACTTTAGCCAGTATAGGTTAGCCGGATAGCAGCTCAATATTGCTGCCACCCTTTGGGTGTCACTTTCCACTCCACCCCCGAATGCCCTGATGCTTAGCGGTTAGCATCGGGGTGTTCAGATGGCTTAGGAGGGGTTATTCAGCGGCAGAAACTGGATATGTGCCTCTGAATATCTCACTCAGCAGGATTAACGTGGTTTTCAGGTCTGCAAACTGCCTTCATTCTTTTGAATATTTACCCCCTAGATTTTTTAAAATAAGTCCACAATCTCTTTTAGCCCAAGCTTTACGTCAATACAATTTATCAGCAAAGTTGTGTTCACATACCCGCAGAGGTTTTCTGTTTTTAGATTCCTCTCAGGATGAGATAAATCTGCCTATTCTAAGTCCGAGGCATGCATGTGTATCTCATGCATATTCACTATAGGCATCTGAAAATCCAGCGGGCTGTAGGGTCCCCAGGACTGTTCTGGAAAGCCCTGCCCTAGGGTGTTTTGCAATAAAAAGCGAGTGCCTCTTATTATAGTTTGTGAAAAGGAAGCTTATCATAGCTCAGGAAGGAGCTATAGAAAAGGTGAAGTGACTCTGAACAAGCAACCTGTCAGTTCTGGTAGAAATAAGAAAACAGAATTTTCCCATAAAAGACTACCAGTCCCAGAATGCACCAGGTTTCCAACAGCCATTAGAGGAGCTGAAGTGGGGAAGCGTGTGTTCAATCAGGAGGGCTATGAGGTAATCCCTAAGCACTCATCTCAAAGGGCAGGGCCTGATTCAGCACAGCTGCGCTGTGTTAGGGAGGAGCACTCATCTAGGCAGAATAAAGGTAGAGTTTATTCTACAGAGAATCAGCTTGAGCTTGATCATCTTCATCATCAGGAGGATCATCAGAAGCAGAAGCCAAACCGGACGGACAGAGAGGGAAAGAAACCCTTTGGAAGAAAGAGGAGAAAAGCCTTTGAGAGGTCTAGAAGAGTCCAGAGCAGTACGTATACTGGGAGGCATTCCAAGGGCCAGCATACACCATTGGACTGGGGAAAGCCAGAGGAATGGTGCTGCAGAGCTAGGAATCTCCAGACAGTACCTGTGAGGGAGACGGCTGCACGTGGAAGGGACCCTAAGACCCGTGCCAGAAGGTATGTGAAGAGAGATCCAGTGTCCAGGGATCTGGATTGGAAGGCTGGACATAAGAACTGGACTACATACTGGCCAGGCTATATAGAGAGGAACTCTAACAGCAATGGAAGCTCAGGTATGAACACTGATCTATGCCCTAGCTATAACCTTGAAAGACAGCAGGGAAACAAGTATTCTCCTGAAAGTGCTCCATTGGGAGATTCATCTGTGCCAATCCATGATATTGAACCCATGCTTGTTGAAGAAGAGGGGGTGATAGCAGATGAAGAATCTGTTTACATGGACTGCTCTCTGTCTAAACTCCTTTGGTGATTTTCTGTTATAAAGTACAGCAACCATCACAAAGAAATACAAACTTGTTCTTTAATCTACTCAGAAAAGCTCCTGAGTAAGATTTTTAGCCACGCAGTAGAAAGCAAGCCAGCTAAGGGGTTTCAGCTGGATAACTGCTAGCAATTGAGCCTTACCTAATTGCTTGTGAGCTCTAAGAGAATCACTTCTGAATCTATGTGGGAAGATATAAGAAGTTTACCTGAAAAGAACAGTTTTTTTTCCTTCTTTGTGGCTTTTGGTTTGTTGTTTGATACATGCTAAGAAAATATTAGCTAAGCCTACAGAAAAGACCAGTTTGTTATCAACCAGGTCTTATTTCTTTTGCTTTGATTGCCTGATAAGTTAAAATGTTGTTTTCCTGATTTTGTTTTTCCAAGTTTAACACTGAAAGCAAGTAACCTGATTTATGTGCTACCAAGCATATCTGTGTTGGGAGAAATAACCCCATAAATAAATATCTTATTGGCTTTACCCAAAAGCACAACTAATTATTGTGAGCAGCTGTTTCTGGTGTGAATGAACTGCATTGCCCACAATCCCTTGCAAATCATATAGATATATGCACTTGCCAAGACTGTGAAGATTCTCACCCAGGCAGCCGTCTGACAAGTTACACATCCTGTTTTAAAACCTTTCCTTCTCTGGGTTTTTTTCCTGGTGGATTCATTTCATTAAAGTCTTCCATATTCCCAAATATAAAAATATTAGTTTAATATACAAAGTACAGTAGGAGGTGGCAAGAGACTCTTGGGGCACAGCATTTGGTTCAGTTAACAGGGTTCAGTGTTGGGAGTCAGGGTTTGTATATAGCTTCTGGAAAGCCAATATGAGTAGTTTGGGGTGAGCATCACCCCCCCCCCCTAAATGTTGCTGACACTACTGCTGACTTGGTCCCCCTACCCCCACTGCCAATATGACTTCTTTTTGCTTCCCCAAAGCAAGCAGGCATTGATGATGCATGGCCGCAAATCCCAGAATGCATAGAACTGGGGATTACAAAAATAGAAATGATTCCGTGTTTTCCTGCTAGCTTGAAACTGGCAGCTCTGGGGATAGGACTTAGGAGACACACCTGCATTTCTTTTGTTTGTTTTCAGACAGAGGCTTCAAATTAAGCAATACTAGCACCCGCTTTCTGCTCTTGGGCTATCCAGTTTCAAAAATCAGACTTCAGAAAGTCGTAGGTTTTAAGGCTAGTCCCAAAACTAGGTAGTCATTTTGGAAAGGAAGATTACCTCAAGCATTGAATCATAAAATAATTGAGATAATTTCTGTAGGTGAAATGATACTGCCAGGGTTTAAACTCAGGATGGATTAAAGGGCTTGACTTCCTCTTGGTGCTTGGAAGCAGCACTGACGTCTCTCACCTCTGCCTGAGGTTTCATTCCTGGTAGATCCCAGGTGCCCCATCATATTCCCAGCACTTAGAGAGACTGATAGTTTGTTGTTCTGACAGAGACCGACAATTTTAGGGCTGGATAAGAATCAAAGAATGGCGGTCTTCAGCAGAAGCAGTACTGTTTACTGCATCCTAAGATAACAGTGGCCAACTTCCACATTTTCAAAGTCAGAAACATCCTTGTTTGCAGAAGTGGATGGAACGGTTTATTTCTTCACAGTAAGAGGCTGCTAGTGCCTATTGCTCTAACACTGAAACCACCAGCTGTATACTGGAGTTGTCATCACGGCCACTGGACTGCATCCTGACATGCTTTTCCCACTGACACATGAATTATATTCCATATTGCTGTATTTAATGCCACAGCTGCTCTCCCTGCCTCATAAAATACTCAAAATACATATAACCTACAGGTTCACAACTGCTGTGATGTGGGGGAACCTCAGGTGTGCTACAAACATTTTACCATGCAGAGAAAAGACAGAGATGAGTCATAGCTGCTGCGGGCAGTGGTAAACTCTGTCTCCAGTAAGAAGCAGGAATGTAGTCTTCATATAAAGGTAACGTTGATACCGACGGAGCCCACGCAGGAACGCTTCCCAGCGTCCAATTGGAAAGACTTTTGGGAAAACCCCACTGCACCTGCATGACTGCCTTCCTACTCCCTCTCTTCAGTTCTTCGTTTTCTGTGGAGCCAGCAGGAAGCAAATCCTGCCACCACAGAAAAAAACTCTCTTTTTGTGGATAGCGCCTCTGCCTTCCCATTCACCCCAGCACCATCGAAGACATTGCCGGTTCTCTTATTCTTTTCTTTTTATCTTTAAACTAGATTTTCAAAAAATATATATATACTCGGGCATCTCAATGCCCTCTTAGGCCTTAAGTCTACCATAGCCTTTCAATCCTTAGAAGGCATAGAGAAACCAGCTAGTGGTTTCAAAAAATGTTCTAAGTGTGCCAGCACTATCTCAATGACTGACACACACGACTGGTGTCTAAAATGCCTTGGCCCAGACCACCAGACAAAATATTGTCCCTTCTGTCAGAAAATGACACAGAGAGGCCTACAGATCTGGGCTTCTAAATTTGGGACTCTCTTCGCCTCGGATGTGGTATCGTTGGCATCCACATTGTCAAAGACCTCATCCTCCTCTCATGGATCCCAGTTTTCCTCCAAGTCTAAGCAAAAGTCTGCATCAAAGCAGGACAAAACCTCCAGGGATAGATCTCATTCAAAGCATCAAGATTTCTCGAGCATTGCATCAGAGGTGGATCGGCCTGCCAAACAGCCCTGGCGGGAGGTCCTGTCCTCCAATGCCATAGAAGGGCTCCAGGATGCTCCAGAGGCCTCGCTCTCCGGAGAGCTACTGGTGCCATGGTCTGGGACAATAGTGCAAGTACTTGTGACCGATACCCAAGCATTGGAAACCTCAATAGCCCAGTGCATACTGGCCATCGAGCACAGCTTAGTAGCTCTCCTGGCATCCTTGGTACCTATAAAGCCCTTGGCTCCAGGCACCATCCCATCGATACCGGCACTAACATCCAAACCAGTTTCCAGCTCGACATCAGGACTAATACAGATGGCATTAACATCCCTGCCACCCATGCCCTCCCTTGAAACCATCACCGATGTCAGTACCCAACCTAAACAGCTCACTGAGGCCAATACCTCGGAGCATCAGTACTGACATCTAACTTTGGGCAAACACCATACTCGTTGATACTTTGAGTCTTCCGATTCCAGTGCTTCAGATGCAGTCACTCAATTCCCGGGGCCCACAGGATCTCCCTTGGGAGTCTTCCCCACCACAACAGCAATGCATGTCGCCTCCGGAAGACATGTCCTTTCAGGAATTCATTTGAGACCTAGCCAAGGGTCTCTCCATCACAGTAACATCAGAGAAGGAGCAAGGGTGGAGGAATTGGAGATCCTTCAATACCCAACAGCATCCAAAAAGGCAGCCACTCTGCCTGTGCATGGCATCCTTCATTTTCTTATGCTCCGGATGTGGGAGACTTCTCTGATGATCTCCTCTCAGAGTCAATGCCTCGATACCAAATATTGGATACCGAAGTGTCGGCTTCCAAAAACCGCAGCTACCCCACCATTCCATGGTGGTTGACTAGGCAGTGCGTCAAATCAAAAGCTTGAAGACCTACTCCTTAAACCCTCAAGGTAGGGAATTGAGAACCCTCAATGCATTTAGATGTCGATGTTTCCAAGCATCCATGTTCTCTGCTAGAATCAATTCCTATATCCTATATATGGGAATGTTCCTCAAAGTGATGTCCAGGGATCTCGAGGCCTTGCTTCTCTCCTCCCAAATGACAAGAGGGAAGACCATCTCACCCTAGTCAAACATAGCCAAAATGTATTGAAGTTTGTCAATAGGGCCACGTTCAATGCTTTTGCATGCACAAGCAGGGCCTCCGCAATATGCATTGGTGCACGCAGAATTGCATGGCCTCAGGCCTCAGATCTTGAATAGTGGGTTTAAGATAAGCTGGGCAACACATCTTGCACAGGTGAAAACCTTTTTGGCAAAGACTGGCAAGATAAAGCCTCTCAGTCAGAGTCAGAAAACACTACTCTAAAGAGACTGTCTAGAACAACAGCTGATCCTGTTAGAAAAAAGACCGCTGCAAAGAAGTCTTTCTACAATAAGAAGAAAGTGATTCTACTCTTCTTATCCTCCTGCTTCTCAGGACCAGGGTCAAGCCCCATAGAAGAGGCAGCACCCTCCTAAGCAGCAGAAGAAGCCACAGGTGGCTAAACCTCAACCAGCTCTGCAGCCACAGTCAGCGCCTGGTTTTTGACTCCTTTCTAGGGAACATTGCCATCCTGCCTCTGGAGGTCCCCCACCCCCTCACATAGCAAGCAGAAAGTGCACAAAGCCCACAGTTGGCACCTCAGAGCAGTGGACACTAAACATAGTCCAGGAGGGGTACAGATTTCATCTGCAAGCTCTGCCCCCAGCACTTTCATGGGTGAATTTCAAACTCAACCCCCACCCACTGCTCTCCTACAGGATGAGGTGTCTTCTCTTCTGTCTCAGGGTGCCATAAAGAATGTCCTGTCATCTCAGCAGGGAATGGGTGCCCATGTGAGCAGCAACGATCACCACACAGTGTGGTTCGAGATAAAAGCCAAGGTGGAGTTCAATCACAGCAAGTTCAGAGGCATACGGGGCTAGATGTAAAGATCACAGTATGCATACTTTAGAGGAAAGACTGGAGAGGATCCACCCCCTCCCCCTCTTCAATCCAAAATCCTTCCCTCCCGTTTTGCCACCCTTTCTTCCTTTTCTGAAATCACTAAGGAGGAAACTGCAAATCTCCTCCTCCAAACTGACTACCTGCTCCTCTGATCCCATTTCCACCAGTTTACAAAGCTCTATCTCTTCAGCCGTCATCCCTTCCATCTGTCTTATCCTTAATCTATCGCTTTCCACTGCAACTGTTCCTGTGGCCTTCAAACATGCTCGGGTCACACCTCTCCTCAGAAAGCCCTCACTAGACCCTAACTGTCCTTCCAACTATCAGCCTATCTTTCTCCTCCTCTTTGCTTCAAAACTACTTAAACAAACAGTTCACCACTGCTGTCTTGACTTTCTTTCTTCTGTGATCTGACATTTGTCCTCTACGTTCCACAGAAATGACTCTTGTCAAAGTCTCCAGCGACTTGTTTCTTCCAAATCCAAGGACATTTACTCAATCCTCATCCTTCTTGACCTTTCTGCTGCCTTTGATACTGTTGATCACCACCTTCTCCTAGATACACTGTCCTTGCTTGTTTTTAGGGGCTCTGTTCTGTCCTGGTTTTCTTCTTATCTCTCCCATCACACTTTTAGTGTATGTTCTGGTGGATCCTCCTCTAGCACCATCCTGTTTTCAGTTGGTGTAACTCAGAGGTTTCTCTTAGGTCCTCTATTTTTCTCTCCTTACACTCGGTCCCTTGGTGCACTTACAGTTGTGGTCAACATTATTGGCACCCTTGCAGTTCAATCCCTTAATGTCCAATATTTCCTAAAAAAAAGTGGCCATAGAAATGGCTTTGGACTATATATCCACACATATTTGACACATAAAAAAATCAAGTAAAACTAGACCAATTACAAAAGAAAATAGTAGGAGATAGTATACAAACTGGGACATTACCAGGTCATGATTATTGGCATCCTTATAAAAAATTCAAATCAGTTTAACAGAAGAATCACATTTTTATTGCAACAGAACTAGACTAGACACATCTGTGATCAATTGTCAGTACTCACTTGACTTGAATCAATCAATGAATGATGGCTTTAATGTTTAAAATGGCCACATTCACTCCCTATTCAATTTTTGCAATGGTGAAGACAAGAGAGCTGCCTGAGACCATCAGAAACGCCATTATCACCAAACATCAAACTTCAAAGGGGAGTACAAGGTCATCCCTGAAGACCTTGAGATGCCTATGTCTACAGTTTGCAATGTTATTAATACATTTTCTGCACATGGAACTGTGAAGAACCTCCAGAATGTGGTATGAAGATGAAAATTAATCCAAGAAGTCTTTGAAGGTTAGTATGAACTGTTGGAAAAACACAACATACAACATCCAGAGAGCTTAAGACTGACCTGGAGCAATCTGAACTGGTGGTTTCATCCCACACCATATGCCATACACTAAACAAAGAAGGACTTCATGGGCGAAGGCCAAAGAGGACCCCACTGCTCAAAGACAGACATAAAAAGGCATGCTTGATCTTTGCCCAAACCCACCTTGAGAAACCACAACCTTTCTCGGAAAATGTTCTGTGGATAGATGAAACCAAATTTGAGTTCTTCGGCAGTACAGACCAGCGATATATTTACAGATGAAGAAATGAAGCTTACAAGGAAAAAAAACACCCTTCCTACAGTTAAATATGACAGAGGTTCCATAATGTTGTGAGGCTGTTTTGCTGCCTCTGGACCCAGAGGCCTGGAAAGTATTAAAGGAATCATGAAGTCAGAGGACAACCAGGGTGTTTTGGAGTGAAATGTGCTATCTAGTGTCAGAAAGCTAGGTTTGGGTCAAAGGTCATGGGTCCTCCAGCAAGATGATGACCCAAAATATACACCCAAAAATACAAAAAAATGGTTAAAAAGGAAATAATGGACAGTTTTAGCTGGCCAGCAATGAGTCATGATTTCAATCCTATGGAGAACCTGTGGAAAGAGCTGAAATCTGCCATTGGTAAAAGGAATCCTGGAAACATTCATGAGCTGGAACAAATCGCAGTTGAAAAGTAGGAGAAACTACCAGCAGACAGATGTACGAAACCTATAGATCATTACAACGTTTGGAGGCTGGAACGCCTTACCACCAAGCGTTTGTGCCATTACCGACTTAACCCAATTTAGGAAAGCAATTAAATATCACCTTTTCCTCATATACTACCCACCAAACATTACCCCCAGCAAAAGCCCCCCCAAATAAGAGACACGCCTTATCTTCAAATAGCCTCTCCCACTTTCTCAGTAAGATTACTAGGACTTTTGTGTTGTCATGATACCTTTTATATAATCATGTTTGTAATAAGTTAACCTTATGTTACCCAAGTTTATATACCTGTTTGCTGTAAACACGGAATAGCCTGTTATTCTGTTGATGTTGTTGTATGTGAACCGCGCTGATTCCAAATAGCGCGGTATATAAAAGATTGTAATAAATAAAATAAATAATAAATAAATCACTGCCAAGGGTTGTGCAACCTAATATTAGTGAAGAATGCCATTAATCCTGTCCAGGTCATATTTAGTTTTTTTCTCAGAAATTACTACATCTAAGTTGCACAGACATCTTTTTTTTGTTGTATACCTTTGAACAAACTTAAAATATTATGATGACATACAGTTGGACTATTTCCAATTATTTCTCAATATATTGTACACAACATACCTAAAATGCAAAGGTGCCAATAATATTGACCACAACTGTATGTCCTCCCATGGTTTTCAGTACCATCTTTATGCTGATGACTCTCAGATCTATCTCTCTGCGCCTGAAATCCCTCCAGGAATTCAGTCCTGGATCTCTGTCTGCTTATCCAACATTGCTGACTGGATGTCTCACTGCTCTCTGAAAATGAACATGGCCAAAACTGAGCTCCTTATCTTTCCCCCTAAACCCACCTACCCCCTTCCTCCCTTCTATGTTTCTGTGGATGACACTACACTCCTCCACATTTCCTCATCTCGCAACCTTGGAGTCATCTTTGACTCTACTCTCTCTTTCTCTGCACCCATCCAACAGATAGCTAAAACCCGTCACTTCTTTCTCGATAACACTGGCAAAATTTGTCCCTTCCTTTCTACACACACTACTAAGACCCTCATCCACTCACTAGTCACCTCTCGCCTTGACTATTGTAACCCGCTCCTTGATAGTCTCCCTCTGAATCACCTCTCTCCCCTTCAATCTGTTCAAAACTCAGCTGCATGTGGCTTATCATCTGCCAGTGTTGCTATGCTCATGTAACCTCAAGTCACTTCACTAGACCCCTATCAGTTTCTACATCCAGTTCAAACTTCTTCTTCTGAACTATGAGTGCATTCATTCTGCGGCTCCTCACTACCTTTCTTCTCTTCTCTCACTCTACACCCCTCATCAGGAACTCCGCTCCTCTGGCAGATACCTTTTATCTGTGCCCTTCTCTGTCACTGCCAATCCAGACTTTGTTCATTCCATCTTGCTGCTCCATATGCCTGGAACAAACTACCTGAGTCTGTACATCAGGCTCCTTCTTTAGCCTTATTCAAATTCAGGCTAAAAACCCACCTCTCTGAAGCCACGTTTGGATCCTAATGCTCCTCACTCTCTTGTCCACTACTTTATTTATTTATTATTTATTTATTACAGTTTCTTATATACCGCGCTATTCGGCATCAGCGCGGTTCACATCATAACATAACTACCATACGACAAGGTGTCTGGTTTTACATTGAACAGGGAAAAAGAAACTTGGATAACTGGGTTAACTATATACATGAGCTATTTACACTGCAGGATAGGTAAAATCAGATCATGAGTAAGGGGGTATCTCTAGAGGGGTGATTTCTTGAGGGGGAAATCTAGGCTCAAAGGTTGTCTGGGAAATATTGGATGAAGAGGTAGGTTTTGAGTGCCTTCCTGAATTGATATAAATTGGTTATGGCTCTAATGTCAGGGGGTAGAGCATTCCAGCATCTGGGGATATAGAAACTGCACGCTCTGTTTGTGGTTGTCTTGTTGCACTTTGTCGCTGCCTTTGGTGTGATTAGTAGGTTGACAGATGTTGCTCTTCTAGATCTGTTGGGGGGAACCATGTGGAAAAGATGCGTGAGTGAGGGGGAGGAAATGCCTTTGATTGCCTTGAATGTTAACAGAAGGGTTTTGAAGGTTATCCTCCCATGGATAGGTAGCCAGTGCAGCTGTTTGAGAATGGGCGTTACGTGGTCGCTTCTGGAAGCTCCGTAGATGACTCTGGCTGCGGCATTCATGGCCAACTGTAAGGGGGCTAGTGTGGATTGGGGAAGCCCTTGTAAGATGGCATTTGCAAAGTCGAAATGTGGCAGGATCAGCGCTTGATATATGGTTCGGAAATCCTCTGGGTCCAACAGTGAGCGTAGGTGTTTGAGTGAACGGATTTTAAAATAGACAGCTTTGACAATATTGCTTATATGACTTTTCATGTCCAGTCGTTGATCGACAGTTACTCCCAGGTATTTTATTGCCTCTTTGGTCTGCAGGTCGGCTTCCTTGACACTGACGTGGGGTGGGGGAGTAAAGTTGGGGTCTCTGGTGATGAATAGTACTTCAGTTTTTCTATGTTGGATGCGTAGGTTCTGTGATTGGAGCCAGGTTGACACTGCATTGAAGCAGTCCGTGAGTGGGGTCAGGTCCATGTGAGTTGTAGAGAAAGGCATGTATAAGAGGATGTCATCTGCATATATCAGGCAGTTCACATTGAAAGATCTTATGATATTGCAGATGGGTTGCATGTAAATATTGAAGAGTAAGGAGGATAGTGAGGAGCCTTGGGGTACCCCTTGCTTTTGATGGAAATGTGTTGACTCTTCAGATCCAGACTTCACATATTGCCATCTGCCATCCAGATAAGACTTGCACCATTCTAGTGCACTGTTGCAGATTCCCTTCTCTTTCAATCTTTCGAGGAGTATTTCGTGGCTGACGGAGTCGAATGCTGCGGCTATATCTAAGAATATAAGCACACAACCTTGACGGACGTTGTCAATTCTTGTGATGATGTCGTTGAATAGAGTAGTGAGTAGTGTCTCGACCCCATGATGTTCTCTGAAGCCATGTTGACAG
Organism: Ichthyophis bannanicus; assembly: GCA_033557465.1. Classification (NCBI taxonomy): domain Eukaryota; kingdom Metazoa; phylum Chordata; class Amphibia; order Gymnophiona; family Ichthyophiidae; genus Ichthyophis; species Ichthyophis bannanicus. The sequence continues at coordinate 305,752,871 of CM066039.1, forward strand.
TTGTCTAAGGGAGCAGCAGCATCAATGTGGTCCTGAATTTGCCGTTGTGCCTCTTTCTCAATTATTTTGGCTAATAGAGGGATGCTGGCTATTGGCCGATAAGAGTCAACTCTTTGGGGGTCTAGTTTGGGGTTTTTCAGTAGGGGCCTAATGGAGGTCTGCTTGAGTGAAGAGGGAAAGTATCCTGTTGTGAAGGAGATCTGCATTATATTTGCGATGACAGGGCTGAACACATCACGTAGCTCCTTGATCCAAAACGCTGGACATGGGTCAGTCTGAGCAGTAGAGGTGTTGAGGGATGCTATGGTGTTCTGGATAAGTTCAGTGGGTGGTGTGTAGAGTATGTTCAGTGGGGATAGGCCCGTCGGATCTTGGTATGAAATTACTGACACTTTGTTAGTTTGCACGATCTTGGATTGCAGGTAATCGGCAAATTCTTGCGGGTGAATCTCGCTATGTTGTTCGGGAGATGGTTCCTTTGAGAGGGTTTTGACCAAGTTGAAGAGGTCCCGTGGTTTATTCAGAGACCTTTTTAGGGTGTCGGTATGGTATTGTCTCATTTTAGTAGTGATTGTTTCACGATGTATTGCAAGGTGGGTGCGGTAAGCAGTCTGGTCATCCTCTGAACGCGATCGGCGCCATCGGCGTTCAAGTCTCCGTAGTTGTGCGAGAGAGGATCGTAGCTCGGGGGAGAACCATGGGGCGGAGCTTTTATTTTTTGTCCTCGCTGTATTTTTTGGGTTTGAGCGTTGTGATAAGGCAAGCAGGCTGGAGTTCCATTGAGAGATTAGTTCATCAAAGTCTGGTGAGCTATAGTTGAGGAGTGATGGGATCTCCGAAAGGATGTGTTCCCTATCGAAGGGGCGAAAGCATCTGGTAGCAGCTCTAGAGGTGTTGCTTGTGTGTTGACTTCTGTCTGGCTGGTCAATGTTGATGGGTATCTGGATAATGATCAATTTGTGGTCGGACCAGGGTACCTCTACGATTGATACTGGAGGATTGTTGTTTTGGATCATGACTGGGTGAGGGGTAAATACCATGTCCAGAATGTTCCCCTTTGTATGCGTGGGTTTGTTGATGATTTGTTTGAATCCCAGGTCTTCCATTGCTTCAAGGAAAGCATTTGCATGGTTTTGGGGTAGAAAAGGGAGATTGAAATCACCCATTATCCAGTTTGGTTTCTTGGGATTGAGTGTGTTAGTAGCAAGGTCAACAATGGTTGGCAGGTCATCTGGAGAAGAAGAAGGTGTTCTATACAGCAAGTTGAGGGAGCATTGTTGGTTTGTAACAGAGAGGATGTCCAAGTTGTTTGTGCTAGAGGAGTCCACAATGTGGAAATTGAGGTCTGATTTGGAGATTATGAGAACCCCTCCTCCTTTTTTGTTTTCCTGATGTTTCGTGTGGATGGAGAAATTGGGGGGTAGGAGTTGGTTAAGGAGGATGTTGTCTTCAGAGGAGAGCCATGTTTCGGTTATCATGAGTATCTCAAGGTCATAAAATGAGATACAGTCTTGGATCACAGGCCATTTGTTGCGGATGGAGCGTGCGTTGATGATGGCACATTTTAGGAGTCGGCATCTCAAAGGTTTTACCTGGTTGGGTGTTTTAGATATCTGGAGTGCAACATGTATCAGGTGGGAGTGGCGTGTGTGCGCGTCATTTCCTGGGTTGAAGTGTGGGGGACCATTCCATCTTTTTCCATGGCTATTCAGGATTGGAATCTTGCCATGTGACGTGTAGAGGGCCTGTGATGTTCCAAGCCAGTGGGTGAGAAGGTAGAAGCTGAGAATGGCCGCAATCTGGAGTGCCATTCTATTGGTTTGAATTGCGTGCGATAGACTGTGGCTACGAGGTGGTGAAGAGCGATGTTGGAGTAGTAAGGTGTAGATAGTGCAGATACGAGGCACAGTATAGAGAGGGTATCCTTCAGAATGTGAGAGCAGTTCTACGAGGATGCAAGATTGAACAATTACAGTTTACATGCAGTGCCCTTGATAAATTTTGATGAGATGTGCAGTCTTGGGGTGGTACAAGACATCTTACAGGCTAGCAACTATATTGACATTCAAGTTGGAAAGCTTGCAATACTGAGACGGTGCCACAAATATTACAGGCTAGCAGACTATGTTGACATAGGTTACATGCTGTGACATTGTCTAATTTGGTGAGATGTGCAATCTAGAGACAGTACAAAATATTATAGGCTTGTAGTACAAAACAGACAGTGCAGAAAATTATGGGCTTGCAGAATATATTGACATTCAAGCAGGGAAACTAGCAATACTGAGATGATACGGTATAGTTTAAAAGGCTAGAGGTGACTTTGTGAGTAGCCTGACAATAGATCATCGAAAGTGTCACGTCATTTAATGCTGTTCAAATGTGATCTTGGCAAGTCAGAATGTATTAGTTCAAGGTTACTGACCAGCGTTGTTGTTCGTGGCTGGATGGGATTGCTGTATGAGTGTGCCGCCTGGAGCTGTTTGTCATGCAGTAGTCTTCTAGTGCCCCTTCTTTGGTCCCCGCCTAAGGGCCACGCCAAAGGGCCCTCTGGCGAGGCCCTCAGGCGCGGGCGCGCCTGCTGGCGCTTGTTTTTAAATGTTGCAGGCAGCTGCCCCGATTGGGTAGCCTGCCTGGAAGATGGCCGCCGGAGCTGCTGGTCGGAGGGCTCGATCCCCCTGAGGGGAGAGCAGGCTTCGGTGGTGGCTGCCGGCTGATCTCTCGCGCCTGCTGTGTATACGAGGCATTACCATACATTAGTCCCCAGTTTCATCATGGGGGACATTCCATGCCACAAATAGTGGGGTTGGACATGTGGGTTGGATGTCCAGCCTGCACTCATACCCTGGTCATGATTCCACTGCGAGCATTCCCTGCATGTACAGAGCCTTTGTGCGGGGAGCGCTGGACGTGGGGGGGAGTGGACGATGCTGAGGCGGAGCAGGGGGTGGGGCAATCGCCGTGACGTACAGCGGCTGTTTAGGACAGGCGTCTGTATGTACCCTGGTGCCAAGATGGGTGTCTGACTTATTCCGCCTCAATGGTGGAATAAGTGCAAGGCACTGCGGTGTTTGTGGGCTGCGGCCCCCCAACCCCATTGTGATGCCGCGGTACAGCACCTGCCACCCATTTCAGGTCTTGAGAGCCCCTGCTGAGGGTCAGATGGCAGTGGCCGGGACTGCTCTCACGCTGGCCATTCTGCGACTCCAGCAATGGGACGCCACTGCACCGGCACACCAGTCAGAGCATTGTGCGATGGGGATGGGGAGCCTCCGAGACATCTCTCTCCAGGGATTTGGGTGCGCGCCGGGCCATCTATCCCTCCAGGAATTGCAGGTACATATAGCTTTCATTGGTTGCGGAATTGGGTGCAACTTGGCCCCATGCAAGTTTTAGACGTCTCCACGGCCCGGGCGTGCACCTTTTGAAATCGGCCTCCATGTGTTTTGTCTTGATCAGATTGTAAGCGATGATGAACAAGAACTGTGTCTTACATCTATATTTACAGCACTGCATATGCCTTGTAGTGCTATACAAATGATTGTAGCAGTAGCAGGGGTGATACGACAGAGACATTTAAATACCTCCATGGTATCAATGCACAGGCGGCGGCTGTCTGAAAGGGAGATTTAGAGCGAGGAGTCATAGGGTGAAGGTGAAAGGAGACACACTCAGGAGTATTCTGAGGAAATATTTCTTTATGGAAAGGGTGATGAGCGTGTGGAACAGCCTCCAGTGGAGGTGGTAGAGATGAGAACTATATCTGAATTCAAGAAAGCATGGGACAGATACAGAGGATCTGTGTGGGAGAGGAACGGATTCTAGAACTCACTAGTTCTCACGGCTGGGCAGACTGGGGTCAGAAGTCCCGTGTAGTGCTTCTTCCTGTTTTATTTCTAGAGCTGATTTTGATCCTAGGGAGATGTGGTAGCAGCTCAGTGGGGATAATGACAGGGAGGAGCGATCGGGGCACTTTTTGCCATCCTTCAAAGTTTCCTAATCCTTAAACCCAACAGTGCTCCCCGTTTACTACTATATTCCCCTATAAGAGCAACACCTATTAATTATCAATTTTTTGTTGGAAAGCACACCATAAAGGACCAATTTTATGACTCCTTCTCATTCTTATTCTTATTCTTTAAAAAGGGAATTAACCCTTAACCAATACCAAGGAGCCCCATCTCCTTAGTATCACACAACTGGCACTGAGAAACCTTGAAATTCAATAATTGAATGAATCAGAGGAAGAGTCACTTAGCTGTTGATAATCAATCCTCACAACCCGATTTCACCGAAAATAGCATTTCACCAGGGATACCAGATGTTCTCCCACCGTTAATTCGGAAATCCCAAGTTGGTTTCAAAACAGCTAATCCTCCTCAAGACCAATATGAAAGCAACAGTCCCGTGAACAGTCACGGGCCGATAGTAACCCAACGTTGTGTTTCAAGCCTTTAGACCCTCTTGGCTCTTCTTCAAACTCTGTTGCTTCTGAACCAACCCGGATCTCCATGATCTTTAAAGGTAATCACCTACTCACATGACCGGTCTTAAACCAATGGGACTGACAGTATGACGTAATCCCCTGTTAGGGGAATCACAAAATACTCCACCAATCCTGGGAAGAATTAAGACCCTTAGGAATTACTGAGTCCAAAGTGAAAATCCAGAACTGTTCCCGGGAACGTAAAAGCAAATCCCGATCTCCTCCCCGATAGTTTTCTGGGATATGGTCCACAATTCTCCATCGGAGATCAGAAAAATGATGGTCCTGTTCTCGACAATGGGCTACCATCGGGGCCGACTCTACCCCTGTTGTTACACGAGACCGATGTTCCAACAACCATCCTTCAAAGTTTGGCACTCTGCTGTAGGTGACCACCTAGTTTGCCTAATGGTAGTGCTGGCTATGGAAGCAGCAGTTACAATCCTAAAACTAGTGGATCTAAGAGAAAGCAGATAGAAGCTTAAAAGTCGATGGTAATATTCTGAAAAGTTAGATAAGGAACATGGGGGAAGAGGATGTGAGATTGGGTTCCATGTGGGAATTTATATATTCAACTGGACAATTCACTGAAAGGCAGATTGGATGGGCCATTTTGGATTTCAATGTCGGGACTGCTTATGATCCCGGCATTGAATATCCGGGGCTAACGGTTGGCGCACATGGCTGTGCGCCATAGCAACACATAGCTGGCATAACTCAATATTGGGCCCCACCTAAATAAACAGAGCACTGCATGTTGGTGGTGCTAGCACATGGGTGCCAGTGGTGGGTGAGAGGGGTGTCTGGTGGTGGTCCTCACAGGTGCTGCTGGAGGCTAGCAGTAATCAATGGGTGAACAGTTGGTGTGTGCCACAGTTATTAAGGAGGAGCTGGACAGGGAGTATAGGAGGGTGCTCAAAGGGCACCCATACCAGAGCATATACAATAAATCTTTAAATCATCCTTGAGAACTATTTAACATAATCAAATCTCTAACTAAGGATCCCTCAGCACAAAATAATGCTTCACAAATTTCCCCCCAACTATGGCTGATCACCTTCGCCCATGTAATAACCTCCAGCAGTCTAAACTCTACGTTTAGCATATCAGACATTCCAATCTTCTGGGATTCTTTCGCCACCATCTCAAAGAAGCAATTGGAAAAAAATTATTTTGAGCATCAAAAATACTATATCATCACTTGATCCCTGTCCTGCTAGCTGGATTCAAGCTGCATTCTCTGTACTATCCACTTTCATTTTAAACATTGTTCAGCAGTCACTTGTTGAAGGTTATCTACCACCTGATTTAAAAATGGTCTCCATACGTCCAGTGAAAAAAACTTCAGTAGATGACTCTGAATAACTAGCCTCATATAGACCCATTGCAAGCATCCCATTTTTAGCAAAAATAATTGAAAAAAAAAACAATTTTGTTGCAACTACAAGATCACATTGATTCTCACCACCCACTAGATGATCAGCAATACGGACTTAGACCAAATCATGGTGCAGAATCTTTAATGGCTGCTTTCATAAACAACATATTACAGGGTATTGATAATCCCAAAAGTGGCTTCATGCTCATTTTCCTCGACATCAAAGCTGCATTCGATTCAATACCACACCACCAAATCATTCAGCGTTTAGAATCCATAGGTCTACGAGGGAATACAGTAAATTGGTTCAGATCTTACTTTCACAATCGACAATTCCAGCTTAAAATAGGTGAAAAAATGTCAATTCCATACTTCCAACTCCATGGCATCCCGCAAGGGTCAGCATTATCTTCTCTCTTGTTCAACATCTTTTTACAGCCACTATGTGCAATCCTGAAGAAATATAATATACAATACCACATCTACGCTGACAATGCCATGCTGTATGCACTTATCAATACATACAAGCCCATATTCACCAGCATGGAAAGCTGCTTCCCAGATGTCTCCAATTGGTTATCCGTGCATAACCTCATGATAAATCACAAGACATTTATTTTATTTTATTTAGCTGTATTTATATCCCGCTTTTCACCGGGTCAAAGCGGTCAATTGGGGGATACATTTAACATGAGGGGATATGAGACACATACGCTAATACTTACAGGGAACATGGGCAATGGAGGGTTAAGTGGCTTGCCCAAGACCACAAGGAGTGCCTACAGGACTAGAAATCCCAGTCCCTCCGGCCTGAGATTGCTGTCCCCAGGTGGGACTTGAACCCCCAGCCCTCCGGCCTGAAGTACCTTGTCCTAACCACTAGACCACTCCTCCCTCTTTTTGTCTCTAGGAATCCTAACTTCAGTCCCCCAGAATTCATAACCATTGCTGGATCCAAGCTGCAGGTTAAGCATCAAGTTCGTTATCTGGGAGTTATTTTTAACTAAGTTTTCGCCCTCCACCCATGTCAGTAATATTGCTAAGAACCTGTATTACAAACTCAGGACCATTTCTCATCTTAAAGCTCTTCTAGATTATAATCATATTTGTACTGTATTACAGGCCCTTACCCTTCCTTCTATCGATTACTGCAACATTGTTTTGCAAGGCCACCCAACATCCACAACCTACCCGTTACAGCTAGCTTTAATCACAGCTGCCCATATCCTCTGTGACAAATCAAAAGCCGATTACATATCACCCATTCTCAAGAAACTGCATTGGCTTCCAATCCAAGAAAGGGTAAAATTTAAATCTCTACTAACAATATTCAAAGTGCTTCACAACCTCTCAGCTGTTCACCTTGAGACTCTTATTCAAAAGACGCCTCACAACAGAATCAGAATATCTAACTCTCCCAACATGTGGAGCCCGATTCCTGTAGGGCGCCTCTGGGCCATCTGCACAGCCCCAGGCAAGACAGGCCCATTATGACCTGATTCTGGTCTGTGGGAACAAAACATTCCCATGGCAGCCAGAATCAGGCCCAAAGATGGCCCAGTGTGCCCCTGCCACCTGCAGGGATGTCTTCCCCACAGGCATCCCTGACATCCACAGCTTACGCCCCCCTTATCCCCGCTGCCCAACCCACAGTTGGCCTGCTGTGGCCTGGATCAGGCAACAGGGATCCCCCACCTGGCCCCGGCCCCCCTTATCCCCTTATCCCCGCTGCCCAACCCACAGTTGGCCTGCCGTGGCCTGGGTCGGGCAACAGGGATCCCCCACCCGGCCCTGGGGGTGGAATATCCAGACCCGATCACATCCCTACGAGCCCAGCAGTACATACAGGGCCATGACCTGATTCGACCCTGTACATGCTGCCAGGCTGGTCTGCCCCTGGTCTGCCCCTGCTCTGCCCAGACTCTGCCCCCCACCATCTCTCCCCGTCTTACAGCACGAGACGTGCGGGGAGGGCAGGAGGGGGACTAGGATCCAGGTGGCCTGCAGGGCTCCTTTATGTGGCTTCCCGCACTCTACAGGTGTGGGAAGCCACATAAAGAAGTGGAAAGTCATACCAGTCAATAAAAATGCATGTTCATTGACTTCCTATTCCTACAAGCAACCCATAAAACAATCTGTTCCGCAGATCTATTCCATCCAAATGGCTGTCTAAAGTGTGGTTGGGTCTTCTCCCAATTGTTAAGATCATAATCAACAAGAGTCTTTCATCTGGCCAAGTTCCATCTGGAAAGATGCAATTATAAAACCTATCCTAAAGGATCAAAAGGGTGGCATTTCTGACCCTGTAAACCTTTGGCCAATCTTAAACGTACCTTTCCTTTCTAAACTCATCGAAAGACTAGCCTTTAGACAACTTTCTGAACACGTGGAGCATACACATGTCCTACACCCTCGTCAATTAGGCTTCCATCCCCGTCAAAGTACGGAATCTATCCTTATGGCGGTCCTGAGTGAAACTCACACTGCTTTTGACCAAGGAAAGAGAGTATTAGCCAATTCTGACTTTTGCCCATAAAGCCATTCAAGATGAATCTCCTGTTTATATTTCTAATCTTAACACTTCATATGCCCCTGCTTGGAGTCTCCACTCACTTCACGGAAATTGGCTATATATCCCTCCCCCACCTAAAGTGAAACTAGAATCCACATGGCAAACTGCATTTTTGCCTTAGCTCCCTCACTTTGGAACAGCCTCACGCTCCCTTACGTTTGGAAGAGAATTTTAAACTCTTCAAAAAAGCCCTAAAAACTCACCTGTTCAAAATTGCTTTTGAAGTGCCCTAGGCCTGGTTACCACAGCGCTACTGCCAGTAGAGTGTGTCCCCCACCCTTTTTCCATCTCTATTAACCCCCCACTGATTTCTTACCCCTATACCGCTTCTCCCCTCAATCTGTTTCCTCTTTATTTTGTTAGATTGGAGTTCCTTTTCTACTTTATGTAAAAAAATGCTATTTTTGTAAACCACATTGCTTGTATACATAAATGCGGTATATCAATAAAGACAAACATAAACATAAGCTTTTTCCTATGCTCTTTATCCGCTTCCCACCTATTCTCTGATCTGCCCAGGTGTGACTCTAAAATAGAATTAAAATCCCCTCCCACCAACACTTCACCTTCTACAAACCTAGATAGTTCTAACCCACCCTCTCAAAAAACTCCTCCTGTCTCTGGTTAGGGGCATATAATGCAGCAGGGTTATCAACTCTCCATTGAGTCTGTCCAAGAAGGTTGCATACAAAGGATGAAGATTAAAAAGTCTTTCCAGGAGGAGAGGGCTGTAGAATGTTAGCAGCTGACAACACTGAACAACCTCAACCTTCATCCAAAAGGGGCCTTGTATCACTTTTACAAAAGACCTTGCTACCATTATAAGTGCTACCAGCAGTATCACTACAGTTACAACAGCCCAAAATTGCTGTCAATCAGTGTAATATGTTTTGCACTATATTGTTATAAGGCATTGTAATGGGATATGTAGAATGTTACCCATCTCTCTCCAAAGGGAATATCAACAGTTCCCTTTAAGAGAGTCTGCAGACCAGAGTTCAAGCCTGGGAGGCCATGGCTCAGAGGGAGAGTTTAAGAACCCAGCAAGCTGCAGGAGGGAGAGAGGCCTGTGGAGCCAGAAGTCCTTCCAAGGCAAGCCATGCAAAGGAGTTTTGAGGTAGGAACTTTAACTGTAACTGGAGGAAGGGCCAGGAGAACCAGCTTGTGGAGGTCTAAAAAGCTGAGACAGAAGTAAAGCTGCTTTTGCTTTCCTGAACTGCTGTCTGGCCTGTGTTGTAAAGAAAACCCCTTCCCACCACACAACACACTACCACATATGGTGGCAGTGGTGGGATTTCCTCCAGGGCTGGGCCTCTATAGCAGGTCAGGATTTCTTTTTGGTTTGTTTGTGTGAGCTAAGAGGGTTAGCCTCGCCCTAGTTAGAGAGCTTGAAGAAGGTTAGTCAGTGCCAGACAGGCAGGCTTTGTTTTGGCCACTAAAAGTTGTTGGAGCTGGAATACTGCAGGGTTAACTCGGCTGCAGAAGAGGAAGTTGTGGTGGTGTTGCAAGAGAACAATGTCAAGCCAGGATAGAGCAGCTCCTCCAGATTCTGGCTGAAGGGCAGCAGCAACGACAGTATCAGGAGTGAGAACAACAGTTTGAACATGCCCTGCTGGGAGGGCAGCAACAACAACAGCAGCAATTGATTCAGGCCCTACAGAGACCACAGCTCCACCCTCCAGCGCAAGCACTTCTGAAAATGATTGCAAAAGATGAACTGGACCACTTTTTGGTGAACTTTGAATGAACTGCCTAGATGGCTGGGTGGCCGAAGGAGACATGGAGTATTTATTTGGGGAATCTGTTGATGGGGAGCAGTCAGGCTGCATTCCAGGATGCCAATCCAGATGGACAAACTACATATGCAGCTGTCAAGGCTGCCATACTGGAATGGGCTGGCTGTATCCGAGGCCTACTGCCAACGATTCAGAAAGGGGGGTGCTCAAAGGAGAGCTCTCAGAGGTTCCTCTATCAGTTTAAGGATCTCACATGGAAGTGGCTGAAACCAGAGTGAAAGACTGGGCCCAAGATAGCCAAGATTGTGCTTTGGAGCAGTTTTTGGAGGGCTGACCACCCCAATGAAAAAGTGGGTACATTAGCACCCTAAACTTACACTGGAAAGTGCACTGGAAATAACCGAGGGGTATCATGAAGCCCAGCTGGTGACCGAAACGGACAGTGAGAAGGGGAAGACGTCACCCATTAGCCCAGGAGGACAGACGGGGAAGCCCGAACGGATGTTGACTCCCCTGTTCTGACCCCCAAAATCACCTCCTAGCTGAGGGCATGGCCCCAGCTATGACCCATTCATCTGTTTTAGGTGTGGAGCCTGGGGACACTTTGCTTGGAAATGTCCCTTGGGTACGGAAGAATCCATGAATGTCAGTCTAACCACCCGTCACACCTGCATTTTTGTGGACACTCCCCATCAGGGGGTCCAGAACTTTGTGATTCCAGTGGAGCTTGAGGGGATCCGCCTCCAGGCCTTGATAGACTCCAGGAGTGTGCAGACCCTCATTTACCGAGAAACCATAACCCAATTTCAAATTTACTATGCAAAGATGGTAACACTGGCCTGTGTGCATGGAGATCTGAGACAGTATCCCATGGCACAGGTTTCATTTAAGACTCCAGCAGAGCAAGCCACGTTCGAGGTCATGATGCTGCTCTTGCTCCCGTATCCAGTGGTGATCGGCCGTGACTACCTAAACTTCGGAGCATGGGTCTGGTAAACTGACGGCTTGCTAAGTCAGACCAGGAAGCTTTCCCAGAGATTTTTCTGCTGGAAGACCCAGATCTATGTCAAGAATCCAAAGCCTGCTAAGTCCCAGAGCTAGCGTCGCTGGGACAAGCAATGCTACCAACAGAATCTGGAGGCAGCTATGGGAGAGGGATCTGGGGAGGGAAAGCCTAGGGAAGAAACCCCTGGGGATAGCTCAGGGTTAGGTGGTAGTGACCCAAATACAATGGTCTCCTTCCCAGAGTGAGGGCTGGGGAAAGACCCAGGGAGCTTCAGGAGGGCCCAACAAAAGGATGAGTTCTTTAAACATGCCTGAGTGTGGGATTTGGAAGTGGATGGGGTTCCAGTAGATAACAGAGAGTCCCCTGCAAAAACATTTCCCTATTTTGTGCTAAAGGAAGATGTATTATACAGAGTGGCCAAGGGTGCCCTAGAGGGGAAAAAGGTAGAACAACTGATAGTTCCTCAGCCCTCATCAGCAGGTGTTATCGTTGGCCCATAGCCATTTATTAGGGAGGCACCTAGGGGTGGAGAAAACACTAGAGGATGTTTTAGCCTGATTTTTCTGGCCCAGGGACCATAAACAGGTGCAGTTATATTGCCAGTCATCCTCCAACTGCCAGCTTCATAACCCTATCAAAGTCTGACCTGCCCCTCTAGTTCCTATGCCTGTCATTGAAACCTCATTTGAAAGAGTGGCAATGGACCTGGTAGGTCCCATGGAGTGAACCATCTGAGACAACAAGTACTGTATATTTTAGTCATACAAGACTATGCTATATGATATCCAGAAGCCATTGCTCTAAGGAATATGAAGATTGCTATGATCACAAATGCCCTCTGGGAAGTATTCTTGCAGATGGGATACCCAATGAGATCCTCACAGATCAAGGAATACCCTTTGTATCCAAGGTGATGAAGCAAGTGTGTGCCTTGGTGAATGTCAGAATGCTGTGAACATCAGTGTATTACACACAGAGGGATGGCGTTGTCGAGCGATTCAATACAACTCTGAAACAGATGTTAAAAAGGTTTGTGTAAAAGGATGGGAAGAACTGGGACATTCTCCTACCCTATTTGATGTTTGCCATCCATGACATACCTCAGAATTCCACAGGGTTTTCGCCTTTTTGAGTTGCTTAGATGGCTAAGAGGCATATTAGATGTGGTAAGGGAAACCTGGGAAGAAGAACCCTGTTATGGGTGTAATTTGAATGAGTACATTATACAAATACAAGATCAGCTGAGGAAAGCCAGAGAGGTGGCCCAACTCAGTCTGGCAAAAGCCCAAGCCAAGCAGGCTAGGGGCTACAACTGGGCAGCTGTGCACCACATCTTCCAACTGGGAGACAGAGTTTTAGTGTTGCTGCCCTCTTGCTTCTCGGCCTTTTGGCTAAGATCAAGTGTAGTATCTGTTCTTATCAGTTTAATATCTGATATGTCCTCTATCTGAGGGTCTTGTATTAAATGGATTTTTGAGACAGGGAGATGGAACAGGAGCTTGCTTCGTCCGCTCCACGCATCGACCTGGTATTGCAGTGCTTCCAGGAGTGGTGCACTTCCACCGTGGAAGATTGAGAAGTAAAGACCTTTTCAAGTACATTCGTAGCAAAAAACCTGTGAGAGAGTCAGTTGGTCCATTAGATGATAAAGGGGTTAAAGGAGCACTAAGAGGTGACAAGGCGATAGCGGAGAGATTGAATGAATTCTTTGCTTCAGTCTTTACTGAGGAAGATGTAGGGATGTTACCCATGACTGAAGTGGTATTTAAAGGTGCGGAAGAATTGAAGGAAATATCGATACATCAGGAAGATGTATTACAACTATTAGATAAACTGAAGAGTAGCAAATCACCTGGGCCGGATGGTATACATCCAAGGGTGTTGAAAGAACTGAAATATGAGATTGCAGACCTGCTATTAGTAATCTGTGAACTATTATTAAAATCATCTCTAATACCTGAAGATTGGAGGATCGCCAATGTAACACCAATTTTTAAAAAGGGTTCCAGGGGTGATCTGGGAAACTACAGACCGGTGAGCCTGAAGTCAGTACCGGGAAAAATGGTAGAAACCATCATAAAGAATAAAATTACTCAGCATGTAGATAGTCATGACCTAATGGGAGACAGCCAACATGGCTTTAGACAAGGAAGATCTTGTCTTACTAATCTGTTATGTTTTTTTGAAGGAGTGCATAATCAGGTTGACAAAGGTGAGTCGGTTGATATTGTGTATCTGGACTTTCAGAAAGCCTTTGACAAGGTCCCTCATCAGAGACTTTTGGCAAACCTAAAGAGTCATGGGATAGGAGGCAGTGTATTATTGTGGATCAGGAACTGGTTAAAAGATAGAAAGCAGAGGGTAGGGCTAAATGGCCAATTTTCCCAATGGAGAAAGGTGAATAGTGGTGTACCCCAGGGATCTGTGCTGGGTCCGTTGCTTTTTGACATATTCATAAATGACCTGGAAAGTGGAATAACGAGTGAGGTTATCAAATTTGCAGATGACACAAAACTATTTAAAGTTGTTAAAACCCAAGAGGATTGTAGAAAATTGCAAGAGGATCTTGATAAATTGGAAGACTGGGCATCAAAATGGCAGATGAAATTTAATGTGGACAAGTGCAAGGTTATGCACCCAGGGAAGAACAACCCAAACTATGGTTACATGATGCAAGGTTCCACATTAGGAACCACCACCCAGGAAAAAGATTTAGGCGTCATTGTGGATAACATGTTAAAACCCTCGGCCCAATGTGCAGCGGCAGCCAAGAGAGCAAATAGAATGCTAGGTATCATAAGGAAAGGAATGGAAAATAAAACAAAAGATATTATAATGCCTCTATATCGTTCCATGGTGAGACCGCACCTTGAATATTGTGTGCAATTCTGGTCGCCGTATCTTAAAAAGGATATAGCGATTTTAGAAAATGTTCAGAGACGAGCCAACAAAATGGTAAAGGGGATGGAAGGATACTCCTATGAAGAAAGGCTAAAAAGGATAGGGCTCTTTAACCTGGAAAAGAGACGGCTGAGGGGTGATATGATAGAAGTCTATAAATTAATGAACGGAGTGGAACGGGTAAACGTAGATCGATTGTTTACCTTATCAGAATATAAAAAGACTAGGGGACATGCAATGAAGCTACAGGGTAAACTATTTAAGACTAATAAAAGAAAATATTTTTTCACTCAACGTGTAATCAAACTCTGGAATTTGTTACCGGAGGATGTAGTAAAGGCTGTTAGTGTAGCTGGGTTTAAAAAAGGTTTGGACTAGTTCCTGGAGGAAAGGTCCATAAACCATTATTAAGAAGGGATCCAGTATATCAATGCTTGACCCAGTACAAGCATTGTGGAACCTGTGTCTCTTGGGGAAACTGCTAGGTACGTATGACCTAGATTGGCCACTGTTGGAAACAGAATACTGTGCTTGATGGACCTTGGTCTGACCCAGTATGGCATATCTTATGTTCTTATCCAAGAGCTACTTACTTTGTAAATGGCAGGAGCCATATGAGGTAGAAGAGAAAGTAGGGCCAGTTAATTATAAGATTTCCAAGCCAGAAAAATGGAAGAATGCCAACATTTACCATATTAACCTATTGAAAAAGTGGACTCCAGTGATGGCTATGATGGTATAGGGAGATGATTTTGGACCCGAAATTTCAGCCCCATCAGATCCAGCTCTAGTCCTGATTGGAGACCAGCTCTCTGCTGCCCAGAGACAAGATCTAGACGGTTTGATCCACTGGAACCTAATGGTGTTCTCCACCCACCCAGCACGAACCCACTTTGTATGTCATGATATCATTACTGACCCGGGTGGTTATCTGCAACAACCCTATCGGATTCCAGAGTCCCAGTGACAGGCCATTGCCAAGGAGCTGGAAGAGAGTTATAGAAGAGTCTATGAGTGACTGATTATCACTCATCATCTTATTTCCTAAACCCAACAGAAGCATAAGATTCTTCATTGACTTCCGGAGGGTCAATGCAGCTTCTAAAGTGGAAGCATATCCCATGCCCAGAATAGATGAGCTAATTGAGTAACTCAGTGGAACACGCTTTATATTAACCTTGGATTTGACCAAGGGATACTGGCAGGTGCCCTTGACTGGCTGCCAAGGAGAAGACTGTTTTTTTTTACACTGCAAGGTCTGTTCCAGTTTACAGTGCTGCCCTTTGGATTATACGGGACTGCTGCCATGTTTCAACACCTAGTTGACCGCCTACTGAGACCATATAAGGAGTATGCAGCTGTCTACCTAGACAACATTATCATCTACAGCAGAGACTGGACCACTCATCTAACTCAAGTACAAGCCATGCTGATCAGTCTGCAGAAGGTCACGTTGATGGCTAACCCCAAGAAATGATTTCTGGGAGGTTGGGATATTCAATACCTGGGGTATTTAATCAGGAATGAGCAGATGTGACCTCAGCTATGGAAGGTGAATGCCATTGCCCAGGTCCCCACCCTGAAATTGAAGAAAGAGATTCATGCCTTCCTTGGACTGATTGGTTATTACTATTGGTTCATCCCTAATCTTGCAGAGGTGGCAGAAGAGAGGTCCCAAACAGATCCAGTGGTCACCGGACCTAGACCTGGCCTTCCAGCATCTTGAGAAGGCCATGTGCTCTGAACCTGTTCTGATTAGCCCTAAGTTCTCTATACCATTTATTTTGCAAACTGATGCCACAGAGGTGGGCCTAGGAGCCATTCTGTCCCAGGAAGCATTCATCAATAGGAAACTGCTTCCTCAGGAGAAGAATTATGTAGTGATTGAGAAGGAGGCCATGGCTATCGAGTGGGCACTTGAAACCTTCAAATACTATATACTTGGTTATCAGTTTATGCTAATAATGGACCACCAAACCCTCAGGTGGCTGGCTCAACATAAGGAGTCCAATGGCCGTATTATGCGGTGGTTTTTGAGTCTCCAACCCTACCAGTTCCAAGTCTGCCATAGGGCAGGTAGGACTCACTTGAACACAGACTTCCTTTCATGGGTGGGGGTTCCGGGAGAGGCAGGCACTCAATGAGGCATGGTTGAGCTGAGGGGGAGGGTATGTAATGGGGTAAATAGAATGTTACCTGTTTTTCTCCAAAGGGATTATCAACAGTTCCTTTAAGAGAGTCTGCAGCCCAGAGTTTAGGACTAGGAGGGAGAGATTAAGAATCCAGCAAGCTGCAGGAGGGAGAGAGACCCGTGGAGCCAGACGTCCTTCCAAGGCAAGCCATGCTAAGGAGTTCTAAGGAACTAAATGGGGCTGAAGGAAGGGCCAGGAGAACCAACTTGTGGAGGATTAACAAGCTGGGACAGAAGTAAAGCTGCTTTTGTTTTTCCTGAACTGTTGTCTGTTCTGGGTTTTGCTTTGTGGAGGTTTAACAACTGGGACAGAATAAAATCTGCTTTTATTTTCCCTGAACTTCTGTCTGGCCTGTGTTGTAAAGAAAACCCCTTTCCACCTCATGCCACACTACCACAGGCATATAAGGGGGACATGTTCAAAACAGTTTAGCTGGTTAGCAGATCTGCTAACTAGTTAAACCATGCTCAGTGAGTTATTCAGCAGTGCTAAAGCAGTTAGTGCTGCTGAATATCACCTCCTATAAGGTTTAAACACCCCAACACTAACTGCTTTGTGTCAGAACATTCTGGGAGCAGAGCAAGGGTGGTAACATAGTTTAGCCAGTCAGTGGAAATATTCAACCACTAACCAGCTAATTTAAACCAGCTAAAGCTAGATAGTAAAAATGCTGTCCTAACTTTAGCTGGTTTAGCTATCCGTCCAGCAGCTGAATATCGCTGCTGATCAGTTAGCTAAAATATTAACCAGGTGACCCAGATATTAGTGCTGCTGGCAAAATATGGCCGTGGCATTATTTAAAGTGCCAGTAGTCAGCCACTTTAACAGCACTGGCCGCCTCCATTGAATATGCCCCCGGTAGTGTCTATATGCCTTATACAGTCACTGATGATGTCTATGTTTGTATTTATTAAAAACTTAATATACTGCTTTAATCAAAAGATACAAAAATGATTTACAAATAAAAATCTAGGAGAAAAAGAAAGGAACTCCATTTTCTAAATAAAAGAAAAAGGAAAGAGACGAAAGAACATAATCCTAAAACAAATGAACATAGACCAGATATGGAAATAAGATGCAGGAGAGACATTCTGTTATCATAGCCATATTGACCCTAACAGAAGACATCTTCAGGATGATGATTAAGAGAGTTAAATGCCTGAGTAAAGAGATGAATCTTTAAACCTGACAGAAACATCTTGCAACATAAAGCCAGAGAAGAAGAGTTCCACAGTTTTTGTTGTTGTTAAGTGCTGTCGAGTTGGTGTTGACTCATAGCGACCCTCTGGATAGTTCTCTTAAACTGTGTTCGGTCTTTGGTCTTCGGTCAGGTGGCTCATTGCTGTTATTGTATCGATCCATCTCATTGCTGGCCTCCCTCTTTTGCGTTGACCTTCTACCTTGCCAAGCATGATGTATTTCTCTAATGATCTCTCTCTTCACATGATGTGTCCAAAGTATGAAAGTCGAAGTCTTGTCATCTGAGCTTCTAAAGAAAGCTTAGGTTTGATCTCCTCTAGTGTTGACTGGTTTGTTCTTCGGGCAGTCCATTGGTGACGAAAGAAGCCAAAGCAGCATTGAAATCCTTATCAAAGAGCAAGGCACCAGGCATTGATGACATTCCCATTGAAGTATTACAGCAATCTGATGCAGCTGTTATCATATTTACAAGGCTCTTTAGGAAATTTGGAAGACAACATCATGGCCAACTGACTGGAAAAGATCTGTGTTTATACCAATACTAAAGAAAGGTAATCCAAGTGACTGTGGAAATTATCACACAATCACTTTGATCCCACATGCTAGCAAGATTCTACTCATGATTATTCAGCAGAGACTGCTTTCCACAGTTTAGGAGCCATTAAAAAGAAAGTTGGCTCCCAGGTTGACTCCAAACAGGCCTTAGAAACTGTGGGAAGTATCAAGAGATTCTCCTTTGAAAAGCGAATAGGATGAACTGGTTTATGGGGAATAAGAAGAGAGTGCAAGTATACAGTGTTGCCTGTTTTTAAGACTTTGCAGTGCTACATACAACTTGTAGCGCTATATAAATGCTCATTAGCAGTAGTAGTAGTAGTAATACAATAGAATATTGGTAACCAATGGGGGTAAAAATGCAATGGTGGTGTTGTTGTTGTTAAATGCTGTTGAGTCGGTATCGACTCATGGCGATCCTCTGGATAGTTGTCCTAAACTGTGTTTAGTCTTCAGTCAGATGGCTTATTGTTGATAGAGTGGCATTCATAATTGCTGCTATTGTGTCGATCCATCTCATTGCTAGCCTTCCACTTTTGTGTTGACCTTCAACCTTGCCAAGCATGATGTCTTTCTCTAATGATCGCTCTTCATATGATGTGTCCAAAGTATGAAAGTCAAAGTCTTCTCATCTGAGCTTCTAAGGAAAGCTTAGATTTGATCTCCTCTAGTACTGACTGGTTTGTTCTTCAGGCAATCCATGGTTTATACACACTATTCTTTGTCAGCACTATAATTCTTTTTATTTTTTGCAATTTGAAATTTGTTGTTCTTTGTACAACAAATACGCCAAGAAAATTGCAAAATTGAATATACATCAATTCCATATCAAGAAATAATAAATCAGAAACAAAAGGTCTTCCCTAGCCCACAGTATGGGGAGTGGATAAACCTGGCTTGAAGAAAACAAATACAAAATATAGCAGGGAAAACTTGTCCCATATAGCAACAAATGCAAGGAAAAGTAGTCAAGGGGAAAAAAAAGACAAGCGACTGGCAAAACAGGTCCTATCTATTATCCAGGAAACTAACAAGCTGTATTGGGTCTGTATACACATACTTCACATTGTTTATAGAAACCAAACATTAACAAGGGGAAATCACCCCTTCTGCAGCAACACAAAGAACAAACGGGGCAGGACACAAGGTCTCTGTTGAAATTAAATTGTGCCTCTACAGTATACCTTGTGTCCTGCTCCATTTGTTCCTAGAAAGCAAACATTTACAGGGAAAGCGCAGAAAGAAGGTCCTCCCTGCAGCCAGAACACATGGTTTCAGCTGCAGGAAGGACCTTCTCCGCGCTTGGGTCTTACGAGAGACATCAGGAATAGCTACCTTTTGGCCAGAGAAGATTGAAACTTTTTTATGAAAATAAAGGCGCAATATGGGTGCTTTATCCATCTCTATGCCAAAAGAAATTATTAAAGTGGCACAAGTGGAGATCGATTCCAATGAAATTTCTAGGAAATTAGTCAAATTCAAGCCACCTCAATCCTCAAAAACAACCGGACAAGCCGTAATATAAAACAACCTTGAAGCCAATGTCTTTTCTGGGTCGGGGATCAACAGAATCTCTTTATAATACTTATGAAATAATATCAATGGGGACAGCAAACAATGTTGAGGACAATTGAGGAATCTGAGATTTTTAGCCCTCAGATTATTATCTAATGATTCAATTTGTTTATATAAAATAAAACTATCTTTAAGTCCCATAGTTCTGCTGACTGCAGGGACCCCACTTGGCCCTCCAACCTGTCAAGCCGCTGAGTATCAGGATTTAAAGATTCATCCACCATCTGAAATTTCTCAACCACTTGTTCAGAAAAGGAACATAGTTTGATCCATGGATCCTTTGCAATAAAGAATTAGTCTTGGATACCTCTCACCAGATGTCCAACAATGTTACTTCTGAAGCCGAAGCTTCCACAACATTTAAGGACACAATGGGCTTCTTGACAGCTTCCAATTGAAAAATAGAGACAGAAGAGGGGACCTGTGGTGAGCTCACAGCAGAAGGCATTTCCCAAAGCCTCAGCTTTGAAGTACATCCAGTAACCCACATAGCAATAGATGTAGCAGGACTGAGCCTGAGCTGATGCACATCAAGCCAGGTAACAATGGAATAATGCCATGTATTCATAGGAATTAAATCCAGGCAACAGAAAAAATCAGTATAATGAATTAACAAAATAGCATTTGCATAACAGAAACTGGTAATGTGGTTTGTACTAGAGGACTAAGAAAGATTTTAAAGAACAATGTAGCCAGGAAAGAGAATCAGCTCTAAATGATTTTTCACATAATAACTTATGAAATGTAGAAGTGAAAAGATCAACTAAACAGAGAATTGGTGGCCAGAAAGACAAGAAACAAATCAAACAGAACAGTACCTGAGACGCTAATATCTTGTAGGCGTTGGACTAGCAAGTCATGATTAACCAAGTTGAAAGTAGATGATAAGTCAAATGAGACAACGAGAGCTACTTTCCCACTATCCAGAACACTATGTAATTTGCTTACTAAGACAGCTAGTACAGTTTCGGTGCTGATTACCCTTTTCGGTGTAAGCTGTGTGGACCCCTGATGCCTCGTGGTGAGTTTTATCCTTGTGTAATGTGGTCTATGGCTCTTTTCTGCTCCTTTTTTTGATCTGGTTCTTTTTTCTGGGGTTTCTGCCTTCTTTTCTTCTGGTTTCACAAAACGATGACATCATACTGCCTGAATGAACTAAAGAGCTACTAGATGTTTAATGCCATTTGTAACTTCCTTTTAATGGTGAAAGACAGGAAGTTAAAAGTGACTCTAACTTGTTTCAGGATGGCTGTCACCCTGAAGCTCTGGCCTCTCTTTATGTAGCAGGAGGAGTTGCCTTGGCTCCTTACATCCTAGCTGGCTATAGAGAAGGTGCTGTAAGGCTGTTCCTGAGGAGATCCTGGACTCTCCACAGGAAAAACTAATCAAGCAACTGGTAACAGAACCTACATGTGAAAGGGCCATACTGCATTGGTGCTTACTAATGGTAAAAGTGTTTCTGATGTTATAGGGGAGATCATCTCGCATCCAGTGATCACCAGATGGTATGGTTCAGTATTAGGGCTAGGGCAGATAAAATCCATTCAAAAGTGAGGGTATTAGACTTTAGAAAAACTAACTTTGCCAAGATGGGACAATATCTCAAAGAGTCGTTAGCGTGATGGGAACAGCTGGGGGATGTAGAAAAGCAATGGGCAAAACTGAAAGGGGATATTTTAAGGGCAACAAACCTTTTTGCTAGAAAAGTAAATAAATATAACAGAAAAAAGGCTGTTATGGTTCTCAAGCAGCTGAAAAGATGAAGAAAAAGAGGGAGGCCTTCATGAAATACAAGAGATCACAGAGAGAGGAAGACAGGCATCTACATTTGGAAAAACAGAGAAGCTAGCAAAGTAGTCAGGAAAGCAAAGATTAAAAAAGAGGAGGAAATAGCCAATGCAATAAAATGGGGGAATAAGACATTTTTCAGATATGTTAGCGAGAGGAGGAAGGGCAAAAATGGTACTGTCAGACTCGATATGTAGAAGCTGATGAGGATAAAGCGGAATTGCTTAACAAATATTTCTGTTCTGTGTTCACAGATGAAGAGCCAGGAGCAGGACCTCAGAAAACACCCACAAATAGGAACAAAAGTGAAGGGGATCTTGAACGATTTTCAGAAGTCTGTGTTCGTGAGGAACTTGTAAACTAAAAGTAGACAAAGTGATGGGACTGGATGGAATACATCCAAGAATATTGAAGGAACTTGGGGACATTCTAGTAGCTCCACTGACTGACCTTTTCAATGCTTCTTTAGAGTCCAGAGTGGTCCCAGAGGACTGGAGAAAGGCACATGTGGTCCCTTTACACAAAAGAGGAAGTAAAGATGAGGTTGAGAACTACAGGCTGATTAGTTTAAACTCTGTGGCGAGTAAATTATGGAAATGCTGCTAAAACAGAGGATAATGAGGTTTCTGGAGTCCAATGGATTGCAGGATCTGAGACAGAATGAGTTTACCTGAGGCAGGTCTTGTCAGACAAATCTGATTGAATTTTTTGACTGGGTGACCAGGGAGTTGAAACGAAAGAGAGCCCAAGATGTGGTGTACTTAGATTTCAGTAAAGCCTTTGTCGCTGTTCCACACAGGTAACTTATAAACAAACTGAGCACCCTAGGGATGGACCCTAAAGTTACTGATTGGGTAAGAAATTGGTTGAATGGGAGGCGACAAAGGGTACAGGTAAATGGAGCTCACTCTGAGGAGAAGGAAGTTACCAGTGGTGTGCCACAGGGATCTATCTTTGGTCCGATTCTTTTTAACATCTTTGTTAGTGATATTGCAGAAGGGCTGTCAGGTAAGCATTGCCTGTTTGCAGATGATACCAAAATCTGCAATAGAGTAGACACCCGGGAAGGAATAGATAACATGAGGAGGGATCCAGCTAAGCTTGAAGAATGGTCGAGAATTTGGCAGCTGAGATTTAATGCTAAAAAATGCAGTCATTCATTTGGGCTGCAAAAATTCAAGGGAACAGTACATTGTAGGGGGCGACGTACTTCTGTGCATGAAAGAAGAGCGGTCCTGGACATGATTGTTTCTGATGATCTTAAGGTGGCTAGACAGGTAGAAAAGACAATGGTGAAAGCCAGAAGGATGTTTGTGTGATTACGGAAAGGAATGGCCAGCAGAAGAAAGGAGGAGATAGTATCTCTGCATAAGTCTTTGATGCGATCTCATTTGGAGTATTTGTGTGGAATTCTGGAGACCAAACCTTCAAAAGGATATAAACAAGTTGGAGTCTGTGCAGATGGTAGCTACTAAAATAGTGGTCTTCGTTATAAAGCATAAGAGGACAGACTTAAAGATCTTAATATGTATACTTTAGAGAAAAGGTGGGATAGAGGAGATATGATAGAGATGTTTAAATACCTCCATGACATAAATGCACAGGAGGGTCTCTTTTGATTGAAAGCAAACTCTGCTACCAGGGGACATAGGATGAGAGTGAAAGGGGTTACACTCAGGAGTGATATGCGGAAATATTTCTTTATGGATAGAGTGTAGATGTGTGGAATAGCCTCCTAGTGGAGGTAGTAGAGATGAGGACAGTATCTGAATTCAAAAAAGCATGGGACAAACACAGCAGATCTCTAAAGGTACAAAATGAACTATTGTAGTTGATATGGAAGGATAGACTAGATAGGCCATGTGGTCTTTTTCTGCCGTCATGTGTCTATGTTTCTATATTTCTTCACACTAAACAGCACCAACAAAGAAGGTGGGACTGGTGGCAGCAGCATTAATGAAACCCTGCCCTCAGCAGGAAAGCACTCTGACAAAAAGAGCGATGAAAACATTGTGCGATAGCCACAGTTAGTCATAACAAGGATCAAGTGAAACCAGTTTCCTGCAGAGAGAGCATGAACCAGAGAAGACGGCACTGGCTCTGTATTAACATTACCAGCCCCTAGAAAGGGGGTTCAACTTGTTTTCGAAGGGGGGGGGGAGAAGAGCAGAAAAAGAGCTGTCCATTTACTCATTTCTAAGGGACTAGATTTTAAGCAACTCCTTGATTTCCGATAGCACCTTTGTGACTCATTCGAGTACCTGCAGTGCTGATATCAATGGGTAGACTCGAGGACTAGAAACAGCACTAATTTGGCAGATCTGGATCATTTTAAAGAATTGGGGTTCTCCGGGAGACAGTCAGTTCTATGATCTGCCACAAAATGTCTGGATATCTGTACTAGTTTCAGAAAAGGCATAGTTAGCAGGGGTAGGTGGTTTCTTTTCATCAAGAAATGGTCACAGGATCATGTGGATCCAAAATGTTCCTCCTGTCTGTGATGAATACAGCCTAGCTGCAGGGCACCTCAGTGCACTGCTAAAGCCATTTTCCAATAGGACCCTCAGGAAGCCTTCTATGGGGGTCTAACACTGAGTTCAGGCAACATCTCCTGGCCGCTCAGTTCCATACTCCGTCACGCAACCACTCCGCAGTTAGAAAACAAAGAGAGAGGAGTAATTGTCCTCAGACTAATTAATGTTACCTGCCCCAGGCTTGTTTCCAGAATAGTCAGGAACTTGCAAAAGGGATGAGTTATTCAGATTCTCAGCCTCTCTCCTCTATAAGAGCTCATCCAGCAGGAAATATTATCCTGGCCAAAGTTAAACTAGAATGACGTGCAAACCTCTTGTGAACTATTTAGATTATTATTTTTGAAATGATTTATGAGCGCAATAATGTAACACATTCTATGCTGTGCATCTCCTGAGCTTTGGTGCCTGGCAATGTAACATGAGGGGTTCAGCATCTGTCAGTTACTGATATAAGTTATGGACTTCAGTGCCCTGAGCAGTCCTTGGCCTTGACGGTCTCCTTCCTATTAATGCTGAGAGTTTTCCCCAAGTCAAGAGGGATTTTAATGATTTGTGCCTCTGTGCTTCAGTCAGCCATTAATAAAAAGACATTTTGAAGATGGACAGATGTGAGCAGAAGGTACACTATATGATCAGATTAACACGTTCCAGTCTCTATAAATCTGATGTCCTCTGCCCTTCCCCTATAGGCGCACCTTCCCACCCGTGTCAGAATTAACTAACCTGTACTCCTCACCTGAGCATCAGGAAGAAGCGCAATGGCTCAGACTGTGTTATGGTATAGATTAGGCAAGTTTGCTAACCATTTTCTGACCCTGAGATATAGAGGTACACCAGGGAATATTCTGGGATGGCATAACATCACAGCTTCTACTGAAGTCAGACGTCCAACCCGAGAACATCAGGACTGCAGTCCAAACACAAGAAAATCCCAAACTCAGTCCTGACAGCCAGTTATAGAGCAGTGGAAGGGGAGTGAGACCAAAGCAGACCCTGCTTGGGATATTTGTTTCAGATGGCAGTGCAGACAAGGAACAGAGCAGCAGGTTCATTGGATGTCTGGGCTGCACTTACCTAAGGGAATGACTGTAAACATAGCTTAGCCTAAGAATGGTGTCACCTTCACCCAATCACTTTTTTACACTAACTTTTCTTTTGAAGACAAACGTTTTCCTATTCTGCCTTCAGAAAGGGAGATTACTTAGGGTCAAGATGCTTTAGAAAGGATTATGGAAACATTCTTTAATTTGCCATTAGAGGTTCAAATACACAGAGGCTAGCTTAGAACCCAATCCTTTTCTTTTTCTGTGGAAATACCCATCTATTTGCAAACAGAGGCTCCTGATGCAAAGCCCTCAGAGGATCTTAGGAGATAAGAACCATTAATTAAATAACTTGAACAAGAAGTCTTTGACTACAAATATTGTAATAGACTCCAGGTGACAGGGACAGAAATTGCCTCAGTCCTCACTGGCATTTATTCTTCTACATGTAAAAAAATATACACACTTGAAAATCAATTTTAAAAAACAATAACAAAACTAGGTTTGGGGCAAAAACATAGACTGAAAGCATTCAGGGAAACTCACACAGGAAGGACTATCACAAGGGAGGGAATGTCACATGTCTCCCAAGAAGGATGTCACAGGAGAAGGACTGCCTCATGGGTGAGGATGTCACAGGAGAAGCAATGTCCCCTGAGTGAGGATGTCTCATGGGAGGGGATGTTACAGGAGAATGATGTTCTGTGGGGGTGGGGTGGGGTGGCACAGAAACAAGTATCAAAGACACACGATAAGCCACTTTCTTTTCATTTTGCATTTGGAGAGTATGAGTAGAGAAGAGGTTGGGGGGGCGGAGTGGGCCCCAGCCAGGCACTTTCCTCGCTCTTTCTCACAAACACTTCAGGATGTAGAAGTTGCAGGCGGTGCCCCTGGGGCAGCTGCACAGTTTGCCAATGCGAGCCCCTTTCCGCACTGCGCACTGCTCTCCAGCGTCACACTAGAAGAAAAGGAGGAAGAGAGGTCATAGGACGGAATATTGTAGCACTCCAAGAGAAAAGAAAATCTGCTCAGCCTCTTCCCAAACTCTCAGGGTGTGGACCATCTGCAGGAAAGCAAGTAGAGCAAACCACTAGGAAGCCTGCAATAGCACAGCAGAGTGGAGAGGATGGTAACATCTCAGCTCCAATTACAGCTCTGAGGTCATGAAAAACACATTGCGCTTGGACTTTAAAGACATTAGGTTTGTCTTTATCTTTATTGAGTTTCTGATAAACCGCTCAGGCATGGCATCAGAGCAGTTTATACAATAAAATGAAGCTGGGCTCCATGATTTTCTTTCATTTGGGTCCTGGAGTGGTGTAATATCAATAATTTATTTCAACAGGGGGATATTCAGCATGATTAATGTGGTTAGTAGACCTGCTGACCGTGTTAATTGTGGTCACTGGGATATTCAGCGGCACTAATGTACTTAATGCCGCTGAATATTCCCGAGTGCTGCCGCTGCCCCCCCCCCCCCCCCCCGATATTACCTGGCTAGCATTGGAACATTCTGGTGCAGAGCAGGGTTGTCGATGTTTAGCCACTGCCCAGTTACCTTAACCGGCTGTCCTAACTTTAGCTGGGTTTGCAATCTGGTCACCGGCTGAATATCACCACTGACTGGGGCAACCTGGATATTCAATGCCCCTAAAATGTCTTATCGTCTATCCTGTTTATTTTTTTTTTTAAATGTATATTTAAATCAAGTTTCATTCAATCTTAAACTAGTCTTCTCTTCCACCTCCCTATTGTTCCCTTCTTCTTCACTCCCTTGCCTATTCTGCCCCCTTCTCGCCGCCCCTCCATCCTCCACAGCTGTTCACCTTCCTTATCTTTCCTGTTCTTCGAAACCTCCTAGAATAGTACCTCACTCAGAATCCCTACTGACAGTGGAGAAGGGGATAAAACAGTGCTTTTAGCCCTTCCTATGATCACACAAAAGTGGAAGCAGTTTGCGGCTGTTACCCTGGCTATGATCACAGCAGGTAGTAATGTTCTTATAGAGGCTATGAGATCTGGGAGCATAGGACACTTTCTCCTAATAAAACCACTTTATCACCTCTCACCCCCCCCCCCCCCGCACCAACCAAGAAAAAAACAAAACCTGAAAGTTTGAGTTACCGAGGGCACCCATCCTAGCTTCTTTTCCAGGGAAGGCATCTGTTTACTCTCCAATTTCTTCAAGACTTCCTGTAGAGCTTCAATCTGCAAGTACCAAACAGACCTGAAATTTCAGAAATACACATCACAGTGCCTGAAGAGTCCCAGCCTGCAGGGTGCCATAGGGGACATTCAGACACTGCATATAAATCACACCCATTAATTACTTTAATGAATTATGTAAAATGTGCATTATGCCACAGAGGCACCGCACAAAATGACATCAATGGAAATACTGAATAAAATTTTAGTTAAGAAACACTCTGCCGAATTACACATTCAGCTGGATGATGCCCGAATGGGATAAAATGAGAGTTCGCTTTGCAATGTAGAAGCAACATAGGGGCACACACAAACAGACATATATGCACACATGCGTGCATACAAATGCACTTACACATTCATGCATACACACATGTGCACATACAAAAACACAAACACACATGTGCACATAAATATACACCAACATATGCAACCAGATAATACACATACGCATGTGGGTACACACATTCACATAGACATGCATACACGCATCTATCCACATACATACACACACACACACATGTTCACATGAAAAAACAAACATACACAAACAAATGGCATGCTGGGTCAGAACAAAGGTCCATTAAGCCCAGCTTCCTATCTTGGGCAGTGGCCAATCTGAGTCACCTTGCAGATCCCAAAGAATAGACCCATTTCTTGCAGTTCCTTCTCAGTGATGAGCAATAGCATCAACTTTCCAAGCTGTGTTAAATGTATTAATTTGCTATTCTCTGTTGATCAGAACCCCTCACTATTCTATTAAATATTTGCAATTAATTCAAAATACAGCTGTTAAACTTCTCCATAATGCCAAATGATTCAATCATGTCACACCCCTTCTGGTGGAACAGCACTAGTTATCAGTTCTTTGTAGGATTAAGTTCAAGGTTTTAATGTTGGTACACCACACTTTTTATTCCAGTTATCTGCACTACCTATATTCTTAATCTTATTCCTTATACCCCTGCCAGACAACTAAGATTCTCACAACAGCAAT
Organism: Ichthyophis bannanicus; assembly: GCA_033557465.1. Classification (NCBI taxonomy): domain Eukaryota; kingdom Metazoa; phylum Chordata; class Amphibia; order Gymnophiona; family Ichthyophiidae; genus Ichthyophis; species Ichthyophis bannanicus. The sequence continues at coordinate 305,781,039 of CM066039.1, forward strand.
TCTTAGTGATCCCCTCTGCACGTAAATTCAAATTAGCATGGACAAGTGGACAAGCACAGCTGCCTTCTCTTATCAGGCAATGGTCCATTGGAACTCTTCATCCCTTGACATGAGGGCTTAAAGCTTGTATAAGAAATTTAAAAGACTGGTGAAAACTTGGCTTTTTTAATAGTCACTTGCTGATTATCTAAGTTTTTCTCTACAGCTCCTTGTTATCTGTCCCTTACCCTTATGTTTTACAGCTTTCTTCCATTTTGTAAAAGGTATATGGATTGTTGTATTATTCAGTCCCCCCCCCTTAATGTTTCCCAGCTAATTTGTTAATGCATATTGCATGGAATAGGTGTTCAGATGTTCATTGTGTATATTAATTTAATTTGTCCAGACTGGACATTATGATTGTAAACCACCTTAATGTTCAACCTGTTTGTTCGAATGGTGATATAGTAAATTCTAGCCAATAAATAAATCAATCCTAAGAAAAAATAAGCTTTTCCAAGGGCTGTCCCTACCACTAGGGCAGACTAGCATAAGACTAGGATGGCAAAAGTCAGAGGAATGGCACTTGGACACCCCCTGCCAATGTTCCCTCTAATTTTCTGTAGGCTGTGTGCGCATAAAATATCAGCTGTGTGCAGCTTTTGAAGGTTAAATTTTTGTGCGCCACATAACGACACTCGGAGTTATATACTTTAAAATGTGACTACACGTCAGGATACAGTATGTACACCACACTGATTTTAATCAAATTAAATGAAAATAGACGATTACTAAATGAAGGGGAAATTTCTAGTAATTACAATCATAACTTTTAAATTTTAAGACATCTGTGTTGTTTTCTATCAGAATCAGAGCTGTAATTTTTGTGCGCTCTGTTGTAAAGTATGTGCGTGTGCTCGCTCGGCTAGGTGTGTGCGTGCGCACATGCGCACAGCTTAGAGGGAACAGCGCCCCCTGCCCCCCATTAATCCTGCCTTTATCCTCGTCGTTGCTTCCTGTCCCCTCTCTCCATGATTGCTCTCTTATTCCTTTCCCCCTGCTGCCTATATCTTGATCTCCACTTTGAGCCCAACACAGTTGCATTTCTAATAAACGTATCATGATAGCAAGAGTAGCTTAGTGGTTAGAGCACTGGCTTGGGAAGCAAAAGACCAGGGTTCAATTCCCGCTAGCACTCCTTGTGGCCTTGGGCAAATCACTCAGCCCTCTGTTGCTCAGGAAATCCAAGTTATCAATGCCCCTGTTTAATGTATATTACCAAGTTTAAGTTACAATGTAAACTGATCTGATTGAAATGATAAAGCAGTATAAAAAACTGTTTAATAAATAAATCACTTGTGCGCACGCAAGACCTGTACTGTCCTACCTCCTGCCAGAAAGTTTGTCTCAGAGGGGATGGTACGGTGCAGGCAGGACCAGCCCAGCACTGGGCAAGTAAGGCTGTCACCTAGGGCAGCAATTTTTGCGGGGGAAGCAAAGAGCAGCTATGATCAAAACAAAGTGATGGGTCCTGGCAGCCGCACAAACTCAGTCATCAATGTGTATTTTTACCTGCAGGAAGAATGGGCAATATGCAAATAGTCCATTTCCCCTTGTAAGTAGCTTTTTGAAATCCCCTTCATTAGGCATATCTTTACAAAACAATGTTTAATATTTAATATGCATTTTGTAGGATTGTTCTTGGAGGGACAATGCTGAGATGATTATGACTGAGTTTAATAATCAAAATCTTGAAGGGGGGATGTGCTGCGGGTCCAAAAATGAATTGCAAGGTCGAGGTTTCACCTAGGATGCCTAATACCCTTGCAGCAGCCCCAGGTGCAGGTCTTGAGCTCATGTGAGTGCTTTAAGGCCCATCACCATGCTGAATTTACTTAAGATGCAGCTGAAGTCAGTTAGGGAGGAAGATCACAGTACCACAGCAGCAGTAGGGAGAAAGGAAAGAGGGAGTGATGCTTGATATAAGGGGGGGGGGGGAGATGGTGGACTAAAGGGGGAGCAGGAGAGATGCTGAACTACTTGGGGGGGGGGGCAGGACAGTACCAAGCTAGAAATGTGCCGTGTGACTAATGACTATGGTGCCCCCCTCCAACCAGCCATGTTCAGTAACTCACTCTTGTTGAGCTTCCTGGAAGCACAGGATATCAGCGCCCCTTTCTGTGCTTATGCCACACCACTCGCACAGCCCTTGGTACAGCTGGGGGGGGGGGCAGGAAAAGAGAGGTGCTTGGCTACTAGGGGAGACAGTTCATAGAAAGAGAAATGCTGTACACCTGGCGGGAGTAGGGAAGAGGAAAGATGCAGGATACAGAGGAGGCAAGCCAGGTAAGGGGAGCTGCAGCACTGGGAGGAAGGGAGTTGCTGGACTCGGGGGGGGGGGGGGGAGGGGAGGACACATGGCTGAAAAATCACCGAGGGCATCAGCAGGGCTGGCCCATCCACTAGGTGGCCAACCCTAGTGGAGGTACGACTCCGTTTTGAATGTGGTGGCTTTGTGCCACCGCTTTGGCACCCACAGCAGGCCATGTGCTTCAGTGCCTACGGGCACCAAAGCTGCTGCTTTCAAAATGTAGTTGTGCTACCCCCCCCCCCCCCAATCCATCTTCTCATCTTGCGGCAGCAACGGCAGTGGCAGCAGATTCCGTGTTGAAAGCGGCGATATGTGTGGGTGCTACCGCTTTCAAAATGGAGTCATACTGCTGCTGCCATTGTCCTTATCACTGCCGCAAGACAAGAAGATGAATTTGGGGGGCAGCACTGGCAGCAGGGGAGGGGGCAGCAGGGGGGGGCAGCAGTGGTGGCTTCTGTCTGGGATGGCAGAAACCTTTTGACTGGCCCTGGGCATCAGATACCCTTGGGCAAGCTCTAGCTTTTTCCAAAATAGCTCCAAATGTTAACCTTTGGAAAGCTTGAATTCTTTGATCACCGGACTAACATTGGTGAGTTCAAGTAGCTGTGGGTAAAAGAAGTGAAATTGGTTGTAACTGCTTATAGCAACATTAGAATAAAATATATTTACGTATTAACATATAGTAACTACAGGTTTCCTGTCTTCTTCCAAGGCTCCGACATTTAAGCTCATTCTGCTTTGCAAGATGAGTAATATCGTAGATGCACCTTTGCCTCTAGCCTCCTCCAACACAAACACAGACACAGACAACCCCCGCCCCCGATGCTAGTGGCTGGGGAAGAAAACAGAAGTAGAAAGTGTCAACAAGAAATATTTGAAAAGCTTTCTAGGATCGATAGAAGAAGAAATGTGTTAGTCATGTTATACAGCTCCATTTGTATCCTAGAGCTGCAGCCACCTGCTTTAGACGTTTCTCATGGCTCAATCATTCCATAGTCTGTTTGTTTAAGTGCTAAAGTGTGGTGAAAATATTTATATTGCAGTCGTCAAAGAGGAGAAAGGGAGAGAGAAAGCGGAGGCTTTTTAGTCACTTTCATCTGTGTGGGTTAAAGTAAAAATTGCATTCAGAAACAGAAGAAATAGAACCTACATCTTATTCCTGTGCAGGAGACGTTTCTACACGTTCTCGATTTATCTGTGGAGGTTTTGAATGTTTTTCTCTTTCCATTTCATCATTAGTTAGTTAGCATACGGAGATTACTTTTATTTCTAAGTCTGTTACGATTGTTTGATTTAATTGACGTTTATGTAACTTGTACTTCCCTCGGGTGAAAAAGCTGAAATGAAATATGTTAAATGTATAAATGATGACGGTAATTACGATTAGAATTTTTCATTATTGCCATTAAAAAGTTTTGTCCCGGTTTTCTGCTGCTTCCTTGATGCTACCGACTCAGTGCCCTCCTCCCGCACTGCTGTCGATAAGGGAGCTGCTCCGATATCGCGCTTCAGTCGCGAGGTGCCTGCTCCTCAGAACTCAAGAGAGAGATGGCAGAACCCCGCCTCGGCGGCAGCAGCGCGGGTGGGCGGACGACTCTCGGCGACTTCACAGGGAGCTCGCACCTATCTAGCCTATAATGGGGAAATGGAGAAGTGAGCGCATGAGATAAATGCAGGACAGCCTTTGAAGAAAACAACGCGCTTCGGGAGAGAAAACAAGCCAAGAACGTCCCCGGGACCTGCACGACCCTGACACCTGCCGGAGCCACTTTGTCCGGCTGTGGTTCTGCCTCCCTGCCCGTCGCAACGAGCGGCTCCCTTGCTCGTCCTGTGCCCCGAGAAGTTGTGGGCAGGGGCTGGGGAGAGAGAGGGTGATGCTCTTACCAGCTCCTTTTCTTCCTGACTCTTATTGGCGCTTTCTGCGGACCTGCTCTCCAGCGATCCCTCGCAGGCGGCCAGCAGGCAGAGCAGGGAGCAGGCGAGCGGGAGCAGCGCAGGGCGGCAGCTGGCCATGGTGCTGAAGACGGCCAGGCGCCCGGATCCCCGAGTCTGCCCCCTTTATAGTGTTGCGGCATCCGAGCTCCTCCCGGGCCACCTGATTGGTGAACTGCTTCCCTTTGGTAATGGTTTCCCTGGAGGAAACGTGCTAGCCTTGCACTAACTCTTTCCGAGAGCAGCGTCTTCTTTAAACCAGCTTCGATACTTAGTTAGCAGCGAGACATCTCTTCGCTGGTGTTTTACATTTTAACTGGCCAAAGAAGGGAGGGAGGGCGACCTGGACGCTGAAGGGGCGACCGATGTCACCAGTATAACATCAATCAAATCTGTAGAGTGGCTGTGTTTGCCTCCAAACCAACTGCATATTAACATTATAGTGGCCCATAAACGTATTCTTTTTTTAAACCATAAATATGCATACGTACAGAGGAGCAAAAGAAGAGCCACTTCAGCGCATGGGCTGCTAAAAGCTGAACAACTTAAAATAATTACACAGCTAAAAGATTAGGGAAATGGATCGTGGTGACTAAAGCCTGGCTGTTTTTCCGAAATCCATCATTTAGATCAGAAACCTAACAAAAAAAGACAGGGTTTTAAGAGTTGTGTTGCTCTGCTAAAGCTATCAGATCAGGAAGTCCTGATCTTAGCCATGTCTAACTATAAAACACTGTAATCATTTAAATTGCCAGCAATACTAGTGGGCTGGGCTCAACGACAAAATCTTGTATAAGGCGCAGTAAAGTGTCCACCTGAATAGGATACATCTGTAACTTCAGATTCTGGCGCCCCACAGGAACTCAGCAAATATGTATTTATTTATTAATCGATTGTCTATCTGCCTCATCCTAGTCATTAATAGTAAAGCCCACATTTTGTTGCTTGAGAACAGCGTGAATCTCTCTCAGTTAAGCCGGGGCTGTAGCATCCGTGATGTAAAAACAAACAAACACAAAACCCTGCTTTAGCATGAGCAAACTACCTGCCATCCATTGTAACTATATCTTTAAGCTATGCTAAAGCCCAATGTTTTATTGGAAGGTCGTGTTGGTAGGCAAAAGCTTAGGGCAAACAATAATTACCAAACCAAACAGGAAGGAGCAATGCTGACACATCTTTTGGAATGTAAAATAACAGCACTGGGCCGGAGGCTAATCTGCCCTCACACAGACTTCCTGTTCGCAGGGCCGGCCCGTCCATTGAGCAAGAATGTTTTTTGCACAGGGCCCCGCGTTTCAGGGGGCCCCGCGCAAAAAACATTCTTAAGCATCCCAAGTTAAAAAAAAAAAAACAACAAACCGGCTGCTTCTGCCGCGGCAGCTTCAAGAGCTCTGCCGCGGCAGCTTCAAGAGCTCTGCCGCGGGGCCCCCCCCTGCCCGGCAGAGCCTCCGTGCATCTTCAGCTCTTCACGTCCAAAACGCGGGCTTCTTTCAGAGCCGCGAGAGTTTCTTTTCTCGCGGCTCTCTTAATCCCGCGGGGCTGATGGGATTTCCCATCACCCTCAGCGGGATTAACTGGTAATGGGCCAGGGGGGTGGGGTGGTTAGGACTGGTAATGGGCCATGGGGGGGAGGCTAAGACTGGAAGTGGGCTGATGGGGGGGGGGTTAGGACTGGTCATGGGCTCTGGGGGGGGGCTAAGTGGGCTGATGGGGGGGTTAGGACTGGTAATGGGCTATGGGGGGGCTAAGTGGGCTGATGGGGGGGTTTGGACTGGTAATGGGCTATGGGGAGGGGGCTAAGGCTGGAAGTGGGGGGGTAGGACTGGAAATGGGCTGATGGGGGGGGTTAGGACTGGTAATTGACTATGGGGAGGGGGCTAAGGCTGGAAGTGTGGGGGTAGGACTGGAAATGTGCTGATGGGGGGTTAGGACTGGTAATGGGCTATGGGGGGGCTAAGACTGGAAGTGGGCTGATGGGGGGGGTGTTAGGACTGGTAATGGGCCGGGGGGGGGGTTAGGACTGGTAATGGGCCATGGGGGGGGTTAGGACTGGTAATGGGAAATGGGGGGGGGAGGCTAGGACTGGTAATGGGCCATGGGGGGGGGAGGCTAGGACTGGTAATGGGCTGATGGGGGGGGGGAGGGTTAGGACTGGTAATGGGCCATGGGGGGGGGAGGCTAAGACTGGAAGTGGGCTGATGGGGGGGGGTAGGACTGGTAATTGGCTATGGGGGGGGGCTAAGACTGGAAATAGGCTGATGGGGGGGCTAGGACTGGAAATAGGGTGATGGGGGGGTTAGGACTGGTAATGGGCTATGGGGGGCTAAGACTGGAAATGGGCTGATGGGGGGCTAGGACTGGAAATAGGGTGATGGGGGGGTTAGGACTGGTAATGGGCTATGGGGGGCTAAGACTGGAAATGGGCTGATGGGGGGGTAGGACTGGTAATTGGCTATGGGAGGGGGGCTAAGACTGGAAATAGGCTGATGGGGGGCTAGGACTGGAAATAGGGTGATGGGGGGTTAGGACGTAATGGGCTGATGGGGGGTTAGGACTAGTAATGGGCTATGAGGAGGCTAGGACTGGAAATGGGCTGAGTGGAAGGAGGGCTTGAACTGCAAATAGCTGATGGGGACGGGGGCTTGGAATGGAAATGGGTTGTGAGGGGGAGGGAGCTAGGACTGGAAATGGGTGAGGGGGGGGGCTAGGACAGGAAATGGGCTGATGGGCTAGAATAGGACTGGAAATTGGCTGTTGGGGGTGCTAAGATTGGAAATGGGCTGTGGTGGGGGTTTGGATTGAAATGGACTCATGAAGGGGCTAGAACTGGAAGTAGGCTCATGGGGGGCTTGGATTGGAAATGGGCTGAGTGGAGGGGAGCTAGGATTTGACATGGGCTGATGGTGGGGCTAGGAAAGGACTAGAAATGGGCTCATGGGGGGCTGGGATTGGAAATGAGCTGATGGAGGGACTTGGATGGGACTGCAAATAGATGGGGGAGCTAGGACTGGAAATGGGCTTATGGGGGGCTAGGACTGGAAATGGGCTGATGCGGGGACTAGAAGGGAGCGGATGCTGGGTGGGACTGGAACTAGAATGGAGCTGATGTTGGGGGAGGATTAGAATGGGATGGAGCTGGGAGAGTGAAATGGAGAGGGAAAAAATATTTTGTGTGGGAGGGAAGACAAATCTACAATTGTCCGGATATTGGGAGAGTAGGTGGGGATTGAGGATGGAGGGGTAAAATTTGAGTGGATGAAATAGGAATGAGGAAAGAGCAAAAAGGAGAAAGATTAGTATGTTAAAGCAGATGTAGAGAGAGAATGGAAAAAAACTAGAAGAGAGAAGAAAAGACAAATGGACAGCAGACGATGAAGAATTAGCGGAAGACACGAAGAAACCAGAAGAAAGTGGCTGGAGCAATTGCAGCTGAAAAAAAATGCACAAAGGTAGAAAAATATCTCTTTATTTTGAATTTATTAATTGGAATATGTCAGCTCTGGGAAATGTGCATCATTAACGTCTGCGCTTTGTTTAGTACAAGAGCAAATTAATGTATAGTTTTATTTCTACAGTGTTGTACATTCCAAGTTTGGCTTTTGGGATTCCCAGTTTAATTATTGTCTTCCTGTTTCTAAATTGTGATTCCTTGTTTGGTGATGGTCTATGTTCTGCATGTGTAACTGAGCTGAGGTATTCTGTTTATGTAATTCCTATTTGACATTGCCACTTGTTCTCTTTCCCCAGTAGGTCATGTATTGTTGTTCTCTGAAATGTATTGGTTTAATATTTGCAGCGTTTCCTTTTGATAGTTAGGGTATGGTGCTTTATGAGTCCTGGTAGTGCTGTTAGGATACGGCGGGTTTGCTATGGGTTCTAAATGGGCAGTGTTTGTAGTAGTTCCTAATGTGCCTGGCGGTTGGTATTGGATTATAGTAATGTAGAAGTCTTTTAGTCTTTCTTTATTCATACACTCATTAAGAGGCATGTTTACTAAAAGTTCGTGTATGGTAACATTATGCAAATATTTATGCAAATGAGGCCCCTTATGCAAATGAGGCCCCGCACCGAGTCTCCGCACATGGCCCCGCACCCCCCTTGGGCCGCCCCTGCCTGTTCGCCTCTTAGAAAGGCTTCTGGTAGTCTCAACAAGCAGCTGGGTCTGGCGGGCAGGCTGCACGCTGTCGTAACTGGCAGTTCCAATAGAAAGCTGACCCTCACCTACAGGTCAATGCAAAAAAAAAAAAAATGGCACTTTTTACACAGCACACCAATACCACCCCAGTTTGAAGATTCAATGCAGAAAAAAAAGGCTATGCAAATAGACCCTCACTTGGTTTGCGGCTTGTCGTGCTGTGAGGGTTTGCGTGCATCAGTGATGCTGAGAGCTAAACTATCAGTAGTTTAACTACTGGCAGGGTCTCCCAAGATGGACATGTCTCAGATAAGGTGCCAGACCAAGACAAACCACCCATCTGGGCAGAAGCAGAATGAGATAGTGTTGATGGCGGAGGATCACATTTCTGTGACAAGGGCAACACCACCACACTTAAACTACACGGAAGAAAGGCCCAGCAATCTACTTCTGTATCTTGCCATGAAACCCCAATGGATAGTTACAACAAAACAAATTGTGCTATAATGCTGGAAGATGAGACCCCCCAGGTCAGAAGGCACTCAACTAGCTACTAGGGAAGAGCTGAAGACTTTTCAGAGTAAAGCCAGCATTTATGATGTGGTTGGATCAAAGCCCTCGAGGAGTCTGACTGCTGATGTAGCTGCGCATGAAATGAGAGTCAGAAGCTGTAAAGATGTCTTACACATTGGAATATGGAACGTACGAAGCATGAACCAAGGGAAGTTGGAGATGGTCAAGAATGAAATGGAACATGTACAGCTTGATCTGTTGGGTGTCAGCGACCTGAAATGGACTGGCATCGGTCTTTGCATCAGATGATCACATGGTCTACTATGCTGGAAATGAAAGACAAAGAAGAAATGGTGTTGCATTTATAATAAAGAAGAAACTTGCAAGAACTGTAATGAAATACAATGCAGTCAGCGAACGCTTAATCTCTATTCGTCTACGAGGAATGCCTATCAACACAACTATAATTCAAGTATATGCCCCAACAACAGCTGCAGAAAAGAATGAAATTGAAGAGTTCTATGAACAAATACAAGCTGAAACAGGATATCCTGATAATCATGGGTGACTGGAACGCAAAGGTAGGCGGCAAAGTAGTTGGAAAATATGGACTTGGCAATAGAAATGAAGCTGGAGAAAGACTGATAGAATTCTGCAAGACCAACGATCTATTCATCTCAAACACCTTCTTCCATCAACACAAGCAGTGACTGTACACATAGACTTCACCCAATGGATTATATAAAAATCAAATTGACTACATCTGTGGAAATTAATGATGGAAAAGTTCTGTAACATCAAAGACAAAACCTGGAGCTGACTGTGGTACAGATCATCAACTACTAGTATGCAAACTCAAGCTAAAGTTGAAAAAAAGCAAACCACTCATGAATGCAGCAAAATATGACCTTGAGAATATACCACTGGAATTTAAAGACTGCCTGCAAAATCGATTTGCTGCTTTACATACAAATGACAGAGCTCCAGAAGAGTTATGGAATGACCTCAAGGTTGTGTTGGAAGAAAGCAAGACGTCTCTACAACAGGTGAAAAAGCAAAAAACGGCCAAAATGGATGACAGAAGAAACTCTGAAAATTGCCCAGAAACGCAGAGAAGCTAAAGCCAGAGGAGAAAGAAAGACAATAACAGAACTCAGAGATTTCCAACGTACAGCAAGACAGGACAAGGAAAAGTACTACAACGACACATGCAAGAAGAAGTTGAAGCAGCATTGAAAGCCTTATCAAAGAACAAAGCACCAGGCATTGATAGCATTCCCATAGACGTATTACAGCAATCTGATACAGCTGTTACCGTACTTACAAGGCTCTGTCAAGAAATATGGAAGACAACATCATGGACAACTGACTGGAAAAGATCTGTGTTTATACCAATACAGTACTAAAGAAAGGTGATCCAACTGACTGTGGAAATTATCGCACAATCGCTCTGATCCCACATGCCAGCAAGATTCTACTGAAGATTATTCAAAAGAGACTACAACCATACCTGGAACAAGAACTACCTGAAGTGCAAGCAGGTTTCAGGAAAGGGCGAGGAACGAGAGACATCATTGCGGAGGTGAGATGGATCCTTGAAAAGACTAAAGAATACCAAAAGGATACCTATTTGTGCTTTATCGACTATAGCAAGGCTTTTGACTGTGTAAACCATGAGAAACTCTGGACCACATTAAGAATCATGGGTATACCAGAACACCCGATTGTACTCTTGCACAATCTGTACATTGATCAAGAAGCAACAGTTCGAACGGAACAAGGAGAAACAGAATGGTTTAAAATAAGCAAAGGTGTAAGACAAGGCTGTATATTTTCCTCCTACCTGTTTAATTTATATGCAGAACAAATCATCAGAGAAGCAGGATTGTATGAAGACAACAGAGGTGTGAAGATTGGTGGAAGACTCATCAACAACCTTCGCTAAGCTGATGATACCACATTACTGGCTGAAAGTGAAGATGATCTGAAACATTTGCTTCTCACAATCAAAGAACATAGTCTCAAAATGGGCCTGCACTTTAATGTAAAGAAGACAAAGATCATGACAACTGGCATAATCAACAGGTTCATCGTTGAAGGAGAAGAAATTGAAATCGTGAACAACTTTAACCTACTTGGATCAACTATCAATAAAGAAGCAACAAGCAGTCAAGAAATCAGACGACGCATTGCTCTTAGCAGAATGGCTTTGAAAGACCTAGATAAGATTCTCAAGAGTAGAGATGTCTCTCTCCATACAAAGATTCGACTTGTTCAAGCCATGGTATTTTCAATAACATCATATGGATGTGAAAGCTGGACAGTGAAAAAGATAGACAGAAAGAAAATTGATGCCTTTGAATTATGGTGCTGGCAACGAATACTGTGTATACCATGGACTGCCCGAAGAACAAACCAGTCGGTACTAGAAGAGATCAAACCTAAGCTTTCTTTAGAAGCTCAGATGACAAGACTTCGCCTTTCATATTTTGGACACATCATGCGAAGAGAGAGATCATTAGAGAAGGACATCATGCTTGGCAAGATAGAAGGTCAACGCAAAAGAGGAAGGCCGGCAATGAGATGGATTGACACAATAACAGCAGCTACAGGTACCAGTCTGTCAACAATGAGCCGCCTGACTCAAGACCGAACACAATTTAGGATAGCTATCCAGAGGGTCACCATGAGTCGACTCCGACTCGACGGCACTTAACAACAACATGCAAATGGACGCATAAATCAGAGCATATGCAGATGCGATATACATAAAACCCCAGCACAAAGGAAAAAAGCATCATAAAATGCCAGCATTAGAATCAAAGTAATGCACGCGCAAAGAGAGAAAACGCAAATGTGTGTGATTTTTGCATCTCCTTTTCTCGAACCATGTTTATAGTTCTGCTCATTTTTCATTTGTATTCATGTTAACCAATCCAAGCATACACGGTTTCACAAGAAATACTCCATGGCAAAGAACCCCCAAAGAACAGCCAACCAACATCCCCCCCTCCCGACGCCTTCAGGGCAAAAGAGACTTTAGAAACAGATGCCAGATCTTTAAAAAACAAACTGTTGGAGTGTGTCTTCAGGACAAGCTAGATCTTAATGCCAACACCTGACCAGACGTAAAAATAACACGGTTGCAGTTAACGCATGATTGGGTAATCTCAACATGTTTATCTGCACTGGGCATAGATTGCATTAGCATGTTATATGAGTGCCCAACTCATTTGGGTGTCAATTTAAATACATTTTGATACATTTGAATATGCACGGCGGTCGGTGTGCACTAACATTTTGCACCCTTCTGCTTTCTGCGTACCCGTCCGTGAGCGTATAGTTCTCATTATGTGTGCATAACCCCGTGTTAGTCTGCCAGACGAGTCTAGGGATTGCTGAGGCCAGTTGTTCAGACAGCAGCCAAAATAGCATCAGGACCGCTTTTACCTATGGGCAAAAGGAGCACCTGCCCCAGGCCCCTGCACAATTGGGACCCAGCTGCCTTATTGTCCATAGGCAACAGCAGCCCTGCTCCTGCCACCCCTCTCCAGGACGCACAGCGGCAGCAATACATTTAAAAATGCAGCGCAGTTTCCTTCCCTTCCAGCACCATGGTGCCATTTGCGCTTCCGCCCCCCTCCAGGAAGCGTAATCAGATGGGGGGGAGGGGCAGAAGCACAAGCAGCATCAAAGACATGTGGCAATTTCACTCATAAGAAGGGCAGTTACTTCTTCAACAATTTAACCCATCAAGCAGCAATCACAAACTTGTCCGACGTGATCCACCAAATGGACTTAAAAGCTTTAACAACTGGCAGGGGGATGGATGCCTTACGCTACAAAACTCAACAGCAGGCACTAAGGTAATTCAAGATATCGTTCTGCTGCTGCTACCACTGCTTAAAGCAAGAAAACATGCAAACCAATAAGGGCCGATGCAAGGATATCAGACACCCCAGGTGAAACTTCCTTCTGCCATGCCTCCCCCTACACATGAACCTTCCTTCTTCTGGTGATTCCCCCCACCCCTCGCCTCATGGCCACGGATCAGCATCAATTTCCTCACGGCCAGCATGCCTGAGGAACAGCCCTTAAAAGCACAATCAGATTCCCTCTGAGGCACAGATCGGTCTCAACAGATGATCTGCGAGATGGACCCCACACTACAGAAGAAACTGAAGTGCCCTCTCTTGCCAGCCATGGTGGCAGGGCTGAGCTGCTCGCCTGCCACTACCCATTTGCCAGCCCCAGAATCCTGGCACGTCACATGACCATCTAGTTTGCCTAATGGAAGCGTCAGCCCTGAAAATGATAAATTGATCTTCCCCACTGTAGCTGGTTTGAAACATAAGGAACAATGAGATAGGAGCCTCTTCAGCAATTTGGTCATTTCCTAGTGTGGAAGTTTTGCAAAAATGAAGGCTTGGTTGGACTTGCTCCCATTGAGACGCAGGAGATGAATAAAATCCCCCTAACAGCATTCCTATGGCAGGTGGTGAGGATTCTACATTTTGTACATCTTTTCCTTTAGACCAGTAGCTCAGAGTTCGCAAATTTAACCAGATGGCTGAAACTTCTAACTTGCAGGCTATGGAACTGAAACAAAAGTACTATTGTTAGAGTTGGGCCGGAGCTTTCTAGCTTCAAAGGTTTTCTCCACTGCCATCAATAGACCTGCACATCTTCCTTAAAGACACTTTAGGAGCTGTGATAAATTAGTCTATACACCCTCACTGCTTTTTCCGGTCAGCGCCGGCCATTGTTGAGAGGCTGGGCAGAAGGAATGGCAACTAAACAGATCTGAGAATTTTGCCCTCAATCTAATGTAAATCCAACTAAGGAATGGTCAGATGAGATACACAATTGCTCTCCTCTCCATATACCACTTGGTTCATTCCTGCTCTACAATACCCCACCCAGACGCCTCACCCCTATCCTGCAGCACCATGCTTATCATCCGTTATACTATATGCGACCAGGGTTGCTCAGAAAGTAATGCCCCACATGTTTTTTCTCAGCCCAGAATGAAGATAGAGGTGCGAAATCAAAAGGGTAGTAACTTGGAACTTCAAAGGACACATGTATGTAATTTTACAGTCATCCAACAAATAGCAAGGCGGTAGTGATCCTTCAAATGACATCTGTGAGTGACACAAGGTACAAACAACAGCTGTAATTGAATTGTTGGTGGAGGAGAAAGTCCTGCCTCAGCCACCAGTCCAGATCAGCGCATCACAAGTCGGGAATTGTCCGTACAGCTTTCCATCAGTAGAGGTAGTGCAATGGCAATTATTGACTCTTTGGGATAAAGGCCTCCCTCTCAGCTTCAAAACGCTCCAACAAATCAGAGCAGATGTCTTTTCTTTGGCGTTTGTGTTCGGTTGTGAGACATCGCGGAACCCATCTTGCACACACCTTTGAATATCCCAAAGAGTCAATAATTGCCATTGCACTACCTCTACTGACAGAAAGCTGTATGGACAATTCCCAACTCGTGATACACTGATCCGCACGAATAATGCCATCAGCGAGCTGCAACTTATCTGGACTGGTGGCAGACGCCCAGACTGTAACTGATCTTCCAGTTCCGTTTTACCACTTCCTGAAGCCTTTACTCTCTTCACCCATCGTCCAACAGTGCTCCTATCTACTGCAGAACTTCCATACACAGCACACAACCGTTTGTGAATGTTTCTCACACTTTCTTTCTCCTCCACCAAGAATTCAATTACAGCTCGTTGTTTGTACCATGTGTCACTCACAGACCATTTGAAAGATCACTACCACCTCACTATTTGTCAAATGACTGTAAAATTACACGTCCTTTAAAGTTTCAAGTTACCACCCTTTCAATTTCACACCTCTATTTTCATTCTGGACTGAGAAAAAACACGTAAGGCATTACTTTCTGAGTATTATAGATTCACACACACATGCACATGCATGCATAGCTCTGTCCATGCACCTCAACTTCAGGCCTAAGGCATCCCCGTTATTCCAGTACCAAGCCTCAAATGCAGCATTGTTAATGCACCTCACTCCTGCCACAGCATATCCTGCTGTTCCAGTACTACTAAATCTCCCTCTCCCCCCACCCCCAAGTTCTTCCAGTGAACCTTAAGCTTGATTAACAAACCCTTAAACACATTTCTGCAGTAGGGCAAAAGGCCTTGAGGAGATAAATTCAGAGTTCAAGGCAATTATGAAACAGAAAGGAGACAAGAATTTATTACAGGAAATCTTTGTTGCTTGACCTACTCAGATCATCTGTCTAGCTCTGCTCCCCATACCTCCAGCTTCAGAAGCAAGGGCAGCAATCGCTGTGTTTGCCAGAAAATAATATCCTTCCTCTAGAATGGATGAGACAACCATTCCCTGTTTGCACAGTACTCCTAATTTGTGACCTTTGCAAGGTTTGAGCCCATGTACACATTATCCGCTGATTTGGCTCCGTCCCTTCCAACAAATATTGTCTGAAACAACTGGAGACAGAGGAAGGACCTTTATTATACTCAACTACAAACAATTACCTTTCAGCCTCTCTACGGTCAGAGCAAGCTGTTCTTTTTCCCCTCCCTCTGCTGCATTTCATCACTTACCCCTTTCTAGGACTGGTCACGCATCAATATGCAGCAGGGGGCATGGCCACTGAAGTATACCTCTATGGTGAAAAAAGGCACTGCTAGAACCCTGGGTACCATGAAGGTCTCTCTGCACAACTCCCTTCAGTGTGTGCGTTTTCTGCAACATCTACTTCAGATCTGTTCAGGGCACTAGATACAAAGAGGGTTTTGGTTTGAATTTTTCTTTTTAGGACTACCCAAACCATCCCCAGAACCCTTCCACCCACTTTCTATCAATACATCGCATAGCATGTACATGTGTAAATAGCAGCACTGTAAAGTCACCCTTTACACAGGCATATCCAACACAACTCTTCTAAAATGGCCTCCATGATGAATTGCAAATTTGGTACAGTATTTTCTAAGCCATACTGCAGGATCTACCACAAGCAAGTGAGGCTGTGGTTATTCCTGGTGCAAAAAGTGGCCAGTTTTCTGACGCAGCAGCATGCCTTTGGTCTACTCCGATACAACAGGGGGAAAAAAAACAAACCACTGCACATCTTCTGTACTGTTCTCTCCTCTTTCTGCACCAGACACCTGTTGGGGATATTCTGCCCTAACCACCTTTCTTCATTTGGTCAGAAGCCCCCTCCCACCAGTCACTTGCTTACAACTACCCTACCCCAGAGATGCAGCACCTATCAGGCCCCGATTTTGCACAGGAATGCACACGTCAGCTTCTGCACTTCCTTTCAGGAATGAAGAAGTGGCAGCAAACTGCTTATTTGGCCGGGGTATTATAGAAGTGATTAAGGGACCAACTGTATTTAACCTTCTGGGGGTTTTTTTAAAGGATGCCAAAAAAAATGGAAGTTAGACTTTATAAGGTTAGCTCCTTAACTAGCAACTGTGATATACGGCACTTGGTGAAATCCTACGCTTACACATGTAGGCTACAAAACATCAGCACTTGCATGTACAAGCAGGTGAGCAATGCCACTCTTGATTTGAGCTTCTTTTCTTATGAAATGTTTATTCATGCGGTACGTACCGGCAACTCCTACACATTCTTACAGATTTTTTACAGAAGGCTCCACCTGCGGCAGAACTTTTGCAAAACTGTCTGCACAGTGTGACATTCCAACCTTGCATGTTTCATTTCTGACATAGATGCTCTATGTAAAATGAGCCGTTATATTACTTCATACAGAAAAGGATCACATTTTCTCCTGCAGTCTTTAAATAACTCTTTATTTTAAAAATAAAACATTTGCCAGTCATTACTGGGTGTCTAATTTATTTTCCATTTCATACCCTTCCTCTTCCAACTGGTTTTTCCTTCTTGCTCCCCTCCTAGTCATTCTTCCCTCTTCACACATGCTCTTACCTCTCTCTCTCTGGCCCAGCTTCTTTCCTCTCCCAACCCATCCCAGCTTCCACCACAGATGGAGCTGGCAGCAGATAGGTCTTTCTTTGCTGTGTGAACACTGCAGTGGCAGCAATGATTGCAAGCTCCTGCTGCTTACCAAGAGACCTGGGTGATACTAGGCAAGTTGCCTACCTCAAACTGTAGGCACAGAAGTCTGTGGCATGAAGTGGAAGCCCGAGGCTACCAGGTGCACAGGCAGAGGAAGTATGGGTCAGCTGGGAGGTGGAACAAGCTAGTACTTTCATGCATCAGAGGGCAGAAGTGCTGCCAAACAAGTGGACAGTAAAGAAGGTGCTTGAACAGTAAGAATAGCAGCAAACAAGGTCATGACGTTTTCCTGTAATTCCATGGGTTCTAGGGCCGCTGCCCATTATCCAAACAGAACTGAAAGACCTCCAATTAGTTCCCCTCCTCCCATTCAGACAGAGACCCTGGAAGAAGCAGCAGGGGACACCTTTGCACTATCACTTTCACCGCAGGTGATAAAAGAAGAGCATGGCCCCTCAACACCTGCTGAACTGAGGACACGATATTCCCATTTGGGCAGAAGCCCCATCCCACCAGGAAGGCCTTTATTACACCACTCCCACCCCTTACAACACAGCAGCTATCAGACCCTGCCAGTACAATATACAGCTCTTTAATTTACCTTTGACAAGTGCTTTCTTTTATGTGCTGTGACTTGAATAGGAATAATGCCGTAGGGTATCACAGCGTAGCTGATGTGATACAAATTAGAAAATATAGAACGCAAGACAGCAAAATAGCACAGATCACACCCCTCCCCCCACATTCCTGCTTTAAAAAAATTTTCAAAAGATAAAGGAGTAAGAAAAGTGCCACTGGGTGAGGCAGCAGGTTAAAGAGGTGCAGTGGGTCCCCCCTAGGGTCGGATCTCAGAAAGGATGAGCTGCTGCAGGTCCGTCTCCATGGGAGAGATAATCAGATCCTGAAAATACAAAAAGGAAGAGGAAGGCAGAGCCCAGAATGACAATGGAAAATCTTTACACATTACAAGGAAGCTGTTGCATTAAATAACCAAATAAACCCAGTGTCTGCGCAGCTTGCGCTGCTGCATCGGCGCTGTGCCTGTTCTATGAGCATGCCTGCATGTGAGGTTTGTGATGCTGTTGCGCTGCTGCATCGGCGCTGTGCCTGTTCTATGAGCATGCCTGCACGTGAGGTTTGTGATGCTGTTGCGCTGCTGCATTGGTGCTGTGCCTGTTCTATGAGCAAGCCTGCACGTGAGGTTTGTGATGCTGTTGCGCTGCTGCATCGATGCTGTGCCTGTTCTCTGAGCATGCCTGCACGTGACGTTTGTGATGCTGTTGCGCTGCTATACTGTGCCTGCTCTGTAGATGGGATATATATGCGCAAAGTGTGCACTACGACTGCCCATGCTGCGGAGGTGAAGGGAGAGGGAGGCAAAAGTCACACACCTTTCTTATAATCTTATTTTCGCCGAGTCCCTTTTTTGCAAGAGGTTCTTAGAGCTTCGGCCCGTCCCTGCTTCAGGCCCTGAAAGACAGCATTATACTTTCAGCACATCTACTGACCAACCCAAGGAGAAAGATGGAGATAGCCTGGCATAAAGGTCAAGTTCATTCCTGTTATTTGTTATATGAAAATTAACCTATTTGGAGATAATTGTAGGCATGAAAAGACAAAATTTGCTCTTAGTAGTTCTAGGTCTTGCCCTTCAGCTGGCTTATAGTGCCACAGCTAGGATTGCTAACCTGGGTCAGTAGAATCAGAAAACCCCTATTGCCATTCCCACCTGTTTTCTCCCTCACCTCTGATATGATGCATTCCTTTTCACGTTTTGCAGAGTCAGCCACCACCCCACCCCTTCCCCAATGCCCACACGCAGATGAAAACTTCTCTCAAACAGCAGGTAATAGGATTTAGAGCACTTCAGCCAGGATCAGTCATAAGAACAGTGGCTAATCTAGGTCACAAGTATCTGGCAGGTTCCCCCAAAAGGACGCAGGTTGCACAATGCTTGTATTGGGTCAAGCAGTGATATCCCAGGTCCCCTTTAATAATGGTTTATGGACCTTTCCTCCAGGAACTTGTCCAAACATTTTTAAACTCCGCTACACTAACAGCTTTTTTACTACATCCTCCGGTAACAAATACCAGAGTTTGATTACACGTTGAGTGAAAAAATATTTTCTCTTATTAGTCTTAAATAGTTTACCCTGTAGCTTCATTACATGTCCCCTAGTCTTTCTATATTCTGATAACGTAAACAATCGATCTCCGTTTACCCGTTCCACTCCGTTCATTAATTTATAGACCTCTATCATATCACACTGGCATCCTGGGCAAAGGCAAGTTCCACCAGGCAAGGCAGCAGAAACAGGGAGGGGGGATGAATTCAGCGATCATACTCTCCCTAAAGCACTGGTAGTAGATAGCCCTGTCCTAAGGGAAACCACCGATTGGTCAGCTAGGTGTCAAACCCCGGGCATTACCATATAGAAGCCAGTGTGGTAGCCAGTCATGTACCATGCCATCAGCATACAGGCCAGGGCATCTTCATCCTCTTCCTCCTCATCATACTCTTCCCATTCTGTGCTGAAGAAAGGGGGAGGGGGAGGGAGGGGTGCAGACTGCAGGAGGGAAAGGGAGACAGTTGCCAGTTAATGACAAGGCTCTCAGGGAACAGAATAGCACAAGACAAAAATTCAGCTTTTATGCTGGTTATGAACTGCTGACACTGAACTATCCTTCCACCAGCTCCTCCTCATTTCTACTGTGGCCTGCATATACACCAAATCCCTCACAAGGGCTTCATTTCTATCCCCACATCTTCCAGTCCTGAAAGTCTCAGCTGAAATGGTCTCTCACCCAGCATAAAGCCACTGCCTGCCAACAGCATGTTAGTACCACCTAGTGGCGGATGTAGGGAATACACCAGGAAACTAATTGCAGATGTAGCATACGTAGGACAGCTGTTTTGAGTGACCACTAGGTTTTCTTTTAAAGAGAAGAAATTAAATTCTCTTTACTACTATTACTTAAGTCAGCCTTCTCAGGAAGGGCACCTGATCATTTAGAAATCCCAAAAGCAGCAAGGGACATTAAACTGAGTTTGCTTTGTTCTCTGCTACCTGCTGCAGTTCCCTTGGGTCCGCTATGATTTTTATACTTGGCTCTGCAGGTTCATTGTCTACTGACAGCCTTATGCTTATGCTTTCCTGTGCATAATTCTCTACTGTTGATCACTCATTGTTGCCCCTGGTTGAGGTTGTGTGAGGCTTGTCATGTTTCTGCCATATCTCTGAGATAAATACTGAAGGCGAATCGAGGCATGGGAGTAGTGTCATTGAAACCCAGGTTCTTTATCTCCAGCAATATGCTTATAGGGGAGCATAACCCACTTGTCTGGGCTGGTCTAGTGGGATCATACTGAAGTAATTTTTATCCTACATACCACTCAAGAAACACAGGGTAAAAGGACGATTTAGTGGTTAGAATAATGGGCCTGGACAAAGGAGAGAGTTCAAAAACCACTCTTCATGATCACGGGCAAACCACTTTTATCTCCCATTACCTGTGAGCTCTCTCGGATATAAACTATTTATTATATTGTGACCCTGGTTTAAGGTGCTTTAGAAATGTCTGAAAAAGACCACACAAAACTGCTATAATGTAGCAGTTACTTACTGGAGGCCAGTTGTGCCAGGCTGGCACGTTAGCCCGCACAGGTGGAGGTGGTGGAGGCCAGAAACAGTTCTAAAAAGCAAAAATGCAGGCATGAGTGGACTGCAGAGGACACACAAAAAGAGAACGTCAGGTGGTCTTCCCTAGGCAGATTATCATTTTCAGCCTTATTTCCGAGTGATGCCACAAATTGAAATAAAACAACATTTACCCTTCAGGCTTGCCAGGATGACAAAGGAGAAGCAAAGAGTAATTAGAGCTTACCTGCTAATTAGCGTTCCTGAAGAGACTCCAGTCCGGTCCCTTTACCTCTGGGTTGTGCTCCTCTACCAGCAGCTTTGGAGACTGAGCTCTTCAACTTTTTTTTTGATGACCCTCCAGTATAAATACCACTGGCTCCTCTCATCAGATTCAGTATACTACTGACAAAGCAGACTTAACGGAGAGACATTAAAACCAATCATCAATTAAACTGAATAACTTTAGACTAACCTCAAACTGTCTTCTTGCAATAGTCTAGAAGCATGATAAGAATAAGACTTAACCAACCTCATAAGAACGCAACTCCTCCTGCCCCCTTGGAGAGAGAGATCTTCGCCCCACTCCCAAGAGAGAAGGTTTACCTGACGTGAACTTACCCGTAAGTACTCTAGTTCCGTTCCTACGGAACATTCCCACTTTCACCAGGATACCCCCCGATGACCACGCCCCCAACAACTTCCTGTTTGACTTACCTGAAGCTTCGGGACAACTTGACCAAAACTGGGTGGGATCAGGGACCGGACTGGAGTCTCTTCAGGAACGCTAATTAGCAGGTAAGGTCTAATTACTCTTTCCTAGGCGTTCCTCCAGTCCGGTCCCTTTACCTCTGGGATGTAAGAGCAGTTCACCTTGGGCGGGCCCTGACAGAGCAGCCCGAAGCACTGCTGACCCAAACTCAGCATCCTCCGTAGCCCAAACATCCAACCGACAAAACTTAGCGAAGGTATGCAGTGACGACCAAGTCGCCACCTAACAAATCTCCATGGGCGGAACCAAGCAAAACTCCACCCACGAGATAGCTAAACTTCGAGTTGAATGGGCCCGGAAACCAACAGGAACCAGTCTACCCTTCTAAATGTATGCCGCTGCAATGGCCTCCCTGATCCATCTGGAAATAAAACTCTTGGCCGCCGCCTCACCTCTACGTGACCCCCCGAACACCACAAACAACCGTTCCGACTTTCGGAACAGCGCAGTGCGTTTCACGTAACGCTTCAAGGTCCTTCTCACGTCAAGCTTGTGGAGATGTACCTCCTCCGTCCCCTTCCCCACCCCCATAAACGAGGGAAGGGAAATTGACTGATTCACATGAAACGGAGAGACCACCTTGGGTAGAAACGAAGGCACCGTCCGCAAGACCACCTTCTCTTTGAAGAACGACAGAAAGGGTGGCTGGCATGACAACGCTTGCAGTTCTGAAACATGCCTCGCCGAGCAGATCGCTACAAGAAACACTGTTTTGAGAGTCAAGTCCTTCAAGGAGGAGCGCTCCATAGGCTCGTACGGCTCCCCCGCTAGGACATTCAACACTAGATTAAGGATCCCAGGGAGGAACCGACAATACCCACTGAGGACGCACACGCCTCACCGCCCTCAGGAATCTACCTACATCTGGGTGCTGGCCTAGCGCCTTACCCTTGATCTTGCCCCTGTAACAAGAAATGGCCGCTACCTGTACCCGGAGAGAGCTGGCTGCGAGCCCCTTCTCCAAACCTGCCTGTAAAAACGCCAAACACTTCTGGTACAGAGACCGCCATAGGACGAATCTTCTGATCCATGCACCAATCCTCAAAGATGTGCCAGACCCTAATGTAAGAAAGGCAAGTAGAACGCTTATGGGCTCTCAGCAAGGTGGAAATCACTGCTCCTGAATATCCTCGCTTAAGCAGCCATGCCCTTTCAATAGCTAGGCCGTAAGCGAGAACCGATCCACCTGCGGCATCCGTAAAGGTCCTTGGAACAATAGATCGTCCCTCGCCGGCAGACGCCATGGCTTGTCGGCCAACAGTCTTACTAGATCGGCGTAACAGGGACGACGAGGCCAATCTGGCGCTATGAGGACCACCCACCCCTGGTAGGCCTCCACCCTCCGAAGCACCTTTCCTATCGGCGCCCACAGCAGAAACACATAAAGCAGTCCCTCCGTGGGCCACCTCTGAACCAGAGCAGAGCATCGAGGCCCTCCGACATCCCTTCCCTTCTTCTGCTGAAGAAGTGGCTGGCTTTGGCTGACTCGAACCTTGCCATAAGATCCATGAAGGGCTGTCCCCACCGACGCACCACCTGCTCGTACATCTGATGGCAGAGCTCCCATTCTACGGGATCCACCCTGCGCCTGCTCAGGAAGTCCGCCTCCACATTCTCTACTCCGTCCACATGCTGTGCTGACAGCGCCACCAGATGGTCTTCGGCCCATGTCAGCAGTCCTTCTGCCTCTTCCTCCAAGAGGGCGCTGCTTGTGCCGCTCTGCCGGTTGATGTAGGCTACTGTGGTCACATTGTCCGAAAACACCCGGACCGCCTTCTGGTGGACCCACTGCTCGAAGGCCCTGAGCGCCAGAACTACTGCCCGCATTTCCAGCCTGTTGATAGACCACTGGGCTTCCACGGCCGTCCATGTCCCCTGGGCGAAGTGCTCCTCGCAGTGCGCTCTCCAGCCCGACAAACTGGCATCTGTCATCACCTGCAACCACCTTGGGGGATTCTAAGGGCATGCCCCTCTCCAAATTGCCAGACCGGAGCCACCAAAGCAGAGCCTCCCTGGTTTCCGGAGGACACAGCAGCTGCACCGTCAGGGACTGGGTTTGTTGAGACCAACGACGGAAAAGTGCCTGCTGAAGGGGTCTCATGCGGGACTCTGAGACACCGATTGACACGCTTCAAGTCGAGAACCGGGCGAAAGGTGCCCTCTCTCTTTGGCACCACGAAATAGATGGAGTATCGACTGCATCCATACTGGTTGCTGGGTACCGGCACAATCGCTTCCAATTCCAGCAGCCTGTCCAGAGTTTCTTCCACTGCAGCCCTCTTGGCTGGAGATCTGCAAGAGGACTGTACGAATGCTGGGACCACCGGGCTGGCCAACTCGAGAGCACAGCAGTCTCGAATTACCTCCAGAACCCACTGATCGGATGTGACCCGGGTCCAGGCAGGAAGGAACTGCCGTAATCACCCTCCTATCGGCAGCACCCCCGCCCCCTCACTTCATTGTGACTTCCTCGGTCCCGTGGCTGAGGAGGAGGACCCAAAGTCTCTCCCTGCTCCACGAAACCCTCGGTACACCTGTCCTCTAGAAAAAAAAATGTCCTCTTTGAAACGGAGCATACCGTGTCGCCCGAAACTTATGGGCCTCCTGCAGCTGCACCCTAGCGGGAGCAGGAGTACAATTGAGCTTCCGTCGATCCTTAGGGAGCCTACCTCCCTTGGACTCTCCCAACTCCTTCACCAACTTGTCCAAATCTTCTCCAAACAAAAGCTTACCCTTAAAAGGCAGCTTGCTAAGGCGAGTCTTAGAGGAACCATCCGCCACCCAGTTACGCAGCCAGAGATACTGCCTGGCCGCGACCACCGAAGCCATGCTCTTTGACAAGCTTCTGACAAGGTCATACTGGCTATCTGCCAAATAGGCCGCCCCGACTCAATTCTTTCCGCTTCCCCCTGCGAACCGCTGGGGCAGTTGCTGGACAGCTGCAGCTGTTGTGACCAGCGCAGACAAGCACGTGCTACCCATGCACTACACACAGAGGCCTGAAGAGCCAGGGCACTGATTTCAAAAGCTTGCTTCAACAACGTATCCATCTTCCGATCCTGTGAATCCCGCAGAGCCGCACTGCCTTCCACCGGAATAATCGTCTTCTTGGTGACTGCCGAAACTGCTGCGTCCACCCTAGGCGGCCGCAATAGCTCCCTATCCAGCTCCGGTAAAGGATACAAACGGGCCATTGACCTGACTCCCCTCAGGCCCGAGTCTGGCTGATCACATTCTTCTTGAATCATCTGTCTCACCACCCGGTGCACCGTGAAAACCTTCTGCGACTTCCTTACCGCCTGAATAAGCGGGTCCTCCAACGCCTCATTGGCCACCGGCATGCCCGGGCCATATTGAGGACCTTCAAGGATTCAGTGATCAAAGCCGGTAACTCCTCTTGGTGAAAAACCCGCACAGTTCTGGCTCTCTGTTCCTCCTGAATTTCGCCCTCTTCGAGTTCTTCCTCATCTTCTCCTATCTCTGGATTGGAAAACTCCTCCTCCCGATCCTCCAACAACGGCAGGGAGGGCAACCCGTACCTTGGCTAGCTTTGGCCGCTTATGCGGTATGGACGGCTTCCCTTCACTGAGGTCAACACTCCTCTTGGGAGGGCCGTCCTTCCCTGCTTCCGAAGACAAAATGCTTTATGCAGAAGCAACACAAACTCTGGGGAGAAATCGCCCAAGCCTCCCCCCTCCTGCCCAGCCGGCAAGGTGGATGGGCCTGGAAGATGCTGGGACGGGACCAGCGGCTCCAGAGCCGAGGTAGAAGTACCCTCCGAACCTAGCATTGGGGCTACTACCTCCCCTGAATTCTGAGCTGTGCCAGCTACCGATTCCAGAGCCAATCTGGCCTGGATCTCCTGCTCCACCGAGGTAGCCTCCATCGCACACCTCCTTCAGGTGCCTGCCGCTGACACCACACCACGCTTTGCTCCACACACTAAGCACCGCAGCCTAGCTGGCATAACGAACCTGGGACCCAATTACCCCCAAAGGCACGCTGCATCTAAGGGCCTGTCACCTATTCCTCCCAAGGCCCCCCCAAAATAAAGAACAACGAATTTTAAAACTTTTTTTTTTACTCTCAATCAACACAGAATAGCTGTGCATGAGAGACCCGCCTGTTGCCAGGCCCCAGCACGCAAAAAGCACGCTTAACAAAGATGCGCTTCCCTCACCCCTCCAAACATTCACCCACCTTCCGGGCTGCTTTCTCTCGGCAGTGAAAGAGCCTGCCCGATGAAAAAAATTGCTGACGGCACTGCAGCCCTGCGCCACGCGGTTCTCCGCTCAAAAGCAGCCGCTTTCTTTCTGCCTCTTCTCTCTCTCCCCCACGCCTGCAGGCCACGCTGTCTGCCGACTCCCAACCTCGTGCTCAGCCTCCACGAGGGCTTTGGCCACGAGACGGGGTCAGCACGTAAGGGAGCCTCCTGCCTCTCGCTGCGGTTCCTCACTCCGGCGGCCCGAGGCTCTTCTGCCCTAAACCTTCCTCTCTGCAATGCCCGGGGCTCTTTTCCAGGCTCCGCCGAGGTAAGAAGAGAGAGTAGGGAGGGAGAGAGGGAGGGGAAGAGATCTCTCTCGCCAAGTACAGCTATCCTACCAAAACAAATTGAAAAAACTTCTTTCCCCCAAATAAACCAAGCACAAGGGTGCACAATTAGGAAAATAAAAAAGTCTTAAACAACCCCTAGCTATCCTAAATCTCTCCAATAAGCCTTCCTCAGACTTAGTGCTCCTTCCAGCTGCTTTGGAGACTGAGCTAAACTGAATCTGATGGGAGGAGCCAGTGGTATTTATACTGGAGGATCATCAGAAAAAAGTTGAAGAGCTCATGAGCACAACCCAGAGGTAAAGGGACCGGACTGGAGGAACGCCTAGGAACTTATTACATTTAATGTGTCCAAGGTACAACATGATCGATAAAACACCACAAGTCCTCTGCAGCTCTTAGTACTTTACACACCAGGAAACACTCCCTCATTCTACCCACTTCATATGCAGAAGCTTGCTATTAAGGTTAAACAATATATGTCAGAAGTAAAGCGACATCAGCAGATGAAGATGGAAATCTAGTTGTTGAGCGCTAATGAGGCGACCCAAAAAACATGCAAGCAATCTGCTTCTAAACCTGAAAGAAAAAAAAATCCACAATATGCAACAGAATCAATCACTGAAGCTTACGACCATGACATCTAAAAAGAAACAATGAATTCTAGACCTAACCTCAAGAAAGTGGACAAACTGCTTAACAAAGACATGGCAGCAATGGCGGCTGGCATGTGCACCAAAAGAGACAGCACAGACGATGAAGGTGATTATAGTAACATAACATAGTATACGACGGCAGATAAAGACCAGTATGGTCCATCTAGTCTGCCCAGCAAGGCGGCAAGAGTAGGTGCACCGGCTGCTCTGTGCAGGTCATGCCTCTCCAAGCCTTTGTTTAGGGGTCTACCCATTGCTCTGTGTAAGTCACCCCTATTTGTTGAGATATAAGAGATGCTTATGTTTATTTTGTTTTTATCCTGTTGCTATAAAGGGATCCACTGGGTCTGTCCCATGCCATTTTGAATTCTGTCACTGTATTTGCCCCCACCACTTCCATCGGGAGGACATTCCAAGCATCCACCACCCTTTCAGTGAAAAAGTATTTCCTGACATTGCCTTTCGGTTTACCCCCTTGCAGCTTCATGTTATGCCCTCTAGTTTTACAGCTTCCCATCTTTGGAAGAGGTTGTTTGTTCATTAATACTCTTAAGTATTTGAAGGTCTGAATCATATCTCCCCTGGGACAGACCTTCAAATACTTAAAAGTATTAATGAACAAACATTCATGAAAACCTCAAAGAGAAGATGTTTACAAAAAAGGATATGAAAACATGGATGAAAGCAATCCAAAAAAGCATCACTTCTATAAAAGGAGAAAAATCAGCGCTACTGTCGCCGAACCGTGCAAAGACCTCAGCGACTTAGACTGCAGAGTAAAAGAAATAAAGACCAGAGTTGGTGGAAACTAAAAACTATACTTGGATCTACAAATCTCAGTGAAATCAATAAAATCAATTCAGATGGACTTTCTCATCAGAAAACAGATCCTACAGAAACACTGGATTCTTAACCTCTCTGATTCTAAAGTTCACAGCAACCCGATCAAAGTAGTCTGAAAAATCTACCAAGAGGTGGTGGGAACTGAACCAGCAGATGCAGCGAGCAAAATTCTCTAGATCAATAGAGCTTACCTCAGCTAAACTTCCCGAAAGAAAGACAGACTCAGAAACACACTGCCTGTCTCCATACTTTCACAGACAAAGAAAAGCTAATGTCTAAGGTTAGACGAAGAGGCACAAGCAAATGGAATAAATATATCACTGAATATAGCCGAAGGGCACGAACAACACCAGCCCACCCTGATCGGCATCCAGCACAGGGAGCAGGATCGGGGACGCCTCCTGCTCCCTGCACCGAAGGCCAATCAGGCCCGAGCAAGACATTTTAAAGAGCACCAGCTGAAGGGCGCGCCTGCGCCTGAGGGCCTCGCCAGAGGGCCCTTAGGCGGGAAACACAGGCGGAATAAGGAACAAAACAGCACCCAATAACCACGTAGCAACGATCCTGGATCACAACTGTAAGTATCCCACACTAGACCTAAACGCTCCTTCCTCTCTACACTCATATACAGTGCTCCAGAACCGAATATTCTCATCATCAACTACAAAGTGCCCTTTTACTCTGCACTGCACCTATAGCATTAAGCAGCCAAGGTCTCAAGATGGAAACAACTTTCAACATCGTGCAGCGACCTCTGATATCACGGCCATAATTAAGATCACAACTGACCAACCAAACACAACCTCATCTCCTTTCTCATCATACCACCACTGCAAAACTACACGCCGACCATAAATCAAGACAATAACTCAAACAATCAACCATAAAGTGGACGCAAGCCTCCCTACTTTTCACCATCATAGCTACTCTGCTAATAAGACCAACCAGAACACCACCCAACTGGAACAAATCAATACCAATACTCTACAGGCCCAGAAAACTCCTACCACCACAACCCGTCTTCTCCAGCAACCACAAAAAACCAAACCGCCTCAACCACATACAGGCTGACAAAGCCACCTGGAATAACAGACACAAACAGTCAAGTGCTCTCTAATAAACGCCCGCTCTATCAGGAATAAGATCCACACAATATCCGACTACATATATGACCAGAATGTTCAGATCATGTGCATAACTGAATTATGGCTTACAGACACGAACACTGTCCTTCTGAACCAACTTACTCCTCCTCACATGGAGTCTCACCAATCAGAAAAGGTCCCAAAGGAGGGGGTACACTCATTCTAGCTGACAAACAACTAAACCTAAAAACCATCAACAAGCTCTCTACCCCCACTCTCAACTCCATAACTCTAGAAAGCAAAGACATAATGATATGCCTATTTTACTGAGCCCCCACTTCAAACCCTGACGACTTATCAACCATAATCAAGCTAACTACCAGATATACCAACAAAGGCAAGCTACCCTTAATCTTAGGTGACTTCAACCTGAACGCCTTAGCTTCAGCTCACACAAAAGCATTCCTGGAGGCCTTAACCACCTTGGATCTCTATCAGATTAAATCAACACAGACACACATTGCTGGCAACACTCTGGACCTAGTCTTCTTACCTTCTATCACCCACAACTTAGTCTCCCAGATCAATCATCAGGTAACTCCCGTGCCATGGTCAGATTACTAAGCAATTACCTTCAACATTCCTCTCATCGCTCAACAATCCAGACAGCACTACATGAACTCACAAAGACACTTCAAAGAATTAAATAAGGACAACCTTCTAGACCAAATAATCCCTCAACTAGAAAGCAGCCCTTATGACCTAACATCTTTAATACAGACCTGGAACCACTCCATCTCCCACACCACCTCTGCACCATCAAACCTGAGAACTTCCAAAAGAGAGAAAAAAGCCCCATGGTACTCATCAGAAATCAAACAAGCAAAAACCACCTTGAGAAGACTTGAAAGGCGATGGAGAAAAACCAAGAGCACAATCAGACAAACAGGAATACACGACAAAACAACATGAATACAACAAACTAATTCTCAAGCACAAGAGGGAACGTCACACAAATATTATAATGACCTCCTTAAACCGACCAAGGGAGCTACTCTCCATAGTAAAAAACCCCTTTCAAAAACCCCAAGCCCAAGACACATATGCCCTAACCCCAGAATTTTATGCATCATACCTTCAAATCAAGCTATCCTGTTCACAAACATCACAAAATCTTCCTTCCCCAACTTTGACTGACCAAATTCAATTAAACAGCTGGTCCATGTTTTATCCAGTTACTGAAGACCATTGCATCAACCTACTCAAAGCCCTAAACACATCCACTTCTCCGCTAGATCCATGCCCAACTACCTGGATGAAGGCGATGGCGCACGAACTAGCTCCAACACTCTGCAAGATAGTTAACGCCCCATTAACTCAAGGAACCATGCCACCTCAACTGAAAATCTCGTCTATCAGACCTTTCCTAAAGAATAACACAATTGACCCAACTTCCCCTGCCTCTTACCGACCTAACTAATAGAAAAAGCGGTCCAATGCCAACTGCAAGACCACATCAACACCTCTGCCCCACTCAACATCCAACAGCACGGATTCAGAGAGTATCACGTGGTCGAAACATTACTGACATCCCTTCTGAACAGTAATCAAGGGACTCAAATATATCAAAAAGGGTTTTATCTTATTATTTCTAGACATAACAGCAGTTTTCAACTCAATCACCCAATCCATACTACTCGAAAGGCTAAGCAAAATAGGAGTAAGTGGAACACCTCTGGCATGGTTTCACTCCTTCCTAGCAGACAAAAAATCTCAAGTCAAAATAAAAGGCAACACTTTTTGACTTTTCCCTTTAAAACAAGGGATTCCTCAAGGATCATCTCTTTCAGCCTTACTCTTCAACCTTTACTTACAGCCAGTGTGCAAAATTCTACAAGATCACAACATATACTACCACCTATATGCAGATGATCTTATGATATACACCGATCTAGACACAAAGAGCCCTAACTTCTCCAGCATCTCTTCATGCATGTCAGCAATAACGGAATGGCTAAACCTACACAACCTCGAGATCAACTATAAAAAAAAAATATATATATATATCGGAAGCCCTTATAGTCACAAGGGACCCCACATTCAAACCTCCAGAAAACATAATTGGAAACAGATCCATCCCAATAAAAAAAATGAGGTAAAGTACCTGGGAATCCATCTGGACCAGAGGCTCAACTTACATAAGAACATAAGATATGTCATACTGGGTCAGACCAAGGTCCATCAAGCCCAGTATCCTGTTTCCAACAGTGGTCAATCTAGGTCATAGGTACCTAGCCGTTTCCCCAAAAGACACAGGTTCTGCAATGCTTGTACTGGGTCAAGCATTGATATCCTGGGTCCCTTCTTAATAATGGTTTATGGACCTTTCCTCCAGGAACTTGCCCAAACCTTTTTTTAAACCCAGCTACACTAACAGCCTTTACTACATCCTCTGGTAACAAATTCCAGAGTTTGATTACACGTTGAGTGAAAAAATATTTTCTTTTATTAGTCTTAAATAGTTTACCCTGTAGCTTCATTGCATGTCCCCTAGTCTTTCTATATTCTGATAACGTAAACAATCGATCTATGTTTACCCGGTCCACTTCGTTCATTAATTTATAGACTTCTATCATATCTCCCCTCAGCCATCTCTTTTCCAAGTTAAAGAGCCCTAACCTTTTTAGCCTTTCTTCATAGGAGTATTCTTCCATCCCCTTTACCATTTTGGTGGCTCTTCTCTGAACCTTTTCTAATAACGCTATATCCTTTTTAAGATACGGCGACCAGAATTGCACACAATATTCAAGGTGCG
The DNA here is from genome assembly GCA_033557465.1 of Ichthyophis bannanicus. Taxonomy (NCBI): domain Eukaryota; kingdom Metazoa; phylum Chordata; class Amphibia; order Gymnophiona; family Ichthyophiidae; genus Ichthyophis; species Ichthyophis bannanicus. The sequence goes on from CM066039.1 coordinate 305,812,378, forward strand.
GTCTCACCATGGAACGGTATAGAGGCATTATAATATCTTTTGTTTTATTTTCCATTCCTTTCCTTATGATACCTAGCATTCTATTTGCTCTCTTGGCTGCTGCTGCACACTGGGCAGAGGGTTTTAACATGTTATCCACAATGATGCCTAAATCTTTTTCCTGGGTGGTGGTTCCTAATGTGGAACCTTGCATCGTGTAACCATAGTTTGGGTTGTTCTTCCCTAGGTGCATAACTTTGCACTTGTCCACATTAAATTTAATCTGCCATTTTGATGCCCAGTCTTCCAATTTATCAAGATCCTCTTGCAATTTTCCACAATCCTCTTGGGTTTTAACAACTTTAAATAGTTTTGTGTCATCTGAAAATTTGATAACCTCACTCGTTATTCCACTTTCCAGGTCATTTATGACTATGTCACAAAGCAGTGGACACAGCACAGATCTCTGGGGTACGCTACTATTCACCTTTCTCCATTGGGAATATTGGCCATTTAGCCCAACCCTCTGCTTTCTATCTTTTAACCAGTTCCTAATCCACAGTAGTACACTGCCTCCTATCCCATGACTCTTTAGTTTTGCCAAAAGTCTCTGATGAGGGACCTTGTCAAAGGCTTTCTGAAAGTCCAGATACACTATATCAACCAACTCCACCTTTATCAACCTGTTTATTCACACTTTCAAAAAAAACAGATTAGTAAGACAAGATCTTCCTTGTCTAAAGCCATGTTGGCTGTCTCCCATTAGGCCATGACTATCTACATGCTGAGTAATTTTATTCTTTATGATGGTTTCTACCATTTTTCCCGGTACTGACGTCAGGCTCACCGGTCTGTAGTTTCCCGGATCACCCCTGGAACCCTTTTTAAAAACTGGTGTTACATTGGCGATCCTCCAATCTTCAGGTATTAGAGATGATTTTAATGATAGTTCACAGTTTACTAATAGCAGGTCTGCAATCTCATATTTCAGTTCTTTCAACACCCTTGGATGTATACCATCCGGCCCAGATGATTTGCTACTCTTCAGTTTATCTAATAGTTGTAATACATCTTCCCGATGTATCGATATTTCCTTCAATTCTTCCGTCCCTTTAAATACCACTTCAGTCATGGGTAACATCCCTACATCTTCCTCAGTAAAGACCAAAGCAAAGAATTCATTCAGTCTCTCCGCTATCGCCTTGTCGCCTCTTAGTGCCCCTTTAACTCCTCTATCATCTAATGGACCAACTGACTCTCTCACAGGTTTTTTGCTACGAATGTACTTGAAAAAAAGCTTTTATTTCGCGTTTTTGCTTCCGCAGCAAGCTTCTTCTCAAATTCTCCCTTTGCCTGCTTTATCAATGCCTTGCATTTGACCTGCCAGACTTTGTGCTGTTTCCAGGTTTCGTCGTTTGGCTCTTTTTTCCATTTCCTGAAAGATGCTTTTTTGGCAACAGCTTCTCTGACCTCACCTTTAAAACCATGCTGGCAGTTTTTTGGACTTCCTTCCACTTTTCTTAAAGTGTGGAATACAGCTGGTCTGGGCTTCCAAGATAGTATTTTTCAACAACACCCATGCTTGATGTAAGTCTTTGACCTTTGCAACTGCTCCTTTTAGTTTTTTCTTAACCATTTTCCTCATTTTATCATAGTCTCTTTTTCGAAAGTTAAAAGGTAGTACTGTGCATTTCCTTACTATCCCTCCTCCACTAATTAAATCAAAGGCGATCATGCTATGATCACTATTGCCAAGTGGCCCCAACACCCTTATCTCTTGTACTAGATCTGGTGTTCCACTAAGGACTAAGTCTAATATGGCTTCCCCTCTGGTCGGTTCATGAACCAGCTGCTCCAAGAAGCAGTCATTTATATCATCTAGGAACTTTATCTCCCTAGCATGTCCTGCCGTGACACTGACCCAGTCGATACCGGGGTAATTGAAATCACCCATTATTATTACTGCGCTGTAACTTTTGTTAGCTTCCTTGATTTCTTTGAGCATTTCATCATCCATTTGTTCATTCTGGCCAGGCGGTCGATAGTACACCCCCACATTCCAGTCCCACATTAACAAGACCACCGCTAAGGTCTATTACAAAATGAAGCTCCTACAAAACCTCAGACCTTTACTTGATCAGAACCACTTCCGGTCCGTCTGCCAGGCGCTAATTACACCACACTTTGATTATTGCAACCTAATTCTACACAGCCTACCCAAGCGCACAATCCAAACCTTACAACTAGCCCAAAATGCAATAGCCCGACTAATCACAAGATCCAGCAAGCACGACCATATCACTCCCATACTTGAATCTCTACACTGGCTCCTCATCAGCTCTCGAATAAAATATAAAGCCATAATGATGGCATTCAAGATTCAAAATGATCAATCAGAAGAACCCTTGACAACAGATCGAGGAGAACCCAGCACCAAAGCTCCCTTGCAAGCACCACACCACACACAGGCATCTACCAGAATATCCTACACAGAGTATTCAAATTCTACATCCCTTCACTATGGAACTCTCTCCCACCCCTCCTGAGAGCCACTATAGACACCGCAGACTTCAGGAAACTATTAAAGACTCACTTATTCATTGAGCATTTCCACAACCCACCAGTCATCTAAAACATTACCTATAACGCAGAGCTGTAAATAGTTAATTGTTAAATGTAATCACTGTTAACAGTTTTGTACATAGTTCTAATTAAACGTTTTATGTAAACAAGTTCTGTTCCATGTAAACCGCCTCGAGAAACTGAAAGGCGGTATATAAAAAAATGTTACATAAATAAATAGTTTAATTTTGATTATTACAAACATTACAGAAACAGAACAAAAATCATATCACTGCTAAGGAATGATATCAGATATAAACTGGCTATACCCATTTAGTTTATCATTTACAATTGGAGGCTCTACAAAACAGACCACCAGCAAAGCATGGAAGGTGCTGAAAAAAGGCAGCCTTCATTTCCCAAAACATGGACAAAAACACGCCTATAAAACAAAAGTTAGCAAAATATTGCTGGCAAAGGATGCCAGATAAAGGAAAAAATAGCAACACTAGCGCCCCCACGCCCCCAAAAAAAGGCAAAGCCCCCATAGAAGACAGGACCGAGAAGACTGATGAAGAAAAGAGAAAGAACAGCACCGGAAAAGGCAATCCTGATAACTCATCACCAAGCCTAAAGCAGGAGATTCAGCAAAACAAAGCAGAATCAATCCCCAACAATAAGCCGAGAGCACACCCAATGAAAAAGCTGAAAGGACCAAGGAGAGAGTAAACCCATTGAACCTGAACTTAAACAGATCCATGTCGGACTCTTCCAAAATACACCACTTGAATTCTAACAATCTGCTTTTAACACAACTCTGAAAGGTATGAATGCTGGAACCAATGAAATGCGTGAGTGATCAACACATCTTGATAATACAAGTATATTGTTGTTGTATGTATAATGAAGGAAGGAAGGAAGGAATATTAGAAACCAATTGACATAAGCATAGAATAAATATATCCAGGTTTGGAAACCGTGAGAGCGTTTATATGTTTACAGACATGTGCATCATGTAGTCAGAGGCCGCTCTCTACGTCCTGCCACACTGCATTCATTCCAGCACTTGTATACTATACCACAATCGTGAAATGGATGAGAGGGTATGTGAGACGGGGGCAACTGGGATGGGCACATGGTAGGGACACCAACTGGTTAATGTTTAGGAAATTAGAAACAGAGAGAGAGGACACCAAATTGCAGAGTGATGTTACAGATGCAACTCTACAACTTTCACCACCTTAATGGGCAGAGTAGATGGACCTTGCTAGTCTTTATCTGCCATCATTGCCTATGTTACCAGCTCAAATGGGTGGTAAACCCTAATGGCAAACATGACGTGTGCGCTAAGAGATTTTTCATAGAAAAGGTAAAAACTGAGAGGGTAACCTTTATCTGCTGATTAACGCCTTCCAGGACAAAAGGACTAGTATGGAAATACAAGGGAGTGATTAGGATGGAGATTAGGGGGGAGGAGAAAGGCAGAAAACAATATATGGGAACAGAGTAGATGGGTCTCGTTTTTTTTCTCTTTTATCCTTTCATAATATGAAGTGTCCACAGCCAAGGGTTGATAAAAGAAAAAAGGACAGAAAATGGTTGATGTGGCAATAAGAACAAGGAAAATGATAAAATAAATATCAAACCAAAATGCATGGTACACTGAAAATTGGTTTTCTAATCGTCAAAGTGCTTAGTCTCCCAATGGAAAGACAGCTATTATTCAAAGAACTAATAAAACAGCAATGGGACATAGCTTGTATACAAGAAACACATCTAAGAATTAGATACTAAATTACTAAAACATGAGAAGTTTCCCTAAACACTAACTGCATCTCCGCAGGATGGATTCAAAACAAGGGGGACGGTATCTATCTTCATAGGAAAGATTGCTACTTGTGAAATCAGTGAAATAGGCTGTCGCAAAGGGGGAGATACTGGTTAAATGCACTGTGTTTGGTTAGATGATCACACTAGCTAACCTTTACACACCCAATGAACAATAAAGGTAATTTTTTTGACCAAACTGGCACTGAGCTACCAGCCTTCATGGAAGGAAGGCCAATACTAGCAGGGGATTTCAACCTAGCTCCAGGCTATAAAATGAACAACCCTGTTACAATAAAGGCCACAAATGAAAACAAAGACAACTGAAGAAGAAATGTAAAGTATACAAACACAGACACATGGAGACAAACAGCAAACGTTCACATTTTTCTGACCCACATAACACACATTCCAGAACAGATATCAGATACCAAGAAACAAATAATTCAGAAATAGAGGTAATCACATGGTCTGACCATGCACCTATTTGGGTAGAATTAGAAGGATTTACAAATCAGAAGGGGATAAAATACTGGAGGATGTTAAACAACGCACAGTTACTAAAAGAGCTTGAAAATTATCACAAATCTGGGGGCTCAGAACACACACATAAACACATGCAAGAAGCCAGTCAAGACTGAAAGAACTTAGGGGCCCTTTTACTGAAGTGTACTATGCAGTTAATGCGTGATTTGGCACATGTTAATTGTACACTCGGGTTTGCACACCCATTTTCAAGCTAATTGGCAATCCCATATTAGGGTGGGTTAGCAGCAGAGAGAGAGCATGGCTGGCACACTGTAGTTAGCACAAGCATAAAACAGAGTTGCCTAATGCCGCCTCAACGGGTGGCGTTGGTGCACCCAAGTAACTGATGCGCATTAGGGTACGCATCCATGCATTAACTGTCGGAAACATGCTGAACGTACCCCTGACAGTTATCAAGGAGGCTGTACACTTAACGCATGTTTAAGGCAAAAACTAAGTGCAAAAGTCTAATGCACCTTAGTAAAAAGGGCTCCTTAGTCTAGAAGGAATGAACTGTTAAATTAAAAACAAAGTCATTATGAATGGGGAAATAAAACCAATATACTACTTGCTGCAAGACTCAAAAAACAGAAAGAAACAAAAATCAATAATGGCGAAGGAAAATTGACACACAGAGAGTTACAGAATACTACCAAAGCCTTATAACTGTGATAAGAGTAGTAAGAAGACATCAGAGCCTACCTAGCTGGAATTAACTTACCAAAAACGAAACAAAGAAGAAGATCAGGATAAACTAGGCAAACTAGGGCTCGAATTATAAAAAGCCATAGAAGGCCTATCCAGTGATAAAGCACCTGGAATAGGCTGACAAACAGCTCAATTTTACAAAAACAAGTCAAAACTACTTAGTATCTCCGCTGAGCAAAGTATTTAGTAATTTAAATACCGGATAAAGCCATAGCACTGTTTATGCACCTGGCAGGAACTAGTAAAACTAGCTATAAAGAAAGAAATCAAGTACCTAGGCATAACCATTGACAGCAATCTCAACATGGGCGCACACATTAAAAACACAGCAAGAGTAGCCTTTTGGAAGTTGAAGCTCCTTCAACACCTGTTACAGTACAATGATTTCAGATCAGCAGTGCAAGCCATTATCACACCGCACCTGGACTATGGAAACATTATCTATCAAGGTTTACCCAAACACGCACTACATCCACTTCAAATACTGCAAAAGACTGCTGCCAGAATACTAACAGTCAGTGCTACCCGACAACACAACACCAATCCTAAAACGTCTACACTGGCTTCCAATCACCCAAAGGGCAAAACATAAAGCCATCACCACAACTTTCAAAATCCTCCACAACCTCTCAGCTCCCTGTCTCTCTGATCAGCTCACATTAGCATCCTCAACAAGACCAAGCAGAGCTTCTAGCCAAAATCTGCTGACCATCCCACCCCTCAGAGATTAAAACAATACAACAGACAAGCAACAGGGCACTCTCCTTGTAGGCCCCCCACAATTTGGAACTGCATGCCTGAAGCAATCAGAACTGCACAATCAACCAAACAGCTAAAAAAAACTACTGAAAACACACCTCTTCAAGGAACACTATGGACCAGATGACAAATACCTAACTATACTATCATGAACAGATAACCTTAGCCCCCCCTCCTCATTTAGCCTCCTTTTCAAAATGTTCTTCCCCTACCCAATCTGCTGTCCAACAATAAGCTATTCCACCTACTCTCTGGTTTTGTTGTTGTTATTGTTCTCAGTTACTTCTCCCTGTTCATTGTAAAACAATTCCACCAAGATTGTTATATTGTTCGATGTAAACCGCTTTGGACAAAAGCGGTATAGAAAAACGGTTAAATAAATTAAAAATAAACAAAGAGTATCATTTCAGGCTCGGTACACAGTTAGATTATTTTAACAGGTTTGTGTCTTAAGAGGACCGAGGACTGCACCATGTGATACAGGGCATGTGCCTCACACAGCATTTCCGTTGGTTAATGGCTACTCCAAGCTGTGCAACATGGAAGGGGAGGGGAATGGGGGAGGAAGGGTTACAACTTACCTTTGTGGGTGGTGGAGGGGGAAGAGAAGGAGCCGGCGGCGGCGGTGGTGGTGGAGGAGGGGGAGGGGGTGGAGGAGGGGGAGGGAAAGAATACATCCAGTCTGATTTTTTGGTTGGTTTTCTCCAGCTCCGTGACAACTCCTGGGAAGAGGCAGAGCTTCTGCACAGCCAATCTGAATCATCTTCATCCTTGTAAGAGAGAAACTTGTTTACCAAAACATCGCATCTGCCTACGACTGACAAAGCCTCCCATGCCCCTTCTGGCAGTGCCAGGGTTTGGATTTTAGGGAGGCTCTGCCAAATGGCAGAGGGTTTCTTCTTTTACTGTTGCTATAGTGGCGAGAGCATTAAGAGCACAGTTACTCATGCTGTGACTTATGTCACATTGCTTAACCTCCTTGTTGATCAACCTGCCCTATCAACTCTGTGGGGTATGAATATTTTAGTCATATGAAATATCCTACATAATACTTCTACATACCAATGGCATTACTTAAATGATGTAATGTTGGTGTAATAGCAGGGTTTTCCCCAACAGGACCATGTGAAGATCAGGGTGCTGCAAAGGGTAGAGATGTTGCCACACTCACCGGTTTACTAGACCTGGTGTCTACTGTACCACGGTTAGGAGGCCGCAGGTCTGCCAAGTTCTGCTGCTCTTCATTCTCATAACCTTGATACACAATTACGCAAGTGCTTGTGGCATTGTTCACAGACTTAATAACAGCAGGATACACCTGCCCATCCTCAGCCCAGACAGCACAGCAGTGATCACCCGCTTTCCACTGAGAGAAGAAAGGCAGAGATGCAGGATCAGGCAAAGTCTACTAGCCAATTACCAGAAAAGCTAAAATCCCATTAATTGCCTTGTTCCCCAGAGACCACCATTTCTGATGCGGTCTCGAATGAAAACATTCAGGGAATTTTGGGGAAAGGGGAAAGAACTGCCCGGCTACTTCAATGAAACCGTATCCGGGAAAGGGAAGGGCTGGTGTCGGCTTGCACAGGCAGGGTGCTTGGGTTATACCATAATTCCCAAGGAGAGGATGAGGATAACAGACATAGCAAAATTGGACAAAGCCCTTGAAAGAGACTCACAGACAAGGACTAAGAAAGCAAAAGGAAGGTTCAGGAAAGCAGTCACCTCTGGACTAGCCAGAGACCAAGCCACAGCTTCCCTAGAGGTGAATGAATCTGTGAACCTGACAGAAGAACGTAAGCCAGCAAAGAAGGGCATGCTTAACTTATTCTCAAATAAACAGAAAATGAGGGCAGAAAAAGACCACATCGCCCATCTAGTTGGCCCTTCCATATCCACTACAGTAGTCCCTTGTATCCTTTAGAGATCTTCTATGCTTGTCCCATGCTTTCTTGAATTCAGATACAGTCCTCATCTCCACTACCTCCACTGGGAAGACTATTCCACAAATCTACCACTCTCTTTCTGTAAAGAAATATTTCCGCATATTACTCCCGAGTCTATCCCCTTTCACTCTCATCCCATGTCTCCTCGTAGCAGAGCTTGCTTTCAATCGAAAGAGGCTGTTCTCGTGGGCACTGGACACAAAGGTCTCTATCATATCTCCTCTCTCTCGCCCTTCCTCTAACATATACATATTAAGATCTTTAAGTCTGTTTCCATATGCCTTTTGATGAATTCCCCTGACCAACTTGGTAGCCACCCTCTGCACCAACTCCATCCTGTTCATATCCGTTTGAAGGTGGGATCTCCAGAATTGCACACAATACTCCAGATGAGTTTGCACCAGAGATTTATACAGAGGCACTATTACCTCCTTTTTCTGCTGGTCATTCCTCTTCCTATGCACCCAAGTATCCTTCTGGCTTTTGCCTGTTTAGCTACTTTCAGATCATTAGAAACAATCATGCCCAGGTCCCGCTCTTCTTTCATGGACGAAAAGTACTTCGCCCACTACACTGTACTGCTCCCTTGGATTATTGCATGCCAAACGCATGACCCTGCATTTTTTAGCACTAAATCTCAGCTACCAAATTCTCGACCGTTCTACAAGCTTTGCTAGATCCCTCCTCATGTTGTCTACTCCTTCCTGGTTGTCTACTCTATTGCAGATTTTGGTATCATCCGCCAACAGGCAAATATTATCCAAACAGCCCTTCCACAATATCACTAAACAAAGACGGAAAAGAGTCAGACTAAGGACATATCCCTGCGGCACACCACTGGTAACCTCCTTCTCCTCAGAGTGAGATACATTTACCTGTACCCTTTGTCACCTCCCAGTCAACCAATTTCTAACCCAAGCAGTCACTTTCGGGTCCATCCCTAGGGCGCTCAGTTTGCTGATAAGCTGCCTGTGTGGAACTCTTGTATTAGCCCCCACCCTTACTGCTGCCATCGCTCGCTCATTTGTTTCACAGAGCTGCCGCCACCGCCACTGCACTTACCCGCCTGACTCCAGAGCTGCTGCTGCTGTCATCACTGCTGCCCACTGACACAATCTCTTCTAGGTGGTGCTTTTCCAGGTTCCCGTATCCATCATACTGCACCATGCAGGTGCCAGCATCCAAATCAATGGATTTCACTTTTGCTGGGTACACACACCCATCCTCTGACCAGACCACACTGCAGGCATCGCCCACCTTCCACTACAAAGGAGAGGGATGGAGAAAGAACATCAATACTACGTTTCCCCGAGGAACCACTAATAAAAAAGCTTCCAGGGAGGTAGCAAAAATGACAAAGAGTCAATATCTGATGAAATGGACTCTTCTCCTCAAAAGCTCATGACTTATTTGATCAATTAGTTTCCTTAAAAAGGTGCCATAGCTCCTTTATCGTTTTTTCTGCTACCCTGTGCCACACTTATTAAAAAATTTTGTCTGTCTTCTTCATCTGCATCAACAAGAAATTTTAAAATGGCTATAGATTTCTCACCTCTCTTTGAGGTCCTGTAATACATTTAAATTATCCTGCTATGTTTACCTCTGCAATACATATCCACAGAAAATGCACATATACAGATATGTTATATAAAAAAGGGACAAAAAGACTTCCACAGCATCCCTGCTGTTCCACTGTAGGTACATTGCAGAGACTTTCAAAGCTGCAAGATACATCTGCTAGGTAACAGCAGGGACTCTGTAGAAGGCCGAGTGATCCCTGGATCGCTCAGCAGCAGTCTGCACCAGGATATCTGGGTCAGGTACTAAATCTTACCCTACTCCGCGACTTCGGATTGTCATCAGCGCTAGGACTAGGGGGCAGCAGCTCTGTCAGGCTATGCTCCTCCTCGTTGCCATAACCCTCATACACCAGCAGGCAGCTGCCCTCCTCCTCATCCAAGGAGTGGATCCGTGCTGGGTAAACAAGGCCATCCTCAGACCAGACAGCACGGCAATCGTCCCCCACTTTCCACTGCAGCCAAGAAATGGAGTTCAGTATCCAAACATATCCCTAGGATCTCTAGTCCCTAAACAAGACACTACCTCAGCCAGTTATGTAGATGAAAACCTTTAATCTAAGCCAGACCACATATATGAGGCACAGATCAGGCATGCATAAGTTCAGTCCTCAAGAGTTGCAAACAGACCAAGTTTCCAGGCTCTGTCTAATGAATATGCACAAGATAAACGTGCATAGAATGAGAGTAGTATGCATGCAGCTCTCACTCACACATATTCCATTAGAAATATCCCAAAAACCCAGCCAGTTTGCAGACCTTGAGGAATGAGCTTGTGCATCCCTGCCTTAGATAACTCTGTTCAAGACACTCTGCAGTCTCATCTGGTAACGTAGCTACACCACAGGCTGGGTCCTCACCTTGGAGTTCTGCTGTGATGGTTTCTTTTTCTTGTCCCCACCCTCCTCTCTCTGGCGGGGCAGCTGGAGGGCTGTGGGAGCCACAGGGTCTTCTCCATCTCGTTTCTTGTCATTACATCTCAAAATATCCTGTAAAGGTCAAAGAAAGAGGAACTAATGAAATCAGAGCAAGCACCTGTTAAAATTGTGAAAGCTTTGTGCCTCCATCAGCAAGGCAGAAATTCATCAAGGAAAGCCAGCACCTACTGTAGTAAAACTACAAGGCTTCCTTCTCCATGAAAGGCTAGGGGTAGAATATGTGTTTCCATTTTTTTGCCTGGAGGATGTGAGCACTGTAATAGCTCTCAGCCTCAGGGGAAACAGCAGGCAATGACCAACAGCCAGAAAGGTCCAAACAAATAGCGCAAATCATTTCTCTTTACATTGCCTCAGGTACAAAAATAGGGTACATTTTAACCACTATGAGCTTAGATACATTAGCACTCATTATATGCTACAGAGCTTATTTTAGGTCTTTTATTAATCGCATGCACCATCTCCCCATCACATGGTAAAGTAGTTGCACACTTTAATAAAATCCATCCTTACATTTTAAAGTACTCCAGGGACAGTGAAATGCCTACTGTACCTGAATATAATTTGCCTGGCGTTACCACTGAAAAGTCCGAGTTAAATCTAAAGAAAAAAAAAAGTCAGTTACCTGGAAGGACTGCACTGCCTTCTCATATGACTTTATGAGAGCTGCATCGTCCCATTCATCAATATCTTCACTCTAGAAAGGAAGAACCACCACACATCAAGGGAGAGAGGAAGCAATTCCTTTTGTAGAAGGGGGAACCCCCTTGGTAGCAGGCTCACGGTAAGTATGACAGATTCACCCAGGACCTTCCAGCTGAATGGATCCCAAAGAGCTTTACCAGACCAATGCTGGAAGCATTGCTCGCCATCATCGCTCAGATTTAGCACCAGCGCATAACGTTCCCTCATGTCATTAGCACTCCCTACTTTCAAAAGTTTGACGTCTGAATGGACCACGGGCATTAGTTCTCTCCTCCTTCTCAGCACGGTCTGCTTTTCCAGACAGTGCCCCGTTTCCACGGGAGAGAGGGAAGGAGCTGCTGGAATCAGTCTTGCCTCGCGATCCTACTTGCAGGCTAAGACCCAGCGCGACCTCTCCAGCTCCGGCCCTTAAAGAAGAAGGATGGATTTCTGCTTGCAACATTCACCTGTCCCGAGGCTAGGTGAGCTGCTGCTACAAGACGTCCGAAGCAAGCACTGTAATTCTGCTCAAGATGCCCTCGCCCTATCCCCACCCGCCCACAAAAAAAAGGAAGGAAAAAAAAAACAGAGGGGGCAAACTGCAGTAGGGGTGGGGCGCTTCATCCTTGGATAATGCAAAGAGGCCAAAAAATGTAAAGTTGCGAGGAAGGGGGTACTGAGCCCTCGTATAGGGAGTAAAGCGGAGATCGGATCGCCGGCAGCTCCACAACCCGAGCCCTCTTAGAGACCTTACCTGAGAACTCTCCTTCTGATACACCACCTCCCCATCACATGTCGCCATTACGCCCACTTTAAAAGCCCATGGCCAAAGCAAACAGGAGGTAAGCAGCCCCCAGCCCGGCCTGTGTGCCACGGCCCAGCCCAGCATGTGGCGAAAGCCCAAAGAAGCATGCCGGGAAAGGTAGTCTTACAGCCTCCGGAGCCCGGCGCGTAGCTATGGCGCAAAGAACTACAAATCCCAGAGCGCTCAGCGACGGAGGACGGTAATGTCTGGACGGCTCTGTACCGCGCCTCCTGCAGGTGGGAGGTCGCACTGCAGCGGTACCGGCAATCTGGCATCGGTGAATTCGGCCCTTGCACCTGACTGGCGTTCTTGTTTTAATGTTTCTCGCACGTTGTCACGGGATCGGTAGATGTAGAATTCAGAATTCGGAGAAAACTTTATTGGGATGACTAATTGTACATGTATTGCCGAAGTAATGCATAAAGCGGTAAAAACAAAAGAGAAAAACAACTTACAAAACTGTGATAATCATATATCTAGCACGATCCCAGGCAGCCCACAAGACTCCGAAACTGCAAGCAGCAGAATGCAGTGGACTACCGATGGGGGGGGGGGGGGGGGAGAGAGAATGACGTAATCTGAGCTAGTAGCTACAATGGTTAATTATTGCTTTTTTTCTAACGTTCCTTTAGTGTCCCCCCATTGCGCACGGAGGCTGATATATTTTTATTTCAAGTCTAATTATCATGTTCTCCCAGAATCTAGTATGTGTTCCTTCAGCCGCCCCTCTGACAAGCAAGCCGGGGGGGGGTTGATTTTATGTATGGTTTCAACAGGGCTAGAGAAAAAGAGGGGAGGAAAGAACTAGTCCAAGACTGACTCATTCTTCTAATAATTACAAACACCATGGAAGAAGGCTTTTTTTTCTTTCTTGGCTGCCCAGGACTGTTTAGTCATTAACTCACACAGGAGCAGGAGATCCACTCATGTTCTTGAGTTTTGGCTCTCACTCTGTGCCCTCCTTCTCTCACTTTGGCAACCACAGATCTAACAGCAGTGTCACCGAATACATTTGTTGGACTTGGGAGGAAGAGGGTGCATGTTAATTTAACTTTAGTATTTCTGTTCCACCTTTTTGATTTTCAAATAAGCAAAGTGAATTACAAAAATACGAAGAGTCAGAGTAACCATCAGGAAAGCTAGGCAGTTGTCTAAGGCAGCAGCTTCTAGGTTGCTGCATTCAAGGCAAAACAATAAGTCCTGACAGCAACACCAACTCAAAGCACCATCAGCACATAGTCTTACCCCAGGGAAGCTGGGTACTTTTCAAATACCCCATTTAGGGATGTAGTTACTAAGGTGCATTACTGGATTATCATGAGCTAACATGGATGGAGGAGCAGCCTAGTAGTTAGAACAACTGCCTAGTGCCCAACCAATCAAGGGTTCGATTCTCACTGGTATGCCTTGTGAGCTTGGGCAAGTCACATTGTCTCAGAAGAAAAGGCCTGGCAATCTACTTCTGGCAATGTTGCTAAGAAAATCCAGAGGCAGCTGGGTCGCCAGGAGCTCACCCCCCCCCCCCCCCTATATGTTAAACCTTAGTAACCATCCTTATTATTTGGGTAAATAGTTCTTACCGAGGGCTTTTGTAAATTGCCCTAATTTAAAAGACTATGATGGTCATGTCTTAGAAATATTGCCAGTCTGAGAGCAAGATGGTCGACACGTGTTAGTCGCTGCTCACCGCGTCTTGTTTTATTTCCTGTTTCTTCTAAGATGCCACGTAAATGGAAGGCCAAAAGCTGGACTTTACTGGTGGTTTCGGCTACGGCTGTCGAGGGACCTCTAGATACCTTCTTGAGGCCCACTGGTGCAGCAGATTCCCGTGCTTGGCTCGTTGAGGGTGTCGGGAGCATAAGGAGGCTTGCCGCACCCCTCTGGACTGCAGGTTACACTCAGCCCAGAAGCGCAGACTCCTCCGATCCAGCCTGCAGTGCTTGCCACAGGTGCGGTAGAGATGGAACCTTGCGATATCGGGGGATCCAGTGCCGTTGTGCCGAGTCCTGTGGCGTTGAGCATCTCCGCAGCAGTTGTTTCTTCGGCCGCAGAGCTTGTGGGTTCAGTGGAGAGCCCAGCTGTGATTGGAGTTGGTACACGTTTGGAAGCTGGAGCCAGCTCGGAGGTACTTTCACTCACTTCTACTGATTTGAGGGTTTCCAACCCTGTGAAGTCTGTTTTACTTCGCCCAGCAGCAATAACATTGGACTCTCTCTGGGAGAGACTTCGGGCATTGGAACACTCTTTTTCTTCTCAATTTGGAGCCCTCTGAGAGCACTAGCCTTAATGATACAGTCGGCTGATCAGCAGAAGCAGGAGGTGGCCGGTATATCCTCTAAGGTTGCTCAGTTGGAGGTTAAAGTGGAGGGTGCAGCAACCTTGACAGGTACTGTTTCTAAAGATTTACTCACTATCCATGGTAAGATTGAGATGTTAGAAGAACTCTGTTCGAAAGTGGAATCTGCGCTTGTTGAAGTTTCCCCGGGTTCTCGCTGTGTCACCAAAGGACTTATTTAATACATATGTCACATCTGTAATGAAACTCCCTTTGGAGTCTGTTCCTCCTTTGGCTAGGATTTTCTATCTGCCAACTGCCAAGCGCAAGGTCCATGGAGTTTCTTCACCAGCACATTCTCCACCATTGGACTCTTTGGATTTAACTGGGTTTTTGGAAACCACAGATCCGGGTTTTATCCTGAGGGCTACCCTGCTTCTCACTATGGCATTGGAAACAGATCATGATTTACTTTTTAGACTTTACTTTAAAGCCATTGAGAAGCGCCGGCAGCAGTTTCTTCTGCTGAGGCCTCAGGTTTTGCAGCTGGGAGGAATGTTTTTCCTACGTTATCCATTTAGATGTTTAATTATCAGGGTGTTATACCTTTTTTGAGCCGACACACTTAACTCAGTTTGTTGTTAGTAAGGATGTGCTTTCATCCTAGCCATTGCACTTTTCACTGTTCCCCCCCTTGGGTTTGGGGGGTGGGGGATTAAGGTCCATGAGTAATTAATTCTGCACTAGATTCGTGTTTTATTTCCTGTTACGTTTACTTGTGAATTGTGTCTTGCTTTCCACTTTATTTGTGGGCTAATGAATCTCTGTATTGTTTAGATTTATTGTTAAGATAGGGGAGTTTTTTCCCTATATTTTTGTATTTTTCTTTTCTTGGATTGTATTCTTTTCTGTAACAAGTAATTTTTTCTTGTGTAAAATTGCATAAATAAATAATTTAAAAAAGAGAGACTATGATGGTATATTAAACACTTCCTGGTGGAATACATTCTCTTCTTGGTTCTCTCATTTAGGTTCATGGCTGAAGAGTCTATTTATGGCTGCATTTGGGATTTATAGTAATAGCAGTAGTTTGTTGTTTTGCTTTTTCCTGTCTCCTGGCTTGTTGTAGAAAATGGTTAGCCAAAGCAATGACAACTCTTGTGCTCACGGTGGAAGAAGCAGTTTCACTCCTGTCCTGACTCAGAATGAACACACGTTTGGAGAGACACCAGAAGGCTTTACTCTTATTGCATTGAAAATGAATTAAGAGAGATTCAAAGGGGGGAATGATGGAGACAAGAGAGCTGAATGAATCTCTTTGTCTGCTTTCCCAGAATCCTCTCTGAACACTCCATTTTGAATAGAACATAAATAGACAAAACAAAGTGTATGGTTGTATAGATTTATCTTGGGAAGGATGATCAGGATTGTTTAATTATCAGCATTTCAGTGTCAGAGGAGGGACAAGGGGCCTGAAAGTTCATTCAGAGGGGTGCAGCACTGAAGGTTGCCTAGGGTGTTTAAAACTCTTGCACCAAACCTGAAAAGGGAGGAATGAATTGGTGAAGGAATCACATGACGCAGGAATAATTGGTAAGCTGAGCTCTGTCTCAGCACCTCAGAGAAATCAGAACTGAAAGTGCATATATAGTGTAATAAAACCAAAACCAGATCAGCCTGCAGGTCAAAAAAGAAGCCATATGTGCTATTAATGTGCCCTCACTACCACATACCTTTTGCTCCATCAACAAAAGAAAACAATCCTGTCTCTCGCATACAGTAAGTTTTAGAAGGATTTTCTAAAATATTTATATTTTTACCCCAAATCTTTACAAATAATAAGGCAAGCCTTGCAAAATTCTCTGGGAATCTAAAGGGTATGTCTACCAAGCCAGGCTAACAGTTAACCTGGGCTATCTGCAAATAGGTCCCATTGAATAACATTTATTTATTTAGGCAGTTTTTTATACCACCTTATCCTTCAATCAAAGTGGTCAGCAAGACATTGGGAGGCATATATTCAACAGGAGGGGATACGATGAGACCTAGTTGCAGATAGCCTGGGTTAACCATTAGCTCAGCTTAGCAGACATATCCCTAGGAGTCAGTTTAAACATTTAGGAGCTGGCCGCTGAGACTTCTGTCATGGTGCCCCTCTCCCACACCCCAAAAGGTATTGCAGCTCTGTTTTTGAAGGGCGTGATTTGCTGTTTTCCTTCAAGAAGCAACAGTTCAAATGGAACAAAGAGAAACCGAATGATTTAAAATCAGCAAAGGTGCACAACAAGGCTGCATACTTCCCCCCCTACCTGTTTAATTTATATGCAGAACAAATCATCAGAGAAGCAGGACTGTATGAAGATAACCAAGGTGTGAAGATTGGTGGGAGACTCATCAACAACCTTCACTATGCTGATGAGTCACATTACTGGCTGAAAGTGAAGACTATCTGAAACATTTGCTTCTCACGATCAAGGAACAAAGTCTTAAAATGGGCCTGCACCTTAATGTAAAGAAGACAAAGATCCTGACAACTGGCAAAATCAATAAGTTCATCGTTGATGGAGAAAAAATTGAAATAGTGGACAACTTTAACTTACTTGGATCAATCAATAAAGAAGCAACAAGCAGTCAAGAAATCAGACGATGGCTATGAAGGACCTAGACAAGATTTTTTTTTAGAGACAGCTTAAAAAGGATTTTTTTCTTTTCAAAATATTGTGACTTATTCATAAATTTGGCCGCAAACGCTCCCTTTGGCTGAGCGTTGGTGTGCCTGTCTGAATGTTTGTTTTGGAGTTTCTTTGAAATGAGATTTGGGAAGAGCTGGCTTTGTATGTAGCTTGTTTAATTTTGATGGATGCAACACTAATGAAGTTTTGCTGGAACACTTAGGGGTATGCTTACTAAACTGCGGTAACGTTACATAACGCGCGTTATGTAACGTTAACGATCGTAGACGTTCTGCAGCACATAAACACCGCAGAAGGTGTAGAGAGGGCAGAGAGAAGGGGTCAATGGGCGGAGTGTGGGCGGGGAGAGGCTCCAGTCAGACTAACGCGCTGACCTGAAGAGCTGAATCCTAACGCGATTGAAAACCTGCCGTTGGATGCACATATGCAGGAGAGAGAAACCATTTACATGTCAGCAATGTACAGCCCAGGCAGGGAGCCCAAAAACTGTGATAGTAGTGTTCCATGTACAGCAATACCATAGTGCCAAAGTATGAATGGCCACTATGGCGATGGTGCAAATGGGGCATAGGGGGCCGCAGGCGGGACATGTAGCATGGGCAACTGGAGCACAGGGTGGACCAGGTGGGCGCCTAGGTGGCACATAGGAACATAGACACCGGAGATCAGCAAGACAGCAGTTAACCAAGGCCAAACACAATCCACCAATATCTACCTGGTCCACCCTAGCCAATAGTCGCTAGGGCACAGACCTGACATCCCCCCAGCCATCCCGCCCCCATGTGGCAGGGACATAATAGTGGTAGGCAGTGCAGGGGGGATGTGAGGATGTCCACGCATGCCCCCCCCCACCCCGGAACCCGCTCCCTAGGCGGGTGCCTACCTACACAGTGGATAGCCTGGGACTGCGCACTACCAGCACATGGCCACGTCAGCTTGGCAGGGGGGCGTGTGCCCGTACTGGAGGGGGCAGTGCCACCTCCCTGCAGTGGACCTAGGCCATGCTCTGCATCAGTACGTGGTGTGCAGTGCAACATAAAAGGTCTGGCTGAGGAAAAGTGCAGGTAGCCCCAGGGACTACCATGCATCTGTGGCAACAGTGTGGTGCAGTACACCCAGCCAGTGTGTCCAGGAGCAGAGGGTCACAGGTGCAAGTCCCAGCTGTGGTTCCTGCAGAGCATGTCCCTATATTTTACCCTACAATGCAGATACAACAGCAACATGTGCAAAGCCCAAAGCAGCGGCGAACAGGGGTGCAAACACCCACTCACACAGGCTCCACAATCCAATGATGCATGGAGCGGCAGGCTGTTGGCCCCAGCATTGGGATGATGTTATCACCAGAGCACTACTACTACCCCCTGCACAGTTTAGCAATGTCGGCACTGTGATCAGGAGTAGTGTGGCGGGCAGGGCTGCCAACCACCCCTATCTTTGTATAATGCTGCAAAAGGAGTGAGCATGTTTGTATGTCTATCCATTGTTCTGTGGCTGCCCACACTTCACTGGGCCCAAAATGTCCCACTGTTACCAGCGTTAGCCTGATTAGATGCATAATGAGGAGCAAGGTATTCTGGGTATGGCCCGGACAGGGCAGATTGGCCAGGATGCATCTTCACAGGGTGTGGGGCAATGGCTAGGACACTGTAGTGCCTGACCACCACCTGCATGGACAGGGTGGCCACAGCATGGCATGCTGGGAGGGCACTCACTCTGAACGAGCAGTGACCATGGCAGGTCTAGGTTCCCACATAGCGCTCTACACTATTTGTCTCTAGTGATATATTTGTGTTCCCCAGTGCTGGGGTCCCAATCACTGAGATGCCTGCTTGCTGCACATAGTTCCTGGTGGACTGTCTGCATTTAGACTGTGCATAGTCAGAACATCTTTAAGGTACAGTCTGACTGTGCTGTCTGCTGGAGACTGGCAGACAGTGATGGGAGGCACTTGGGATTTCCAGACCTAGCCCCAGCATTGTGGTGGTCTACCACTGTCCCAGTCATAGGTATGGCTCTGGCCCACCAACCCTGGAGGGCTGTCTCATACAAACAGGATGGAGGTTGCTTCCCTGGGGCAGGGGCACTGTTCTTTACCTACAAAAGGGTGATGTGGGCCCTTTGGGGTATGTAGTGTATACCACTGCTACACACACCTCATGCAATTCTAGGAACGCCTCTGCCCTGATAACAGCTGCCCATATCAGCCAGACCCTCACACGGTGTCTGGTCCCACAGGGCCACATGTGACTGCAGGATACAGATGGATACCAAATTGCCTTCGGCTGCACTGCAAGGAACACCTGTCACACACTGGTAGTGATGAGAATGTACTATCTCTAGCACCACATGTACTGCGGACCTAGTGCTGGGCACCAATCCTATCCCTCAGGGTGACCACAGAACCTACACAATGGCATGGTCTGTAGCTACTCTGTGCCAGTATCACACACTGTCAGTTCATCTTTCCCAGCTGAGGTACCGGAGAGGTGCAGACCCCATTTGGTGATCAGCTGTAGACAGCTATTCAGCATGTGCATTGCATCATGGGTACTGCTGTGACATACACCATGGAGGTATAGCCTACTGGTTAATACATTGCCATTCTTGGCAGTGTTCATTGGTTCAGTTCCTCATTGTTCTCTCCTTTCATGCCTCTCCTACTCAAATAGTGTGCGTGCCTGTAGAGGTCATATTTTTGCAGATCTGCGCTTCCAGCCCATAATACCCTCGCCACAATTGTCAACATTCCCTTGGTCTGTCTATCTGTGTCTGTCAGCTGTGTAGAGTCCTGTCTGCCTGTGCAGGCTGCCAGCCCATGTCCTGCACTGCTACCCTTTCCTGCATTGCGCCTCATCGTGCTTGCTTCGCCTGTGCCGGATCTACATGGCACCACCACTTCTCTGTCCACCCATCATTGTAACTATCCTGCCACCTCTGCCTCCACTGGGGGATACGTATTCCCATCATCTGCCACCAACTGTTTTTCCGGTACTTTACACTGCCAACACCCTGTGCTTTGGTAGAGCTGCCCCACCATGTTGGTCATCAGTACTGGCAGGCACATGGGATGCCCGCAGATATGGCAGGTCCAGCGGCTCCCACTTCTCCCTCCTTCACTCACCTGTTCATTGCCTTTCCTGAGTGCTCTATCTAGTGTTAGGGCTACATCTGTCTCTGTTCTGCACAGGTCATGCATGTCATCCTGAGGCACCTTACAGTCCCTAGGGCACACTAACCTAGGACACCATAACCTTGTTAGGCCACCTTAACCTATGGTTCCATAGCCCAGGGTGCCTTCGGCAGTGACTTGTCCAAGGGTGCCTAATATGGCGCTTAGCCTAGGAGGCCCTATAGGGCGTCTTCTGAGGCACCTTACATGGCGCTTTACAAGGCACCTTACATGGCGCCTTACAAGGCGCTTTACAAGGCACCTTACAAGGCGCTTTACAAGGCACCTTACAAGGCGCTTTACAAGGCGCTTTACAAGGCGCCTTACAAGGCACCTTACAAGGCGCTTTACAAGGCACCTTACAAGGCGCCTTGTAACGCTCGTTATTCTAAGGCGCCTTGTAACGCGCGTTCTCTGTCAGCTTGCTGTAACAATGCACCGCCCATGCCTTTATATGGGCATCTCTACCTTTACCACGGAACCTACCGCGAAAGACATTACTGCAGTTTAGTAAACATACCCCTTAGTTACTCCTGAGGAAGCAGTGGTGAAAAGCCTGGATGATGTCATTTGCGGTGTTAGGAATGGTGTCTGTACAGATACATGTCACTCTGTGGCCCCTCATTAACTTTCATCTCTTATATCCCCTTATATCCCCATTCGGGAACTCCGTTCTTCTAACAAACTGCTTCTATCTAGGCCCGCTCTCCTACTGCTAACTCCAGACTTCGCTCCT
This sequence comes from Ichthyophis bannanicus, assembly GCA_033557465.1. Classification (NCBI taxonomy): domain Eukaryota; kingdom Metazoa; phylum Chordata; class Amphibia; order Gymnophiona; family Ichthyophiidae; genus Ichthyophis; species Ichthyophis bannanicus. The sequence goes on from CM066039.1 coordinate 305,833,561, forward strand.
TTTACCTTGCTGCACCCTACGCCTGGAACAAACTACCTGTGTCTGTACGCCAGGCACCTTCTCTAACCCTCTTCAAGTCCAAGTTAAAAACTCACCTCTTTGATGTTGCTTTTAGATCTTGACTCTCCTGTCCTAGACTCACCTGACCTCCTTTCTCTCCCCAGTTCCCACCCTTGCCTACACCCTCTGTGTTTGTGCATTTTGTCTATACCCTATGTGTTTGTGCGTCTTGTCTTGATTAAATTGTAAGCTCTGTTGATAAGGGACTGTCTCTTACATGTCTATACTGTACAGCGCTGCGTATGACTGGTAGTGCTATATTGTTATAGCAAACGCTGTGAAAAGCTCTTATTCAATCACTCACCCACAGAAGGAAAACTCACAGACAGGCTGGAATGCAAACAGGATCAGACAGAGAGCCGGTTCCCTCCAACAAAAAAGTCTGAGCCCCGAGGGACGTCCTTCAATGCCTTAAATACAGTATAATTTCAAACTCATTCTATAATCCCATTTGACACAGGTATTTCCTGTCCACCAATCAGCAGCCCCTGGGGAAGGTACCTGGGTGACCTGTCCAAACCGGTGTGCTCTGGTCTGTTGGTTTCTGGGCTAGGGGATACTGTGCTCAGACCTGGAGTGGGGGAAGGGTGTCTACTGAAATCTCAATGCCTTCTCTTAGCAGGCTGATTACCTCATGGCTTGGGGGAAGGGTCAGGCTGATAAGAGCCTCATGGCTGCCTCATTCCCCCCTTTTTAAGTGAGACCTCAACCGCTAGAGGCGGTTGAGGGCTGTATTACTGGAGGCAAGCCGCAGAGGGGTGTATTGGATCAGGGCCATGACAGTGGTAATCGCCTTGCGTTCTACCAGGGTATCAAGGGTGGTGGTAATGAAGCGGCAAAGAATGGGGATACAACGTGGCAGAATGGCACATAGCAGTAAATAAAAAAGAACCCCTACCACTGGGATTCTTAGTCCCCCTGGCCAACTGAACCACTTCATAAACCACCCAGGACCCATGGACGGGTCAGTAATATGATTAACTAGATCACTTAGATCTTGGATAGAGTGTTCAATGGAAACACTTGCATCAGTGAGTTTAAAACAACACATACCCTATACCCTCTATAGCAACTCCTGCACAAACGTTTTTGTTCCGTGTGCAAAAGTTGCTGTTCTGACTGTAAAAGGTTGCAGGGCCTGCAGAGGCCTCTTTCCTTTGGGACAAAGGAGGGCCGTGTGCAAAAAGTCTGCAGAGGCTTCTTTCCTTTGGGGCAAAGGCTCTTTCCCTGGGATCCACCCTTATCAGCATATTAATGGCTTTTATTCTTGCTAGTGTTGAGTCATTCTGGCTGCACCCTGCCATTCCCTTTGCTTCATTAAACACTGGCACTGTAGTCTTCAGGGCATATGAGTACTTTGTATCACCAGCTTTGTTTGGCCTGTTTAACTTGTCCAGACTTGCCCAGCTTGCTCAGGCCTGTTTAACCTGTTCAGGCCTGGCATGTCTTTTCTTGTGCTGGGTCCATTTTCTGTGCACTTTCAGGCCTGACCTGTTTCTTAGCTGGGTCCATTCTCTGTGCACTTCTGTTCAGAGTATGGTTTCCCCTGGCTTTACTCTTGTTGTGCTGGGCTCTGGGTACTCATTTTCTTAGCCCACATGCTTTTTCCGTGCCATCATAATGTATTACAGCCTCAGGCAAGGATGCAGCCACACTAGACATACCTATCAGCCAATTTCCCTTCATTCCCAATTTTTCTTTTTCTTTTCTTGTTTATGGGGCAAAGGTAATCCCACTAAGGGCAATGGACAAGCAACCATTTGAGACAGATATTGAGACAGATAGGGGTCATCAGAAAAGCAGCTTCTGGTACTGTTCCCTAGAGACAACATACATTGTAACATCATTTTCTTGCAGCTGGTCAATAATATTGAAATCACATAACATGAAAGTATGTCAAAAGCAGCAGTGCTTAATAATGTGATAAAGAAAGTTCTGAGAATAGTACAGCAAAAACTTGAGCTGGTGTGGGTATTGCAGTTGCTGAAGCCGAAATGGCTTGTAGATTTCAGTTACTTTCTAAGAAAACAATATTAAAAGGATAACAATACAATCATTCACAGAAGCCCCCAAACCCCCCCCCCCCCCCCAGTCAGTCCAACAGTTCTTTTTCCTGCCTCTCAGCAGTTCCCCAGGTCCTCGCAGTGTGCTTCACCTTTCTCTGAAGTTCAAGTTCTGTCTCTCTCAAAATTTGAACCTCTCATTCTCATAGGCAGACACCCTGGCCCGTTTTCAATGTGACACACTGATCCAGATAGGGACTCCTTCACACATTTCAGCGGTGGTCAGCTCTGAGTTCTCGGGATGGTCTGCTCCATCTGGACCCCGGCCACTTTCATCTGATGGACTCTCTGGATTGCAATTGGTGACATGGCTCCAGGCCTTATTCAGAAAAGCAGCACCAATATTGAATGAAAAAAAACTAAATATGCTGGATTAGATTTCACAATGAAATAAACTTAACTTCCTCCACATTTACCAAGATCACATCCTACAAATATTGCTGTTTAAACTTTCAATGGTCTATCAGTAACTATCTCGTATGGTGTAAATTTTTTCTGGCAGTTTGATTAACTTCTTGTCTCTTTGTCACTGGAGATTCACTTGCTGGTAGTGAACATTCCATTATGCCCTTGACTGACCTTCACATGTTTACAGATCAGACAAGTTCCACACACGTGTTCTGCAATTTTTGGCGAGTTTTTTTTTTTTAGAATTATACCAATTTGTTTGTGATAATTTGTAGAATTATACCAATTTTGTGAGAATTTGTCATCAATTTATCCCCCTTTGCCCATGCATGCCTGGCCAGGACATACAGAGGCAAAAAGGAGGCAAAAAGCATCTGGAAGTACCACATGGCCAGTGTGGGTGTTCCAAAGCTTATCAGGGTGCAAGGTGCACCCAGCCTGTCTCCAGGTGTCTGTTTCTAATTGTTGAGTATGTCGGGACTTAAGATGAATTTCTAAATTGAAAATTCAGGAGACGGCATAGTTGATATTCATTAAGCAGATACATCACTTTAAATTACCTTCATCAATTTAATTTCCATCAGAATCCTTCCTCTTAATATCCCACTTCATCCCTCACCATACTTTTTATCACTTGCATCATTCCACCAACTATATACCTAAGTCCTTTTTTGAATTATACCAATTGTTTTTATAAATTGTTCACTTCCAGTATGCTAATGGACATGAGGCTTTTAAATAAAGTTAATCAACAAATCAATCAATTAATCAACAAATCAATCTTTGGCTTTAAAAATATAAAAGCTTCAAAAATCATGGATGTTCTCTAATCATAAGTACCTAGTGTTTTTGGGAATTGATACATAAATATTTGCTGATTCCCATGATAGTTCAGGCAGGCTTTATGAAGCTGTCCCAGTGACCCCAAGCCAGTCAAGTTTTCAAGTCATCCAGAATGAAAATGCATGATATGTCAGCATACATTGCTGACCCATTATATACAAATTCATATTAATTGTGGATATCCTGTGGGTTCACCAGGGCAGCCTCAGGAAGTATTGGACTAAACCTTAAATATATGACTGACAATGCGGCTGAAATACTGAATTTCTCATGCTCTGGAAGAATGTGACATCAGACATATTGGGATCCCCTACATCATTGCATTGCGAGCTGAAAAGCAGTTTGTTTGTTTTTTATCCCTAGGTTGAACTCAGTTAGTAAATCAACAACTGTTCAATGTTACCAAAATTGTGCACACTCCAGGGGTGACTCAGCATGCAATGTTCCTAAATGGGTTAGTTGTGTACATACTATGACAAAAATTAACTTCATACCTAAGCCAAGGGATGATGGAGATTATTATACACACCAGCATTATTTGTGCAGTGTGCACTGTATGGATCCGTGTGAATCAGTTACTAAAGGGCAGTGCACACGAGGAGTGGGGCAGCATTATCAGTGCATTATTAACTTCAAGTGTGAATTAGTGTGAACGGTGTACTGCACAGTATATGCCTTTCAGCAGTGCTAATTCTGCATTTTATCTTTCTATTTTGAAATTGCCAATGATCAGTGTATTCACCCTGAACCAAAACATACCTGAACATCAGAACAAGCTACAGTGCATACTAGAACTAGTCCAGATGTTCTCATCAGAAATCATGAGTTAATGTACTGCTACCAGTATATTTGGTAACAAAGTGCAAATGTATAAACTAAAGTAATACAGCAATATGGAATACTAAAATCATTTTAAGGTATCATTGTAGTATCAGAAAGTGAATACAGTTGATCAAGGCAGTTTAATGTACCTAGCAGGAAAGAATGCAATAATCAAAACAGCATTTACTGTCTGCAGAATAAAATGTCAATGATGGCATATCATGCAGAAGTATTATTTGTTTAATTTTGTATGTGCAGTCAAAACCGAATATATGTACCAGAGATAAAATTAAGATGGACCACCCTCTCATTCACTCAGGATTTAAATCACTCTCAAGTTGCAATCTGGTAACCACTGGCTCAGAATGCCACACTGTCCTGTCAGAGCTCCCAACCTCTACCTTGAAGGTCAAAGTAAAACAAAAACAGTTTCCTTAGTTTCATGCCTTGCTTGTTTGATCTAGCATTCAGGGGCACTTGGCAATGAACAGCCAGCAATGAAAGAAAAACAATATTTACTGTAGATTAAAACATTTAAACACAAGACTATTAGTCTTTTAAGTATAGCAGCTAGCAGCCTATCTGATTGGAATAAGTAGATTTTCTTGATAAACTTCACTAAACCCTCCCCCCTGGGTAGTTCTGAAAAGTAACTTGCTTTAACAACATCTTGGGAAAAACAGGGACCTTAAAAAAGTAAAAAAAAATCTTTATTTCTTCATAATCTTATAAGGATTTTCTTTCCCCTTTTTTTTAAGTTCTAACAAATGTGTTGCAGCTAATTTTCACACTTCAGCTTTGCCCTACAGATATTGCTAACAGTAATTTGACAATCCTTCTTCAGCCTTACACAGTCAAGATGCTGCTCAGACATTTGAGGATGCTCAAAGGAGGCACCTCCCATGGTTCCAGAAGCTTAAAAACTCTACAATCTAAATTGATGACAAGAGGATTGTTTGGAGGCTAGGTGTGGCTAGGTGAATTGGGGTTCTTTGTCCTCTTTAATGGGTTTCAGGAGTACAGTGCCATTTGTTTGCTAGGAGAAAGACTCCTAGATGATTTTTCTTTTGTCCTCTCTAATGGGCCTCCATTTATCTGCTAGAAGAAGAACTCCTCCCTGATCTTTCTGCAGCCATGCAAACAGTTTCACTCCCAGTTTCATTCCCAGTATCTTTCTGTAGTTATGCAAACTGTCTGTTTCAAGTAGCCCATCTCAGCAGTTTCAATCACCCCCCACTCACTGCTGAGAGGTGTGACCAAAACACCTGATTCCCTGACCACTGATCATGCATGAAACATAGCAATGAAACTGGATATGCATCAAACAAAGCAATTGTCTTCCTTCACTGCTATACCAGTACTACAGTCCACACACAGCAAACCCCACCCCCCTTTCCAAACTGTCCCCTTCCCTGCAATCAGTAGACCTGGTGTTTTTCACTGTTTGGGGACACTGGGGCGACTCGTCAATAACTTCACCTTTTACTGATAGAGTATCAAAATCAATCCTGAAATATAAAGACTAATGTCTGGACAAAAACTTTCTTTCCCTAATGTCACAACTAAACACAGAGACACTAAAGGTTTTTTACATAACAGCACATTTACCACATGGGCCAGCCATGAGTCTATACAGGGAAGCTGGTCCGGATACTCCCCCACCACAATTCAGCCTCCGGACCCCATGCTCTAATCACAATTTGCAAAATCACAATTTACAGTGCAAATCTTGTAATCCCAATTCTAGGAATGCAATGTTCAGTGTAAATTTTCCAATCCCACTTCTGGGAACACAATATACAATATAATCCAGGCAACAGGCAGAGTTTGGTTGCACAAAACACACAGGACCACAAAGGGAAAAAGAAAAAGGGAAAACAGAAAACAGAGACGTCTCAGCAGCGAATACTCATACACTCTCTTTCCTCAGTAGCAGCTGTTACAAATACACATTACATACACACACTCTCTAGCTGTACCATAGGATTTAACTTTTGCCATGTGGATAATAGTAATATGAGAAATATAGCTAGCTATTTTTCTAATGTCCACTAGATGGAGCTCCAGGATCACTAGCACAAAAGAAACCCCCAACACTAAAAGCACATGGCAACACAAAAGAAACCCCCAACACCACAAAAAAAAAAGCCCCCAACACTATAGGAGCACATGGCAACACAAAAGAAACCCCCAGCAACACAAAAAGCCCCCAACACTATAGGAGCACATGGCAACACAAAAGAAACCCCCAGCAACACAAAAAGCCCACAACACTATAGGAGCACATGGCAACACAAAAGAAACCCCCAGCAACACAAAAAGCCCCCACACTATAGGAGCACATGGGGCAAAGGCTCTAAATAAATCGCCCCGATCATCGGAGAATTGCGATCAGCGCAATTATTCTTGAAAGGCACACTTAAGGCGGTTAAGTACTAATATTTTAGGCAATTTTTAATAGCTTTGGCAGCGCTGCACTTTAAATACCTTTAAGGGGCCCGAGGTGGCAAAGTTAAATTTATACTGCAGTCATTTACTGGCGCTCGCAAGCAAGTGCCCCCCCCTTTTTTCTTATTCAGATTCAGATACAGCAGATTCAGATACAGACAGGACGAGCAATGGTTTCAGGGCCACTAAGGCCCCTATTAGGACTACTCGTTGCAGTTGATCGGGCCGCTACAGGTTCCCAGAAATTACCAGGACTCACAGATAGAGTACAGAAAGTAGCAGTACTCACCAGAACTCTGATCAGACAGGTAGTTTGGATGCCAGTCTATCCAGCCGGTTTTCAATCGGGGATTCAGCCGCAGGGACCGACTGACCACACAAGTCAAAGAGTCCTTCGGAGCACAAAAGGGCTCCATGGCGCCAAGGATCGTTAATCACCTGGAGGGGTCGGTCCCTGACCGGTGGAGGCCCCGATCCTGCAAAAAGCAGTAGTCTTCCCACTGTGGGTGCGATGAGAGAGAGGCTTTTCTTTTAAATTTTCCTGGCCGATGCACCAAAATGTTATAGCAAACGCTGTGAAAAGCTCTTATTCAATCACTCACCCACAGAAGGAAAACTCACAGACAGGCTGGAATGCAAACAGGATCTTTAATGTGCACACAGGATCAGACAGAGAGCCGGTTCCCTCCAACAAAAAAGTCTGAGCCCCGAGGGACGTCCTTCAATGCCTTAAATACAGTATAATTTCAAACTCATTCTATAATCCCATTTGACACAGGTATTTCCTGTCCACCAATCAGCAGCCCCTGGGGAAGGTACCTGGGTGACCTGTCCAAACCGGTGTGCTCTGGTCTGTTGGTTTCTGGGCTAGGGGATACTGTGCTCAGACCTGGAGTGAGGGAAGGGTGTCTACTGAAATCTCAATGCCTTCTCTTAGCAGGCTGCCTCAATATAAATGTTGAGTAGTAGTAGTGGCTGCTTTGATTGTGTTTCTAGAAAATGGAGTAATACTGAAGACACTGTGAACTCTTGGACGCTTTTGAACTTGCTAAAAATCTCACTCCTGGAACTGGGTAACTTGGCAACTCTGCTGCTTACCTATCTTAAAATCATCAGCAGAAGGAAGACCTGCACTAAAAAGAAATAAAGCAGGCAATCTTGTGAGAGCAACAGGGAAACCTCTTTCATAGCTGCTAGGTTACCCAGTTCCAGTATGGGATACTTTTCGGCCAGCCCTGACTTCTAGCTTATATCCCAATATGGTACATATAGTCATAGGCAGCGGAATGGTATGGGCCACAGGGACAATGGCCCTACCAATATTTTGCCCAACACAGCATCAACAACCAAAGAGCTGGAGATTAGGGCTGAAATTAGGTTTATTTGGCCCCTCCAACCAAAGCGTTGTTCTGCTTCCCCTGCTTTAGTCCTTGAAATAAAAAAAATCAACGTGGTAGGTCCCATAATGTATCAGAATGGGGTTGTTACAAATCCAGGATTGGCCCAAAATCTCTCTCCCGGAAGCGGTAACGCGACAGCACTGCTGGTAAGCTTACAATTTCACCGTGCAAGAGCAGGAAAGCAGAGAAGAATCAAGAGGAAGACGGAAAAGTAGGTAAAACTCTTTCCTCTCCTTTCTGCAGTATACAACTTTCCAATCCGCCTCCATCTTTCAGAGGGGGGAAAAGGAGCATGCTAGGAATTGTAGTTCTATCTATCTCCTCCACTTTAAACTCTTCAGTCCGGGCGTTATAGTCTTCCTCCACCTTAAGACACAGTGAAGGATGGAAATTGTAGTCCGTACCGTAGCCATGTTGCATGCTGGGATTTACAGTCTCCGCCCACCGCCGTGGCGCATTGCACACTGGGAGTTACAGTCCTCGCCTCGCGATGTTCCGCAGCACGCTGGGAATTACAGTGTCTACTTACTCCCCCAGTGGTGACGCATTGCACTCTGGGAGTTGTGGTTCACCCCCCTCCCCCTCCCCCTCCCCCTCCCCCTCCGGTCGTGCTCTAGTCCCGGGTGAGGAGGTGAGCAGTGTGCGGTGGTTTAGTGTGGAAGAGGGTAAACGGCGGTGGCCGCCTCTGTCTCCAGTACGTTGGTTTTTTGTTTGTTGTTTTTTTTTACCTGTTGCTTCGTCAGGAAGCGAGTAGTTGTTAGTGTTTTATGTTGAGGGCGGTAGAAGGGGAGGGATCATGCTGTTTATAAAAGTGTGTTATTATTGTGTTGTCGTCTCCCCCCAGGAGTTCTGTGTTGTTCTGTACAGTGCAGCTTCGGCCCGTTCACTATCTTCTCTTTCTTTGTAGGGTGCCGTGTTCATGCCGTGATGTCGCAACGAAAACCAAGGTAAGCCTTCGATGGTGACCCCGTTGACTGCGCTTATCTTATCCGTTACCAGGGGGGAAAATGTTACTACCCATTTTCACCACACAAAATACGCCGCCCCCCTCCCCCAGGGACGGGAGTTAATATCAGCAAAAGCAAAGGATGCTTCTGTATGAACTTATTAGAAACTCTGCCTTGTTGACTGTACTCCGAGAGCACCCCCAAAAAATCGGAGGCTCCTCCATAGTGCTGTGGCTGCTGCTGTGTTTGCACTTAACTGGGAAAAGAAATTCCTTATCGTCTCTCCCGTCCAGTCCCTTATCTTCTGGGTTGTGCGCCCCTTCCAGCAGCTTGGAGGCTGAGCCAATCATCACTTTGATGACTCCCTGGGATATCAGCACTGGCACCACCCACCAGCACCAGTAAGCTCAGCCTCCAAGCAGCTGGAAGGTAGCAGTAAGCCAGGGTTCTGGGCTTACTGGAGAGACAGGCCTTAGGGAGATAGAGAGGGTTTATTTCCCTGGGGTGGAGCTAGGTTAATTCAGTTCATTGGATTTTCTACATTCTTTGATTTAATTTAATTTAGTTAATCAATTTAATTTATTGAATTGATTTTGCGCCCCCCCCCCCCCCGGGGGGTTAGTAACGCTTGCTCCTCGAGAACTAAGGGAGGAGGAGGCTTGCTGCCTGCCACAGAGGAAGGCAACAGTGAGGGAGAACCAGCGGGGGTTACAGACCTTGCTCCTACCCGTTCCCGCCTCACGCAGAAGTCCTCCTTGGTGGCTGAGCACGAGGTCAGTGGATCAGCACCTTTGCAGCTGTGTGCGGGGTGACTCCTTCCCAAAGGGGAAGGGAGCGGTGCCATTTCAACCTTACTAAAGCAGGCGGCTGAAGGCAGAGAGAGAAGCCGGTGGTGGCAAGCAGGCAGCCACACGTGCACCCGTTCGGTTCCTGAAGCACCACGGTGTTGGCTGAGGGAGCGGCCTTCTCCTGCACGTGGGAAGAAGTCGGCAGGAGGTAGGTGGCAGCTCTTGCTTTTTCTTCGCACACTTAGGGGGAAGCGTTTTCTTTGGAAGTTTCTTTGAAAAGTTTTATGGGATTGCTGTTTTGGGGCAGTGTTTAAAAAATAAATAAATAAAGAGGGGAAGCCTTTGTATGTTGTTGGGCTCTGGAGGGGCCTGTAGTTAAACTTTAAAGATTAACAGCCGCGCCATGCCGGGTAGGCCACAGTGTTTGTTTGGTCTGTGGCACACGGCAGGGCACGGTATCGGCAGAAGGGGTCTGCAGAGGCTGCTTCAGTAGAGCAAGAAATGCAGGGGGGAGTAGCTCAGGAAAAGGTTTCCGATTCCCAAGAGTCCAGGGACTTTCTGGAAGTGGAAGGTGAGCAGCAGGGCCCCCCCCCTCCCTCCCTGGCCACGGACCTGATGGGACCTCCTTCAGCACAGCCCACTCCTTCCACGTCCTTGGGAGAAGGGAGTAGCTGGGGGGACTTTTCCCTGGAGTTTGTCCTGCTGCTTCACAAGGCTTTTTGTATGTGGCAGCAGGGTCCAGGAGGAGCGGGGGCTGCGCAGGTAGGTGGATCGGCAAGAAAAAGGATGGCCAGAGATCAGGAGACAGGCATCCTACACAAGCGTCCCAGATTGCTAAATGAGGAGAGCCTCACTTCCCCTCTATCCAAGACTCAGGAGGGGGGAGGTCGCAGATGGGGAGCTTGGGGAAGGGGAAGAGGAAGAAGAACTCGAAGAGGGGGAGATTCCAGAAGAGGAACAACCCCGGATAGTTTGAGTTTTTCGCAGGGAGGAGCTCCCAGCGTTGATTGCAGAGTCTCTGAAGGTGTTAAATATGGCTCTGAGCGCACCGGCGGATGAGGAGGTCTTGGAAGACCCGTTGATACAGGCCGTTAGGAGGCCTCAAAAGGTGTTTCCAGTGCATAAGGTGGTGCGTCAGATGATTCAGGAAGAATGGAATCAGCCGGAGTCCAGCCTAAGGGGGGTGCGATCTATGGCTCGGTTGTACCCTTTACTGGAGTTAGATAAGGAGTTGCTGTGGTCGCCAAGGGTGGATGCGGCGGTGTCGGCCATCACAAAGACGACGACTATCCCAGTCGAGGGCAGTGCTGCCCTGAAGGATACCCAGGATCGAAAGCTGGACATGCTGCTAAAGCAGGCCTTTGATGTAAGTGCCCTGGTGTTGCAGGCATCGATATCAGGGACTTGGGTAGCAAGAGCCTGTCTGAGGTGGTTGCAACAGCTCCAGTTCGCCAATGGTCTTCCTGGGGCAGCTCAGGGTGAGGCAGCCAAGATCGAGTCGGGAGCGGCCTATCTGGTGGATAGTCAGTATGACCTCATTAGGAGCTTGGCTAAGAATATGGCCTCAGTGGTAGCGGCTAGGCGATATTTGTGGCTGCGAAACTGGGCGGCGGATGCTTCCTCTAAAGCCCGCCTTAGTAGACTCCCATTTAGGGGGAAGCTACTCTTTGGTGAAGACTTGGATAAGTTATGAAAGGAGCTAGGCGAGACGAAGGGGGGCAGGCTCCCTGAGGATAGGCCGAAGCCAGGCCGGGCGCCGGCTCCAGCACGTCCCCAGTCTAGAGACTTTTGGAGGTGTCAACAGCCTTTCAAAGAGGCCATTTCCCATCAAGAGGACAAGGTTTCTGAGGGTTTTGGGGAGCGGGAAGAGGATTCGGGGCCTCTTCCCCCTCGGCAGGTCCTAGGAAAGCGCAGTGAGACAACAGTGGCCCAGGAGGAGGTGCTGCCAGTGGGAGGTCGGTTAAGACAGTTTCCTTCTGCCTGGGTCTGGGTCACTTCAGATCAATGGGTGTTGGAGGTGATCCGAGAGGGTTATGCGCTCGAGTTTGTGAGGCCAGTTCATCTAGCATTTGTGCAGTCTCCTTACAAGGCGGCGGCGGTGGAGGACATGCTGTCCAGGCTGCTGAGTCTAGGGGCGGTGGTCCCAGTGCCGTTAGACCAGTACAGGTTGGGTCAGTACTCAATTTATTTTGTAGTTCTAAAGAAAGAAGGGACTTTTCTGCTGATTCTCGACCTGAAGTGGCTCAATCGCTGTCTCCAGGTACCGCACTTTCAGATGGAAACGCTGAAGTCTGTGATTTTGGCCATTCGGTAGGGAGAGTTTTTGACTTCCTTAGTTCTGACAGAGGCATATTTGCATATTCCCATTTGCAAGGCTCATCAGCAGTTTCTGAGATTTGTGCTGCCCAGGGGACATTTTCAGTTTCAAGCTCTGCCTTTTGGCCTGGCAATAGCTCCGCAGACTTTCACCAAGGTGATGGTGGTGGTAGCCGCAGCGCTGCGCAAGGAGGGAATTTTGGTTCATCCCTACTTGGACGACTGGGTGATCCGGTTGAAATCAGAGGCAGAAAGTCACAGGGCTATGGCCAGGGTGGTGGCTTTCCTGAAAGAGTTGGGTGGGTTATCAATCAGTCAAAGAGCAGTTTGGTGCCCATACAGGAGCTCAAGTACCTTGGAGCACGGTTCGACACCGTAAGAGGAAGAGTTTTTTCCTGCCAACCCAGAGGACAGAAAATCTCCAAAGCCTGGTGACGCAGTTTTTGGGCAGGCAGATTAATATGGCCTGGCATTACCTGCAGGTACTGGGAACCATGGCAGCAACTATAGAGTTTGTGCCGTGGGCCAGAGCACAGATGAGGCCACTTCAACGAGCTTTGCTTTGGCGCTAGTCTCATCAGAGTCAACCGTTGTCTATGAAGTTACCCTGTCCTCAGGAGACGAGGAGGGCCTTACAGTGGTGGCTCAACCCAAAGAACTTAGAAGCGGGTACAGCTGACGACGGATGCGAGCTTAGTAAGCTGGGGGGCTCATTACAAAGGGCAGTTTGCCCAAGGCCACTGGAGTGCAGTGGAGACCCAGTGGTCCATCAACAGACTGGAAATGCGAGCGGTCTTTTTGGCGCTCAGTTTCAGGCCCTGGTCCAGCAAAGGGTGGTCCGGGTCCTATCCGATAATGTCACGACGGTGGCCTATATCAACCACCAGGGGGGGAACAAGCAGTCCAGCCCTGGAGGAGGAAGCGGACGGCCTCCTGAGATGGGCCGAGGCCAATCTAGAAGCACTATCAGCGCAACACGTGGCAGGGGTAGACAATGTCACAGCAGATTTCCTGAGCAGGTGCAAGATAGACCATGGAGAGTGGGAACTGGCTCAGGAGGTGTTCGACCAGATAGTTTCCAGGTGGGGAACTCCGATTATGGATCTCATGGCAAGATGGGAGTCAGCCAAGGCGAGTCGGTTTTTCAGTCGCAGAAAAGAAAGGATGTCAGAGGGCTTTGATGCGCTGGTCCAGAAGTGGCCCGTGGAAGGGCTCCTGTAAGTGTTCCCACCTTGGGCCCTCATAGGGAGAGTACTTCAACGGGTAGAAGCCCACCAGGGATTGGTAATTCTCATAGCCCCGGACTGGCCACGGCGGCTGTGCTATGCAGATCTAGTGAGGCTTCTGGCTGATCGGCCTTGGCGGCTTCCCTGCCAGGAGGACCTTCTAATGCAGAGTCCAGTGAGGATGCCCCAGGTGGATCGATTCTCGCTTACGGCCTGGCTATTGAGAGGGCGAGTCTTAGAAAGTGGGGGGTATTCGGGGGCGGTAATTTCTACCTTGAGTGCGCGTAAGCGTTCGACCCGTCTCTCATACGTGAGGGTAAGGCGTATATTTGAGGCTTGGTGTGACGGTCAGAGGAAAAAGCCTTTTGGGGTCTCGGTGCCGGAGATTTTGGAGTTTCTGCAGGACGGGTTCGATAAGGGCCCGGCTGCAAGCTCCTTGCGGGTGCAGCTGGCGGCCATTTCCTGTTATAGGGGTAAGATCCACAGGAAGGCCTTGGGAGACCACGCGGACGTTAGTAGGTTTCTACGAGCCGTTAGGTGCCTGCGCCCGCAGCGAAGGTCCGTGATTCAGCTATGGGATCTCAATTTGGTGTTGAATGCCTTACCTGGACAACCTTACGAGCTGGCAGGAGGCCTCGTTAAAGGACTTGACCCTTAAGACGGTGTTTCTGGTAGCTATCTGTTCCACCAGACGTATTTTGGAACTTCAGACTCTGTCTTCGCTTCCGCCTTTCCTTTCTTTCTCCAAGGAAAAGGTAGTCTTGCGTACAGTTCCTTACTTTTTGCCAAAGGTGCTTTCTCCTTTTTCATGTGAATCAGGTAGTTTCTCTTCCATATGTTTCAGGGGCTGGAGGGGAGACCATTGATGTGCGGTTCCGCCATCTGGATATGTGCAGAGTGCTTAAACATTATTTGCGTTACACAGCGTCCTTCCGGAAAACCAATAGGTTGTTTGTCTTGTTCAGGGGACTGTGTAAAGGGGAAGCGGCGGCCAAGGCCTCCATCTCTAGGTGGATTAGGGAGGAGATTGCTTCAGTTTACATTCTGAAAGGAAGGCAGGTACCGGTGGGGTTTCGAGCACATTCGACTTGGGCCCAGGTGGCTTCTTGGGCGGAGTATAGTCTGGTTCCGCCATTGGATATTTGCAGGGCGGCTACCTGGTCGTCTCTGCACACCTTTGCCAAACACTATAGGTTGGATGTTCAGGCAGCAGCAGATGCTTGTTTTGGGAAGAGGGTGCTTCGGTCTGGGATGGCAAACCCCTCCCATGCTTGAACTGCTCTGTTACATCCCAGAAGATAAGGGACTGGACTGGAGAGACGATAAGGAAAGATTAATTAGACCTTACCTGCTAATTAGGCTTCCTGAAGGAACTCCAGTCCAGTCCCTGATCCCACCCGAGTTGGTTTGTTTCAGGATACTGGCCCAGAGGCCGGTTGCCGAACCGAAGGTCTGTTCAGGGACTGGAGAAGATATGAATATTCCTCGCAATGGCATGGGTGGCGAGAGGTGTCACTGCCAGGAGAGCATGGCCCGTGGAAGGGTTAGTGAAGGGCTGCTGCGGCTGGTAAGTAAGCCTCCTCCCCCTACTTCATCTTCCAGGGAGGGAGTTGGTGGTCCTTCGGGGAGAGAGGGGAGGAGATAGTTTAAGGTTGAAATTTATTTCTTCTGTAAAAAAAAAAAAAAAAGGTGGGGGGGGGGGAGAGAAGGTTATGGTATCTTAATTGTCTCTCCGTTAAGTCTGCTTTTTCAGTAGATTACTGGTGCTGGTGGGTAGTACCAGTGATGATATACCAGGGAGTCATCAAAACGATGATTGGCTCAGCCTCCAAGCTGCTGGAAGGGGTGCACAACCCAGAAGAGAAGGGACTGGAGTTCCTTCAAGAACCCTAATTAGCAGGTAAGGTCTAATTAATCTTTATAATCCCTTCGTTGTCGTACAGAACTGCAGTTGTGTACATACATTCCTTCTATTTGATTTTCCTATAGGAAAGTTTAAATGACCTTAAAGAACTGTTTCAATTATGCATTTCATCTTTGTCCTGACTCTGAACTGTACCAAGTTAGCACATGGAGTCAGGACTTGCTAGCTGATGGGGGGTGGGCCCCCTTTTCATGTTAAGCCGTTTGCCCTGATTAATACAGGTGCACTTAACACCACCCATGCTAACTGCAACATTGCCACTTAATGTGTTCCAAAGATGCCTGTGCTAACCGCAGTGTGTACACTCTGCCTCTGAATTGCCCAGTCTTCACTCCAACCTGTGCTAAGCAGTCAGCATGAGATTTTTAGTGTGAGTATAGCATACTTTAGTTAACATACCTCTTTATGTGCTGCTTCCTTATATTTATTTCATGGAAATATTTAAATATCTGCTCTCTTGTCAAAAAAAAATTTATTAAGCAAGCAACATTTCTATACTGCTGTCTCTACCAGTCACAGTGGTGTATAGGGAACAAGAATGTGTAGAACTTTACATAGAATATAGTTTGTTTATACAATTTCTTGAACTACCACCCAGGCTGAAGGGCATCAGAGCGGTTTACAATCACTACAAGCAGGTATTAGATATGCTCCCTCTGCCCTGAAGGGCTCACAATCTACATGTGTATCTGAGGCAGTGGAGGGTTAGGTGGTTTGCCCACAGCCACAAGGAGTGCCCATAGGGCTAGAAACCCCAGTTTGTCCGGCCTGAGATTGCTGTCCCTAGGCAGGAATCTAACCCCCAGCCCTTTGGCCTGAGGTACCTTGTCCCAACCACTAGGCCAGTGATGGCTAACCTTTTTGAGCCCGAGTGCCCAAACTGCCGCACAAAACCAAAGAATTTCCTCAAAGTGCCAGCACGTCAATTTGCATAAATATTTGCATAATGCTAACATACACTAACTTTTAGTAAACATGTCTCTTAATGAGTGTATGGATAAAGACAGACTAAAAGATTTCTACATTACTATAATCCAGTGCCAACCGCCAGGCACATTAGGAACTACTACAAACACTGCCCATTTAGAACCAATAGCAAACCCGCCGTATCCTAACAGCACTACCAGGAGTCACAAAGCACCATACCATACCTATCAAAAGGCAACATTGCAAATATTAAACCAATACATTTCAGAGAACAACAATACATGACCTACTGGGGAAAGAGAACAAGTGGCAATGTCAAAAAGGAATTACATAAACAGAATACCTCAGCTCAGTTACACAGTTGCAATTGCTCCAGCCACTTTCTTCTGGTTTCTTCATGTTTTCTGCTAACTCTCCATCATCTGCTGTCCATTTGTCCTTTCTTCTCTCTTCTAGTTTCTTTTTCCATTCTCTCTCTCTACATCCGCTTTAACATACTATCTTTCTCCTTTTGCTCTTTCCTCATTCCTATTTCATCCACTCAAATTTTACCCCTCCATCCTCAATCCCCACTTACTCTCCCAATACCCGGCCAATTGTACATTTTTCTTCCCTCACACACAAAATATTTTTCCCCTCTCCATTTCATTCTCCCAGCCCCATCCCCTTCTAATCTCCCCCAACATCAGCTCCCTTTTAGTTCCAGCCCCACCCAGTATCCGCTCCCTTCTAGTCCCCTCATCAGTCCATTTCCAGTCCTAGCTCCCCCATCCATTTCCAGTCCTATCCGAGTCCCTTCATCAGCTCATTTCCAATACCAGCCTCCCATCAGCCCATTTCTAGTCCTTTCCTAGCCCCACCATCAGCCCATGTTAAATCCTAGCTCCCCTCCACTCAGCCCATTTCTAATCCAAGCCCGCCATGAGCCTACCTCCAGTTCTAGCCCCTCCATGAGTCCATTTCAATCCAAGCCCCCACCACAGCCCATTTCCAATCTTAGCTCCCCCAACACCCAATTCTCAGTTCTATCCTAGCCCATCCATCAGCCCAGTTCCTGTCCTAGCTCCCTCCCCTAAGAGCCCATTCCAAGCCCCCCTTCCCATCAGTTAAGTGCAGTTCAAGCCCCCTTCCACGCAGCCCATTTCCATTCCAAGTCCCCCTCCCCATTAGCTATTTGCAGTTCAAGCCCCCCACTTCCCCTCAGCCCATTTCCATTCCAAGCCCCGTCCCCATCAGCTATTTGCAGTTCAAGCCCCCCACTTCCCCTCAGCCCATTTCCATTCCAAGCCCCATCCCCAACAGCTATTTGCAGTTCAAGCCCCCTTCCACTCAGCCCATTTCCAGTCCTAGCAACCCCAACCCATTACCAGTCCTAGCCCCCCCTAGCCCACTCCCAGTCCTAATCCCACCAGCCCATTTCCAGTCCTAATCCCCCATCACCCAATTTTCAGTTTAAGCCCCCCCATAGCCCATTACCAGTCCTAACCTCCCCATCAGCCCACTCCCAGTCCTAATCCCCCATCACCCAATTTTCAGTTTAAGCCCCCCCATAGCCCATTACCAGTCCTAACCCCCCATCAACCCACTTCCAGTCCTAATCCCACCAGCCCAGTTCCAGTCCTAATCCCCCATCACCCAATTTTCAGTTTAAGCCCCCCCATAGCCAATTACCAGTCCTAACCCCCCATCAACCCACTTCCAGTCCTAATCCCACCAGCCCATTTCCAGTCCTAATCCCCCATCACCCAATTTTTAGTTTAAGCCCCCCCAGCGCCCATCACCACTCCTAACCCCCCCAGCCCAGCGCCCATCACCACTCCTAACCCCCCCAGCCAGCCCAGTGCCCATCACCACTCCTAACCCCCAGCCAGCCCAGTGTCCATCACCACTCCTAAATCCCCCCAGCCCAGCACTACTCCTAACACCCCCCCCCAGCCCAGCCCATCACTACTCCTAACCCCCCCCAGCCCAGCCCATCACCACGCCTAACCCCAGCCCAGCACATCACCACTCCTAACCCCCCCCCAGCCCAGCCCAGCCCATCACATCACCACTCCTAACCCCCCCCCCCCCAGCCCAGGGAAAATTTAAAAAAAAGAAAACCTGTCTGTTGCCGCTGTCGGGGCCGCCGCGGCAGAATTGAGCATGCCGCGGGGCCCCCCTGTATCCGGCAGAGCCTGCCCTCCCCGTAGCAGCTCTCTCTTTGGAGCTGCAGTCAGACGCGCCGGCTTGCAGAGCGCGAGGGAAGAGTTTCTCCCTCGCTGCTCTGTTAAACCCGCGGGGGCTGATGGGAAGTTCCCATCAGCCCCCGCGGGCTTAACAGAGTCGCGAAAGGGAAACTCTTCCCTTCGCGCTCTGCAAGCCGGCGCGTCTGACTGCAGCTCCAAAGAGAGAGCTGCTACGGGGAGGGCAGGCTCTGCCGGGTACAGGGGGGCCCCGCGGCACGCTCAATTTTGCCGCGGCGGCCCCGACAGCGGCAGCAGACAAGTAAAATTGAAAAAAAAAAAAAAAAACCTAATTGCGGACCTTCCCGCGTGCCAGCTGCAAGGCCTTCGCGTGCCACAGCTGGCACGCGTGCCATAGGTTCGCCATCGCTGCACTAGGCCATCCCCCCCCTCCCTAATTGATAACAGGTTAAACAACTTTAACAAGAGAAAAGAAATGTGTGAGTCTTAGCATAGCATTGAACAGGGGGGAAGGGGAGATTATTATACCTAGTGTAAGACAAAAGTATGGCGAGCTGGGGATAAGAGACTACATGACAGATTCACTTGTCCCTGGAACATTTCAGGTCTTTAGTTTACAGTAAAACTCTCTAATGTCAGTTAGAGAGCAAATTTCTGGGGTGAGGGAGTTCCACATTGTGGATGTGTAGAATGCAAAGGTGCTGCTGGAGGTAGATAGATTGGATTGAGAGAATGCGGCTGGGATTGCTAGCAGATTGTGGCTGGCCTTTCTCTTAGATCTGTTATGGAGAGGTTAGAGAGTGAGGTGTTGAACAAAGGCAGTGAGGCATCACCCACTGCAGAGTAGTCAGGGTTGAAAATGGTGAATGATGTGTAGATTAAGATATCGGCATAGAGATGGTAGAGGATTGTGTGGTTTTGGATTAATTTTGCATAGTGGCTGGATAAAAATATCGAAGAGAATAAAACAGCCCTGGGTTAAGCCATGGAGTAATGTGAGAGGGTTGGAGGTTTCGGATCCAATTCTGACTTGTTGGTATCTGTCGACCAGGTAGGATTGGAACCATTGTAGTATCTCTGGGGCCAATAGCTTGGAGCTGTGAAAGGAGGCGCTCATGGATGATAGAATCGAAGGCTGTAGAGATGTCAATGACAATAAGAATGAATCCTTGAGAGATTTTTTTTCTGTGTCCTTGATCAGTGTGGCTAATAGTGAGGTTAGAAGGACTTAAGTACTATGATGGGGCTTGAAGCCATGCTGATGTTTGGCTAAGGGGGTGGGGGAATATAAAGTCCTGCATCTGCACTATTTTCAATGATTTTGGCAAGAGAGGGGATGCTGGTGATAGGTCTGTAAGAGGATGGTGAGAGTGGGTCAGCTGCATGATTGTTTTGAAGGGGTCTGATGGAAGCATTGGTATGTAGCCCAATGATAAGGACGTCTGAGCAATGTGCAAGATGATTGGACATTTTGATCCAGGAAGAAGGGGCAAGGGTCAAGAGGGGAAGTGGTGCTGTTGAGGTTTGGGATGATGTTTTCAAGTTGGGATATGGCGAGCAAACTGAAAGAGGACCAGATTTGGCTGATTGGATCATTGGAGGCAGTGGTGGTAACCCAGGAATTTCTGGTGGTGGATGGTTGTTTGGACTGAAGAAATTGGGCCATGTCGGCTGGGGATAGAGAGGCATCAGATTTGGTTGTGGTGGGGTCTTTAAGTAGCTGTAGGGCTATGTTAAGGGAGGATCTAATTTGGTTGGTGTGGCATTCCTTCAGAGGGGTGAGTTAACAGTATGCAGCCTGGGCAGTAGGATATGCAGAGTGGTTAAATGGTTCCTTGTGGCACCTCCATTTGTGTTCTAGTTGTTTTGTTTTTTAGAGCCTTGAGTTCAGGGGTAAATCATAGAATGTGATTGGATCTTGGAATCCCAGCTGTGCTGCTGGTTGTGGCAGCGTAGGAGGAAATGCAGTCATTCCATTCAGCTATTATGGAGACCAGATTGTTTGTTTGAATCAGTATGGGAGATTGACAGAGACACCTTCATCACTATCCTACTTGAGGCTTGAACCCTGTATGAGTGAGATGAGGTGTGGTGGATGTGTGTGTTGGAGAGGTTTGGCAGGAAAAAGGTGAGCAGATTATGGGCTGACCGGGGTACTGGTGTGTTTTGGGTCATGGAGGCTGGGTGTTGTGTGGCTAGGGTGAATATTAGGTCAAGGGCTCCTCCCTTGAAGTGAGAGAATTTGTTTGAGTTGGAGAGCTTTCATTGCTTGTAGGAAAGGTGCAGAGTGCTGAAGAAGGAGGGTAAGTTGATATCAAGGAGGATGAACCATTTGTTTTTGTGGTCATTTTGAGCATGCTTCCTCGATGATGGGAGAGAGATCGCAGGTATGTGCTCTAAGAGATCTGTATGTGAGGTAGACTGACAGGTGGCGGTGCAGATGGTGATGAGGTCCAATTTGTTAGTGGAGCCGGAGGTGGTGGTTTTGAATTGGAAGTCCTGCTTAGCAAGTAGGAGTACACCTCTGCCTCTTTTGGATGCCCTAGAAGGTTGAAGAGTTGGTATGAAGGGAGGGCCAGTTGATTTAGGACTGTATCGGAATTGTTTAGCCATGATTCTGTAAAGCGTAGTTACTCACTTGTAACAGGTGTTCTCCAGAGACAGCAGGAATCAATCCTTGCATAATGGATGACATCGGCACCGATGGAGCCCTAGTGGAAGCATCCCTCCGTCTTTCAAAGAAAGCCTTTGGGAGATGCCACCACACATGCATGGTCCCTTTCCCGCCAAAGAGTGCCATCTTACTCGTCAGATAACATAGCTAAAAGACAGCAAAAATAAAAGATGGTAAAGAAGCAACTCCATAGGGGAGGAGGGAGGGTTGTGAGGACCGATTCCTGCTGTCCCCGGAGAACACCTGTTGCAGGTGAGTAACTACACTTTCTCCAGGAACAAGCAGAAAGTCAATACTCACATGAGACTCCCCAGCTACAGGCTACCGAAAGCCCATAGCAAAAATAGGGGCTCCCTCAAGGGGAGCAGCAAGCAGCAGCAATTTAGTCTGTGTGCACAGACCACAGTAGGACCCCTGTGTAACACAGGAGGGTAGGAATTGCCTAAACCCCGAAAAGATTACGGAGCACAGCCTGGCTGAAGGCACTGTTCCATCGGGACTCTTTCCAGGCAGTAATGGTATGCAAAGGTGGAAGCTCGGCAAATGTCCACCATCGGGACAGAGCGCAAGTTTGCCACTGAGGCCGCCATGGCCCTGACACAGTGTGTCGTGTTGCGGCCTTCCAGCGGGAGCCTTGCTTGCTCATAAGTGAGGGCAATACAGTCCACAACCCATGTAGACAGCGTACACTTGGTCACAGCCTCCCCCAGCCTACTGGGGTCGTAGGAGATGGGAAGTTTTGAGGTGCCCCTAAGTGTGATGGCTATAGAAGGACAAAGCCCTCTTACAGTCCAAGGAGTGAAGGACAGTCTCCGCCCAATTGGAGTGAGGCCTTAGAGGGAAGGTAGGGAGGGCGACACTACCCTCGGCAGGAATTTGGGGTGCGCGAGTACGGAACAGCACTCTGTTCTTGTAGAACCTGGTTATAGGGCGCTTCCGCCACAAAGGCCTGAAGCTCGCTAACTCTGCGAGCAGAGGTGAGCGCAACAAGTAAAGCCACGTTCCAAGAGAGGTAGTGGAGGTGGCAGATAGCGAGAGGTTCGAAGGGTGGGGGAGTGAGTTGCCCCAACACCACATTGAGGTCCCATTTGGTTGCCGGAGGGCAAACTGGGGGCTTTGATAAGAGCAGGCCCTGAAGGAAATGGGTCACCAGCGGTTGGACTGAGAGGGGCTTACCATCCACCGGAGGTGCACTCGGACAGAGTTAGACTTGAGCCCAGACAGAGGAGGTGGAGAAGGTACTGTAGCACCAGAGCCACTGGGCAGGAGAAAAAGGGTCAGCTCCATGTTCAGTGCACCAAACAGAATCTGTGCCATTTGAGGGCGTAAGTCTTCCTAGTAGAAGCCTTGCAAGAAGCCAGCAGAATGTCTTCCACCTCAACCGGAAGGTTGAAAGAAGCCAGAGTCACCCTTTCATCAGCCAGGCTGTCAGTGACAGGGATCCCAGGTTGGGGTGCAGGAGAGAACCCCCCCTCCTGAGATAGGAGTCCCAGGGCGGTCCCCAAGGGGATGGGGGTCTCCATCGTCAACTGCAGAATCAGTGGGAACCACGGTTGCCTGGGCCACCAAGGGACTATCAGAATGAGCGAAGCCTGTCAGAGGGTCCCGAACAAGATCTTGGCGATCAGTGGCGTAGGAGGGAAGGCGTACATGAGGCCTTCAAACCATGAGACCAGGTACGCATCCACTGCTACCCTGGAGGGGTGGGGCTGCCGGGAGCAGAAGCGGGGCAACTGAAAGTTGTCAGGGCTGGCAAACAGGTCCATCACAGGTACCCCCCAGAACCGGAAAAGCCAACTGGCTACCCTGGGGTCCAGCTGCCACTTGTGCAGCTGGAGAACTCTGCTGAGCCTGTCAGCCAGAAGGCTGTCCTGGCCTGGCAGGTACACTGCCTGCAGGAAGATACCTGTTAGATTGTGTATGAGCAGAGGACCAGTGCTCCTGACAAAGGGTATGATACCTCGTACCCCCCTGTTTGTTCACAAAGAACATAGCCACCTGGTTGTCCAGCTGGTGACGCAGGTGGTGACAGAAAACCCTCAGGGCTAGGTGTATGGCTCGTAGCTCCAGGAGGTTGATCTGCTGGGTGCTCTCGTCTGGTGACCAGTTACACTGGGTGCAGAGATCTCTGCAGTGGACTTCCCAGCCAAGCAGGGAGGCGTCTGTGGTGAGGACCCATGAGGGACTTGGGATCTGAAAAGGCATGCCTGCCTTGAGATGCTGGGGAGACTGCCATCAGATCAGAGAATCCACCAGTTGGCAGGTCACAGAAACTCTGTCTCGGAGGTGGCTTGGGGCCTGAGACGACTGGTCCCGAAGACACCACTGCACAGCCTTCATGTAGAGGCGAGCGTCGGGGGTGACGTGGAAAGTGGAGGCCATGTGCCCGAGGAGGCGCAGGAGAAGCCGAGTGGGCACTGAGGGACAGTACTGTATGTCCTGAGACGACTGACTCGGTCCTTGGGCAAGAAAGCCTTCGACTGGAGAGTGTTGATCTTCACCCCAGTGAACTCCAGACACTATCGGGAGGAGGTGAGATTTGGGGTAATTTTATGACAAACCCCAAGTGCTGCAGAACCTGGATAGTGCATGCAGTGGCCTGCTGTGCCTCCCTTTATGAGCCAGTCATCCAGGTAGGGAAAAATGAAGCCCCCTGGAGCCAGAGGAAGGCAGCCACGACTGCCAGGTATTTGGTGAAAACTCTTGGGGCTGAGGCTAGGCCGAAGGGGAGCACCCTGTACTGAAAATGCTTGCCCCCCACTACAAACCACAGGTACTGCCTGTTTTTGGGGTGGATGAGGATGTGGGTATAAGCATCCTTGAGGTCTAAGGAGCATAGCCAATCTCCCTGCTGGATGGAGATATGGTGGAAAGTACCCCTGCAAAGTCACTCTCCAGGATGCCAGTGGGGAAGAAAGGCACAAAGATGCCAGGAAAAGAAAAGGAGACTGAACTCGACGCCGAGGCAACGAGGTCAGCAGGTGGGAAGAGTACCGATGCAATACCGGAGGTGAGCATGAAACTCTGAGAGAAAAATCAACTTTTTCCAGGGACAAGCCAGACTAATGTCTGAAGGGCTTCGTGGAAAAAAGGAGACTGAGCAAGATGGCACCCTTGAGCGGGAAGGGGACTTTGCATGCATGGTGGTATCTCCCAAAGGCTTTCTTTGAAAGCTGGGGGGATGCCTCAACGAGGGGTCCATCGGTGCCGACATCACCCATATGTGTGAGGACTGACTTCCTGCTTGTTCCTGGAGAATGCACAATAGAGTGATGCGGCTGTCCTTAATGTAGTCAATCAGAATGGGGATTTTGTTGCGGCCGGAGCGAGTGTTAATGAGAGAACATTTGAGAAGTTGAGAGGAAGGTGTGGTGTGGTGGTGGGGTGGGGTGGGGTGGTGTGAATGGGTGGATGCTAATTAAGCTATAGAGATTTCTGCTTCTTGGGTTGGAGAAGAGGGGTTGAAGCCTGCTGATATGTGAATGGTGTATGATGGGAATGAGGAAATGAGTGGTGAGAGCAAACATGTGATAAAGTGTATAGAGCAAGGAGGAGGAGGATGCCAGGGTGTGCAAAGAGCCTGGGCATGTTAGGTGAGAGTAAGGGTTAGTGAGCATTGTATGTGAACTGTGGAAAGAGCTGGCCGGCCTCTGATTTGTGTGAACCTGGTGTGAAGCCACGTGGGAGGGATATGCCCAGAACAGGGGGTAGTTGAAGAGTTAGAAAGTCCAGAGATGCCCAGTATAGAGTAGGTTCAACGGTTAGAGCACATGGAGCTTGGCAGTCATGTGTGATTGTGTAGGCAGAGGCTAGTAAGTCATTGGGTGGTAGTCTGTGTAGGATAGCTTTCCCTCTGTGGGCCACTCTAAACTGTAATGGCCCTTTGGCGTGGCCTGCCTCCCGGTGATTTCAAATTTAAAGTCTCGCTGGTTGGAGGGACCCTGGAGCAGAGAGGAATTCGCTCCTTCACTCTCTACTGGTGATTGCTGGTCTTCCCGTGCTTTCAAATTTAAAGAATGCATATGGGGGTCATGTGAGGTGTTGAGTGCCAACAAGCGCGTGCTGTGTGCTCTCCGGGATAGAATCCCTGGATCCTCCTGAATAAGTGGCTGTTTCTCATCTTTGAAGCCCCTGTCTTAACTGTGGGGTGCTGCTGGCATCGGAGCTGAAGTCTGTGGCTGCTAGACCCTAGCGAGGCAATGAAATCTGCTTGAAAGGAACAAAGATAGCGGATGGCTCTCCTTCTCCTACAGCTACATAAATTGACTGTATTAGTGGAGGAAGTCGTGGCTGCAGTTGTGGGAGCATTGACAGAGCACTTTGACGCTGTCACCCAAAGATTGGACGTGGTCACCCAGTCCTTGGAAGGGATAGGTGGTCACATACAGGCGGTGGAACAACGCATCACAAAAGCAGAGGATGAACTACAGGCAGCCAATACAGATCTAGCAGCTACCCGGAAGCAAGTGGAGCAACAGACTGAAAAGTTAGATGATATTGAAAACCAGAGCTGCAGAAATAACTTGTGTTTTATCGGCATCCCAGAGATAGTAACAGACTCAGAGCGATGGGGTTTTTTTTTTTTTGAAACTGTGCTTCCCCTCCAGCTAAATCTGGGATCTGATTGCAGGCCACTGATTCTGGAGAAGGTATGTCACCTGGGCCATAAGAGGGGAAGTGACCAGTGGCCGAGAGTAGTATTGGCCCACTTCCTGAATTACCCCCAGAAAGATAAAGTACTGCGCTCTGTGTGGGGCCGGGGCCCACTGACAACGACTGGAAAAATTTAGTCTTTGCTGACTATTCACAGGCATTGAGCCAGCAGTGCTGTGCTCTCTCAAGACTGTGTGCTAGTCTTGCAGAGGTGAAAATTAAGTTCACTCTATA
Organism: Ichthyophis bannanicus; assembly: GCA_033557465.1. NCBI lineage: Eukaryota > Metazoa > Chordata > Amphibia > Gymnophiona > Ichthyophiidae > Ichthyophis > Ichthyophis bannanicus. The sequence goes on from CM066039.1 coordinate 305,859,480, forward strand.
ATATCCTGCATGTCTCAGAATTATTCATAATGGAGTGACCCGAGTGTTTAAGGAGACCAGACAGCCACAGCACATGTCCATATTATCACAGCCCATGGAGACATCAGCTGAAATTAGGCCCTGATGGACAGACTAGAGGATCTGGTCGTTAATACCCACTCTTATAGATCCAAGAACTCAAAAGGACCATGCTACATTCTCACCACCTCATATTACTAGACAAAACATATGTTTATGGTGGGATGAGTGGTGTGGTGTGGTGAGGAAAACCTGCATGGACCCGTAAGAACTTAACTCGATGGTACTGATGTTTAACTCTATTGGGGTCTGTAAAAATGTAACGTGTGAGGGTTGAACATGGACTAGGTTAATGTAATTGATGGATAGCTATGAATGGGGGTGGGGAATGCATGTGAAATATGGTGGATGATGGGAAATATGGGTGAAAAGAAGGAGATGAATGCATGTTAAGACTGGGTGCGATATGAGAGTTAATACTTGGGGCAGTGAGAATACAACCCGGACAGTGTCTGGACAATCGATTGACATTGATCTATGAGGTTCCAATGAGGCGTGGGTACCACAAGGGATAATGTCCGGGACTGTGGTAGGAGTATGAATGTGGTCAACTGTTGTGAACACCCAGACCAGGAGCCATAGGTAAAAGGGCAGGCTGGGGCTCTAAGATAAGAGCAATACTCAAGACCCAGGGTGCATGGGGGCTTGGGGGGAGTGGTGGATATTCTGACATCAAGTGCCTACACTATGTGATGGGGAAGAGACCCAGACCGTTTGGTCGGAGGAGGGGGGGGGGGGAGGGAGGTGGTTCTTGGGATGGGAGGGGTGTGGGGAGTTCTATGGAGGGATGGGACATGGTTCAGAAAATAATGGTCAGGAGAGAAGTGGAACAGAGTGTGAGAGGGGTACTTCGGCTGGGAGGTATTTCGTTTAAAATATGGATATGCTATGTGGTGAGGATAATTCTACTGAACATTGACCCAGGGTGAATCGCAGGTCTGCTGTGTAACTTGGAATGTCTGCGGGCTAGGTTCTCCTATTGAAAAATAGTTTTAAAACACCTGAGAGACTTGAAGGCGGATGTGGCCATGCTGCAGGAAACCCATATGGATGGGCAGGAATGTTCTAAATTGCAACCGTGGTGGGTAGATCAGGCTTTTGTTGCCTCGGCGGGCTCACGGAGAGCTGGCGTACTGATCCTATTCTGAAGGGCCTGGATTTTGAGCTAGGCCGACAAGAAGTTGACCTACAGGGCCATTACATAATTGTGGAGGGGAAAATTGGCATTATGTCTTATACATTTTGTATCATTTTTGGGCCCAACACTCCTGACTGCACCTTTTTGGTCAATTGGGTAGAGCCCTAGGTGAATATCCTCGGTATTCCCTTGTTGTGGGGGGAGATTTCAATTGTGTTCTGGATCCAGACATGGACAGGGTGCCTTTGGGTGGTTCAAATGTATTATCAATATCAAATGCATTGGTATGGAAACCTGGCAGGACAACTCATGTCATCTCTTGTGAAACGCTGGCAGGGAATGGGGGGTGTATCAGCCCTACAAGATGGAACCGGGGTGACTACTAATGAAAGCCGTATCCTAGTGTTATTTCGTGATTTCTATCAAACGCCCTTTGCGGAGGGCGGTGGCCCCATGCTAGGGGATACGACTTATCTGGACAGAATGGAACTCCCGGTACTTGCAGCCGAACAGCATGAGATCCTAAACCAATCCATTACAGAGGGTGAAGTGGAGGGTGCTATTAGGCAGTCTAAAGCTTATAAAGCCCCAGACCCCGATAAGTTTGGAAATGAGTGGTACAAATTGATGCGGGATCGGGAACAAAGCCCCTTACAAAAAAGCTTTATGATTATCTTATTTAAAGACGGGCCTTTCCCTACGAGACTATGGCACATATTGTGGTCTTGCCGGAGCCGGGTCGCGATCCTCTACTTATGGATTCTTACCACCCTATTTCCCTCTTGAATTGGGATAATACTCAATTCAAGAGGGAAATAGGGTGGTAAGAATCCATAAGTAGAGGATCGCGACCTGGCTTTGGCAAGACCACAATATATGCAAAATGTTTGGCTAATTGGTTGGCTCGAATTATGCCTTTTCTGGTCCAAGAAGGGCAGGTTGGTTCATAAGAGATTGACATCCTGTCCTTAACTTGCGTTGAGTGACAACTTCAATTATGGCAGGCCATGCAAACAGGCAGGGCGCATTATTAAGTTCCGATACAGAGACAGCCTTGATTTGGTAAATTGGAGGTTCCTATATGGGGTTATGGAACGAATGGGGTTTACCGGCTTATTTATGCAGTCAGTCTGACTTCTTTATCACTCGCATTGCACGGTGGTAATGGTCAATGGCCAAACCTCAGAGAAATTCAGGCTGGGCCAGGGCTGCCATCTATCCTTCCTATTTCTAGAGACAATACTGCAAGTCATCCAGACAGACCCACAGATTGAAGGGGTACAGGTGGGGCAGGCCACTTTTAAAATAGCAGCCTATGCAGATGACATCTTAGTTCACTTGCAAAACCCGCAGCAATCATTACCGATACTGTTGGCTGCCTTCTGAGATTTTGGAGCACACTCAGGGTGAAAGCTGAACATGGATAAATCAGAGGCAATGTCACTTGATTATGTATTTATTTATTTTATTTATTTAGCTGTATTTATATCCCTCTTTTCACCGGGTCAAAGCGGTCAATTGGGGGATACATTTAACACAAGGGGATATGAGACACATATGCTAGTACTTACAGGGAACATGGGCAATGGAGGGTTAAGTGGCTTGCCCAAGTCCCTCCGACCTGAGATTGCTGTCCCCAGGTGGGACTTGAACCCCTGGCCCTCCAGCCTGAAGTACCTTGTCCTAACCACTAGACCACTCCTCCCTTAACAACTTGATTAACAACTGCAGGACCATTGGCCAGGCCCCTTCCCATTGAAATGGATGATAGGCTCCTTTTAAATTCTAGGGATACAGGTGTTACGCAAGGAGCGAAAACAGTTGCTTCGATGGGAGACCCTACCACTGTCTCTGCTAGGGCACATAACACTATATAAGATAACACTGCTCCCTAAGTGATTATACTTGCTTCAGGTCTTACCTCTGCAACTATGGAAAAAAGATCTGAGGATCTAGCAGAGGCAATTATGTCGCTTCTTATGGTGAGGTTGTTGGCCACAGATGTCTTTCAAACGCTTACTTGGGGATGCAGATTTGGGGGCATGGGAGTGCTAGAGTTGGTTCAATATAATCTAAGCTGTATGGTGAGACACACCCGTGATTGGATATATCCAATTTCTACCTACACACCCAAGTTAGAGAGGCAGCTCCTTGGGATGATATACCCACTGTTTGTGCTATGTGTTCTCGAGACCAGTTAGACAGACATCTGAGGACATGCCCAATAGTGCAGTCTGTACGGAGGCTTGGTGAGCGATGTGTCTGAACCAAAACCCCCAATTCCCGGCCTCCCCTTAAGGGGTGATTTTGGAATTTCCAGCAGGAGGAGTCGCGAGTCTTCCAAAAATGGGAACAAGATTTGGTCTGACTAGCGCAATTTCTAACCTGGGGAAGGTCAGTTTAAATCTCCAAGACCCGATGAAGGAATTTCAGATAGTCCCTAATAACACATTTGCGCTCGTGCAAGTTCACCATTATATAGGGTCGATGTAACAGGAAGCTTTGGGACAGACATTTATAGAGAGAGTAGATACCTTCTTTGAAATAGATGAAAGAGAATGGGTGTTGCTTTCTCGTATGCAGAAGGCGTGGGTGGTGATGGCTGAGCAGCAGCGGCACCAGGAACTGGCGCAACAGTGGAATATGGAATTGGGTACGGAGTGGACTAGCGACACCTCGGTGCAGGCTCTCTGGCGGATACCACAGGCCACCACATCGGTGGTGCTCCATGAAATTTGGTATAAGGTAATCCTACCTGCCTTTTTTCTCTCCGGTAAGGGCTAGGGTGGCAGGGTTGGTCAAAACTGGGCATTGTCTCAAGTGCCCAGAGAGCAGGAGCACTCTAGGCCATTAATTTTGGCTGTGCCCAGCGATAAAGGGATACTGGGACAAGCTACAAACATCTCTCCGCTGTGCTGAGCCAGAGTGAAATTTTAGGGTGAAGGGCCTTATTTTAGGAGACCCAGAGGGCCTAGTACTGAAGGGCAGGGGAGCCAAGATTTTTGTATGCAAGGCCTGCTTGTTGGGACACTAGAGCGTGCTGAAGTCATGGCTGGATCCAGAACCCCCAGCTTATTGGACTTGATAGAACAATCTTCATAAATGAATGCAGATGGGGAACATCGCTGCTCAGGAATCAGTCCAGTACCATATGAAGTTTATGGCCATTTGGGAACTCTATATCCATTTGCTTTCGCCCAGGGGGCGCAGCATGGCCTTAAACTGCATGTTTATTTAGGTTATGGAGTGCATGCCACCTTAAGAGTCTCTCTCCTTGCCTAGGGAGGTCTCTGCTTGATTTGCTGGAGTTGACTGAAATGGCTAATGTACTTGTTTTGTTTAAGGGCTCCATCAGACATGCATAGTGTGTTGGGGGAGCGGGGCAGACTTCCTTTCTTCCGCAATATTATAATTCTGAATCTGTTGATGTTGGCTATAGGTTTGGAGGGGGGGGGGATTGGGCAGGATGAGGGGTTTGATACGCATAAATGTAAAGGGATTATAAAATGGAAAGATCTGTAATTGTGCATATGTATGCTGGAGTTTTCTGGCTGCATAAGTGTCCATATCGGCTGGGAGTGTCTCTGGTATACTTGGTGGTTGGTTTTGCCGATTCAAAATGATTCAAACAAATATTTGAGCTCTTTGTCTGTCCCCATATGCTTTGACAAAGCCCACTGACCATTTTAGTAGCTGCCCTATGAATTGACTCTATTCTGTTTCCATCCCTCTGAAGGTGCAATCTGCAGACGGCAAATGAGGCCTCACCAGAGACTTATACAGAAGTATTGTTGCCTCCTTTTTTCCTGCTGGCCATTCCTCTTCTCCTGCACCCAAGCATCCTTCTGATTGTCACTATCTCCTTTTCTTTTTTATAACTTCAACGTTTGTTCTCAAAGAAGAAAATTAGATTATAATAGTAAAACAGAACACTTCACCTCAGATGCCATTAGCACACTCTTAGGGAGTGGGGGGAGGGGGGCTGATGCTGCTCGACCTCCTGACAAAATCAAAACACTAGGTGGCCCTGATTTTATTCCCAACCCACTCAAACAAAATCCTGGTGGCCTAGCAGCTCTGAACCCCCCCCCCCCCCAGTACCTTTAAATGATTGGGCGGGAGCGTTGCCCACATGTTCCTGCCCCCATCTTGTTAAACGGGGGCACCTGGTCCCATGCTATGCATCCTGGAATGCAGCAGGCAGGGGAGGGTCAGACTACCCTATAAGGCAAAAAATGCCTTATAGGCACAGTGAGCCCCCCCAGTGTTGCATCCTGGGATACACAAACTGTCCCAGGATGCAACACAGGGTAGGGTCACTGCCACACCATTTAAGGCACTGTGGGGGGGAGGGGTTCAGGGCCACAAGGTTATTTTGGTTTGGTTTGGTTTGGTTGGAGGGGAGCAGGGAAATCAAGGCCCCCAAGCCACCAGGGTTTTTTTTTGTTTTGTTTTGTTTTGGTTTTTTTTTGGGGGGGGGGGGGACTAAAGGTCATTAGGCCACCAGGTTTGTTCTTTTGGATGGGGAGGGGGAAATCTGGGCCACCAGCTCTTTTGTTTCTGTTGGGGGAGGGAGTCCTGTCTCAGTGTGTCAATGGCATCGGGGGCTTTCCCTGATGGCTGGATCATCTGAGGTGAAGTGTCAAAACTTTACGTCAGATGATGTTTTCCTCCTGGCTGGATCTTTAAGAACATAAGTTCCTGATCGTCCTTCCAGTCTGGTCCCGGAATCTCTGGGGTTGTCAACCTCCTCTAGCAGCTTTGGAGACTGAGAAACTTCACTCCTGTGATGTCATCGATATATAAGGCCTGGCACCTCCTCCATTCACCAGTTTATCAGTCTCCAAAGCAGCTGGAAGGGTGGTGAGCCCAGAGATTTCGGGGCTCACTTGAGAAACGATTGAGTAGGGAACGGGAATAGAGTGTTAGGATTTTCAATTAGACACCAATAAAAAAAAAATAAAAAAAAAAAGGGGGCGCATAGGAAAGCTAATTGGACATTTCCCTGCCTGCAGGGTGGGGGGGGGGGGGGTGAGCTACTTTCCTCTGCCCTGAGGTCCTCTGCCTTCCTCCTTCTTTCCTGTTGGGGCTGTCAGCAAAGTCGGGGTTTTTCTTTTATGAACCGGGAGGAGAGGGGACCGGCACCCGGCTTACCTTCCCGCTGAGTGGGGACAGGATCCGGAGGGCTGCGGAGCTCAGCACGTGCAGAAGCATTGCCTGCCGGCGCTTAGAGCTGTGGTCTGCATTCGGCAGTGATTTCCCGGTCTTGGGCCTTGGGGTCTGCCTTGATTTGCAGAGTCTGCGGAGGTGCTAACAGGAGCAGTGGTAACTCCTGCCTTTCTGCTTCAACGCTTTCCTGAGGTAAGCGATCTTTTTCGGCGGGAATCGGCGGCTCTAGGGGTGCAGGCCGGACCACATGTGTTTGAAGCGGGAAAATCGCCGTTTTAAAGTGCCGGGCTTTGACGGCCCGTATCTTGCGTTCTGAGCCTCGTTTTGTGTTGGTTTCTTCGGGAATCGGCTGGGGGAGCGATTCTGAAGTGATTACAATTCAAAAGTTAAAAAAAAAAATTTTACTTTTTTTTGGGGGGGGGGGGGGCACTTGCTGCGTGCTTCTCCTTTTTCAGTATGCCATCAAAACAGCTCTGCCTCTTATGTGGGGCTAAGAGGAGTTCCGTCTCACAGGACGGCTTCTGTAGGGGCTGTGCTCCAGAATTGGAGGCCAGGGAGTTAGTCCCCGTCCCCGAAGGGGATGAGCAGAACAGGGGGGAGGAGGTGGTGGAGGCCCTTCTCCCCTCCCTGGTGGCTGTGGAGCCGGGGCCCAGCGCAGCTTCAGGGCCAGAGCTCCAGGTTGCACAGCAGCCGGTGATGGGCAGTTTGGCGTCTATTTTTTCAACGGACTTCATGGCTCTGCTCCAGAGATCTTTGGCGGGCTCTCAGGGAGTGCCTACGGCGAGTACATCCGGGGCTGGCCTGGGGCAGAAGAGACCCAGTTCCTTCTTAGGGGTGGAGGAGTCGGGCGTGTGTGCTAAGGCACCTAGGTTGGAGAAGGACCTCCTGGATCAGTCTGTGGTGTCAGAAGACGTGCGGTCGGAAGTGGCGGATATGGACGGGGATCTAGGGGAAGGTGAGATTAGAGAGCAGGAAGATCAGGCACGTGTAGTTCGGGTGTTCGAGGGAAGAACTACCGGCGCTTATTGCGGAGTCGCTCAAGGCGCTTAACATGCCTGAGTCGACGCCGGTGGAGGATGCTACCCTGGAGGATCCTCTGCTCCAGGCGGTTCGGAGGACTCAGGGCCTTCCCAGTGCACAGATTATTTAAGGAGATGATTCAGGAGGAGTGGGATATGCCTGAAGCCGCCCTTAAGGGAGCTAGGGTTATGGCATGGCTGTACCCTCTGCTGGATCAGGATAGGGAATTATTTAAGGCCCCGAGAGTGGATGCGGCCGTGTCAGCTGTGACTAAGAAAACTACTATCCCCCTTGAAGGGTCTGCGGCACTGAAAGATGTTCAAGACCGTAAATTGGAGACCTTGCTGAAGTAGGTCTTTGAGGCTAATGCCTTATCCTTACAGGCGGCTATTTGTGGGGCTTGGGTGGCTTGTGCCTGTTTGCGCTGGGCGCAGCGAGTCCAGAGTGACAACGCGGTCGAGGTGTCCGATGAGGCGTCCTGATTGGAGTCTGGGGCGGCGTATATCGCCGACGTTCATTATGATTTGATCCGCGGCTTATCGAAGAGTATGGCTTCTGTGGTCGCGGGGCGATGCTGCCTGTGGCTGCGCAACTGGGCGGCTGATGGGTCTTCCAAGGCGCGGTTGAGTAGGCTTCCGTTTCGGGGTAAGCTACTCTTTGGAGAGGATTTAGACAAGTTGGTGAAGGATTTAGGAGAATCTAAAGGTGGTAGGTTGCCCGAGGACAAGCAGAAGCAGGGCCGTTCGGCTCCCGGGCCTCGGGGGCAGCAGCAGGATTTTCGTCACTTCAATCCTCTGCGTGCAGGGCAAACGCTAAGGGGACGTTTCTCTGCTCGGTCCCATAGCTTTCGGGGGTTTCGAGGAGCGTCCAGGGGATTTGCCCCTGTGTCCTCGTCCTCCACTTTCAAAAAGTCACAATGAAGTCAGGGGGGTCCGGGGGGGGGGGGGGGTCGGCTATGGAAGTTCTATCCTGCCTGGACCTGACTCACATCCGATCAGTGGGTCTTGGAAGTGGTGCGAGGTGGTTATGCGTTGGAGCTGCTGCGTCCGGTGTCCGACTCTTTCGTGCGGTCGCCGTGCAACGCTGTGGCAAGGCGGTGCGGGACACGGTACAGAGGCTCCTGCGTCTCAGGGCTATTGTCCCGGTTCCGGCCGACCAGTTAGGCTGCGGTCGATACTCCATCTATTTCGTGGTCCCAAAAAAGGATGGAACATGGCGGCCCATCCTGGATTTAAAAAGGGTGAAGCGCTGTCTTCGCTTTTCTCATTTTCGGATGGAGACCCTCTGGTCCATCATTGTTGCGGTGCGAAAGGGGGAGTTTCTGACGTCCCTGGACCTGTCGGAGGCATATCGCACATTCCGATCCGGAAGGAGCACCAGAAGTTCCTCAGGTTTGCAGTGCCGATGGGGCATTTCCAGTTCCAGGCGCTTCCCTTTGGCCTGGCAACGGCGCCCCGCACCTTCACCAAGGTCATGGTGGTGGTGGCAGCGGCATTACGGAAGGACGGGGTCTTGGTACACCCGTATCGCGACGATTGGTTAATCCGAGCGAAGTCCCTAGAGGAGAGTGTCTCGGCTACGGCAAAAGTGATAGATCTGTTGCAGAGCCTCGGCTGGGTAGTCAATGTGGCAAAGAGCAAGTTGGTCCCGTCTCAGAACCTGGAGTACCTCGGCGCGCGTTTCGATACAAGCGTGGGGCGCGTTTTTCTGCCTGAGCAAAGGATTCTCAGCCTCCGTCAGTTGGTAAGCAGTTTTCTCGGGCTACATTGCCCCACGGCCTGGGAGTATCTGCAGGTGTTGGGGACAATGGCGGCGACTTTGGAGCTGGTGCCATGTCCGCGGGCTCACATGCGGCCGTTGCAAAGAGCTCTGTTGAGGAGGTGGTCACATCAAAGAGATTCGCTGGGGCAGAAGTTGCCCTGCCCTCCAAAGGTTCGTCTGGCTTTAGGTTGGTGGCTGAGGCCAGGGAATCTGGAAAAAGGGATGTCACTGGAAGCTCCGGCTTGGATTTCCCTGACGACCGATGCCAGTCTCTACGGCTGGGGTGCCCATTGCCAAGGTCGCCTGGTTCAGGGCCAGTGGTCCGACCTGGAGAAGGCGTGGTCGATCAACCGCTTGGAACTGCGGGCGGTAGCGCTGGCGCTGCGAGACTTGACCCCTTGGGTTCAGGGAGAAGCCATTCGGGTGTTCTCGGACAACGCCACAGCGGTGGCTTATGTAAATCGTCAAGGCGGCACCAGCAGCGTGGCGCTCGAGGACGAAGCGGAGAGTTTGTTCGAGTGGGCGGAACAGCATCTCGCGGCCTTGTCGGCAGTGCATGTCACAGGGGTGGACAATGTGGAGGCCGATTTTCTGAGTCGAGTGAAAGTGGACCCGGGGGAATGGGTTCTTCATCCCGAGGTGTTTGCGCGGCTGGTGGAGCGCTGGGGTCTCCCGGTGATGGACCTCATGGCGACTTTTCAGTCGGCAAAAGTGGATTGGTTCTTCAGCAGGCGAAGGGAGCAGATGGCAGAAGGACTGGACACCCTCGTTCAAAAGTGGCCGGAGGAGCAGCTGCTGTACGTCTTTCCACCGTGGGTGTTGATCGGTCGGGTGGTTCAGCGCATAGAACGACACAAAGGGCGAGTGATTTTGATTGCGCCGGATTGGCCGAGGAGGCCGTGGTATGCGGACTTGGTCAGGCTCTTGGTGGGACAGCCTTGGAGGCTTCCCTGTCGCAGGGATCTTCTCACTCAGGGTCCTCTTTGCATGCCTCAGATGGATCGATTCTCGCTTACGGCCTGGCTCTTGAGCGGGCTAGGTTGAGGGCGAGAGGCTATTCGGGGGCAGTGATTGCTACTTTGCTGAAAACGTGGAGGCGATCTACTTCCTTGGCATATGTCCGGGTGTGGCGAGTTTGAGGCTTGGTGTGCGGACAACAACTGCGTTCCCCTGCGGGCTTCGGTTCCGCAGGTGCTGGCCTTCTTGCAGGATGGGTTTCAGAAGGGCCTAGCTGCGGCGTCCTTGAAAGTTCAGTTGGCAGCATTATCCTGCTATAGAGACAAGGTGCGCGGTATCGCTCTGGGGGCTCATGTGGATGTGAAGCGTTTCTTGCGAGCGGTCGCTCTGCTTCGGCCGCCGCGCCGGCACTTGGTCCCGGCGTGGGATTTGCCGTTGGTCTTGGACGCCTTGGCGAGGGCACCGTTTGAGCCTTTAGCGGATGCGTCCTTGAAGGACCTTACCCTGAAGGTGGTGTTCTTGGTGGCTGTGGCTTCGGTCCGACGGGTTTCTGAGTTGCAGGCGCTGTCTTGTAGGGAACCTTTTCTGTCTTTGTGATTCTAAGGTGGTGGTGTGGCCCGTTCCGTCGTTCCTGCCGAAGGTGGTGTCGGCCTTCCATTTGAATCAAGTGGTGTCCTTGCCGGTTTTTTACGAAAAAGGTAAGGGTCAGGTAGCGGAGCGCCTTCATCGCTTAGATATTCGTAGGGCGTTGCGGAAGTATGTTTCGCGTACAGCGTTGTTCCGTAAGTCCGACAGGCTGTTTGTGCTGTTTGCAGGGGCTAGGAAAGGGGAGGCGGCTTCCAAGGGCTCGATTGCACGATGGGTGAAAGAAGCTATCGCTTCGGCATACCTCTTGCGGGGTCACCCGGTTCCCGACGGACTGCGAGCTCATTCCGCAAGAGCGCAAGCGGCATCTTGGGCGGAATGTAGTTTGGTGCCAGCAGTGGAAATCTGTAAGGCGGCAACGTGGTCGTCTCTGCATAACTTTGTGAAGCATTACTGTCTGGATGTTCAGGTGAACAAGGACACCTGTTTTGGCTCGGCAGTGCTTCAGGCCGGGCTGGCAGGTCCCTCCTGTTAATTGTGTTTACTGCTCTGGTACATCCCCAGAGATTCCGGGACCAGACTGGAGGGACGATCAGGAAGATTAAATTAGACTTACCTGCTAATTGTAGTTCCTGGAGGAACTCCAGTCTGGTCCCGTATCCCGCCCGGGTTCTTTTCTGCGCTGTGGCCTGAAGCAGGAGGTGGTTTTACTGGTAAGCAGTACTTTCATTTTTGGGGGAGGGCGGGGGTCAGGATGGCGTGGGTTCTCCCCTGGAAAAGAGTAGTGTTCAGTGCCTTGTTGGCACGGGGGTGAAGGGGAGAGCTCAAGGCATATAGAAAGTACTTAGTGGGTATCTTTCTGTTTAACCTTCTTGTTCATAGTTGGGCCGGCAGGCCTTTACAGTTCAGTGCAGCGGTTATTTTGGTGCTGTATTTCCCTACTTACTTGTTGCTCCGGTGAGTCTGCTTTGTCAATAGGTAAACTGGTGAATGGAGGAGGTGCCAGGCCTTATATACCGATGACATCACAGGAGTGAAGTTTCTCAGTCTCCAAAGCTGCTAGAGGAGGTTGACAACCCCAGAGATTCCGGGACCAGACTGGAGTTCCTCCAGGAACTACAATTAGCAGGTAAGTCTAATTTAAGCATATGCCATACTGGGTCAGACCAAGGTCCATCAAGCCCAGTATTCTGTTTCCAACAGTGGCCAATCTAGGTCATACGTACCTAGCAGTTTCCCCAAGGGACACAGGTTCCACAATGCTTGTATTGGTTCAAGCATTGATATCCTGGGTCCCATCTTAATGATGGTTTATGGACCTTTCCTCCAGGAACTTGTCCAAACCTTTTTTAAACCCAGCTACACGGACTTCCGGTTGACACATGAGCGAGTAAAGACGTCTCTCTGCTCGCTCCAGGGCCGCCTTAAGCTTCAACATTAATAAAGCCTTATTCTGACTCTCCCAGCTGGTGCTTAGCGCAGCGTGGGTCGCAGAGCCGATCACGCCCGTGGATCTGTGCAAGTTCCCTGCACCATGCCGCTGCCTGCCCGGAAAGACCGGGAGAAAGGGGGCAAGTCAGGAGCCGCCATGCCGCCTGTGACCCAACCGGCATCCCCAGGTGCGGACAGCGTGGGCTCCACCTCAGAGGAGCTAGCACGGGAAGTCGTCAAATTGCTAGACCCCAAGTTCGACCAAATTTTGGCGAAGCTAGAGTTGCTGGGGACTGCAATGGCGGAATTGGATCGCCGCGTCGAAGAGGTGGAGCAGCGAGTAATGCTCATGGAGGAGGAGGAAGGGCGGAGCACGAGGCGCAGGCCGCGAAAATTGAGTCTCTGCTGCTGAAAGTCGACGATCTCGAGAATCGCTCACGCCGCAACAACTTAAGGTTGGTGGGGATTCCAGAGTCGACCACAGATCAAATGCTGATTCCCCTGATCGAGAAGTGGCTTCCGAAAGAACTGGGCCTGGAGGAGCTGGTTGGGGAGATCAGAGTGGAACGTGCCCACCGTCTTGGGGCTAAAACGGAGGGGGGCAGGAGGCCGAGAGTGGTGATATTGAAACTGTTAAATTTCCAGCATAAAATACATCTGATGCAGGCTTACCGAAAGAAGCGCGAACTGCTCCTTGAGAACCACAAGCTGCTGATTTTTCAAGATTATTCCGCCTTGGTAGCGACAAAGCGCAAAGCCTTCTCCCCGCTCTGTGCTGAACTTTTTCAAAAAAATGTGCGCTTTACTTTGGCGTTCCCGGCGGTGCTCCGGGTAACGCATCTGGGGCGGCAGCACGTGTTTGAATCGCCGGGAGCGGCGAAGGCGTTTGTGGCAGGCCTGGAATCCGCAGCGGAGAGACAAAGCGCCGCTACGTGAGCAAGGCCGGCAGTACTGCTGGCAGATATCTGATGGGGGAGCCGGCGAGTGGCTGCGCAGTGCCGGGAGACTACCCTGGGCTGCAGACTGATTTCTCTGGGGCTTCCCGGGAGTGTTCTGTATGCTCCTGGGGGTCTTTGGCTATAGTTGACTATGACACAGGGAGTTGGGGATGTTTTAATTGTGTCGAGAGTATTTGGGCCAAGGGGCTTTTGCCTACTAAAATGTTTCCACTGTTTAAAGTGCTTAATGCATTGTTTCACTATATTTGTCTATCTCTCGGGGGTTTCTTTTCTTTCCAGAGCCAAATGGGGAGGGGAACTGTTTGTTCTACTTTGGGTTGTATCGGGCTTTGTTTGTGGGCATTGGAGTGGTGGGAGGCTGAGGTGGCCCTGTAGTGTCTGCTACGGAAGTTTGCCTCGCTTAGTCGGGGCGGGGATAGAAGTGATATCCTTCTAGGGGTTTGGGGTATTGTTTTAAATTGAGGGTGGCATATGGGGGAAGGGGTGGGGGAGGGGGAAGGGGTGGGGGAGGGGGGACCGTTCGTCTGCCCTACTGCGATGGAATATCTGGGAGAAAGGAAGCAGCCTAAACATACTCCACGATGGGGAGGCTGGCTGGGGGCTGAGGCTGGGCGGCCCCTGGGATGTTGGCTGGAGAATAGTTGGGTTCGGATCCTGTCAATGCTTTACAACAAGGTTCTGCAAGGGAGGGTCGGCCATTCCCTAGCTCAATGAATCAACACTTACGTATTGTCTCCTGGAATGTGGGAGGGCTTAACACCCCTGTCAAGCGTACCAAAGTGTTGCAGGCCTTGAAAAAGGCGAAAGCCCACGTGGCGCTGCTACAGGAGACCCATTTAACGGCTTTAGAACATGCAAAATTAAAGAGAGACTGGGTAGCGCAGGTATATGCCGCCTCGGCATCTGTGAAAAAGAGGGGGGTAGCGATCCTTATTCGTAAAGGGGTCCCAGTGGAATTGTTAGGGGTTGAGGAAGATCCAGAAGGGAGGTTCATATCCCTTCATGTGACTCTGGCTGGGGCGCCATTGCTCCTGGTAAATGTTTATGCCCCAAATGTATACGACCATGCCTTTTTTCAGCGGCTATTGCGCAGAGTGGAGGCGAACCCACAGCTCCCAGTTATTTTGGCTGGTGATTTTAACTGCCCTCATGATCCAGCCTTGGACAAGTCTAACCCTAGCGAGAATTCAGGTTGGTCGCGAAAGGGGGTGAGCTATCTGTGCCAACAAGGGAATTTGGTAGATGTTTGGCGTGTCCTTCATGAGGGGGAAAGGGACTACACGCATCTGTCCCGCGCTCATCAGACCTGGTCGTGCCTGGATTATATCTTAGTCTCAGCTAAAGTTTTTGGGAGGGTCGTGAAGGCTGAAATCGGGCCCGTCTTAGTGTCGGATCACGCAATGGTGTGGATAGATTGGCAAAGCTCGGGTATAAGCAAAGGCCGCTGGACGTTTCCCTGGCATAAGTGGCGCGATCCGGCGTTTAAAAGCTTTCTAGAGCAGCAATGGCGGGAGTTTCTGGAATTCAATGAGGCCAGCTGTGCATCAGTGGCGGTGCTCTGGGAAGCCGGGAAGGCGGTTTTGCAAGGGCACATAATAGCGTATTTAGCGCGGGAGCGACGTCGACTGGATGCGGAGATTATTCGACTGACACGGGAGCTGACTCGCTTGAAGGCGGTGGGAGTGCTCCGTGGGGCCCACTTGGGTGAGTACTTGGATGTCCAAAGAAGGGTAAACGCCTTGCTCCAGGATAGAGCGGTGCACACTATGCACTATTACCGGCACCAGCTATTTCGCTTTGGGAATCGCTCAGGTAGGCTGCTGGCGCGTCTTGTGAAAGAGAGGGGGGGCGTGCGGGCCATTACTGTCATTCGTGATAGGGAAGGGCAGATACAGAGTGAGTCTAGACGAGTGGCGGATGTCTTTAGGCAGTTCTATGAATCTTTGTATACCCCTGATGAGGAAAGCCGCTCTCAGGAACGGGCGTTCTTAGATGGAGTCCCGTTCCCACGGCTATCCGCCCAGAAGCTCGAGGAGCTACATAAACCTATCTCGGGAGGAGAAATCCAGAGGGCTATTCGCAGGGGGAAGCCGCATAAAGCGCCGGGCCCTGACAGGTATGGCTCCGAGTTTTACAAGCTCTTGGAAACCCAGGTGACTCCAACATTGGTTGCCATGTTCGGAGGCTATAGAGGTGGGTAGCTTCCCCAGGGACATGCGGACGGCCTCCATTTCGCTTATTCCCAAGCCCGGGAAGGACCTCTTAGATCCCGCGGCCTATCGGCCCATCTCTTTGATTAATTATGACATGAAAATCCTGGCATCTGTCTTGGCCGATCGGCTGCAGATCCTTTTACCGCAGCTGGTGGGAGAACACCAGGCGGGCTTCGTACGCGGTCGAGAGGCGGTTCGAAACATTAATAAGATTTTGTTGGGAATGGAGAAATATACGCGACAGGGAATCCCGTTGCTTTTTGTCAGCCTGGATGCGGAAAAAGCTTTCGATAGTCTCTTGGGCCTACATGTTTGAAGCGTTGCGCCGGTTCGGATTGGAGGGTGCCTTTACCAGCTGGGTGCAGGCCCTCTATACAGAGCCTATGGCATACGTGACGGTTGGCAGTGAGCAGTCGGAATCTTTCGCACTACGCAGGGGCACCCGGCAGGGCTGTCCCCTCTCGCCTTTACTCTTCGTGCTCCAGTTAGAGCCGCTTTTTTTTTTTTTTGTAAACTTTGTTTATTAACCAAACAGCAACATAACGTACAATATATTACTCAGCAAAAAGCCACAAAGGAGTGGTGTCTTATCTCCTCTGGGGCCTATACAATAAACAGGTAGGTCGCCGTAAACAAAACACGATACAGAAAATCGAAAGGCATATATAGTTAAACGTTTTCTCCTTTTTTTTTTCTTTTTTTTAACTCAGAACAGCCCCCCCCCACCCTTCCCCTTCCCCCCCCCTGTAGCCCCCCTCCCCTCCTCCCCCATGTCGCACCCCGAACTCCACGGCAATGCCGCAATATACTGCGTGCAAAAAACCTATACCCTCTCCGCACCCTATAAGCCAGGCCTTAGAGACCAACATTCACTATTTCACTCCTGCAGCGTGGGCCCAACCTCTGGATATAGGGTTCCCAAATCAGCAGGAAGGTGGTCCACCGCTTCACGGAGCCCTTAGCCCTCCAGCGCTCTGCCAGCATCAACTGATGGAAATTATTGCGCCACTCCAGAAATGTGGGCGGGTTCCGCTCTCTCCAGTTACGTAAAATCGGACCTTTCCCCACCAAACATGCTTTACGCACCAATAAGCGCGTCCATCTCCCGGTAGGTAGGGTCGGATGCAGTTGATCCAAAATGACTAAACCACTGGTCCAAGGAAACCGTTGTTGTAATAACCTCACAAGATAGCGGCGGACGTGGGACCAATACGGAAGGATACGTCTGCACTGCCACCACATATGAGTTAAAGTTGCCAGTGGCGCTTGACATCGAGGGCAAGACCCATCTTGCGTTATACGACTCCGCAGCGCTCTGCGCGGAGAGAAATGTACCCGAGTTAAGGCCTTATATTGAATTTCCCTCCAGCGCACTCCCTCCGCCAGTTCTATTATCCGCCCCACCGCCAGGCAAATCGAGCCGGGCGGAATCTCACGGCCCAATTCTCCTTCCATGCGGCCTCCGCTCTCCCATAGTCCGGTACCACCCCATAGCATGCCAGCTTAGTCCTCAACCCAGCTATCGTCAGGGGGGAATCCCCCCCAAGTTCCAAGAAATCAATAATTTGCTTCGACCGGTCCTCCCCCAGTTCCGCCTTGGGTAACGAAGCCACATAATGAGAAAGCTGATGACACGCAAAGTAGTGGCTATCGGGCAGGTCATATTCCGCACGGAGTTCCACAAACGGCTTACATTTACCCATGAGGTCGACTACATGCCCTAAATAATGTAGGCCCTGTCGGTGCCATAACTTAAATGCTGGTGAATCCAATCCTGGCCGAAAATGCACATTACCTTGTATCGGTAGCCAGCTAGATACCTGCCAGTTACATTGCCAGAAGCCATTTAATTGTTTCCATGTTTGCCGCATCGCGTTCAACAACACATTCCGCGTGAGTCTCAATGGCAGATACTTCGAGTCCACATGCAAGGTCCCCACCAGGGAGAAAGGAGCCACTAACGCCGCCTCTAGCCCTCTAGGTGTATAAACGTCCATTCCCCCGAGGTAATCTCCAAGATGTCGCACCTGGCAAGCCAGTGCATAGAGTCTTAAATCCGGTAGCCCCAGGCCTCCCTGTCGCCATCCGCCAATCATACGAGATATCGGGATCCGCGCTCGAGCCCCCTTCCACAAAAATCTTTGGATCTCCCTCTCCAGTTTAAGCAAATCCCTTCATAGTAACCAGACCGGCAAAGTTTGAAACCAGTAGAGTATACGGGGTAGGATCACCATTTTAATTGCAGCGATTCTCCCCAAGAGCGCCAACGGCAGTGGGTTCCAAGATCGTAATTGGCGCCGCATCCCAGACAAAACTTTCTCAAAGTTCGTATGGTATAGATCCTGTGGCCGTCTGGTTAGAATAATACCTAAATATGTAAACCCATGCTCGGCCCATTTCAGAGGGAAATCCTCCCCCCAGCGATCCCGTAGCCCCCCCAACACATCCAGGGCCTCCGATTTCTCTGCATTGATCCGAAGACCCGCAAAACTACCGAATCTCTGAAACTCAGCCATCAGTCTCGGCAACGATTCGCGCGGCGCCAGCAAATGCACGAGCATATCATCAGCAAAGGCCGACACTTTAAATCCTCGTGCACCCACCTCTATCCCACGAATTTGTCGATCTTGTTCTATACTGCGGATGAGAGGATCTAAGGACAAAACAAACAATAAGGGAGATAATGGACAGCCCTGCCTAGTGCCCCGGTGCAATGGAAAGGGGGATGATAAAACCCCGTTACATAGTACTCTAGCGGTTGGAGCATCGTATAAGCTCTTCACCATAGCACAGAAAGCCTGTCCGAGGCCATACCTCGGTAATAGATGATCCAAATAGGTCCAGTCTACCCTATCAAAGGCCTTTTCCGCGCGTCAAAGCTCACCAGGAGCGTCTGCATCTGGTGGCTGTGCACCCATTCCAGGGATGTTAGAATTCGGCGTATATTACGCACAGCATACCGACCCCGTACAAATCCCACCTGAGACTCATGCACAATGTCACCTAATACTCCCGCTAACCGCTCGGCCAAGATTTTTGCCAACAACTTAGCATCAAAATTCAATAACGAGATCGGTCTATAAGAGGCCGCCTGCAATGGGTCTTTGGCCGGTTTAGGAATCAATGTAATATAGGCTTGGTTATCCCCCCATCGCCTACCGCCCCCGTTTATCCGCTGCTGGTAAGTATCCACCAACAACGGTCCCACTCCGTCGGAGAGGAGTTTATAAAACTCAGCCCCAAAGCCGTCGGGGCCCGGCGCCTTATAACAACTGGCCTGAGCAATTACCGACTGGACCTCTGATAAGGTAATTGGCTGTCCCAGTTGGGCCCGTTGCGTCTCCGTCACCTGGGGAAGCTGCAGCCTTTGGAGGTAGGCCTCCATTGTAGGAGGGTCATTCTCTTCCGCCATATAGAGTTGTTGAAAGAAGTTTTTGAAGAGTGCACTGATCGCCTCACGGCTTTGATGGAGTTTCCCCTGTTCATCTCGGAGAGCCGCTACCCCTTTTCCCCCCTCGCGGACCCCGCAAGCAGCGTCCTAGAAGTTTCCCCGGTTTATCCCCGAAGCAATGTAGCCGATATTTATAATAGAGCAGAGACTTCTTGGCGCGTTGATGAAGCAATTCATTCAGGGACACCTGAAGCTCCCAAAGCCGTTTTTTATTCATCACTGTGGGTGACTGGCCACTAAGCACCCGGGCATGGGAAACTTGCCGCTCCAACCGAACGATCTGCTCCGCCATCAATCGACGTTTCCGCGCGGCATAGCCAATGATGTCTCCTCGAAGTACCACCTTGGCGGTTTCCCAGACCAACTCGGGATCCTCGCAGTGCACCCGGTGAGTTAGTTCAAAATCATGCCAACGATGGTCCAAATATTTCCGGAATTGCTCATCTTTGTATAGCTCAATGGGGAACCGCCATAGGCGGGATGCACCTACTCCTCCCCCCCAATGCATCTCGACCCAAGCCATAGCATGGTCGGAGATCTCCAAGGGGCCTATCTCCGCCTCCACCACCTGTGCAAAGGCTGTTGTGGATAATAAAACATAATCTATTCTCGCGCTGGTCCCATGCGCCCTTGAAACGTGCGTAAAGTCCTTCTCAGATGAATGTAATACTCTCCATGGATCCATCAAGCCCAAGCGCCTCCGGAATCGTTGCAGCACTTGAGAGCTAAGTAGTCTATCTCTCGTCCCCCTCCCACTAGAGGTATCTAAACTCACATCAAATACCCCGTTAAAATCTCCCCCCACTACTATAGGTACCTCCGGCAGTAGTTCCACTTTAGCCGCAAAACGGTCAAAGAATTCCCGGTCCAACATATTGGGACCATAAATATTCCCTAATATTATCTCATGGTCTTCCAGTACGCCCCACAATAATAAGAAGCGTCCCTCAGGATCGACCACCTGCTTTTTCAACGAGAAGCGCACCCTCTTATGGAGTAGAATGGCCACCCCTCCCTTCTTCCCCCGTGCAGGTGCGCCCCAAACCTGGCCTACCCAGTCCCGACTTAGTTTGGCATGCTCTTCCGCTGTTTGGTGGGTTTCCTGGAGTAGCGCAATATCACAACGTTGTCTAGCCAGCGCCTTCAGTATTTTATATCGCTTTATCGGGCTACCCAAACCGCAAACATTCCAGGTTAGGATCTTCAAAGGATCACGGTATGTTTATGGCCTAGCTGCCAGCAAAGCGTAGTTAGGGAGGCCCTCCCAGCCTGGAGCCTCCCATCCTTGTGACTAGAGAAGGTAGTGCCCTGCCCGTGGAGTGAGTTCGGAGTGCGACAACCCCTCCCCCCTCCCCCCCCTCCCCCCCTGGAGCCCCCATTTCCCCCCTTCCCTCCCAGCACCCTCCCCTCCCCATCCTATTTCCACCCCCCACCCCATCGCCCCCTCGGTCAGCTTCCTGGACCTTGGGCCCTCTCCACCTCCCCTCTCTAAGGGCCCACCAAGACCACTCTGAGAGCGGCCGATCCCCCGTCGCCCACAAAGGGTAAATTCTAATCCCGCTCAAGCTGGTTTTCCACCTGGGTAACCCGCCCCAAGTCTCGAGCATTGCTTATTCCCCCAAAGGGGCCCCGAGCACAGTGGATGTTGGTCCCCCTGGGGTCCCCCAGCGCAGGGCCTGGGAACACTCTCCCTAGAAGGAAGCAGGAGCCCCAGCAGGGGTCTGGTCCCTTCTCCAGTGTAATGAAAGCAAAGGTCATCAAAACGAACAGAGGTAGCTAGCCATCAGCAATACAACAGGAGTAAACAAATACACATCGCTGAACGCGTCTGCATTTAAATTGCAGGCCTATTTTACGGGCTTAGCGATTAACCATAAAGCCAGGAAATTACCCCCCGGGTAGGCATGCAACAGCACGCACTTCCGGCGGCCATGTTGTTTCAGCTACTCCAAAGTTATAATAATCGTCATGGCCGCGGAGGATTAACCCCAGAGCCCTGCCTCGTGTCAGCCACGGCGCAAGGTGAGGCCCTACCGCCTCTTACCTTTCCCCACTCCATAGCACTCAGCAGGGGGCTCCGGCATCAAGAGCAGTTAAGGCATGCCACCCAGAAGGCGATCCCGCCGCACACCACCCCCCTCCCCATCGCCATGAATTTGCAACCGGGCATAGTCCCTTTCTCCACTACAAATGGCTGCATGGTCACACGTGACTAATATGGTCACGGCGGCTGCCTCCACTTGCAGTAGGGAAATTACACGGGCAGGTAGAGAAGGGGAAATAATAGTAATAATGATAAAATAAATACATAATAACTAAATAATAAACTACACACCTACTGGCCCCCCCGGATACCAGTCAGGCTATAATTAACACTGCGGACAAAACTGCCCAGTGATTTGCCTGGGGGAGAGAAGAAGAAAAAAAAAAAAAAAGGGGAAGAAAACACCAGGGGAGGGAGAAAAAGATAAAGAAAAATAAAAAGAGCTCCATATCCAGCCGCTAAGCAAGCAGTAGTCAGAGAAGGAACGAAGCTGGCCAGAATTAGAGACATAGTCTGTCCAAAGGTAGGAAGTCCATTGCCGGGGTAAAAACAATGTAGCAAAGCAGATTTCAGCTAACTTGTATCTAAGGGAGCAGTCCCAACGATACAAAGTAACTCGTCCACCATCTGGCAGAGGCTACGACCTGTTCCACTTCAAGCTGTCCTAATACAATTCCCCCGATAGGGAATCAGGCTCTCTCCTCATAGTTAGTCCTCTGGAATGTCAGCGTGGAGAGCGTGGGGATGTAGAGGCCGTCTGTCCCCCGAGCACAATGCGATTCACCAGGCCTGCGGCCTCCGCAGCCGTTGTAAACACGTGGTGTGTTCCCTCGCTTATCACACGTAGCTTAGCGGGGTATTGGACAGAGAATCGAATCCCAGCACTGATAAGTTTCTCGCACAGAGGGGCATATTCCCGGCGCCGCCGGCTCAAAGCAGCAGAATAATCCTGTGCAATTCGAATTTTGGAATTGTTGTAGATTACTTCCCCCTTCTGCCGCGCCGCTCGCAGCAATATTTCCTTCTGCGGGAAGTAAAGGAATTTGGCCAGCACAATTCTAGGACGAGCATCTTGTGATTGCTTAGTACCGAGCCGGTGCACTCTTTCAATTCTCAGGGGGTCCCCGAGATCAGCGCCATCCAGCAGTTGCCTAGTTAATGCTTCTAAGTAGCCCCGCAGGTCCTTATCGAGGACGGTCTCTGGGATCCCCATAAACCGCAAATTGCTCCTTCTGGACTGGTTCTCTAGATCGTCGAGCTTTGCCTCTTGCAAGCTTAGTTGGTGTTTTAGGCCAGCCACCTCTGACTCCACCACCTCCATCTTTTCCTCCGTCTGCCCCAGGCGATCTTCGGCCTCACGGAGCCTGCTCCCTAGAGATTCCACAGTGGCACGTAGTCCGTCCATTTTTTCATGTAGCGCCTCAAATTGCGGCGACAGAGCTGCTACTACTGCTGCCGACGTCGCATCTGACGAAGCCGGGGATCTGGGCGAGCTTGGCGATGGGTTTGACTCCGCCATCTTACTTGAGCCGGTCGCCCGCTCCCGCTCTCTTTTGGTCAGTCTAGCCGCTGTCGCCATGCCGGTAGTCAGCAAGCCGCCGTGTTTGATGTTGCGAGTTCTCCGACACTCCCGAGGGGCTGTTTCAGTGAATTATTGCGGGTTTAGACGGTGCTATATTGCCGGCCTGGGCTGAGGGTCTCGGAGCACTCTCAGGATGCGACCGCTACCCTGCTCGCATCACGTGGTCCATCTCTAGAGCCGCTTTTATTGACGCTGCAGGAGATGGAGGATGTGCGCGGGATGCATTGGCGGGAGGGGGGGCTGACTATTAGCGCGTTTGCAGATGATATGCTGTTGTGCCTTACTGACCCTCAGCGCTCCCTATTGGCCGCTCTTCAGCAGATTGAGCGGTTTGGTAGATTTTCGGGCCTCAAGATTAACAAGACGAAATCCTTGGCCTTGGATGTGGGGGGACAGGTGCGGCGGGGATGGCAAGGTGAGTTTCCCCTAGTCTGGGCGGATGGGCAATTTCGCTATTTAGGTCTCCAGATTCCCGGGGGGTTGTCCCAATTATATCGGGCCAATATTCCGCCTCTGCTGGCCAGCACAATTCAGAACTTGCGGAAATGGCGCGATCTGCCATTATCACTGAGGGTAGGGTGGCGCTCTTCAACATGGTTGAGGTGCCTCGGTGGCTCTATGTGTTGAGAAACCTCCCTATCTGGGTTCGTTCTGCAGACCTAGCGACTCTCCAGCGGCATTTAACTAAGTTTCTTTGGCAAGGGAGGAGAGCGCGTATCGCTCTGACAACCTTGATGGGGCTGGTGGAACAGGGGGGAGTTGGGTTGGCATCGCTTCGCGCCTACAACTTGGTGTACATGCTGCGTGCGCTTCGCGATGTGGTGTGTGGGACCGAAGAAGTGTTGCCTATTAGTCTAGTGGATGACCTGGCGGGTCCGCAGCATCGCATCATGCTGTTACATCTACCTCAGCGGGACCTCTCGGGGGGCTGGAGACATTCGGAGGTTTTGCGCATGTTACGGCAGGCATGGAGGGTGATATGTAAGCACAGAGGAGGGTCGTGGAAAGTGTCGGACTGCCTTCCTTTGCAGGGCAATACTGGTTTTGTCCCGGGACTGGAAGGACGGGTGGCGCGACTTTGGGCGCAGCAAGGTATCTGCTGTATTGGACACCTGGCTATGGCAGAAGTGGCGGAGCTGGATTCCTACGCCTCTTTGTGTACGCGATACCAGTTATGCCGCCGAGATTTTTATTTTTATCTGCAGATTAGACATTATGTTCGTGGACTACAGCGGCGGGATAGTTTGAGGCTGTCTCAAGGTGGTATGTTAGAGCTGTTCCGCACCCTGGAAGGAAAAATCACTGTGCGGGCTTTGGGGGAACAATTGGTTCCGGGGGGTTGGTCGCGAGAGCATACTCGGTCCCTGCGCCGCTTAGCGCAACGCTGGCAGGCCGATCAGCTGCCAGGGAGTACGGTGGAGTGCCTACAGGCGGCCTTTGAGGCGATTAAAGGTCTGGTGGAATCGGTGCAGCTGCAGGAGATACAGTATAAATTTCTGTGGCGCGCCTATGTTTGGGCGGCGCGGGCGGGCCTGGCGGAGACAGATGCGTGTCCTCTATGTGAGGCTGCCCCGGGCTCACTAGCCCATCGGTTCTGGTTCTGCCCCTGTATACAACAGCTGTGGACTGCAGTACGAGTTAAACTAAGTGGTTGGGTGGGCTCCTCAGTGCAAATTTCCCCGGAGTGGGGACTTTTTGGGTGTGGGGGTGGGGTGTGTCCTATTCCCAGCGGGGAACGTAAGTTATGTGAGAAGGGCTTTCTAGTGGTGAAACAATGTATCCTGCGCCACTGGATGCAGCCCACGACCCCTGATATTGGAGAATGGGAGCGCGCTCTGCTTGACCTGGGGGAAATGGAGAGGCGTACGGGGAAATGTCTGGGGGCGGCAGCCTGGGACAGGTGGGTCAGAGTCTGGGATCCGGTTAGGAGGCAGAAACTTTTGAGTGGGTAATAAGGGGCTGGGGAAGTTATGGGGGATCCAGACTTGGGGGAGGCCTTTTGCTGACCTTGATGAGCTTCCGATAGTCTACGATTTGGAAGCCCAGTAGCTTGGGGTCGAACGGATTGGAGGGGGGGTTAGGGTTGGAGGAGGGGGGGGGTAAGGGGGGGAATGGGGGGGGCGGTGGGGTTATGGGAGAAGGGGGGGGGCTTTCTGTCTGTTTGGGGTGGATATCGAATTTGTATGTGGTGGATGTCAGGCAGTATGCGTTCTGTACATAGTGGAGTATAGGGTTCTGAGGTCTTTTGTTGAGCTTTTGTTGATCTTTTGTTCCAAGCTCATGTTATGCCTGATTTTTCTGATGTATACTGGCAAATGTTTGTTTGTGTATGGAGTTGGTTCTGTAACATAACAATAAAAAGAGTTTTCCTAAACCCAGCTACACTAACAGCCTTTACTACATCCTCCGGTAACAAATTCCAGAGTTTGATTACACATTGAGTGAAAAAATATTTTCTTTTATTAGTCTTAAATAGTTTACCCTGTAGCTTCATTGCATGTCCCCTAGTCTTTCTATATTCTAAGGTAAACAATCGATCTACGTTTACCCGTTCCACTCCGTTCATTAATTTATAGACTTCTATCATATCTCCCCTCAGCCGTCTCTTTTCCAGGTTAAAGAGCCCAACCTTTTTAGCCTTTCTTCATAGGAGTATCCTTCCATCCCCTTTACCATTTTGGTGGCTCTTCTCTGAACCTTTTCTAAAATCTCTATATCCTTTTTAAGATACGGTGACCAGAATTGCACACAATATTCAAGGTGTGGTCTCACCATGGAACGATATAGAGGCATTATAATATCTTTTGTTTTATTTTCCATTCCTTTCCTTATCATACCTAGCATTCTATTTGCTCTCTTGGCCGCTGCTGCACACTGGGCCGAGGGTTTTAACATGGTATCCACAATGACGCCTAAATCTTTTTCCTGGATGGTGGTTCCTAATGTGGAACCTTGCATCGTGTAACCATAGTTTGGGTTGTTCTTCCCTAGGTGCATAACCTTGCACTTGTCCACATTAAATTTCATCTGCCATTTTGATGCCCAGTCTTCCAATTTATCAAGATCCTCTTGCAATTTTCCACAATCCTCTTGGGTTTTAACAACTTTAAATAGTTTTGTGTCATCTGCAAATTTGATAACCTCACTCGTTATTCCACTTTCCAGATCATTTATGAATATGTCAAAAAGCAGCGGACCCAGCACAGATCCCTGGGGTACACCACTATTCACCTTTCTCCATTGGGAAAATTGGCCATTTAGCCCTACCCTCTGCTTTCTTTTAACCAGTTCCTGATCCACAATAGTACACTGCCTCCTATCCCATGACTCTTTAGTTTTGCCAAAAGTCTCTGATGAGGGACCTTGTCAAAGGCTTTCTGAAAGTCCAGATACACAATATCAACCGACTCACCTTTGTCCACCTGATTATTCACTCCTTCAAAAAAACATAACAGATTAGTAAGACAAAATCTTCCTTGTCTAAAGCCATGTTGGCTGTCTCCCATTAGGTCATGACTATCTACATGCTGAGTAATTTTATTCTTTATGATGGTTTCTACCATTTTTCCCGGTACTGATGTCAGGCTCACCGGTCTGTAGTTTCCCAGATCACCCCTGGAACCCTTTTTAAAAATTGGTGTTACATTGGCGATCCTCCAGTCTTCAGGTATTAGAGATGATTTTAATGATAGTTCACAGATTACTAATAGCAGGTCTGCAATCTCGTATTTCAGTTCTTTCAACAACCTTGGATGTATACCATCCGGCCCAGGTGATTTGCTACTCTTCAGTTTGTCTAATAGTTGTAATACATCTTCCCGATGTATCAATATTTCCTTCAATTCTTCCGCACCTTTAAATACTACGTCAGTCATGGGTAACATCCCTATATCTTCCTCAGTAAAGACTGAAGCAAAGAATTCATTCAATCTCTCCGCTATCGCCTTGTCGCCTCTTAGTGCTCCTTTAACCCCTTTATCATCTAATGGACCAACCGACTCTCTCACAGGTTTTTTGCTACGAATGTACTTGAAAAGGTCTTTACTTCGCGTTTTTGCTTCCGCAGCAAGCTTCTTCTCAAATTCTCCCTTTGCCTGCCTTATCAATGCCTTGCATTTGACTTGCCAGTGCTGTTTCCAGGTTTCGTCGTTTGGCTCTTTTTTTCCATTTCCTGAAAGATGCTTTTTGGGCAACAACAGCCTCTCTGACCTCACCTTTAAACCATGCTGACAGTTTTTTGGACTTCCTTCCACTTTTCTTAAAGCATGGAATACAGCTGGTCTGAGCTTCCAAGATAGTACTTTTCAACAACAGCCAAGCCTGATGTACGTCTTTAACCTTTGCAACTGCTCCTTTTAGTTTTTTCTTAACCGTTTTCCTCATTTTATCATAGTTTCCCCTTTCGAAAGTTAAAATGTAGTACTGTGGATTTCCTTACTATCCCTCCTCCACTAATTAAATCAAAGGCGATCATGCTATGATCACTATTGCCAAGTGGCCCCAACAACCTTATCTCTTGCACTAGATCTGGTGTTCCACTAAGGACTAGGTCTAATATGGCTTCCCCTCTGGTCGGTTCATGAACCAGCTGCTCCAAGAAGCAGTCATTTATTTCATCTAGGAACTTTATCTCCCTAGCATGTCCTGACGTGACACTGACCCAGTCGATACTGGGGTAGTTGAAATCACCCATTATTATTACTGCACTGTAACTTTTGTTAGCTTCCTTGATTTCTTTGAGCATTTCATCATCCATTTGGTCATTCTGGCAAGGCGCTCGATAGTACACCCCCACTGCCATTGCCTTCCCCCTTTTACATGGAATTTCAATCCATATAGATTCTACAGCAGATTTTGTTTCCTGCAAAACTTTAATCCTTTCTGACTCAATGCCCTCTCTAACAAAGAGCAACCCCTCCACCAATTTGATCAGCTCTATCATTACGATATAGTTTGTACCTAGGTATCACAGTGTCCCACTGGTTGTCCTCCTTCCACCATGTCTCTGATATTCCAATCATATCTAACCTTTCATTTAGTGCTATATATTCTAACTCTCCCATCTTATTTTTTAGACTTCTAGCATTTGCATACAAGAGAATGTATTTTACTCATATTAATTTGGCTATTGTTAGACATGGGTAATTTGGGATCTTTAAGCTCAGTCTGCTCCATACTTGAGGGCATTTGGGCTACTTTACTCTTTTGTGGAACCTCTCTGCTTTTGGTAGTATCCTTCAAAGATACATTCTTCCGAACCATCTGCTCTTGGGCGACTGTCGGCTTTCCCCTAATATCTAGTTTACGTCTGCCTGAAGCTGGCATAAAGATCCAGCGTGTAAAAACATGCGCTAAGTTTTTTGCAGGGTGGGGATTTTTAAAACACTGGATGCAATTAAGTATGCAGCAATTTTGCATGCCAAGTGTGCTGCAATTTAGCAGGAGTTTTTTTTTTCATTTTTTCCGGCGCTCATTTGCTTTCCACATCAGAGAGCAAACCTAGCGTGAGAAAAGCACCAGAAAAATGCTTTGCTAAACTGTTTTACATCAGCCCCAAAGTTTTCAACAATCTTTAAGAAGCAGCACTTCCAATATCAAAGAGCCACCATAGAAAAGGCTCGTCATCTCTATACTCAGCCCTCCATAGTGGCCCCGAGTAGTCCTTAATTGTCTCTTTGGGTTTATACCAGGCCACATGATTCCAGAAATTCTGGACCCAAACCCCTCAAGATTCTATTCAACCCTCATTTTCTCATAAAAGTGCATTATTATTCTGTGCATGCTTAATAGACAGTCGTTGGTACAAAGTTGTAAGTTTTTTGTTTTTAGAAGGTAGGTAGAAAGATGTCATAACACTACTAAGTTGTCTTTTTTTCTAGACAATTCAAATCATTAAAATTCACAATTATGATTGTTTTCCACTTGTAAAGCCCTTAGGGGGGTGAACCAGCTCCAGTTTTTAATTAACCATGGCTGGCTGAAAGATATATTTTAGCAAACAAGAGTGAGTCATCAGAGGATTATTCAAAAACTTTATTCAGGGGTACAGTACAGCAATACCCAACACAGCTGTGTTTCAGCACCTGCCTTCCTCAGGGATCTGATAGCACTACAACAAACAATTGTGCAAATTAAAAACACATATAGTCATAAAACTGGAACATATATGGAATCAAAGTTTTATGTAAATACAAAATTAATGCAAAACTTAACATGAAACACCATTCACAAATATAAAAAAACATAATATATATCAAATAATGACCACATATGTAAAACAAACTTTAAAAACAAAAATGAACCTAAAGCGTCTAAAATGGATAACGTGTAGAACAGAATCGTTCAGCGATGCATAGAGGGACGAGCAAATACTAAACACAAAATACATGTAGGAAAGTGAAGAATGGGAGATAGGTAATACACCATTTAATCTGTTACTGCAGCACTGAGATGATTCTTGTGTAACTCAACCTCCTAGAAAACGCTGAACCAAACGATTGCTCTGAATTGAATATTGCATTAGTTTAAAATAAAAAAAATGTCTTAAAAGACCATTCTGGAGGAGGGCGGAAACATTGCCACAGTGTGCACATTATTATAAAAATGAGACCAACCCATTTACATATACCGATAGCTGAAGGAATGTAGAATATAAACAATAAATTAACAAATTCAAACATCTTTCTACAAACCTCCTTACTAGCTATTTTAACATAACCACAGGAATCCAAACTACTTGGGAGATCTTGCATACTCCTTCAGTGCTTCAAATCAAGCAAATAATTGACTCTTTGAATACAACTACTTCTACCACTGACCCTTGCCC
Source organism: Ichthyophis bannanicus (assembly GCA_033557465.1). Classification (NCBI taxonomy): domain Eukaryota; kingdom Metazoa; phylum Chordata; class Amphibia; order Gymnophiona; family Ichthyophiidae; genus Ichthyophis; species Ichthyophis bannanicus. The sequence continues at coordinate 305,888,694 of CM066039.1, forward strand.
AATAGCTTGCATTAAAAATACCAAGAACCAACTAGCTGAACACATCCAGAGGATAGTAGAACTTTCTTTTCATCAAGGATATATGCCAACCTTCCTTAAATAATCTATTATTCGTCCAGTTCTAAAAAATATCACATTAGATCAGACAGATCCCAAACCAATCTCCAGTCTACCACTGCTTGCAAAGATAATTGAAAAAGTTGTTCTAAAGCAATTACAAGGTCATATTGATTTAAATGCACCTTTGGACATGCATCAACATGGTTTCAAACCTCAACACAATGTTGAAACTCTTCTCTCTTCCTTATTGGATAATCTTATCAGGGGTATGGATAATATTAAAAAATTTCTCCTGATCTTTATGGACATATCCGCAGCTTTTGACAGTCTCACATATAAAAATTGGTCTTCGCAGCAACATGTTGCAATGGTTTCAGTCTTTTCTTACCAATAGAACTCAACAGATAAAATGTGATGATCAAAAATCATCATGCTAGCATGGCGCAAGGAGTAAGTAGCTCAAGGTTCGTCTTTGTCCTCTATTCAGTCGTTACATTCAACCTAGCTGCAACATTCTCAAAAAATATAAAAATACTATGGTTTATACTCCAATAAATATTCAAGAACCCGACATCACCACCATAACTAACTGCTTGGTTGAGATGATTGCATGGCTTAGTGATAACATGTCAATCAACTATAACAAAACAGAGGCCATGTTTATAACTAGAGGAAACAACTTTGACGTCCCTTCTACTATCTGCATCCGGGACAACTACATTAAAGTGTTAAAAAAAAAAAAAAAAAAAAGTAGTAAAGTACCTCGGAATCACACTAGTTAAACCTACATTCTCATATTCACAAAATTACTGCTAAAGCATATTATAAATTGAAACTCAAAAGGAGGCTGACCAATTTTAAATCAAGACCATTTTAAGACTCAAGCAATTAGCATGCCTATATTAGATTATGGAAATTTGATTTATCATGGTCTCCCTATTCAATCTATTTACCCCCTTCAATTGGTGCAAAGTACAGCTGCTAGAATCATTACTAATTCTGCAAAAAGCGATCATGTCACTTCAGTGCTTCACAGCCTCCACTGGCTGCCTATACAAGCTCGTATAAAATTCAAGGCTACATTGAATATTTTTAAAATCTTCAATAATATCTCAGCTAATCTATCTTTAGCACTTGTGAAGTTTTCTTTAGTGTAACAATGTTTATGCCACACATTCTTTTGCAGAGCATGATTGGGCTGCAGGCATACATGGCCCAATTCCCTTTCACTAACATTTAGCAATGTGTTCAGGTTTCTATGAACATGCTGAAACATCTGGTGTTTCTCTTAACCAATTATTATTATTTATTTAACCAGTTGTATATACCATCTTATCCTTCAATCAAAGTGGTTACAAGACAATGTATACAAATATAAGTAAAAGCAAGGAAAGGTATTGAAGGGTATAGGAAGAATACACAAAACAGGAATACAACTTGTATAAGTACATGCTTATGCTAAATCCTAAGTAGGACCATAAAATTGTGTTAATAGAAAAGTCTTAAGCATTTGACTGAAGTCTGAAGTCTCTCGTTGCCCGTATGCAATCAGGTAAAGTATTCCATAGTTTGGGCACATATAATGACGGAGCCCTTCTGGATGTTGCCTGATTTGTTTTATGGAAATCAAATGGAAAAGCAATTCTGTTGTCTATACTGTTTCTAAGCAGTCTCAAGCTAGTATGTTTAATGGTTTTGAAGGACATTTCTGTATGACAGCTTAAAGACTATTTTGTGCGGAAGTGCAGAAGCCAATAGCGCATGTATAACGATACAGAATAAAATTTAAAGGGAAGAAACTGTGGTGACAATTGATTTTTCAGAGATTTGATAATGTCTGTATGATACCTTCGTTGTAAATGCCAGTTCTTGCCGTTCTTGACGGCAACCAATCCAACAAAAAAGCGCTTTTAAAGAATGCCTTTTAAAGAGATGCTTTTGGTGCCAAAATGGGGGGGGGGGGGGGGGGAAAGAGTGAGGAAAGGAGGGGAAAGGAGTATATAGTTCCTAGATGGACTATTTTTCAAACAAACTACCTAAATATTAAAATGATGGGATGAAAACCAAACTAAAAACCAGTCCATATAACTTAAAACTCCAAAGGCTGGAGGTCACGTGATGTGGTGAGCCTGAGAGGACGCACGTTGCTTAGGCTCCGGGCCCTCCTCCCCTGAAACGGTGAAATATTGCCGTGTTTGCAGCGAATTGGGGTCTATTGGAAGTCGAGTGTATTGGTGAAAGGTTGGAGTCCAGTTTGAGTCCAGCGAGTGGGGATGGCGACCGCGGTGAAAGCAGGGCGGCGAGACAAGGAGCGTGCTGCTAGTGCCTTTAAAATGGCGGAGTCTCCTCCAAAGCAAAGTGCTGTGACCTCCCCAACCATGACCGATGAGAGATCTGCGGCGGTTACCACTGCTTTGGCATCGTAATTTGAAGCACTGCATGCTAAGATGGATGTGCTCCAGAGTTCCTTGGGTATGTTGGGTGTGCGGGTGCAAGAAGCCGAAACTCGCCTTACCCACACCGAGGAGGACGTGGAGGGCCTCAAGCGGGAGCTGCTTGCGCTGCAGAAGGAGTCAAAATCCCACGAGTTGAAATTGGATGACCTAGAAAATAGGTCTAGGCGCAATAACTTGCGTTTTTTGGGGATTGCAGAATCTGTCCTGGAAAAGGATCTGAGAAGCTATGTGGAGAACTTGGCCGTGTTTCTGAGAGATGAGGCGGACTTGAGTGGGCCTATTGTGGTGGAAAGAGCTCATAGATTGGGACCTAAGCAGCAATCCGGAAACCACAGGCCTAGGGTGGTTCTGGCCAAATTTCTCTGTTACACGCAAAAGGATGCAGTGCTCCGAGCGGCGAAACGCAAGGGAATTGTCGAGTGGGAGACGGCAAAGATCCGGATAACCCAGGACTACTCCGCTGCCTTAAGTCAGCGAATGAAGGCTTACGCCCCGCTTTGCCAAAAGCTCATAGAGGCCGGGGTGCGGTTCAGCGTCCAGTACCCTGCCCGGCTCCACGTGCTGCATCAGGGATCGCATCGAACATTTGAGTCAGCGGCGCGTGCCTATGTGGAGCAGTTGTCGGCATCGGGGTCGTCGAACCTGGAAGACCAATGAGACTCCTTTTTAGTGCCTTTGACCAGGGTTGGGACCTGCTAGCTGTGATACGTGCTGTGAGGTCTACAAACAATCCCTGTTTGGATGATGGCCCCTACCGTTGTCGATATGGGCCCAGGGAACAGTACGTGTCTTGAGTTTTGGCCTGCACATGAAGCTCCCGAAGGGACTTGATTGAGCATGGCACGGTGTGGCGGAGGCCCTTCGCTGCCTTAACAGCGGCATGGGGGCCCCGTGCAGCAGTTCCGGTGGGCGCAGCGAGATGGTGCTGCTGGCTAGCGACACCTGGATGCATCTTAGCCGGCGGAGCACCGACGGGATTACAGCCTCAGCCTGACCTCCCTTGGTCTACCCGTGCTGTTCACCGTGAGAAGTTTGGACTTGATATGAGTGTTACACATGCCTCTGTTTCCATTATTGTGTACAGTTATTGATCTATGAAGTATTTGTGGGCTTATTGTTGTGGGTGTGGGGGGGAGTCTGGGGACTGGGATGTCTGACTGGGGTAGGTATGGTTATCAAGTGTGAATGGTTTACGTAGTGGCTGGGTTATAGATAAATGGCTGTTGTGAGGTTCTGGGGAGCTGAAATGTGTGGATGGAGTGTCTGGGGGTTGGAATGGGTGGTGAGTGTTTGTACCATGTTAGGTTTAAGGGGAGCCATCCCAGTCTGTCCAGGTTGGTAGTTGTTGAGTGGAATGTTGGCTGAGCCGGGATGGTTGACCCCTCCTGAGAGGACTTCCCCTGCGTGCTCGGGCCGGGTGAGACTGTTTTGACTTCCAATTCACTGGGTATGGCCGGTTGGGTGGGGGGTTCCTTTCACATCCTAGGTGACCCCTGATGGGAGTAAGATGGAGGTTAGTGATTGAGGGGTGGGGAAGGGTAGGGGTGGGTGTAGGCCATAGGGGTATAGGGTTTAGGTGGGGTTGGGAGGGCACGGGAGATAGGTGGGGTAGAGGAAGGGGAAGGGGTGGGAGGTCACAGGGAACACAGCGCTACTGTTGTTTGATTGACTGTGGACAGTATGGGGGCACAGTATTGTCTAGGGGGGGGGCCCCAGGCTGGGGGGGGTCTCTTCTTCCTTTTCCCGTAGGATTGATACAGAATGCCTATTTACTTATAACCCGCCCTGAAGGTTATTTCTTGGAATGTCTGTGGGATAGGCACTCCTATTAAAAGATATAAAGTGTTGCAGACCTTAGCTAGGCTGAAATGTGATATAGCTATGTTGCAGGAAACCCACCAGACGGCTGAGGAACACGTTAAATTGCAGAAAATGTGGGTGGGGCAGAGTTGGGGCTCCCCGGCTAAGGGGAAAAAGGGTGGAGTGGTCATACTGATTAGTAAGCAGATCCATTTTGAACTACTTAAGGAGTACTCTGACACAGATGGCCGGTATATTTTGCTCTATGGTAATCTTGACGGTCGGCCTGTCGTGTTGGGCTGCCTGTATAGCCCTAATGTATTGGACCGGGCGTTTTATGCCCGCTTAGCTTCTAGAATCGAGCAACTGCCCGATGTTCCCTTGATACTGGCCGGTGATTTGAATGGGGTGTTGGATGTGGGGCTAGATGTGTCCGGTGGTGGGGGGGAATGCACGCGCATTCCGACTACTAAGACGTTGCAGGGTTTCTGCAAACGTTTGGGCCTGGTTGACCCATGGCGCTTGCCTCATCCAGTCGAGAGAGACTTTACCCATCAATCGAGAGCTCATGGTACCAGTGCTAGGCTAGATTGTTTTAGTCTCGGAAAGGTTGTTTGCGCAGGTAGGCGACGCACAGATTGGCCCTTCTGCGGTATCTGACCACGCCCCAGTTTGGGTTGAATTCGGCTGGGGGGGGATTGGCCGTGTCATAAAATAACATAACATAAGAACATAACATAAGATATGCCATACTGGGTCAGACAAAGGTCCATCAAGCCCAGTATTCTGTTTCCAACATTGGCCAATCTAGGTCATATGTACCTAGCAGTTTCCCCAAGAGACACAAGTTCCACAATGCTTGTACTGGGTCAAGCATTGATATCTTCGGTCACTTCTTAATAATGGTTTATGGACCTTTCCTCCAGGAACTTGTCCAAACCTTTTTTAAACCCAGCTACACTAACAGCCTTTACTACATCCTCCGGTAACAAATTCCAGAGTTTGATTACACGTTGAGTGAAAAAATATTTTCTTTTATTAGTCTTAAATAGTTTACCCTGTAGCTTCATTGCATGTCCCCTAGTCTTTCTATATTCTGATAAGGTAAACAATCGATCTACGTTTACCCGTTCCACTCCGTTCATTAATTTATAGACTTCTATCATATCTCCCCTCAGCCGTCTCTTTTCCAGGTTAAAGAGCCCTAACCTTTTTAGCCTTTCCTCATAGGAGTATCCTTCCATCCCCTTTACCATTTTGGTGGCTCTTCTCTGAACCTTTTCTAAAATCGCTATATCCTTTTTAAGATACGGTGACCAGAATTGCACACAATATTCAAGGTGCGGTCTCACCATGGAACGATATAGAGGCATTATAATATCTTTTGTTTTATTTTCCATTCCTTTCCTTATCATACCTAGCATTCTATTTGCTCTCTTGGCTGCCGCTGCACACTGGGCCAAGGGTTTTAACATGGTATCCACAATGACGCCTAAATCTTTTTCCTGGGTGGTGGTTCCTAATGTGGAACCTTGCATCGTGTAACCATAGTTTGGGTTGTTCTTCCCTAGGTGCATAACCTTGCACTTGTCCACATTAAATTTCATCTGCCATTTTGATGACCAGTCTTCCAAATTATCAAGATCCTCTTGCAATTTTTCACAATCCTCTTGGGTTTTAACAACTTTAAATAGTTTTGTGTCATCTGCAAATTTGATAACCTCACTCGTTATTCCACTTTCCAGGTCATTTATGAATATGTCAAAAAGCAGCGGACCCAGCACAGAACCCTGGGGTACACCACTATTCACCTTTCTCCATTTTGGAAAATTGGCCATTTAGCCCTACCCTCTGCTTTCTATCTTTTAACCAGTTCCTGATCCACAATAGTACACTGCCTCCTATCCCATGACTCTTTAGTTTTGCCAAAAGTCTCTGATGAGGGACTTTGTCAAAGGCTTTCTGAAAGTCCAGATACACAATATCAACCGACTCACCTTTGTCCACCTGTTTATTCACGCCTTCAAAAAAACATAACAGATTAGTAAGACAAGATCTTCCTTGTCTAAAGCCATGTTGGCTGTCTCCCATTAGGTCGTGACTATCTACATGCTGAGTCATTTTATTCTTTATGATGGTTTCTACCATTTTTCCCGGTACTGACGTCAGGCTCACCGGTCTGTAGTTTCCCGGATCACCCCTCAAACCCTTTTTAAAAATTGGTGTTACATTGGCGATCCTCCAATCTTCAGGTATTGGAGATGATTTTAATGATAGTTCACAGATTACTAATAGCAGGTCTGCAATCTCATATTTCAGTTCTTTCAACACCTTTGGATGTATACCATCCGGCCCAGGTGATTTGCTACTCTTCAGTTTATCTAATAGTTGTAAGACATCTTCCCGATGTATCGATATTTCCTTCAATTCTTCCGCACCTTTAAATACCACTTCAGTCATGGGTGTCGATGAGGCCCTGGCGGTTTCCCTTGGGATTGTACCATGATGCGGAGTTTCGCACGTGTCTTGCAAAATATTGGCAGGAGTTTGTTTCATCATGAGCGACATCAGGATGATCCGGAGCTGCTTTGGGAGACGGCCAAAGTCGTGTTGAGGGGAGATATTATTGCTTATGTGGCACGGAAGCGGAAGCTATTGGCTGGGCAAATTATTCAATTGGAAAAGCAGGTGGTTCGAGCTCGGCGGCGGTGTGCAGGGGATCCGAGTGTGAACAATAAGCGACGGCTTTGGGAGTTGCAAACGTCTCTTAATGAACTACTTCATCAGAGGGCGAAGAAATCGTACATGTATTATAGATACCAACTCTTTCGCTTTGGTGATAAACCCAGGAAACATTTGGCGCGTTGCCTGTAAGGCCACCGGGGCCATCGGTTGGTGGCAGCGTTACGAGACGATCAGGGTGACTTACATAAGGACAATGTAGCTATAGCTCGAGTGTTCCGTTCTTTCTTCCAGAAATTATACGCCCGGAGGGAGGGAGCGCCGGTTGAAATGTGGAAGTATTTGCAGGAAATATTACTGCCGAAGGTGTCGGCGGAACAGAGGGCTTGCCTTGACGCTCCGGTGACGGTGGACGAAGTCCATAGAGTTATTCAGAAAGCTAGCTGTTGTAAGGCACCTGGCCCGGATGGGTTTGGGACCGAGTTTTATAAACTATTGGGTGATTTAGCACCTCCAACCTTAGTGGCTATGTATCATAGGCGGGTGGCTCAGGGGAAGTTTAGCTGTGGCGCCAACCATGCGCATATTACCTTAATTCCTAAACCCGGAAAGGACCCCACTCAGGCCGTTTCGTATCGGCCAATCTCCTTATTGAATTTTGATTTGAAATTACTGGCAAAGGTGTTGGCCGATACGTCTTGGTGTTGGAGGACTTGGTCCATGAATCACAGGTAGGGTTTGTTAAGAGGCGCTATGTTGTGCGGAATTTACGACGACTTTTGGCATCCTTAGAGTGGGTCCGGGACCGGGACCTCCAGTCCCTGGTAATTAGCTTTGACACTGAAAAGGCGTTCGACCAGGTCCAGTGGGAGTATTTGAAGTTTCTTTTGCCATGCTACGGGCTGGGGGCCCCCTTTTGTCAGATGGTGGAGCTGCTTTATTCGGAACCCACGGCGGGGGTCTTATGTAATGGGGTGCTTTCGGATACGTTTCGATTGGAACGAGGTACGCGTCAGGGCTGCCCGCTCTCCCCCTTACTCTTTGTGTTGTCTCTGGATCCATTGATAGGGAGGATTGAGGAATCCCCTGGTATAGGTGGCTTGCGTATTGGTTCCCATGGATTTAAGGTGGCTGCATTTGCAGATGATATACTTGTCCACCTTTCTTCTCCCCAACAATCCCTTCTGCGCTTACTTGAGGAGCTTTCGCTATATGGCCAGTTTGCGGGGCTGCATATCAATATGAATAAATCGGAAGCCTTAGATGTGGGGGGCACGCTACGGGGGAATTGGCTTGGGAATTTCCCACTCCGCTGGGCTGATGAATCTTTTGTTTACTTGGGTATTCTGTTAACTAGGAAGCCGGCGCTGCTATATAAAGCTAATTTTGAGCGTATTTTTTCTAAGGTTCAAGCGCAGCTGCGGGCGTGGGCCCCCCTTCCTTTGTCTTTGCTCGGTAGAGTGGCTGCCTTGGGGATGGTGATTTTTCCGCGCGTGCTTTATTGGATGCAAACACTCCCGGTGTGGCTTTTGAAGCGTGATTTGGTGCGTTTAGAAAAGGAGATTCGGGGCTCTCTCTGGAAAGGTTTCAGAGCCCGTATACCGTTGGCGAGGCTGCGTGGGGGATGGCGCTCCGGCGGAGTTGGGGTACCAGATCTTTGGAAATATGCACTGGCGTGTCAAGCACGACACTTGAGTGATTGGCTGGGGGATACTGAGATCTATACCCCGTGTGCGCTTGAAGCAGCCTTTGTGGTGCCCCACTCTTTGGAAGCGGTTTTACATCTACAGCGGACCGCCTTGCCACCTCGTTTGACGAGCAGTGTTTTGTTACAGGCAATGCGGCGTACATGGCAACAGTTTGCTGATTTGTCTGGCCGACATGATTGCTATTAAGAATAGAGGGAGGAGTAGCCTAGTGGTTGGGGCAAGGTACTTCAGGCCAGAAGGTCGGGGGTTCAAATCCCACTAGAGGACAGCAACCTTGGGCTGGAAGGACTGGGGTTTCTAGTCCCACAGATGCTCCTTGTGGTCTTGGGCAAGCCACTTAACCCTCCATTGCCCATATTCCCTGTAAGTATTAGTGTATGTGTCTCATATCCCCGCGTGTTAAATGTATCCCCCAATTGTGTTGTGACCGCTTTGATTGAAGGATAAGGCGGTATACAAAACTGTCTAAATAAATAAATAAACAGTTAAACAAGTGCTGGGGTAACGATGCTGCGGTGTCCTGCTGGTTGCCCATACAAGGCAATGCCTGTTTTTTGCCGGGCTCTGACTCTGCTTCCTTTTGGCAGTGGTGGTGAGTAGGACTACGGCGTTTGGGGCATGTGGTGGATCTTGACGGTCGCTGTAAGGCTCTGGGGGTGTTTTGTAGGGAGTATGGGTTGCCCGTTGGAACATCTGCCTTCGCGTATGCTCAGCTCTCTCATTATGTCGGCTCCTTGCCGCAGCGTGAGCTTACTGCGGAACGCTCGGAGCGCATTATTGAGTTCTTTGCGTTGGGGGAGGAGTCCCTACCGACGATAGCTGATTTGAAGAAACGTCTGGATCGCTTGGATGCACCTCCGGATTATTCGGCGCTGGAAAGCCTTTGGGCGCATGAGTTGGGTCGAGACATTGCTCCGGGTTCCGTTCAGGCTGCTTTGGGCCGGATTGCGCAACTCGTGGGTGGGGCCCACTGGCGAGAGATGCAGTTCAAATGTGTCCTTCGTGCCCATTTCTCCCCGAGGCGGGCCTTTCGAAGCCATCTCGCTCTACATGGTGTGTGCCCTAAATGTTCGTGTACATTGGCAGATTTGGGTCATATGTGGTGGGGCAGGTATTGGCGGCATATCGAGACAATCTTAGTGGCCTACTGGGCCAACGGATTTGCTGGTCGGGGACCTTGGGTAGTGCTAGATCAGTTGGGACCACTCCACCCGAAGGGGAGATGGGAGAGGGTGTTGGTGCGCAAGGCCTGTCTGGTGGGTAAGGGCCCTATTCTTAGTCGTTGGAGGGAGCCTGTGGCCCCCACATTTTGCGAGTGGCGCAATAGCCTACATCAACTTATGCTCATGGAAAGGAGAACTGCGCTGAGACATCCTCTGACATGGGCTACCTTTTTGTTGATTTGGATGCCCTATATCCAGAGATTGGGACCTAAGGCCCGTAGTGAAGTGCTAAAAATTGGATAATGGTGGCCTGGGACACAGGCTGTACTTGGGATATCTTCTGTACTGCTGTGCTTCCTGCGTTGGGGGGGGGGGGGGTTTCTTAGGTTATACTGGATGTCTAGGAATGTCTCTGGTGATGGTTATTGCCGTGTTCCCAGGGCGGTGGACAAGACACAGCCCCGCCCAGGACCTGTTTGGTTTTTTTTTCAAATCACAAAAAAAATTGTAAAAGTTGGCATGATGATTGTTGTTTGTACTTTGCAATACTTAATAAACAGAATTTGGGGGAAAAAAAAACTCCAAAGGCTGATATATTCAAGTGAGGGGTGCAAAGGTATCATGTGTAAAATGTACACTGATTAAAATTTCAAAGGCTATTACAATCGCTGATCATGGAAGGAGCCGTTACAGAATCAGATTGGTCCAAAATAATGTGGGCTATATGCTAAGTAAATGTATGATATGACATTGCTGTGATCACCCTAATTTTATAATACAGCAATATAGAAAGGATAAAAAGAAAACTATTAAGTCAGTAAAAAAAAAAAAAACAGTTAAAAGTAAAGCCATCGGTCCTCACAAACCATTGCAGAGCAAAAAACAGGAGGAACAAAAGCAACTCTATTGGGAACACACGACCTGAGGCAAAACCATAAAAGAGAAAAGTTAAGTTAAAATCCAAAATATACTTCCTCTAAAGGATAGTGAAAATGATACAGTTAGGGTGTAGAATTTTGAGAATATGGACGCAGGGTCCTACCATCTCAGGCTGAGCAATAGCTTATAATCATATTAGCTAGATGAGTAATAGAATAAATAAATAATTAAAAGTAGGACGAAGGGCACAAAAAAAACCCCTTTAAAATCCATTAAAATATTAGCATAAAATAAACTTCGGTCTGTGTACCACCACTTTTTTTTCAAGAAAGTAAGAAAAATAAAAACAAAAAGATAAAAATGTTCTGACCAGAATAAAGAGAGTAAAAATCTTATATACATTCAATAAAAATTAATAAATAATTCCTTCTAAGAATCATACTAAAAAATTAAATCACTGCATCTTGGCCATTTCAAGATCTGTTTCTTGGTTAAGTCCGCCTTGGAGACATGGTTTTGAGCATAAAAACTATAACGTTGTTCCATACATAGTAGGATTTTGTTTGTGTCCACCTCTCCAATTAGCCTTTATTTTCTTTATCACAAAAACCTGAGATGTGTGGATTTGTGTTGTGCATCTACCCAGTGCTGAACCAGCTGCTTGTCAACAATTCCTCATTCCCCAGAGGTTCAGGACTAGACTGGAGTTCCTCCAGGAAAACCAATTAGCAGGTAAGTCTATCTCTTTATTTACATAACTTTGATTCCATGTATGACCAGTTTTATGACTATTTATTTTTTTATACCACGCTCTTTAGAATCAGTGCAGTTTACATTTATACTAACAGGTAATTTTTATTATTTATTTATGCGTTTTAATTTGCACAACTGTTGTAGTGCCATCACACCCCTGAGGAAGGCAGGTGCCAAAACATGGCCATGCTTGGTGTGGTTGTACTGTACCCCTGAATAAAGATTTTGAATAATCCTGATGACTTGCTCTTGTTTACTGGGTATTGTTTCTGTGGGCCTCCAGTCTGCTTTAGTTGTTGGACTGAAAGATATATTTGCCATCATCAGTCAGTATAATGGAATTTTACTTATTGATAATTTCCTTTCCTGGAACCCTACTAGACCAGTCCAAACTAGTGGGTTATGCCCCCGCCAACAGATGTTGTATAGTGAAGAGTTTTTCCTCTCCATGTGGCAAGCCCCAGAAACCAACTAGAAGTAGCGTCCTTGGGGCTTGGCTTTCCCAGAAGAGCGGAACCCATGGGAATTTAGGGCAACTCCCACCAACAAAGGAAATATATATGTAAATTCTGCAATCGATCAAAGAGGTGTAAGCAGCAGAAACCTTTAGGGTTGGTCCTGGACTGGTCTAACAGAATTCCAAGAAAGGAAATTATCAGGCAAGTAAAACTTCACCTTCCAGAACATCCTGCTAGACCACTCAAGACAAGCAAAATGTATCTAAGCTACAACTTATTTGGACGGGAAGAAGAAACTGCTTTTCTGAGAACTTCTGACCCAAAGGGCACATCCAAGTGCTCCTTCTGTAAGTGATTAATGTTTAATAAATGTACTCAAGGACAACCAAGTAGCCATCCTGCAGATATCAACTGGGGCCATGGCCTGGATTCTGTCCAGGATGCTGCCTGTGACTTGGCACTTGTGCAAACCCACTGGGATGATCCACCCCTTCAACATGTAGGCAGAAGCAAAGACTTTCTTGATGCAGTGCCCCAAGGCAGCCTTGGAAGCTGCCTGACCCTTTCGTGGACTCCCAAACAAAATGAAGAGCCCGTTGTCTTCAGATATTGCAGCAGCAACACCCTACAGAGATCCTTACCCTTCCCTTGACATTGAGTGGATGAAGATCCTCCCCTGGTGAAAGAGGAGCCGCAGCCATATGAGATCCACATACCAGGGCCTCTGCAGCCAGTTCAGAGCCTCCAGGACCACCAGATCTTGGATGATCCTCTATCAGAGGTCACAACAAAAATGCAGAGAGAGGACCTTTGCATGGCTAAGTCTGCACTAGCATATTTACGTTGACTGAGCATAATTCCCTTCCTGATTGTGTCCCCCAGTCTAGTTCCCCATCTGATCTAGCAGCTTGGAGACTGAGAAACGCCTCCTTTTTGTGACATCAGCAGTATATCTGTCCGGTATCTGCCCTCTGTCACCAGCCAATTGACACCATCTCAGAATCAGGAGTACCTGGGTGCGCATTTCGACACTCGGATTGGGACAGTCTTCCTCACAGAGCAGCGAGCGCGAGGCCTGCGCCAGCTACTGAGGGAGTTCCTGAAGAGGAAGGCTCCCTCGGCATGGCACTACCTGCAGGTGTTGGGCACCATGGTGGCAACAATACAGACGGTTCCGTGGGTGAGGGCCCACATGAGACCCTTACAAAGAGCGTTGCTTCGCTGATGGTCGCATCAGCTGGATCCCTTGTCCCGGAAACTGATATGCCCGGAGGAGACCCGTCAGGCTATGCTTTGGTGGTTGCTTCCCGAGTCTTTGGAACGTGGGACGGCCTTGGAAACACCATCCTGGGTGGCGGTGATGACAGATGCCAACTTACTGGGATGGGGAGCTCATTGTCAGGGCAGCCTTGCGCAGGGGCGCTGGGATCCTCAGGAGCAGTCGTGGGCGATCAACCGACTGGAGTTACGAGCGGTGTATCTGGCACTGCTGGAGTTCCGGCCGTTGCTTGCAGGAAGGGCGGTCCAGGTGTTGTCCGACAACGCAACGGCAGTAGCATACATAAACAAGCAAGGGGGCACCAGCAGTGTGGCGTTAGAGGCGGAGGCCGAAGTGCTGTGCGCCTGGGCGGAGGCGAATCTCTTGGATCTGTCTGCAGCACATATCGCAGGGGTAGACAATGTGGAGGCCGATTTTTCTCAGCCGCATGAGAGTAGATCCAGGGGAATGGGTCCTGAATACCGACGTATTTGAGATGATGGGGGTCGCCGGTCATGGATCTCATGGCGACCTTCGCCTCCGCGAAGGCTAACCGTTTCTTCAGCAGGCGCAGAGAACGGATGTCCGAGGGGTTGGATGCCCTCATGCAGGTGTGGCTGGAGGGGCACCTGCTGTATGTTTTTTCTCCGTGGGTCCTGGTAGGAAGGGTCCTGCAAAGGATAGAGAAGTTCAGGGGTCGCGTGATCTTGATAGCGCTGGATTGGCCGCGTCGTCCCTAGTACGGGGATCTGATAAGGTTGTTGGTGGCAAAACCCTGGCGGCTTCCCTGCCGGGCGGACCTATTGTCTCAGGGTCCTCTCTTCATGCCTCACATGGCTTGGTTCTTGCTTACGGCCTGGCTATTGAAAGGGCTTGGTTGAAATCGAGGGTACTCGAGAGCGGTTATCGTGACTTTATTACAGTCCAGGAAGCAGTCTACATCACTGGCTTATGTCCGGGTCTGGAGAGTCTTCGAAGCGTGGTGCACGGAACGGAAGGGTGAGGCGCTGAAGGCTACTCTGCCGCAGATTTTGGAGTTTCTGCAGGACTGTTTCGACAAAGGCTTAGCGGCGGCGTCCTTACGAGTTCAGGTGGCTGCTCTGTCTTGTTACAGAGGCAGGGAGGCAGGGTCGCTCGGTGCTCAGTGGGATGTGAAGCGGTTCTTCCGAGCGGTGGCGCTCGCTAGGCCGCCAGCAAGACAGTTCCTAGATGGCATCTGCCCCTTGTTCTGGATGCATTGGAGCGGGAGCCCTTTGAGCCTTTGGCGCGCGCTTCGCTGAAGGATCTCACGCTGAAGGTTGTATTTTTGCTGGCGGTCTGCTCGGCTAGGCGGGTGTCGGAGTTGCAGGCTCTTTCCTGTAGGGAGCCCTACCTGTTCTTCTTTGCGACTAAGGTTGTTTTAAGACTGGTGCCGGCTTTTCTCCAGAAAGTGGTCTCGGCGTTCCATCTAAACCAGGAGATTTCCTTACCGGTGTTTTCTGATGACAAGAAGGGTCTTTCATCGAGAAAGCTGCATCTGTTGGATGTCCGGCGGGCCTTTAGGAAGTATCTCAGTCAGATGGCGGTTTTTTGGAAGTCAGACTTTTTGTTTTGTTCGCAGGGCAGAGAAAAGGAGAGGCAGCATGAAAGGCGGCCATTGCACGCTGGATCAAAGAAGCCATTGTGTCGGCTTATATCTTAAAAGGTAAGGTAGTACTGGAAGGTCTGAGGGCGCATTCCACTAGAGCACAGGCTACTTCCTAGGCGGAAGTGCGTTTAGTGTCACCGGGAGAGATTTGTAAGGCGGCGACGTGGTCCTCTTTGAATTCCTTTTTTAAGCACTATCGTCTGGATGTGCACAGGGAGGAGACCTCGCTCGGGTCAGCAGTTCTTAAGGCTGGTTTGCCGGGTCCCTCCCGTGTTTGAGTTTTCTCACTGCTCTGGTACGGACCCAGAGGTTTCGGGACTAGACTGGGGACACGATCAGGAAGGTAAAATTAGACTTACCTGCTAATTGTTGTTCCTGGAGTGGAACCAGTCTAGTCCCGTATCCCTCCCAAGTTTTGTGGGCAAACGGATATAATAATCAGGAGGGCTGTCGTGATTCACAGGTAAGCCAACGCTGGTATTTGTTTCTTGTAAAAAAAAAAATAAATAAAAGGAAAAAAAAAAAAGAGGCAGGAGTCAGAATTACAAAGGGGCACAGGTGATGCTTTTCTGTTGGGGCTTCCTATCCTCTTGGTGGGGTGAGGGAGTGGCCTGTTCAAGTTTCCAAGTCACAGTTTTGAAGGGGGAGTTGTTTCTTTTCAGTACTTGGGAGTGCAGATAGTTTTGTTGGGCTTGTTTAATTGCATGGTTTCTTACTTGTTTCTC
This sequence comes from Ichthyophis bannanicus, assembly GCA_033557465.1. Classification (NCBI taxonomy): domain Eukaryota; kingdom Metazoa; phylum Chordata; class Amphibia; order Gymnophiona; family Ichthyophiidae; genus Ichthyophis; species Ichthyophis bannanicus. Next base: position 305,904,264 of record CM066039.1, read on the forward strand.
CGGTGAGTCTGCTTTGTCAATAGATTACTGGTGACAGAGGGTGGATACCGGACAGATATACTGTTGATGTCACAAAAAGGAGGAGTTTCTCAGTCTCCAAGCTGCTAGATCAGATGGGGAACCCAGAGGTTTCGGGACTAGACTGGTTCCACTCCAGGAACAACAATTAGCAGGTAAGCCTAATTTTACCTTCTTCAGCTGAAGAACTTCTTCAACTTGACATTCGCCCATGCTGCCATCAGGTCTAGAACTGGCCTGCCAGTGGACCACGATCTGATTGAAAGCCTTCTCACCGAGTTCCCACTCAAGGGTGTGATGACTGAGGAAGTCCACCTCAACATTTGATGCCTGCAGTGTGCTGCACTGAGAGCAGAAGATGACGCTGCACCCAGGGGTACAGTGGTATCATGCTCTTGGTACCTCCTTGCCGATTGACATATGCTAACTGCCATCATGTTGTCAGAATACCCAGACCACCCATCCCTGGACCAGGGGATGGAAATGGAGCAAGGCCATCTGGATCAACCATGCCTACAACCTGTTGATCAGCCAGGCCACCTATTATGGGAACCATCTCCCCTGAGCCTACTGCCAGGCTGGCACTTGGGGAGAAGTCTCAAGCCCCATACCCTTCATCAGATTGGATGACAGCCCACCACTGTAGACTCCTTGCCACCAAAGGTAGCATGGAAAGCTAAACCTTGAAGTTCTGAGATAGCAGGGGCCACCTTGTAAACAGAGCCCTCTGTTTGCCCTCACCCATGGGACTAGGTTCAAAGTGGCCACCATTGACCTGAGCAATTGCAGATAGTCCCACCCCCAGGAGGCTGCCTGGGCATGGCAAGTACTTGACAGACAAACGTTGTCCCTGCACTTGTCTGTCAAAAATACTCTAACATGCTGGGTATCAAACTTCAGCCCGAGATACACCAAGGATTGCATCAGTTGAAAGAACTACCATGGTTCACCACCCAGCCCAAACCCTCCAGGAGCCGCAACATCCACACGACAATTCAGAACCAATTTGGCTTGGATCAACCAATCGTCCAGGTACAGGTGTACCCTGATACCTTTCTGATGCAGGGCTGCAACCAATGATGTCATTGTAAGTTTCTAACTTTTCCTCCGTTTCCAGCATCTGCTGGCAGGGGAGCATAACCAACTTGTCTGGAATGATCTAGCAGGATGTACTGGATAGTAAGCTTGCTTGTTCTGATTTTTCTTCAAATAAAACAAACATGTAGCAAATATTTTTTAAATAAATATTTTAGTTATGAATTTAACAATTTTATAAAAAGGCAATTTCAGCCAGCTCAACACAACTTATTGTGTGATGAAGATTACTTGGTGGCCTTCCCCGTCTCTTCTAGATTTTTCTTTACCAAACCGTGAAAATCACACTTTCCTTTCTTCAGCTCCCAAATTATTTCTCTCCATTTTTTAAAGATTGTCTTCCTATGGAATAATTGTTCTGTTATCCTCACTTTTAACTGCTGTAACTACTTTTGCAGGATTACCATTTTAGACTCTGAATCTAGTGTAACTTTAACAGCTCATCAGCAAGCATACATTTCTGGAATGGGTGACCCTCAGGGTTTATTTTACTTTTTTTTTATAGCTGGTATTTTGGAAGGGTGCTTGCTGGATGCCCATACCATACTGATCATAATACTGTGCTTACCTAAATGCAAAGGGCAGACATTAACGACCCTAAAACACTTGCAGGGTAGATTGGATTGGCTGGGTTTTTTTTCTTTATCTGCCATTATTTTCCTGTGTTGGCTCCTGACTGAATGCCTAATTCAAGATAATAAATCCAAGACCAGTTCAAAGATTTTTCAACTCCAGTGTCTTCTAACCCAACTATGCAGGAAAGAAAGTAGTGACGAGCTGGAGCAACCCCCAGTTCTCATCGGTGCAGCCATTCAGCATGGATGGCAAGAGAACTCCAAGAAGATCAGCCAGTGGAAGGGGCTAGTGCTTGATCAGATGGAGGTGAATCTCTCGCTGTACTTGGTGAAGTATGACGGCTTTGACTGCGTGTATGGGATTGAGCTCTTTAATGATAAGAGAGTGAAGCAGCTGCAGATTTTGACCAGGAGATCAGGTAAGGATTATGTTGGCTCTCAGTCTCTACAAACTGTTGCTCGTTTACAGAAACGCCCAGAAAGGCATAGAAAAGGAGCGTGTGAACTTTTGCTAACATCACTGGGGAAATACTGCTAAATCTGACAAGCAGCAAGGAGAGGGTACTTTTTCCCTTAAAGACATGAAGTAATACATGTTCTCATTCTCTTTGCTTGAACACATACAGCTGAGGACACTTAACATGCATGTCTGTTGCACATTTGAATAAGTGAATACACTCATTCCACTGAGCTAAGCTGTAAAGGAAGTTCTCTGGACCACACCGATTTTTCCAGTGAAGCCTAGCTCCCTTTCTTTATGTTCACATAGCATAACATAAGTATAAAATCAGTCTGACGGGTGTAATTTGAGTATACTTTCCAGTTACTGGTTTTCACCTTTCATACACCCATTTCTTGCCCCTCTCTATTTTCATTAATTATCTTTTGCTACATGCTTCCTCCTGAGCTCCTATTTTGAAATTTCTCTTATCTGCACCCATCTGTCACCAACTTCCACTCTGTACTTTCCACCTTGCTCCACACCATATGTTATGACATGCAGTCAGGATGGTTATTCCTACTGATGTATCTTGTTTTATTCAAATAAGTCTAAACATCCATCATTTTGATGCTGCTTTTGAATCTTAACCACTTCTTTAATACATTTTTGATTTACTCATGTATATTTGTGTTGACTAGACTGTAATCTCCATAGAGCATGGGGCCTCTCATGCAGCCTTATTGAATAGCCAATTTTTCACTCCTTTCTTTAAAATTTACTATAGGATAATTCCTCCTCCAGTCAACAGGGAGAGTATCCCCCATAAAGAAGGGCTGGCACAACAGACAGCTGCATTATGGGAGTGTTCCAAAGGAAGTGTGTATGATGGATCCAGACAGCTCGCCCCTCTAACAAGGGCAGGAACTGCCCCAGCACCACCAAGTGAATGGCACACACTTTCAGATGATTGATGGATTACCGGGCTTTCATGGCCAACCACACTCCTTGTATGATATGTCCGAGATAGTGGGTGCCCTACCCAGACAAGCTGGCATCTAATGTCAACTCTACCCAGTCTGGAGCTTCCAGCAGAGCCCACAGCAGAAGGTTGCTGGGGAGTCCCACCAGTAAAGACTGAGTCACGTACCATGAGGCAGGGGGACCAATGAGTAAGTAGAGCTGTCTGCAGCAGCCATATGTGCGCCCTCATCTATTGCACCAGGTTCAGCATAATAGTCATCGCCCTGAGGAGCTGCAGATAGTCCCAGGTCTGAGGAGAAGGTACAGTGAGGAAGGCACAGAACTGGCTGCAAAACTTGCATCAACGGGTCCTTGTGAGGAAGACCTCACCCTAGGCAGTGTCAAACCGGGTGCTGAGAAACTCAGTCCTGAGATGGAGTCAGGCAGCTCTTGCTGTGATTGACTATCCACTTCCCGGGACTGACTGGAGAGCTGCCCCCCGAGACCTAGCTCGAATTAGCTAGCCTTCCAGGTAGGGATGGATGCAGATGCCATCGCCATGACCACCATCACCTTAGAGAAGGTGTGAGGAGCTGTCACCAAGCCAAAAGGGAGCACACAGAACTGGATGTGTTGACCTAGAAGGACAAAGAGCAGAAACTGCTGGTGTTCCAGAAGAATGCAAATGTGCAGGAATGCCTTTACAGGATCTGGTGTAGCTAAGAATTCCCCTGGCCGTACCGACTGGATGACACTCGAAAGGTCTCAATTTGAAACAGAAGGACCCGCAAGGAATGGTTGATGTCCTGGAGATCCAGAATGGGGCGGAAGGACCCTTTTTTTTTTTTTTTGGCACCACAAAATAGATAGAATACAGGCTTGAGCCTCGCACCAGACAGTTGCTCAGAATTGCAAGGAGCGCTGGAGTGTCTGTCGGATGACTTTGTGCTTCTCCTGCAGGGGGATACCATGAACCTGTCTCCAATGGGCCTGGAAAGGTCCAAGGCCTAGCCCTGCCTGACCACATTGAGGATTCACCGGTCCAATATTAAACAGACCCACTTCTGCCAGAAACACCCCCCCCCCGGTTGGGCCCTCTGCCTGTTGGTGTATGGTGCAGGAGGAGGTGGATTTCTTGGCAGGGACTAAAGGACTCCCGAGTCCTGCAGGCCCCCCCCCCGCCCCCCCCCCCAAAGGACTAATTGTGACAGCAGAACTCTAATATGCAGCTTGCTGCCCCTGATGGTAGGATGGTTCTGGGAGACCTGCCGCTGAGGGCGACACCCAGCTTCTCCCATTCTTTGGACACCATCTGCTGTAATTCCAGCAAGAAGGGAAAGGCCCTGGAGGGTGTCCATATGCCCTTGAGGATATGGTCCAAGGTTGAAGTGGGCCCCTCCAATGGCCCTGGGATGCCCATTTCTGACACCACTTGCCGTCCCTTCAGAACAAGTTCACAATACAAGATTCCCAGTCCTCTTCACGAGGTGGCACATGTCCCTCATTGTGGCTGGAGTCGCCCTAGACAAGTGCTCTAGGGTCACAAGCTCCTCGTCGGGCAAATAGAGGTCCCCAGCACCCATGCCAGGGACTTACGTGAGCGGGATGCTCCCAGCTCCGGTCTCCCCCTCCCCTCCCCTCCCCCAAGTCCTTTTCCAGTTTCTCTTCAGCCCAGAGGCAGGGGTCTGTGGCTGGTGGAGCACAGAGGGGTGATCTAAAGCCTCCCTTCCAACTGGACCATGCATGTTGGAAAATGGCAGCAAACTGATGCATCAGAGTCCGGCCCCAGCAGCATGCTCAGCAGGGCACTCTTCCACCTCCTGGGGAAGCAGAGCTGGAAGGGAAGACCTTCCTCTGGCCCAAAGACGTCCGCAGTGAGGAAACATTGTTCATGGCTGTCCCAACAAAACGGTTAAAGCTGCAGGAAGCATTGACTAAAACTCCGCTGGGGCAGCAGTACGGCTTGCTGCAGCCCAAGCAACATGGAGGTGGGGCTGACGTGAGGCTGACTGTGTGCACTAGAGCATGGCCACCTTGGTGGGAACCAGGCCACATCCGTGTTCCAGTAGCTGTGAGGTAATCTGCCTCCTCCAAAGACACCAAGGGAGGGACGATGCGCACAGGGGCTCAAGCAGGTATTCACGATTTGTCTTTGGCCACAGCTTGGGGGCCCCATTGTCCAACTCCACCTCAAGTCTGGAGTGACAGAGGGGAGGGGTGGGGAAGAGCAAGTTGCCTTTGCACTGCCTCAGGCCTATAGTGTAGTCAGTTCAACTTCCCTCACAATTTTTTCAATTTTTTTTTTCTATTCAAATCAAACCAAGAAAACTAAAGAAAAACAAGTGAGGAAATCCAGACAGGCAACCCTAAGGAGGTAACGCTGGCAACTGAGCTGGCCCTCTGGGCGTATGTGCAGCAATCGAGGTCCCTCCAACACCCCCCTAGGACTGTGATCCCATTGGACTGCTTTGTGTCTTCCTGGCAGTAGCTGTAATCCACTTAAATCAAAACTCCTTAGCTGTACTGAAGCAACCACCATCTGCTGAGACAGGGAAAATACTGGAAAGTGCCCCCCCTAGCTGTAATGGGTATTATACCAGTGGTGATATCACAGCACTTCAGGGGTTTTTCTCCATCTCATCTGCTGGGTGAGGGGAGTTAACCCACTCGTCTGGACTGGTCAAATAGGATACTGTGGAATAATGGATCCGAAGTATCATGCACAACTACCAGCTGAATATGATTTGTGTATACATAAGGAGAAATTAGACCTTACCTGCTAATTAGCATTCCTTGAGGAAATCCAGTCCTGCTCTTTTGGGGTAGTGTACCTCTTACAGCAGCTTGGAGACTGAGCATGTCATCTTTTGATGACACTAGTGTACTTAGGTTACTGGGACTGGTCGACTGTACTAGTTTATATCAACAAAGACTCACAGGAGCAACAAAGTAGTCAAACATTAATAAAAAAATTTCTATAAAAAACCTTACACACACACCCCCCCCCCCCCCCCGAACAAGGAGGCTTACCTGTGGACTGTAGGGCAACAACGCCAATCATCAAGCATGAGACAGACAGCTCTCCTGGTCCACCTACAATCACCACAACCATAAGGCCCCGGATGCTCCCTGGTGAACTTCCACCAAGGGAACTAGCTTCAGGACTATTGCGTAACAAAATAGCATGCATAAGCACTCAGTGAGGGATCCGGGACGGAACTGGAGTTCTTCAAGGAACACCAAGTAGCAGGTAAGGCCTAATTTCTCCTTCCTTATCGTCCCTCCGGGCCAGTCCCATACTTCTGTGATGTAACAGAACAGTTGGGATTGACCTGCAAATCTGGTTTGAAGCACTGCTGACCATAAACAGGTGTATCCAGATGATAATGTTTAAAAAAGATATGAAAGGAGGACCACGCTGCCCTACAAATCTCCACTGGTGGCACTAAACTATACTCTGCCCATGAGGCCGCCTAAGCTCGTAGAATGGGCTCGCAAACCCGCCGGCACTGTCTTTCCCTTCAAAATGTACACCAATGAGATTGCTTCTCTGATCTATCTTGAAAATGGAGGCTTTGGCCATTGCCTCTCTTCTGCATGCCCCCCCCCCCCCCAAAACAGTACAGACGATTTGATTTGCGGAACTACGCTGTCCCCTTCAAACACCACCGCAGAGTCTTTCAAAACATCCAAGAGGCGCAACTGTGGATCTGTAGGGACACCCCCCCCCCAAGCTTGCCAGAACTGGCAGGGAAACGGACTGATTCAAATGGAAAAACAGATACCACCGTGGGCAAAAAGGAAAGCATTGGCCAAAGGACCACTTTCTCCTTTGAGAAAGAAAGGAATGGCTCCTGGCAAGATGAGGCTTGAAGCTCCAAAATCCTGCAGGCCGAGCAGATCGCCCCCAGGACCACCACCTTAAGGGTCAAATCATTCAGCGAAGCCCGGCTCAATGGGCTCCCTTGTAAGTGCTGCTTATACCAAATTAAGGTCCCATGGCCGGACCACTGTGGGGGGCAAAGGCGATCCACCGTCTTCAGGAATCACACTACTTCTGGATGCGTACCCAATGCCACACCTTGGACCCTCCCGCGATAACAGGAAATCGCCGCAAGTTGCACCCTCAAAGAGCTGGCGACCAAGCCCTTCTCAAAGCCGGTCTGCAAAAACGCTAAGATGTTTGGTATTGTCGCTGTGGATGGGTGACACTGACTGTTGCCATGCCTCAAAGATGCGCCATACCCGGATGTATGATAGACCTCTTCTGTGCCTTCAGCAAGGTTGAGATCACTGGCACAGAGTAGCCTCTCCTTCAACTGCGCTCTTTCAAGAGCCATGCCGTAAGCGACAGTCTATCCACCTGAGGCATGCGCACCATCCCCAAGAAATCTTCGAGCCAGAAGCTGCCACAGCCGCTCCGCACTGAGCTGCACCAGGTCAGCATACCATGGGCGTCTTGGCCAATCTGGGGCTATCAGAATGACCAATCCCTGGTGAGCCTCAATCCTCTGAACAAACTGGCCCAAGAGTACCCAAGCGGGCCACCTCTGCACCAGGACATCCAAGCCCTTCGACATCCTCTCTCATCTCCTGCTGAAAAATTGGTTCGCCTTGGCTGAAGCAAATGTTGCCATTAGATCCATGATTGGTGTATGCCCCATCTGCTCACCACCTGCAAGAACACCTCCTGGCAGAGCATCCACTCACCAGGGTCCACATGCACCCAGCTTAGTCAGTCTGTCGTCATGTTGTCAACTCCCGCCACATGCGCTGCCAACAATGCATAGAGATGGCTTTCTACCCAACTTACTAGCGTTTCGGCCTCTTCCTCTGAGGATGTGCTGCCCATGCCTCCTTGGTGGTTGATATAGGCTATCGTGGTCGCATTGTCCGAGAGGACCCGGACCGCCTTCCCCTTCAACCACGGATCGAAACTTTGGCGTGCCAGGGCAACCGCCTGCATTTTTAACTTGATAGACTAAAGGACTTCCTGTGGGCTCACCGTCCTTGAGCAATGTGTCCTTCGCAATGGGTGCCTCAGCTGGACAGAGTGGCATTGGTCATTGGTGGGATCCATTGTGGAGATTCGAGGGGCATGCCCTCTGCCAAATTTTCTGAGCAAAGCCACCACCTGAGCACTCTCCTGGTCACCCATGGACAGGGGAGTTTGTGACAAGGGATGCCTCTGGTGGGACCACCAGCGAAGCAGTGCCCTCTGGAATGGTCGCATATGTGCCCTTGTCCATGGTATGAGTTTGAGAGTTGCTACCATGGTCCCTAGTACCTGCAGTTAATGCCAGGCTGCAGGTTCCAACATCCCCAGAAATTGTTGCACCAATTGTCGCAGCCCCTGCGCCCAATGTCTTGGCAGAAAGACTTTCCCTATGCGGGTGTCAAAGTATGGTCCTAGGTACTCTTATCTCCAGGGATGGAACTAAATGGCTCTTGGCCATGTTGATCACACAACCGAGACTTTGCAGGAAACTCCACTCTTGCCGTTTGCTCTCATCCTTGGACTTTGCCCAAATTAGCCAGACATCGAGGTACAGATGCACCAGAACTCTCTTGCAAAGTGCCACCGCTACCACCACCATGACCTTGGTGAAGGTACGAGGGGTCATTGCTAGTCCGAATGGCAATGCCCCATAGGCACCACGAAACAGAGAAACTGTTGATTTCTAGCCAGATGGGAACGTGTAAATATGCCTCCCTGAAATCAAGAGACGTCAAGAACGCCCCATTTCTTACTGCCACAATGACAGACCACAACGTCTCCATGTGAAAATGTGGCACCCACAGACAGCAGTTCACGTGCTTGAGATGGAGAATCTGCCGAAAGGAGCCCTCCTTTTTTGGGCACCACAAAATAAATAGAATACTGACCGAACCAGTACTGGTCTTGGGGAACCTGTACCACAGCATCCAACTGCAGAAGCTGTGTCAGTGTCCTTTTCCGCCACGGCTTTGCTTCACACCTTGCAAGGGGACTGAACGAAGGAATGGCCTGCTTGTCATGCCAACTCGAGGGCATAGCCCTCCCAGATGACCTCCAGGACCCATTGGTTGGAAGTGATCTGGGCCCAGGCAGGGTAAAAATCCCACAGCTGACCTCCCCTGGGCTGCACCGCCAGCTGCGCCCCCTCATTTCATTGTGCTTTCTTAGGTCCCGAGGACGAGGCGGCACTAAACACCCTGTCTGCACCTCAAAATCCCTGACCCCTTGAGGGGAAACATCCCCTCTGGTAAGGGGCAAAGCAGACCATACAGAACCGCTTGAAGTCTTGTGGCCGAGTCCGAGCCGGAGGCGCATTGTGGATCTGCTTCTGTTTATCCGCGGGAAGATTTTCACCTTTGGACTCCCCCAAGTCTGATCAATTCGTCTGGCTCCTCACCAAAGAAATGTTTCCCCTTAAAGGGGAGCTTGCTTAGGCAGGACTTGGAGGAACTGTCCACCATTCAATTCCGCAGTCAGAGATAGCGGTGTGCCGCCACCACGGAGGCCATGCTTTTAGAGAGACCTCTGAGATTATAGTAGGTATTCCGTGAGGTAGGCAGCTCCCAATTCCAATTTGTCTGCCTCCGGCCCCCAGCTGCTGAACCCATTGCAACCAGCAGAGGCAGACCCTAGCTACCCAGGCCCCACAAACAGAAGCCTGTAGTGACAGGGTGCTGATATCAAAAGCCTGCGGTGTCCAATTTCCTATCCTGGCCATCCTTGAGTGCTGCACTGCCTTCTACCGGAATCGTTATCTTTTGGATCACTGCTGAAACTGCTGCGTCCACCTTAGAGGAGACTGAAGCAAATTTGTGCTGCTGCTCCAGCAGCGGGTACAGGCACGTCATGGTCTGCACCCCCCTTAGGCCGGCCTCTGGCAGATCCCACTTATCTTGAATCATCTGCTCAACAACTCTGTGCACTAGGAAAATGCTTTGCGTTTTCCACACCGCCAGGAGCAGTGGGTTCCCTTTAGTGCCTCATCTTCTGCCAGGAGACCTGTGGGCATATTAAGGGCCTTTAAGGACTCCATGATGAGCGCTGGCAACTCTTCCCGGCGGAACATCCATACAATCTGTGATTGCTCTGGAATCTCTCCTTCTTCCAGTTCTTTGCCTTCCAAATCTAATTCCATGTCCAGGTCCCCTCCGTCAGGTCCTTCAGACAATGGAGACTGCTCTCCGCAGTCATCCAAGGGCTTTACCCCTCTTTGAAGTCTCTGCAGTAGGCTCGCTCTCTTATGTCCACTGCCCTTTTTGTGCTGCGCTCCTGCAGTAAGGAGTAGCCCTTTGTCCCTTGCTGGCGCATGCAGAATGCCTTATGCATAAACAAGATGAACTCAGGTGAAAAACCACCCGGGACTCCGGCCCCAGGCCCTGATATGTGGAGTGTCTGGGAAGGGCCTGGGAGCAGGTCGCCGGCTCTAGCAGCAGAGGCATGGCACGGCACCTGCTACCCTGACCTCCACTTCTGCTACGTCCTGGGTCTCCCGAGTCAAAAAGGGACTCCTCTCCTGCTCTATATCATGCAGGTCCTGTTCTACCGACGTGGCCTCTTTCAAATGCCTGCGTCTGAGACTGCCCTCCGCAAACTAGACACTGCAGTCTTGCCGGCATGGTAGTATTTTCTGAAGACTGGCCCCTTTTTGCCACCTATTCCCGCAGGAAAAAAACAGGCTGAGAAGGAAACCCAAGTAAAATAACATTAAAAAAAAGGCTGCCTGTATTTTTTTTTTTTTTTTTTTTTTAAATTAACAATGCTGTTTTAACTAGCGACCTGTAGGTTTAAACCATCACCAAAAAGCTATGGCTGGGAGGAGAAAGCCCAGCAGGGAGAATAACCGCACCTTAGGGGCCACCCAGAGCAATGGTGATTTTCCTGTGCAGCCGACAAACACCTCTGACATCCCTTCTCGTCAGCCATGCGGTTTCCAGCAGCACACAAGCCAGCTCTCTGGGAGAGCTTTCTGCGCTCCTACTTGTCAGCGCCTCCGAATTCCAGCCCCTGACAAATCAGCATTTACCTGTTGCTTTCTCGCTGCCCAGGGCTGTTTGTGTACATCTGCCCGCCTCATGTTCAAACGTGATCCGCCAGCTTCGGTGTTGAGGAACAGGTCACCAATACTGCCTGCAGGCTCCTCACCCGGTAACTGGTTTGGGAGCTGCCACTGGCCCAGGATGTTCTCTAACCCCTGAAGCCCCCTCTAACACCTCAGGGGTGGGGGGAAATCTCTATCTTTACAGTTCTCCTTAAAACAAAAAAAAAACACAACTTTATCCCAAGTAAAGCAACCAAGCAAAGGAAAGAAAGTAAAATACCCCCAATAAACATAAAACCTACTCTCCTTAGTTGTTCCTTCAGCGAGTCCGGCACCATGGCTCACTACCTCCTCCAGCTGCTTGGAGACTGAGCATACTGGGGCTTGTGGGCGGTGACAGCTTCATAAGAAGACTGGTGTCATCAAAAGAGGACATAGTCTCCAAGCTGCTGGAAGAAGTTCACTACCCCAGAGGGATTGGACTGGAGGGATAAGGAAGAGCTTATACCCAGACTTTGTGTTCATTGCCTCACTATTATCCAAACACAAAGACCAAAACAGACCCCTGGGGAACATGAAATGACAAAGGATAAGTATTAGTACTTAACTGAAACAGTGATCTGAAAAGTGGGAGTAGAACCAGTTTGAGGTGATGTTTTGTATGTTCACTTTTTGTGATTGATTTTAGTAGAAATGGTCAGTGAGATGAAAAGTTAAACTTAAATCCAATTGGATCAGCAGCACATAGAAACATGACAGCAGAAAAGACAACATGGCTGATCTAGTCTGCCCTTCCATAGCGATCACTAGAAGAGTCTCCTTTTTTCCTTTAGAGAACCTCTGTGTTTGTCCCATGCTTGCTTTTTTTTATTATTATAAACATAGAACCATGATGGCAGAAAAAGTCTACATGGCCTATCTAGTCTTAGCAGTTCATCAGGATTGTGGTATCTCATTCAATATTGCTACAAGGGCAGTTTGTGCTGTGGTGGTTATGAAATCCTGACTGTTGAGGGTAATAAGTTAGAGGCTCCAAAAAAAATCTACCTAGGTGAAGGGCACTTGCTTTCTCCATAAGCTTAGAGATAAATGGTATGTTGGAGATTAGATGAGTGGGCAGGACCTCTCAATTTGGAAATAGGCTTAAAGGTGGATTGTTTCCAGGGTATTGGGACAGAATCCAGATGCAAGCTGGAACTAACAAGAACCAAAAGAATAGGTGTAAAAGATTACCCATGTTTCAGTAGTGATAAGGGAAAATCTCTTGGGAGAGATCAAAGAATAGATCTGTTTCTTACAGTTCCCTTCCATAAATGAGCTGTCTAAGTATACTTGGCTAATAATTTGTTTATGGACTCCTTTAAGCATTTGTTCAAGCCCCTTTTAAAAACCCAGCTATGTTAGATGCTTTCACTGCATCCTTTTGGTAGCAAGTTCCAGAGCCTGATTGCTCATTGTGTAGAAACAAATACATATTTGTTTGTTTTAAATCTGCTGCCTATTTGTCTGGTACAATTTGAAGGTATAGTGATGGTGGAAACATTTCCCTTCTGTCTCTTCTTTAGACTGAAGAACTGATCTGTTTAGCTTTTTTTCATAAAGGAACCGTTTCCCCCCTTATCAAGTTTGTTGCCCTTCTCTGAGCATTGTCTGGTTCCTTTTTTTTTTATATGGAGAGACCAGAACTACACATAATATTCAATGCAACTGCACCATTTAATTTATACAGAGGTAATATGGTATCTTTTTTTTATTATTTTCTTTTCTGAATAATCCCTAACATTTAATTTGCTTTTTTTTTTATCCCTCGCACTGAGCTGATTTCAGCAGTGTCTGAAAGAACTCAAAGATCCCTTTCTCTAGGTGGTAACTCAATGTGGAATCCAGATTCTATGCCTGTAGTTGTAGAGTTATTTTCTCTATATTGCATTCCTTTGCACTTGTCCACATTAAGTTCCATATGTCATTTTGATGACCCCTTCTCCAAGCTGACAAGGTCCTTCTGCAGTTCTTCAGTGTACTTTGCATTTTTTATTTTTTTTTCTGCAGATTTAATCAGTTCACTCATTAATCTATTTTCCAGATCATTAAACACCACAGGTCCCAGCACATTCCACTATTTGGTTCTTTCTGCTGAGAAAAATGACTAGTTCTACTCCCCATTTCCTAGCTTTTAACCAGTTGGTAACCCATAGTAAGACACTGGTTCCTATCCTATAACCTTTTCTAAAGAGTCTCTGTCATGATGGACTTTGCCAGGCTTATCAAGCTCATATTAAAACTACCTTTCATTCTTGCATTAGAAAAACAGGAAGACAAAATTGTGGTCTGCCATTTCCTAGGCTGTCATAGGAACAAGACCACACTGGAAGTCTTCCCGTCTGCCATGTGCTAGGTACATGTGAGCAGCTTCTAAAGTACCATACGTAAAAACCTGGCCAGTGTTGTACTGATTTAGCTTCAACAGCATACAGATCAGTCAGTTCCTTATTATGTACTCAAAATAATTATGGAATAAAAAAATCCATGGGGAAGAGAACATTGACAAAAGCAGAGCAATGATTGACAAAGTGCTTGTGTTTTATCATAGTCCCGCGAAACATTGAGGATGTGGCTGCTGCCGAGGCGCTTGTAGGGAAAGCTGTGGCGCACACTTTTGAGAAAGAGGATGGCAGGAAGAACAAGTGGCGAGGATTAGTGTTATCCCGTGCACCCATCATGACATCCTGGCATTATATTACCTATGAAAAAGACCCTATCCTTTATGTGTATCCACTCCTGCAGGACCAGAGGGACGGAGACCTGCAAATCATATCTGAGTCAGGTCAGTATGCTGCACTGCATGGCAACTATGATCACTCAGGCAATGCTTCCCAGAAACACAAGCTGGCAGGAGTTATGGCTCTTCTGTTTTATGTTCATGGGAGTCAGTGAATCTTCTAATACATTAGTTCTAATTCTAGCTCCTTCAGACACCGCCATTTTTTCTTCTGTGTTTGGTAAAACCTGTCTCTTATATAAATCAGACCTTCCCCTTTTTAAATTGTTCTTAGAGCTCATTCCTTCAAAGAAACAAGACATTGTACAATTAATGAATGCAGGACAGTAATATGAAACATTTCATCCATTTAGCCTATGATATTTTTCAAATTGTGGAGTAGCAGCCTAATGGTTAGAATACTGGCTTGGTAATCAAGAGACCAGGGTTTGATTCCCACTAGCACTCCTTGTGCAAGTCACTTAACTCTCCATTGCCTCAGAAGAAAGGCCTGGCAAATCCAGTCACACTGCCAAGCAAGCCCAGGAGCTGCTGGATCAGCGGGAGTCTGCACTGACTTTAAGGTACACTGCATTGTGTGTTTTCAAATTGGCCACAATATCCTCTACTTTGTTCCTTGTTGCCTCATGTAAGATGCACAGGATAGTTACATATAGGACCTGTAGTATAGATAATAATCTTAGATAAACAATAGGTATGACAGCCAGATGGTCTCAAGTTTTATTTTTATTGAATTTGATTTTTTATCCATTTCTCTTTTTTTCTTTTAATATTTAATGATTTTATTGTAAAGAGTTTGTGGTATAACAAGTTAATAAACAAAGTGACTGTTTGGTGTAGGCCAGCTGTACCTTCAGAGGACTATGAGCTTTTGTGGGGAAGAACGACAGTAGGTGACAATTCATCTTGGCAGCCTATGCTCATTATCTGTCTCTTTCTTTATAGAGCACACAAACTTGGTCCCTTCTGGTCAAGAGGCAGGTGGCATTGAAGCAGAGGAAAATCTAGTGGGAAAACCTGTGGAGTATGTCACTGAAAAAGGAGTGAAGAAGACAGGCTTGTTTATCTACAGAGTCCCAGCAAGGCCTTCTGTCTACTTTGTCAAATTTAACAATGACTTTTACATCTATGTCTATGATCTGGTGAAGGCTGTTTGAGCGAAGGTGCTCTTTAGTATGTGTATTATTTTTATTTTACCTAGTAAGAGTTCTTCCTCCCCCTCATTTCAGGATTGGCTGAAATCAGAGATACATGATACCAAACCAAAGGGATGGAGAGAGAGAAGGCTGTAGAATGCAACTAACAGTGTAGCAGTACAGAGTGGAAGAAATCTCTATCACTGTGACAGTGTTGTCTTAGTTCTGGCTTTGGGATACATTCCTGCAGTACTACTGATTCCTGATATGTGGACCAATATTGAGCATTATACCTTATTTTGTTGGAATCTGGTTATCTAAAAGCAAATCTAACTAGAGTTAAAGCGCATCTAATGTAGCATTTAGACAGTGGGCTGACTGAGACAGGCATTACATGTAGCAGTCTGACCTGTTCATGCATGAAGGGTCAGGTACAATGGCACTGGGGAGTCACATCAGTGCTGCATGAACATAAGGCAATGTCAGTCAACATGTACTGTAGCCAGATGGTGCTGGATTTATACCAGGGCAGCAGTTTTATCACTAGAGAAGTTGCCTTGAGTGGCTGTGCCACACCTGTAAATAATTAATGTGCAACGGTTTGACTTTTTTTGCTTGATTTAATGTGCTATGTTAGTAATTAAATTTGAATACAGGGGCTATCATGCTAGTATGAAAGTACTACTCTAAGGATGCTGGCCCATGGAGTAATACTTACATGTTTTCAGAGCTTTGTTCAGTTTTTATACAGTTTTCTTGTTTGTTACACGATACAGTTGAAAATTAGCAAAAAGCACACAGAGTGAGAGTTAGAGTTCCTGAACCTGATTTTTG
Organism: Ichthyophis bannanicus; assembly: GCA_033557465.1. NCBI lineage: Eukaryota > Metazoa > Chordata > Amphibia > Gymnophiona > Ichthyophiidae > Ichthyophis > Ichthyophis bannanicus. The sequence continues at coordinate 305,920,139 of CM066039.1, forward strand.
CAATTCAAATAAACAGTGATTAGCAGCACAGCAGGGTTCTTGGTATCTTTTTCAAGAGGGATAATTTATGGGCGGGGATTTTAACTCTTTGGCATATGCCATCTGTATTTCAGAGTAAGTCAGACTGGAACTTACCCTTGCGCTCAGGTGCCAGTTTCTCATAAGATGAATCTAGCTGGTGGAAGGGTCCCTATATATCTAAAGGCTTTGCAGATGGTGATAAAATAAATGTTACATATCCTAGCATGTATAGAACCCGATTATCCCCATTCATGCTACAGTGCAGGTCTAGTTCAACTTTATCAGACAGCAGCAACCTCTGATGTAGGAATAGGCTAAATAGCTCTATTACCATGCATCAATAAAATAGTAGTGGCACTACTCAAGAAATTCTGTCTTAGCTTTTGCACCCTATTACTGTTCATATTATAGTAGTACTAAAGTATTTCCACACACACAAAATACAAGTTTAGCACTGTCTGCAGGGCCTTGTGTCCTACTATGCCCTTTAAACACCCAATAGGACCTTTGTGAATGAAGTCTGGCCAGCCCTGTGCTGAATTTTTTGTGCAGTGAAGCAGTTACCTCAAATGCTCTTGCTCTACAGAACCACAGTAGCAATGAGGGGAAATGGTGGCAGGATCTAGGAAAAGAGGCAAACCTCCAGTTGTCCAGAGGTACTGTATTTAAATCTGGCCTTCTCCAGTAAGTACTTTTCACTACACCAATGTTGCAGGGACACTAATCTGCAAGTGATGGGGAGGGAGATGGCAAAAAAGATTTGGCTACTCCTAGCAGATGCCCATGCTAGCTGGGCTCCATGACCACACCTTAGTCACACTTCAACAACAGTATATTGAGAAGAACAACTGCACCACTTCAAAACAGGAGTGCTTTCTAAACTGAACTGTTCAGGTCAGCATTTAACTTGTGTACAAAATTTCTAGGGTTGCAATGAATGTCATTTCTTCCCCCATTCACAATCCTACATAATTTTAAAAAACCCTACTGCATTCCATTAGAATTCTACTTTCTGCACTGGCAAAGCAAATTCAAGAAAAACAAAATTTTGTATTTTTTCTAAGTTAAAAGAATTCCCATTTTAGTTTCTTTTGACATAGCATCAGAATTTTAAGTGTACTATTTCTATCAGACACAAATACAGAATTTGAACAGCTGAAAAATCCTGTTTATTCTAGCATATTGGGGCAAGTGTGTACAAGATGGATAGAGTTTCTTTTACATTTTTCCACCACCTTGAGCAGTCCTCACTTGACAAGCTCCTTTAAGTATTTCCAGCCATCTTGAGTGTATTCAGTAACCTTAGTAGGAGCTGCTCCCAGTGCGGATACACTCTTTTCTATGCCTGTAAGAAAGTAAGGTGGGGATGGAAGTCAATGTGGGGGCAGGGGGACGGCAAAACATGATACCTTGTTTTATGTATGCCACCTATTAACAGGTAGGAACTCCTAAATGAGCAATAGACTGATTTCCAAATTGGAGCAGCAACTTTTTCTATGAGTGTAAATATCTCTGCAGCCATTTATCTTACAACTGTAATTACAGAAGAGCTCAGACACTTACCCCAGTTCCAGGATTCGCAGAAAGAGAAGTTAAAGTTTGGAATAGATGGAAGCTGGAGGCAAAGAAAAATAAATCAAGAGCTTGTAGCTTTTTAATTATAGCTTGGAAGTAAGGGGATAGAAAACTGCAGTGGCTGCCAATTAAATACAGCGATGATACTGCTGCTGCAACCACTATGCAACTTAAAAGTACATCTGTACTCCTCTTCAACCCTCATGGGCAGATCCCCCCCCCCCCACCACACACACACAAAATTTCATACTAAAATTAAACAAGATATCAATCAAATGCAACAACTACTATAAAACCAATAGAAATTCATTGCCAGGTGATCTGTCAAAACGAGACTTTATTCCCAGACTGCATGATCTTCCTTACCTGCCAACCAAGATTATCTGCCCATTCCTGCACTGCTGGTGGTAAGGCTGCCTTGGCTCTCTGGAGAGCTTCTTCTGACTGGCTACTGCTCCCTAGGAGTCCTTGGTCATAAGCTACATACACTGCACCTCCAGCCAGACCTAATTTGCTAACAAACCTAGAGAAGGGGGAAACAAATGTAAAAACAAACCTTACAATATTTGAGTATAAAAAACGTGCAGTCACAGTATTGCTATAGCTTAACTCATTTATGCTGAATGTGTAGGGGCAGACTATCAACGTTTTGGGGAATCAACCACAGGTGATGTACTGAGATATACAGAAAAGGTGGCCCATAAATGTCATTAAAAAGCTATATTAAAGGGGAAAAAAAACTACATACTGAAAAACAAGTGTGAGTAACTTAAGTCCACCCTATGTCTAAACCTCTCCTCCCCAAATCAAAACCTGCTATTGCACTTTCTTTGAGATCCAGCACGTTAAGTAACTCGCACCGCCAAAGCTCAGTTATCTGCAGCAGTGCCTGACGCCATTCCCTTGACCACAAGCTGTTTATTTAGCTATTCGTATCCTTTTACTGACGCGCACTCAAAGAAGCAACGTTTTAAACCGATCCGCGATTTAGAAAACGAGCAGTAAACAACGCACGACAGTCTGTATGTGTAATCTAATCCTGGCCCCAAGACTGACCCAACTCACTTCACCAGTTTCAAAGCTGCCGAACCCATAGCAGAGAACAAGCTGTGAACGCCACCGGCTCTTTCCCCAGCCACAAGGACACCCGCACCTCCTCCATCCACCACTTCCACCTTCCGTTCTCGTTGGAGCTTCTGAGAGCTATAATTTCTGACGGCTTCCGGTTGCGTTCGCGCGCGAAGGCCGCTGGGAGTTGTAGTTCAGAGCTCGTTCCCGGGATCCTGTATGCACCGGAGGAAAGAAGAAATGAGGATTCCCCCCATCCATGAAATGAACTGTGTAAAACCTCAATGTGGCTCTGAGCCTTTTAATAGGGTAGGGTAGGGTGGGGTGAGGAGAGGGCAGGGGATAATGCGAGCTATAGAGAGGCTCGGTACGTTAGCACAAGTTTAGGGATACTGTCGTGAAAATGTTTCTGTAGCGATTGGCTATTCTCCCACCCTTCCGCTTTCTTTCTCTTGAGTTCATATTCAGGAAATTGCAGGTAGGACAATTAATATATATGTACAGAGCTGCCAAGTTACCCATTTCAAGGAGGAAGAGTTTTTGGCTAATCCTCGTTTTGAACTTATATCCTAAAGTGTGTTTTTTGTAGTCCTGGATTTTACCAGGTGAAATCAGTGCTCCTGGTGCCATAATGTAAATTGATGAAGATATTACAAATCCAGGACTGGCCCACATTTGATCTCTCCTCCTCTTACAGGGCAAAACTTTAATATGTGCCACTTACAAGCCCTGTGCTGACCTTCCCTCGAGTTTGCAACAGGCAATCAGCTGTTCCACAGTGGCGGGGCCCTTTTAGCAGGCCCCTTATCTTGGCCTGCTTGGGCAGAATTAATGCTGGTGTCAGGCAGATGTTTTTCATTTCATTTTTGGGGTTCCCATGCCTGTATCCAGCACTGCTCTCCTTGACTTTCACTTTCCTTCTTTCTCCTGCAGGAAATTGTGCTGGTGCTAGAGTGCTTTTGACAATAGCCAGTGTCAGCACTGAGAAGGAGATGGCTTACAATTATCCCAATATGTAAGCTTGTTGTCACAGCTAGAAAGGAAGTAGCCTTCTAGATGTTATGGAATAGGTTGAGAAATATAAGTATTGTTCATTATTTTGGTGTTTTGAGACTTCCCAGTTCCCAAAGATGTTACCATATATACATTAAAATTGCTCACCTTCTTTTTCTCCTCAACTCATCTCCTTTGAAGACAGTCTAACTTTGTTTTGTAAACACCAGTACAAAACAAGCACCATTTATCATCCACTTTTATCAGAAAATGTCCATCTCAGATTTTAATGTCTTCCTAGGCAACATCAGAGAATTAAGAGGCAATCAACACTTATCACTCGTGACGTGCTCAGTTAAGCTAAAACTACTCTGGTGTCTGACACCAGAGAGAGACCTAAAGCGATATCACATCTCCTTCTGTAGCAGCAGAGCGCAGACAAACCAATAATACCAGGAGTCTGTTCAGAAGGTCCAAATCATTTATTTGTGCACAAGTCTCAAGCAAAGTCAATTTCAAAATGGCTGAGCGAAGTTCTCTGGCAATACAACAACTTTTATAGACTTTTGCTCCATTCTAGGTATAGAAAAACATTTCATTGGTCCCGGTACTCTCCCGTACCCCTTCTATTGGTCCCGGTACTGATATGATTATCCAATTATGTTCTTTCAGTGGGCTCAGCACCTGCTCACCCCCCTTCTAGTCCCAATTACAATGGCCAGTTCATCAACTTGTTACTTTCATACTTCCAAGGCCATTGAGCCAATTTGTGCATGTAGGGGAGCAGGGCTCTGCAACTTATCTGTCAGCAGTCCTAATTAAATCCCTTGCAGATGTACTTATCAGTGACTTTTAAACATATTTTTCTGTATTTTCCCATCTTCCAGTTCAGCTTATCTAAGCTAATTCAACACTCTTGCTATGTTCCAGCTCTACAGGAGCATATTGGGGGATGTGCAATTCCCATAGGCCTCTCCACTAGCTTCATTTACAGGTCAAGCTAGCTAGGCTCGCTTGCTTATATCAGACGAAGTGGATCACAGGCCTACACCTGCCACATTCCCCCTTTGATTAATCTCACCCTATTACTTAATAAGGTGTGAGAATTAAATCACTTCAAAATAGTTATGCTGTAATCATAGAATTCCGACTACCTGTAGGAGGTCTTGGTTGGTACAAGGCCATAATCTTAGTTGCGGTCTTCCGCTCTACTGTACTTTCAATAGTACTATGAATAGATCGTATACAATATGGGATTAGACATGGTAATAACAAGATAACAGCAACAAGTATTAATACTAAGATAAGGAAAGTTTTAAGTCCTCCCAGCCATGAGAAAAGGTTAGCAAACCAGTTAGGGAATTTCAATGAGTGCCAAGTCTGTACTGGCACATAAGCATGTCTTTGCATATCCTTAGCAATTTCTTCAACTACTTGACCCTTATCATCTATTTTTAAACAACAATTAGTTAAATTCAATTTACCACATACTCCTCCTTCAGCTGCTAACAAATAATCAAGTGCTAAGCGATTCTGATATATAGCAGTGCGCATCTGAGTACTTTGTCTAGCTAAAAGTGTAAGAGCTTGGCTAGTTTCATTGGTTATTATTTCAACTACTGCTTGTAAGCGGATAATACGATTAATCATATAGACTGGGGTTCGATAACCATACATACCATCATCATTCCATGTGGCAGGCCCATAATACTCAATGATTCTCTCTGGTGGCCAATCATCACCCTTCCACTTCTCCCACTTGCCTACCTGGAGGGGTGATCTCTTCTGTCTCAATGCTCTTTTGTGTCGGTGGGTAGTATATACTGGATATCCTAATTGTTCTCCATGTTCAGTGTTTAACAGAAAGAAAGAAGGTCTGATGGTCCCCAAGACACATGCTCCTCCCCATTGTGGCGGGAGTCGTGCATACGCTCGGTATCCACAGATCCAATATAGGCCAGGTGGGGCTTGCCAGGCATGGGTCTTGGCAAGATTGGTCCATAAATCAGCAAGTTCAGGAAATCTGGCTAATGGGTTAGGAGGTTCAGGGTGTTTGATTCCTGACCACCATGACGTCTTTTTGGTAGTGGCATTATAGAATTCCTTATCGTCTCTCCGGGCCAGTCCAGAACAGATGGGTAGTCAAATCCCCCTCCTCTAGCAGCTGAGGACTGAATGCTGATTCTTGTTGCTAGGATACCTATCTCTCCCCTGGCGACAGGAGGCAGTCTTAATGTCCTCAGCAGCTAGACTGGATGTGTAGAGATTTGTCTCCCCATTGCTGTTCTGTTACTTTGCCCTTCTTTATGCTTTATTTTTGGAAAGAGTTTCACTTTAAGTTGGTGCTTGGCCCTGGCTGGGTATTTAGCACTTTCTATTGAGGTGAGTGCCTGCCCTGCGGTGCACAGGGAATGGGACAGAGCCTGTCTCCTCTTCTCTGTGCCATGTGCTGCTAGGGATCAGACCTGGGGGCCCCAGTTACTGTCCTGAATCGCAGGTGCTCTGATTTTTCGGCACTCCGGTCTTCGGGACACGCAAATAGCAGCGGTTTCCTGGCTAGATGTGAGCGTCTCGCTATCGGCTCCTCACCAGGTATTTTGGGGTTGATTTCTGCTTCCCTTGTTTCTGTCGCGGGCGCGCGCCTTTCCGTGTGTGAGGGCTTTTGCCGGTATTGTTTTCTCACTCCTTCGGGCTTCTGGGCTTCCGTTGGGTTTAGGCCGCTTCTCCGTCATGCCCGAATGCTCCGGTTCTCAGGGGGACCATCTTGAGGCGTTTCAGACTCCCGCGGAAAGCGCGGGAGCGGCGGCCATTTTGTCCGCGCCAGCCGCGTCGACAGACCCGACGGCTAAGCCGGCGAAGAAAAAGGCCAAATCACGCCATGTAGTGGTGGAGCAGGAGAAGCCTTCTATATCTCCTCTCCCTGCCGTGCTGGATCCTCTTCTTAGTCCCGAATTCATTTTGGCGTTTCATCGGGCGTATTTGCTCAAGCACTCGCAGACTCCTTTGCCTGGGGGGGCAGGATCTCTGCCGCAGTCTCAGGCTGGGTTTTCTGGCTGTTCCGGACCTACAGAGGGGGTTCAGGGCTTGCCTACCCTTTCAGCTTCTAGGGGGGATAGCATTTCCCTGCCTACAGAGACTCTGGGGCCAGAGGAAGGTGAGCTCCAAGATGATTCGTGTGTGGACCCCTGGCCGGCTGATTTAGAAGAGGGTGAATTGGGGCCTGGGGAAGACCCTAATTTGTTTAGGGTTTTTAGGAAGGAAGAATTGTCTGCGCTAATTGCGCAGTCTCTGCTGGCGCTCAATGTTGTTCCGCCAGCGGTACAAAGTGAGCCCTTGGAGGATCCCCTTTTCCAGGGGTTTAAGTCTGAACAGAAATGTTTTCCTTTCCACCGAGTCATCAAACAGATGATTGAGTCGGAGTGGGAGTTCCCCGAGGCTTCCTTGAGAGGGGCTCGGAACATGGCTCGCTTGTATCCGGTGCCCCAGGAGGAGTTGGAGCTCTTGCGCATGCCGAAGGTGGATGCGCTTGTTTCGGCGGTCACCAAGAAGACCACCATTCCGGTAGAGGGGGCTACGGCCCTGAAGGATGTGCAGGATCGTCGCTTGGAGGGGCTCTTGAAACAGGCCTTTGATGCCAACGCTCTGGCGCTGCAGGCCTCGGTCTGTGGGGCGTTCGTTTCTCGTGCTTCTATTCGGTGGAGTCAACAGGCGTCCAGTTCCGAGGGTCCTTCTTCTGCTTCTGAAGCGGCGAAGCTCGAGTCGGCGGCTGCTTATCTGGCGGATGCTTTCTATGATTTGATTCGCATTACCGCAAAGGCGATGGCTTCCGTGGTTGCCGCCCGCCGGTTTCTCTGGTTAAGGAATTGGGCGGCGGATGCCTCTTCCAAAGCGCGTCTTAGTAAGCTGCCGTATAAGGGTAAGCTTCTGTTTGGGGAGGCGCTGGAAAAGATTGTCAAGGATTTGGGTGACTCAAAAGGGGGTCGCCTCCCGGAGGATCGTCCTAAGGGGGGTAAGCAAGGTTCCTTCTCGAGAGGCCAAGGGCGTGATTTTCGCCGCTTTCGGGGAGCTCGTTTTAGCCCGTATCAGCGCGGTCGCTTTCCGTCTCGGGGTCCTTCCTTTCGGGGCGCTAGAGGCTCCAGCAGAGGCTATTTTGGTGCCTCTTCGGCGGCCGCCAAGAAGCCCCAATGAAGCGAGGCCGGTCCAAGCGGAGCTCCCAGTAGGGGGTCGGTTGCAGGAGTTTTTCTCCGCTTGGGCCGCCATTACCACCGATCGCTGGGTACTGCGGATTATCAGCGAGGGTTATGCGCTCGAATTCGCTTCTCCTCTGTCGGATGCGTTCCTTTTTTCTCCCTGCGGGCCGGCGGTCAAGCGACAGGCCGTTCACGACACGTTGATGCGTTTGCTGCGGCTCCGGGCCGTGGTTCCAGTTCCTCGAGACCAGTGCGGTTTCGGTCGATACTCCATTTATTTTGTGGTTCCCAAGAAGGGAGACTCCTTCCGGCCAATTTTGGATCTGAAGCACGTCAACCGCTGTCTGCGCGTCTCTCATTTCCGTATGGAAACTTTGAGGTCGGTGATCCGGTCCGTGCATCCGGGGGAATTTCTGTCTTCCATCGATTTGACGGAGGCTTACCTCCACATCCCGGTCCTTCCAGCCCATCAGCGTTTCCTTCGGTTTGCGGTTCCCCTGGGTCATTTTCAGTTTCGGGCCTTGCCCTTCGGGCTGGCGACGGCGCCCCGCACGTTCACCAAAGTGATGGTGGTGGTGGCGGCGGCTCTCCGCAAAGAGGGCGTGCAAGTGCATCCCTATCTCGACGACTGGTTGATTCGAGCTCCGTCACGCGAGGAATCGTTTGCTGCCACCGCGCGAGTGGTTTCTTGTCTCGAGAACCTGGGTTGGATAGTGAATCAGGCCAAGAGTCGCCTGCAGCCGGTTCAGCAGCTTCACTATCTGGGGGCCTTTTTCGACACGGGCAAAGGGCTCGTCTCCTTACCGCTGGACCGTGTCCGCAAGCTTCTATCTCACGTGTCCGCCTTCTTACGTCTTCGTGCTCCCACAGCTTGGAAGTACTTGCAGTTGCTGGGACTAATGGCAGCGGCCTTGGATCTGGTGCCTTGGTCTCGGGCGCACATGCGGCCTCTTCAACAGGCTCTTCTCTCGCGGTGGTCTCCGCAGCGTCATCCGCTCTCCCGGCGCTTGGGCTGTCCCGATCAGGTGAAGGCCAGTCTCCACTGGTGGATGGTTCCCGATCATCTCCTAGCGGGCGTCCCCTTGTCTCTGCCGGAGTGGGTCTTGGTTACCACGGATGCCAGTCTGTCCGGTTGGGGGGCGCATTGCTTAGCTCAAATAGCACAGGGCTCCTGGTCGACGGAGGAGGCTCGATGGTCCATCAATCGTCTGGAGCTCCGCACCGTGTATCTCGCGCTGCTGGCGTTTGTGGAGTTGCTGGAGGGAAAGCCTGTGCGCGTCTTTTCCGACAATCTCGTGACGGTGTCTTACATAAATCGCCAAGGGGGAACGGGCAGTCTCGTTCTCCTGGAAGAGAGTCAGCGCTTGTTTCAATGGGCGGAGGTGCACCTGGTGGCACTTTCGGCGTCCCATGTCGCGGGCAAGCACAATGTGCAGGCCGACTATCTCAGTCGTCACCGCCTGGATCCCGGAGAGTGGGAACTCCATGCGGACGTGTTTCTGGAGGTCACTCGACGCTGAGGTCACCCGGTCATGGATTTAATGGCGACGCTGCACAATGCCAAGACCGAGCGTTTTTTCAGCAGACGCAGGGAACACATGTCGGAGGGTCTCGACGGTCTCGCGCAGCCCTGGCCGTCGGGTCAGCTTCTCTATGTGTTTCCGCCGTGGCCCTTGATAGGGCGAGTGATTCAGAAAGCAGCCACTCACGAGGGTCGGGTGATCCTTATTGCTCCAGATTGGCCCATGCGCCCTTGGTATGCCGATCTGATGCGGCTACTAGTAGCGCCGCCCTGGCGATTGCCCGCTCGAGCGGACTTGCTGATGCAGGGTCCCGTTCCAATGCCCCAGGCGGATCAGTTCTTGCTTACGGCCTGGCTCTTGAGCGGGATCGCTTGCGACGGAAGGGGTATTCCTCTTCGGTGATTTCCACGTTGCTGCAGTCTCGCCGACGCTCCACGTCGCTAGCGTACATCCGCGTGTGGCGCGTGTTTGAAGCTTGGTGTGGTGATCGATCCCTGCGAGCACGTTTCTCTTCAGTTCCAGATATTCTTCAGTTTCTCCAGTGTGGGCTGGAGAAGGGTCTTGCTCTGAGCACCTTGAGGGTGCAGTTGGCTGCATTGGCGGTGTTTCGGGGTCCGGTTCGCGGGTCTCGTCTTTCTTCACATCCGGATATCTTGCGATTCCTCAGGGCGGCCAAGCTTATTCGGCCTCCTGTCCGGCAGGTTATTCCTCCGTGGGATTTGAACCTTGTGCTGGAGGTTTTGGTTTCTGCTCCCTTTGAGCCGCGCTCCTCCAGTTCCATTCGGGAGCTGTCCTGGAAAACGGCCTTCTTGGTCGCCTTGTGTTCGGCTCGCCGCATTTCTGATTTGCAGGCCCTTTCCTGTCGGCCTCCCTTTCTTCAGTTTTCTGCGGAAAAAGTGGTCTTGCGTCCTGTTCCATCTTTTCTGCCCAAGGTGGTATCTGCCTTCCATTTGAATCAGTCGATTTCGCTTCCCACCTTTGGGGCTACCGCAGCAGGATCTTCGGTTGATCGTTCGCTCAGACGGTTAGATATGGGCCGCGTCCTGCGGCGCTACCTTAGGGAGACCGAGTCTTTTCGTAAGTCCGATCGTTTGTTCGTGCTGTTTGGCGGGCCGTCCAAAGGTCAAGCGGCCTCTAAGGCCTCCATTGCGCGTTGGGTGAAGCAAGCCATTCGGGTGGCGTATGAGACCAGAGGCAAACCCGTGCCGGTCGGGCTGCGGGCGCATTCTACTAGGGGACAGGCCATGTCCTGGGCGGAGTCGGCCTTGGTTCCGCCGGTGGACATTTGTCGAGCGGCGGCCTGGTCGTCTCTTCATGCGTTTTCGCGTCATTATCGCTTGGATGTGCTTGCGCGTCAGGATGCTTCGGTGGGGTCTTCCGCCGTGATAGCGGGGCTCACAGGTCCCTCCCTGGGTTAGTTACTGCTTTGGTACTACCCATCTGTTCTGGACTGGCCCGGAGAGACGATAAGGAAGACGAAATTAGACCTTACCTGCTAATTGTCTTTCCTTGAGTACTCTCCGGGCCAGTCCAGATCCCGCCCTGCTGTGTTTTATGCGGTTTCTGTGAGCTCAAGGTCTGTTCATAGTCAGTTTGGTGAAATATGGTAATCGAGAGACAATATTTATATGCGAAAGAAAAAAATAAAAATAAAAAAAAAATAAAATAAAATGGGGCACTGCGAGGTTACTTCTGTGGGTGGTTCCTCGGGTGTCACCGTGCCTCTTATTGAGCAGTGTAGCCGGCTTCTGTAGCAGCGCGCTGCACACGCTCAGAGTCTTTTGGTGTAACTCTTTCTCCATTTTTCCTGTGCCACTTTGTTGTTTTTTTATCTGCTTGTTACGTTAAGACTGCCTCCTGTCGCCAGGGGAGAGATAGGTATCCTAGCAACAAGAATCAGCATTCAGTCCTCAGCTGCTAGAGGAGGGGGATTTGACTACCCATCTGTTCTGGACTGGCCCGGAGAGTACTCAAGGAAAGACAATTAGCAGGTAAGGTCTAATTTCGTCTTTCTGGCTAAGACAGACCAGCTGTCCTACCTGTTGGGTGAACTGAGGTCCAGTTCTGGTATAGCAAAGACGTCCAACAATTGAGTGCGCTAACACCCATTCGCTAGTAGTCTTGTGTAATTCAGTCTGATTGTAAGTCAGAGAATAATTTAATTCTTGGGCTTCCCATGGCCACTGGTCACCCATTTGGGTTCCGCCACAGAAATAACAATCTGAGATTTTAAGACTAGATACTACCGCTCCAGCTAATTCTAAAAATAAATTCTGAGAAGGATGAGGAATTTCAAACTTATTTACATGCATGGCCTCATAGAAGGTATTATGGATATGATATTTAGATGACTTGTGGGCTTGGGTATTCAATCTGATAAACACAATGGTTCCCGGATCTACTGCTCCACCAGCAATACGTAAACCAAACTTGTAACCTTGTTTCCATGCATTGAGATTGTGTATGCGTAAGTGTAAGGGGTTACAAGCATCTTTCTGACATTTATCATTTGTTGTTGACTTGGTTAGAGTGGCCATTCGTTTATCTATCTTTTCGTCAACTATACCATCATTCCATGTAGCATAAAAAACACATTCCCAATTTGGGCAATAGTAATCTGCTTCTGGGGCAGTACTATAGCCTGGTTCTTTTTTACCTGCACACTTTCTCCATCCTATGGCACCTTCTGGGCACATATACTTATGGTCATTTCGATACGCGTTTTCCCAGGTACCACAGTTGGAGCGACTATCTCGGTTTATGACATTACATGCATCAAAATTCAAAACAACAGGTCTAGTAATGTCTTTAAGTGGTGGCGTAGCAGTTATTATGGGTCCATCTGCATCCTTCCATCGTATTTCCAACATGTAATAGGATGGATTCTGATGCGGATTATAGCATACTCTAGATTTACCATTGGTGCAAACATTTAGTTCAGTGGTGTTATAAATACACCGAGTCACTTTTCCAGTGCAGGTATAATAAGAATGGTAAATCAAAGTCTGAGTTACTTTTAGTCCAGTTCGAGTAGAAGTAATGCAAGCAGTGCATGGAGGTAAAGCATAAGTCAGTTCAAAACCTCCAAAGCAGGCAACCAGGGCAAAGCAAAGGTAAAGATACATGTTGATTGGAGTTCTTCTGAATCCTCAGCTTGCAGATCTTGACCACGACGTTCTTCTTTTCTTCGTCCCGTTCGCTAATGAAGCAATTCAACGGGTGCTGAGTGTTGATTGAAGATCCTCAAGTTGTCCATCACACATCAACCAACTTAGCAATTTCAGTTGGCTTTTGAAGTATGGTTAATCAATGTAGTATCAAAGTAGTGTGCAAAATCACACACAGATTGGGTTCGTTGAAACAAAACTGTTGCTGCATGGAAAACAGCAATCCTCTTCGAAAGACTTGGCTACTGCAAGGCACTGTGACAAAGTGTCTAAGTTGCTGGTTGCCGTCTCAGAGTAACTCGCAAGGGTGCATCAAGATGCTGCTCTGCTGTCCACTGCTCAGGTTCAGGATCAGCGGCGGGCTTGACTCTGCTGTGGTGGATCCAGGCGTCGATCTCCGCTACCTTTACTGCAGTTGGGGTAGACAGGATGACGGTGTATGGTCCCTTCCTATGGGGTTCCAACGGTGTCTTCTTCCAATCCTTGATCCACACCGAGGTACCAGGCTGGTAGGGATGCAGAGGTTCCGTCAAATTGATAGGCAACTGGTCTTGGATCCACGCATGGAGAGTCTGCAGAACAAAACTAAGAGCTAGGAGTTCTTGCCTGGTTATTTCTGAACCAATTTGGGCTAAACTTCCTTTAATTCCCTGCACTATTGGTGGGGGTTTACCATACAGAACTTCAAAAGGGGAAAATCCTGTTGATTTTACAGGAGCTGAGCGTATTCTAAGTAAAGCTATTGGGAGCACTTGAGGCCACTTCAAGTGTGTTTCCTGGCAAAGCTTAGACATTTGGGCTTTTAGGGTGCGATTCATTCGCTCAACTTTCCCTGAACTCTGGGGTCTATATGCAGTGTGGAGCTTCCATTGTATCTGTAAAGCTTTTGCTAACTGTTGAGTAACCTGGGAGACAAATGAGGGTCCATTGTCTGACCCTATTACTGCTGGAATTCCAAACCTAGGGACAATTTCTCTCATCAAGACTTTGGTAACTTCTCGGGCTTTCTCAGTTCTGGTTGGGAAGGCTTCTACCCACCCAGAGAAAGTACAGACTAATACTAATAGGTAATGATATCCATTGGCTCTTGGCATTTCAGTAAAATCAATTTGGAGGTTGTGCATGGGGGTTACACCTCCTGACTGAACTCGGGGTGCCGTTATAAGGCCTTGCTTGGCATTATTTTTGGCACAAGTTAGACATTGACGTGCTACTGAAGCTGATATGGTTGTCAATAGAGTAATGTAAAAATGTGGTCTGAGTGCTTTTTCCATAGCACTTTTCCCATAGTGGGTGGCTTCGTGAAAGGCTTTGACAAAGGATGGTCCTAACAGTTCGGGAATTACTATTCGTCCAGGGGGTTGACTGCCCTCTGCTGGTGGCAGCTCAATCCATCCATCTTTCAGTACTCCATCTTCCTTGTCACAATAGTAATCTAATTCTTTGGTGGTATATCGTGGTGTCCATGAGTTTAAAGGTACTGGAAACAATGCTGCTTGCATTGGCATGGCTTGTGGTGTAATTTGTCCTGTCATAGCTGCTTGTCGTGCTGAGGCATCTGCAAACTATTTCCTCGGGCAACCTCTCCTTTCCCTGCTTGATGTCCTCTGCAATGCATGACAGCTACACGAGTTGGGGCCCAAACTGCATCAAGTAACATCAGTATCTCGGGGCCATACTTGACTGATTTTCCTCCGGATGTGATGAGCCCTCGTTCTTAGTAGAGAGCTCCATGGGCATGTAGAGTAGTAAAGGCATATTTCAAATCTGTATATACATTTAACAGAAGGTTTGTGCCTAGTAGTAGTGCTCGGGTGAGTGCTATCAATTCTGCTTTCTGGGCTGATGTGCCTGAGGCTAGAGCTGATGACTCAATTACTTCATGTTGAGTGACGACTGCATATCCGGCACAGCGTCGTCCATTGAGGATGAGACTGCTCCCATCAACATAATAGATTTGGTCAGGGTTGTCTATGGGCACAACTGTCAGGTCAGGTCGGCTGGAGAATACAGTGTCCATGACTTCGATACAATCATGTTCTGGGAGTTCTTCACTAATAGGTATCAAGGTGGCTGGATTCAAGGCATGACTCACTTCCAATTGTATCTGTGGGTTTTCACATAACATGCTCTGATACTTCAACATTCGGGAATTGGTGAGCCAGTAATTTGCTTTTTGTTCCATGAGGGCAAGGACTGCATGTGGCACAGTGACTCTCATATTCTGTCCTAACGTGAGCTTGTCTGCTTCACTCACTAATAATGCTGTAGCTGCAACTGCTCTCAGGCAAGGTGGCCATCCTTTGGCCACAGTGTCCAACTGTTTCGGTAGGTATGCTACAGGTCGCTCCCAATTTCCCAATTTCTGAGTCAACATGCCTAAGGCATTTCCTTGTGCTTCATGTACAAACAAGTGGAAAGGCTTGTGAACATCTGGTAGTCCAAGTGCTGGTGATGACATTAATTCTTCCTTTAACTTCTTGAAGGCTGTATCCTGCTCAAGTCCCCACTCCAGTGGCGACTTCTCTTCTCCTTTTGTGGCTTCATATAATGGTTTGGCAATTTGGGCGAAGTTGGGTATCCAGATCCGGCAATATCCTGCCGCTCCCAGAAAGGCTCTGACTTGCTTTCTGGTTGTTGGGGTTGGAATTCTGCATACTGCTTCTTTTCTCTCTCTGCCTAATCTTCGGCTTCCTTGGGTTATACGAAAACCCAAGTATTTCACTTCTTTTTGGCATAGTTGTGCTTTTGCTCTGGAAACTTTATATCCAGCTTCATCTAGTAACTGCAAGAGGTCTTTGGTGGCTTGTATACATTCACTTTCTGATACGGCAGCTATCAGCAGATCGTCCACGTATTGGAGAAGCACTCTCTTCCCCGGGGCCACTGGATAACTTGAAAGGTCTTGATTCAGTGCAGCACTAAAGATGGTAGGCGAATTCTTGAATCCTTGGGGTAATCGTGTCCATGTGAGTTGGCCCCCTCTTCCAGAGATGGGGTCCTGCCATTCAAATGCAAACAATATTTGACTTACAGGGGCTAATCTTATGCAAAAGAATGCATCTTTTAGATCTAGTACAGTGAAATGGGTAGCTTCAGCAGGTATCAGTCCTAGAAGAGTGTAAGGATTGGGTACAACTGGATGTATAGTTTCAACTGCATCATTCACTCTCCTTAGGTCTTGCACTGGGCGGTAATCATCTGTCCCAGGTTTCTTTACTGGCAAAAGTGGAGTGTTCCATGGGGATTGACATACTTTTAGTAGGCCATATTCGAGTAATCTTTGCAAGTGGCGATGAATGCCTTCAATTGCAGCTCTTGGGAGAGGGTACTGTTTGACATGTACTGGTATAGCACTAGGCTTAAGGGTTACAATCACTGGAGCTATATGTTTGGCTAGGCCTGGAGGACTGCCTTCTGCCCATACTCCAGGTGGTGCATGAATGTTCTTTAAAGTTTGTTCAAAATAAGTGTCTTGGACAGAGTCATCAATGTAAGACCTCCATTCTTCTTCTCGGGGAACTGTCAGCAACATTATTCCTGCTGGTTTGACTTAGGGATTTACTGTCATTTGCATTTCTCCTTTTTCAGAGAAAGATATTTGTGCTTGAAGTTTGGCTAACATGTCTCGTCCCAGCAGTGGCACTGGACATTCGGGCATGTAAAGGAATTGATGAGTTATTTGCTGTCCTCCTAGACTGCATATACGATTCTGAAGAAAAGATTTTGTAGCTTTGGCACCAGTTGCTCCTATAATGGTGACCGCTTTTGTGGAAAATGGGGCTATCTTTTTGTCTATTACTGAATGTTCTGCTCCAGTATCAACCATAAAGTTCATAACTTGGTCTCCTATTTGTATTCCGACCATAGGCTCCTGGAGACCTAAAGCAAACTCGGAGCCTGGTCTGTCCTAGTCCACGTCATTTTCATCATGGATTGTTGTAGTCAATGCTTGGATAGCTCCTCCTCTTTCTCGCTGGAATTGTTCTCGATTGGCTCCTCCACGGTTTCGGGGACGGCCTCGTCTTTCTTCTCGCCACTGATGATTGTTTTCGTCATCTTGCTGGGCGTCTTCGAGTTGCGGGCATGCATCTCTCCAATGTCCTTCTTCTCTGCAATAGGCGCATTGGTTTACGCCTAGCTGCTGGGGCCGGCCTCCACCTCGGCCCCGCCCCCTTCCTCTGCTCCGTCGACTAGGGGTACCTCCCCTTTTCTGTTCAACTATGGCCGCAGCCAAAAAATCAGCTTCTTTCTTCATCTTTCGATCACATTCTCTCTGCCTTTCATTATCACGATTCACATACACTTTATGAGCGACTTCCAGTAACTGAGTTGTATTCATGCCCGCAAACCCTTCTAATTTTTGTAATTTACGTCTAATGTCTGGTTGAGACTGGTTTACAAAAGCAGAATTCACCATACATAAACTTCCCGGTGCCTCGGGATCATAGGGAGTGTACATTCTGTATGCTTCAGTTAATCTTTCATGAAATTCTGCAGGGCTCTCATCTATACCTTGGATAACTCCTGCAACTTTGGAAAGGTTCATAGCTTTCTGGCCCCCCCTTTTCAGACCTTGTAAAAAGCCTTGGCGAAAACGGGCTAGGGCTGTGGATCCTTGTTCTGTATTTGGATCCCATCGGGGGTCTTCATTCGGGAATTCTCTCTGGGCCGCTTCCCGATGGTCTATTCTGTTCGTCCCCGGTCCCGGAGCTACAGGGTTATCCGCCAGCCAATCAATAGCTGCTTTTCTAATTCGTGCTCGCTCCTCTGTCGTGAATAGAGTGGTCAGGAGCTGGCGGCAATCTGCCCAAGTGGGTTGGTGAGTTTCCATAATAGTATTCACTAATTCTGTAAGTTCTAAGGGTTTATTGGTATAGGAGGCATAATGTGTCCTCCAGTTTAACAAATCAGTTGTAGAGAAAGGGACATACACATAACTTAGGGGTCCCGCTACCACCTCATCATTATCATTCTTTACGGGCACCCCTGGGACTTGCCGTAAGGGCATCATCTTGGCAGTAGATATCTTTTGGGATCTAAGGGATATTTTCGTAACTGTCTTATCAGGGGTCACCTTTTTCTTCTCTACATGTTTCACTTTGGATGTACTTTTTTCTGGCAAACTAGTGCTGGCAACCATTTTTACACTGTCAGTATCACTTATGGAAGTTTCAGTATCTAATTGCTCTATTTCTGTATCTGACTCTCCTTTTTCTGTCCCGGACGATTCACCTTCAAGTAAAAAGGGTTCATCTTCCTGCTCTTTGGGTGATAGCTCTGGGGTGGGGTCCCGCCTTGGCTGTCTCAGGGTCTCTGGGGCGGGACGCCGGGCAGCTCTTGCTGGGCCTGGGGTTCGAGGCTGTCGGGGAACCATTTCTGGGGAATCAGGATCTACCAGGATGGGCTTCTTCCTGGACTTCTTATCCTGCCCTTTCATTCTAGGCTGTTCTGTTTTCTGACTATAGTCTATCTTTGCTAACATTATTCTGCACTGTTCTTCATAACAGCGCTGCGCCCAAGGGGGCGGATCTTCACAAATACTTAACCAGGAATCTATATAGGGGTACTGATCGGGGTGCGCTATCCGCACTCTACGGTGTACTAACTGGATAATTTCAATTTATTGATGACAGACCCCGACGCGTTTCGGCAATGATGCCTTCATCAGGGGGTAACAGCTATAATGTAAATAAAAATAATGATATACATCTACCGTAAAAGAAATAAATAAAATACAATAAAATATATACTTGAAATGTTATAATCTGGATAAAAACTGGGACTGGTGGAGCTAACATCAATAAAATAAAACAAAGACAAATGTATGAAAATGTACATAAATTCTCTATATACTAATATACCTCAACAGGCTGCACTTGAAGTTTTAGCCAACACCTTAATACAAAGAACGCGACCAGTGCGTACCCCCACGGCTTTTCTAATACAGTTAGCCTCAATAGCGATGACAGAGAATTTCTTTTACTTTCGTGGCCTCTTCTACAAACAGATAAAAGGAGTAGCCATGGGCTCCTCCATGGCTCCAGATGTGGCTAACCTCTATGTGGCAAATTTTGAAGCACAATATTTAACTATTCATCCTTACACATCTAATGTCCTTTTATGGAAGAGATATATAGATGATATTCTGATCATATGGCAAGGTCCAGAAGATAAACTACAAGAATTTTTCCTATGGATTAATTCTCTGGACCCCCATTTGCAATTTGAGGGTACCTTTAGTTCTGATAAAATTCCTTATCTTGACATCATGATAAAGAAGGACCATAGTGGTTTTGTTACAGAACTATATAGAAAACCCACCGATCGCAACACTCTCCTTCACTATGACAGTTGTCACAATAGAGCATTCAAAAAAAATCTACCAGTTAGCCAGTTTTTGAGAATTAAAAGAACTTGCACCACAGAGAGGGACTTTGAACGCCACGCTGTCGATATGCACTATAGATTTAAAACGAGAGGATATCCAAAAGAAAGTATTAAAAAAGCATACCTTCGTGCCTCTACTGCTGATCGTTCTCTTTTGTTACAGAAAAAGAAAATTCCAACTAATCCTGACAGGATTGTTTGTGCTCTAACATTTTCCAAATATTCTAAATCAATAGTGAACATCCTTAAACAGGAATGGCATTTATTGACCACTTTACCAGCATTTGATACAAAACACATTATGGTTGCTCACAAAAGAAATGCAAATTTAGCCAACACACTTGTTCCATCAGCCCTATTAAGGTCACATGCTCCCCCTAAAATTAAGGGACACTATAGTTGTGGAAAATGTTCCATTTGTTTACATACCATTACATCAAAAAATAGCTTCACGGATTTAAAATCAGGACATAAGATATACCTAAACGACTATACAAATTGTAGAACATCCAATGTAATTTATCTAATACAGTGCCCATGTCACCTTGTATACATTGGAAAAACTAAAAGAGAAATTCGTATCCGAATTACTGAGCACAAAAGTTGTATTTCCCGAAAAATCACAGAGAAGCCTTTGGTCTCTCATTGGATTGCCGCTGACCACAAAATCAGTGATTTGAAATATTTAGTTTTGAAATGGATAAAACCATCTTGGAGAGGAGGAGATACAGACAAAAAATTGTTGAAGCTGGAACAGAGATACATTTATGAATTTAAAAGTCTATCCCCACATGGTCTTAATCAAGAAATAGACCTCTCTGTTTTTCTGTGAATTTATGGACCTTTGTAATGTTCTATTGCAATCCTGATGCTCATCACAATATATTTCTTCAACTAACAATATCATCATCGATGTTTTTCTTATTTCACCTCTGTTTTAATTGCAAGTACAATTACATATCACACTGTTTCTCAGCAAATGTTTATTAACATTACATTGAGTTTCCCCAAGTTTATATTACCAATTGCTTACCTACTAATTTGCCTTTAACATTAATGTAGAGGCTCTCTGCAGCTTATGCATTATTAATTGCTCCCCCCCTTTTTTGATTTCTATGTAGTTGGTATAATATGCTCTCTTCAGCTCATGCATTTAGATTTTTTGACTCTTCACTTTTTACATGCAGTACCAGTGATTGTATCCCTTGAAGATAGATTATCTCTAATGTTTGCACCTTGTACAATAGTAGAGGCATAAGAAGACATACAACTTGTCAAGTATTGAGTTCGTTCTTCCCCCTTTTTAATAGTTTTTACCGATAATTCTACTGTAATTCATGGTTCATGTCATGATGTTCACTGTCCATTTTTTACACATTCATTGATCTAGATAATTGTCCACGCTATTTTAGAGACACATCTATTTATATATTGGTCTTGTCATTCTCTGTTTAACAACAGTAACATCGTTGATATCTTGGTCTTTATTTTACTAACAAGCTGTTTGCAAGCGCATCCATTACACATTGGTATCTAACGATCTTATTCATTCACATTATAATGAGCTTCTACGTGTTTCATCTCATTATTCATCCCCCAATCAGCTTTCTTGTTCCTTTTTGGCGCCAAGTTCAAAAAAGTTATATCAAATCCCCCTGCAGCTAGTGCACTTTCACTTTCGATTTCATGAGAGCAGCATCAGCTTCTTGCATTTCTCCAAGGCAGATATATTCTTGGATTCGCTCGGAGGATTGACGTGAGTAAATTACTTGCACACTATACAATAGCAGTAGTGTGAGTTTAAGCAATACATAATGCTATATTCTGGAAACAGTCCGCTTTGGGACCTTTATTGTCACTTTCATTCTCCTCCGTGCCTCACGGCATTATCCCCACTGCGTTTAGTTTGACACATGCAAACAAAGTAGTTTCAAGTGTAGTTTTACATTGATTCAATACTTGTTTTATTCACAATGCACATGTTAAATACTCAGTTTTCTCTTTTATAAAACCTTTTCCAAGTAACAACCTGGTTTCATACAGTAATTGAACGTATTTTTACATTTAGGCAACGATCTTGGAAGGAACAAGACCTTTTAAGGTAATTTACACTATGAGTCACCACAATTGTATCTGAGGCATTACATCTCTTTTCCTCGAATCAAACCATCATGCCGGTTAGTTTTAAATATACTTTGGCCCATTCCTTCCTAAGTCTGCTATTTAATGATCACATGTGATTTTCTCTAGCTCACAACAACAGTACGCGATATTATATCATGAATTTTTCCACTACATAAGTTCTATATCGTTAACTTACTGCATCTAGAGAATGATATAACGTTATCAAGAAATCCACACATGTCCTTTAAATCAATTATATACTGTTCTTAATTAATGTCATTATCCCAATATCAGAGTCTTGATCATAATACTCTTGTTGTATTTCCTGACACAGGATTAATTAAGATCATTGTTTTTTAATTCATTAAATTTTTAAGATAAACCATATTTATTCATTTATCTAATTAATTAATTATGCATACATACAGTTTTTTAAGATTTAGATAAGCGTGTGTTTTATTAAACATATCATTAGTGGGTACGCACATCTTATTACATATATATCCTTTATAGTAATTTTACTAGAGCTAATCTTTTTACTATCATTGATCTTCCCTCTCAATACAAAAATATAGGTACAAACACACATAATCATCAATTTATTATTTAAATTATTTGAGGTTATCTTCATACGTATAAAAGACTTACTACTCAGACTATTTAATGTTATTTTATATGTTTACAACCTCGATTTGTACAATTTCTACCTCATTGGAATAGTTGTTATGTCTTTCTTGGTTTTACTTTTTTGCCATGATATAGATTCTCAACCTTTGACTCTCTGTTTATTAGTCTCTTTTTTAAAAACAGCCATATGGTTCGATAATCAATATGCTTATTAACATTTATTGATAAAACAATATAACAATGTATTATATTATATAATTACTTTATTGTTGTTACCTTTTCACTAATTTAACTATTTATGATTTTCTTAACATTTTGAGTTCAACTGATGTCTTACCTTGCTACTTATTATATTTGTAGTCCAACTTAGGCAACATTCAGTCTCTCAAATATAGTGAGACAGAACGTACACAGCCTTGAACCTAGGATTATACTTTTAGTCCATGCACATGATTGTATGTAAGTACCAGAATTTTTTGAATCATTTCTTTTTCTCTTGATGTTATGAGACTTATGTTGTTTTTCATTTACTTTTCTCAGACATACTTTTATTCATAATTGTTTATAAGTGTTTATGTTTACCATTATTACTTTTGATTATCACATTTCTATGTCCTGCGTTTTTATACATTTTCATACATTTGTCTTTGTTTTATTTTATTGATGTTAGCTCCACCAGTCCCAGTTTTTATCCAGATTATAACATTTCAAGTATATATTTTATTGTATTTTATTTATTTCTTTTACGGTAGATGTATATCATTATTTTTATTTACATTATAGCTGTTACCCCCTGATGAAGGCATCATTGCCGAAACGCGTCGGGGTCTGTCATCAATAAATTGGTTTTGAATAGTCCTGACTTCTGGTTCTTGCTTTTTGTGGTTCCTGCTGGATTTTTGCAAGCACAAGTGCTCCTTGTTTTTTTCCACTAACTGGATAATTTCTACATTAAAAGTTCCCTCTCAGGGCCAGGTAGGGTCTAAATCGGGCCACTCCCTAGTACACAAAATCTGTAAACGGGCTGCTGTCATTTTAATACCATAATCTCCAGAATATCCCTCTTTAAAATGTGCGATCATACATTCTAATGGAGTGTTCCTAGTAGACCCCGCCCCTCCCATTTCGATGTGTGCGCGCAACAACAGACAAAAGGAAAAAGGAGGGCGGACCGTGGGTAAGGGGTCCTCACGGCCCTGGAAACGTATTAGGAGAACAAATAACAAGACAAGACGACAATCGCTTCCCCCTTTTCGCGACCTGAACGCGGTCGCCCGGTCAGGAAATGCGCTACTCAGGGGTCCGCCTTCACTTGGTCCGTGCTGCCAGACCTCTCATTCACCCTTCATTCACACAATCATGCTAGCAACGTATCCCAGAATGCATTCGTTTCTATCTATTCTGACTAGTCTTATTCAATTTCCAAAATACAAGAAGATGGGGGTTTCGCCCTGCGAATACTCATGCGGGGTTACTTGGCCCGTCTTTGAGAGGTGATCAGGCTCTCTTACCAATTTCCAAGTTCCAAATTCAAATGGCAGCACTGCTCTTTCTTATCTGTCTAGACATAACAAATCAAAACTCTACTCACCGGATCCAGTCCTCAAACTTCCCAAGCAGGCGCATGAGTTGGACCTCGGACTCCCCTCACTCGGGTTCAAGGCGTTGGCTCCAGCCGGGCTCGGCACCCGCCGAGGTCTGACCAGCTCCCTCCGATGCAAGGGACCGGCGGCGCCAGGGAGCAGCCCCCGTCGGAAGGGCGCGATCCCGGCAGGACCAAGCCTATAGAGGCGGAAAGTCGTGGTATATTGCCCTATATACACTCTGATTCCACAACTTCCTGGCCAATGCACCAAGAATATGTAGCAGCAGAGCGCAGACAAACCAATAATACCAGGAGTCTGTTCAGAAGGTCCAAATCATTTATTTGTGCACAAGTCTCAAGCAAAGTCAATTTCAAAATGGCTGAGCGAAGTTCTCTGGCAATACAACAACTTTTATAGACTTTTGCTCCATTCTAGGTATAGAAAAACATTTCATTGGTCCCGGTACTCTCCCGTACCTCCCGTACCCCTTCTATTGGTCCCGGTACTGATATGATTATCCAATTATGTTCTTTCAGTGGGTCAGCACCTGCTCACCCCCCTTCTAGTCCCAATTACAATGGCCAGTTCATCAACTTGTTACTTTCATACTTCCAAGGCCATTGAGCCAATTTGTGCGTGTAGGGGAGCAGGGCTCTGCAACTTATCTGTCAGCAGTCCTAATTAAATCCCTTGCAGATGTACTTTTCTTATCAGTGACTTTTAAACATATTTTTCTGTATTTTCCCATCTTCCAGTTCAGCTTATCTAAGCTAATTCAACACTCTTGCTATGTTCTAGCTCTACAGGAGCATATTGGGGGATGTGCAATTCCCATAGGCCTCTCCACTAGCTTTATTTACAGGTCAAGCTAGCTAGGCTCGCTTGCTTATAATCAGACGAAGTGGATCACAGGCCTACACCTGCCACACTTCCACATCAACCAAAAGTTTACATCTGACTCAAATTCATTGCCGCTAATTCAGGTAACAAAATTGAATAAAAGATACCTAGAGTTCCATGATCAATGTGAAGGAGAAAAGTATTCCCTTGAAAATGCAATTATTCTGCTTCCTCGTTAATGAAGCTATCCATTGTAAATTCTCCTGAGGCCCTTTTGATATACTTTGCCATTCTTTTCTAACTACTTTAAGTAAACGTAAGCATGAGGACATGGTAAAACAACTCATTACAAGCATCCATATTAGTCATTAAAATTGATATTACAGTATATATAAAGCTAAATCACAAAATGAATGAATGAAAATGTACTATACAGATTCAAATTATTATTACTAATAAATACTATAGAAAGAATGAACTTCTGTTATAGTGAATATCCTGATACAGCAATCTTTTATAAGGCTTTTTGTAAAAGAGATGGGCAGCACACAACCCTGACTTTCAGGGTCAGAAAAACTGAAGTTTTGCTGTCTTTTCTTGGCATGCATCGATGTAGAAACTTCTCTCTGTAGATAGAATGATACTCTTGATGAAGTTAGATCTTTTCAATAAATGTAGCTTATGAAAGGAGCCCATCATACAGCACTGCATGTGATTCATATTAATGCAGTCTGGAATTTGGAGATAATCACTGTAATATATTAGATTGTTTTTTTTTTCCCCTTTAGGTTTTGATGCCTGTTTGGCAGGAGGGAGGACTTTCTGTAAGCCTGTTCACACCCACAGCTGCCCTGTTTGTATTCAGATAGAAAGAATTGTAATAAATGTAAAACATAAAAATAAAGGTTAACCATTAGGCAGTAAAGAGCTTCTAGGCTGGGAGGGGGGAGCATAAAGAACTGCTGTAGTCAAAGCAAAACAAGAGGTCCTGACAAGTACACAAACTCAAAGAACAATCAGTGCATAGTTTTAGCTGCCAGAAAAGTGAGTAGTTTTCAAATAGGCAAATAACTTCTTATCCCAGTAGATGGATTTTGGACATTCCTTCATTATGTATATATACACACGTTCATCACCAGGTAATATATACACACACGTAAAACAAAGTTTAATATTTTGTTGTTAAGTGCTGTCGAGTCTGTGCAGACTCATGGTGATCCTCTGGATAGTTGTCCTAAATTGTGTTTGGTCTTCTATCAGGCGACTAATAGAGTGGCATCTATAGGTGCTGTAATTGTGTCAAACCATCACATTGCTGGCCATCCTCTTTTGCATTGACCTTCAACTTTGCCAAGGATGATGTTTTTTTCTAATGACCTCTCTTTGCATAATGTGTCCAAAATATATAATATTTTAGGAACTGGAATTTTTTTTTGTATTTATTATTTATAAATGTATAACCAGCTTAACAAGAAAAAATTGTCATCAGAGACATAAGTCTATACTTACATATGTAATTTACTTATGTTGTTTATTTATGAAAGACCCCATTAGCAGAACTGCTAAGTTGACCAGTTCCAAAAGGGAGATTTTAGGCCAGTCCTGGATTTCAGATAACCTTATTATGATGCATTATGGGCCCCACAGTATTGATTTCAATGAGTAAAATCAAGGACTACAAATATCACAGTGCTTCAGGATGTAAATTCAAAAACCCAAGTCTCCCTTCTGGAATTGGATAATATGGCAATTCTGCTTTAGACTCCCAAACAGGTTGTAAAGGCGAAGCCAAGAGCATCACAACTACACATGCCTTGCTGAGTGAATAGGTGAGGTGCATAGATGTGAGTCTGAGATTGCAGAAGTAGTGAGAGAGGTGTATGTGATTGAATTGTATGGAGTGAAGGGAGTGTGACTGGGTTGCATAGCCTTGGCTTGAGCTTTTGTGGGATGTGTGTGTGTTGCATGACTGCAATTCAGCGAGAGGGGTGCATGTGTGTGAGTGAATGAAGATGGTGCACACTTGCACCCTGGTTGGTCTGGTTCCACCTTTCCCCTAGTCTCTTCCTAACACCATCCTTCTCCCCCCTGCACTAAGGTTCCCCATACTGCCTCTCATACATTCACTTCACTCTCCCATCCCTCCCTTCTCCTGTCATCGATCCACTGCTACCCCTTCCTACTTCAGTCTTATGCCTTCTCCCTCCTTCATGCCTCTCCCTCCATTGCATTCATTCTCCAGGACCAAGCAAGAAGTCAGTACTCACATATGGGTGACGTTGGCGCCAATGGCACCCCCGTGCGGAGCATTTCCCCAGCTTTCAAAGAAAGCCTTTGGGAATGCAGCACGCCTGCGCGGTCCCCTTCCCGCCCAAGGGTGCCATCTTGCTCAGTCTTTCTTTTTCCGCGGAGCCCAACTGACGTGAGTTCGTGTCACCAGGGAAAAGTTGTGTGTTTCGTCAATTTTCACGTTATTTTATCCGGTTCGATGCCGGTTCCCCTTCCCGCCTGGGCTCGGTACACCGGTATCGAGTCCAGACTAGTGATTTTCATTTTTTGCCTTTGAGACTAGCGTTCACGCTCTTTTTGTGTTTTCACTGGCAGCCCGGTCATTTGACCTTACAGGGGCCCTTTTTCCCCCGATGGCTGCCAGCGGGTTCAAAAAGTGTGATTGGTGCAAGAAACTTATGTCTCTCACCGACACACATGACTGCTGCCTCCAATGCCTCGGGCCCGACCATGACCTGCTGGCCTGTGACCCGTGCAGCAAGATGTCGTCAAAGGCGCTTCGGAGCCGTCAGCATCAGCGTGAGAGAATTTTCTCCAATTCCGTGTCCGGCCGGGCCCGGACTTTGTCAGAGGCCTCGACATCTCGGGAGTTTGACCCCGAGCACCGTCGGGGGTCCTCTGAAAGTGAGTCTCCCTCACGGGAGCACCGAAGGAAGAAAAAGCTCGTGAGGGCAGTGTCGGTGGAGGCGCCTGGTTCCTCGAGGGCCAGGTCGCTTAGCCCTGACCACCGCCCCGGGCTCTCGGAGTCGGAGAGGCCTTCCAAGCTACCTCGTGTGGAGCCGGAATCCCCGAGTCACGTAAGTTCAGTTGTCCTCGTGGACTCTCCTCCGGGGGAGCCAATGTCGGGGCCCGAGTCGGGGGCTGCTGAGTCTCCTGAGCTTGGACTCAGGTTGACGGCCTTGGAGAGCAGCTTGGCTGCCTTCATGGAACAGCAGCGGGTGCTGATCGCCGGTCTGACCGGTGCATCTGCCCCGACCACCGGGACCTCGACGTCTAAGTCGACCCCGGAGACCAAGCCGATTCTCGAGTCGATGAAGTCTCAAGTCGATCCTCGGTCAAGGTTCCCCTCGACCTCCCGTGCGGGGCTGAGGTCGTCGACTCTGATACCCTCAGTGTCGGGGCAGGTGGCACCGAGGCCCACACGGCCGGAGCCACTCGACAACTCCTCGGAGGGGTCGGAGTGGGAGATGGAGGACGAGGAGTCCCCGGACACCTTCCGGACCCGTTGCATCCCTTCGGACTCACTGGAGTCCGAGCCTCGGAGAAGGTCCCCCCCCCCCCGGAGGATACCCAGGTCTCGGACTTCGTGAAGGCCTTGGCCTTCCCTGCGGATGCCGAGGAGGAGCCTCGAGCCGAGGAGCTCGATGCCCTCCAGTATGAATTTCCTCCAAAGGAAGCCTTTACTGTACTGGTTCCTCCAATGCTGGAACGGCTGCTCTTCCGTATGTGGGAGGCTTCGGCCTCGACGCCGGTTCTTAGCAAACGGATCAATTCCATTTATCGAGTCCGTAAGAGCCCTGGGTTCCAAAAGGCGCAGCTACCGCACCACTCCATGGTTGTGGAATCGGCCATGCACCGTCTGAAGAGTCAGAAGATGTACTCCTCGGTGCCCCCCAGCCGGGAGGCCTGGAACCTGGATGCCCTCGTTAGAAAGTGCTTCCATGGCTCTATGCTGTCTTGCCATGTCCAGACCTACCAGCTGAACATGGGCATGTGCCTATGGGACCTGGCAAAGGAGATTGCAGGGTTCTCAGCTGGCCTCTCTGAGGAACCTTTGCAGAGGTTCAAGGCTTTGTCAACGGGGATTCGAGAGTGCTCAAAGTTTATCTCTCGAGCAGCCTATGATGGCTTCGAGACTTTGGCCTGGGTAGCCGCGGCCGGCATCGGTGCACGCCGTCAGGCCTGGCTACAGTCATCAGACCTGGAGCCATGGGTGCAGGAGAAGTTGGTCGATGTCCCCTGCCGAGATGAAAACTTTTTCGGTAAGCCCATGACTGAAAAGGCTGCAGAAATCGAGACTGAGACTCTCACCAGGACAAGGCTGTCCAGGAAAACTTCTGCCCCTTCTCATAAAAAGAAGGGCTCGGGGAAAAAGCCCTTTTTTCCCGAGGAAGGGTGCTGCCTACAAATCCTACCCTCACTATCAGGCCTCTCCAGCTCCCCAACAGGGCCAGCAGGCCAAGGGGCAGAGGCATGGGCCCCGTAGGCAGAAGACCCCCAAGCCGCCAGCAGCACAGCAGGGAGCGGGCTTTTGACTCCAACAGCATAGCCTCTTCTCCACAGCTGGCTCCACTCAGCACAGGAGGTCAGGTGACCCTTTACGCCTATAGGTGGCCAGCCATCACAGGCGATACCTGGGTCCTCAGCATAGTCCGACAAGGCTACATGCTCCACTTCTACCAGTTACCCCCCTCCTACTTTCCACGGGAGCCCCCAAGACTCCCTCTGCACAGAAACCTCCTACTTCAGGAGTTGGCAAGTCTTCTAAAGGAACAGGTGGTGGAACCGGTGCCTCACCACCTGAAAGGGCAAGGCTTCTACTCCAGGTACTTTCTGGTACCGAAAAGGACAGGAGGCCTCCGGCCTATCCTAGACTTGCCAAACCTAAACAAGTTTCTGGAGAGGGAAAAGTTCAAGATGCTTACCTTTGGGATACTGCTGCCCTACCTCTAGCAGGGAAACTGGCTATGCTCCTTAGACCTAAAGGATGCTTATACTCACATCCTCATCCATCCAGACCACAGACAATACCTCAGAGATTTGTGGTGGGAGGAAACCATTTCCAGTACAGAGTGCTTCCCTTTGGCCTGACTTCCGCCTCCAGGGTTTTCACCAAATGCCTGGCGGTGGTGGCAGCCTATCTCAGAAATCAGGGAATTTTTGTCTTCCCATACCTGGACGACTGGCTCATCAGAGGTCAGTCTCTCCAGGAGGCCAGACAAGCCACTCTTCGCACTGTCTCTCTTCTTCAGCATCTGGGCTTTGTCATTAACTACGCAAAGTCCACTTTGCTCCCCTCACAGAACCTAGAGTTTATAGGGGCAAGATTAGACACCCTGCAGGCAAGGGCTTACTTGCCCGAGGACAGGGCCCACAGACTGATGGACTTGGCCAACCAGTTCCTAAGCAATTCTCAGGTCTCAGCCAAACACTTTCTGCAGCTCCTGGGCCACATGGCGTCCATGGTACATGTGACCCCGAATGCCCATCTGCACATGCGGGTGGCTCAGTGGTGCCTCAGAGCTCAGTGGATGCAGGCCACAGGCGACCTCCGAGACAGAGTAAGGGTGTCCAAACCACTATTGAACTCCTTGCAGTGGTGGCTACATCTCCCAAACGTTATCAGGGGGATACCTTTTCAGGCCCCAGCACACACAAGGGTGCTGACGACCGATGCTTCTTTGAAGGGCTGGGGTGCACATTGTCAGGGCACGTGCACTCAAGGCCTCTGATCTCCTCCAATCAATCTTTTGGAGCTGCGAGCAATCTGCTTGGCTCTACAGACTTTTTCTCATGCCCTCTCTCACCAGTCTGTCTTAGTTCAGACAGACAATCAGGTAGCAATGTTCTATGTGAACAAGCAAGGGGGCACAGGGTCCAGACTCCTATGTCAGAAGGTGCAGGTCCTTTGCTCCTTTGCAGTCAAACAAGGCATGTTTCTCAAAGTGGTTTATCTGCCTGGTCAGGAGAACCCTTTGGCGGACAAACTAAGCAGGATTCTCCAGCCTCATGAATAGCAGTTGAATCCACTGGTGGTTCAGTGCATCTTTCTACGATGGGGACTTCCATACATCGATCTCTTTGCCAGTCCACTGAACCGTCAGCTGCCCACGTTTTGCTCCATACAGCCGCATCCCCTGAGGGTGGCAGCAGATGCTTTTCTGATCTCTTGGTCGACGGGCCTCCTGTATGCGTTTCCTTCCACGCCCCTGGTGGCCCGAACTCTGTTCAAGATTCTACGGGACAAAGCCTCGGTCATTCTGGTAGCCCCCAGATGGCCGAGGCAACCGTGGTTTCCACTTCTTCTGGGGTTGCAACCCAATCTCCTGTCTCAGGATCAGGGTTCCCTCCTGCATCCAAATCTCAGATCCCTCAATCTGATGGCCTGGCTGCTGAAAGGATAGTGCTAGCTCCCTTACTTCTACCTAGGGAAGTTGAGGAGGTGGTCTTGGCCTCGAGGAGGCAATCCACCAGAAAGTCCTATGCACTCAAGTGACGCAGGTTCTCAGTGTGGTGTGCTCAGCACAATGAAGATCCTTTCTCCTGCCTGGTGCCAGTAGTGCTACAATACCTGCTTCACCTGTCAGACCTAGGCCTTCAGTCCAACTCTGTTCGGGTCCACCTCAGTGCTCTTTCAGCACACCACTCACCGGTGGAGGGACAGTCGCTGTCGGCTCACCCCTTGGTGTCCCGCTTCCTCAGAGGTCTGCTTTTGCTCAAGCCTCCGATTCATCCCCCTGTCACTGAGTGGGACTTGAACGTGGTCTTGCAACAACTGACTCGCCCACCGTTTGAGCCGATGGCTACTTGTCATTTACGCTTCCTTTCTTGGAAGGCGCTCTTCCTGGTAGCTCTTACCTCAGCTAGACATGTGAGTGAACTACAAGCTCTGGTTTCTGATAGACCGTACACACGGTTCTATAGGAACAGGGTGGTCCTTCGGACTCATCCAAAGTTCCTTCCAAAGGTTGTCTCCTCTTTCCACCTCAACCAGGAGGTGGTTCTTCCGACATTCTTTCCCAGGCCGCATACCAGCTGGGCTGAGACAGTCTTGCATACTCTGGACTGTAAGAGGGCGTTGTCCTTTTACATAGAACATACGAAGGGGAATCGAAGGGCTGCTCAGCTCTTCGTATCCTTTGACCCCAATAAGTTGGGGTTACCTGTCTCCAAGCATACGTTGTCCACGTGGTTAGCAGATTGTATCGCCTGGGCGTACAGGGCAGTCACCCTCTCCTTGCAGGGTCGAGTCACAGCCCACTGTGTCAGGGCGAAAGCCGCGTCAGTAGCTCATCTCCGCTCTGTTCCGTTGGCAGATATCTGCCAGGCCACTACTTAGTCTTCAAGCCAGACTTTTGCAGCCCACTACTGCCTCAAGAGAGAGTCACGAAGGGACAGTGCTTTCAGACAGGCGGTACTCCGTAATCTCTTTGAGGTTTAGGCAACTCCTACCTTCCTGCTCTTGTGTTGGGCTACCGTACAGGGGCGTTCTCAGAGGATATTCTTATCACAGATGCTGAGGCTCTTAAGAGGGAGCCATTTTTTCAGCTTTGGGTTCCCGGCAGCCTAGAGCTGGGGAGTCCCATATGTGAGGACTGACTTCCTGCTTGGTCCTGGAGAAAGAGTAGTTACTCACTTGTAACAGGTGTTCTCCAGGAGTAGCAGGAATCAGTCCTTGCAACCCTCCCTCCTCCCCTGGAGTTGCAGTCATATACTTTATTTTGATTTTTGCTGTCTTTTAGCTATGTCATCAGACTGAGCAAGATGACACCCTTGGGCGGGAAGGGGACCGCGCAGGTACGCTGCATTCCCAAAGGCTTTCTTTGAAAGCTGGGGAAATGCTCCACACGGGGGCTCCGTCGGCACTGACGTCACCCATATGTGAGGACTGATTCCTGCTGCTCCTGGAGAACACCTGTTACAGGTGAGTAACTAATCTTTCCCTCTGTCTCCTGGCTTGATCAGTTTTTTTCATCTGTCCTAGCCTAACCAGGCTCGCCAGCACATCCAGTGCTGCTTGCTTCAAACCCCACTGGTGCACCGATTCCCCCTCCCCCCAGGCTGCTTCAGTCGTTGGGTCCCTGCCAGTTTGCTGATTTTTCGTTTCCCTCACCTGTTTCTTCAGCAACGGCTCTACCCCCAGAAAGTAGTACCCACAACTATCCTGATATCCCACAAACTGGCTCCATCCCCAAAATATACACGCCACATTTTGCCCACCACCCTGAAAAGTGCACACACCCAGAATCTACCCCAACTCCCCCCACCCTACAAACGTCTCCAGCCTCCCAAAAACTACTGTCCTGCAACTGTCTGATCAACCCAAAACCTGCCCACACTCCCAATAAATACCCCCTGCAACTGCCAAATTCTCTGCAAAATATCCTGCCCCCAAATGTTACCGCCCTACAAAATGCCCCTCCCCAAATTCTAACCCTCTGTAAACCACTTCACCATCACACAAACTGTGCCCACATTCAAAATTACAGCCATGTAATTGCTTCCTCTAAAATACTCCAACCCCCCCAATGACCCAATAAAATTAACACCTACCCCCAACTTGCCCCACACAGCATATGCACAACACACCTAAGATAAAATAAGCACACAAAGAAACAGTCACAGCACTCATTATATATACACACACACAGGGAATACAAATTATTCCCTAGCTGTGATGCGCCAAATATAAATTATTTAGTAATATAGTTTGTTTTCTTTGTTGTTAATTGTACTGTGAAAATTTATTGATTGCTATGTGTACTGGCAGCCAATACCTGTTGCCATCAGCAGGGTTAGATAAGTAATTTGCCAAAAAAAACCCCTCCCCAGTGCATTCCTATAACAAAGCAACTTACATACAGTGGAATATAGCATATTTTGTTCTCAAGTCTTCTCAAACCCCAAATTGCCCCCACCTCTGAAAACTACTCCCTGCAATTTCCCACACCCCAAGAAAAGCTACAGCCCATACAAATTAGCCAAACAACTCTACCATTTATTTATCTATTTAACATGTTTTTTTATCGCTTTAGCTTAAGTCAAAGTGGTATACAGTTAACATGAATGTAAAAGTGTAAGTCTTACATGGAAATAGGGTGGGGTACTGTTAATATGAATTAAAACAAGCTGGTGTTATCATACATAGCAAAGTCTTATAAAGCTACTATACCATGTGATATAATATGAACTATTATTATTTATTACAATTTCTTATATACCGCACTATTTCGTATCAGCCCGGTTTACATAAAACAAAATGACCATAACAACTGTTTGGCTTTACAGAGAACAGGAGTAACAACTTGGATAACAAGGGGGATACAAACTGAACTAATTAAATATGTACAATGAGATTGAATGCTAAGAATTTAGGATGCTACATGTGTACAGTGAGGTTGTGTGCTAATATTGAGATGTTATCTCGAGGAGGTAAGAGGAGGGACAGTTAGGTAGGGGTCAGGTTAATCTGGTAGTACTGTGTAAATAAATGGAATTTGAGAGCCTTTCTGAATTGTGTTAGGTCAGTAATCGCACGGATGCCTGGTGGTAATGCGTTCCAACATTTTGGGGCATAGATACTGAAAGCCCTGTTTGATGTAGCGATTGTGTATTTTGTTGATGCCTTTGGGATTACTAGCGCGTTTGTAGATGAGGTTCTTCTTGTTCTGATGGGAGGGATGAGCTGAATGATGTCAGTTAGTGAAGGGGAGGTGATACCATGGATGGATTTGAAAGTGAGTAGCAAGGACTTGAACATAAGCCTTCCTTGTATGGGGAGCCAGTGAAGCTGTATTAGGATAGGCGTTACATGGTCGCATCTTGCTGCTCCCACTAAGACTCTGGCAGCGGCATTCATGTCAAGTTGTAACGGATTAAGTGTTGACTGAGGGAGACCTTGAAGAATAGCGTTGGCAAAGTCAAAGTGTGGTAAGATAAGGGATTGGTATATTGTCCGGAAGTCTTCAGGGTTTAGAAGGGATTGAAGGTGTCTGAGGGACCGGATTTCAAAATATATGGCTCTGACTATGTTGGATATATGATTTTCATGTCCAAACGTTGATCAAGGGTAACCCCTAAGTACCGAATTGTTGATTTGGTTTGGAGTTCAGCTTCTTTAACCTTTATATGGGGTGGAGGGGAGAAACTCTGGTCTCTGGTGATGAATAGCACCTCAGACGTTTTGTGTTGGATCCTAAGATTTTGGGACAGAAGCCATTCGGAGACTGCGTTGAAACATTCAATCAGTGGCGAGAGGTCCATTTGCTCTGTGGAGAATGGCATGAAGAGTAGGATGTCATCAGCGTATATTAAACAGTCAACCTTGAATGATCCGATAATGTTGAAAATGGGTTGCATGTAAATATTAAACAAGAGAGATGATAGGGACGACCCTTGTGGAACGCCCTGTCGTTGATGGAAGGGTTCGGAAGTTCCTGATCCTGATTTTACATGCTGCCATCTGCCATTAAGGTACGACCTGCACCAATCAAGGGCGACGCCATTTATGCCCTTTTCCTTTAGACGTTCTACTAGCAGACCATGGTGTACAGAATCAAAGGCTGCAGCGATGTCTATGAAGATGAGAGCGAAACCTCGGTGGATGTTGTCGATACCTGTGACGATTTTGTTGAAGAGGGAGGTAAGCAGGTTTTCGATGCCATGGTATTCCCTGAAGCCATGTTGACGATGGTCTAGTGGGGAGGCGGTATCAATGTGATCTTGAATTTGTCTTTGTGCTTCCTTTTCAATTATTTTGGCTAGAAGAGGAATACTGGTTATGGGTCTGTAGGATTCAACTTTGCTTGGATCAAGTTTAGGGTTCTTCAGAAGGGGTCTGATGGATGTTTGCTTGAGTGCTGCAGGGAAGAATCCTGTTGTGAATGTAAGTTCATCATTCTTGTGATCAGTGGGCTGAGTTCTGTTCGTAAATTTTTAATCCAATATGCGGGGCAGGGGTCAGTTTGTGCAGTCGAGGTATTGAGGGCCGCAATGGTATCTTCCACAAGTTTCTTGGATGGAGTGGAGAACTTAGATAGGGATATTAGATTGGAGGTGTCTTGTGCTATGAACGTAGTAATTTTGTCAGTTTGAAGTAGCTTGGATTGTAAATGGTTGGCAAACTCCTGTGGGTGGATCTCTTCAGGTCGACATGGAGATGGTTCCTTAGAGAATGATTTAACTAGTTCGAAAAGGTCATGTGGTTTATTTAGTGACCTTTTGAGGGTGTCGGTATGGTATTGTTTCATATTTGTTAGGATAGCTTCTCTGTAGATCGCAAGATGAGTTCTGTAGGCTGCCTGGTCTTCTGCGGAGTGGGAATGCCTCCATCTTTTCTCAAGTTTCCGTAGGTGTGAGCGGGAGACACGTAGTTCCGGTGAGAACCATGGAGAATGTTTTCTTTTCTTTGAGATATTGTTATTGGTTGGTTTTCGTGCAATAGAGCTAAGACTCTTATTCCATGAGGTGATTAAGTTGTCTAGGTTGAGAGTTGCATTGCTGTATAGAGGGAGAGTCTCTGCTAGTATGAGATCTTTGTTGAAGGCTCTGAAATTTCGAGAAGTTGTGTTTGTTGAGTTGAATGGTGTTCTATTGTTGTGTGGTAAATTGTTATTGATGGGTATAATGAAATTGATTAGCTTGTGATCTGACCATGGTACAGAGGTGAGAGATGTCACAAGTTCATCATTTGGTTCAAGTACAACTATTCATTTGCATCAGTCCCAAAACAGTCAACAAAAAGATATGTTTTGATCCTTTTACATAGCTTTGGTACTGTTTCAGCAGATCTTAAGAGTTTGGAAAGTGAGTTCCAGATGATGGGTACAAACATGAAAGCTCCACCATGCTCCTCCAAACTTACCTATCCCCAGAAACGATGCTCTACGACTGCCAGCAATCCCAAAAATACCACTTCTCTGTTCCACCATCCTGCAATGTCCCCACCCCCAAAAACTACTTCCCCTCACAAATTGCTCCCACTACTAAACCTACTCCCCTGCAACTGCCCACCACTCCAAAAAATGCCCCCACACCACATACACAAATACACATACATAAGTACTGTACACACAACACACATGCGCACCACATGCATGGATTACAAATAATTCCCTAGCTGTGATGTACTTATTTATTTATTTATTTACAATTTCTTCTATACCGCACTATTCAGCATCAGCGCGGTTTACATGGAACATAACAA
The DNA here is from genome assembly GCA_033557465.1 of Ichthyophis bannanicus. Classification (NCBI taxonomy): domain Eukaryota; kingdom Metazoa; phylum Chordata; class Amphibia; order Gymnophiona; family Ichthyophiidae; genus Ichthyophis; species Ichthyophis bannanicus. The sequence continues at coordinate 305,956,457 of CM066039.1, forward strand.
TCAGACAGGGTACATAAGTCTGAGTTTACAATTAACAGGAGAACCAACTTGGATAACAAGATAACTATTTACACAACGGTGTCATATCAAGACATAGTAAAAGGGTGATTTAATGGTCAGGGACTCATGTACTGCATGGTAAGTTAGACACCTGTACCTGTGTTTGTGACTGTATGTTTATTCATATATATATTTCATTTTCTTTCTTGTTATTTCTACTGTATAACATATTAACTGAATCGTACTGCTTTCTTACTGGTTGCTGTGTGTACTGACAACTAATATATGTTGCCATTGCCAAGCTAGGGACATACAGTTGTGATCAACCGCTTAATATCCAATATCTTCTAAAAAAAAAAGAAAAAAAAAAGTGGCACACATGCTTGACACATAAAATAATCAAATAAAACAAGACCAATTAAAAAAGGAAATAGTATAAAAACTGGGACATTGCCAGGACCCGATTATTCAATATACAAAACAAATCCCCTTTAAAAAATCCCTTCAAACAAGGGATTTTTTTGTTTTGTATATTGGATTATTTCCATTTTAGTGTTTTTTTTTTTGTTTGTAGAACATGATTATTGGCACCCTTATAAACAATTCAAATCAGTTTGAACAAAAGAACCACATTCCCATTGCAGTAAAATTAGACACATCTGTGATCAATTGTCAGTACTCACATGACTTGGATCAACCAATGAATGATGGCTCTATTTAAAATGGCCATATTTTCTCTTTTCCATTTTCATCGTGGTGAAGACAAGAGAGCTGCCTGTGACAGTCAGAAAAAGCCATTATCACCAAACATCAAACGTCAAAGGGGTACAGGGACATCTGCAAAGATCTTGGGATCCCAGGATATGTTGGGAAGAGGAAAGTTAATCCAAGAAGTCTTTGAAAGTTAGTGCAAACTGTTGGGAAAACACCACATACAACATCCAAAGAGCTTAAGGGTGACCTGGAGCAATCTGGAATGGTAGTTTCAACCCGCACCATATGTCGGAGACTAAACAAAGAAAAATTTTATGGACGAAAAATGCACGCATGACCTTTGCCCAAACCCACCTTGAGAAACCACAATCCTTCTGGAAAAATGTTCTGTGGACAGGTGAAATAACAGAGTTACTTACCTGTAACGGAGTTCTCTGTGGACAGCAGGATAGGTCAGCCACACCTGGTGACGTCATCTGACGGCGCCGAGACGGAAGTGCTCTCTAGCTCAGAGACTTCTGAGCATGTGTGAGGTGGTCCCACCTCCCCGGTCCGCCCCTAGCCCAACCAGTTAGTGATTAGCTGCGCCTTAAGGCTAGGGTGCGGACCGCGCAGGCCACCCTCAGAGGGGAGGTGGGCGGGAATGTGTGGCTGACCTATCCTGCTGTCCACGGAGAACTCCGTTACAGGTAAGTAACTCTGTTTTCTCCTAGGACAAGCAGGATGTGTCAGCCACACCTGGTGTCTCCCAAGCTATTGATCAGCGCTGAGGCTGAGGGGGGCCTGATACAGGCCGTCAGGCAAGGAGGACGCAACAGCGGGCGTTAGTGAAGGTGAACCTCCGTTATGTATTGTGCAAATAACAATAAGTGTAAACAGACAATACGTAATGGGAGAACACTTTCAGCATGCACAGAGGTAGAACGTCAAGTGCAATTAACCAACAGTGCAATTCAAACATCAACTGTGCATTCAAAACATCAACTGTGCAATTAGCATTGTGCAAATAAGACAATCAGGATGTAAGGAAACATCAACTGTGCAATCAGCGTTGTGCAAATAGCCATCATCAGGAGGTATCCACGGCGTTCGGGCATGTGGACCCTGCTGCCGCAGATAGGATTGCTCGGCCAAAGGAGCTGTCAGCTTCTGCCTGCAGGTCTAGGCAGTAGTGTTTCTGGAAGGTGAGGTGCGAGGACCAGGTTGTGGCTTTGCAGATCTCGCTTACTGGGACCTCTTGTGCGTTTGCGAGGGAGGTGGCTAGCGCTCGGAGTTGGTGGGCGCTTGCTTTGTTCGCCGGCTGCGCGCCGGCCTTCTGTAGGCAGTAGGCGACACAATCGGAGATCCAGTGGGAGAGCGTGCGCTTAGTGACGGGTCTCCCCGGTCTGTTGGGGTCGAAGGACACAAAGGGTTGGGTCCCTTGACGGATGGGGGCTGTCCTGTCGATGTAGATGCGCAGGGCTCAGACGCAGTCCAGAGAATGGAGGCGTTGCTCTTCGGGGGACCCGTGGGGGGCCGGGAAGAAGGAGGGCAGCTCCACCGATTGGTTGACGTGGAAGGCAGAGGCGACCTTGGGGACAAACTTAGGGTGTGTCCGAAGGGATGCCCTGTTGTGGTAAATCTTGGTGTACGGAGGGTGAGCCACTAATGCCTTTAGCTCACTGACCCTCCTTGCGGATGTGATGGCGATGAGGAAGAGTGTCTTCCAGGATAGAAATGTTTCTGCTGTGGAGAGCAGGGGCTCGAAGGGCTCTTGTGTCAGCTGCTGGAGGACAACGTTGAGGTCCCAGGAGGGAACCGGTTTCTGAACAGGGGGCTGCAGGTTTCTGAGGCCTCTCATGAAGTGGGTTACGATGGGAAGGGCGGCCATGGAGCCCTTGTGTGAGTCGCTGCGCAGCTGATGTAGGGACGCAATGGCTGCGAGGTGTATCTTGATGGACTGGGGTTTTAAGCCCAGGCTGAAGAGAGTGGAGAGGTAGCGTAGCACCAAGGGGACGGGGCAGGAGGCGGGTGGAATGTCTTGCCCTGCACACCAGATACTGAAACGTTTCCACTTGAGGCTGTATGACTTTCGAGTGGACGGTCTCCTGGATGCCAGCACTATTCGCTGCACCTCAGCGGGCAGGTGTAGGTCGCGGAGTCCTACCCTCTCAGCCTCCAGGCTGTCAATGCAAGAGTCTGGAGATTGGGGTGCCAGGTCTTGCCGTCGTTCTGGGTGAGCAGATCCGGTCGCAGCGGTAATTGGATGGGAGGTTCCTGTGAGAGCTGCAGTAGCATGGAGAACCACATCTGCCGTGGCCAGTGGGGCGCAATCAGGATGATGTGCGCCTTGTCGTTGATGATGCGCTGAATGGTGGCTGTCAGGAGGGGGGTTGGAGGGAAGGCGTAGGCCAGTTCCCACTCCCCCCACGGCACTGCGAACGCATCGGAGGCCACTCTCCGGGGAGAGGGGCGTTTCGAACAGAATAGGGGGCATCTGGAATTGGCTTCGGTGGCAAAGAGGTCGATCCGTGGACTCTCCCAACGTCGGAAGATGGAATGCGCCACGTCCTCGTGAAGTGTCCACTCGTGTGGTTGGAGTTGCCTGCTCAGCTTGTCCGCTAGTGTGTTCTGCTCTCCGGGAAGGTAAGTTGCTTGCAGCAGGCAGTTGTGGGCCAGGGCCAAAGACCATATCTCGAGAGCTTCCCTGCAGAGAGGAAGAGAGGCCGTACCCCCTTGCTTGTTGAGGTAGAACATTGCCACCTGGTTGTCGGTCTGGATCAAGACTGTTTTCCCAGCAAGGTGGGGCATGAAGGTCTGTAGCGCATACTTGACCGCCCGGAGCTCGAGAACATTGATGTGGAGGGATTGTTCTCTTCTGGACCAAGCTCCTTGTGTGCTGAGTTGTAGCAGGTGGGCTCCCCACCCTGTGGTGGAGGCGTCCGTGGTCAAGATGAGCTGATAGCCGGAGGGCTGCAAGCTCTTGCCCACGTTGAGATTGGCAGAGGCCATCCACCAGCGCAGGCTCTGGCTTACCTTTGCTGAGAAGGGGATGAGGGTGGTGAGTGGTTGGGACAGTTGCTTCCAGTGTGAGCGCAGGTGCCACTGGAGAGTGCGCATGTGCAATCTGGCAAAAGGCAGGACTGAGGTAGTCGCTGCCATGTGACCCAGAAGGCGTAGGATATCGTGGGCCTTGGTATGTTTCGCAGCAGCTATCTTTTTGGCCATGTGGATGATGGTTTTCTGCCGGCTCTCGGGGAGGAAGGCCTTGGATGTGGTGGTGTCGATTATCGCCCCGATGAACTCCGTGCGCTGTGTGGGTTCTAATCGCGACTTGTCCTTGTTGAGTAAGAATCCCAGCTTGGTCAGCAGCGCCGTCGTCTTTTGAACTGCTGCTATAAGTTTTGGAGCGGAGGGTGCAGATATCAGCCAGTCGTCCAGGTAGGGAAAATTGGCGAGCCCTTGTCTGCGGAGGTGTGCCGCTACCACAGCTACGCACTTCGTGAAGACCCTGGGAGCTGGGGAGAGTCCGAAGGGAAGCACCCGATACTGGTAGTGGCAACCCATTGCTACGAACCTCAGGAATTTCCTGTGAGAGGAGTGGATGGGGATGTGAGAGTACGCGTCCTGCAGGTCCAAGGTAGCCATCCAGTCCCCCACTCTGAGGAGGGGAAGGATGGAGTTCAGGGCGTACATTCAAAATTTCTCCTTCACGAGGAAGTTGTTCAGCTTGCGGAGATCCAGGATGGGTCGAAGGCCCCCGGACCTCTTGGGGATAAGGAAGTACCGGGAGTAAAAGCCAGTGTTTATTTCGTTGGAGGGAACCCGCTCGATCGTCCGTGTCCTGATGAGTTGCTGTAGGAGTTCCGAGAGGGCAGCTTCCAGGTGCAATGGAGGTTTGCTGGTGGGTTGCGTACGCTGCCACGGAGGGGAGGAGAACCGCAAGTGGTAGCCCGCTTGGATAATCTGGATGACCCACTGTTCCGTGGTGATTTCCTGCCAGGCAGATAGGAAGCTGGACAAGCGACCTCCCACCGGCGGGGCTGAGGGATCGTTCGGGGCCAGCTGGAGCGGATAGTCAGAAGGAGGATGAGTCAGAAGGAGGATGACCAGCCTGCTGAGGGTTCGCTTGCTTCTGTTTGCGGTCTCTTTGCGGCTGTCTCTGAAAGGACGATTTGTTGTAATTCTGTTTGAATTTCGGGGCCTGTCACTGTCTATTGGTCCCGTAGTATCTTTTTGATGAGGAGAATGGGTTGCGGAAATAGTTCCCTCTCTGTGACCAGGAGGGGCGTTCGAGTCCGTCCGCCGCTAACGTTTTCAGAGTGGTGCAGTCCTCTCTAAGGCTGTTCACAGTGTCAGCGACCTTGTCCCCGAAAAGGGAGTCTCCCAGGCAGGGCGCGTCCGCAATCCTGTCGTGTGTGTTGTCCGACAGGCCGGAAGCACGTAGCCAGGCCCATCGGCGAGCTGCAATGGCCGTACCCGCTGTCCGGATGGCCGTGTCAAAATTGTCAAAGGCCGTGCTCATAAGGTGCTTGGAGCATTCGGCCAGTTCTTGGAGCGTGGCTGAGGTTGCGTGCTGGGATTGCTTAGGAAGCGTGAGCAGTTGGCTCTTAAGTTCTGCTAGCAGGGCGTCTTGGAACAAAAAGTGTTGGAATTGATGCGCCGAGATCTTGGCACTCAGCATAGCTCCCTGGAATACCTTCCGTCCTAGGTCGTCGAGGAGCTTAGGATCCCGACCTGGAGGATGGGTAGCCTGTGTGCGTGAAGACTTAGATCTCTTGAGCGCTGATGCTACCACAATGGATTGGTGGGGCAGTTGAGGCTTATCGAAGCCAGGCGTTGTCAGCAGGAGGTATTTGTTGTCCAGGCGTCTGGCGCAGGCATGACCAGAGGCCGGGGACTGCCACAGGGTGGACTGCTTGTCCTTGAGTTTCTGGTGGAGAGGAAGAGCCAAAGCCGACTTAGGGCCATTGAGGTACTTCATGACCTCCGGATCCTTCTCGTCGGAGGCCTCCTCCTTGGTAAGGCCAAGTTTGGCAACGACTTTCTTCAGAAATTTTGGATAAGTAAGATCCTCAGGCATCTGCGTCTGCATCTCCTGTTGCTCATTTGTAGTAGATTTGGAGACGGGGATTCTGGATGCTCTTCCTCTTCAGCACTCGCTCCGGAGTCTGGTCCCAGCATAGGGGATGGACTCCGTTCCCTTGAAGGCGAGCCCGGAGTAGGGGATCTGTTCCCGTGTTCAGGAGAAGCTTGTACATCCAAGGGGGCTGTAGCCGTGCTCTCCTGGCCTGGGGGGGCAGTTTGCTGCACCAGGCGAGTCAGTAGCTGTAAAATAGCCTCGGAAGTGGTGGATCTTGAAGAGTTGCTGCTTCTGTGTCCTCTGCTGCCACTAGATCTGGATTGCCTGCTGTCTCTGCGGCTGCTGGAGGGTCTGCTATCAGCGCTACCGCTGCTGGATTGGGAATGGCGGTCCCTTCTGTGCCTCTTGCTCCTGTGGGCACCTGCATGACTCCTGCCGCTGTTTCCACGCCGATGGGGGGACTCCTGGCTATCGGCGCGACGTTTATGCTGCCTGCTGTGTCCTTTGTGATTGCTGTGGGTGCCGTCGGCGCGATGTCTGTCAGCGCGGAGAGAAACTGCTGAGGCAGCCCTTTGTTCGCCGGCTAGGGACGAAGTAGAACGGCGCTGGGAAGGCCTGCTGACGTCAGCGCTGATGCAGGATCCGCTCCGGCCAATCCGGTTGGAGGGGGAATCCCTGTGGGTGGAGCCAGGCGAGGCCACGTGGGCGGCGCCATCTTGTCCGCGGTTGCCTGAGCCACATGGCTGAGGGGGAAGTCCAGCAGAGCCGCATGGCCGGGGAGAGTGTCTCGATGTAGAAGGCTGGCTTTCCTCCGGCAGCACCGGGACGCTGGAGCTGCAAGAGGGCATGTCGGAGGAGTCGTTGACGGTGGGGGGGCTTGCCCGAAGCACCGCAGAGGCCGCGGAAGAGGCCGACTTTCCCGTGGAGGGAGGCACAGCAGAGCCCTTGGCCGTCCGGAGTAAGGCTTTTGCGGGGGCTTTCCCTTTGGAGGACTTACTGCGTTCTGGTGCGCTGGTAAGGGGAGCTTGCTCCGGTGCCGTTAAAAAGTCCTTCAGTGTGTAGTCCCTGAGTTTCCGGGCTCGAGGAGACATCCGGGCACAGCAGGGGCAGTCTTCTACGTTGTGGGACGCCCCGAGGCATCTGAGGCAGTTCTGGTGCATATCAGTTATATTCATTTTCCACTTGCATCGTGGGCATAGTTTAAATCCAGGTTTAGGCATAATATGAAGAGAGCTGGTAGAGTCCGTCTTGAGGCAAAGGCGGAAGAATTGAAACTGGTTGGGCTAGGGGCGGACCGGGGAGGTGGGACCACCTCACACATGCTCAGAAGTCTCTGAGCTAGAGAGCACTTCCGTCTCGGCGCCGTCGGATGACGTCACCAGGTGTGGCTGACACATCCTGCTTGTCCTAGGAGAACAAACTTTATCATGTATTGTTTATTGAATCTTGATATACTGCCCTTTCTGGGGGCATACAAGGTGGTTTACAAATCATTTAAAAAAAGTAGAAAACAGAAAGGAAAGCCAACATGGTACAGGAAAGGAGGGAAATAAAATATACAAACAAAGATGCACACATATATAAATACATGTATACAGCTCTCCTAGCCTGACCCCCAGGTCGAAAGCCTGATCAAACATCTAGGTTTTCAGAAGGAATTTAAACTTGACAAAGGAAAGCTAAAGGCGAATATATGAGGGTAGACAATTCCAAAGGGTCGGAGCCACAAATTAAAAAAAGCAGCCCGCCTAGTAGATTAGTACAACCTTCTCCGTCACGTGCCAAATACAAATTTGTTGTCATGAAGGGAGCATAGGCAGCGGTGGGGGGACAGTGAGACATGAAAGATACTGGGAAGCGTTATTATGAATGGCCTTATGTGAGAGTGAGGATTTTATACTGAATACGGTGGGGGAGTAGGAGTCAGTGATGATGAATGAAGAGCAGAATCACATGGTCAAAATTTCTTGGCATGAGCTAGTGCACGAATGGCAATATGTTGAATAGATTGAAGCCTCTTCAACTGGTGGTTAGGGAGACCAGCAAAAATTATATTGCAATAATCGAGACGTGCGATTACAGTACTAAGGAGGATGGATACTTGTGCGGAAGAATCCAGGAAGGGGCATAGTGCAGAAATCTACACAGAGCAGAGAAAGCTGATTTGGAAAGATGACTGATATGTGTGGTAAAGGAGAACTCAGAGTCGATGAAGACATCCAGATATTTAACACTAGAAGCCCCAAAAGGAATTGTACCTAGAAACCCTAAAGTGCGTCAATTGACACATTATCACGACAACTGCGTTTAGCATGAAATGCAGATGTGAATTAATGTGAAGTTACTTATTTGTTAAATACATGCAGTATGTGATGTCATTACATGACATCATCATGTGTTTATTGTTTGTAATGTCGGAGTAAAACTGTAAACAGTGATTGAGATGCGCCACCTAGTGGGAACATGAATTTATACCTAGAAGCCCCAAAGTACATCCAAGACAATTGAGTGCATCAATTGACGTACTTTGGGGCTTCTAGGTATAAATTCATTTTCCTGCTAGGTGGTGCATCTGTCATTAATTTTTGATGCACATATTTGAACATCTTGACCTTGCTAACAAAGTCATGAACATGATTGACATGGTTCTAGCAGTGGCGCTGGTATACAACTTCGAAGATGCATTTGCGTCAATTGACGCACTTTGGGGCTTCTAGTGTTAAAGGAAGGGTGCAGAGCAATGGGAGTAGAGCCAAGAGATGGGACCAGGGCCGGAGCTGCACTCGAGCCAGTGATCCATGTGCCCATAGTTTTGGATGGGTTAAGCTTCAGAGCTTTCCAGTGAAGCCAGTTGGATATGCTCTCTAGAGCTCTTTGGTAATGTGGACCAGCAATACATATACAGGTGAAGAAATAAAACTTATAAGGGGAAAAAAACACCCTTCCTACAGTTAAATGTGGTGGAGGTTCCATAATGTTGTGGGGCTGTTTTGCTGCCTCAGGAACTGGAGGTCTGGAACGTATTAAAGGAATCATGAAGTCAGAGGACTACCAAGATATTTTGGAGCAAAATGTGTTAACCTAGTGTCAGAAAGCTAGGTCTGGGTCGAAGCACAATAGCCCAAAACATACATGCAAAAGTACAAAAGAATGGTTAAAAAGGAAAAGAATGGAGTGTTTTAAACTGGCCAGCATTGAGTCCTGATCTCAATCCAAACAAGATCTTTTGGAATGAGCTGAAATCTGCTATTGGTAAAAGGAATCCTGGAAACATTCATGAACTGGAACTACCAGCAGACAAATGTATGAAACTTATAGATGGCTACAAGGGTTGTGCAACCAAATATTAGTGAAGGGTGCCATTAATCCTGTCATATTTTTTTCTCATAAATTACTACATTTAAGTTGCACAGATATCCTTTTTTGTTGTATATCTTTGAACATACTACTAAAATATTATGCTGACATACAGTTGGAATATTTCCAGTTATTTCTCAAGATATTGTACACACCATAGCTAAAATGCAAGGGTGCCAATAATGTTGACCACAACTGTATATTTACATTTATATATACTTTATACATTTTGTAAAAGAAGTTTCCTCACTAGAAAATGTCTTGGGAGGAGTGTTTGTAGTGTGTTTTGTGGTTTTGTGCGTTCTCCTTGGACAAGCAGGATGTGTCAGCCACACCTGGTGATGTCATCCAATAGTGGCAAGGATGGAAGTGCTCTCCAGAGTGGTAAACATTTCTGGGCATATTCACAGGTAGCCCTACCTCCTGGCCCGCTCCTACCTAGCCCAGAATCCATTCTTTCACCTTGCCAACAAGACAGACCTCTTCAGCTCTCCTAACTACTTACAAAAAACAAAACAAAAAAGAAAATCCCATCAGCAGAAGAAAAGCAGAAAATCAGTCATTTGCAAGCAGAAGCCATCAATCAAGGTACAATGCCTGAGATGCAACAAAAAAATGCCCAGCACCGATGCCCATGATTGGTGTGTCAGATGCCTGGGGATCGGCCACAGGGTTGAGGACTGCCCCCACTGTGCCAAATACACATATTTTTGAAGGAAAAGCTTCTTTGTGAGCCTTCTAGAAGTAATGGCCTTATTACCCCCTCAAGGTCAGACAAGAGGTGGTTTGTGAGCCCTCTACTGAAGTCCAATCATATCAGCCAGTGACAGAAAAGCATGGCAGTAAGTAATTGGCAGGAACATGTTAGAGGCAAGCTTCAGGAGGTTGTTCTGCTTTCAGAGAGACTGCTGTCACTACCTATGAAGCAGCTAGCAGGCATTAGTAAGTGGCGCCCAACAAAGAGTGTCTCTGTTTCTACCGAGCTGGCCCAAAATTGCTTACCTAACAAGGACCAATGGAGTCTCCAATACTGAGAGGTTTGGGGGCAAGCAAAATCATACAGGAGGAAGGAGCAGATAGGGCTTACAGCCTAGTGAGAATTTGGAGGAGAAACTACATGATAGGCATCCCTAAGATAAATTCTTGTCACTACAAGGAAAGGACTTTGAACCAGCTAACACAGCTAAGGAGGGCCTTTGGGATAGCACAGTAAGTGAGGTTCTAAGTACTGAAGAGAGTGGCTTTAGCCAAGGAAGGTCTTGTCTTACTAATCTGTTATGGGTTTTTTTGAAGGTGTGAATAAACAGGTAGACAAAGGTGAGTTGGTTGATATAATGTATCTGGATTTTCAGAAAGCCTTTGACAAGATCCTTCATGAGAGACTCTTGGCAAAATTAAAAAGTCATGGGATAGGAGGCAGTGTACTATTGTGCATCAGGAACTGGTTAAAAGATAGCAAGCAGAGGGTAGGGCTAAATGGCCAATTTTCCCAATGGAGATGGGTGAATAGTGGAGTACCCCAGGAATCTGTGCTGGGTCTGCTGCTTTTTAACATATTCGTAAATGACCTGGAAATGGGAATTGTAGAATAACGAGTGAGGTAATCAAATTTGCAGATGACACAAAATTATTCAAAGTTGTTAAAATCCAAGAGGACCTTGATAAATTGGAAGACTGGATCTTCAAATGCCAGATGAAATTTAATGTGGACAAGTGCAAAGTTATGCACCTAGGAAAGAAAACCCAAACTATGGTTACAGGATGCAAGGTTCCATATTAAGAACCACCACCCTGGAAAAAGATTTAGGCGTCATCGTGGATAACATGTTGAAACCCTCTGCCTGGTGTACAGCGGTGGCCAAGAAAGCAAATAGAATGCTAGGGATCATAAGGAAAGGAATGGAGAATAAAACAAAGGATATTATAATGCCTCTGTATCGTTCCATGGTGCGACTGCACCTTGAATATTGTATGCAATTCTGGTCGCAGTATCTTAAAAAGGATATAGTGTTATTAGAAAAGGTTCAGAGTGGACTTCTGGTATGAGCGCAGCAGAGGTCAGATGTGTCTAAGTGAGCTCCGTCTCTTGACTCCCCCCCCCCCCCAAGATTGTTAAGAAGTGCAACGAAGGGTGCAAACCCTTTCCAGGGAAGATATAATGCCGAAGACGGTGAGGCTTAAACCGGTCAATACTATTGCTGAATATATGCGGCTAGGGGTAAGCCGCGGGAGACCGTGGAGGGAGTGGTGCAAGGCCCGGCTTCCCCAGCATGATCTACGGCAAGTACTGGAGACAGCAACGGGGGGGGGGGGGTGCAATGAAACAGACCTCCTCACAATATTGAGAGAAATAAGGGACTCAAAAACAGAAATTGTTAATAAGATCCTTGGCAAGATAGAGGAGACGTTTGCGGCGGTGGGGTGCAACTGGAGGAGGCCGAAGCCAGAATCAGCTCCAAGGAGGATACACAGGCGTAGGTGGGGAGGGAGGTCTCACGCCTACAACAACTAGGCTGGCTGCAAGCTAAAATGGAAGAAATGGAAAACTGGGAGAGAAGGTCAAATGTGTGGATCTTTGGAGTGCCGGAAGGGGAGAAAGGCAGAGACCCCATAACATTTGTCAAAGCTTTACTGGTACAATGTTTCCTGGACTGTCCTTCAGCGGAGGCCTATGAGATTGAGAGGGCACACTGAGAACTCCGTTCCCGCCCGGAGAACAATGCGAGGCCGCGGGCCTTTATAGTTAAGCTGCTGCGGTTCTAGGACAGGGAACATCATATCCATCTAGCTAGAAGAATGGGGTATGTCTCATTCAAATCAAGGAGGGTTTCGGTATATCCAGATGTGGCAGCGGAGACTGTGAGAAGGAGCAGGGACATGGTAACATTCAAAACACACCTTGGCAAAGAAAGGGATACAGGTGGCAATTTGGTATCCAGCACGACTAGTACTGATGGAGAATGGAGTGAGAAGATTCTCTCACAGCATGGAGGCATTAGAGAAACACCTTAAGAATGGAGCAGTGCGCCGAGGAAACATCCACGTGGCGGCCATGGACAGTGGAGGAGGCGCTACCATCCAGGCGGAGGCAGCTGAGCAGGAGAAGGAGCATGACGCACCAGCCGCATCAACGAAGGAACGGAGAGCAAATCAAGCTTCAGACTTACAGGAACTGAGAATTCAAGAAGAGGGCTGAACTGGAAGGAACACATATCTGAAGCACGGGAAAGGATGGACTGTGAGGGAGATGGTAGGCTTCCACAGGGAAGCCAAGTGGAGGACTGTTTAATTAATTGGCATAACAGGGGAGGGATGGTGGGAGGAGGGGTGTGAGACCGCATTAAGCTCTGCGGAAGCAAAAAAAGGAGGGAAAGTGGAATTCAGAGGAAAAGGGGAGGAGCAGTGAAGAGGGGAGGATAAAGGGGAAGAAGTATGTGATGTTGTTTTGATGTATTAATGTGGCTCAGTGTTAACAGTGCGGCACAAAGGGCGATGAGGATGATTAGAAAGGTCCAACGAGGGATATGGGGGGTTACATAATTGCCTCATTGAATGTTAGAGGTGTACATAGCCCCATTAAATGGAAGAGAATACTGACAAGTTTAGTGTGGGTGAAGGACGATTTTGCCCTCCTACAGGAGACACACTTAACTAGAGGAACATGAGAAACTGAGATGTTCGGGGTACACCCAGATGTATTGTTCAGCATATAACTCCAAGAAACGGGGGTGGGGTGGGGGGGTAGCTATTCTTGTTCATAAGAGGGTCCCTTTTATTCTGGGAGAGGTGGGGGGAGACACACAGGGCAGGGGTGTGTGGATTGTAGGGCATTTGGATCAAGCAGAGATAGCAATTTTGAATATATATGCTCCCAATGGGCCAAAAGGAAGCTTTTATAGACAAATGTTAAGGGAGTTTACAAAAGTGGCTCAGGGGGGATTGGATAATAGGGGGAGATATGAACTGTATGTTGGGGAAGGAGGATAGATCAAACTTTTCTATGAGGGCTCATGGAAAGGGAGGGAGGGAACTCAGACGTTGTTTGAGGGAGTGGGATCTGATAGATATATGGAGGGTGGAAAATGGTGGGTGGCGGGGCTTTACTTACTTTTCATCAAAGGCAGGGGCGTACTCCTGGTTAGATTACATTCTAGGACGAAGGGACCGAATGGGAGTAGTGGGGCAGTGCCAATTCCACCCGCTTACTATTTCTGACCATGGGATGGTGACCTGTCAGTGGCAACCATCAAGAAGTGGGGGATGTGGGTGGTGCTACCATTTGGGACACAGGGAAAGCCTATATGAGGGGATCTTAATACAACTGGGAGTGAAAAAGAAAAGGGAGAAGGCGGCAGAGTAAAGCTGACTGCTAAGTCTGATACAGGATCTTCAGGCTAAACACAGTGCAACGGGAGGGCAAAGGGTGTATCGTCGACTGTGCAATGCACAGGCTCAGCTTATTACGTTAGATATGGAGCAGGTGGAAAGGCTGTTAAGGGCTACCAAGAGGTCCTATATGGTAAGTGGGAATAAAGCGGGGAAGTTGTTAGCATGGCAGCTTAAGAAATGAAGGGAGTAACGGCTGGTGGCTGAAATACACCAGCCAGGAAGGAAGTGGGTGTACGCGAATGCGGACATCTGCAAAGAGTTTAGAAGGTTCTATGAGCAGTTATGCAGTACGGAAGGGGAGAGTCCCCCAGATCAAGTGGCCCAATATCTGGAGAGGATAAGCTTGCCTAAATTGGTAGGGGATGAGGCGGAGGCATTGGGGAGGGTTGTGCAACTAGAGGAGGCATTAAGGGTAGACGGCGGGAGAGGATGGGTTCCCTGCTGAATACTATCAAGTAGGAGCGGGGGAGGTTGCTCCCCTAATGGCAAGGGGTTTTTCAGGGGCCTTCCGTGGGGAACGGCTTCTCGAGTCCTTTGTGCAGGCAAATATCATTGTTCTCCCGAAGGAGGGAAGACCACGGGAGCATTGTGGAAGCTATCGACCGATAGCACTAATAAATTGCGATGCGAAGATATTCGCCAAGGTGCTTGCTCTCAGATTGGAACGGGTTTTGCCCCAACTAGTACACCAGACCAGTCAGGGTTTGTTAAAGGAAGGGTGATATCTGATAATGTACGCTGGGTAATAAATTTGCTTCATGTAGTGACTAGTGAGGGAACGGAAGGAAAAGGTGCTCTGTGTGGCACTAGATGCCAAAAAGGCATTTGATAGGGTGGCGTGGAGCTTTCTGTTGCAATGTTGGATCGCCTGAACGTGGGTGAGAGGTTTAAGATGGGGATAAAGACTCTTTATACAGCCCTGAAAGCACGGGTCCTGGTAAACGGGCACATTTGGAGGAGTTCCAGCTATATAGGGGGACGCGGCAAGGTTGCCCACTGTCCCCGATGTTATTTGCAATAGTTAGAGGCTTTGGCGGTGAAGGTAAGGGAAAATAAACAGATATGCCTGATAAAGATTTTGTTATATGCGGATGATACCTTGGTATTTATGTCAAAACCTAAAGAATCGGTGCCAGCATTAATGTATGAGCTAGACATGTTTGCAAAAATGTCGGGGTTTAAAGTAAACCTGTTTAAAACAGAGGCTCTGGCCCCGAGTGGTCTGCAACACCAGGAACTACCAGATTTTCTGTTTCAATGGGCAAAGGGACAACTGAAGTACCCTGGGGGTTAGGATATCGGAAGATCCTATGGAGTTGTTTGAGCTGAACTATACCCCCTTAATAAGTAAGACTGGGGAGGGGATGAACAAATGGGGGGAGCTCCAATTGAGCTGGATGGGTAGGGTGGCAGCGCTGAAAATGAACATAATCCCCAAATTTATCTTTTTGTTTGCTCAGCTTCCAATTCCCCTAGAGATAGCAAGAATTGGGATGTGGGAGAGGAGACTTGTTAAATTTACGAGGGGGAAGAGGAAAGCCAAGTTTGGATTGGGGAGGCTGCTAAATCCAGGGAGAAAGGGGGGGGGGGGATTAGGTTTCCCTCCTTGAAGTGGTACTATAGAGCAGCAGTGCTCAGGGCCTTAAGAGACCACTACCACCAAGGACAAGGAGCCTCATGGGTGGAGATAGAGAAAACAATATTGACTCCACAATCAATCTTTGAGTAGGCGGGGGGGGGGGGGGAAAGGGGGCTCTGGAGAGGCAACTTCTCCTTAAGGCATTAAGGTTAATGGTCAGGAGGGAAAAGAAAAGGGGGGCGATGCCAAGTGTGCTTAGTGAAATCCATTCTCGGCCGGGGAATTTAGTGTGTTCCCGCAGGATCTGATGGTAGCGGGAATGACTCGATTTAGAGAGAGGAGGAATGATGAGCATGCGGGAGGTGGAGGGTCGTATTGGGAGGCGGATACCCTTTTTCCAGTATTTCCAGCTCCGGTATTATGTCTCGCTTCCAGATGTTATGCGAAACCTAACCAGGCCCAGCACGCATTTGGAGAGGGTATTGTATAAAGAGGGGAAGGCAAAGGGGTTGTTAGCAAAGTTATATAAATCCCGCATGGAGATCGAGCAGGAAGGTGGGGGGCACACACGGAGGGATGGGAGCGGTGGAAAGGGCAGGTGCTTGGGGAAGACACATGGATGCACATTCACAGAGGGATATATAAATACACTAGGGTCGCTTCTTAACGACAGACACAATTTCAAATAGTGCACAGAGCTTATAGCACCCCAATGAGCCAGTATAAGGCAAAATGGAGGGAGACCCCCCCTTATGCTGGCGAGGGTGTGGGGAAGGAGGCACTTTCTTCCACATGTGGTGGGGGTGTCCGGTGATTAAAATCTCCTGGGAACAAGTCAGAAGGGAGATGGGGAGGATAGTGGGAGGGCAGGTAGCTGACGACCCAGTGGAGATGTTATTGGCAGTGCCTGGGAGATGGAAGAAACGGGCCATGTTAGTACAAAAGATACTATTAGCAGCCAGAGTGGTGGTAGCATGGAGGTGGAAGTCAGTCATCGGCCCTGTGATGGAGGATTGGAGGGGTAAAGTGGGGGAGGCTCTGAGATTTGATCAAATATCATATTGACTAAAAGGGAGGGAGGGGCATATACATTAAGAGCCTGGAGGAGACTACACCTCAGGAGGACGGGGAAGGAGCATCAGAGGGGGAGTAAAAGGGGTGTGACTGCGAGCACGTTAAGAGCCGTATAAGTTATATGTATAAGGTAGTGGGAGTTGTGGGAGTTCGATATGGTTTTGGAATGCATTTGATGGACACTGTGTTAAATGCGAGTCTGGAATATGTAACTTGGGAGTTGGTGTATATTTGGGGGTGAACTGTGATGAAAGTCTCAAGACAGGCAACATTTTGTAATAGGGGATAGGGAGAGGGTAGGGGGAGAAAGATATGGATTACCAAGGAGTTGGAGAAGAAGCGGGAGAAAGGAAAGATGTATTGTTGTAATGAAGGTGGGGATGGCGACAGGGGAGAGTGGGAGAAATGGATACAAAGGGTGGTGCAGTGGTGGTCAATGTATATAATATGGAAGTGTTGAGTTGCCTGTAAATGCATATTCCACAACCAATAAAAACAAGTTTATTAAAAAAAAAGAAAAGGTACAGAGAAGAGGCACCAAAATGGTAAAGGGGATGGAAGGATACCCCTATGAAGAGAGGCTAAAAAGGTTAGGGCTCTTCAACCTGGAAAAGAGATGGCTGAGGGGAGATATGATAGAGGTCTATAAATTAATGAATTGAGTGGAACAGGTAAAAGTAGATCAATTGTTTATGCCATCAAAATATAGAAAGACTAGGTGACATGCAATGAAGCTACAGTGTAACCTATTTAAGACTAATAAGAGAAAATATTTTTTCACTCAACGTGTAATCAAACTCTGGAATTCATTACCAGAGGATGTAGTAAAAGCTGTTAGTGTAGCTGGGTTTTAAAAAGGTTTGGACAAGTTCCTGGAGGAAAGATCCATAAACCATTATTAAAGGGGACCCGGGAAATCCACTGCTTGCCCTAATACAAGATTTGTGGAACCTGTGTCCTTTGGGGAAACTGCTAGGTACTTGTGACCTAGATTGGCCAATGTTGAAAACAGGATACTGAACTTGATGGACCTTGGTCTGACCCAGTATGGCATATCTTATGTTCTTATGACAGTCTTCGGAGGAGGCACAATAGAAGGGGACGGCACCAGCACCGCTCCGGCACTTCCTCCCTCTCTGGATCACCACCAAGCAAACTGCACTGGCATGGACAGTCAAAGGCCAATCGGGCTGTCAGGAACCCCCACTGGACTCCTATAGCTCCTCACTCACCTCCCCCAGCAATGAGCACCACCACAACCCCCCCCCCTCCCCCTAGCAACAACAATGATGGTGACAGGTCCAGCTGACCAAGGACCACAGATCACTTCCACAAGCCCAACCATGCCGGATCATCGTCTCCTCCATTGCTTTCCCAATCCCTGGATCGCCTGACTGGGGACAGCGGGGATGAGGAGGCAGCAGCACTGGGTTAGTCTGGCACGGGGGATGCACCCACGTCACCAGGTGTGACATCGGGCCCCTCACCACTCCCACTTTAGCCCTCTCCACCAGACGATCTAACCTACCTGCGAAGGGTAGTGACCACCCTGACCCTTACATCCACCAACACCTTGGACCCAAGGAGCAAGATCGTAGGGATGCTCAAGTACTTGGACTCACCAAGGACACTAACGACTCTGCCAGTCCATCAGCTGCTCCAGGACAACCTGACAAAACTGTGGTAGACCCCTGTGTCAAATCCCAGCTGATCCTATAAGCTTGAGATTAAATATCAGGTGCAACCCACCCCAGTGTTCACAAAGACTCAGTCCACCCAATCCATCATAGTAGAATCAGCGGGTTAGGTCATTCTGCAATCACGCCAACAACCTGCTCGGATGGGACCCCAAGTTCCTGGATGATACGGGCAAGGTTGATGTGGTAGGTTTGTTCATTTGCCATTCAGGCTACTTCAGTGCAAAGCTGTAGTGTGTCCCCCAACCCACCGTTGAGACGTTGGTGGTGATGACCAAGTGGTGGGGGGGGGGGTTCTAGAGGGGCCTGCCTTGGATGAGGTTTTTTTGACTGGTCCACCAGATGAGTGAGTCCTTGACCCCCGCATTCAGTGGGATGCATGTGGACAGGGGTGGAGACTGCTGGTTTCAATGGGTGCATAGGTGGTGTATGCGCAGCTTTGCTAGGAGGGGGATGTGTCAAAGCTGCCATGTGGCCCAAAAGGTGGAGCAGGGTCCAAGCGGTGGCCTGGTGAGATACTCTGTGTCAGAGTCATGATGGTGTCCATCCAATGTGTGGGAAGGAACGCCTTGGCCACAGTGGTGTCGGTTTGCCCCGATGAATTCCAGGTATTGGGTGGGTTGGAGGTGTGACTTCTGGTGTTTCACCAGGGAAGACAGGAGAACAATGGCTTGCTGAACTGCAGCTCAGGCCTCTTGTGGTGATGGTCCAGAGAGTAGCCACTCATCGAGATATGGGAAGATACACATCCTGTTTGTGGAGGTGAGCTGCTGCCACAGCGACACTTGGTGAATACATGTAGAGCTGGGGAAGAGGCCAAAGAGAAAGACTGTATTGGTAATGACAGCCCAGCACCTGGAAGCACTAGTATTTCTTGTGTGTCGCATGCATAGGGATATGCATGTATGCATCCTGTAAATCCAAGGAGGCCAACCATTCCCCTGCTTGAATTCATCTGGAATTTCTCCTTTAGGATGAATTTGTTCAGCTTCCTGAGGTTGAGGATGGGGCAGACACCTCCAGATTTCTTGGGAATTATAAAGTATCTCAAGTAGAACCCACTGTGGAGTTCATTGGGAGGCAATGGTTTGATCACTGGGGATACCAGGAGGGACAGTATTTTTGCTATCATGGTAGGGAGCAGGTGTGGTGGCGTGTCGCTGGAGGGAGGGGAGTATTGGCGGGAGGGTGATGAGAATCGGATGTGAAACCCTCCTGGATGATTTGGAGGACTTATTTGTCTGTTGTGATGGATTTCCAGGTGCTGAGAAAGGCCATCAGTCTACCCCCCACTGGGAGACCGGCTGGGGGTGTTCCGTCAAAAGCACAGCTTGGTCTTTCCTGTGGTGGCCACGGCTGATTTCTGCTGCTTCCGCTCCCTCTGCTAGTGCTTTGATTGTTAGGGGGCTTGGTACACCTGCCACTTGCAGTAGAAGCTTTGTCATCGGGATGAGGGATATGACTTATGGTAGTAATTCCCTCTACGGTTGGTGTTGGTACATTCAAGATCTCCTCTGCTAGGATCTGTAGAGTGGTGCAATGGTCTTTAAGTCGTTGTCCCAAAAGCGTAAGTCACTGGCACAGGGGGCATCCACTATGCGGTCATGCATGTTTTCTCGTAGCCCTGATGCCCTCAGCCATGCAAGTTGGTGGGCAGAGATGGCCTCTGCGGCTTCCCCTCATCCACCACAGCGCATACACGCAGCTAGGGAGGCACCAGGTGTGGCTGACTCATCCTGCTTGTCCTCGGAGAAAGCAAGGTTGCTTACCCATAACGGAGGTTTTGTGTGGACAGCAGGATAAGTCAGTCACACATACCCACCCACCTCCTCTGGATGAGGTCGGCCTTATCACCGTTTGCCCGCCTACCTAGCAGCAAGGATATAGTTTGAAACGTACTGGGCCAGCTAGGGGCAGGTCTATAGGTAGGGCTACTGGAGAGCACTTCTGTCTATGGCTTATAGACCTGATGGTATACATACAAGGGTGTTGAAAAAACTGAAATATGAGATTGCAGACCTACTATTAGTAATTTGTGAACTATCATTAAAATCATCTGAAATATGTGAAGACTGGAGGATGGTCAATGTAACACCAATTTTTAAAAAAGGTTCCAGGGGTGATCCGGGAAACTGCAGATTGGTGAGCCTGATGTTAGTACCTGGAACAATGGTAGAAACCATTATAAAGAAAAAATTACTGAAGATGTAGATAGTCATGGCTTAATGGGAGAGAGCCAACAGGGCTTTAGCCAAGGAAGGTCTTGTCTTAACTAATCTGTTATGTTTTTTTGAAGGTGTGAATAAACAGGTAGACAAAGGTGAGTCGGTTGATATAGTCTATCTGGATTTTCAGAAAGAACATAAGATATGCCATACTGGGTCAGACCAAGGTCCATCAAGCCCAGTATCCTGTCTCCAACAGTGGCCAATCTACAGTAGATCATAAGTACCTAGCAGTTTCCCCAAAGACACAGGTTCCTCAATGCTTGTATTGGGTCAAGCAGTGATATCCCGGGTCCCTCTTAATAATGGTTTATGGACTTTTCCTTCAGGAACTTGTCCAAACCTTTTTTTAAACCCAGCTACACTAACAACTTTTACCACATCTTCCAGTAACAAATTCCAGAGTTTGATTACACGTTGAGTGAAAAAATATTTTCTCTTATGAGTCTTAAATAGGTTACGCTGTAGCTTCAATGCATGTCCTCTAGTCTCTTTATATTCTGATGACGTAAACAATCGATCTACGTTTACCCGTTCCACTCCATTCATTAATTTATAGACCTCTATCATATCTCCCCTCAGTCGCCTCTTTTCCAGGTTGAAGAGCCCTACCCTTTTTAGCCTCTCTTTATAGGAGTATCCTTCCATTCCCTTTACCATTTTGGTGGCCCTTCTCTGTACCTTTTCTAATAACGCTATATCCTTTTTAAGATACAGCGACCAGAATTGCACACAATATTCAAGGTGCGTATTTATTTTTCATTCCTTTCCTTATGATACCTAGCATTCTATTTGCTCTCTTGGCCGCCGCTGCACACTGGGTGGAGGTTTTAACATGTTATCCACGATGACGCGTAAATCTTTTTCCTGGGTGGTGGTTCCCAGTGTGGAACCTTGCATCATGTAACCATAGCTTGGGTTGTTCTTTCCTAGGTGCGTAACTTTGCACTTGTCTACATTAAATTTTGTCTGCCATTTGGATACCCAGTCTTCCAATTTATCAAGATCCTCTTGCAATTTTCCACAATCCTCTTGGGTTTTAACAACTTTAAATAGTTTTGTGTCATCTGCAAATTTGATAACTCAGTCGTTATTCCCTTTTCCAAGTCATTTATGAATATGTCAAAAAGCAGCGGACCCAGCACAGATACCTGGGGTACTCCACTATTCACCTTTTTCCATTGGGAAAATTGGCCATTTATCCCTACACTCTGCTTTCTATCTTTTAACCAGTTCCTGATCCACAATAGTACATCACTTCCTATCCCATGACTTTTTAGTTTTGACAAAAGACTCTGAAGGCTTTCTGAAAGTCCAGATACACTATATCAACTGACTCACCTTTGTCTACCTGTTTATTTACACTTTTAAAAAAACATAACTGATTAGTAAGATAAGATCTTCCTTGTCTAAAGCCATGTTGGCTGTCTCTCTTTAAGCCATGACTATCTACATGTTGAGTACTTTTGTTTTTTATGATGGTTTCTACCATTTTTCCTGGTATTGCTGACAGGCTCACTGGTCTGTAGTTTCCCGGATCATCCCTGGAACCCTTTTTAAAAATAGGCGTTACATTGGCGATCCTCCAATCTTCAGGTATTACAGATGATTTTAGTGATAGTTCACAGATTACTAATAGCAGGTCTGTAATCTCATATTTCAGTTCTTTCAACACCCTTGAATGTATACCATCACATCCACGTGATTTGCTACCCTTCAGTTTATCAAATAGTTGTAATACATCTTCCCGGTGTAGCGATGTTTCTTTCAATTTTTCCGCAGTATCACCTTTAAATACCACTTCAGTCATGGGTAACATCCCTACATCTTCCTCAGTAAAGACCGAAGCAAAGAATTCATTCAGTCTCTCCGCTATAGCCTTGTCCCCTCCTACTGCCCGTTTTACCCCTCTATCATCTAATAGTCCAACTGACTCTCTCACAGGTTTTTTGCTGTGAATGTACTTGAAGAAGTCTTTATTATGCGTTTTTGCTTCCATAACAAGTTTCTTCTCAAATTCTCTCTTTGCCTGCCTTATCAATGCCTTGCATTTAACTTGCTAGTGCTTGTGCTGTTTCCAGTTTTTGTCATTTGGCTCTTTTTTCCATTTCCTGAAAGATGCTTCTTTGGCAACAGCAGCCTCTCTGACCTCACCTTTAAACCATGCTGGCAGTTTTTTGGACTTCCTTCCGCTTTTCTTAAAGCGTGGAATACAGCTGGTCTGGGCTTCCAAGATAGTATTTTTAAACAACACCCAAGCTTGATATAAGTCTTTAACCTTTGCAACTGCTCCTTTTAGTTTTTTCTTAACTATTTTCCTCATTTTATCATAGTCTCCCTTTCGAAAGTTAAAAGGTAGTAATGTGGATTTCCTTACTATCCCTCCTCCATTAATTAAATCAAACGTGATCATACTATGATCACTATTGCCAAGTGACCCGAACACCCTTATTTATTGCACCAAATCTGGTGTTCCACTAAGGACTAAGTCCAAAATGGCTTCCCCTCTGGTCGGTTCGTGAACCAGCTGCTCCAAGAAGCAGTCATTTATTTCATTTAGAAACTTTATCTCCCTAGCATGTCCTGCCGTGACACTGACCCAGTCAATATCGGGATAATTGAAATCACCCATTATTATTACCGTTCTGTAACTTTTTTGTTAGCTTCCCCGATTTCTTTGAGCATTTCATCATTCATTTGTTCATTCTGGCTAGGCAATTGATAGTACAACCCCACTGCCATCGCCTTCCCCTTTTTACATGGAATTTCAAGCCATAGAGCTCCTACAGCAAATTTTGTTTCCTGTAGAACTTTAATCCTTTGTGACTCAATGCCCTCTCTTACATAGAGCGCAACCCCTCCACCAATTTGATCAGCTCTATCATTACGATATAGTTTGTACCCAGGTATCACAGTGTCCCACTGGTTGTCCTTCCACCATATCTCTGAGATACCAATCATATCTAACTTCTCATTTAGTGCTATATATTCTAACCTTACCATCTTATTTTTTAGACTTCTAGCATTTGCATACAAGCATTTTAGAGACTGTATTTTATTCATAGTAATCTGGTTAGCGGAAGGCAGGGGTAATTTGGACTCTTTAAGCTCTGTACTCAAGGGCATTTGACAAGGTCCCTCATGAGACTCTTGGCAAAATTAAAAAGTCATGGGATAGGAGACAGTGTACTATTGTGGATCAGGAACTGGTTAAAAGATAGAAAGCAGAGGCTAGGGCTAAATGGCCAATTTTCCCAATGGAGAGCTCTGCTACAGCGACGTGAACAAACCTGGATCTTTAGACTTAACACAGTGGCCCCCTTTGGGCTTAACAAGGAAATCGATTGGGCAAGCCTCTGGTAACATCATCCATGACATGGTGGGGTTCCCCTGATCCTGTGGGGCGCCCCTACCATCGGATTGGATTGCCATGGTGAGTGATGGCTGCTTGTAGCCAATAATGAGATCCCTTCTGAAAATAAACTGGGTTGGTGAACTCGGCGATATTTGGCGGTTAGCACAGACTGAAGAGGAATGCACTTGCTACAGGGAGCTGTTCCCGAAACATGCATGTCGTGCCCTGCTTGTTGGAGACTGTGTTGTGCTGCGATTTGAAGGAGTATTTCTTTGCATTTAAGCTAAAGTCCTTTGAAGATATTTATATTGAATCTTAAATAAAATGGATGTTGCCCTCTGGAGTGGTTAAAGTATAGTTCTGACTTCCCCTGGCTCCATCCGACAAAAAGAATATTCTACATGAAATTTATGTTGTTATTTGGGAAGGGTGAGGATCGGTAACTTTTTTGATTTTGAGGATTTATGGTATTACCGAGATCTGGGGTTTGAGCTTTACATAGGAAAAAGATTTAGGCATCATCATAGATAACTTAAAACCCTCCGCCCAGTGTTAAGCGGCGGCCAAGAAAGCAAATAGAATGCTAGGAATCATAAGGAAAGGAATGGAGAATAAAACAAAGGATATTATAATACTTTTATATCGCTCCATGGTGTGACCCCCACCTTGAATATTGTGTGCAATTCTGGTCACCTTATCTTAAAAAGGATATAGCATTATTAGAAAAGGTACAGAGAAAAGCCTCCAAAATGGTAAAGGGGATGGAAGGATACCCCTATGAAGAGAGGCTAAAAAGGTTAGGGCTCGTCAACCTGGAAAAAAAGACATCTGAGGGGAGATATGATAGAGGTCTGTAAATTAAGGAATGGAGTGGAATGGGTAAACATAGATCGATTGTTTACACTATCAAAATATAGAAAGACTAGGGGAGATGAAATGAAGTGTAACCTATTTAAGACTAATAAGAGAAAATATTTTTTTTCACTCAACACATAAACTATGGAATTCATTAATGGAGGATGTAGTAAAAGCTGTTAGTGTAGCTGGGTTTAAAAATGGTTTGGAGAAGTTCCTGGAGGAAGGTCCATTAACCATTGTTAAAGGGGACCGGGAAATCCACTGCTTGCCCCAATACCTGCATTGTAGAACCTGTGTCCTTTGGGGAAACTGCCAGGTACTTGTGACCTAGATTGGCCACTGTTGGAAACAGGATTTTGGGCTTGATGGGCCTTGGTCTGACGCAGTATGGCATGTCTTATGTTCTTATGGCACTGTCGGATGACTTCACCAGGTGTGGCCGACTTATCCTGCTGTCCACAGAGAACCCCTGTTACAGGTAAGTAACTTTGTTTGTCTGTCACACCCTGGAAAATGGGGTTACTTACCTGTAACAGGAGTTCTCAGTGGACAGCAGGATAAGTCAGCCACACCTGCTGACGTCCTCCGGGTGGCGCCATGCATACGGAAGTGCTCTCTAGAGCTCAGAAAGTGAACTTTTCTGAGCATGCCCAGGTAGCCCATCTTACCGGCCCGCCCCCTAGCCTGGCCAGTGAGTTCCTAGCTAGCTATTGACCAGCTAGGGAGCGGCAGAGGTAGACCTCCTCCAGGGGAGGTGGGTGGGATTGTGTGGCTGACTTATCCTGCTGTCCACGGAGAACTCCTGTTACAGGTAAGTAACCCCGTTTTCTCCATGGACCAGCAGGATTGCGTCAGCCACACCTGGTGCCTCCCTAGCTGCGTGTGCACGCTGAGGTGGAGGAGGTAAGCATACAAGACACATGGTGTACCGCTAGGGTGTATTAACTCAATGCAACACAGCTTTATTAGTATCGCTAGAATCACCAGAGGCTATGTGCAAATCGTGGAACAGGTTGTGCAAGGGATATACAATAAGGTGCTGTCAGACAGTGCAATAGTGCAAACAGTGCAATACAGGATTGTCAAACGACAGCAACATAAGCAGGCATAGCATAATAGGAGTCCATAATCAGGTGCGCTGTGCGGCCTCACTTCCCTCGGTTGCAGTGGAGAGGACGTCCGTGCCGAGGGCAAAGTCCTCTTGTGCCTTGAGATCGAGGCAGTAGTGTCTGTGGAACGTGTGCGGGGAGGACCAGGTGGCTGCTCTGCAGACGTCAATTAGTGGAATAGAGCGAAGGTTGGCAATGGAGGTGGCCAGCACTCTGAGTTTGTGAGGGCCCACTCTCGGCTGTTGCTGGGTGTCTGAAGGGTCAAGGCAATAGGAGATGCAGGAGGCGACCCAGTGGGAGAGGGTCCTCTTGTTGACTGGTCTGCCAGGCTTACTTGGATCGAAAGACACAAACAGCTGCTCGCCTTTGTGGGTGGGCTGTGTCCTGTGTAGATAAATGCAGAGGGCCCTGAGACAGTCCAGAGTGTGCAGGCACCTCTCCTCATCTGATGTATGAGGCTCCGGAAAGAAAGAGGGGAGCTCGATAGACTGATTAACGTGGAAAGCAGACACCACTTTGGGAACGAACCTAGGGTTGGTTCTCAAGGATGCGCGGTTAGGGTGTAGCTGCGTATACGGGGGGTGTGCTACCAGCGCTTGCAGCTCGCTGATCCTCCTGGCAGATGTAATGGTTATTAGAAACGGTGTTTTCCAGGAGACGTACTTCATGTCCGCGGACTGCATCGGCTCGAAGGGTTCCTGTGTTAAGCATAGCAATACCATGTTGAGGTCCCAGGGCGGAACCGGATTTCTGATTGGGGGTTTCAGATTTGTCAGTCCCTTCATAAAGCGGGATGTGAGAGGCAGTGCTGCAATCGAGGTAGCTCCCTCCGGAGGTGTGTGAAAAACCGCAATCGCCAAGAGGTGTACTCTGACGGATTGTGTCTGCAGGTCAAGGTGAGACAGAGAGGTAAGGCATTGCAGGACATTGGAGAGTGGACACATAGTGGGTTCAAGGCCTTGAGCTGTGCACCAGGTGCTGAAACACTTCCATTTGAGACCGTAGGACTTCCGGGTCGAGGGTCTTCTGGCTGCCAGGACCACGTTTTGTACCTCTGCAGGTAGTTGCAGCCTAGCTAGGTTTAACCGTTCAACCTCCAGGCAATGAGAGCTAGGGCTTTGAGGTTGGGGTGTCGTGTTCTGCCCTCGTCCTGCGTCAGTAGGTCTGGCCTGAAGGGCAGGCGTTTCAGGGCCCCTTGCGCTAGGCATTGGAGAAGCGCAAACCACATCTGGCGGGGCCAGTGGGGAACCACCAGGATGGCTTGGGCTTTGTCGCAAACGATCCGCTGAAGTGTTGCATGGATGAGAGGGGTCAGCGGGAAGGCATACACCAGAGATCACTCCCCCCAGCACACGTCGAATGCATCCGCTGCTAACCTGTTCACTGATGGGTGCCTGGAGCAGAATAAGGGGGCATTTCGCATTCCGTTCCGTGGCGAATAGGTCGATGCTCGGGGTGCCCCAGATTTGGAAGAGACTGTTGGCTACCTCCGGGAGGAGTGTCCATTCGTGCGGTTGCAGCTGTCTGCTGAGTTTGTCCGCCAATGTGTTCTGGTCTCCCGGGAGATAGGAGGCTGCACTCGTTCTTTAGGGCCAGGGACCAGATCTGTAGCGCTTCCTTGCAGAGGGAGCGAGAGGCAGTGCCCCCTTGCTTGTTGATGTAAAACATGGCGACTTGGTTGTCCGTCTGGATGAGGACGGATTTCCCACGCACGTGTGTTAGGAACGCTTTGAGAGCGTATTTGATGGCCCTTAGCTCGAGGAGGTTTATGTGGAGGAGCCTCTCCTGTTGTGACCAGGCTCCTTGTGTGCTGAACATTGGGGTGTGAGCACCCCAGCCTGAGTTGGATGCGTCCGTGGTGAGGGTCACTTGGTGCTCGGGTGGATGCATGTCCTTCCCTACCGAAAGATTCCCCGGAACCATCCACCAGTGGAGTTGAGCTCTGACCTGGGGGGTCATCGGGATGCGAGTGGAGAGTGGTTGCGAATGTTGACTCCAGGGGGTACATAGATGCTACTGGAGTGCAAGCATCTTTAGCCTTGCAACTGGAAGGACCGACGTCGTGGCGGACATGTGGCCCAGAAGACGTAAGATGGAGCTTGCCGAAGAGGTCCCCTTGGAGGCCAAACTGGACGCAAGTGAGGTGATGGTGACCAATCTGCACTCGGGAAGGTAGGCCTTCGAGAGTTTGGTGTCTATCACAGCTCCGATGAATTCCAGTCTCTGGGAAGGAGTGAGGTATGACTTGTTGAGGTTGATGACAAACCCCAAGGAGGAGATCAGGGTCTTGGCTACCCGCAGGGATTCCTGTAGCTCCGTTGCAGAGGGGGCTGTGAGGAGCCAATCGTCCAGGTATGGAAAAACAGAGATGCGGAGATGCGGAGATGCGCAGCTGCCACGGCCACGCACTTCGTGAACACCCGTGGCGCTGGTGATAGACCAAAGGGAAGTACTCTGTATTGGTAGTGCTGCCCTAGAACTTGGAAGCGGAGGTACTTCCTGTGGGACTTGTGGATGCGGATGTGGGTATAGGCGTCCTGCAGATCGAGGGATGCCATCCAGTCGCCAGATTGTATCAGAGGCAGGATGGAGTTGAGAGAGTACATCCTGAACTTTTCTTTGATGATGAATGTGTTTAATCTGCGGAGGTCGAGGATGGGGCGAACACCTCCTGTTCTTTTGGGAATGAGAAAATATCTTGAGTAGAAGCCAGAGTTTATTTTGGCAGAGGGTACCTGCTCTATTGCCTTGGAGACAAGTAGGTGTAGCAGTTCTGCCACCATGGCCACGCGTAAGTGCGGGGGTGTGTCGCTGATGGGATGAGTGCTCTGGCAGGGCGTCGCAACAAAGCGCATGCGGTAGCCCTCTTGGATGATCTGTAGAACCCAGGAGTCTGAGGAGATCCGTCGCCACTCTGGAAGGAAGTGAGTCAGGCGACCCCCGATCCGGGTGGCAGCCTGTGAGTCCCCATCAAAAGGATGGCCTTTGCTCGCGGGCGCAGTGTTGGTCTTTTTCTGTTTGCGGTCCCTCTGTGAGTTGCG
This sequence comes from Ichthyophis bannanicus, assembly GCA_033557465.1. NCBI lineage: Eukaryota > Metazoa > Chordata > Amphibia > Gymnophiona > Ichthyophiidae > Ichthyophis > Ichthyophis bannanicus. The sequence goes on from CM066039.1 coordinate 305,984,917, forward strand.
CTGTGAGGGGCCATGGTAAGAGTTGTTCTTATATTTGTTATATTGCCATCTCCGGTTGGAGAAGTACCTTTTGTTGGAGGTGTAATATGGTTTCTTCTGAAAATTATTTTTCTGAGTGCTGCTGTGGCATTCGAAACCGTCCTCTGCCAAGGTTTGTAGCATGGTGCAGTGCTCTCTCAGGTCGTTGACAGTGTCCTTGACTTTGTCACCAAAGAGCGATTCGCCTGTGCAGGGTGCATCTGCAATCCTGTCGTGGGTGTCCTCACGTAGGCCGGAGCCTCTCAGCCAAGACCATCTTCTTGCTGAGATAGCCGTTCCTGCGGTTCGCAGCGCTGTGTCAAAGGAGTCAAAGGTTGAGCTTGCCAGATGCTTGCTGCACTCTGCTACGTCCATAAGCACGCTGAATGCCAACGCCTGAGATTCCTTAGGAAGGGATGTGATGGCGGCTCTGACGTTTGTCATGCAGGTATCCAGGAAAAGGACTTGCTGGAATTGATGCGCCGCAATTCTCACGTTGAGCATAGCTCCCTGGAAGACTTTCTTCCCAATGTCGTCGAGGAGCTTGTGGTCCCGGGGGGCTGTTAGTATGAGTGCACAAGGACTTTTTTCCGCTTGAGGGCCGAAGACACCACGATGGACTGGTGTGGCAGCTGTGGCTGAGAGAAACCAGGTACTGGCTGGACTTGATACTTCGAGTCGAGTCGTCTGGGGAATGGCCGGCCGGAAGCCGGGGTTTGCCACAGTCTCAAGTGGTTTTCCCGCAGCGTTTGGTGAATAGGCAGAGCAAAGGTTGTCTTCGGAGTTGCAACGTATTTTAGCACCTCTGGGACTGGCTCCCCTTTCTCCTCCGAGACCTTCAGTGTCATGGCGGAGGCCAGTTTTTCCAGGAATTTGGGGTACGAGAGGTCCTACGGGGGGGGGGGGGGGGTTCCGGCTCCGGGGACTGTCTTTTATCTGAGGCGGTGACCTCTTGGGATGCAGATCCCATGACCGCTGCCTCGATGTCACGCTCCTCCGCGGTGCTGTCTGGTGACGGATTTCCCTGGTCCAGATCCGGTGAAGGTCTAGGTGCGGGATCCATAGCCCTCCTGTCTGGAGTGGAAGTCTGGTGCTCCATAGGGTTTATTGTCGCGGGAGCATGAGATGCAGGAGAGGTAGTGGAGGCGGATTGCCTCACTAGCTGGGTTAATAAATTGATAATTGCAGAACTGTTGGATCTGCTGGATCTTTTGCTGCGGTGGCTGCTAGGACTGGATGAGCTGGCAGGACTCCGGTGAATGTTTTTGCGGCTCAGTCGATGATCTCTGTGGCTTCTGCAGTGCTCAGAGCGGTGGCAGTGTTTGGAGCGTTACTTCTGTGCGCCCTATGGCTGGACGAACTGCTGTCACTGTAGCTGGAGCTCCTGTGCCTGCCGCTTTTGCTCCATCTGTAGCTGTCCCTTTTATGGCTGCGATGCCTTCTGCGGCTTTTGTTGGGGCTGTATGACTGGCGCGGAGGCTCTCTGGCGCCGAGAAGTCTCACGGCGCCGATCGGGCTCGCCGGGGCTGGCAGTTGAGGGGGCGTGCCTTGGGCAGAGCCTGTGGAGCGGCAATGATGGCTGGTCTCGTTGCTGCTCTGTGCCTCAGTGTTCTCTGCGCCGAGCGTCCCTCCCCCGAAGGGGGCAGAGTTGGAGGACCGGGGCACAGCAGTGGAGGACTTTGTGACGCTGCCATTGTTTTGGACCGCATGGCTACCCGAGGAGGTTTTTTCTTGCCGGGACTTGCTCGCTGCTGCTGCGAGCCCAGCAGAAGCAGGAGACATCACCAGAAGCAGCAGCGGGTGGAGGGCATCCGAAGCACGGCGTGGGATGGAGGCCTGTGCAGGCACATCCGTAGCCGGAGTGAGCAGAGGGAGGACAGCTTGAGCAGAGGTACTTGCCGCGGTAAGGAAGTCTTGTAGGGCATGTCCCCTGGATCTCCGGGCTCTTGGGGACATTTTCCCACAGTGGAAGCAGTCCTCTACATTATGCTTCGCTCCCAAGCAGCGCAGGCAAATGTCGTGAGAGTCTGCGCTGCTCATTTTCCGTTTGCAGTGGTTGCATTTTTTAAAACCGTGTTTTGGCATCGTGGATTCTCTGATGCAACTTGCTTGAAGATCCAATTGGTGTTTTAGTTTGAAGATGAATAGGAGAGCAGGGTCCGTCTTGCTGGCAAGGCGGAAGGAAGAATACTGGCCAGGCTAGGGGGCGGGCCGGTAAGGTGGGCTACCTGGGCATGCTCAGAAAGGTTCACTTTCTGAGCTCTAGAGAGCACTTCCATATGCATGGTGCCGCCCGGAGGATGTCACCAGGTGTGGCTGACGCAATCCTGCTGGTGCATGGAGAACTCCTGAATTCAGGAAGAAGAACGATATGTACTCTTCCAGGCCTAATGCTAGAAGAGCAGGATGAGTTGTAGGGTAGGGCAGGAGTGAAGTGCACTGACAGAGGTGTGTCTGAGGTGCAGTCTTGATACTGGTGTAGCAGGGGGGGGCTGCACTGGGCAAGCTGTGTCTAAAGGGTCTCTGCTCCAGAACAGGGGGTGCTTCAGGGCAGGATTGAGGGGCAGAGGGTGTGACATGATATTAATACCCCTGTTTGTATAGATTTAAATGGCAAACTGTAAGAGTGAGCACTGATACGGTGATTCAAGCTTTGCAGCGGAGAAAAGTTTCTGCAGCTGGATTTGGGAAGAATCTTTTAACACTGATTCTTCCCCCACCCACCCTCTGTTGCTGTCCTTCATGCCAGGTAGGTGCCACTAACAGAGAACAGGAAGAAGCAGGCATTGGAATTAGCAAGTGCTACTTTTATTATTAAATCAGTTTTGGATTCTTCTGCACACGCTCCAGTGTGACATTAACAACATTTTTGAGCTGCTCATAGGCTGCGCTCACTTCCAGAATTATAAAGCAAATGACTTTCAAACCAGTTCTGTGCAGTACCAGCTTACCACTATTTCATTCTTCAAGTTCCTTAAAGCAGCAAAACAATTCTTCACAATATACTAGTGTGCAAAGTGAGTAAACAATCATTAAAGTCCCTCTCTTTTTTTTTTCTTTTTTCCTGAGAAGAAATTCTCTTACATGGCAGTTCTCATAGTCTTATGAACGGAAGTAAACTGGGTGCTGTTGTGCTGATCGTCATCAGAAAGCCAAGTAGGCATTGCCCTGATATGTGTAACATATAAATACAAAACTGTTAGCTATGAACTCAAGCTACATCCCTTTTTAATTTTTAAAAAAGTAAATAAAAAAGGATCTGACCAGAGAAAAGAAGATTGAAAAAGGAAATAGATAGTCCAAAATGGGTTTGAAGAGTCTTGTTAATACTGCTGCTCTAAAAAAACTCTTCAATGTAAATTAGCTGTAGACAAAAAAAATATTTATACAAAACACTTGCAGAATAGACATTTACATATAAAAATGGTATTTACACATCATTAAAGGTGGGCTATGAACCAAAGGATAAAGCCAGAACAAAATTCATAGCTCCAGCCTTCCTCCTAACAGAGACTGCCCAGGCATGTATGCAAGGACAGGGGAAGATGCGCGGGTGTGGCCTGTAGGCCATCTCTTCCTTGAAGACCTTCTGTGAAAGATTGACTAAATTTGCTTTTTGTCAGACCTGTGACTTCTTTCCCTGCTTACTTATACCAGCAGCAGGACAAGCACCACTCCTGCGGTCCCCAAGGCAAAGTTTGTAGTCCTTTGCTCAAGTAAATTTTGCTTGCAGAGGAAAAGGTCCATGTGTTTGATGGCGATTTGGCATCTGGTTTTGCTGCAAAATGTTCCTCATACAGGGTAGTGGTGGTTAAAAAAAAAAAGAAGCAAGATTATTACAGTTGCTTGTAAAGAAATCCAAACCTTCATTGCACAAACCAAAGTGCTGAGTGTGTGCTGCTTTAGTTCCAGTCCCAAGCTGAAATAGTTTTGTTTCTGATATCTGCTGTTTAGCCATTACAGATCTCTGATCAGGGTGCTGCCGTGCAAATTGTCATCAGCCTTACACCCTTTGTTTAAAATAAAGGTAACAATACACAGGATAAAATCTCTGGAGAATCATGGCAAGTTAAAGAACAAGGAAGAGCAAGTTAAGAATCTGAGGGCTACTGCTTTACGGCCACCAGGGATCCTCATGATGGCCTTTCCACCAGCCACATCTCTGCAGCACTTGTGCAGGAGGTGGAAGGGGAGGGGGGTAAGTAGAAGGGGTAGTCCCAGTGACCTTATTAAGTAGAACAACTTTTACACACATTATTACAAAAGACACCAGCCTATCCTAGAAATATATGAAAAGTCTCTGCTGAGGCTCAGGTAAAGATGTCCAGGACCAGCTTAGAGTCCAGCTCCTGGTCCTGGGTAGCCATGAGCACGTTAATCTCTTTCCATTTCTCCACTTTTCCCAGGAATAAAGCACTGTGGGACTGTGAGTTTGCTCTTCAGTGTGTGTGGGCTTCTTCTCTCCTAGACTATGTGAGAATCTATTCATTGGATGAAGGTTGGCCTTTTTGATAGCTCAAGCCCTTTACAGTTAAAGGCTATAACTTGAAATGTGCTATAAAGGGAAAATCAGATTAGTTTAATGATTTGTGCTCACTAACTTTCCTTTAGCTGTAGCCATCACCACCTTTATCTTTCCTGTTGATGACTTTTGCCAGTTTTAGGTCCTTTGCTTCCTGGCGAGATTCACTGTGTTCTCAAGCAGAAAATTATGGCAGCAGAACCTCTGACTAGTGCAACCAGGGGCTAAAGAATTAAAACGCCCCCTTTCTAATCTTATCTGTAATGATTTACTAGTTCTGTCGCACCTTACAACAGGCATTCCAATCAGGGTCGGCCCCAGAGTTGGTTCAAGGTGTTGGCACCCTAGGCAGACCTTAAGCTTTAGCCTCCCCCCCATCAAAATCTAGTGTTTTGTTTTGAATGCCCTGCTCTTTGTCTGCTCCCCCTTGAAGATGATGCCCTAGGTGACCGACTAGTTTGCCTAATGCATGGGCTAGCTCTGACTGTAATACTAAATATGCAACTGCTCATAGGCCAGGAAGCCTCAGGTATGAGTGCTGGGGGGCTAAATTCACAAAGGGAATGGGGAGGGAAGCTGAGAGAAGTTTCCAGCATCTATATGGAGAGGAATGGCCAGCAGGAAGAAAGAGGTGCTACTGCCTCTGAATAAGTCCCTAGTGAGACCTCATTTGGAGTACTGTTTGCAATTTTGGAGATCACATCTTCAAAAAGAAATAGGATGGAGTCAGAGTGGAGGGCAGCTACTAAAATGGGCAGAGATCTTCATCATTAAGTATATGGGGACAGATAAACTCAATGGAGGGCATATTCAAAGTGATTTAACATCTTAGAGGCCTGCTAACTGATTAAAGCACGGTCAGCAGGTTATTAAGGAAGTGTTGTTGAATACGAATATCCCCTGCCTACCTGGTTTGTATGCCTCAACAATAGCCAACTAGTATCTAGGCAAAGTAGGGGTAGTTCTGGGAGATTGGCTGGTCAGCGGTGAAAGTGAGCTACTGTTTGGCTAACTTTAACTATCTGGACAGCAGCTGAATATTGCCACTGACTGGTTAGATCATCAGCTAACCAGGCAACCTGAATTTTCAATGCCAGTGGCCGGCTATAGCCTTGGCTTTGAATATCCAGCTTTAAGTTAAAGTGGTGATGGCCACCGCCATTGAAAATATCCCCCCCCCCACCCCCCCATGCATACTTTGCAAAAAAAAGTGGGAGAGGGGAGATAGGTATTTAAACATCTCTATCATAAGTGGCATAATGCACAGGCGAGCCTCTTTCAATTGAAAGAAAGCTCTGCAATGAGAGCGCATAGGGTGATGGTGAAAGGGGACAGATTCAGGAGTAATCTGAAGAAATATTTCTTTACGGACAGAGTGGCAGATGCCTGGAATAGCCTCGCAGTGGAGTTGGTAGATATGAGGACTGTATCTGAATTCAAGAAAGCATGGGAAAAACAGACTGTAAAGTTTAGTAGTTGGTAGGGAAGCAAGGACCATATAGAAATTGGTTGAGTGGGAGGTGACAAGGGGTACAAGTAAATGGAGCTCACTCTGAGGAGGAGAAGGAGGTTACCAGTGGGGTACTGCATGGATCTCTCCTTGGTCAGATTCTTTTTAACATCTTTGTTAGTGATATTGCGGAAGGGCTGTCCGGTAAGGTTTGCCTCTTTGCGGATGATACCAAAATCTGCAATAGACACCCAGGAAGGAGTAGATAACATGAGGAGGGATCTAGCTGAGCTTGAAGAATGGTCTAGAATACAGCAGCTGAGATTTAATGCTAAAAAATGCAAGGTCATGCATTTGGGCTGCAGCAATATAATACAGGGGTGAAGTACTTCTGACCACAAAAGAAGAGCGGGACCTAGGCGTGATTATGTCTGATGATCTTAAAGTAACTAAACAGGTAGAAAAGGTGACAGTGAAAGCTAGAAGGATGCTTGGGTGCATAGTGAGAGGATTAGCCAGCAGAAGAAAGGAGGTGATAGTGCATTTGTATAAGTCTTTGGTGCGACCTCATTTGGAGTAGTGTGCACAATTCTGGAGACCACACCTTCAAAAGGATATAAACAGGTTGGAGGGTGCAGAGGGTGGCTATTAAAATGGTTAGTGGTCTTCGTTATAAAGCATATGAGAGCAGACTTAAGGATCTTAGTATGTATACTTTAGAGGAAAGATGGGATAGAGTAGTTACTCACCTGTAACAGGTGTTCTCCAGGAGCAGCAGGAATCAGTCCTCACATATGGGTGCCGACGGAGCCCTCATGCGGAGCATTTCCCCAGCTTTCAAAGAAAGCCTTTGGGAATTGCAGCACGCATGCGCAGTCCCCTTCCCGCCCAAGGGTGCCATCTTGCTCAGTCTGATGACATAGCTAAAAGACAGCAAAAAATTAGCAAAATAAATCATATGACTGCAACTCCAAGGGAGGAGGGAGGGTTGTGAGGACTGATTCCTGCTGCTCCTGGAGAACACCTGTTACAGGTGAGTAACTACTCTTTCTCCAGGACCAAGCAGGAAGTCAGTCCTCACATATGGGACTCCCCAGCTTAAGGCTACCGGAGACCTCAAGCCGAAAAAATGAGCTCCCTCTAACTCGGCAGCACGTAAGGAAGGAATCTTCTCTGAGAACGCCCCCGACCGGTAGCCCAACACCAGGGCTGGAGGGTAGGAGTTGCGTAAACCCCAAAGAGATTATGGAGTACTGCCTGTCCGAAAGCACTGTCCCTGCGGGACTCCCTCTCAAGGCAGTAATGGGCCGCAAAAGTCTGGCTTGAAGACCAAAGTAGCGGCCCGGCAGATGTCTGCCAACGGAACAGAGCGGAGATGAGCCACTGACGCAGCCTTCGCCCTGACACGATGAGCCGTGACTCGACCCTCCAACGAGAGGCCGGCTGCCCCATAAGCCCAGGCGATACAGTCAGCAACCCATATGGACAAAGTACGCTTGGAGACAGGTAGCCCCAACCTATTGGAGTCAAAAGAAATGAAGAGCTGAACAGCTCTTCGATGCTCCCGCGTACAGTCAAGGTAGAAGGACAACGCCCTCCTACAGTCCAGGGTATGCAGGACCATCTCAGCCCAGCTGGCATGCGGCCTGGGAAAGAAGGTCGGAAGAACCACCTCCTGATTGAGGTGAAAAGGGGAGACAACCTTAGGGAGAAACTTCGGGTGAGTCCATAAGACTACCCTATTCTTGTAGAACCTAGTGTAAGGGGGATCAGACACTAGTGCCTGAAGATCACTCACTCGCCTAGCAGAGGTAAGAGCTACCAGAAACAAGGCTTTCCTGGAGAGAAAACGGAGAGGGCAGATAGCCATAGGTTCAAATGGCGGACAAGTAATCCGCTGTAAGACCACATTCAGATCCCACTCGGGCTGGTGGACACAAAGGAGGCTTAAGCAGGAGGAGGCCTCTGAGAAAACGAGCCACCAAAGGGTGGGTGGAAAGAGGCCTTCCGTCCACCGGCGAGAGGTGCGCTGAGAGAGCACTGAGGTGAACCCTGACAGAGTTGGACTTAAGGCCTAGATTGGAGAGGTAAAGCAAATATTGCAATACTACCGCTACCAAGCACGAGAAGGGATTCTCGCTGTGCTGAGCACACCATGCAGAGAATCTACGCCACTTAAGAGTGTAGGATTTCCTGGTGGATTGCCACCTGGAGGCTAAGACTACGTCTTCCACCTCTCTAGGCAGGAGTAGGGGAGCCAGGACTACCCTTTCAGCAGCCAGGCCATCAGATGAAGGGACTGGAGGTTGGGGTGCAAGAGAGACCCTTGGTCCTGAGACAGGAGATCGTGTTGAATTCCCAGAGGCAGGGGAGTGTCCACCGCCAGTTGCAACAGGAGTGGGAACCACGGCTGCCTCGGCCACCTGGGGGCTATCAGAATCATTGAGGCCCTGTCCTTGAGGACCTTGAACAGTGTTCGAGACACTAGTAGCGTGGGAGGAAACGCATATAGCAGGCCTTGGGACCACGGAATCAGAAAGGCATCCGCTGCTACTCTGAGAGGATGCGGTTGTCTGGAACAGAATCTCGGGAGTTGCCGGTTCAGAGGGCTGGCGAAGAGATCCATGGTGGGGAGGCCCCACCTGAGAAAGATCTGCTGAACCACCAATGGATTCAATCTCCATTCGTGTGGTTGCAGGATCCTGCTCAGTCTGTCCGCCAGGTAATTTTCTTGACCGGGGAGGTAGACAGCCTTGAGGAGGATTCCGTGATTGACGGCCCAAGAGCACAGCCGTTGTGCCTCCTGACAGAGAAGGAAGGAGCCTGTGCCCCCCTGTTCACGTAGAACATGGCAACTTGATTGTCCGTCTGGACCAGTACAGACTGGTGAGACGTGAGGTGGGAGAAGGCTCTCAGAGCTAGGCGTATTGCCCGTAGCTCCAGGAAGTTTATCTGCTGAGCAGCCTCCCAAGAAGTCCAGAGACCCCGAGTACATGCCCCTTGGCAATGTGCTCCCCAACCTAGAAGAGAAGCATCTGTCGTCAGCACTCGAGAATGCGGAGGGGATTGAAAATCCACTCCGAGTACCAGATTCGGAAGATGAAGCCACCACTGTAGAGAGGAGACGAGCAGGGTGGATACTCTCACCGAGTCTGCAAGGCTCCCTGTGGCCTGATGCCACTGAGTTCGAAGGCCCCACTGAGCAGGCCGCATGTGCAGGTGGGCATTGGGGGTGACATGAACCGTGGAAGCCATATGGCCGAGAAGTCTCAGGAATTGCCTGGCGGAGACCAGGGAATTGCTGTGAAACTGCCTGGCTACATCCATCAACCGGAGGGCCCTGTCCACTGGCAGAAAAGCCCTCGCCTGAAGAGTGTCTAGTCTTGCTCCTATGAATTCCAAGTTCTGGGACGGGAGCAAAGTGGACTTTGTGAAGTTTATGACAAACCCCAAGTGCTGAAGCAGAGCCACAGTGCGAAGGGTGGCTTGACTGGCCTCCTGGGAAGACTGGTCCCTTATGAGCCAGTCGTCCAGGTATGGAAACACAAAAAGACCTTGAAGCCTCAGGTAGGCCGCCACCACCGCCAGGCACTTGGTGAACACCCTGGGAGCGGAGGTTAGGCCAAAGGGAAGTACTCTGTATTGGTAGTGGTTTCCCCCCACAACAAATCTGAGATACTGTCTGTGGTCTGGATGAATAAGGATGTGAGTATAAGCATCCTTTAGATCTAAGGAGCATAGCCAATCTCCCTGCTGGAGGTAGGGCAGCAGGATTCCAAGGATAAGCATCTTGAACTTTTCCCTCTCCAGGAACTTGTTGAGGTTGCGCAAGTCGAGGATGGGTCTGAGGCCTCCTGTTCTTTTTGGTACTAGAAAGTACCTGGAATAAAAGCCATGACCTCTCAGGTGGTGGGGTACTGGTTCCACAGCCTGTTCCTTTAGCAGACTTGCTAACTCCTGAAGGAGTAGGTCCCTGTGCAGAGGGAGTCTTGGAGGCTCCCCTGGAAAATAGGAGGGAGGTACCTGGTGAAAATGGAGAAGATAGCCCTTTTGGACTATATGGAGCACCCAGGTATCTGATGTGACGGCTGACCACCTGTGGGCAAAGTGGGCCAGCTGGCCTCCTATGCTGATGTGAGCCAGCTGAGGAGAAGAGGCTATGCTTGCTGAAACAAAAAACCCCACCCTGCTGAGCAAGGGCCGCTGTTGGTGGCTTGGGGGCCTTCTGCCTACGGGGCCCATGACCCTGCCCCTTGGCCTGCTGACCCTGTTGGGGAGCTGCAGAGGCCTGATAATGAGGGTACGGTTTATAGGCAGATGACTTCCTCGGGTAAAAGGTCTTTTTTCCCGAGCCCTTCTTCTTCTGAGAAGGGGCAGAGGTTTTTCTGGACAGCCTAGTCCTGGTCAGAGTCTCGGTCTCGAGTTCTGCAGCCTTTTCAGCCATGGGCTTGCCAAAGAGGTTTTCACCTCGGCAGGGGACATCGACCAACTTGTCCTGCACCCATGGCTCGAGGTCGGATGACTGTAGCCAAGCCTGTCGGCGGGCACCGATGCCGGCCCCGGCTACTCGGGCCAAAGCCTCGAAGCCATCGTAGGCTGCTCGAGATAAACTTCGAGCACTCTCGAATACCAGTGGACAAGGCTTGGAACCGCTGCAAAGGTTCCTCGGAGAGACCAGCAGAGATCCCAGCAATCTCCTTTGCCAGGTCTCGGAGATACATGCCCATGTAGAGCTGGTAAGTCTGGACACAGCAAGCAAGCATAGAGCCCTGGAAGCACTTCTTACCGAGAGCATCCAGGTTCCGGGCCTCCCGGCCGGGAGGCACCGAGGAGTGCATCTTCTGACTTTTCAGTCGATGCATGGCCGATTCCACAACCATGGAGTGGTGCAGTAATTGTGCCTTCTGGAACCCGGGGCTCTTGCAGACTCGATAGATGGAATCGACCCGCTTGCTTAACACCGGCGTCGAGGCCGGGGTCTCCCACATGCGGAAGAGCAGCCGCTCCAGCATCGGAGGAACCGGTACAGTCAAGACCTCCTTCGGGGGAGAGTCATACTGGAGGGCCTCAAGCTCCTCGGGATCCGCGGGGAAGGCCAAGGCCTTGGCCATATCCCGCACGAAGTCCGGGAACCGGGTATCCTCCAGTGGGGATCGTCTCCGAGGTTCGGACTCCAGCGAATCCGATGGGACACACCGAGTCCGATAAGTGTCGGGTGACTCTTCGTCCTCCGTCTCCCAGCCCGACTCCTTGGAGGAGGAATCGAGCGGCTCCAGTTGGGCGGGCACCAATGCCATCCGCCCCGACGCCGAGGGTACTGGCGTCGACGACCTTGGTCCCAAACGGGAGGCCGAGGGAGACTGTGGCCGAGGATCGACTCGAGCCCGCATGGACTCGAGGATCGGCTCGGCCTCCGAGGTCGACTTGGACGTCGAGGTCCCGGTGGTCGGGGCAGATGCACCGGTGAGACCAGCGATCAATGCCCGCTGCTGTTCCATGAAGGCAGCGAGGCTGCTCTCCAAGGCCGTCAACCTGAGTCCGAGCTCAGGAGACCCAGCAGCCCCCGACTCAGAGCCCGACGTCGGCTCCCCTGGAGGAGAGTCCACGAGCACTACAGCACTCACGTGTCCAGGAGACTCCATCTCGACACGAGGATGTTTGGCAGGCCTCTCCGACTCCGAAGACCCGGGACGGCTATCGGGGCTATGCGACCTGGCCCTCGAGGAACCAGGAGCGTCCACCGACGACACCCTCGCAGGTTTCTTCTTCCTGCGATGTTCCCGCAAAGGAGACCCCCGCTCAGAGGAACCCCGACGCTGCTCGGGGCCGGAGTCCCGAGACGTCGAGGCCTCTGACAAGGTCCGGGCCCATCCGGACGCGGAGTCAGAGAAGATCCTATCCTTCTGGTGCTGCCGACTCCTCAACGCCTTCGAGGACATTTTGCCACACAGACCACAGATCATCGGGTCATGATCGGGTCCAAGGCAGCGGAAGCAGCAGTCATGTGTGTCGGTAAGAGACATAAGTTTCTTACACCGATCACACTTTTTAAACCCGCTGGTAACCATCGGGGGAAAAAGGGCCCCTGCGAGGTCAAAAGACCGGGCTGCCAGTGAAAAAAGAAAAATGGCGCGAACACTAGTCACAAAGGACAAAAACCGAAAAAGAGAGTGGACTCGATACCGGCATATTAGACCAAGGCGGGAAAAGGATCCGGCGTCGAACCGAAGAAAAAAGAGAAAAAATAGGGAAATCAACTTTTTCCTCGGGGAAAAACGAACTACGTCCGTCGGGATCCGCGGAAAAAAGAAGACTGAGCAAGATGGCACCCTTGGGCGGGATGGGGACCACGCATGCGCGCTGCAATTCCCAAAGGCTTTCTTTGAAAGCTGGGGAAATGCTCTGCACGAGGGCTCCGTCGGCGCCGACGTCACCCATATGTGAGGACTGACTTCCTGCTTGGTCCTGGAGAAAGAGAAGATATAATAGAGACATTTAAATACCTCCGTGGCATAAATGCACAAGAGGAGAGCCTCTTTTGACTGAATGCAAGCTCTGCTACAAGGGGACATAGGATAAGTGTGAAAGGGGATAGACTGAGGAGTAATATGCAAAATATTTCTTTACAGAAATAGTGGTAGATGCATGGAATAGTCACTCAGTAGAGGTGGTAGAGATGAGGACAGTATCTGTATTCAAAAAGCATGGGACAAACACAAAGGATCTCTAAAGGAAAAAAGGGGCTGTTGTAATGGTTGTTACGGAAGGTCAGATTAGATAGGCCATGTGGTCTTTTTCTGCCGTTATGTTTCTATACTGAAACCCTCCCAAAAATAAGAGGAAATTAGATTTACCTGCTAATTGTTGTTCCTTAAGGAACTCTAGTCCAGTCCCGGAACCATAGAGTTTAGAACCTCCTCCAGCAGCTTTGGAGACTGAAAGATGTCATCGCTTTGATGTCACCAGTATAAATAGGCAAGGACTGCCCCTTCCCTTCAGTACCTATTGACAAAGCCAACTCAGCAGAGCCACAAATAAGTAGTTAAAATAGTAATGCAATTAACAGACAAACTTATGAAAACCTATTAAAACATATTAAAACTTTATACACAAAGCCAAAAGCTTTACCTTTCAGCCTGCTACGTCTTTTTTTTTTTTCAAAATACCGAAAAAAAGGAAAATCTGAGCTAAGCACTGCTGTGAATGGGCTCCCTCCGTAAGGTCACTCTTTGCCCTACCGAAAAGCCCTATCCACCATCCCCCATATGACCTTCAGGCTGTGCACCCCTTGCAAACTCCGGGTGGGATCCGGGACTAGACTAGAGTTCCTTAAGGAACAACAATTAGCAGGTAAGTCTAATTTCCTCTTCCTTTGCGTCCCTCTAGTCCAGTCCCGGAACCACAGAGGATGTAACAGAGCAGTAAATATCAACGGGAGGGCCCTGCAAGCCCAGCCTGAAGTACTGCTGAGCCAAAACGCCCATCCTCCGTCGCCTGCACATCTAGCTTATAGTGTTTCGTAAACGAATGCAATGACAACCAAGTCGCCGCCCGAAAAATGTATCCAACTTCCTATCTTGCACATCCTTCAACGCAGCGGCACCCTCAACCGGAATAGTCATCTTCTTAGTCACTGCCGATACCGCTGCATCCACCTTTGGAGAGAGAAAAGCTCTCTGTCCTGATCCGACAGCGGATAAAGGCGAGCTAAGGCCCTTTACCCTCTCAGGGCCGACTCTGGCAAATCCCATTCTTCCTGAATCATATTCCAAAAGATTCTATGAACGGGGAAAACTCTCTGAGACGTCCGAACCGCCTGCAACAGCGGATCCTCCAATGTCTCCTCCGTCTCTACTCCCCCCGAGGGCATGTTCAGTGTTTTAAGAGTCTCGGCAATCAAGGCTGGGAGTTCTTCACGCCGAAACACCCTGACTATTCTACTTTGCTGGTCCGAGTCAGGCAACTCCCCCTCCTCTAACTCCTCCTCCAAGACCTCTGCCAGCTCCGCGTCCACGGACCCTAGGCTCTCTCGCGGGGACGAGGGATGGTCCTCCCCCACTACTTTACTCTTCTTGACTGGGGCCCCTTCCGACTGGGACCGATCGCAAGACCCCTGCCGCTTCCGGCCTAGCGACCCTTGCAACGGAACCGCCAAAGCGGGCTGCAGCAGGGCAAAAGCCTGCTGCATAAGGGAAAAGAAATTTGGCGGAATCACCGGAGCACTCCCTGCCTGTGACCCCCCCCAGAGACAGAGAAGCTTCGTCCCCCGAGAAAGGCCCCGCCACCGGCTCCGCAAGATCCAGAGCCGGAGGCAAAGCCCTCCCCCCCAGCTTCCAACTGAACGGGCCCCACACCTTCAGGGGACTCATCTAGCGCCTTGTCTAGCACCGATGCCTCCAGGGTGCAGCCTGCACACACACGAGTCCAGCACCGCTCCGCGGCGCATGCCACACACCAAGCACCGCGGCTTCGCGGGCATGCTATCCCTCTAGCCAGCCTACCCCCAAAACAAACCAGTCACGGTACCAGGCCAACCGAGGGAAATGACAATCTGAATGGAATTTCTCCTTCTCTTCCCAGAAGGGGAAAGACAGACACTGGGCGCTCTATAAACCTGTTTTTTTTTCAAGCAAATCTGAAATAGCCTCTCACACAGAGGCAAGATCTGGGAGTCCCGAACTAAAACGAAGCTCTGACAAGGTGCTACAGCCCGGATTAGCAATCGCTTTTGAAAACGCGGTATCCAAAATGGCCGCCGCCGCGTTTCCCACACAGCTACACGCGGCCGACCTAACCGCTTCAAAATCGAGACCGGCACCTCCCGCGGCCTACGATGCTCTCTGCCTTACTAGAGGCAGCGAAAAAAATGTGGCTAACCGCTTTCCCCGACTCACCGCACAGCTCTCCCTCGATAGCGTTGTGAGCCGGCACACCAGCGCCGGAGCACAGCCGAATCGCGGCTTCAGCTCCGGCGGTATGAAACACCTCGGGCTCCTGGGCTCTCCTTCCCTCGAGGTGAGTATCAGCGCTGCTGCCAGGCCTACCACCTACTCCTCACCCTTTGTCACGGGTTCGGGAGTAGGGAGGCTAAGAGCTCATGTACCACCCCCTACTGCTTGTTATAGAGATGGGGAAATGATCGGGGCAGAGAGAAAGAAAGGAAAGAGAGAGGGGGGAGGAGAGGGGGGAAAAAAGGCAGCCAGCCAGAGCAATCCTTCGGAACAAGCAGCAGCACTTCCCCTACAAAAGAAACACAACAAAAAACCCCATCACTACTAACTATAAATAAATGTAAAGGTACAGTCTAAAATGCTAGCTCTGCTTATTTGTGCCACCTGAGCCCATTCCCAGGCTCAGAACCTCCTAGCTGCTTGGAGACAAAGTACTGAAGGAAAGGGGCAGTCCTTGCCTATTTATACTGGTGACATCAAAGCGATGACATCTTTCAGTCTCCAAAGCTGCTGGAGGAGGTTCTAAACTCTATGGTTCTGGGACTGGACTAGAAGGACGCAAAGGAATAAGTATTGTGTTCCGTTATTAGAAAAGGTTCAGAGAAGAGCCACCAAAATTGTAAAGGGGATGGAAGGATACTCCTATGAAGAAAGGCTAAAAAGGTTAGGGCTCTTTAACCTGGAAAAGAGACGGCTGAGGGGAGATATGATAGAAGTCTATAAATTAATGAACGGAGTGGAACGGGTAAACGTAGATCGATTGTTTACATTATCAGAATATAGAAAGACTAGGGGACATGCAATGAAGCTACAGGGTTAACTATTTAAGACTAATAAAAGAAAATATTTTTTCACTCAACGTGTAATCAAACTCTGGAATTTGTTACCGGAGGATGTAGTAAAGGCTGTTAGTGTTGCTGGGTTTAAAAAAGGTTTGGACAAGTTCCTGGAGGAAAGGTCCATAAACCATTATTAAGAAGGGACCCAGGATATCAATGCTTGACCCAGTACAAGCATTGTGGAACCTGTGTCTTTTGGGGAAACTGCTAGGTACGTATGACCTAGATTGGCCACTGTTGGAAACGGGATACTGGGCTTGATGGACCTTGGTCTGACCCAGTATGGCATATCTTATGTTCTTATGGATGCCGTTTCCCACTTCTAGAAGATGAGAAGCCGCTGCTTCAGTGAAGAACCAATAAACAGCTTCTATTGAGTCCGTGACTAGGTGGCACTGTGGATCAGAGAGAGGCAGCAGCTAACTGCCTTCCTGTCCCGCAGGTCTCTTACAGCCATCTCTAAAACTACAAGTTCCTGCACCACATTGCTTGTCCTTGGCAGCTGTGACAGAGTTAGGATTGGAATAATTGATCTTCAGATTTCTACAGAAGCTTTTTATTCCCTGATTAGATTTCTCATAATCAGAGAGCTGAAGCTACCACTGCTTTCTGGACCCAATGAGGTCGATATTATAAACTTAAGGATTTATGTGATGAGCCCCAGGCAACAACTGCAAAGCCCTTTAAAAGAAAAATGGGCTGATTAACACAGAATTTTCCAGCACATGTCTAGCTAAAAGTTAAGCTTTTCAAAGGAGGTGGGAATAGAAGTATTCTAGGAGCAGCAATATATATCCATAGTGGGAATATACACACATTTATTAGGCACTAACTGACTGTTTAAATTTAGAACCACATATTCAGCAATTCTACCTAAATGGATAGGACCACTGAATATTGGACAAAGATAAATCATGCTACTATAATGCCTATCTCCTGTGATCCCATGGCCAAAACAAAGCAAATTATCTATACCCCAGCTGACATTCACAACCCATCTCAGAGCACTGCTTCTGGACAGAGCTTTCCAGAGAGTTCCATCTTGGGACAAAAATTATACCAGGAGGAATGGATGTTCACCCTCAGAACTCTTTGTCCTTGGACCTTCTTGTATGGAGTCAGAAATAAGCCCAAATGAGATTGTTGAGGGCCATGAGTGTTGGGGGGGAGGGGGTTGTTACAGAGCCCGGCGGAAGAGAAGCAGTCCTGGCACTGAAGATCCCTCTCTGTAAACCAAAGTACTACACAGGAATGTCTTCATTCTTCTAACAGTATTGAGGTGACTCCCGAATTGAAGAAACAAGGTTAGTTGGCCTGTGCTCTGATATTTCTGTGCCGACTACACATTCTGCTTATTGCTGGAAGTTAATCCATCATTCTTTCTACTCTTCCATGCCCATCCCCACACACTGGCAATGGATTTTTATGATTTGCTTTCAATCTGAGGTGGAAAAAGAAAGGATAAATCTAAACAAGCTCTAATCCCATACCTTAGTTAGTAACTCACCGTCTTGTATTCTCTATGTACTCTATTTCCAGATCTGTGCTTTCAAATTTTTTGACATGCACATTATCCAGTTATGTTCAGATAAACAGTGAACCCCCTCTGAGACAATACAGGCCTCACCTCTAATCCCCAGCAATGTGTCTGTTGCAGATAATGCAGTACTACAACTCCCAACATGCTTAATGTTTAAAGTTTAAATACGGGATGGTCTCACACTGGCTCTGGGACAGAAAGTTGCTTTGAATGAGACTTTCAGTGTGGGGCTTCCCTAGTATAGAAGGCTCTAGAACAGCAAAGAAAATGAAAAATGATGGACGGGGAAGGGACAGGAAGGACCCTCTTTCTTTCAAGGCCAAAAGTCTGAAGAGATGGGACAGGAAATGCCTCCCACCTTCCAGGACTAGAAGAAAAGATGCAGGTAACTATGACCTCTTCCCCATTACCAAAATGTGCAGCATGGGCGCCTCTTCTCCAGAGCGATGCTCACTTCTAGTCTAGTCTTGCATCATCACACATGCCACATGGGGCAGGTCTGACTCAGAAGGTGCAAGTCCCATTCACTTTGTTCTTTCTGCAAAAATGTTCTGTTCCTGTACTAAAAGCATACTGTGCGCATCCTTCTGTCCTGCCCACCTCCCGTCCTGTCCCACCCCGCCCCGCCCTCCTAGTGCTGAACAGGTCAGACGTCTCAGACCTATGTCTAACCCAGCAGCCCAGAGCATGTCACCATCGTCTCACACCCGCACATCCCCTTGCTTGGTGACATGAAAACATCAACTGTCAAACCAGAAAACTTGATCCTCCGAAACTCTGCCTTGAAGAAGAAAAAAAAAAACACGGGGTAAGTCTAAAAAGGATTGGGATGCAGAAACTGCCTGTTGCCACAGTAAAGTGTAAACACAAGGGTAACATTTTGGTCCCAGGTTGCGCTACTTTTCCATCTCTCTGCAACAAAGACTTCCCAGGCAGCATGAACCTGCTTCCGCAGCGGACACCTGGGCAAATCTCTGTCTCATAATACAGACGTTTCACCCCAGCCACAGCTTCTCTTGCTAGTGTATGTTTGTCACAGGTGCCTGGCATAGGACTGGCACCTCCTCGGCTCTGGAAACCATCTCGGGGATTTCCCCTTCACCTGCATTAAATATTGAAACAGACATATCGTTAAAGAGCAAGAGGGAAGCGATATGCTACTACTACCATGTTTGGGTACAAGCTACGATTGTATCTTAAAGGTACCTTACAGCTGCTTTCAATATCTGCTATGTGAAGTCTCTTACAGGACAGAACCAACTGTGAGCATGCTGGGCACCCTTAGGAGGAAATATTTCCATGGGCAGGGATCTTTGAAGGAACCAGCAGAAGGCTCTGTGACAGCACAAGACCATCTAGGTAAATGAAGGTGTGCCTGGAAGAAAATATTCCACCATCTCTGCCCCTTCCTACAGGAAAAAAAAGTCACACAATAACACCTTCCCCCCTTCAGGCACAGCTGCTCCATGGGGACCTTCTCACCTGCACGGCAGCGGCGTGGGGTCCTTGCTGCAGGAATTGTCAGTAGGGGTGGCCAGCATCCTTGGGCCGTTTTAACTGAACTTTCAGCCGCTTCATCCCTATCTGGAAGCCATTCATGGCCTGGATTGCAGTCTGGGCACTGGACGAGTTATCAAAGCTCACAAAGCCTGTAGGACACAGACAGATCTTGCCTCACCATTATCAGAGTAACATTACAAGGAAACGTACGAGCTGCTATCTTAACCCTATGGTTTTCCAAACTGTACCCACAAGCTTCTCCCTTTTTCTCTGCTTCCTATCTGCTTGTTCCATTCAAATCTAGAGACCGAGGATTAGGAACTCCAAAGTAATTACACAGGAAGCCCCACATAGTTTGAACAGAATTCAAGCACACCCTGACCCATGAGTCCTGAGCCACCAGAAGCATCTCAAAGCTCCTGAAGTGTTCAGACAAGCACCAGCAGTAAATCCAAGAGACTGAGATCATCTCCAATATACCCTGATTTAGGAATGCAATTCACTCCTTTCAAAATATGTGCAGAACTAACCCATTTGGAGACATAACTTCATCAGTTCACATGAAAGCTTTCTATAACGTGTCCACCACTAATAAAACCCACTATGTCAACATGAGACCAGAGTGTGTGTGGTAGATGGGTGTGTGGGTATGTTTCTCTGTTTTGACTCTCTTAGGGTGACGGTTCTGTGTGTCCTGCTCTATAACTCCCTTTGAGTGATGCCTTTGCCTCTCCTTGGAGCCCCTTCCATTTTCTTAACAAATGTGACTCACTTGCACTTTTATACATATTGTGCTGCTTGCTATACAGAGAACCAACACTAAAAGGAGTCTTCACGCTCACTGCTTTCCAAATCAGCACTCACCAAAGCACTTGCTCTGGTTGGTTGCTCGGTCCATGAAGACCTTGGAGGAGATAATGTTCCCAAAAGGCAGGAACATCTGCATGAGTTCACTGTCCCCAAACTCTTGGGGCAGATGATAGATGAACAGGTTACAGCCTGCAGGACCTGCACATCAGGGACCAGGAGAGAAGAAAGGAAATGTATGATATTAGAATACCTACACAGCCCAACTCTGGGTTAGCGCCCCCCCCCCCCCCATTAATATTGCTCAATCACCGACCCTCTTGTCCATTGGTTACTCACACAGATTAATGCCCCTCTATATACTGATACACCCACTCTCACCCCTATCATGTTGCTCTATGTATTGAACCTCACACTCCCCCTCTCCTCTCCACACACAAATCTTCAGGATGCCTGCACAGATTCATATCCTTTATATATTCTTTCCAATCATGGTCTCATTGTTTTAACCAAAAGCATCTTATTTGCTTTTTGTTTCCATATCTTTATCTGCCTGTTGACTGTAAGCTCTATGGAGGAGGGACTATTTCTAAATAGCATGCTGCATACATTTTGTAGCACTATATAAATATGTAGAAATAGTAGTATACACTATCCCCCGCCTCCCCCCATCTCTGGTTCCGGTTACTCACTTACCTTCTCTCTGCTGTTGCTGAAGGGTGGGAGGGGTTGGAGTGACCGTCTGTGCAACTGGAGTAAGGGCGGCAGCTGGATAAATTGCTGTTTAAAAGAAAATGTCCAAAACCTTGTTTTCTTGACTGATTTAAGACACAAATGAATTCTGTCCAGCATCCCAGCCTTACACTGATAACCCCCACCCCCAACCTCTACTTTAATGCTTTTGAAGGGAAACCAAGGTAAAATAAATACTAATGTGTCAGTGTTTGTTTTAAACACTGGCCGCAGTGTTTAATTTGTCTATATAAATTCAGTGCCACTTTTTATATTGTCAACGATGCCAAATCCAGATAGCAGTGATAGTCGGCTGCTATAGGTAGGGCCTATGTGGCTATCCTAACTTAAACTGCTTCGGCTACACGTCTAGTAGCCAAATATTGTTGCAATCCATATGGCTGGGTGGAATGCCCTCACTCCATCCCTGCACTATCTGGATAGTGCCACTGAAATTTCAGAACAATAATCATCAGGCAGCTGTCCCTAAAAACATATAAATGCTTTGGGGATTCATTTAGGGCCAGGTATTCATTGTCAGTTCAATTTGCATAAATAAACAAGAAGCGGAAATTCCAATGGGAGAGAATTCTGCGAGTCAGAGGGATTCTGGAGGAGGATGGGGCGAAGCGTACCTGCATACTGCTGGATGCCTGTGAATGCTGGGTGCAGGGTCTCTGCGGAGAGTGAGGGACTTGGTGCTACAGGAGGGCAAGAAAAATTAAGAAGGGTGAAGTTTAAGTGATGTTGACCCCACAGAAGCTGCTGATACTAGAGATGGGCATCAAGAACACTCTGTCCCTGGTTTGTATATATTTATCATGTTTTTCCCTGTTAAAACTGTTTTAATGTATACCCAAGTTATGATACCTGTTTTTTGTAAACACAAATCAGCAATCTGAGATGTGTAGTTTAATGTTCACTGTAAACCGCGCTGATGTCAATAGCGCGGTATAAAAGAGACTTTAAATAAATAAATAAAAAATAAAATAAAATTATATTATACCATTTATACACAGCCCAGCACTGCAATAAACCCTCCTTTAGAACACCAATAAAAAGGTTAAAGCATCCCTCCTTCAGGCTCTCTGAATGGAATTACAGATCATGAAAGGGAAAGGGTAGAGGTTTGAGAAGCATGCATGAAACTAGCACAGGGGTCCTGAAAGCCTCACAGCCAGCCACGGATGAAGCAGGGAGCAGCTGGCTTTTGGTGACTGAAAGGGGAACTGCAGTAGTGTGTTCACAATCACTGCTGCCTGCTCCGATACTGGTCATCCATAGCCTGGCACCTTGAGCATGCTTAAAAATCACAGGCAGCCACTTTCTCTTGTGGCTGATCTCACGATGCATGAGCTTAGCAGTGAGAGGAAGTGTGACTTGTGATTTTGGCACAAGCAACCTCACCCATCCATCTCTCCTGCTTCCCCTGAGATTGTCAATAGAATGCTTTTATGATTCACTTCTGGTGTTGTCATCTGTTGCCCATACTGTCCTGACCTGAAGGCGGCGGCTTTAACTTTCGAAAGCTAGTCCGAAAATGTATCAAGTTAGTCCAATAAAAAAAGTAACACCTTATTTTCCTTTCTCGTTTTTCTTTTTTATTTAACTTCTCGAAATCACATACTGTCATCCTCTCTAACACCTCCACTGGAGACTGCTCCATGCCTCCACCACCCTTTCCATAAAGAAATACTTCCTTAGATTACTCCCGCATTTATCCCCTTTCAGTAACATCAGTCTTTTTACATAGAAGAGAATCTGGCCAACCTATCTCGTACAAACTAGCTGTTGTATGATAAATTTTGTGCACGCACTTAAAGCACCGTAGAGCAGCGGAACATCTTTTTAGTTGGAGGGGCCAAACAAACCAATCACCAGCCCTCTCCCCAAGCTTTTTATTCCTGATGCTGTGTTGGGCAAAATATTAGTGAGGTCATGGCCTCTGTGGTCCACTCTTTTCCACACATACATTCTAGGAGCAGTGCTGACCCAACCAATAGATTCTGACAGCCGGGGAGGGATAAGACTTAAGGTCTGTCTAGGGCACCAGCACCTTGAAGCAACTCAACGGTCAGCTCTGTCTAGGAGACTCAACTTCTGCAATCCAGTTGCCATCAGAAATAACTCCTTGATATAAAAAATTTGAGATAGAAATTAAAAAACATTTTTTTCCCAGCCATATGGGATAAGTGAGTAAGAATCTGTTAGAGGTATCTTGGTTTTCTTTTGTTATTTCTGCACTGTCAGTTAGCTGGACTTATGAAATGACTGGGAGGAGGATTTATAAAGTTGTTTTTAAATGCTTTAAATGCTTGTTCATATTTTTTTTATTATGTATGTTAACTGTAACTCACCTAGAAGTGAGATAATAGGTGAGAAATAAATAATAAGAATAGTACATCTACCTTCCATTTTTAGCTCGAACTCTGTAATGGGCACACCATTTTATTATAAAAGGCCTTTGTCATTTTGGCTTTTAAATGATAACTGCCCCTACAAGTGCCCTTGTTACCTTTTTCCAGAATTGTAACCCTGGTGAAGATGTTACAGCGTCTCATAGCTTTAGACAAGCATATTTGTGAGTACTAAGGAAGAGAAGGGCTGTACCTGGATATGGCACGAAGCCATTGGCATAAACTGTCTCCAGTGCTGGATGGCTACTGGGAAAGGGCAGCACCCCACTGAAGCCATTTGTTAGTGGAGTGACCAGCCCCGGCAGTGCTGTGGTGCCAATGACCGGAGGTGCGTGTAGCCCTGTAGACCAGAAAGGGAAAGAAGTGTAACATAACAGAAACACTCAAAGGAGCCCCGTCTCTCACCCATGAGGAAGCTCACAGTGTAAAGGTCTAACTTAATACTGAAGGACTGAACATATTGAGGGTTGTTTGCCACTAACCTGACGTGGGTGCAATGGGTGTAGTAGGTGTGGCTGGTATCCCATTCAGGCTAACAGCTCCAATTTGCTGAATGTGACAAGGCGGAAACGCCACACCGGGACTCAGGTAGCCACCATGGGAGCTGGAGAGGACCGTGGTCTGTTGTTGCATGAGCTGAAAAAACAGTAAAGCAAAGGCAAATGAACCCCATTGTTGATGGACCTTGAAAACCAGTCAGCACTTTCCTCCTCCTCACAGCCACCTGCAGGCCACAAGGGGGCAGCAGCACTTCAACACATTAAGGCTTATGGGACAGGCCCAGGCAGCCTTTCAATAAAATAAAACAAGAGGTAAATATCCATCTCTGCTGCTTGTTTTCCACAGTATCCCCTGATCTGTCCATTATTTCTTATCAAGGACTGTGCAAAAAGCACGATCCTTGGAAGACTGGTGTTCAGATGTAGGGACCATGTAACACTCACTGCCTGGGCATATGCGCTGTATGGGCTGAAGTTCAGCGTAAGCGATGGCGTGAAAATCCCCAGCTGTCCAACCATTTGCTGCATCCTACGCAGGGTCCTCTCTTTATCGGTGTCAGCAAACTTCACTACCAGACTGGATGAAGCACCCTATGGAGAAAGAGGAGAGTGGGGTGGGTGCATCCCAGACTTCAGTAAGGTGTTCAACATTGCATTGACACCCCCCAAACTTCAGTACATTTGGGGGACACTTAAAATAAAGACAGCCACCTCACACAACCATAAAGCATTACAAAATAAACGCCCTCCCCCTCCCCCCCCCCCCCCCCAGTCAAATCACTGCAGTACACTTGAGAATATAGGTTATACTGGTAAAGTGAAGAAGTCCCCAGGGCCTGCCATGCTCAAGGCTGGGCAAGTTTGGGAGACTAACTTACAGGCATCGTCTGGCTGCCATGCAGGGCCTGTATTGCAGCCTGAGCCTCGGCGTGGGAGGAGAACTTCACAAAGGCACAGCCTGAGAAAAGACAAGGGGAGAAGGTGAGATCCAGTCCCAGAAACAGGGACACAGATGCTACTCATCCAGCCACAAATGGACAAACAGCCAACCATCACGGGGACAGCAGATGTACCACACAAGATCTAAGTATTCCAGACAGACAGACAGACGGCGGCAGGTAAGTAATCAAGCAGGGGGCTGGCCAATGGATCAATGTCGCACATTACAACATGTGGATGAATAATGCTCCCCTGACACCACATTTTACAATTTCTGACTGGTTACAAAAATCCCCAGGCACACAGGACAGCTGAGCCCAGAGGGACCGCTTGGCGTTCCTCTGAGGGCCCCATGGAGAGAGAGGGAGTAGCAAGGAGAAGGGATGGGGGGGGGGGGTGGGAGGGAGTGGCCAAGGCACGTGAAATCTTCAACAGACTGTGGCTGGAAATTGGTCCAAGTATCAACAGCAGATTCCCAACCAGAGATCTGAAGTGGGGGGAGTGGGGAGAGGGAGAGAAAGGAGCCAACCAGCAGGAGATAGAAGGGGAGGTAGAGAGAGAGTGTGAGAGAGAGAGAGAGAGAGAGAGAGAGGAGACTCACACCTTTACTGTTTCCATCGGGTCCGCGCAGAACAGTGCATTCATCAATGACACCAAAAGACTCAAAGAGGCGCAGAAGGTCATCCTCGGACTGCTGCTTATTTAACATCCCCACAAACAACTTCCTGTCTCCTACAGTTAAACACAGAACCATCAATCGACCTTCAATCCACACCCAGGCGCAGGATTCCAGCACGACTTCACACAGGTACAGTCGTCAGAACACCATGACACACCACTGGCAAACGAGTACAGTCGCCAGAACTCCCTGACACAGGTAGTCGATCACCCGACACAGCGCAGGGAAATGCAGGTACAGTCATCGAAACTCCCTGATACAGGTATACTCAGACCACCCTGACATAACACTGATCAAAGGTACAGTCAGTAGAACTCCCTGCTGCACCATAGATAATTGTAGAGTGTCCTATGAGTTCTACTAGAATATTTCATTATCTTTTGTGAAAACGCAGACAGATTTGATGGTGTCACAATCACAGCTCACACTGATACAATCAATGCTTGGCCATGGTAACAGACAGGACATATTCCTACCAACCCTCCTGGCTCCATAATTTAATTTTTAGATTACTTGAAAGTTTTGGATTCTAATACAGTCTCTTTGTCATGGGGATTTCCTGTAAGCAAGAGAAGTCAAAGGTAGTGTGACTGGCCTCCCAACAATGTGATGGGTTTGGGCCCCATCACCATATCACTGCCAGCCTACCTGACAGTGTGGTGGCTCTGGGTCTGTGCACCATGTTACTGCCTGTCTGCCAGCATGGTGTGTCTGGTCCCTGCACCGTATTGTCCATCTGCCTGGCAGCATGGTGAGTCTGGACTTCTCTAACACCTTGCTGCCAATCTATCTAAAAGCACAGCAGGTCTGGGACCGTCTGCCAGTCTGCTTTGTGCCATGATGGGTCTCAGAGATTAAGGTGGTTCTTTAGAACTTCTGATCTTTGTCTTGAGCTTATACAGGCACTAAAGGGGTTAAGAAACCCTCCACGACCTTATGGCCCATGAGCTGCCTAAGAGCTCTGTAGAAAACAATAAGGGGATGTCAGAGAGACCAACATCAAATGAATCTAAATGAATGTGACATGTGTCAGGAAGAATTGCAGGGCTGAGAAATGTTCCAGAGTGCAGTGACCTGCATAAAGAACAAATTGGAGAGCTACAGCAGTGCCCAGGACAGAGACATGCAACTATCTAGTACGGTCCAGGACCAGGAAATCACCTTTAGACCCTGCACGCATAAGCTCTGAGGTCTGCAGATGCTAACACACAGATTCTAGGAGACACAGACTGCTAGGAACACACACTCTGAGGTACACAGACACAAATCACACAGATTGCAGGATACACGATGCATAGCAACTGCAAGGTACACAGCTGCTGATATACATGCACGTCAGGTACTACTGAGTATATCCAGATATTCATATACATGCTCCCATATGATACTAAGTATGGATAGGCCTGAGCAGGATTGCTGGTCTAGAAAGAGTATAGACACAGAACAGGATCACAGGTCTATTTGGTGGCAGCTAGAGGGGGGGTCATTTTTGGGATAGAATTTTAAAAAAATGTAAATCAGGACTGCCTTCATATCTTTTATTGAAAAAAATTCAGTAAGGTTTTGAATTCTAACAATATAATAACATAGAAAATGACGGCATATAAAGACCATACAGCCATCTTGATGGATGGTGTATGCGACACCCCACACACATAAAAGCATACATCCCCAAAACATCCAGGCAGATAGCCCCAATCCCCAATGTCCAGGGAAGATCAAGGTCTAAATAAAACACACAGCCGCTGCCTAACACTCACAAACCTGACACACATTATGCAGACAATGATATCCACAGCAATATGTGCACAGGTCAGCGACTGCAAAATCTTTGGGATCTGAACTTCCATGCGTATGTACTGAGCAGTCAGGTAGTATTCTGCATCATTGCTCCCATCCCGATTCCACCCCAGGACAGTGGGCTGGGCAGCCTCTGTAACATGCTTATGAGTTACCACTGACACTCTTGTCTCCCATGTCTGTTTCTCCCCAGGCAGACCTATTGCCATCTCTCCAGCTCTGGCAGATTGGAAATTTCACAAGCTGTCTGGTACCTTATTTCTGGATGCCGAGTTGTATTTCCATGGAAACCCATTCTGTAGGCAAGCTGTCAGTTATGCGCAGGGAGGGAGGATCCCAGGGAATATCTATTCTGATGGAGCCACATTAGGGTTGCCAACTGGCTCTATATTCGCCAGACAGGTTTGATCTAGTCCTGGTTTTATCCCACTGCATGCAGGAACTTGTAGTCTTGCTTTTCTCATGGTATGCAAGAGATATCAGAATTACAAATCCCTGCATGCAACGGAGTAAACCCAGGACTGCATGCAAGCCTGTCGGGTGAATCTGGAGCCAGTTGTCAACCCTAAGTCATCCAAATGTGTAGCAGAGGGTCTGTGGACACTGAAGCAGCACAGAATGGTCCTGGAGTGGGGAGGCTCTATGGCACACTGCATCACATGAAAGACTTCTATTGCTGAAATCAGTAGACAGGAGGTGGAAAAGCAGCCAGAAGTGCTCACTCGGATAAGTGGGAGCCAGCAGTCTCTGAACTGCCACTTACCAAGATGTAGCACGACCCGGAAAACTGCAACGATCACGATACTAGCTGTGGAAGCCTAAGAGAACATGGAAAACGTCCCTCCCAATCCAGTTTTCTGATCTTGTGACCTAGGAATGGTTGCACATTTCTTAGCTTTAAATTTTTCGTGACCCTGCTGAGACCAGATGCAAACTTACACTCCTGCAGTTGCTTTTCCTTCTAGGACATCCTGGGCTCTGCAGTGCTAAACAGGACTAGCCCAACCATTAGGCAAACTAATCAGTCACCTAAGTTGGCAATGTCGGGGGGGGGGGGGCAGAAAAGAGCAGGGAGTTCAAAGCTAAACAATACATTTTGACAGCTGGGGCGATCTAAAGCTTCACCTCTGCCTAGGGTGCCAACACCTTGAACCAACTCTGGGTCCGGCCCTGCTACTTATATATTTATTAATGGATGCTAACGACGTTCTTTCGTCATCAGAAAAGACAAGTGAAGCAGGGTTTTCCTTCAGCTACTGCTCTCCTCTTGATTTTGATGTTGGCCATGGTGTGCGACATAATCTTACATGCACAAGTCTGCCTCATCTACTGGACACACAGAGCCATTTGTTTGCAAAGAAACAACTACCAATCTGAAAAGGAATTAATAGCTTATGAATCCCTAAATATTTCTCAGAGGCACAGGCTTAATGGTTGTATATATAACAGCTCCATAAATATGGCTGACTTCTCATTAGAACACAGGCTCCAGTCCCTGCCTCTTCCTGACTTCTGAAAGCTGATCCTGGGACCCAAGCCCAAGATGGCCACTGATAGAAATGTCTCCCTGAGGTCTGTGCAGCCCTCCCTCCCTCCCTGATAGGAGGCTTTCTATGAGGATCTTAGTAATGTGCGGTGCCTGGGGAAGTTATGATGACCTTTGCTCGCTCTTGCCATTCATCCGTTGGCATCAGACCAAAGCACAAGAAGCACCACACTCCGAGACAGACAGACGTTCATCACAATTATGTCTGTCTCCTCAGCATGTGTGTTGGGCAAAGCGCTCAGCTAGCCACTCCTAAATACCTCCCACTTCCCCAGTTCTGCTTGGAACTAGCCAAAAGGCACCCTCATCTACTCAGTGTGACAAAATATCTTCTTTGCTCAATAAAGGCTGGGCTTGGGGGGGCGGGGGGAGGTCACACCTACCCCTTCTCTCATCCACCAGTGAGAACGCTGTTATTAGAATGGGGCAAAAGAGCAAGATGAACCTTCTCCTTATGGTGAAAGAAATGATTCCTCTCCACTGTGGAGATATCCCTGAGAGACCAAGCTCTGCTCAGTTTAGGCATCTCCGACAGGGCCTACAATCCCTGCTTCAACAGAAAAATCCAGGCACCCATCAAATGAAGATCAACTACCAGGAACATACCAAAAATCTGTACATTCAGAGGGACCTCCCGCATCATATGAGGAAATAGTCCCTCTTTGGCAGAACTGATGGGGGCAGGCCTGGACTGCTCCACGAGAACATCAGAACTGAGGGGTGTGCAAACCAACAACATTCATTTTGTTTAATTTCCTGTGTAGTTTATGGGGTTTTTAGTTCTATTCAGGGTTTGTTTTTGTTTTTCAGGGACAATGTCATCAATAGTTTGTTCAGTAATATGTCCTGTTGCTGAAATAGTGTACACGATTGACCACAAAGGAAAGAAACTGAAATTTGGAGGGGGGGTGGGGGGGATTTATTTGGGGTTAAAAATGACATAAAATGGTGTCATTTCAAACTAATGCACATTCCTATCAGAGAGCAAAGCTAATACAGACTGAACTCCTGGGTTTTCATCAGCACCAGCAACCCACTGACTGCCCCTCCCCCCCAACTCAAAGTTCTCAAGAATTACTGCAGAGGGTGAACTGCTGCCCAATGCCTGATTACAGCAATTATTTCTCAGCCCCACCCCTTGGCAATACTTAACTGCTGTAATATGGTTATTATACAGCTAGTGCTAAGCAAAGCTTGCCAGGATAAGACAGAAGCACTTCTGTTATTTGAGGTTTGCAAATGTTTTCCAGGGAATTATTTCATTTGTAGTTTTTTAGTGAATTTAGAGCTTTGAGAAGGTGCTATATTGACATCACTGAAAATCAAAATCAATTTAAGTGCAATACAGCACAGACAGCAATTGGTCCTGGACCCAATGAAAGGGGGACTACCTAGTGTAACACAGGACTGGGCACAAGAGGTAATGGTGCAAGATGCACACACACACATATATGTACTACCCTGCCACACAATAGCTATAGCACAGGCGGCAGTAGTATAAACTGTACACACATGCACTACCCTGCCACACAACAGGTACAGCACAGGCGGCAGCAGTACAAGCTGTACACACACACACACACATATGCAGTATGCTACCACACAACAGGTACAGCACAGGCAGCAGCAGTACAAGCTGTACACACACACACATATGCACTACCCTGCCACACAACAAGTACAGCACAGGCGACAGCAGTACAAGCTGTGCACACACACACATATGCACTACCCTGCCACACAACAGGTACAGCACAGGCAGCAGCAGTACAAGCTGTACACACACACACACACACACACATATGCACTACCCTGCCACACAACAAGTACAGCACAGGCGGCAGCAGTACAAGCTGTGCACACACACACACACATATGCACTACCCTGCCACACAACAGGTACAGCACAGATGGCAGCAGTACAAGCTGTACACACACACATACACACGCAATATGCACTACCCTGCCACACAACAGCTACAGCACAAGCGGCAGCAGTAAAATCTGTACACACACATACACACGCACTAACCTGCCACACAATAGGTGCAGCACAGGTGGCAGCAGTACAAGCTGTACACACACACATATGCACTACAAGGCCACACAACAGCTACAGCACAGGCAGCAGCAGTACAAGCTGTATACACATACACATGCACTACCCTGCCATACAACAGGTACAGGACAGGCAACAGCAGTACAAGCTGCACACACACACAAAGTAACATACAACAACATAGTAAATGATAGCAGTTAAAGACCAGTATGGCTCATCTAGTCTGCCCAGTAAGGTGGTTAGAGTAGTACAGCTGTGCCTACCACTCTGTGCAGGTTACCCCCCCCCCCCCCCGCCCCCAATGCCTTTTGCTTAAGGTTGTACCTGCCACTCCAGGTAGGTTGCACCTCTCTATTTATGAAGTTATTTATTTTGCTTTGATTCCACTTTCTTATGTAGTGATCCTCTGTGTTGTTCCCATGCCTTTTTGAATTGTGTCACTGTTTTTGCTCCCATTACCTTCTTTGGGAGGGCATTCCAGACATCCACCACTCTTTCCATAAAAAAATATTTTCCGATGTTGCTTTTAAGTTTATCTCCTTGTAACTTCATTTTATATCCTCTAGTTCTACAACCTTCCCATCTTTGAAAAAGGGTTGTGTGTTCATTATTGATCACAGAGAGAGGAAGACAAGAATCAATATTTGAAAAAACTTAGAGAAGCTAGGAAAATATTCAGGAAAGCAAAGACACAAAAAGAAGAAGTAGCCAATGCAATAAAATGGGGGGATAAGACATTTTTCAGATATGTTAGTGAGAGGAGGAAGTGCAAAAGAGGTATTGTCAGATTCTAGGGTGAAGGGAAAGAATATGTAGAAGCTGATGAGGATAAAGTGAATTGCTTAATACATATTTTTGTTCTATGTTCACAGATGAAGGGCAAGGAGCAGGACCTCAGAAAACACCCACAAACTGGAACAGAAGTGAAGGGGATGGTGAAATTAGACTTACCTGCTAATTGTTGTTCCTTTAGGAACTCTAGTCCAGTCCCGGTTCCATAGAGTTGTCAACCTCCACCAGCAGCTTTGGAGACTGAAAAAAAGACATCGCCTTGATGTCACTGGTATAAATGGGCAAAGACTGCCCCCTTCCACCAGTATCTATTGACAAAGCAGACTGAGCAGAGCAACAAAGAAGTAGTGAAACAATTAACCAAACCAGCGAATAAAGAAACAACACGTATCTTCTCCATCTGTTTCCGTTATCCTGCTTTTTTTTTTTTTTTGTACTTCATCTATATGGAAAGGAGAAGACACTGTCCCCCGGGGATTCCTACCCCCCGAGTAACCGAAGTTCTGCTGCGAAAGGACTCCCACTATGTCGCCACTGAAAGACCACACAAGAATCCTGCAACCAAAACCATCCTCCCTAACCTTCAGGCTGAACACCCCCCTACTAACCTGGGAGAGATCCGGGACTGGACTAGAGTTCCTAAAGGAACAACAATTAGCACGTAAGTCTAATTTCACCTTCCTTTACGTCCCTCTAGTCCAGTCCCGGTACTATAGAGGATGTAACAGAGCAGTGAATCTCAACGGGAGGGACCAGCCAGCCCAGCCTGAAGTACCACTGAGCCAAAGTGCCCATCTTCCACTTCCTGTACATCTAGCCTATAGTGCCTCGCAAAGGAATGCAACGACCACCAAGTCGCCGCTCTGCAAATGTCCGCTACCGGCACCAAACTAAACTCCGCCCATGACGCCGCTTGCGCCCTAGTCGAATGAACTCGGAGACCCTCTGGAATCGGTTTACCCCTGAGCAAGTACGCCGATGCTATGGCCTCCTTCAACCACCGCGAAATGGACGCCTTAGCCGCTGCCTCCCCCTTCCGAGGCCCCCCAAAGGACACAAACAGCCTATCCAACTTCTGGAAGGGAGCCGTCCCGCAGAGGTATCTTTTCAGTGTGCGACAAACATCCAGGAGGTGCAGCCTGCCCCCCCGATCCATCCTTCTGTGCTTTGGAAAACACCGGTAATGAAACCACCTGGTTAAGATGAAACATGGAGACTACCTTTGGCAAGAACGCAGGCACCGTTCGCAAAACCACCTTGTGATTAAAGAAGAACAAATAAGGTTCCTTACAGGATAACGCCTGCAACTCGGAAATCCGCCTCGCGGAGCAAATGGCCACCAGAAAAACCGTCTTCAATGTCAGATCCTTGAGCGACGCCCTGCCTAGCGGCTCAAAGGGTGCTCCGGTTAAGGCCTCCAACACCACGTTCAGATCCCACGCAGGAACCGAGGCCCATCTTGGCGGTCGCATAAGGAGCACCGCGCGCAGAAACCTCCGTACATCGCCATGCGCCCCTAACGACTGCCCCTGTACCTTTCCACGATAACAAGAGATCGCTGCCAACTGCACCCGTAAGGAACTAGCAGAGAGACCCTTATCCACTCTGGCTTGCAAGAAGGAAAGAACCTGCGACACCGACGCTCCCAATGGTCGCAGGTTCCGCTCAACGCACCAGGCTTCAAAAATGCGCCAAACTCGAATGTACGCCAAGGAAGTAGAACTACGCTGCGCCTTCAGCAAGGTAGAAATCACCGCTGCGGAGTACCCTTTAGCTGTCATCCTAGCCCTTTGAAGAGCCATGCCGTAAGCGAGAATCGATGTACCTGGGGCATGCGCAACGGACCCTGCCACAAAACTTCCTCTCAACACGGGAGCCGCCATGGACTGTCCACCAACAGTCGTATTAAATCCGCGTACCACGGTCTCCTGGGCCAAGCGGGCGCTATCAGAACCACTAGGCCCCGATGCCTCTCTATACGCTGAATCACCAGCCCTACGAGAGATCAAGGCGGGAACACATAAAGGAGACCCTCTTCCGGCCATCTCTGAGCCAACGCATCGAGACCCTCCGACATGCGCTCTCTTCGTCTGCTGAAAAACCGTTCCACTTGGGCCGACTCGAAGGTCGCCATCAGATCCATGAGAG
Source organism: Ichthyophis bannanicus (assembly GCA_033557465.1). NCBI lineage: Eukaryota > Metazoa > Chordata > Amphibia > Gymnophiona > Ichthyophiidae > Ichthyophis > Ichthyophis bannanicus. The sequence goes on from CM066039.1 coordinate 306,018,156, forward strand.
GGACTCCCCAACGCCTCACTAAAAGCGCGAAGACGTCTGGATGAAGCACCCACTCTCCCGGATCCACTCTGCGTCGACTGAGGAAATCCGCCTCGACGTTGTCCACTCTGGCCACATGCTGCACCGACAGACCCGAAAGGTTCCGTTCGGCCCAACCTAAAAGAAGACTGGCCTCCGCTTCCGGCGCCACACTGCCCATGCCGCCTTGCCGATTGATGTATGCCGATTGATGTATGCCGCTCTCATTTCTAACTGGTTGATCGACCATCCTTTCTCCTCCAGCGACCAGAGCCCCTGAGCAAAGCCCCCCTCGCAATGCGCTCCCCAGCCTAGAAGACTGGCATCCGTCGTCATCAGCCGCCAGGAAGGAGGCTCCAGCGGAACCCCCGCTTCCAAATTCTCCGCTCACAACCACCAGAGCAGGTCCAGACGCACCTCCGGGGGGCAAACAAGGCGCTGAGACAACGCATCCCTCTGATGAGACCAGCGCCGGAGCAGGGAGCTCTGCAGTGTCCGCATATGAAACTGGGCCCACGGCACCACATCGATCGTTGCTGCCATCGTTCCGAGCACTTGCAGGTACTGCCACGCTGTCGGGGCCGGCCATGACAGAAATTTTCTCACCAACGTCCGCAACTTTTGCGCCCGGAGTACCGGAAGAAATACCACTGCTCGATCTGTCTCGAAACGCGCCCCTAAGTACTCCAGGGACTGTGAGGGCACTAACCGGCTCTTTGCAAAGTTGATTACCCAACCCAGGCTCTCCAACACTTGCACTACTCGAGCCGTGGCCGCGGCACTCTCCTCCCTCGACTTTGCTCGAAATCAACCAATCGTCCAAGTACGGATGCACCAGCACGCCCTCCTTGCGGAGAGCAGCCCCCATGACCACCATGATCTTGGTGAACATTCGGGGCGCTGTTGCCAAACCAAAAGGCATCGCCTGAAACTGAAAATGCCCCATGGGCACCGCAAAGCGCAGAAACCGCTGATGCTCCCGTCGAACGGGGATATGGAGGTAAGCTTCCGTGAGGTCCAACGACATCAGGAACTCCCCTGCCCTGACCGCCGCAATCACCGACCGCAACGTCTCCATCCGGAAGTGGGTTATGCAAAGACACCGATTTACCCTCTTTAAATCCAGAATGGGGCGAAAGGAACCTTCCTTTTTTGGCACTACAAAATAAATCGAGTATCGACCGCACCCGCACCCGCACTCTTCCGACGGAACGGGCACCACTGCCCCGAGATGCAGTAGACGCTGCAAGGTTTCCGAGACCGCCCGCCGCTTTAGTGGAGACCGGCACGGCGACTGGACAAAGGAGTCTAACACGGGCCGATGGAGCTCTAAAGCATAACCCTCTCGCACGACCTCCAACACCCACTTGTCTGAGGTAATTTGGACCCAGGCAGGGTAAAAGTCCCGCAATCGTCCTCCCACGGGCACCACCGCTACCTGGGCCCGCCGTATCTCATTGGGGCTTCTTGACATTAGAGGACTGGAAAGGGGCAAAGACTCTGCCCGCCCCCTTGAAACTCTGAAACCCCTGGCCCCGCGTTGGGAACCTCCCCCGCTGGGGTTGGCCAAAACGAGAGGACTGAAATCGACGAAACTCCCTAGGAGCCCCCCTGGAAGAAGGGGCCCCTCGGCCCTGCTTTGGTTTATCCTCCAATGTTTTGGCTCAACATTGTTCACAAATTAAGTGTTTATTCAGTTCGCTTTTGTGGAATGGAGAGTTTTACAACTTTTGATAATTTACTGAACAGATAAATACTTTCTGCTTGTTGAGCAAGAAGATTGTGGAATTAATCGTCTTCCAGTCATTTTTTTTGGCTATTAATGTTTAAGAGTTAGTATTTCTTCAGCTTTTGTGAGAATTTTTGTTTTTTTGCCATTATAATACTTAGCTGAGGAAAATTTTGAGTGGATTTTTTAATAGTTTATAAGTATTGAATCAGGTCCTTGATGTAAGGATATGCACTGTTAATGGGTTAATACCCTTGCTTTAGTGCAATAAGATTCTTCTGAGACCTGTATTCTTTACTGAAAAGTATAATAAGTTCAAAGTTGTTGGGGTTAGGTTAGTAAATTTTACAGGAAAAAATCCGTTTAATAAGTTAAACCGTTTATAAAGTAATTGGCTACTCCCTTTGGTTTATCCTCCGGCAGACGACCAAGGCCTGCTGCAAAAGGGCAAAGAAATCCTGCGGAATTCCTGGATCGCTGGTTCCTCCAGTAAATGAAATTAAACCAAATTAAACTAAAAGAATCAACTAGCTCTGCCCATTTGCCTAAAATGATCCCAGTCCCAGGCTCAGCCTCTCTCCAGCTGCTTGGAGACTGAAATACTGATGGAAGGGGGCGGTCTTTGCCCATTTGTACCAGTGACATCAAGGCGATGTCTTTTTTCAGTCTCCAAAGCTGCTGGTGGAGGTTGACAACTCTATGGTACCGGGACTGGACTAGAGGGACGTAAAGGATCATGAACGATTTTCAGAAGACTATTTGTGTGGAACTAGCTGAACTAAAAGTAGACAAAGCGGTGGGATCGGATAGGATACATCCAAGAATATTGAAGGAACTTGGGGATGTTCTAGTGGCTGACCTTTTCAATATTTCTTTAGTCGGGAGTGGTTCCAGAGGACTGGAAAAAGGCACATGTGGTCCCTTTGCACAAAAGAGAAAGTAAGGATGAGGTTGAGAACTACAGGCCGGTTAGTCTAAACTCTGTGGAGAGTAAATTATTGGAAACACTGCTAAACAGAGGATAATGAGGTTTCTGAAGTCCAATGGATTGCAAGATCCAAGGCGGCATGAGTTTACCAGAGGCAGGTCTTGTCAGACAAATCTGATTGATTTCTTTGACTGGGTGACCAGGGAGTTGGACCAAGGGAGAGCCCAGGATGTGGTGTACTTAGATTTTAGTAAAGCCTTTGACACCGTTCCGCACAGGCAACTTATAAACAAATTGAGCACCCTAGGGATGGACCCTAAAGTGACTGATTGGGTTAGAAATTGGTTGAGTGTGAGGCGATAAATTGTACAGGTAAATGGAGCTCACTCTGAGGAGAAGGTGGTGTGCTGCAAGAATCTGTCCTTGGTCCAATTCTTTTTAACATTTTTGTTAGTGATATTGCCAAAGGGCTGTTGGATAAGGTTTGCCTATTTGTGGATGATACCAAAATCTGCAATAGAATAAACACCCAGAAAGGAGTAGATAACATGAGGAAGGATCTAGCTAAGCTTGAAGAATGGTCAAGAATTTGGCAACTGATATTTAATGCTAAAATATGCAGGGTCATGTATTTGGGTTGCAAAAATCCAAGGGAGCGGTACAGTGTAGGGGGCGAAGTACTTCTGTCCATGAAAGAAAAAGAGGGACCTGGGCGTGATTGTTTCTGATGATCGTAAAGTGGCTAAATAGGTAGAAAAGGCGACAGCGAAAGCCAGAAGGATACTTGGGTGCATAAGGAGAGGAATGACCAGCAGAAAAAAGGAGACAATAGTGACTCTTTATAAGTTTCTGGTATGACCTCATTTGGAGTATTGTGTGCAATTCTGGAGACCGCATCTACAAAAAGATATAAACAGGATGGAGTTGGTGCAGACGGTGACTACTAAAATAGCTAGTGGTCTTCATTATAAAGTATATGGGGACAAAGATTTTAATATGTATATGTTAGAGGAAAGGTGGGATAGAGGAGATATGATAGAGATGTTTAAATACCTCCATGGCATAAATGCACAAGAGGAGAGCCTCTTTCAATTGAAAGCAAGCTCTGATATTATAGGATGAGAGTGAAAGGGAATAGACTCAGGATGTGGAAATATTTCTTTAGGGAAAGCGTGGTAGATGTGTGGAATAGTCTCCCAGTGGAGATGGTAGAGACGAAGACAGTATCTGAATTCAAAAAAGCATGTGACAAACACAGAAGATCTCTAAAGTTAAAAAGGGGACTATTGTAGTGGATATGGAAGGGCAGACTAGATAGACCATATGGTCTTTTTCTGCCATCATGTTTCTATATTTATTTATTTAACATAGTTTTATACTGCTTTTCTACCAGTCAAAATGGTTTGCAATAAACTAGGTGGAATTAGACAACATTATATGCAAAATGTAAGTTACAGGTAACGTTAATAAGAACTAAAACTGTGGTTATCTATAGGTAACAAATGGAGCCAGTTAATGGCTAAGAAAACATAAGTACAATATACAGGTTATAGTAGTATGAAGCAGGTGTGTATGGGGTGTTGGAGTGAGGGAATTCCATTGTTATATGTTAGCGGTTGAAATGGATATTCTTGTTTTGTAGTTCAGCCATTGCAGTGAGGTCATGATTAGTGGTGTGTCAAGTAATCTTGGCATGTAAGTTGCATTGAATTCATTGCTGTTGGGGGTCTGTCCCATAGAATTCTATGAAAAGTTGGGGTTTTCGTTTTTTTCATAAGTCTCCTAAGGATTCGATGGCTCTTAGATTAGGAGGTAGAGAGTTCCAGATGGATGGGGCATAGAGGGAGAATATCCTGTTGCATACCCTTTAAATATTTAAAGGTCTGTATCGTCTCCCTCCCTATCTCTCCTTTAGGGTATACATATTTAGGTCTTCAAGTCTTTTCTCATATGCCTTCTGGCACAGGTCCCATATCATCTTTGTTGCTTTCCTCTGAACCATTTCAAGTCTTTTTATATCCTTTCTGTATTCCAAAATGAAACACAATACTCCAAGTGAAGTCTCACCAACAACCTGTACAGAGACACTAATACCCCCTCCTTTCTGCTGGTTATTCCTTTCTGTATCCAGCCTAGCATCCTTCTGGCTTTGGCCACCGCCTTGTCACACTGCTTCGCCACCTTGAAATCGTCAGATATTATCACTCCAAGGTCCCTCTCTTGGTCCATACACAACTGCCTCTCATCCGCTATCACATACAGCAACTTTGGGTTTCTGCATCCCAACTGCATCACTCTGCACTTCTTTGCATTAAATCTCAATTGCCAAGCATTTGACTATTCTTCTAATTTTTGTAGATCTTGTCTCATGTTGTCCACTCCCTCTGAAGTGTCCACTCTGTTGCAAATCTTTATATCATCTGCCTTTTAACCCTTCGGCAATATCACCCTAAGGCTCTTCATGACTCTCATTCTCCTTTTTTCAGAGTGAGTTCCATTCACCACTACTCTCTGTAGTCTGTCAGTCAACCAACCACTTTTCTAGTGATTTATTTTCACCACCTTGGGATCCATCCCCAAGCTGCTCAGTTTATTCACAAGCCTTCTATGAGGAACCCCACTTGTAAATAAGTTATACTTGTAAATAAATTAAGTATTAATGATTGTTTATGACCTCCCCCTTTGTATATCCCTTCCCCAAAATTTCATTGTATCTAAGTTAAGAGTTGAGGTTAAATCGTATTGTTACAATGTAAACAACTGAGTTTACTGTAAACCACCTTGATTTAAGAAAAAAGGTGGTATATAAATACTGTTAAATAAATAAACAACAGTATCAAAGGTTTTGCTGAAATCTAAGTAGACCACATCCACAGCATGCCACTGATCTAGTTCTCTAGTCACTCAGTCAAAGAAAACAATCATATTTGTTTGGCACGATCTTCCCTTTGTAAAGCCCTGTTGCCTCGGATCTTGCAACCCATTGGTTGCTAGAAAAACCCACTATCCTTTCTTTCAGAAGCTTCTCCATTAATTTTCCCACCACTGAGATAAGGCTTACCGGCTGGTAGTTTGTGACCTCTTCTCTGATGCCACTTTTATGAAGAGGGACCATGTCAGTACTTCTCCAATCCCACGCAGCCTTCCCAGTCTCCAGGGATCTATTAAACACTTCTTTTAAGGTCCTGCCAAAACCTCCCTGAGCTTCTTCTTCAGTATCCTGGGAAGTATCTGATCCAGTCACGAGGCCTTGTCCACTTTCAGGTTCGCAAGCTGTTCATTAACATCTTCTTTTGTGAATGGTCCTAAATCTCCTCTGTTCCCCTTGTTATCTTTGTAAGTCACGTGTGGCCCTTCTCCAGGGTTTTATTTTGTGAACATGGAACAGAAGTATTTCTTTAGCAATGCCGCTTTTTCCTTATCACTTTCCACAAATTGGTCCTCAGCATCTTTGAGTTTTGCATTTCCATCTCTCGTCTCCTTTTCCCAGTATACCTGAAAAACATCTTGTCACCTTGCTTCACTTTTGTAGCCATTTTTTCATTCATGTGTGCTTTTGCTGTCCTGGTTTTCTCTTTGCCTCTTTCCAGCTTTACCTGGAATTCTTTTCTTTGTTCCTCCTTTTGTGATCCTCTAACAATTGTGAGTGCCGCCACTTTTGCAGCCACTTCTTTGGAGAATCATCAGTTTCCTTTTCCTCCTGCTTTTATATACGCTTACATCTAGATCTGTTGCCCTTGTCATGGCCTCTTTCAATTTAGCCCACTGGCCTTCCGATTCCCTTATCTCCTCCCACCCTCTAGCTCATCTTTCAGGTACTTTCTCATTTTACTGAAGTCAGCAATTTTGTAATCAAGGACTTTGAGTTTGCTGCGATTGGACTCTGCCTTGGCTTCTACCTCAGACCATACCACCCGGACATTAGATACACTGTTTCTGTTAGTGAGCACCAAATCCAGCATTGACCCTTCCCTGGTGGGTTCCTTCACTAGTTGCCTGAGCAAAACCTCTTGTAGGGCATCCCTGATCTTTCTACGTCGTGCCATATTTACAGATGGGATACTCCAATCCACATCTGGCAGATTAAAGTCTCCCAGTTATTATAACCTCACCCTTTTTTTTTACTGTCTTTGTAATATCATTGATCAAGTCTACGTCTTTTTCCTCTGTTTGAGTTAGAGTTCTGTAGATTACACCATTGTGGATGGTAGTACCATCTCTTCTTTCCAAACCAATCCACAGCACTTATTTTTCCTAAGTCCCCTGCATTTCAGCTGCTTTAATACTATTTCTGACATAGAGGGTTACTCCTCCTCCTTTTCTGCCCTCTCCAGCTTCCTAAATAGATTATATCCAGCTATGGCTATGTCCCATTCACGAGACTCATTAAACCATGTTTCTGTAATGGCCATAATGTCCAAGTCCATTTCCACCAGCAGGGTTTCCAGATCAGGAACCTTATTACTTAGGCTGTGAGCATTTGTGCTCATTACCTTCCAGCAGGTTTTGGTAGGCTTGCTTCTATTTTACAAGGGTTTTATTCCTGGTTCCTCTTCCCCTTTGTTATTGATACATGAGTTAATATTTTATCATTGCTATGATGCTTTTGCTGGAGGTGACATCCTGAACTTGTTTTCCATCCATCAGATGCACTATCGTACCACACACACTGCAAGACCAGAAAACATACAAACATAAGTCATGCCAGGTTGGGTCAGACCTACAGTTTCTTGAGTCCAGTATCTTGTCTGACTGTGGCCGAATCAGGTCTCTTGGAAGTATGTAAAATATCCAAAAGGAGACCTGCTCCCAGTCGCTGTCCTTAAGTCTACCTGGCTAATAGTTGTAAATGTGCTTCTGCTTCAAATGTAAAATTAAACTAACTACTGTATCATTGTCCACGCCAATTCTTTTTAATCACATCTTCCAGAAACAAATTCCACAGCTTAATTGGGCACTGAGTGAGAAAAAAATATATCTTTTGCAATTCATTTTAAATATGCTACCTAGTCTTCATATTCGGGGCTGGCACTACCACTAGGCAGTTGCATAGGTCACCCATTGCCGCCCCTCTCCGGGGCCTGTAGCGACGGCAATAGCTCTCAAACTGCGATACAGCACTTACTAACACTCCAGCACCGCATTGCTGTTTCCTACTCTTCACAATGTGCCGTTTCCACCCCCTCTCCAAAACTGAGAGCAGCATCAGAGGGGGCAGAAACGGCAAATTGTGAAGAGTAGGAAACAGCGATGCATCGCAGTTTGAAGGCTATCGCCATTGCTACAGGCCCCGGAGAGGGGCAACAGCAATGGCAATGTGGTGGGGACGCCACAGGGAGGTGGCAGGATGGAGGCTCCGCCTAGGGCACCTCCAATCCTTGCGCCAGCCCTGTTCATATTATTTGAAAGGGTAAATAGTCATTCCCCACTATCCCATTCTACTCCTCATGATTATATAGATCTCTGTCTTATCTTCTTTCTTATCTCTTTCCCCCATAGACCAGCATCTCTGTATCCCTTCCCATCCTGTCCTCACCCTTCCACCACATCCTATATCTCTCTTTCCTTCCCCCTTCCCTGCCATGTCCAGCATCACTCCACCTTCTCTTACTTCTTCCGCTGCCACATCTCTTTCCCCCACTCTTCTCAAACCCAAAATCACATGGCAGCGGACCTTTGAGTTCCCATGTGGTCATGCTCAAGGGCTATTGAGGTCCATCCCTTCCTACGCAACTGCAAGTCAAAGGGTTGGGACCTGGCAGGCCTATAGCACATGCAGGTACTCAAAGGCCACCCATTATGCTGACCACCCCCCCCCCCCACCCACCATGAATTCTGCAACCCTAGGTGGATGCCTGGTCCACCTAGGGGCAGGACGAACCCTGTACGCATGTTAACTACTTTATAAAATTACCTTCTTAATATCCAATTGACTCCTTTGCAGACGCTTGCTTTTGATATATGTGCTAAAGGTTTTCTTATCACCAGTTTTCTTCTTTATCACATGTTCGAACTCCTTTAGTCTTCTACTACAAGAAACTTGCCAGAGCATTGGCTTCCTAACTTTCCTCATTTGGATCTGCCTTCCCTTTTTTAAAGGGCAACATTTTGGGCTTAATAATCTTTCTCAGCACCTTTTAGCTATGCTGACAGTTATTTGGTCTCCTTTCAAGCTTTTTATTTAAGGTGTGAAATAAATTTTTATCTGGGCTCCCAAAATGGTGATTTTAAACAATCCCCCTGGCTCATGTAAAGTTTTAACATTCCTTTTAAGTTCCTCATTTTATCATGGTCAAACATTTTTACATGCAAATGCTCTTGCAGTAGTTTTATTTAATTTCTGTTGCCAGTGATTATTTAATTTAAGGGAATTTATAGCCTGCCAAAATAGCAGTAGTTCACAGTGACTTCCAAAACAGGCAAATACTTTTGTCCAGCTACACCCAGTGCACAGATACTCTGCTCCGACACCCAGTGCATGCAGGCAGATACTCTGTTCCCTATACCCAGTACACATGAAGGGAAATATTCTGCTCCCAATATCCAGGGCACACACAGGCAGATACTCTCCTCCCTATAAGCAGACAAAATATAGACTTAACATAAAAACAAAATACTGACAATTCTTCTTCTTCATTACTTCCAAAAGCCACTCACTAATGTCAAGCATCTCCACCACCATTACCCCTTGCATTAATTCTTGTGTTACACTGAGAAAACAGATTTAATGTAGCATCCCTCTCAGGACCCGCTGCTCCATGAAGCAGTCATTTACAGCATCTAGAAACTTTACCTCCCTGACATTTACCCAATCAATACTGGGGTAACTGAAATCTCCCCTTATTATTGTGTTTCTAATTTCAGTTGCCTTCCTAATTTCTGTTAGGCTGGTTCATCATGCTTATCAGGTGGACGATAGTACACCCCACCTAGTATGCTTTTCCTCGTCTCACAAGAATTGTTATTTATAATTTCCAGAGTACAGTTTGTTGCCTGCAACACTTTTATCCTGCTTTACCTTCTGCCATCCTTAACATATAGAGCAGAGGTTCCCAACTCCAGTCCTGGAGGGCCAAACACCATTCAAGTTTTCAGGCTGTCCCTAATGAATATGCATGAGATATATTTGAATACAATGGGGGCAGTGTATGCAAATGCATCTCATGCATATTTATTACAGACAGCCTGAAAACCTGAATGGTGTTTGGCCCTCCAGGACTGGGATTAGGAACCTCTGAACAGAGCCTACCCACCACTAGTTTGATATGCCTTGATATTTTGATATACTTGTACCATAGTATTGGTGCCCCTTTGGTTATTCTCTTTTCACCAGGTCTCTGAAATGCCTATTAGATATCTATATCTTCATTTCAGTGGCAGAAATTCAAATTATGGGCCTCCAAGCAACAATTTTTAAAGGACCCCCAGAGGGAGGGGGGAGAAGTCAATTTCAGAAGATACAGGAGCAGCTGCAAGTGGGTCCCCTTCTTCCTTCCCCCCTCCCCCCTCTCAATATGGGTCACTTGTGCAGAATTTGCACCACAGCTTCATTTAGAGCCAGACACTCTTAACTCTCTGACCTTATTTTCTAGACTTCTGGCATCTGAATACCAACAACTAAGTCTAGCAGTTGATTTGAGTACTTTGGAATCGTTCATATTTGGCTGCTCTTCATTTACATTGTCCTGAGCTATTTCAGCCCTCCTGATGTCCTCTCTCTCAGGACACTAACTTCCTTTTCTTAATGGTATGCTTTGAGGATATCTCACTCTGAGCCATGCACTTCAGAGCTACCATCAGCTTTACCCCATGATGTAGTTTAAAAGTTGCTCTGTTTCCTTCTTAATTGTTAGCACAAGCCACAGCTGGGTTCAGCATAGAGGCAGCAACAGTTCCAACTTCCCTCAACCAGACACCGCCCCACCAGAAACCAGGTAGAGCACAAACTACTTGCACAGCCCCATCACAAGACAGGTACAATACGAGCAGCAGCCAGACAAGCTTTCTACACATTGCGTCCCGTCCCCCCCCCGCCCCGCAGAGACCAGGCGCAGGCAGCAGCCATGCAAACTTCTCACACACACAAGTGCAAGCTACCCTCAGTCTGTCTTTGAAGGATTCTCTTTAAGTGCAATTTATTGTGAGAATGCAATTTATAATGTCCTAAGCCTATTTTGGCCCGCTACATAATTAGTAGTAGTATACTCTCAATGCTTTCTTTTAGCACCCATTCTTATGATGGAAACTAGAGTGAGGTCCCCCCAGCTCAGCTCACACAAACTCCCGAGTTTCATCTGGCAGCCTAGAACTGCAAAGCTCTGGATCCATGGTCCATGAGAAATGTTGACTGGTTAATCTGTTGGCAGTGTGTAGCTCTCTGTTCACAAAGATTACTCCAGCATTTAATTACTGGCTTCTTTTCCCTAGAACCTGGGTCACAAATGCACTGGTTTGAATCGTGACAGAGGAACAAAGCAGCTAGTTAGCTGATGGGGTCTGAGTAACACCACCAAGGTCCCCATGAGCCATGACATGTGCTGGGAGGAGTCTGCTTTGTCCTCTCCACATTATTGCCCTGTCATGACTAGGGCTGGATATACATCTCACACATTCCTAGGCACAGGATCTTCAACGCCTTAACTCTCTCTCTAGCCCCAAGGGTAGGAAGAAGGGAGGCATCATGCTGATATGAGGTTGGAACCTGGGAAATCCCTACATCTAAGCCTACTATGCCCAATGACCCAGTCCATTCTCCGTCAGCAAGGAGAAGAGATAACAGAGGCTAAGAGACAGTGCTGCATAAGAAAAAAAGACTTTCTGCACTTCTTTGCAAAGGAAAAACATTCACTGTGTCAGGAGATGGGGGATACTGCAGCCTAGTACATAAATGTGCTGAACTGAGAAACTTGCTGACCCGGGTTCCAATTCCTGCAGTGCCACCAACATTTGTGTGACCCTTCAATAAGTCTTTCAAATTCCTGTACTCACACAGAGGGCCTACTGTATTTATCCCATAAGCATAGAACGGAAAAGAATCTCTTCAGTTAAGTTCTCAGATCACAAGTTCTTTGGTACACTCTGTTTACTGCATGAGGATCTCTTGAGTCTTAGGTAGCTAGTCATTTCTGAGGGAGTCAGGTTAATCACATCATCATTTAGAATTAGTGGACTTATACAGAAACCCCCTTATAGGGATAGGATGTTCAGTCAGCTGCCATGAATTTGGACAGAGTCTTACCTCATTCTTTGCTTTGCCCTGTGAAAATGTGATCCAATCTAATACATTTCAATGGGACTTTTAGACGTTTTCTCTCTTACGACCCATACTGTATCTAACTCAACAACGTCTGAAAGTTGGTTGCCCTGTTAACAGACTCCAGAGCTCTCTTGGGTTCCTGGACTCCGTCTCTTTACCAGACACAGAATAATTTAACCATGATGAGAATTCAGACAGTGGCTTCATGTGCAGAATAAACATTTCCGTTCACTCCCGCTTCCTCTTCTGAAGCAGGGAATTTCTGCACGGCCTGTGCAAAGAACAGAGTGCGCCACAGTGCAACGTCATTATAGCAAGTGGCAGCAAGAAAGAAAGAGAGAGCAGGAGCAATCTGTTACCTGCTTCATCCCTTGAGAACCCCATCATTAGTTTTTAAGCTTTTAAAGCAACAGTGTCCCAGCAGAGAGAGAGAGAGAGAGAGAGCTTGGCCCTGACAGGGCCATAACCTGCACCAGACTGCTCAGTCCGAAGACTCCAGAGCAAGAATCAGCACACGGCCCTGCTTTGAAAGAACAAGATCAAGGAAACGGCACAAGAAATGGCAAAGGTAGGGCGTGCTGGGGTGTACAATAGCAGAAATCAGGGATGGTGGGTTGAATCAGGGGGGCAACGCAAAAGACTTGGGGGAGATGGCAGGGCCGGCTCAACCATTATGCAAACTAAGCAAATGCCTAGAGGGGCACTTTCTGGGGAGCTTGTAGTGAGGTGTGTAATCAGATAATAATAAATAAATAGGTCCTGAAGCCATACAAACGCAAAGGACCATCAGCATGGAGGAAAGGCAATTTTCAAACAACTCATTTACCTAGATGAAGAGCTTTTGGAAATTGTTCTCATTATGTAAATATATACAAAAAAAATATGAAGTCCACTTTGTGCAAGATTGTCCTGGGACGGGTAGTGCTGGGGTTATCATGATTGTTTAATTATCAAATTTTCACAGAGGAGAGGGGATAGGACTTGATCGTTCATTTGGGGGAGGAGCAAGGAAAGCTGAAGATTTGACCAGAGTCCCTAATACCCTTGGCACCAGTCCTGGGAGACGAGGAGCACTGAGGAACCTAAACTTCAGCTGTGCTGCAAACACAGATTCAGAGGACTCAACCTGCCCAGAATCCGGCTCACTAAAGCAAAAATAAAGCTGCCGGTCTTGGTGTTTTCACAGCCCAAACTAAACATTTCTTAAACTGGGCTTGAAAACAAACAGTCTTGGGTGTGCCAGAAACACTGAAGATACAAAAAAAGGTAACATAGAGGGATTCATTTAAAAGAATGTCTTTCTCCTGGCAGCCTAAGCTGCGGCTCATGCAACAGCAGATATTTAAATAATTTCCCTGGAGAAAACACCCAAGTGCAGCTATATACAATAAAACTGCAAAATACAATCTTCCTTAAAGCAATCAAAACTTTAACTGCTCCCAACACCATGAAAGAGTCCAGCAATGTCACTGTCCTGGCACTTTCTCTACCACGTCACCAAAGGAAAACAGCCACCTGTCCAAAACACTTATTTCATTAGAAACTTCTAGTTCATCTCCACTGAGGATTCAAGCTCTTATTTTACAGATAAATACACTTTTTCCCTTGGCATGAACAATATGAACTGGGATATTTTGTTTAGTGAATCCCTGTTTATCACTTTTCATTCCATCTTCGATATTTCTGGCATGTAGACTGTTTGCAGGCTTAACCATTGGGCAAACTAGGCAGTCACCTAGGGAAACAGGTTCTGAGGGTGGCACAGAGAAGCAAAACTGTCAGTTCTGACAACCACACAAACCCAAAGAACCATCAGGATGTACTTTTACCTAAAAGAGTATGGGCAATTTTTCAAATTGTTAAGTTATCAAAATCTTAGAGGGGGTGGAGAAAGGGGGCTAGAGGCATGAAAAATAATTGGGAGGGTGTGCAGGGCTAAAAATGTGCCTAGGGTACCAAATATCCTTGCCCTTTGCCTGGACTGTGACCTGCGGTGTTGTCAATGTTAGTTTCATTGAGGCCATACAGCTTCAGCCCTCCTCATAACAGTGAGTCCTGTATGTGATTTACTAGCGAACTGCTTTGTAAAGGTTTACACTGGCGATCATCATTGAAGGTGCTGTGCTGTAACAAGACACCAAACCGAACTAAGCATAGCAGAAAAGACAAAAGACAGATGACAACTACCTCCACGACTCTCACTGTCTGCTGGCTTCACCTGGATTGGACGGGCCATCTGAAAAAAAAAAAAAAAAAAACAGATAAAACACTAAAAACACAATTGTGATGACACAACACATAGTAAAGACAGAAACAGACCCTTCATATCAGTGAGAAAGGCAACTGAGAGACACACGCCATCCATTTGTGCAGTCCCATTGGAAGACAGAGTCCCACAGTGGCTGGAAGACGACAAGCCATCAGCATCTACAGTAACATATCGATCAAGCAGATAAAGACCAAAATGGTCCATCTAGTCTGCCCAGTAGAGATTTACCCAATGTAGGTAAATGCTTCATCCATCTGGCAGCTCTGTGCTCCATAGATCTTAATTCTAAAAGCACTGAGGCTGGCAAAACCCAAGGAACAGGTCCTAAAGCTGCAGCTCAAGAAATGAAAATAGATCAGGAGAACATGTAAAGCCCAGACAGACACGGAGGCAACAGTTGAGCAGTTTACAACTTTATGACATTTGCACACACATTTCATGGGCTGTGTCAGCTGCAAGGGCGATTTGATTATTTTCACAGGATAGTTTGAGGCTAAGGAGCTAGAACTGATGCTAGCCCTGAGGACACCACCTCAACTAGATGTCTTCAGAGTTCCAGTGTTGTGTGTCTATCTGCAGACTTATTACTCAGACGAGCTGGTGCTTGGACCTCCACATTCCATAATAAAAATATTCTGTGGTGTGCTAACATCTGGATGGAACCAAGGGGTTAAGAAGCTGCTGTTTAATGGGAAACTCTCAGGAAAATTAGTTGAAGAACATGGAAGAGTGTTTGTCCATACTCTCGTTTACTAATTCCTACCATGTTGCACGCCCCTAGGAACACCTAGCTATTAGAGTCCTGGTTTTCTGTTGCTTCCTGAAGTTTGCATTGGCTTTATATGGCAACGAAAACTAAGAATGAACCAGAAACACTTGAGGACATGGAATTACACTGGTGACAATAGACACTGTATAATTGGAGACAACTCTGAGGAGTAGCCTACTGGTCAGATCAATGGGCTTGACCAAGGAAAACAGGATTCCCACGTCTCCCACTAAGGCTTTGATGACCTTGGGCAAATTAGTTCCATCTTCTGTTGTCTCATATACTCACTTAGATTGCAAGTTCTTTGGGGAAAGAACTTATTGTACCTAAATTGCTGTAATCTGCCTTGAGCTAACTCTGGAAAGGTGGTGACATGTTAAGTGCTCTCAAGTTGATCAAACCAAAGCTTTCCTTAACAGTTCAAATGACAAGACTTTGACTTTCATATTTTGGACATATCATGTGAAGAGGAAGATCATTAGAGAAAGATATCATGCTTGGCAAGGTTGAAGGTCAACGCAAAAGAGGGAGACTGGCAATGTGATGGATCGATACAAAAACAGCTATGAAAGGTGAAATAAAAATCTCAGAATTATAAAATAATAAATTCTTGTCCCTTTTATTGATATTGCCATGCTGCATGTCAAAAGGCAGTCTTCTGTGGAAAATGTCTCTCATGAACCTCACTCTGTTCCTTCCATGAAAAACACTAGGGAAGTCTCATCTGTCTGTAAACTCAATCTCACTCGTGACTTAAAAGGAATTTTTATATCTTGATGCTTGAAGATCTGCAAATGTGCCTTGCATTCAACAATGATGCCTACATTTCACTACTCTATTTCTGTTCAGATCTTCGTTTTGGTCTTTGCCAGTGCTGCTGCTGCTGCTGCTGCGAAACAGAAGGGACACCAAACCCCTGCCCATCCCAACAGGCAGACAGGGAGGGAAGGAGGGAAAGAAGGCACTGAGGGGGGTGAGTTGAAGGAAGGAGGGACAAGAGATGAAGATAATGACATAACAGAGGAAACCATGGTGAGATGGTGCAATGGGACATTGATTAGAGCGGTTCCAATTGAGAGAAATGTCCAGATGTTCACTGGCAGGGGCCCAATGTTCCCAGGTCTGGATAATATGCAAGCAATCATGCAACACTGTCATTAGAAGATTCTCTTTCCTCTTTGCCAAGAAACACCAAACACCTGATTTAAAATGACTGCACAGAGATCTGGTGCTAGCATGAGAAATGGTGGAGATGGAGGGATTCTGACTCTCAATTAAATCTCAAGAGGAATTTCTGCACCTGAGATACATCCCCCCTCCCTTTCCGCCTCCAGTCCCATCACTTCAGCTTACAGCACCTTGTGTAAAGCAGGAGTTGCCATGGAAACACTTATTCACCACATGGAACGTGACATTTCTTGTTGCCATGGCTACTAGCTCTTGGGGCACCCTCCCTTCTCCTGAAGCACGACGCCGCCGAAATAGAATTGGAGACATGCAAAACAGAGTTAGGAAGCGGAAGGAGAATGGCCAGAAGGTCGCCTAACCAATGCCGAAGCATGCCATGCTCCCTCTTCAGCTTTGCTCTACAAAGGCGCTCCAGTAGAAGCTGATTGCGCAATGCCTCTACACCACTGATCTACCCAGCAAGATCCTCATAATGCTCAAGTCCTCCTTTAAGTGTGAGAGTCCAGTACACACACCACAGTTTCATATCCTCCCATACCCAACCAACACCACCAAACCACAGAGCAGCTAAAGATGGCAATATCAAACCGACAGGACGACGCATGCTTTTAGCATCCACCGCCAATCAGGGGACTCCAACCTTCCACCTGCTGAGTCTCAAATCACCGGGATTTCATGATTTGTACAAAGAGAGCTGCAATGCTATAGTTATACTGAAGACGTTCTGAGGGCAAGAGCTATGTGGTTTCAGCTAAGGAATGTGGAATCAGCAAATGTGAGTGCTGCTAAGATGTCTAGGGCCTCACATCCAACAAAAGAAGTCTCCCTGCTCTTCCCTGATCTCAGACACCAGAAAGCGAGTCCTAATTTCTCTCCCTCTCTGACCTCATACACCACAAAAGATAAAACATGTATTTTTTCCCCTCACGCCTCCCATCACTGACATCATACATTCCCCAAATCATTACAAATTCTTATTTAATTACAATATCTGCCATATGTATTGGCATTTCTTCCTTTCTACCCATCTCAGTCCTGACCTTCTCTCCTTCCTCTGGGTCTCCCTTTAGCGCAGGCTTCTAACAACGCATGCAACTCTTCGTCGGCTCTGCAGGGTGGGCTTAGGCCTTGCTAAGACTAACGAACCCCAGTGCAGTAACTCACTAGGCCTCCAAATCCCCAGCACAAGCCTTTGCTTCCGTTCCATCTTTTCAGGCTTTTCAACTGAGGCAGGCTTACAGAATTATTTGAAAGTAAGGAGGTCACGTCACATGTCCCTCCTCCCTCTCCCCCCCCCCAAACACACAAACACATCAAGTACCCAGATGCTTCCAGCAGAAGTATAAAACCCAGAGTAGCCCAACCTTTCTCTACTGGTCAAGTAATCTGGGAATCCTGGTAAAAAAAGAATGGACTGTAGGAAAAGAAAATCCACGCTTCAAGATATACTGTAATCCCAAAACAAACAAGACAATGCACTCAATTTAAACATGTGTATGATTTCACATTATGTACATTATGGGCTTGATTTTTTTTTTTAAGAGGAGACCTACGAAGTCCACAAGGGCACCTTTATAAAATAGGCTCCCAGATCCATCTCTAATAGCACACACATGCTGACATACAATTTATACCTGCTCTGAAGACAATGTAAGAGCAACACATACAAGCACTATGTTCATACATGCATCATCATCATCAGCTACTACTATTACTACTTCTTATCATTTTTGTATCGCTGCAAGGCTCTACGATGGAGGCGCAGCCTAATGTTAGAGCACTGACTGAGTAAGCAAGAGACCAGGGCTCCATTTCCCACTAACACTCCTTGTGGCCTTGGGCAAGTCACTTCACCCTCCATTGCCTCAGAAGAAAGGCCTGGCAATCTACTTCCGGTGACACTGCCAAGGAAACACAGGAGCTGCTGGGTCACCAGGAGTCAATACTGACTCCGACGGCACACGTTGCATTTTTACAAGGCTCTGACTCCACTCAGCCCAAACTGCACCCCAGAAATGCCTATGCACAGATTGTGTATATGTTGGCACATGCTTTTTGTACATATACTTTCCATGCACCTATGTAGTCACATCATTTCATAAAACCTTTCTTCTGCATGTAAAACAGATGTGGGAAAAGCTTCATAAAATTACCTCCTATATACCGTCAGTGTTTTGCACTTCAACCTAATCACTTACCAGAGCTCTAAAAGTTCATCTTTATTCAAAGCCAGCCCTTTAAAAAAAAGTACCAGGGAACCACACCCTCACACATTCAGTATTATGCATGCTTCAAGAGCTCTTCAAACTCATCTCACAAACGGGGAATTTGTTACTGGTCTGTAACACACTTTGAAATCATGACAGTAACACATGAAACAAGTAAACCTGTAAACCTCTCACCCTCCAGTCAAAAACCTCTGTTGGAATTAAGCCATTCATGGCTAGAGAGACTAAGGAGACAAATTTAGAAGTTCTGTGCCATTTGCAGATCTAAAAAGACGTTTTCTATGTATATCGGCATGCAAGTAACAATTCTAAGCAACAAGGCACCACTTATAGGCATATGGTACAGCACACAGAAATTTCAAGGAGACACGTTCTGGGCATGATTTCAGCAGTCCATAGTTTATAATGGCAATACGTGCATACTGTATGTCAGAAGATTTCCCCACTGGCATTTATGCCTACTTTGAGTCACACCTAACTGTTGGCAAATGTCGCTTTTGGACCCGGACTTTGGAGAAGAACTTGAGGGGGGAATTGTGTTCACCTCTAAGGAGTTCAAAATCACTTCCACATGCATCAGTCTAAGTTTTGGAAGACAGCTCCTTAAATCAGTTCCGTGCAAATGTTCGTATTTCTAAAACCTGCCAATTGCCTGTATAAGTAACAAAATCGCCAGTTATAAGTGTGTGTAAAGCTACTCACATGCACAACAAACTCCCTTGCGATGCCGTTCTTTGTTTTTTAATGTATCTTTTTTCGAAAATGGCTGCTCCTATTTTGCATGTCAGCTCCTATGCCTGCTTCTTTGGTGGCGCTACATACATTTTAGGATAGTATCCACAGTTACCGAGCTTTTTCTTAAATACTAGGGGGAGGGGGATATTCATCATGATTAATTCAGATAGCAAGTCTGCCAACTGCAGTCATCATGGTCAGTGGGATATTCAGTGCACTAACATGGTTAGTCTGCTGAATGCCCAAATACTAGCCAGCTAGAATCAGGGCATTCGAGGCAGGGCAGAAGTGGCACCCAGGGATAACTGGAAAGCTAGGCACCTGAAAGGGTGGCCTGACTTTTGCTGCAGAAGCTAACCGTGCAGCGGCTGAACATTGGCACTGCCTGGTTAGCTTCTCTGGCCAACCTGGATCTTCAATGTCAGTGGCCGGATATGGCCCTAGTATTGAATATCCCGATCTTTACTTTGGTGACCATCAGGGCCAGCCCCAGAGCTGGTTTAAGGTGTTGGTACGCTAGGAACACCTTATACCTCTCCCCCACCCTCAGCTATCAGAATCTACTGTTTAGCTTTGAATGCCCTGCTCTTTGCCACTCCTCAGAAGCTGCCGCCCTAGGCAACAGTCTAGTTTGCCTAATGGTTGGCCCGGCCCTGGTGGCAATGGCTAGCTACTTTAGCAGCGCTAGCTGCCACCACTGACTATCAGGCCCTAGGGGCTTTTTTTTGGAATGCACAAACCTAAATGCCCATTTTCTCTAAGTCTCCTTGATCACAGATGGCTGATTTTTGGGAAGCTTATGCGAATGGGATGTGCTTTGGCTTTAGTTTTGTTTGACAAATGATGGGGATTACCAACATGTTGCTGTGCCCTACCACCGTAACCTTGAGGTTCTGCCCTTTCTCTAGTCCCAGGAGGGTATAAGGAGGAGGGTGAGGAAGAGTTTAGCTCACTCTTTAACCACATTCCTGTCACAGGAAGAGGAATCCTCGGCCCCTTAGCAGAAGCTTCAGGAGGCTGTGTTGCATTTGGCTGATTTTTTTTCTCATTAAATTATTTAGATGAACATTAAAAATTTATCTATTTCTTTCATTTCTGAAACATTAAAGACATTAACACTTCACACACACACACGTGTGCTTCCAACCGCAACACCGGAACCAGCTCTACATTCCATTAACTGGGAGGTGATCAGCTTTGTAATCAGATGGATGGAAGACACATGGTTTGACTACCTTAGCTCCATTGGGGATGGAGGGGGGAATGGAAGGCGAGAGTAAAGAAGAGGAGGGGTGGGAAGGTGGGGGTGAAGGAAGGTCCCACCAAACTCCATGTTAATTTACTCTTGGCCCAGGACACTCTAGTTTTGTGTAGGTTTATTTCCCATGGAAACTGTTGGGAATAAGGTCCACGTAACAAAACCAAATGTGACATAGCATTTGACAACCTGGAGCTATGCTGGCAATGCTACCATCTTCCTCTGCTCTGGTTGTGGACAGCGGATTTCTGTGTTCTTCCATGACAGCCAGAGAGAGAAGTCGTGAGGGGATTTATTAATTTATAAATTATTCTTCTAAGGTATCAAATTGGTATTATTGATGTAAGCGTCTGATTATACCCAGATACAACTTCCCAAGAGCCTGCGCTGAGCAGTGTACTTTATACACAATATTCCTAGGAAGTATCTAATTAAATTTGCACGTCAGACAAAGATACATTACCATTCAAGGGCCAGCCCTCTGCATCTAATAACTCTTACCCAAAACATGGATTCACAAGAGCAGTTTAGCAACATGACAAGTACTTGGGGACACCAATAGGCTTTAGCTGTCTCTAGATAATTTTTCTGGAAGGTACTGCTCTATGTAGCTGATGATTATGTAGAGATCCCTAAGGTCCTCCTTTATAAATTTTGCTAGAACATCTAGTGGCTCTACCATGGGACTGATTTCTGACCCCTCTGTGCCTGAAACTCATTCAAATTTCAGAAGACTTAATATACTTAAATGTTTGCTTCTTATAAGGAGATGAGAATTTCAAAGTTGCTCTTTCTACAGAGAGAAACAAGATCTGGACTGTGGCAGGAATACTGAGACTATAAGTGTGCAGAACACAGATTTTTGATTTATTGATTCAACTACTCCAGAAGAGTTGTGATCTTCATGTATTTTGTTATTGTACAATATACAGTATTTGAGGGAGTACAGTACATTTTTTCAGAACAAACCTTTTGAGCCTGGACTGCATTTTGTTGTTTCTGCAAGAGAAGGAATGAGCCCCATCCAAGTGCAACAGGCCTCCCAGGATTTTCCTGGTCCCACCCCAAGAACCGCTTATAAAACCCAGGAGTCAGACTTTGCAGGTTTGTCTGGCTCTTGACGCAGGTGTCCCCAGACTGTCTTGCAGCACTGCACACTGCGGAAAGTGACACAGCCTGTGAGGGGTTGTAATTAGCAAAACAGCAGTAGCGTAAATGCCAACCAAGCAACCCTTGCTATGTGGGGGGGAGGGGGTGGCCCAGGGTAAAAGAGGACCCACTTGACCTAGCCAACCCCAGGCTGCAGACTGGCAGAGCGTGACAAAAATCATACTCACTTTAAAATAAATTTTCCACACCACTTCTCGCTGCCTCTCTGCCCTTAAAACATTGTTACACGGCAGCTGGAGGCTCGGAAAAGCATCTCTCTCTGTGTGGTCAAAGTCTTGCAATACCCAAGACTTCGGCCCGGCAACAAGATCGGCTTCTCCAGCTTTCACAAACTAGTTTTACAGGCAGAGAGGCAGTGGAAGGCATCACAGCAAACTTCTTTTAAAGTGAGTATAATGTTTGCTGGCTGCCACTTTATTTATTTTTTTTACAGTTATACCAGGGAGGAGGGGAAAGTCCGCCCCCCCCCCCCCCTTTCTCGTGGCCGCTGATTTTGTTTGGAAGTCCCTCATTTGAGCTTAGCCTCTGCGACGAAGCAAAACCAGCCTTTTTACTACTGTGATGCTCCAGTGGGGTCACCAGGTCCAGGCTGTGTCCTTTCAAAGTCTCTTCTAGTGCATGTGGAGTATTCATCCATGTATGCGCTGGGAAGGAAGTTTAAAACTAGGATTTGGCTGAGCTCTGCCTGGACAGTAGTAATGTAAATGATAGCAGATAAAGGCCATAATGACTTGCCCCTGCCCACTTTGGATGGGTGTGCAGCTCGGGGTAATTTTATAATAGCACACCTACAGCATGTGAAAAGACAAAAAAGGTGCTTATTTTATAAAGACAAATAGGAGCCTATGAGTCTTTTAATTATAAAACAGATTGCTAGAATAAGGCCCAACAGTGTGCAAATGTCCATGTACAAATTTACACCAGCTGCAAGAAAGGTGTGAATTTGTGTATCCATGTATTTCATAACATATGTGCATGCCTAGCAGATTACACCCCTAGGAATGTCTATGCACAGATTATGTACAACTAGGCCTACTTTCTGCATATGCAGTCGCACAGTTTTATAAAAAGCCTTCTTTTGCCTGCAAAACGGGCTTTACACATGGAAAAAGCTTGATAAAATTACCTTCATATTCATAATTCCCATATACAGCCCAGCTCCAGCTCCTCCCATACCTTTTATCTACTAATACTGAGCATTTGTATAGTGCTACAAGACATACGCAGCGCTGCACAGACATGTAAGAGACAGTCCCTGCTCATCAGAGCTTACAATCTAGTCAAGACAGACAACACAGAAGGTGTAGAGAGGGATACATCTAGGGGGAATGGTAAAGAAACAAGATGATCAGGTGAGTCAAGATCCAAAAGCAGCAGCAAAGAGTTGAGTTTTCAGCCTGGATTTGAAAACGGTCAGAGAAGGCGCCTGGCTTCTCAGACCCCTTCCCTCCCTTATCTCAGTATCTATCGCAAGCCTGCCCAAAATTTGTTACAGTGCAAACCCCCATCTGCTCTGCTGGTGCGCCATTTCAGGCCTGTCCATTTTTTACTTTGCTTCTTACAAAACCAACGCTAAATTCAACACCCAGGCCCCCTCCTATATATCTTAGTATGTTTTGCAATAATTCCCACAGCCACCAAGGTTAGTGAGGCCATTTAGAAAAGCAAATTTAGAGTGAGCAGGTAAAAAAAAAACAGTGTTGGAAGACGCTTTATGCATAGGGTTGCCAGATGTCCTGGTTTTATCAGATTGTATTGATTTTTGGAAGCTTGTCCTGATTTGAAAAATGTCCTCAATGTTGGCATTTTGTCCTGACTTGTCCTGAATTTCTGTAAATTTTTTACAGATGATCAAGATGAACATTATAATACAAATGAAGTTATTTTTATTTGCTTACTGTACATAAAATGGAGAAATGAAACATTAATTTTAAGTTTTTCTTTTTCAATATGTGAGTGTGACTCAGTGTTTTTGCCCAAAAATGTTCCTTTTGGCGTCTGTTTGAAAAAAGGGAAACATTTTGGGCTCTTTCCCAAAAATGGGAAAGTTTGGGTTCCATTGTACATACAAAATATAGCAAATTTAAGACGTATGTAAAGAGGGGGAAAATATAAAAATTTTCAGAAAGAGCGAAGTCTTGATCATAGTTTATCATTTGTTAAAAATTTTCAATTTTTGTCATCATAGTAATGTTACTAATATAAATTAATTTGCAATTACCTATAATGTCACTAGTGGAACGAGTATTTTTGGTGTCAAGAAGCAATGGACAGATGATTGAAACTGATTGGTTATTAAAACTGTAAAATGCTTGCTTCAAGTTAAAATAAACTATTCATTATCTTGTGATGATATGTACAAAAGGATTTTGGCTGATGAAAATCTGCTAAATCAAATATCATCAAACAGTAAATACATGTAAATAATGTTTTATTGTGTTTGATGCCTAATAAAACATTTATTTGAAAAGTGTTATTTTTTGAAAAAATGTCCTGATTTTGGACCAAAGGCAACCCTATTTATGCAGCCTTCAGGAATTTCCCCCTTCTTTCTGAACTACAAATTCCAAGATGCAATAGGGTAAAGCCAGGCCTGGTTCAGCCTAGCCTAAATGACACAGAGCTTGTTTGGCTTTGAAGCTGCAGGCAGCCCTAGGAGGGAAATCTTGAATGGCAGCTGGGTGCGCCACACTCCCTCGCCCCCTCCCTCCTAGCTTTGATTACAGTTATTTGATCGAGATGGGGCACTGCTAATTGTAAGTCCTTTTGTTGTGCAAGAACAGGAGGCTGGCAGTTCTGTGCTTCAACTGCAGGAGCGCCATATAGGCCTCACCACCCAGACCTATGCAAGCAGGCCCTAATTAACTCCCAGTCACCATGGCAACTTCTAGCCACACCACCAACTTCCTGACAGCAAGCTTGAGCCATACTCAGGATGGCCATGTTTGCCTCTTCTTTTTGCAGGATATAAAAAAAATGCCTGTAGCAGCATTTGAGACTAATTTCTAATAGCTAAGAGAAGCAGTAGAGTGGGATTTTGTAAGGAATCCATTCTGAGCTCTTTTAATTCTGAAGTTGGATATACAGAACCTCAAGATGTTTTACAATGGGATTCAAATTTTTTTCAACAAGGCTTATGTTGTCATTACCCATACTTAGTTCTCTCTCTCTCTCTCTCTTTTTTTTTTGCCTGAGCTACACATTTATATGCCAACATATTCCAAATCATGAAATCAGAGGGCTAGGTTATTCATTGCTCATATTAAATGCCTAAGACTATCTCTCCCATGCTAAGCAGAGAATACTTCCATTTATTCAGCATTTAAAATAGCAACAACAACATGGCATGTGTTAATGGTGTCCTGTAGAGTACTCTTATCCCATAAGAACATGCTAGCTTTCATCTTAGAAAAGAAAGCAAATATTTGGCATTTCTAAAGTATCTACAGGCAGTCCTTGACTCATGGCATTTTCAGTTCTCCATGGATAAGCGGGATGAGTCAGCAACACAAGAGTGATGTCATCTGACGGCGCCATGGATGGAATAGCTCTCCAACAGCTCAGAAGAGTCTGGAAGATTCCTCTGAGCACGTGCAAGCCATCTCACCACAGTGCCCATCCCCTTCCAACCTCAATCTGTTCTATTCGCCCACCATGTGGACAAATGTTCCTGCTCTCCTTGTTTTTGTTTGATTTGATTGTTTTTCAGCTAGTTTTTCCTTGTCTTCTTCTTCTGTCTTTTCCCCTATCTGACTGTGATCTCTACTACCGATAAGGTCAAGAGCTGCGATGCGTCTACCAAATGACCATCGAAGGGCAAGCTATAATCCTGCCGCAATCTTCATTCTAGGAGAAAGCCCCAGTCTGAAGGAGTGGATGAGAGTTTGCCAATTCAGGCTCACGGCAGGCCCAATTCTTGCCTGACAGATGCGGCCTTGGAAGATCTAGATCACTGTGATCCTCTCATGAGCACTCACGGCAGACCTGAAAAGATACAGCAGTGCTGCTAGCAGAGCCCCAATTATGGGGGTGTTCCATGAGGGTCTCAGCACCACCAATGATCAATGCTGCAGCCTGCCTTGCAACCCTGCTCCATTGTGGTGGTTGGCAGAAATCTACTACAGAGCTTGCCTCAGCCTCTCCCTGAGCCTGCATAGGGTCCACCATTTACTGCATGCAATGGTAGGAACCTAGAGCCCCATCAAGGCTACACGACCGTGTCAGGTGCAGCCGGCACGCCCTGGTGCAACACCAAATCTCAGAATCTCCTCAAAGCACTGCTAGGAGATGCTATGGCCCATGTTGGTGCCAAACATTGAGTCCACACCTCGGATCTTGTCACTGATACTCCAGGATCCTAGCGCAGAAGAGAAGCATATTGTGGCAGCGCCTCGTATCAGCTAGTGTAGTGGTAGAGTGGCCCCTCCCTCCAGCGCAGGCTCCTCCCTCGGCACCAAGTGTCCCACTGCATGCACACCACCTCACTCCATACAACAGGGCTTCACACAGACTCCATCAGCGCTCTCTCTCTGTGCAGACTTGGTTTTGGTGCTACACTTTTTCTGCGCTGATAGAGTAGTTACTCACCTGTAACAGGTGTTCTTCAGGAGCAGCAGGAATCAGTCCTCACATATGGGTGACGTCGGCGCCGACAGAGCCCTCATGCGGAGCATTTCCCCAGCTTTCAAAGAAAGCCTTTGGGAATTGCAGCGCGCATGCGCAGTCCCCTTCCCGCCCAAGGGTGCCATCTTGCTCAGTCTGATGACATAGCTAAAAGACAGCAAAAAAATTAGCAAAATAAATCATATGACTGCAACTCCAAGGGGAGGAGGGAGGGTTGTGAGGACTGATTCCTGCTGCTCCTGGAGAACACCTGTTACAGGTGAGTAACTACTCTTTCTCCAGGACCAAGCAGGAAGTCAGTCCTCACATATGGGACTCCCCAGCTTAAGGCTACCGGAGACCCCAAGCGGAAAAAATGAGCTCCCTCGAGCTCGTCAGCACAGAAGGAAGGAATCTTCTCTGAGAACGCCCCCGACCGGTAGCCCAACACCAGGGCCGGAGGGTAGGAGTTGCCTAAACCCCAAAGAGATTATGGAGTACTGCCTGTCCGAAAGCACTGTCCCTGCGGGACTCCCTCTCAAGGCAGTAATGGGCCGCAAAAGTTTGGCTTGACCAAGTAGCGGCCTGGCAGATGTCTGCCAACAGAACAGAGCGGAGATGAGCCACTAACGCAGCCTTCGCCCTGACACGATGAGCCGTGACTCGACCCTCCAACGAGAGGCCGGCTGCCCCATAAGCCCAGGCGATACAGTCAGCAACCCATATGGACAACGTACGCTTGGAGACAGGGAGCCCCAACTTATTGGGGTCAAAAGAAACGAAAAGCTGAACAGCCTTCCGATGCTCCCGCGTACGGTCAAGGTAGAAGGATAACGCCCTCCTACAGTCCAGGGTATGCAAGACCATCTCAGCCCGGTTGGCATGCGGCCTGGGAAAGAAGGTCGGAAGAACCACCTCCTGATTGAGGTGAAAAGGTGAGACAACTTTAGGAAGAAACTTAGGGTGAGTCCATAGGACTACCCTATTGCTGTAGAACCTAGTGTAAGGAGGATCAGACACTAGTGCCTGCAGTTCACTCACTCGCCTAGCAGAGGTGAGAGCTACCAGAAATAAAGTTTTCCAGGAGAGAAAACGGAGAGGGCAGGTAGCCAT
The DNA here is from genome assembly GCA_033557465.1 of Ichthyophis bannanicus. Classification (NCBI taxonomy): domain Eukaryota; kingdom Metazoa; phylum Chordata; class Amphibia; order Gymnophiona; family Ichthyophiidae; genus Ichthyophis; species Ichthyophis bannanicus. The sequence continues at coordinate 306,045,419 of CM066039.1, forward strand.
AGGTTCAAAAGGCGGACAAGTAAGCCGCTGTAAGACCACATTCAGATCCCACTCAGGGGCCGATGGACGCAAAGGAGGCTTAAGCAGAAGGCGGCCTCTGAGGAAACGAGCCACCAAAGGGTGGTTGGAAAGAGGCCTGCCGTCCACTGGCGAGTGGTGTGCTGGGAGAGCACTAAGGTGAACTCGGACAGAGTTAGACATAAGGCCCAGATTGGAGAGGTAGAGCAAATATTGCAACACTACCGCTACCAAGCACGAGAAGGGATTCTCACTGTGCTGAACACACCATGCGGAGAATCTACGCCACTTAAGAGCGTAGGTTTTCCTGGTGGATTGACGCCAAGAGGCCAAGACTACATCTTCCACCTCTCAAGGTAGTAGTAGGGGAGCTAGGACTACCCTTTCAGCAGCCAGGCCATCAGATGAAGGGACTGGAGGTTGGGGTGCAAGAGAGTCCCCTGATCCTGAGACAGGAGATCGTGTTGAAACCCCAGAGGAAGAGGTGTGTCTACCGCCAGCTGTAGCAGAAGCGGGAACCACGGTTGCCTCGGCCACCTGGGGCTATGAGAATCAATGAAGCCCCGTCCCTGAGGACTTTGAACAGCGTTCTGGACACTAGTGGTGTGGGAGGAAACGCATGCAGTAGGCCTGTGGACCACGAGATCAGAAACGCATCCGCTGCTACTCTGAGAGGATGCGGTTGTCTGGAGCAAAATCTCGGGAGTTGCCGGTTCAGAGGACTGGCGAAAAGGTCCATGGTGGGGAGCCCCCACTTGAGAAAGACCTGCTGAACCATCAATGGGTTCAATCTCCATTCGTGTGGTTGCAGGATCCGGCTCAGTCTGTCTGCCAGGCAATTTTCCTGACCTGGGAGGTAGACAGCCTTGAGAAGGATTCCGTGATTGACAGCCCAAGAGCACAGTCGTTGTGCTTCCTGACAAAGAAGGAAGGAGCCTGTGCCTCCTTGTTTGTTCACATAGAACATGGCAACTTGATTGTCCGTCTGGACCAGTACAGACTGGTGAGAGGCGAGGTGGGAGAAGGCTCTCAGAGCTAGGCATACAGCCCGCAGCTCCAGGAAGTTTATCTGTTGAGCAGCCTCCCAAGGGGTCCAGAGACCCTGAGTACATGTCCCTTGGCAATGTGCTCCCCAACCGAGAAGAGAGGCATCGGTTGTCAGCACCTGAGTATGCGGAGGGGATTGAAAAACCACTCCGAGCACCAGATTCGGAAGATGAATCCACCATTGCAGAGAGGAGACCAGGAGGTCGGAGATCTTCACTGAGTCCGCTAGGCCCCCTGTGGCTTGATGCCACTGAGTGCGAAGGCTCCACTGAGCAGGTCGCATGTGCAGGCAGGCATTGGGGGTGACATGAACCGTGGAAGCCATATGGCCGAGTAGTCTCAGGAATTGCCTGGCAGAGACCAGGGAATTGCTGCGAAACTGGCTGGCCAGATCCATTAGCCTGTGGGCCCTGTCCAGAGGCAGAAAAGCCTTTGCTTGAAGAGTGTCTAGTCTGGCCCCTATGAACTCTAAGTTCTGGGATGGGAGCAAAGTGGACTTTGCGAAGTTTATGACAAACCCCAAGTGCTGAAGCAGAGCCACAGTGCGAAGAGTGGCCTGGTTGCCCTCTTGGTAAGATTGGCCCTTTATGAGCCAGTCGTCCAGGTACGGAAACACAAAGAGACCCTGAAGACTCAGGTAAGCCGCCACCACTGCCAGGCACTTGGTGAACACCCTGGGAGCGGAGGACAGGCCAAAGGGTAGTATTCTGTACTGATAGTGGTTTCCTCCCACAACAAAACTGAGATATTGTCTGTGGTCTGGATGGATAAGGATGTGAGTATACGCATCCTTTAGATCTAAGGAGCATAGCCAGTCTCCCTGCTGGAGGTAGGGCAGCAGGATTCCAAGGGTAAGCATCTTGAACTTTTCCCTCTCTAGGAACTTGTTGAGGTTTCGCAAGTCTAGGATGGGTCTGAGGCCTCCTGTTCTTTTTGGTACCAGAAAGTACCTGGAATAAAAGCCTTGACCTCTCAGGTGGTGGGGCACCGGTTCCACAGCTTGATCCTTTAGCAGACTTGCTAACTCCTGAAGGAGTAGGTCCCTGTGCAGAGGGGGTCTTGGAGGCTCCCCTGGAAAGTAGGAGGGAGGTACCTGGTGAAAATGGAGAAGATAGCCCTTTTGGACTATATGAAGAACCCAGGTATCTGATGTGACGGCTGACCACCTGTGGGCAAAGTGGGCCAGCCGGCCTCCTGTGCTGAGAGAAGCCAGCTGAGAAGAGGCTATGCTGTTTGAGTCAAAAACCCCCACCCTGCTGAGCAGGGGCCGGTGTAGGTGGCTTGGGGGCCTTCTGCCAATGGGGCCCTTGACCCTGCCCCTTGGCCTGCTGACCCTGTTGGGGAGCTGCAGAGGCCTGATAATGAGGGTATTGTTTATAGGCAGACGACTTCCTCGGGTAAAAGGACTTTTTTGCCGAGCCCTTCTTCTGAGAAGGGGCAGAGGTTTTCCTGGAAAGCCTAATCCTGGTCAGAGTCTCGGTCTCAGGTTCTGCAGCCTTTTCAGCCATGGGCTTGCCAAAGAGGTTTTCACCTCGGCAGGGGACATCGACCAACTTGTCCTGGACCCATGGCTCGAGGTCGGATGACTGTAGCCAAGCCTGTCGGCGGGCACCGATGCCGGCCCCGGCTACTCGGGCCGAAGCCTCGAAGCCATCGTAGGCTGCTCGAGAGATAAACTTCGAGCACTCTCGAATACCGGTGGACAAGGCTTGGAACCTCTGCAAAGGTTCCTCGGAGAGACCAGCAGAGAACCCGGCAATCTCCTTTGCCAGGTCTCGGAGGTACATGCCCATGTAGAGCTGGTAAGTCTGGACACGGCAAGCAAGCATAGAGCCCTGGAAGCACTTCTTACCGAGGGCATCCAGGTTCCGGGCCTCCCGGCCGGGAGGCACCAAGGAGTGCATCTTCTGACTTTTCAGTCGATGCATGGCCGATTCCACAACCATGGAGTGGTGCGGTAATTGTGCCTTTTGGAACCCGGGGCTCTTGCGGACTCGATAAATGGAATCGACCCGCATGCTTAATACCGGCGTCAAGGCCGGGGTCTCCCACATGCGGAAGAGCAGCCGCTCCAGCATCGGAGGAACCGGAACAGTAAAGGCCTCCTTCGGGGGAGAGTCATACTGGAGGGCCTCAAGCTCCTCGGCTCAAGGCTCCTCCTCGGGATCCGCGGGGAAGGCCAAGGCCTTGGCCATATCCCGCATGAAGTCCGAGAACCGGGTATCCTCCGGTGGGGATCGTCTCCGAGGTTCGGACTCGGGCGAGTCCGATGGGACACACCGAGTCCGATGAGTGTTGGGTGACTCTTCGTCCTCCGTCTCTCAGCCCGACTCCTCGGAGGAGGAATCGAGCGGCTCCGGTCGGGCGGGCACCGATGCCCTCCGCCCCGACGCCGAGGGTATCGGCGTCGACGACCTCGGCCCCGAACGGGAGGTCGAGGGAGACTGTGGCCGAGGATCGACTCGAGCCCGCATGGACTCGAGGATCAGCTCGGCCTCCGGGGTCGACTTAGACGTCGAGGTCCCGGTGGTCGGGGCAGATGCACCGGTGAGACCGGCGATCAATGCCCGCTGCTGTTCCATGAAGGCAGCGAAGCTGCTCTCCAAGGCCGTCAACCTGAGTCCGAGCTCAGGAGACCCAGCAGCCCCCGACTCGGGCCCCGACGGTGTCGGCTCCCTCGGAGGAGAGTCCACGAGGACAACAGCACTTAACGTGTCCAGGAGACTCCATCTCGACACGAGGATGCTTGGCAGGCCTCTCCGACTCCGAAGACCCGGGGCGGCTATCGGGGCTATGCGACCTGGCCCTCGAGGAACCAGGAGCGTCCACCGCCGCCGCCCTCGTGGGTTTCTTCTTCCTGCGATGTTCCCGCGAAGGAGACCCCCGCTCAGAGGAACCCCGACGCTGCTCGGGGCTGGAGTCCCGAGACGTCGAGGCCTCTGACGAGGTCCGGGCCCGGCCGGACGCGGAGTCAGAAAAAATGCGATCCTTCTGGTGCTGCCGACTCCTCAACGACTTTGAGAACATTTGCCACACAGACCACAGATCATTGGGTTATGATCGGGTCCGAGGCAACGGAGGCAGCAGTCGTGTGTGTCGGTAAGAGACATAAGTTTCTTACACCGATCACACTTCTTAAACCCGCTGGTAGCCATCGGGGGACAAAGGGCCCCTGCTAGGTCAAAAGACCGGGCTGCCAGGGAAAAAAGAAAAAAGGCACGAACGCCAGTCACAAAGGACAAAAACCGAAAAAGAGAGAAAAGGACTCGATACTGGCATATCTGTCCGAGCGGGAAAAGGATCCGGCGTCGAACCGGAGAAAAAAAGAGAAAAATAGGGAAAATCAACTTTTTCCTCGGGGAAAAACGAACTACGTCTGTCGGGCTCCGTGGAAAAAAGAAGACTGAGCAAGATGGCACCCTTGGGCGGGAAGGGGACTGTGCATGCGCGCTGCAATTCCCTAAGGCTTTCTTTGAAAGCTGGGGAAATGCTCCGCACGAGGGCTCCGTCGGCGCCAACATTACCCATATGTGAGGACTGACTTCCTGCTTGGTGCTGGAGAAAGACGGGGGTATCAATGCTTGCATCAGATCACAGGGAAGATGTGCTGGCACCAGTGTGGAATGGGCTGGATCGAATCATTTTAGTGATGAAAGGTCAGTATGCTGATGTCTGGGCTATAAAAGGCCCTGTGCCATCTTTTCCAGTCCCTGGCTTCACCTGTGGAGGACCCCCAGTGCCATGCTTCAGCCAGCACTGAGGCTCCTCCACTGCAGTTAAGATAAAATATGCTGTAATGAGCTAGATCATGGGTCCATCAAGCCCAATACCTGCTTCCAGCAGTGGCCAATCCAAGTCACAAATATCTGTCAGGTTCCCAAAAGGTATACATGTAACGGGTCTGCTCCTTGTTGGTCACTCCAGGCCAGGGAAGTCCCGAACCCTCATCTGCGGTGTGCTGCTTCAGCTGGCTGGAATCCGGGGGAATAAAACTCACAATACATATTCCATGCTGCTTGTTCTAGTTCACTTTGATAATGGTTTATGGACCTGTCCAAACCTCTTTTAAACCCTTCTCAGCCCATCAGAAGCCTCATTGAAGGGCCCCAGGCCTTGCTGGTGCCCAGAGGTGTCCTCCCAAGGAGGTTCAGATGCCAAGCATAGCGCATATCAGCATGACTCAGGAGCTCAAGGCTCTTCCTCCACGCGCTCATGCTATGAATCTCTGGGGGACTTTGGTCATCCCTACCCAACAATTTACACCTCTGGACTAAGGCAGAGAAATAGCCTAGTGGGCAGAGCAGTGGGCTGAGAAAATGAGGGAACCAGGGTCCAATGCCCACTGCTGCAGTTTCTGATCTTGGGCAGGTCACTTGATCCCTTCACAGGTGAGGTGGTGTGATGGAGCGTAATCCACTTCACTATCCAATGTCCTTGCTCAACAGACTAGTAGGAGGTAGTACCACTCGTTCCTGCATACAAATGATGCATGTGGCAACAGGGCATAGGAAATGCCATCTGGCCTAGTGCTCCTCCAATTTTGACCTTCTGGAGCCACTAACCCTTCTTCTACCTTGAGGAAAGCTGTATGGCCTGACAATATCCTACAGAGAAACACAACATGTTATTGGCTATGCATCTGCATGACATGGCTCAGCAGAAATCTCAACAGCCTCTGACCCCTGTAGGAACATAAGAACATAAGATATGCCATACTGGGACAGACCAAGGTCCATCAAGCCCAGTATCCTGTTTCCAACAGTGGCCAATCTAGGTCATAAGTATCTAGCAGTTTTGGGTCAAGCAGTGATACCCTGGGTCCCTTTTAATGACGGTTTATGGATCTTTCCTCCAGGAACTTGTCCAAACCTTTTTTAAACCCAGCTACACTAACAGCTTTTACTACATCCTCTGGTAACAAATTCCAGAGTTTGATTACACGTTGAGTGAAAAATATTTTCTATTAGTCTTAAATAGGTTACCCTGTAGTTTCATTGCATGTCCCCTAGTCTTTCTATATTCTGATGATATAAACAATCGATCTACATTTACCCGTTCCACTCCGTTCATTAATTTATAGACTTCTATCATATCTCCCTTCAGCCATCTCTCTTCCAGGTTGAAGAACCCTAACCTTTTTAGCCTCTCTTCATAGGGGTATCCTTCCATCCCCTTTACCATTTTGGTGGCTCTTCTCTGCACCTTTTCTAATAATGTTATATCCTTTTTAAGATACGGCGACCAGATTTGCACACAATATTCAAGGTGCGGTCGCATCATGGAACGATACAGAGGCATTATAATATCCTTTGTTTTATTTTCCATTTCTTTCCTTATGATACCTAGCATTCTATTTGCTCTCTTGGCTGCCGCTGCACACTGGGCCGAGCGTTTTAACATATTATTCACGATGATGCCTAAATCTTTTTCCTGGGTGGTGGTTCCTAATGTGAAACCTTGCATCATGTAACCATAGTTTGGGTTGTTCTTTCCTAGCTGCATAACTTTGCACTTGTCCACATTATATTTTATCTGCCATTTGGATGCCCAGTCTTCCAATTTATCAAGATCCTCTTGCAATTTTCCACAATCCTCATGGATTTTAACAACTTTATCAAATTTGGAGATGACACAAAACTATTTGACCTCACTCGTTATTCCCTTTTCTAGGTCATATATGAATATGTCAAAAAGCAACGGACCCAGCAGAGATGCTGGGGTACTCCACTATTCACCTTTCTCCATTGGGAAAACTGGCCATTTAGCCCTACCCTCTGCTTCTATCTTTTAGTTTTGCCAAAAGTCTCTGATGAGGGACCTTCTCAAAGGCTTTCTGAAAGTCCAGATACACTATATCAACCGACTCACCTTTGTCTACCTGTTTATTCACACCTTCAAAAAAAAAATAACAGAATAGATCTTCCTTGTCTAAAGCCATGTTGGCTGTCTTCCTTTAAGCCATGACTCTCTACATGTTCAGTAATTTTGTTCTTTATGATGGTTTTTACCATTTTTCCTGGTATTGACGTCAGGCTCATCAGTCTGTAGTTTCCCGGATCACCCCTGGAACCCTTTTTAAAAATTGGCGTTACATTGGCCATCCTCCAATGTTCAGATATTACAGATGATTTTAATGATAGTTCACAGATTACTAATAGCAGGTCTGCAATCTCATATTTCAGTTCTTTCAACACCCTTGGATGTATACCATCTGGTCCAGTTGATTTTCTACTCTTCAGTTCATCAAATAGCTGTAATACATCTTCCCGGTGTATCAATATTTCTTTCAATTCTTCCACAGTATCACCTTTAAATACGACTTCAGACATGGGTAACATTCCTACATCTTCCTCAGTAAAGACCAAAGCAAAGAATTCATACAGTCTCTCCGCTATGGCCTTGTCCCCTCTTAGTTCCCCTTTTACCCCTCTATCATTTAATGGTCCAACTGACTCTGTCACAGGTTTTTTGCTACGAATGTACTTGAAAAAGTCTTTATTACGTGATTTTGCTTCTACAGCAAGCTTCTTCTCAAATTCTCTCTTTGCTGCCTTATTAATGCCTTGCATTTAACTTGCCAGTGCTTGTGCTGTTTCCAGTTTTCATCATTTGGCACTTTTTGCCATTTCCTGAAAGATGCTTTTTTGGCAACAACAGCCTCTCTGACCTCACCTTTAAACCATGCTGGCAGTTTTTTGGACTTCCTTCCACTTTTCTTAAAGCGTGGAATACAGCTGGTCTGAGATTCCAAGATAGTATTTTTAAACAACAACCATGCTTGATGTAAATCTTTAACCTTTGCAACTGCTCCTTTTAGTTTTTTCTTAACTATTTTCCTCATTTTATCATAGTCTCCCTTTTGAAAGTTAAAAGGTAGTACTGTGGATTTCCTTACCATCTCTCCTCCATTAATTAAATCAAACGCAATCGTGTTATGATCACTACTGCCAAGTGGCCCCAACACCCTTATCTCTTGCACCAGATCTGGTGTTCCATTAAGGACTAGGTCCAAAATGGCTTCCCCTCTGGTTGGTTCTAAGAAGTAGTCATTTATTTCAGCTAGAAACTTTATCTCCCTAGCATGTCCTGCCGGGACATTGACCCAGTCAATAACGGGATAATTGAAATCACCCATTATTATTACTGTGCTGTACCTTGTTAGCTTCCCTGCTTTCTTTGAGCATTTCATCATCCATTTGTTCATTCTGGCCAGGCGGTCGATAGTACATCCCCCACTGCCATTGCCTTCCCCTTTTTACACGGAATTTCAATCCATAGAGATTCTTCAGCAAATTTTGTTTCCTGTAAAACTTTAATCCTTTGTGACTCAATGCCCTCTCTAACATAGAGCGCAACCCCTCCACCAATTTGATCAGCTCTATCATTACGTTATAGTTTGTACCCAGGTATCACAGTGTCCCATTTGTTTTCCTCTTTCCACCATATCTCTGAGATACCAATCATATCTAACCTCTCATTTAGTGCTACATATTCTAACTCTCCCATCTTATTGTTTAGACTTCTAGCATTTGCATATAAGCATTTTAGAGACTGTATTTTATTCATATTAGTCTGGCTATTGGTAGGCAGGGGTAATTTGAAATCTTTAAGCTCTGTCTGCTCCATAGTCAAGGGCATTTGGGCTACTTTTGTCTTTACTGGAACCTCTCTGCTGATATTCCCGAACTTCATTCTTTTGGTAGTATCCTTCAAGGATACATTGTTCTGAACCATGCGCTCTTGGGCGACTGTCGGCTCTCCCCTATTATGTAATTTGAAAACTGCTCTCTCTCCTTCTTATAGGTTAATACCAGCAGCCTGGTTCCATCCCAGTTAAGGTGAAGCCCATCCCTTCAGAAGAGCCCCTCCTTTCCCCAGAATGTTCCCCAGTTCCTAACAAATCCAAAACCCTCATCCTTGCACCATTGTCTCATCCACGCATTGAGACTCCAGAGGCTCCGGAGCTCTAGCTCTCTGTGCCTACCAGCCACAGGCCACAGACCAGCCCCCTCTCCCTCATGCCTCTGGCATACCTTCCATGCAGATGCAATAGTGCCTCCTGCAAGATGCTCAAGGCCAGCCCATCAGGTAGATGTATGGTCTCATCTACCAGATATATAGCTTCTAACCAGAGGGTCATTGGTTCAAGACCAGCTCCTACTTGTGAGGGGGAAAAAAAAACAGTTGAATTTAGCCTGAGTTGTTTCAAGGTGTTTGCACCCTAGGTAGATTTTGAGGCCCCCCCCCCCCACCAAATCTATTGTTTTACCCTGCTGGTTTCCATCCTCCAAGCTGCCGACCTATGTGAGCACCTTATGGATAGGCCAGCCCTGGAGATGCTCGCCTTCTAACCCATAGGTAATGGTAACAGCCTTAAGACCAGTCTCTCTACTAAGCAAGGGGACGAGTAGCACAATCTCCCGAGCACAAACTGTTTACCATCCCCAGGCCATCAGAGTCTAGCCTTGAATACCCTTCTCTAACCACCCTCCAGATCTCTCTCTTACAATGATTACTAGTGCCTGCCATAGTGCTTGCATCGGGCCAAAGACAGCCCCTCTCCCTGGAGCTCATAAGACACAATAGGAGCAGACATTTTCACAGTGGCTTGAACATTCGGTTTAATTAAGTCCTTAGTACCCAGTACAATGGGGAAGACCTCAGTATTCTTCTGTCACAAAGCACTGATCTCTGAGGCTGCTCAGATGGTGCAGTGAAGCACAGGGGATCGCATTCTAGAACTTCAGCCTTACCCCCTTCAGCTATCCTCTGCAGCACTAGCACAGGAAATACTAGGGGATAGCCTGCTTGGCACCCATCAACTCATCAATGTTGCTGGTCTCTGCAGCATTTACAACACTCTCCTCCTGGAGCTCCAGAGATGGCCCCTTCTTCCCCAGGGCTAACATTACCTGGGGCCTCTCTCGCACTATCTCTGATGTGGCCCTGCCCTGGCTCCACCTCCAGTCCATAGGGATACAGTCATAGTGGGAATTTATCCTAACTTTGATGGTTCCATGCAACATTGGAGTAACCCCAAGCCCTGCGCCATGAGACTCGAAACCCCTTTGGAAACATGGAGGCTCTACTCGGACCAGTCCAGAAAGAACAGATTTAAGAAGTCGGTGTCATACTTATAGACATTCATCATTGCTTTTTGAGTTTGACTCCTGACGAGGATCTTTTAGCCAAAGCTTGGCCGAGTGGGGATGCGGTCAATAGAGAAGTTGGTTTGACTCCATGGTCTACCTCTGCTCATGGAGGTGTGGACTGAACATTTCTGCAAATGTCTGCACCAGCTATGTACCTCATGACTGAACCAGAAGGTCGTGGGCTTCACTCCACCTCCTTGGCCTCTCCAAGCAGTGTATCTGCTCATGTCCATAGCAGACAATCTCTGAAAACCTCAAGGACGCTTTGAAAATTACCCTACAGGGGTTCAAAACAGGAATTAGTTCAGAATTGGCATGTTTCTCGATCCTTGGGATAAGGAACCTCCACAGTCTAAGATGTGCCCAGCCCAGATCATCTTGGGCATTTTCGAACATCCTGCCTCATGTGGGTGCTAACTGAGTCTATCTGCTCCATATTAGACACAGGGAATATGTTAGGCATTTATTTATTTTATTTATTTACATTCTCTTATATACCGTGCTATTCTGCATCAGTGCAGTTTACATTGAACAAACTGAAATTACATTGAACAGGGCATTATAACTTGGAGATAACTATTTTACAGGGAACATGGGCTATGGAGGGTTAAGTGGCTTGCCCAAGACCACAAGGAGCACCTGTGGGACTAGAAACCCCAGTCCTTCCGGCCCAAGATTGCTGTCCTCTAGTGGGATTTGAACCCCCGACCTTCCGGCCTGAAGTACCTTGCCCCAACCACTAGCCTCATTTCTGGCTACAGCACAGTACCATAGCAGCCTCCTTGAAATGCCTTGGAATCTCCATCGATATCCAGCCTGGTCTACACAGTACCTCAAACGCCTGAGCATCTGTGAAAACCTCTCAAAATGCACAGATAAAATAGAAACATAGAAACAAGACAGCAGAAAAAGACCTCATAGCCCATCTAGTCTGCCCTTCCATATCAACTATAATAGTCCCCTTTTTTCCTTTAGATAACCTCTGTGTTTGTCCCATGCTTTTTTGAATTCAGATACTGTCCTCGTCCCTACTACCTCCACTGGGAAACAATTCCACGAATCTACCACTCTTTCCATAAAGAAATATTTCTGCATATTATTCCTGAGTCTATCCCCTTTCATCCTCATCCTATGTTCCCTCATAGCAGAGCTTGCCTTCAATTGAAAGAGACTCTCCTGTGCCTTTATGCATGGAGGTATTTAAATGTCTCCATCATATCTCCCCTATCCCGCCTTTCCTCTAAAGTATACATATTAAGATCTTTAAGTCTGTCCTCATATGCTTCATAACAAAGACAACTAACCATTTTAGTAGCCACTCTCTGCACCGACCCCAACCTACTTATATCCTTTTGAAGGTGCGGCCTCCAGAATTGCACACAATACTCCAAATGAGGTCACACCAGAGACTTATACAGAGGCATTATTCACCTCCTTTTTTCTGCTGGCCCTCTCCCTATACACCCAAACATCCTTCTGGCTATCATAGTCGCCTTTTCTACCTGTTTAGCTACTTTAAGATCATCAGACACAATTACGCCCAGGTCCCGCTCTTCTTTCATGGATAGAAGTACCTACCCCCTATACTGTACCGCTCCTTTGGATTTTAGCAGCCCCAGTGCAGGACCCTGCATTTTTTAGCATTAAATTTGAGCTGCCAAATTCTAGACATTCTTCAAGTTTAGCTAGATCCCTCCTCATGTTATCTACTCTTTCCTGGGTGTCTACTCTATTGCAGATTTTGGTATCATCTGCAAATAAGCAAACTTTACCCGATAGCCCTTTCACAATATCAGTAACAAAGATGTTAAAAAGAATTGGACCAAGGACAGATCCCTGTGACACACCACTGGTAACCTCCTTTTCCTCAGAGTGAGCTCCATTTACCTGTACCCTTTGTCACCTCCCATTCAACCAATTTCTAACCCAATCAGTAACTTTAGAGCTTATCCCTAGGGTGCTCAGTTTGTTTAAAGTTGCCTGTGCAGAACGGTGTCAAAGGCTTCACTGAAACCTAAGTACACCACATCTAGGGCTCTCCCTCGCTCCAGCTCCCTGGTCACCCAGTCAATGAAATCAATCAGATTTGTCTGACAAGACCTGCCTCTGGTGAATCCATGCTGCCTTGGATCCTCCAAGCCATTGGACTCCAGGAACCTCACTATTCTCTCTTTTAGTAACCTTTCCAATAATTTATAAACCACTGAGGTTAGACTAATAGGCCTGTAGTTCTCAATGTTATCCTTACGTCCACTTTTGTATAAAGGGACCACATGTGCCTTTCTCCAGTCCTCTGTCACTACTTCCAACTCCAAAGAGGTACGGAAACGGTCAGTCAGTGGAGCCACTAGAATGTCCCCAATTTCCCTCAGTATTTCTGGATGTATCCCATCCAGACCCATCGCTAATAGAGATCATGCAGCCGCATTTTATGTGGATAGATATACGTGTGTGTTTAATGCAGATATATTTATACTTAAATACGTACATACATTTCTACATACACTAATTTTTTTATCTACCTGATGGCTCAGCTATTCAAGAGTGGGCCATAATATTAAGGGCTCCTGAAGTTACCCCACTTGGGCCATTGTCTCCGACGTAGGGAGCCATCAGGGCCCATTTCCCCTTACCACCCTGTCTTCGTAACACCTATGATTTTGCAGGGGTCCCAGGTGTTCAGGAAACAGTGTCAAACGTCAACTGATCTGCTCGCTGTACCTCTCCAGACTGCCTGTTCCCCCTATAGTTCACCTTCCTCGCCGGGATGGGACTGGTGAGGACTATATCGTCCCATCAGTAGACGCTTGCATTCCTCCTGAGCTCCCCTTGGGAGTGCAAGACTAAATAAATAACAAAAGGTATATTTCAAACAGCAACATGGTATCTAGCGCACCATGCTACTCTGGGCTAAAAGTACCAGCCCACTTGAGGCTGTTTTGTGGGCCCCAATGGGCAGCAGGGTCTTTAACCCTTCCTCCTGACATGACCCTTGGCAGCTATTGGCTGACTTTCTTTCTGTTCCACAATCCTTGAAGATAGAGGGTCAGACCTTTTTTCCCCAGCATTCTCACACTTTAGGGAACCTAGCAGAATTTCTCCCTTCACAGGTATCCACTAACCCCTCACCCAGGTCATTGGTTGACAGACTACCTACACTTACCCGGGCGTTTTTGACTGTTCTTGTTGCATGCATGATGCCACACAAGCCCTCATAAGCGGAAACTAGAAAGAGTGAGGGACATGCAATGAAGCTACAAGATAGCACATTTAAGACTAATTGGATGAAACTTTGTTTTATTTCACTCAATGTGTAATCAGACCCAGGGATTCATTACTAGAGAATGCAGTAATGGTGGTCCGGATTGGCTGCTATCACAGATAGGATACTGGGCACGATGACCCTCTAGTCAGACCAAGTATGACATGTCTTATGTTTTGCTAAGGATCAGTGCTATCTAGGCCTTCAGATTTGCATAGAACATGCCTTTCTGCCTTTGGCATGGTGATAGCCACAACCCTGAGCAAAGGGATAGAAGCTGTGTGAAGTGGCCAAAGCAACCCCAAGCAAAGCCATACAGGGAGTCACCTCTTTCGGAATGACCATGAATAATGAAAAAAGTACTCGAATCCTGACCAGATAGCTAAAAAGGATGTGGCCCTCTGATGGGCGCTTAAGCCCTAAGACTGCAAAGTTCAATGGCTCCTTCCCATGCCAAGTGGGCCACTATGAAATCTCCAAGACACCTTAAGCCGCATACACTTAATCCCAGTAGGATCATGTCAAGAAGCATGCACCCAGTCTCGTCCTTCTGATTCCTGGAAGGTCACAGTTTTATAGGATTATGGCAGTTATATTCACAGGGCTTGCCATCCCTTGTGCGGAGTGAAGGTGGGCACCAATTAGTCACATAGAGATTGACACTGGTTACCATGCCTATTTTTTCAACTTCATCCTACTACAGCACTACACAGGCTGTTAAGAGTGGATGCAACTACAAAAAAAACCCCAAACAACCTTTAAAGCCCTTATCTGAGGAGTCACCCATGTGTGGCTGACTCATCCTGCTTGTCCATGGAGAAAGTGAGGTTAGTTACCTGTAACAGGGGGTTCTCTGTGAACAGCAGGATAAATTAGCCACACAAACCCACCCGCCTCCCCTCTAGGATGAACCTGCCTGCCGAAGTTGGAGAACGGACTGAGGTGGAAAGGAGGTGGGCACTATGGTGTAGTGGCTTCCACATGTTCAGAGGAGTCTTCCAGATTCTTCTGAGCTGCTGGAGAGCTATTCTGTCCATGGCACCATCGGATGACATCACCCATGTGAGGCTCTTATCCTGCTGTCCACGGAGAACCTCTATTATAGGTAAGTAACCTCACTTTACGATTTGAAGTTGCAGAATTTCTAAATCGATACCCAGGAAGAGCATTGGGATTCTCTCTTTAGAACAAACTCAGTGCAATATCCTGCAAGCTTGCCTTGGCACTTTCTGCAGACATAAATACATGTAGGGCCCGATATTGAGCTATGTGCCTCGTCGGTGCATAGCCCTCCCCGTCGACCTCTAACACAGATATTCAATGCTGCGGTGATGGCACTGAATATCCAAGGGAGTGATGCAGACACAGGAAGTCACCAAAGCAATGATATTGCATGCTGCCCAGTTAGCTCCTGTGCCTTAAAGATAGGCAAGGGTTTTCCTCGCCTACTTTTTAGCACAGATCGCTAACCGGGCAGCATGCAATATTGCTGCTGCCTGGTTATTGCTTGTCGCTACCTCTGCCCCACCCTGGAACACCCCCGACACGCTAACCGGATGGCATTAGGGCACGTTGTGGAGTTAGAAGAGGATATTTAATGTTAAAAAATGTAAGGTCATGCATTTGGGCTGCAGCAATCCAAGGGAGCAATACAGCATAGGAGGTGAAGTACTTTTGTCCACTAAAGAAGAGCGGGACCTAGGCGTAGTTGTGTCCGATGATCTTAAAGTAGCTAAACAGATAGAAAAGGCGACGGCAAAAGCTAGAAGGATGCTTGGGTGCATACGGAGAGGAATGGCTAGCAGAAAAAAGGAGGTGATAATGCCTCTGTATAAGTCTTTGGTGCGACCTCATTTGGAGTATGGTGTGCAATTCTGGAGACCGCACCTTCAAAAGGATGTGAACAGGATGGAGTCGGTGCAGAGGGTTGCTACTAAGATGATTAGTAGTCTTCATTATAAAGCATATGAGGACAGACTTAAGGATCTTAATATGTACACCTTAGAGGAAAGGCGGGATAGAGGTGATATGATTGAGATGTTTAAATACCTCCGTGGCATAAATGTTCAGGGAGAGAGCCTCTTTCAATTGAAAGCAAGTTCTGCGACGAGGGGACATGGGATGAGGGTGAAGGGAGATAGATTCAGGAGTGATATGCGGAAATATTTCTTTACGGAAAGAGTAGTGGATCCGTGGAATAGTCTCCCAGTGGAGGTGGTAGAGATGAGGACAGTAACTGAATTCAAAAAAGCATGGGACCAACACAGAGGATCTCTAAAGGTAAAAAGTGGACTGTTGTAGTTGTTGTTATGGAAGGACAGACTAGATGGGCCTTGTGGTCTTTTTCTGTCATCATGTTTCTATGTTTCTATGTTTCTATATTCAGCAGCGTAAGTGTCATTGAATATCCCCATTTAAGGCATTTACATGGTCTACTGGGCTGTAAACCGTGTAAATGCCTTTTGAAAATCGGGTCCATGATGCTTTAAAGTGTGTTCATGCTTTTTATCTTACTAAATTCCAAGTTAATTTGGTGGAAGTAAGCTATCAGCTCTTGATGCTGAAACCAGTCCCATGTTCATTATATTGTTCTTAAGGGACAATCAAGTTCAATTTTCATTACATAAGATATGCCATACTGGGTCAGACCAAGGTCCATCAAGCCCAGTATCCTGTTTCCAACAGTGGCCAATCCAGGTCACAAGTATCTAGCAGGTTCCCGAAAAGACACACAGGTTCCACAATGCTTGTATTGGGCAAGCAGTGGATTTCCCGGGTCTTTTTAATAATGGTTTATGGATCCTTCCTCCAGGAATTTGTCCAAACCTTTTTTAAACCCAGCTACACTAACAGCTTTTACTACATTTTACTTCATTGCTGTATCTTAAGCCAAATGGCTGGTTAAATTTAACACTTACGGCCCTAGAAGTTAAAAAATAATGAAAAGAGAAAGGCACAAATAAGCCTCCGCTGCAACAGCTCTGTTAATGCAAGTCACTTCTGCCCTGCAGCAGCCGGTATCGAGCCCCTTCACAACTCGCAGTTCTTCCAACATTTGCCCCTGTCCAGCAGTGCACCCTGCTGTTCAGTTTAACTACACAGCAGTGGCAAGACTGCATTGGCATTTCAGAAACACTATTGAGGTAAAATGTACACAGCAATGCGAACGACCCAAACAAAAGTGGTATGGCTGCATCAAGCTCCCAAAACAGCACCGAGGCAACCTGCACGGAGAGATCATGGTAAACTCCACAAACCTGAATGTGCATGAGGCGGCTAGACATTTTGGACAATGGCTTGACTAGTTTAGATATCTGTGTGGATTATTAGAAAACTTGGTAATAAGACATTGAAGGGGGACATGGCTGTTGGATTTAGTATTGTCTAAGAATCAGAAGAAGATAAGGATGGAAATGGCCTACTAGTCGAGGTGATAATGTGTTAGAGTTCCAGCTGCTATGTGCCACTTGGCACCTATATAGAGGACAGTGGTGAGAAAGGAGTTGAAGATTCAGATAAGACATGGGGGTGTAGGGAGCTGATGTTGGGTTGAGTTTGCAAATTTATAGGATCCTCTACTCAAAGGGGAAGAATCGCAGTGGTGCAGACTGGATGGGCACATGGTGTTCTGTTGTCCTTCACTGTTACTATGATGACTACAAATAGGGAGGGGGTCATTTTTAGGGGCGGAGTAGAGTCCAAGAGAAGCACGACTATGACCATATTCCTCCCAAACATGATCCAAGCAGTATCCCGAGGTGGGAATCTCCTACTCAAACTTTCTCTGCCACCTTTGCAACGCCCAATGTAGTATCACTGGCACAGAACCTCGAGCTCAATGTTTGGCCTTCACTCACAAATTTTCAGGTCATAATTTCCTGTTAAGAGCAAATTGGAGCTTTAGCAATTGTGAAAGAAAATAAAAGCCAGAAAGCTGTCCCTGCATGTTCTAAAGCTGTTTCTATGGCAACCCTGCTGGGAGATAATGCCCGCGCAGCAACCAATGAGAAGGCATACGTCACCTGTTAACATTCAATATGATAATGTACAGACCGAGCTGTGCCAGCACGTCATGCTTAGCTATGGACTTGCTTACAAATGATTTTTGCATCTCACTGTGACAAGATCTTACACTAGATACAGACCTAAATCCTGCAGTACCCAACCCTAACTGCTTCTTTCACGGGTCGTGAACCTTACAGGATTCCAAGGTGTAAGAACCACAGGCTTAAGATCTAGGAAAAGCAACCTTGGTGCCCCCGTTCATCAGGATATACCAGAAGTACATGTACACCACTAAACCTATATCTCAAGGATTTGGTTCAACTTACCCCTGGCAAAGTCTTCTGCTCATGCAGTGCCGTCTGGGCTTTGATAGCAGAATCTCTGGCACAGTAGGTCAAGAATGCACAGCCTGCAGGAGACAGAGACCTTGCAAACATAAGGAACCACACCAAGCCTGGAGGCATGAATTCACAATAAGCTGCTCCTCTCCTCACCCATCAAGCTAGTTCTAATGACATTAGAAAACCTTAGACTGAAGGTCAAACCATTCCCATTCCCCCAAACTTAAAAATACCATGTTTCAGATGTGCACATAAAATTCATCTTTATGCAACATTTGCGTGGATGTTTATGTTTGTAAACATCTCTCAGCGCATATCTCTGCATGTATCCATTTATAGTATGTCTGTGTGCCACACACTAGCCATGGTCACTGCTTTCATTAATCCCACGTGTCCTGGCACCTATTATATCCGGGTAGAGGACAACTCTGCTAATCCAGGAAGGTTAAAAACACAAAGCAGAGAACAAACCGAGCCAAAACCCATTATTCACCCAATGATTGGCCATTTTGGCCTGGCTTGCCTTCTGCTTTGTGTTCTTAACCTTCTGTATTGTGACATCTTGCTCAGTGGAATGAACTCTCAAGACTCCCCGACACAGACAAACCTTATATGGTCAGTGCAAACCCATGGCTTCCTTTTATCACTGATTCATGTATGTGCAAGCACATATGACTTCTGCATGTATCCATGTCTGTGCGGTATTCATTCAAACATACTTGTGCATTTGCACAGTATTGCTCTGTGTGAAGATGCCACACTACACGACACTGGATGGCTGAGCCTCTCAGTACAGTATAAGGGAAAAGCACCTCACTCCCATCACATTCTTCACCTTTATTTCTACTGAAAATCACTATTCTTGCAACTGCAGAATGCAGAAACCTATAGCAAGGGAATCACCAGTCACACTTCCAGAGCTTTCCCGAAAACCCTCTGTGAAGCTCTTCCAGACATGAATGGCAATTCCATGGTTTGCCTCAATTCTCTTATGTAGTTAATCAGTTTAACTTGAGGAGGGGGGGGGGACAGCTGATTCGCTGTCTTCAGAGAACCTTTAATAGGTAAGCAACTTTCTTTAACCTTTAGATAAGGGGAGTCATGCTAATGGGATCGTCTAGCTGACAAAATGCAGACAAATATCAGACCAATCATCCCACTAAGAGGATAGATTTGGGGTTTTTTTTAAGACAACTCAAAACAGTGTGTGGGCGAGTTGAGCTTATGCTCTAAATTATTCTAAAGAATGAACTGCCCATATTCACTGAGGTGTCAGGGGTTAGTATGTAAACAATAGGATGAGAATGTGTAGACTGAATATCATAGTGGCACCTCCAGTACTGAGCAAGCACCTTTATTGTGCCCAAAAAGCAGTAATTTGTGTTGAACTTAACCCCCCCCCCCCCCACTATGCTGAATGCCAGAGCTGCTTTGACAAAGAGTAAAAGATATACAGTCTGCTATCCAATTAGCCAGGGTTCTCTCCACAAGAGCAATTGGGGCAAAAAAAAAACCCCATGCTGACGAGGGGGGAGGGGAAATTTTCAAACTGTGTGCATTGGTGCAAAATCTGTGGATTCTTTTTACCCATGGACTTTACCCCAAATTTCAAAAGAAAAGCACACATGCTGTCTCTTCAGAGAATGCTACAGGTACAGAGTACTCGGGGACTTTTTGTTTTATGAATATCCTTCAGCACCCCCCCCCTCCTCCCCCCACCCCCACACACATACACACACACTAAATGAAGCTAAAATCATGCACATTATGGAATCCTGTCCATACTTTTAGCTGGACTGAAGGAGGGCCATTTTGAACATGCAGCAGCCAAACAGGAAGCAAGAGCTCTATCCTATCCATCGGCTCTTCACACTATTCTTTGCCTCAGATGGTGAGAGCTCAAAGTCCAATGCTTGATTTGAACTAGGAGAATGAATTATGTCTCGTTTCCTGGCCTATTCTTGAAAGACTAGAAAAGGGAACTGTTACTTCTGGAAAGAGATCTGCAATTGTGAGTATATATTTCTGGGAATTTCTGAAAGGAATTCTTTCAATTAAAGCTATTTAATCTGTGAACCCACTATTTTTTGTTAAATCAGTCAGGGCCTAGTAGCAGCAGTTTAAGTTTAAATTTAAAACACAGAAGATAACTTTCTGGTTACATTAAATACCCAGCAGAGAGCTTGTAGTTTTAATTTAATAGTCACTCAGGGCCTAGTATCAGCAAAGTACTTTTAGTTTAAATTTAAAACACAGAAGAGAGCTTTCTGGTTAAATTTGGAACACAGCAGAGAGCTGTAGTTTACATTTAATAGTCACTCAGGGCCTAGCATCAGCAAAGTACTTTTAGTTTAAATTTAAAACACAGAAGAGAGCTTTCTGGTTAAATTTAGAACCCAGCAGAGAGCTTGTAGTTTAAATTTCATAATAAGTTAAAGCCTAGCAGCAGCAAAGAGCTATAATTTAAATCAAATAAGAATATAGCTTACCTCAGCAGCACAGGACAGGGTAGCAGACTTGGAAAACATAAGACAGACAAAGAGGTACATAGACGAGACCTACAGGGATATAGTCCTGAAGTCCCACCTCCAGTCTGGCAGCATCTCTATTGCCATGGAGGAGAGCAGCACCCTGGTGCGGCAGGAAGTGATCCTGTAACTAGGACCTGTCCTCCAGGTGATGTAAAACCCTCTCGCACCGAGGACGTTTCTCCAGGGCCATGTGCCCATGAGGGAAGGGTTAGGACAGCCTTTATAGTTGGTGATTCGATCATTAGGCATGTAGATAGCTGGGTGGCTGGTAGACGTGAGGATCGCCTGGTAACATGCCTGCCTGGTGCGAAGGTAGCAGACCTCACGCGCCACCTAGATAAGGTCTTTGATAGTGCTGGGGAGGAGTCTGCTGTCTTGGTACATGTCGGTACCAATGACATAGGAAAATGTGGTAGGGAGGTTCTGGAGGCTAAATTTAGGCTTTTAGGTAGGAAGTTGAAATCCAGAACTTCCAGGGTAGCATTCTCTGAAATGCTTCCCGTTCCACGTGCAGGGCCCAAAAGGCAGGCAGAGCTCCGGAGTCTCAATGCGTGGATGAGACAATGGTGCAGAGATGAGGGGTTTGGATTTGTTAGGAACTGGGGAACATTCTGGGGAAAGGAGGGGCTCTTCCAAAGGGATGGGCTTCACCTTAACCGGGATGGAACCAGGCTGCTGGCATTAATCTTTAAAAAGGAGATAGAGCAGCTTTTAAACTAGATAATAGGGGAAAGCCGAAAGTCACCCAAGAGCGGATGGTTCGGAAGAATGTATCCTTGAAGGATACTACCAAAAGCAGAGAGGTTCCAAAAAAGAGTAAAGTAGCCCAAATGCCCTCGAGTATGGAGCAGACAGAGCTTAAAGATCCCAAATTACCCATGTCTACCAATAGCCAAATTAATATGAATAAAATACAGTCTCTAAAATGCTTGTATGCAAATGCTAGAAGTCTAAAAAATAAGATGGGAGAGTTAGAATATATAGCACTAAATGAGAGGTTAGATATGATTGGAATATCAGAGACATGGTGGAAGGAGAACAACCAGTGGGACACTGTGATACCTGGGTACAAACTATATCGTAATGATAGAGCTGATCAAATTGGTGGAGCGGTTGCGCTCTATGTTAGAGAGGGCATTGAGTCAGAAAGGATTAAAGTTTTGCAGGAAACAAAATTTGCTGTAGAATCTCTATGGATTGAAATTCCATGTAAAAAGGGGAAGGCGATGGCAGTGGGGGTGTACTATCGACCGCCTGGCCAGAATGAACAAATGGATGATGAAATGCTCAAAGAAATCAAGGAAGCTAACAAAAGTTACAGCGTGGTAATAATAATGGGTGATTTCAATTACCCCGGTATCGATTGGGTCAGTGTCACGGCAGGACATGCTAGGGAGATAAAGTTCCTAGATGAAATAAATGACTGCTTCTTGGAGCAGCTGGTTCATGAACCGACCAGAGGGGAAGCCATATTAGACCTAGTCCTTAGTGGAACACCAGATCTTGTGCAAGAGATAAGGGTGTTGGGACCACTTGGCAATAGTGATCATAGCATGATCGCCTTTGATTTAATTAGTGGAGGAGGGATAGTAAGGAAATCCACAGTACTACCTTTTAACTTTCGAAAGGGAGACTATGATAAAATGAGGAAAATAGTTAAGGAAAAACTAAAAGGAGCAGTTGCAAAGGTTAAAGACTTACAAGCTTGGGTGTTGTTGAAAAATACTATCTTGGAAGCCCAGACCAGCTGTATTCCACGCTTTAAGAAAAGTGGAAGGAAGTCCAAAAAACTGCCATCATGGTTTAAAGGTGAGGTCAGAGAGGCTGTTGTTGCCAAAAAAGCATCTTTCAAGAAATGGAAAAAAGAGCCAAACGACGAAACCTGGAAACAGCACAAGCACTGGCAGGTCAAATGTAAGGCATTGATAAAGCAGGCAAAGGGAGAATTTGAGAAGAAGCTTGCTGCGGAAGCAAAAACGCAAAATAAAGATTTTTTCAAGTACATTCGTAGCAAAAAACCTGTCAGAGTCAGTTGGTCCATTAGATGATAGAGGAGTTAAAGGGGCACTAAGAGGTGACAAGGCGATAGCGGAGAGACTGAATGAATTCTTTGCTTGTCTTTACTGAGGAAGATGTAGGGATGGTACCCATGACTGAAGTGGTATTTAAAGGTGCGGAAGAATTGAAGGAAATATCGATACATCGGGAAGATGTATTACAACTATTAGATAAACTGAAGAGTAGCAAATCACCTGGGCCGGATGGTATACATCCAAGGGTGTTGAAAGAACTGAAATATGAGATTGCAGACCTGCTATTAGTAATCTGTGAACTATCATTAAAATCATCTCTAATACCTGAAGATTGGAGGATCGCCAATGTAACACCAATTTTTAAAAAGGGTTCCAGGGGTGATCCGGGAAACTACAGACCGGTGAGCCTGACGTCAGTACCGGGAAAAATGGTAGAAACCATCATAAAGAATAAAATTACTCAGCATGTAGATAGTCATGGCCTAATGGGAGACAGCCACCATGGCTTTAGACAAAGAAGATCCTGTCTTACTAATCTGTTATGTATTTTTGAAAGTGTGAATAAACAGGTGGACAAAGGTGAGTCGGTTGATATAGTGTATCTGGACTTTCAGAAAGCCTTTGACAAGTTCCCTCATCAGAGACTTTTGGCAAAACTAAAGAGTCATGGGATAGGAGGCAGTGTACTACTGTGGATCAGGAACTGGTTAAAAGATAGAAAGCAGAGGGTTGGGCTAAATGGCCAATTTTTCCAATGGAGAAAGGTGAATAGTGGTGTACCCCAGGGATCTGTGCTGGGTCCGCTGCTTTTTGACATATTCATAAATGACCTGGAAAGAGGAATAACGAGTGAGGTTATCAAATTTGCAGATGACACAAAACTATTTAAAGTTGTTAAAACCCAAGAGGATTGTGGAAAATTGCAAGAGGATCTTGATAAATTGGAAGGCTGGGCATTAATATGGCAGATGAAATATAATGTGGACAAATGCAAAGTTATGCACCTAGGGAAGAACAACCCAAACTATCGTTACACAATGCAAGGTTCCACATTAGGAACCATCACCCAGGAAAAAGATTTAGGCGTCATTGTGGATAACATGTTAAAACCCTCGGCCCAGTGTTCTGCGGCGGCCAAGAGAGCAAATAGAATGCTAGGTATCATAAGGAAAGGAATGGAAAATAAAACAAAAGATATTATAATGCCTCTATACCGTTCCATGGTGAGACCACACCTTGAATATTGTTTGCAATTCTGGTCGCCGTATCTTAAAAAGGATATAGAGTTATTAGAAAAGGTTCAGAGAAGAGCCACCAAAATGGTAAAGGGGATGGAAGGATACTCCTATGGCGAAAGGCTAAAAAGGTTAGGGCTCTTTAACCTTGAAAAGAGACGGCTGAGGGGAGATATGATAGAAGTCTATAAATTAATGAACGGAGTGGAACGGGTAAACGTAGATCGATTGTTTACGTTATCAGAATATAGAAAGACTAGGGGACATACAATGAAGCTACAGGGTAAACTATTTAAGACTAATAAAATAAAATATTTTTTTCACTCAACGTGTAATCAAACTCTGGAATTTGTTACCGGAGGATGTAGTAAAGGCTGTTAGTGTAGCTGGGTTTAAAAAAGGTTTGGACAAGTTTCTGGAGGAAAAGTCCATAAACCATTATTAAGAAGGGACTCAGGATATCAATGCTTGACCCAGTACAAGCATTGCGGAACCTGTGTCTTTTGGGGAAACTGCTAGGTACGTATGACCTAGATTGGCCACTGTTGGAAACAGGATACTGGGCTTGATGGACCTTGGTCTGACCCAGTATGGCATATCTTATGTTCTTATGGGTGTAAAAAGAGTTGATGTCTTCTTCAGAATTTCTGAACCTTCAGTGGGTGGTGAGGCTCCAATACTATTATTATAAAACATTTCTATACTGCTGCAATCCCATTTGATAATTAATTCAGCGCGGTTTACAAAAAAACATTTCTAAAACATTTACAGAAATGAGATGAGTATTAAGTAAGTAGTAGAAAAACAGCCAAGATTTAAGTTTTTTATGAAACACAGTAATTGGAGAAATCCCTTTTAGTGTTACAGGTAACTTAGCCCACAACTCCACTGCTTTGACCCTGGTTTGATGGAAACATTATCATCAATGAATTTTGGAGACGCTTCAATCTGCTCCTCAGTCATGGCAATAACTTGTCAAAAAATGAATTCAGCACCGATTCATAAAAGAATTTATGCATCGCCAACACTCTAGCCACCTTACTGGGCAGACTAGATGGACCATACTGGTCTTTATCTGCCGTCATATACTATGTTACTATGTCACATAAAGCTTAAAATGAATCCTTTCCACAATCCCAAGCCAATGAAGCTTTTCAAATAGTGGTGATACATGATCCTACTTTCAAGCAGCAAAAATCACCTTGCCACTGTATTCTGGCCAATTTGCAATTTCTTAATTTGTTGTTTTCAGCAATTTAATAAAATTATATTGCAATAATCTAAATAATTTAAAACTGTGCATTGCACTAATTGAAAAGGGATGCAAAATATAGCCATAATCTTCGAAGTTGCCACATCTTTAAAAAATATTTAGATGTTAATGAGTTAACCTGTGCATCCATAGACAAATCTTCATCTAAATATATCGCTAGCACCCGCAAAACTGTTTCCCTTTGGAGCTTCAGAATCTTAATAGCATCCAAAAGTGACATAGGGATCTGCCAGCCATTATTCAAACACAATATTTTTGATTTTTGTCACATTCAACTGTAAACGAAGCAATGCTGCCCAATCTTCTAATGTTGAAATAATCTCTATCAGTACATTATAATAATCCTTCAAATTCATAGGGAAGGATAATAACACTAGAATATCATCCGCGTAAATACAATGTTTAATACCTTCCCTATCCAACACCCAGCTTGACGATATTGTCAAAACGTTAAACAAAATAGACGATAATGGTGATCCCTGAGGGATCCCATATGATGGCTTGCATGATGTCAAACATTCATTCTTTACTTAAACAGTATGAGTGCGCTTTTGTAAAAAGGACGCACACTAATCTACTACCTTACCAGCCACCCCTAAATGATCCAACATAAATAACAATATCTCATGATTAACAATATCAAATGCTGAACTTAGGTCAAACTGCAACAGGATAGCAACAAGAACTTGTGCCAGAATGCTATTCAAATCTAAGACTAACTACCCTACAAGGAATTCTGCGTTGTGTCCATTGCGAAAACCATATTGTGAATCATTAAGCTAGTTATATTTTTCCAAAAACTGTAAGTTGATTGGCAACTATTGCTTCCATTATTTTCGCAAAGCAAGGTATATTTGCTATCGGGTGAAAATTAGACACATCTTTTAAATTTGCCTTTAGATACTTTGGGCTTGGTGTTAATATAATTTGACTCATCTACGGTGGATAAATTCCCTCACAAAGAAAAGTCACTATTTTTTCATACAACCAAATGTAAATGGCGATTCCCTCAACACATATGTAGGCCATATATCTGCAACTGAATATTTTTTGAATATTTCCTAAAATAACTCTCAAATTCTATAAAGCGTAGTTACTCATCTATAACAGATGTTTTCCAGGGACAGCAGGAATCAGTCCTCACATTTGGGCGACGTCGGAACCGATGGAGCCCGCGCAGAGCATTTCCCCAGCTTTCAAAGAAAGCCTTTGGGAATGCTACCATGCATGCGTGGTCACCTTCCCACCCAAAGGTGCCATTTTACTCAGTCAGAAGCCATAGCTATAGACCCTTCAAAAAGATGGCAAAAATATATAGTAATTCCAAGGGGAAGAGGGAGGGTTGTGAGGACTGATTCCTGCTGTCCCTGGAGAACATCTATTACAGGTGAGTAACTACATTTTCTCCAGGAACAAGCAGGAGGTCAGTCCTCATATATGGGACTCCCTAGCTATAGACTACCAAGGACCTGTAGGAAAAAACACGGCATCACCCTGAGCAGTTGCCAGTGAAAGCCGAAGGCAGCCCGAGGACCCTGGGTCCATGGATGACCACATTCCCGGTAACCGGAACAAGAAGGGTCGGAGGGCAGGAGTTGCTTAAACCCCAAAAGTATTACGGAGTACAGCCTGGTCGAAGGCAGCATCCTGATGGGACTCCCCTCTCTAGGCAGTAATGCACCGTGAAGGTGTGAGTGGAAGACCAGGTAGCGGCCCGGCAGATGTCTGCCAGTGGCACCGAGTGCAGACTAGCAGCAGACGTCGCCATCGCTCAGACATTGTGAGCCGTGACTCGGCATTCCAGTAGAAACCCGGCATGGGCCAAGGCGATGCAGTCTGCCACCCGGATGAACAAGATACACTTGATGATTGCCAGCCCAAGCAGCTGGGGTTGAAGGAAACGAAGAGCTGCCCGGATCTGCGGTGGTCTCGAGTCTGCTGCAAGTAGAAGAAGAGAGCCCTCTTACAATCCAAGATGTGGAGAATCGCAGGCGCCCGGTCGGTGTGGGGCTTCGGGAGAAAGTGGGCAGCACTATCTCTTGATTGAGATGAAAATCCGAGAGAATCTGCGGAAGGAACCTGGGGATGAGTCCACAGGACCACCTGGTTCCTATAGAACCTTATGTACAGTGCCTTGGCCATCAGCGCCTGGAGCTCACTGACTCTTCAGGCAGAGGTGAGAGCTATCAAGAAAGCCACCTTCCACAACAGGTGCCGCAGTGGGCAGGTAGCCATTGGCTCAAAGGGCGGCTTGGTCAGCTGCGTGAGAACCACACTGAGGTCCCATTCTGCTGGAGGAGGGTAGATAGGGGGCTTGGAAAGAAGCAGGCCTCGCATGAAACGAGAGACAAGCGGTATCCTCGAAAGAGGTCTGCCCTCGATGGGGTGGTGGTTTGCTGAGATGGCACTCAGGTGAACCCTGATCAAGTTAGACTTCAACCCAGACTGCAAGAGGTGGAGCAGGTACTGCAAGACCAAACTGTTAGGGCATAAAAATGGGTCCGCTCGGAGTTCCAAGCACAACGTCGAGAACCAATGCCACTTGAAGGTGTAAGCCCGTCTGGTCGAGTCCTTCTGCGAGGCCAGAAGAATGTCCTCGATTTCCACGGGGAGATGGTAGGAAGCTAGAGCGACCCGCTCAGCCGCCAAGCTGTGAGGTACAGAGACCTCAGATTGAGATAAAGAAGCAGACCCTCATCTTGTGTCAGCAGCTCTGGTGAGAACCCGAGCAGGACCAGGGGCTCCATTGAGAGACGGAATAGCAGGAGAAACCAAGGCTGCCTGGGCCACCTCGGGGCTATGAGAATCATCGAGGCCCTGTCCCATTGGACCTTGAGAAGGGTCCGGGTGATGAGGGGCGTGGGGGGGGAAGCATACAGCAACCCAGTGTCCCATGAGATGAGGAAGGCATTGGAGGCCACCTTGCTCAGGTGCAGGAGGGGACCGCAGAACCGAGGAAGCTGCGAGTTTTCCGGGCTGGCAAAGAGGTCCAGTTCCAGAGTCCTCCAATGCTAGAAGAGGCGCTGCGCCATTCAGGGACACAGGCGCCATTCTTGCGGCCGGTCCGCCAATGCAGGCACCACATCCTGCTGAGCCGGTCCGCCACAGGCGCCACTTCCTGCTGAGCTGGTCCGCCAATGCATTGTCCTGACCCGGGAGGTAAGTGGCCCGGACAGTCATGCCCTGGCTCACTACAAAGGAGTACAGGGCTGTCGCCTCTGAACAGAGGCTGTAGGAGCCGGTGCCCCCTGTTTGTTCACATAGAACATCATAACCTGGTTGTCCATCTGGACCAGCACTGCTTGGTGTTGCAAGCGATCCCTGAAAACCCAAAGAGCAAGGCGAATTGCCCGGAGTTCCAGCAGGTTGATCTGCTGCCAGAACTCCTTGAGGGACCAGGACCCCTGAGTGCACCGTCCCTCGCAGTGGCTTGGCAGGGCATACTGCGAAGCAGGTTCTGAAACTCCTGCCACCATGCCAGAGACTCTGCTGCGCCGGGGAAAACCGAGACAGGGTCTCAGAGGCAGCCGGCCGACTGCACCCATTGCACTCTGAGGCACCACTGCATCGCCCGCATGTTGAGATGGGCATTGGGCACGACATGGACCGTGGAGTCCATGTGGCCGAGAAGGCAAAGCTGGGCCGGGACAGAGCCACGGCACTGCACCTCGGACTCTAGGGAGACGGTCCACTCTGTCCTGAGGAAAAAAAGCCATGGCCCGAAGGGTTTCCAAGCGAGCCCCAATGAACTCCAGGGACTGAACTGGTTTAATGAATCGCATGATTGGGATATAGCCATAGCTGGCTATAATCTATTCAGAAGAGACAGAGAAAATGGAAAAGGAGGAGGAGTAGCCTTGTATGTCAAAAGCAATATTAAAACTACTGAAATGCAGGGGACACGGGGAAAAGAAGAAGCGCTCTGGATTGTGTTGGAAAGAGGAGATGGCACTGTCATCCATACTGCTGTAGTCTACAGACCTCCGACTCAAATTGAAGAGAGAGATAATGAATTGATTATAGATATTGCCAAGATAGCCACAAAGGGGGAAGTGATCATTAAAGTGATACTTTAATCTACCTGATATGGATTGGATTACTCCTTCTGCACATCTGGAAAGAACCAAAAAAATTGTGGATGCTCTCCAAGATGCATTACTTAGATAAATGGTGATGGAACCAACCAGGGAAAGCTCAACGCTGGATTTAGTGCTCACCAACGGTGATAGCGTGTCGAATGTCTGCGTGAGTGCCCCTGTGAGCAACAGTGATCATCACACGGTGTGGTTTCAGATAAAAGCCATGGTACAGGCCAATCATAGCAAGCTCAAAGTCCTAAACTTCAAAAACACTGACTTCAACATAATGGCCGAATACCTAAAGGAGGAGATGACGGGGTGGAAGGAGATAAGGGAAGTGGAATTGCAATGGGCTAAACTAAAGGTGGCAATACAAGGGGCAACAGATAAATATGTAAGAAAAGTAAATAAAAACAAGAGGAGAAGGAAACCTATTTGGTTTTCCAAAGAAGTGGCTGCTCAAATAAAGGCAAAAAACACAGCTTTCGCAAAATTCAAAAGCTTGCAAACAGAAGAACATAGAAATGAATACAGGATCAAACTCAAAGAGTCAAAAAGAGAAATAAGGAAAGCAAAATCAAAGGCAGAAGAAAAGATGGCTAAAGATGTTAAGGGTAGCGACAAAACTTTCTTCAGGTATATTCAGGAAAGGAAGAAGATCAGAGTTGGAATTGCAGGACTCAGAAGTGCTGGGAAAGGACTCGTGGAAAGAGACATTGAAAAAGCAAAATTGCTAAACAAATACTTCTGCTCTGTTTTTACTAAAGAAAATCCTGGAGATGGACCAGTTGTGACTCCAAAATATAAAAATGGGAATGAAGTAGATACCACACCATTCACAGAAGATGAGGTGTTAGAAAAACTTGCTAAACTGAAAGTGGACAAAGACATGGGACTGGATGGGATACATCCCAGGATACTGAAAGAGCTCAGAGAGGTTCTTGCAGGACCGTTAAAGGATGTCTTCAACAAATCCTTGGAAATAGGAGAGGTTCCTCAGGACTGGAGAATGGCTGATGTCGTACCTCTACACAAAAGTGGTGACAGGGAAGAAGTGTCAAACTACAGGCCCGTGAGCCTTACCTCAGTGGCGGGAAAAGTAATGGAGGTGCTCCTGAAAGAGCGAATAGTTAACTTTCTCAAAACCAACAGGTGGCAAGGTCCGAGGCAACATGGTTTTACCGAAGGACGGTCTTGCCAAACAAATCTGATTGAGTTCTTTGACTGGGTGACCAGAGAACTAGATCAGGGGCATGCGATGGATGTCATCTACCTGGATTTCAGCAAAGTCTTTGATACTGTTCCTCATAGGAGGCTTGTCAATAAACTCAGTAGCTTGGGGATGGGTCCCAAGATGGTAAACTGGATTAGAAATTGGTTGACTGACAGACAACAGAAGGTGATGGTACATGGAGCTCACTCGGATGAAAGGAAGGTGATTAGCAGGGTGCCCCAGGGTTCGGTCCTGGGCCCGGCACTGTTCAATGTATTTGTGAGTGATATTGCTGAAGGACTGAATGGAAAAGTCTGTCTTTTTGCAGATGACACAAAAATTTACAGAGTGGACTCCCCCGAGGGAGTGGTTAACATGAAGAAAGATCTACAAAAGCTGGTCTAATGCTTGGCAACTACGATTTAATGCGGAAAAGTGCAGTGTCATGCACTTGGGTAGCAGAAATCCAAGGGAAATGTATGCGATAGGGGGCAAGAGGTTGGTGTGCATGGTTCAGGAGAAAGACCTTGGTGTGATTATCTCTGATGATCTCAAGGTGGCAAAACAGTGCGACAAGGCGGTGGCAAAAGCCAGGAGGATGTTGGGCTGCATACCAAGAGGGATTACCAGCAGAAAGGAAGAGGTACTAATGCCACTGTACAAGTCACTGGTGAGGCCTCACTTGGAATACTGTGTTGTTTTGGAGAACATATCTTGCAAAAGATGTAAAAAGACTGGAAACTTCAGAGGAAGGCAACCAAAATGATTTGGAGCCTACGTCAGAAGCCTTATGAGAAGAGACTTGAAGACCTAAATATGTACACTTTGGAGGAGAGGAGGGACAGGGGAGATATGATTCAGACCTTTAAATACTTAAAGACAAATGATGAACACACAAACCTCTTCCAAAGACGGGGAAGCTGTAAAACTAGAGGGCATAACATGAAGCTGAAAGGTGGCAAATTGAAAGGCAATGTCAGGAAATATTTTTTCACTGAAAGGGTGGTAGATGCTTGGAATGGCCTCCTGATGGAAGTGGTGGGGGCAAACATGATGACGGAATTCAAAACGGCATGTGACAAACACAGTAGATCCCTTTACAGCAACAGGATAAAAACAAAATAAACTGAAACATATAACTTCTGAACCATCTAACGTCTCAACAAATAGGGGTGTCCTACATGGAGTGGTGGGTTCACCCCTAAACAAAGACATGGGGAGGGGTGGCCTGCACCTACTCTTGCCATTTTGCTGGGCAGACTAGATGGACCATGCTGGTCTTTATCTGCCATCATCTACTATGTTACTATGAACTGGAGTGAGATGGGACTTTGGGTAATTGATCATCAACCTCAGATGCTCCAGGAGGCAGATGGTGCAGTCCATAGCCTGTCTGGCTTCAGAAGTCGTGCCCCCTGTTACGAGCCAGTCTAGATATGGATAGACGAAGATGCCCTGCAGCTGCAGCTGCAGCCACAGCCATGGCCAGGCACTTCATGAAGACCCGCGGGGTGGATGCAAAGACCCGCGGGGTGGACGCAAGGCCAAAGGGAAGTATCCTGTACTGGAAATGGTTTCCCTGAACCATAAAGCAGAGATACTTTCTGAGCTTGGAATGGATAAGGATGTGAGTGTAAGCCTTTAAGTCCAAGGAGCATAGCCAATCACCCTGCTGGAGGTAGGGCAGTAATGTTCCAAGGGAGAGCATCTTGAACTTCTCCCGCACCAGGAACCTGTTGAGGTTCTGCAGGTCGAGGATGGGCCAAAGGCCCCCTGTCCGCTTCGGGACAAGGAAGTATCAGGAGTAAAACCGCCATCCTCAGAGTTGCGGTGGGACTGGTTCTACCACGCCATCCTTGAGGAGGCCTGCGAGTTCCTGACTCAGGAGGATCTGGTGCTGGGGAAGCCAACATGGTTCCCCGGGAAAGTACTTAAGAGGGGTCTGGTCCAAATGGAGGCGATAGCCCTCCCAAACGACCTGGAGAACCCAAGCATCGGTGGAGATGGACTCCCACCTGTGGGAGAAATGGACCAGATGCACCCCGACGGATAGCCGTCCTGCCAGAGGACAAGAGGCTATGCTGATGGTGTCAAAACCCCAAAACTGGTTGAGCTGGAGCCGGGGGTTGGGTCTTGGGGCCCTTTGGCTTGCAAGGGCCGTGGACCATGGATTTGCCCTGGCTGCCCTGAACAGGGGTTGACCCCAGCGGATAGGCCAGGTAGCCCCTGTACGGGAGCCGCTTTCATTGGAAAAACAGCTTCTTGCTCTACTGCTTCTTCCTGGGGAGGGAGGAAGTTTTCCAGGAGAGGCGAGTACAAGTCACGTACTCTGTCTTGATCTCTACAGCCTTGTCCTCCATGGGCTTGCCAAATAGTTGCTCCCCGAGGCAAGGGACGTCCAGCAGCTTCTCCTGTACCCACTGTTCCAGGTCCGAGGATTGGAGCCAAGCCTGCCGGCGGGCTCCGATGCCAACCTCTGCCACCTGGGCAGAAGACTTGAAGCCGTCGTACGCTGCTCGCGAGAGGTATTTCGAGCATTCCCCGACAGACTTTGAGGGGGCCGAAAGCGTTTGAGTTGGTCTCCGTCAAGGCCCACCGTGAAGCCTCCGAGCTCCCTAGCGGGATCACGGAGGAACATCCCGATGTATAATTGCTAAACTTAGATGCGGCATGACAGCATGGAGCCCTGGTAAGCCTTGTGCCCGAGAGTGTCGAGGGTATGAGACTCTCTGCCCGGCGAGACTGATGAATGAGTCTTTGGGTTCTTTAGCTTCCACATGGCCGTTTCGACCACCATCGAGGTATGGGGAAGCTGGGCTATCTGGAACCCCAGATCTCGCTGGACCTTATACATAGCATCCAGGCGCTTGCTCACAATTGGGACAGAGGCCGGGGTCTCACACATGCGGAATAGGAGACGGTTCAGAATGAGAGGAACTAGCACTGGAGCTTCATAATGCAGAATATCAAGCTCCTCAGTGTGGGGCTCCTCCTCTGACTCGGTGGCGAGCTCTAGGGCCTGTGCCATGCCCTGGATGAACTCTAGGAAGGTGGTGTCCTTGGGAGGTGACCGCAGCTCTAGGTAGGCAGGGAGGGGTCAGAGGGGAGGTCTCAGTGAGACCAAGTCTCCGGGGAGGTCTCTCCGTCAGACTCCCAGTCTGAGTAGTCCGTGGAGGATTCGAGGCTGGGATGCTCAAGATGGGTTGGTGACCCTAGCTGGATCTCCAAGGCCAAAACTTTCCCAGAGCCGGCTTCTTCTCCGAGACGGAGATCGAGACCCATGCCAAGGATCTTCATGAGGCTTCTGATTCTTGGGGATCACAATGGTGGCCCAGGAAGTCTTTGAAATCTCATGGTCCCGATGCCCTAGTCCAACCTTGGCCTCTGGACCGCTCCTGTATGCCTTTCTTTGAAAGCTGGGGAGATGCTTCTGCAAGGGCTCCATCGGCGTCAACATCACCCATATTTGAGGGCTGATTCCTGCTGTCCCCGTAGAACACCTGTTACAGGTGAGTAACTACACTATTGGTCTATAGAGGCTGCCTGGACTGTGGTCTAGGATGCAGGAAAATTTTGAAATATTATCCTTGCCAAGAATTGTCCTTTGTTAGGGGACATAAATTTACATCTAGAAGATCCTTCTGATATGCATGCGCAAGAATATTTATCGTTTCTACATTCTTTAGGTTTTCCATACTTGACTTTTCCATCTACTCATGTATTGGGACAACAGTTGGATCAATTAGATCTAGTCCAGTGTTTACAATTACAGATGCACAACTATATCCTCTTATCTGGTCAGATCATGATGTTATTGAATTTAATCTTAAGATACCATTGTTGGTTAGGAGAGATAAACCACCAAGAGATTCTGTTTAGGGTGTAAATATATCTCCCCAGAATTGTTTTGGGAAAAGACTGAGGAAAAGATAGTTTCAAAGGGACATCAAGATTTTGGAGAAGCTATGGCTGACTGGATGGATAGCTCGAATGAGATGAGAGAGTTTGCACCATTTGTAATTAAATATAAATCGTCTGTGGTAAAAGTCTGCCTGTTTCTCTCAGGAGCTTAAGCAGTCAAGGAGGGAATGTAGGAAATTAGAGAAGATATGGAGACATCCCGGACCCGGTCACCCCAGCGTCAGTGTCGCGGGGCCCCACACCCGAGTGGGAGGCCCGGATGCTGGCCTTGGAACGCAGCGTTTCTGCATTCCTCGCTGCCCAGCAGGCGCTGATGTCTGGCCCCACTGGCAACCCTGTCTCAAGATACTGTGGGTTTTGCCACCAGGTCAAGGATTCTGCCAACTAGCGGGTCACTAAGACTCTGTCGCGGAGACGGCGTATGGCCTGTGTCCACTGGTCCCGAAGACACCACTGTGCAGCCATCATGTGGAGGTGGGCATCTGGGTGACATGGATTATGGAGGCCATATGTCCAAGTAGGCGCAGCAGAAACTGAGCGGACACCGAGGTACGGTATTGTATGTCCCAGGCCAGAGCCCTGAGACAGTCGGCTCGGTTCCCTGGAAGGTAGGCCTTTGCCTGGATGGTGTCTACTCTTGCCCCTATGAACTCCAGACACTGTGCCGGGAGGTGGTGGGACTTGGGGTAGTTTATTAAAAGCCCCAGATACTGCAGGACCTGGATGGTACATGCAGTTGCCTGCTGCACTTCTGAGGTGGTGCGCCTCCCTTTATGAGCCAATCGTCCAGGTAGGGGAAGAAAAAGACCCCCTGGAGGTGGAGGAAGGTGGCCACGACTGCCAGGCATTTGGTGAAGACTCTTGGGGCGGAAGCCAAGTCGAAGGGCAGCACCCTGTACTGGTAATGGCTGCCCCCCACCATGAATCTCATGTACTGCCTGTGGTTAGGATGAATGAGGATGTGTGTGTAAGCATCCTTCAGATCTAAGGAGCATATCCAATCTCCCTGCTGTTGGTAAGGCAGCAATATTCCAAGGGAGAGCATCTTGAACTTCTCCCTCACCGGGAATCTGTTCAGATTGCACAGGTCGAGGATGGGCCTTAGGTCCCCTATTCTTTTTGGTATGAGGAAGTACCTGGAGTAGAAACCCTTTGCCCCTGAGATGGTGGGGAACTGGTTCTACTGCTGTGTCCTCGAGAAGACCTGCTAGTTCCTTCAGTAGAAGGTCCCGGTGAAGGGGAGACCTGAGGGGCTCTCCTGGAAAGAAAGGGGGAGGTGTCTGGGCCAGGTGGAGAAGGTAGCCCTCCTTGATCACCTGGAGTGCCCAAGAATCTGTGGTGATGGCTGGCCACCTTTAGGCATAGTAAATGAGATGTCCCCCTGTGGGCTGCTGACCTCCTTGGGGTGGAGAGGCTATGCCCAAGGAGTCAAAAGCTCCCCCCTTGCTGGGCTGCAGCTGTCACCTGGGGCTTGGGAGCCTTCTACTTATGAGAGCCTTGCCCATGTCCCTTGGCCTGCTGCCCTTGCTGGGGCACCGGGGAGGTCTGAAAAGGTGGGTAGTTTCCTTGGGTAGAAGGGCTTCTTACTGGAGCCCTTCCGTCGGGGAAGGACAGCAGTCTTCTTAGAGAGCCTTGTCCTCATCATGAATTCAGTCTCCAGCTCGGCAGCCTTGTTGGTCATGGGTTTTCCAAAGAGGTTCTCTCCTTGGCATGGGACATTGACCAATTTGTCCTGAACCCATTGCTCGAGGTTGGACAACTGTAGCCAAGCCTGGTGTCAGGCACTGATGCCCGCTGCTGCTACTCGAGCAACTGACTCGAAGTCGTTATAGGCTGCCCAAGACAAACTTGGAGCACTCACAGATGGCCTTGGCCAGGTTCTTGAACTGCTGCAGGGGTTCCTCGGAAAGACCAGCTGAGAACCCGGCGAGTTCCTTCGCCGGGTCTCTCAGGTACATGCCCATGTATAGCTGGTATGCTTGGATCAGGACGATGAGCATCGAGCCCTGGTAGCACTTTCTGCTGAGGGCAACCAGGGTGTGTGCCTCCCTGCCGGGAGAGACAGAGGAATGCATCTTCTGACTCTTCAGATGACTCATGGCCAACTCCACCACCATGGCGTTGTGTGGCAGCTGTGGCTTCTGGAAGCCTGTGCTCTGACCGACTCGATACATTGAGTCGAGCTACTTGCTCACCACCGGCACCGATGCTGGTGTCTTCCATATACGGAGCATTACCTATTCCAGGATGGGTGGGATGGACACCGTAAGCGATTCCCTCAGAGGGGCCTCTTATTGGTGAATTTCTAGCTCCTCTGTCTAAGGGTCCTCCTCCGATTCTGTTGGGAATGCTAGGGCCTTGGATATGTCCCTGACGAAATCGAGGAATGCCATGGACTTGGGCCGGGGACCAATGCAGGGGTTCCAAAGGAGGGGAGTCCGAGGGGACGTTGCGATGGTGAAGAGTGTCCAGTGACTCCTTGTCCTCTGTCTCCCACTCAGAATAGTCCGTCAAGGACTCGAGGGAAGGATGGCTCATAGGTTCTGGGGCTGATCCTCGCCCGTGGCCCTTGGAGGCCCCATGGCTGGCACCAAGCACACTGGCTGGGGAAGACCGTGGCCCCGTGGAACGGGAACCAGATTGAGACCTCGGCCAAGGATTGACTCAAAGTCTCCAGTGGTCTGGGTAGAGGAACCGGTGGTACTGGACAATAGGGCCCACTGCTGGTCCATGAAGGTAGACAAGCTGCGCTCCAGGGCCGCCATTCTGGACTGCAGGCCAAAAGGCTTTGCAGCCATAGGCACGGGCACCGAGGGAATCAGGCCCGACGCTGGTTCCCCCGAAGCAGAGTCCTCGACAAGGATGGTGTCAGGTGACTGAGGCCGGTCCGAGGTAGAGACCTTTCGGGGGACCTTCACAGGCCGCTCCTTCTCCAATCCCTCGGACAAGCGTCTAGGCCTGCAGGTCCTGGCTCAGGACTTACCCGGACCGTCTGAGCCGACCAGGGGCACCACCTTTGAGGCCTTTTTCTTCTTCTTGAGTTCCCTCAAGGGAGACCCCCTTTCCGAGGAACAGTGGCATCGGTCGGGGTCTGTAAGGCTAGCCCGATATTCCGCGGTTTCAGAGGAGGCCGAGGCCTTGGCGGTCCCGGGGACTCCAGGAAAAACTTATCGTGCTACTGCTGGTGGCTCTTGAGGGCCTTGGTGGACACCTTTTTACAGAGGCTGCAAGCCATCGGGCTGTGATCTGGTCCCAGGCAATGAAGGCAGCAGTCATATGTGTCAGTCAGGGACATTATTTTGGCACACTGATCACACTTCTTAAAGCCACTGGTAGCCATGGGAGAAAAAAGTATTCCAGCGAAGTTGAAGGCCTACGGTGCTGCCAGTTGGAAAAAAGGCACAAAGGCGTCAAGAAAGGAAGAAAAACTAAGAACCCGAGACTCGATGTCGGGGCAGCAGGCTCGGGTGGTGGGAAGAGTACCAATGTACTACCGGAGGAGAGTATGAAACTCAGGTCTAAAAAAAATCAACTTTTTCCGGGGGAAGAGCAGACAGATGTCTGAAGGGCTCCATGGAAAAAAGGAGACTGATCAAGATGGAACCCTTGGGCAGGAAGGGGACCATACTTGTGTGGTGGCATCTCCCAGAGGCTTTCTTTGAAAAGGCTCCGTCGGCATCAACATCACCCATATGTGAGGACTGACTTCCTGCTTGTTCCTGGAGAAATGATGTTACACTTCTCCCCCCTCTCCCCCAACAATACCTCACAAAAGAACGCCTCTAATTCTGGTGATGAACAGGTATCCCATAATTTAACCTGAGAAAATGATTTATATAATAGCAGTCCTCCTCCTGCCTGACCAATCCTTGGAACATTCAGAAGCTTATATCCTAAAGGATATATCCTCAAACACCAATGGATCATTTTCAGCACGTAATCATGTTTTGGTGATGAAAATAAGCCCCAGATCTTTCTCCAACATTAAATATTTAATTAAAGATGTCTTGTTACAAATAGAACACACATTTAAACTAAGACAAGGAATTGGGATCTCCTCCTCTGTAAGCATATCACTATGTCCTTGTACTTCACTCCCTTTGGGAGTAGTTCATTGGACCCAGCGCATTTCTTCAAAATGCGATTGTAGTCTCTTCTTGCAAGTCCTGATGGCTCTTGATGATATCCTAGAGCAACTGTTGGCGTGGGAACATGGTCCTTGCCCAGGTAGTTATAGCAGGTCTTATGATGGGCTGTTACGGACATCTTTTGCCCATAATCCAGGTACTTGTTAAAGCTACTGGCCTTCTCTGACTCACCAGAAAAAAAAACAGATGATATGAAATCAAAAGAAGAAATCTGGAAGACAAATAACCCTAGCAGAAAACAAGAAGGTTCTCTGGCTCGGAAGGTCTGTCAGACTGCGAAAAATGGGGCCTGCTGATGGAAATATCAAAAAATGACTGAAGCACGAAGACATGGAAAAATCAAAGAACACTTAAAAGAGAGAGAAAATACACAGTAAGGTACACTTTTCCCAGAAAAATGATAATCATTCTAAAAATACAGTGCAGCAGCTAACTGTACCAACTGGTGAAAAAAGACTGAGTCACACCACATACCGCTCACTGCAGCCTTGGGCTTCTTCCTGAAGTTTTGGTAACATGTTGCATGTTGGCATCATCGGATGTCGTCACCCATTGTGAAAATAGGGGGTTTACCTGGTCTTCAAATATCTTTAGCACCTGCAAAACGTCGATATGTAGACCCCTCCCATCACAAAGGCTCAAAGACAAAATATGGCTATGAATGTATAAATTCCAAAACACTAGAATCCCCGCATTCTGCACAATCTCAGTCACTAGGACAAGGCAAGCTAATGCAAAGAGATTAATGCATCTCTCTGACAGCAATATATCAACCCCCTTCAGTACAAGTAAAAAGCATTAACAGTCAGAGAAAAAGGTAACACTTAAATCTCAGTGGAGCTCTTTACATGCGCTGAATCTCCAAATCCTGAAAACATGTAGCAGGGGAAGGGTGTGGAAACGCAGAGACAGGAGCAGGAATCTATACAGCAGAAAACATGGAATATAAAATAAGCACCGACAACTGAGCACAAGAGCAGCTTGAATGATGTCTTCCTGGCATGAAGATCACCAGGAGAAAAACATCTTGCTACTATGAGATTTACAATGTAAGAATTTGGGATAAGCTTTTGAGATGGGAGTGCACAATCTCTGTTATGTCAAATCCCAGGACCTGGTCACCAAAGAAAACCTCCACCAATCCATTTGCTAACAGGTGTACTGTATTTACTGAAGGGGCCTGTCAATCTTCCCCAAGACCTGGCTCAATGTAGGCATGCACAGAGAATTAACAGTTTTAATCCTTAAAAAACACAAAGCAACCAACCTTAAATAACAATATCCACAGAATCACTGCGATAAGCTGCAAGATACTGCTGAAAACTGGCATTTCTCACTTTCTTCCACTAAACATGGCCTTCCTGAGCCCAAGAATCAGATGACAACAGCTCTTGGAGAGGGGGCGTTCTTGCCCCTGTGCTTGTATTTTAGTTTGGATGTTTTCTTTTCACTATATAAAGGTAACCTACACATGTGACGTGCTAAGAGTGAGGTCTCTCTGCCTATGGCTTTTAGGATGTGACAGCCAGTTGACTGCTAGTCACATGGCTGAAAGGAGGCCCTTCGAGCTCCAGACAAATGGGCCTTACAGCTGATGGGGAATGTTTCACTAAGCGATAATTAGAAAATAACAGTTCTCCTTCCATACAGCCATGTTGCCAGGTAAGTTATCTAGAAACAATCTATTTTTTGTATTTATAACACAAAAAATATCAACATATCTTCATTTTCTGTCTGGCTGCCAGTCTCTCCTTTCTATGAAAGAAGAAAGGGCTGGTGGTTTATTGAAGCTCCTAGAAAGACAAACCATGACATGGGACCCAACTATAGTCTGCATCTTTTCTCCACCATCAGTGTTGCAGATTTTTAGTGGGTCTGGCTGGTGT
Source organism: Ichthyophis bannanicus (assembly GCA_033557465.1). Classification (NCBI taxonomy): domain Eukaryota; kingdom Metazoa; phylum Chordata; class Amphibia; order Gymnophiona; family Ichthyophiidae; genus Ichthyophis; species Ichthyophis bannanicus. The sequence continues at coordinate 306,085,563 of CM066039.1, forward strand.
CCAGTATATGGAGAGCTGAAGAGAAATCTCAAAATTGGGAAAGGGAACTGCTGATCTCACCGTGGTGCAACCTCAAATTAGGGGCCAGATAAACCAAAGGCCTTTTCCCCACTGTGTATCTATGACTAAACATTTACCACATAGGTCCCCATTTTACTAGGGTTTGAATGGAGTAAGCTGTATTTTAACAAGGAAAACTGGAAGTATAAGACACAATTTGCCTCATATCAATGAATTTTTTTTGGCAGATCACTTATATGCACTGGACCAAGTAATCATTAGGGCAACTGCCTGATGCCTCATCACCATCACTCACTTTAGATCTCCCCTGCCCCTAGTACAAGAGACCCCATACAGCATCATGTCAATCAATTGTAAAAAATGATATGAAAATCTTCATGTTCCAACGCAATCTGATGTTGACGTATTTCTTGAGGTACACGCTGCCACATAGCATTACGCCCAACTCCCACATGATGCCGTAGTTATAGCAACACTTTCACAATATTTTCTGATGCACCTGGACATATTTGTTACAGCCTGATGTTTTCTAAAGTGATTGCAGACTCCCATGAGCGAGTGTATGAGAGACTTTAAGGTCAGCAGGGACCATGCGGGATACCTGAAGACTTCACATTTTTATATTCAGGGCGTTTTCTGCTAGCTACAGTTTTAGAAATATTTATCCTTTCTGCCATTTGGGTTCTAAGAGCCTGAAGACTAACAAGCCAGCAGTTCAAAGGGCTGGAGCAGAGCCACATGACATCTAATAGGAGCAAATGAAAAAAGCCAGCAAGTGCGGAGAACTAGATGAAACCACTTGGGGTATATCTGAAGGAAAGGGATTAAGGATACAATAAATCCCAATAAAATTTCAGCACTGGAATATCACAGTGGTTTATACATGATTCAGCTTCAGGAATACATCAGGGGTGTACAGTATTCAGGAGTAAGAACCAAGGACTCTCCTCAGAACACCCACTTCCAATCACAATGCTTAGTAGCCTTTAGGAAGACTCCTCTCCCAAAATATTCCAAGGGGGATCACCATCTTTTGTTTTAAAGGCTAACAGTGCTCTGGGAGTTTTCAGAACAGCACAGTATGAAAGCACGAGGATTTACAAAGTGCTGACAGTGCCGTTTAAGGTCCAGTTAGACATTGAGAACATCAACTTATTGGTAATGGTAGGGGGAAGAGGAAATAGATACTTTTATTCATTGTACATGTGCCACTGCTAGGTGCATTTGCATCCATCAAGGCAAACCCTAAATTATATACACACACACACATACACATAGATATACACAGAGAATGATACTATATAACACTGATGCAGGTAACTACAAATAAAGATGGGCCTTGACAGATGGAAATATATGAAGAATACTTGTAATTATTGTAGTTTCATTTTATGAATCATTTTCCAATATTCCTTCAGTCAAGTAACAATACAATGCTTAATATATCATACCTTCCATCGACTTCAAGTCAGGGGAAATGGGTCCAAAATTCTCACCCTCCTGACTTCCCTTGTGGATATATTTTTTATCTAAAATTTGCGAGAGACAGTCCTTGTTAGTGTTCGCAGCTCTGATAGCTCCATGTGTCTCACTCCTCTCCCTGGCTACCTAACACAAGGTTCTAGAAAAGCAGGCCACCAATTCTGATCATGGCTTAGGTAGCTGCTTCTCATTCACTCAAGTCACAGACAAGCAGACTCCTTTGTGAGCAGAACTGGTGTAATTCTGCTAGGATTACAACTTCCAGAGATGCTCCTGTGGGGGGAAGGAGTGAGGGGTGGATTCAAAGCAGGGAATATACAGACTAAAAATCTATCCTTGTCCCAGAAAAGAGGGGAGTGGTAGAAGACCGGGGAGAAGGTGAGATAGGGAAGATAGAAAGGGGGTGTGGTAGAGATGGAGAAGAAAATGAGGAGGCAGGATGAGGAAAAGAACAGAGGCAGGAGGAAGGGGCTCGGGTGAGGGATAAAAGGATGCAGAAAGGAAGAAGAAAGGTGGTAGAGTAAAACATGATTTTCTGTCTGTCTATGAGGTCACTCACCTTTGTGCATCCCTGTATATCTGTCTTTCAATACGGTCAATTCGTAGATTTTGCCAAACTGCTCAAAAAGGGGCTTCAGGTCTTTCTCCTCCAGGTTGCGGGGAATCTGCCCCACAAAGAGCTTGATGGCATCCAGGTCCTTCATGCTGTCTGGCTGTGGAGGAGGCTCGGAGCCGCTCATAGAGAAGGATCTAGGCTGCAAGAGATGCTGCTGCTGCTGCCTTCTTGTTTCACTCTCTGTCAGTCTGGCCATCTCCAGCCCCTCGGCAGGCTGGATCAGTGCGAATGAACAAGAACAAGGGGGGGGGGGGGGGGGAGAAAGGATCTCAGTTGGAAAGGAGCTCCAATTCCAGCAGCAGCAGCAGCATCAGTACCACAAAGAGGAGCTTCATACAGCCCCCTGGTGGTCACAGAGCACACTGCATCCATCTGCAGAATGAAATGACAGGCAGCCTCCAGTCCTGGGAAGCAGCAGAAAGAAAATTCTCCCTTTCCCAAATGCAAGATAAAAGACCAGTTCTGCCTCTGACAGCCAGCCAGAGGGAACTAGGAAAATAAAGGTGGACGGCAGAAGATTAAAGAACTATGTGTTTCAGAAAAGGAAAACTTCACATCCCAAAACTAAGAGCTGGGAAAGAGTCCCAGATTAGAAAGTCAAAACTAAATTGGTCCAGAATCATGCTTACTAAGGGCAATTAATTAAAATAAGCACAGACAAGTTTACTCCTGCTGGAATTCTACACACAAAATTCACAGCTTTATCAAAAGGTCTGAATTATGCAAAATTCATGTTTTATATTTTTTAAACAGCAAAGCATATTGTTTTTGAGTGATACTTAATTTGCAATACAATATAGAAAAAAAACACAAAAAAGTGCAAATTTTTGAATTACTGTGTGCAGAATTCTAGCAGGAGTACAAGTTGTATATGGGGAAAATCCAGACTCATCCAATAGATGTAATCCAGAAAAAATAGACTTCATAAATAGAGCAGGTCTGTGAGCATACAAGATAAGAACAAATTAGCTCTCTAGTGTAGGGTTGCCAACTGGCTTCAGATGCGCCCGACAGGCTTGCTCCAGTTCTGGGTTTACCCCACTGCATGCAGTTACTTGTAGTTTTCCTTTTCTTATGGAATGCAATGGAGAAATCAGAACTACATTTCCCTGCATGCAATGAGGTAAACCCAGGACTGGATCGAACCTGTCGGGCACATCTGGAGCCAGTTGGCAACCCCAACTCTAGAGTCATGTAAAGTAACAGCAAATCAGACAGCTGAAATTCACAGATATCTAAAGCTTTGCTGCCTCAGAGCAGGCAAGGTAACATTTTACTTACCAAATAATGCCCTGTCCTTGAGACCTGATAGACCAGTCCAGACAAATGGGGTTATATTCCCCTACCAGCAGATTGGTGGAGACAAAGAACCAATGGAAAGCCCAGGTTTCAATGACATCACTCCCATGCCTCTATACGCCTCAGCCACCAGAGATCTCTTCAGTTTCCATCCCAAAGCATATGAAAGAACATGGCAGACCTTTGCACAACCTCAACGTGGGCAACAATGAGCAATCAAACAGTAGAGAACTACGTACAGGAAAGCAAAAAGAGAAGGCTGTTCGTAGAAGATGAAAATGCACAGGCAAATATAGAAATCATAGCGGACCTAAGAGTACCGCCTCAGACAAACAGAGCACAGTTCCAGGGGCAGGCCCTGGATTGGTCTAGCAGGACTCAAGGAAAGGACATTATCTGGTAAGTAAAATGTCACCTTCCATATCATCCTGCAAGACCAGTCCAGGCAAATGGGATGTACTAAAGCTACACCTCCACTGGGCGGGAAGAAGATACAGCAGCTTGCAAAACCTTAGAGCCAAAAGCCGTGTCCGCCCAAGAGTGGACATTCAAGCGGAAACGCTTGACAAAAGTGGAAAATGATGTCCATGTTGCTGCCCGACAAATATCTGCAGGGGCTACTGAGCTCCACTCTGCTCACGAAAATGCCTGTGCTTGGGTAGAATGTGCATGCAAACACTCTGGAATCTGCCGGTTCTGCAAACAGATCCACCAAGGCAATGGCCTTCTTAACCCAGTGTCTCAATGCAGACTGAGCCGTTGCATCACCTTGTGCGGGCCAGCAAACAGCACAAAAAGATGGTCTGACTTACAAAAGGAATCCATAACTTCCAAGCACCAGAGTCTCTCCAGACATCCACAAAGCGAAGATCCTTACCATTCCACTGACACTGTCCTTAGAGAAGGAGGGCAGGCAAACCATTTGGTTCATATGAAAGGGAGAAATCACCTCAGGGAAGAAGGAAAGCACAGGCTGAATGGAAATGGCCTCCTCAGAAAAGACAGGCAAGGATCTCGGAAAGACAGAGCCATCAGCTTGGAAAACTGTCTTGCAGAACAATCGCAACCAAGAAGACTGTCTTGAGCTTCAAGTCCTGCAGAGTAGTACGCTTCAATGGCTCAGGGGGCTCTGACATCAGGGCCCTGAGCATCAAATACAGATACAGGAAGGCATTAAAAATCCGGATTTATGGTTAGAGACTTAACAGCCAATGGCTCTCCGAAACAGCCCAAAGCTGCCACCTAAACCTTCAGGGGGCTAAAAGAAAAGAGGCCCTTCTCCAGACCATCCTGCAGAAAAGCCACAGAAATGACATCTTGGCCACTTCAGGAGTCAGCCATCATGCGCTGCACCAGCATTCAAGGCACCAGAGGTAGACCTCCTCCGGGCTCTGAGCAGAGTGGAACACCACTGCCGAAGAGTAGCCTGTGCGCACTAACCATCTTACAGGAGCCAAGCTGTAAGTGAGAAGTGAGCCAGGTCCTTTAGGACAAGTGGACTCCAACACAATAAGCCCAGAGAAGGAGGCAAGTGAAGAAGGTTTTTTTCTTAATTTTCTATATTTGTAAAAGTTTTTTTATTGTAAACCACCCCGATGTAATGGGGGGCGGTATATCAAGTGCTTTTAAACAACGTCCCTGAACATAAGCAGGATACAATTTTTTCTTTTTAGAAAAGAATGGTTTCTTAAACAATTTTCTTCTAGCAGGATCAGCAGTGCACTTGGATAATCTATCCAAGGTGGAATTTTCAGCATCCATTTCATTGGCCTTTTCCTGCCAATCTTTACCAAACAGGTCCTTCCCAGTACAAGGGATATTTCCCAACTTGTCTTGTACCCAGAGCTCTAAATCAGATGCCTGGAGCCAAGCAATTCTACGTGCACCTATGGCCATAGCCGAGGTTCTGCTTATGCACTCAAAGCAGTCAAAGGCTGCACGGTTGGAAAATTTAGAAACATCTTGGGCATGTTTGACCAAAGTGAGAAAAGCCTGTCTTTTATCCTCAGGAAGAAAAGGACTTAAAACCTCTAAATCATCTGTGACCTCCTTCAGGAACATTCCCATGTAGAGACTATAGGAACTGATCCTGGCAGAAAGCATGGAAGCTTGGAAGACCCGACGTCCAAAAGCATCCAGGGTTCTGCACTCACGTCCTGGAGGATTAGAGGCTTGCCTTTTTGCACTCTTGATCCTTCTCAGAGCTGACTCCACTACAATAGAGTGGTGAGGAAGCTGAGTCTTATGAAACCCAGGACAAGGAGGGATGAGAATGAGGAGAGGTGGTAAGAGGTGTTTCCCACATCCTTAACATGAGATCATATAAAATATCATGAATGGGCAAGGTAGCTGCCTCCTTCTGAGTTTTGGGATATTGCAGAATTTCCAACTCCTTGGCCCTTGGCTCTGTTTCAGGGGCCACAGTAATGGACAGGCCCCGAGCCACCTCCCTGATAAAATCCTGGAAGGAAATATCCTCTGGAGGAGACATCCTGCGTTTAGGGGAGGAGGGCTCCTCTGGGAGAAGCATCGCTGCATCGACAGAACTGTCAGAATCCTCAGATTCTTCTGAGGACTCAAAGTATCGTCTGTCCGGATGCTCTTGAAGAGCCCGATACCCGTACCGACCGAAGTCGGTACCGGGGTATCGGTACCGGAGGTCATTGGATGACTGGGTACCAGCAAAGCAGACACCGATGCTGATGTCGATGCTATCGGTACCGGTACCGATACCGAGGCCGGTGCAGGTACCGGTGGAATTGTCTATCGCGGTTCCGAGGGCGTCGATGCCGCAAGGAATGCCGCAAGGAATGCCGCCAGACTGCGTTCCATAGCCAGAACTCTCTGGTCTATCGACGCTGCCAATGCCTTGATGTCAGTACCGGAGGAGACCGTCGGTACCCCAGAGCATGGCACAAGTAGTTCTGCCGAGGTCGAGGCCTCGAGAACATCCTGGAACCCCGATAATGCTTTGGAAGCCGAAGCCTCCCGCCGGGGTAATTTTGCCGGTGCAGAATCCTCGAGGGCAACGCCAGAGGCATCTCGATGCTTAGAAGCAGATCCACCCTTTGAGGACCGGCTGGATTTATGTTTAGTTACCCGAGATCCACGGGAGGAAGAAGCAGCCCTGGAAGACATCGATGCCACCGAAGCTGCATCAGAGGGAAACAGGGTACTGAGCTTAGCAGCTCGGTTCTGCCGATCTCTTTCAGACATCATGGCGCAGGACATACAATCCGTGATGGAGTGGTCAGGACCTAAACATTTTAGACACCATTCATGTGTGTCGGTGACAGAAATGGTACCGACACACTTGGTGCACTTTTTGAAACCTGAGGCAGGTTTCTCCATGGTAAGGAAAAGCTTTTGGGCCTAAGGCCCAAAAAGGCGCGTGCACCTGAAGAAAAAGAAAAAAGAAAAAATATATATATTTTTTTTTTTTTACAGAAATAAGAGGAGAAAAAAACAGCGGTATAGCGTCGAGGAAGGCAGACGCGACCACAAAAAAGAAAGAAATAAAAAAAGAATTCTTCTGCGGTGACAGGAACACGACCTACTGGCTCCGCAGAAAAAGAAGAACTGGAGAAAGGCAGTTGGGAAAGGCGGGAAGGCAGCACGCAGGCGCTGTGGGATGCTCCCAAAAGCTTTCTAATTGGACGCTGGGGAGCGTTCCCACGCAGGCTCCGTCGGTACCGACGATACCCATATGTGATGACTACATTCCTGCTTGTTCCTGGAGATTACTGGAATGACCTGGCCCCGGAGATGAAGAAGAGCCAAACTGATGGCCCTTGCTTCAGAGAAACTGATAGACCACACCACCTCCGTGTGGTTCCAGTGGTCCTGGGCTTTTTGATCTTAGCAATGGGCTCCCTAGCCTGAGGGACTGGCATTCATCACCAGAAAGATCAATGAGCAATTGTCCAGTGGCACACCCTTCCTCAGAAGGCTGCTGCCATCACTGCAGGCTGGCCTTCACTATCATTGGGAGTGGAAGCCTGAGCTCGAACTGCTGATGAAGATCAACTCAGACTCTGGGAGCCTGCTGCGGACAGAATAGCACTAGGCAATCCAACAGCCTTGACTTTCTCCACTAGCAGAAAAACTCTGCACACTCTAGTATCAAAAATGTGATCCCAGGAACTCCAGGGACTTGCTCTTCCCCAAATGATTACCCAGCCGAGGCTCATCAGAAGGACCCCACTTGGGGAGCTACCTGAGACGCCTCTGAAGGAGAATGAGCTCGTATGAGCCAATACTCCAGCTGTGGGTGTACACAAATCCTTTGGCGCTGTAGCGGCACAGACACCACCAAGACCTTGGAGAAAGTCCTTTTAGCAGTGGAGAGTCCGAATGGAAGGGTGGCAAACTGAAGGTGAGAGCCAAGCATGGCAAAACACACACTTGCTGATCCCCTGGATCGGGATATGAAAATATGCCTCAGCCAAAACTAGAGATGCCGGAACCCCCCCTGCGCACCGCTTGAATCCTGGATTGCAAAGGTTCCATCTAGAAAAGTATGACGTGCAAGCACTAGTTGACACACTTGAGGTCCAGAATGGGCCAGGGTGTTCCTTCCATGTTGGCCACCACGAAACAGATGGGATACCAGCTCCTGCCCCACTAGTCTGGGGGAACGGGCACCACTGCCTTCAGGAGAGGCAACTTGTCCAAGGTGATCAGCACAGCGGTCCTTTTGTTTGCAGACCCACAAGGGAAAAAGACACAAGTGGCCAGGATCGGCACTTTGCATTCCAGGCCATAGCCATACTGAAAGGGGACTAGCACCCAATGATCTTGATGACCTGGGCCCATTCCTGAAGAAAAGGCAAAGCCTGCCCCCAACCAGAGGAACCAGGGAATTGGCCCCCAAACCTTCATTTCGCAACCCAGGAAGGCCCTCCTCTAGATTCAACTGGGTCCCTCGGCCCACATGCTCTACGAAAAAACTGAGAATGAGCCCAAAGATCATAAGCAGAGGGGAAGAAAGGCTTTCCAGGCTGGTAGCGACGGAAGTCTCGAGAACTCTGGGAGTCTGGAGTCTGACCAACATATCCGCAAGGAGTGGGCAGAGGCTGACGGAAAGGGGCTCCTGTCTGCTTCACAGGCTCCTTGGACCTGTCCTCCAGAAGGTGGTAAGATTTTGTCTCGCCCAAGTCCTTCACTAGCTTCTCCAAATCAGACCCTTAAGGCCAGAGGGGAGACTGGGCTTTGGAGATGAGATCGCTGCACTGTGTCCAAGCCAAGTCAATGCCATATCACCATCGACAAGGCATAATCCCTGGTCATTGACATACAAGGCCATACATAGTATCAGAAAGGAAATCTGTAGCAGACTCCAAAAGAAGGGTAGAATCATTCAGTGGAACATACTCGAGACGTCAGGCCTGCACATACTGCCAACTGAAGAAAGCAGCTGCCGCAGCAAACCGGATCTTCAACACAAATCCACCTTTTCCATCCTGAGTATCCTTTAAGGCAGATCCACTTTCCACAGGAATGGTGGTTTGTCTGGTAACCACCGTGACCTGTGCATCCACCTTGGAAATATCAAACCACACAACACACTCCTTCTGTGGGAGAGCATGCATCCTCCTAGCCCTTAAAGTGGGGAGCTGGAAGAATCCCACTCTGACCAGAACAGGCCCTTGAGCACCCCCAGGAATGGGAAGACATTAGTGGATTTCCGCACACCTTGCAGGAGTGGATGCATCTTCACTTCCTGCTCTGTGCCTGGAACAACTGCAAGCTCAAGGTGGATGAGACTCTGGAAAAACGCCTCCAGTTCCTCCTTCCAGAACAGGCAAATAACCGGCCTCCTCACAATCCTCTGTAGGCGAGAGTACTTCTTCATCCACATCAGACATCTGAATCCAAGCCACAGTCCAGAACTCTGACAGATCCTAGCTGATTCCCCATCTCCAGGAGGCACCCTTTGCTGGGTCACTTAGCCATAGGCAATCGAACAGGGCTTCCACTCTCAGCCTGCCCCCCTCACAGGCAGCAGGGTCTGAATTTCCACATCAGAATGATCAAGGCTGTTGCAAAAGGAAAAGAATTCTGGGGAGGACAATCCAGATTCTGGAAGCTCTCCTCGCAGAAATGATCCCCCTACACCAGGGGAACCAGTCATCATCGATCCCCTACAGGATGGAGAGCAGTGTACAGCACGGTCGCCAGAACCTCCAGCCAGTTGGTTATCCTTACCCACAATGCCATCCACCATCTCCTGCCCATAGGCAGGCAAGGCTGGATTAGCCATATACTCTGGTATAGAGAGGGGGAGCAATCCCTCCAGGGACAACTCAGAAGCTGCCATGCTAGAAGCGCCGAGTCCAGAAGCAAGAGATGAGGCACCGTGCTTGCTACCGGCTAAACGATTCCTGGAAGAAGACATAGAGAGTTAAGGCAAGTATCACAACGGTGCACAGTAAGGCTACGGCAGCCCGAAGGCATGCATTAACTATGCTTTTACTGCACTACAGGCACTAGGGTAGGAACACATGTTGAAGCTGCTTGGGCAGAACATGCGTACAGACCGCGCAACCACTAGAGACACAATAGGAGAAAATGCTACTAATGTGTGCAGAAAGTGTCAGTAAACCCTCACACTGCACCAATGGGTCACCGCGCCAATTCAGGGTCACCAGCAGTATACCCTGAATTGCGTCCCAGACGGAATCGAAAGCCCTCAACAAGGACAATGACGAGGTCAAGCCTTGGTACTCACCCCCTGAGAGCCCCAGGCAGAGGATCCATGCTGGACAGCTCTGCTCCCCCAATACAATTTCACTGGCTTTTGCAGCACTGTGTTTAAGGTGGCTGGCAGGCAGATCCCTCCGATATCCTTCTGCAATGTTTGGGAGAGAGCAGGAGGGAACAGAGGAGAAGGGAGATTACTGCACTTTTCAAGAGGTTCTTATCATAAGCATATGGAGCTGAACCAATTTTCTCTCCTCCTATGGCTAATGAAAAGACCGCAGTCTAGTGGAGTCACGCTCGAGTGGTCGCGCTCAAGTGAGTGGTCATTCACGAGCATTTAATCAATCTTTTCCTCTCAAAATCTTCAGAATTTTCTTCAGAGAGGAGAAAATCCATCCACCATCTGCTGGAGACAAAGAAATACTGAAGAGACCTCTAATGGCTGAGGTGTATGGAGGCATGGGAGCGATGTCATTGAAACCTGGGCTTTTCATTGGTTCTTTGTCTCCACCAATCTGCTGGTAGGTGAATACAAACCCACTTGCCTGGACTGGTCTAGCAGAACAATATGGAATTTGTATTCTAGAACTGCAGCCTCCAAAGCAGGTACATTAAAATTATGGAGCATAAGCATAGAACTCTTTTTATGCTAAATTGGCCTAGAACAGCTGATAAGAGCATTATGGTCTAGACTCTAGCTTGTCAAGGAATGCAGTTATTCCCCTGTGAAATGAGTTCAGCACACTCAAGACTACGAAGAAAGCTTATTCAGAGACTAATCTGAGGTTATGGAATAATCTCTCTTCTTGTCTGACGATAAGTCTCAAAACAGAACTATCATGATTTTGTTTTAAGTCAATTTTAAAGGACACGCACTGCTGTTGTTGGCAGAGGATGTGGAGGATGGTTCTAGTTGATTATGGATTGGTGGTGATGCTGTTTGTATGTAGGGGGTATAAGAACATTTAAATAATTTAAATTATACTCTTCAAATAGCCAGTGTAGTTGTAAAGGGCACAGAAATCTTCAAAGAAACAACATGGGCAGTTTGTCTTTGAAAACAACTGTAATATACACATTTTAAAAGCAGGCACCTGTTTTGCGCCTCCTCTCATCTGCAGAGAAGAGGAAAACAGCAAATAGGCAGGTGAAAACATCATGAACACAGGTTATTTTGCTTCTCTCTCAACCTAACAGGCCTCTAGGAATGTCTCCTCCCACCGCAGCTAAAAGTACACATTCTAGGAAAGACCGCGTAAGCTTTTAGGAAAACTGAAGGAAGCTTTTGCGAAAACTGAAGGAAGCTTTTGCACAGGCCTATATTTACCCAATTAAACAGTTCTGAAAATTGAGCTCTTAAGGATGCCATTTATTAATTGTACAAAAATGATAAATTCAAGCAGTATTGTCTGCAACTACAGCAAATATTTTTCATTAGGATGGTATGGAAAGTTTAGCTTATTGATACTTATAGGGGATCAGAAAGCAATAAGCTTGCCCTAGTAAGCTCTTTGGATGTTGTACGTGGTGGTTTTTTTAATAGTTCGCACTAACCTTTGAAGACTTCTTGGATTAATTTTCCCACCACATCCTGGGAGGTTCTTGAGACAGTTCCAAGAGCGGAAAACTTCTTAATAACATTGTTAACTGTAGACATAGGAATCCCAAAGGTCTTTGGAGATGGCCTTGTACCCCTTTGAAGTTTGATGATAATGGCTTTTCTGATGGTCTCAAGCAGCTCTCTTGTCTTCACCATTATGAAAATGGAACAGGGAGTGAATTTTCTTTCCTTGAGTCCCTCCAATCCCATTCAGACTCCTGGGTTTTGTCCCTCTTCCAGCAGATGGAGACTGAGAACCACCAACTTCTGTGATGTCATGTCATAAGAGGCAGACCCAAATCAGAAGGCAGTATGGCACTATGCCAAAGCAAACAAAAGGAATCAACTCTGGCTGTCGCCAAACTATATACACCAAATATAGACCCCACAAAGAACTGATCTAAGGGAACTGTCCTCTGGGTAAGCGTAGTTACTCCCTGTAACAGCTGTTCTCAAGGGACAGCAGGAATCAGTCCTCACATATGTGTGACGTCGGCGCCGAAGGACCACTCGTGCGGAGCAAATCCCCAGCTTTTTAAGAAAGCTTTTGGGAACTGCATCGCGTATGCGTAGTCCCCTTCCCACCCAAGGGTGCCATCTTGCTCAGTCAAATGACATAACTAAAAAGACAGCAAAAGAACAAAATATCTAATAACAGGACTGCAACTCCAAGGGGAGGAGGGAGGGTCGCGAGGACCGATTCCTGCTGTCCCTGGAGAACACCTGTTACAAGTGAGTAACTACGCTTTTTCCAGGAACCTGTAGGAAGTCAGTCTTCACATATGGGACTCCCCAGCTATAGGCTACCGAGAACCCATAGCTGAAAAATAGGCTCCCTCTACGAGAGCTGCAAGCAGCCACAATAGGAATCTAACAGAGAGTAACACTCCGGTAGCCTGACACCATAGGGTCAGAGGGTAGGAGTTGCCTAGACCTCGAAAAGGTTACGGAGTACAGCCTGGCCGAAAGCACTGTCCCGTTGGGACTCCCTATCCAGGCAGTAATGGGTTGTGAAAGTCTGACCCGAAGACCATGTGGCGGCCCGGCAGATGTCTGCCAGCAGAACAGAGCAGAAATGAGCCACTGATGCCGCCACAGCCCTGACCCGGTGGGCTGTAACACGACCCTGCAACAGAAGATCAGCCGCCCTGTATGCCCAGGCAATACAGTCTGCTACCCAGTTGGACAGCGTACGTTTGGAGACAGCCATCCCCAGCTTACTGGGGTCAAAGGATACAAAGAGCTGAGAAGCCCTTCTATGGCCATGTGTATGCTGAATGTAGAAGGGAGTCACAAGGAGCAAAAGACGTATGGTGGTCAAAGATGATTTTATTGAAAAGAACCCCAACGCGTTTCGGCAAACGCCTTCCTCAGGGGGCATACAGCTTAAACAACAAAATAATTAAAAATTAAAAACAACCTAACGTGAATAAATAAATAAAAACTTGTGAAACATTTGCCAATGTCAAACATATACATATAAAATCATCATGATCGAGAATGCATTACACTGATAAACAAATAATAAAAAATGAGTAAAAACGCAGGGCAACAAGAAAGAAAGGATAAGGACCTATATTGCTTAGAAAACATAATGAATAGAGGCTTATAAAAGAAAATAAATACTCACAAGGGTTATCTATATAGTTGAACACATACCAGACCCACACATAAGCCAAGGACGTAGAGCACTTGCAAGATCTTAACAAGGTGGTAATCACTGGCGCCGAAAAGCCCTGTATGCAGAGTCGAGACCTTTCAAGAACCAAGCTGTAAACGAGAATCGATCCACCTACGGCATGAGAATTGGCCCTTGAGACAACAGCTTGTTCTGTCCTGGCAGGCGCCATGGAGACCCTACCAACATCCGAATCAGATTGGTATACCATGGCTGACGAGGCCAGTCCGGCACCACCAGCACCACAAGACCGCTGTGAGCCTCTGTGCACTGGATCACTCTGCTGATCAGCGGCCAAGGTGGGAACATATAAAGCAGTCACTGGGTGGGCCAGGGCTGCACTAAGGCGTCAAGTGCCTTGGACATTCTTTCCCTGCGTGGACTGAAGAAGTGATTTGCCTTTGCATTCTTGGCAGATGCCATGAGGTCCATGACTGGCTGCCCTCATCTCTGGACAATGTTGTTGAAGACAGACTCCTCCAGCATCCACTTCCCCGGATCCAACCTCTGGCGACTGAGGAAGACAGCCTGCACATTCTCTTTGCCAGCCACATGCAATGCCAACAATGTGAGAAGATTATGCTCCACCCACTGAAGCAGCGTCGCACTCTCCTCTGCCAGCACCGCACTTTCTGTGCCTTCCTGACGATTGATATAAACCACGGTCATGGCATTGTCGGAGAACACTCTCACTGCTTTGCCCAACACTAAAGTCCTGAAAGCTCGGAGAGCTAACACCGCTTGCATCTCAAGCTGATGGAGAAAGCACAGTGGACCATCAATCAACCAGATGCCCTTTGCTACCTGTGCCTGACAATGGGCACCCCATCTGGTCAGACTGGCATCCGTCGTTACTACTGTCCACTCCGGCGGCTCCAGGGAAATGCCTGTGCTCAAGAACTCTGTCTTTAACCACCAGTCCAAACTCGCCCAGCTGTCCGCCGGGCACACCGACCAGTAGTTGAGGGAATGGCACTGTGGGGACTACCAGGTCAGCAAGGCCTGCTGTAGCAGACATATATGCACCCAGGCCCAGGGTACCAGATCCAGTGCTGCTGCCATAGACCTCAAAATCTGTAGGTACGACCACGCTGAAGGTGCCACTGCCTGAGGAATATGCGAAGCTGCTCCTGTATCTTGTGAATCCTGTTCTGCAGCAGGAAGACCCTCCCGAGCCCCGTACTGAAATGTTCTGAGGTAGACGAGGTCTTGTGAAGGCATCAGAGAGCTCTTGGCCTCATTGACAACCCAACCGAGCTCTCGCAGGACATGCAGTACCCGCTGCGTGCTGCTCAGGCTCTCCTCCAGTGACTTTGTCTGGATAAGTTAGTTGTCTAGGTAGGGGTGAATCAACATTCCTTCGCATCGGAGCACCGCTGTCATGACCACCATAATCCTGATGAAGGTTACACGGGGCCGTCACCAGCCCAAAGGGCAAAGCCTGGAATTGAAAATGACCCATCGGAACTGCAAAGCGGAGACATCTCTGATGTTCAGCTCGAACAGGTACATGGAGATATGCCTCAGTGAGGTCTAACACCATCAAGAATTCGCCCTGACAGCGATCATTATGGACCTCAGGGTCTCCATTTGGAAATGTGGCACCTGCAGGGCCCGATTGACATACTTCATGTCTAAGATGGGCCAGAACCACAAAACAGATGGAGCACTGACCTTGCCCTTAACGGACTGACGTTTTGCTGGTGCCTTGCTAGGCGACCGCAGAAATGCATTTGTAAGGGGACACACGAATTCTAGTGCGTAACCGTCCCAAATACCTCCAACTAATGGGTGCTGGAGATTAAGGCGGACCCAAGCGGAGTAAAACTGATGGAGCCTGCAGCCCACTGGAATCCCCTCTGCCTGAGCCCCACCTCATCTCATTGGGGTTTTTTGGTCCCTCTGCTGAACAAGGCTGAAAAACCATGCCTGGTCCCGTGCCCTCCTCAAAAGGACTGCCCCTGAGAGCATACCGTCCACGTTGCTGATAGGGGGCAAAGCGCATTTTGCAGAAACGCCAAAAGTCCCTTGACTGCCCTCGAGGGCATTTGGGCTTATCCTCCTGAAGCTTAGCTGGCGTAGCCTCGCCAAAATCCTTAACCAATTTGTCCAGGGCTTGACCAAACAGCAGCTTATCCTTGAAAAGAAGCCTGCTTAACCTCACCTTTGATGATACGTCCACTGCCCAACTGCACAGCCAGAGAAGGCTGCGGGTTACCACCGCTGAGGCCATCCCCTTTGCTGAGGCCCGCAAGAGGTCATAGAAGGCATCTGCCAAATATGCACATCCCAATTCCAACTTGGATAGCTCCACCGAGGAGGAAGAACCAGACCAGGACGCTTCCGGCAATGCCTGAGTCCACCGCAGGCAGGCTCAGGCCACATAGGACCCACAAAGCAAGGCTTGAAGCACCAGGAGCGTTCACCTCAAACATCCGTTTCAACAGCGTTTCCAGTTTCTTATCCTGCAAATCCTCAAGAGCAGCACTGCCCTCCACCAGGATTGTGATCTTTTTGGCAACTGTTGAGACGAGGGCGTCCATCCTCAGGACTTTAAAGAACTCCTTCTCTGCGGCCAGGATAGGGTACAAATGGCTCGTCCGCCCTTCTAGCCTGTCTCTGGGACCTCCCATTCCAGATCAATCAGCTGCTTCAAGGCCTGATGCACTGGAAAGGCTGTTTCCTGCAACCATATGTCCTGGAGAAGCAGATCCTCTAAGGAAATTTCCTGCTCTGGCACGGGCCGCGGGAGGTTTAGCGCAGTCAAGTCTTGCACAATGAGTGCAAACAGCTCTTCCTGTCTGAACAGCCACACAATACTGGAGTCTTCTCCCGGAGGGATCTCGCCCTCTTTAAGCTCCTGCAGAGACCCCGAATGTAACCCTGAGGGCCACTCCAAGGAATCCTCTGAGGACTCTGCAGCTCCCTCGGGCCCCAGTTCCCCCCTGTTTCTCCAGGTAAGACTCCCGTACCAACCATGGAGGAGATATGGAGGACTGCTTCCTTTCCCCCAGGCCCTGCCTTAAACAGTAAGCGTGGTGAAAAAGGACGAAATCCAGAGTGAAGGATCTTGCCTCCAATCCATTTGAGGACTTACATAAGAACATAAGATATGCCATACTGGGTCAAACCAAGGTCCATCAAGCCCAGTATCCTGTTTCCAACAGTGGCCAATCTAGGTCATACGTACCTAGCAGTTTCCCCAAAAGACACAGGTTCCGCAATGCTTGTACTGGGTCAAGCATTGATATCGTGGGTCCCTTCTTAATAATGGTTTATGGACCTTTCCTCCAGGAACTTGTCCAAACCTTTTTTAAACCCAGCTACACTAACAGCCTTTACTACATCCTCAGGTAACAAATTCCAGAGTTTGATTACAGGTTGAGTGAAAAAATATTTTATTTTATTAGTCTTAAATAGTTTACCCTGTAGCTTCATTGCATGTCCCCTAGTCTTTCTATATTCTGATAACGTAAACAATCGATCTACGTTTACCCGTTCCACTCCGTTCATTAATTTATAGACTTCTATCATATCTCCCCTCAGCCGTCTCTTTTCCAGGTTAAAGAGCCCTAACCTTTTTAGCCTTTCTTCAAAGCAGTATCCTTCCATCTCCTTTACAATTTTGGTGGCTCTTCTCTGAACCTTTTCTAATAATGCTATATCCTTTTTAAGATACGGTGACCAGAATTGCACACAATATTCAAGGTGCGGTCTCACCATGGAACGGTATAGAGGCATTATAATATCTTTTGTTTTATTTTCCATTCCTTTCCTTTCGATACCTAGCATTCTATTTGCTCTCTTGGCTGCCACTGCACACTGGCCGAGGGTTCTAACATGTTATCCACAATGACGCCTAAATCTTTTTCCTGGGTGGTGGTTCCTAATGTGGAACCTTGCATTGTGTAACCATAGTTTGGGTTGTTCTTCCCTAGGTGCATAACTTTGCACTTGTCCACATTAAATTTCATCTGCCATTTTGTTGCCCAGTCTTCCAATTTATCAAGATCCTCTTGCAATTTTCCACAATCCTCTTGGGTTTTAACAACTTTAAATAGTTTTGTGTCATCTGCAAATTTGATAACCTCACTCGTTATTCCACTTTCTAGGTCATTTATGAATATGTCAAAAAGCAGCGGACCCAGCACAGATCCCTGGGGTACACCACTATTCACCTTTCTCCATTGGGAAAATTGGCCATTCAGCCCAACCCTCTGCTTTCTATCTTTTAACCAGTTCCTGATCCAGAGTAGTACACTGCCTCCTATCCCATGACTCTTTAGTTTTGCCAAAAGTCTCTGATGAGGGACCTTGTCAAAGGCTTTATGAAAGTCCAGATACACTATATCAACCAACTCACCTTTGTCCACCTGTTTATTCACACTTTCAAAAAAACCATAACAGATTAGTAAGACAAGATCTTCCTTGTCTAAAGCCATGTTGGCTGTCTCCCATTAGGCCATGACTATCTAACATGCTGAGTAATTTTATTCTTTATGATGGTTTCTACTATTTTTCCCGGTACTGACGTGAGGCTCACCAGTCTGTAGTTTCCCGGATCACCCCTGGAACCCTTTTTAAAAATTGGTGTTACATTGGCGATCCTCCAATCTTCAGGTATTAGAGATGATTTTAATGATAGTTCACAGATTACTAATAGCAGGTCTGCAATCTCATATTTCAGTTCTTTCAACACCCTTGGATGTATACCATCCGGCCCAGGTGATTTGCTACTCTTCAGTTTATCTAATAGTTGTAATACTTCTTCCCGATGTATCGATATTTCCTTCAATTCTTCTGCACCTTTAAATACCACTTCAGTCATGGGTAACATCCCTACATCTTCCTCAGTAAAGACCGAAGCAAAGAATTCATTCAGTCTCTCCGCTATTGCCTTGTCGCCTCTTAGTGCCCCTTTAACTCCTCTATCATCTAATGGTCCAACCGACTCTTCTCACAGGTTTTTTGCTACGAATGTACTTGAAAAAAATCTTTATTTCGTGTTTTTGCTTCCGCAGCAAGCTTCTTCTCAAATTCTCCCTTTGCCTTCTTTATCAATGCCTTGCATTTGACCTGCCAGTGCTTGTGCTGTTTCCAGGTTTCGTCATTTGGCTCTTTTTTCCATTTCCTGAAAGATGCTTTTTTGTCAACAGCCTTGCTGACCTCACCTTTAAACCATGCTGGCAGTTTTTTGGACTTCCTTCCACTTTTCTTAAAGCATGGAATAAAGCTGGTCTGGGCTTCCAAGATAGTATTTTTCAACAACACCCAAGCTTGATGTAAGTCTTTAACCTTTGCAACTGCTCCTTTTAGTTTTTTCTTAACTATTTTCCTCATTTTATCATAGTCTTCCTTTCGAAAGTTAAAAGGTAGTACTGTGGATTTCCGTACTATCCCTCCTCCACTAATTAAATTAAAGGCGATCATGCTATGATCACTATTGCCAAGTGGCCCCAACACCTTTATTTCTTGCACTAGATCTGGTGTTCCACTAAGGACTAGGTCTAATATGGCTTCCCCTCTAGTCGGTTCATGAACCAGCTGCTCCAAGAAGCAGTCATTCTTCTCCCGGAGGGATCTTGCCCTCTTTAAGCTCCTGAGGGCCCCTCCAAGGAATCCTCCGAGGACTCTGCAGCTCCCTTGGGCCCCAGTTCCCCCCTCTTTCTCCAGGTAAGACTCCCGTACCAACCGTGAAGGAGATCTGGAAGACTGCTTCCTTTCCCCCAGTCCCTGCCTTAAACAGTAAGCGTGGTGAAGGAGGACGAAATCCAGAGTGAAGGCCCTTGCCTCCAATCCATTTGATGACTTTAAGGCTTTGGAGGGCCCTTTGGTCTGATGGAAAGGAGCAGAGATCGAACCCTGATTCCCCACGGTTGTTGGGAATGGTGGCTGTGACTGACTCAAGATAGCTGCGGTTCCTGCCAAAACTGCAGGCCTCACCAATTTCCCTTGCGTCTCCCCCTCCAAGCTCAGGGTATCCAGGGTCCTCCTCTGCCACCGAAGCCACCACCTGTAAACTCTTTCCTGCCAAGTGGTCCTGCATGTCGCAGCTGCAGCAGAA
Source organism: Ichthyophis bannanicus (assembly GCA_033557465.1). Classification (NCBI taxonomy): domain Eukaryota; kingdom Metazoa; phylum Chordata; class Amphibia; order Gymnophiona; family Ichthyophiidae; genus Ichthyophis; species Ichthyophis bannanicus. The sequence goes on from CM066039.1 coordinate 306,105,025, forward strand.
GCTCAGAGGTGAGAGACGTGTCTTTCTGAGGCAGCAGGCTGCACAGGCTGTTTTTCGGCATGCCACGAGACCAATACACAGCATGACACTCACCAACGACCCCTACTGAACCCCAAAAATCTTCTGCTACAGTAATGGCTGCCCGTTCCATCTACTGGCACACTCACTCTCTGGACAGTGTTGGGGGCTCTTCGTGCTCCTCAAACCCCCACCTCTGCAGACAATCGCAACTAAACGTGTTAGACCAGAGAGATGCTGGAAGCTTTGCTGTAGTTGGCCAACAGAATGAGGAAAAGTACCTCTTAAAAAAACAACCGGACTCCGATCAAATGGAGCTCTGCAGCGCCTTCCCTACCTCCTCTACGGGGCCTTGCCGATTTAATAGCTCAGGTACCAGGAGGGCAGCCCCAACCAGCATTCTGCTACAGAGGGAAGCCAAGCCAAACCAAGCCTACCTATCCTATCCTCTCAATTATATTACTATAGTTATTATTATTATTTTATTTTCTGTTTTAATTTGCCTCTCTTGGCCTATACCCCAGTGCAACCCAGACTGCATGGGTTTTATCCCATCTGCTAGAGACTGAGAAATACTGCCTTCTGATTTGGGTCCGCCTCTCTTATGAGGTGACATTACAAAAGATGGTGGGTCTCAGTCTCCATCTACTGGAAGGACGACAAAACCCAGGATTCTGGATGGGACTGGAGGGACACTATGGAAGTCCCAGTTGTTATACTATTTCCTGTTTTAATTGGTCTTGTTTTATTTGATTTTTTTTTGTGTGTCAAATATGTATGCATATATAGTCCAAATCCATTTCAATGGCCACTTTTTTAGGAGATATTGGACATTAAGGGGCTTAACTGCAAGAGTGCCAATAATGTTGACCACAGCTGTATGAATGTTCTACAGTGCTGTTTTATGTGTATATTACTGACAGCAATTTTATGAAACTATTGTTGTTAAGTACTGTCAAGTCGGTGTTGACTCATGGCGACCCTCTGGATAGTTGTGCTAAATTGTGTTTGATCGTCAGTCAGGCGGCTCATTGTTGACAGACGGGTACCCATAGCTGCTGTTATTGTATCGATCCATCTCATTGCTGGCCTTCCTCTTTTGCATTGACTTCTATTCTTGCCAAGCATGTCGTCTTTCTCTAATGATCTCTCTTTGCATGATGTATCCAAAGTATGAAAGTCGAAGTCTTCTCATCTGAGCTTCTAAAGAAAGCTTAGGTTTGATCTCCTCTAGTACTGACTGGTTTGTTCTTCGGGCAGTCCATGGTATACGCAATATTCGCCGCCTGCACCATAATTCAAAGGCATCAATTTTCTTCCTGTCTATCTTTTTCACTGTCCTGCTTTCACATCCATATGATGTTATTGAAAATACCATGATATGAACAAGATACCGTAGAGACCCTCAATAACACTTTTTATAATATTTTTTGTCGGACATAGATTGTGAAGGAAAGGTACTATGAACCATCCCCAAAACACAATACATATCCCTTTTATTCAACCAGAAGGTTTAAAACGGGCTCAAAAACAAAGTCATTTCTTAAACAGTAGAAAACAGCACTTATCTGAGAACACGCGCGACGCAATTTGGAAACACGGTCTCCCCCTCGAGGGTCTTCTGGGACATGATCAATTACTGTCCACTTCAAATGTTGGAAATCGTGGCTAAATTGTAAGCAGTGGCTACAACCTTGTATAGGAAACCGGTCCAACGCAACAGCTTGCTGAACTACCGTAGTTTCCATCCAGAACCCTTGCGGAAGGGTTTCCTTAAGGGCAGTTTTTGAGGCTTCGACGGCTGTGCACTTCGGTTGATCAATTTAAGTATCATGCACATGATTTGAGTGTTCGACTTATGAGCAGGGGTTACCCTAAGCCTGTGATATCTCGGGCCTATCGCAGGGCTTTATACTCTCATCGTGAGTGGTTTTTGGATTGGGAACCGGTTAAGTCGGGGACAACAGCGGAGGACACTGTGACAGGGGTTTTACCCTATATGTGTAACTCATCCACGGTTGTGGGTATTTTGAAAAAGTACTGGCCACTTTTGTCTTTGCATACCAGTCTCAACAAACCATTGCGGATAGCCTACTCCAGGGGAGCCAATTTACGGGACTAGTTGATTTCTTCCACTGTGCCATTGGATCGACAGGTGCAACCTCAGTGGCGGACTGGGACACATGAGTCATGCACTAAATGTAAGTTTTGTGATACCACAATATCAGGGTCCTCGTGGACTGATCTACACACGGGCCGCACTTTTCATCGCCGGTGGCAAACCTCGTGTAATTCTACTTATGTAGTCTACTTTATTGAATGTAGCTGCCCACTGCGATATGTGGGCAGCACCACGCGTAAGGTTAGGATTCGTTTGGCTGAGCATGCCTCTCGTCTTCGACAATCGCTACTGACGGCCCCAATGGTTCAAACACTGCTTACAATTTAGCCATGATTTCCAACATTTGAAGTGGACAGTAATTGATCATGTCCCAGAAGACCCTCGAGGGGGAGACCGTGTTTCCAAATTGTGTAAGCTTGAACAGCGCTGGATATTTCTTTTACAGGCTGTTTCCCCCACTGGACTGAACTGTGAGATTGAATGGTTGGGTGCTAGTTGACACATAACCTTTTACGGCAGGGGGTTCCCTGGTGTGTGGGGACTCCCTTTCTGTGATTGGTGGTTCGGGATGACGGGCAGCTTCATGTTAGCCAAAGTTAGTATCCTCATTTTCAACAGCAAAGATTTTGGCGTTTTTTGCCAGTTACAAGGTGGACTGAGTTCTATTCAAGTTGAGTTGGGAGTGCTTGATACAGGGGTTCTTCCCCGAAACGTGCACATCGCGTGTGTTCTCAGATAAGTGCTGTTTTCTACTGTTTAAGAAATGACTTTGTTTTGGAGCCCGTTTTAAACCTTCTGGTTGAATAAAAGGGATATGTATTGTGTTTTGGGGATGGTTCATAGTACCTTTCCTTCACAATATATGTCCGACAAAAAATATTATAAAAAATGTTACTGAGGGTCTCTACGGTATCTTGTTCATATCATTGTATATTTGATTACCCTTTGGGGGGGGGGGGTTTGGATTTGATTGAAAATACCATGGCTTGAACAAGTCAAATCTTTGTATGGAGAGAGACATCTCTGCTCTTGAGAATCTTGTCTAGGTCTTTCATAACCATTCTGCCAAGAGCAATGCGTCGGCGGATTCCTTGACTGCTTGTTGCTTCTTTATTGATAGTTGATCCAAGTAGGTTAAAGTTGTTCACGATTTCAATTTCTTCTCCTTCAACAATGAATGATCTTTGTCTTCTTTACATTAAAAGTGCAGGTCCATTTTGAGACTATGTTCTTTGATCTGAGAAGCAAATGTTTCAGATCATCTTCACTTTCAACCAGTAATGTGGTATCATCAACATAGTGAAGGTTGTTTATTAGTCTTCCACCAATCTTCACCTCTGTTGTCTTCATACAAACCTGCTTCTCTGATGATTTGTTCTGCATATAAACTAAATAGGTAGGGGAAAAATATGCAGCCTTGTCTTACACCTTTGCTTATTTTAAACCATTCTATTTCTCCTTTTTCCGTTCGAACTGTTGCTTCTTGATCGATGTGCAGATTGTGCAAGAGAACGAGCAGGTGTTCTGGTATACCCATGCTTTTTAGTGTGGCGCAGAGTTTCTCATGGTTTACACAGTCAAAAGCCTTGCTATAGTTGATAAAGCACAAATAGTTATCCTTTTGGTGTAGTCTTTTCAAGGATCCATCTCTCATCCGTAATGTCGTCTCTCGTTCCTCGCCCTTTCCTGAACCCTGCTTGCACTTCAGGTAGTTCTTGTTCCAGGTATGGTCGTAGTCTGTTGAATAATCTTCAGTAGAATCTTGCTGGCATGTGGGATCAGAGCAATTGTGCGATAATTTCCACAGTCAGTTGGATCACATTTCTTTAGAATTGGTATAAACACAGATCTTTTCCAGTCAGCTGGCCATGATGTTGTCTTCAAATTTCTTGGCATCCGATTGCTGTAATACTTATACGGGAATGCCATCAATGCCTGGTGCTTTGTTCTTTGATAAAGCATTCAAAGCTGCTTCAACTTCTTTTGTCACCAATGGTTCCGTATCATAAGGTACAGGTTGAAACAGCTGTTGGTCCACTTGATCTTTAGCATATAAAAACTCTGTATATTCTTTCCACCTTTTCTTGATCTTCTCAGCATCATTCAACATAGAACCTTGAGCATCTTGTAAAATTCCAATTCGAGGCTGGAATATTTTCTTTAACTCTCATAGCTTTAGGAAAGCCGATCTTGTTCTTCCTCTAAGAGTTTCTGCTTCTATTTCCTTGCATGTGTCATTGTAGTACTTTTCCTTGTCCTTTCTTGCTGCATGTTGGAAATCTTTGTTGAGTTCTGTGATTATCTTTCTCCTCTGGCTTTAGCTTCTCTGCGTTTCTGGGCAATTTTCTGAATTTCTTCCATCATCCATTTTAGCCATTTTTGCTTTTTCATCTTTTGTAGAGACTTCTCGCTTTCTTCCAACACAACCTTCTTGATGTCATTCCATAACTCTTCTGGAGCTCTGTCATTTGTATCTAAAGCATCAAATCGATTTTGCAGGCAGTCTTTAAATTCCAGTGGTATATTCTCAAGGTCATATTTTGCTGCATTCATGAGTGGTTTGCTCTTTTTCAACTTTAGCTTGAGTTTCCATACTAATAGTTGATGATCTGTACCAGTCAGCTCCAGGTTTTGTCTTTGTTGATGTTATAGAGCTTTTCCATTGTAGACTTCCACAGATGTAGTCAATTTGACTTTTGTGCAATACATTGAGTGAAGTCCATGTGTAGTTGCAGCTTGTGTTGATGGAAGAAGATGTTTGAGATAAATAGATTGTTGGTCTTGCAGAATTCTCTCAGTCTTTCTCCAGCTTCATTTCTGTTGCCAAGTCCATATTTTCCAATCACTTTGCCTTCTTCTTTGTTGCCAACTTGTGCGTTTATCACCCATGACTTTCAGGATATCCTGTTTGCACGTTCTGTCAATTTCAGCTTGAACTTGTTCATAGAACTCTTCAATTTCATCCTCTTCTGCAGCTGTTGTTGGGGCATATACTTGAATTATAGTTGTGTTGATAAGCATTCCTCATAGACAAATAGAGATTAAGCATTCACTGACTGCATTGTATTTCATTACAGTTCTTGCAAGTTTCTTCTTTATTATAAATGCAACACCATTTCTTCTTTATCTTTCATTTCCAGCATAGTAGATCATGTGATCATCAGATGCAAAGTGCCCAATGCCAGTCCATTTCAGTTCACTGACACCCAACAGATCAAGTTGTACACGTTCCATTTCATTCTTGACCACCTCAAACTTCCCTTGGTTCATGCTTCATACGTTGCATGTTCCAATATGTCAGACATCTTTACAGCTTCTGACTCTCATTTCATGCGCAACTACATCAGCAGTCAGAGGGCTTTGATCCAACCACATCATAAATGCTGGCTTTAATCTGAAAAGTCTTCAGCTCTTCCCCAGTAGCTAGTTTATTTTATTTATTTACGTACAAATTTGTATCCCGCTGCTTCCAGTGATCAGCAGCGGTTGCAAAACAAGGTAAGGCTGGTTGTACTGGCCAGTAATTAGGGGTATGTACAATGCGATTAGTGAGGTGGGTAGCACACATAAGAAGGGTTTCAGATTTACAGTTGATTGAGGTTAGGACTTTACACAAAGGTGCTTATATACATATTTACACTTTACACAAAGGTAGTTATATACATATTTACACAAGCCAGTCTGCTAGGACTTCACATAGGATCTTTATAAACATATTTACACATGCCTGAATGAATTTCATGCGGTTAAATTGAAATGAGATTGGAAAAGGTGCGTTTTAAGTTTTTTCCTGAAGTCTTTTAGATCACAGATCGCACGCAGTTCACTTGGCAATCGGTTCCAGAGTGCTGGGGCTATAAAAGAGAAAGCCCTGTTACTAGTACCTGCATTAGCCTTTCTGAAGTACTTCGGGAGGCAGAGGGTATTTAGGTTTGTTGTTCTTCTGCTTCTGTTGTTGGGTAGATTGGATAGTAGGCTATTGAGATGTGAGGGCGCTACATTCTGGATGAGTTTGAATGTGGTGACTAATAACACAGGTACACTACCAAAAAACTGCCTCCAGTTTTGCAACTGATTCCTATAGAGATTTTGGGGTGCTGAATCCAGGAAAAATAGCCAAAATGTTCCATCACGTCACATTTTCTTGCAAAATTAGATTTCTTACCCATATAAGGAATGTTCACATAATTTCTTTTTAGCCGACTGCAGTTTATTTTCTTGGCCCAAAATAGAGGTTGTAATGGTTAACTAACTAGAAACACTCCCTCATGATATTTTAGAGTGTTTTGTATTCATTTTATACATTAACAGGACAATTGGGAGGCGGGGGGCTAAATCCAGTACTCGCGCATGTTCTTTCCTGTTCGTCTCGCCTCATTCGCTCAAACACGGTGGTTGCGACATGAACGTTCCTGTCAAATTTCAGTTTCTTGCAAGTTCATTATTACCTTTTGTTTGCTCAGTCGTAAACCAGCTTTATTCCGAAGTGGTTCACTACAGTTGTAGTTTGCAGTGCTGTGTATTTGTGATGGCTCACAGAGCCAGAGGTTGCGTCAACTCTCCGGACAGTTTTTGTTTTATTTGTGGGGAATATACCGTGAAAAAGCGGCAGAGGAACATTTCTGCATTTATTAAAAAAGTATATTTCTCCTATTTCGGTTTGAAGTTAGGCGATCAAGACAAACCGTGGGCTCCTCACAAAGTGTGCAAGACATGTAAGGAAGATCTACGCTTATGGATGAAAGGTAAAAAACAAGCATTTCGTTTCGGAATACCTATGATGTGGCGTGAACAAAGAGACCACAGCAGTGACTGCTATTTTTGCTCTTGCATTGTGAAGGGATACAACTTAAAAAATAAGAACGTAATAAGTTACCCCAACCTTCCCTCAGCAATTAGGCCTATGCCTCATAGCAACGAAGTACCTGTGCCTGAACCACCAAAATCTTTGGATCATATTTGTGTGGACGGTTCTGATCATGATGAGACTCATCAGATGGCTTTTCCCGATGAGTCCAGTACTTCCGAGTTTGAAACTGAACCAGATCCGAAACCTGAACTTTTCTCTCAAGCTGAATTGAATGATTTAGTCCGGGATTTAGGACTCCCAAAAGATGCTGCCCAACTGCTAGGTTCTCGGCTTAAACAGAAAAATCTATTGTCACCAGGAACCACCTTTTATTGGTACCGCAACCGCGAGACACAATTTTTGAAGTATTTCAGCAAAGAGGAAGATTTGGTATTTTGCAACGATATATTGGAGTGATGGAAAAGTTTAAACTCAAGTATGATCCTGCTGAATGGCGGCTGTTCATTGATTCGTCAAAAGACAGCATAAAAGGTGTTCTTCTTCATAATGGCAACACATTCGCTTCAGTTCCTATTGCTCACTCTGTTATTCTCCAAGAAAAATACGAGAATTTGGCCCTGATTCTTCAGAAGATTAGTTATGATGAGCATAAGTGGATGATTTGTGGAGACTTTAAAATTCTATCCATGCTATTAGGGCAGCAATCCGGTTTCACCAAATATCCCTGCTTCCTTTGCTTGTGGGATAGCCGGGCCCGCGACCTACACTGGGGGAAAAAAGACTGGCCAATTCGGGAGTATTTGAGACCCGGTGAGAAAAATGTTCTTCATGAGAGCTTGGTACCTCGTGATAAAATTCTATTACCACCTCTCCACATTAAGTTGGGTCTCATTAAGCAATTCATCAAATCCCTTCCAAAAGATGGTGAGTGCTTTCGGTACCTTTGCTCAAAGTTCCCCCGACTTTCTGAAGCAAAGCTAAAGGAAGGAGTGTTTGTTGGCCCTGATATAAGGAAACTCATTTCAGATGGAGCATTCGCTGAAACGATGTCTGAGAAGGAAAAAGAAGCCTGGGATTCCTTCAAGGATGTTGTTCTCAAATTCTTGGGGGAACAGGCGGGATGAGAACTATAAGGATATTGTTGCCAGGATGCTCAATGCCTTCAAAGAACAAGGCTGTAACATGAGCCTGAAAGTCCATTTCTTGCACTCCCATGTGAACTACTTTCCCGAAAACGTGGGGGCATACAGTGAAGAACAAGGTGAAAGATTTCACCAGGACATCAAGGACAGAGAGAAGGTACCAAGGAAGATGGAACACCACTATGATGGCTGATTTCTGCTGGTTGCTGCTGCAGGAAACCCCAGATGAAAAATACGCCAAGCAGCACACCAAGAGAAGCATTCGGGGGAAGAAGAAACGGGCCCACCAGGAGATTGATTGACCCAAGAATGACTTTAAAATCTAAACTGTGTTGACAAATATCGTGTTTTTACTAAACTTTGAAATAAAAATTTGCTAGTTATTACCACAGTGTCGGATCTCATTTATTAGAATTTTATTTTCACACCATCGGGTGTTTGTCTTCATGTATTGCAATGGTGCGGTTTGCGTTTTCTATTCTTACATACATACCTGTACAACATTTTTTGCACATTTCTTTGCTTTGCTTTGTGTCTAACCTCGCTCTTATATGCTCAATGTTTGTGCACATGTATGTGGCTGTTTTAAGTGCAGACAATTTTGCTACCATCACAGTGTGTTTTGTTGACATTACCCTATTCTTATGTGCTGCCTTGTTACAATTTTCTTTATTCTTATTTGAATAACTACTAAACAATTAGTATAAAGAATTCATCCAAGAAACTTTTATCTCGATCGCACTCAATCTGAAACGTTCACCTCAAACTGCTAACCCAATGTAGCAAAAAATCTGTACGTGATGGAGCAAATTGGTTACCAGATTTGGATTCAGCGCACCAAAAAACGTAAAAATCAATCAAAACATTAGAGGCAGTTTAAAAATATATATTTTTTAGTGTACCTGTGTAATTTGTATTGAATGCGGGCCGAGATAGGGAGCCAATGTAGCTCAATTAGGACTGGTATAATGTGGTCAGATAGCCTTTTTTGCATAATGATTCTGGCAGCAACATTTTGAGCCATTTGCAGAATGTTTATGGTTTTTCTTGGTAGGCCTTGCAGTATGGTATTGCAATAGTCCAGGTGTGGAATGATGAGGGCTTGCGCGACAGATCTGAAGTCGGCATGATCGAGTATGCTACGTAGGGGCTGCAAGACTCTTTTGTGGAATATTGCTCGGTTTGTAATTCGAAGATGCTTGTCCATATTAAGGTTGCTGTCCAGCAACACTCCTAGGTATTTTATCTCTGTTTTGATGTTGTAATGGTTATTGTTCATGGTGATCGTTGCCGGGGGCACGAATCCCGGTTTCCTAGAGATACACATTGCTTCTGTTTTCTTGTGGTTAATGGCTATATTATTGCATTGCAACCAGATTTGCAGCTCGAGTAAGCATTTCTCAAGGTTGCTGATATTTGGGTTATTTGCATCTAGTTGCGTGTAAAGCATTAGGTCATCAGCGTAGATATGGTAGTTGATGTCGTGGTCCTGGAAAATCTTGCATACAGGTTGTAGGTATAGGTTGAAAAGGAGGGAGGAGAGGGCAGAGCCTTGTGGAATGCCTTGGGTTTGCAGGAAGGGGGTTGCTTTATCATTGTTGAACTGGACCTGCTGCATCCTGTTTGTTATGTAAGATGAGAACCATTTTAGCGGGGTTCCTGAAATGCCCATGGCCTCGAGTCGCTCTAGTAATGTGGGGTGATGCACTGAGTCGAAGGCTGCTGATATGTCTATGAATATGAGCATATACATCTTGCTCTTGTTTTCCAGGCCTTTGAGAAGGTTGTCCAATAGGGCTAACAGGAGGGTTTCTACGCCATGATGTTGCCGAAACCCGTATTGATGCACATCAAGGGTGTTTGTGTCGTCGATGTGGTCCTGTAGTTGCTGCTGAACCACTTTTTCGATAATCTTGGCGAGGAAGGATATGCTTGAGATTGGGCGGTATGAAGTTGGGTCGTCCTTGTTGAGTGTCTTGTTTTTCAAAATGGGTCGAATGAGGGACTTCTTGAGAAGAGATGGCATGAGTCCTTGCAGAAGTGAGAGGTTCACTATGTGAGAGATGTGCTGTCCCAAGTCTTGCTTGGTTGCCTTGATCCAGGAGGCTGGACAGGGGTCAAGAGGGGAGGTAGTAGTTTTTAGGCTGGTAATGTCTTTAATCTGCTGGACATCCACTCTCAGGAAGGTTGACCATTTTCTGACCTGGACTGGTTTACCCTGGGTGTTGAACTTTTGCAGGGAGTTAGCTGCGTCCATGTTTGGAGCGGGGAGGGCAGGTGCTGTGGGGTTAAGTTTGCTGGCATAATGATCCGCTAGCCGTTGGGCAGTTATGGAACCGCTGGTATTGTTGTCCTGCTGGGTCTTGGTGAGCGATTTGATGAGTGCGAAAAGCTCCCTGGGCCTGTTGAGGGCCTTGTTGAGTGTATTTGTGTGGTACGTTTTCTTTGCCTGGTTGACTGCATTCTTATATGTTGATAGGAGGTTGAGGTAATCCTTCCTGTGCTCCTCGGTTTTGAGCTTTCTCCATTTTCTTTCTTGTTTTCTCAGGTTCTGCTTCAGTTCTCGAAGGGTTGTGGTGTACCAAGGTTCTGTCTTTGATTTTGATGTGGTCCTTGGGTGACTCCAGGTGGGTTTTGAGGTAGCCTCGATTCCTGCGTTCCAGAGGTTTGTGAGCAGCTCGAGGTCCGAGAGGTCCATGTGTATGTAGTTTGTTACGGATTCAATGAGAGCTTCTTTGTTGAGTTTTTGGAAGCATCTACGTTTGAGCGATGCTTGGTCCGTATGCGACTGGTCAGGTCTGGTGGGGAGAAGTATGGAGAGTTCAATTTGATGATGGTCCGACCATGGCACTTGTGTTATTTGTGGTTTGGATTTCAACAGCTTAGGATGTTTAGTAGGTAGAAACACCAAGTCTAGTGTGTTGCCTTTGATGTGGGTTGCGTCATGGATGATCTGCTCATAACCCAGTTGGTCCATAGCTTCATAGAAGATGCTTGATTGTGCTGCGGGGGTAGAGGCTAGGTTCAGGTCACCCAGGATGATCTGAATCTTTTTGGGAGCCGTGGTGGAGATGACTTCCAGAGCTGCTGCCAGTGATTCCTGTGGGGCGGTTGGCGGTCTATAGATGAGACATATGGATATGGTTCTGTTTTCAATTTTCAGTATGTCGATGCCGTCAAGTACACTTAGTGGTGTGCTTGTTAGAGTTAAGTCTGATTTGGCCATGATTAGGACTCCTCCTCCCCTTTTCTTGGAGCGGGGACAGTTATAGGTCGTAAATCCGGGTTTGCTTATCTGATTGATGATTACAGGGTCTGTTTCGGTTATCCATGTCTCAGTGATGCATAGAATATCCGGTTTTGCATCTGTGATGAGATCATGTATTACGTGGGTTTTGTTTCTTATAGACCTGGCATTGACTAGTATAATGGAGAGCGTGGACTGTGCTGGGTGGACAGACTGCGAGTCCTTGCCTTGCTTGGTGGTTCTGGGTTCCTTTGAACGGTGTTCCTTTTTTGCTTTGGGGAAGCGGCGGGGTCTCTGTTTTCCACCGGAATCATTTTTGGGCCTGTGACTGGGTTGTATGGTAAGTTGCATGGGTGCAAGCAGGTAAGTATTGCACATTGGAAGGGCAGGCGGTGGGTTGCATACAAATAGTGGTTGCCAAGTATAAGTGTGGACGAGAGGTATAGTGTTTCCTATGCATGTGGCTAATGCTAGGCAAATGAACCAAACTATGGAGATGCTAAAGGGATCCATTTTATCTCCTTTTTTTTTTTTTTTGTTAAATACAGGAGATGAGAAAAAGTTCCTAGTACGCTTGTGATAAAGTTTCCCTTATTTACATTAATACATTTAAAACATTCATTTAAGCATCCAGAATATTTATGACACTCGATTTAGCTTATTTAACTCAGTGCAAATTGTACCGGTTAGTGCCCTGCGAAAAATCGTGGTAGTAGACAAAACTGGGTATGGTTACACAAGAAACACTATGACAGTGACAACTTTCATTAAACGTTACAGAGGTTAGAAATATGATTAGAGAGGGTATTTGCACACTTCAGTTCCGTATGGTGGCTATATGCGGTGATGTAGGTACAAGGTTTGCGGATAATGTTACCTGGGTTCGTCGAAAGTCAGTTGGGAAGTGAGGTTTCAGCGAGCTCTACCTGTACTGGGAGCTCAAGCTTCTGGCGTCAGTTTGTACAGTGGGGTCACGGCTTCCTTCCGTCCGTCAAGTTCCAGAGGTCCTAGGGGGCTTCGGGCGGATTGTGGGGCTCAACCTGTGCAGGGAGCGGATAATGAGTGGCGTTGGTCAGGTGTTCCGTTGTGTAGGACCTAAGGGTTGGAGCGGTTCCCTTTGTGTTACCGGACCACCGCCTAAGGGCCACGCCAAAGGGCCCTCTGGCGGGGCCCTCAGGCACGGGCGCGCCGGACGGTGCTGCTGGCTTTATCCTCCTGGCTGCCTGCCACGATTGGGCAGAGCAGCAGCGGCGGGAGTTCGAAGGTGTCCCGTCCCCCGATTGGGGACTCAGCTGGGCTCTGCAGCACCGGACGGTGCTGCTGGCTTTATCCTCCTGGCTGCCTGCCCCGATTGGGCAGAGCAGCAGCGGCGGGAGTTCGAAGGTGTCCCGTCCCCCGATTGGGGACTCAGCTGACTCAGTTGAGTGCCTTCCGACCTGGGGGTCTCATGTTCCAGCACTATAGTGCAATGTGTTTTATTTATTTATTTATTTATTTAAAAGGATTTAATTCCTTCCCTCCCCGACACAGGCTCACCTTGAATCTACCCGTCACGCTGCCTTCTTCTTTACTAGTCCCGCTTTATGGAATTCCCTTCCACATGCTATTCGTACCAAGTTGTCCTTCCCCCATTTCAAGACTATGCTTAAAACTTTTCTTTTCTGCCAGGCATTTGACCTCCCTTTCCCTTCGTTCACCACCACTCAGTCGACTATACCTATCCGCTCATCACTTCTTCTCAACTCCCCTGATTACCACTCACGGCCATTTGGGCCGTCTTCCCTGCCGTCCCTCTGCTTCAGCCCTCCCTCATGTGGTTTGTTGTACATCTGTTACATAATCCATCCGTCTGTATGTTCGCTATTTCATTACTTGTCCTTGTCACCCCTGTCTACTATTCGTTATGTTAGTCCGTCTGCCACATCTTGTCTCATCTAGTTTGTTGGTTCAACAGCCTGTCTCCTCTTATCTCTGCTGCCCCTATCTCTCTGTCCACTTTCCTATCTATCAATGGCGTTCCTTTTCATTCTTCCCTCTCTGCAGCCATGATTGTCTGTATTGTGCACCGCCTTAATACTTTTTGTAAAGTCGGTATATCAAATTTGCTGAATAAAGATAAAGATAATACATCGCTTTATCCTTAAATCAAAACGGTTAGCACATCAAACAAATCATGAGGCGGTGTGCATGGGTGCATACATCGACATAGGTGGTGTGAGACTAAAGTGTGAATGATTAATGGTGAGCTATATACATAGTGAGCTTAGTACAGGGCTATATACAAGAAGCAGGGGGGGATGCAGAGGTCATTCATAGATGGGAGTAGGCTGGTAGCTGGGTCACGTGAGTTCCTTATAGTGTTCTATGAACAGTGTTGTTTTGAGAAGCTTCCTGAAGTCAACGGTTGATCTCAGATTATCAGGGAGCGAGTTCCATAGGGTAGGTGCTGCCAGGGATAGTACTCTTCTTGAGGTGTCTTGTCTTGTTCTGGCAAATTCTTTGCGGGTGGTGATGGTGTCTGAGGTTCCTCTTCTTCTGGGTCTGGTGCCTTGGTCAGTTTTGATAAGGGGTTGCAGACAATTTGTTGAGAGGTTCTGTTTTATTTTGAATATGTTTAGGAGTATCTTGTAACAGATGCAGGAGCTGACTGGGAGCCAGTGGCGGTGGTTGAGAATGGGGGTAATGTGGTCATACCTTGAGGCGCCCGTTATTATGCAGGCAGCAGTGTTCTGTGCTATTTGTAAAGGCCAGAGTGCTTGTTTTGAGAGCCCAAGGTAAATGGGGTTGCAGTAGTCCAGTGTGGGAGTGATGAGAGCTTGAAAGACCTTTCGGAAATGATCCTGTGAGAGGACAGTTTTGAGGCGCCTGATGGTTCTCATTTTGAGGTATACGTTCCTGGTGGTTCTGGCAATGTGAGACTGTAGGTTCAGGTCTTTGTCGAGAGTCACGCCGAGGTATTTTACTTCAGTCTTTATTGGTATTGTGATGTCGTTCAGTTTGATGGTGGGTGTGAGGGAGAAGGTGGAGTTTCTGGTGATAAGTAATGCTTCTGTTTTGTTGTAGTTTATGGACAAGTTGCTTTCCATTGGGTTTTCATTGCAAGATACAGAAGTAGATTGCCGGGCCTTTCCTCCATATAGTTTAAGTTTAGTGTTGTTGCTGTTGTCACAGAAATGTGATCCTCCGCTTTCAACACTGTCCCATGCTACTGCTACCCAGATGGGTGGTTTGTCTTGGTCTGGCACCTCAGCTGAGACCTGTCCATCTTGGGAAACCCTGCCAGTAGTTAAACTACCAATAGCTTAGCCCTCAAAGCACTACTGATGCACACAAGCGCTCAAAGCACGACAAGCTGCAAACCAAGTGAGGGATGAAACTATTACTAGGATCTAATTTGCTTATCTCCGTTTTACCACGTTGTTCTAATTGCATATTATGCCATCCATTTTACTATGGTTATCCTGTTTCTACAATATAAGTTATGTCAAGTTGTATCTATTGTACACCGCCTAGGGTAAGTTTCTTCGCAAATGTAGTAAGTAAGTAAATAAATAAGCAGCAAGCCCTGTTAAGTCAGATCAAGGTCCCATGAGCCTAGCATCCTTTTTCCAGCTCACAAGTATGTAGCAGGAGCCCCAAAGTATATTTCTCATAGGAGTAAGTGATGGCTCTCTCAAGCCTAACTAGATGATTTTTTTTATGAGCTTTTCCTACAGGTACTGGTTTAAACTTCTTTTGAACCTGGCTACATTTGTCATCTTGATCACATACCATGGCAAAAGAAAGTAAATTAGAAACACAGAAACAGGCCATGTGGTCTTTTCTGTCATCATATCTAGTCTGTCCTTCCATATCAAACTTGCCTGCTAATTAGCATTCCTTGAGGAACTCCAGTCCAGTCCCACACCTCTGAGTAGTGTACCTCTTCCAGCAGCTTGCAGACTGAGCATGTCATCTTTTTGATGACATCAGTGTATTAAGGCAGCTGGCTCCACCTCTTATCTCCAGTAACCTATTGACAAAGCAGACTCACAGGAGCAACAAATAAGTCGCCAAACTTGAGAAACCAAAAACTTTATACAAACTAAATCTCCCTGTCTAGCAGGGCCGCCCCTTCCTCCCAGACCTTATCTGTGCATCCCAGTGCTGTTGAAATTCTGCCCCCAAAAAAAGGCTGAACCAGATTGTAAGGCAATAAAGAGACAAGTAGCACCCCTCTTGACTTACCCGTCTCCTTGGCCCCCTTAGTTCATCCGCAATCCTCCTGACCACACTACACATTGGAAATCTTCTTTATATCAGGGATCACACTATTGCCTTTTAATAGGAATAAGGGAGGATTCTGGGACTGGACTGGAGTTCCTCAAGGAATGCTAATTAGCAGGTAAGGTCTAATTTCACTTTCCTTATTGTCCCTCCAGTCCAGTACCGCATCTCTGGGATGTAACAGAACAGATCTACCTATGGGAGGGACATGCAATTCCGGCCTAAAATGGCACCCCCCCCCAAAACTGGCATCCCCCGCCACTTGTACGTCCAAGTGATAATGCCTTGAGAATGTGTGAAGGGAGGACCAAGTGGCCGCCCTACAAATGTCTGCAGGCAGTACCATGCTAAACTCCGTCCACGAAGTCGTCTAAGCCCTGGTCGAATGCGCCTGCAACCCCACTGGCATGGCCTTTCCCTTCAGCCGACAATAGCTTCTCTAACCCAACGCGAAATGGAGGCCTTTGCTGTAGCCTCCGCCTTGCGCGGTCCACCAAACAGCACAAATAAATGATCTGATTTCAGAAATGGAGCTGCCCGCTTCAAATACGTCCTTAATACTCTCCGGCCATCCAACCACCGCAACTGCGGATAAGAGTCTCCCTCCTGAGTTCCTGAAACAGGCGGCAGGGACACCAGCTGATTCAAATGAAAAACTGACGCTACTTTGGGCAAGAAAGAGGGGACGGGACAGATCATCATCTTCTCCTTCGAGATGGAAAGGAATGGTTCCCTGCACAAGAGGGCCTGAAGTTCCAAAATTCTCCTGTCTTAGTGTCTCCAAATTGAAGAACTTGACTCTTAAAAGAACCTCAAAAGGCTCCTTGGTCAAGGCTGTCAAAATGAGGTTGAGATCCCAAGGCGGAACAACTGACCATCTCGGAGAATGGAGCTTTCTCACTGCTTTCAAAAACCTTACAACATCGGGATGCACTCCAAAGGACTCTCCACCAATAACACGAGATGGCGTTCAGTTCTTGAGAGTGCAAGTGGCAGCTAAGCCCTTCAAGACCCACCTGTAAGAAGGCTAACACGTGTGGCACCGTAGTCTCAAAGGGCTGGCACCGCCTATCTGCACACCAAGCCTCGAAGATGCGCCAAATCCAATATACGACAGAGAAGTGGACCGTTTTCAGGCCTTCAATAACGTTAGAGTAGCGTCGCATCTTCAAGCACGTCCTCTCAAGAGCCATGCTGTAAGCAAGAATCGATCCACCTGCGGCGTCCGCACTGGCCCCAGAAATCAGGAGGTTGGTCAGCGTCAGAAGCCGCCACAAAGTCTGCCTGCCTGCAGCCAGACTAGGTCAGCATACCATGGGCATCTCGGCCAATCCGGGGCTATCAAGATGACCATTTCCTAGTGAGCCACGATGCGCTGAATGACACAGCCTATAAGTGCCCACGGTGGAAAGACATATATGAGATCCTCTGTGGGCCACTGCTACATGAGGGCATCCAAACCCTCCAACATGCGTTCTCTCCGCCTGCTGAAAAAATGGCTTGCTTTGGCCATTGCAAAGGTTGCCATTAGATCCATGATCGGTGCCTCATCTCCCAACCAACTGCCCGAAGACCTCTGGACTGAGTGTCCACTCCCTGGGATCCACTTGTACTCAACTCAAATAGTCCGCTGTGATGTTGTCTGTTCCTGCCACATGCACTGCCAAAAGTGCTTGAAGATGCTCTTTTGCCCAAGTCCCTTGGCTTCCTCTTCAAGGCTTACACTGCCTATGCCTCCTTGACGATTTAGGTAGGCCACTGTGGTTGCACTGTCCGAGAAGACCCGAACTGTCTTCCCTTCCAAGCAATGTTGAAACTGCTTCAAAGCCAGAAAACACGCTTGCATCTCTAGCTTGTTTATGGACCACCTGACTTTCTGAAAGCTCCACTGCCCCTGTGCAAACTGTCCCTCGCAGTGGGGTCCCCACCCTGAAAGACTCACATGCATCGTCAGGGCTCGAGCGGCATCCACACCGTGAGTTTCTCGTGACATAACCACCAACAGAGAGCACATTTGGTCTCCTCTGAGCAAGGTAACCGCTGCGATAAGAGCTGGCATTGGTGGGACCACCTGCGCAGCAGCACTCTCTGTAATGGCCGCATGCGAGTCCTCGCCCATGGCACGAGGTTCCAAGTCTCCACCATGGTCCCGAGCAGCTGCAGGTAGTGCCATGCAGTCAGCACTTTCCTTTGCAGAAATTGATGTACCAGATGCCGCAGCCCCTCTGTCTGCTGCACTGGAAAAAACACCTTCCCCCTGAAGGCATTGAAGCGCGCCCCCAGGTACTCTAGCTCTTGCGACAGCACCAAGTGACTCTTGGGAAAATTGATCATCCAACTTAGGCTCTGCAGGAATTCAACTACCCACTTGGAGGCCAGCTCGCTTTCCTCCCTTGACTTTGCGTGAATGAGCCAGTCATTGAGGTAAGGGTGCACCAGAACTCCTTCCCGTCAGAGCACCACTGCCGCCACCACCACCATCACCTTGGTGAAGGTCCATGGAGCAGTCACTAGACCAAATGGCAATGCCCAGAACTGAAAAATGTCCTCTGGGCACTGCAAATCAAAGAAACTGCTGATGCTCCGGATGGATAGGAATGTGTAAATATGCTTCCGTGAGATCGAGGGACCTCAAACTCCCCTTCCCTCACCGCTATGATTACCGACCGCAAAATCTCCATATGGAATCGGGGAACCCTTAAGCACCAGTTCACTCATTTTAGTTCGAGGATAGCCCGAAAGGAGCCATCCTTTTCAGGCACCACAAAATAAATGAAGTACCGACCTGACCCGCACTGTGGGAACCAGCACCACTGCTTCCAGCTGCAGCAGACAGTCCAGTGTGGTTCGCCTTGCTGCGAGCTTTGTAGGGGGACTGCACGAAGGATAGCCCAAGCGGCCTGGCAAACTCCAACAGGTAGCCCTCCCAAATGACCTCCAGCACCCACCAGACGTGATCTGGACCCAGGCATGGTAGAACTCCCGCAGCCGATCCCCAACGGGCTACATCTCTGCCTGGGTGTCTCATTTTATTTCGAATTTTTAGGCCCCAAGGATTGGGGTGAGCTATAATAGCCTTGCCTGGCTCCTCAGAAGCCTCGAAACCTGACTTGGCATGGGAAATCGGCCCCGCTGGTAAGATGTAAAACGTACCATGCGGAAACGCCTGAAGTCCCTTGGCTGACCCTGAACTGGTGGTATACTGCGAGCCTGTCTCTGCTTATCCTCTGGTAGACGGCCCCCTTTTGACTCCCCCAAGTCCTTCACCAACTTTTCCAAGTCTTCTCCAAACAGAAGCTTGCCCTCAAATGGAAGTTTGCTAAGCTAAGCTGAGCTGAGCTTTGGAAGGGCCATCCGCCACCCAATTCGGCAGCCACAGGTATCTTTGAGCCCCCACAGAGGCTATGCTCTTGGATAAGCCTCTAATCAGATCATAGCAGGTGTCTGCCAGGTACGTGGCCCCCGACTCAAGTTTCACTATCGCTGTTGATTTTGGAACCGTATACCCTGGCTCCACCACTCCCTGCAACCACTGCAGGCATGCCCTGGCCACCCAAGCTTCACAAATGGACCCCTGCAACGAGAGGGCATTGATATCAAATGCCTGCTTCAACAAGGTATCCAGCTTTCTATTTTGAACATCCTTGAGCGCTGTACTGCCCTCTACTAAGATAGTAGTCTTCTTCGTAATCGCCAACACCGCCGCATCCACTTTTGGGGAGCAGAGCAGTTCCCGCTTTTGTTCCTGCAGCAGATACAGCTTAGACATAGTGCATACCCCCCTTGAGTCAGGACTCCGAAAGATCCCACTCCTCCTGAATCTTTTAACCACTCTATTCACAGGAAACACCTTCTGCGTCTTATGCACTGCCTGGAGAAGTGGGTCCTCTTAACGTCTCTTCCTCCCCCAGCATGCCTGTCGGCATATTAAGCGTCTTCAATGCTTCTGTAATGACGGCTGCCAATTCCTCCCGGCGGAAGACGCAAACTAGTCGGGCTTCCTCCTCCTGGGAATCTTTCCTTCCTCTAGATCTTCCCCATCCACATCTCGCTCTGTAGCCAGGTCCAAGCCCTCCAGTTCATCTGAGAGAAAAAACTGCTCCCACCAGTCTCCCTCCAACCTATGCCGCTTAGCAGCCTCTCCATGTGTTCTTGCACTGTAGCGGGCCTCTTTCTGTCCTGCTCTTGCTCCGAGGATTGACTCTTTGCCCCTTGCTGCCGCAAACAGAAAGCCCTATGCAGTAACAGGACAAATTCTGAGACGTGGATGGGCTTGGAGAAAGTAGATCCCCTGACCGGCTCCAGCAAAGGTGGTGTGGTGTCTTTGGCCTCCCTACTTATCAAACTCTGCCTCTCCTGAGACTGAGCAGAACTCCCTCCCTCTTCAGAGGAAACTGCTCATCCCCCAGGGTGTCCTCCTGCAGTACCTGCTCTACTGCCCGGGCCTCCCTTTCACGCCCCCGGCAGAAACCAGCCTCCAAAATGAACCTCCCAATGGGCACCACAAGTCCCACACTGAGGCCTAGTTGGCACGAAATGACTGGAGGACCAGAACTGCTAAGGAACAAAACCCCTGCAGCTCAGAGGAGGAGACTGCCTATGGCTCTCTCTCCAATTTGAACTTCTTGCACACATGACCTGCTGCCCACGCCTCCCGCACGCTGAGCCATGCTGCCAGCCCCCCCTGCTGCCACAGATTCGATGGCAGGATCGGGGGAGGGGGGCTAAGCTCGCCACACAGCCTGCAGCTTCTGACCCCTCGAAGTTGTATTGGAAGGGGGCCAAAAGCAGCAGGCCATGTGTGCCGACGCTCGTGGCCTGCTGCCAGAATCAATGGCAGTGGGGGGCAGTGGCATGGCTCAGCATGGGGAGGGGGGGGGGTGTAGGGCGGCAAAAGCCCTTGGGCCAGCCCTGGCTATAATACTGCCGTTTATTTTTCCAGCTAGGGGATCTTGGTATTTGAACCTGCAATGTTCTGGCTCCCAAACAAGGACTCTGCTGCTAAGCTAAGGGAGCAGCCCCTTGTTGCTCAGATTGTTTGAGGGAGGATGCTGAAAGCCATCAGGGGGATATTTCATTGCAGATACTCCAGGGGCGCCGAGTTATATTTCCCTTGTATCTACAACTATGCTAACCTAAGTGGCTTTAAAGGGTAAATTAGACTTACCTGCTAATTGTTGTTCCTTAAGGAACTGTAGTCCAGTCCCGGAACCATAGAGTTTAGAATCTCCTCCAGCAGCTTTGGAGACTGAAAGATGTCATTATTCTGATGTCACTGGTATAACTAGCCAAGGACCACCTCCTTCCACCAGTACCTATTGACAAAGCAGACTCAGCAGAGCAACAAATAAGTAGTAAATAGAATAATGATAAAAGGAGTAGCCGAAGCCCCCTAACCTTAATAAGTACAGTCAACTATATTGCAAAAAATTCCAGCTCCTTCGAGGTCGGGCACTACGAACCCCAGAGCTCAAAGTACTGCTGCCCAAAGAATTCCCCCGGAGCATTCCGTAAACCCCGAAAGAAACCGTACTGAAATACATACCCCTCCCAACTTCAGGCTGCCTGCCCCCTTAAAACCCTGGGAGGGATCCGGGACTGGACTAGAGTTCCTTAAGGAACAGCAATTAGCAGGTAAGTAATTTACCCTTCCTTTGCGTCCCTCTAGTCCAGTCCCGGAACCATAGAGGATGTAACAGAGCAGTGAATATCAACGGGAGGGACCTGCAAGCTCAGCCTGAAGCACCACTGAGCCAAAACGCCCATCTCCCATCGCCTGCACATCAAGCCTGTAGTGCTTAGCAAAGGAATGTAGTGACGACCAAGTCGCTGCTCTACAGATGTCTGCGGCCGGCACTAAGCCAACTTCTGCCCACGATGCCGCTTGCGCTCTAGTGGAGTGCGCGCGAAGACCGCCTGGTACTATTTTACCCTTTAGCAGGTACGCCGACGCAATAGCCTCCTTCAACCACCGAGAAACTGACGACTTAGCCGCCACCTCTCCCTTTCGTGAACCGCCAAAGGCAACGAACAACCTGTCCGACTTCCTGAAAGGCGCCGTTCTTCTAAGATACCTTTTGAGCACTCTCCAAGCATCCAAACGATGCAATCGACCTGCAGACTTATCTTTCTGCTCTTCCGAACACACTGGTAAGGACACCGCCTGGTTAACATGAAACACCGAAACCACCTTAGGCAAGAAGGCCGGCACGGTGCGCAACACCACCTTGTGACTGAAAAAGGACAAGTAAGGCTCCTTACATGACAGAGCCTGCAACTCCGAAATCCGCCTTGCAGAGCAAATAGCCACCAGGAAAACAGTCTTCAGCGTCAAATCCTTCAGTGAGGCCTTGCTCAATGGCTCAAATGGCTCCCCGATTAAAGCCTCTAACACCAAATTCAAATCCCACGGAGGAACCGAACGCCGCCTCGGCGGCCGCAGAAGCAGAACAGCCTGCAAGAACCGCCGAACATCGCTGTGCGTGCCTAACAGCTGCCCTTGAATTTTCCCCCGGAAACAGGATATGGCCGCCAACTGTACCCGCAAGGAACTAGCCGCCAGACCCTTATCCACGCCATCCTGTAAAAACTTAAAAACCTGTGGTACCGACGCAATCAACGGCCGCAAATTGCGCTCCGTGCACCAGGCCTCAAAAATACGCCACACTCTGACATAAGCCAATGACGTGGAGCACCTGCGCACCTTCAGCAAGGTAGAAATAACCGCCACAGAATAACCCTTGGCCTTCATCCTAGCCCTTTCAAGAGCCATGCCGTAAGCGAGAATAGATTCACCTGAGGCATGCGCAATGGACACTGAAGCAAGAGGTCCTCCCGCGGCAGAAGCTTGTACAGCCTGTCTATCAGCAGCCTCATCAAGTCCGCATACCACGGCCTCCTTGGCCAATCAGGCGCTACCAGAAGCACTATTCCACGGTGCCTTTCTATGCGCTGTACCACCTTGCCGATGAGAACCCATGGCGGAAACACATAGAGAAGCCCCTCCTCTGGCCATCCTTGTGCCAACGCATCGAGGCCCTCCGACATCCGTTCTCTCCGCCTGCTGTAGAACCGAGCCACCTTCGGACTCGAAGCTCGCCATGAGATCCATTACCGGAATCCCCCAGCGTCGCACTAACAGCGCAAAGACGTCCGGGTGGAGACTCCATTCCCCCGGATCCACCCTGTGGCGACTCAAAAAATCCGCCTCGACATTGTCCACCCCGGCCACGTGCTGCGCCAATGCCGTCAAATGTCGCTCGGCCGAATACAACAGCTGACGCGCTTGCGCCTCCAGCGTCGCACTGCCCGTGCCCCCTTGGCGATTGACATAGGCCACCGTCGTCGCATTTTCGGAAAGTACCCATACTGCAGAGCGACCCAGGTACTCCTGAAACTCCTGAAGAGCCAGAAACACCGCTCGCATCTCCAATCTGTTGATGGACCATGTCTGCTCCTCCACTGACCACTGTCCCTGGACAAACCTTCCTTCGCAGTGCACTCCCCACCCTACGAGACTTGCGTCCGTCGTAACCAGTCTCCAGGATGGAGGTTCTAGAGGTACGCCTGCTTCCAGGTTTTTGGTCCGCAACCACCACCGAAGCTCCTGCCGCACCTCCAGGGGACAAACTAGACGTTGAGATAACGCATCCCTCTGATGAGACCAACGCCTAAGGAGAGCGCTCTGCAATGGCCTCATATGCGACCGGGCCCATTGGACCACATCGATCGTGGCTGCCATGGTGCCCAGCAATTGCAGGTACTGCCAGGCCGACGGCGCCCTGCGAGCTAGAAACCGCCGTACGAGCTGCCGCAAGCCCTGCGCCCTCTGATCCGGAAGAAACACCAGTCCGAGCTTTGTCTCGAAGCGCACCTCCAAGTATTCCAGAGATTGTGAGGGAACCAATCTGCTCTTTGCATAGTTGACCACCCAGCCGAGGCCCTCTAACATCCGCACCACTCAGGTGGTGGCTGCTGCACTCTCCTCCCGTGACTTCGCTCGAATCAACCAATCGTCCAAGTAAGGGTGCACCGGTATCCCTTCCTTGCGGAGCGCCGCCGCTACCACTACCATGACCTTGGTGAAAGTACGAGGCGCCGTTGCCAACCCGAAGGGTAGAGCCTGGAACTGAAAATGCCCCATCGGCACCGCAAAGTGCAAAAACCTCTGATGCTCGTGCCGCACCGGGATATGGAGATACGCTTCCGTAAGGTCCAGAGACATCAGAAATTCCCCCGTTCTGAACGCCGCAATAACGGAGCGCAATGTCTCCATCCGGAAGTGGGTCACCCGAAGACACCGATTCACCCTTTTTAAATCCAGAATCGGGCGAAAAGAGCCTTCCTTCTTTGGAACCACAAAGTAGATGGAGTACCGACCGCACCCGTATTGCGCCGCCGGAACCGGCACCACCGCTTTGAGTTGAAGCAGCCGCTGGAGCGTTCCTGCGACCGCCTGAAACTTTTGCGGTGCTCTGCAGGGGGACTGGACAAAAGGAATCTAACACGGGCCGATAAAGCTCCAAGGCATAACCCTCTCGAATGACCTCCAACACCCACTGATCCGAGGTGATTTGGACCCAGGCAGGGTAAAATTCCCGTAACCTTCCTCCCACGGGCACCACCGCCACCTGGGCCCGCCTTATCTCATTGGGCCTTTTTAACACCAGAGGACTGGAACGATGCAAAGCCTCTTCCCGCTCCCCGAAAACCTCGAAAGCCCTGGCCACGAACAGGAAACCTCCCCCTCTGAGGTTGACTAAACCGCGAGGACCGAAATCTACGAAAGTCCCTCGGGACCCCCCTGGACCCCGCGGCCCTGTTTTGGTTTATCCTCCGGGAGCCGACCACCCTTGGACTCCCCGAGATACTTGACCAACTTATCCAAATCCTCTCCAAAAAGAGAAGCTTCCCTCTAAACGGGAGCTTGCTAAGACGCGCCTTCGAGGACCCGTCCGCCGACCAGTTACGCAACCAAAGATAATGGCGAGCTGCTACCACCGAAGCCATACTCTTAGCCAGCCCCCGAATAAGATCGTAGTGAATGTCAGATAAATAAGCTGTTCCCGACTCCAATCGCGCCACATCATCCGTCTGCCCTTCCAACAGATCGCCCTGCAACCGCTGGGACCATCTCAAGCAGCCCCGTGCCACCCACGCCCCCGCTATCGAGGCCTGCAAGGAAAGGGCAGAGACGTCGAACACCTGCTTCAACAACGTATCTAACTTCCTATCCTGCACATCTTTTAGTGCCGCGGCCCCTTCAACCGGAATAGTGGTCTTCTTAGTAACCGCCGACACCGCCGCATCTATCTTAGGAGAGCGAAAGAGCTCCCTATCCTGGTCGGAAAGCGGATACAGCTGAGTCAAGGCCCTAGACCCCCGCAGCACCAACTCCGGCACGTCCCACTCTTCCTGAATCATATTCTTAAAGACCCTATGAACCGGGAATACCCACTGGGACGTTCTCACCGCTTGCAAAAGCGGATCCTCCAATGCCTCTTCTGTCACCGGCAGCACCGAGGGCATATTCAAGGTCTTGCCGCAATCAGGGCTGGCAGCTCCTCCCGACGAAACACTGACTACCCCACTCTGTTCCTCCGAGTCGGGCAGTTCCCCCTCCTCCAATTCCTCGTCAGAGGCCTCTACATCCATCTCTGGCTCTCCTAGCTCCTCTTCCAACCTGGAAGTCAAACTATTCTCCGCTAGCCCTCTACTCCTTTTGGCTGGAAGAGACTCCTGCACCGACTGACCCCCCCGACCTCGTCCGCTTTCGACTCTTAGGGCTCTGAGCTGAGGACCCCGACTGGGGCTGCAGTAGGGCAAAGGCCTGCTGCATGAGTGAGAAGGTCGGAGGAATCACAGGAAAGCCCCCTCCTTGGCTAGGTGCTGACGACGGCAAGGCCTCCTCCGCTGAGGAGGGCCCCGCCACGGGCTCCACAGAAACCAAGGAAGGCTGGTTAGAGTTCCCCGCTTCTGGAAGAACTGCTACCTGATCCCCAGCGGAGGCTCCCAACACCTTTTCCATAACCGCGGTTTCCAAGGAACAGCCCCTACAAACACTGGACTCCAACACCTCACTGCGCCGTGCCCCACAGACGAGGCAGCGAGGCTTAGCCGGCATGGTCCACCGGGGCAAGCTACCTCGCAGACTACCCCTGACCTGCCAATGAACCACTGCAGGCACTCAGAACACCAGCCCAGACACTCTAAAGCCAGCTGCAAACAACGCAGGCAGGCCCTGCCTGAGAGGCTTTTTTTTTTTTTTCTTCTTCTTCTTTTAAGATTATGGGACAGCCCACTGCCCACCTAGATAACTAGCTCGACCTAGGCCTAGAAAAACAAAAACGAAGCTCCGAAAGCCGGACAAACCGCATGGCACACTGCCCGAAAAAAAAACACGAAAGAGAAAATGGCCGCCGGCAAATTTTTCCCGCTTAAGCCAACTCGTCCTCCCGCGCTTCTAAAACCAACGCGCGTGCCGACCTCGAGGCCTCTCCTGCCATCTCTCTAACCCAGAACAAGCATTGAGAGACCAAAAGAAAAGAAAACGGCAAATCGCTGCCGCGGACTCACCGTCACTGCCTGAGCCCTGAGGGAAAGCACCCCCGGCCTCGGAGCACAGCCTACTGCAGCCTCAGCTCCGGTGTTCTGTCAGTGTAGCTTCTGACGTCCGCTGTGCTCTGTGTTCGGCACAGATGTGCTGCTGCAGTTTTCCCAGCCTTCCACCTGCTCCTCACCCTTTTTCTGCAGGTTCAGGAGCAGGGAGGCAAACGTAGGATTACAGCCCCCCTGTGCTCGTTCAAACGCTGGGGACAACTAAGAAAGAGAAAGAAGGAAATGGAGGAGGGGGAAGGGAAGAGGAGAGGAGCCGAGACAGAAAGAAGAAATAGTGGACCCCGGAGAGACAGGAACACTCTTGAGCAGCAGCACTGGATCTAAAGGAAACAAAAAACAAAAAATCCAAGTAAATAGAGATATAAAGAAGTCTGCTTATTGGCTTTCCACTGAGCCCAGTCCTGGGCTCAGAACCTCCTAGCTGCTTGGAGACTGAAAGTACTAGTGGAAGGAGGCGGTCCTTGGCTAGTTATACCAGTGACATCAGAATGATGACATCTTTCAGTCTCCAAAGCTGCTAGAGGAGATTCTAAACTCTATGGTTCTGGGACTGGACTAGAGGGACGCAAAGGAATTATGTTTTTAATACGTAAGACCGTCTGGAAAGCAAAGCTTCATTATTATCCTTAAGGTCACCATCCATACCCAGCTTCTCCCCCAGTCCATACCACCTAGTTTTCTGAGGTAAGGAGAGGTGGCGGAACAAAAAAACACACAAAGAGAGGAGCGCTTACAATGAAACCAGTTTATTTATGCTTTGTAAAATAAATTTCAATTACAGTTTATAAAAGAAAAATGAAATCCCAGATTGAAGAACAGTTTTCGTGTTCATCTAAGGAAAACCAGCATGGTAACAATTTCTATATTAACATTAAATTAACAAAAGCCACACCCGAGGTCAAGGAGCAGAGTGCTCAGATACTTCTAACAACAAGACTGAGATTATCTCCAACATAACTTGCCTTAAGGGTGAGGCTCATTTCTGAACTGGGATGCACAAAATGAATCCATTTGGAGACAATACCCCAGGAGAAAAGTCTAGCTGCGAAGTCCATGAACTTATAGCTAAAGTGACATTAACCACAAAGCTGAGCATTACAACTCCGCCCTTGAACAGGCCTTAACATTTCATTTCTTATATAACTTCACAACCTTCCAAAGAGGCAGTTTGCCTGGAATAAATCTTCCAGAATTTGTATGTTTTTTTATTAACAAGTCATCACAACTGAAGAATCCAAAAGGACAAAGGAAATCACACTTTAAAGTATCCTGCTCTTCATCACAGCTTCTTGATTGCTGCATCAATATCCGGAATCTGCTCCTTCAACTGATTCCACTGATCAGGAAATAAGGCAATGCCTAAAGTAAAGCAAAGCAAAACTAATGTTATTTGGACAAGTGAAATTTCTGTGCAGTGCCCTGCTTCCTCATACCCAGAAAGCTCCCTGTTTTCTCTCAGCACACCGGTGTTTCTAATGTTCACCTTAACTTTCAGGGCCAACAAGTAACTCACTAGCCAAGGAACAGCTAAAGGAATAAGAGAAGCAAGGTACAAGCAAAAGTTCAGAGACCACCTGTGGCTCTTCGAGTCCTCAGTACAATGGCCACAACAAGAGTTGCAGCATGAAACAGGAATAAGAAGTGTAGAACTGGCCTGTGGCTCAGGTCTTAGCACTCTACCAGAGATCCGAATCTACTATTACTACTGTAGCGAGTTTCTTAAGAGCCAACCAACAGTCCAAGACTACACCTGGGGCCAGCAACAAGTGACTGGCAAGGGATGGCAAGACTGTTAGTATGCAGCATGTAAGAGAACTGAAGTGCGCTGAGGTTTAGGTTTTTTAGCTGTCAGATGTGCATGCAGAAATGGACCAGTTCTGTACAATTGCACAAGCAGAAACAAAGACAGACACCTGAGAATACCAGTGAGAAATCTAATGGGAAGGTGACGGATGAAAAAGCAAAGCCAGGAACTGCTTGTCCATGCCATCTAGAGAAAAAGGGAGATGCCCAGTATGAGCGGGCGCTCTGCATCCTGCCTGCCAAAGCTATTTCTTCACATTTTCTATTTTTAAATGACTTTGCATGTGACAGATGTGAAAGTGAATATAACTGAGAATGTTTGTTTCTTTTTGGCAAATAGCTGTAATCAGTTTACAGAGAAAAGCAGGATTCCTGTCCAGGAAATAAATATTGTGCGTGCTGTTGAAAGCCAGAAACCCTCAACTTATGCTCACTATGAAGACAAAATTCAGCAGATTGTTTTGTGGACACCGTAGGTCGCCAGCTCCCCATATAATGGAAATTACACTTACCTGGTAATTGTTGTTCCTTTAGTGACTCCAGTTTAGTCCTCCACCTCTGGGTTGTGTACCTCCTCCAGCAGCTTGGAGACTGGGCATGTCAAAAATGTTGACATCACTGGATGTAGTCTGCGGGTCTCTCCCATCAGCCCCAGTGACCTACTGACAAAGCACACTCAAAGGAGCAACAAATTAGTTATTCTATTCATTTTAACTTCAGAAAATATTGAACTTATCTCAACCAACTATATATTATGTAATTTCCCTACAGAGAAAAATACCTTTTAGAGTAGTTACTCACCTGTAACAGATGTTCTCCAGGAGCAGCAGGAATCAGTCCTCAGTTATGGGTGACATCGACGCCAATGGAGCCCCCTGTGCAGAGCATTTCCCCAGCTTTCTAAGAAAGCCTTTGGGAATACTGCACGCATGCGCGGTCCCCTTCCCGCCTAAAGGTGCCATCTTGCCCAGTCAGATGACATAGCTAAAAGACAGCACACAAAAATGTAAAAAAATTAACTATGTACAACTGCAACTCCCAGGGGAGGAAGGAGGGTTGTGAGGACTGATTCCTGCTGCTCCTGGAGAACACCTGTTACAGGTGAGTAACTACTCTTTCTCCAGGACCAAGCAGGAAGTCAGTCCTCACTTATGGGACTCCCCAGCTTCAGGCTACCGGGGACCCAGAGCTGAAAAATGAGCTCCCTCTAGCCGCAGCATCAGAGAAAGGATTTCACTGAAACATACCTCCACCGGTAGCCCAACCAGAGGGCTGGAGGGTAGGAGTTGCCTAAACCTCGAAGAGATTCCGGAGCACTGCCTGCTTGGTCCTGGAGAACCCTTATACCGCTTCCTTTCCTTTGCCATTCTACAGAATAATAGATCAGAAAGAACAAGAAAAACAGCAAGTTATCGCAAAAGGCATACCTACCGGTAATCATACATCTCTCCCCACCGAATCTTCACTGTCAACTACACCATCCCGGGCGGGAATGAGGACTAAACTGGAGTCACTAAAGGAACAACAATTACCAGGTAAGTGTAATTTCCATTTCCTTATCGTTCCTCCAGTTTAGTCCTCCACCTCTGGGATGTAACAGAGCAGTAATCATTGGGAGGGACCTTTCCACCCGGATCGCAAAACCACCGACCCGAAACAAGCATTGTTCGATGCTAGAACATCCAAGCGGTAGTGCTTACTGAAGGTATGAAGTGACGACCAAGCGGCCGCTCTGCAACTTTCCACTGGGGGAACCAAACTGTGCTCCGCCCAGGATGTCGCTTGCGCTCTAGTAGAGTGAGCCCGTAAACCCACTGGTACAGGTCGACCTTGCAAAATATACGCTGACGCAATTGCTTCTCAAATCCATCTGGAAATTGAAGCCTTCACTGCTGCTTCCCCTTTTTGGGGACCTCCGAACAGCACGAATAGACGTTCTGACTTACGGAAGGATTCCGAAAACCTTAAATACTGCCGCAACACTCTATGTCCAAGCGATGCAAACTACGGTCTGAGGCGTTCTCCTCCGCAAAACCTAGCACTGGAAGGGAAACAGGTTGATTCAGGTGAAACAGAGAAACTACCTTTGGCAAAAAGGACGGAACAGGCTGCAGCACCACCTTTTCTCTGAAAAGGGACAAAAACGGCTCTCTACAGGACAGAGCCTGTCATTCAGAGATTCGCCTCGCCGAGCAGATGGCCACCAGGAACACTGTTTTTAAAGTTAAATCCTTAACTGACGCCTGGCGCGATGGCTCAAAGGCTCCTGAGCTAATGCCCCTAAGACCAAAGTTGAGATCCCATGGCGGCACCATTATTCTACGAGAGGGCCGAAGCCGAGACACTGCTTTAAGAAAACGTAGCACATCGACGTGAGACCCCAGGGCCACACCCTGGACCTTACCGTTATAGCAAGACAGGGCTGCTACCTGAACTCTTTAAGAACTAGCTGCCAGACCCTTAGCAAACCCATCTTGAAGAAAGCTTAATACTATAGGGGCGTAGACCGTCGCTGCTCAAACCTGACGCTGCGAACACCAGTCCTCAAAGATACTCCATATGCGCCCATATGCGAGGGATGTGAACCTCTTTCTGGCTCGGTTGCGATGACCGTTCCAGAATAACCTTTACTCCTTAATCTCACCCTTTCAATGGCCAAACCATAAGCGAGAACCGATCTACCTGAGGCTTTCAAAGCGGATCCTGAAGTAACAGATCCTCCAACAGCAGGTAATCTCCAAGGATCCCCGTTGAGCAGTCGAACCAGATCAGCATACCACAGGCGTCTTGGCCAATCCGGAGCCACCAACAGCACTTTCCCTCGATAAGCCTCAATGTGCTGAACCACTCGCCCTATGAGTGCCCACGGGGGAACACATACAGAAGTCCTGACAACGGCCAATGCTGTATCAGCTCATCGATCCCTTCTGACATCCTCTCTTGTCGCCTGCTGAAGCAGCGACTCGCTTTTGCTGACTGGAAGGTCGCCATGAGATCCATAATCGGCGGCCCCCACCTGCACCCAATCCGAGTAAACATCTCCGGATGTAGCTCCCATTCCCCGGCATCCACCCAGACTCTGCTGAGAAAATCCACCATCACATTTCTTTTCCTACAATGTGCGCTGCCTAGATCGCTGGCAGTCGATGCTCTACCCAAGCGAATAGTGCCTCTGCTTCTTCCTCCATGGCTGCACTTCCTGTGCCACCCTATCGATTGATGTAGGCCTCCGTTGCGGAGTTGTCCGACAGCACTGGCAGCCTCGCCCCTTCACCGACGCTTCGAAGGCTTGCCGTGCGAGATAAACCGCTCTTAGCTCCAGTCGGTTGATTGACCATGTGCTCTATTAAGCGGTCCAAGTACCCTGCGTGAAAAACTCCCCGCAATGAGTACCCCATCCCGCGCGACTTGCGTCCATCACCAACGGAAGCCACTCTGGCTGTTCCAGGAGCATTCCGGCTTTCAAGATCCCGGCAGCGGCCACCAGCGCCGTGACCGCCCGACCCTAAAGGGACAGGAAAGCCGTTTGCTCAATGAGTAGGACGGATGTGACCAATGGCGAAGCAAAGGCAGCATAAGAAACCTGGCCCATGGCACTGCTCCCAAGGTTGCCGGCCTCGCTCCCAGCACTAGAAGGTAATACCACGCTGAAGGCGCCAGAGCGGCCCTGAGTTTGCGTACCAATTGTTGAAAGATTTGAATCCGAAGACCCGGCAGGAACACCTTTTCCCCTCTGCCTGTTGACCCGCATCTCCAGATATTCGAGCTCCTGGGATGGTCGCAAATGGCTTTTGGTCGCATTGACCACCCTGCCTAGACTAATAATTTCACTACCTGGTCCGTAACCGGAACACTCTCGGCCTTGGATTCTGTTCGAATGAACCAATCCTCCAGATAAGGGCGGAAGAGAATTTCTTTCTTCCGCAACGCCGCCGCCGCCCCCACCACCCTGATCTTGGTGAAAGCCTGCAGCGCCGGCGCCCAACCGAACGGCAACGCTCAGAACTGGTAGTGCCCCATGGGCTGCGCAAAGCACAGGAACTCTTGATGCGTTGCTCTGATCGGGATGTGGCAATACTCTTTTGTAAGAATAAGGAATATCCCAAACTCCCCTTGGCGAACCGCTACAATGACCAACCTTAATGCATCCTGCAATGCGGTATTCGCAGGTAACGGCTCACCCCTTTTAGGTCCAAGATGGGACGTAGAGCTCTGTCTCCTTTGGAACCATAAAATAAATTGAGTATCGACTCGTGCTGTAATCTCCAAGGGGCACCAGCGTGACCGCTCCCAGTTGCAGAAACCGAAGTACTGTACAACGTACCGCCTGGGTCTTCTGTAGACCTTTGCGGGGAAACCTTACAAACAAATCTCGAACCAGGTTTGCAAATTCCAACGCGCATCCATCGTGAATCAACTCTTGCCGGACGTTATTGGGGTCCAGGTAGAAAGAAACTCCCAAAGCCGCCCACTTATCGGTTGACCTCCTACTGGGACCCACCTCACTTCATTGTGGCTTTCGAGTTGTTGCTGCGGACGCTTTCGCAAAGCCTCTGTTTGCTACATGAACTCCACGAAACCCCTGGACTCAAGAAGCAAATCTTCCTCTCTGAAACCCACTCAAGAGAGAAGTTGGTAACCAAAGACATCCCTGGCACCGGGACGTATGAACCGCCCGTGGACCAGGCAGAAGCATGTTTGGAAGAAGGCAATGAGCATTAAGTCCATGCTGATTTCAAACACTGTTGAGGATGCCAGAGACCCCGTCTACGCTTGAACTGCTCCAGGCCCCTAAGGATCCCAGTGAAGTGTAGGGACATATATTTATAGTTTATATGTAAAATATATATATTTGTAAATATGTAGGGACTCTCCCTTCTAAAAACAAACAGAAAACTATCCTGGGCAGGTCGAGATAGACGCCTCTATTCCACACTGTGTCCTTTGCGCATTCGTGCACGAAGTGGGCTATACCTGCTCGCTATTCACACTTTCAAGGTGCATAGCTCTGATCACCCCTGGCCAACTCTCCTATAACATGTCCTGTTTACCAGTTATACTTTCTAAATGCCAATACTGACAGGAAAAGGGAGGCTATATGTAGCCTAACCACTACCTTAGGTAACTCTGCAACCCCTATGAGAGATCTATCAACCCACTGCATCTGTTTCCTCTGGAACCTGCAAAGCACATCCCTGGCTGTATCCCTTTCAGCTAACTACGGTTTGATGCAGACACAAAATAAAAAAAATCCTGAATACAGGTGGCCAGGATTCTATGCACGACAGGAGAGTTCCATTGCCATAGTGGTCATCATACTGTTAAAAACTTAAACAGCCCCAAAGGCAAGCTATGACTACGCATAGGGAGCAAGCCCATTGCACAGTGCAGCTCCTGAAACCGCACACTCTCTGCTGACCGTGTTAGCTGCTTGGCAGCCCCCCTCAAGAAGGCTCAAGCTTCCCAACTGGTGACCTGAGTCCCATAAATGCGTCTGTCATGGCTAGTTAGAGGAGTGTGTCCTCTGACTCCCCCATGTCCCCCTTCCTTCCTTCCGCGAAACGGAAGCCAAAGAATAAATCCTATCTGCGAACGCCTGACAGCATTAAGACTCCCCCGAGCCCATCATGACTGAGCCGCAAGGGATCAACACGCTGCCGAGCATGTGGGAAAGGAAATGGCCGCCGCGAGATAAGTCAGTTTTGGCACAAAAAACCGCCACCGAAACAAAAATGAGCTCCACTGTATTCAGACTCTCGGCCAGTTATTGGCACGGTCCCTCTGGACCCAAATATCGATTTAGCTGAGAACAGAGTTTGCCTTTTACCTCATCTCCTGATGCCTTGCTCCTGCGAGTGGGCAACCACAAAGCGAACTTGCTTGTCACCACCAACTCGCCATCGGGAAAGATTGCTGCCCCCGGCAGTAAATCGAGGCGTGCCTCCCAGAGCTCTCCTCCGAAACAGCAAATAAGAGAGAACTCCCACAAAATCCGGTCCACCGTGACAAAATTCAATAAACAGGAGGTGACCGTTTCAACCCCCGTTTCAAATGTCTTTGCTGTCTCTCATACCCCTATTTTTTTTTTTTTTAAGAACTAAATAAATCAAAATAGGGTTAATGGAACATACACATGTTAAACCTGCACCCCCCAGGATCTACCGTATTAGCAACCTGCCGTTGCCGTGCGGCTAGAAAAAGGTGCGGGAGAAACGGGGCGAACCCCAGCAGGTCTGTCTGTTGCTCTCGACCCCCGATGTCCGTGAAAAATGGCCACCAAGCTCCAGTCTGCCTTGGCGCCAAAAAAAACCAAAACTGCCATGTCGGGAACAGAGGGACCAGTTCCAGCAATGCGGCTACGGGACCGACTCCTGCCCTGCGCTAGCCGGGGAAGGAAAGAACATTAACATATATCCCTTACCAGCGGGACAAACTGCTCTAGCACCATGGCGACGCTCAGCCCACACTTGAGCCGTTGCTCTTGATGCGAGCTGGTCTCCTGGTCCGAGCTCTCAATGTCAACGTCTCCCTTCCACCCAGAGCTGGAGAACTGTCGGCTTTAGCATCGGCAGGGCTCTCCCCCGTACCGTCCAGGGGGAAGAGATCTGTCAAGGGAAACTGTGCCGGTAAGACAAGAAAACAGACAGGGTAGGCATATATATATTTTTTTTTTCAAACGTCAACACTACACTGATATAACCCAAAGCAATAAAAGAATAGGGCCCAAATTAAATTCTACAGACTATTCTAACCTAACTGCTCCTTAACTATTCCTCAAGTGAGCCCAGACCTAGGCTCACTACGTCCTCCTGCTGCATGGAGGCTGGACACACTAGGGCCGATGGGAGAGACATTTGACAGCGTTTGACAGTGTTCACCATACACTAATGCTCAATAGGCTCAGACAAATAGGTGCCAACTCAATAGTACATAAATGGTTCACATCGTACCTATCCAACAGAACTCAAACTGTCAGGATTAACACCCAAACCTCTAACACATACAAACAGGAAATAGGCCTCCCCCAAGGTTCTGCCCTCTCTGCACTCCTCTTTAATATTTATATACAACCAATTTGCAACATCTTTAAAAAATTCAAAATCCAATATCACATATATGCGGACGACATCATGTTGTACATTCCTTTCACAATCCCTACGCTTCCACTTCAACTATTAACAGATTGCTTCAATGAACTAACAACCTGGCTAGAAGCCCACAACCTTTTTATTAACCATTCCAAAACAGACATATTGATTGTTACAAAAAACAAATCTTACACCTCCCCCTACCCACATTACACTTCAGAAACATGACATTCACATAAAAAACGAGATAAAATACCTAGGGGTTATCTTAGATACACACCTTAGTATGAACACCCACATAAGAAATACCACGAAGAAAATATACTTTAAACTCAAAGTACTAAAACAATTACGCCCATTGGTCCACCTGCAAGACTTCATGAGCATCATTCAAGCTATTATCACACCACATTTTGACTTTGCCAACCTCTCTCTACTTGGCACAACTAACCAAAACATCAAAAGGCTCCAACTGGCCCAAAACGCTGCAGCCAGAATCATAATGAAGGTACACCCATTTGAGCACATATCACCCTATCTAGTCAAACTACACTAGCTCCCTATTCAATGCAGAATAAACTATAAATTAATAATAACCACCTTTAAATAACACTGCCCCAGCTACACTAAATAAACTACTCATTAAAGACACACCTCAATCAGCTCAGAGAAGAGGCAACGCCAATAAAATAAGGATTCCAAAAGAGTTCACAAAGACTAAAAAAACAACCAATAAAAAAGCGTTTTCCCATGCAGCACCTATACTCTGGAACTCACTACCTGATGAAATCAGAGCCTTAACCGATCTTAAAGATCTACGCAAAACATTAAAACTCACCTCTTTACCTCCTACTACGGCCCACTGGCGAATACCCATCACCAAAACGAAAAGGGATAATACATAACACATTGAGCCTAATACCACATTGTCCCATGATACTACGACCTTTAACACTGCCTACGATGTTTATAAATCGCTACCTTCCTCGTTGAACTCACTTTCGCTGTTTGTACATAGTTCTCCAAAGTTTAATTGTTAAAGTTAAAATGTACATAATTCATGTAATGTTTAATGTAAAAACAGAAATGTTAACCTGTTTCCTTGACTGTTATATGTAAACCGCACCTGATCACTGGAAGGCTGCGGTATATAAAAGTTTGTTAAATAAATAAAAGAGACCCGCAGACTACATCCAGTGATGTCACATTTTTGACATACCCAGTCTCCAAGCTGCAAGAGGAGGTACACAACCCAGAGATGGAGGACTAAACTGGAGGAACGATAAGGAACCTCGCATTACGGACTGCTTCACACCACCTACACAAGTGGAATATGCAAGCGGCTTCAAGCTTAAGCTATCCAATTAATTCTAGAAAAAAGATAGTAAGTTACTTACCTGTAGGGGGTTCTCTGTGGATAGCATGAGACGTCAGCCACACCTGGTGACATCATCCGATAGTGCCCTGGAAGTACTCTCCTAGATTTCCTGGTTGCCCACACCCCCGGGCCTGCCTCTACCTGACTCAGTTCGTACCAAACCTATGCCAGTTTCACTGCCCAGGTAGGGTCATAGCAATGTCTTAGCAGCGTGCACCTGTGGTGCCTTCGTCAGTAGGGGAGGTGGGCAGGAACATGTGGCTGACTTATCCTGCTGTCCACAGAGATCCCTCCCATTAGAGGTAAGTAACTTCACTTTTCTCCATGGACAAGCAAGATGAGTCAGCCACACCTGGTAACTCCCCAGCAGCAGCTTTAGGCTGCCTCAGGCTGCGGTAGGAAAGCGGCCCTGGTAATAAGACAAGACTCCTTCAGATGCAACCAGGGTGATTTATTCAGGGTCTTTCACGGGTAACCAAGGTAGTACACCGGCATGTCGGTGTGGCAAATCAAAACAGTGTCAAAACAGAACCTTGGTGGTGCAACCAGCATCCACCGTAAGGTGCAAAAAGCACCATATATGATAACATTTGGCGCGATGCAATGAGCAATAAAACAGTGAGGTTAATGGCGTCCTGGTTTATTGGGGTCGAAGACAATGAAGAGCTGTGGCCCTTGACGGGCAGGCACAATGTGTGCCAGATAGGTGCACAGTCAAGGGTGTGGAGATGGCGCTCTTCTGGAGTGACATGTGGTTCCAAATAGAAGGTGGGAGCTTGATGGCCTGGTTGATATGGAATGGCAATGCCACCTTCGGCAGAATTTTCATGCGAGTCCACAGTGAGGTGTAGTCCGGGTAGAGTAGGGTGTAAGGTGGGTGTGCGATGAGCCCTGGAG
This sequence comes from Ichthyophis bannanicus, assembly GCA_033557465.1. Taxonomy (NCBI): domain Eukaryota; kingdom Metazoa; phylum Chordata; class Amphibia; order Gymnophiona; family Ichthyophiidae; genus Ichthyophis; species Ichthyophis bannanicus. The sequence goes on from CM066039.1 coordinate 306,142,413, forward strand.
CTCACTCACCCTCCTAGCTGTAATGGTGATGAGGAACAGGGTCTTCCATGTGGCATATTTGAGCGATGCACTCTCCAGTGGCTCGAAGGGCTCCTTCATGAGTTGTTCTAGCACTACATTGAGGTCCCAGGGGGCCACCGGCCTTCTCACCGTGGGTCGCAGGTTGGCAAGGCCCTTCATAAACCACGAGACCAACAGGTGCATGGAGATGGGTTGGCAGTTGAGGTGGTCATGGAAGGCCGTGATGGCGGAGAGGTGATGGACAAAGTCTGGAGGCCTGCCTGCACGAGGGTGGTCAGGTACTGGAGTACTTGAGACAGGGGGCAGGTGAGGAGGCTCAATCCTACTGCCCTGCACCAGGCATTGAACCAGTTCCACTTCAGTGTGTATGAGCACTGGGTTGAATCTCTACAGGCAGCCAAGAATGAACTGCTGGACGTCGCCTGTGAGGTTCAGAGCGGAAAGCCAAGACCTCTCAACTTCCAGGCAGTCAATGACAGGGCGGAGAGATTGGGATGCAGGGTCTTCCATCCATCCTGGGTGATTAAGTTAGGCCATCTCGGTAGGCACACTGGTGGACTCTCAGCAAGGTGTTGGAGATATGGGGCAACAACAATGACTGTGGCCTTGTCGGCGATGGTTTTCTGCAGAACCTTGGAGATGAGCAGTGTCAGGGGGTAGGTATACAGCAGCTTGCGACTCCCCCAGTTCAGGTTGAATGCGTCTGCTGCTCTCCTCTGCTCTGCCGGGTGTCTGGAGCAGAACTCTTCACACTTTATGTTGGCGGGATGTGCGAAGAGGTCCACCTACGGCTGGCCCCGCCATAGGAATAAGGAGGTCGCAATCTCCGGGTGGAGGAACCATTCATGCAGTTGCAGCTGGCGGCTGAGCTTGTCCACCAAGTAGCTGTGTTCGCCTGGGAGGTAGGTTGCTAGGTGGTGGCAATTCTTGGACAGTGCGAGACTCCAGATTGCATGTGCTTCCCTGCCTAGGGGAAGTGACCCTATGCCACCTTGCTTGTTGATGTAGAACATAGCGACCTAATCGTCCATTTGGATCTGTATCACTTTGTTGATTATCCAGGGCTCGAAGGCCTGGAGGGCATACCTGACGGCCCTCAGTTTGGGCAGGTTGATGCGGAGCTAGTCCTCCGCCACTATCTATGTTCCCTGGGTGCACAGGTGTAAGAGGTGGGCACCTCAACCCAGCTTGGAAGCATCCATGGTAAGAACGAGGTCGTGTGGAGAGTCCTTGAAGGGCCTGCCATGAGTGAGGTGTTCTTTGTGCATCCACCAGGCAAGTGAGGCCCATGCCTTCTGGTCTGTGGCAACCCGGTGGGACATGGTTCCAGCGCCAGCAAAGGTGCCACTGGAGGCCTGGTGAGCCGGACAACCTGAGTTGTTGCTGCTATGTGTAACAAAAGGAGCAGATGCATCCTGGCAGATACATCTTTGGCTGCCAAGATGTCCTGTGCTAGGGATGTTAATAGTGTCCACTCAAAACCAATGGAAGGAAAGCTTTTGCTTGGGAGTGCAGAATGTCGTACCAATGAAGTCCAAGGGTCATAATTATGATTTCTTGAAGCTGATCAGGAAGCCTAAAGCAGATAAAAGGGAGATGGTGTTGTGCACAGCCATCTCCGCTGTTGGTCTGGAGGGGGCAGCTATCAGCCAGTTGTCCAGGTAGGGAAAAATCACATAGGCCGGATCTCTGGACATGAGCAGCCAGCACCGCAACACACTTGGTGAACATTTTTGGGGCCGGAGAAAGGCCAAAAGGGAGCACCTTGTATTGGTAGTGCTGTTCCATGATGCAGAGACGCATGAATTTGTGTGCTGGGTGGATTAGAATGTGGGTATAGGCATCCTGCAGGTCCAGTGAGGCCAGCTCTTCCCAGAGGAAGTCGCTGCTTGCTTCTTCTGCCTGTATTCCTTTTGCCATTGCTTTTGGTGGTAGGGTTGGTAGAGCTGGTACTTGGAATGCTGCGGTTGCCATTTGTGGTATGGTTGATAGCATTTGGATGGGTAGGGCTTACGGTGATAAGATCCTTGCAATTTCCTGTATTTGGAGCTTTTGTCGAGACCGTCAGAGGCTAAGGTCTGCAGGGTGGTGAAGTGCTTCTTCATGTCATTGACTGTCTCTTTGACCTTTGCTCCTACGAGGTTGTCTCCGATGTAGGGTGCGACCATGAGGCGTTTGTAAGAGTGTCCTCCTGCAGCCCTGATGCCCATACCCAGGCCATGCGTCTGCATGTGATGAATGTTGTGGCTATCCGGGATACAGAGTCAAAAGCATTAAAGGCCAAGCAGATGAGGTGTTTTCCGCACTCGCCCAGGTCCCCCAAAAAAGAGATGAGAAGGTGGCCTTGGATTCTGTAGCCCATCCTTCTACTGCCTTCTTGAGGCTAAATTTAGGCTTTTAGGTAGGAAGTTGAAAACCAGAACTTCCAGGGTAGCATTTTCCGAAATGCTTCCCGTTCCACACGCAGGACCCAAAAGGCAGGCAGAGCTCCGGAGTCTCAATGCGTGGATGAGATGATGGTGCAAGGATGAGGGTTTTGGATTTGTTAGAACTGGGGAACATTCTGGGGAAAGGAGGGGCTCTTCCGAAGAGATGGGCGTCATCTTAACCGGGATGGAACCAGGCTGCTGGCGTTAACCTTTAAAAAGGAGATAGAGCAGCTTTTAAACTAGATAATAAGGGAGATCCGACAGTTGTCCAAGAGCGCATGGTTCAGAACAATGTATCCTTGAAGGATACTACCAAAAGAATGAAGTTAGGCCATAAACTAAAAAGTCATGTGATCAGGAACTGGTTAAAAGACAGAAAGCAGAGGGTAGGGCTAAATGGCCTATTTTCCCAATGGAGAAAGGTGAATAGTGGAGTACCCCAGGGATCTGTGCTGGGTCAGCTGCTTTTTAACATGTTCATAAATGACCTGGAAATGGGAATAACGAGTGCGATAATCAAATTTGCAGATGACACAAAACTATTTAAAGTTGTTAAAACCCATGAGGCTTGTGGAAAATTGCAAGAGGATCTTGATAAATTGGAAGACTGGGCATCCAAATGGCAGATGAAATTTAAGGTGGATAAGTGCAAAGTTATGCACCTAGGAATGAACCACCCAAACTATGGATTACTGATGCAAGGTTCCACATTAGGAACCACCACTCAGGAAAAAGATTTAGGTGTCATCGTGGATATCATGTTAAAACCCTCCACCCAGTGTGCAGTGGCAGCCAAGAGAGCAAATAGAATGCTAGGTATCATAAGGAAAGGAATAGAAAATAAAACAAAGGATATTATAATGCCTCTGTATCGCGTTCCATGGTGCGACCGCACCTTGAATACTGTGTGCAATTCTGGTCGACGTATCTTTAAAAAAAAAAAAAAAAAAAAAAAGATATAGCGTTATTAGAAATGGTACAGAGAAGAGCCACCAAAATTGTAAAGGGGATGGAAGAATACCCATATGAAGAGAGGCTAAAAAGGTTAGGGCTCTTCAACCTCGAAAAAGAGATGGCTGAGGGGAGATATATGATAGAGGTCTATAAATTAATGAATGGAGTGGAACGGGTAAACGTAGATTGATTGTTTACATCATCAGAATATAGAAAGACTAGGGGAAAATATTTTTTCACTCAACGTGTAATCAAACTCTGGATTTTGTTACCGGAGGATGTAGTAAAAACTGTTAGTGTAGCTGGGTTTAAAAAAGGTTTGGACAAGAAAGGTCCATAAACCATTATTAAAAGGGACACAGGATATCACTGCTTGACCCAACACAAACATTGTGGAACCTGTGTCTTTTGGGGAAAACTGCTAGGTACTTATGACTTAGATTGGCCACTGTCGGAAACAGGATACTGGGCTTGATGGACCTTGGTCTGACCCAGTATAGCATATCTTATGTTCTTATGTCCAGGATGGTGTTGAGGTATAGTATTTGCTGGAATTGGTGAGCCACAATTTTTGCACTCAGCATGGCCGCCTGGTAGGTCTTTTAGCTGTGGTAGTCCAGGAGCTTGTGGTCCTTGGTATGCATACGGGAGCTCGTCGTCTGCTTCAGGGCAGACTCCACCATGATGGATTGGTGCGACAGCTGGGTCTTGTCGAATTCTGGTGTCAGCTGCATATGGTATTCAGTGTCGAGTCTTCGTGATGTGGCTAGGATGGACGCAGGTGTCTGCTAGTTATGTGCGAGGTTGTCCAGCAGGATGCGGTGGACCGGAATGGAGACAACCGACCTGGGTGCGTCAAGGTATTTTAAGAGCTCCAGGACCTCATTCCTAAGGTTTGGGTTGTCTGCAGGGGTCAGAGCCAGGCGGGAGGACAGTTTCTGTTTTCTTCTTCTTGTGGATGCTGGTTCAGGCCGCAGAAGATGGGGGGGGGGGAACTGAAGACAGAACCGTGGAGGGTGAATGCTTGGATGATAGAGCCTCAGAGAAAGTCCTTCAAGGTATGCTGCAGGAGCGGCAAGCTCTGGGGGACATGCGGGCACAGTGAAGGCAATCTCTCCATGCGATGGTCTTTCTCCAAGTAGTGCACAAAACAGTTGTAGGCATCTGTATCATTGATCTTCCTTTAACACTTTACCAAACCTGCATTCAAGAAATGCCTATTCTTTCCTCGTTTTTCTTTATCCATGTTAGTACGTAGGTGTAAGGTGAGCTGGTATTCTGTCTGTGTAGCAGGGCGGAAGAACAAGAACCAAGCCAGATAGAAGCAGGCCCGGGGGTGTGGGTAACCAGGACATACTCAGAAAGACTTGCCTTTCTGAGCTCTAGGAAAGCACTTGCGTATCCATGGCACCATCGGATGATGTCACCAGATGTGGCTGACTCATCCTGCTTGTCCATGGAGAACACTGCTTACATCGGAGGCTGCAAGCTCTTTCCTGGGAGCAAAAATTCAGAAAAGGCTACTGCCAAGGAGTTTATTGCCTCAGACATTCCAAAAGAAAGGACTTTTGACGCTAACCAAAAAGGTTCTCACCCATGCCATCTGTTAGCCCAAGATGGCATCCACTAGTCATCTCTAAATACCTTTTCTTCCAGGTTTAGTGTTGCCTTCCTTATCCAAATAGAATTCCCGAACATCCACAAGGCATTTCCCCTTGAAAGATGACACTCTGACATATCGCATCTTTCCAATCTGCCAAGGTATAAAAGCATATAGACCTAAACTCTCCATTCTTCTGACTAAGTAACTTTAACGAGTCAAATATGAATAGAGTTCCCAGTGGCTTCCTCTGGGACCTTTACCATACAAATCTGGAGATATTGTATCATGAAAATGATATCCTTAATGTAGAAAGCACTTTAATACATAACATACACAGAGGAGGACTATAAAAGTCTGGGGCAACCTCAGTCTGTGGATGCTGGGGATCCATCAAACGAACAATAAATAACAAATTCTCTCAAACATATAGAGAGAATTTTTTAGAAGGGAAGGCCAAGTGCAATCTGGGACGTCTAAGCCATAAAGTCTGGAAAAAATGCAGACATCTAGGTGTAGGCACAAATTTCACAAATGTGGACGTGCCCGATATGGACATCTGCAGGGGCGTCTACAAAGACATCTCCAGAACCGTATTTCAGAACCTGGATGTGTAAGATAGCTTAATGGTTATAGTTGTGGGCTAGGAACAGGGCAGCCAGAGTTAAAATCCCACTGCTGCTATCACTAACATTGTGTTGCGTACTAGGGATGATAGAATGCCTTCTTCTCTGCACCCTCTGGATGTTTTTCAGCCAAATGCATGTGTGCCTGCAGCAGTCTAAATTTAGACACGATACCAGACATCCATGACATTTATGAACACAAGTGCGGATGTCCAGGCTCCGAATGCCCCAGCTACATCTTGATTCAGACTTGGATATCCTTATGATGGGGACATCCCTAGAGCAAGCTTCTAAAATGGCTCTGGAGATGTCTCTGTGCTTTGGATGTCTCTATGCCTATTTTTGGAGATCCAAAGAATGAATAGGGCTTCTAAAATGACCCCCATATTGAAAACAAATCTGAGATTTTTTGTAGTCAGACAACAGTGGCGTAAATTAAAATGAGGACGCCCCCCCCATAACGATGGCTGGAATGGGGGGAGGCATAAGAACAGTGTCATTGAAACCTGAGCTTTTCATTGGTTCTTTGTTTCCAACCAATCTGCTGGTAGGGGAACAGAACCCACTTGTCTGTACTGGTCTAGCAGGACGATATGGCAGCAGTGGGGATAGGGTAACTGTGCCACACCAACTCTCCCTATTAAAGATTATGACTGGTAATCTGAGAAGCAGCTCCTGCTGCTGGGTCAAAGTCATGTAAAAACAGGCCTGAAATCATTGTTATTGCAAGACTTCGCATAGTAGTGGGAGCCGTTTCTCAGACTGACAAACACAATATCTTTAATGAGGAGAGGTGGCACAGCAAAGTTACTTCAAGTAAGGTATGTTTGTGGCGGCAATGGCAGTGCTGGATTGTCAAGCCATATGGGCTCCCTTCTTGCCTTAGCCTTCCTGTATTGCAGGGGTTGCTTGGGCAGAATTTATGCCACTGGCAGATAGCTTTGTTCTGCCTACAGGCATCCTATAAGATCCTGACAGTTTGATAGCCAGATGCAGAACTGTATTTATCACAGTCTCAGTCCAGAGGACCTTACTGTGCTAAGCAAAGAACAGAAGAAAACTGCTTTGATATACCTGGCGAAAAGCAGTTAAACAAATAAACTAAAACAAGGCACCAAGACAAGCTTCCCTTCAATCCTGGCCTCTTCCTAATATTTACTGCACAGCCCTAAACTCTTCTCATCTAATTCAGCAATTTCAACAATTTATAAGCAGTCTCAGAGATGTTGAGAGAATGAAATAGTCTCAAGGAGCATTACCTATGGCCCAAAACCACAACATCACAGCCTCCCCCTGCTTGTAGTAACATACATGGAGAATTTCTGTGCAGCTTTGCAGAAAACATTGGCCACAGAATAGATTTGATTTGATTTGATTTGATTTGCTTAAGCAAGCAATAGCTCAAAGATAACAAATAAAAGGTGACATTTTATTTACTGTTAACTTCCTTTCCTGGAATCCTGCTAGACCAGTCCAGACTAGTGGGTAGTGCTCCCCTGCCAGCAGATTGGTGAGACAGACAAAAATCACAGAAGCTTTGTGACATCACCCTTGGTATACAGCCACGTACCCCTAGAGGTCAGCTTCAGTATAACCATGGCAATCAGTAGAATTTCATAACAGTTCAAGACTAAGAATACCAGATTAAAATTTGACAAGAAAATATAGAATAGGAAGACAACCAGAATGAGGCTTCCAATCAAGGAATATGCCCCAACAGCTATGAGGCCAAAACTGAAGAGTTTCTACAGTTGGCATGTCGCCGCTGTATTGCATCACATCTCTTGGAGGCAGCGACAAGACCCGCCCAGGGTGAGTCCTGGACTGGTCTAGCAGGATTCCAGGAAAGGAAATTAACAGTAAGTAAAATGTCACTTTACAATTCATCCTACTAACCAGTCCAGACTAGTGGGGAGTACCAAAGTTATACCACCGTAGGGCGGGAAGACACAGTTGCGGCCAAAACAGTGGCCTCAAAATGAGCTGCTTCACTGGCTGGAGATCCAAGTAATAATGACGAGCAAAAACAGACAAGGAAGACCAAGTCCCCACCCTACAGATACCAAGCGGGTTGACCTGTGATCTTTTGGCCCAGAAAGTAGCCTGAGCCCGTGTGGAATGTACCCGAAACCCAACGGGCACAGGCTTATTCTGGAGAATATAGGCCGATTCAATGGCCTGCTTAATCCAGCATGCTATCTTTGCCTTAGAGGTGGCTACCCCCCTTCCGGGGACCAGCAAATAAGACAAATATGTGGTCAGAAAGACAAAAAGGATTGGTGACCTTGAGATAGTAACGCAAAACCGTCAAGAAGATGCAGAGCCTGTTGACAACCTGACCCCATGTTCCTGGAAGAAGACAGGAAGAGAAAAGAGAAATTAGACTTACCTGCTAATTGTTGTTCCTTGAGGAACTCAAGTCCAGTCCCACACCTCTGGGTAGTGTACCTCTTCCAGCAGCTTGGAGGCTGAGCCTGTCATCTTTTTGATGACACTAGTGTACATATGCAGCTGGCACCGCCCACCAGCCCCAGTACCTATTGACAAAGCGGACTCAGAGGAGCAATAAATAAGTAGTTAAACATTCAACAAACACTTCTACGTCTAAATAAACTAGTACCCCCTCCATCCCCTGGGAAGGATACCCCGTCCCCCCTCCAGGATGAAGTGGCCTACCTGTTGAGTGCCTGAGCACTTCCAACCAGCAGGAAGCGAGCAAATGACAGCTCTTCTGGTCCGCCCCTCCCCCAAACATTGATTACACACCCCTCCCCGGCTCCTCCTGGCCACTTCCTCCACCAAGGGAACTAGCTTCAGGACCGGGGTGTGCACAGATCATCACAGGAAGCACTCAGGGAGGGTTCTGGGACTGGACTGGAGTTCCTCAAGGAACAACAATTAGCAGGTAAGTCTAATTTCTCTTTCCTTATTGTCCCTCCAGTCCAGTCCCACACCTCTGGGATGTATCAGAGCAGTTAAACTAACGGGAGGGACCCGCACAACCAGCCTGAAGCACTGCTGATCTGAAACGAGCATCGCCCACCGCCTGGACATCCAGGCGAAAATGTTCAGAGAAGTATGCCACCCTACAGATCTCCATCGGCAGAACTCTGACCATGAAGCTACCTGAGCCCTCATGGAATGCGTCTGCAACCCCGTCAGCACTGTTCTACCCTTCAAGATGTATGCCGACGTGATTGCCTCACTGGTCCATTTGGAAATGGAGGATTAGCTGCCGCCTCACTTTTGTGCGACCTGCCAAACAGAACCAACAGACTGTCCGATCTCCGAAAGGACAATGCTCTTTTCACATACCTTTGCAGGACTCTGACCATCCAGGTGGCAAGGCTCATGCCCATACTCATACCCGCGCTCGCCCACATCCGCACTTGCCAGAGCCGGTAAGGAAACAGCCTGATCTACATGAAATGCTGACACCACCTTGGCAAAAATGAAGGTACTGGGCGCAGGACCACTTTCTCCTTGGAGAAGGAAAGGAATGGCTCCTGGCATGACAAGGTCCGAAGCTCCGAAATCCTGTGTGCCGAGCAAATCACCACCAGGAATACCATTTTCAGAGCCGAATCCTGCAGGAAAGCTCGACTCAATGGCTCAACGGGTTCCCCAGACAGCACCAGATTGAGATTCCAAGGCGATACCACTGCCCTCTTTGGCAGACAGAGGTGGGTCACCACCCCTAGAAAGCTCAGCATGTCTGGGTGTGTACCCAACGGCACCCCGTGGACTTTCCTGTGATAACCAGAAAATTGCCACCAGTTGCATCCTCAAGGAACTGGCAGCTAGACCCTTATCAAAACCGGATTGCAAGAATGCCAAGATGTCCGGGACGGAGGCAGTGGATGGAAGCGGCTGCCTCTCTCCGCACCATAATTCAAAGATGCATCCTACACAGATGCACAACAGGTTCATAGACCACCTCTGGGCCTGTAGCAAGGTCGCTATCCCTGAGCCTGATTATCCTTTCATCTTCAACCTCGCCCTTTCACAAGCCATGCCATAAACGAGAACTGATCCACCTGGGGCATGCGAAGCGGCCCCTGCATCAAAGAGGTCCTTCCAAACCGGAAGCCACCACAGTCAATCTGCCAGTACCCGAATCAGGTCAGCATACCACGGGCACCTTGGCCAGTCTGGTGCCACCAGAATCACAAATCCCCGGTGCGCCTCTAGCCATGGCACTAACCGGCCTATGAGCGCCCACGGGGAAAAACAGAGAAGACCCTCTTCGAGCCACTGCTGAATTAGAGCATCCAGGCCCTTGGACTTCTCTTCTACTGAAAAACCAGCAGGCATTGGCCGACTCGAACATTGCCATTAGGTACATGACCAGTGTGCCCCCATCGGCAGACCGCCTGCTTGAACACCTCCTGACTGAGCTGCCACTCTCCGGGGTCCATGCGCACTCGGCTGAGATAGTCTGCCATCATGCTGTCAACTCCTGCTACGTGCACCACTGATAATGCCTGGAGACGAATCGCTGCTCATCCAAACAGACCTTCGGCCTCCTCCTCCAGAGCTGCACTGCCCATGCCTCCTTGCTGGTTGATGTAAGCCACCGTGGTCACATTGTCCAAGGGGACTTGGACCACCTGCCCTTGCAACCATGGCTCGAAACTTTCTAGCACCAAGGCCACCGCTCACATCTCGAGTCTGTTGATCGACCCCACAGATCCTCCTGCCAACTCTTGTCCCTGAACAAAGCGTCCTTCGCAATGGGCTTTCCAATCTGACCGGCTAGTCATCCGAGGAACCCACACCAGGGACTCCTTCCACATGCAGCCACCAACTCTGCGCTCTCCTGGCGCTCCGTGGGCAGGAGAGTACTTGGGACAGGGGTTGACTGATGGGACCATTGACGGAGCAGATCCCTCTACAGCAATTGCATATGCGCCCTTGCCCATGGGGCTAGCTCGAGAGTGGCCACCATGGTCCCCAAAACCTGCAGATAATGCCACGTTGATGGTCTTGCCCTCTTCAGGACCTGCCGTATCAACTGTCGTAGCTCCTGTGCCCAGAAAACCGTCAGGAAATTCCTGCCCATGCAAGTATCAAAGCATGCTCTCAAATACTCTAGCTCCTGGGCCGGCTGTAACTGGCTCTTGGCCAGGTTGACCCCAACCGAGACTTTGAAGGAACTCTCCCACCCGCACTTTTGCTCTTTTCGCTATCGTCCTTGGACTTCGCCTGGATCAGCCAATCGTCTAAGTGCAGGTGGACGAGAACCCCTTCCTTGTGGAGAGCTGCCGCCATCACCACCATGACCTTGGTGAAGGTACGGGGGGGGGTGGTCGCCAGACCGAAGGGCAACGCTCGAAACTGGAAATGGCCCCTTGGCACCACAAAACGGAGAAACTGCAGATGTTCTAGATGGAAGGGAACATGCAGATACGCCTCTGTGAGATCGAGAGTCGCCAAAAATCTATGTTTCCTACCGCCATTACTACTGTGAAAATGCGGTATCTGGAGACCGTAGTTCATGCCCTCCAAGCTGAGAATTGGGCGAAAGGAACCTTCCTTTTGGACAAAACAAAATACATGAAGCATCGACCGCAGACGTACTGGTCTCACGGAACTAGTTCCACAGCTCTCAGCTGCAGGAGACAAGTCAAGGTCTCTTCTACTGCTGCCAACACCGCTGCACCCACTTTGGGCAATCAAAGGAGCTCATTCTTGCTCCAGCGGTGGGTACAGGTGCGTCATGGATTGCACCCCATTAAGGCCAACCTCTGGCAGATCCCACACATCCTGGATCATCTGTCCTACTACTCCATTTACTGGCAAGACTTTCTGCGATTTCCGTACTGCCTTGAGGGTCGCCAAGATACACATAGAATGTGAGCCCTTTGGGGACAAGGAATTGTATCAGTACCCACTTGTAGTGATTGTAAACTGCTCTGATGGCCTTCGGCCTGGGCGGTATATCGAGAAATTGCATAAAGATGAGCGCTGGTAGCTCCTCCCGGCGGAAAACCCTAACAAGTCGGGCCCGATCCTCCTGTTCTGGACTCTCTCCTTCGTCCAACTCCTCCTGCAGATCTAGCTCCGTGTCAAGGTCTTCCCCATCCAGCCCCCCTGACAACGGTGATTGCTCCCACTCCTCTAAGCCTCTAGCCCGCTTAGACGCCACTGCTCCTGACTCGTGCTCTTTTGCGTCTGACATCCTCTTAGCCCTGTGTTCCAGGGCTGAGAAGCCACTTGGTAGGCAAAATGCCTTTTGCAAAAGTAAGACAAACTCCAGTGAGAACTCCCCCGGGAGCCCTATCACTCCCTGGGCTTGAGGGGTGGATGGTCCAGGCATCGTGCAGGGACCGGATCCGCTGAAGATAACATGGCACTCCCCGCCCCCACGGTCTCTTGCAACGGTTGCAAGAGACCGTGGGGGCGGGGGGGGGGGGGAAGACTCTCCTGCCTCATCTCATCCTGCAGGTCCTGCTCCCATGACTGCCTCTTGCGTGCAGTTTAGGCAGACACCTGCCTCAGAGATCACACCACATCGGGGACTGCATATCTTGAGGATTTTTAGAATGCACTGCAGTGTTGTATCTTAAAGATATGAAATGGACCTTGCCCTGATCCAATCAAACTGACACATTCTCCGAGTAAAGTTTACATTTTTATTCTAATACTACAAATGGCTATAAGGGAGTACCGCTTCCCTTACAAGCAATATTACAGATTTAATAGGTACCTAATCTGGGCTAAGAGACAAGAGACGATCATGTCAGGTTACTCACTGACCATAGACGGATGGAAGAATTTCATTTGCTTCCTATCCACTATCTTTCAAATTATATACATTTCTGGTATGCAGGTACTTCCTGTTTTCCACAGAGCTGTAGCTGCTACATACCCATATTAAGCAACTTTTTTTACTTTTTTTTTTTTTTTTAACACTTATTCCTGTCTCTGACTTTATCAGACCCTTCTCAGAAGAAAGTAACAATGTCTCCTTTTAGATCACCTGACCAGGCACACAGCACTCTGAAATTTGCCCAGCAACAACAATGGCCTATCTGATTATGCCTTTCCCACATGTCTGCATCAAGTCATTGTGCACTGAATAAGTTTTGAGCTGTATAACACCTGGGATGCTTAAGGATTAAGTGGGGTTCACATCCCTTGATACCATCCTATACCAGGCACTACGGTCTGGCCGGCATGGTGGGAAGGGCTGGGGGCACCCCCCAGGAACTCCTTCAATCTGTACCGGGTATATAACAGGATCCCCAGCACAGTTTGCACCTCCCACAGGCTCAGGCACAGAGCACCAAAGTACTTGAACTTGTCATAACCCCTTGCCTAGGGCCAATGGCTGAATGGCAAAAGGGCTGCCTTATTTGTTTTCGAGCAATGTCTCAAGCCTAGTGCGCCAGCAATGGATGCTGGGACTTGTAGTTTAATTACTCTCCAACAAAGTATTGTGACCACACGGGGTTCAAGGCAAACAAATAAATTTTATTCAGGGTTTTCCCCCCTCGCATAGAATTCTTAACGTAAGACATGGCATGGATTATTTCTCCAAAATAATAGGATAACAGGAACAACTGAAAGTTGAGAATCAAATGACAGTAGTACTGTTTCATTCACAGCTCTGCTCAGGCTTTTCTGCAATACCAGCTTTCTACAGCCAAGGCTGAAAAACTGATCAGACAAACTTAAAAGTTTCAACAAAATGTCTCTTTCTCAGGTTTAGAAACAGCTATGCACTTCTCTCATGCAGAGGTAACTCAGCGTAAGTCCAAGCTGTTTGCTTCACATAAAGAGCAATCCATTTCACATACGTCACTATTAATAGGTGCTTCATCAACATCTATTATCATATCTTCACAAGCTCCATTAGCATTCCCTTCCAAGGAACTTTTATAATCAGGTTTAAACTGAAGCTTATTTAGAATCTCTTGCAGTTGTCCTATAAACTGTTCTCTCTGGTTTTCACGTACACTGCTTAGGGAAGGAGTTTGATTCTCTTGTAAGAATTTGAACACAGAATCTGAAGCTGTCTCAGGGCACTTACTTGGAATACTTTTACTCCTGGCTGGAGTGGGTTTTACTGCGTTCCTGTCCTGACTTTGCTCAGCGCTGAACCTTAGCTTCTTAACAATATCCTCAGCACAGCTCTTGTTAGGGACTGAAGCACACGTACCTTTCCAACGTGCAATGCTTTCTCTACAGTCACAGCTCTTTCCCCGGGTAAAAGGTAAGCCTTTCTACTTCCTCTCTGGGTTGCTTTGGCAGAAGCTTCAGGTTTGTTTTCAGCGCTCCTTGACAATAGGGATCAACAGCCTCTCCAGAATCCTCCTTAGCTTGTTCAGAGTTCCGTGATTTCCCTGCTAGTTCGTTGCCTGGTTCACCTCCTGGCTTCCCCCCTCCTGGCTTCCCCCTACTAAACTCTGAGGCAGCCTTAAAACGGCTCTTCTCACCAGCCACTCCCTCCTTGCTGCACATGTGAAGTTCGTTAGGGCTCACTCTTACGTCACTGCTGGGGCAGGGTTTAGCTCTAGCTAGTACATGCTCTAAAAGCTTGTGGTTTCCATGGGAACCCTGTTTGCCTTTACTTTTAAAGGTGTATCCCTCATTTCCTTCCCATTCCATTCGGTCCACAGAACTCTCCTTATCACAAACTAAAATAAAATAAAATCTAATTAAACTGAAATGAAAAAAAAACCTGCAAATGGCCCCCTAGGAAGAGGCTTCTCTGTCCTGCTTTATTCTCCGGTGGCTGCCTCTCCTAAGCACCCAAAACACAGCAAGGGGTTAAACACATGCGGGTCTGAATAAGAAGAAATCGTGCCTAAATGCAGCGGGGGGGGGGAGTTTCGCACACTGCTGCAGGCTTCCAAACATGCGGCTGCAAGTCGCTCTCTGTCTCCTCAACGTCTGGCGGTTGCTAGAGGTTTCTGCTGTCCTCCCCCCCCCCCCCGCCACTCTTACCTAGGAGCCTCTTTGCCGCATGGCTTTTCTACCCCTTGTGCTCAGCCTTCCTTCCTGGCTTCAGCGCTGAGGGGGGGGGGGGGTGAATCGGGGCTGCCAGCTTTCACTCCTGTCAAGACACTGCAGCCCCTGCAGTGGCTCAACTGATAACGGGTTCGGGAGCAACCAGAAGTCTCGGACTGATGAAGACCCCCACAGAACCCTCCCCCCGAAATCCTGGGGGGAGGGGGGGAAGAAGGAATATCCTCCCCTCAGCCCTGTTGTCCCCCGGGTTCTCTCTGTTCCTTCTGGGTTATTTTTTTTTTTTTGGGGGGGGGGGGGGGGCGGGGTTACTTCTGCCTTTAAAAACAAAGAAACCTGCACCTTAACAGGGGAAATAAAAGCAAATTCTAACTAAACCTATCTCCTTAGTTGTCCTTTCTGTGAGACCAGCACCCTGGCTCACAACCTCCTCCAGCTGCTTGGAGGTTGAGCATACTGGGGCTGGTGGGCAGTGCCAGCTGCATATATACACTAGTGTCATCAAAAAGATGCCAGGCTCAGCCTCAGCCTCCAAGCTGCTGGAAGAGGTACACTACCCAGAGGTGTGGGACTGGACTGGAGGGATGATAAGGAAGAGGCTGATTAAGATGAAACACTGATAGGATCTAAAAAGGCCGGTACCATACCCTCTGCGGCCCAGCACTCCGGCTCTCCAGCAGCTCTCCCGGCAGGGATCGAGTGGGCTGGAGCACCAAGACCACCCCCACCAGCGATCACTGCCCAATCGGGGCAGCTGGCCAGGCAACATAAAAGGCAGCACCGATCGGGCGGGCCTGCGCCTGAGGGCCTCGCCAGAGGGCCCTTTGGCGTGGCCCTTAGGCGCGGGCCACAGTCGCAGCTATCCTCTGACATCCGTCTGCAGTCTCAGAGCCCTCCTGACCCGCATTAACTCTCAACAAACAGTGCATCAACGAGTGACAGCCAACAACTTGGTAACATTGTTTCTCTTTGATTTGATACCTCACCTAATAATGCCAATAATCAGCTTTATTGATTTGCATTGTACTTCCTAAATTTCTCACCACCTTAACAATCAGCTAGCCTTTCTTAGGTACTGTTCCGGACCCGTTCACCTTTATGTTTGCCTGATAGTCAGAACTATTGTACCGGTCTCAGATAACTTGTTACATTAACAGTGTACTACCCTGTTTTCATCCTACCTGTATGACCTGTACACCTCACAAATAAATTTTACCTGCCATCAGTTTTCCTTTAGCCATGTAATGAGTATATGCTATCTGTTCCAGGCTACTTAATTTACATCCCAGTAGCCTACAGAATTCTCTCTTACACTCTAGACATTTCTCTGTCTTTGATCTCAGTGTCTAGTGTTCTCAAAATGGGGTCCCCTTGCGCCACCTTAGTTGGCGCTTACGTCCTCTTCACTATTTGGCTCCCAAACTCTTTAGCCCTAGCCCCGGAATACAATCAGCTACCAATCCTACAGGGTCAAGGGAGGAGATGGGCAGGTACAACCCATCACAACACTAAATGGGACTCTAGGACACACCACCCCCATCTATTGCACATTACACTCCAACACTCTTTGAAAACTAAACAGGATAAAAGCCTCTACCTTCAAAGTCTAAAATGTGCCCTCATCAATGCCCGCTCAATCCGTAGGAAGTGGCCAGTGATTGCTGACACAATATCCCTCCACAATCTCGATATTCTCATGGTTACCGAAACATGGCTATCTCCTGAAAACAATGTCATACTCAATCAACTCCTTCCCTTAAATTTCACAGTATTTACTAGCCATAGACAAAACAAAAAAGAGGAGGAGGAGTGCTCATCCTCACTAGATCAGACCTACATTTCAAAAAGGATGACTCCACCAGCACCGACTACCTGGAGACCGTCTCCATCTCCAACAAGTGTTGCTCTATAACCTTGTTGTATAGAGCTCCTTCAGCCTCCCTTGATGACCTCCCAACTATAATAAACCTCGCCTCCAACATCCAGAATCCTAATATCCCAAACTGGATCCTAGGTGATTTTAACTTGCCAGTGCTTCAAAATAACCAAGCATCCGCCTTTCTAGGATACAAACAACTAGTTAATGAACCCACTCATGTGAAGGGAAATACTCTCGACCTTGTATTTGCCCCGCAGACAGTTTGTGACCAGTCCCACAATACTGTGACGTCCATAACTACCGTGCCATGGTCAGACCACAAACTTATCTTCCAGATTCCCACCCACGACATTCAAGCAAAGAACAACAGATCTCCAAGCACGACTTCTAGACTACCTGCTCGAAGCTTCCATCCATTCAATAGAGATCGTATCCTCGACGGAACACGCTCACTCTTGAATGAGCCCTCCCTAAACCTTGAAGAGCTGATCTCCTGCTGGAACAAGAGTCTCAATGCAATAGCACTTCGACCTCCAACTAACAGGTCGTCATCAAGGAAGAGAGCCACAGCCCCATGGTACACAGAGGAGCTAAGAGCATCACTCACCAGTCTACGGAAGCTCGAGAAACGCTGGCGCCTGTCTCGCTCCAGTGAAGACCATTCAGCTTACATCTTCCAGCTAACTAGCCATCGCAATGCTATCACAGAGAAGATGAAACAGTATCACACAGACACTCTGAAGCGTTCTTTAAACAAACCTCATGATCTGTTTAACTTAGTCAAGACTCTTTCTAAGGAACCAGCCCCCGAACATAAATGTGAAATCCATCCCCAGGAGTTTGCCATATACCTACAATCTAAGATTTGCCAGACAAATAAAACTTCTATTGAGGTTTCTTCCGCTGACCAAGAGTGCCTAACCCCCCTAACTTCTTTTTCTACCCCTACCAAGAAACGCATCGAAGACTCGATCATGACCCTCAATACCACTACTGCGCAGACTGATCCTTGTCCAGCCTTCTGGATAAAGGAACTGCGCAGCGAATTCAGCACAATAATAACCAGGATAATGACCCTTTCCTTCACAACCGGATCTTTCCCCTCCGCCCTAAAGCACACATCTATCAGACCGCTGCTTAAAAATAGCAAGTTGGATCCTCAAAAGGTAGACTCTTACAGACCCATTGCAAGTACGAGGGGGTACCCAAAAAAACCAGGAATAACATTGCCGTGGGCAGAGCTTGTGTAGTACGCACTTCTGCTGCTAGGCGTGTATAGTGCAACTCATTGTCAGTTCAGTGCCGCCTGTGTTGTCGACCTGGCTTGTTCTGTTCATCTGCAGTGATTGTTTTTGCTAGCGCCGTTTTGTTCTTGTTTCTTTTTTTATGATGACAAGTTTAAGTGAACAACGTGCAGCTGTGAAATTTTGTTTTCTACTCGGTAAAAATGCTGCTGAAACTGTTTTAATGTTGAAAACAGCTTATCAAGATGACGCTATGGGAAAAAGTCAAGTGTACCAGTGGTTTGCTCGGTTTAAAAATGGTGACATGTCGATTGATGACACACTTCGTTCTGGGCGTCCATCAACTGCCCAATCGACGAAAATATTGAAAAAATTAGAGAGCTGGTGCTCACAGACCGTCGACAGACAACTGATCAACTGTCAGAGATTAGTGGGTTATCTTGGAGCTCGGTTCAGCGAATTTTAACGGAAGATTTGGGAATGAAAGGGGTTGCTGCCAAGTTTGTTCCTCGGGTTCTGACTGACAATCAAAAGGAACATCGAGTTGAAACATGTCGTATTTTGAAACAACAGCTTGAAACTGATCCAGATTTTCTGTCAAAGGTCATTACAGGTGATGAGTCATGGTGCTATGGTTACGACCCAGAAACAAAGCAACAGTCAAGCCAATGGAAGACGTCGTCACCCCGTCCAAAAAGTCAAATTAAACATCAAAACAATGCTGATTTGCTTTTTTGATGCCAAGGGGGTAGTTCATTCAGAGTTTGTTCCCCCAGGTCAGACCGTCAATCAAACCTTTTATTTGGAAGTTTTAAGAAGATTGCGCAACAGTGTTCGTCCAAAAAGACCCGATTTATGGCAGACAGGAGACTGGTTCTTCCACCACGACAACGCATCTGCACACACAGCCATCTCTGTTAGACAGTTTTTGGCTAAAAATGGCATTGGTTCTGCTGCGCCACGCACCTTACTCGCCTGACCTGTCTCCGTGCGACATTTTCTTATTTCCACGCATGAAAAGGGGCATGAAAGGACACCGATTTGACAACATTGAAGAAGTCAATAAAAAAAGAGAGGGGAGGAGCTGTCAGCCGTTTCTAAAGATGACTACAAAAAATGTTTTGAACAGTGGAAGCACCAGCGGGACAAATGCATCAGTTATAATGGAGAGTATTTTGAAGGGGATAAGGTTGTTTTGTAAAGAATTTGAAATAAATAGCTTTTAAAAAATAATTCCTGTTTTTTTTGGGTACCCCCTCGTATACCGTTCCTCGCAAAGTTAATCGAAAGAGAGGTGCAAAGGCAGTTACAAGACCATATCGACGCTCCTGCTCCACCGGACCCATGCCAGCATGGATTCAGGGAGTCCCATGGAGTGGAAACTCTCCTTATCACCCTCTTCAATAATATTATTACTGTTGTAGACAACATCTGGCAGGGGTGCGCACTCATTTTCTTAGACATTGCCGCAGCCTTTGACTCGGTAAGTCATGAGCTTCTCCTAGTGCGACTAAAAGAGAAAGGCATCAGTGGAACAGCACTTGAATAGTACAGAGCATATTTGTCCGGAAGATGGCAGCACATTCGATCTGGTGGAGCAACATCTGAACCATTTCATCAAGGCCAGGGAGTCCCACAGGGTTCTTCCCTCTCTGCCTTGATGTTCAACATATACATGCAACCCATTTGTAATATCGGTCGGTCATTCAATGTTAGTTGCATGATATACGCTGACGATGTTCTGCTCTATATGCCGTTCTCCACTGATAAATTTGACCTCTCCCCTCTAACCAACTGCTTCAATGCCATATCGGAATGGCTCCAGTCATAAAACCTAAGAATTCAACATAAGACGACCGAGGTGCTCTTCATTACGAGGAACCTTAATTTCAGCCCTCCACAATCCTTGAAGGTGAACGACGCCGATCTACAAGTAAAACCCACAATACGGTACCTGGGTGTTATACTACATCAAAACCTTGACATGAAGGCACATATAGCTAACACTGTAAGAGCTATATATTACAAGATCCGCTCACTCAGACATCTACGCCCTTTGCTTGAACCAGGGGACTTCCGTACAATCTACCAGGCTCTGATCATACCTCATTTTGATTTCGCCAATGCCATTTTACAAGGTCTCCCCAATCCACATTAAATCCTCTACAGCTCGCAATGAATAGCACAGCGAGAATTCTTCTTGGTGCATCGGAGAGATCATGTGACGCCCCTTCTGAAGCAGTTACACTGGCTCCCTATACACGCCAGGACCGTCTTCAAGACTATGTTACTGACTTTCAAAGCAGTCAATAGTCTCTCCTCATCCTCACTAACCGACCTCATCCAATCCATAACCCCGAATAGATCAAGAAGATCCACATCCATAAATACACTAACGATTCCGAAAGAATCAACAAGATGCACAGCAACGACAGCAAATAAGAGCTTTTAGACTCTGTGCCCCAAGACTCTGGAACGCTTTACCAACTAACATCAGATCAATCACTAACCTAGCCCAGTTTAGAAAGTCCCTCAAACATTACCTTTTCCTCAAATATTTCCCAGAGAACAATGAACTACAGCACCACTCAAATTCTCAGCTACAACACCACAGCTATGGAGCCAGGAAAACACACTTAGTTAGGTGTCCTGGATCATTTAACTACATGTAACTTTATATGATGACTCTAATGTGTAAATAGTTTCTCCTATGTATTCCAAGTTTGCTACCCTGTTATTTGTAACTCTCCCTTGTTATCCAAGTTTGATGTCCGGTTAATTGTAAACTCAGACACGTTATCCTGTCTGATTTTTCTGTTCCATGTAAACCGCGCTGATGCAGAATAGTGCGGTATATAAGAAATTGTAATAAATAAATAAATATGAAGGGTAACCCCTTCCGATGAAAAGGACAGAAAGGGATTCTAGCAAGAGAGGGCTTGGAGTTCCGAGATACATCGGGCAGACGTGACCGCCACCAGAAATACTATCTTAAGCATGAGATCTTTAAGGAATGAGGTGCAGGGCAGCTCAAAAGGAGCTCGAGTGGGGGGGTGCAGAGTAAGAGTAGTTACTCACCTGTAACAGGTGTTCTCCAGGAGTAGCAGGAATCAGTCCTCTCTTATGGGTGACGTCGGCGCCGACGGAGCCCACGCGGAGCAATTTCCCCAGCTTTCGAAGAAAGCCTTTGGGATTGCAGCGCGCATGCGCGGTCCTCTTCCCGCCCAAGGATGCCATCTTGCTCAGTCGAATGACATAGCGGAAGACAGCAACCATAAGAATGGAGGGGAGGAGGAAGGGTAGTGAGGACTGATTCCTGCTGCTCCTGGAGAACACCTGTTTCAGGTGAGTAACTACTCTTTCTCCAGGACCAAGCAGGAAGTCAGTCCTCACTTATGGGACTCCCTAGCTTAAGGCTACCGGAGACCTCAAGCTGGAAAGGAGCTCCCTCCAGCTCAACAGCACAGAAGGAAGGAATCTTCTCTGAATATGAATCCGGCCGGTAGCCAACACCGGGGCCGGAAGGTAGGAGTTGCCTAAACCTCAAAAAGATTGTGGAGGACTGCCTGTCCGAAAGCACTATCCCTGCGGGACTCCCTCTCCAGGCAGTAATGAGCCGCAAAAGTCTGGCTGGAAGACCAAGTAGCGGCCCGGCAGATGTCTGCCAACGGAACAGAGCGGAGGTGGGCTACAGACGCCACCTTCGCCCTGACACGGTGCGCCGTGACGCGACTCTCCAAGGAGATGCCGGCTGCCTCATACGCCCAGGCGATACAGTCAGCTACCCAGATGGACAGAGTACGCTTAGAGGCAGGGACCCCCAACCGATTGGGGTCAAAGGAAACGAAAAGCTGGACAGCTTTCCTATGCTCACGCGTACGGTCAAGGTAGAAGGACAAGGCTCTTCGACAGTCCAGGGTATGCAGAACAGTCTCAGCTCTGCTGGTATGCGACCTGGGAAAGAAGGTCGGAAGAACCACCTCTTGATTGATGTGGAAAGAGGAAACCACCTTCGGGAGAAACTTAGGGTGCGTCCGTAAGACAACCCTATTCTTGTAGAACCTGGTGTAAGGGGGCTCCGACACTAGGGCCTGTAGTTCACTAATGCGCCTAGCGGAGGTAAGGGCTACCAAGAAGAGTTTTCCAGGAGAGGAAACGGAGGGGGCAGGTAGCCATGGGTTCAAAAGGCGGGCAAGTAAGCCTTTGTAAAACCACATTGAGATCCCAGTCAGGAGCCGGAGGGCGCAACGGGGGCTTAAGCAGAAGCAGGCCCCTGAGGAAAAGCACCACCAAGGGGTGCGAGGAAAGAGGCTGGCCCTCCACAGGCGAATGGTGTGCCGAGAGAGCACTGAGGTGGACTCTGACAGAGTTGGACTTGAGGCCGAGATCGGAGAGGTGAAGCAAGTATTGCAATACCACCGATACTAGGCAGGCGAATGGGTCCTCAGAACGCTGAGAACACCAGACTGAGAAGCGACGCCATTTGAGGGCGTAAGATTTCCGGGTAGAAGGTCGCCGAGACGCCAGGACGACAGCTTCCACCTCCGGAGGGAGCGAGAGCGGAGCTAGGACTACCCTCTCAGCAGCCAGGCCATCAGGTGAAGGGCCCGGAGGTTGGGGTGCAGAAGAGTACCCTGATCTTGGGTCAGAAGATCGGGCTGAAACCCCAGAGGAAGAGGGGTGTCCACTGCTAACTGCAGGAGCAGAGGAAACCAGGGTTGCCTCCGCCTTCGGGGTGCTATCAGGATCACATTGGCCCCGTCCCGGACAACCTTGAAAAGCGTCCGGGATACCATCGGTGTGGGAGGAAAGGCATACAGTAGGCCTGTGGACCACGAAATGAGGAAAGCATCCGGAGCCACTCTGAGGGGATGCGGATGCCGAGAGCAGAACTGGGGGAGTTGCCAAAGAGGTCCCCGGTGGGGGAGCCCCACCGGCGGAAGATTTGCTGGGCAATGCCAGGGTTCAACCTCCACTCGTGGGGCTGCAAGACCCTGCTCAGCCTGTCGGCCAGGCAGTTTTCCTGCCCGGGCAGGTAAACAGCCTTGAGGAGGATGTTGTGGTCGACAGCCCAGGAGCACAGTCTCCGGGCCTCCTGACAGAGCAGGAGGGAGCCCGTGCCCCCCTGTTTGTTCACGTAGAACATGGCCACCTGATTGTCCGTCTGCACCAATACAGACTGACGCGAGGTGAGGTGAGAGAAGGTCCGCAGAGCTAGGCGGATCGCCCGCAGCTCCAGGAAGTTGATCTGCTGAGCCGCCTCCCAAGGAGTCCAAAGGCCCTGAGTGCGTGCTCCCTGGCAATGCGCTCCCCACCCCAGGAGAGAGGCATCTGTCGTCAGCACCTGGGAAGGTGCAGGAGACTGAAAGGGCATGCCCAGTACCAGGTTGGGCAGGTGAAGCCACCATTGCAGAGAGGAGACCAGGCGGTCGGAGATCTGTAGAAGGTCCGCCAGACTCCCTGTGGCCTGATGCCATTGAGTGCGAAGACACCACTGGACAGGCCTCATATGCAGCCGGGCGTTCGGTGTGACATGGACCGTGGAGGCCATATGACCGAGCAGCTGCAGGAACCGTCTGGCCGGGACCGGGGACGCGCTGCGGAACCTGCCGGCCAGAGCCATGAGCCTGTCGGCTCGCTCACGAGGCAAGAAGACACGAGCTCGCAGAGTGTCTAGCCGTGCCCCTATGAACTCGAGATCCTGAGAGGGACGCAACGTGGACTTCCCGAAGTTTATGATGAAGCCCAAGTGATAAAGCAGAGCCACCGTGCGCTGCGTGGCCTGAGCGACCTCTATGGCCGACTGCGCCTGGACGAGCCAGTCGTCCAGGTATGGAAAAACGAACAGGCCTTGAAGTCTCAGGAAGGCCGCCACCACTGCCAGGCATTTTGTGAACACCCTGGGGGCGGAGCACAAGCCGAAAAGCAGCACGCGGTACTGATAATGTTTCCCTGCCACCACAAATCTGAGATATTGTCGGTGGTCCGGATGAATAAGGATGTGGGTATAGGCATCCTTTAGATCCAAGGAGCATAGCCAATCTCCCTGCTGGAGGTAGGGCAGCAGGATTCCAAGGGTAAGCATCTTGAACTTTTCCCGCTGCAGGAACTTGTTGAGGTTGCGTAAGTCCAGAATGGGTCTGAGGCCTCCTGTTCTCTTTGGGACCAGGAAGTACCTCGAGTAGAACCCTTGACCCCACAGATGTTGGGGCACTGGCTCCACAGCCTGCTCCCCCAGCAGACCCTGCAGCTCCTGAAGGAGCAAGTCGCTGTGCAGAGGGGGCCTTGGAGGCTCCCCTGGGAAGTAGGGGGGAGGCACCTGGTGAAAATGCAAGAGGTAGCCCCTCTGAACCACCTGCAGCACCCAGGAATCGGACGTTATGGCCGACCACCTGTGGGCAAAGTGGATCAGCCTGCCCCCCGTGCTGAGCGAAGGAGAGGCTATGCTGGCATAGTCAAAAGCCCCCACCCTGCTGGGCAGGGGGCTGTGTAGTGGGCTTGGGGGCCCTCGGCCTACGGGGGCCATTTCCCTGACCCTTAGCCTGCGGGCCCTGAGTGGGAGCCGCCGATGCTTGGTATTGAAGGTGGGGTTGCTTATAGGTAAGCACCTTCCTCGGGTAAAAAGGCTTCTTCCCCGGCCCCTTCCGCTTCTGCGAAGGTCTTTCGGGACAGGCGAGTCCGAGTGAGAGTCTCGGACTCGAGTTCTGCCGCCTTGTCAGACATGGGCTTACCGAAGAGGTTCTCACCTCTGCAGGGGACATCGACTAGCTTGTCCTGTACCCATGGCTCGAGGTCGGATGACTGAAGCCAGGCCTGCCAGCGGGCACCGATGCCGGCTCCGGCCACTCGGGCCGATGCCTCGAAGCCATCGTAGGCCGCCCGAGAAATGAACTTCGAACACTCACGAATGCTATCGGACAAGGCCTGGAACCTCTGCAAAGGTTCGTCGGAGAGACCAGCCGAGAACCCGGCGAGCTCTTTCGCCAGGTCTCGGAGGAACATGCCCATATACAGTTGGTATGTCTGCACTCGGCAGGCCAGCATGGAACCCTGGAAGCACTTCCTCCCGAGGGCATCCAGGTTTCGGGCCTCCTTACCCGGGGGCACCGAGAAGTGCATCTTTTGACTCTTAAGCCGATGCATTGCCGATTCCACAACCACGGAGTGGTGCGGCAATTGCGCCTTCTGGAACCCGGGGCTCTTGCAGACTCGATACATCGAATCGATCCCCGTCTGCTCAACACCGGCGTCGAGGCCGGATTTTCCCACATGCGGAAGAGCAGCCGCTCCAGCATCGGAGGGACCGGCACAGTAAAAGCCTCCTTTGGGGGAGAGTCGTACTGGAATGCCTCGAGCTCTTCCGCGTGAGGCTCCTCCTCGGGATCCGCGGGGAAAGCTAAAGCCTTGGCCATATCCCACACAAAATCAGAGAAGCGCGTATCCTCCGGAGGGGATCGCCTTCGAGACTCCGACTCAGGCGAGTCGGAGGGGACGCACCGGGTCTGAAAAGAGCCGGGCGACTCATCCCCTTCCGTGTCCCAGCCCGACGCCTCCGTGGAGGAATCGAGGGGCTCCGTGCAGGCGAGGGTTCGTCCCGACGCCGACGACCTCGGTCCCGAACGGGAGGCCGAGGGAGACCTCGACCGAGGATCGACTCGAGCCTGCATCGACTCGAGGATCGACTCGGCCGCCGGGGTCGACATGGGCGTCGACGTCCCGGTGGTCTGGGCAGATGCACTGGCGAGGCCAGTCATCCAAGCCCGCTGCTGGTCCAAGAAGGCAGATATACTGCGCTCCAAGGTCGTCAATCTGAGGTCAAACTCAGAAGACCCTGCAGCCACCGACTCGGGCCCCGACGGCGGTTCCGTAGGGGAGTCCAAGAGGACAATAGTACTCACGTGTCCAGGCGGCTCCACCTCGTGTCGAGGAAGCTTAGAAGGTCTCTCCGCCTCCGAGGACTCGGGGCGGCTGGCGGGGCTATGCGACCCGGCCCTCGAGGGACCAGGTGCGTCCTCCGACGACGCCCGCGCGAGTTTCCTCTGCCGACGACGCTCCCAGCCAGGGGACCCCCGTTCAGAGGAACTCCGACGGTGCTCGTGGCCGGAGTCACGAGACGTCGACGCCTCCGACGAGGTCCGGTCCGGGCCGGGCCAGACTCGGGGTCAGAGAAGATTCGGTCCCTTTGCGATTGCCGACTCCTCAGCGACTTGGAGGACATCTTGCCGCACGGACCACAACTCCCGGAGTCATGGTTGGGTCCGAGGCAACAGAGGCAGAAGTTATGCGTGTCTGTAAGAGACATTAATTTAGAACAATGATCACATTTCTTAAACCCGCTGGCAGCCATCGGGGGAAAAAGGGCCCCCGCGAGGTCAAAAGACCGTGCCGCCAGGGGTGGAAAAGTAAGTGGCGGGAACGCCAGTTAGAATAATCAAAAAACAAACACAAAAAATGTGAACGGACTCGATAAGGGAAATCGAGGCCGGGCAGGAAAAGGACACGCGAACCGAGAAAACAACAAAGAATTAATCAACTTTTTCAGCGGTGGTAACAAACTACGTCTGTAGGGCTCCGCGGAAAAAAGAAGACTGAGCAAGATGGCATCCTTGGGCGGGAAGAGGACCGCGCATGCGCGCTGCAATCCCAAAGGCTTTCTTCGAAAGCTGGGGAAATTGCTCCGCGTGGGCTCCGTCGGCACCGATGTCACCCATAAGTGAGGACTGACTTCCTACTTGGTCCTGGAGAACTAGTGAAAATTCCCAGCCAGGCACTACCGGGCGAATCGGCGGTCGCAAAAAACAGGGCCCCCCCCCCCACAGAAAACGGAAGGAGATGTCCACATGAGATGCAAGGGTACAGCCCCGAATTGGACCCTAAAACATGTTAAGGCACCAACCTGCACCTTCAAGGAGTTAAGGGCAAGACCTCTATCAAACCCATGTTGGAGAAAGGAAAGAATAAATCGGCATCCCGACTTTCCACAGGGAGCTGGATTTCCGGGAGCACCAGAGGGAGAAGAGACGCCAAACTCGAGACTCAACCACGAGGTTGAGGGGCATCTTGACTTAAGTAATGTGCCAACAACCTGTGGTGAATAACGCTTGTGCTCTAGTCGTCATCGCTCAAGAGCCAGGCCGTAAGAGAGTAGGGAGGGAGTCGTCCATGAAGACGGGGCCCTGATGCAGGAGACCCTGCCGCATGCCAAGAAGTAGGGGTGACTCGTGTAGCAGGCACACTAGGTCGGCATACCGGGGACACTGTGACCAATTCGGAGCCACAAGAACTACTCGGCTGGGATGGGTCTCTATCCTGCCTAGAACACGGCCATGGAGGAAATATGTACAGAAGGTGGCACCGGGGCCAGGGTTGAGCCAGGGCATCCAGACACTGAGACCGCGACTCTGTCCGCCAACTGAAGAAGGTTGGACGAGATGGCCATGAGGTCAAGGGTTGGCCGCCAACACCGGCGCACTATTGTTGCAAAAACCCACAGAGTGAGTTCCCTCTCGATGGGATCCAGAGTGACGACTAAGGAAATCCACCTGAACGTTCCTCACTCCCACAATGTGTTGTGCCAAGAGTGCTTGTAGATAGCGTTATGCCCAGAGACACAGAAGAGACATTTCCCTGGCCACTCCTTGACATTTGGTTCTGTCCTGCCAGTTGAGATAAGCCATCATAGTGGAATTGTCTGAGAGAATCCACACTGCGTGACTCTGAAGGAGAGAGTGGAAGGCTAGGAGCACCAGCCGGACAACACTGACTTAAAGCTGATTGTCCAAGTGGATTCATGGGCTGTCCAAGAGCCCTGAGTTGTGTGTCAGACAATGTGCTCCCCAGCCTGCCATCCACAGTGAGAAGTATCCACTGCGGGATGTCCAAGGGCACACTTTTCAGCAGGTTCCAAGGGCAGAGCCACTACCTGAGGCTGCAAAGCCCCAAGGGTGGTAGGGGCAGCGGAGTCCAAAACTCCTGAATGGAAGGGGACCAACGTGACAGTAGGGCACACTGCAGTGGTTGAATGTGCGCTCAAGCCCAGAGAACCACCTCAAGGGCGGCTGTCATGGTGCCAAGAACCTGCAAATAGTCCCAGGCCACAGGAGAAGGACTGCGCTGAAATGCATAGAACTGAGTGCACAGCCTCTGGCTCCGGTCTTGGGAATGAAAGACTCGGCCTGCCGCTGTATTGAAATGAGTTCCCAGGAAGTCGAGCGTCTGCGTTGGCTAAAGATGACTCAGCCTGGTTTGACTACCCAGCCAAAATGGCTCAGGACAGTGACTATATGAGCCACCGCTGACTGCGCCTCCTGATAAGGTATGGATGGACACAGATGTCTTGGCACTGCAGTGTCGCTGCAACCACCACCGTGACCTTGGAGAATGGGTGGGGAGCTGTGGCTAGACCAAAAGGGCAGGGATTGAAACTGATAATGTTTGCAAAGCACCAGACACTGCAGATACTGCTGGTGTTCCTTGAGAATGGGAATGTGGAAGTATGCTTCTGCTAAATCTAGAGAGGCAAGAAACTCTCCTAGGTGCACTGCCTGAATGACAGACCTGAGTGTATCCATGTGGAAGCACAGCATATGAAGGCAGCGATTGACACCCTTGAGGTCCAAGATGTGGCAGAAGGAGCCATCCTTCTTGGGCACCACAAAAGTATATGGAATAGTGTCCAGTGCCCCTTTTGGCAGGAGGCACTGGGTGAATCGCACATAACAGGAGCAAGTGCTGAAGCGTCAGACAAACAGCTGTCTTCTTGGCAGACAATCTGCATGGGGAGACCTGGAAGACATTTGGAATAGGCACAGCCAATTCGAGAGTGTAGCCCCTTGAAACCACTGAGCACCCACTTGTCCGAAGTTATTTGGGTCTATTCATGGGAAAACAGAAGTAGGTGACCTCCAAAACATGACACGCTGGAATGGACCCCGACCCATTAACATGAGGAATGTGAAGGACTCAAGAACTTGGTGTTGGAGGAGAAATGGTCTCTGATGCAGTGGATGCCATGAAAGGACTGAGCCCTGGCTCCCAACCTGCTAAGGAAGCTCTGAGCTTGCCTCGGTGATAGTGACGAACGTCTCTGTGCCCCTTGTAAGCAGAGGACGCCACTGCCGGGCACCGAGAATTAGCCCTAGTCCAGTCCTCCGGCAAGAGCTGAGGTTTGACCTCTCCCAGATCCTTGACGAGCTTCTTGAGGTCCTCACCAAAAAGGAGTTTAACTTTAAAAGGAGAGATCGTCGATGCCGAAGCCTTGCAAGCTGTTGGGTTTATTTATTTATGATCTTTATAGAAGAAAAACAAAAGGACAGTCTGGTAGGCCAGCTTTAAATTGAAGAAGTTACAAGTTCAACGGAAGATTGATGTTGAAGGATGTTGAAGTGGAAGGCTACACTGTACCTCAGAGGGCTGTACTTCCCTTCAGAGGTGCTCCACTGATGATCCTACCAGGAACACCTCTGGAATTCCCGTATAACATGGGAAGGTGGGGATAAAAGGCACTGCAGTGTGCCAAAATTTTAAAAGGCAAGAAGAAAATGCTCCAAAAGAATTGTTTTGCACCCCTCAGAAGCTAAGAAGTCCACCATCTGCTGAGACAGAGAAAATACTGAAGCTGACCTGTAGGGGTACGTGGCTATATACCCAGGGTGATATCACAAAGCTTCTGTGATTTTCTCTGTCTTATCAATCTGCTGGGACACTAACCACTACCCTGGACTGGTCTAGCAGGATGTATTGGAATATCTAATATACTGCATGTTATTCGCATGCAAATTTCAAATACAGTATAAAATTGTTCACACATATACGCTCAAATACATCACAGGAAGTTATTTAATTTGGATTTGTGCAAGCTTTATACCAATATATGCATCATAATCCACCTAATACTACCTCCTAAATAGCCAACTATAAGAGTACCACACAAAAAAACAATTATAGTAGCCTGCTTCAAAACTGGCATGTACGAAAGATCAGTTTGGAAGACTAGTAATAATTGTATATCCTGGACATCTGGTAAAGTTTGTGCCACAGAAGGGGCAGAGAAAATTTTGCAAAAGCCCTAGAGCAAGCGGCTACAAGTAGAATGCGGAAGACTTCAGCATGAAATGAGATACACAGTTAGAGGGATAAACCCAGGGATACATTTAAAGGCAAAGCCAAAAATTTGCATGTAACAACCAATTTAGACACACAAAAGGCAGAGGGGTGTGAGATTCTGCCTGCATTTGTGCTTGGGTTTGTTGTTTAAAACTGCTCCCATTTTTGTTTTATTTCATAATGTATGCCATCTTTGATTTATTAAATACACTACTATAAGCATAACATTGATTGATAGTAAACAAATGGAAAGAAAAATAAATAAAGAGGATGGAGGAAGAGAAGGTATGTATCTGCCAGCATGACACCCCCCCTCCCCCGGCTCTTCTAATACAGGCTCAGTACTATGTCATTTTGTAGAAGGATTCAGCTCTCTGATTGTATAGTTTTTGCCCTTAGCCAGCATATTAGATTTTCATATATCCTAGGGTTGCGAGTACTAGTTCTGAAATGATCTTAGCACTCTCCTCATAGGCCCAGTTACCTGAAACATGCTCTCCTCAGTACTCTCGCCCCAAGGGCTCCTAGACGAAGCCTTTACTTCCTTTGAATGTTTCTCTTTTGGCTTCTTAGCTGGTGGGTATTCCTTCTTTCTCTTCTGTTAGGAGAAAAAGCTATGACACTATACCACATATATGTGTATTTACAGCCCTCTCCCCCAGCACGTCTAATGTCTACAGTGGTCTATGCATGCAGAATTAAGGGTTTACAAACTGTGGCACCAAGCTGCAATGCTGTGTGTGCCATTGAGTCAATGCTGACTCCTAGCGACCCAGCAGCCCCTGGTTTTTCTTGCCAAGATGTGACTGGAAACAGATTGCCAGGCCTTTTTTCCAAGGCAATGGAGGATAAAGTGACTTGCCCAAGGCCACAAGGAGTGCCAGTGGGAATCAAACCATGGTCACTTGATCACCAGGCCACTAGGTTACTCCTCTACTCTAGCACCCTAAAAATGGAAAATAATGTTTCTAACCAGATACCTATTTTCTGTAATTCTGCAGAACACCTCCCAAGATTTCCATATTAAACAGTAAGTACTTATGGAATAAAAGGTGTGTAAATTACAATCAAAAAAGTTGAATCTGGAGAAAGAGTAAATTAGACTTACCTGCTAATTATTGTTCTTTAAGGAACTCTAGTCCAGTCCCGGAACCATAGAGTTGTGAACCTCCACCAGCAGCTTTGGAGACTGAAAGATGTCATCACTTTGATGTCACTGGTACAAATAGGCAAACACCGCCCCCCCCCTTCCACCAGTACCTATTGACAAAGCAGACTCAGCAGAGCAACAAATAAGTAGTCACATGAATAAGAATTCAAACGAAGTAATTGAAAGGTCTCAGGAACACCCACGTCCCCGTGACCGTGCCAAAAAACATCCCGCACCTTGAAAACGGGACCACCAAGCCCTCCCCCGAGCGCCCTCGACACTGCTGCGCAAAAAGGGGAGCCCCAAGATGCATCTACCATGCACCCCCATAAAAGATGCTCCTCCCAGCTCCCTGAGCAACCTGTTTCCCGTGTCGCGTTCTCCTTATATTGTATATTTCTTTGTCTGGCAACCTGTGACCTATACTGTTTCCTTTTAACTTCAGGCTGCACGCCGCGTCATACACTGGGAGGGATCCGGGACTGGACTAGATTTCCTTAAGGAACAATAATTAGCAGGTAAGTCTAATTTACTCTTCCTTTGTGTCCCTCCAGTCCAGTCCCGGAACCATAGAGGATGTAACAGAGCAGTGACAATCAACGGGAGGGACCAGCAAGCCCAGCCTGAAGTACCGCTGAGCCAAAACGTCCATCCCCTCTCGCCTGTACATCCAGGCGATAATGCTTCGCAAAGGAATGCAGCGAAGACCAGGTCGCCGCTCTACAAATGTCCTCGACAGGCACCAAACTGAATTCAGCCCAGGACGCCGCCTGCGCTCTGGTGGAATGTGCACAAATACCAACTGGAACCACCTTACCTTTCAACAGGTAGGCCGACGCAATAGCCTCCTTCAACCACCGCAAAATTGAAGACTTTGCCGCTGCCTCCCCTTTCCGCGGTCCCCCAAAGGCAACAACCAACCTATCCGACTTCCGGAAAGACGCCGTCCGACGGAGATACTTCTTAAGCACCCGGCGAACGTCCAAAAGATGTAACCGACTGCTCGTTGGATCCTTCCGGTCCCCGGAAAATACTGGAAGCGAGACCACTTGGTTGACATGAAACATCGACACCACCTTAGGCAAAAAGGATGGAACCGTGCGCAACACCACCTTATGACTGAAGACAGACAAGTACGGCTCCTTACAAGACAGCGCCTGCAACTCCGAAATCCTTCTAGCTGAACAAATAGCTACCAGGAACACCGTCTTCAAGGTCAAGTCCTTCAGCGAAGCTTTGCCTAACGGCTCGAACGGATCTCCAAGCAAGGCTTCCAAGACCACATTCAGATCCCATGGCGGAATGGAAGAGCGCCTCGGCGGTCTCAGAAGCAGCACCGCACAAAGGAAATGGCGAACATCGCTGTGTGCCCCTACCAGTTGACCTTGAATCTTTCCCCGAAAACAGGAGATGGCCGCCAGCTGCACTCTCAAGGAGCTAGCTGCTAGTCCCTTATCCACACCATCCTGTAAAAAGGAAAGAATGAGAGACACCGAAGCCTTTAGGGGACGCAGATCTCGCTCTCCACACCACGCCTCAAACACACGCCACACACGGACATAGGCCAACGAGGTTGACCGCCTGCGTGCCTTCAATAAGGTAGCAATGACCGCCGAAGAGTACCCCTTGGCCGTCAGCCGAGCCCTTTCAATAGCCATGCCGTAAGCGAGAATCGATCCACCTGCAGCATGCGTAACGGACCCTGCAGTAAGAGATCTTCCCGCAGAGGAAGCCTCCACAGTCTGTCCACCAGCAGACAAATCAAATCCGCATACCACAGCCTGCGGGGCCAATCGGGCGCTACCAGAACTACCCGGCCGCGG
This sequence comes from Ichthyophis bannanicus, assembly GCA_033557465.1. Lineage (NCBI taxonomy): Eukaryota > Metazoa > Chordata > Amphibia > Gymnophiona > Ichthyophiidae > Ichthyophis > Ichthyophis bannanicus. The sequence goes on from CM066039.1 coordinate 306,175,217, forward strand.
TGTTTATGCGCTGGATCACCTTGCCGATGAGTGCCCAAGGTGGAAACACAGAGAAGCCCGTCCACCGGCCACCGCTGAGCCAATGCATCGAGCCCTTCCGCCATCCGCTCTCTCCGCCTGCTGAAGAACCGCTCTACCTTCGCCGAGTCGAAGGTGGCCATCAGATCCATCACCGGAGTCCCCCAACGCCGCACTATCAGAGCAAAGACGTCCGGGTGTAAGCTCCATTCTCCCGGATCCACTCTGCGGCGACTGAGGAAATCTGCCTCGACATTGTCTACGCCGGCCACGTGCTGCGCCGACAACGCCCCTAAGATTCTCTTCGGCCCAGCGCAACAGCTGACTCGCCTCTTCCTCTAGCGATGCACTTCCCGTGCCGCCCTGGCGATTGATATAGGCTACGGTCGTCGCATTGTCGGACAGCACCCGTACCGCCTCTCGACTCAAGCCGTCTTGAAACGCTCGAAGAGCCAGATACACCGCTCGCATCTCCAACCGGTTTATAGACCACTGCTGTTCCTCCAGCGACCACAGGCCCTGAGCCAATCTTCCTTCGCAATGTGCTCCCCAACCCGTGAGGCTCGTATCCAATGTTACCAGCCTCCAGGCTGGAGCTTCCAGCGACACGCCCCTCTCCAGACTTCCGGGCAGCAACCACCAGCAAGGCTCTAGCCGCACTTCCGGAGGACAGACTAGTCGCTGAGACAACACATCCCTCTGATGCGACCAATGCCAGAGAAGAGCGCTCTGCAACGGCCTCATGTGAGACCGGGCCCACCGAACCACGTCGATCGAGGCCGCCATCGTTCCGAGCAACTGCAAATACTGCCACGCTGTCGGAGCTCGACACCCCAGAAACCTCCGCACGAGGTCCCGCAAGGCCTGTGCTCTCTGGACTGGGAGAAACACCTCCCCTTGAGCTGTCTCGAAGCGTGCTCCCAAGTACTCCAGCATTTGAGAGGGAACTAGCTTGCTCTTTGCAAAATTGACCACCCAGCCGAGGCTCTCCAACAACTGCACGACTCGCGCGGTGGCAGCGACGCTCTCTTCTCTCGACTTCGCCCGAATCAACCAATCGTCCAAGTAAGGATGCACCAGTATCCCCTCCTTGCGAAGCGCCGCCGCCACCACTACCATGATCTTGGTGAACGTCCGAGGTGCCGTCGCCAGCCCGAACGGAATTGAAAATGACCCATTGGCACCGCAAACCGCAGGAACTTCTGATGCTCGCGCCGCACGGGAATATGAAGATACGCCTCCGTAAGGTCCAACGACGTCAGAAATTCTCCGCGCCTGACCGCCGCAATGACGGAGCGCAAGGTTTCCATTCGGAAATGGGTCACACAAAGGCAGCGATTCACCCTTTTTAAATCCAAAATTGGCCGAAACGTGCCTTCCTTCTTGGGAACCACGAAATAGATGGAGTATCGACCGCACCCGTACTGGTCCACCGGTACAGGTACCACCGTTCCGAGCTGCCTCAGCCGCTGCAGTGTTTCCGCGACCGCTCGGAACTTCCGTGGAGCGTTGCACGGAGAGAGGACAAAGGAATCTAAGACGGGTCGATAGAGCTCCAGAGCGTAACCTTCTCGAATAACCTCCAACACCCACTGATCCGAAGTAATTTGGACCCAGGCCGGGTAAAACTCCCGCAATCTTCCTCCCACGGGCACTACCGCGACCTGGGCCCACCTTATCTCATTGGGACTTCTTGCTGTTTGAGGGCTGGAAGGCGGCAAAACCTCTGCCCGCTCCCCTAAACGCTTGGCCCCGCGATGGGAACCGCCCCCTCTGAGGCTGACTAAAACGGGAGGACCGAAATCTACGAAAATCCCGAGACACCCCTCTGGTCCCGGTAGATCCGCGGCTCTGCTTCAACTTATCCTCCGGGAGCCGACCCCCCTTGGACTCCCCAAAGTCCTTAACCAGCTTCTCCAAGTCCTCCCCGAACAGAAGCTTCCCCCTAAAGGGGAGTTTTACTGAGCCGCGCTTTGGAAGAACTGTCTGCCAACCAGTGACGTAACCAGAGATACCGGCGGGCGGCCACCACAGAGGCCATACTTTTGGCCAGACCTCGAATCAGATCGTAACGTATATCAGATAAATACGCCGTGCCGGACTCCAGACGCGCTACCTCCTCCGCCTGCCCGTCCAGGATCTCTCCCTGCAACAGTTGAGACCACCGCAAGCAGCCTCTTGCCACCCACGCCCCCGCTACTGAGGCCTGCAAGGAAAGGGCCGACATATCAAACACCTGCTTCAGCAAGGTATCCAATTTCCTGTCCTGCACATCCTTCAAAGCCATGGCTCCCTCCACCAGAAGTGTAGTCTTCTTAGTGACCGCCGACACTGCTGCGTCCACCTTTGGCAACCGAAATATCTGTCTATCGTGGTCGGAAAGCGGATATAACCAACCCAGAGCCCTGGTCCCCCACAGCGCCGACTCCAGCGCGTCCCATTCCTCTTGAATCATGTTCCGAAAGACTCTATGAACCGGGAACACCCGCTGGGACGTTCTCACCGCCTGCAATAGAGGATCCTCCAATGCCTCCTCCGCCATCGGCGCCACCGAGGGCATGTTCAACGTCTTTAACGTCTCTGCAATCAAGGCCGGCAGTTCTTCCCACCGAAACACGCGAACCACTCTACTCTGTTCCACCTCCGGCAACTCTCCTTCTAACTCCTCCTCTGAGGGCTCGTCGACCTCCAGATCCGACAACCCTACTTCCTCTTCCACAGCCGACGAAGGACTCTCCTCCTGCACCTCTTTGCATCGCTTGGCCGGACCCCCCTCCCCTTCTGGAAGGCCTCCCGACCCAGCCCGCTTCTGACCTCTCGGGCTCTGAGACTGGGCTCCTAACACTGGCTGTAACAAGGCAAATGCCTTCTGCATAAGGGAGAAAAAAAATCCGCGGGAATACCCACACTCACTCCTCCCTGTTTATCCTCCACCGCCGGAACAGCGCTACCTGCCGAGGACGGCCCTGCAGCCGTTCCGGGAGACTCAAGGAAGGTGGCCCGGGGTCCCCTGCCCCCGAGGCGGCCGCAGCCAGGTCCCCCGCGGCACCCTCCAGGGCCTGTTCCATAACTGCACCCTCCAACGAGCAGCTTTTGCAAACCCCAGACTCCAAAACCTCGCTGCGCCTCACCCCGCAGACGAGACAGCGAGTCTTTGTGGGCATTCTCTATAGAGCTCAAGCACTATGAAGTAAGAAAGCCAACAGGCAGACCCCTCCCCCCTGTCCGGGAGCGCCGCCGTATAAATGCCTCTTTTTTTTTTTTTTTGTAAACCACAACAATCACACTGACAAACTAGCCTAACAACCTTAACTCGACACCAAAACGAAGCTCCTAAAGCCGTCTAAAGAGCAAAGTAATGCCTCCTCCGTAAACGCGATTTCCAAAATGGCCGCCGCTAGCGTTCCCGCTCAAAAAACCACCACGCTGAGACCACCACACGTGGCGAGGCCCCCCGCTCGGGAGCCGTCGCGAAGCCTCCCCTTCACTCCTCTATCCTTTCCACAAGCCGGACAAAGCGGGTACTTACCACCGCCGTCGATCCCGAACGGGAGGGGGGAGAAGTGAAACGCCGACTTCGGAGCACAGCCCTCACATGGCTTCAGCTCCGGCAGCTTTCTGCTGCGCTGATATCAGGCAAAGCCCCACCCGGCTTCTCAGCCCGTCCCCCGGTTGCTTGCACCTTCCGCCTACCACCTGCTCCTCACCCTTTTTATGCGGGTTCGGGAGCAGGGAGGCACCTTGTGAAAACTGACCCCCCCGTGCTCGTTTAGACGCTGGGGCAAAAATCACAGGCTATAGCGGGAGGGAACAGCGAGAGAGAGAGGAGATCAAAAGGATAAAGGTCCACAGCGAGAGGAACCCTTCCAGCAGCAGCAGATCTGAATCTACAAAACAAAAATGAATTAACAATCAATAAAGTAAATTAACCCAAGAAAAATGGCTAAATTTGAAAAAACAAAGCTCTGCTTATTTGTTTCCCCTGAGCCCTGTCCCGGGCTCACACCTCCAAGCTGCTTGGAGACTGAAAGTACTGATGGAAGGGGGCGGTGTTTGCCGATTTGTACCAGTGACATCAAAGTGATGACATCTTTCAGTCTCCAAAGCTGCTGATGGAGGTTCACAACTCTATGGTTCCGGGACTGGACTAGAGGGACGCAAAGGAACAAGTAATTACATTAATATGGATATACGTATGCTGAGCTGGCACATCAGTTATAATCATCTAAACAAAGCATAAGCAGCCATTAGTAAGTGCCATTAAGTGGCTGAAAGTCTGATGACAAGACAACCAGATTTAAAAAGAAGTGCAGTCAACCTTTAAATATCAGATGACTATAAACAAATGGAGAGTCTGCAGTGATTAGTTTATATAAACATCAGTATCACCTTCCTCTCCAACCCATCATGTAGATTCAATGATAGATGACAAATTAAAGAACTATGCTAATGTTTTTCAATAATAGTAACTTGTTAAAAAATAAAAGTCGTTCCATACATTATTTCAGCATACCAAGCACTAAAAGCATGGCATGAATGTTTAGCCACAGACTATCTTTATGCTGTTACAGAGAATTAAGGACCTCATTTATATCTAGAGCTACTCCAGTATAGTACAGAACTGTTTCTATGAATTCCTATGCTGGGCAGGATTTACCACCACCTCGCTTCTGTCTAACATGTCCAGTGAAAAGATGTTCTACACCAGCCTTATGGGATTCTTTTTCTTAACTGTTTAGCCTCCCAATACTGCATTCTGGTGTTAATTTCAAACAGAAGAATCACAAATCCAGTGTGTAAGCGAGTGATAGGAAATCACATTTTCAGAGGCAGACAGAAGTCTCTCTCCACACTGAGCTCACTGCAAAAGAGCATTGTGCAAATAGCTCATAGGAAAGCACATATTGTCATCCCTATTTAAAAACTGAACTGCCAGCTGGCTTGCATATTTTTTTTTAGAGCAGGCAAGCCTGCTACACACATGGGTTTATAAATGGGTTGTTTTTTTTTCAGGAAACTAAATCCACCCTGTAGTATTATGCTGGCACAGTGTTCCTTCTGAGGTGTTACCTTCCTCTCGCTTCCATCATCCGAGTCACTACAGGAGCTGGAAGAGCTCAGGGTGTCTTTGGTCTTAGGCATTCTGGAAAAATAGAAATGAGAGAAGATGGGCCAAGTGTTTGAAAAGGGTGGAGAGGGGAGAAAGCTAAACTGTACTAAGCCAGGCTAGGCAGGCTTAGGTTGGGCTGCACCAGGTTATACCAAGCCATACTAGGCTGTGGTGTATTAGCCTGTGATAAGCCTGGCATAACTGGGTTATACCAGGCTACACTAAGCCAAGCAAGTCTAGGCCATGTTACACCAATATACTGGGCCAGGAAAAACTGGGCTACACAAGACTGCATTAAGCCATGTTATACCAAACTGTACCAGGTCAAGAAAGACCAAGCCAGGCCAGGCTGTACCAGATCACAGTAACCTAGGTTAAGCCAGGCAGAACTGCATCATGCAATATACTGGTTGAGTAGAACTGGACTGTAGCAGGCCAGGACCATGTCATATCAGAGTCATACTAGACAATGGCATATAAGCCTAAGCTAACCCAAGCAGAATAAGCCATACTATACCAGTAAGTCAGGAAGAAATGGGCCACATAAGGCTGCACTAAGCCAAGTTATTTATTTATGATCATTTATTATATCACCATTCGATATACTAGGTAGTGTGATCTGGTACAGCCCACTTGAGTACAAAGCCAGACAGGACTATGGGAGACGTTTGTCTTACCTGCTGAATTTCTTTTCTCGAGTCTCACCAGACAAGTCCAGAGTGAATGGATTGTGCCTGCCAAAGAGCAGATGAAGACAGACTACAGAATTATGGCTCTGGCCTATATTAGGCACTGAGCAGCCACATGCTTCAAATATTTCTGTATTAAAGTGATGATGGCCTTAACTAAAACCCAAACCATACACAAAAATACAAACCCTCCTCAGCGCAGGAAGACCATCTTAAAGAACCAAAAACCAAGTGAGCTAGAGTCAAATCGCCCTTTCACAGGCCACAAAGCAAGACTAAATAAGCAAAAGAATAAGTAAAGAAAGATAGGGTGGGCCTCTGGACTGATCTGGTGAGACCCAAGGAAAGAAAATTTAACAGGTAGGATCAAATTTCTCCTTCCTTATCATCCATCAGACCAGTCTGGAATAAGCAGGATGTAACAAAGTACCCCTATGGTGGTTGGGGGGGGGGGGGGAGGGGGGAGGGGATGCCAAGATTCCTGCCTTAAGAACACCAGCTCTAAAAGGTAGCATCCTTCCCAGCTGAGCATCAGACCTACATTGTTTCAAAAAAGGATGTAAGGAAGACCAAACAGCTGCTGTACAAATGTCACATACAGACAAAATGGGGCTCAGCCCACAAGGTTGCCATGCCTCTAGTCAAATACACCCGAAAAGAGTGTGGTGGAACAAGGCTCCTACGGATATAAGCAGACGAAACTGTTTTCTTAAGCCTGCCCCTTCTTCACACCTCCCTATAGTACAAAAAGTCAATCAGACTTATGAAAGTCATTGATTACCTCCAATAACGCAGGGTATGTTTAACACCCAAGAGCCGAAAAATAGGACAATCAGAAATGCAATCTTCCCCACAAAAAGGTAACTCCACAACCTGATTAACATGAAATGGAGAAACTTTAGAAAGAAAGAAAGGAAGGGATCAACGCCTGCAGCTCTGAAATATGCCTAGCCGAACATATAACTAAAAACACCACCTTCAGGGAAAGATCTCAAACTGATGCCCGTTTCAGAGGCTCAAAGTGCTGGGACCCTATGGAGAGTATTGGCAAACAAATAAAATATCCTCAGTTACGTCCAGGGGAAAGTCTACTATTAGTCCTTTGCCCTCAGGTTCCGTAGGACCTTCTGGCAATGAGCCAGAAGAGAAAGACAGAGCTCTCTGATGATATATTAGGTTTTATTATGGATAGAAAAATATACAGACTAGAAATAGACTAATGAGGTAATAAGTTGTAGCAGCAATATGATTAGTAGTGGCAATAACTCACTGATTGGCAACCAGAGGTCACAGACACACTGTGCATTTAGGAAAAGTACAGAAAAGAGCTATCTGAAAGGTTCCCACCTCTAAGTGAAGATATAAGAACGGTACCTTAGCTCTGCTGGGTGGACAATTGCTGCTGGGGTCCGAGATAGTCTCTGGAACAGCATGAAGTCCAAAAGAGGCAGCTAGGTTAGATAATGCTGTCGCCTGCTGATCAGGCGTGAGGGCATAGAACATTTGGTATCTGTGGGAGTCTTATTCTGTCCAAGGTTAGTGGAACAGCCTTGGAAAAGCACACAGTATACAGTATTTGTATTTGCAGAAGGCAAAGGCACAAAATGGCACACATGTTCTTCTGTGCATACTGTGTTATTCTTTGTGATCAGTCCTTATGACATTTTGGGGATTGGTTGGCATGAGATACTGCAAGGCATCTTGGCAAATCAGGAGATAGGTGGTTATCTTGCAGACAAAGGGTCCATAGTGAGAGAAGAAATGCAGAAGATGATAGTATGCAGTTTCACACACTGTTGCAATTGTCCAAGGCCAGTAGAACAGTCTGTGGATGAGAGAAGCCTGATAAGCAGGTTCTCTTGCATGTAGTCATGGCTGGAAACAATGGTCTTCTGTATGAACACATTCAAATACTTGGCAGGCAGTTGCTTGGTCAGCAGGTCTGAGGCTTAGGACACAGGAGAAGTTTCTTATAGCTGGAAACCATTTTGTTTGGTTAAGGCTTTTGGTTCAGAGCAGGTCACAGGGTACCAATCCTACAACCGTTGGCTTTGAGGACTCAGAAACCCGTGACATGACGTGGAGGACATAAGTAGGATACCTCCGTTCAAAAAACGGACGTCTGGATGAGTTGCTAGGGATGAATCCTGCAGGTGGCTTCAAAAACATGCCCAAGCAACCCCTACATTTTTAATGATGCCAAGGCCTAACCCTTCTGCAGATACTCCTGAAGAAAGGACAATATGTGGGAAACTGATGCTTTAAATGGGAGAACCCCACAACTGGAACATCATCTCTCAAACAAACACTCTCCAGACCCTGGCATATACCAGTGAAGTCAATCTCTTATAAGCCTGCATCAAGGTAGAAATAACTTTCTTCACATAACCTTTATACCTTTTCAAGAATCAAGCCATAAGACAATGAGACTGGTCATCCATGAGAATAGGATCCTGCCTGGCAGAAAAACCAGCTTGCTCCCCTGCTGAAGATGGACCAGATCCGAGTACTATTGGCACTTCTGCCAATCTGGAGCAACTAGAAATGACCAGCCTGGGTTGTGCTGCAATCCTTTTAAGTAGATGAAATATCACAGGCCAAGGGGAAAAGATATATACGCTACTAAAAGCATGGTCAGACTGAGTTAGTGCATCCAATCCCTCCAAACTCTCCTTCTTGTGCCAACTGAAGAACTAGGGAACCTGCACAATCTGCTGAATTGCATCAAATTCATTAGCAGTATTCCCCACTAATCGCAAGAGACAAAAGGCTTGTGCCAAGAGCTTCTGTTGGTCCACATCAAGGGAGCTCCTGATCAAGAAATCCACCCACACATTATCTACTCCAGCAACATGCACTGCCGATAAGGTCAGGATATGTGTTTTGGCCCACTTTAACAGTAGAAAACCTTTGATGCCAGTCGAGCTCCACGTTACTCCTTGGCAACTGACATATTCCACTGTCATGATGTTGTCAGAATGCACTCTGACCACACTGCCCTCTACCATAGATAAAAAAGGTTTCCAGAGCCCTGAAAATGGCCCTCCAAATGACTGATGGACCAAGCAGCTTCCATCCATGATCAGCAGCCCTGAAACATCTGTTCCAAACAGCACAGCCCCCAAATGGAGACTCATCTGCTGTAAAAATCAGCCAGTTGGGAGCCTTCAGCTCCACTCCCATCAGCAGATTCTGAGACAGCCATCAGGACAGACTGACCTGAATCCCTGCCAGGCAAGAAAGATGCATCGTGGAGCTCTGGATATGAGATGACCAAGAAATCAACAATGAGGCTTGGAGAGGATATATGTGAGCTCAATCGCAAGGCACCAAGTCCAGAGTGGCCACCATCAACCTCAAAACATACTGGAACCAAGGGCCTGGAATTACATGCATTTCTGCTAGGGCCCAAATCTGACTCTGCAATTTTTGCATCCGAGCCATGGGCAGAAATACTCAACCCTTCTTGTTGCTAAAAGGGACTCCCCAGAAACACCAAACACTGAGGAAGAATCAGCTTGCTCTTCTTGAAAATGATGACCCAAGTGACTGAAACAAAAAAAAAATTGCCCTCTGTGGCCTGAAACTCTTGACCTCAGATTTGGCCCTTATCAACCAATCATTCAGGTATGAGTGAACCAAGATGCCTTTCTTGTGCAGAGTCGCCGCCACAGTACCATAACCTTTGAAAAGGTTCAAGGAGCCATGGTGAGATCAAAACTAAAAGTCATGAACTGGAAGTGATCCTCAAGCTAGACACACAGATACTGCTGATTAGGCTTGCAAATAGGAATATGGAGATCAGCTCTCCCTTGTGATCTAGGGCAATGAGAAATTCCCCACTGCAAACCGCTGAGATGATCTACCTCAAGGTTTCCATGCAAAAATTAGGAATTCAGAGCCAAATTCACCCTTTTCAAATCCAGAATGGGATGAAAGGATCCCTCTTTTTTTGTTACAATGAAACAGATAAGAATACTGGACTATTCACTACTCCTGGGTAGGCACTGGGACCACTGCTCCTAGTGTTTGTAATCTCTCCAACATAGCAAGAATCGCTTTCCTCGGCCAGGACCTGAAGGGAGAAATCAAATATAAATCGGGGAGTCAGTGGGATAATTCAAACTTCTAACTATTGCGAATCGCATCTAACACTCAGTTATCTGCAGTAATGTGGGTTCATTCTTTGAAAAATGCAGAAAGGCATCAGTCGATTGGCTTGGTTGAGGAAGGGACCACTAAACCTTCATGGGAACTTTTGGAGGATTCTGCACCCTTAGAACCTTGATAACTTCCCTTGTGATCTAGACAAAAAGACAATGACTGAAACAGAGGGCATGACCACTGTACGGCAACTCCCTTGCCAAGATGGTAGCACCTAGCCTACTGAAATTTTAAACAACGCCACACAAGATGAATTCTTTGGCTTGTCCTCCAGCAATCTTTGGGGCTTAATATCTCAATCTTTTCCAGATTCTCTCCAAAGGGCAACTGCTAAGCGGAACCTGCAACCGCCGTCTGGTTCCTAAGCCAAAAAAGGATGTCAAAACTGCCACAGTCCTGAAGGACATTAAAAGCAAGTCATACAAGGCATTCACCATACACGCCAATCCGGCCTCCAGATGTGTTGTATCTCACTGAGGAACTTCAGAAGCCAAGGAGTCATCCTCATGCCATCTACTACTACTGAGCATTTGTATAGCACTACCAGTCGTACGCAGTGCTGCACAGACATGTAAGAGACAGACCCTGCTCAGAGCTTACAATCTAGTCAAGACAGGACACAGAAGCTGCAGATAGGGATAAAGGTAAAGAAACAAGGAGATCAGCTGAGTCAAGATCCAAAGGCAGCAGTGAAGGGGTGAGTTTTCAGCCTGGATTTGAAAAGGGTCAGAGAAGGTGCCTGACATACAGACACAGGTAGTTTGTTCCAAGCATAAGGTGCAGCAAGGTGAAAGGAGCGAAGTCTGGAGTTAGCAATCGAAGAGAAGGGCACAGATAGAAGCAATATGCCAGAACAGTGGAGTTCCTGAGAGGGGGTGTAAGGAGAGATAAGAGAAGAAAGGTAGTGAGGAGCTGCAAAGTGAATGCATTTATAGGTCAGCAGAAGTTTGAACTGGATGCGGAAACTGATAGGGAGCAATGAAGTGACTTGAGAAGAGGGGTAATATGAGCATGACGAGGCTGGCGAAAGATTAGCCGCAAAGCAGAGAGTTGAACAGATTGAAGGGGAGAGAGATGATTCAAAGGGATACCAGCAAGGAGAAGGTTACAGTAGTCAAGACGGGAGGTGATTAAGGAGTGGGTAAGAGTCTTAGAAGTTTGTTCAGAAAGGAATGGATGGATTTTGTTATAGAGAAAGAAATGGCAGGTCAGAGCTATCAGATGGATGTGTGTGGAGAAAGAGAGAGAGAGGAGTCAAAGACAACCCTAAGGTTGCGAGCCAAGGAAACAGGAAGGAGTAGAGAGTTATCCACAGAGATTGAGAAGGGAGGAAGAGGAGAGGAGATTTTAGGGGGAAAGATAAGAAGCTCAGTCTTGGCCATGTTCAATTTCAAGTGGTGGTGAGACATCCAAGCAGCAATATCAGAAAAGCAGGCAGAGATCCGGGTCTGGATTGCCGGAGAGATTTCAGGCGTAGAGAGGTAGATCTGTTAGCATCGGCATAAAGATGGTACTGAAAGCCATGGAGAGATGAGCGCACCAAGGGAATGGGTATATAGAGAGAAAAAGAACAAACCCAAGACAGATCCTTGGGGTACATCAACTGAGAGCAGGATAACAGCAGAGGAAGAACCACCAGAACTAACACTGAAAGAACGATGGAAGAAATAGGAGGATAACCAGGATAGTACAGAGCCCTTAAAACCAAGTGAGGAGAGGGTATCGAGGAGAAGGTTGTGATCAACAGTGTCAAAAGCAGCAGAGAGGTAAAAAAGGATGAGAACAGAGTAAAGGCCCTTAGATTTTGCCAGGAACAAGTCAATGGAGACTTTGGCAAGAGCTGTTGCAGTAGAGTGTAAAGGACAAAAGCCAGATTGTAAAGAATCCAGGAGGGCATGAGAGGAGATCAAGGCAGCGAAGGTTAACCACCCGTTCAAGTAGTTTAGAAACGAAGGGGAGGAGGGAGATGAGTTGATAATTAGAAGGACTGGTGGGATCAAGTGAGGGTTTCCTCAGGAGAGGTGTAACTACAGCATGCTTGAAGGCTGCAGAGACAGTTACAGTGGAGAGCGATAGGTTGAGAATATGAGAGATGGAAGGGACAACAGTGGAGGAGATGGGGCTTAGGAGAAGGTGGGGATAGGATCAGAGGAGCAGGTGGTGAGTTTGGAAGAAGAAGGTGTGCAGTTTCCTCTTCAGAAATCACAGCAAGAGAGGGTAGCAGAGGTAGAAGGGGACAGTCGGGAGCGAAGAGGGGGAGGAGGTGAAGTAGCTGACTTTGTGGGGAATTGGAGGGTGATCTTGTGGATTTTGTCATGGAAATAGCCAGGGTTTGGGCAGAGAGGGAGGGACGCGTCGGAGGCACTTTGAGGAGAGAGCTGAGAGTAGTAAAGAGACGATGAGGGTCAGAGGCAAGAGAATTAGTCAGATGGACATAATAGTCTTGTTTGGCAAGAGCTATGGCCGACTGGAAAGAGACAAGCATGAATTTGAAGTGTAGAAAGTCTACAAGGGAGCAGGATTTGAGCCAAGCATGCTCAGCAGAACAGGCACAGGAATGTAGATAGCGGGTAGTGGATGACAGCCAGAGATGGGGTGCAGTACGCCTCACAGGACATGGCATGGGCGGAGCGAGAGCATCCAGATCAGAGGAGAGTGCAGCGTTATAGGAAACTACTGCCTCGTCAGACTTAAATGACAGAGTGGAGGAAAGAGATGAAGAAACAGTGGAAGAGAGAACAAAAGGATCAATTGCATGAAGATTTCTAAATAGGTTGGATCAGACAGGACGAGGTTGAGGCGACGGGTGATGAAGAGTGAAGCTTAAAAGGTGATGGTCAGATAAGGGAAGAACTGAGCTACAGAGATTTGAGAGTAAGCAACTAGAGAAAAATACCAGGTCAGGCAGCGGCCATGCTGGTGAGTGGGGCTAGTAGAGCAAAGCTGGAGGTCAAACAAGGAGGTAAGGGAGAGGAGCTTTAACACTAGAAGCCCCAAAAGAAATTTTACCTAGAAACCCCAAAGTGTGTCAATTGACGCATTATCACGACAACTGCGTTTAGCATGAAATGCAGATGTGAATTAATGTGAAGTTACTTATTTGTTAAATACATGCAGTATGTGACGTCATTCCATGACGTCATCGTGTGTTTATTGTTTGTAATGTCGGGGTAAAATTGTAAACAGTGATTGAGATGCGCCACCTAGTGGGAACATGAATTTGTACCCAGAAGCTCCAAAGTACGTCAATTGATGCATCCAAGACAACTGAGTGCATCAATCAACGTACTTTGGGGCTTCAGGTATAAATTAATTTTCCCGCTGGGTGGTGCATCTGTCATTAATCTTCGATGCACATATCTGAACATCTTGACCTTGCTAACAAAGTCATGGAACATGACTGACATGGTTCCAGCAGTGGCGCTGGTATACAACTTCAAAGATGCATTTGCGTCAATTGACACACTTTGGGGCTTCTAGTGTTAAAGCATAAGGATCAGAGGGGTTATCAATATGAATGTTAAAATCCGCGAAAATAAGAGTGGGGGGGGGGGGGGAGAGGAATCCAGAAAGAAGGAAAGCCATGAGTCAAAGTCAGTGAGAAAGGTAGAAGTGGACTTGTCAGGAGGTCAATAAATAACAGCTACCCGGAGAGGTAGTGGAGTGAAAAGGCAGATGGAGTGGACTTCAAAAGAGGGAAAGGAGTGAGACTGAGGCAGCAGTGGGGGTTGGAATTGGCAGGAGGGAGAGAATAGAAGCTCAACACCAACACGACGGCCAGTGGGACGAGGGGTATGAGTGAACTGATAGCCACCATGACAGAGAGCAGCGACAGATGCAGTATCTTCTGGGAGGAGCCAGGTCTCAGTTAGAGCAAGAAGATGGAGAGCATTAGAGATCATGAGTAAAAGCAAGTTTATTAGAGATGGACTGTGCGTTCTACAAGGCACATGAGAAAGGGAGAGTGGAAGGGGAAAGGAGAGGGCATAACATGAAGCTGCAAGGGGGGAAATTGAAAGGCAATGTCAGGAAATACTTTTTCACTGAAAGGGTGGTGGATGCTTGGAATGCTCTCCCGATGGAAGTGGTGGGGGCAAATACAGTGACAGAATTCAAAATGGCATGGGATAGACACAGTGGATCCCTTTATAGCAACAGGATAAAATCAAAATAAACTTAACTATCTCTTATATCTCAACAAACAGGGGTGACCTACACGGAGTGGTGGGTACACCCCTAAACAAAGGCATGGGGAGGGGCGCCCTGAATGGAGTGGCAGGTAAACTACTCTTGCTATCATGCTGGGCAGACTAGATGGACCATATTGGTCGTTATCTGCCATCATATGCTATGTTACTATATAATCCCTGCCCAGAGCTCACAATCTAATCAAACCAGAAGCTGCATCAAAGGGGGGTAGAAATTGCACATAGTAAGAGAAAGGAATAACACAGTGCTGGAGTGTGTTAAGCGCTGCATCGCGGTTAGAGAGCCATTGTCACCATTGCAGGCCCCAGAGAGGAGTGGTAGCAGTAGCAATGGGGGTGGGAGGGCCACAGTGAGCAGCAGAATAGAGGGCCAACCTAGGGCACCTCCAATCCTTGCACCAACTCTGCATTTCTGAAACCAGTGCAAGCAGATCCTAGACATATAAGCACTGCAGACAGCTGCCTGCAAACCCAAAGGACACCTCAAAAATCTGTTTGAGAGCAGACTCTAAATGACAATCCTACTGATCTTTAAGAGCCAGTCCACTCTCAACCGGAATAGTAGTCTTCTTAGTCATCGTCGTAACCAAGAAAACCACTTTCGCCAACTTCAAGTTCTTTTTCAGGAATTAAGGGATACAGATTCCCCATAGCTCTCGCTACCTGAAGACCTGACAGAGTAATTTCATTTGGCAGATACAATGTCCTGCAAATCCCGATGATAGGGAAAGCCTTCATGGGCTTTTGGATACCCTTCAAGAAGAGGGCCCCCAAATGACACTTCCTGCAGTGAAGGATCCAGAATGCTCACAGCCTCCACAGCCCGAGAAATCTTAGGATCCAGCTCCTACTTATGAAATAGCTGCACCACCTTAGGATCATCTCCCTCAGCAACGGGAAAAGCGCAGTTACTCACCTGTAACAGGTGTTCTCCAGGGACAGCAGGAATCAGTCCTCACTTATGGGTGACGTCGGCACCGACAAAGCCTGCGCGGAGCAATTCCCCAGCTTTCAAAGAAAGCCTTTGGGACTGCTGCCACACATGCATGGTCCTCTTCCCGCCCAAGGGTGCCATCTTGCTCAGTCAGATCCCTTAGCTCAAGCCCTACCAAGCAGATGGCAAGGGAAGGATAAAAATCTAGCAATTCATCAGGGGAGGTGGGAGGGTAGTGAGGATTGATTCCTGCTGTCCCTGAAGAACACCTGTTACAAGTGAGTAACTACGCTTTCTCCAGGAACAAGCAGGAAGTCAGTCCTCACTTATGGGACTCCCCAGCTCGGGGAGGGAACCTGTAACCAAAAATGCCTCTGAGGTCGTAAGCAGAAGCTGATGCCTGAAGGAGCAAAACCCTCGGTAGCCGTCGAGAAGGGTCGGAGGGCAGGAATTGCTTATACCCCAAACAGATTACAGAGTACAGCCTGGCCAAAGGCACTGTCCCGGCAGAACTCCCACTCCAGGCAGTAATGTCAAGCGAAGGTATTTGCCGAAGCCCAGGTCGCAGCCCGGCAGATGTCTGTCAGAGGCACAGAGAGCAGCAAAGCCACCTACGCTGCCTTGGCTCAGACGCCGTGGGCAGTGACCCTTCCATCCAGCAGGATGCCCGCCTTCGCATGAGCGAAGGCGATGCAGTCTGCCACCCAGACGGAGAGTGTGCGCTTTGTGACTGCCTGCCCCAAACGACTGGGATCGTAGGACACGAAGAGCCGACCAGACTTGCGATGAGGCTGGGTGCGCTGCAGATAGAAGGCAAGAGCCCTCTTGCAGTCGAGTGTATGCAAAACCACTGATGCCTGGTTGGCATGGGGTCTCAGGAAGATCAGTAAGATTATCTCCTGATTGATATGGAAATCCGATACAGTCTTCGGCAGGAACTTGGGGTGGGTATGGAGGACCACCCTGTTCCTATAGAACCTGGTGTAAGGGGCATCAGCCATGAGGGCCTGGAGCTCACTGACTCAACGGGCTGAAGTCGAAGCCACCAGGAAGATCACCTTCCAGTATAAGTGCCGAAGCGAGGTCGCCATTGGCTCGAAAGGTGGACATGTAAGCTGTATGAGCACTACGTTCAGGACCCATTCCGCCATGGGAGACTGAATGGGAGGTTTAGAAAACAAGAGACCCCGCATAAAGCGGGAGACCAGGAACTGCTCAGAGAGGGGTTTATCCTCAACGAGGAGGTGATTCGACGAGATGGCACTCGGGTGCACCCTGACCGAGTTCAACTTCAGCCCTGCCTTTGAGAGGTGAAGGAGGTACTGGAGGACACAACGGGTAGGAAAAGAAAACGGGTCGATCTGGAGTCCAGAGCACCAGATCGAGAAGCGCCGTCACTTGAAAGCATAGGCTCATCTCATTGAGTCTTTCCTCAACGCGAGGAGGACCTCCTCGACCTCCTTCGGAAGACCCAGCAGGGCTAGGGATACCCATTCAGCCGCCGGGCTGTGATGGACAACAAGGCCAGGTTCGAGTGGAGCACCCGGCCCTCCTCCTGCATTAGCATATCCGGGGCACACCCAGGGGAACTGGGGGCTCGGATGAGAGCCACGGCAGGAGCGGGAACCACAGCTGTCGAGGCCACGAATGAGCAACAAGGATCGCTGATGCCGCTGAACCTTATGGAGGGTTCTTGCGATGAGAGGAGAGGGAGGGAACGCATAAAGAAGACCAGAGGTCCAACTCAAGAGGAATGCATCCGGAGCCTCCCTGCTCGGGTGCAGAATCAGGACACAGAAGTGGGGGAGCTGCGTGTTCATCGGGCTGGCAAACAAGTCCATGGTCAAGGTTCCCCACCGATGGAACAAGAGGCGGCCACCTCCGGGTCCAGCTGCCACTCGTGAGGGCGGAGGATCCTGCTGAGCTTGCCTGCGAGGACGTTCTCGTGGCCCGGGAGGTCGACCGCTCATAGGGTTATCCCCTGATGGCAGAAAAAGGAGCAGAGGACAGCTTGGAGGCCTTGGAGTCTGTGCCCCCCTCCTTGTTGAAGTAAAACATCGCTACTTGGTTGTCGGTCTGCATGAGTACCAACTTCCCCTTCAGATGTTGTTCAAAGGCCTTCAGGGCCCATCAGACTGGCTGAAGCTCGAGCAAGTTTATTTGCTGTTGGGACTCTTCGGGTGACCATTGCCCCTGAGTGCACAGCGCACCACAGTGGGCTCCCCCACCCCAGCAGGGAAGCATCCATTGTCAGGACAAGCTCGTACTATGGGGTTTGGAAGGGCAGCCCCCAGAAGAGGTTGCAGAGGTCCTGCCACCAGTCCAGAGACCTGTGAAAGCTGTGGGAACCTGAATAGGGTCTCTAAGGTGACCTGAGGCCGGGCTCCACTGAGCACTGAGGCACCACTGGGTCGTTCGCATGTGCATGCGGGCGTGGTGGGGGGGGGGGGAAGGTGACATGGAGGCCATGTGCCCCAAGAGGCACAGCATAGTACGCGCCATGACCCTAGTGCTCCTCTGGAACTGAGCTGCCAGGGCTCGGAGGCAGGCCGCCCAGTCCGCCAGCAGGAAGGTGGTCGTTTGCTGGGTGTCGAGGTGTGCGCTGATGAACTCCAAGGCCTGCACCAGTTTGAGGTGGGACTTGGGGTAGTTGACCAGGAACCCCAGGCATTCGAGGAGGAGAGTCGTGCGGGATGCCGCCGATCAAGCTTCTCCGGCCGAGGACCACGTGACAAGTCAGTCGTTAAGATAAGGGAAGACAGGGAAGCCCTGCTGCCTGAGGGAGGCGGCGGCCACAGAGAAGCACTTCGTGAAGACCCGCGGGCGGACGCAAGTCTGAAGGGGAGAACCCTGTATTGGTAATGTTCCCCTTGCACCCTAAAGCGCAGATAATGTCTGTGCAGGGAGTGAATCAAGATGTGGGCGTAAGCATCTCAGAGATCCAAGAGCATAGCCAATTGCCCTGCCAGAGGAAGGGCAGCAGGATGCCAAGCGATAGCATTTTGAACTTCTCCTGCACCAAGAACTTGTTTAACCTTCTGAGGTCGAGAATGGGCCATAGGCCTCCCATCTTTTTCAGGACGAGGAAGTACCAGGAATAAAAGCCCGACCTTGGAGGTGCATTGGTACCTTCTTCACCGCCTGCTGGCGAGAAGGTTGTCCAGCTCCCGTTGCAAATATGTCTGGTACACGGGGCGTCGAGAAGGCTCCGCTGGGGAGAAGGGAGGGGGAAGCCTGTCCAGGTGGAGGCAGTACCCGTCTCAGATCACTCGGAGGACCCAGGTGTCCAACGTGACGGATGCCCACCGAAGGGCAAAAGAGGGACAGGTGTCCCCCTACTGGCTGTGAAGCTGCTGGGGGACAAATAACGCCAGCAGCATAGCCTAAAACCCTGAGCAGGTTGAGGTGGTGCCAGGGTTTGTGCCTTGGGCCCTTCTACCTTACAGTGAGCGTGGGTGCTTTCCCCTGCATCGCTGTGGCTGGCGCGGGAGTGGGTGGATAGGGTGGTTAACCCCAGTAGGGTAGGCCTTTCCTTGAGAAGAACGGTTTCTTAGTCTGTTTCTTTTGAGGGAGGGAGGAGGTCTTGCACGAGAGACGGGTTCGGGTTACAAACTCCGTCTCTGTCTCAGTGGCCTTGTCCTCCATGAGCTTACCGAAAAGCTCTTCGCCAAGGCAGGGGTCGTCCAAGAACTTTTCCTGCACCCAATGCTCCAAGTCCGAGGATTGGAGCCATGCCTGGCATCGAGCCCCGATGCCGGCAGCTGTCACGCGGGCCAAGGATTCAAATTCATCATATGCGACACAGGAGATGTACTTCAAGCACTCTGCGACTGACCTCAGGAGGGTTTTGCCCACGGAGGAAACACCCGAGCTCCTTGGCGAGGTCACGTAAGAACTGTCATGACCCCCTGCCTGGGCCAGTGGCTCACAGGCAAAGGGCTGCCATATTTTGTCCTTAAATAAAGCTATTTTTGTCTCCAGCAAGGAATCCTGGGACTCGTAGTTCTTTTTATTAAAGACAAAAGTAGTGTGTGACCACTGGGGTTTTTTAAAGGCAAAAACAAGAAATTTATTTTTGGGTTCTTTCCACGCATTAAATTCAAACACAGGCAAAAGGATTATTCTCCAAAACAGAAAAAAATAAAACTTACAGGAACAAAAGTACTCGTGAAGTTAAAGAACTGAAATACTTCTTTAAACAAGGCAGCTGTTTTCAGTACACATCTCAGCACCTGTGTTACAACTTCCGTTCATTCAAACAGCAAGGGTAAATTCTGATCCTTTTCCAAAAATGCTGTTTTATTTCAAACTCTGTTCTTAGCCAAAGCTCTTTAGCTTAAGGTAGCTCTTTGCACTTTCCTAGCTAAGGAAAAATTGTTCTACAAAAGTTCCTTTTTACAGTCCTTTCTAGCAGTTTTCAATTTCCCTCATGCATAAAGAACAATCCATCGGTGATTCGTCATACTCTGAATCTGACTCAAGAGTGTCAATTTGCATACCTTCTTGTTCTGCAAATTGCTTATCTCTTTCAGGATTTTCAATAAGGTTTTCCAACTTACTATTCTGTAGAAATTTCAAAAGTCCTTTCCAGAACTGCTCTCCCTGGTAAGCATTGGCTGTATCAGGAGCGTGGGGCTTTTTTCCCTGGAACAAAAGCTTAACTGCTTCACCTGTGTTCAGCTTTACGTCTCTGCCTTTGGCTGGGTCTTGGTTACGTCCGTCTTTAACAGCTTCCACCCCCCTTCTGGCAGCTTGGGTTTTCTGAACTGTCTCTTGCACACACTGCACTTTGTTCCACCTCTTCAGCAACCTCCCCAGCTATACATCTGCTGGTCTCTGGCTCAAGCGTACCTTTCATCCAAGGGTTGCTTCTTTTGCTGCTGGAACTGCTTCTCCCACGTGGAGTTAAGCTTCCCCCATCTCCTTGCTCCTTCAGCTTTCCTTCCTCCTTCCTGTTGCTGCTCCTCTCTCCTTCCTTCTTCTCTTTGCACTGAAGCAGGCTTAAAAAGCTGCTTCCTAGCTACCACACCCTTATCTCTGCACAGGTGGTTGTCAGAGTCCAAGCCTGCACTCACGGGGCTTGGGCATGGCTTAGCCTCAGCAAGTACGTGTTTCTTTTGCTTGGCTGTTATCTTTTGCCCTCTGAAAAGCTTGCCTGTCTCTTGTCTTAAAGACATAGTCACCACTTTCCTGTGTTTCCATTGGCTCAGCACAGCTCTCATTATCACAGAACCTACCCATGTACAATTGGTAAGCTTGAACACAGCATGTGAGCATGAACCCTTGGGTAGGCCTTGCATCCCAGGGCGTCAAAGGCTCAACTCCCTACCCAGCGGAACCAAAGAATGAGACTTCGGGCTCTTTTGCTTCCGCATCACTGACTCCACCACCATGGAGGTGTGGGGAAGCTGGGTTTTCCTAAACCCGGGTCCGCGTTGGACCCTATACATCGTGTCAAGGTGCTTACTCACAATGGGAACCGAGGCAGGTGTTTCCCCACATGCAGAGAAGCAGCCTGGACAGAATGGGACAAACTGGGACAGTGAGAGACTCCCGAGGCAGGGACTCATACTACAAGATATTGAACTCTTCAGCTCGAGGCTCCTCTTCACCCTGGGTAGCCAGGTTGAGGGCCCGCGCCATGTCCCGCACGAACACTAGAAAGGATGTGTCCTCAGGCGATGAACGCCTCTGTAAAACGGGCAAGGACAGGTCTGAAGGGAGGTCCCTGTGGGCACAAGTCTCCAGGGAAGTATCCCCATCTGACTCCCAACCCAAGAGATCTGAGAAGGAAACAGAGGCCCATTTGGAGCCAGAGACCCTGGGAGGCTCTCACCCCGAGGAACAGGAAGGCGAGCAAGACCAATGCCAAAGACCCTCACGAGGCCCACAGCTCTCGGGGGTTTCCAGGGCGGGTTTTGACATCCCTCTCGAGGGGGTCTCTAGGCACAAACCAGCTGAGCTGGGTGTGAGCATCTGCTGGGCAGCCAAGAATGCAGAAACGCTGCGCTCTAGAGCCAGCATACAGGATTCCCACACAGGTGCAGGGCCCTACAAAGCCGACACCAGGGTCACCGGGTTGGGCGTCGAGGAGGTCCTCACCTTAATGGCCCTCAGGAGACCGGGCGCCATCACCGGAGGCCTCTGTATCTCTACGAGGTACCTTTTGAGGCCGCTCCTTGTCCAACTCTCGGAAACGCTGAGGGAGGCTGAGCGACCGAGTGTGGGAGTGCTTGTCTGGAGCCCCCAACAGCGACTTTGAGGTCTTCTTCTTACGTCGCTCCCCTTCAGGGGACCCCTGGTCGGAGTGCCGCCTTGAGTGCGGGGCCGAGGTAGGTGATCCCACCCACAGAGAGACAACTGAGGGCGCCACTGGGGATTCCAGGGCAGCCTTACGTAAAATGTCATTGGACTTCTGCTTACGACTCAGCAGAGCCTTGGAGGACATTTTCTTACAAAGCGAGCAGAGCTCCGGATCATGGTCGGCCCTGAGACACCGCAGACAGAAGTTATGGGTGTCCGTAAGCGACATGTTCTTGGACACCTGCCGCATTTTTTGAAACCGGTGGCCGTCGGGGCAAAAAAGGACCCCCGTGAGGTCGAAGACCCATGCGGCCAGCGGCTGGGAGAAAAAGGGCGTGAAGCCCGCAGAAGGAAAAAAGTGCTACAAAAACATCCCCTTGCTCGAAGAAAAGCGCAGGGAAAGGACGGGTAGAGGACCAGTGCAATCGGAAAAATAAAAGGACAGAGGCAGAAAAAAAACACTTTTTCCGAGTGATGAGGACGTGCGTCTGAAGGGCTCCACGGAAAAAGGGAGACTGAGCAAGATGGCACCCTTGGGCGAGAAGAGGACCATGCATGCGTGGCAGCAATCCCAAAGGCTTTCTTGGAAAGCTGGCGAATTGCTCCGCACGGACTCCATCGGTGCTGACGTCACCCATAAGTGAGGACTGACTTCCTGCTTGTTCCTGGAGAACTGAGTTTTGCCCCAAGGACTTGAGATCCAACAGAGTGGCCAAAGTAGCCCTGTCCGAATCTGGATGAGAAAAGGAGAAATTTTCCTTACCGTTAATTTCCTTTCCTGGAATCCTGCTAGACCAGTCCAGACAAACGGGTTGTGTTCCCCTTCCAGCAGATGTTGGAGACAGAAAAAGATTTCCAGAGCCCTGATTGGCTGGCCACTGGCATATAGTAACATACCCACAGGGGTTCTCCTCAGTATAGTTCGTATAGCTAAGATAAGGAAGCCAAGACCAAACATACCCGGCCAACTGGACCGGAAAAAACATCGTCAACTATATACATGAATCACGGGCGTGGAAAAAAGGGGGAAGCCGACCCTCGGACCTCCCTGCATAACAACTTCCTTGGAGGATGTCCAAGATGGTCGGCGTAGCACTTCCAGAACTGCAATAGACAGCAGGGTGGGAACTGGACTGGTCTAGCAGGATTCCAGGAAAGGAAATTAACGGTAAGGAAAATTTCTCCTTCCATTTCATCCTGCTAGACCAGTCCAGACAAATGGGAAGTACCCAAGCTAATGACCACCCAGGCAGGAAGCGATAGCCGCAGAAAGCACCCTGGTGCCAAACTGACTGTCTTCACGCGCCTGGACATCTAGGCGGTAATGTCGCACAAAAGTCAACAAGGACGCCCATGTCGCTGCTCGACAAATATCTACCGGATCAACGTGAGAGCGTTCAGCCCAGGAAGCCGCCTGAGCTCTAGTAGAGTGTGCGCGAAAAACTGCCGGCACCGGCTTGCCCTGTCCAATATAAGCTGCTTCAATGGCTTGCCAGAGCCACCGGGAAATCGTCGATTTAGAGGCCGCGAGACCTTTCCGAGGCCCCGCAAAAAGAACAAAGATGATCAGACGCTCGAAAGGAATTAGTAACCTTCAAGTAGCGACAAAGAATTCTGTGGAGATCTAAGGTTCTGAGATCTTTATGCTTCCCCGCGCATTGCTCCTTGGAAAAGGCGGGAAGAAAAAGTGGCTGATTAAGATGAAAGGACGTAAGGACCTTTGGTAAAAAAGATGGCACCGGCCTAATCGAGACGCCCTCCGACGAAAAGGAGAGAAAAGGGTCCCGACAGGAGAGAGCTTGTAACTCCGAAATCCGACGAGCCGAGGTAATCACTACCAGAAAGACGGCCTTGAGGGTAAGATCCCACAAGGAAGCCTCTTTGAGGGGCTCAAAAGGACGAACCACGAGAGTCTTCAAGACTAAGGACAAATCCCAAGGAGGCACAACTGCCCGCATGGGTGGACGCAACACTTTCACCCCCTTGAGAAAACGGGCTACATCGGAGTGCAACACCAACAAACAGCCCCGCACTGGTCCACGGAAACAAGTTAAGGCAGATACCTGCACCCGCAGCGTACTCAGGGCCAAACCCTTCCCGAACCCGTCCTGTAGAAATGCTAAGACATCCGGAACCGCTGCGCGCCAGGGGGAAATCTGATGGGACGAACACCAGGATTCGAAAATACGCCACACCCGCGCATAAGCAAGAGACGTGGAAGATCTACGAGCTTGGAGAAGGGTAGAGACGACTTCAGACGAATAGCCCTTGCGTGCTAGCCGGCGGCGCTCAAGAGCCAAGCCGTAAGCGAGTAGGGATCTGCGTCGTCCATGAACACTGGGCCCTGACGAAGGAGGGGGGCAGTCGAGGACAAGGGTAGCGGACGCCCCCGAGATAAAACGGACCAGATCCGCGTACCAAGGTGCTACGAGAATTACCGGACCCCTGTGCTCCACGATGCGACGGAGAACCTTGCCGATCAAGGCCCACGGAGGAAAAACGTATAGAAGAATGTGAGCCGGCCAAGGCTGAGCTAACGCATCTATCCCGTGGGAGCCATGGTCTCTCCAGTGACTGAAATAGACGGGCACCTTGGCATTCCTTCCCGAGGCCATGAGGTCCATCACCGGCATTCCCCAGCGGCGCACAATGTCCTGAAAGGCCTCTGGGACGAGTTCCCATTCCCCTGGATCGAGAGTGTGTCGACTGAGAAAGTCAGCCGTGACACTGTCGACCCCGGCGATATGCTGCGCCGAAATGGCTAACAAATGTTTCTCCGCCCACGGAAACAGACGATCCATCTCCCTCGATACTCCCAGACACTTTGTCCCCCCTTGGCGATTGAGGTATGCCACCGTGGTGGCATTGTCGGAGAGGATTCGAACCGCTTGATTGCAGAGCACGTGTAGAAAGCTTTGCAAGGCGAGGCGAACAGCTCGAGCCTCCAGGCGATTGATGGTCCAAGTCGCCTCGAGAGGCATCCAGAAACCCTGCGCTG
This sequence comes from Ichthyophis bannanicus, assembly GCA_033557465.1. Lineage (NCBI taxonomy): Eukaryota > Metazoa > Chordata > Amphibia > Gymnophiona > Ichthyophiidae > Ichthyophis > Ichthyophis bannanicus. Next base: position 306,199,641 of record CM066039.1, read on the forward strand.
TGTGAGTCAGACAGTGAGCTCCCCAACCAGAGAGGCTCGCGTCCGTCGTCACCAACACCCAGCGCGGAACGTCCAACGGGACTCCCCGAAGAAGATTGTGCGGCGAGAGCCACCATTGAAGATTGTTCCTGAGGTCTGGCAAGAGCGGAAGATGGAGCTGGTAATCTTCTGACACCGGGGACCAGCGGGAAAGAAGCGCTCTCTGCAGACAACGCATAGGAGCCCTTGCCCAGGGTACCAGATCGATGGTAGCAGCCATTGTCCCCAGAAGCTGTAAATAGTCCCATGCTCGAGGAGAGGACTGAAGCAGAAACAGGCGAAGCTGCGCCGACAATTTGAGGAAGTGAGCCTTCGTCAGAAAAACCCGACCTTGAGCTGTGTTGAATGTGGCTCCGAGGAAGTCGATTCGCTGAGAGGGACGCAGACAACTTTTGGGATGATTGATAATCCAACCCAGACTTTCCAGAAAGGAGACGACCTTCGCCACCGTGCTGCATGCCTCTGGACGGGAATCGGCTCGAATAAGCCAGTCGTCCAAGTAGGGATGTACCCATATTCCCTGCTGTCGCAGAGCCGCGGCTACTACCACCATCACCTTTGAAAAGGACCGGGGAGCTGACGCCAGGCCGAAGGGCATTGCTTGAAATTGAAAATGTCGGCCAAGCACCGCGAAACGCAGAAAGCGTTGATGCTCCTCCCGAATGGGAATGTGAAAATAAGCTTCGGCAAGATCTAGAGAAGCAAGGAATTCCCCCTTGCGGACTGCCTGAATAACCGACCTGAGTGTCTCCTTTCGAAAATGAGGCACATGGAGACAGCGGTTGACCCCTTTGAGATCTAGGACTGGGCGAAAGGAACCATCCTTCTTGGGCACCACGAAATATATAGAATAACGACCCAATCCCCGCTCTAGAGCCGGAACGGGACAAATGGCATTGAGCAGGAGAAGCCGTCGCAAAGTGGTTTGAATGGCGTGTCTCTTTGCGGACGCACCTGCCGGGGAGAGAAGGAAGGCATCGGGAATAGGCTGGCAATAGTCGAGACACAGCCCGGAGGTCACAACATTGAGCACCCATTGATCAGAGGTGATTGCTGCCCACTGACGAGAAAAAAGGGCTAACCGTCCTCCTACCGGAGGAAGGAACTCGAGTGGGCTGCTCGTCCCGTCAGCGGGACGAACGAGCGGATCCGGGAAACTTCCCTGTGCCAGAGTAGGAGTCAGCACCCTTCCGTGCCCCACGAAAGGACTGACCCCGCAGTTGCCCCCGGTTGGAGGGAAACAAAGCAACCGGGGGCTTGTAAGACCGAAACCGGCGAAAGTCGCCAGACCGAGAATACCGCCGAGAGCCTTGAGAAGAAGTTTGAAAGGAGCGCCGCTGAGCAGTTCTCTGGCGATCTTCAGGCAACCGTTGCGGTTTGACTTCCCCAAGATCCTTTACCAACTTGTCCAGGTCTTCCCCAAACAAAAACCGCCCCTTAAAGGGAAGTTTGGAGAGTCTGGACTTAGAAGCAACGTCCGCCGCCCACTGACGCAACCAGAGCCACCGCCGTGCGACTGTAATGGAGGCAATGGAACGAGCAGAGAGACGTAGTAAGTCGTAGAACGAATCGGCGAGAAAGGCAGTGGCAAATTCCAAACGAGTCATGGCGGGATCTTCCGGCAGCCTCTGAAGCCAGCATAGCAACGCTCGGGCCACCAAGGCTCCACAGACCGTCGCCTGCAACGCCGTAATGGAGGACGAAAAGGCCGTTTTGAGAAGATTTTCAACCTTGCGATCCTGTTGATCCTTGAGAGCAGCACCGCCCTCCACTGGAATGGTGGTATGCTTGGTCACACCCGAGACCAGGGCATCCACCTTAGGATAGGTAAGCCATCTGTCAATCTCAGACGGAGGCCAGAGATAGAGTTGTCCAAGGCGGCGTACCGCCCGGAGCGGGGAATCAGGAGCATCCCACTCCCGAGACACCATTTGTTGCATTTCCGCCGGGAAGGGAAACGCCTTGGAAGGCTGCCGAATACCCTACAAGATCGGGTCCGGTTGAGACTGTGACGGAGTCACGTCAGAGGTTGGAGGATCGGAAAGCCGCAGAGTCTCAACCACTTGCTCGATTAAGGGCGTCAACTCCTCCTTGCGGAAGAGACGGATATCTCGAGAATCATCCGCTGTCGGCATGGCAGAATCCGAATGAGAATATTCGCCATCCTCCCGCTCGGAGCCCGAAAGGCTGACATCCCCCGAGGAACCAGTACCATCCAGGCCCACAGTCCCGTCTGATAAGGAAGCCGTAACCTTTTTGGAGGGGCACCCGGATTCGCAGGTGGAGGTCTTATGCATGCGCTTGTGAGAGACCGGCGCTTCAGAAGCATCTCCCGCAGGCAGTACCTGCTTGGATCCCAAAACCAGGGAGTCTGAGTTCCAGAGAGACCAAGCTTGGCAAAAAAGCGCCAAAAACTGGGCCTCCGAGGGCGATGGAAAGTCCTTCTGCAGGCCCGTGGCCTGAGGGACTTCCAGCGAAACAGCTGGTGAAGCTAGCACGGGCAGGGCGGCAGGACTAGAAGCTGAGAGACTCGGGGGAACAGCTAAAGACTTAGAGGTCTCCCCGGGATGAGTAAGGCAGGCCGAGCACATGTTAACTGACAGCTCCTTGCTCTTCTTGTTGCAGCCCAGGCAGCGCTGCCCCGTAGCAGGCATGATCACGGTTAGAGGAGATTCACCCCCTGATCCTTTTTTTTTTTTTAATTTGGTAGCGAATTAACTAATGCCCCCAAGCGTAGAAGGACCCCCGAAGGCAGCGAATAATAAGAAGTAGCGCTAGAAAAAACAGGCACCGCAAATGGATACTGGCCACGCGACCACGCGAATGCGAAAATGGCCGCCGGCCCAAAAGCGCGCAAAAACACAGAGCCGCCGAAGACTGAGAAAAAAAAATGTAAAATAATAAAATCAGCGACCCAGCCGAAACAGGGAGAGGCAGTCAGGGAGACCCCAAGGCAACCACTAAGGCAGTCACTCCCGAGGGCTTGATCATGAATTTGGCCCTGCTCGGCTGCCGCGGAGGTGGGAAATTCAGGAGAGGCTGTCACTTACAGTTCTGAAGAGCCGAACACATCAGATCCGATCCCCCGAGCATTGCAGACAGCAACCCTGCTCACTAACCCGCTTGGCTAGGGCTGGGGTCTTCCGGGGGGGAGGGGAAGGACAGGGCTGCACTGATCCAAAGCAGGAGCTCCTGTGAAAACCCGATGTGCTCACGGACTGGGAAAATCCAAGGCAACACCTCGTGTGAAGCCTGGATACCTCCAGAGGGCAAGGAATCCAGATAAAAACAGTTACCAAATGAAAGGAAGAAAATAGAGCAAAAACAAAGCAAATTAAATTAACGTGAGGAGAAAAGCCAGACACTCCTTCATCTGCTGGAGACAGAAAATACTGAGGAGAACCCCTGTGGGTATGTTACTATATGCCAGTGGTCAGCCAATCAGGGCTCTGGAAATCTTTTTCTGTCTCCAACATCTGCTGGAAGGGGAACACAACCCGTTTGTCTGGACTGGTCTAGCAGGATGAAATGGAAACTGTGGCTGGATATCAGAGGCTCCCACCATATCCCAACAGAGGCACTAAGGAAGAGAAAGAATGCCACGACAGCCCCCTGGTTCCCAGATGAAGACACAGATCCGTCACCTGCGCTTGTTTCATCAAAAAGGCTTTAGGCAGAAGCAAAATGAAGTCTGGAAAAAAAACCCTCTGGGACCAACTCCAAAGCTGTCTCCGCAGCCAAACTGTCTCAAGGATGAAAAAGAGGAGAAGGCTCCTGCCCAGCTACCAAAGATGGAGAAGAAGAAGCATCTATTTGAGCCTCCTTGCAGTACGTGGCCAATATAGCTGCTTCTCCTGCATTTTTCTCTGCGGAGCTCCTGGGTTGAGCAGCATATTTCTCCCCCTTTCTTCACACAGAGCTTCTGCCCAATGCCATGGAAGGAGAAGAGCCGCTCTGCACAGACCCCCTATGGCAAGTGCAGCACTGACTGGAGCTGTCCCGATGCCCACCGCATCAGGAGCAGCATTTCATGCTTTCAGAAGGCATCTCCATGTCAGTCACTGCCCTCATACACAGTGGTCTGACAGTCAGGAAACAGCTCCCAATTGCTCCAGACCCACTTCTGAGGTAAAGCACGGCTCTTATGCTAGCATGCAGGTTACAGCTCCAGCTGCACTAACAGGTAACCCGATGGGAGCTTCCTCAAATGGTCAGCAGTGCTCATCTGCCCCACGGCAGAAACACAAAGGCCAAAGATGCAACAGACACCAACTCCCTCCATGAAGATGAACACCTTTCTTCTGTTTTGTTTTGTTTTTTTAACACCCAGTACTCACCCCACCAAAATGAGAGGACAGAGGAGACAAGAATCAAACAACTGCAGCCTGTTGGATACTGTAGTCTGTAACCCACCATTCTGAAATATTATTTTGAATGGTGGAATATCACATGCTGCTGACCAAGAAGGACCTGAACTCCTCTAGGTATCACCCTGTGCCTGGATGAATTCTGACTGCTGCTCACCTGTAGGTCCAAGTCTCCATTTGGGCCCAGGAGCTCTCACATCAGATCAGTCTAGCTACACAGTATGCCATCACCATCTGCCGGAGACTACCGGAAGCATGTGGCTGCATGGTGCTCACAGCTCTATAATCTCTATCCCCATCTGCTACTTGGCAGGCACAACACTTTTGCTCTGAACTGGTATGGAGGATGATACCAGACTGTACCAAGCCAGGCTGAACCAGGAAGGACTAGGCCACACAAACTACTGCACTAAACTACCAGTTTATACCTGTCTGCACCAGGTCACGCAGAACCAAGCTTAAATGGGCTGTTCCAGGGCACGGCAAGCCATGCAGAACAAGATCATGTTATAGCAGACTATGCTATCCCAGGCAGAAATGGACTGTGGCAGTTCACAGTGTGGCACCAGCCTGTACGGACAGAGCTACAAAAGACTACACTATACCAGACCTTGCTAGGCCAAGTAGAATTAGCTCGGCCTAGGTCATACCTTCGCCAAACGCCTTAACAAAGAAAAAAAAACGTTTTCGCTGGGAGAAAACTAGAAACACCAGGCCAATTCAACATCCAATCAAAAGCGCCTTTTACCTTTTCCAAACAAATCACAGCCAAGCGACTCCGCCCCAACCCAGCAAGTCAAACGGCCGTTTATAATAGGCTGGCTTTTGGGCGCGTTCCTATGGTGGCTGAGGCTGACTGGCTGTGCAGAAAAGAGCGGCGCGGTCTAGTGAAGAGAGCGCGCACGTGAGATTATGCCAAAGACCGGAAGCTGCCGATCGTACTGAGAATGGCATCGCAAGATAACTTGTGAACGTGTTGCATTTTACTGTTTTATGGTCACCTGACTAGGAATTTGATAATTGCAAATGAGTCATAAACAGGACTGGAGCAAAGTATTGGGCGCCCTAGATATACCTTCAACTTTGTACATCGCCCCGTCCCCCGAAGTTTTAGATAGTTACATTCAATAGTCATAATCATCTGAACACTATTCTTTCAACAACACTGCTTAGTTATGCATGTTTGTGCCTGCTGTTCCTGCAGATCAAATAATGTGCTGATAGCCGTCAGAATGGAGTGGAGTAGCCGCCTAGTGGTTAGAACAACAGCCTAAGAACGTATGCCATACTGGGTCAGACCAAGGTTCATCAAGCCCAGTATCCTGTTTCTAACAGTGGCCAATCTAGGTCACAAGTACCTGGCAGTTTCCCCAAAGGACATAGGTTCCACAATGCTTATACTGGGGCAATCAGTGGATTTCCCCGGTCCCCTTTCATAATAGTTTATGGACCTTTCCTCCAGGAACTTGTTCAAACATTTTTTAAAGCCAGCTACACTAACAGCTTTTACTACATTCTCTGGTAACGAATTCCAGAGTTTGATTAGGTGTTGAGTGAAAAAATAATTTTCTCTTATTAGTCTTAAATAGGTTACACTGTAGCTTCATTGCATGTCCCCTAATTTTTCTATATTTTGATGGCGTAAACAATCGATCTACATTTACCCGTTCCACGCCATTCATTAATTTATAGACCTCTATCATATCTCCCCTCAGCCGTCTCTTCCAGGTTGAAGAGCCCTAACCTTTTTAGCCTCTCCTCATAGGGGTATTTTTCCATCCCCTTTACCATTTTGGCGGTTCTTCTCTGTACTTTTTCTAATAACGCTATATCCTTTTTAAGATACGGCAACCAGAATTTCATACAATATTCAAGGTGCAGTAGCACCATGGAAGAATACAGAGGCATTATAATATCCTTTGTTTTATTCTCCATTCCTTTCCTTATGATTCCTAGCATTCTATTTGCTCTCTTGGCTGCCGCTGCACACTGAACAGAGGGTTTCAACATGTTATCTATGATGACGCCTAAATCTTTTTCCTGGGTGGTGGTTCCTAATATGAAACCTTGCATCATGTAACCATAGTTTGGGTTGTTCTTTCCTAGATGCATAACTTTGCACTTGTCCACATTAAATTTCATCTGCCATTTGTACATCCAGTCTTCAAGTTTATCAAGGTCCTCTTGCAATTTTTCACAATCCTCTTGGGTTTTAATAATTTTGTGTCATCTGCAAATTTGATTACCTCACTCGTTATTCCCATTTCCAGGTCATTTATGAATATGTTAAAAAGCATCGGACCCTGCACAGATCCCTGGGGTACTCCACTATTCACCTTTGTCCATTGGGAAAATTGGCCATTTAGCCCTACCCTCTGCTTTCTACCTTTTAACCAGTTCCTGATCCACAATACTACACTGCCTCCTATTCCATGACTTTTTAATTTCGCCAAGAGTCTCTGTTGAGGGACCTCGTCAAAGGCTTTCTGAAAATCCAGATACACTATATCAACTGACTCACCTTTGTCTACCTGTTTATTTATATCTTCAAAAAGCATAACAGATTGGTAAGACAAGACCTTCCTTGGCTGAAGCCTACCACCCAAAATATCAGGCTTGGATTTTCACTGGCACGCCTTGCGACTTGGGCAAGTCATTTTACCCTCCATTAACCTGACCATCTTTTCTAAGTTCAATTACTGGACACTCAATCAAGCCGAGGATTCAAAGCTAAGCAAAATAAAAAATATGTTTATGATTACAATTTTAATTTTAATCCAAAACTTTAATCAGTAGGCTAGGTTTATAACTTAAAAACGTGATGGCAGAAAAAGACCACATGGCCTATGGTGTGCCTTTCCATATCAACCGCAATAGTCCCCTTTTTACCTTTAGAGATCCTCTGTATTTGTCCCATGCTTTTTTAAATTCAGATACTGTCATTGTGTCCACTACCTGCACTGGGAGACTATTCCACACATCTACCACTCTTTCCGTAAAGAAATATATTTGCATAGTACTCCTGAGTCTATTTCACTCTCATCCTATATACCCTCATAGTAGAGTTTACCTTCAATTGAAAGAGACCCTCCTGTGCATTTATGCCACAGAAGATTTTAAGTTAAATTAAATCGCCGTGGATCCAGCAATCAACTGGACACCAGAAACTTTACTATTCTTGCTTTTAGTAGCCTTTCCAATAATTTACTAACCACAGCCTGTAAATGTTATCCTTAAGCCTGCTTTTGTGTAAAGGGACCACATGTGCCTTTTCCCAGCCCTCTGGTATGACTCCAAAGAGGCATTGAAAAGGTCAGACAGTGGAGCCATTAGAACATCCCCAAGTTCCTTCAGTATTCTTGGATGTATCCCATACAGACCCATAGCTTTGTCTACTTTTAGTTTAGCTAGTTCCTCATGAACACAGTCTTCTGAAAATTGTTTGAGATCCATGTCACTTATGTTCATGTTTGTGGGTGTTTTCTGAGGTTCTGCTCCTGGCCTTTCATTTGTGAACACAGAACAGAAATATTTGTTAAGAAATTCCGCTTTATCCTCATCAATTTCTACATATTCCTCCTCTGCACCCTTGAGTCTGACAATACCACTTTTACCCTTCCTCATCTCACTAACATATCTGAAAAAATGTCTTATCCCCACATTTTATTGCACTGGCTATTTCTTCTTCTTTTTGTAGCTTTGCTTTCTTGATTACTTTGCTAGTCTCTCCAAGTTTTTCCAAATATAGATGCCAGTCTTCCTCTCTCTGTAATCTCTTGTATTTCCTGAAGGCCTCCCTCTTTTTCTTCACATTTTCAGCTACTTCTTTTGAGACCCATTGCAGCCTCCTTTTCCTCTTACATTTATTTACCTTTATAACAAAAATATTTGTTGCCCTTAAAATATCCCCTTTCAGTTTTGCCCACTGTTTTTCTACATTCCCCAGCTGTTCCATCCCACTAATGACTTTTTGAGGTATTGTCCCATCTTGGCAAAGTTAGTTTTCCCAAAGTCTAAGACCTTTGCTTTTGAATGGACTTTTATCAGCCCTAGTCCTAGTACTGAACCATACCATCTGGCGATTACTGGATGCGAGATGATCTCCCACTGTAACATCAGAAACACTTTCCCCATTGGTAAGCACTAAGTCAAGTATGGCCCCATTAGGCCTACTTGTATTTCTCTACAGAGTGAATTTTCTTTAAAATTGCAACTTTCCACTAAGAAAAATTCCTGGGCAACATCTCAAAATTGTACTTTACAATCATTAGACATTTGAGAGTCTCTACATGCAGTTGGGATTTTACTGTAGACCACACTTTGTTCATGATTGAAAAGCACTTTTCAGTTGGAGCATTGGAACCTGGCAAACATAAAAAAATTCAACCAGTTTGCTTTTATTTTAATATGGTACCTCATTACTTTAGAGGTATACAAACACCTCCTTCCATCTTTTGTTAACCATGGTGTATGGGGTTTTTTTTCCATTCTTGAACTTTTTCTTCAGAAACAAATGACTTAAGACAAGAGAACTCATCAAACAGTTCAGTATCATTTATTATTGACTCTAGGCTGGGTCTTGCAGACAAAACATATTCTAACGATGACTCTAGCTCACACCACTCCGATTGTTTTTGAAGGAGAGTCCACTGTTTTTTTCCCAATCTCTTGGAAGTGAGTGGTCTACTAATCCAAGTAATCAATGCAAGTGGTGTAGAAAGATGACACAGATTGCTTGAAATCTGCTTCATCAATGCGGCCCTCTTCCTCAAGATCTGTTATCTTCTTTCTGATTGTTAGAGGCAAAAACATTTCATCCTTCCTGGTTATTGACTTGTTTCTAAGATCACTGATTACTCCAGCCACCTCTTATCATTGAGATTTTTTGAGACTCAATTTAAAGTTGCATTTTGGAAAATCACTGCCTGACTGTGCAAAAAGTACAGCCAAACGTCTGCTGATTCATTCTCAAAAATGTTTTTGATGATAACTGGGCATTTTTCCTCGCTCAGAAAATATGATCTCACTGGTTGGAACATTTTACTTAACCTCTCTCTGGCTGGTAGTAAAGCCAGCCACCTAGTGTTATTGTATCCAAGGAATTTTTGATACTCTCAACAAAGTCACACATCTCTTTAAGATCTTTCAATTCTCACTGTATAAATGTGAAAATGTCTGAATATCTTGCCAACAATAACTTCAATGTCAAATGGCAGGCATTTGGCAGCAGTGCTGATACAATTGTGAGCAGTGTGAGCTGCACAGTTTGCACCAATTAAATTACTTCTTAAATCTTTTTGCAGCTTGTAAAAAATATTGTTACTACCTCTCCTAGTGGCCCCACCAAAATTGGACTCAACTGTATTAAGAATGCACTTGGAAAGAATGTCTGAGGTTTCGCCTTTAACTTCATGGAAATCAAGAACTTTTACCTGAACCCTTTTCTCAGGAAGAAAGTACCTTACTAAAATAGGGCACACTTGAATGCTTCCATAGTTTGAGCAATCACAAAAAACTGTTAAAAAATTGTTTCAGAAAGGTCTCTTTTGAGGGAATCAATAGAGTCAGGTTTGAAAACATTACAGATGATTGCTTCTGTTTTGGTTAACACACGAGTATTTTTCAGCAAAACATTTTTTTAACAACTTTGAACTACAGTGTGACGACTGTATGGGCGGCTCAAGGCAATCTGCTGCCTAAGGCAAAGGATGAGATGGTGCTCCTCCGTAGAAGGGAGCGGGGCTTTCTCAAAACTCCAATCAGGGACTGAACCAAACCAAAAAGCCGATTAGGTTATATGGAGGAAATGCAAGATGTTTGTACACCAAGGAACTAAAAGAGCAAGAGAACTAGAGCACAGTTTATAAAATTAAATTATAACTCATTTTTATTTTGTTATTATAAACTGCATTATGGTTCTTGCTTTTTCTTTTTCAACATATATTTTGCATCCACAGGACCCCCTTCAACAGTGGGTGCAGAGCAGAACCAGGAAATTCATCCACAGAACTCAATATCTTTAAAAAAAAAATCTGATTCTGATCATCTCACCAACAGCAACAACAAACATTCTTCAGTACCAGGCATATTGTAAACAAATACAAAACCCTACAACAAAGTCACTGAGTATCTATAGAGCAAATCTACCATCCCATCCCATCCCATCCCATATTAGCACCAACTTCCAAAACTCACATAAGAAGCCCATCCAGAAAAAGCATCACTGTAAATACTATAGTGGGCCCTGGAATATCCATACACCTATTTGAAAAGCTGAACATGTCAAATTACTACAGTACAGTATAGATCTTTATGTACAAACTCCATGTTAACAGAACACCTGGGCTCAGTCACACACTCAGAACACAGACCCTCATCAAGTACAGAATAAGTAACCACAATCTAAAGTAAAAATAAAAATATGAAGACCAAATTTAAACTGAAACCCCAAGAAGCCAGACTCTGCATGCAGTGCAACATCAGATAAATAAGATATGCAGTTCCCCCATACTGTGTAAAATATAAAGATAGGACAAAGTCCAATCACTAAAATGAAATCAAATTATTTTTTCTAACTTTATTGTCTGACCATTTTATTCTCTGATCATGCTGGTCCCGATCTGAGGCTTCTGCTTTCCTCTCTTCTCTTAGCTCTCTTTCTGTGGTCTATGGTCCATCTGCCATTTCTTATCTCTTCTTTTGTTTTCTTCACTTCCTTCCATCAGCCTATTTCTAGTCCTATTAACCCTCATCAGTATCAGCCCCCTTTCCAGTCCTCCCCTCCCCGTACCTTCCAATGTCAACCACCTTGCATTCCCAGGATTGCCTCTGGTGTCCATTCCCTTCCAGTTTCCCTCCTTCCCCACTGTCTAACCTCTTCTAGTCCAAATACCATTGCAGGTATCAGCTCACTTCCACTCCCAGTGCCACCCCCTCTCCATCAGCTCCCTTTCAATCACCCTACCCTCTGTCCATCCCCCTTCCAGTGCCATCCCCACATGTCAGCTCCCTTCCAGTCTCCTCCCCATTACCCAGTCACCTACCAGTCCCATCCCCAAGTATCAGCTCCCTTCCAGTCACCCTTCAGTACCATCCCCAGGTGTCAGCTCCCTTCCAGCCCCCTCTTTCCCCCTGTGTCAGTTCCCTTCCTCCTCCACCTCCCTCCGTATCAGCTTCCCTCCTGCCTCCACCTCCCCCCCCATGTCAGCTCCTTTTCTGCCCCCTTCTTCCCCTGGCAGACCATCTCAGCATCTGTTCCCTTCTAGTCCCATTCTCCCATCCCCCCGCATCAGCCCATTTGTAGCCCTAGCCCCCAGTCTCCTCCCCTCCCCCTCATAAGTCCACTTCCAGTTCTAGCCCCCATTCTTCTAGTGCCAGCAGCTCTCTCCTCCCTCCATCAGCCCATTTCCAGTCCCAGCCTATTTCCAGTCCTAGTTCCCCCATCAGCCCATTACCAGTCATAACTCATTTCCAGTGCTAGCTCCCAGATGAGCCCATTTCCAGTGCTCCCCCCAGTCTACCCATTTCCAGCCCTAACTCCCCCAATTAGCTCCCCCAATCAGACTATTACCAGTCCTAAACCCCACCCCAATAAGCCCATTTCCAGTCCTAGCCCCCCAGTCTACCCATTTCCAGCCCTAACTCCCCCAATTAGCTAATTTCTAGTCCTAGCCCCCCAATCAGCCCACTTCCAGTTCTAGCCCACCTAATCAGACCATTTCCAGTCCTAGCGCTCCCAGTCTACCCATTTCCAGTCCTAACTCCCCCAATCAGCCCATTTCCAGTCCTATGCTCCCTCATCAGCCCACTTCCAGTCCTAGCCTCCCTTAAGTGCCCATTTCCAGTTCTAACCACCCCCCCATCAGCCCATCGCCAGTGCTAGCCCTTTCATCAACCCACTACCAATCCTAACCCCCCTGATCAGCCCATTACCAGTCCTACCCCTCCAATCAGACCATTTCTGCATTTCTGGGGCTAACCCCCCCCAATCAGACCATTTCTAGGGCTACCCCCCCCCCCCAGTCCAGCCCTGCCCTGCCAGTCCAAGCCCCTCCCCCCACACAGAAGAGCCCTGCATTTCTTAATCGGCACCCGGGCTCACGTGAGACAGGAAATGCCCAGATTACAACTCAGCGCCGGCGGGCTCAACTATAACAGAGCCACGGGAAAGAAGAGAAACACTTTTCCTTCCTGCGGCTCTGCAAAACGTGTCCTGCAGTTGTTTTTTTTAATTTTGAAGGCCGAGTGAGGCGGTCTTTTTGGAGGCATTTTTTGCCGCCTCCAAAAAGTTGCCGTCTGAAGCCACCACTTCACTCGGCCTCATTATAGAGCCGCTCCTGGACAACTCTAAAGAATGGTTGAACTTGTGGACAACACAGTGATAAGCCCAGGTACCCTCAGTTGTAGCTAGTGACTGAGTTTTCTCAACAAAAGTTTGACTTTTTTAAAAAAGAAGTCGCAGTTCTACTTGAAGAAGCACTTACATCTGCTGTCTTGTGTTTGTTCATCCTTAGATGCTGAACAATGTCACCCTTTCCTGCATGTGCGATTGAAAAGGAAGACTGGCCTTTGCCATAAAATATCATGTTATCACCAGAATGTTTCTTAATGAATGGGTATTCATTTTGTAGTTGGTCATTAAAAACACTCTTTCTTTTCAGCATTTTAAGATGAAAATAAAGTCTAGGCTAAGAGCCTACACAGACAACAGAATCAACAAAATCAGCTGACCACTGACCGTGATACTGATACTAACCCCAGGATCATAGATTCCAGCTCTGTGGGTGCTTGAGCACCCTCAATATTTTCTTCTGTAGGTCTGTATATTTGTAGTAAAAAAAAAAAAACACCACCACCATACTCCAGAGCTGCAGGACAAGTGAGAAAGGAAGGTTTCTGTATCCTAGCTACTGCTCCTACCTCCCCATGCTCCCTATTGGCTGACTGTGTCTGCTGCAGCCTATTAGATGGCTTTGTCTGACTGATGGTTGCCTGGGCCCTGGGGAGGAAGCTGAGCCAGATTTGTCAGATGTGCTGAGGACTCAGGAGTTTAGGATTGCCAACCATCTAAATAATTTTAGGATTTTACAACTTTGTAAAGTAGCTGTCTTAGAATGATGTCTAAATTGTCTGGGTATTTTTCAGAGTTTAGCTCTACAGCTCGCCAGTGCTCCCCCTCACTATGCAGAGTAAGTGGTGGGTTCCAGCCAATGGAAAGGCTGCACTAGTCACAGGAAGGGTAGGCTGATTTTCTGCACAGGGTCTGAGAGAGTCAGTGGAATAACTGGGTCCTTGGTAGAGGTGAGTGGGGTTGCTGAGAAAGAGTAGAAATGTAAGAGGAATGGGTAAAGTGTGAGGAGGCTATTGCAGGCAGAGAAAAAGAACTGGTAGCAAAAAGCAAGAACTGGGGGCATTGAAGTAGAGGAGTGCAGAAGCAGCACAGCACCAGTCAGAGACAAAACCTGTCTGTCTGAAAAGTGCAAATGTGCATGTGTGTACCTGATTGGGGGGGATGGATGAATGCATGTAACTGAAGTACAACAGAATGCATGCATGTGTATATGTTTCTGTGTCACTGATAGAAATAGTCTCATATAGAGTTTCCCTTTGAAAATTTAAGCTGGAGTGGTGAAGTCGGCTGGTACAAATGAGGAGGAGTGTAGGAGTGGGACACATGTTTTAAAATAAGGGACATTTAGGCTACCCGACTGAAGTAATACAATTTCAGGGACAAATCCTTAAAATATTGGACTGTCCCGTATAATATGGGATGGTTGATCACTTTGCCTCCATTGCCTCAGAAGAAGAGGCCTGTCAGTCTACTTCCAGTCATACCTTGCCAAGAAAACCCAGGGGCTGCTGGGTTAGCAGGTGTCAGCATTGACTTGATGGCATTGAAGAAAAAAGTCTGTCAGAATATGTTGTTTTGCTTTGAATACTGCTGCCCTAGGCAGTGGCCTAGTTTTGCCTAATGGTTGGGCCACCTGTGGCCATAAATCATTTTAATGATGCAATCTATTACTTGAGATTTTAGAGAACTTAAGCATGTGCACTCAAAAATAGGGAAGATTCACCAACCAGTATTAAACTTGCACAATGCCAGCAGAACATGCTTGGGAATGCTGAAAATTGGCTTGTGTCATTCGTTCACACTTTAGGTATAAGAGTCTATATTTCATGTTCTGTATTTGTATTGTTAACATCGCTAAAACTGCTCTGGGTACTTTTGAAGCCTTTGCATGCAGGATACAGATTTTTTGCATGGACTTTGCACAGGATGAGGGCATCTATCATGGCTTCGTCAGGCTCACAGGTTTTCTGGACAGGCTGGAGCAAGCCAATTGAAACATGTAGCAACCAAGCATAGGAGGCAACTTTTAATTCAGAGCAAAAGAGGGTGCTGAACTCAATGCAAATTATCCTTCCTTGGACACAAAGAAGTTGTTTTATTAATACTGGAGATGGGGAAGGGGCATCAAACACTCACAGGGCTGGCACCTATAGGGCCAAGGGGACATAGGATAAACAGATTTTAGGGATTATTCAATAGTGTATGTTTGAAAATTCTGTACATGCAAAATCAATTAACATGTTAACCTATGAATGAAGTTGATTAAGGCCCTTTTAAAAATGCTATTAACACTAATGTGTGAAGTAAACCAATTTCTAAAAATTATGAAAAAGGCCAAAAATGACTACAAAACAAATAAATCTTTTAGAAATGTGCATGGAAAAAATGTATTATCTCTTCTTGGACTGAGATATTACTCAGCATAGCTTTCAAATGCTGGCAAACTTTCACAGAACAAATACATAACTATATTGTACATGCTTGGCAAGGTAGAAGGTCAACGCAAAAGAGGAAGGCCAGCCATGATATCATCGGCATATATGGCATGTTGTATCTTGTATTTATTAAATATTTTGCAGATAGGCTAAATGTAACTATTGAAGACGAGAGCAGATAGTGAGGAGCCTTGGGAACTCTTTGAATTGCATGAAAGGGTGCTGAGGTGAGGTTACCGGATGTTACTCTCTGTTGTCTGTCTTCGAGGTATGATTGAAACCATTTGATGGTGGTGTCTTGGAGGCCAATCTTCATTAGGCGCTTAAGTAGGATCTGATGGGAAACTGCGTCGAAGGCGGATGATATGTCAATAAAAATTAGTAAGAAGCCCTTCTTTATCTTATCTATTCCTTTGAGTAAGTTATCGAATAGATGTGTGAGAAGTGTCTCAACACCGTGGTTTGGGCGGAATCCGTGCTGGTGGGGATCCAGTGGGGCATATTTGCCGATATGGTCTTGAAGCTGTCTCTGAACAATCTTTTTGGTTATTTTTGACAGGAAGGCTAGATATTGGGTGGTAGGCTGAAGGATTGGTATTTTTAGTTGAGATGGTTTTACGAATAGGGCAGATAGTAGATTGCTTGAATGCTTTAGGCATGTGGCCCTGAGTGAGAGAGGTGCTTACTATCTTTTGAATGTATGTGCTAAGGTCTTCTTTGGTGGATTTAATCCAAGTCACCGGGCAGGAGTCCGATGGAGAAGTGGTGGTGTTTAGAGCGGTGATAGTTTGTGCTATGTGTTCAGTTGTGGAATGCTGAAGTTCTTCCATTGATTGGTAGTAGTGGAGCTAGCATCTATAGTTGGTGTGTCCATAAGTGAGGTGTTTTTTTGGGGTGTGGTGTGATTGGGACTGTTCTTGGATATTAGAAAATCAGCAAAAGGTTTGAGGGTGAATCTTGATTTCATCCTTCATGGTTGGGTCATTCGTGTGAGTGCGAATGATGTTAAAGAGCTCCTTGGGTTCATTACAGGCTTTTAGAACAAGGTTTGTGTGGTATTGTTGTTTATTAGATTATTGTATTCTTTTTACATCTCTTGGTATTGCTTCAATGTAGTTTCTGATTTGTTATATCTCCAGCGGCGTTCCAGTTGATATAGTTTCCTCTTGGATTCTCTTATTGTGTTAGAATACCATGGTGTAGATCTAGGCTTGTTTTTGTTGTGGTGTGAGCTCTCTCGAGATGGGAGTTGAGATGCGGCAAGGATGGTGGTATTCCATGCGTTGACAGCCTCATCCAGGTCGGTGAAGTCTTGGGGTAGGGACTGCAGGGTGTCTTTGAGGAAATGCCCTTTGTTAAAAGCTTTGACGTGTTTGGTTGGCTTTTCAGTTCTCTGAGATGTCTGTTGGGTATTGTGGTGGAGCTCGAATAATATAGCATGGTGATCTGACCATGGTATTGTTGTGGTTTTAGGTGGAGTCATGAGACCATGATCTAGGGTGTTAGTTGGCACGGATATGCGATCTGATGTAGAGCCAGAGCGATGGGATGGACCCGTGAGGACTTGCTTGAGGTGAATGGATTCCATTGCTTTGTGAAAAGCTGTTTCAAGTGTTGTGGATGCAGATGTGAGGTTCAGGTCTCCTAGAACAATAAGAGTCTTGTGAGGGGAGTTAGCTGCATATATCATATCTAGAATGTTGGATGTGTCCTCTGTTGGGGCGTGGAGGGGGGGGTTGGTAGATCAGGCAGATGGATAGATACTTATTTTCTATGCTAATGATGTCGCAGTGTTCAGAGCTTTTGGAGGTTGACGTCTTGAGCCTTAGGTCTGATCGGACAAGAATTAGTACTCCGCCTTCCTGTTTGTGGGTGCAGGGACAGTTGTATGCTGTGAATGTGGGCGGTGTTACTTGATTCAGTATCACCTGGTCTGAATTCTTAAGCCACGATTCAGTAATGCATAGGATGTCAATGTTGTTTTCATGGATGTGATCCATAATAGTGTTTTGTTGCATATTGATCTCACGTTTATCAGGTCTATGGTTATGTGAGTGGTATGTGAGGAGTGTGATTGAGATGTAGATGTATGTGAGGATGGCTCTATTTGAATGTATCTGGTAGGTCTCTTGCTGGGATGTTTGTAGGGAGCAGATTTGTAGATAGGTTGGTATATGGTAGGGAGGAATGTTACATAGATAGGGGAAGCTTGTAAGGCTGTAATGGAGGCAGTGTAGTAATAAGCATTTGTTTGGTGAGAGAATAGGATAAGAATTAATATGATAGCATACATCTGATGGAAGAACGTCCGTTTGTACATTTGCGGTCTGCACAGGAGTTTGTGGGTCTTGTATGCAGGGAGAGCATGCTAAGGTAGTGGTTCAGTCTAGGCGTCCGCTTGTGAGACACTGTGCAACAGTTGGAGCAGTGGTGCTGGAGACTTGATTGGCAGTGTGAAGAGATTAGTAAGGGTCTTTGCTTGTGCGGTGCAGTTGGAGAAGTGATCTGTCCAACTTGTCAGTGTTAGCTTGAAGGTTGGATTCTTCTTGTGGAGTGTGTCGGTTCATGTCACGGGGCTCCCGCCTAAGGGCCATGCCAAAGGGCCCTCTGGTGAGGACCTCAGGCACAGGCACGCCTGGGGCGCTCAGCTGCTTTAAAGTTTGTGCACAGACCTGATTGGTGCTTGGAAGGGTGATCGGGGAGGAGCACTTCTTCCCACTCAACTCCCTGATGCCGATCAGGTCAGTGGCAGTGGTCCGGAGGGTGCGGCGCTTCTGAATAGTCCAATAGGATAAATATTTTCATACAAGTATTTTTAAAAAAAGGTTCTCTTCTTTTAGAATCCTCCAATGAAAAATCCCCCAGGCCTGAATCTACCAAGGTCCAATGAAATCACGCTTTTATCTTGCCAGTGGTGAGCATGTGGTCGTGTCAACAGAAAGTGTACTATTACTTTGCTATGGTTTTTAAATTCTATTACATATTTATTAAGGTTTATTTTCCTCCTCTTTGAAGAAATTCACCCAAGGCAGTATTCATCAAATGTAACTGGACATATGCAACTTACAATTATAGTGACAGTATGACTAATAAAATGCTCAAATATCAGGATAGAACACAATAGCAAGGTGAAAATTCATCTCTCATCATGTATTATCTAAAGGAAACAATAAAGAGGTGTATCAGCTTTCAGACCTCTGTGCAATACTTCTGCCTGTACCCCAGATGCATGAAGCAGGATCATTATTATTATTATTATCAATGCTTGAACCAGTACAAGCATTGTGGAACCAGTGTCCCTTGGGGAAACTGCTAGGTACATATGACCTAGATTGGCCACTGTTGGAAACAGAATACTGGGTTTGAGGGACCTTGGTCTGACCCAGTATGGCATATCTTATGTTCTTATTATTTTAGACACTTGGCTAAACCAACAAGTGTTTTGGGTAAGCCATCCATAACTACCCTATGGCCTGATTTACTAAGACTTTTCTCTTGTTCTGCATCTGCAGGAAAACTTTGTGAATTGGAACGCCAAATAGGCTTGGCACATTTGATGACAAAATTAAGCTGCTTTTCTCATCACTATAGAAAAACCAATCAGTTAAAACTAATATGTACTCATTAATATAGCTACTAGGATGGGCCACAACAGCTGTATCCCAAACAATTACTAGCTGGACTCCGAACACCAAAGGCTTACATGATGCTGGGAATTTGGTTGCAAGCCGGTTTTACCACATCCTCTGCCACAGTAACACTGTGCCTGGGAAATACCCGCTCACAGCTGGCTTCACTTATATAATCCTGGCATAAAATCCAAGAGAAGGCATGTATGTACCTGCATGGAAGGAGGAAGATCCCTTTCCTGGCAGCAAGATGTACACTGCAGCAGACTCTATTACATGAAGACTTTAGAGACAAATGTGCTTCAATGGTGTCAGCCTTATACCAAGCTGGACTGATTTATTTTTCCCTAACACAAGCCCGAGAAAAAGGCTTGAAAGTCTCAGCAGAGCAGAGAAGAGCTCATACATACTGTAAAGAATGGAACATGTGTGATAGACATGGCAATTTTTCTTTTAAAGCAAAGACTCCACGTTCTGTAATAAGCTTTGCAGAGATGACCAAAAGTTTGAAGAACAGAAGTGGTGCCAAGATTACTCAGACCATCAAGTAGCAGTCTGTCTGACAGCGGCCAATCTGGCTCTCTGTTAGAGACAGCAGCAAGAAATGAGTCAGCCTAAGTCTCTCGGTCATCCAGAAACTTATCCAAACCTTTTTCAAGCTCAACAGAAGGTAGAAAGAAGTATACAAAAGGGGACAAGAATGTCTGTCTGGGGCAAAATAACACCCCAAAAAATTAAATGGCATAGGATGAAACTTGGCACATGGGAAAAAATAATAGAAAGACACATTGCATTCAAAAATGGGCCCAATTGGACTGAGGGATCCAATGAAATAAGCACACCCCAAAAATAGCCCAATGCATTCCTATGGGAGTTTCAGCTTCTGTACCATCAAAACCTATATATAGTGAAACACAGCAGTTACAGAATGTCTCTTTTCAGACGCCCTCTCCCTGTTGTCAACTGTCCCAACATGCCAAATTGCCCCCTCCCAATATTCCCTCACAACTGTCCCCACTCTTAAAAAAAAAAAAAACCCTTCCTCACTACCCTAGAAGCTGCCCCAGTCCCCAAAACTACACCTCCTCAACTACCCCATCACTATCCTTCCCAAGCCCAAAAATGAACTCTCGCAACTGCTTCACCAGCCTGAAAACTGCCCCACTCTCAAAACTACACCACCGTAACTGCCCCGCCCCAAAACCTAAACCCCACTGCAATGTCAACAGCCCCAACGCCCAAGAACTATCCCAGCAACTGTTGTTGGGGGGTTTTCGCCCTCTTATTAATTGTTATGGTTGCAGGGTTCACCTCAACATAAGTGTAAAGCACTGGACCCTCTTTCAAATAAAGTATCGTGCCACTGAGGTCTTCTATGAAGGGTCCTGGGGACAGAGTAGCGTTGCTCTCTAAGGAGGATCTGCTAGTCTGTTCCAAATAAACAGGGTTACTTACTGTAACGGGAGTTCTCCATGGACAGCAGTATAAGTCAGCCACACCTGGTGACGTCCTCTGATGGCACCATACACGGAAGTGCTCTCTAAAGCTCAGAACCTTTCTGAGCATGAGCCAGAGGCTCAACCCACAAGCCCGCCCCTAGCCAGCCAGTCTCTTTTCTTCCGCAGTGCCTACCACACGCAGATTCCTGCTCTCCTTCTAACAGCCAGAGAAGAAAGAAAGAATTCAAATACTCACAGTGAGAAGATGCCTTCAACTAAACCAGGTTTTAAAAAATGCTGCCATTGTTCCAGAAAGATGAGCTGCACAGATACCCATGATCACTGTGTAAGGTGCTTAGGGGCTAATTGCCAGGTCTCCATTTGCCAACACTGTTCCCGGATGTCTCCCAGAGCCCGAAAATCTAGAGGCCACACTCTAAAAGACTTCCTTGCGACGACCCAGACGCCTCCGGAGGCTCCCCTTATGGCTCCCAGCTCATCGCTGACCCAGGATGTGCCCTTAGGGGCCTCCATCCCCGGTCGCTCGGCTCCAGGTGCTCCTGCCATCAGCCAACCGGTCACAGAGACTCCTGTCGCGTCAAAACTGACTAAAAAAGCCTCCTCCGGTCATTGCAGCTCCTCTGGCATTCTCCAGGACCCCCACAGAGCACAGGCACACCATGCTGACCATGCTGCTCCTGGGGGCCCCATGCTGATGACCTCACTGCTACAAGCTCTGCCCATCTCTAGCCATTGGCCATCGTCACGGTCCAGCAAGCTCCGTCCCTCCAACATCCATTGGCCATCATCACGGGCCAGCAAGCTCCACCCCTCCAACATCCATTGGCCATCGTCACGGGCCAGCAAGCTCCGCCCCTCCAACATCCATTGGCCATCTTCACGAGACTTCCCCACAGCATCACAGCACGCCTCCCTCTCCCAGCTCTGAGGCAGGAACTCCCACCAACACCGGTAGAGTCTCCCCATTGGAATACTAGTGTTCTTCTCCTATATTTATAATTCAGTTTTGGGCTTGTAAATCTGCACCGCTTACAGTCAAGTTTCCTTTCCCTCCTTTGTTCCCTATTTTCAAGTATGTATGTTCCTTAACCTTTTGTCCTCTGCTTTCCCCTTGTGGCATCCTGTCTTCTCGCCCTCCTGGAAGTTCCTTTGCCTGTTGCTGACCTGCTTCTTGCAGATTGACTCCAGATGTTGGTCAGCTACATCCTGCCACCTAGTTTTTCTTTTTGTCTCCTTGTTCATGGCCACTAGGTCTAGGTGACAGTTTTAATAGCTGTGTAGTTTTTCAGAGACGTTTAGGTCAGTATTTCTCATTGTGTCAGCTCTATGATTCCAGGATGTCAGCATTTAATAGTTCAAGCTGCTAATTCTGCAGTTTGAGGGTGAAAAGGTCAGCAGGCTGTTTCTTACTTAGGCTTAGCGCTGAAGATGTTAGCACAAGTTGGAAGACGGTCTAATATTTTGCATGCCGTGCAGCAACTTAAAAGGAAGCACCTTCCGGCACGCTTGCGCCCAAGGGCCCTTTAGCATGGCCCTTAGGCGCAGGCAAAGTAGCAGCCAAAGACCCGTGTCCCAGGCCCTCCTCCATTCACACCGTTTCCGCTGCATCTTGACCAGCTGATACCAGGGATTGGCCACACTCATCTCTCTGCCCCCACGTGAATACTGCTGCTTTGCCTGACAATCCATTGTCAATAGGTTAGTAAAACTACTTAATCTACAAGCAATGGAATGTCCAGGCTAATTCATAGAACTTGCTACCCATTGTTTGCATTGTAAACCAACTCACACTGCATAGCCTATTAACTCTATTAACGTCACTACTACCGTATAGCTAGTCTCTTACCAACCACAAGTAACACAACACACAGAGTAAAACAACTCACGGTGAGCCCAGGTCAGTAAACCACAAACCTAATCCCAGGTCAGTAAAATACAAAATTACAAAATGCACTCCACTACCCACTACCTACCTCATGGCCTACCTCACACTCCTCCACCTGTTCGCACCATACACACATAGCATCAGACTCAATGAGCAAATTCCCTTGATCAACCTACATAACACCCAACCCAGATGCACATCAGCATCACACCTATCCAAAGAACGGCAACAACCAAAGCATACAGCCCATAAATCATACAATGTCACACGTAATACACCCACTCACCACACAAATAATGAACATACAAACCCACTCATAACAATAAACATCAGATGTGCTCTACTAAACGCCAGATCTATCAGGAACAAACCAAATACTATCCTTGACCTAATCCACCACAAGAAGCTGGATATAATATGCATCACCGAGACCTGGCTAGACGACTCAGACCAGGTCATATTAAATCAAGTAACCCCAACAGGATACTCGGCATTTAACTGCATCAGAGCACAAAAGAGAGAGGAGTACTAATACTTACCAGAAAGGAATACAGATTCAAAACAATCGCCACCACTAACACAATCAAATCTAACACACTCACTATAGCCAACAAGTACCTAAGCATCTCCCTCACATACAGACCACCTCGAACCACAACTGAACACCTATCCACAGTAATCGAAATGATATGCGCACACAGCAGAAGACACAAACCCCTTGTTGCACTAGGAGACTACAACTTAACTTCTGCACCCACCAGAGAAACCGCAACGTTCTTAAAAGTCATGGAGTCACCAAAATACTGCCAGACAATTAACACCCCAACGCACCAGCATGGCACAACTCCGGACATGGTCTTCATGCCAATGCAATTAGTGGAACAAAACAAGACCACAAAACCAACAGTCACACCAGTCCCTTGGTCAGACCACCATGCGATTGAATTCACCATGACCCTGAATAACCCCGCCCAACACAAAGAAGATGAAAGAATAACTAGACAGTTCAAAACATTTAAGAGACTCATTCATAAACCAAATCACTCCACAACTTCAATAGGAACACGACACCCTTGACCTAAACATAGAACAATGGAACAAAATAATATCTAACGCAGCATCTGCCCCAGCCGTCAAAGAACCACAAACACGCAAGAGACCCAACGCCCCATGGTACTCATATGAAATCAGAGTTGCAAAACGCACACTCAGAAGACTGGAAAGAAAATGGAGATGGAACAAATCACACAACCTCCTAACCCAATAGAGACAAACAACTGGAATATAACAATCTAATAAATGAGCGTAGACAGCAATACCATACCAACCTAATCATGAAATCTACTAATAGACCAAGAGAGCTCTTCAGCATTGTCCAAAAGCTCACCAAGGACGACACACAAAGCACTCACCATCTTGACCCACAAAAATATGCAGACTACATAAAGTCAAAAACCACCAACCAAACATGCTCTACTACACCACAAACAAACAATCACACAATAAAAAAGCAACATCAGACATGGGAGAGCTTCAACATACCAACAAAGCAGCAAGTAGAAGACATTATATCTGGACTAAACACAGCAACTTCACCGTCAGACCCATGCCCAGTGACATGGCTCAAAGCTACAAAAAGCCAACTCCCTCATCACATTCAAAAAATCGTAAAAGATTCACTCCAACAAGGATACATGCCCCAACCCCTAAAGCATGCAATGATACGACCAATACTTAAAAGTAGCAATCTGAGCCCCTCCGAACTTTTAACTTCCCCAATAAGGCTTATGGTTAGTCTAACAAAAAAAAAATCTTACCACAGTTGCTCAAGACTTTCTTCCTACTAATACTGCAGTCATGCCAAGCTGTTATCTGTGCTGGAAACCTCCAAATTATTACTGCAGTATACTACACAGCACACTTCCCTAACCACTAAATTAGAGAAAACAAACTTCATACTAAAGTTATGGCATGAAAATTAGTCCTTCAAAACTTTGCTTGATTAATTCTATTTTGTCATAGAGCAATGATTTAAGTTTTTCCCCTGTAAGTTTCAGTTTCTTTCATATTTACACTATCCATCCTAAACACTTGATTTTTAAATTTTTCAAAACACAGAGTCAGTGGCTTGCTGCACTTTTTCGGCAGCTCTAAACTGCCACCAACCATACACGACCCATTCGTGACTGGTTTGAGGTTGCCCCAAATCATTAAGAGCCATCTCATACTGAAAACAGCACAGTTTGTCCTCCTGAAAAGTTCCACCAAGGGGGAACTGCAAATTGCAGTTACTGGCAGTCATTGAATGTCAACGGCCAACATAAGGGCGCTATCACCAAACCTGCGCCTCATTTCATAATTCTGACTTCTCATTTTCAGCCCTATACTATGAGCATTTACTGCTCTATTCATTTAACAGAGTACTCTGTTTAATTTTACCGACATTATTGCAAACACATGACAGAAAACCTGCCACATGTATCCTGGAGACTTGTCTGCTGTTTCCAACTGCTGAAGAACACAGTGATCCGAGTCACAGCATAAACTGAATAAAACCCTGTGATCTGGCCACAATACCATGGCTCTTTCAGTCTCTGGTCCCTCAAGCAGTGAAAAATAAGCAGAGAGTAACACAGAACACAAATCACACACAAAGTGCTACTTTCTTTGAGCTCAGAGGGAAAACAACAGACGGTCTATGGACACAGCACAGTTCTACGTCTGTTGGATTCAAATTCTTCCTCCTGAAAAGCTATTTTTATTAAAGACAAAAGGGAAGTAACACAGTCATTAAGCATAAGCGTGGAATAACACAAGGTGTCGCTAGAGTTATTTTTACAGAGTAAGAGCTGATTACAGTGTATTAGATGAAATTTACTTGATTATGACAAAATTATTTATAATTGCAAAGTTGCAAAAAATTATGTTGTGTCAGCAGGGACCTATAGTTGACTGTACCATGAACTATGGTTGCGCAGTTCATAGCTTATGTTAACTCTTTATGCTTGCATTAACAAATGTTCTCAAACTATTTTAAAGACAGTTACACAGAACTCATGATCATGACATCCTATTCTATTTAAGAGGAAGTAGGTGAAAAGCCAAACTTCTAAACACATTCTGTATCAAGAAATTCATCCATCTTCAATTACATATTGGGGATTCTGGTATCCCTTTTGCCTGTCCATTTCTACACATGCCCCAACCCCTAAAGCACACAATGATACGACCAATAATTAAAAGTAGCAATCTGAGCCCCTCCAAACCAAAATCATACCGTCCCATCTCCAGCCTGCCATTCCTTGCTAAAATCGTGGAAAAGGCAGTGCAAAGGCAACTTCAGGACCATATTGACATAAATGCCCCACTGGACATTGTGATGAAGCCGATACTACTGAAGCTATGGAGTTAGGAGAAAACTCCGTTTCTTTTAAAGAAACTGATTTACAGAGAATGCAGTTACCAAAAAGTGCAGCTAGAGGGAGTAGGCAGGAGGCTGCAGAAGGTAGGCTGACACACCCAGATTGTAATGATGCAATAACTAATCAAACACACCTGAGTAGAGGGCCAGAAAGCTCACTAAAGAAACGGCTTTATAAGCAGTGCTCGGTCAGGAGAATAGAGAGACGACCACAGGAGCAGAGAGGACCACAAATACAGAGAGGACCACAAACACAGAGAGCAACAGAAACCCCTGTTACTAAGGAGAGAGAAAGGGGAAAGCTCCAACTACGGAAGGAAAGGCAGTTAAGCTTGCAGTCCTTACAAGGAAGGGACAACTTCCAGGAAGGACAAGCCCATGCTGAAAAGCTCCAGAAAGAAGTCTCCAGAGAAGACAGTGTAAGCAGGAGAGTGCCTGGTAGAGGGAATACCAGCAACGCACGTCTCAGAGAACAAAGGTACATTCACACCTCCTTTCCTGAATGTGTGCCAGGTCCTAGAAAGGCTTGTAAACCAGAGAGCCATAGATATGAGAAACAAAGCTGTGGAAAGCTTTGGAAACCTGTGCAGAAGGTCCTAGATAAAAGCCATATTAATTGTTTGCCAGACCAGGTCCAGCCAGGCTGGAAAGTCTTGGAGAGAACTACTGAAGTACAACCAGTTTTGCCTAGGGAAAGCTCAGGCTTAGCAGACACCATATTTGAGCAAGAGGATATGCAAACAGACTTGTAGAATCAGAATCATTGCTACCTGAATATCCTATGGACTGTACTCTCTGTGTAGCTGAGAGTATAGAATCTCTCACAGAGTCATAGCATAAGACATGCTTTAAAAAAATGTCATTGTTTTGTTGAGCTGAAAAGAAGAAGCTTTTTGTGTTTATTTAACCTGTTGATATTGAAAAATCCTGCTTGAATGGAAAAGGCTGTGAAGCTCTTATAACAGTTTTGGACTCTGTAAATACTTTGGTAGAAACCCTGAATCAGGGTGAATTCTGTTGTCTTCTTGCAGAACCTTAGCACATCAAGGGAATAAAGCCTTATATTTAACACAGCACAAGGCTCACACAACTATTCTTTATAAAGAAGGGAACTACAAGGACCATAATGCACCTGGTCTAAGTTAAAGTTTCCGGCTTCAACAAACAATAAATGTCCGCCCTGACCCTTCAGCACACTGCCACCGGGAGGGGCAGTGACAACATCCATCAGCATGGATTTAAATCCCAACACGGCGTGGAAACCCTACTCACCTCCCTCTTTGACAATCTCTTAAGAGGCATGGACAACACAAAAAACGGCTTCCTACTAGTATTCATGGACACCTTGGCGGCCTTCGACACTGTGTCCCACACTAAGCTATTGCAACGCTTACAACAGATAGGACTATGCAAGAATACCCTGAAGTGGTTCACATCATACTTGGAAGGGCGAACACAAGTCAAATGTGACCAAAAGAAATCACTACAATTCCCCGTCACGCAGGGAATACCTCAAGGCTCAGCCCTATCATCAATGCTCTTTAACATCTACACACAGCCCATATGCAACATCATCAAGCACCACAAACTTCACTATCACATTGAAGCATACACCATGATGTCGTCAGCATAAATCAACCTACTAGCACTAAACACCACAACAATAACCAAATGCCTCGAAGACATGAATGACTGGCTCATAGCCAACAACTTAACGGTCAATTACGATAAAACTGAGGCAATGTTAGTCACCAGGAACCCCATCTTCATACCTCCACAAACTATCAGCATCCTAGACAAACACATAGTAGTCAAAGAAGAAGTTAAGTATCTGGGCATCACACTAGACAGAACTCTGAACCTGAAATCCCACATCACCCAAACAAGGCCTATCAACGACTGAAAACAATCAGACAAATCAAACCAATGCTCCGTCAGGACCACTTCAACACAGTGTGCCAAGCACTCATTACACCACTGCTTGATTACGGAAACTCACTATATCAAGGCCTTCCTCAGCGGACACTACACCCACTACAGATGGTACAAAACACCACAGCACACATCATTACAGACACTCCAAGGACTGAGCACATCACTCCTGTCCTACAACAACTACACTGGCTCCTAATGGTGGCAAGAGTTAAATACAAAACAATCATGATCATCTTCAAAATCATTCACCATCTCTCAGCAGACGTACTCCAAAACGTTATAACAAGGGATATCAGCAATAGACCAAGAAGAACCAATAACTACAACATGATCAGACCTGCAGGCTATCACAAAACCAAACAACCAACTTAAAAAAGAGCACCATCACTACTGGCATCCGCACTATGGAACTCCCTCCCAATGAGCCTGAGGGCACTAGATGACCTCACAGACTTCCACAAAGACCTCAAAACATTGTTATTCATAGAAAAATATGAGCACTCAGGCAACATCCCCTATCGAAACATAAATATTACTACCTCCACCATCTAAGCACGCACTCATCCCATCTACACACACAAGCTTATCATACCACGTTATTAAATACCCTTATGTTAAATGTTACCCTTCAATTGTATTGTCTAAATGCTGTTAAGTAACTGTACTGTCTAAATGTCTACACGTACCCTAATGTTAAATGTAACCCTCCAATTGTGATGTGACGTGACCACCTTGATTGAAGGATAAGGTGGCATACAAATCTGTCTAAATAAATAAATATGGGGATGTGGTACCTGAAGGGGGGATTCATTTTTCCCTATCACTCCAAAAATTCTACTGCCCTGCAAGTGCCCCACCACTCCGCCAACTGCTCCATTCCCAAAAACTATCCCTGTTGCAACTATTCTACCCTCCAAAACTCATGTCCTGCAACTGCCCCCCTCCAAAACTCCTTCCTTACATCTGTCCCTATTCCCCAAAACTATTATCTAGAAAATTCCCCACTACCCCCCATAGACATTAGAAGCAGAGCTCTCACAAAACATAGAAATACACTTACTTCCGGGGGAATTCTACGCAACTGTGCAATGCAGAATTTGCGCAGAATTCCGCACTTGTGCAGAATTCTGCATAGGCAGCGACAAGCCAGACAATGAGGAAGGATTGGGTGCATACGTTTTAAGAGCGTCCGATCCTGCCTCACTGCTAACATCAACAGAGCCACAGGAGTATTTCCATTTGCTCCCACGGCTGGACGAGATGCTGATGGTGGCATCATGCGTTTTTCAAAAGGCAACACAGAAGCACTGTAAGAAACAGGAAGCGCTTCTGTGTACCTTTCAAAACACATGGTGCTGGCGTCAGAATCTAGCACAGCCACAGAAGCAAACAGAAATGCCCCCATGGCTGTGTTGCTACGCTTGAGGAAAGAGAAGAGTTGCTGGTGAGTTGGGAGGGGTGGCTGGAGGTAGGAGAAAGGCGGCTGATGAGTCAGGGTGTGGTAGAGAAAACAGGGGGGAAAAAGAATGGGTTGGAGACAGAACTGTGACTGGACCAAGAAATCTAAGGATGAAAAAGGTGGGGGAAATTTCAGGTCTAGAGAAGCTAGGCTTTATGATAGTAAATGTTTGTGCAGAATTTGCCTAATAAAGCATGCAGAATTTTGAAATACTGTGGGCAGAATTCTCAAAATGTTTGCACAGAATATTAGAATTTTTTTTTGATGCAAAATTCCCCGAGGTGTTACAAATAATTCCCTAACTGTGATATACCACATTTTAAATTATTCACATATATATTTTTTTTGTTTTTCTGTTATTTCTACTGTGACAGCTACTGACTGAATTGTACTGTTTTCTTATTGGTGGTTATATGTACCCACAATGAATATCTGTTGTTTTGGGCTAGATTAAGGCACTGGGGTAAGCTAGGAACATACCTAGGATCAAAGTTTAGGGAAGGTGCTGTCAGATATGATGTTTACTCAGGAGGTGCTGTTTTTTTCAGGATTCTACTGATTTCTACATTATCTGGAAGCTAGAAGGATGGCTAACATGGCAGGACTTTTTTTTAAACTTTGAAACCTCTTTTGCAGCACTTTACCCCCCCCCCCCCCACGAGGGTGCCTTTCTCCCTTCCTGCTTCCAAAATAACTAGCAGCAGAGACTATGAGTAGGATGAGTCTATGCAAAAACTGTGGGGGCAGAGCACTGTATGTAATGCTGCTCTAATCACAGGAAGGAAGGAGGTGAGCTGGGAGATGTTCATGTGCAGTACAAGTGAAATTTCTGCTTGTAGTGGGAGATGGAAGAAAATGAAACTCCCCACCCCCTAAAAACAGCTCAATGCATTTTTAAAGGAAAAGCTTTTCCAATAGCTGCAGCCTACAAATGTGGGTTTACAGTAAGATAGTAATTATGGAATTGCACCTGTCAAATAGCCCTCCCCTCTCTACTCTTCTCCCAGTCACAGATACACAAACACATACATGCAAGCATTCATGCAGAAACCCACATACAAGCATGCACACCGGCAATGCAAATACCCGCTCCCCCCCCCCCACCACAAATGCATGGCAATAGGGGTTGAAAAGAATTCAATGAGCCATGCTTTGCATGCTTTCCCCCACTGGTTAAATCCAGCTATAACCACACTCTCCCATAAAGTTCCACAGCTTAAATTGTGCATGGACTGAAAAACACACAAAAAAAATGTTTACCAGTGTTTTAAATTCATGACTTGTTAGTGTCATGGAGTGTCCCAGTAGTCATTATGCTATTTGAAAGGTAAACGACCAATTCATTTTTACCTGTTCCACCCCGCTCATGATTTTATAGACCTCTATTATTCTCACCCACATTTTACTATCTAACTCTATTGCAATAGCATAGACATAGGGAGCAGAAACTAGCCCACAAAATATTACTTACATAATCAAACTACAGGACAAAACCTTAGGAAGGATTTTCAAAATTATTTTATTCTTTTTATTTTTTCAACAAGAGGATACTTTCCTCACATTATTTGCAAACATCTTCTCACGTGGCCATCATTTACGTACCCATTGTGGACAGAGTACAAAGAGCAGTGAAACCCAAAAAGGGATAACAATTCAGCACAGTGATTAAAGATAAACCAAGGGGAAGAACAAAAGAAAAGAGAAATCCCTGTTATAAATAAAACCAAACAGTGTATCTGCAAACATCTCATTATGAAAAACATCTTCATCATGAAGAGATTAGCACTGGAAAGTACAGTTAACAGACCTGCCTAGAATCTGGTTGTATGGCACACATTGCAGAGGGATGACTGCTATAACCATTCCCCTTACAGAAATACATAATACAGAGGAAGCCCCGTCTCTGCAGGTCTGCCTTCAAAGGTCTCTGCCTAGTGAGTAAAACACGGTAGTGACTGAGGTCTGTGCAACCCCCTCCCCCATCTTCCCACTCTGCAAAAAAAAACAGGGGACGAGGTGAAAAACAATTGCATTTTGGTTTCATCGTATTTGGGTGGGAGGCGGAAGCCCTGGTTGGTTCTTTGTGGCTCAGTGGGTTCCCAGCAGGAGTAGAGGAATGGTCACCCATTTTTACTGCTGCTTCACTTTGAGAGAGAGCTTCTGAACCGTCTTGTACAGGAGGCCAAAATTCTACAACAAGAAATCAAACAAAGAAATCAAGCAAGACTGCAGTACAGAGGCAGCTTGCGGGGGGGGGGGGGGCGGGCGCAGGGAGCAAGACCAAATATTGCATAACGCATTCTTCCATGACTGCAATAAAACACAGAAGCACAATCCACAGCCAGCCCTCACTCGCTGATCTGGAGGACACTGCTCTTTCACATACAGAAATGGAAAATGGTATATATGAGCAAGAAAAGGCTTCACTGATAAGAGCCAAAGAGGCTAAGGAATGGTCAATGGGCCTGTTCAGACATATCACAGATCTAGAGGAAGATTAGTCCTGGACAGTCTCTTACATCCAATTTTGCTCACCTGCACGGCGATGTAAGCAACTCCAAGGTAGCCAGCTATACACAGAGCCAACAGCAAATCGAAGACTGCTGGTTTCACCCTTTAAAAAAGAATAGCATTACATGAGAGCTGAAGAGGAAGAGGAGGAGAAGCAGAAGGAGTAAAGACAAAAGGGGCTGCCGTTACCTGTATGCATGCACCGTCTGCTTTAACTGATCGTAGAACACAAACTCAGGGTCCCTGTGCAAACAAACCAGTTATCATTACAAAAGGCGCCATCAGGGAAGGCCAAAAATCTCAGAGAACACACAAGTATGCATGCATGTGAGGGCGCTGGGGCAGCATCTGATCAGAACAAAAGCAGCTGCAATCTCCACAGCAGAAATGGAGTGCGGCACAGGCCCTTGCTGCATTTACTACCAGACCCAGCCAATGTGGTAGCCTGTCCCAAACCCATGGCAATGACATGCAGCAAGTTGTTAGAGCAGTAAATTGTTATAGGCAGCTACTTTTCTTTGCAGATTGCATTGTTTTAGATTATTAGATGTCATCAGTTTGTAACATTGTATCTGTAGCTCGTTGTGTATGTTTTTTTTTTTTTAATTTTATAACCCACCCTAAACAATTTTGGTGGAAGGATGAGTTAAAAATAAATAAATAAATATAAAAAAGCAAACAACTAACCAC
Source organism: Ichthyophis bannanicus (assembly GCA_033557465.1). Classification (NCBI taxonomy): domain Eukaryota; kingdom Metazoa; phylum Chordata; class Amphibia; order Gymnophiona; family Ichthyophiidae; genus Ichthyophis; species Ichthyophis bannanicus. Next base: position 306,231,822 of record CM066039.1, read on the forward strand.
AATAACAAAAGGGACAAATAATGGAGATCAGCACCAGTAGCTCTTCCAGTCACCTTTGATCATTGTTTCCCCGACTGGCAAAGGAACGGATGAACAATTCGGCATAGGCAGAATGGCATTGAGAGGACTGTGCAAGCACAAAACATAAAATAGTTTGGGGCCAAAAGAGAAGCAAGCTGATCCTTCTGAGGATAAATGTCTAATAGTCAACAGACAGGGACAGATGTGTAACCCTCTCACGCCTGCAGTCACCTACCGTTTATCTGCCTTCACGTAGTGCAAGCGGACATCCTTCAGGAACCGGCTCAAAGAGTACTCCAGGGTATGGAGGAAGGCACTGTCCTTCTCCACCAGCTGAGCTGCTCGTGGCTGGCTAGTGAGCCAGTGCATTACGGAGTCCAGCTGTTCCTGCTGGACCTGCTGTAAGAAAAGAAGATGAACAGAAACTGTTCTGCCTGAACAATAGATCATGTCTCCTCCTTGTCTCACAGTGCCTAGTTTGCGCTGCTATCATCCCCAGCCACCCCTCCCCCAACTCTCATTGCCTTATTCAACATCTTGCTGTTATCCCCAGCCACCCTTTCACCCTCCTCAAGAGCAGCCCTCCGATACCAGCAGCGCAGCCTGATGACACGTCAGATTCCCTTACCATCTGCTCACTGAAGATCTGCAGGTCTGCAGGCGCCCCCTGGGGATTGGAAAGGAAAAACTCAAATGGTGCTTCACAGTGCATGGGGCATGGATGGGGAAAAAAAAGGGGGGGGGGGGGAACTCCTTACCTTCTCAGTGAGATTATAAATGACCCTGCTTAGTGATTCTGCAAGGATTCTGGTGTTCCGGGTTAAAATATTGGTGTCAACCCGCAACCTGCGAAGAGTAAGAATGTGACAGACAGACAGACTATGGGGAGAAACGTCTTCAATGGATGATCATCTATCTCTCCCCCACCGCCTTTATTCATTTATTCTCTCACCCCTCTCTGCTCTGTATTCTCTTCAAACCTTTCCAACATCCCGTCATGAGATTTTTACATGCTCCTTGGTCGTCACCCTCCCCCACTACTTCCGATATTGATTTACAAAGCTCAAGGAGAAAAAGACCTTCAAATTTATGTCAAATTTCACAAGTAATAGTATAAAGGAAAATAAAAACAGAAATGAAACCGCTTTAAGTTTAAGTCAACTGGCTGAGCTAAGCTTCACTCCTCATACTGAGCCGCAAGACACCCACCTCACATCCATAATGCTGCCCCTGAGCCCCTCCCGGTGACTTTCTAGGTGGGAGACAGTGAACGAGGGCAAGCGACGAATGGCAAAGCGCTCATGCTCCCATGCCAGCATGTCTTCTGCAAGGTTTATCTTCTTGTGCACCATGGAGAATTTCACTTCCGGGAACTGACTGGTGATCACCTGTGCGGATAAAGCATGCAAGAGCATAAAGCAAGGCTTGCAGGAGGAGGAAGGGTATGTTCTCAGTCTCATGTGTCACAAGACGAGGAGAAGGAAAGGGAACTTAGGGAATTCCTGCTTAGCTCAGTTGGGAGAGCTGCTGTCTGAGTCTTTGGTCTTTTAACCTTAGCGTTTAAAATCTCTGGTTACAAGTGTTCGAGAGGGCTCAGCTTGGTGGCAAGTGAGTGTGGAACCCAACCCCCTGCCTGAATCTTGCACCCCTCCCCCCTCAAATTCTCACCATCTCTAACTCCCTCAGGAAGGTATGCTGCAGCGTCCCCTCCCTGGGGGGCTTCGAGACATGGAGGTGCAGTGTGTCCCCCTGGCCCAAGGTGTCTAGGCACAGGACAAAGGCCACATTATCCTGTAGCAGGCTGGAATCTGAAAGCAAAACCAGAAATGCATCCCATCATAACCTTCCGAATCAGCAGCAACTCCCCTCCTGTAGCTGGCCTTGCCTCTTCAAGGGCACCTGGATCACAGATCGACACATTCTAGAAGCACCGTTCTTTCCTAGATTCTCTAAAGGCCCTATCTTACCCCTCAGGCCTTGTGGCTGCCTTTATCAATGGTCTTATCTTACAATTATTTTGTGAAAGGGAGAGGGAGGAAGGGATGGGATCCCAAACCTGCCAGTTTGCCAATTATAATGTAGTTTCATTGCATAATCATATAGCATGTGCTAACCCAACATGCTTTGCAATTGCATTACTACAGAAGCATGCACACAGACACGGCACCCAAAGCCAATGCTGTTCTGTCTGAAAGCTCCTGAATGGAAGGTGGTTCAAGAAAAAGATATAAAACGTCCAATTACAGCCACGAGTTCCAAGGCAAGGCCAGGTAAAGCAGCATACTTGAAAACACCCGAAGTGTAAATGGAAGATTTGACATCAAGTCCCAGGAGCTCTGACAGTTCACTGCTCTAAAGGCTAGCATCATCTCCCCCTCCCACGGGACTGCGGTCCTTCAGCTTATCTGCTGTTCACCTGTGTGATCCAGGTTGTCTTCCAGCCACCTCTTGGTCCCCTGATAGTTAAATTTGCCACCTCCAGAAGCAAAGAAGAGCAGATTGTACCTGTACAGAGAAGAGAGCACCATTAAAACTTACCTTTGCAAACAAAATATATGTCTATATATCTATATAGTCTCTTGGCCTATACTCACTGTGATGCTAAGCTCCCTGTCAAAGTCCAGACAGATATTAGCTGGGCACTACTAGAAGGGCAGAGGCACAAGACAGGAAAGCACTTTCCTACACAATAGGCCACAAAAGAAGAAGAAAGAGAGGGAAGGGAGGAGGGGGGAGGAGTGCAGAACAAAGTATAGGGGCTAAAAGAGAAGAGGTCAGACGATCCACCCCACCTCTCAAAATATACCTCACCAAAGTCTACTAAATTGCATACACACAGAACAGAGTTACGCAATCCATTGTGTCCCCCAATTAACTTAACCCCCCGAGATTGTGGAATGCAACTAGGTAAAACCTGAATGCCCATGAGCCACTGTGGCACAGCAGCCCCTTACCCTGCATGACTGCGTTTGTAAGTATAAAGTCGAGAGAAGAGTCGGGCCAGTTCTAGCAGCATAGAGATCCCGCTGCCATTGGAGTCTGCACCAAAGGATAGCCACTGTAAGAGAAGAACATATGACAGCTATGTTTTTCCTACGCAGGTTACCTGGCGCAAGCATAGTGCTTCCAAAGTCTGGGAGGCGGAAAAACAAATGCATGCTCTGTACAGGGTTGCCAAGTTTTCACAGCAGTATATTCTACTTACTGGAGCCACACCAAAGGAATCATAATGAGCCACTAGCACAATGGTAGGCAGGTCTTCAGCTCCCAAGCCCATCAGACGCCCCTACCAGGAGACAGTAATAAAAACCTCTAATGGACAGTATAGCACTGCGTTCCTCTCCATGAGCCCTCTACCATCGCCAGTCTTCCAGAACTACAGTGAGCTGATGTAGGACGGTACAGGAAAAGGCAATGAGAAAGCAACACCCTGGGTAGCAGTAGTAGAGATCATAAGTGTAGCCTCCCATGATGAAGGGAGGCATAACCACAGGACTGGTTAAGATTAAAATCGGTCTCCTTTATGTTATTGGGTATTAATGTTAATAGCATCAATCTGAATAAAGCATTCTTACAACAATAACCTGATCTGATGAAGCGAGGCAACTTTCAAAAGCTTGTCAAAGATACCTCTTTATTGGACTAACTTAATGTACCACCTACAATGTATTAGTTAGCCCTTCTTTTCACAATAATAATGCCTCATGTGGAAGGTAAGAGCCATCCAATAACTACATTCCAAGCTTGTTACATCGAGACAGAGCTCACCTCAATACTTGTTACCAGCCAGTCACTAATGGCTTTGCTCTGGGCACCACTGGTCACCATCTGGAAGCCATTGGCCGTGGCAGTATGAAGCAGAACTGAGGAAACAGACAGGCACAAAAACATTGTTCAGCTCTAAATAAGTCTATTGTTTATTTCACACTTAATATACCGCCCCCCATAACATCGGGGCGGTTTACAAAATAAAATTAATAATTATAGAAAGAGAAAAAAAAGAAAAGAAATTACAATAAATGATAGAAAGGGAATAAAATAATAAAAAAAAAAAAAACAACAATCAGGTGACAGAGAAATGGAAATTCAGGGGGGGAAAGCTAGGGAAAATACCGTAGATGAGTCTTAAGGAGAGAACGGAATTTGGGATATGATTCTTCTGTACGGAGGTTGGTGGGAAGGGAGTTCCAAAGAGAGGGTCCTAAATAGTAGAATGCCGATTTCCTGGTAGATTGCAGATGAGCTTTGGAGGGTGCTAGAAGGTGAAGGCAATTAATATGAATGGACTGAAGACTGCATGAGGGAGTATGGTAAGTCAGTAGATCCGAGAGGTAGGCAGGTGTGGAGAGATAAATGGCTCTGTGGGTTAAAGTGAGGATCTTAAAGGATATCCAGAAGTCAATTGGCAGCCAATGAAGGTGGTGCAGCAGAGGGGTGATATGGTCGTGGGGCGAAGAGTGGAGGATCATGCGAGCAGCTGTATTTTGAATTAACTGGAGACTAGTCTATCTACTAGTTTGCAAGTTCAAATCACTTGGAAATCCAGAGTCCCATATCAAGGGAGAACTGTTAGAGTCATCTATGTTTTCTGAGCATGCGACATTGTGCCACAGAAATTCCCTGAAGCATTCAGAAGTAACTGAATTCTGATCTCTGCCCCCACCACTTATAAGAAATAATCAGTATTTGGCTGGGATTACTTTACTAATCATGTTGCTTTATTTAAAAAAAAAACCACCCTTTCCCTGTTCCATGGTCTAGTTTTAAATGCAACTAGAGCAATAATTTGTCAGTGTCACAACAACTGGTGCATTCACTTTTTTACATGAGGCATCACACATTTCAAGTACAAAGAGTAGTCATGTGGAAGCAGATCTCTGCTGGTAAAATGTTCAGCAGCTTCAACTCTGCATACGCTTACCCTTATTCCAGGACAACTGATGGTTATCATCTCAGGACAGAATCTTCTCCTCCTTGTAGTCCCCATGTTGCAACTGCGTGTATGAAAAATTACTCTCTATCTAGTCTCCTGTATGTAGGATGCCTCGTACTCAGAGCAGCAATCCAAAAATCTCCCACAATGATTTTTGACAAGAATGTCACTTTCAAACTGGACTAGTCACTAGCTTCAGCCGTTGGCTTGGATCTGCCCCCAAGACTCACCTTCAGCCGCAGAAGAGGAGCCTTGAGATGCAGAGGCAATCCGAGTTTGTTCATAAATAGAGATCAGCTCCTCGTCCTCTACTGCAAAATACACAGGGACAATGGTCTCCATTGCCACCATTTCTGGCTCTATCTCCATGAATTGCTGAGAAGAGACAAGTTAAGAGTGTTAAGCACCGTATTTCCAGAAATCAAAGCAATCGTCATCACAGCAAAAAGACCCTTCAGAAACCCAAGGAGGGAGGCAGCAAAGGTGCAGCACTGGCATTAAACAAGAGCTGTGCTAGTGAAGGCATAGGCTACTATGGTATTTCTCAGTCCTCTCCTAAAGGCTCATCTAGTAGTGAGCAGCAGGCTGACAGGACGGAAGCCACTGTTCAAGACGAGTTTCCAGGATCTTCAATCGGGGCTCAACAAAACCCAGGCACCGTCCCCCTGGCAGTTAGAAATCTCAATCTGGCACCTGGTATTTTCATGCTTTTCTCTCCCCCCCCCCTCTTTTTTTTCTTTAATAATTGATCTTTTGTAGTGGGCACTATTGGGACAGGAACGTCCCTCTCTGAGCCATGTGGTGGTTGTGTGCATTTCAGCTGCACAGTACACAACTCTCACGCTGGTCTCATGAGACTTGAGACCCCAAGACCAGTGCAAGGGTTTCTGCACCACATGGCTCAAATTTACACAGTGCCCTGTGGTGCAGAGAAGACCTTCCTGCTCTGGTGCCAGTCATGGACAGCAAGGTTATTAGTGGCTCTCAGAAGTTACCAGATGGGTGGTAAGGGCTAATTGGGGGGTGGGGAAGGCTGGTTGACTGGCTTGCTGGGTGGTGAGGATTAGTTCAGGGACAGAGGCCAGAGGGGTGGATGACTGGCTTCCTGGGGTGTGAGCCTAGGTGCTGGGGGGAGGAGGGGAGGGGTGTTGATTTAAGGATTTGAGAGAGAAAGAGTTGGGAAGAGCAGAATAAAGGACTGGGTGATGGCAGGGCAGGGGGAAAGAATGAGCAAGTCTGGGTGATGACAGAGTGGGGGAGGGGGGAGACACACAGGAAGTGGGAGGGGGGAGACACACAGGAAGTGGGAGGGGAAAGTCTCCTGGTTGTATATTTTTGCCAGTGGCCTGCTGCAGTATCTTAAGAGTCTGATTTACTGAGCTTTTATTTCCCTTAGACTTGGGATGAGAAAACAGTTTTAGTAAATCAAGCCCTAAAAGAGCTGCAGTATACATCAGAAAAAACCCTTTGCTACCCCTCCTCAACATCTGTGGAAACAATGATTATGGCAGCAGGGAAGGGAGAGGAAGAGAGAAAAATTTCAGCCTCTGGCTCCTAAAATTAAACAAAAATCAAAATTGTCAAGGCCTGCTACTGTTGAAAACAGGATACTGGGCTTGATGGACCTTGGTCTGACCCAGTATGGCATGTCTTATGTTCTTATATCCAATGTATGCAAATCTCTCATATGCATATTTATTATGGATACCCCGAAAACTCAACTGGCTAGGCATGCCACAAGGAGAGGGTTGGGAAACATTGGCCTAGTCGTTAGAGCAGCAGGCTGTGAAAAGGGAAATCAATAATGTTCAAAACCTGCCAGTGGTCTTTATGATCTTGGGCAGATCACATTAGCCTCCATTGCCTGAGGTACAGAGCATAAATCCTTTGTGGGCAAGGAAATATCTATAGTACCTGTACCTGAATGTAACTTCCCTCAAGTTAAAAATGAAATATGTAAGCCTAAATTTACAAGTGACTTCAACTGTCACTCCACAAAGAGGAGACAAACATCCAGCCATACATTCTACAATACAATTTGAAAACCTGTTTCATGCAGTACTCTCTCCCAAGTTGACATGGGGCACATTCATCTTCCAAATTCCAGAGATTTCTGGTAAAAGGCCATGATAATCAACTTTCTATGTAAAGAAGAGTTAATTGTAAGTTCAGTCTCATTTTTTAAAATCTTTTCTGCATTATACCACTTCAGTTTGGACTCCTCTTATCTTCCACCATGCCCAGGCAGTTACAGGAGCTTTTGCCAACCCAAGGACTGGAGGAATTCATTCATTCTCCAAGGCATGCACTCAGCACCACTAGCTGGAAAGCAGGGATTGCTCCTCTTCGGTCCCTTCTGGGCCTTGCTAAGATATCACTATGCAGTCTGTTCTCCGGCCCTATTGCTTTAGATGTACTCACCCTGACAATATCTTGGGGCACAGCAGACATGTTGGCTGGTATGATAATCACTACTGCCCCTGCTGATTGTCGGAGTACCTTCTGGTACTTCTCATAGGAGAAATCTAGGAGTCGCATCATTACGCAACGGCGACTCAGAATATCCGCCTCCACCGTACGGGCCTCCGTGTTCAACACGGCATTCCGGGTGCCTGTGATAGGACAGGGCATTCATTAACTAATTTAGGCTTATTAGGTTCAATCACCAAAAATCTTTAGGGTAAATTGGCAGATTACTGAGAAATGTCATAGGGCTACCCTTGCAAGTAGTTTGTAGGATAGGATGGGAATATGAGATAAAATCATGTAAGTATGGGGGGAGGAAATAGAGGGAAAAGTAGCTACTACTGCAGGTCATATACAGCATAGCTGTATGCAGGGCGTATGATGAGAGGGATATATGATGTGGGGGATGAAGTCAGAGAAGGCCATAAGGATAGTAGGTCAGTGGAGAGTATGAGGGCTCTATAGTGTGTATGTCACGTGGGGGGGAGTTATATGGGGAGCATCGAGAGTAGGAGAATGAAGGGTATGTCGGTGCAATAGGTATAATCAGTAGATGGGGGGGGGGGGGGTATGCGCAGAGAGTATGTAAGGGGGAGAAAGGCCAGCTTATATGGAAAGGAGCAGTAACGCAGCCTAGGGCTGCCCCCTGCAGTCCTATAGCTATGTGGGGGCATAGAATGGGGCGAGAGGAGTATATGGGTGTGGGGTGGTGCAATCTACCGTAGGGATACCCTGTTGCATGCGGGCGTAGAAGGAGGGGAGCGTATATCAGTAGGATGTGAGCGAAGGGGATAAGAATAACGCACCGTAGGGCTGCCCCTGCAGATCATACTGCTGCATGCGGTAGACTGTGAACTCGTGGGCAGCCTCGGCCGGCAGCGGGGACACAAGCAGTAGCACCGCAGGCAGGAAGACGATGAAGGTGAGCGGGAAGGAGGCCTTCAGCATGTTCTCAAACACCTCACTGGCTTCCTCGATCATGGCGACTGCCGGTCGAGTCCCTGTCACGGCGACAACAGCGAAAGCGTCTCGGATCTCCCTCACTACACGCTGACAGCTCTGGGGTCCTACAGGCGCATCGCGGACACCCCATACGTACGTTCTCAGGACCCGGCGTAAAGAGCGTTCGAAGCCCAAGGGCTGCTGGGACTCGTAGTCTTTATGTTCAACATGTTGCTGAAGTGGAAGGGAGAACTATCCAGATAACATAGGACAGCAACATGGTAAAAAAGACGTAGACTCTTCAACTTGGAAAAAAGACGGCTGAGAGGAGATATAGAGATCTATAAAATAATGAATGGAGAGTAAAGGTAGTTCAGATGTTTACTCCTTCAAAAGTCATAAAGACTAGGGGGCACAATTATCCTATAATATAGACCATTTAAGACTAATAGGAGAAAATATTTTTTCACTCAATGTGTAATCAAACTCTGGAATTCATTTCCGGAGGATGTAGTAAAAGCTGTTAGTGTAGCTGGGTTTAAAAAAGGTTTGGACAAGTTCCTGGAGGAATAAGCAATGTGGAATCTGTGTACCTTTTTGTGAATCTGACAAGTACTTATGACCTGGATTGGCCACTGTTTGAAACTGGAAACTGGGCTTAATGGACCTTGGCCTGACTAAATATGTCATTTCTTATGTTCTTAACTCTTCTAGGGCTATCTGTATAGTCAATCTGTATAGTGGTGATATACTACTATAAGGATAGTCAGGGCCGGCCCATCCAATTGGCGGCCGCCTAGGGTGGCAGATCTCTGTGGGCAGTATGCCATGTACTTTGGCGCACATGGCCTGCTCCCCTTCCTGTCGAGCCGTGCTGCCCTCCCTCTCTCCCCATGCTGACCCGCATGGTGTTGCCGGGGAGAGGGTGGACGGCTCAGCAGCAGGACTTGTGCTTCGGCACACGTGGTCTGCTGCTTCTTACCCCTGAAGTTATGTCAGAGGGGGGAGGGGGGGGGGGGTCAGAAGCGGCAGGTCATTTGTCATGGCCTGCCGCTGAGCTGAGCCTCACACCCTCCTCGACTCCATCACCGCAATCAGCAGCAGTGGGAGGGTGGTGGGGCGGCTCTGCATGCATGGGAGGGGGTGGTGGCACTGCCAGGGCTTCTGTCTAGGGTGGAAGAAACCCTTGGGCCAACCCTGGGGATAGTGGTAGCTGTATGCACAGTATCCAAATATTTGACACCACCCATAATCCGGATACTGGTGCTGAATATCTGGAGCTCAGTTTTCAGAACTTAATATATTCAGATGTTTAAATAAGAACATGAAGAAATGCCATACTGGGTCAGACCAAGGTCCATCAAAACCAGTATCCTGTTTCAGTGGGATATTCAGCAGGAGCTTAGACCTGCTTTTCATGCAGCCTGAGTTGTCCAGGCAAGGTCTCTGAAAATTCTGCTAACCACGTAAGTGCTAGGTTAGCGCTGGCACTGCCCTTACTCTTTCCACAGACCACCCCTGCACTAACCAGATAGTGCCAGGGCAGTCTGTAGAGATATTCAGCGACACTATCTGCTGACTATTACCGGCTTCCCTGTTAGTGGCTGTCCTGTTGACTGGCTGGTTAAAGTCTTTGAATACTGGCCCGCTGGCCTTTTTAAGCTGCAGCAGTCAGCATTTAAAAAGAATTATAGCCATAGGTTCCAACTTTTCAAAATGATTGGGAGATGCTAAATACAACACAAGACCACATGGGATCAGCAGAACAGCACCTCCAGACCATCGGGGGATCACGGAGAGCAAGCAGGCAGGGTTTATAGCAGCCCAAAACCCTCTGATTGCCACACTGAACCCTGCAGCAGGCACAGCAGCCAAAGAACTAACGCCAGTAAGCACCGCCTCCATCAGAGGCATCATAACCAGCCTCCTCTACATAAGTCAACTGTCCTTAAGACGGGCCCTTGGCTGAGGGCCAAGCCAAAGACTCTGGCTTGGCCCTTGGGTGGGATCTAGGCATACAGACATTGTGCACAGGCAGCATCAACTCTAAAGATACAAGTTTCTCCATGCTCTGCACAGCACTGCAACCACAGCATACAAAGATTGCACACAAAGGTGAGCAATACATTTCTGCTTAACAGCAATGCCTTACATAGCACAACTCTAATCTTATAAATCCTAAGCCTAAACTACCACTCTCCAAAGACTAAACTATAAGCACAATGCCAAAAAAGCTATTCACCCTCCTTACCCTCCTGATCATTATGTGCCTCATCACCACATTAACCCCATCAGAGGCACTCTGCCCAGAATCAAACCATATAGCATTCATTCAGACCTCAAGAAACTATGAACCTAGAGCTAACCCCCATAAGACCAAATATAAAAACTCACGTGACAATCAAAGAGCACATTACAACAAAACTCCTTAATCATGACGCCCATACCCCATAGGATATAAAGGGAATACAAATCGACACCTGGTCAGTCAGAAGCAAAGTTCCAATTATCATTGACTATATCAATGACCACAGTCATTGATATAGTCACAGCCTAACAGAAACATGGCTCAATGAAGAAGACACTGTCCTCATAAATCTACCAGGCTACAACCTATTCTACAGAAACGGACACAGAGGTGGAGGCGTCCTCATCACTGCAAAGAACAAATTCAACTTCTCCCCCACAAGTCAGTACAGACAGCATCAACTTTATCCTCATAGAAAACAAACACCTAACAATATGCCTTGCTTACAGATCACCCAAACCAACAGACACAGCTTTATCCAACATCCCGTAAACAGCCTAGCCCTACTTAGCGCAAAACGAAGAACTCATTATATTAGGTGACTTCAACCTCTCTACACTACCACTCAGACAATCGACAGCCTTCTCTGAAACCATGCAATCCCTAATGGAGGAGTGGCTCTCCACCATCGCTCCATTCTCTCTAATACCAAAATTCATTCATCTACCATCCATTTACCATTATCTCACTTGGTTTGCAGCTTGTCGTGCTGTGAGGGCTTGCATGCATCAGTGATGCTGAGAGCTAAACTATCGGTAGTTTAACTACTGGCAGGGTCTCCCAAGATGGACAGATCTCAGCTGAGGTGCCAGACCAAGACAAACCACCCATCTGGGCAGCAGCAGAATGGGATAGTGTTGACAACGGCAACAACACCAAACTTAAACTGCGCGGAAGAAAGGCCCGGCAATCTACTTCTGTATCTTGCCATGAAATCCCAATGGATAGTTACAACAAAACAAATTGTGCTATGGTGCTGGAAGATGAGACCCCCAGGTCGGAAGGCACTCAACTAGCTACTGGGGAAGAGCTGAAGACTTTTCAGAGTAAAGCCAGCATTTATGATGTGGTTGGATCAAAGCCCTCGGGAAGTCTGACTGCTGATGTAGCTGCGCATGAAATGAGAGTCAGAAGCTGTAAAGATGTCTTACACATTGGAACATGGAATGTATGAAGCATGAACCAAGGGAAGTTGGAGGTGGTCAAGAATGAAATGGAACGTGTACCACTTGAGCTGTTGGGTGTCAGCGAACTGAAATGGACTGGCATCAGGCACTTTGCATCAGATGATCACATGGTCTACTATGCTGGAAATGAAAGACAAAGAAGAAATGGTGTTGCATTTATAATAAAGAAGAAACTTGCAAGAACTGTAATGAAATACAATGCAGTCAGCGAACGCGTAATCTCTATTCGTCTACGAGGATTGCCTATCAACACAACTATAATTCAAGTATATGCCCCAACAACAGCTGCAGAAGAGAATGAAATTGAAGAGTTCTATGAACAAGTACAAGCTGAAACAGGATATCCTGATAGTCATGGGTGACTGGAACGCAAAAGTTGGCAATAAAGAAGAAGGCAAAGTAGTTGGAAAATATGGACTTGGCAACAGAAATGAAGCTGGAGAAAGACTGATAGAATTCTGCAAGACCAATGATCTATTCATCTCAAACACCTTCTTCCAGCAACACAAGCGGCGACTGTACACATGGACTTCACCCAATGGATTGTATAAAAATCAAATTGACTACATCTGTGGAAGTCAACAATGGAAAAGCTCTGTAACATCAACAAAGACAAAACCTGGAGCTGACTGTGGTACAGATCATCAACTACTAGTATGCAAACTCAAGCTAAAGTTGAAAAAGAACAAAACACTCATGAATGCAGCAAAATATGACCTTGAGAATATACCACTGGAATTTAAAGACGGCCTGCAAAATCGATTTGCTGCTTTAGATACAAATGGCAGAGCTCCGGAAGCGTTATGGAATGACATCAAGAAGGTTGTGTTGGAAGAAAGTGAGAAGTCTCTACAAAAGATGAAAAAGCAAAAACGGCCAAAATGGATGACGGAAGAAACTCTGAAAATTGCCCAGAAATGCAGAGAAGCTAAAGCCAGAGGAGAAAGAAAGACAATCGCAGAACTCAACAGAGATTTCCAACGTGCAGCAAGACAGGACAAGGAAAAGTACTACAATGACACTTGCAAGGAAATAAAAGCAGAAACTATTAGAGGAAGAACAAGATCGGCTTTCCTAAAGCTACGAGAGTTAAAGATAAAGTTCCAGCCTCGAATTGGAATGTTACAAGATGCTCAAGGTTCTATGTTGAATGATGCTGAGAAGATCAAGAAAAGGTGGAAGGAATATACAGAGTTTTTATATGATAAAGATCAAGTGGACCAATAGCCGTTTCAACCTGTACCTTATGATCGGGAACCATTGGTGATGAAAGAAGTTGAAGCAGCATTGAAAGCCTTATCAAAGAACAAAACACCAGGCATTGATAACATTCCCATAGAAGTATTGCAGCAATCTGATGCAGCTGTTACCATACTTACAAGGCTCTGCCAAGAAATATGGAAGACAACATCATGGCCAACTGACTGGAAAAGATCTGTGTTTATACCAATTCTAAAGAAAGCTGATCCAACTGAGTGTGGAAATTATCGCACAATCGCTCTGATCCCACATGCCAGCAAGATTCTACTGAAGATTATTCAAAAGAGACTACAACCATACCTGGAACAGGAACTACCTGAAGTGCAAACAGGGTTCAGGAAAGGGCGAGGAATGAGAGACATCATTGCGGATGTGAGATGGATCCTTGAAAAGACTAAAGAATACCAAAAGGATATCTATTTGTGCTTTATCGACTATAGCAAGGCTTTTGACTGTGCAAACCATGAGAAACTCTGGGCCACATTAAGAAGCATGGGTATACCAGAACACCTGATCGTTCTCTTGCACAATCTGTACATTGATCAAGAAGCAACAGTTCGAACAGAACATGGAGAAACAGAATGGTTTAAAATAAGCAAAGGTGTAAGACAAGGCTGCATACTTTCCCCCTTCCTGTTTAATTTATATGCAGAACAAATCATCAGAGAAGCAGGATTGTATGAAGACAACAGAGGTGTGAAGATTGGTGGAAGACTCATCAACAACCTTCGCTATGCTGATGATACTACATTACTGGCTGAAAGTGAAGATGATCTGAAACATTTGCTTCTCACAATCAAAGAACATAGTCTCAAAAAGGGCCTGCACCTTAATGTAAAGAAGACAAAGATCATGACAACTGGCATAATCAACAGGTTCATCGTTGAAGGAGAAGAAATTGAAATTGTGAACAACTTTAACCTACTTGGATCAACTATCAATAAAGAAGCAACAAGCAGTCAAGAAATCAGACAACGCATTGCTCTTGGCAGAATGGCTATGAAAGACCTAGATAAGATTCTCAAGAGCAGAGATGTCTCTCTCCATACAAAGATTTGACTTGCTCAAGCCATGCACTAAGGAAACAATAAGATACCTCGGAGTCACACTGGACCATCGTCTCAACATGAAATCACACATAAATAATATTGTAAAAGCTGTGTACTTCAAGATACGCACACTCAGGCACCTACGCTCCTTACTAGACCAAGAGGACTTCAGAACCATCTACCAGGCACTGATCTTACCGCACTTCGACTTCGCAACTCCATTCTACAAGGGCTCCCACAATCCACTCTGAGCTCATTACAGCTAGCTATGAATACCGCTGCAAGGGTTCTCCAAGGAGCGTCCAAGAGTGAACATGTTACACCTATCCTCAAGCAGCTCCATTGGCTCCCCATACACGGAAGGGTTATGTTCAAGACCTTGATTCTCACTTTCAAGGCCATCAATAGTTTATCAGCCAACTCTCTCACGGAGCTCATACAATCTGTACCACCAAACAGAAATAGAAGACAGGTATCATTAAACTCTCTAATAATGCCAAAGGCCATAACAACATGCAGCCTATCAACAGCAAACAGAGCTTTCATATTTTGCGCACCAAAATGCTGGAACTCTCTACCACCTGATATCCGTGCCATAACCGACTTAGCCCAGTTCAGAAAGGCCCTCAAATTCAACCTATTCATCAAATACTATCCGACATAAAGTGAAACTTACAGTCCCACCGCAAACTTAACCACAGCCTCTCATTGTTACTAACTTTCTTGCTAAATTGTGTAAATAGTTTGAGTATGTTATCTAGTTAACAGATCATATACTCCATGTAGATAGTTCTCCCATGTTTTTCCAAGTTTATGCTCCTGTTATATGTAACACCAAACAGCTTGTTGTTCTGGTTTTTGTTTTGTTCTCTGTGAACCGCGCTGATGCCAAATAGTGCGGTATATAAGAAATGTAAATAAATAAAATAAATAAATAAAATAAATGGTATTTTCAATAACATCATATGGATGTGAAAGCTGGACAGTGAAAAAGACAGACAGGAAGAAAATTGATGCCTTTGAATTATGGTGCTGGTGGCGATTACTGTGTATACCATGGACTGCCCGAAGAACAAACCAGTCGGTACTAGAGGAGATCAAACCTAAGCTTTCTTTAAAAGCTCGCATGACAAGACTTCGACTTTCATACTTTGGACACATCATGCGAAGAGAGAGATCATTAGAGAAAGACATCATGCTTGGCAAGATAGAAGGTCAACGCAAAGAGGAAGGCCAGCAATGAGATGGATTGATACAATAACAGCAGCTACGGGTACCAGTCTGTCAACAATGAGCCGCCTGACTGAAGACCGAACACAATTTAGGATAGCTATCCAGAGGGTCGCCATGAGTCGACTCCGACTCGACGGCACTTAACTAACAACCATCCATTATCCCAAATCTCTTCTGCTCCGTTTTGACAAGACCCCAGCCCTTTACTTTCTTCTCATGTATGTCCCTCCTTCATTGCGCTCAGACCTCTGGGATCCAATGTTAATGACCCTTTCGGAAACCTCTCTCTCCTATCCCAACTTGGTAATCCTTGGGGACTTTAACATCTACTTGGACTCCCCTCCAAGCTTAAGGACCATGCTTTTCTCAATTTACTCAATGATCTCTCACTTACTCAACATGTCATATGCCCCACTCACACCACTGGCCATACACTAGACCTTATTATAACATCTACGGACACTCTGTTCACCCCCTCAGCTTTCTCCATTCTCCCGCTTCCCTGGTCAGACCATTATTGTATCTTTTTCTTCATTTGCTCCCCCGGAATAACTTCCAGGTCAGGCTCTTCCAACACAAACCGTCCCCTCCCTGTTCGCTTGAAACACCATATCACATCTTCTACACTTCAACAATTCCCATCCTCAGACACATTGTTTCCCTCTGATTTTTCTGTTCAGCCACCCAACTCAAGTTCACATTTGGAATGGTGATATTAGACCTTACCTGCTAATTAGCTTTCCTTGAGGAACTCCAGTCCAGTCCCGCACCTCAGGGTTGAGCATCTCTTCCAGCAGCATGGAGACTGAGCATGTCACAACTTTGATGACATCAGGATACTTAGGCAGCTGGCACCACCCCCAGCCTTCCAGTAACCTATTGACAAAGCAGACTCACAGGAGCAACAAAGAAGAAGTGGAGGAGTAGCCAAGTGATAACCAACTGCCTAGTACCCAGAATATCAAGGGTTCATTTCCCACTGGCACTCCTTGTGACCTTGGGCAAGTCACTTTACCCTCCCTTGCCTTGGAAGAAAAGGCTGGCAATCTACTTCCAGTGATACATTGCCAAGAAAACCCAGAGGCAGCTGGGTCACTATGAGTCAACACTGACTTGATGGCACTAAAACAACAAAAACAACAATGTAATAAAAATAACAATCCTACAAGGAATTTCCCAGGAACTCCACTTCCTCCAGACAGTCCTCTGTTTGGCCCATCCCCAGATGGAAAACCAACCCCAGAGAGACTACCTGGTATAATGATCCCTTCTTTTTCTTTTTCTTTTTTTTTGTTTATAACGGTGAAAAAGAACTTACCTAGAAAAACCAACAACAAACTTCAAAAACTACGCATCGTTGAAGAAAAACCTAATGATCCCTTTTTCCCCCGGCCAACACACTTTAGTTGAAACTTCTTCTGGCCCGGGATCGCCTAAGCACACAGAACTACAGAAGGGAGGGTTCCGGGGCTGGACTGGAGTTCCTCAAGGAAAGCTAATTAGCAGGTACGATCTAATTTCACCTTTCTTACTGTCCCTCCAGTCCAGTCCTGCACCTCAGGGATGTAACAGAGCCCCCTAAACACGGGAGGGACCTGCGAGCCCGGCCTGAATCACCTCTGAACTGAACTTCATATCATCCTTCGCTTGCACATCCAATTGATAGTGCTTTACAAAGGTATGCAACAACAACCAGGTGGCCGCCCGACAAATCTCTTCCGGTGAAACAGAACTCCATTCCGCCCAAGAGGCAGCTTGCGCTCTGGTGGAGTGCGCTCGCAATCCCTGCGGGACCTGCTTGCCCTTCAACAGATACGCCATTACAATCGCTTTCTTAACCCATCTGGAGATGGAGGACGTAGCTGCAGCCTCCCCCTTACGCGGACCTCTGAACAGAATGAACAATCAATCTGATTTTCGAAAGGAAGCCGTCCTGGGCAAATAACGTCTAAGAGTCCTCCGGAGATCGAGAAGACACAGCTTTGGATCCTGTAAATCCTCCATCAAACCAGATAAGACCGGCAAAACCACTGGCTGATTCACATGAAACAGAGACACGACCTTCGGCAAGAAAGAGGGCACCATTCGCAATACCACCTTTTCCTTAGAAAAAACAAGAAAAGGTTCCTTACACGACAATGCCTGAAGTTCCGAAATTCTTCTGGCCGAAGAAATTGCCACCAAAAATACCGTCTTCAAGGTCAAATCCTTTAGGGCACAAGATGTTAATGGCTCAAAAGGCTCCCACGACAACGCTGAAAGTACTAGGTTCAGGTCCCAAGATGGAACCAAGGCCCTTCTTGGCAGACAAATTTGCTTAACAGCTCTTAGAAATCGAACGACCTCTGGCTGCGTTCCCAAGGAAACCCCTTGGATCCTTCCTCGATAACACGCTAACGCTGCTACCTGAATCCTCAGCAGGCCCCAAGCCAAACTTTTATCGAGACCCGCCTGCAAAAAAATCCAACATTTCCGGAACTGAAGCAGCCAAAGGCCTGCATCCTTTCTGAGCGCACCAGCTCTCAAAAATTCTCCACACCCAAATATATGCCAGGGAGGTGGATCTCTTCCAGGCCCTAAGGAGAGTGGAAATCACTTGAGCGGAATAGCCTCGCTTTCTTAACCTTGCCCTCTCAAGAGCCATGCCATATGCAAGAACTGATACACCTGCGGCATAACCATTGGGTACTGTACCAACAGATCCGGCCTGTCGTGGAGTCTCCACGGGTCGGCCGCCCTCAGCCAAACTAGATCGGCGTACCACGGTCGCCGCAGCCAATCCAGGGCAATGACTACAGCCATTCCCCGGTGTGCTTCCACTCACTGTACCACTCGACCTATGAGCGCCCATGGAGGAAAGACATAGAGGAGACCTTGAACCAGCGCATCCAGTCCCTCAGACATTCTTTCTCTCCGCCGACTGTAAAACCGACTGGCCTTGGCCGACGCAAAGGTTGCCATCAGATCCATGACTGGTTCCCCCCCACCGGTACACCATCTGCTCGAACACCTCCTGATTCAGTTGCCATTCTGTGGGATCTAACCTCACCCGACCCAATGTTTTCTGTGCCGGCTACGTGCGCTGCTGAGATCGCCTGCAGGTGAGCCTCCACCCAAGACATCAGGAGTTCCACCTTGGTCTCCAATCTGGCACTGCCCATGCCTCCTTGTCGATTAATGTACGCTACCGTGGTAGCATTGTCCGAGAAAACTTGAATCGCCCGAGCTCGAACCCTTGGGAGAAACTCTTGCAAGGCTAAGCGAACGGCTCTCATCTCCAGCCGATTGATGGACCAAGTCCTCTCTGGAGTCCATCTGCCCTGCGCCTCTCGTCCCTCGCAATGGGCTCCCGATCCTGAGAGACTTGCATCCGTCGTCAGTGGAAGCCAGCACGGTGATTCCAATGGGACTCCAAATTTCAGGTTCCTTCCGCTCAGCCACCATTTGAGAGCTTTCTGCACCTCTCGCGGACATACCAGCTTGCAAGTTAGTGGCTGATGCTGATGCGACCACCACTGCAACAGAGCTTTCTGCAAAGGCCTCATGTGAGTCCGCGCCCAGGGAACCAGATCGATTGCTGCCGCCATGGTCCCTAAGAGCTGAAGATAATGCCATGCAGTTGGTTCCGCCATACGTAGAAACTGTCTTACCAACACTTGCAGAGCCACCACCCTCCTTTGAGGCAGGAACACCCGAGCCCCCCGAGTGTTGAACCGTGCCCCCAGGTATTCGAGGTCCTGAGAAAGGGGTCAAGTGACTCATGTCGACATTGATGATCCAGCCTAACTTGCTCAGGAAACAGACCACCCACCCAGTTACCTGAGCACTTTCCTCCTCGGACTTTGCCCGAATGAGCCAATCGTCCAGGTAGGGATGCACCAATATGCCCTCGCGCCGCAAGGTGGCTGCCACCATGACCATCACCTTGGTGAACGTCCGTGGGGCCGTTGCAAGACCGAACAGCCACGCTTGAAACTGAAAATGACCCATGGGCACCGCAAAGTGAAGAAACTGATAATGATCTGGATGGATTGGAATATGTAGGTACGCTTCCGTGAGGTCTAGCGAGGTTAACAACTCCCCTGCTCGCATGGCCATCATCACTGACCGAAGAGTTTCCATATGAAAACGTGGAACCCAAAGACAGCGATTTACCTGCTTGAGATTGAGAATAGGTCAAAATGATCCTTCCTTTTTTTGGCACTATGAAATAAATAGAGTATCGACCAGTACTGCTGGGACTGGAACCACTGCCTGCACCTTCTTCCGTGCACGGCAGGGGGAAAGAATGAAGGCTGGCACCAGAGGCTTGGCAAAATCCAGTGTGTAGCCTTCCCGAATCACGCATAGAACCCACTGATCCGACGTAACTCGGACCCAGGCATGGTAAAAATCCCTTAACCGACCTCCCACAGGATGCACCACTGCCTGGGCCCCCCTCACTTCATTGTTGTTTCCTCTGGGTCAACGTAGAGGCCGGTGCTGTGTAATAACCTCTGACGGCCCCCCTCCCCCAAAAAGTTGGTGCCCTGACTGCAAAATAACTTCTCTGGAAAGGGGAAAATCTTACTGATCGAAAATGCCTAAACTCCCTAGTGTCATGAGGCTGGAGCTAGAGAAGAAACAGTGTTGAAAAAAACTCCTGATTTTCATGGAACTCAGAAAAGGCAGAGAGCGCAGTTCCAGCACAGCTCAGCCAGAGGGCGCATGAACAATTACACAGTACCTGAAGCAACGTGCTCTAGCATTGATCACATTAGTAACAAGCAGTTTCACCTGTCCTAAAACTCAGAACGTGCAAACCAGAAATCCCTTTATAAAGGAAACCAGATGATCAGTGAGAGAGGAGGAGGAACAGGAACAGCCACAGCCACAGCCACAGGCAGAGGCAAGAGCAAGGTCAGATGGACCGGCAACAGGAGCAGTGAGAGAAGCCTGGAACAGGAAAGCTTCCATGTGCAGCCAACTCAAGGAGACAGAATCCAAAAGAGGTATACTCAAAGGGATAAAGTCCAGAGAGGCCAAAGGTATTGGAACGGAGTCCAAAGCCAAGCAAACCAAAGAAGCAGCTTGCCTGATGGAAGCAACTCTCCCAGCCCAAGTAAGTCTCCTATGCTAAACCAGAAAGAAACAAGGAAAGGAGATTCCTTCTACAGTGATACTTTTGCCAAGAAACATAGAGAGTGGAAATCCACGTCAGGTTTTCCTGGTAACCCTGATTGTAGAGCAGTGCACAGAACAGCTTGTCAGCCTGAGAAGCTACGTCACAAGCTGAATCCTGGCTGTGGCAGCCTACAGAAGCCAAGGTATGAAAATCCTTTCATTATAAGGGAAAGTTTAAGTGATGAAAACCTTATGCAAATAGATAAGCCTCAGAAAGTTAGAAGAAGTAGAGCTAACCTCTTAAAAGTACTTCCCAACAGTGTGCTAAGGAAGTTGTATGAGAAACAGAAGAACCCGTGAGGAGTTAGCAGATACTGAAGACAGTCATAGCATTGAAGAAGGGAGTGACCCAGAATCAATGGACTTTGATTGTGAAACCAGTGTTCCCATTCCTCAGAGTGAACCAATGGAATGTAACTTCTGTTCAAGAACTAGCTTGATTGCCTTGCTAGATGTATAGATAAAGGAGAACTTTACATATGGTGAAGTTGATAACCATTTGTTTTCTGATGTTAATTTCTATTGCTTTGAAAGAAGCCTTAACCCAGATAAACAGTTAATTGTGAAGCCTACAACCTTTAACTGTTTATATAATGGTGGAAACTTTTTGTTAGAAGAAAGAATTACCTTCATTTTCTTTTGTGTCTTATTGAACCTAAGCGTTGACCGGGGAAATAAAGCCTTATTACCCTACACTTTGGCGTAGATTGTTCTTTATAAGGAGTTCTGCACTACAAGGACCAGAATCCTCTTGGTCCTTCAGCTCAACCACTCCTTAATATAAATTAAATGTCACCGGACGCCCTTATTTCCAACGCCAGTAGGGGCGCCTGGGGACACTAGTCTGACCCTGGTTAGGCCCTGAAGTCCGAACCTGCTTTGGCTTATCCTTGGGAAGACGTCCACCTTTGGACTCCCCCAAATCTTTCACCAACTTCTCCAGCTCCTCTCTGAACAATTGTCTCTCCTTGAAAGGTAGTGTGGCAGGTGCAGGCCTGTGACCCACGGTGTCTGACATAAGCAGGCCAGCATGGCTAGCTTGACCTGTAAATGAGGCCTGTGGAGAGGCATATAGGATTGCACATCCCCCAATATGCTGCTATTGTAAGATAGAACTCAGTAGAAGTATTGAATTAGCTTAGGTAGGCAGAACTGCAGAGCTGAAAGATGGAAAAATACAGAAAGACATGTTTAAAAGTTACTGATAAGAAAAAGTACATCTGCAAAGAAATAATTGGGAGTGCTGACAGATGAGTTGCAGAGCCCTGCTCCTCTGCATGCACAAATTGGTTCTATGGCCTTGAGAGTGTGAAAGTAACAAGTTGATGAACTGACCATTGTAATTGGGACTAGAAGGGGGGCATGCAGGTGTCATGCCCACTGAAGGGACATAATTGGATAAACTTATCAGTACCGGGACCAATGGAAGGGGTACGGGAGGTACGGGAGGTTACCGGGACCAATGAAATGTTTTTCTATACCTAGAATGGAACAGAAGTCTATAAAAGTTGTTGTAATGCTTGAAAACTTTGCTCAGCCATTTTGAAATTGACTGGTTCGAGACTTGTGCACAAATAAATGATTTGGACCTTCTGAACAGACTCCTGGTATCATTGGTTTGTCTGCGCTTTCCTGCTACATATTCTTGGTGCGTTGGCCGGGAAGTTGTGGAATCAAAGTGTATATAGGGCAATATACCACGACTTTCCGCCTCTATAGGCGTGGTCCTGCCGGGATCGCGCCCTTCCGACGAGGGCTGCTCCCTGGCGCCACCGGTCCCTTGTATCGGAGGGAGCTGGTCGGACCTCGGCGGGTGCCGGGCCCGGTTGGAGCCAACGCCTCGAACCCGAGTGAGGGGAGTCCGAGGTCCAACTCATGCGCCTGCTTGGGAAGTTTGAGGACCGGATCCGGTGAGTATAGTTTTGATTTGGTGTCTAGACAGAAATAGAAAGAGCAGTGCTGCCATTGGAACTTGGAATTTGGAATTTGTAATCTCGAGATATTGGGAAATTGGTAAGAGAGCTTGATCACCTCTCAAGGAAGGGCCGAGTAACCCCGCATGGGAATTCGCCGGGTGAAACCCCCATCCTTATTGTAATTGGGAAAAGACTAGTCAGAATAGATAGAAACGAATGCATTCTGGGATACGTTGCTAGCATGATTGTGTGAACGAAGTGTGAATGAGAGGTCTGGCAGCACGGACCAAGCGAAGGCGGACCCCTGAGTAGCGCATTTCCTGACCGGGCGACCGCGTTCAGGTCGCGAAAAGGGGGAAGCGATTGTCGTCTTGTCTTGTTATTTGTACTCCCTATACGTTTCTAGGGCCGTGAGGACCCCTTACCCACGGTCCGCCCTCCTTTTCCCTTCTGTCTGTTGTTGCGCGCACACATCGAAATGGGAGGGGCGGGGTCTACTAGAAACACTCCATTAGAATGTATGATTGCACATTTTAAAGAGGGATATTCAGGAGATTATGGTATTAAAATGACAGCAGCCCGTTTGCAGATTTTGTGTACTAGGGAGTGGCCCGATCTAGACCCCATCTGGCCCCGAGAGGGAACGTTCAATGTAGAGATTATTCAGTCAATACACCGTAGAGTGCGGATAGCGCATCCCGATCAGTACCCCTATATAGATTCCTGGTTAAGTATTTGTGAAGATCCGCCCCCCTGGGCGCAGCGCTGTTATGAGGAACAGTGCAGAATAATGTTAGCGAAAACAGATTCTAGACAGAAAACGGAACAGCCCAAAATGAGAGAGCAGGATAAGAAAGCCAGTAAGAAGCCCATCCTGGTAGATCCTGATTCCCCAGAAATAATTCTCAGGCAGCCCCGAACCCCAGGTCCAATAAGAGTAGCCCGGCGTCCTGCCCCAGAACCCCAGCGACGGCCGGAGCGGGACCCAACCCCTGATCCACCTCCCGGAGGGGAGGAAGAGGAAGAATTAGCTGAAAGAGAAGAGGATGATATAAAAAGTGAGCCAGAAGCGGAGGTAGAAGAAGGAGAAAAAGAGAATGCCCCAGACGAGGAGGACAGTGTACAAGTGATTGCTGGTACTAGTAAACTAGCAAAAGACAAACCCAAAGCAAAACCTGTTGAGAAAAAGAAAGTGACCCCTTCAAAGACAATTACGACAATAACCCTTAGATCCCAAAAGACACCTACGGCAGCCAAAATGTTTCCCTTACGGCAAGTTCCGGGGGTGCCCGTGAAGAATGATAATGATGAAGTGGTAGCGGGACCCCTAACTTATGTGTATATCCCTTTCTCTACAACTGATTTATTAAATTGGAGGTCGCATTATGCCTCCTATACTAGTAAGCCCCAGGAGCTGACAGAATTAGTAACTACTATTATGGAAACTCACCAACCCACTTGGCCAGATTGCCGCCAGCTCCTGACCACCCTATTCACGACAGAAGAACGAGCAAGAATTAGAAAAGCAGCTATTGAGTGGATGGCAGATAACCCTGTAGCTCCGAGACAGGGGCAGAATATAATAGACCGTCGGGAAGCAGCTCAGAGAGAATTCCAGAATGAAGACCCCCAATGGGATCCAAATACAGATGAAGGATCCACAGCCCTAGCCCGTTTTCGCCAAGGCTTTTTACAAGGCCTGAAAAGGGGGGGCCAAAAAGCTATGAACCTTTCCAAAGTTGCAGGAGTTATCCAAGGGATAGATGAGAGCCCAGCAGATTTTTATGAAAGATTAACTGAAGCATACAGAATGTATACTCCCTATGATCCCGAGGCACCAGGAAGTTTATGTATGGTGAATTCTGCTTTTGTAAACCAGTCTCAACCAGACATTAGACGTAAATTACAGAAATTAGAAGGGTTTGCGGGCATGAATGCAACACAGTTATTGGAAGTCGCTCATAAAGTGTATGTGAATCGTGATAATGAAAGACAGAGAGAATGTGATAGAAAGATGAAGAAGAAAGCTGATTTTTTGGCTGCGGCCATAGTGGAACAGAAAAGGGGAGGTGTCCCTAGTCGAAGGAGCAGAGGAAGAGGGCGGGGTCAAGGCGGAGGCCGGACCCAGAGGCTAGGCGTGAACCAATGCGCCTACTGCAGAGAGGAAGGACATTGGAGAGATACGTGCCCGCAACTCGAAGACGCCCAGCAAGATGACGACAGCAGCCATCAGTGGCGAGAAGAAAGACGAGGCTATCCCCGAAGCCGAGGAGGAGCCAATCGGGAACAATTCCAGTGAGAGAGAGGAGGAGCCATTCAAGCATTGGCCACACCAGCCCATGATGAAAATGACGTGGATTAGGACAGACCGGGCTCCAAGTTTGCTTTAGGTCTCCAGGAGCCTATGGTCGGAATACAAATAGGAGACCAAATTATGGACTTTATGGTTGATACTGGAGCACAACATTCAGTAATAGACAAAAAGATAGCCCCATTCTCTACAAAAGCAGTCACCATTATAGGAGCAACTGGTGCCAAAGCCACAAAGTCTTTTCTTCAGAATCGTATATGCAGTCTAGGAGGACAGCAAATAACTCATCAATTCCTTTACATGCCCGAATGTCCAGTGCCACTACTGGGACGAGATATGTTAGCCAAGCTTCAAGCACAAATATCCTTCTCTGAACAAGGAGAAATGCAAATGACAGTAAATTCCCAAACCAAACCAGCAGGAGTAATGCTGCTGACAGTTCCCCGAGAAGAAGAATGGAGATACTACATTGATGATTCTGTCCAAGACACCTATTTTGAGCAAACTTTGAAAAGTATTGATGCACCACCTGGAGTATGGGCAGAAGGCAGTCCCCCAGGCCTAGCCAAGCATATAGCTCCAGTGATTGTAACCCTCAAGCCTAGTGCTACACCAGTGCACGTCAAACAGTACCCTCTCCCAAGAGCTGCGATCGAAGGCATTCATCGCCACCTACAAATATTGCTCGAGTATGGCCTACTAAAAGTATGTCAATCCCCATGGAACACTCCACTTTTGCCAGTAAAGAAACCTGGGACGGAGGACTACCGCCCAGTACAAGACTTAAGAAGAGTAAATGATGCAGTTGAAACTATACATCCAGTTGTACCCAATCCTTACACTCTTCTAGGACTGATACCTGCTGAAGCTACCCATTTCACTGTACTGGATTTGAAAGATGCGTTCTTTTGCATAAGATTAGCCCCTGTAAGCCAAATATTGTTTGCATTCGAATGGCAGGACCCCATCTCTGGAAGAGGGGGCCAACTCACCTGGACAAGATTACCCCAAGGATTCAAGAATTCGCCTACCATCTTTAGTGCTGCACTGAATCAAGACCTTTCAAGCTATCCAGTAGCCCCGGGGAAGAGAGTGCTTCTCCAATACGTGGATGATCTGTTGATAGCTGCCATATCAGAAAGTGAATGCATACTAGCCACCAAAGACCTCTTGCAGTTACTAGATGAAGCTGGATACAAAGTTTCCAGAGCCAAAGCACAGCTATGTCAAAAAGAAGTGAAATACTTGGGTTTTCGAATAACCCAAGGGAGCCGAAGATTGGGCAGAGAAAGAAAAGAAGCAGTATGTAGAATTCCAACTCCAACAACCAGAAAGCAAGTCAGAGCCTTTCTGGGAGCGGCAGGATATTGCCGAATCTGGATACCCAACTTTGCCCAAATTGCCAAACCACTGTATGAAGCCACAAAAGGAGAAGAGAAGTCGCCACTGGAGTGGGGACTTGAGCAGGATACAGCCTTCAAGACGTTAAAGGAAGAATTGATGTCATCACCAGCACTTGGACTACCAGATGTCCACAAACCTTTCCACTTGTTTGTACATGAAGCACAGGGAAATGCCTTAGGCATGTTGACTCAGAAATTGGGAAATTGGGAGCGACCTGTAGCATACCTATCGAAACAATTGGACCCTGTGGCCAAAGGATGGCCACCATGCCTGAGAGCAGTTGCAGCTACAGCGCTACTAGTGAGTGAAGCAGATAAACTCACACTAGGACAGAACATACGAGTCACTGTGCCACATGCAGTCCTTGCTCTCATGGAACAGAAAGCAAATTATTGGCTCACCAATTCCCGAATGTTGAAGTACCAGAGCATGTTATGTGAAAATCCACAGATACAACTTGAAGTGAGTCATGCCTTGAATCCAGCCACCTTGATACCCATCAGTGAAGAACTCCCAGAACATGACTGTATCGAGGTCATGGAAACTGTGTTCTCCAGTCGACCCGACTTGACAGATGTGCCCATAGACAATCCTGACCAAATCTATTATGTTGATGGGAGCAGTCTCATCCTCGATGGACGACGCTGTGCCGGATATGCAGTCGTCACTCAACACGAAGTAGTTGAATCATCAGCTCTAGCCTCAGGCACATCAGCCCAAAAAGCCGAATTGATAGCACTCACCAGAGCATTGTTGTTAGGAGAAAAACTTGTGCTGATTCCAAATATGCCTTCACTACTTTGCATGCCCATGGAGCTCTCTATAAAGAAAGAGGACTCATCACATCCGGAGGAAAATCAGTCAAGTATGGCCCCGAGATATTGATATTACTTGATGCAGTTTGGGCCCCAACATGTGTAGCTGTCATGCATTGTAGAGGACATCAAGCAGGAAAAGGAGAAGTTGCCCGAGGAAATAGATTTGCAGATGCCTCAGCACGACAAGCAGCTATGACAGGACAGATTGCCCCACAAGCTATGCCAATGCAAGCAGCATTGTTTCCAGTACCTTTGAATCTATGGACCCCACGATATACCACCAAAGAATTGGATTACTATTGTAACAGAGAAGATGGAATACTGAAAGATGGATGGATTGAGCTGCCACCAGAAGAGGGCAGTCAACCTCCTGGACGAATAGTAATTCCTGAACTATTAGGACCATCTTTTGTCAAAGCTTTTCACGAAGCCACCCACTATGGGAAGAGTGCTATGGAAAAAGCACTCAGACCACATTTTTACATCCCTCTGATGACAACCATATCAGCCTCAGTAGCACGTCAATGTCTAACCTGTGCCAAAAATAATGCCAAGCAAGGCCTTATAACGGCACCCCGAGTTCAGTCAGGAGGTGTCACCCCCATGCACAACCTCCAAGTTGATTTTACCGAAATGCCAAGAGCCAATGGATACCATTACCTATTAGTATTAGTTTGTACTTTCTCTGGGTGGGTAGAAGCATTCCCAACCAGAACTGAGAAAGCCCGAGAAGTTACCAAAGTCTTAATGAGAGAAATTGTTCCTAGATTCGGAATCCCAGCAGTAATAGGGTCAGACAATGGACCCTCATTTGTCTCCCAAGTTACTCAGCAGTTAGCAAAAGCCTTGCAGATACAATGGAAACTCCACACTGCATACAGACCCCAGAGTTCAGGGAAAGTTGAGCGAATGAATCGTACCTTGAAAGCCCAAATGTCCAAGCTTTGTCAGGAGACACACTTGAAGTGGCCCCAAGTACTCCCAATAGCTTTACTCAGAATACGCTCAGCTCCTGTAAAGTCAATAGGATTTTCTCCTTTTGAAGTTTTGTATGGTAAACCCCCACCAATAGTGCAGGGAGTCAAAGGAAGTTTAGCCCAGATTGGTTCAGAAGTAACCAGACAAGAACTCCTAGCTCTTAGTTTTGTTCTGCAGACTCTCCATACGTGGATCCAAGACCAGTTGCCTATCAACTTGACGGAACCCTTGCATCCCTATCAGCCTGGTACTTCGGTGTGGATCAAAGATTGGAAGAAGACACCGTTGGAACCCCATTGGAAGGGACCGTACACCGTCATCCTGTCTACCCCAACTGCAGTAAAGGTAGCCGAGATCGACGCCTGGATCCACCACAGCAGAGTCAAGCCCGCCGCTGATCCTGAACCAGAGCAGTGGACAGCAGAACAGCATCTTGATGCACCCTTGCGAGTTACTCTGAGACGGCAACCAGCAGCTTAGACACTTCATCACAAGTGCTTTGCAGTAGCCAAGTCTTTCGAAGAGGATTGCTGTTTTCCATGCAGCAACAGTTTTGTTTCAACGAACCCAATTTGCGTGTGATTTGACACACTACTTTGAGACTACAATTGACTAAGCCAGACTTCACAAGCCAACTGAAATTGCTAATAAGTTGGTTAATGTGTACTGGACAACTTGAGGATCTTCAATCAACACTCAGCACCCGTTAAATTGCTTCATTAGCAAACGGGACGAAGAATAAAAGACCGTCGTGATCAAGATCAGCAAGCTGAGGATTCAGGAGAACTCCAATCAACATCAACATGTATCTTTGCTTTTGTTTTGCTTTGGTTGCCTTCTTTGGAGGTTTTGGACTGACTTATGCTTTACCTCCATGCACTGCTTGCATTACTTCTACTAGAACTGGACTGAAAGTAACTCAGACTTTGCTTTATCATTCTTACTATACCTGCAAGGGAACAGTAACTCGGTGTATCTATAACACCACTGAACTAAATGTTTGCACTCATGGCAAAATTAAAGCATGCTATAATCCGCATCAGAATCCATCCTATTACACGTTGGAAATACGATGGAAGGATGCAGATGGACCTATACTAGCTGCTACGCCACCACTTAAGGACATTACTAAACCTGCTGTTTTGAATTTTGATGCATGTAATGCTATTAATAGAGATAGTTATTCCACCTGTGGTACATGGGAGAAGGCGTATCAAAATGACCATAAGTATATGTGTCCAGAAGGTGCCACAGGATGGAGGAAGTGTACAGGTAAAAAGGAACCAGGCTATAGTACTGCACCAGCAGCAGATTACTATTGCCCGTATTGGGGATGTGTTTTTTATGCTACTTGGAATACTGGTATAACTGATGAGAAAATAGATAAACGGATGGCTACTCTAACCAAGCCAACCACTAATGATAAATGTCAGAAAGATGCTTGCAACCCCTTACACTTACGAATACACAATCCCTATGCTTGGAAACAAGGATACAAGTTTGGTTTACGTATTGCTGGAGGGGCAATAGATCCAGGAACCATTGTGTATATTAGATTGAATACCCAAGCCCACAAGTCATCTAAATATCATATTCATAATACCTTTTATGAAGCCATGCATGTAAATAAGTTTGAGATCCCTCACCCCTCACAGAATTTATTTTTAGAATTATCTGGAGCAGTAGTATCTAGTCTTAAGATCTCAGATTGCTATTTTTGTGGCGGAACCCAAATGGGAGACCAATGGCCATGGGAAGCCCAAGAATTGAATTATTCTATGATTTACAATCAGACTGAATTACACAAGGCTACCAGTGAATGGGTGTTAGCGCACTCAATCGTTGGACGTCTTTGCTATGCCAGAACTGGACCCCAGTTCACCCAAAAGGTAGGACAGCTGGTCTGTCTTAGCCAGAAGTACTATAATGCCACGACCAAAAAGACAGCATGGTGGTCAGGAATTAGACACCCTGAACCTCCTAACCCATTAGCCAGATTTCCTGAACTTGCTGGTTTATGGACTAACCTTGCCAAAGTCCAAACCTGGCAAGCCCCACCTGGCCTATATTGGATCTGTGGGAACCGAGCATATGCACAACTCCCGCCACACTGGGGAGGAGCATGTGTCTTAGGAACCATCAGACCTTCTTTCTTTCTGTTAAACACTGAACATGGAGAACAATTAGGATACCCCGTATACACTACCCACCGACACAAGAGAGCACTAAGACAGAAAAGAGAAGCCTTACAGATAGGCAAGTGGGAGAAGTGGCAAGGTGATGATTGGCCACCAGAAAGAATCATTGAGTATTATGGGCCTGCCACTTGGAATGATGATGGTATGTATGGTTATCGTACTCCAATTTATATGATTAATCGTATTATTCGCTTACAAGCAGTAGTTGAAATAATAACCAATGAAACTAGTCATGCTCTTACGCTCTTAGCTAGACAAAGTACTCAGATGCGCACTGCTATATACCAGAACCGCTTGGCACTTGATTATTTGTTAGCAGCTGAAGGAGGAGTATGTGGTAAACTGAATTTAACTAATTGCTGTTTGAAAATAGATGATAAGGGTCAAGTAGTTGAAGAAATTGCTAAAGATATGCAAAGACATGCTTATGTGCCGGTACAGACTTGGCACTCATTGACATTTCCTAACTGGTTTGCTAACCTCTTTTCATGGGTGGGAGGATTTAAGACTTTCATTGTTTTAGTACTAATCCTTGTTGCTGTTATCTTTTTATTACCATGTTTAATCCCATGTTGTATGCGTTCCATTCATAACACTATTGATAGTACAGTAGAGCGGAAGACCGCCACTAAAATAATGGCTTTATACAAAGCTAGTCCTAGTCGAAATCCTTCAATCATGATGTGATTCTAATAAAAGTGATTTAACTCTCACACCTTATTAAGTAATAGGGTGAGATTAATCAAAGGGGGGA
The DNA here is from genome assembly GCA_033557465.1 of Ichthyophis bannanicus. Classification (NCBI taxonomy): domain Eukaryota; kingdom Metazoa; phylum Chordata; class Amphibia; order Gymnophiona; family Ichthyophiidae; genus Ichthyophis; species Ichthyophis bannanicus. The sequence continues at coordinate 306,262,763 of CM066039.1, forward strand.
ATGTGGCAGGTGCAGGCCTGTGACCCACGGTGTCTGACATAAGCAGGCCAGCATGGCTAGCTTGACCTGTAAATGAGGCCTGTGGAGAGGCATATAGGATTGCACATCCCCCAATATGCTGCTATTGTAAGATAGAACTCAGTAGAAGTATTGAATTAGCTTAGGTAGGCAGAACTGCAGAGCTGAAAGATGGAAAAATACAGAAAGACATGTTTAAAAGTTACTGATAAGAAAAAGTACATCTGCAAAGAAATAATTGGGAGTGCTGACAGATGAGTTGCAGAGCCCTGCTCCTCTGCATGCACAAATTGGTTCTATGGCCTTGAGAGTGTGAAAGTAACAAGTTGATGAACTGACCATTGTAATTGGGACTAGAAGGGGGGCATGCAGGTGTCATGCCCACTGAAGGGACATAATTGGATAAACTTATCAGTACCGGGACCAATGGAAGGGGTACGGGAGGTACGGGAGGTTACCGGGACCAATGAAATGTTTTTCTATACCTAGAATGGAACAGAAGTCTATAAAAGTTGTTGTAATGCTTGAAAACTTTGCTCAGCCATTTTGAAATTGACTGGTTCGAGACTTGTGCACAAATAAATGATTTGGACCTTCTGAACAGACTCCTGGTATCATTGGTTTGTCTGCGCTTTGCTGCTACAGTAGCTTACTCAGGCAAGCCTTTGAGGACATATCTGCTGACCAGCTGTGGAGCCAGAGATAACAGCAAGCTGCTACCATAGAACCCATACTGTTTGAAAGTGCCCTTACCAAATTATAGAATGTGCAAGTTAAGCTACTCCTGATTCCAGCCTTTTATTTATTTTATTTAACATTTCTTATATACTGCCTTTCATGATATCAAGGCAGTTTACATTGAACAAACTGAAATTACATTGAACAGGGCATTATAACTTGGAGATAGCTATTTTACAGGGAACATGGGCAATGGAGGGTTAAGTGGCTTGCCCAAGACCACAAGGAGCACCTGTGGGACTAGAAACCCCAGTCCTTCTGGCCCAAGGTTGCTGTCCTCTAGTGGAATTTGAACCCCTGACCTTCTGGCCTGAGGTAACTTGCCCCAACCACTAGGCCACTCCTCCCCCTTGTGGCATCCTCCTGATTCTGAGTCTCCCCAGACGACCCCGGGAGGCCTTGTGCCCAGCGCAAGCATGCTCGCGCCACTAGCGCTTCGCAAGCTGAGGCCTGTAGCAATAGAGCGCTCACATCAAATGCTTGTTTCAACAGTGCATACAGCTTCCTATCCTGAACATCCTTGAGGGCCGCACTGCCCTCAACTGGAATCGTGGTCTTCTTAGTTACTGCTGACACCGCGGCATTGATTCTTGGAGAACTAAACATCTCCCTTTCCAGTTCTGTTAAGGGATACAGGCGGGACATGATACGTGATCCCCTGAGCCCAATCTCAGGGAGTTCCTACTCCTTCAGGATCATCTGCTTAATGACCCTGGAGTATCGGATCTTCCAGCGTCTCCTCGACAGCTCCCGCCGGAGGTATGTTGAGTGTCTTGAGCGATTTGGCAATGAGCACCGCCAGTTCTTCTTTCCAGAATACTCTAACAATCCGGGACTCATCTTCCTGCGGGATCTCTCCCTCTTCGAGATCATCTTGATCTACCGCTAGCTCTTGTTCCTCCTCGGAGGAAACAGAACCAGCTTTCTCAGCTAACTCACTCTCCCGACGCTTCTTGGCACCAGGAAATGATCCAGTCCGGCTCCACATCCAGAACATCCACTGGAGCCCCCCTCTTTTTAGCCTTAAGGCTTTTAGCTTGACCTTGTTGCTTTAAGCAAAACGCCTTATGAATCAACAATACAAATTCTGAAGAAAAATCGCCGGGCACCAATGTTCTGGACCCCCCGCACGGACGAAGGGCCGGGGGAAATTTCGCACTGATCCTGCTGCAGCTCCAAGGGATCCACACTACCACTCCCCTCTCTCTGAGGCGAGGAATCGGGCAGCTGAGATGCAGGTTCACTGACTGTAGTAGCTTCCTCCAGTATACTCTGTTCCGCTGAGCGAGTCTCTGCAGCGCAACCCCTGCAAGACTCCCTCAGCAGAAAGCATGCTTCTGCAGCTCCGCATGCCCCACATTGAGGCCTAGACGGCATGTCCCGGACAGAGGACACTGCAAAAGAAAAAACAGAATCCAGCCTCTTTTTTTTTTTTTTTTTTGCAATTTAAACTTAAATAAACTAACATAAAAACTGTTCCTAAAAACCAGCAAAAACAAAACCCCGGGACTTAAATATCACAACAAACAACTCTTTACAGTCTAAAAACTTGCAAAAATGCTGCTTTTAGCACCACGGCCATGATCCGTGCTTCCCACGCAAAGAAAATGGCGCCGAGAAACGCCGGACGTCTCCTAACTGGTTCCCTGCCACGCGGCTGAAAACCCCATGTGATCCCAGCCTCCCTGCGATCTGAAAAACCGGAGCTCCTGGCGTGCGCGACTTTCCCGATCGCCAGAAAAAAAACTCTGCTGTCCTGCAAGAAGGCAGCTTCCGATCTCCCTTAACCGGCGGCTGCCTTTAGTGACAGGATCACCGTTCCTCACCCAGCCCCGGGGGTTTCTGGAGCGGCAGAGAGCCCAAGACTCACCGGCCGGCAGCTCCTCGGCACTCAGAGTCAGGCCTATAACAACGATTTGCTCTGCTATATACTTCTTTTTTTTTTTTTTTAAGGTTTCCCCACCGAATGGAGGGAAAAAGAGTTTGATCCTTTTTTTTTTTTTTTTTTTAACTTTACGGCAGGCAATAGAGGAACACTAGCAACCCCCAGGCAAATTAAATGTAATTTAAAACTAAATCCTTCTCAGTTGTCCCTTCAGTGAGTCCAAACCTAAGGATTCACCTGCTTCAGCTGCTTGGAGACTCAGCTTACTGGAAGGCTGGGCATGGTGCCAGCTGCCTAAGTATCCTGATATCATCAAAGTTGTGACATGCTCAGTCTCCATGCTGCTGGGTGCTCAACCCTGAGGTGTGGGACTGGACTGGAGGGACGATAAGGAAACTGTGCTTACCTTCGCACTAGACAGGTTAGCACCATTGCACGCCTATATCACTTCAGCACAATCATTCCCCCTGGTATCACTCTGGTCTCCACCTCCTCCGCACTCAACTCTGTTGTGCTGAACATTGATGACGCAGGCATCCATTATCTACCACTTTATCCCATTTCCGCCATTGTCACAGTTACTACCAATCTTCTGTGCACACCGCTAGGCAATCCTATTACTCTGACCTCATCACCTCATCTAGACAGCTTTATTCTGCCCTCCATACCCTTTCTGCATCTACAGCTTCTGCCCCCAAATACCCTTGTGCGCTTCTCCGAACCCAGTGCAATTGGCTTCTCTTTTTGCAGATAAAGTTGACCAATTACGCATCTTTTGTTACCTGTTCCCCTCCTTTGCCTGCTACTCCTCCCTCTATCTAGCCAACTGAAGAACCCCTCCCTTCGCTCTCCACTAATCTAGCTCTGTCTCACACCTGGGCCTCTTTTCGCATAATTTCCACAACAGAATTACAAAAAGCTCTCTCCCACCTCCCGGAAAACTACCTGTCAATTGGATCCCATCCTCTCTTATTGGTTATCTGAGTCTTCTCTTGCCCTCCTTCCACTTATCCTGACTATATTTAAGTCTAATTTGTCCTCCATTGGTGTCCTGTCTCAAACCTTCCTTTCCTTTCTAAAGTCTTAGAAAAACTAGTTTTTGTCCAGCTGTCATTAATATCGATTCTGTTCACACCTTCCACCCTCGCCAATCAGGTTTTGTTCAGGGCACAGTTCCGAAACCATCCTTTTTTCCTTCCTAAATGAACTCCATGTCTCACACGATCATGGTGATATTTCCCTGGCTATCTCACTAGACCTTTCCTTAGCCTTTGATCTGGTCGATCACTCTACCCTCCTCTCACGCCTTCATGATTCTGGGATCCGGGGTACTGTCTTGCATTGGTTTCGCTCTTTTCTCACTGCTCACTTTTTCTCTGTGCACTTAAACTCTGCCACCTTAGCTGCAGTACCCCTTGTGCGTGGTGTCCCTCAGGGTTCTGTTCTTTCCCCCTCTCCTCTTCAGTGTCTTTCTGGCTCCTCTTTCCCTCATTATTCAGCAATACATCATATCAACATATTATTATGCTGATGACATCATACCAGTTCCACCGCTCAACACCTGCCTCTCACATATCTCTACTTGGATCCCAAGTAATTATTTACATCTCTACTCCCCCAAATCCGCAGCTAAGTGGTTCTCATTTGATGCTCCCTGTCCCTCTGTTGCTCCTCTGCTCAATTCCACTCCCATCCCTATGGTGTCCTCCCTTCATTACCTAGGTGTCAGTCTGCACCCTGCACTCTCATTCCAAGAACATCTCTCGTCCCTCATCAGCCACTCCTTCTTTTCTTTGTGTCAGATTCAAGCAGTTTCCTGACCCCCTCCTCTATCACTACTCTTCTTCTGTCCTTAGTGATAAGCAGACTGGACTACTGCAATGTCGCATTGGCAGGTCTACCTCAGTACCAGCTGCAGCATCTTCAATTGCTACAAAATACTGTTGCTTGCATTATCACTCATGCCAATTGTTCAGATCATGTCACTCTTCTTCTTAACCATCTCCATTGGCTCCCTCTCCATTATAGAATTCAATACAAATTCCTTATCATGACCCACAAGACCCTCCACACTTCCACCCCCCAGTATCTGGCTAATCTTATCCGTCTGCACACCCCTTATTGTCAGCTCTGGTTCATTCACGTTAATCGTCTATTTCTATCCCACCATCACAAGCCCACTTAGAACTCACTCGCCACTCTGCTTTCTTTTTTCTTGGCCTCGTACTCTGGAACTCCCTGCCGTCTACACTCCGCCTTGAAGCATCTTATCAAAAGTTCAAAGCACACTTGAAAACCCACCTGTTCCATCAGACCTTTGACATTCCACAACCTCTTGACCATCTCAACGGTTTCACTGTCGCTGTTTAGATTACTGTCTCGACTATCTTTCCTCTGTCCTATTGATACATGGCGTTCCTTTCCCTTTCTAGCCTTGCAGCATTGTTGTTACCACTGTAAACCGCCCTGATGCTATGGCCTGGATTGTATATCAAATGTGCAAATAAAGATGAAGATACAGATTGTTAACCACCCCACACACACTGGAGGAAGCACGCTAGATCTGATTTTCACCCCTAAACAATTCCTCAACCACGCTACTTATACCATGACACAGATCATGCAGGTCCCATAGTCAGACCATCTCCTGATATCCTTCCAACTCCCAGGAAACCTCACAAAGCAAACCAACAACATTAACACCAATACAGGACGATGATTCAAGCAATTTAACAAAACATCTTTCCTGGATACAATATCCCCAATAATTAACAATGAGTCGAATAACTTGGATGACCACATTCTGAACTGGAACAAGATCATCACTGAATATTCCACAATACCACATACCTGATAAAATAAGGCTGCAGCTAATACTGCAGGGTAAACCCCAAACTAAAAGAACTAAAAAGAGACCTCATAAAACTGGAGCGCAGATGGCGCCGCTCTCAAAATAACCATGACAAACACATTTACCTACTCAACCCCAATACTTATCGCCACAAAGTCAATCAACATAAAAAAGAATATCACTTGAAGCTAATCAGTAGCTCCTTAAACAAACCAAGAGAATTATTTGAAATCCCTGCTAAAACATGACCACCATAACAAAACAAGTAATATGCCAGACCCACAAACCCTGGCAAACTTCTTCCAGTCCGAATTACAAACAAAACAAACTAATACAGCCTCACCACAGTTTCCCCAAGCATACAATTGCTGTTTCAAAGAACTCCTTACAAAACCTAGAAACCACCATAAAATAGTCAATACAACAACCTCACCAATGGATCAATGCCCAGTAAGCTGGATAAAGCTTACCCAATCCGATATAGCACCATTTTTTAAAAGGATAACACAATACTCCTTCGAGTAACCCTACCTACCAGCCTGCCTCAAGAACGTTCTAAAGAATCCAAAACTAGATGCAAAAGACCCAGCTTTCTATAGACCCATCACCAGTCTGCCATTTCTAGCTAAAATAATTGAAAAAGTAGTTCAATTACAACTGTAAGAGTACATCAACACAAACTACCCACTAAACTCACAACAGCACAGCTTCAGACCATACCACGGTGTAGAAACACTTATCACTTCCCTTTTTGACAACATCACAAAAAGCATTCAGAACCCAAGACAAGGATTTGTCTTAATATTCCTGGATACTAAAGTTGCATTTGATTCAGTATCACACAATCTGCTACTCATACGTCTACAAGAAATTGGAGTTCTTGGATTTGCATTAGAATGGTTTCGCTCCTACCTAACACAACGTCAACAGCATGTCAAAATAACAAACATTACATCTTGGTGAGTAAATTATTGGAAACGCTGCTGAAAGAGAAAATAGTGAGGTTTCTGGAGTCCAGCAGATTACAGGATCCGAGGCAGCATGGATTCACTAGAGGCAGGTCTTGTCAGACAAATCTGATTGATTTCTTTGACTGGGTGACCAGGGAGTTGGACTGAGGGAGAGCTCTAAAAATGCAATGTGTGCCTTCGAGTCAGTCCTGACTCCTGGCGACCCAGAAGCTCCTGGGTTTTCTTGGCAGTGTCACCGGAAGTAGATTGCCAGGCCTTTCTTCCGAGGCAGTGGAGGGTTAAGCGACTTGCCCAAGGCCACAAGGAGTGCTAGTGGGAATTGAACCCTGGTTGCTTGGTTACCAAGCCAGTGCTCTAACCACTATATGTGGTGTATTTAGATTTCAGTAAAGCCTTTGACACTGTTCCTTACAGGCGACTTATAAACAAACTGAGCACCCTAGGGATGGACCCTAAAGTTACTGCTTGGGTTAGAAATTGGTTGGGTGGGAGGCGACAAAGAGTACAAGTAAATGGAGCTCACTCTGAGGAGAAGGATGTTACCAGTGGTGTGCCCCAGGGATCTGTCCTTGGTCCGATTCTTTTTAACATCTTTGTTAGTGATATAGCGGAAGGGCTGTCGGGTAAGGTTTGCCTCTTTGCAGATGATACCAAAATCTGCAATAGAGTAGACACCCAGGAAGGTGTAGATAACATGAGGAGGGATCTAGCTAAGCTTGAAGAATGGTCTAGAATTAGGCAGCTGGGATTTAATGTTAAAAAATGTTAGGTCATGCATTTGGGCTGCAGCAATCCAAGGGAACAATACAGTATAGGAGGTGAAGTACTTTTGTCCACTAAAGAAGAGCGGGACCTAGGCGTGGTTGTGTCTGATGATCTTAAAGTAGCTAAACAGGTAGAAAAGGCGACGGCAAAAGCTAGAAGGATGCTTGGGTGCATACGGAGAGGAATGGCTAGCAGAAAAAAGGAGGTGATAATGCCTCTGTATAAGTCTTTGGTGCGACCTCATTTGGAGTATAGTGTGCAATTCTGGAGACCGCACCTTCAAAAGGATGTGAACAGGATGGAGTCGGTGCAGAGGGTGGCTACTAAAATGATTAGTGGGCTTCATTATAAAGCATATGAGGACAGACATAAGGATCTTAATATGTACACCTTAGAGGAAAGGTGGGATAGAGGTGATATGATTGAGATGTTTACATACCTCCGTGGCATAAATGTTCAGGGAGAGAGCCTCTTTCAATTGAAAGCAAGTTCTGCTACGAGGGGACATGGGATGAGGGTGAAGGGAGATAGATTCAGGAGTGATATGCGGAAATATTTCTTTACGGAAAGAGTAGTGGATCCGTGGAATAGTCTCCCAGTGGAGGTGGTAGAGATGAGGACAGTAACTGAATTCAAAAAAGCATGGGACCAACACAGAGGATCTCTAAAGGTAAAAAGTGGACTGTTGTAGCTGTTGATATGGAAGGACAGACTAGATAGGCCATGTGGTCTTTTTCTGTCATCATGTTTCTGTTTCCCCGTTCACGCTAACCCAGGGCATCCCACAAGGATCAGCACTATCATCATTACTATTCAACATTTACCTACAGCCAGTCTACAGCATTATGCAAATCCACAACATCCTATACCACATCTATGCTGATGACGTAATGATTTGCATGCTATTCTCCACTACAAAAACCTGTTCATCCCCTTAATAAATTGCTTCAATGCACTCTCCAACTGGTTATTACAAAACAACCTTGAAATAAATTACAAAAAAACTGGAAGTATTCTTTATAACAAGAGACGAACATTTCATGCCACCATCAGTACTTACGGTCAACAACGCAGAGCTTGGGATTAAAAAAGAGGTCAAATACCTAGTGATAACAATCGACCAATGATTCACACTACAAAAGCACATCAACAATACCACCTGAATGATCTACCAGAAGTTAAAATCCCTCCAGCACCTATGACCTCTGCTTGAAGCCAATGACTTCAGAACAGTCCTTCAAGCTATCATATTCCCGCACATAAACCACTGCAGTATCATACTACAGGGCCTTCCAAAATATGTACTACAACCATTACTAATGGCACAGCACACAGCAGCCAGACTTCTGGAAAGAGCATCTAGAACGGAACATATAACCCCCATCCTAAAAATGTTACACTGCCCCCCCCTTCCATACCATATAAGATACAAGGTAATAATGACTGTCTTCAAAGCCCTTCACAACATGACTGCCACAGAGCTGCAAAACCTGCTAAAAAGACCTCCACAGAATAGGAGCAGGAGACTAAGTGCGCGAAACACGATAAGTGTACCCATAGAAAAACTGAAATCTATTCAAACAACCTGTGCAAGGGCCTTCTCACTGTACGCACCCAGAATCTGGAATAACCTTCCCACAAAACTAAGAGACATAGAAGACGTCTACCAATTCCGAAAGGAACTACAACTCTGTTATTCAAAGAGCACTTTGAGGACAAATCATAAGCCAGCTTCACCTGAAGCCGTCCTCTGCCCTTGCACTTGGATATATGTACATTGAACTTTTGACAAACAGAATCCATTACCGCAATAATTCATATGAACCTAATCATGTAATTTCAAAGACCTGCAACTACCCCCTTAAACTTCAACGTACCATATACACCCAACCATTATTACAACCTACCATTTGCAAAAAGCTCAGTTCATGTTAATATTCCCTGTTCAATGTTAAACGTTACCATTCCATGTTGTTAATCCCTGGTCTATGTAACATTAGTTCCACGTAAACCGCACTGACCTTTGGAAATGCAGTATATTAAGAAAAATGCTAAATAAATAATGCCCCTCCCTGTAGCTACTGAAGGAACTTGCTCAGTGTTGGGGGCTCTGGTATCCGCTGCACCCTCAAAGCGGTCAACTATGATGCTGACTGCCACGGCTCAGTATTGACCTGGTTTACTTTAATATCATTCAATTGTTTGTGACCACATTTTAGAGAAAGAATAAAGACATTTGAATGTTTATTTCTAGTAGCTTTTGTTCGAAATATGGTGTTTATTCCAGATAACTAAGTGTGAAGAGCGGTGTCTGCAGCTGTTTTATAGAAGAGCTCCTGTGTACAGTCCCCAAGTGTCTGTGGCAGACCAGGGGGTAGATTCTGCAACATGCATGAGAAAATTCTCCAGCAAGGTTTCTGATGTTCTCTGGGATGTTGGTCTTCCAACCTAAAGCTCATCACAACTGTTTAATACTTTCAAATGGTGAGTGCAAATGCTGTCTGTCATTTCCCTGACAAAACCTTCAAGATTTGCACACACTTGCATCATACGAACCAGTCTCAGAACTCACCAGTATTCTGCTCACCCAAGTTCAAGAAACCCCCACCAACCTGACTGTAAAGATCCTTTCCACCCCCCACCCATCTTTTTGCCAAGTTGACCCCTGTGCTGCTATACTCGTTAGAGTAGCCAGACTGCATGGACCTGATACGTTGTGTACATTTTTTTTGGCATGATGCCCATCTAAATAACACCATTTACACCTGTAGACCGGCCACACATGTAGACAGTGTGGGGTGGGGGATATTAAAGGCATTTACGCGGTTTGCACACCTGCAAACCATGTCAATGCCACTCACTGTGACTGACTGGGATAGTCAGTGGCACTAGCCTGGTTAGTCCAGCTGAATATCTCTGGTTTGTGCCACTAAACGCCCCAGTATTAAGCTCTTAGCATCAAGGTGTTCTGGGGGAGGCACTGAGGGTTAACCGGCTAAAGTTAGGACAGCTGAATATTGCTGCTGACCAGCTTGTAGAGTCACCTGGACATGACCCCGGCATTTAATATCTGAGATGAATTTAAAGAGGTGATGAACAGCCACTTCAAGTGTGCTGGCTGCTGCTGCTGGATAGGGTTGCCAGCTGGCTCCAGATGCGCCCGACAGGTTCGATCCAGTCCTGGGTTTACCTTATTGCATGCAGGGATATGTAGTTCTGATTTCTTCACTGCACTCTATAAGAAAAGGAAAACTATAAGTAACTGCATGCAATGCGGTAAACCCAGGATTGGAGCAAGTCTGTTGGGCACATCTGGAGCCACTTGGCAACCCTACTGCCGGATATTCCCTCCCCTCCCCCCCCCCCCAGTGATTTCAGAGAGACACCTTTACATATATGCAGAAATTCAAAAGGAGGGATGCGTATCAGTGGCAGGGTTTGGGTAGGCCAAAAAACTATAGGGCATATTTTAGAAAGATCATTTATGTGGCTGCAGAAAAGTCCAAGTGAAAACGTCAGCAAGTATAGATCAATTATAGAGCAGAGGGCACATGTAAGTCTGAGGAAAAATTGACATATCTTCGCGCCTCACCATGGACGTGCATTTTATATCAAAGAAGGAAGTGCAGTGGTAGGAGCCATTTTACAAAGATACATTTGGGAAAAATTGACATCGGAAACCTGGCATTTTACTACTGGCATGGGGCAGCAAAACACCATTCCCTTTAGGGGGGCCAAGCTATGCCCCTCAGCCAATGATACTGTGCTGCTGCATCCACCAGCCTTCCCCTCTTGTCTGCCCGTGGGGATACGATCTCCTGTGGAAAGACATGAGGGGTGTGATTGTGGCATACTAATGCCCGCGGCAGCCAGCTACCTACTGGTTCATGATTGTGGCAAAGACCCCTTCCATATCATCCTGCTAGACTAGTCCAGACAAGTGGGTTGTGTTCCCCTACTAACAGATTGGTGGAGACAAAAAAAACAATGAAAACCCCAGGTTTCAATGACATCACTCCCATGCTTTACTCACCTCAGCCACTAGAGGTCCCTTCAGTATTTCTTTGTCTCCAGCAGATGGAATTTCTCCTCCCTGAAGAAAATTCTGAGGATTTGAGAGGAAAAGATTGATTTAAGACGCTCATGAATGGCAGCCTGCAGGTTGATCTCTCACTAAAGTGCAACATGGGAGGTTCCACTAGGCTGCATTCTTTTTGATAGCCATAGGAGGAGAGAAAATTGGTTCTGCTCCATGAACTTACCCCGGATAAAGGCCTGTTGAGTAGCCAGAAATTGGAAGGATCTGGAAGAGTACAACTGCTCATACAACCTCAATGCCCCTCCCTCCTCCTTTGTCCCCTCTGCTCTCTCCCAAAGATTGTAGAAGGCTCTCAAAGGAATCTGCCTACCAGCCACTTTACACACAGTACTGCAAAGCCATCCAAACAGTTCCAGGGAAGTAGAGCTGAGCCCAGCACTGCTTCTTTGCCTGGGGCTCTCAGGGGGTAAGTACCACAGCTTGACCTAGTCATTGTCCTTGTTGGGAGCTCCTGATTCTATCTATGGGAGACACAGTTCAGGTTAGACCGCTGGTGACCACTGGTGCTGGGTGGGGTTTCCCAAAATTTTCTGCATGCGTTAATAGCATTTTCTCTATTGTGCACCTGGCAGTCACGTGGTCCTTTTGTGCGTTCTGCCCAAGCGGCTGCCAAGTGGCTCCTATCCTAGTGCCTGTAATTTGTGCTGTAGTAAAAGCACAGTTAACGCACGCCCTTTGGGCCACCGTAGCCTTCGCGCATGCTGTTGTGACACTTGCCTTAACTTTTATGTCTTCTTTCAAGTGACATTGTTGGGCTTGTGGCAAGCGTAGTGCCTCATCTACGGCTTCTGGATTCTGCTTATGAGTCGCCCCTGGAGGGTCAGACCTAGTGATCCAGTTATAAAGCTCTGGTTGCTTCCAGTGGTGTGGTGTCCTGCTTTTTCTGGTCCAAGTGTAGGAGGGCCATTTCCATGAGGACAGCTTCCGGAGTCCGGATTGTCCTCCCCAGAATTCTTTCCTTTTGCAGCAGGCCTGGTCACTCTGGTGTGGACATGCAGACTCTGCGGCCTTTTGTTTCCCATATGCGCAGTTTCATAGGAGCAGGCTGAGAGTAGAAGCCTTCTTCGATTGATGGCAAAGCGTACCTGGGAGGGGCACCCCCCATCTCTCCACCGGGAATGGGGTTAGCTGTGGCTTGGATTGAGATGTCTGATGTGGATGAAGAAGTACTTTTGCCTTCAGAAAATTGTGAGGAGGCTAAGGTTATTTGCCAGTTCCAACAGTAAGAAATGGAGGTGTTGATTCCAGGGTCTTATCCACTTTGAGCTTGGCCTGTGCAAGGCGACATCTGCATTGGGGCGTTGGGTTAATGAGGCCTCATGGGCAGAGTGGAACTCGGTAGCCAGGGCTGGCCCGTCCATTGAGCGATAATGTTGTTCGCACAGGGCCCCGCGCTTCAGGGGGCCCCGCGTGAACTCCATTATCACACAACGGATGGCTTCAGAGGGAGCCGAGGAAGCCCGTGCGAGGCCCCGGCTCACTCTGCAAAGCTGCCAGCGTGAAGAGCCTTTTCCTTCTTGCTGGCGGCTGTTTCTGTGAAGCTGCGAGTGCTGGGAGAGGTTAAAGGCAATGACTTTCATATCTTGCCACGAAAACCCAATGAATAGTCACAACAAAACAAATTGCACTATAATGCTGGAAGATGAGACCCCCAGGTCAGAAGACACTCAACTGGCTACTGGGAAGAAGTTAAAGACTTTTCAGAGTAAAGCCAGCATTTATGATGTGGTTGGATCAAAGCCCTCAGGACATCTGACTGCTGATGTAGCTGCACATGAAATGAGAGTCAGAAGCTGCAAAGATGTCTTATATACTGGGACATGGAACGCACGAAGCATGAATCAAGGGAAGTTGGAGGTGGTCAAGAATGAAATGGAATGTGTACAACTTGTTCTGTTGGGTGTCAACAAAATGAAATGGACTGGCATCGGGCACTTGCATCTGATGATCACATGGTCTACTATGCTGGAAATGAAAGACAAAGAAGAAATGGTGTTGCATTTATAATCAAGAAGAAACTTGCAAGAATTGTAATGAAATATAATGCAATCAGTGAATGCTTAATTTCTATTCGCCTACGAGGAATGCCCATCAACATAACTATAATTCAGGTATATGCCCCAATAATAGCTGCAGAAGAGGATGAAGTCGATGAGCTCTATGAACAAGTACAAGCTGAAATTGACAGAACATTCAAACAGGATATCCTGATAGTCATGGGTGACTGGAATGCAAAATTGGCAACAAAGAAGGCGGCAAAGTAGTTGGAAAATATAGACTTGGCAACAGAAATAAAGCTGAGATGAATAGATCATTGGTCTTGCAGAATTTTATCAGTCTTTCTCCAAACACCTTCCAGCAATACAAGTGGCGACTGTACACATGGACTTCACCCAATGAATTGTACAAAAATAAAATTGACTACATCTGTGGAAGTCAACGATGGAAAGGTTCTATAACATCAACAAAGACAAAACCTGAAGCTGACTGTGGTACAGATCACCAACTCCTAGTATGCAAACTCAAGCTAAAGCTGAAAAAGAGCAAGCCACTCATGAATGTAGCAAAATATGACCTTGAGAATATACCACCGGAATTTAAAGACTGCCTGCAAAATTGATTTGCTACTTTAGATACAAATGACAGAGCTCCAGAAGAGTTATGGGAGAAAGTGAGAAATCTCTACAAAAGGTGAAAAAGCAAAAACGGCCAAACTGGATGACCGAGAAACTCTGAAAATTGCCCAGAAATGCATAGAAGCTAAAGCCCCAGGAGAAAGAGAGACAACCACAGAGGTCAACAGAGATTTTCAACATGCAGCAAGTCGAGACAAGAAGTACTACATTGACACATGCAAGGAAATAGAAGCAGAAACTATTAGAGGAAGAACAGGATCAGCTTTCCTAAAGCTACGAGAGTTAAAGAAAAAGTTCCAGCCCGAATTGGAATGCTACAAGATGCTCAAGGATCCTTGTTGAATGATGCTGAGAAGATCAAGAAAAGATGTAAGAATATATAGTCATTATATCATAAAGATGAAGTGGACCAGCAGCCTTTTCAACCTGTACCTTATGATCAGGAACCACTGGTGATGAAAGAAGAAGTCAAAGCAGCATTGAAAGCCTTATCAAAGTAAAAAGCACTGGGCATTGATGGCATTTCTATTGAAGTATTACAGCAATTGGATGCAACTGTTACCATACTTACAAGACTGCCAAGAAATTTGGAAGACATCATCATGGCCAACTGACTGGAAAAGATTTGTGTTTATACCAATACTAAAGAAAGGAGATCCAACTGACTGTGAAAATTATCGCATAATTGATCTGATGCCACATGCCAGTAACATTTTACTAAAGATTAATCAGCAGAGACTACAACCTTACCTAGAACGAGAACTGCCTGAAGTACAAGTAGGGTTCAGGAAAGGGCAAGGAATGAGAGACATCATTACAGATGTGCGATAGATCCTTGAAAAGACAAAATAATACCAAAAAGATAGCTATATGCAATGTTCCTGCTAACCTGTGCTGGGTCTGCCGCCAACATTCCTGCTGGCGGGGGGAGGTGCAGAGCGATCAACTCTCTGCCCCTCCCCCCACCGGCAGGAATGCCGGCGGAGGACCTGGCGCAGATTAAAGAGAACATTGCGAGGGTGCTGCCCTGATGATGTCTGCACTTCCCCCCGCTGGCAGGAATGTTGGGGGCGGACCCAGTGCAGGTTAGCGGGAACATTGGCTTTATGTGTTTTATCGACTACAGCAAGGCTTTTGACAATGTAAACCATGAGAAACTCTGGGCCACATTGAGAACCATGGGTATACCAGAACACCTGATAGTTCTCTTGCACAACCTTTACATTGATCAAGAAGCAACCGTTTGAACGAAAAAAGGGGAAACAGAATGGTTAAAATCAGCAAAGGTGTACGAGAAGGCTGCATACTTTCCTGTTTGATTTATATGTAGAACAAATCATCAGAAAATCAGGAATGCATGAAGACAACCGAGGTGTGAAGATTGGTGGAAGATTCATCAACAACCGTTGCTATGCTGATGAAACCATATTACTGGCTAAAAGTGAATACGATCTGAAACATTTGTTTCTCAAAATCAAAGAATGTAGTCTTAAAATGGGCCTGCACCTTAACATAAAGTAGATAAAGATCCTGACAACTGGCAACATCAATAAGTTCATCATTGATGGAGAAGAAATTGAAATAGTTGACAAGTTTAATCTACTTGGATCAACTATCAAGAAAGAAACAACAAGCAGTTAAGAAATCCAGCAACACATTGCTCTTGGCTGAATGGCTATGAAGGACCTAGACAAGATTCTCAAGAGCAGAGATGTCTCTCTCCATACAAAGATTTGACTTGTTCAAGCCATGGAGTTTTCAATAACGTCATATGGATGCAAAAATTGGACAGTGAAAAAGAGAGAAAGAAAATCTATGCTTTTGAATTATGGTGCTGGCAACAAATACTGTGTATACCATGGACTGCACAAAGAACAAACCAGTCAGTACTAGAGGAGATAAAACTTAAGCTTTCCTTAGAAGCTCAGATAACAAGAGTTTGACTTTCATACTTTGGACATATCATGCGAAGAGAAAGATCATTAGAGAAGACATCATGCTTGGCAAGGTAGAAGGTCAATGCAAGAGAGGAAGGCCAGCAATGAGATGGATTGATAGAGTGGTATCCATCGCTACTGTTATTCTATCAACAATGAGCTGCCTGACTGAGGACTGAACATAGTTTAGGATTACTAGCCAGAGGGTCACCATGAGTCTACATCGACTTGATGGCACTTAACAACAACACTCTTTCCTCTTCCACTCCCCCTCCCCCCAGTAACAATCTGGGTGAGCAGGAGGAAGTGAGCAGCAGTGTCTTGGGCTCTATCCTCCTTCTGCTCAGGACCCAACTGCAGTAAAGTGGCACTTGGGTCCCAGGTGGCAGAGTAGGGGACAGAGCCCAAGGCACCACCGCCCTACTCCTCCTCCTAGCAGCAGATGAGGGCGGGGCATGGTATACATGTGCTGGGTCTTTCAGCTGCTGCTTCCTGGCACTGGGCCGCCCAGTATCTCACCTTTCCACAGCGAGGGTTGGATTTTAGCTCTTGCTGTGGCCATGGAATTGTAGGAGCTCAAGGGGTCTTGCCTTTGCTCCACAGTATGCAGCTCTGGGTTGGCCAGTGTAAAAGGCCAGGAATCATGGATTAAGATGCAGATGTTGTATGTAGGAAAAGCTTCTATTAAAAAAATAAACTTTTTAAGCCTCACACTGTGGTGTCCAGGCTTCCTAAATGGCTCCTTTTATCTTTTCCAGAGAAGGGTGAGTCACTTCTGGTTTTCATCCTTTTATGTGCAACAATATCTACTTCTGATTTCTCTATTGAATCCCTAAGGAAAGCAGGATTATGGGTCATGTATGTAATGTGAGTAAAACAAACAAACAAACAAAAACACAAAACTAGATAAACCATCTAAAGTAACCTGTGTAATAAGCAGTAGCCATGGCGGGGGGGGGGGGAAAGGAGGGGGTTCCTTATGCATCCCATTCCTGCACTTTCCTAATGGTACCAATAACACAGATATGTTGGTCAGTCCCTTCAGGGAATCAGCCAATATTTACCATGTTCTTGGGTGTAGATTTTTTAAAATTATTTTTATTGGAATTTTCCAAACTTACATATTGTGCTGAACATTCAGAGCTATCAGATATATCATCACATTCTTGTATTGTCAGAAATATTACTTATTCTTAGCAGTGTCAGCTGAAATTTGTTTATAGTTATGTTTATGTTTATTTAAAAACAAAAAACTTGATATAATTCCCAGTTTATAATAACAATTTAGAAAGAGGAAAGGAACTCCGTTATAAAAAAGCAAAGGGTAAGACAGATAGACCAAACAAAGCTAAACAAAAGATCTCAAGCTGTGATATCTGTTCCTTTCTGTGCACACATCAGAATAGAATATTTGGAATGCACATTTTTGCAAGATATATTTTAAGTCCAGTTCACTTTCAAGGGTTGTAGCCATATTTTGCATATCTTATAAAATCACCTCTAGCATCCCTGCTTTGGTACACACCTTGTCCAGGGGAGGGCACATTTCTTTTTTAAAGTATTTACATGGTATTTTATTTATTTATTTAGCTGCATTTATATCCCACTTTTCACCGGGTCAAAGCGGTTATGTTTTGAGTATTGAGTTTTGAAGAATATCGCAAGATCAAGACAATATTGCTGAATCCTAGGAAAGGAAGAATAATGTTCAATAGCCATTCACAATCACTGAGAGCTAGGGAGATGTTTAATACTCATCAATGGAAATAACTGCGAGACTGGGTTCTTTTCTATCAAGGCATAACTCATCTGCTAATCTACCAGACTGGCTTATGGAGATTTCTTTAAGATGTATATGAAAGAAACCTTTTTTCTAGCAGTTTCCCCCCATTGCTTTAGGCTTCCTGCTCAGTCGGAACTAGGACCTATTCAGGGATTTTTCTCCTATTTTTACCCCCTCCAAATTAATTTTAGTCCAGTCACTGCAGTGACAGTCTTCAGCTGGGGGCCCTGCACAAGGCTGAAACCAGCCTGAAATCCAGCTACCAGGTGTCACTATTGTATGATAACTGGGAATCCTTTCACAGTGGCTGGCAGAACTGTCCCTATAGCGTCCTTAGTGCCAGCCAATCTAGGGAGTGGAAAATCAGAGCTGGGAATCCAACCGAGGTGCTGGTCCAGAAGAAACCTTATTTTTCTAGAATTAATTTTCCCCACAGAAGACTATCTCATATCCTAGTTATCCATTCAGCTAAATCCAGGGCAACAACACTTCTCCATTTAGCTGCTACCATATCCCACACAGCAAACAATCTAAAGCTCACCCCCTTGTCCTGCATTTCCAAAATACCCGAAACAGGAAATCCCAATAGAAAGGTCCAGAGGTGAAAGGTGATTCTGACTGATTTGTTTAATGTTCTATTTTACAGTTGTGGTCATCATTATTGGCACCCTTGCAGTTCAATCCCTTAATGTCCAATATCTCCTATAAAAAAAGACCAGTGAAATGGCTATGGGATATATATGCACACATATTTGACACATAAAATAATCAAATAAAACAAGACCGATTAAAAAAGGAAATGTATAAAAACTGAGACATTGCCAGGACATGATTATTCAATAAACTCAAAGCTAACACTCCACGTATTTCAACCGCACTTTATAGCAAAAGAATCCCAAATTATTCTGTCGTCATTCTTTCTTCATTCATTCCGAAAATACAAAAAAAAAAAAAAATAAATAAAAGGAGGAAGGGGTCTCAGAACCAACGGGGCATCTACATGGGCAGCTCAGAAATATCTCTGCTACTCCACATCCCCAGAACATTAACGACCCAACAGAAATTCCTCCTTTTATATCAGCCTCATCACAGCATAGCAATTACAGGAAAATATAAGCTGCATAATTAATAATTTAGCTGAGTTTAGCCATTGTTGAGCAGTCCCACACCGTCTTCAAGCTGCAAACTTGCAATCAACTCCGCTCCAGCAGACTTCAAAACTCCATGGAAGTCTGCTGCTACTTATGTGGTATTATAAGCTTATAAGGAAAAAAACACCCTTCCCACAGTTAAATATGGTGGAAGTTCCATAATGTTGTGGGGCTGTTTTGCTGTCTTAGGAACTGGAGGCCTGGAAGGTATTAAAGGAATCATGAAGTCAGACGACTACCAAGGTATTTTGGAGCAAAATGTGCTACCTAGTGTCAAAAAGCTAGATCTGGGTCAAAGGTCATGGGTCCTCCAGTAGGATAATGACCCAAAACATACATCTAAAAGTACAAAAGAATGGTTGGTTAAAAAGGAACAAATGGACTGTTTAAACTGGCCAGCAATGAGTCCTGATCTCATTCTAATTGAGAACCTTTGGAAAGAGCTGAAATCTGCCATTGGTAAAAGGAATTCTGGAAACATTCATGAGCTGGAACAAATTGCAGTTGAAGAGTGGGAGAAACTACCAGCAGATAGATGTACAAAACTTATAGATGGCTACAAGAAACGTTTGGAGGCTGTCCTCACTGCCAAAGGTTGTGAAGGGTGCCATTAATCCTGTCCAGGTCATATTTTCTTCCTCAGAAATTAAAATGTCTAAGTTGCACAGACATCCTTTTTGTTGTTGTTGTATACCTTTGAACATACTTTTAAAAATATTATGATGACATACAGTTGGACTATGCCCAATTATTTCTCAAGATATTGTACACAACATAACTAAAATGCAAGGGTGCCAATAATGTTGACCACAACTGTATTACCCAGAATACGGTCATCATATGTGTACAAAGGAAGCCACTTGGCCACAGTTGCACAATACCGTGTTGTAAGAGTTACGTTGCTCAGGCTCCCTAGGAAATGCTTTCTAAGTTTTTTTTTTTTGTTTTGTATATGATAATGATTTCTCTTCTAGCTAATAAGAGAGTGACATAAACCCAGGGCATTTTTTGAGGGGGTATGCGGTGGTACGGAGCACCAGCGCTTTTTTCATTGCCTGCTAAAACTGCCTCATGGTCCTGGTGTATTAATGAAAGAGCCCTGCATCTGAGCACCCGTACCTTTTTCCCCTTTTTTCCCTGGAAGTACACGGCATAATCCATTCTCAGTGCGTACACTTTGCAATACACACATCTTGAGTTCTGGGCCCACATGTTTTCCACCAACTCTTTTGACACTTACAATGATATGTTTAGCCAAGAGCTCATCCACTAATCCTGAAGAAATGGTGTTGCAGTAAAATCCAAGATGGTAAAATGCTGGAATAACATCATGTAAGTGAATACATTTAGAGACCACGATATGAAGCATTTTTCTCATGGGCAAAAATGGGAAAAATCCTTTAGTATCTCTGGCTCTTAGTTAATATAAAGATTGTTAGGTTTAACCTGCAAAATCTCAAGTATAATGTGCTAAAGCTGCTAAAGTATTTGCACTTCAATGCACATAACATTTCTGTAAACCCTTTACCAAGAATATTATATTTCAGCCTTCATGAGGTTAAGAAACTGCTCTGGACCACCAGAAGTCACCAGGGTTATATGCCCTTGCATTTTGTTTCATTAAAAATACAGGGATACTGTTGATAATTTTGGAACTTTTTTGTTTTTTGGCTTGTTACATCTGCTTTTGGGCCAGATGTATTAAGTGTTTTTCCCACAGGCACAGAATAATAGGAAAAATCTCGTAGGGAATCAAGTCCTTCATGTATTCTTAAACTATGGAACTTAAGTGAACACCAGTAGTGTAACTAACACTTAAGCAGCCTCCACAATGGGGGGGGGGGGGGGGGGGGGGAGGCTTGAAGAGGGCCCAGTGGTTCCTAGGCTGCAGTAGCAGCAGCAGAGAGTGGCAAACATCGGACTTACAATAAAGAAGTTTGAGGCGCCACCTCCCTCTGCCTCTAATGTTTTGCAGTAGCTGAAAGTCCCAGAAGCATTTGCCACTGTGGGGCCGAAGTCTCGTGAAACCAGTGCCAGAGAAGGTGCTGCAACCTGCAATCCTGCCCTTTCAGTCGCCTGCTCCTTCGAGATTGCAGCACCTCCCCCTTACCGTCAGCAGAGGGGCAGAAGGGATGTTGCACCGCATCTGTGAGCGATCTGTGGTGGGTGAACTTCCATTTCTTGCATTTATATCCGCCAATCATTTACATTTCTGGGCGGTTGCAAAAAGAAGACAGAGAGGACTGAAAGCTGTGAAGGCGAGTGAGTTAGAGAAGAGATGTTGATGGGTTGGGGTTGGGGGTACATGATTTGGTAAGGAAGCATAGGGGGTCACATTTCAGAACTAGAGGGGCCCAAGCACAACAGAAAGGAGCCCTCCCTGGACACGGTGAAAGTTTGCGCAAGCATGCACCACGGCACTCCCAGAGCTAAGCACCTGTCCTATGTTAAGAGAGGGCGGACGCTGTCTTGATATGATCCTCGCTGCAACCTCACACACGTTTTCGCATCGCAAGAAGCAGTGTCCTGACGAGTCATGCGCGCAACCCACGGCTTGCTTGTCACAGGTCGCGCTGAAGTCAGGAGAAATGCCACAGTCATTTCCCAGCCTTAGAAGTCCAATGTGCGATCAGATTGAACTTTTGAACAGGGCGAGTTCAGTTCATTTGTGCGTGTGGGTTGCAGCTGCATCTTCGGGCTTTGTTATCTGGTCGGATTGTTTGCTTTGGAAGTCCCCTGGCAAGGGAAAGCAGAGCGCAGGACAGGATCCTCAGCCCGATTCTGCAGAAGGAGAGGAGCCGAACCGCTCGGAGCGCAGCAGAGGCACTGAGAGCTCTCGGAGCGAGGGAGTAAGCGCGATTTCTCTTTCCACAATCATTTTCGGAATTACGCAGCACAACGGAGGACAGAGAACTCTCACCACGATGGGGAAATCCTCCTGCCGGCTTTCAACGCCTCTTGAGTAATTCATCTCACTAGCGAGCGCTGCTGAACCTCCTCCCATCCCAGTGTATCCGCAAGAAACGGACGAAACTCGGATGTCTCTCAACGAAATTCTCTCTGAGCGTGCAGGAAGGACGCGCCCCAAAGCTGCACCCATTTCGGTGTTAAATGTGACATTCTTTTTATGTTCGTTTGACTGAAGATCCTGAATGACTTATCATTTGTATAGCGCCGCAAGGCGTACGCAGCGCTGTGCATGTACACAGGCTGAAGAAAGGTGGCAATAAAAACACAGTAAAAGGCAGAGATTGAGAACAAATGAAGCTGTGATAAATTGCGCGTTAAGCATGTGCGCTGAACCAAGTGCATGATTCCTTAATATATGCTGAATTCCCAATCCCCAGCAGTAAACCCAATGTGCAAATTACAACCGCGTTACAAAATACGCAAAAATTTTTGGTATTCACTGTGTGCAATTATTCTGCCTTAGGATTTGCATGTAATTCTTAAATAGAAGAAAAATAAGAACCTTTTATATATTTTTGCTCATAAAAGTAAATGTTTATGGGCATAAATCGATGCACATCGCTTGAAACCGGACGTGAAATGTTCAGTGTAAATCAGATTTGTGCGCACAACACATTTTTTTGTAAGCATATAGCTCATGGATAACAAATATGTGTCTTTATCGTGATTTATTTGTGTAAAAAGATCATGGCTGTAAAGCGTTCTGTGTTGTCCTGGTTTGAAATATACGTTGTCTGCAGGACCTCCCTTTGCACGTCGTTACGCTGCTCTTTCTCTCCCCTTCCTTTTTTCCCTCCAGCTCCAATTCCAGCCCTCACTGGGGAAAGGTAAGTGATTAGGCCGTCCACTAGATATGTGACAACGGTTTTACTCCCTTCAGAGCAGGAACTGCATTGCCAGCATTGGTGGGTAAAACAGCCTTCGTTTGCAAGCACTGTAAATGGAAGGCTGCTCATATGTTCGTACTTTTTTTCTGTACATTTTTTTTTTAATACACAAGAGTCCTTCCTGTGTCAGGTGCTGAGCTGTACACAGGGTCGTGTACACAGTCATGTGCTATGCTCTGCACAAAGCTTAGCTTCCTTTTATTACAATGGCCTCAAATGGTTGCTTCCTCAATGGAGAGAGTGTTAATATGTACAGAATTAAAACTTGCTGTCCTGTGGGGCTCAAAGGTCAGTCAGTACACCTAAGCACACTTTGCCATGTTCCAGAAACGAGTCAATAAACAGCTCTTGTGAGTTACCTGTACCACAGTTTAAGGTCTGGACATGGACTTGTGAAGGAATGGCATGGGAATTATTCAGCTAAGGATATTCCTGGCAGGGCCCTGGCTTCATGAGCTGGGCTATTTTGAGTGATTGCTGAGTTGAGTCTTTCTTCTGTACTTCTGCCTCTCTAATAAGGATCTTTTACAGGCCACCCCAGCCCCCGACCCTGTTCTATGTACTTGGCACACTGGAGATACTGGTCAGAGGCTCTCGGCTCAAAATACTCAGTGCTCGTGATTTTCGAAAGCTGTCTCTGGTACGCAAAGAGCTCTCTGTTGAAGATCCTGAAGCAATGTCAGCTAAATCCAGGCAGTCACAGGGGCCATAGATGCCTTGCTTGATACAGCAGTGGCACAGGAAGCTGAAAATGGCTCTCCTCACCTCCAGGCTGCGGAAAGAATAGATAATAGGATTGACGGCAGAATTGAGCACAGCCAATGTGAGGGCCCAATCCATACCTCGAAGGGACTCACAGGTCAGGGACGGGCAGAAGACATCCATCATCAGGAGAGCAAAGAGAGGGCTCCAGCAGAGAATGAAGGCTCCCAGTATCATTAATACAGTCTTCAGAAGTTTGAGGGATTTCTTCCGATGGTGTGAAATACTGGGTGTTCTCTTAGAAGTACGTTGCACCAGGATATAGATGGCGACATAGAGGCCAATTATTCCTACCAGGATGCCACTGAACATGATCACAGAAAATAAAATGTATTTCTTGGAGTAGAGGGGGAGGAGAGTAGAGCAGTTCTGGAAGTCACAGGTACAGTTCCAGCCAAGCATGGGCAAGAGCCCTATGACAGAAGCCAAGACCCAGAAGAACCCAATGAGGAGATAGACACGGATGTTCTTGTTGGCTTCACTTTCTGGACTGGGCCGGATCATGGTGGTGTAGCGCTCAATGGCAGTGATAAGGAGACTGAAGATAGAAGCTGCCAGGGCTATAAAGAGAACACCTTCTCGGAGGAACCACACTTCAAGGCTGAGATGAAAGGTGATGTTGCCTGAGAGGCAGATATTGATGAGGTAGGCCGTACCAGTCAAGAGGTCACTCAGAGTGATGTTGACAATGCAGTAGTACACCCATCGGCGGAGGCGCATATTCTTCAGGATAGCCAGCAGCACCAAGAGATTCTCCAGCACGATCAGGCAGCTGACAGCAATGAAGAGCATGGTCATGGCATCAAAGCCCTCTTTCTGTGGTCTTCTTGTCTTCAGCTTTCCCGTCAGGTTATAATGCAGCAATATAATGTTGCCGGTCCCATTGGCGAACATAGCCCAGCAGGTCTCCATGGTAGGGATCATGCTTATGGTACTAGGAGGTCCTTATTGCCGTTACCAATGAGACCCAACGGAAAAGAAGTTCGTACCAGGAACCAGATAACTGTTGAAGAGAAAAGAGGAAAAGAGATGTTATGAAATGGGCACATTTACAAGTGGTAACAGATGATACCTTCCTGTTGTTTTAGAGTTTCCTGTTATGAACATAGGCGTTGGCACTGCTTAAAGCTGTTTTCCTTTAATCACGGGAGGGGGGAGGGTAGTGGGGAACAGGAAAAGTAATGAAATGGTCTTGCTTTAGAATTAGAACAAAAATCCTAGAACCTACTACCAGAGACTGTGACGTCCGAAGGCAGATCAGAAAGCAATACGTTCCATAGCTTTAACACTGTATGAGTTACTGCTTTCTTGTTCGGCAGGCTTCATTCCCAGTCCTCAAGGGCCACTAATGGGTTAGGTTTTCAGGTTATCCCTAATGAATATGCATCAGAGATTTGCATATAGTAGAGGCAGTATGAATGCAAATCTATCTCATACATATTCATTAGGGTATCTTGAAAACTTGACCCATTGGTTGCCTTCAAGAATTGGGAGTGAACACTGCACTGCTGCAAACTAGACTTTCAGTGTTTCTAAGAAATTCAAGATGATCAGTCCATAAATGGAATTAGGTAAAACAAGAACTGGCTCAGTCAACTCAAAGAATATGGACTCATTTTGTGAGGTAACATGGCAAACACCTCCTCTCTGGGGAAAACAACTCCCTAATTTTAATAGGAAGCCACTTGGAAATTTTACTGCCTGCCGGTGTCATAAATTCTGTCCAAGCAGCTCCTAGAGCCCCACTTATAGCGACTCATTTGCCTTGTGAGGTGGATCCGCCTGTTCTGGGGGCCCTTAACTTGAGATTCTGCTACTGATACTTGCTCTAAATTGACTTCTTGAAAAGCAGAAACGCCATACAGAAGATAAAAGCTGTGATACCGAATATGAATAATGTGCCAGCATGCAGCACCTCCCCGGATCCTGCCTGTCCAGTACAAGCCCTCTGTTAGCATCACACTTCCGCCCTCTTGTGTCCTGGGGGGGTCACCTGCTATGTCATAGGGTTTTCTGGATTCTGTGCACATACAGGGTCTCCTATAGCAACAGTGCTCAAACTGGTCTTTTAGCCCCCTCTCTCCAGCCAGTCAGGTTATTGAGATATTTCTAATGAATATTCAGAAGATATGTTTACATATACTGCATTTCCAAACTATGCTAATTTATTTATGCATATGTATTAGGGATATTTTGAAAATCTGACTGGCTGGGACCAATTTGATCATTGTCCTAGAGCTGCGCTTCTCAGTTTCCTCCGCAGACACATCTAGCTGGTCAGGTTTTCAAGACTACCTCAATGAATATGCATGGATACATTTGCATACAACGGACCTCCAAGGTATGCAAATTTGTGTCATGCATATTCATTGTGGTAATCCTAAAAACCCAACTGACTAGGTATATGTCTTAGAAGTAGTCCTGGATTGCTGACAACACTGTATTCTGCAATCTGGTACCTGCGCTGCTGGTTTCAAAGGGAAACAAAAGGGATTATAAGTACCAAAATGCATCGGAATATGAATGAAAAAAAACCCCATGACTGTCCAAAAGGCTCCCCTCTAGAACTGAGTCCCTGGGGGCATCTGAGACCAAGCCATGAACAATTTATTTTTGTACCTTTAGGTACAGTAATGCTCATACCCCTCATCTGCAACTTTCCACTACACACCAGGCAAGTCTCTGCACAGCTAAATCTGCTTCTGAAAAAGCAAATATTGGAAAAGGACATTTAATAAACTCTCCAGTGGACTCAGCTCTTTCAGCCCCTGAATTCTACACTTTAAATTCTATTTGTCTCCAGCCCAAATTCCTGCGACCCCCGCGGTATAGCACAGATAGTATTTGTCAGGTCTATTCTTCAAGATACACATTTCCCAGGGATTTATAATGTGGAAAAAGGTCAATTCTGATTTTCTGCATCTTTATTTTTGAAATATTTTGGTTTGATAAACTTCCCATTCCGCCTTTAACAGAACACATCTTTTCTCTTGCTGATTCCTTTTAAAAGGCATTTAACTATTTAGTATCTTAAGTCAGAAAGATTTTAGACCTGGTAAATACATTAGTCCTAGTAGTAAGAGTTTAGAATTAGCAGGCTTCGAGGGGTTAAAGTGGCTTCCTGGTCACTTGGACCTGTTCCTTTGCCAGGTATTGTGGAAGTCCTCTGTCTTCCCTCCTTCCTAAATCTGAGCATAGCTTCTGAACTCACCTGTCCAGGATCCTGTGCCTTGTGAGCCCTGGGGTGCTGATTTAGGGAGAGTCCAGGGGAGCAGTGCGAGATCCCCAACTGAGACAGGCAGAGTGCAAAGAACTCAGAACATGGGAGAAGCGCCTAGTTAAAAGAAATAAGGATATTACAAAATCATTGCTTTAACCGCTTCGTCAAAGCATGGATTCACTCAAAACAAGCTGAGAGCAAGATGAAAATAACATGTCTCGAATGCAGAAGCAGATCTTTCAGTGCATCAAAGGGTTTCACTGCGGAAGCCACAGAAGCCTCCCATCACATCTCTACCTGTTACCTCATTCAGCTTAACAGTACAGCCCCGAGCATCTCATATATCTGAGATTTATGGATCTATCATGTTGCAGTTAAGAGAGATGTCCACCGGGTATCAGGGGAATGGAAGGGAGAGGTAATAGGGGAATCTGACCTCTTGGGACTTATCAGAACACTATCACTAGAGTGCTAGATTTACTGAAGTGCACTAACACATTAATGCATTCAAATGCAATTGAAGCACGTTATTTCTTTAGAAAATGTAATATACAATCTCCATTCAGACGAAAAGGCCATCAAGGGAGGTACTAGTAAATAGGTCCCATTGCAGTAAATAATATACATTAGTGCATCTTAGGGCACTTTAGTAAATATAGCCCCTTGGTGATAGTTTTCCTGATATGACCCAAGAAGTGAGATCCCCTTATTAGCTAACATGTATATTAGTGCATGTTAGGGCATGTTAGTAAATCTAGCCCTATTGAACTGCTAGTCAGGCTGTGCCTCCTCAGTCATAGACTAGTCGTGGACACTCTCCCCTTGCATAAGCTAAGGAACTTAAAGCAGAAAGGTGGAGAGGTGTGTGTTTCCATGATTCAAATCAATGTTGGCAAACCTATGGCAATGTAATATGTGCCTTCAAGTCAATGCTGACTACTGGCGACCCAGCAGCTCCTGGGTTTTCTTGGCAGTGTCACCGGAAGTAGATTGCCAGGCCTTTCTTCCGAGGCAATGGAGGGTTAAGTGACTTGCCCAAGGCCATAAGGAGTGCTAGTGGGAATTGAATGCTGCTCTCTTGGTTACTAATCATTGGGCTACTCCTCTGCTTAAACCTATGGCGTGCATCCTTAAAGTGGCACTCTTAAAAGGCAACTGTGCTTTGGAAAGTGACTGAAGATCTGCTGATGCTGGTACCTACTAGCCAGGCAATGCACAAAGGTCTGGCTTATAGTAGCAGATAACTTTAAAAGACACAGATATTTTGATGAATATGTTTTAACATTACATTAGGTTCAGTGTATCCGTGTGACTGCTAGAAACAGGAAGGGTGTGACTGCAGACAGATAACTCTACCCACACCCTGTTGCTTGTACATTTCCTGTAAGCCTAACTGCTGCAGCTCTGGTCTGACCCAGTTTGTCAGTTTGTCTGGTTCTACAAAATACCTGTCATAAGGGAGTGCTGCCAAAAGGGGGTGCTCTCAGCAGGTGGCGAAAACGGAGGATAGAAGGATAAAGAATGACTCTCCTCCTGAGAGTGTAACTCTACCCCACTGCCCATTTAAGAAGTTGCAAACCCAGCACTAGTCTTCTTCTCTGTTCTCCTTGAGGTTCTTTATAACCAATTCCTCTCATAGTGTTGGTGTTTACATTTGAGCTACTGAATCACATTGAGGACACCTGATCTGCAAAAGAAGGGAAACCTCAACATACCAACAGTTAAAATCAAAGACTATTCCCTTTCATCAGTCTCTGAGACAATGTCAGAAACCTTGTCCCCAAAGCCAGGCCTAAAAATAATGGGGAGGGGAAGGGAGGAGGGAATATTCAAAGGGCCTAACAAGGTTAGCAGAGCTGCTAACCATGTTAAACCCCCTAGCTGGGATATTAATGGTTGCCGCAGTTGAAGCTATCTGGCTAGCCTTGGGGTGTTGTGGGTGTGGCATCTGGTGATAATTGGGCAGCAGCGATATTGAGCCGCTGCCTGATCATCAGCGGTGAAAGTCAAGCACAATAAAGCCTGGCCTAACTTTCACCACAGAAGCTGAATATCGTCACTGATCAGTAGCTTCCCAGCAATCCAGCCAACCCAGATATTCATTGCTGGGGACCTGATAGGGCCCCGGCATTGAGTATCTGGGCTTAAAGTTCAGAGGAGTCGGCTAGCTGATTTATCGTCATTAGCCATCACCGCTGAATATTAGACCCAATGTTTTCAGTGGGTGTGGCAGTGAAAAGCATGAACTCAATTGTAGAATCTTCATCCTTAGAAGTGAGGGAGAGTGTGCTTAGTGCACCATCAACTATGTTCATCACAAATACCCTTCGGTTCTAGAGATGACAGATTCTGTATCCCTGTGCCCATCTCACTGTTCTACAAATTTTCAAAAATTGTTTGCTTCAGAAATTAAATGTGCTATTTCTTAATGAATTTGATATGCTGAATTCAAATATGATAGTGAAATTGGTCAATTAACTCCTGTTTCTGTGATATGTTGAAGAATGTACATTTTACCACTATGTATGGTGAAAATCGAGCCTAAATCCTTAGATGTAAATCAGAATCTTATTACAAATGAAACTTTGCACAATAACAAGCATGTTTTTATAAAATAAAGTTCATAAACGTATTTATTTATTTATTTATTTAGTGTACATTTGTAACCCGCTGCTTCCAGTGATCAGCAGCGGTGTCTATACATAGGAGGTTTGGCTGTACTGGCCAGGATTAAATTATATACAATGTGATTTGGGGAGGGGGATAGTGCACAGCAAGCATAGGGTTACATGATTTACAGTACATTGAATATTGCAGTTACATACAGGTACTTAATACATATTTACAGTTGCTGCCTGTTAGGACTTTACAAATGATGACCCTTATATACAAATTTACACATTGCTGAGTTTACTTCAGGAGGTTAACATATTTCATGCGGTTAAGTTGTAATGTGCTTGGAAAAGATGTGTCTTGAGTAGTTTTCTAAAGTCTTTCAAATCACTGACTTCACGTAGTTCGGTTGGCAATCGGTTCCAGAGTGCTGGAGCTGTAAAGGAGAAAGCTCGGTTGCTGGTGCAAGCATTAACCTTTGCGAAGCACTTCGGGATACAGAGGGTGTTGAGGTTCTGTGTTCTTCTACTTCTATTGCTAGGTAGTTTTGCTATTAGGCTGTTGAGGTGTGATGGCGCTATATCATGTAGGAGTTTGAACGTAGTGACTAGGACTTTGTATTGAATGCGGGCTGTGATGGGGAGCCAGTGGAGCTCCATTAGTGCGGGTGTGATGTGGTCGGAGAGACCCTTCTGCATAATGATTCGGGCTGCCACATTTTGTGCCATTTGCAAAATATTGATAGTTTTTCTTGGCAGGCCTTGCAGTATGGCATTGCAATAGTCCAGGTGTGGAATGATGAGGGCTTGTGCGACTGATCTGAAGTCAGTATGATCGAGGATGTTACGCAGGGGCTGTATGACTCTTAATTTGTGAAAAATAGCCCGATTGGTAATTCGAAGGTGCTTGTCCATATTCAGGTTGCTGTCAAACATCACTCCCAAATATTTTATCTCTGCTTTGATGTTGTAGATATTATTGTTCATGGTGACTGTTGTCGGGGGCTTGAAACCTGGTTTCCTGGAGATACACATTGCTTCTGTTTTCTTGTGGTTAATGGACATATTATTGCATTGTAACCAGACTTGAAGCTCGTGTAGGCATTTCTCTAGGTTGCAGAGGTTCGGGTTGTTTACGTCTAGTTGCGTATATAGCATTAGGTCATCTGCGTAGATATGGTAGTTGATGGCATAGTCCTGGAAAATCTTGCATACTGGTTGAAGGTATAAGTTGAATAGGAGGGAGGAGAGGGCAGAGCCCTGTGGAATGCCTTGGGTTTGTGGGAAGGGGGTGGCTTTGACATTGTTGAAATTGACCTGCTGCATTCGGTTTGTGATGTACGAGGAGAACCATTTTAGAGGGGTACCTGTGATGCCTATGGACTCGAGTCGCTTTAGCAGTGTGGGGTGATGCACAGAGTCGAAAGCTGCTGAGATGTCTATGAAAATAAGCATATACATTTTACTCTTATCTTCCAGACCCTTAAGTAGGTTGTCCATTAGGACTAACAGGAGGGTTTCCACACCGTGGTGCTGTCGAAACCCGTATTGATGCACATCCAGGGCGGTTATGTCATCAATGTGGTTTTGTAGCTGCTGCTGCACTGCCTTCTCAATGATCTTGGTGAGGAAGGATATGCTTGAAACAGAGGAGTAATTATGTCTGCAATTTAACTTTCATTAAGAACATTTGTAAGTACATTCTAGCAATTTTTGTTCTCATTCAGTGGCTTCATGACTCTTCCTGATCTGTTTCCTGTACTGAAGCAATGGGATATCCCTTGTCACTTGTCCAGCTGTAGTCTGCAAGCATTGATGGACTTCATTTACTCTGATACCTCTTTTCCATGGCTGCAATGTCTTGGTGAAATCATTCATGTTCATCACTTACTGCTCCGCAATTTTGTGGGAAAAAATCTAGATGAGAGTGTAGAAAATGAATCTTTAAGGACATGTTGCAACCAAGGTTTTTGTATCCCTTGAGAAGATCTTGAACAATCTCTTGGTAATTATTTGTTTTGTTGTTTCCAAGAAAAATTTGTGTCACTGATTCAAATGCTATCCATGCAGCCTTTTCCTTTCCATGCAATAAACAAAGAAATTCGTCACCTTGAAGAAGTGCATGAATCTGAGGGCCAACAAAAACTCCTTCCTTAACTTTGGCATCACTCAGTCTAGGACATTTACCACTAAGATACCTGAAAGCAGGTTTAGTTTTATCCATCGCCTTGACAAAGTTTTTCATTAGTTCCAATTTGATGTGCAAGGAAGGCATCAAAATCTTGTTGCTGTCTACAAGTGCTGGAAACAGAACATTTTTGCTTCCAGGATCCAGTGACTGACGGAGTGGCCAGTCCCTTTTGACGAAATGACAATCTCTAGCAGGACTATCCCATTCACACAGGAAGCAGCAGTACTTGGTGTATCCACCCTGAAGACCAAGCAAGAAGACGACCACTTTGATGTCACCACAGATTGACCATAGATGTTGATCATAGTTATACATTTCAAAAGTTGTTTCATATTGTCATAAGTCTCTTTCATAAAAGCTGCATGGCCAATAGGAATTGATGGTAGCAAGTTGCCATTATGCAGCAATACAGCTTTAAGACTTGCTTTGGATGAATCAATGAAGAGCCTCCAATCATCTGCATTGTAATTGATATTGAGAGCTGTCATTAAACCTTTTTATGTTGTTGCATGCAGCAAGATCACCTTCTTTGAAAAAGAATGACACCAAGTCTTTCTGATGGTCCTGGAAAAAAGAAATTTGAACGTCACCAGCCAGGAGATTCCAGTGCTGTAGTCTGGAACCCAAAAGCTCAGCTTTATTCTTCGGAAGATCCAAATCCCTGACAAGGTCGTTCAATTCACCTTGCGTTATGAGGTGTGGCTCATTAGCAGTGGCCAGAAGAAACTCTGGGTCATGTGAGGTTGACGGTTCATGACTACAAACTTCTTCCTCTTCCTCACTTGATTCTAATGATAATGATTCTGACCTTTTGGGAATCGGCAACCCTTCTCCATGAGGCACTGGGCGTATTGCAGATGGAATGTTTGGATATTGCACGGTACACTTTCTGGATATGCCTTTCTGAATTGGAGGAACCATTCAGAAGTAGCAATTGCTGACGTGATCCATGGGCTCTCTCCAGATCATTGGAACTGCAAAAGGCATTGATTGCCTTTTCCCATTTATCCATTGCCTGAGATTTGTTGCACATGTATTGCAGCATATGTGTGGTGCCCAGCTCTTATCCTGATCTCCTATTCTGCAGCTAAAATATAAATTGTAGGCTTTCTTAACCGCCACAGTCATATTCCATTTTTGTGATGTAAAAGTCACTTCACCACAAATATAGCAGAAATTATCTGCATTATTAACACAAGTACGATGCATCGCTGAATACGCTGTGATTGACTTATTGGCATAAAATAATGCAAAATAATTAATTTTTAATTTTTCTGTGACTAATACACCTTAAGACTTATACTGTCAAGTGATGCAAATTTAAATACCGATTGCATCATCTGGTTTTGGACAGATATTTCTATTGGTTGCAAGTAGAAATTACCCAATCTCACGCAAATGTTGCATAATACACAATTAATGACCCCTTATGACTAATTAATAGCATATATCTTAGCAACTAGACCTAATCAGCCATTTTCATTATGATTTCTATCTTCAGCAGCCTTAAATTAGTTTAGAACAGCTGCTTTCGTGTCCAAAGCATTTTGGCTGTTGAACAGATTAAGCCCTCTAGCCCTAGAGGTGGCAGTCTCCACTCCTTGTGACCTTGGGCAAGTCACTTAATTCTCCATTGCTTCAGGTACAAACTTAGACTATAAGTCTTCTGGGGACAGGGAAATACCTAATGTATCTGAAGGTAACTTGTCTTGAACTACCACTGAGGCTGAGCTAAATCCATCTGTAACCCTGTGTCTGTCCCCTTAGTTCTCCAGCCCTAGAGGTGACAGGTTTGTGTTCTCTCAGCCACTCACTTTATCCACCATATTTCAAATGTTATAAATTCCCTTTTCAAGATGTAATTTTGAATTTCTGTGATTGTCTGTCATTCTTTCTCAGTGTCTCATCTCTATAGCTCTGTCTCTTTACCATGATTATATCCTGCCATGATTTCAGCCGCTACCTGGGTAGCTAACCAGCTAGTTAGGTGAGGCTTTCAAGTGCCTAACTTTAGCCAGTTTCCGATAACCGGCCAGTGGCTGAATATCGACGTTCCTGGAACACCCTGAAGCTATGCAGTTAGCATCAAAGCATCTAGTGGTGTTAGAGGGGGATATTCACTGGCAGAAACTGTGATTAACAGTGTTAACAGATCTGCTATCCGTGTTAGTCGCTTTGAACATGCCCCCTTCTGAGCATAAGTCCTTCAAATATCAGGTGCATAGTTTAAACATATTATATGCCCTTCCCCAGAACATCTCATCATTTCTCTACATATAATGCCGGACTTGTGAAGAAGCATTTTAGAAAAGGCATCCAAGTGCAACCAGAAACGAACAGGAGAGAATGTAAAGAAAAACACCAGGGGTGTCTTATGTTGTGGCCTGATTTTAGAAATAGGCACCCCTGGAGCAGGTATTATCTTTGACATCCACAGGCCCAGTTTCTAAAATAGCTCCAGGGATGTCTCTGTGCTTTGGATGTCTCTATACCTGTTTTCAGACATCCAGATCACAAATAGGGAATCTAAAATAACTCCCTAATCTTCAGCTTTATACTAAGAACATATGCCATACTGGGTCAGACCAAGGTCCATCAAGCCCAGTATCCTGTTTCCAACATGGGCCAATCCAGGTCACAAGTACCTAGCAGTTTCCCAAAAAGACACAGGTTCCACAATGCTTGTATTGGGTCAAGCAGTGGATATCCTGGGTGCCCTTTAATAATGGTTTATGGACCTTTCCTCCAGGAACTTGTCCAAACCTTTTTTAATTCAGTTACACTAACAGTTTTTACTACATCCTCCGGTAACAAATTCCAGAGTTTGATTACACATTGAGTGAAAAAATATTTTCTCTTATTAGTCTTAAATAGGTTACCCTATAGCTTCATTGCATGTCCTCTAGTCTTTCTATATTTTGATGGCATAAACAATCAATCTATGTTTAACCATTCCACTTCATTTATTAATTTATAGACCTCTATCATATTTTCCCTCAGCCGTCTCTTTTCCAGGTTGAAGAGCCCTAACCTTTTTAGCCTCTCTTCATAGGGGTATCCTTCCATCCCCTTTACCATTTTGGTGACTCTTCTCTGTACCTTTTCTAATAACAACATATTACCCACGATGACGCCTACATCTTTTTCCTGGGTGGTGGTTCCTAATGTGGAATCTTGCATCGTGTAACCATAGTTTGGGTTGTTCTTTCCTAGGTACATAACTTTGCACTTGTCCACATTAAATTTCATCTGCCATTTGGATGCCCAGTCTTCCAATTTATCAAGGTCCTCTTGCAATTCTTCACAATCCTCATGGATTTTAACAACTTTGAATAATTTTGTGTCATTTGCAAATTTGATAACCGCACTCATTATTCCCATTTCCGGGTCATTTATGAATATGTCAAAAAGCAGCGGACTCAGCACAGATCCCTGGGGTACTCCACTATTCACCTTTCTCCATTGGGAAAATTGGCCATATAGCCCTACCCTCTGTTTTCTATCTTTTAACAAGTTCCTGATCCACAATAGTATACTTATTTATTTATTTATTTACATTCTCTTATATACTGTGCTATTCTGCATCAGTGCGGTTTACATTGAACAAACTGAAATTACATTGAACAGGGCATTATAACTTGGAGATTACTATTTTACAGGGAACATGGGCTATGGAGGGTTAAGTGGCTTGCCCAAGACCACAAGGAGCACCTGTGGGACTAGAAACCCCAGTCCTTCCGGCCCAAGGTTGCTGTCCTCTAGTCCTCCTATCCCATGACTCTTTAATTTTGCCAAAAGTCTCTCATGAGGGACCTTGTCAAAGGCTTTCTGAAAATCCAGATACACTATATCAACCGACTCATCTTTGTCTACCTGTTTATTCACACCTTCAAAAAAAACATAAAAGATTAGTAAGACAAGACTTTCCTTGTCTAAAGCCATGTTGGCTGTCTCCCATTAAGCCATGACTATCTATATGTTCAGTAATTTTGTTCTTTATAATGGTTTCTACTATTTTTCATGGTACTGACGTCAGGCTCACCGATATGTAGTTTTCCAGATCACCCCTGGAACCATTTTTAAAAATTGGCATTGCATTGGTCATCCTCCAGTCTTCAGATATTACAGATGATTTTAATGATAGTTTGCGGATTACTAATAGTAGGTCTACAATCTCATATTTCAGTTCTTTCAACACCCTTGGATATATACCATTGGGTCCAGGTGATTTGCTACTGTTCAGTTTATCAAGTAGTTGTAATACATCTTCCCAGTGTATTGATGTTTCTTTCGACTCTTCTGCGGCATCACTTTTAAATACCATTTCAGTCATGGGTAAAATCCCTATATGTTCCTCGGTAAAGACTGAAGCAAAGAATTCATTCAGTCATCAACGTAAAGATGGTACTGAAAGCAATGGGAAGAGATGAGTGCACCAAGTGGACCTAAGACAGATCCTTGGGGTACACCAACTGAGAGTGGGATAGCAGCAGAGGAGGATCCACAGAACAAACACTGAAAGAGTGATAAGAAGATAACCAGGATTGCACAGAGCCCTTAAACCCAAGCGAGGAGAAGGTATCAAGGAGAAGGTTGTGGTCAAGAGTGTCAAAAGCAGAAGAAAGGTCAAGAAGGATGAGGTTTGAGTAAAGGCCCATACAGGGGAATCTGAGATGGCGGCACACAGAACACATTGCTCTGGCGTCTTTTCTTGATGGAGAAAAAGAGAAAGGCAAAGCATGACAAGCTACCCCAGGCTGCCCTGCCGACCTCCTTTTTGTTTGCCTCTGGTCCTTTGGACACTTTTGTACTTCTCCAGAGGCAGCAGCCAGCATTGGGAGCTGTTAGCCCAGCTGTGGAACTGTTGGAGCTGAGTGGCTCTCAGTCTCCTTCAGGCGGTGATCTTACACCCCCAGATGTGCAGAGGCCCTTGAAACAGGTGTGCTGCTGTGTTAGTCTGGCTGGAGTGTGGGTCATTGGTTCTCCCAACACTGGAGTCCCTGCTATCCTTCCCTGCTGGAAGTGACATGGGCATTTCTTCTACCCCACGGGGTCAGCTGCTAGGAGCATCACCCGAGAGCGCAAATTTGCCTGCAGCGACTGGAGCAGTCACTGGGCTGTATCCCATGGATTCCACGGTTCTCTCCTGGGGCAACGGACACTGAGCAGACTGTTGCAGGCTTTCCTTTGTTCTTCAACATCCAGCAAATTTACTCTGGAAGCAATATGGACCACTATCACGCACGTTGAAGAAGCCATTAGTCCTCAAGTGCAGCTGTTACAAGCAAAGGGACACAGGAAAAAAGAGGAGAAAATTCCTCTGGACAAGCAAAGGTACAACATAATTCTGAGGTCTGTACTAAGAATTCTGAATTGTTAAATTCCCTTAAGACTTCTGTTGAAGATTTATCACAGCATACTGACTGTTTGGAACTTTACTCTGAGGCTTTCATGAAGGATGCCAATCATTTAAAGGCTCGGCTGGAACAGTTGGACAATCATAGTAGACTGGCTAACCTCCGCTTAATTAATTTCCCTAGATCTCTTAAATGTATCAGCCAAAGAGATGTTTAAACTGTATTTGTCTGAAGTTCTGGGGGTTCCCTCTGAGTCCTGTCCTCCGTCAGTGAAGGCTTACTATCTCCCCACTGGCCAGAAAACCTCAGTGGTTGCTGAGATTCCTGACTCTCAACCAGGGATGTTCTGAATGTTTCTGAATTGTTAGAATCCTCGGATACAGAATCAATTATTTCCGCTACTTGTCTGGTTACACTAGCTCTTGTATCGGACAGAAAATGGCTTCTCAAGATCTTTTTTTAGAAAGAGAAATTTTCCTATCAAAGGCTGCCTGGTTTGGATCGTCCCTGAACTGGCTAATGAAACCCAACATCGCAGAAAGGAATTTCTCATTCTGCGGCCTCGGGTTTCACAACTTGGGGGGTTGTTTTTTTCTTAAATATCCCTGCAAGTGTCTTATGAAGCTTCAGGGGCAATCCTATATTTTTCTTATTTCCTTCATAGTTGATTTTCTTTTTAAATACCTGTGATAGTACATGGCGGGATATTCAGTATCAGATTATCAGAAGAAGTCACTTTGTCCCTAATAGAGCTTACTGAGCAGGGGCAGCCGCTTCGGCAGGATGTCCTCGATGTGCGGAGGAGGTGGCCACTTTGGGACATATGTGGTGGAGATGCCCTCGAATATCTCAATTTTGGATGGAAGTGTATGGATTTCTAGGGGGGCTGTTTGCAGTGGATATAGGAGCAGAG
This sequence comes from Ichthyophis bannanicus, assembly GCA_033557465.1. NCBI lineage: Eukaryota > Metazoa > Chordata > Amphibia > Gymnophiona > Ichthyophiidae > Ichthyophis > Ichthyophis bannanicus. The sequence goes on from CM066039.1 coordinate 306,300,509, forward strand.
CCTCAGTCGGCAGTGTTGGGGTTGAAGGATACTGAAGGGAAGATATTAAGGAAATACACCCAGTGGATGCAACGGGTGATGTTGGTTGCACGGCATCTTATTTTTAAGGGATGGTTATCGAGGAGTGGACCCCGGTTGGCCGATTGGAGACAGGAAATATATGATTTAATGTTGGTAGAGAGGGTTGGAATACGAGGAAATGACAAATTGGGGAAAAGATTCCTGATTGAATGGGGACCCTTTGTACAGACCCTCTCTGCGCGGGAGAGGAGTAGGATACTCAATACATTGAGGTAGAGATCCGATTATAAATGATATCGGGAGTACATGGACCACTAGCAATGGGGATGTAGAAGAGGGGTGGGGGGTAGGATGGAGGGGTGGAAGGAAGGCATAGAGTGGGGAAGTAGGGAGGTTTGGGGGGGAGGGGAAAGATGGAGCGAAGAGTTGGACTGTGGGATGGTAGCTGAGGTATAGCTGAATAGAAGAAGTGAATGGACCCCTGTGCGGAGTGTAAGAATCCACACATGCCGGGGGAGTGGGTATGGGGTAGGGGAAGAGGGTAGAGGCACATCGTATAGGTAAGAGGGGCATGGGGGGGGGGGGGGAAAGGGTGGCGGGAGGGGAGGAGGGGGAAATATTGAAAGGAAAAGGGGGGATAAAATAAATGATATAGGCAAAAGGCATGACTATGTATTTGTTACTGATGAATAGTTTACTATGTATATTATGATATGATACAGTGACAATGTTATTGGATAAGGAGTATGCCTAATAAAAGAAAATTGACATAAATACCTGTGTTTCTATGTCAGGGATAGGTGATTCTCCTACTCCGTGATAGTGGATGGCCAATTGTTTAGTTTCTGCTTTTTCCTCTTAGAGAATCTTGTATTATTTCCAACTCATCATGGAATCTCATTTTGTGGGCTAGAGGAAGGATTGTTTGGTTTATTATTTCCTCTTTTTTTGGTATATGATGTTTTGTTTCCTCCGCAATTCTCATTTCTTATGCAAGTGTGTTAAGCTTGTATTATTTTGTAAAATGCATACATAAAAAAATACATATCATACATAGAAATCAGCTGGATTTTTTAAGGCACTTATATGTTCAACATGGTGCCATTAATGTGAGTACCTTTTAAACCTTGGCCTCATAGAATATAGTTACTACCAGATGTATAAGATATATTCTCAGTATTTCATAACAAGTGAAAAGCCTTAGTAAGGTAGAGATATCCTCTCCATCCCCCACCTCCCCTTTAAACCAGAATCTTAAGCATCTTCAGAGTGTTGCCTGCACAGATACGGATCAGTGATATAGGGTGGAGTAGGGTTGGTTCACATCTACCACAGCTTCTTGCTCGGTTAGAAAAATAAGTGTGAATTACTGTAGCTCAGAAGAAAACAGGAAAATGTGGAAGCCGCCCTGTCTGCTGCATATTAAAAACAGGCAAGAGAAAGGTGCTGAGTCTGGAGAGGCATAGCCTTCCCTCCATGCTAGTGACCCCTAGTGGTAGTGTGCAGCAGTCAGCAGTGAATCTAAATGCTGCTTCTGCACAGCTAGATAAACCAGATATTGGCCCTGCAAAATTTCTATCAAGATCTGCATCTTCTGAGGGACAGTCCTGGTTAGAAGATAATCAAATATACCAACAACTTCAAACCAGAGACTCCTCATCTGCCAGAGACAGAGTGGAAGTGTGATCTAGTTCTGAAGGGTGCACACAAGGAGTGAGGAAAACGCCAAGGACTAATCCCAGTTCTGTGATTCTGGGCAAGTCACAGTCTTCTTGCTTCTCAGTTCTAACCCATCTCTGCTACTTTCTTTCTCTGACTACAGGCATTTAATCTGCTGATACTTTTCTTGGGGTCTCCAAATGGGTCAATTTTGCTCATAGCATGACAGGAATGAACCTCACCCCTAAACCAGGGTATGCTGGAGATTATCTCAGTCTCTCAGATTCATTGCCATTGCTCACCTCAACACTTGCATTGTGACAAGGAGCACCTCTTTCTGGTGTTCATCAGATATTGTCTACACCTTTCTGACCACCCCCTCCCCCCCACACACCCTTTATCTCTCGCACCAGCTTTATTTCTGCTGCTCCCCCCCCCCCCCCCAGCTCTCTGGGTTTTACTTCCCTTTCTACAGATGACCTCAAATATTTTAGGATGTTATCACTTACGTACTGTTTTTTTTAATCCTTAAAATGAGGGGTCTTCAGTTTGCATTAGTTGCTTTCTGAAGCTTTTCCTGTGACAGTATTCCACTTTCTTCCATTTTCTGGTGGGCTGCCTTAGTAAACCCTCTGATTTAAATAGGTTTGTAACATAAAAGTAACAGTACACATTATCTCCTCTTTATCTACAGAGGTCCACCAAACTGTAGTTAACTTTTTTATTAACTTCTGTGCTTTCTCCTAGGACAAGCAGGATGAGTCAGCCACACCTGGTAATGTCATCTGATCGGCGCCAAGACAGAAGTACTCTCCAGAGCTCAGAAGGGCTTTTTGCCCTTCTGAGCGTGAGCCAACTGGCTGTACCCCCTGGCCCGCCCCTAGCCAGCCAGTTTCAGTTCTTCCGCCTTGCCAGCAAGATGGACCTCTCCATTCTCCAACTGAAATCCAACCAAATATAAAAAAAAAAGAAAAAAGATAATCTACAGATCTTCATAAAGGAAAATTTATTATCTGCAAGATGCCCAAGCCCAGGTTTAAGAAATGTCCTGCATGCTCTCGAAAGATGAGCAATTCCAACTCCCACGACCGCTGCCTATGCTGCTTAGGTAAGGACCATCAGGTCGAGGACTGCTCTCATTGTGCCTGAATGTTGCCCAGAGCAAGAAAGTCCCGCGGCCATGCTCTTCAGGACTTTTTCTTCCAAGCCTCCTCTCCTCCTGAGCAAGGCTTGGCAAACCGTATGGCTGAAAAATGCTCAATACTCTGCAAACTGCGTGACTGAAAAGGCAAGAAATTGTGCAGCAACGTGGGACGTGCCTCCTCAGGCTTCCGTCCCTGGACAGGCTTTTCCATCTCTTCTGCCTCTTCAGAATCTGCCCACTGCCAGCTTTTCTTCTGTCTCGGCCTCCTGCACAGCCCCGGAGCTTTCCTGCAGCCCCAGCCTTGCTGCTTCTGGCCATGCCTCTCTTCCTGGCCATGCTGCTTCCTCCATGTTGCCCGGGCTTGCTCCCGCCTCCCTGGCTTCCATTGGGCACATCCTTCAGTCAGCCTTGGACTCCACCTCCCCAATGGCAGTTGTCCATCAGCACAGTGACATTGCTGAGCTCACTCGGCCCTGCTCTTCAGCGCCGATTAGCCGGCACCATGAAAGCAGCAGATGCAGCACTGCACAGTCACGCCAATGCCAGAGCAGCTCTACCAGCCCTGATCAGTCGGCCAGATGCAGTAGATGCTCCCGCAGCTCCGCTCGGCCAGAAAAACCTCAGGAAAGCGCTGGTCGGGGCCCTCATAAACAGTGCAGGCACAAGAGCTCTCACCAAGGCCACCACTGCCATTGGGGAGATCATAGTAGACACCATAGACACTGGAGCAGCAGCGACAGCACAGTTAGCAGCATAGATGGCAACCCAGAATACCGCAGGAAATGCAAGTATGCCACAATATCTTTCTTCTCCAGGGTCTAAGGGAGACATGACCTGCCTACGGGGGGGGGGGGGGGCTCTTAGCCTGGACCAAGGGCCTATTGGTAGCTGTGGACAGGACTTCCAATCCCTCCCTCTTGGCCCCCAGACAGCCACAGAAGGACCTCCTGAGCTTCTACAACTGCTCTCCCACCTTCTCCAGCAGTGGTCATCCACTTATGCTGCCACTGGTTCAGTCTCATGAACCCACACCCAGTTCTTCAGGCAACACTGCCCTTGCCCGTCTGACGGACCTACTCTCAGCACTGCAGGACTCCTCTCTGGGACCCTCACTTCTGCAATCCCCGAGTCCTATGCGTATGCCCAGTGGGGACAAGGAGACAGCTGCCCAGGGCTCCCTAACCTTGGACAACACCCTTGGACCACAGAGGCTGGAACAACAACTCCACAACCAATCCTCCTCCATCCAATCCAGAAGACTTAACCTACCCCAAGTTTCTGCGAAAGATATCTTCTGCCTCGGGCATTGCTATCGCCAACATCATGGATCAACGGCCCAAAACCCAAGGGGCCCTCAAGTTCCTGGAGGCTCCCCAAACATTGGCACTACTTCCAGTTCACCCGCTGCTGCATGACAACTTGATAAAACTGTGGCAGAATCCCGCCACCGGACCCACTTCCTCCCGAAATCTTGCCACAAAATATCAAGTACAAGCCTCACCAGGGTTTGACAAGTCTCAACTCCCACACCACTCTATAGTGGTGGAATCGGCCCTGAAATGAGTCAAGTCTGCCCACGCCCATCCAAACAACCTGCTGGGATGGGACCTCAAGCTCCTCAAGATGTTGGGAAAAGGATCTTCAAAGGTTCCATGCTGTGAGTAAAGATATCAACCCACCAGCTCCAGCATGCTCTCTACCAAGGTGTCATCATGGGGAACCTTAAAACCACCATGTTGGCCTTCAGCCCAGAAGCGCTGATGACCGCAGTGACTTTTCTTGTGGACCTCGAAGAATGCACCAAACACCAAGACAGGGCGGTCTTCAATGCCTTTTACATGGCTGCCTGCACGGCAGGTACAGCAATCTCAGTCAACCGCCTGGTTTGGTTGCAAGTGTCTGGACTCTGCAAAGATACATATGATCACATTGCAGATGCCTCGCTGGTGACATGCTCTGTGGGGGCAAGGTAAAAGACATGGTCAATGATATGAAAGACCATTGCACCACTCTTCACACCCTCGTGGAAGAGGGCCTGGAACGGGCCTCCTTAAACCACAAAGGCTCTTATCAGCAGAAGTCTTACTCCTCCTCCAAGTGCCATAACACCTACAACTCCTACCGCAAATGGCAACCTCCTCGATACAAACAACAGTCATACCAGAGTTCATATCGCTTGAAGCCATGCCATTGGGAGCACAAAGAACAAAAGGCCATGCCATCCGGTGCGGGAAAGGCAAACCCTTCTTTTTGGCAAGACCTCGGCCACCTTCTCCACGGGGGGTCGGCTGACAGACTTCTTACGAACATGGGAGTCTGTCACCATGGACAAATGGATCCTGCAAATTATCAAGGAGTGATACCGGATCAGATTCTTTGCACTGCCTCTGCAATGCATCCCCCCATCCAGCAGCACACCATCACCGTCACTCCACACCATAACAGCGGAACTACTTTCTCTTCTGGCCTCCAGGGTAATAGAATCCATGCCACCCAATGAACTCAACACCAGTTTCTACTCCAGGTGTTTCCTGGTTCTCAAGAAGTCAGGTGACGTTCACCCCATCCTCGACCTCCGGAAGTTCAACAAGTTCATTAAGGAGAAGTTCAGGATGCACTCACTGGGCTCTATCCTGGCCCTCATCTAGCTGAGGGAATGGGTGGCTTCCTTGGACTTGCAGGATGTGTACACACATATTTCCATACATGTGGAGCATCAGAGATATCTATGTTTCCAAGTGCTAGGGAGCCACTATCAGTACAGAGTTCTCCCCTTTGGTCTCTCCCCCTCACCATGTGTGTTCACCAAGTGCATTATTGTGGTGGTGGCCTCCCACCTTGGCAATCAAGTGTATCTGTGTATTTCCATACCTCGACAACTGGCTGATCTCTGCCCTGTCCTTGCAGGAGGCCAGGATAGCCGTGCAGAAGACCATCGACCTCTTGTCCTCCCTGAGCCTCCTGGTAAACCACCAGAAGTTCCACCTACATCCCTCCCAATGCTTGGACTTCATTGGGGAGGTGCTAGATACAGTGATGTCCAAGGCCTTTCTCCCACAGCACTGGAGAGATGCCATCATCAACTTAACTCGGAGCATCTCATCAATCCACCAGACTACCGCACGGAACTTGCTATGCCTCCTTGGTCACATGGCAGTGGCCAGGCAAGTTCTACCCCTGGTGAAGTTGCACATACACCATTTACAATGGCATTTGCATACCCACCGGAATCAACACTCTCAGCCCCTGCCCATGTCCATTCTCATGGACGCAGTGGTTACAGACTTCCTGCGCTGGTGAACCTACGAAGAAAATCTAGCACATAGCCGGCCACTCCAGCAGCCCACCCACCAGTTGGTCATCACCACCAGTGCCTCTCAGGTGGGGTGGGGGTGCACTGTCTTCAGTTCCATATACAAGGGGCCTTGATGGCAAGGGAGCGCACCTTCCACATCAGTCTACTGGAACTCAGAGTGCTCCGCTATGCCCTCAGGGCCGTCAAAGCCCACATCTCCGGCAAGATAGTACTGCTTCAGACAGACAACCAGGTGGCCATGTTCTACATCAACAGGCAAGGGGGGATGGGTTCCCGCTCCCTCTGCAGGGAGGCCCTCAAACTCTGGACCGTTGCTCTTTCCAAACACTGCTTCCTGAGGGCCTCCTATCTCCCAGGCATACTGAATAATCTGATGGACAGGCTCAGCCATCAGCTGAACCCACACAAATGGACTCTCAACCCATGTGTAGCAGCCTCTCTCTTCCAGAGATGGAGACAGCCACAGATCGATCTGTTTGCCATGGAGGAGAACACAAAGTCACCCCTCTTCTGCTCGAAACACCCCTCCATCTACAGCATCACCCCAGATGCCTTTGATGTGTCGTGGGAGGAGTGGTCATTAGTCTATGCCTTCCCCCCCTCTCCTCTCATTTCGATGGCCATACAGCGCGTCATCTTGGACCAAGCCCAGGCCATTCTCATCATGCCTCACTGGCCATAGCAGGTCTGGTTCCCCTACCTCCGCCTCCTGGCACTGAAACATCCAGTGCGACTTCCCCTGATACCAGATCTCATCACTCTAGATGGAGGGGGAGACCCTCCATCCCAACCTACAGACACTGGCTCTTACAGCATGGAAGCTGAAAGGATAATGCTGTTGTCCCTCAACCTGCCCTCAGAGGTGCAGCAATTAGTGCTTGCAGCAAGATGCCCTTCAAAAAGAAAGTCTTACAGACTGAAGTGGCGATGCTTCAGTTCCTGGTGCTCGCCGCGACAGCTGGACCCCTTTTCCTGCCCAGTGGCACAAATCCTCCAATACCTCACTTCATTTTTCCACAGTGGTCTGAAGACACAGTCCATCTAAGTACACCTCTCTACGATTGCTGCCTTCCATGACCACACCGGTGACAGCTCCATCATGACACTACTGCTGGTCACCCAATTCATGAAAGGGCTGGCTAATCTATGCCTGCCAATCCGGGCCCCCATGCCCCAATGGGACTTCAACATCATCCTCAACTAGCTAACATAAGCGCTCTTTGAACCTCTACAGTCGGCTGAGCTGAAGTACGCTTCCTGGAAATCATTACTCTTAATAGCGATCACATTGGCCAGATGAATCAGCAAGCTGCAGGCCCTGGTGGCAATACCACTTTACACGCTGCTCTCCCTGGACCAAGTCGCCCTCTGGACGCACCCAAAATTCATCCCAAAGGTAGCATCTGCTTTTCACATTAACCAAACCATCGAGCTACCCTGTTTTCATCCAGAGCCCCATGCTTCTCCAGAAGAACAGAGACTACACACACTTGACTGCGTCCGAGCGCTATGCACCTATCTCCACCGGACGGCACCCCTGCAGCAGGGGACCCAGCTCTTCATCTCCTATGATCCTAATAAACCAGGCAGACCGGTCACCAAACGAACACTTTCCCAGTGGATCTCCGACTGCATTGCCATGTGCCTAGAGTAGGCAGGGGCGCAAGACTCACCGAAGATTAACGCGCACCAGCTCAGGGCGCTGACTGCCACCATCGCCAATCTGCATTCCATACCGGTGGCTGACATCTGCAAGGCTGCCATCTGGTCTTCTCTACACACATAGTCCAAAACGTGATTTGGGTGGAAAAACAATTTATTAATGTAATAATCTAAGACCTACTATACAACCCGACACAGGCCGTGTTTCGAAACCTTCATCAGGGGTTGTTGAAGTAGGTACTAAAAACATAAAAACATACAAAATGAATGCAAAGTAAAACAAAATAGGGAAGAGCAAAATGCTAATTAAAATACATGCAAATACATTAAAATTAATCCTATAAATAATAAATACATAAAAAACAGAAATTATAATGTACCTCTATAAAATCACTAAAAAGTGTGGATACGCCATACCAATAAAATAACGATTAGAATGCACATAAACACATTAAGATCAATCTTATAAATAATAAATATTATATAACTCAATAAAAGCACTAAAAAATGTGAATACACATTACCAATAAAATAGTTATAAACAAACAGTAACTCATAAATAGAACAATATAAAATTAAGTTAAAACATTAGACACATAAGGGAGTGTAACAAGCAACATAATTTTCTCTGGGATACCTTAATTCAATGACCATACAACACTGAGTTGGAGATAACAGAGCTGGAATAAAGAAAACGAGATTAGGCACATGTATACATTGGAGACAATAATCTGAACCATCTCAAACATTAAAACAATAAATAAATAAATAACTAGAAATATTTAAAATTCTCTTTGAAAACATTTATTTATTTATTGTTTTAATTACACTTTTTAGTGGTTTTATAGAGGTACATTATAATTTCTGTTTTTTATGTATTTATTATTTATAGGATTAATTTTAATGTATTTGCATGTATTTTAATTAGCATTTTGTTCTTCCCTATTTTGTTTTACTTTGCATTCATTTTGTATGTTTTTATGTTTTCAGTACCTACTTCAACAACCCCTGATGAAGGTTTCGAAACACGGCCTGTGTCGGGTTGTATAATAGGTCTTAGATTATTACATTAATAAATTGTTTTTCCACCCAAATCACGTTTTGGACTGTGTCTTACTACTACGTGATTTCCTGCCCCATCTGTTGGACTGCCTTCTCTACACACATTCCAGTGACACTACTGCCTCTACCTCACGGCATAGGCAGACATATCCTTCAGACAGGCGGTCCTAGCCCCAGCGGAGACTCAGGTCTCTTAGGCCTTTCTACGCGCTACTGTTGTGGACATTGAGCTGTTACTGTCTTTTTTGTTTTTGGCACCCTCACTATTCAGTCTATAAACTGTTCATCTGCTGTGCTGTCACTTTATCTACAGTATTGCACCGTTGTTGTTCTGCGCTGTATGGTTTCTGCACTGTTCTTGTTAATGCACGGTCGCCCTTGGGCTGTCATGCAATAAACATTCCTCACTGTGACCCTGACATCTGTCCTTTCTTGCCTGAACAACACCGTTCAGCGTTCCTCTGGCACAGGGCTTCGGCCTTCCCCCACCTACCACAGCACAACACAGCTGCGGAGGCACCAGGTGTAAATGACTCATCCTGCTTGTCCTAGAAGGCGAGGTTACTTCCTATAATGGGTGTTCTCCGTGGACAGCAGAATAAGTCAGCCACACCATCCCACCCACCTCCCCTAGCAGGCGGTCAGCCTTCAGCCCCGGTGCCCGCCTCCTAGTGGCAAAGGCTCAGCTAGTGACGTACTGGCTAGCTAGGGGCAGGCCAGGGGGTAGGTCCAGTTGGCTCATGCTCAGAATGACAAAAGCCCTTCCGAGCTATGGAGAATACCTCTGTCTCGGCGCCATCGGATGATGTCACCAGGTGTGACTGACTTATCCTGCTGTCCACAGAGAACACCCGTTACAGGTAAGTAACGCTTTATCTCCTGTTGTACTGAGTCCATGAACTAATTCCTTTATCTGCAGCAGGAATGTTCTCTTCATCTGCAGTGGTTGCACAACCACTACCATCATTATTAGCCATAGTGCTTTTGCTATAGGTGGGCACCTTTTTATCCTGGGTAATGTGTGACCAGTATGAATATTTCTATTTTCTTCCTGTCATACTTGAATTGTAGTGGTCACCTTACTGAGGTTTGGTCTAGATTTTATACAATACAATCACCACAAGACTTGGTGAGAGAAATTTCTCGCCTCTTTTGAGATGCTTTACTTCTGAGTATCAGGTTAGGTTGTGTTCTCTATCAACTCTTTGTGAGGAGTTTCTGGTGATCCCTGACTGGATAATGACAGCCACTTAATGCAAAAGATGAATTTTTATTCTTGGCTGTGCTGCTAGGACACTAGAATTCATATCATCTGTTCTCTTTGCTCAGAGCTCCAAGGCGTAGAGCCCGAGATGTGTTCACTCCTCCCCCCCCCCCCCTCCTTTTCTTCCAAAGCTGTGATATCAAGTACAGGAGTAAAGCTATTCACATACCTCATAAAGACTCCAATAAACCTAAAGGCTGTTATTACCAGGACAACAATTTTTGAAGGTAATTTTCTCAGGAGGTTGCTCAGATTATAAACTTTCCCACCTCATGAGTGGCTAGAAGTGAATGCAGGCCACATTAAAAAGAGGTGCTCCTGGAGGTAGGAAACAGCACATGTAGATTTTATTTTCAGAAATCCATGCACTGTTTTTCCCTGACCAGCCACCCCCAGGAACAGCAGATGCAGAGTATCTAGGCATTATGCATCTATGTACCTTGTAAACAGCTTTTGAAGGGACATGACTCAAGTAGTTTTCTTTTGAAAATTGGGTTTGGGGTCTGCAGCTACTAGAGTTCATCCCTACTTTGCTATCCCCCCCTCCCCCTAGTGTCTATGAGATAAATGCTTGTTTATCCAACCCTTATACAGAGGGATAGAGAAATTCCTGCAAAATATTTAGTTCGTCACATCAAAGGCATCCCTGAGAAATGCATTAGGCCATCTCCCAGAAAGAGAAATGCCTATAAATGGTTAACAACCCCCCCCCCCCAAACAACACTAATTTGTGAATCATCACCTGCTACTATCACGCCTTCATTCAATTGGTCTTAGAAGTATAGTTTTGCAATGGTTTCAGTCCTTCCTACCTGACCGTAATTTTTGTGTTTTCACTAACAGTGATTCTTCTAAATCCTAACCCCTTACATGCAGAGTGCCACAGGGTTCTGTGCTTGCCCCTACTCTTTTCAATGATTTTCTTAAGTCCATTACTTACCCTCATTCAGACCACAGGGATCTCGGCATTTGTGGACGCAGATGATATCCTCCTTGTCTCTCATATCAACAGTAACCTGGATATCAGCCCAATGAATCACTGTCTTGCCATGGTTTTGACTGGCTTCACCAAAACTGCCTGCGACTGACTTCCAATAAGTCCTCAGCCACATGGATCCCTGGAGGTCTTACTGCCCCATGTATCGCACCACATATCAAAGAACATGTCATTACTCTGATCTCATTTCCCTATTTAGTGTCCTCTTTGACGACGAACTCACCTTCTTGCAACACACCAGCCAGGTGTTGAAGATGACCTTTAATTCTTTAAGGCATTTTTACACAATTTGAGCATTCCTAGATATGTCTGTTCAGACTTCTGTAATTCTTGCCATGGTGATATCTCGGATCAATTACTGTAATTCTGTGTAAGTGGGTCTGCCCAACTTTGAACTTAAATGCTTCAGACAACACAGAACACCGCTATTTGTATTCTCACACATGCAAACTCTTATGACCATGTCACCCCCCTTTGCTCATTTATCATTACTGGCTGCCAATAAAAACACATTTGCAATACAAAATCCTGATCCTGACTTTCAAGCATTACATGAGACCACTCCAGAATACTTGTCTACCTTGATTATTCCATACTGCTTAGCTCTCTCTCTCCGATCAGTACATAGCAATAGGCTGAACCTGCCTGCACCGAGTAGGGTACATTATGAATCCACAAGGCAAAGAGTCTTTCTCTTTTTAGCCCCATCACTCAGAAACAGTCTTCCAACTCAACTTCGGCTTCAACCAGCTTTTTCTGTTTTCAAGTTAAAACTTAAAAGCATCTTTTTAAACAGGCTTTTGAACTCCCAGATTAGTGGTTTAGGTTGTGCCTGGGGTTAGAGAGACAGCAGCTGTATGTCAGTTGTATGCTAATTTGTGTGCTTGATTGACCACTTTGTCTTGCTGCGTCTGCTGTTTGCTCTCTTTTCTTTTTTTTTTTTTGTGTTTCCTGTTCTATGTTCCATTGGAGTTCCTTTCAAGCTCTTTCTATTTATTTTAAAATTATTCTGTAAACCACTTTGTTTAACCTGAAAAGGCAGTATAGTAAATAAACTGAACCAGAAACCATGGGCTCGATATTCAAAAGGCATTTACAGTTACAGGTCAATAAACCGTGTAAATGCCGTAAATCGGGATATTCAACGGCATTTACACGGTTAGTGCCATTGAACATTCCCTTCTAACCCCGCTACATGCCCCGATGCCAGGGGAATGTTGGGGCATTCTGGGGCAGACTGGAAGTGGACACTGTCGCTAACCGGGTAGCAGCAATATTGCACCCGGTTAGCGATCGGCATGTAAAACTAGGCATAGCAAAAGCAAGAGCATATCGCAGAGCATTGTATAACAATCGGACCTTGCTACTCACACCCGTTCATCGTGGGTCTGAGGGAGGGAATGATACCATTAATCTGGTCACAAAACTTTCCCCTTTCCGAGTCGAGAAATACAACGCAGCGTACAAAAACACAAAAACGTGTTGTCTACTCTACCAGGTCTAGAGGGAATGAAACTTAGATGTGTTTGGCAGAGGCATCGCAATTTAAAAGAATATGTGAGCCCTGCGAGTTTGTCAACATCTGAGGGGACGATAAGGGGGAAAGGGCACAGACTCTGCGGCGCGTGTGATATTTGTGCGATCACCTCGGAGATTACACTTTTTTGGTATCGCCACATTAGCCACACTATATCTTCGAATACTATGTGTGACTCTGTCGGGGTAGTATATGTGGTAAGATGTCCTTGCGACCTTTTATATATAGGCAAAACCACACGAGCCTTTCGGATATGCATGAGAGAACACCGCAGCAAATTACGCTGTAGAACAGTGGCGGCTCCCCTGGTTCAACATTGCCTCGACTATGGTCACTGCTTTGAGCAGTTGTCATGCTTCTTTATTGAACAGGTTGTACGTGGCTCAGGGGGCCAGTCTCTGGATCAAGTCTTAATTCAACGTGAACAACGCTGGATTTATGAACTGGATACAGTAATGCCGAACGGCTTGAATGCCATGATAGAATGGGCAATCCAAAAACAAATTGAGAGAATATCTATTCAGAGCTAGCGTGTGTGAGTGTAGTGTAATGTTATGTCGGAAGTATAGCCATGAAGCGAAATTCACCTCTTGAAGCTAATCTTCCATTTTACTCAATTATGATTGAGCCCATTAAAGAGCTAACAATAAATAAGGTTAAAACACTACAAAAGTGCAACCAATAATCTCCGTGCAAAATGATTAATTTGCCAGAATAAAATGAACCACTAAAAGTCTATGCTGGAGCTCAAGACAGCCAGAATTTGGAGCAATAACTTATCTGAATCCAACCAAGTCCGGCGGTGAGCAGCAATCCTTAGTAGCAGTTTTTAAAGTCCATCCAGATAGACTTATGGTGATGTTGCCAGCACAAATTTCACAAGATAGCAGACACAGTACTGCGTTTCGGGCGAACAATGTTTACACGCCCTGCTTCAACGCTCAGCACTCTGTACCGACAAACTTCTGTCTTCGTCTTCACCAGCCAAAAGAACGCCAACGCATGCTCAGTAGCAGACTGAGCCTGGCTTCAGGATTTATCATCTTAAACACCCAATCAGCAATCAAATCCATTCTTAAAGTCATGACACCCGAGTTGTAAAATCAAATGTTGTTAAAGCAGGCTAGCCCATTCAAGTTCTTTATTTAATCCCAAAGGTTGAACAGTTGCTCAACGAAAAATCCACTGTTGTTCAAGCAATTGTAATGTGTGTTCCCGATCACCTCCTCGGGGATGAGGAGGCACATGATCTAACACTCGCCAGAACAAATCTTCAAAAGCATGATGGTGGTCAGAGCAATGTTGAACCAACGGAGCCGATAATACTACATTCTTTACTCTAGAGGCATGTTCATTCAAACGGGTCTTGACAGGTCGAATAGTTCGGCCAATGTACAAAAGTTGACATGGGCAAATAAGCACATACACCACATAAGTAGTAGAACAATCAGTAAGCCACTGAGAAATATGAATATGAGAAGAACCAGGAACTGTCCGTTGAACACCCTCAATCGTCCGAGAGCAATGAGAACATGAAGCACATCTATAATGTCCTGTCTGTAAAGGACGGTTAATCCGTCTATCCAAAGGAGACGAAGTGGGACCCACATAATCACGCAAATTGGACCCCCGAGAATGTGCTATCTGAAGGGGCTTTTGAAAACAAGAATGGAGTTGTAAGATAGACCAATGTTTACATAAGATCTTTTTAACTTGCCAAGAATGAGACATAAAGGGCAAGACTCCCACAATTGTCTGAGAGGTGGTAACCGGCCCAGCATAATCATCAGAAAAAAGCCATTCGCGATGAGTATAACGGGCTCTTAACCAAGCTTGACGAATGACCCGCTTAGGGTACCCCCGCTGAACTAGACGTGCAGATAATTCTTTTGCATGATGTGAAAAATCTTCCAAGTTGGAACAAATACGCCAAAGCCGTGCATGATGTGAAAAATCTTCCAAGTTGGAACAAATACGCCGAAGCACGGAGATTATTGGTTGCACTTTTGTAGTGTTTTAACCTTATTTATTGTTAGCTCTTTAATGGGCTCAATCATAATTGAGTAAAATGGAAGATTAGCTTCAAGAGGTGAATTTCGCTTCATGGCTATACTTCCGACATAACATTACACTACACTCACACACGCTAGCTCTGAATAGATATTCTCTCAATTTGTTTTTGGATTTTATATCTGTAGAGAACTTTGGTTAGGTTGTATTCTATGATAGAATGGGCGGCATGTCTGTAAAAACTATTGCTCTACAGAGCTTTCCAACAGCCGGTTCACAACAGTAAGGTTTGAGTAAGGTGATTACAGAGAAAGCTGCCTATTAGTAGATTAAGGCCCCCTAGTTTTGTTCTATTGCTATCAATGAGGGAGCTTGTGGCCCATTGAACACAGCGATGCCGAATGGATTGAATGCCACGATAGAACGAGCGGCAGGTCTGTAAAAAATTTACCGCTCCATAGAGCTTTCTAACAGACGGTTTACAACAGTTAGGCTTGAGTTTGGGGATTATGGAAAAAGCTGCCTATTAGGCGATTAAGGTCCCCTAATTTCGTCTTATGATTATTATTACTATTAATGAGGAAGCCCGTGACGCCACTCTGTGGTTGGCCTTTAAAAACATCTTTCAAGTCAGTAGACCGCATGCGCGGCGTCTTTTCGCTTAAATTGTTTGGAGAAGTTGGGAGAACAGAAGGTCGAATAGGTTTGTGTTTGACGCGGGCAGCATATTTGTGAGTAACTGCGGATTTGGTCCTGTTAAATTTATTAAATGCACTTTTAAAAAGGTTTTAATTTTGGGGTATAGTTAAAGGGTAGACACGGTTTTGTTTTGTATGTTTGTTGGATCCACACTTCATCCCCTGAAGAACCTTATAAGGAGAAATGCTCCGAAGGCGCTGAGGGGAGGCGTCGGGATCAGTCTGAGCACTTGGATCAGTTTAGAGTTTCCTCAGTTTTCAACGTGGCAAAGATAAGTGATTGCAGACAATTGAAAGGATGAGTCTTTTAAGCCATGTGACAGCTCCGTCTGCGTTTTCATAAGAAAGATTCCGACAGAGCACATGGGGCTAGTCACAGTATTACGTTGCCGCTAGCCACTGAGGAGGTCATTGATGCTAACTAGCATATCTCTCCCTATGTTTGACGTTCTAGTCGAAGGGACAGATGCTATTATAAGTCTGAGACCACCCAGAGGCTGTTAAAGATCATACAACAGAACAAAGAGAGATTTCTATTTAGTTGATATACTTTCCCAGTTTGTTACATTGAACGCAGTTACATTTTGTACAGCAATAGCAAAAGCTGGCCTAGTTTTACTCACAGAAGCTAACCGGGTAGTAATGCAATATTGCTGTTACCAGGTTAGCTTTGGCAGCTCCGGAGCATGTGCAGTGACCCCGGATATTCAAAGCCATCACCACAGCATTGAGTATCCTGGGTTAAGGGTCAGAGGTCAGGGCTATGCACTGCCTGCTCTATTCAATATCAGGCCCCATAATTTTTGTCTGGGCTCCCTAGGGCATTTATTATAACAACCCTTTTAAATCAGCATGTTCCCAAAGATTGAGGAACCTTTTCAGTACAATTTAGTCATCTGTCCATCTGTTTTACAAGAGCTGTCCAGACCATGGTGCTGAAAGTCAATGAAATGTCCTTTAATAAATCGTAAGGGTTTTTTGTTGTTGTTGTTGTTGTTGTTTTTTGGTGAGAGAGATGAAGAAGCAGTTTCTTCCCAGCCCTTGGGCTTCCAACTCAATCAACACCAGGTCTGAGATCAGCTGCCAGGAGCTTTCATTCACAAATACCCAAAAGCTTTTCTCTTCCCCAGCTGACTGTGGTCCAGCCACTGCGCTGATGGTTCTCCAGTAATGTTAAACACTGGGACTTCCTTCTGAAACCTGCAATCAGTGGCCCTGAATCCAACTGCTAGGTGTTGCCATAGAATGACAGTGAGACTCTCTCCCTACCCTAAGGATCATGAACACTGTTTCTACAATACTGCCACTCCCAGGGAGTGATTCCTGGCTCTGGAAATTAACTTTGGTCCCTCCATATGACACCGGACTTGTTCTTAAACTGGAAAGCACATGGGAAGTTATCAACTGACCTTGAAGCTTCCATTATTCAGCATTCATTCCACTCCCTCAGGCAAATCCATGCTGTCCGTCCTTTCCTCTCAGTTTCCTCCCTGACCACTCTACTCCTCTCTCTTGTCATGTCTCGTCTAGATTATTGTAACATCTCACTTGCTGGGCTCCCCCAGTACCAACTGCATGGGCTTCAACTTGTTCAAAATACAGCAGCTCGGATCATTACACATGCTACCCACTCCGATCACATCACCCACTTCCTCATCCACCTTCACTGGCTTCCTGTGTCCTACAGAATTTAGTACAAAATACTCACCTTTGTCCACAAAGCCATCCCAGTACCTTTCCAACCTGGTCCGTCTCCACACTCCCCCCCCCCCCATGTTCATTCAGATCCATACACGCCAACCGTATGTTCCTCCCTGCCCCTTCCCATGCCCACCTGGAGTTTACCCATTCCTCTGCCTTTTTCTTCCTTGGCCCCAGGCTCTGGAACTCACTCCCGTCTACCCTCCGTCTCGAGCCCTCCTTTGTCAGATTCAAGGAAAGTCTAAAGATCCATCTCTTCTGTGCTGCCTTCAATCTGACTCCACCATCCTCACCCTCCCCCTCCTGTCCCCGCCTAGCTTCTCGTATAGTGTTTCCTTCCCTCTCTCAGGTCTGCCTGTCTGTTTCTTTTCTCAATTCTATCCCCTTCCTGTCTAACCAATGGAGTTCTGTTTCCTTCTTCTGCAGCCTTTAATTTAAGTTTTGTATTGTGAACCGCTCTGGTGCTTGTGTGTGGGCGGTATATAAAGTGACAAATAAAGATAAAGATAGGGTCCTGTTCACCATGATCTGAGCCGTCGGTTCATGGTACAAGGTTTTGACCCATCCCAGAAACTCTCCCTGTATCCCAAAGGTTTTGAGCACCCAAAATAAAGTTACATACTTCACCTATGTTTTGTCTTGTTCTTCTTAATTCTTTTACTGTCCTGTAAGATATTGTACATTTCTTTTCCTTTTTGTTGGCTACTAGCCTTCTTTTATTGAATTTTAATGTACACCGCCTTGGTTATTGTAGAAAGGCGGTTTTTATCAAATGAAATAAACATAAACATTATCAAATGCTTTTTCTGCATCTAGGAAACTTAAGTACGTAGGCATCATCATTGACCAACACCTCTCCTTCAAGACACAAATAGCATCAACAGTCAAAGCAGTATATGATAAATCCAAGACACTACAACCTCTCTGACCCCTCCTTGAACCATTTGATTTCTGCTCAGCCCTCCAAGCCTTAATCCTTCCACATGCCAACTACTGTAACTCAATCTATCATGGTCTGCCACAATCCACCCTCCTCCCTTTACAAACAGCCCTTCACACTGCTGCATGCATCATCCAAGGAGCATCTAAATTTGACAGCATCACCACTATACTCAAACAACTCCACTGGCTACTGCTCTCCAGTAGAATTATGTAAAAAATCCTACTACTAACCCACAAGGCTCTCCACAGCACCCCTACCACCCACCTGCAAACCCTTCTCCAACTTCTCAACCCCAACAGGCCACGAAGACTCTCTACAACCTTCAAACTCACTATCCCCCACTCCAGAAAAAGCATTCCCAGCAAACTTGCCACAGAGCCTTCGAACTATATGCACCATCCCTCTGGAACACACTCCCTAGCTCTATAAGAAATATCAATGACCTCTAGTCCTTCCGTAAACACCTGAAAACCTTCCTGTTCTCCATACACTTCAACCTCACTACCTAACCGAGAATACAGAGTCCATCTGTAAATGTAACTACCAAAACTGTAGAAAATATAGAGTTAACCGTTACCTGTATATAGTTTTATTGTTCCCTATACATAGTTAAATGTTACATGTAATTTGAATCTCTTTGTTCAATGTAAACCACTTTGACCTGGTGAAAAGCAGTATATAAGCCTTTCTAAATAAATACATAAAATAAATTAGGTCATTCAGGACTGAAAGCATGGTGGAGGCAGCACTCAATAGTCTGAAGTAAGTGAGGTTAACACCAAAGACTGCTGGCCACTAAAAGCATCTGAAAGAAGAGTCTGATGCCAGTCCCTCAGATAGGTACATTGAACCTTATTCCCATGGGCATTTTCATATGGCAAGGAAAGACTGAACATCCTACATGCAACCAAACTAAACCAGTACTATAAGGACCTAAGAAAAGCCATGCTCAGTCAGACAAGATTCATCAAGCACAGCATCCTGCTTCTGACAATGGCCAGTCATGGGCACAAATAGCCCACAGATCCTAAAGAACAGATCTATTTCTCATGGCTCCTTTCAAGGCATAAGCAATGGCTTTCCCAATCCTGTCTGCCGAATAGATGTTTATGAACTTTTTCAAATCTTTTTTGAATTCCGCTATGTCAGTTGCCTTTATCACATCCTCTGGCACCAAGTTCCACAGCTTAATCATGTGCTGTGTGAAAAAAAACTTCCTATGATTTGTTTTCAATCTGCTGGTTGTTAGTTTCAAGGAGCAGTGTCTTGCTTTAATGTTGTTTGATAGGTTAAACAACCATTTCCTCTTTAACCGTTTCATCTCACTCATAATTTTCTAAACTTCTATCACATCCTCTCTCAGTCACCTGTTTTAAATTCTCTTCATAAGGGGAGTGTTTCATCCCCTTTATTATTTTTGTCCTCCTTCTTGGAACCTTTTCTAGTTCTGCTACGTCCTTGAGATGGGGCATCCAGAACAGCAAACAGTACTCAAACTGCAGCCACACCATGGACCTATACAGAGGCATCATGAAATTCTCAATTTTATTCTACGCTTTTTTTTTTTTTAAATAATCCCTTATATTCTATTTGCTTTTTTAGCAGCTGCAGCACAATGGGCTGAAAATGTCAATTTCAAGATCTTTTTTTTCTTCGGATGGCGACTCATAACTTGGACCCAGCATTTTGCACCTACAGTTGAGATTAGTTTTCCCTATGAGTATCACTTTGCACTTGTCCACATTAGATGGCTAATCTCCTACTCACACAAGGCAGCAAATCCTTGCAATCCTCTGCCATTTTAACATCAAATAATGTTGTCTCAGTTGAATATCTGATCATCTCACTCATTGCCCCCTTCTCCAGGTCATAGTCCTATTCCCTCCTTCCTGTATTTTAGCCATTTCCCAGTCTATAAAAGTGCACTGTGCCCCGTCCCACATACACACAAACAACATTTTAATTTCCTAAGAAGTCTCTCATGAGGGCTATTGTCAAACACCTTCTGAAGATCCAGATACATTAAACCAGTTAGCTCACCTTATGCTAACCCCAGTCCCATGAGACACCCAGTTTGCGGTCCCTCCTCTTCTCCCAACAAGCAAAGAAATCACAGAGGTGCTTCTAGCAGGTGGTTTACCATACACTGCCACATAGGGTCGTATCCTGGGAAACCAATAGCGCAGCAAGCTGTTGGAAGAAACTTGGCATCTATTGAAAGAGTTGATGGAGGCTTTATGGGTAAAGGATCATGAACTTAATCAAATGCTCTTCTTTGTTTTTAAGTATTACTATAATAGAGATTAATGTTTTTGTTGAAATGTCCGAGTGGAAGCTATTTGCAGCAGCATGAGGACACAGTATGATGGATGACCACAGTCCATGTGCCAATCAACGAGAAGCCAACTGAATTGGAAAATGAGATGTGGAAATGTCTAAGTGTTTTATTCAATTGTTTTACCATTGTACGTATGTAATGACTCCTGCTTGTATTATAGTTTAATGTTCAAATGTATTATGCTGGTTTGTAAATCACTTAGTGACTTTTTTATGTAATCTGATTCATACATGGAATAAAATTAATTGCATTGATATCTTGTCCGAGAAAGAAAAGCTCCTTCTTTTAAAAAAAAAGTTACTTTCCAGATCCTTATCCATCTGTCAGGGAGTTAAAACTATGTACTCTGTCTTTATCTTCATGCTTCACTCTAAACAATCTACCTCCCCCCACCAACCATCACCCCTTCCCTGTCAACGGCATGACCAACCACTCAAGATAGTGTCAAAATATATGAATTCTTCATCCTCTGGTGTTCGGTAAGCCACACTTTTCCCAACCATGGTAAGGTCCAAAATCACAATATTAAAACTGCCAGTCCTATTATTGTCACAGCATAGTCAGCCATTCACCCTTCCCATGCCAGCAATAGCACAGAACTCATTTCTGCTAAGAGTACATTTTCTGCCCTGAGTGGCCTATCCTAGATCTGGCACACAAGGTCTGTTATCTGTCTTTGCAGCTTGTAGACAGAGGGACTAGAACCCCCTTGTGCTGTTCATGTCCTTCCATGCATACAGTACATGTGTGTTCTTGTTTCGTTTGGAAAGTGAACTTTGGGGGTAAACACAGCCCGGTAGCTTTAGGCCCATAGGAGCATTGCAGAGCCAGACAGGGGGAGAGAGAGGGCTGTGAAAGAGCAGACACTAGCATTCAAAGGTGGCTTTTGTTTTCTCTCAGGAGTAATGTCTCCAACAGGAATGAACCTCAGTCCTAAGTCAGAATATTACTGTGCGTGCTCTCAGTGTGATGACCGTTGACACCTGCAAAGTGAGATGGACAGTAACACTCATAGCCTAACAGCTCAACAATATCATGTATAATCTTATAATGGAGCAGCTACATTTTTTTTTACATTCACAGAGGCTTTGTAATAAATACAATTTGAAATTTAAAAAGTAAGTGTTATGGGAAAGGTTCCACCCCTGACTTGCAGTCCCATCCATCGCTCCACCGCAAACAATAGCGATTGTACAGAGATTAGAGAAGAGGTCATGCCAGGCAATGGCCAAACTTCCCAAGTGCTTTCAAGTGAATATTTAGGAACAGATAACACAAAAAAGTGGTACAAAAATCTTTCGGGGCAATTTTGACCAGCTCTCTTTGTTGCAAGATATACACACACTTTACTCCGCTTGTACTTTGCAATTCATTTTCAAAGATGCCCTTCCCTGGATATTTTCCTCTTTAAAAATGAGTTGTGCTTACTTTGCACCAGCTGTTTCTGTGGATGGTAGACCATGTAGGATTGAAAACATCAGTGTATGTGTGCTGTTGCCTTCCTAGACCTAAACATCCTTCTCCTTCTAGGACCAGTTCTTTGTCTACCCAGCTAAAAATATGTGAGAAATGGAAGCCCACAATTATTCAGCTGGTCTGTGCAAAACAACTCTTGGTCAAGCCGATTTACTCAGGCAAATGGCTTGAAAATTCACCCTTCTCAGGAAGGAGATCAGACATAAATTTTATATAATGGAGTCACCATACAAGACTTGGTGACAGAAATGTGTGCTTTGCCTCACAGATGCTTTACTGCTAAAAGTTAGGTTGTGTTCTCTGATGACCTTTTCTGAGGGGATGCTGTGACCCCTGATTGGGTAATGATGGCCACTTACTGCAGAGGATGAATTCTTATTCTTAACTGTGCTGCCAGGACACTGTGCAGTGGGGAGTTGCCTCACAGATGCTTTACTGCTAAAAGTTAGGTTGTGTTCTCTGATGACCTTTTCTGAGGGGATTCTGTGACCCCTGATTGGGTAATGATGGCCAGTTACTGCAGAGGATGAATTCTTATTCTTAACTGTGCTGCCAGGACACTGTGCAGTGGGGAGGGGTGGGGGTGCAACCAGGGTGAAAACTGAAAGAAACACAGCATGATGGCAGGCTTTGAAGCCCTGTCCCAATTTCTGCTCTAGGCCCCGGCCTAACAACAATGCTTCTTATATGCATTCAAAGAATGCTGTTGCACATTTCAGAAGGATACTTGCAAGGTTTTCTGTAAGTGCTTACATTAGATTTAACCATTGACTAAAAAGCACATGCCCGCACTCAGACCTAGAGCTGACCACCACTGAACCTTTGAGCCACCCGGATCCTGTGCTATGCAGCAGCATTACCTGAGTTGCAGAGCAATCACAGGACATCCTGTATACACTGTATGGATAGTAAAGAGCAACAGCCTCCAGGTTCCCAAGAGACACAAGGAGGGATTTTGGGACCTGCTGTAACCACACTGCTCAACGTCAGGCAGGGCTGGCCCTCATAAAGCACCAGAGTTGGTTCAAGGTGCTGGCACCCTAGGTAAACTTTTTGTTTAGTTTTATATACCCCCTCTTGCCCCCAGAAGCTGCCACCCTAGGTGACTGCATCATTTGCCTAGTGGTTGGTCTGACCCTGACTCCTGGAAATCGTCACGCTCTGTGATTAGTTCTCTGTAATAGAGTTCAGCTTAAAAAGTCCTTCAGCAACACTTTGTCCCTAAGATCAAGTCTATAGTCATTCTGTAGACTTTAGGCTTATGATCTAAACCTCTCCACTTAACCTATGGTCTCCAGCTTCCACCCCTCTTCAGTCAATAGTTAATATATTTCTGCAAACTAACTTCAAGGGATCCTTTTGCCAGTCCACTCCAGTGCTCTAGTCGGGTATGAGCGAGTGTAGCTGGTGCCCACTTGCTTATCTTAAGAAGGTATTCCAGCTGCTATTCAAGTACACTCGAGCTGCCCCTCCCACCTCCTGGATTCACCATCAGGTCTCCCAGAGCTGTTGTACCCACTGAGCATATCAGTACTGAACAAAAACACATCCCATACGCTGAGTGTTTCCTGTAGTGACCCCACCTCTTGCTCTTCCTCTCCCTATGGCACCTGCTTCAGATCCAGACAGGAAGCTGCCAGTGAGCACAAAGCCTGCTTGTTCAGCCGCACTGCCCTTCCCTATATTCCAGTGGCCAGATGAGTCCTCAACACCATCAGGGAGAGCTGGTGCACACCTACAATACAAGGTTCATCAATCTGCCCAATTTCATTCTTGATGCAGTGCAGAGCTCCTGCTCTTTGGCATGCCTCTAAAGAAACCTCAGTGGGTTAGATTGTGCTAGTCTGAAGCAGGGTAAAAACAGCCCTGCTCTCTGCAAAACTCAGCTATGTTTCTTCTTACATCAAAGAGAAGGCCTCCAGACTCTGAATCAGGACACTTTCTTTCACATTGTTAAAGACCTTACGGATGTTCTGTGTGTCTGTAGCACAGGTATAATGTGGGTAGAACATTCGTCTTTTGGAGGAAAAGTTTGTGCTTGAGTTGATCTCTGATTTCAAGAATATTTCTTTGTACTTTTCCATAACAAACATCTTTGCGGCCTCCAGATCCTGCTTGGGCCCTGGAGAAAATGAGAGAGAGAAAAAGCAGTAAAGTGGATCAAAGAGGAACAAGAGGAACTTGAGCAACTTCTAGGATAGAAATAAAGGCAATGATTCCATGCAGAATGGTGTACAGACAGAGAAGGGGTATAAAAAGTGTTGGTGAGCATCTACAGATGTCACACATAAAACTCTGCACTGTTAATCTCATGGTGACTGCAAGCAAAAATGAAGGCATGGGCAGCAGAGAAAGCAATGCACTTCCCTTGTCTAAGTGACTCCAATCCCGAAACCAAGCAGTGTAGCCTGAAGCCAATCCATCAGCAGAGCTGGGGATCAGAACTGAGGCACAGGGAAAAGCATGTGTCGCTCAGGGTGATAGAGCCAAGAATTCGAGCTGAGACACAGAGAGAACGTGACTTGTCCAGGGTCCCACAGAGAGTCAGTGATAAGAGCTTGGGATTAGAAATAAAGTATAGACAGACAGATAAGGAGTGGAGGAGTGATCTGGTGGTTAAGGGCAGAGGACAGGAATCAGCATTTACATATCACACTGACACACCTTATGACTTCGGGAAAGTTACTTAATTTTCTGTTGCCTCAGGTACAACTTAGATTGCTATCCCCATTGGGCAAGAAAATAACTTGTGTACTTGACTGTAACTTGTCTTGAGTTTGGATTTAGAACATATGTGTAATTAAATTTAAAATCCAAATCCATATAACAGGACCTAGCTAGGATCATACATAGAGGGAACCAGTGGTGGAACAGGGGATTTCAACTGAGGTACCAGGAGTAAAGTGACCTGCTCAGAGAGTCTTTGACAGAGGAGTTGAGTTTCCATTCAAGAATAGTCATATATGTATTACCTCCAAACTCTGGAAAATAAGAGACCAGATCCGAATCTGTGATCTTCTCTGCTAGGAGATCCATCTTGTTCAGGAAGAGGATGATGGGTGTCTCCTGGAACCAAGGGAAGTCTAGGATCTTGGAAAACAGGGCCAGGCTCTCCTTCATGCGATTCTGTGCAAGAGCCAGATAGAGGCAGCAGCAATTCATCTATATCCTTCAGCCACCCAACTCCCTGTTCCCCCTTAGAGCAAATTCTTCAACCAATCAGCTTTGGTCTTCAGACACTTCAGTGTTCTGTCTTCTCCCCTTCCCCTATAACCATAACATTTCAACACTGCACTCATGTGATGTCGGCTAAGTGCTCCTAGCCATAAACTACCCCCATTCCCAAACCATTGCTTCCCAATACATCACATCCAAGGACCAAGTGGACACTACTATATGCCGAGAGAGGGCCCTCCCTGAGGTCAGTGTTCGATTGTTCTTTTCAATGTACACATTTAAGGTAAATCTACTATAAAAATTCATCCCGTTACCAAACTGCCCCTTTTCATAATTTAAACTTAATCCCAAACCTTTTAAGCCATGATATTGCTTTCCCTTAGTAAAGCAGGGTTACAAGTATGAACAGGCAGATGATTCCTGTCCATAACCTCAGATGGTTCTCACCTCTTTGTTATTCTCTTCCAGACACTGGTCATATTCGCTGAGGGATGCCAGATAGATCAAGGCGACTACATTCTCAAAACAGTGAATCCACTTCTTACGTTCTGACTTCTGTCCACCTACATCCACAATCCTGCAGAGACCAAGCAAAGAGGGAAGAGCGAGGCAGGCCAGGACAGGCGTCCAGCGAGTCTGCCTTTAGATGCAGCAAGGCAACTGTGTAAAGCAGGAAAGATATGAAATCCAGGACTTTAGGCAGTTCTGCCCCGCAGAATGATTTCTAAGTTCTTTGGACAGACCTGTCACTCCAGGATTGGACTCCTGAGCCATCTCAAAACTTGAATGCTGAGCATCCTAAATCCTTGCTTCCAGCACACACTAGAGAGGAAGAAACAGAAGCAAGTACTACCCTCCCCCTCCCCCTTATTTATAACTTTCAAAACCTATAAGAATTTTTCCCCACATGGCCAGCCCTCCCAAAGTTACCTTAACTGCATCTTTTCTACAGAGAAGCAGTATTCATTGATCCCTGTGGTGGGCATGCGGATCCGGAGGATGTCCTCGTCTGTAGGCAGGTATCCATCCTGAGCAATGCGTTCCAGACTACAAAGGTAACTAGAAGTAGAAACAGCTGTCAGTTGTTAAGCCTACGATCTCCACCCTGCACTGGCATCACTGCTGTGCTCCACGGTACTAGGACATTTTGATCCAAGCTCCCATCGCAGAGCAGCCTACATAGTCCAAGGACAGACTGCGCTGCAGTGAGAAATAGAGCACACTATCTAGAGCATGGTTATGATGCACTAAGGAAATAAATTTACATCTGAGCCACGTGAA
The DNA here is from genome assembly GCA_033557465.1 of Ichthyophis bannanicus. Taxonomy (NCBI): domain Eukaryota; kingdom Metazoa; phylum Chordata; class Amphibia; order Gymnophiona; family Ichthyophiidae; genus Ichthyophis; species Ichthyophis bannanicus. The sequence continues at coordinate 306,326,795 of CM066039.1, forward strand.
GGCAGGTAATCCAGAAAAGGATAGACAAATTTGGGAGTGTGAATGTGTGTGTGAGGAGGTCTGAACTATGTTGGAAGGCAGAAACCTGTTTCTTTTGGGCCCAAGCCAAGATTATAATTCACAGGATGGTGGGCTAAAAGGAAAAAGAGAAGAAGAAAGGAGAGATTCCCAGAGATAGACACTTTCTAACATTCAGTGTGGTATTAGATTTTAGAAAGGATGCTATGTTGATCGCTCAGCCAATTTCTGTCCAGTGTCCCACTCACTCCACCTAATGTGGGCCCCTCTCAAGCCCCAGTGTCCCCTAGGTCGGGTACCTCTTTTCCAGTTCCACATCCCAATGTCGGATACAGCATCGGGCCCCTCTCTCTAGCTGTTTCTCAGGGTTGCTAACTCTCTCTGTTATTTTGCTGACAGTAAGACAAAACTGTAGCAACATAGTAAATGACAGCAGATAAAAACCGAATTGATCTATTCAGTCTGCCCAGTAAGGTGGTTAGGGTTGGCACTATTGCTCTGTGAGGACTCCACCCCCACCCTGATGTATTCTCTCTCCACTTCGCACAACAAATTGAACAAAAAGTAAAATATCATGTCCCTCAAAATTTCATGCCAATGAAATGATCATGGGCAATGAGGTCTACATCTCTGGTGCCATGGGCTCAGACAGAATCAGGGACTCACTCTGGGTGTATGAAGGGGAGAATCTCAATTTAGTAAATCCAGTTGTGCACAAAATGGTGACGGAAAAATGCAAGTCAGTAAAAATAAGAAAGTGTAAGTGAAAATCTGGAAGACTATCAGGAAACCCTTCCATGAGCTGACAACTTTTCACTCCCCTACTTCCCAAGTCCAACATCCTCTCCAGCTACCCCTTCTCCCCCCACCACTCCCAAGCTTACTCACTAGCTAGCAGAGTCCAGAAGATGGTACTCTCTCCGCCTCTCATAGCACATCCGAATCCCGGGGTCATTCCAGAGACTCTGGATAGCTTTCACATGCTGCTTCTCCATCACCACCATCTGATAGGCATCCAACTCTTTCACAAACTTCTGATTGTGCTGGGGGTGACAGGAGTGTGTTACTGTTTAGAGGCACTGCTCTCTGTCTACATCCATCTATCAAGTTTCTTTCTGCAATTTTCTTTTCTGCATCTATTGATGCAGGGTCACTAACTGGATCCATATCATCTGCAGTGATCCTGGTCTTACTCGGTAGCATGTGGTTCCTGTCTAAAGGAACTGGAACTACCAGTCCATAAATATCTGTGATGTGTAACTAGGAAGGACCAGTCCCTATGCCAACTAATTCAGATCTATCTTTATAGGTCGGTCCAGCTCTGTTAAAAAAACAAAACACCCCCCCCCCCCCAAAATACAAACACCACACACTCATTAAACTGCATTGTAGGAGCGCAGTCCAATTAATAAAGGAAGCCTCCCAGGGACCTGGTTTTCAGAAACCATCGCTGTCTCTCTCTCTGCTTGCTCTGAATGAATTGGGCAGAGTGTGGATAGTGATGCATGCGCCTCAACATGGTCACTACTCTGAAGGTCCTACAGCAGAGGTCAAGTTGGTCCCAGTTTTGCCTCAGTGCAAGCTCTGTCCCCCATGTCTCTTCATCTTCCCCTCCCCAGCCCATCTGCTCCCTTTCTTTGGTTTAAGTCTGAAGAATGTTGAATAGTTTCCACTTGAAGTCCTTAAACAGGATGAAAGAGCTAGATGGAATACAGGCCTGTGGCTAATAGAGGGCGAGGAAAGCTATTGACCTCCACTATAACCATCAACATATTTTTAAACTTAAGTAAAAGCATGGAAAGGAAATCTCGTTACTTTACAAGAAAAGTGAATTAAGTGTTGATGAAAGGTACCAATCGCTTGAGCGCTGGAAAGACAAAGTCTATACATGCTACAGAAAGAGCACAAGCAGCAGCAGTAGAGCAAGTGTCTGACACACACAGAGCACCCGGTCGCAGAACAGGAGCACAAGATCCACACACAACCCCTGCCTCATCACACAACAGGTACAGCACAGGCAGGAGCAGCATGGGACACACACCGCCCCATCACAGAATACGTACAGCTCAGGAATGAGTAGCCGAAGACTTGCACATAATACCCCGTCAGAATAAGTACAGCATAGGCAGGGACAGTTTCCCCTCATATGTTTGAGTAAGATGGAGAAAAAACAGTTTAACCCCCCCCCCCCCACCACATTATCAAATCGATGTACCTCAACTCTACATATAAGGAGACAGTGCAATATTCTATCATCTTAGTCCACTGCCTGCTGCAAGTGAATACCAGCAAACTAACTCCCAACCTGTTAGCTGGGGTCTGAATTTTAACCTGTAAAAACAACCCAGATATTCAAACACACAGAGACTGGAAAGTTGGCTGGTCATTATTTGTGTGTTTACCCTGTTCTCCTCACAGGTGTATGGGATTCGTAGAGTTTCCATGGCATAGATTATGGCCTGTATGGACATGAAGATGTTCTGATATACCAGTCTGGCAAACCTTCTCCTCTCCTCTTCCGCGTAGCCAGTCCCATGAATAATCCGCATCTGTTTGATGAATGTGCTTTTTCCACTCTCTCCAGTGCCTGTCAGGATTAAGTGGTGGAAGGAAGACTTCAGTCAGACAGGTAACAGTTTCCCTGGTAATACAGTAACTGGCTTACCCAGTTTGCCCAAACACAAAGAATCTTTCATTGGCAAGAAAATGGTAACAGCACTGAGATAGCCTGTATGGAACAGCAATTCAGCCCCCTCCCTTATTCTTGGTGACTTCAGTATTCTTGTTGATAACGTTTCTGACCTCTGTGCTTCTAAGCTCCTTTCCCTCACCTCCTCATTCAACCTCCAGCTTTGCTCTACTGCCCCCACTCATCACTGCCTTGACCTTGTTTTCTTCTCTGTTTACCCTCTAATTTCCCTACCTCAGTTCTTCCCTTATCTGACCATCACCTGCTAACCTTCACTCTTCATCACTCCCCGCCTCAATCTCGCCCAGTCTCCTACTTTTTAAGGAATCTTCATGCTAATCGATCCATCGCCTCTTTCCTCTACCTTGTCTTCTAAGTATACTGATGAAGCTATAGTTTCTTATAATACTGCTCTGGATGCTCTTGCTTCTGCTCCACTCATGCCACGTCCCGTGAGGCACACTATATCTCAGCCCTGGCTGTCTTCAACTACCCATTATCTACGCTCCTGTGCCCGCTCAGCTGAGCGCATATGGCTCAAATCCTGCTCTTTTTCTGATTTTCTTCACTTCAAATTCATGCTTGCCTCCTTCCAGTCAGCCATAGCACTTGCCAAGCAAAACTGCTATGTCCATCTGACTAACTCTCTTGCCTATGACCCCTGCTGTCTCTTCTCAACTCTCTCCTCAAGGCGCCTCCGCTTCCAACCCCTCCTTCTCTTTCTCTTCCTTCCCAAACCTTAGCCGACTATTTCCATTACAAGGTCCACAAGATTACACTCCAATTCCCCACAAGATCAGCTTCATGCCCTCTTCCTCCTCTTTAATACCAATTTTTCCCCTTTATCTCTGCTACCATTTCATCCTTTTCTAAGATCTCTGAAGATGAAACCTCTCATCTTCTTTCCTCCTCTATACTACCTGTTCCTATCCCCATTCATCTCCTTAACTCCATCTCCTCTGTCATCCCTCATATTTTCAACCTATTGCTCTCCACTGCTACTGTCCCTGCAGCCTTTAAACATGCTGGGTCACACTTCTCCTCAAGAAACCTTCACTTGACCTTACTTGTCCTTCTAATTATCAATCCATCTCCCTTCTTCTCCAAACTTTTTGAACACGCAGTACTCTGCTGTTGCCTTGAATTTCTCTCCTTTCAAGCCCTGCTAGATTAATTTCAATCTGGGTTTCGTCCCTTACATTCTATTGAGACAGCTCTTGCCAAAGTCTCCAGCGATTTGTTCCTAGCTAAAGCCAAGGGCCTTTACTCAGCCCTCATTCTTCTTGACCTTTCTGCTGCTTTGGACACTGTTGACAACTACCTTCTCCTCAACATATTGTCCTCACTTGGTTTTAGGGGCTCTATGCTGTCCTGGTTCTCCTCTCTCCCATCGCTCTTTCATGGTTTATTCTGGTGGTTCCTCCTCTACTGCTATCCCACTCTCAGTCTGTTCTGGGTCTTCTCCTTTTCTCTCTCTATACCCAGTCTCTTGGTGCTCTCATCTCCTCTCATGGCTTTCGGTATCATTTTTATGCTGATAATTCTCAGATCTATCTCCACCTGATATTTCTCTGACACTCCAGATCCATATCTCCACCTGCCTTTCTGACATAGCTGCCTCAATGTTTCACCGCCATTTGAAATTGAACATGGCCAAAACGGAACTTCTTATTTTTCCCCCTAAACCCCACTCCCTCCTTTCTCCATTGCTATAGATAACACTCTTCTACTTCCTGTTTCCTCAGCCTGTAACCTTGGGGTCATCTTTGACTCCTCCCTCTCCTTCTCCATACAGATCCAACAGATTACTAAAACCTGTCATTTCTTTCTCTATAACATTAATAAAATTTACCCCTTCCTTTCTGAACACACTACTAAAACACTTCCCATCTAGACTATTGCAACCTCCTACTTGCAGGTCTCCCTCTGAATCATCTCTTTCCCCTTCAATCGGTTCAGAACTCTGCTGCACGGCTAATCTTCCACCAGCCCCGATATATAACCCCTCTTCTCAGATCACTTCATTGACTCTCCTTCCATTTCCGTATCCAATTCAGACTTCTCCTTCTGACCTATAAATGTATTCATTCTACTGCTTTCCACTACCTTTTCTCTCTCCTCTCTCCCTACATTCTCCTTGTGAACTCTGCTCTTCCACTGCCAACTCTAGACTTTGATTCTTTCACCTTGCTTCTCCTGATGCCTGGAATAAACTCCATGAGTCAGTACGTCAGGCTTCATCTCTCCCCCTTTTCAAATCCATACTAAAGGCTCACTCTTTGAGGCTGCTTTTGGATCCCAATTCCTTATTTTCCTTGTGTCTCCTTACCTTTCCCTAGTTGTATCCTTGTTCTCAGCTATTGTATTGTCTGCTTTGATTAGACTGTAAACTCTGACAAACAGGGACCATCTTCTATGTGTATCTGTACAGCGCTGCATATGCCTTGTAGCGCTATATAAACGATCAATAATAGTAGTAGTAGTAACAAAATAATTATACTATGCTCCACAAAGGCATGGGGGAGGTTGGGAGGATAACCTACACAGAACAGCAACACCTCTAAACCAAATGTCACAGAGGTAACCTGCACTGTGCAGCTGTTATAGAGCATGGGGAGAGGGATAACATACAAGAAGAGTTACAACCTGGCCTATCAGACAGATCATATTGGTCTTTGCTGACCTATGGGGGCTAGATCCCTCTTCTATGGCACTGCTTACAACAGAAAGGTGGCTCTTGTTCCAACAGGAGAGAGAGTGTGATGCCAGAATCTAAGAGGAGTCACTCAGTGAGATACTATCAATTCTTTGTCAAAGGCACAGCCCTGACCTACATTTCATTTTATGCAATAATTCACCAAGGAGCCCTTCTCCAGCACATCAATGGTGTATTGTCTCAGATGTGCAACTCTGGAAAAAAAGTCCACAGATGTAGTCTCAAACAGCTCAAAGCCCACCAAAGGAAACATGTGTCTGTCCCAAGCAGACCAAACTTACACCATCATTTTAGTAAATATTCAAGGCATCCACCACCCTCTCTGTAAAGTACTTCCTCATATTTGATTCCCTCTTCCCGCCTACAGCCTCATATTACTAACCCAGCTTTTCTTGTCGCTAAGGCCACTTTGTTCCTTACAAAAGCTTGCCAGGTATTTGAGCATTTCTGTCATATCCCCCTTTCCTGACAAGTGAGACTCTCTCTCCTAGAAGAGCACTTACCCAGAAGCAGTAGTTTCATCTCCTGCCTGTTTCGCTTCTTCTGATCTCTGAGCATTCGACTAATTTCCCTATCAAGGGCCAGGGCCACTTTTTCATCTTCCGTCAAACAGCAGCCACATCGGCGGAAACAGCAACACCAAGCCATGGCAAAGAGAAAAGACAGACCAGCTGACTTTTCAGACAGGCTAGTTCCTATGTCTTCAGTTCACATATGCTGATGGTAAACCAATCTACAGCTGTACCCAGGCCTGTCAGACCTTGGCAGGTGATATCGCCAGGCATGGGCCGTCTCAGGAGTTGATCCGTCTGCCAGAAACTTCCCAGTAGATTATTTAATAAGCGACAGCAAAGCGTTTTAGATTGAGAGGAAGTACATTTTTTTAAAAAATGCCATAATCGGTAGTAAAGAGAAGACTTGTTACAGCTCCTGAATGGTAATGTCAGCTAGAGGTGGAGGTATAAACCCTAGATCTGGCTGAGTAAAACCTCCAAGGTCCCCAGCAGCATGTGGAAGAGCAGAGCCAATGAAGCTCTCTCTTTACCTGCCTGGGCTGGGATGCAGTGTGCTGCCCCTGCACTTCACACACCCTGCAGAACAGGTTAGAGCTGCAGCAATCACTTACAAGCAAGCGATTAAACTTTACCCTTCCCAACGCTGCTAGGGTGGTGTTTGTTTAAAAAAAAAAAAAAACAGCTCTCATAGAGCAACAAATCCTGCCCATCTTCATTCCTGCTAGTCACCGCTTTCATTGTGCAGTATTAAAGGACAGAGGATGTGTGGACACTGTGTAAGGCACTACATCCCCTCTTTCTTCAGATATCACATCCACTGGGGATTTCACTGCACCTCCCCACCCATAGAGCTTCACAACTCTACCCATCTCTTTAAGTGAGGTAGGGGGTTAGGCGGGGAGGGGGGAGGGGGGAGGAGAGAGAGAAGATTACTATTATAGGAATTTTTTTTTCTAGAGTGTCTCTTACCCATGACATCTTTTATCCACAGACGTGCTATAGTGCTGGAGGCCACACAAGTCCCTTTTCTTAGCTGGGGTCGAGGTAGTGTCAAAAAGCTTACACAACCACCTTTGGAAGGACATCGAGGAGACTAAAGCAGTTTAGAGGAGTGCTACTAAAAGGGTATGGTGCCCATGACCCAACCTAGAAAAGAACTTAAGACTTTCAGGAAAAGGTTCTGAATAACCCATACTGCTTGCAACTTAAGACCTTTTAACTCACACACATTGCAGCTAATTTGCACCCCCTCCCCCGATTATGTGGACAGTCAGGGGGTGGCAAAACAGCCTATGTAGATTCAAAAACCAAAATATGCACTTGCTGATTTAGTCCCCAAACGAAACACACCCAACAATGCCGTTTTAATATGGTTAAAAGCATACACGCTGTGAAAGTGGGCAGAAGGAAGCTATTCTTAGTCAAGCCATTTTACTCACTTTGAAAGCTGCCGCCTCTTGGGAAAAGTAAAGAATAGAGAATATACGAAACATTCAAATATCTAGCAGGTTTCAATAAAATTCAGACCTTTCCCATAGAAAGGGTAACTCAAGGCTAAAGAGGATCATGAAATGAGATTACACAGCAGCTCAGAGAAAACAAAAGCAGGTGGTTACCTAGTGACTCCAACCAGCAGAGGCTGGAACAACAAAAGCCGTGCAAGTGAAAGAATTAAAGCCAGTTTGAGACAGACAGAAATGGGAAGGGAGAAAACCAGATTGAGGAGGGGCTACTAGGCATAGGAACAAGATAAAAAAAATTTTTTGGTCTACTTCAGAACGACTAGCTTTGCTCTATAGTGAAAAAAAAAAAAAATCGCTCATTGATTAACTCAAAATGGCTCCAACTCAATCTTCCATCAAATACAAATGAAAATCATTCAACCAAACAGAGTTTGGTTGAATGATTTTCATTTGTATTTGATGGAAGATTGAGTTGGAGCCATTTTGAGTTAATCAATGAGCGATTTTTTTTTTTCACTATAGGAACAAGATAGCCAAGAGGTTATTTGCCTACCAGTCTAGCATTATGATGTAAAAACAAAGGAGTGGCTTGAATTTACATAGTTAGACTGGAACAATTTCTGATTTACACTAGCATCAAGGTACTTATAGATACGGCAGTTTCCCTGTCTTTCAAGTGGAGAAAGCAAGGTTACTTACCTGTAATGGGGGTTCTCCGTTGTCAGCAGGATGTGTCAGCCACACCTGGTGACATCATCTGACAACACCATAGAAGTGCTCTCCAGAGCTCAGAAAGGCAAGACCGGGTAGCCCTGCCTCCAGGTTCGCCCCTACCCAGCATATCCCAAGTCATGACCTTGCTGCTAGGATAGCAGGCACCTCTATTAGTGCAGCTGTTCTTATCCAGGGGAGGTGGGGGGAGTATGTGCGGCACTGTTCCCTCTAAGCTGTGCGCGCGTGTGCACGCACACACCTTGCCGAGCGAGTGCACATACTTTATAACAGAGCGCACAAAAATTACGGTTCTGATTCCGATAGAAAACAACACAGACATCTTAAAATTTAAAAGTTGTTGTGTATTTACGGTTTTCACAAGTTCTACAATATTATCTAGTGCAATCAATGTGGTGTACATACTGTATTCTGACATGTAGTCAAATTTTAAAGTATAGAACTCTGAGTGTCGTTATGTGATGCACAAAAATTTAACCTTCCTTCAAAAGCTGCACAGCTGATATTTTATGCGCACACAGCCTACAGAAAATTAGAGGGAACATTGATGTGCAGCTGACTTATCCTGCTGTCCATGGAGAACCCCCAATCACAGGTAAGTAACCTCACTTTCACCATGAACGAGTAGGATGCAACAGCCACACCTGGTGCCTCTCTAGCTGCACCGCCAGGACGCTGTGGTGGATGAGAGGGAGGCAGATGACCGAGGGTGTGTAACAGGTCCTTTTGGCTTAGGCTGGCCCCTAGCATGACAGCACGCAGTGTCTCATGGGTTTAATGCTTTATTAACCTCATGCTTATAACAGTAGGCATCAACACACTGATAAGCATGGTGACTTGAAACAGTGACAAGCCCAGTACAATTGGGCAGCGTAGCAACTCAAAACAACAGTTCCAGCACACCTGGGCAGTGTAATCAATCACAGCAATAATCCCAGCGCAGCTGGCTAATATGATCAGTTAAAACAATGCAACAGGTAACTTATAACAATCTGTAACCATACTGTGGTACATGCAAGGCAGGTTTAGGGAAGCCAATAGACACTCCACAGTAGTAGGAAAGGTCCACCGCCACAGGGCCATAGGTAAGGCTGCTGGTGGTAGATCGCCACCAGGTACACCAAGTTCAGTGTTCAATTTGCTTGGGGAGTTGTAAGCACTGCAGCAGCTAGTATCACTCGGCCAAAGGAGTTATCCATCAGCACCTCATGGTCGAGGCAGTAGTGTCTCCGGAATGTATGGGGGACCAGGTGGTAGCCTTATAGATATCAACTACCAGCACAGAGTGCAGGTTGGCAATGGTGACAACTAGTGCGTGGAACAGGTGAGCCCAGACACTGGTTGTAGGTTGAGCACTTGCCTGGTTATAGCAAAATGCACTGCAGCCTGAGATCCACTGCGACAGGCTCCTCTTCGTGACTGGGCACTTTAGCCTCTTTGGGTCGAAGGAGACAAAGAGTTGTGCGCCCTGCCGTAAGGGCTCTGGTCTTGTGAGGTAGGTCTGCAAGGCCCGGCTGCAAATCAAGGGAGTGGAGCTCTGTTCTTCTGGGGAGGCATTGGGCTTCCGACAGAAGATGGGGAGCTTGATGGTCTGGTTGATGTTGAATGCTGAGGCCACTTTCAGGACGAATCTCAGGTGAGTCCAGAGTTGCACATATAGCAGGTGCACCACTAGGGCTTACAGCTCACTGATGTGTCTAGAAGAGGTGATACACAACCTGGAAAACCCTCTTCCTGGTAGCTAGCTCAATGGTGCAGATTATAGTGGCTCGAATGGTTCCTGCATCAGTTGATGGAGAACGATGTTTAGATCCCAGGGAGGAACCAAGGGCTGAACTGTGGGTCGCAGGTTGGCCAGGTCCTTCATATAGTGAGCGATTAGCGGGTGTGTGGAGATGGATCTGTCACTGGAGTGGTTGTGGAAGGCTGCGATGGTTGAAAGGTGGGCCTGGACTGACTGTGGCTTGAGGCTGAGGTCAAAGAGGGTGGGGTGAGGTATTGCAGGACCGGGCAAGAGACCAGGTCGAGCCCTTGTGCAGAGCACCAGGCATCGAAACGCTTCCACTTCCTTGTGGATGGCCATCGGGCTGTTAAGATGACCTGCTACACCTCTTTGGATAGGCCTTTCAATCTCCAGGCTGTGGGGGGTGAGTGCCAGTAGGTTGGGGTGCGGTGTAGTCCCTTCATCTTGAGTGACCAACTCTGCCTTCAGGAGCAACCAAACAGGCAGTTCTAGGGCTAGGTGCCTTGGTCAGTTGGGGGGGGAGGGGCAGCGATGAGGATGGCCTGGGCTCTGTCGCAGATGATCTTCTGGAAGGTCATGGATATGAGTGGGGGTGGGGAGGATTGAGGAAGGCATATAGGAGCAACCACTCCCCCCTCATGTGCATGTCAAAGGCATCCATGGCAAAGCTTTGTTTGGATGGGTGGGTGTTGTCAAGCAGAAAAGGTGGCACTTTGTGTTCACTTCGCTGGCTAAAAGATCCATGTGTGGTTATCCCCAGTGCTGGAAGAGGGACTCTGTCATATGGGGGTCGAGGGCTCCTTCATGGGGATCTAGCTGTCAGCTCAGTCTGTCTGCAAGGCCGTTGTGTGTTCCCGGTAGGTAGGAGGCTTATAACAGGCAGTACCTGGAGAGGGCAAAGAACCAGAGTCTGAGCACCCCTCTGTAGAGTGTATAGGATCCCATCCCTCCTTACTTGTTGATGCAGAACACGGGGCACCTGGTTGTCTGTCTGGATCAGAATGCTCTTGTTGGCAATGTGCTGGTTGAAGGCTCGCAGCACATGTCGGATTGCCCAGAGCTCCAACAGGTTGATGTGATATGAGCGTTCTTTTGCCATCCAGGCCCCTTGCAGGTAGCAGGTGGGCACCCCAGCCTGCCATCCATACATCTGTGGTGATGGTGAGTTGGTGTTGCAGGTGCTGGAGTGGGCTGCCCTCCAAGGAGGTTTTCTCAGCCTGTCTACCGCATTCAGGGGAATACACTTGGATGGAGGTTGCGAGTGTTGACTCCAGTGGGTGTGCAGGTGCCACTGTAGATGCCCCATATGCAGTCTTGCAATGGGCAAGGCTTGTGTAGCCACTGCCATGTGATCCAGGAGGCAGAGCAGGGTCCAGGAGGTGGTCTAAGTGGCCAATGAGATGTCCCAAACCAGAGGAGCGACAGTGTCCACATGTTGCATGAGAGAAATGCCCTGGCGAGTGCAGTGTTGATGTCCACCGCAATGATGTCCAGGTGCTGCAAGGGCTAGGGACAGGATTTCTGATAGTTCACGAGGAATCTGAGGGAGGACAGTAGCACAATGGTGTGCCCAACCGCTGCCCGAGCCTCTTGCAGTGAAGGTGCTGCAAAGAGCCAGTCATCAAGGTAGGGAAAGACACAGATGCTGCTACAATAACACATTTGGTGAACACCTTGGGGCCAGTGAGAGTTCGAAGGGAAGGACTCTGTATTGGTAATGGTTGCCCAACACGTGGAAAACGTAAGTATCTCCTGTGCACCAGATGTATGGGGACATGGGTATAAGTATCCTTTAAGTCCAAGGAAGCCAACCAGTCCCCTGCTTGGATGAGGGGGGCAGGATGCATCCAGGGATTACATCCAAAACCTTTCTTTGAGGATGAACTTGTTCAGCTTACTGAGGCTGAGAATGGGGCAGACCCAGATTTCTTGGGTATCAGAAAGCCACCATTGAGCTTGCCCAGCAGGACAAGCTCTATCGCTCTGGACGCCAGGAGGGACAACATCTCTGCAGTCATGGTTGGGAGCAAATGTGGTCGTGTTTCGCTGTTGGGCAGGGACTGTTGGCAGGTTGGTGAAGAAAAACAGATTTGGCATCCCTCTGCTACTATGCTTTTGCCAGACGAAGGTGCGGCCTGCTTCTGTTGCTTGCAGTCCCTCTGGCGCTGCTTCTGCTGGTATGGGGCCTGGTAAGGTTGCTGTTTGAACCGTGAGGTCTGTCACTTGTGGCAGTTGTCTCGCCTGGACGAGGGGCAAGATTTTCTGTGGTAGCTCCCTTTGCAACTGGTGGTGTTGTGCTAAAGTTTCTCTGCAGTGAGAGTCTGCAGAATGGTGCAGTGCTCCTTCATAGCGATTGTGTCCTTGACTTTGGCTCTGCACAGGGAGTCACCTGCACAGGGTGCATCTGCTATTTGGTCATATATGTCCTCTTGCACACCTGACACCCGTAACCAGGCCATGCGTCTGGCAGAGATGGCTGTCTCAGCCATGCGGGAGGCTGTGTCAAAGGCATTGAAGGCCAAGCAGATTAAATATTTGCTGCACTCCACAAGATCCATTAGGGCTGACATGAAGGCTGTCCAGGATTCCAAGGACAGGGATTCCATGGCGCTCTTCAGGTTCCCCAACAGGATGTCTAGGAATAGTATTGCTGAAACTGATGTGCTGCAAGTTTTGAACTCAGCATGCTCCCTGGAACACCTTCTTCCCCATGTCATCCAGGAGCTAATGGTCCCCATCCAAGTGGTGTGTTGGCATGGTTGTGAGAAGAATTAGTCCCCTTGAGCGTGGACTTGACCACAATAGATTGGTGTGGGAGATGGGTCTTTGTGAAGCCCAGGGTCGGTTGCACCTGGTATTTCATCTCAAGTTTGCAGGAGCAGGCAGGTCCAGATGAAGGGGATAGCCAGCATTTGGTCAGGTTGTCCTGGAGGAGCTGGTGGATTAGTAGGGTGACTAGCACCCTTGGAAAATCCAGGTACTTAAGGACTCCTAAGATCTCGTTGCTCAGATCCAGTGCATCAGTGGGCATGATGGAGAGCAGTCTCTCTACCTTCCATAGGAATTTAGGCTAGGCATGGTCTTCTGGTGGGGAAGGCAGCTGCAGAGGGGGTGGTGAGAGATCTGACCAAGAGCCCTGCGACATGAGAAGGTATGCCGTGCCTGAAGAGCTGAGTGTAGTTATCTCCTCTTCACCACTGTCTGCTGTCAGGTGGTTTGGGGAGTGATAGGACGATGGTGAATGTCCGGACCTGGCTGGGATCAAGGTTCTGGCTGATGCTTCAGGATCCGAGTCCATCACTGCCATGGGTGTCGCTGCCCTAGGTGGCTGTGGTGAAGCATGCTTCTGCAGGAGACGTGAGAGGAGGTCCAAGACTGCTGCAAAGGTCCATGCCCCAATGCCTTGACTGGCCTCTGTATCAGCATATTTCTGCGTCAGTGGATTTTTCGTGGTGGCAATCTGGAGCTGAAGGACCCACTGGAACTGGAGGAGGAAGAATGCCAATGCCTGTGGTCATGCCGGTTCTATCTGTGCTGGATGACTGGGCTGCTGCTAACAGCAGATCTCCTCCAGTGTTTTTTGTGATTCTCCCTGCTTCTGCAGTGCTCACGCGGGCACAGGGAGTGCCTCTGCACTGAGAGGGAATGATGATTTGAGCTTCTGAGCTGCCAGGGAGTTCCCCCCTTAGCACAGTGGCATCAGTTAGGAGTTCCTCTGCCAGTGCAGGGACATCGGCTGGGGCTCCGTTCACTGCCATGATGCTGGCCAATGGAAGCATGGGTGGCAGAGCTACATGCATCAGCAGCATTCCTGGCGCCATGAAGCTGAGCAGCATGGCCGGTTGGATCATTGGTAGTTGTGGCCGCAGGATCCAAGTTGGCTTCCTGAGCTGATTTGTTGGTTGGTGCTGTTTGCTGCTGCCACAGGGAGCAAGAGACTGGGGGTGGAGGCCCTTGATGGCATATCCCATGCCTCCGCATGTCCTTTCCTGTAAACCACATGGTTGGTGGCATGGGCATCCTGGAAGGCCATGGAGGTAAGCAGAGCTACTGAGATGAACTCCAAGTGTACAGTTGCATGACTTCCTTGCCCTGGGGGACATCTGCATGCAGTGGGGGCAGTCTTCGACCCTTTGGGAGACACTGAGGCACCAAATACACTGGTCATGTGCCTCGGTGCTGTTCATTTTCCTGTCGCACTTAGGACACTTTTTAAACTCAGACTTAGGCATCTTCAGATGTAGCAAAGCTGGTTATCTCTGTTCTGCTTGAGATGTTTCTTCTGTGCTTCCGCGTCTTCTGAAGATTTTTTTTTTTTTTTTTTGAGAGCTAGTAGAGATCAGTCTTGCTGGCAAGGCAGAAGAAGTGAAATTGGGCTAGCTAGAGGCAGGCCAGGAGGCAGGGCTACCTAGGCACATGCTCAGAAAGGCTTGCCTTTCTGAGCTCTGGAGAGCACTTCAGCCTATGGCACCATTGGATGACACCACCAGGTGTGGCTGACGCATCCTGCTTGTCCATGGAGCAAAATAAGTAGCACAGGGATATTAGGCATGAGAAAAGGGCTTAAGCACCTCACAAGTAGCTCTTTTCCGCCCTGGCTTGTCTCCTGACCCAGTAGGATTAAACAGTTTCACAGGACCAGGAAGTGAGCATTAATCTAACACCCTCCCATCTCTATATCATGCAGGTTGTCAAGCTCAGCCTGAAGGCCAGAAGGGACCATCCTCAGCTCACTGCTCAGAAACTGAGTTTGGATTTTAAAGTCACCAAATCCAAACCAGCTAGTTATTAGAGCTACCGAGTGCAAACTAACTCTGTTTCCTTAGTAACTAGGTCCATCTGCATAAAATGGGACCTCCAGTTAAATAATGCACATTCACAGCATTAGCATGTAATCATGCAGTAGCATACATTAGTAACTCTAGTTCTAACTTCCATAAACATTTAAGTGGCAGTATCGTGTCCACTTTCTGTTTGAAGAGTGGCAAGGAGGGTAATGTGGTACAGATGTAATCTCTTGCCTGTCTTCTGGAAACAATGTCAGAGGATTAGGAGCTGATAAAAAAAGGCAGAGCCGGAAGACAGACTGTTTATGGGCAAGCCATAATAAAGGCCGAGACATGACCACCTCTGGCTAGTTACAAGTGGTTCCCAGAAATGCCAAGCAGAAGACATGAGTAATTCAGTGATATAGATGAACCAATAATTGCAGCCAACAGAGAAGGAAAAGGCTGGTATATGCTGGAATTGCACCTCATGCTGGCAAGTGTTAAACAACAAGAGATGCCCCACACAACAAGGCCAGACTTGACCAATGGAAGACCTAAAAAGTACCACCATTCAACAGGCACACAAAAACTCACAGCAAACACTAGGATTTATAGGAACAAAATTTATTCCAATTTCAAACAGAGAATTTACTTTGAGGAGAAAGATATGAAAAGCAATTTCCATTGCGCCTTTCTGTAATAGGGGTCAGGCCCAGCAGCCTGTGTGAAACCTGTACAAATCTGTCCAAGCCAGGGCCACAGACAGGCAGCCTGGAGCTAGGCACAGTTCCCAGAAATACTCCCCGCCCTCCCCCCACCCCACACACAAACAAACAATACATGCATTTCAAATAACAAGGTTTAAAAACAGCCTTTTATATAGAATCTTCTTAAATAGGTTAATGCTTAATTGTCTTAAATCAGGATCCTATAATATACAGGTAGAACCCAATGATTTCCATCACATTGGCACTTGTAAAGAGACTCGGTCATTACAGAGAAGGGAAACTGGCACAGCTGGACTTTTCCAACCTGGGAGTTGCATTGGAGACCCAACATTCAAAGGCCCCCAAAAGCCCCAGGCATTGTGTGGCCCTCTCATCATGCTCCAGACACACATTTCAGAGGGGAAGGGGGTAAAGATGGCAACTTTTACAAATACAAATATGAAAATCCACCAGAAGTAAAACTGTGGTTAAAATATATATATATATATATATATAAAAACAACACGTGTGATAAAAAGGGGCTGGGAAGAAGCAGGAGAGGAGCAGGTGGCAGTGGTGGCCAGAGGTCCAGTCAAGTCTTCCATTATCTAGCAGTGTTCCACCATCCAAAGAACGTTTCACAGAACCAGAGCCAGTGATAACTCTGTAGTCTGAGCCAAGGCCCCCCCCCCCCCTTCCCCCTAAAAAGCAATTTCATCCCCTTGGGACTAGCTAAGTGTCCCTGGAACGCACCATCTGCTGGGTTCTCTGTAAGACAAAGTGCACTATGACCAAGGCTCAGCCTATGGGGCTTACAGAAACATCAGTGAACCCCAACATTCTCCCCCCCAATCCCATTCTCAGCCATCCAAAATCCTGACCAGCTTCTGCACTGGAAAGAATTTCAAAGCAAACGTGGTTCTCATTTTGGCACTTCCATAAGAGCAGGAAGGAAGGGCAGGCAGTACAAGAGGCCCAGTCACCTGAAGTATCAGAAAGCCTCTGTGAAAGCCAATAGGCACCTTCAAGCCCCAACAGCACCAGAACAACTCACCAAAAACGCTGCAGCATCAGAGCAAACCCACAGGACTAAGGACGGACTTTTAAACTGGTTCAGGAGTGTGGAAAAAATCAGGACCTCTCCACACCAATTCTAAGAGTTTCTAAGAGCTGGTCATGTCAGGCAGTTAAAGTGAAAACCACTCTAACAAATACTTGAGCATTGCAGCTCATGGAGTGGATCCCGGGAGGCTCCAGCTCTTGCCAGGCAGGACCTGGCTGCACCGGTTTGGGATGTGAGAGAACAGCAGTTTCCTTCTCTGTGCAGCTCAGCTGTGAGCTTCCCCCTTTGTGCGTGTGCTCACAAGGGCACAGGGAAGCTTCACCGCGTAGTGTGAGAACTCAGTAGTGTCTCCAGACTTTCCATCATCTACCCTTTCCTTCACACAGCCACAAGTCACATCGCTTGCCAGTGCAAGGCACCCAGTGCTTGGAAAGGAACCTGAAAAAACTTCCATGAAATACAACTGGATACAGGCTCAGCAGATCAAGAACAATAAAAACAGCATCAGAAATGCTACAATAAAACTCCCCAGACAAACATTCCACCTGCCATGGGGTAAGTGGAAAGAGGACTAGTTTGGCATAAAAACATGAAACAGGCAAAAAGAACATGCGACACCTAGCACACAAGGGCTAACTGTCAAGCCAGGGGATAGGGCATGCTAGTAGCAAAAATGTACCTAGAACTGGGCAGCTGCTGTTGCCTTGCCCACACAGGTAAATGCTACCGCTCGCTGTCATCCCATGGCTCAATTATTTCTTGGTCCCATGGCCCCTCAGTGCAGGTGTCAGGCCATAAAGGGATAACTGCCCCTGGAGCATCTCCGTCTGTAGCAGGTATATATAGCTAGCGCAGGGACAGCCTTGCTATGCTTACTGGCAGCAAAGAGGGGAAGGGATCATGCATTCAAGCAAGCAAATACCGTGGTTTCTAAAGTGATAGTGTTAGAATACAAAAGACTTGGACGTAGTGTACTCTTGATAAATAAATCAAAATGGGAGCCACCCCCCCAGCAGCTCCTGTAGTCTTGATCCCATTAATTCCCCACTATGTTCATAGGGAGGTAAGACTCATTCAGAGCCAAAAGCACCAAGCCCCCAGTACATACACACTCTGGAGTTCCTCACATCTGTCAATGAATTTCATCTGGCTCTTTCCGTAAGACTTATTTTGCTGCAGCCTTTCCTCTTCAAAGCTTCTGAAATGACGACATGCATCCCTGCCTCTCTCATTACTGGGCAGTCTTCAATCTCCTTGCACTAGCCAGCATTGAGATTCTGCAGTCACTGGGCTGCTCCAAACTCAAAAAGATATCTCGTTGTGAGCCAGCAATGATACCTCTTCAAAACATCTTCCTTTAAGAATGCCCAGTGTCCATTTTAACATGGACTGATACCAAATTGATTAGTCTTTCCTGGGTGCCTATGGTCTGCTATTACATAATAAAAATTTCTACATGTCACTGCATACAGCCACCCCACCTCAAGTCTGAGGGCCCAGCAGAGCACATATGCTAGAGAATTCCTAAAACTGCACAGGAGAATGCACCTAGAATTGCACTCTTAATGTTATAAGAAACATGAACACTGAATGTTACTTTAGGAATGAGGTTGCTGCTAAAGTGGGTTTTACACCGCCAAACTCACAATCGCCCTATGAGGAGGGGAGGGGATGGGATCCCTGGCTGAACAGGAAGGATTCTTACATATGCACACACTATATAATAGTGAATCACTTACCTGCAGAAGCAGCTTGCTATTGTTCCTGTAACCCCTCCCCCCCCAACCCAGTCTCCTGGTAGCCAAACTCTCCTGTAACACCAACCACACATTGGTGGCTCAGTTTGATCCATTACAAATTAGCATAGGCAGACTTCAAAATCAACCGTAACTGAAACAGAGGTCATCCCTCTTCCCTCCACTAGTCCTTATCCAAAAGGTAATTTAATTGGTTTTTCATTTACCACCTTTTGAGTCTACATCTGCTAAAGCCCTTTCTTGGGATCCCCCTATTGCTTAGCGAGTTCCCATCTCTTTGTATTGTCCAAGGATAAAATACAGCATGTGGCAAACTTGCTAAAGAACACCAATAATTTAAAAAAAATTAGAATCACAGTCTCAATACCTTATAGAATTGATAAGAAAAATGAGAAAACTGTACACCCAAGGATGGAGAAGGTCATGGCTTTTTTGTTTGCTTTCGCTGCTGCTGGAAAATTGTCCCTCCCAAAAACTGATCACAGTGAACCTCCGAAGCAAGCGAGGCGAGAAGCCGGGAAAGCGGGGTGGATCTGTGTCATGGGTGCGCCATTACAGCAAGGCAAAAAAAATATATATATAAAATAAAAACCTAGGGGACCAGTAGCACTCCCACAAATCCAGTGATTTCACAAACTCCGCCAAACGGAAGCGAGGTGCCCCTTCCCTCCCCCTCCTCACTGTGAAATAAAAGCAAAATTGTGTTAAAAAATATGAAATCAACTACTTTGTAGAGGCAAGAGACTCCAGGGTAACACTGAGTACATTTTTGCAACTCCACTGATCAGACAATTCGCAATCAATACATCATTAAAAAAATTACGATTTTTTTTCCTGTAAAATTTTGTCTCCATTTCCGGTTTTCTCTCTCTGCTTCCCTCTTGAGGGTCAGACCAGATTATACTCCTTCAGATTCAGCTGCAGGATCGTATCCTTCACAGCTGCAAACACAAAGCGGATGTTCTCTGTGTCTGTGGCACATGTGAAGTGGGAGTAGATGATTTTGTCGCTGTCTGGGTTTAAATCCACAAACATCTTCAGAATAAACTCACGGGCAGTCTGAGCGTCCCTCTGTGGACCTACAGTGACAAAAGGTAAGAGTGAATACCCATTTCACTGCCGAGTTCCATCTGCTCTCGCACTCTCTCCCCTACCTTTCAAAAGAGCCCCTACAATAGACGTTTAATCTTCCCACAAGATGGACAGAAAATCAGGTTTTGCTTGTACACTCATCTCATTCCAAATATAATTTAAGTTAATCCATTTACATTTTCTGAAAGCAGGGTTCCAAGCCCTCCACCCCAACCCCCTCCCTTAAATCCAGAAGGCACTCATTTCAGCTACAGTTGTGGTCAACATTGGCACCCTTGCATTTTAGGTATGTTATGTACAATATCTTGAGAAATAATTGGAAATATTCCAACATGTCATCATAATATGTAATAGTATGTTCAAAGGTATACAACAACAACAACAACAAAAAAAGAGAGACGTAGTAATTTCTGAGATAAACAAAATATGACCTGGACAGGATTAATGGCACCCTTCACTAATATTTGGTTTCCCAACCCTTGAAAATGATGACAGCCATCTATAAGTTTCCTACATCCGTCTGCTGGTAGTTTCTCCCACTCTTCAACTGTGATTTGTTCCAGCTCATAACTATTTGCAGGATTCCTTTTGCAGATGGCAGATTTCAGCTCTTTCCAAAGGTTTTCGACTGGATTGAGATCAGGACTCATTACTGGTCAGTTTAAAACACTCAGGGTTTTTTTTCCTTTTTAGCCATTCTTTTGTACTTTTGGATGTATGTTTTGGGTCACACTGTTCTGCTGGAGAATCCATGACCTTCGACCCAGATCTAGCTTTCTGGCACTAGGTAGCACATTTCGCTCCAAAATACCTTGGTAGTCCTCTGATTTCATGATTCCTTTAATACGTTCCCGGCCTCCAGTTCTTGAGGCAGCAAAACAGCCCCACAACATTATGGAACATCCACTACATTTAACTGTAGGAAGGGTGCTTTTTTCCTTATAAGCTTAATTTCTTCGCCTGTACATGTATCACTGGTCTACAATTGCCAGAGCTCAAGTTTGGTTTCATATATCCAAAGAAGAAATGTGGACAATTAGTCCATTTTTCCAGAAGAAATGTGATTTTCCAAGGTGGGTGTGGGCAAAGATCAGGCGTGCCTTTTTATGTTTGTCTTTGAGTAGTGGAGTCCTCCTTAGCATTTGTCCATAGAGTCCTTCTTTGTTTAGTGTGCACCATATGGTGCAGACTGAAACCACCAGATTGCTAAAGGTCAGCCTTAAGGTCTGGATGTGGTACATGGCGTTTTTCCAACAGTTCACACTAACTTTCAAAGAATTCTTGGATTAGTTTTCCTCTTCCCATCATGTCCTGGGAGGTTCTTGACAATTCCATGAGCAGAAAACTTAACATTACAAACTGTAGACACAGGAATTCCAAGGTCTTTGGAGATGGCTTTGCACCCCTTTGAAGTTTGATAATGGCTTTTCTGACAGTCTCTGGCAGCTCTCGCCTTCACCATTGTGAAAATGGAACAGGGAGTGAATGTGGCCATTTTAAACATTACAGCCATCATTCATTGGTTGATTCAAGTCATGTGAGTACTGACAATTGATCACAGGTGCGTCTAATTTTACTGCAATGGGAATGTGGTTCTTCTGTTCAAACTGATTTGAATTGTTTATAAAGGAGACAATAATCATGTCCTCCAAAACATCACAAAAAAACACCCAAAAAAGTCTCAACTGCTAAGAAATCAATAGTATCAAAGGTAAGACAGAAAAGAGTAACTAATATTTCTATTTGTTCATTTTTTAGTTTTTATCATTTTTTTTGTCGGACTGTATGCCAGGAGAGGATAGCCACTCTCTCAAAACAAACATTCCCTTTTACTTAAAATTTTTATAGGTATATCAAATAGCTTAATTTGAAAAAAATTAAAACCACACTTAGCTTGCATAGTGCCATTGGAGTGGACAGCTAGGCTTATAAAAAATTTAACTAAAATGGAAAATCTGTTTCATGAGAGTGGTTATCCTCTCCTGATATAGTCAGACAAAAAAATTAATAAAAAACAAAAAACCTCTGAACAAATAGAAATATCAGTTGCTCTTTTCTATCCTACCTTTGGTACTGTTGGATAATCATGTCCTGGCAATGTCCCAGTTTTTATACTATTTCCATTTTTAATTGGACTTGTTTTATTTGATTCTTTTGTGTGTCAAATGTGTGTGCATATATAGTACAAAGTCATTTCACAGGCCACTTTTTTTTAGGCAATATTGGACACCAAGGGGTTGAATTGCAATGGTGCCAATAATGTTGGCCACAACTGTATTTTCCCCAGTGTTTGTCATGTTACATTCTGCCACCTGGAGGTAACAGGCTAGCTCTGGATTACTGTAGCCAAGTACAGTAAAGAGGGGTCAGGGGAATATCAGACTGGGGGAACAGGGATCCCATCCCCAAAGCATACCAAGAGATTATTTTTCCATCACTGTAAGGAGCGTTGGGGGGGGGGGGGTCGCCATGATACATATATATCACCTGCCAGCACCTTATGAGCACACAAGACTACCTCGCCCATTATGCATAAGGAATTGCATTTCACAGAAGTTCAAGGTGAGCTACATTCAGGTACAGCAGGTATTTTCCTGTCTCAGGAGGGCTTACTATCTAAGTTTGTACCTGAGGCAATGGAAGGTTAAAGTGACTTGCATAATATTACAAGGAGCCACAGTGGGATTTGAAACCTGGCTGCCTTGCCCACTGTGGCTCCTTGTGATCTTGGGCAAGTCACTCTTACCATTAGGTTACTCCTCCGCTCCACAGGATGCTTAGTGATTTACGATTCTGACCAGAAAATGAAAGATTTATTACCCACCAAAAAACCACCAGCTGATTTCTAGAATAGCTCATCTTTTCTGGGCTCTGTCAAGGAGCGTGCCAAATGAAAGACAGACGAGTAAGGTGCCTTGTGAGCCCTTGTCCTCACAGTTATTACTGAAAAGCAGTTTGTCGTATGCAGCAAACCTTAGCTTTTGGTTTAACTCCTGGAATTTCACACTCCACAGCAGCAGGCTGTTTGAGGAGAAACAGGAGTGCTTCCTATTAAGAATCTAGGGAGAAGCAAGGAGATGCAGGGACCTCACTACGTAACAATACAACAGACATTATCATGCTGTTTTGGCTCCAAGATTAGTGCTGTACAGGAAAACTGAAACAAACTTATGTGTTTAAAAAATTTAAAAACTTGTAATTCAAGCATAGACTCAAAACTACCTGGAGGGAGAGGGGTTCCTTCCTAATGGAGCCACTGCAGAAGCAATGCTCCATCAGGGACCACATACTCTGCTCCTTTCTAAGCCCAGTATACATGCATCCCAAGTCTGAAAAGAGACGTCTGGCATCTGCTGGTGATACAAGGAGGCAATTAGGGGAACATGGGCACACACTCACCATCAAACTCGGGGAAATAGTCGACAAGGTGAGAGTACATAATCTTATCCTCCAACAGATCCTTCTTGTTAAGGAAGAGGATGACTGAGGAATTCTGAAACCAGGGATAGGTGATGATAGTACGAAAAAGCGCTTTGCTCTCTTCCATTCGATTCTGTTAGGGAATATAGCTAGGATTAGCATTCAAACTATCCACAGGGGGGAAAAAGGGGGTGGCAGACATGCAAACAGATACTCTGCTAGGGCTCTAGTAACATCCCTGCCTCCCCCCACATACTCAATGTTCCCTCTAATTTTCTGTAGGCTGTGTGCGCATAAAATATCAGCTGTGTGCAGCTTTTGAAGGAAGGTTAAATTTTTGAGCGCCACATAACGACACTCGGCGTTATATACTTTAAAATTTGACTACACGTCAGAATACAGTATGTACACCACATTGATTTTAATCAAATTAAATGAAAATAGACAATTAGTAAATGAAGCAGGAAATTTCTAGTAATTACAATCATAACTTTAAAATTTTAAGACGTCTGTGTTTTCTATCAGAATCAGAGCCGTAATTTTTGTGCGCTCTGTTTTAAAGTATGTGCGCTCGCTCCACGAGGTGTGTGCGCGCGCACACGCGCACAGCTTAGAGGGAACAGTGCACACACTTACTACACATTAACACCATTCAGCACAGGGTAATGGTCTGTTTAAAAAACAGGAAAGGGACATGCAGCCAAGAAGCACCTGGGAAGATCGGCAAGCAAAGCCAGTCCTCAGAATCAACATGGGGCTTACACAAGGAAACAGAAGAAAAACAGCACGATGAGGGATGAGGGTAGAGAGGGCTCATAACACACTGCACTCAATCCCACCCTTGATACCACAGGTCACATTCTGGAAAGACAAAATCAATTTCAGGTGATTGTCTTTTCCTGCTTCCATCCCCTGGAGCTCTGAAATGGATCCAGTTTCATTCCTGCTCCTTCCTCCCCCCTCCCAAGTTCTAGGATTTGCCCTGCTCCCTTCCTCACACACCTCGTTATCAGACTCCACGAGAACTTGGTCGTATTCACTAAGAGCCACTAAAAACATGATGGACGTCACATTTTCAAAGCAATGTATCCACTTCCTTCGCTCTGATCTTTGACCCCCAACATCTACCATCCTGAAATGGGAACAGAAGAACAGAATTAGCTCACCAAGGACATGCAGACATTACCTCCTATAGTGCACCAATACCAAGTGGCTTGATCCATACAGAGAGAGAGCAGCTGCTCAGCTCCCTCCATTTCTTTTGCTTTTTAATCATTTTGATGCTAGCTTGCTCAAGGTGTGCCATTATCACGCTTTGCTACAATAGTTCTTCTGCTGGTTAATAGCTCGGGTATATTGCCATTTATTGGGCTTATTACATTTATTGCTGCTTTACTGGTCAATGAAGTCGGTTGATTACCTTCTAGTTAGGCAAGGATGTTTTGGATATATAACTGTGCTAAGGAGAAGGGTGGCTATACCAGATTTGGGTGGTTGAAAATGTGATAAAAATGATAATTACACTTACCTGGGTAATTGTAGTTCCTGAAGGGACTCCAGTTTAGTCCTCCACCTCTGGGTTGTGTACCTCCTCCTGCAGCTTGGAGACTGGGCATGTCAAAATCGTGACATCACTGGATGTACTCTGCTGGCTTCTCCCATCAGCCCCAGTGAACTATTGACAAAGCACACTCAAAGGAACAACTAATAAGTAGCTAGCATATTAAAACATTTTTTTTTCATAATTTAAACTTTATAGTGAAATTGAACTTATAACTCGCAACTGTGCAACATAAAATTTCACCCCCAACAAGGAGAAAACAGCCTTGCACCGCTCCCTTCCGTCCGCTATAGAATAAGACAGAACAAAGAGTAAGAATAGGCAGAGATAGACAGACAAGATCAGAGCTATGAGCAAAAGAAACCATTAATAATGACAATCCTTACCGGTAGATTCACCCTTCTCCCAACTGAGCCTTTACTGCCAACAATATAATCCCGGGCAGGAACGAGGACTAAACTGGAGTCCCTTCAGAAACTACAATTACCAGGTAAGTGTAATTATCATTTCCTTATCGGTCCTCCAGTTTAGCCCTCCACCTCTGGGATGTAACAGAGCAGTAATCATTGGGAGGGACCTTTCCAGCCGGCTCGCCACAACGCTGACCCGGAGCAGGCATCCTTTGCTGCCAGAACCTCTAGGCGGTCGTGCCCACTGACGGTATGAAGAGACGACCAGGTGGCCACTCTACAAATCTCCCCTGGTGGAATCAAACAGTGATCCGCCCATGAAGTCGCTTGCGCCCTGGTAGAATAAGCCCGTAAGCCCATCGGAACTGTATGACCTTGCAACAGAAATGCAGATGCAATTGCCTCCTAATCCAGCGTGAAATGGACGCCTTTGCCACTGTGTCCCCTTTGGGGGGACTTCCAAACAACACAAACAGGACGGTCCGACTCGCGGAAAGTTTCCGAAACTTTCAAGTAGCGCTGCAGCACGCGTTCCATGTCCAACCGGCATAAGCTACGATCAGAAGCATCCCTTTCCAGGAAACTGAGAACTGGAAGAGAAACCGTTTGGTTCAGGTGAAAATCAGATACCACCTATGGTAAGAATGACGGGACTGGTCGCAAAACCACCTTCTCACTAGAAAAGGCCAAAAACGGCTCTCTACCTGACAATGCTTGTAACTCTGGAACTCGCCGCTCCGAACAGATGGCTATCAAAGTCTTTAACGTCAAATCCTTAACCGATGCCTGGTGTAAGGAATCAAAAGGCTCTTTAGATAATGTCTCTAAGACCAAATTGAGATCCTGCGGCGCTACCAGAAGTCTCCTGGAGGACCGCAGTCTGGTAACAGCTTTAAGGAAACGCAAAACGTCGGTATGAGCACCTAGAGTAATCCGCCGCACTTTGCCTCTATAGCAGGAAACAGCCACCAACTGGACATTTAAGGAACTGGCCACTAGTCCCTTATAAAACCCATCTTGCAGCAAACCTAAAACCAAAGGAACCGACACCGTTGTTGCCCAAACTTGCTGCTGTGCACACCAGCCATCAAAAAATGCACCAAATATGGACCTATGCAATAGATGCAGACTGTTTCCTTGCTCTCAACAAGGTGGCAATGACTGCCGCAGAATAACCCTTCTTCAGCCCCGCCCTGTCAATGACCAAACCGTAAGCGGGAACCAATCCACCTGAGGCATTCGTAGCAGACCTTGCCGCAGCAAATTTTCCGCTACCGTCAACCTCCAGGAACGCCCAACGAACAGGTGAATGAGATCGGCCTACTATGGCCATCTTGGCCAAGCGGGTGCTACCAATAGTACCCTTCTCTGATGAGCCTCGATACGCTGAACTACTCACCCTATGAGTGCCCATGGGGGAACGACATAAAGAAGAGACTTTTAAACAGGAGCTTACTGAGATGCGACCTGGACGACTGTATTACTAATTAAAGATTTATATGGATTTTTGGATCAGCAAAGGATATTGTACTTTATCTGAGCCAACTTGCTCCAGAGATGAGAGATCTTTACAAATCTAGCCTGGGGAGTGTTAAGAGGCCAGAGAGGGAGACAGAATTCTTCCCTTGGCCTTTGAACAATTCTCTTGGCCAATATAGAAACATTTGCCTAGCCAATGTAGACAGGATAAGAATTCATCAATTATAATGTAAAAGCTTTGAGATGCTTTTGGGTGTCTCCCTTGACAGAGACCCATTAATGATAACAAAAGAACACTTCATCTAGCCTTGGAATGTAGGCCATGGAGGATGTGTCCTTTGAGCACTCAGATATCTGACCATGTCTGATTGTGTAAGTTTGAGCTTCTAACAGGTGGTCAGAAGCCCACCCAGAAACCAAAGCAAAAAAAGGTGGATGGGGTGGAGAGAAGCTCATGGGTGAGAGCTGGCTGCAACACATTTGTGCCTATATAAGTACAGAGAAAATCCATAACAGACAGAGCGTAGATCTGCTTGGCCAAGCATGAAGTATCCTAGACTGTCATCAGTTCCTCTCGCTGAGCGCTCCCAGCTGATGTGTAAAGCACAGTTACTTACCTGTAACAGGTGATCTCTGGGAACAGCAGGAATTAGTCCTCACATATGGGTACGTCGGTACCGACGGAGCCCGTGCGGGAAAGCTCCCCAGCTTCTTAGAATAGAAGCTTTTGGGACCTCCCACTGCACATGCGCACTGCCTTCCCGCCTTCCTGAACAGCTCTCCTCAGTTTCGAGTTTATAGCTGAGTCAACAGAGAGAGGACAGGAAGATAGATAGATAAAAGATACAACTCCTAGGGGAGGTGGGTGGGTTGTGAGGACTAATTCCTGCTGTTCCCAGAGATCACCTGTTACAGGTAAGTAACTGTGCTATCTCCAGGAACAAGCAGGAATAAGTCCTCACATATGGGGACTCCCTAGCTTAGATGCATGGGATCCCCTGTAAAGGTTCGCCATCTTCGTATGGATCTCAGGCATCCATTCTGGGAAGGTGGGCAGGAGTTGTTTAGGAATGGAACAGGTGCTTGAGGACAGCCTGGCCAAACAAGGCATCCCGGCGGGAGTCCTTGTCCAAACAGTAATGGGCTGTGAAGGTATGAACCGAGGCCCAGGTAGCGGCTCGACAGATCTGATCTATGGAAACAGAGTGCAGATGAGCCATAGAAGTTGCCATGGCCCTCACATTGTGAGCAGTGACATGGCCTTCCAGAGAAATGTTTTTGCTCTTGTAAGCAAAAGAAATACACTGAGCAATCCAATTGGAAAGTGTACGCTTGGAGACTGGAAGTCCCAAATGGGAAGGATCAAAGGCCACAAAAAGTTGAGAAGACTTTCGATGTGGCTGAGTCCTATTAAGGTAAAAAGCGAGAGCTCTTTTACAATCCAGAGTATGAAGGTTCCTCTCTGCATTGGATGCATGAGGAGCTGGAAAAAAGACAGGTAGATATACCTCTTGATTAAGATGAAAAGGCGAGACCACTTTAGGCATAAAGTGGGGATTCGTCCTAAGGACCACCTTATCATGATGAAATCTTGTGTAAGGTGGATTGGCCACTAAAGCCTGCAGCTCACTGATGCGGCGAGCCGAAGTGACTGCAATGAGGAAGATGACCTTCCAGGAAAGAAATTTCAAGGAGGTGGAAAACATTGGCTCAAAAGGTGGCTTCATAAGTTGACCGAGCACTAGATTCAAATCCCATGCGACCGGGGGTGGTCTGATGGGAGGTTTAGTGAGAGTCAGGCCTCTCATGAATCTTGCAACAAGAGGATGAGAGGAGATAGGTTGTCCATTTATATGTTGCAAGGATGCTGCAATAGCACTTAAATGGACTCTTACCGAATTCGTCTTGAGGCCTGCATTGGATAGATGCAGGAGATAATCAAGAAGAGAATTCAAAGGAAGTGCCAGAGGGTCAAGACCCTGCTGAGCACACCAAATGGAAAAACGTTTCCATTTGAAAGCATAGGAACGCCTGGTAGAGGGTTTCCTAGAGGCAGAAAGGATATCTTTCACTGGTTGGGAAAGATGAAAGTCTTGAAGGCTTAAGCCTTCAGTAACCAAGCACTGAGGTGAAGGGATTTGGGGTTTGGGTGCCACAAAGTCCCCTCCTCCTGAGACAGGAGGTCTGGCGCAGCTCCCAGATCCAAGTAGGATCCCTGGGAGAGCTGTAGAAGTAGAGGGAACCACACTTGGCGTGGCCAGCGTGGAGCTATGAGGATCATAGTTCCATGATCCCTCTGGAGTTTGAACAGAGTCTTGGGAATCAAAGGAATGGGTGGAAAGGCATATAGGAATGCCTGACTCCAATTCAGGAGAAAGGCGTCCGTAGCCTGAGCTCCCTGACACGGAGTTCTGGAACAGAACCGGGGAAGTTTGGCATTCCACGGACTTGCAAAGAGGTCTATGTCCGGGGTCCCCCATTCCTGAAAGATTCGGTTTATTTGGTCCAAATGTAGGGACCATTCGTGTGGCAGCAGAACTCGACTGAGCCTGTCTGCCCGAGAGTTTTGAACTCCTGGGAGATACACTGCTAGCAGGTGAATCTGATGCTCTCTGGCGAAGGCCCATAGTCTTAGAGCTTCGTTGCAAAGCGACAGAGAGCCCGTCCCTCCTTGTTTGTTTATGTAAAACATGGCCACCTGATTGTCCGTCTGAACTAGGACAGTGAGGTTGGCTAGGAGGGAGTGGAAGACCTTGAGGGCAAGGTAAATTGCTCGCAGTTCCAGAAGATTGATATGAAGGGTGGTCTCCTGTAGAGACCAAGTGCCCTGAGTGGAGAGAGTTTGCAGATGGGCTCCCCACCCTGTTTGGGAGGCATCTGTTGTGAGGGTTGCTTGGGGTAGCAATGGTTGAAATGGAGCCCCCAACAACAGATTCTTGGTGGAAGTCCACCAGTGGAGGGACCAAAACAGACGATCGGAGGTTTGTATTTGGTCTGAGAGCGCTCCTGACGCCTGAGTCCACTGAGTGGCCAGGGTCCATTGAGCTGCTCTCATATGAAGACGAGCATAGGGCACCACATGCACTGTGGAGGCCATATGACCCAGAAGGCGTAGCATTTCCCTGGCTGTCAAGTGAGTGCTGGACTGAGCTTGGGAGGCCAAACTCAGGAGGCGCTGGCCTCGAACATGTGGAAGGTAGGCCCTTGCAGTGATGGTGTCCAACTGGGCCCCTATGAATTCTAGAGATTGAGTAGGGATGAGTTGGGACTTGGGAAGGTTTACTACCAGTCCCAGATACTGCAAAAGGCTCCTTGTGTGGTCCAGGGAAATCTGGGCCTGTGACTGAGTTGGAGCTCGGATGAGCCAGTCGTCCAGATATGGGAAGACAAAGATTCCCATGCCTCTTAGAAATGCGGCTACGACTGCCATGCATTTTGTGAATACTCTTGGAGCAGAGGCTAGACCGAAGGGGAGTACTCTGTATTGGAAATGTTTTCCCTGAAACAGAAAGCGAAGATACTTTCTGTGGGATGGATGGATGAGTATATGTGTATACGCATCCTGTAGGTCTAGAGAACAAAGCCAGTCCTGACCCTGGAGGTAAGGAAGGAGAATGCCGAGAGACAGCATTTTGAATTTCTCCTTGAAGAGAAATTTGTTCAATTCTCTCAGATCTAGGATTGGTCTGAATCCCCCTGTCTTCTTTGGAATGAGAAAATAAGGGGAGTAGAAACCGGACCCTTGTTGAGGAAGAGGAACCTCTTCTATGGCCCCTTGGGCAAGAAGAGAGGAAACCTCTTGACCCAACAGGGTTAGGAGAGATGGGGGAGAATTGAATGGTCTCACCATATGATGGGGAGGAAGGCTGGAGAAATGAAGTTTGTAACCCTCTCGAATGATAGAGAGGGTCCATTGTTCTGTTGTGATTTGTTCCCATCTGGGAGCAAAGTGAACCAACCTTCCGGGTATGGTGAGAGGTTCTGGTTGTGTTAGAACCAGAAGTGGCAAGTTCCCTAGGAGCAAGTCAAAACCCCTGAGGGGTTGGAGCCTGCTGAGCTACAGTAGCTGCTGCAGGCTTAGCTCGTGCTTGTTTGGATTGCTGACGCTTAGCAGTATAGCGAGGTTGAGAAGACTGCTGGCCAGTATTTGAAGCAACTCTGGCCTTCTTATAGTAAGGCCTTTTAAAAGACTTTTTCTTAGTAGGAATTGAAGTGGACTTTGAAAGTCTTTCCAAGGTGGCATTTTCAGCATCCATCTGGGTGGCTTTGATTTGCCACTCTTCCCCAAATAAGTTCTCACCTGTACAGGGCAGATTCCGTAAGCCATCTAGAACCCAAGGTTCCAGATCAGAGGCCTGGAGCCAAGCAAGACGTCGGGCTGCAATAGCAATGCCCGAAGCCCTACTGGCTCCCTCAAAGGAATCATATGCTGCCCTATTAGAGAACTTAGAAACCTCTAAGAGTTGTTTCACTAGGGAAAGGAATCCCTGCTTTTTATCCTCAGGGATAAAGGGGGCAAAATGCCGCACCTTTTTGGCAAGTTCCTCCAGGAACATGCCCATATAGAGACTGTAGGAATTAATCCTGGCTATAAGCATACTAGCCTGGAAAATTTTCCTACCAAAAGAGTCCAAAGTCTTACATTCCCGTCCTGGAGGGGTGGAAGAGTGCCTTTTGGTACTCCTAATCTTCTTCATTGCAGACTTCACCACAATAGAGTGGTGGGGCAATTGAGTCTTTTGGAAACCAGGAGAAGGAGGGACCCTATACATGGTGTCCAACCTACGGGAATAAGGAGACAAAGTCAAAGGATTTTCCCAGAAATCCATCAGTTGTTCTTGAAGGATTTCATGGATAGGCAGGGTAACTGCCTCCTTAGGGGCCTTTGAGTATCCCAAAATATCCAGTTTTTTGGATCTGGGTTCCTTTTCAGAGGATGTGGTAATAGAAAGGGCTGTAGCCATATCTAAAACAAAGTCCTGGAAGGACAAATCCTCTGGAGGGGACATTCTCCTTTTAGGAGAAGAGGGCTCCTCAGGTAAGTTGAGTGAAAACTCAGCAGAATCATCAGAGGAGTGAAAATCCTCAGAGGAATCGGTGCTTTCCTCTAACGCACGATACGCGTACCGATCGGTATCGATATCGGGCGTATCGGGTATGGAACCGGTATGGAGCGAAAGCCCATACGGTACCGACTTGCGTTTAGAGGTGGACGGCCTCGATACCGGCATGGCGGACGATACCGGTATCGGGCCCGGAACCGCTGAAAGCGGAACCGATGGCGTTGCAGCTTTAATGAAAGCCATGACGGCCTGCTGCATGGACTGTACAGTATCGCCCATGGACGCCATAGCTGCCTGGATGTCGGTACCGGAGTGACCCGGTACCCCAGAGCAGGCTAACAGGTGATCTGTCGAGGCCGTAGCATCGATATCAACCTGAGACCCCTGAATTGGCGTTTTTGGAAGTTGGACTTCCCGCCGGGGTTGTTTGGCTGGGGCAGGGTCCTCAAGTTCTAAGCTAAGAGCCTCTCGATGCTTTGAAGGAGATTTGCTCTTTGAGGACTTGCCCACAGAAGGTTTGGTTACCTGAGATCCATCCGGAGAAGAAGACCTGGATGACTGTGATGCTGTATTCTCTGAAGCAAACAGCACATGGAATTTGTTGGCCCGGTTCTGCAGCCCACGTTTAGACATGTGGGAGCAAGATGGGCAGTCCGGTATGGAATGGTCAGGCCCCAAACATTTCAGACACCATTCATGGGTGTCTGTGACTGAAATAACAGCATTACATTTGGTACACTTCTTAAATCCAGGGGCTGGCTTCTCCATGAGGAGAAATTGAGTAGGCCGAGAGGCCTCTCTGAAGTGACCAAAAAGCTAAAAAATAAGAAAAAAGAATTATAATTTTTTAAAGAAAGAAAGAAAAGACCGGCGATACCGGTATCGGTATGGGGAAGGCAGGTACGCGGTCTAAAGAAACAAATAAAATAACAATTTCTTCAGCGGTGACAGGAACACGACCTGCTGGCTCCGCGGAAAAAGAGAAACTGAGGAGAGCTGTTCAGGAAGGCGGGAAGGCAGTGCGCATGTGCAGTGGGAGGTCCCAAAAGCTTCTATTCTAAGAAGCTGGGGAGCTTTCCCGCACGGGCTCCGTCGGTACCGACGTACCCATATGTGAGGACTTATTCCTGCTTGTTCCTGGAGATAGGGCTTATGACAAGTTTGGTGAAGTATATTCTCTGTAAATAGCTGCATTCTCTCATAATTCTTTCAGTGCTGTAATTAAGTGCATTAGTTATTATTTTAATTGCATTCTGGTTATCTTTTCTAACTACTCATGTGTAACTAAGAGAATTACTTGTCTTTCTAAATGTTTCCTTACTTTGTTTGTAAATAAACTGCACGTCTTCATTACAAGGTGTTAGCCTTTGTTGAAGTAAGACAACGACGTATCGGCCGCCCCATTCCTCGACCAGAGAGTTCTCCGAGCGGCCACCAAGGCAGCCATACTATTAGCTAGTGCTCGAATTAAGTCACAATGCTCATCTGCTAAATAAATCGACCCAGACTCTAGGCGATCCAACTCCCTGACCTCTTCCTGCTCCAGGTGAGTAGACTGCCATAAGCACTGCTAACATCTGAGGCATGCTCTCGCCCCACCCAGGCTCCATAAACGGAAGCCTGTAAGGACAGAGCATTATCCCCAAATGATTGTTTCAAGAAACCATCTACTCTATGTTGCACCTCCTTCAAAGCAGCGCTACCTTCCACCGGTAATGTGTGTGTGTGTGAATGTGAATGTGTGTGTGTGTGTGAATGTGAATGTGAATGTGTGTGTGTGAATGTGTGTGTGAATGTGTGTGTGTGTGTGAGAATGTGAATGTGTGTGTGTGTGAATGTGAATGTGTGTGTGTGAATGTGAATGTGTGTGTGTGTGTGTGAATGTGTGTGTGTGTGTGTGTGAATGTGAATGTGTGTGTGTGAATGTGAATGAATGTGTGTGTGAATGTGAATGTGAATGTGTGTGTGTGTGTGTGAATGTGAATGTGAATGTGTGTGTGTGTGTGTGAATGTGAATGTGTGTGTGAATGTGAATGTGTGTGTGAATGTGAATGAATGTGTGCGTGTGTGTGTGTGTGTGTGTGTGTGTTTAAACTGCTGACACTGCCGCATCAACCCGTGGCGAGCGGAACCTCTCCTTGGTCCTTGCCCACCAAAGGATATAACCTGTCCATGATCCTAATGCCTCTCAGGCCCACCTCCGGCTGATCGCACTCCTCCTGGATCATCTGGTCCACCACTCGGTGCATGGGAAACACTACCTGTGCCTGTCTTACCCCTAGCATTATAGTGTCTTCCACCTCTTCGTTTTCCGACGGCAGTGTGGTAGCGAGATTGAGTGCCTGAAGAGATTCCGTGACAAGAGCCGTCAGATCCTCCTTCCAGAATACCCGAATGATTTTTAGCCTGATCCTCCGGCTCTGGAATTTCACCTTTCAACTCGTCCACTGCTTCGGGCTCTGTCTCGGCATCTTCTGTCTCTTGCCACTCATGAACATCAGGCGAAAGGTCATGTGGCCGAGGCCGCTTAGCGGCTTTCGAGGAATCACCACCAGCATCCCCTACCCTGGGCTGCTGTCCCTGGCTAGGTAGAGGTACAGTCTCTGGCCCTTTCCCCTAACGCCGCATACAAAACGCCTGATGCATAAGCAACACCAAGTCCGGGCAAAAGTCCCCGAGCTGAGACTCCGACCCCAAGACTACCAGCGCCCTTGATGGGCCCACTACAACCTCCTGGCTAGACTCCTGCGCCATAGTTCTCAATGCCTTATCCTCAGCCTCCGCTGAAGCCTCCTGAGAGTCTTGAACCACCTTGACTTCCATCTGCTGCTCTACGCTGTTCGACCCTGAAGCACAGCCCCTGCAGACCCTGGAGTCCTCGACCGTACCCCTACGGGTGCGGCAGACCACACACTGAGGATGTAATGCCTTAGGTCAGACACTAAGAAAATGAGTTTAAATTTTATGTTTTTTCCAAAAACCAAGTTTCTAACAAACCCAATTAAATCAAATCAGATAATCTAAAACTCCCTTAACTGCTCCTATTGCTTTGCCAGACACTACCTGCACCTGCTTCACCAAGCTTCCCTTAGCCACTTATGCTGAGGGAATCAGCATTGCAGGACTCATCCTGCCCCCACTGCCCGGCTGCTGCGTCTGCCAGGGTGCTGAATAGAGAAATAGCAAGTAGAACCCCTGGAAAGTCAACAGCGCCTTATCCCTGGGGTTCAGAACGCAAAAGGCCATAGAAGAAATAAATGGTGTGAGCTAAGAATGAACAAGGACTAACCTCCAATACACCATTGTAATGAAGACTATCCCTCTCAAAAGAGAAAAAAAAAAATTTCTGGAAAATCTCACCCACGTCCGTGGGACCAAAGCCTTTGAACACAGCTCCTCAACACTGTGACCAAACCCTAAAATGAGAAATGAAATCAAGAAATCGCAAATAAAAAAATCAAAAGAAATCCTTCTTTAAGGGCCCGCAACATATTAGGGAGCTGCCACTGGACGCAGCCTACCACGCTACAGAAAATGCACGGGAAAATCCCACGCACCTCAATTGCCGCACCTGATAGCCACCGCCGAGGCATGACCACAGCCCCCAATCTTACTCCTTTCAGTTGCGTGTGCAAGCACCAACAGGCTCTGCTGTTCTGATCAGCGCCCTCCGGCCTGTTAAGGCCGTGGACCGATTCACCACAAAGACCTTCACCAGCAATTTGTCCTGCACTCCCTTCCCAGTCTGATCGGAGGGGAGTTGCTCAGGAGAGCCGCCGAAGGACACCACTGCAGCCAGGAAGCCCTCTCCGCACTGAAAGTAGCGGCGCGGATAGAAGGCCCATCGGTCCCACATCCGAGAAAGCAATTGCTTGGGGCACATTCCCGGAGGCAGGTGTGTCCCGATGAAGCGCGCTGAGGCTAAAAAGGCCATTTCGCTTGTCTCGCTGTCTTTTTCCTTTTTTAAACCCAACAAAGGGAGACAAACCAAAAAGGTTCTCTCAGAAAGGACAAGGTTCCCCCCCCCCCCTGAAAATGGCACAGGAACCCTCAGAGCCGACTTTGCTCAGCTGCTTTCAGTCCCCCGATGAACAAAAAAAACGTGAGAAAAACAAACAAAGGAGTCAGGAGAGAAGCACTGCGCTCTCCCGGGCCCAGGGCCGAAGCCTTCAGCAGCTCGTGCCCCGAAGCGCGATCGTCAGCCACGCGGTGCACATGCGGCTACCTAAAATGACTGCCGACTAAGCCCCAGCGAAATGGTGCCAAACCAGTCCAACTACACTCCCCGACTAGCTGGTGGCACTCAGATCCCAGTATGAACTCCTGCACCACATCCAAGGCCTCCTACCCCTTTCAGTAGCGCAGCCACGCCGCTCTGTGGCTGCCGCCTCAATCGGCGATCTCCAGCCTGTGCGGTCCCGGCGAGATGA
This sequence comes from Ichthyophis bannanicus, assembly GCA_033557465.1. Classification (NCBI taxonomy): domain Eukaryota; kingdom Metazoa; phylum Chordata; class Amphibia; order Gymnophiona; family Ichthyophiidae; genus Ichthyophis; species Ichthyophis bannanicus. Next base: position 306,362,423 of record CM066039.1, read on the forward strand.
CTCTCCTCTGCGCTCCTTCCCCATACTTGAGCTGCCTCCGAGACAAACTTGGAAGAGGGGGGGGGCTGCCTGCCGCCGAGCTCTCCTCTGTCCCGGCAAGGAGAAGAGATCGGACAGCCTATCCTTCACAGAAAAATCCAGGAGAAAATGAGGCAGAGAGGGACCGGTGCAAACAAGCTATGCCAACTAATTTTTTTTTTTTTAAAAGAAAGGACTCCTTTTTGAGAAAACAAGACCTCAACCAGCAAATTACTTTGAAATGAATACAGAAATTAAACATAACTTAAATAAATTGAGTGGCAGTCATTTACAAGGTACTCACTATCCTCCAGTGTATACTGCAAAAATACACCGCTTTCACACGCGGCCTGATAAGCACGGGAAACATGCCCCACGAAAAGACCGGCTAGGCCTGCTTCCCCCTTGCTGCACTGCGCTCCTGCACCGAAGCCTCCTGATGCTAGGCGCTCCGCGGGAGAAAATAATTGACCCGATCACCTTCAATTGCTGGCCCTGCTATCCGCGTCGCTGCCTTCAGCTAAGTGCTCTAAGCAGACGCAGAGAGGGCTTCCCGGCCGCCGGTTTACTGCCCCGAGGTCTGCCAGCAGTACCAGGGCACTCACAGCAGTCTGTGCTGCTGCTGCACAACTCCCCTCCGTCCCCTCTAGGAGGGAAGAGCAGCTCCACACTCGGGCCGATTCTGGAAATGAAGGAGAAGCCCCAGCAGTTCCTTCCCCCTTCAATTTTTTTTTTTTTGGTAACCCTTCTCCAAAGAAACAGAATAAATAGGCAAGTAAATGAAAGAAAATAAAACTGATCAACAAACCCTTAAGACTAACTACACTGCACTAATGAATGCTCCTTAACTGCTCCTCTAGTGAGCCCAGCAGCTAGACTCACTACGTTCTCCTGCTGCATGGAGACTGGACACACTGGGGCTGATGGGAGAGGCCAGCAGAGTACATCCAGTGATGTCACGATTTTGACATGCCCAGTCTCCAAGCTGCAGGAGGAGGTACACAACCCAGAGGTGGAGGACTAAACTGGAGGACCGATAAGGAACAGAATTTAAAGGCTAGCATAGACTGCAAACTAGGATTAGAGGTTAATTCCTGTGCTCCATTTTGATAAGCTAAAAGTGTGAACGTCTTGTATTTTGGAATTTTCACTGGTAAACATATTTGTTGTCAAGACTTTATAGCTCATTGTAATCTTGATATTTTTTTCTGTATTTAATTTTTTTTAACAACTATTACATTTATATATTAAAATGTCATTTATACAAGAAAAAACTGGTACATCAAAATATCATGTATAGAAAAGCATATTTTAATTGTATGCTACATTACTGTTAATAAACAGTTTTTACTTGTCTAATCTTTTTCTCCAGCCCTCGTTTTTTTTTTATTGGTATTCTTATTCATACCTCTGACATCATATGCTAAATTACCAGTTTACATTGTCTTAGTCTCCCCCCTCCCCCTGCGAATCCTAGGAGATTTTCTCCTGTAACCCTCTGAAAATATTACTCTCTCACAAGACACATTAGGGCTCATATTCTCCTGTTTCCATCTTTTTTGAAAAAGAGTCAACCTTCGATTTTTTCGGGCATTTATCTCAGACATCGTATATATAAAGGCCCAGCAGTTTAGAATCTGAGCCCTTTCCAGGCCCCTGGTCACTTTCCATTGAGTCAGAAAGGATTAAAGTTTGGCAGGAAACAAAATTTGCTGTAGAATCTCTATGGATTGAAATTCCATGTAAAAATCACTACAACCCGATTCATCTAATCCACAATACAAGCAGGAAACATTCTACGAATCGAAACCACATACTCCCAAACACTTATCACAAGAGACAATCACATCTTCTTTATGTATCTCTTGATCTTACAAACTCCACCAAAGACAAAAACAAAAAAGCGATACATCAACCAGACCTAAAATGTGCACTTGTTAATGCACGCTCTACACGCAATAAATGGCCTGTAATCACAGATCTAATAACCAAATACAATTTAGATATACTTTTGGTTACTGAAACTTGGCTCTCTAATACAGACAACGTAATATTAAACCACCTTACTCCACCCAACTTCACAATCTACACCTGCAACAGAGAACACAGAAGAGGCGGTGGTGTCCTAATACTTGCAAAAACAGTGCTACAATATCGCATAAATTTAATCAAAAGTACACAACACTTAAACACACTAACTATTACCAACAAATCCAACTCCATTAACCTCATCTACAGAGCACCAAATGCTGTCTGATGAACTTTCAGACATCATTGACCTAGCCTGTAACCCAGAAGACCCCTCCAAACCAAACTGGTTATAAGGCGACTTTAATCTGGCTTCTACTCAACCTATCCTAGCCAAGTCTTTCTTAGAAGCAAATGTCTGACCTCAACTACAAACAAGTAGTGGCTAATCCCACCTATCAAAGTGGGAATCTCTTGGACCTAATCTTTATCCCTCAACATGACATGATTATGATGAACAAAATTGATCTCTCTATTACCCCTCTCCCATGGTCTGACCATAACCTAATAACTTTTCAGATACCAGCATATCAATCCACAGACTACTGTCTAAACTCAACTGGATGCAAAAGATCTACAAGATTCAAGCAACTAGACAGTGATGACTTCAAAAACCATGCTCTCCCAAAGCTTGCCAAACTATCAGATAATCTCAACGATATTGTAAATAACTAGAACAAGGAGAAATTAGACTTACCTGCTAATTGTCTTTCCTTGAGTTCTCTCCGGGCCAGTCCAGGTACAGTTGGGTAGTCAATCCCTTCTAGCAGCTGAGGACTGAAAGCTGAAATTTTTGCTGACAGATGTAATAGCTCCCTCTAGTGTTAGCAAGCCAGTCATCTATTGTCAAAGCAGAGTACGAACAGAACCAACCCGTTCCTAAAAAAAAAAAAAAAAAAAACCTGAACAAAAACAACTGGCAACTCAGACGAATGGTGCCCAGAAGCGCGCCCTCATACCAATCTCTAGCAGGGCTGCGCCAGAGCCTAGCAGTATGAAGAGACCCTTCCCAGGGAGCCGGAACCCTCCAAGATCCTTTTCCAAATGCAAACGAAATCTGCCAGCACGGAAGCGCGCAAAAAACAGTAGCGAAAACGCGAACGCCTAAGAGACCCGTCACGAACCACCGCTCGCAAAAAGACCAGATGGGTGGGACCTGGACTGGCCTGGAGAGAACTCAAGGAAAGACAGTTAGCAGGTAAGGTCTAATTTCTCCTTCCTCTTCGTCTCTCCGGGCCAGTCCAGGTACAGTTGGGCAGTACCAAAGCAGCACCTAAACTGGGGAGGGTCTTGCGAGCCCTGCCAAAATGGTCGAGGCCCCCACGGTAGCATCCTCCCGGGCCTGCACAGCAACCGATAATGCTTTGTGAAGGTATGCAGAGAGGACCAGGCTGCCGCCCGACAGATATCTGCCGGCGGAATCAAACTCATCTCCGCCCAAGACGTCGCTTGTGCTCTTGTCGAATGTGCTCTGAGTTCCTGCGGAGGTGACCTACCCCGCGCGCCTCATAAGCTCTAGCTATCGCTTGTTTCACCCAACGGGCGATAGACGCCTTGGACGCTGCTAACCCCTTACGAGGACCTCCAAACACAAACAACCTGTCCGACTTCTGAAATGGCTTGGTATGCCGCAAATACTTCCGGAGAACGCGTCCCAAATCCAACCTGCTCAATGCTCTGTCTCGCTCACCGCCGTGAGATGGAAAGGTAGGCAGGGAAACTGTCTGATTCATATGGAAGCCGGATACCACTTTCGGCAGAAACAAGGGAACGGTCCGCAGAACTACCTTCTCCTTTGTGAAAAGAAGATACGGTTCCCTGCAGGAGAGCGCCTGCAAATCCGAAACCCTCCTAGCTGAGCATAGAGCCACCAGAAAAGCTGTTTTCCAAGTAAACTCTCGCAAGCCGCCGGGCAGTGCCGACTCAAAAGGCGGACCCGTTAAGGCTGAGAGTACCAAATTCAAATCCCAAGGAGGCACCACCAGGCGACGAGGCGGACAAATATTCTTAGCTGCCCGAAGAAATCGCTGCACATCCGGATGCGACGCCAGAGACCAGCCTTGCACTCGGCCGTGGAAACACGCTACGGCTGCTAAGTGCACTTTGAGAGTGTTAAGAGCCAAGCCCTTGTCTAGACCGCCTTGAAGAAAAGCCAAGACGTCCGGCAATCCGGCGGAACGGGGAGAGATCCCCCTTTCCTTAGACCATGCTTCAAAAATACGCCACACACGTATGTACGATAAAGTCGTTGAACGCCTCCTGGACTTCAACATAGTAGAGATCACAGACTCAGAGTACCCTTTACGCCGTAAACGCTCCCGCTCAAGAGCCAAGCCGTAAGCAAGAATCGATCCACCTGGGGCATGAGAACCGGACCCTGACTCAAGAGATTGATCCGAGAGGGCAACCTCCAAGGAGGAGCTACGAGCAACCTCACCAGATCCACATACCAAGGACGCCTGGGCCAATCCGGCGCAATGAGAATCACCATGCCCCGGTGACGTGAGATTTGCCGAATGACACGTCCTATCAACGGCCAAGGGGGAAAACCGTACACAAGCTGGTCTTCTGGCCAAGGCTGGACCAACCAGTCCAAGCCTTCCGACATGTGTTCTCGGCGTCTGCTGTAAAACCGAAAGGCTTTGGCATTGGACAGGGTCGCCATGAGGTCCATAACCGGGTGACCCCAACGAAGAGAGATCTCGTGGAAGACCACCGAATTCAGTTCCCATTCTCCGGGGTCCAGGCGATGCCGACTGAGAAAATCGGCCTGAAGATTGTCCTTTCCCGCTACATGAGCTGCCGAGAGCGCAGCAAGGTTCATCTCCGCCCACTGTAGCAGAACCTGGCTCTCTAGAAGCAACGGAGCACTGCCGGTGCTGCCCTGCTTGTTGATGTAGGACACCGTCACGAGATTGTCTGAAAACACTCGAACTGCCCGCGCCGCGATCAGATCCAAGAAATGTAGAAGCGCTAACCGAACCGCCCGAAGCTCGAGACGATTTATAGACCACTTGCTTTCCGTTATCGACCAAACTCCCTGCGCCACCTGGGACAGACAATGAGCCCCCCAGCCGGACAGACTGACATCGGTCGTGATCAAGATCCACTCTGGCTCCCGCAGCGGCACTCCCGCATGAAGATGAGCCGGAAGTATCCACCAATGAAGACTGGGTCGAACCTCCTCTGCACAGGGCAGCCGTTGAGAAAGCGGATGAAGTTGCGGCGACCATCTGGAGAGCAAGGCATGCTGCAGAGGACGCATGTGCGCCCTGGCCCAAGGCACCAGATCTAGGGCTGCGACCATCGATCCCAACAGTTGGAGATATCTCCACGCAGTTGGAGCCCTGAGCCGAAGAAAAGCATGCACTTGACCTATCAGCTTCCTCCCCCGATCTCGCGGGAGAAGAACCAAACCGCTCCTTGTGTCGAACACGGCTCCGAGGTAAACCAACCGCTGCACGGGGAGAAGATGACTCTTCGCTCGATTGATCACCCAACTGAGGTATTCCAAGACCTGCACCATCCGTGCCGTCGCCGCGATTGAGTCCTCCCGAGTACTCGCCCGGATGAGCCAATCGTCTAGATAGGGATGGACCTGAATCCCCTCTTTGCGAAGAGCTGCTGCAACCACCACCATAACCTTGGTGAAGGTGCGAGGAGCCGTCGCTAGACCAAACGGTAATGCCCGAAACTGAAAATGCCCCATGGGGACTGCAAACCGCAGAAAACGCTGATGCTCCAGACGAATCAGAATGTGCAGGTAAGCTTCCGTGAGATCTATGGAAGAGAGCCACTCTCCCGGTCTCACCGCTCGTATAACTGAACGTAGAGTCTCCATACGGAAATGTTGCACCCGCAGGCATCGGTTCACGTGTTTGAGATCCAGAATCGGACGAAAAGAACCCTCCTTTTTGGGTACTACAAAATATTAAATAGAGTATCGACCTGTACCGCACTGGTCTCGAGGAACCGGAACCACCGCCCACAGGTCCAACAAGCGCTGAAGAGTCTCCGCGACCGCTTGACACTTTGCTCGAGTACCGCAGGGAGAAAACACAAAGGCATCCGCCACGGGAGCAGCGAATTCCAGAGCATAGCCTTCGCGGATGATCTCCAAGACCCAGAGATCGGAGGTTATGGCGGCCCAGGCGGAGAGAAACCCCTGCAAACGACCCCCTACAGGGATCTCCGACTGGACCAGCCTCCCTTCATTGCAGTTTCTTAGAAGGAGTTTGCTGAGAGCCGAAGAACCCTCTGCCAAACCCCCGGACCCCTCGAAAGGACTGACCCCTGGAAGGAAACCGACCCCGTTGGTAGGGCACAAACCTAGAACCGCGAAACCGACAAAACTCCCTATTGTGCCCCCGTAGCATAGGTGAGGACTTAGCCCCCCTAGGCTTATCCTCTGGAAGACGACCCCCTTTGGAGTCGCCCAAATCTTTCACAAGCTTTTCCAATGCTTCCCCAAATAACAACTTGCCTTTATACGGAAGCTTACTCAGACGGGATTTAGATGAAGTATCCGCAGCCCAATTGCGCAACCAAAGAAACCGCCGAGCGCCTTCCGGAGGGGAGTCCTCCTGCTTCAAAGCAGCCTGTTCGCCCTGAATCCAGCGAATAGCGGCCCTGGACACAAACGCCCCACAAACAGACGCTTGAAGGGACAGGGCATTAGCATCAAAAGCCTGTTTCAGAAAGGCTTCTAACTTCCAATCCTGAACATCCTTAAGGGCAGCACCGCCCTCTACAGGAATCGTAGTTTTCTTTGTAACTGCGGACACAAGAGCGTCGACCTTAGGCATTTTCAACAACTCCCTCTCTTCTTGAGGAACCGGGTAAAGGCGGGCAATGGAACGCCCCCCCCCCCCCCGCAAGTTAGCCTCCGGACATTCCCATTCAGACTCTATCATTTGCTTAATCACCCTGTGTATAGGGAAGCAGCGCTGCTCCGCCTTAAACCCCTGTAAGAGAGGATCCTCCAGAGGCTCTTGTTGTAAGAAGGGGGGTACAATATTTAATGCAGAGAGAGAATGGACAATCAGCGCCCCCAGCTCTTCCTTTCTGAACACCCTAAACACATTAGGGTCCTCACCCGGCCCCAGTTCTCCGTCTTCCAACTTCTGAGGCCAAGAGTCTAGCCCTACCTCAGAGGAGATCTCCCCCTCCTCAGGCAGGAGAGAGTCAGAAGAGTGAGGGAAGCGCTCCTCCTGAGAAAAATCCCTACAGGGCAACTGAGAAGAGGAACCCTCACCGGGATCGAGAAGCTGAGAATCCTTTTGCAGTGAGAGCCCCAGATCCCCTGTAGCTGCACTCTCCATCGGGTGAGACTTTTTCAGTAAATAGGCTTTATGTAAAGCCAAAATAAAGTCTGGAGAGAAAAAAGATTGCAACGCTCCTTGAGAACCGGGAGACAAATGTCTGCTAGTGTCCCCAACGGAAGTCTCCTTGTGTGATTTTGATTTTCGCTTCCCTGAGCGCTGCAAAAGCGCGGGAACAGGAGCAGTGTCTGAAGAGAGCGGGGTTACCGCTGCCGCGGACAATTTCCTCCCCTGAGACTTCTCTCCCGATGGCTCACCGGAACCGGCATTCTCCATTGTGCGGGATACCCGAAAAACAAAGCGGCCACAAGAACGAAGACCCCCCGGCCAGCCAAAACGCAATGAAAACCGGCAAACGAGAAACACACGGCACGCAGAAAATGGCACCGAAACTACCCGCTGGCGGCAGAAGAGCACCCACCGGACCGGAGAACAAGTTAGAAAGAGCTGCTTACCTCAGTAACAAGACAGACAGGCACGATCTCTAAAACTCCGCTGCTAGCGAAAAAGAGACAAGTGGCAGCTTTGCGGGAAAAGGATACTGGGGCTCCCAGCTCCAATCAAGCCCACATGTAATTCAGCGATCCCCCGGAAGCAGGCTCTGCCCCCGACACTAACACAAAAATAAAAAAATCAAAGTTAAACTGAAACACGGGATCGCTGAAATATCCGTGCCTCCGATTCTCCTTCCTCTACAGAGGAACAAGGAGGAATCGCTTGCTATTATGCCCTGCTAGGACCAGTGAGCAAGTCTCTGTCTGAAGCAGTAAGTTGAGTTGCCGTTTGCCTTTGAAAACACCTAGCATCAAGCTGATCCCGAATCCTTCTGCATTAACTTATCTAATTAATTTTATTTTATTATTATTTTTTTTAATCAGTCGTTAATCCTGTCTAAAGAAGTTAGTCTCTCCTGGGAGCCTGCCAGAGATACGTCCACTCTAGCTGCTGAGGACTGAAGACTGGCTTGCTAACACTAGAGGGAACTATTACATCTGTCAGCAAAAATTTCAGCTTTCAGTCCTCAGCTGCTAGAAGGGATTGACTACCCAACTGTACCTGGACTGGCCCGGAGAGACGAAGAGGAATACCCTCTCCTCATACTCGCAACTTCCAGCCTTGATCAAAAAGTCAACATCTGACAACCGAGTTACTAAAAAACAATCTGCCCCATGGTTCTCACATGAACTACGTACCTCTCTCCTCCACCTCAGAAAGCTTGAGAGAAAATGGAGAAATACACGTAATTCCTCTGACCAAACCACCTACTTAGAACATCTTAAACAACATCGTGAATCAATTTGGGCTAAGAGAAAAGAATACCATGCTGATATCCTCAGCCGCTCTCTGAATAAACCAAGAGACTTATTTAATCTAGTAAAGTCCTTTATCAATCAACCATCTCCGCCACAACAAGAAGGGATTCAGCCCCAAGCCTATGCGAACTACATCCAATCCAAATCAATAAAAACAAATACATCATTACATGAACCTGTCCAAACTTCCCTTCCGCAGTTTTCAATCACCAACCTCTCACCACCCTCTGTAAAAACCATAAATGAAGTTATTACCTCCATCAACACGACAACTTCACCATCTGACCCATGCCCAGCACACTGGATAAGATCTATGCGCACGGAACTCAGCCCTTTTATAGCTAACATAGGGAAGCTGTCATTTGAATCTGGTGTCTTCCCAGATGCTCTCAAACATACATCCATCCGACCACTGCTGAAAAACAACCAGCTTGACCCAAAGAAGGACGACTCATACCGTCCAATCTCTAGTATCCCATTTCTAGCCAAAATTCTTGAGAAATTAACTCTCAGGCAGATACAACAGCATATAGACTCATTTTCCCCTTTAGATCCATGTCAACATGGATTCAGGGAAGCCCACGGTGTAGAAACTCTCCTAACATTAATCAATACACTTATCAACGGCATTGACAATCTGAAAAATGGCTTTGCTCTAATATTTCTTGATATAGCTGCTGCGTTCGATTCTGTGGATCACATACAACTACTAAAGCGACTTCATGAGAAGGGAATCAAGAACCGTGCTTGGGACTGGTGCAAATCCTACCTGGAAGGTAGATTACAACAAGTTTGTATTGGTAATGCTACTTCAAATCCCTTTCAGCAGAAACAAGGTGTACCACAAGGCTCTTCTTGTCTGCGCTGCTGTTCAACATCTATATGCAGCCAATCTGTAACATCGCACGCTCTTTTGGTATATCCTGCCTTATGTATGCGGATGATGTGCTATTATTCTCACCGATATCTGTATCATACCCAAACTATACAGTGCTAATCAACTGTTAATTCAATAACTGATTGGCTTCTCTCTCAAAACCTCCGTATTAACTTTAAAAAAACAGAGGTTCTAATAATCACAAGGAATAAATCTTTCTCCCCTCCATCAATTCTAAAAGTCAGAGATGCTGATCTCCCAGTCAAATCAAATAGTCGATATCTAGGAGTAATTCTGGATCAAAGGTTAGACTTCAAGGAACATATAAAACGCACCGTAAAGGCCGTTTACTTCAAGATAAAAACCCTTCGTCATCTGAGACCTATGATGAAGTCTGATGACTTCCGCACTATCTTTCAAGCTCTAGTCACGCCGCACTTTGATTATGCTAACATAATACTCCATGGCTTACCAAATATAACTATTAAATCCTCTACAATTAGCCATGAACGTAGCTGCTCGTGTCCTCTGCGGATCATCAAAGTGTGAGCATATTTCCCCCATTCTAGAGAAGCTTCATTGGTTACCAATAAACTGTAGAACCCAATATAAGGCCATCCTTACCACCTTTAGGGCCTTCAATAATATTTCTCCAGATTCCATCTCATCATACACACAACAAACAACAGGTCCAGGAGATCTCCAGCTGTTGACACTACTTATACCAAAAGTTTCCTTAAAAGCTAATCAATCATCCATCAATAGGGCTTTTTTGAATTATGCTCCTAGATGTTGGAACAAACTCCCTCCCAATATCAGAGCAATTAAAGACATCAAACAATTCAAAAAAGCCCTTAAACACCACCTTTTCACCGCACACTTCAAACACCTAAACACCCCTTCCCCTCCCCCTCCCCCATCCTTTTAACCTCATACCTACCCTAACTGTATAGATTTTATTTATCTCCAACAGGTATTTTCTAGAAATATAAATGATTCCCTGTTTACTTCCATGTTAATTTTCCTGTTACTTGTAATAGGTCTGTTATATCTGACCAATTGTTGTATTGTTTCAATGTAAACCGCACTGATGACAAATAGCGCGGTATATAAGAAAATTAAATAAATAAAATAAATAAAAAGGGGAAGGAGATGGCAGTGGGGGTTTACTATCGACCACATGGCCAAAATGAACAAATGGATGATGAAATGCTCAAAGAAATCAAGGAAGCTAACAAAAGTTACAGCATAGTAATAATAATGGGTGATTTCAATTATCCCGGTATCGACTGGGTCAGTGTCACGGCAGCCCACCAGGAAACAAACAGCACACTGCCATGTGAATTATACAGCAAACAGTACAAAGACGTAGTCAGTAGATTAAAACTCACAACTTTTTATTGATCCTTATGAATTGTGGGGTGCCAAACCAGACACAGGCCGTGTTTCGTAAAATACTTCAGGGGTGAGGCACACCTTAAAACTTAAAACCGCTAGATCTCAGGGATGTATCCTGCTTTTTCGGTCATCAAAATCGACTGCATGAACGTTGAGATTTATACATCTCTGGAAACAATAAGTGCAAATAGCATCTGACGCTATTTGCACTTGTTTCCAGAGATGTATAAAGGATGTATCATAAGGATCAATAAAAAGTTGTGAGTTTTAATCTACTGCCTACGTCTTTGTACTGTACAGTGTCACGGCAGGACATGCTTGGGAGATAAAGTTCCTAGATTAAATAAATGACTGCTTCTTGGAGCAGATGGTTCATGAACCGACCAGAGGGGAAGCCATATTAGACCTAGTCCTTAGTGGAACACCAGATCTTGTGCAAGAGATAAGGGTGTTGGGGCCACTTGGCAATAGTGATCATAGCATGATCGCGTTTGATTTAATTAGTGGAGGAGGGATAGTAAGGAAATCCACAATATTACCTTTTAACTTTCGAAAGGGAGACTATGACAAAATGAGGAAAATAGTTAAGAAAAAACTAAAAGGAGCAGTTGCAAAGGTTAAAGACTTACATCAAGCTTGGGTGTTGTTGAAAAATACTATCTTGGAAGCCCAGACCAGCTGTATTCCACACTTTAAGAAAAGTGGAAGAAGTCCAAAAAAATGCCAGCATGGTTTAAAGGTGAGGTCAGAGAGGCTGTTGTTGCCAAAAAAGCATCTTTCAGGAAATGGAAAAAAGAGCCAAACAACGAAACCTGGAAACAGCACAAGCACTGGCAAGTCAAATGCAAGGCATTGATAAGGCAGGCAAAGGGATAATTTGAGAAGAAGCTTGCTGCGGAAGCAAAAATGCAAAATAAAGACTTTTTCAAGTACATTCGTAGCAAAAAAACTGTGAGAGAGTCGGTCCAGTAGATGATAGAGGGGTTAAAGGGGCACTAAGAGGCGACAAGGCGATAGTGGAGAGACTGAATGAATTCTTTGCTTCGGTCCTTACTGAGGAAGATGTAGGGATGTTACCCATGACTGAAGTGGTATTTAAAGATGCGGAAGAATTTATGGAAATATCGATACATTGGGAAAATGTATTACAACTATTAGATAAACTGAAGAGTAGCAAATCACCTGGGCCGGATGGTATACATCCAAGGGTGTTGAAAGAACTGAAATATGAGATTGCAGACCTGCTATTAGTAATCTGTGAATTATCATTAAAATCATCTAATACCTAAAGATTGGAGGATCGCCAATGTAACGCCAATTTTTAAAAAGGGTTCCAGGGGTGATCCGGGAAACTACAGACCAGTGAGAGCCCGACATCAGCACCAGGAAAAATGGTAGAAACCATTATAAAGAACAAAATTACTCAGCATGTAGATAGTCATGGCCTAATGGGAGACAGCCAACATGGCTTTAGACAAGGAAGATCTTGTCTTACTAATCTGTTATGTTTTTTTGAAGGTGTGAATAAACAGGTGGACAAAGATGAGTCGGTTGATATAGTGTACCTGGACTTTCAGAAAGCCTTTGAGAAGGTCCCTCATCAGAGATTTTTGGCAAAACTAAAGAGTCATGGGATAGGAGGCAGTGTACTATTGTGGATCAGGAACTGGTTAAAAGATAGAAAGCAGAGGGTAGGGCTAAATGGCCAATTTTCCCAATGGAGAAAGGTGAATAGTGGTGTACCCCAGGGATCTGTGCTGGGTCCACTGCTTTTTGACATATTCATAAATGACCTGGAAAAGGGAATAACGAGTGAGGTTATCAAATTTGTAGATGACAAAAACTATTTAAAGTTGTTAAAACCCAAGAGGATTGTGGAAAATTGCAAGAGGATCTTGATAAATTGGAAGACTGGGCATTAAAATGGCAGATGAAATTTAATGTGGACAAGTGCAAAGTTATGCACCTAGGGAAGAACAACCCGAACTATGGTTACAAGATGCAAGGTTCCACATTAGGAACCACCACCCAAGAAAAAGACTTAGGCATCATTGTGGATAACATGTTAAAACCCTCGGCCCAGTGTGCAGCGCCGGCCAAGAGAGCAAATAGAATGCTAGGTATCATAAGGAAAGGAATGGAAAATAAAACAAAAGATTATAATGCCTCTAAATCGTTCCATGGTGAGACCGCACCTTGAATATTGTGTGCAATTCTGGTCACCGTATCTTAAAAAGGATATAGGGTTATTAGAAAAGGTTCAGAGAAGAGCCACCAAAATGGTAAAGGGGATGAAGGATACTCCTATGAAGAAAGGCTAAAAAGGTTACGGCTCTTTAACCTGGAAAAGAGACGGCTGAGGGGAGATATGATAGAAGTCTATTAATTAATGAACGGAGTGGAACGGGTAAACATAGATCGATTGTTTACGTTATCACACTATAGAAAGACTAGGGAACATGCAATGAAGCTACAGGGTAAACTATTTAAGACTAATAAAAGAAAATATTTTTTCACTGAACGTGTAATCAAACTCTGGAATTTGTTACTGGAGGATGTAGTAAAGGCTTTTAGTGTAGCTGGGTTTAAAAAAGGTTTGGACAAGTCCTTGGAGGAAAGGTCCATAAACCATTATTAAGGAGGGACCCAGGATATCAATGCTTGACCTAGTACAAGCATTGTGGAACCTGTGTCTTTTGGGGAAACTGCTAGGTACGTATGACCTAGATTGGTCACTGTTGGAAACAGGATACTGGGCTTGATGGACCTTGGCCTGACCCAGTATGGTATATCTTATGTTCTCATGTACGTGCTGTTTCCATTCGTACCCCTACTGCCCCATGCTTGAGTATAAACCCAGTGTCGTCCCCCACTTACCCCCAATCATTCAAGAGTACATCCGCTGGCACTGCGTGGCCTATCCACCCTACCATCTCTTTGGCCACCCCTTTTAACCAATTCCACTCTAATCGAATGGTAGGGCATGCTCACCAAACATGTATATAGGCCCCTACTTCCCCTACACCCTTTCCAGAGAGAGTTTCCATGCCTACTCATTTTTGCCATCCATTGGGGTCTAATACGTACGATATAACATTTTATAACTATGTTCCTGTGTTGCCGCAGACACAGAAGGGATTTTTATAGCTGCGTGTATCCTACTCCCCTGGTCTTCACCCCTCTCCTCCCAGATCTTTTTCCCATGCCTCTTGATATCTTCTCTGGTAGCTCCCCTGCTCTCGACCTTTATAAATTTGTGTGATAAGACCCTTGGCTTTAATACCTTTCTTGTACATTTTTTTTGAATAGTAGTTCCCCATTAACAAGATCCCTTCCCAGCCCTTTTGTTGGAGGAAAGGTTGCAGCTGATGGTAACCATACTAGTCGCCTTGTTCTAACAGGAAAGCCTACTGCAGTTCTACAAAGGTTTGCATCTTCCCTCTTCCATTAGCAGTTGGCCCATATACTGTAGCCCCTGTACTGCCCACCTACTGAATTGTTTGGTCAGGCCTCCCTCCCTAAATCATTCACGTGTGACTATACATTGTAATCTGATTCTCCCCTCTTTCCCACCAGCTTGGTCTTTTATTTGTGCTAGATTCTTCAGAGTATGTACCACAAACAAGATATTGTCCTCTCCCTCTTCGCTTTAGGTTCCCAGAGACAATCTGAGATCAGCTCCCGGCCCATCTCGTCCTACTCAATCTTAACCTACTGACAACTCTCCGGGTCTCTTTGCCAACTTAGTATTGATCTCAACTGCACGGCCTTGTAATAGTATGTTATATCTGGAATAGCCAATCCCCCCCTCCTCTCTTTTGGTACATTACTGCTCTATTCACTCTTGGAGGCAATGTCTCCAAATATAGGAGAAAATTCTCCTTTGTAGTAACCCGAGCATCGAAGAAGGCATCTCAATAGGGAGAGAGAGAGAGAGAAATAAAAAGCATCACCTTGGAAGTATATTCATCTTTGCTATTGCTATCCTACTGATCCATGAGAAAATTGGTTTATCCCATCTAATCAGGTCGTCCATCACTTTTTTTTTTTTTTGGAATAGTGAGTCATAATTCATACCTTTTAATTCCTGCCAGTTACGACCCACCTGCACTCCGAGGTACCAGAGTTGTTTAGTTGTCCATTTGAAAGGGTACACCACCCTTAGTCGTTCCTCCAACCCAGGGGACATATGCAGCTTCAAAATTTCTCTCTTCCCTAAATTCATCTTGTAGCCCAAATCATCACTGTAGGCCTGTATCTCTTTTAAAAGATTAAGGCCAACATATAGATTATGTCGTTTGCAAAGAGCAACATTTTCAACTCCATGTTCCCCACCCGCAGTCCTTTTATATCTAGCCATTTCCATACTCGTTCTTCTAGGGGTTCTACAACTAACACAAACAGAAGAGGGGATAAAGGGCATCCTTGCCAAGTGCCTCATCCTAGTGGGAATTCTTTTGAATATGATCTGTTAACTCGGATCCTTGCCTTTGGACTGGTGTATAGAGCTCGTATCCATTTCTGATAGTTTGTTCCAACCCCCCCTCCCCCGGAGCACTTCAAATATGAAGATCCACTCTACTCTTTTGAAGGCTTTTTCAACATCCACAGCCATCAAACAGTGAGACAACTTTATCCTGTTGGGCAATCCAGGTCAGGTTTAATAGTTTGCGGATATTGTCACTAGCTTGTCTTCCTATTATGAACCCAGACTGGTCATCCTTAACTTCGGAAGAAATTTTTGAAGCCTTGTTGCTAGGATCTTTGCCAATATTTTGGCATCAAGGTTAATCAGGGATATGGGACAGTATGACCCTCACATCCCCATGTCCTTCCCCGATTTCAGCAGAACAGCAATCCCAGCCATCGCCATTTATCTCGGTAGTTTTTTTTTTCCTCTCTGAACACAGGCAATAAACAAAATCAACAAAGAAAATAAGAAATATAACTAACAAGGAAATATATAATGCCTACACATCAGCTCACAATAATAAGGGAGGCAAGCACAAGAAAATAAGGAAAGTCCTCCTCTTAATACCCCATTAAACATCTCCTTTAATTTGGATCTTATTTCTTTTTTTCCCCCATTTACTGTTTATTGAACAATACAGCATAGATAATACAGCAAAATATTTATATTCATATTCAATATCTCCCTGCAACCCCCCTCACCTTCCCCCCCTATTCCTCCCCCCCCCCCCCATCCCTTCCCGCAAAAAACTTACACCATACATTTGGGCATGTCATAACACATTCTAATTCACCCATAGTTTTACTTAAAACACCATAAGTGAACATTCCCCATAGCTCCTTTTCCTCGAGGGAGAACATATCGGTCAGTCAACTCAGAAGCAGATACTTACAAGTTATGCATACTTTCTCTCCGCTTTGTCCGCTCTCTTATACTCCATTTCCCTCTCTCTACAATATTCATGCCAGAGGCCTCACCCCATATTCTCTTGATCACCCAATGAAGGAGTCAGGCATCCTCCCCTTCCACCTCCCTCCGTTCTCTCCATTTAATGTATGGGCCCCATAAATTCTGAAATCCCAGTAGTCTCTTATTTATTTTATTTTTATTTAATGTCTCTTCTATACCGCGCTCTTTAAAAATCAGAGCGGTTTACAGGTAACAGATTTGTGCAGTGCAGGGCAGGCCTACACTGGACTTACAATAAACAGGGGATTATATACAGGGTGCAAAGCCGTGAGACGGTACATTATGCATAGATATTCCACGTTCTCTTTAAATCTCATCCAAAGCAGGTATCGTCCTTGTTCTCCACTTTCACGCAATCAGTTGGTTGGTTGCCATATACACTATGCCACCCCAGCCCTGGCCCCGTTTCTCCCCATCTTCCTCTTTTATATTGAGCAACGCTAAGCAAGGTCCCAGCCCCACTTCTACCCCCATCACCTCTTCCACCCCATTTCCCCACTCCCCGCCACATGGGACCTAGCAAAGTACATTCCCACCAGATGTGTATAAATGATCCTTCACTTCCACACTCACGCCAACATCCAGCTGATCCCCCCCGCCACCTTTGCAACCATTGGGGAGTCAGGTACCATCGGTACAGGATTTTATAATTATGCTCCATTATAATACTGGATACCACCCCCTTAAGTAGTCCTTTGCAAACCTGTTCCCATTGTTCCCCATCCCAGCTTTTATTAAGGTCCACCTCCCATGCCCTCCTGTGAGCCCACGTATCACTTTTCTCCGACTCCATGGCCTGTATAGCTGGGTTATGAGCCCCTTCACTGTCCCCCTTTCAAAGAGCCCATCAATATCTCCCCCCTGAGGACCAACCCCCCCCCCCCCCCCGCTTTGCAACCTCTTTACAGAAATGAAGTGCCTGAATATATCAATATTGATACACATTCGATAGCTGGTATTCCAGTTGCAGATCCTCAAACCTCACCCATTCCCCATTGGCCTTAAACTACCCCACTACTCTCAACCCCATACCAGCCCATCTCCGGAATGTTGGGTCCGAAACTCCCAGCGGAAAATCAGAGTTATCTATCAGTGGTGTAAACTTAGAGCACCCCTGGGGTCCGTACCATCTATCCTACTATTTCTGCCAGCTCTGCAGAGTGAGAGTAACCAAGGGGTTCCCCTGCTTCCTCCTGAAGGAGTCCCTCCCTCTAAGCCATATAGCATTCATCAGGTCCAATTTATGGTCAATTCCGTGTCCCTCCATCTGTACCCACTCAGCTGAACTCCTCAAATCCCATTCAAACACTGCTCGGACACGTGCTGCCTCATAATATCGAGCCACCGCCGGAACCTCCATCCCCTCTAACGTTTTGTTAGCACAAAATATTTTTTGCTACACGGGGTTTTTTCCCTTTCCAAACGAACTTCATGATCCTGGCTTGCACTTTCCTTAAATACCCGACCGGGACCTCTACAGGCAGATTCATAAACAAATACGAAAGTCTAGGAAACACCATCATCTTCACCAAATCTACCCATCCCAGCCAAGATATTTCATACCTTCCCCATTCCTCTAAATCTTGGAATAGTTTATTTCTAACTGCCACATAGTTTTCTTGGAACATTTTATCATGTGCTGCTGTGATTTGCACCACTAAGTATCTAATACTATTCTTAGCCCATCTAAAGGGGAACAGTTGCTTCAGACAGTCCTCAGCTTTTTTTTATTGTCAGATTCAATATCTCCGACTCCGTAACGTTCATACGAAACCCGGACAGTTCTCCATATCCGCTAAGTTCCTCCAGGATCGCGCCTAATGACCGCTCCGGGTCAGTGATAAACAACAAGTCATCTGCAAACAGCGAGATCTTGTGAGACTGCCGGCTGTGATGGCGCAGAAAGCAGAGAGAATGGAGAAGGAGGGAAAAAAAACAGGCATTTTCCCCAGATAGTAGGAAAAGAACCAGAAGTTTAAGGGTTAAAACTTCTGAACTAGAAAAAAACTCTCCACAGAAAGCAGGTAGCAAGGAGACACACCCCAGCTCCATGGTTACCAACCCTGAGCACGAGGGACAGCTGGGGGTGGGGCCAGGAAGCCGAAGGGGAAAGCACTCATATAAACTGCCAGAGAGTGAACTCAGGGGAGAGGAAGCAGCAGAGGAGGACAGAAAGGAGTCTGAACTCAGAGGGAAGCCTGAACTCAGAGAGAGGTCTGAGAACCGGGAAGGGAAACGCTTGACGAGGATTCCTAGTTCTGGTTCCAGTGCAGCTTGGAACAGGTCAGAATGTCCCAGGAGGGGAGGAGGTCCTAGAAGCTCTGGAGAACCACGCAAAGAAGGTACCCGGGGAGTCAAGGGAGCTTCATTGGAAACCTCTGGGAGAAGGGCAGAGCCAGCCAGAGGATTTGGAGCTAACCCAGGGCCCTTTAAGGGAGACAAGAGATATACTTCTAGAAGGAAAGCTTACCCAGGGGAGTTGGTCAGCCATGTTGGCAGCAGAAGCCCTTCCCCCGAAGTATGCATGGAGCATGAGCCTTCAGCAGTAAAGCCTGTTAAGTGCTCAATTCCAAAAGATAAGGTGAGCAGCCTAAAGCCTTCTATTAACTCCTTTAAAGCTAAGAGACTTTCTAACTGCTATACTATTCCTCAGAGAAGGAAGGACACTGCCTTGACTAAAGTCTTAGAAATCCTGAAGGGATTAAAGCCAGATAGTTTTGAGTCTGAATCCTGTGCCTCTCAAGCAGTCTCTGACCTGGAGAGTATGGAAATAGAGATGCCTGGTTTAATAGGGGAGAATTCTGATGAGGAAATGGAATGTTCGGTAGCCTCTAGGCATTGAGAAAGGCTAGAACATTTGCAGAAGCTTTAAACCTGGTAGCTACTTCTTCAAGAGAGCACGGCTGGGAAATATGCAAATAAGGTTCCTGAAGTTTTAAGCCGTAGCTGAGTGTGTGAGCATTTGTATGCTAGAAAGTGGAAAGCCTGAGATACAACAACCTGAAGGAATTACTTGGTGAAAGGAAAGAAAAACCAATGTGTAACAGAAGTTTGCCTGCTTGGAAATGTAACTTCTTCTGTTTTAAAGCTATGAAAGAAGATGGGGTTTTTTTTAAATTCTTTTTGCACCGGAGTTTCAGTGCTGTGTTTGGTTATAGTATGAGGAAATACTGTGTTTTCATTTAAGTGCCAAAGCTGAAGAGAAGCGAGTTTGCCTTTGCTTGATGCTGTTGGAAAATATCCTTACCTTATCCTGATAAATGGAATCTTTAAAGTTCCTTTGGCTGAAAATAATAAAAATCCTGTGTGCCTATAATTACCATCTTGGCTGGATTATTACACAACTACAAGAAATAGGCACTTAGAACAAATAAATATATTGACTGCCCGTTCCCAAGCCTTAGGCAACTGCCTGGGCAAGGGAGGCGGTGACACGGCCCACTTGCATCCCGGCGATATCCCCCCAGACCCGCACTCGCTGGGCCATGGGCTCCATCGCCAGTATAAACAGCAGGGGTGACAAGGGGCATCCCTGCCGCATGCCTCTGTTCAGTTCAAATGCCCTTGTGATGGAACCATTAATCTTAAGACACGCCATAGGCCTGTTGTATAGAATCTGAACCCACTTCAGGAACGTTCCCGTTATTACAACCTTCCCTAGCACCGCAAATAAAAAATCCCAACTCACCCTATCGAATCCTTCTCGGCATCAACTGCTAAAAGAGCCAATCCTTCCCCCTTACTCCCCCCCCCCTCCCCACATTATATTCAGGGCCCTCCGGATGTTATCAGATGTATACCTCCCAGGGACAAACCCCGATTGGTTATGGTGTATCAATCTGCTCAAGTGCGGCATCAGTCTATTTGCCAGAATTTTTGCAAATATCTAAAGGTCTCCCCCTAACAGGGAAATAGGCCTATAGGAGCCACATTCAACTGGGTCCTTCCACTCCTTGTGTAGGATACAGATCCCTGCCTGACGCATTGATACCGGCATCCTGGTCTCTTTATTAAAGGAGTTGTACATTCTTACCAGAGGCCCAACCAGGACTCCTGCAAAGGTTTTATAAAACTTATTTGGGTACCTGTCTAAACCAGGCGCTTTATGTCCCTGCAGGCCCTTAATCACTAATAGTGTTTCTTGTTCTCCAATCGTGTTCAACAGTTCCTCTGCCTCCTCACTAGTGAGCTGTGGAAGTGTAGTCCCTCCAGGTAATCCTGTATCTTCCCCTCCTCAGCAGGGCTCTCAGGAGTATACAGTTCCTGGCAGAACTGGACAAACCTTTCTTCTATCTCTTCCCCTCCCCACCTTACCTCCCCCTTCCTATCTTTAATTTTAACTATATTGTTCCTTGTTTTCATTTTTTTTTTTTTTTCTTACTTTGCGTGCCAAAATCCTCCTGGCCTAGTTACTGAATTCAAAACTTTTTTGCTTCAGCATAGTAAGTTTATATCTAATACCTTACATGCGTAGTTCGTTCACCTTCCCCCACAACCCCTGCAGTTCCCTCCTCAGCTTTACATCCACCGGCCTCTTTTTTTAGCTCTCTCTCCACTTTCCCAATTGCCGCCAGCAATACAGTTTCTTGCTGCAACTGCATCTTTTTTTGACGCACCCCCATCGCTATAGGCCAGCGATGGCGAACCTATGGCACGCGTGCCAGCTGTGGCACGCGAAGGCCTTGCAGCTGGCACGCGGGAAGGTCCGCAAAAAAAGAAAAAGCTGGCTCTGACTGCTGCCGCGGACGCGGCAAGGGCAGAATGCAGCGTCCCGCGGGGCCCCCTCCGCCCGCTAAGCCCCTCTGCAAGAGCTTTCAGATTCGCGAGGGAGAGCGTCTCCCTCGCGTCTCTGTTAAGCCCGCAGGGGCTAATGGGAAATTTCCCCTCAGCCCCTTTCGACGCGAGGGACTGATGGGAAATTTCCCATTAGCCCCTGCGGGCTTAACAGAGACGCGAGGGAGATGCTCCCTCGCGAATCTGAAAGCCCTTGCAGAGGGGCTTAGCGGGCGGAGGGGGCCCCGCGGGACATTGCAGTCTGCCGCGGCAGCAGCCAGAGCCTGCTTTTTTTTTAAAAAAATTTGCCAGGGGGGGGGGTTAGGATGCTAATGGGCAGGGCAGGGAGGGAGGGGGGGGGTTAGGACTGCTAATGGGCAGGGGGGAGGAGGAGGGGGGGTTAGGACTGCTAATGGGCAGGGAGGAGGAGGAGGGGGGTTAGGACTGCTAATGGGCAGGGAGGGAGGGGGGTTAGGACTGCTAATGGGCAGGGCAGGGCAGGGCAGGGCAGGGAGGGAGGGAGGGAGGGAGGGAGGGGGAGTTAGGACTGCTAATGGGCAGGGAGGGGGGGTTAGGACTGCTAATGGGCAGGGAGGGAGGGGGGGTTAGGACTGCTAATGGGCAGGGGGGAGGAGGAGGGGGGGTTAGGACTGCTAATGGGCAGGGAGGAGGAGGAGGGGGGGTTAGGACTGCTAATGGGCAGGGAGGGAGGGGGGTTAGGACTGCTAATGGGCAGGGCAGGGAGGGAGGGAGGGAGGGAGGGGGGGGGTTAGGACTGCTAATGGGCAGGGAGGGAGGGGGGTTAGGACTGCTAATGGGCAGGGCAGGGAGGGAGGGGGGGGTTAGGACTGCTAATGGGCAGGGAGGGAGGGAGGGAGGGAGGGGGGGTTAGGACTGCTAATGGGCAGGGGGGAGGAGGAGGGGGGTTTAGGACTGCTAATGGGCAGGGAGGAGGAGGAGGGGGGGGTTAGGACTGCTAATGGTCAGAGCAGGGCACGGAGGGAGTGCGGGAGGGAGGCAGGGGGGGGGTTAGGACTGCTACTGGGCAGGGACGGAGGGAGGGAGGGAGGGGGGGTTAGGACTGCTAATGGGCAGGCAGGGAGGGGGGGTTAGGACTGCTAATGGGCAGGGGGGAGGAGGAGGGGGGTTTTGGACTGCTAATGGGCTGGGTGGAGGAGGAGGGGGGGTTAGGACTGCTAATGGGCAGGGAGGGAGGGGGGTTAGGACTGCTAATGGGCAGGGCAGGGAGGGAGGAAGGGAGGGAGGGAGGGAGGGGGGGTTAGGACTGCTAATGGGCAGGGAGGGAGGGAGGGAGGGGGGGGGGTTAGGACTGCTAATGGGCAGGGAGGGAGGGGGGGGTTAGGACTGCTAATGGGCAGGGAGGGAGGGAGGGAGGAGGGGGGTTAGGACTGCTAATGGGCAGGGAGGGAGGGAGGGAGGAGGGGGGTTAGGACTGCTAATGGGCAGGCAGGCAGGGAGGGAGGGAGGGAGGGGGGGTTAGGACTGCTAATGGGCAGGGAGGGAGGGGTTAGGACTGCTAATGGGCAGGGAGGGAGGGAGGGGGGGGGTTAGGACTGCTAATGGGCAGGGAGGGAGGGAGGGGGGGTTAGGACTGCTAATGGGCAGGCAGGGAGGGAGGGAGGGGGTTAGGACTGCTAATGGGCAGGGAGGGGGGGTTCGGACTGCTAATGGGCAGGGGGGGGTTAGGACTGCTAATGGGCAGGGCAGGGAGGGAGGGAGGGGGGGATTGGACTGCTAATGGGCAGGGAGGGAGGGAGGGAGGGGGGGTTAGGACTGCTAATGGGCAGGGAGGGAGGGAGGGGGGGTTAGGACTGCTAATGGGCAGGCAGGGAGGGAGGGAGGGGGGGGGTTAGGACTGCTAATGGGCAGGGCAGGGAGGGAGGGAGGGGGGGGTTAGGACTGCTAATGGGCAGGGAGGGTGGGAGGGAGGGGGGGTTAGGACTGCTAATGGGCAGGGAGGGAGGGAGGGAGGGGGGGTTAGGACTGCTAATGGGCAGGCAGGGAGGGGTTAGGACTGCTAATGGGCAGGGAGGGAGGGAGGGAGGGGGGGTTAGGACTGCTAATGGGCTGGGGGGGTTAGGACTGCTAATGGGCGGGCGGGTGGGCGGGGGGGGTAGGACTGCTAATGGGCTGGGGGGTTAGGACTGCTAATGGGCAGGGAGGGAGGGGGGGTTAGGACTGCTAATGGGCGGGCAGGGAGGGAGGGAGGGGGGGTTAGGACTGCTAATGGGCAGGGAGGGGGGGGTAGGACTGCTAATGGGCTGGGGGGGTTAGGACTGCTAATGGGCGGGCGGGCGGGGGGGGGGGGGTAGGACTGCTAATGGGCTGGGGGGGTAGGACTGCTAATGGGCTGTGGGCTGATGGGGGCTGTCTGGAAATGGGGTGATGGGGGTTAGGACTGGTAATGGGTTATAGGGGGGGCTTAAACTGAAAATGGGGTGATGGGGGTTTAGGACTGGAAGTGGGTTGATGGGGGGGGGCTAGGACTGGTATTGGGTTGGGGGGTTGCTAGGACTGGAAATGGGCTGATGCAGGGACTAGAAGGGAATGGATGCTGGGTGAGGCTGGAACTAGAAGGGAGCTGGTGTTGGGGGAGGATTAGAATGGGATGGGGCTGGGAGAGTAAAATGGAGAGGGGAAAAATATTTTGTGTGGGAGGGATAAAAAATCTACAATTGGCCGGGTATTGGGAGAATAAGTGGGGATTGAGGATGGAGGGGTAAATTTTGAGTAGATGAAATAGGAATGAGGAAAGAGCAAAAGGAGAAAGATTAGTATGTTAAAGCAGATGTAGAGAGAGAATGGAAAAAAAAAAAAGACAGAAGAAAGGACAAATGGACAGCAGATGGAGAGTTAGCAGAAGACACGAAGAAACCAGAAGAAAGTGGCTGGAACAATTGCAACTGAAAAAAATGCACAAAAGGTAGAAAAATATCTCTTTATTTTGAATTTATTAACTGGAAAATGTCAGCTCTGGGAAAAGTGCATCATTAATTTTTGCGCATTGTTTAGTACAAGAGGAAATTAATTTATAGTTTTATTTCTACAGTGTTGTTGTATATTCCAAGTTTGGCTTTTGGGGTTCCCAGTTTAATTATTGTCTTCCTGTTTCTAAATTGTGATTCCTTGTTTGGTGATGGTCTGTTCTGCATGTGTAACTGAGCTGAGGTATTCTGTTTATATAATTCCTATTTGACATTGCCACTTGTTCTTTCCCCAGTAGGTCATGTATTGTTGTTCTCTGAAATGTATTGGTTTAATATTTGCAGTGTTGCCTTTTGATAGTTAGGGTATGGTGCTTTGTGAGTCCTGGTAGTGCTGTTAGGATACGGCGGGTTTGCTATGGGTTCTAAATGGGCAGCGTTTGTAGTAGTTCCTAATGTGCCTGGCGGTTGGTACTGGATTATAGTAATGTAGAAACCTTTTAGTCTTTCTTTATCCATATACTCATTAAGAGGCATGTTTACTAAAAGTTAGTGTATGGTAACATTATGCAAATATTTATGCAAATGAGGCACCTTATGCAAACGAGGCTTTAATTGACGTGCTGGCACTTTGAGGAAATTCTTTGGTTTTGTGCGGCAGTTTGGGCACTCGGGCTCAAAAAGGTTAGCCATCACTGCTATAGGCTGACCCCATACCACTGCCTTCAGACAGTCCCAAACTATGCCCGGGGAACAGTCCCCATATCATTCAGTCTTATATACTCTTCTATTCCTTCCGTGATCTTCCGCACAACCTCTTTATCCTCTAAGTAGGGATTCATTCAATTTCCACCATGTTCGGTTAACACGCGGGTCCCCCATTTGGAGAGTGTATACCACTGGTGCATGATCCGACCATGTCCGTTCTCTAATCTCACTTGAACCTACACCCGATAAAAGGGAGTGGTCCAGAAATATCATGTCTATTTGGGAGTACCCCCCCATGCACAGCAGAAAAGGAATAATCCCGCTGTACCCCATTCACTTCCCCCCATACATCCACCAAATCCATTCCCTTTAGCAATTTCTTCAGGCCAATTCTATGCTGCTTAGGCGTTGAGGATGCTCCCTTGGAGGTATCAATTTGGGGATCTAAGGTAACATTGAAGTCTCCCCCCATAATCACACTCCCCTCACTCTGAGCAAGCAGTACCCTATAAAGCTCCCGGAAGAATTCCCCTTGATTAACGTTTGGGGCATACACATTCACCAGGAAGTATGTCTTTTGACCCCATTGTAATTTAACTATCACATACCTTCCCTTTATATCTCAAATTATTTCCCATACCTTTCCTAGAATTTTTGCCGACAATAAGATCCCCACCCCTCCACTCTTTTTTCAATTTTATTGGAGGCAAAGAACTGCTGGGGGTATTGAGGATGCCTTACACAAATCTCATCACTGGAAAGAAGGTGCGTCTCTTAGACGTAGATGATATCACCCCTTCAGTCTTGCACACTCCTTCATTAGCATTTGTCTCTTTCTATAAGAGTTGAGGCTTCTGGCGTTCACAGTTAATAGCGTTATTTCTGGCATTTACAATGATTCACTTCAGTGCCTTTGCCCCTATCCTTACCTATATATTCCCCTCCCTCACCCCTACCCCCCTTCCTCCCTCCACCTAACCCCCCACCCAATCCCACCCTTTTCACCCAGATCCACTACTAGATCCTCACTGGTGACATCAGGTCCGACGAACTCCTTCCCCTCACCTATATATCATCCCCACAGGAGACATATTAAAACATCCTTTTTTTTTCTCTCCTTCTGTTTTTGTTTTGAAACCTCGTCTTCTCCCCTTTACCCTCAAAAGGGTAAAATCTTCAATTCCTCCCCTTATTTGGCACGCTTCTCACCTATACAGGAATTCCTCTTCCATTCCTATCCAAACCTCTCTTTGTGCCTTAAGCCTTATCCCAATCATACCCCAACATATTAACCACATAATTGCAATACTTTTCAGTCTCTCATTTTATCATATTTGGGCGCCTCAATTGTTTTCCTCCTCCTGATACACGGCTCCACTTTTGCTGCAGGCTTCTTGCCAGGAACCACTTTCTCCTTGGTCAGCGGGCATGCAACTGGCACCACCGGTAGATCAGCCCATCCAGCTTGCTGCATGCTTGCAATCGCAGCCTCCACCGAATGGACAGTCACAGTTTTTGTATTTATTGTATATTGTAACCCCACTGGGAACAACCATCGGTATCTCACATTCTCTTCTCTCAGTTTCTTAGTTACAAGTTGGTATTCTCGACTTTTCCTTATAGTTAGGCTCGATATATCTGCAAACACTTCCACCTCCGTTCCCTGCCATTGGATCTTGCCCATCTTCCTGGAGGCCATCACCACCATCTCCTTAGATCTGTATTCATGCAAGCATACCACCACATCACGCACTTTATTTTCTCTTCGTGGCCCAAGCACTCTGTGAGCTCGGTCTACAGTTAGGCACACGCCTTCCACCGCCATGCCTGCTGCTTTCAAGGCCTCTCTGCAAAAGTCCTCTGCCATATAGTCCACATTGCCCTCTCTTTTCGGCAGGCCCCTTATTCTTATATTCGCCCTCCAAGACCTGTTTTCTAAATCTTCTATCTTTTGCCACAGCTCCTCCTGTGCCTCCGACACAGAATCCAAACGCACTTCTAGGGGGGGACCATCAGCCCTCTTGCTCTTCCACCTTGTTCTCTACTTCCTCCATCCGAACTCCCATCGCGGCCATATCAGTTTTTACCTCCTGGAGCCAGCCCTGCACATCTTTCTTCAGCGCACTGAATTCCTGCCAAGTGGAGTCAAACCACTCTTTCAATTTGGCCCGCAGTGCCTGGATCTCACTTGGTGTGCCGCCAGCAGCTCCATTCTTCTCCATCCCGCCAGGATCGCTACTGCTCATCACCATTTTCCCCACGTGGCCTTTGGCTCCCGCAGCGCTCTTAAACGCGAAAGCTTTAAGGTCTGCTCCCGACTTCGCGCCGCCATCTGCTCCATATCTCTGCTGGTCTTTCCTCAAGCCCGCAGCATCCAATACACGGAGGCTCTCAAATCGAGCTTTATTTCATCCCGGAGGTGCTTAATTTACTTGAGTTCGCCGGAGCACCATTTTCAGGTGGCCATCTCAGTGCTGACGTCACCGGAACTCTTGGATCTTATTTCTAAATGAAATTTCTTATAGAACTTTGCGGTAAGGCTGTCCAAAGCCAAGGGCCTTCCCTTTCTTTACTTCTCGAATGGCGTATTCTACTTCCTTAGCCTCTCCCGTTCTACCTCCTCCAAACTAGATAATCCCACTTCTTTCACATACAATTCTGCATCCTCATGTGGCTTCCCCCTCCCCCTCCCAGACATATACAAGGTCTGGTAAAAGTCACAAAAAAGGTTATGTATGTTGTTAGTACTAAACTCCCAATGTCCCTGATGGTTCTTCAGTTCGAGTATCTGCTATTGGGAACGTGTCTCTCGCAATTCTCGAGCAAGATATTTTCCTGGCTTATTTCGTCCAACAAAGTACTCATGCCGTAATTTAGTCATTTGGAAAGCCCACTCTTCCGCCCTTATGTGTTCTAGTTCGCCTCGGATCTCTTCTATTTGGTACAAGGCACTTTCCTCCCCTACTTTTATGTAAAAGCGTTAGGAACTGTAATTGCATTCTTAGTTCATCCCTCTGCTCTTTCTGCCTTTTCTTTCTAGTTGCTAAGGATATGATATGTCCCTGTATCACCGCTTTCATTCCATCCCAGAAACTGTCTCTAGGAACCTCACCTATAGCATTGTTAGCAAAATATTCTTTAATAATTGTTTTGGTACTCTGAAGCCCCTCAGGGTCATCTAGGTGTGTTTCATTCAGTCTCCAGAATATTATGCCTCCAGTATCCCTGTGGATGCCACTATCATTGGCACGTGGTCTGACCACGTTATAAGGTCTATTTCCACTTTTCCAATTGGTCTACTAATCTTTCATCAACCCAGAGCATGTTAATTCTGCTATAGGAGTTGTGTGGGTGGGAGTAATATATATATATATATATATATCTTCTCTACATGCCCCGTTCATATATCACCATGCATCTATTACTCCTATTTTTACCATCAATTTCTTCATTTTCACTCCCCCTCTCCGTTCCCCCCCAGGATGTGTCTATTTTTGGATTTACAGTGATATTAAGGTCACCTTCAAGAACTAAGGCTCCTTTCTGATGTTCTTCCGGAAGGGATAGTAGGCCATCAAAAAAACAACCTTGTACATAAATACTACCTATCATAAGAGTCTTACCGTCCACAAGGCCAGTCCATACAATGTACCTGCTTTTATGGTCTCTGATCAAGTCCTTTTCTTCAATTACTAAATTCCTTGAGAACGTATTCCCACCTCGCCCTTCCTAGGGTTTTCCAAATTAGTAGCTAGGTAAACCATATCAAAGACATCTATGCGGAGCCACACTCCTTGTGATTTTTTCAAATGAGTCTCTTGAATGAGAAGCATATTGGCTTTTAGTCTAGTTCCTTCCCATACTAGTGTTCGCCTCTTTTGCCAAGAATTGAGTCCGTGGATATTTAGCGTTATCTTTAATTCACGTCCCATGATTCAGATGTCTAGTAGCAGCTCTCCCTTTCTTTTTTAGCTTACCCTGAAATTGTGTTCCCTTTTTCTCCCCTTCTTCCCCCCACCCTGTCCCCCTGCCAGAGTTCCCTCTGCTCCTCCAAACTGTCAGAAGCAATGCCATCCATCCAAGTCTGCCCACGCTCCTTCCCACGCTCCCCTCTGAACCTTTCCCCTCTTTCCACTAAACCGTCTTGTTTTAAGTTACATCCACATCCACTATTGCCCTTACATCCAGTTTTTGCCACACATCTCTCATATTCATACATCCTCCCACATTCTCACTTGGTTGTATTTGTTGTTTATGAGTCAATTTTAAATATAGTTACTAGACTCAATATCTATTTCTCACCACTGAGGTTTGGCATTTCACTCTGCATTACTTTACAAACGAAATGGTCCATATTCTATCACAATTTGTGCTTGAACAACCGTCCATTGTTTTTCTCAGTCCTCCTCTTTTGGGTTTTTTTTCCCCCCATTCAAGTCGCTGCCACTTCCTCCCTGTTTCTTGACCGGCCTCATGGGTTTTCTCAGATTCAGGTACTTGAGTGATTCCCATGTCTTTCATTGCTGCTACAAGTTCTTTTAACGAAAGTGCTCTACAGATTAACCCATTGGCAGTGAAAGCAAGCCCCATTGGATAACTGTTTATATCTGCTATTGTCCTCCCTCAATCTGGCTGTATAAGCACTCCAGAGTTTCTGCTGTTGTAGAGTAGCCGTTGCCAGATCCGCAAAGAGTGCTATTTTATTTCCTTGCCAATCAAAGTGCCCCCAAGCAATGCATCCAGGCAGCAATTTTTTCTATGGTGAAGTCATGGACACAGATAATGTCTCTAGGTTGATTAGTGTGCCCCGGTCCAAGTGTTCTGTGTGCTCTGTCAACTGTATTTCTAATGTAGATTCCTCTTCACCTGCTCCCGCCAGCACTGCTTATCAAATTTTTGGACGATTTTGAAACAGTCACGTAAGCCTCTCCTTCCGGCACTCCTTTTAGCCGTAAATTATTTCAGCGCATTCTGTTTTCTAAGTCTTCTAATTTCAAAGTCAAAGCTTCCTTCTCTGCGTCATACATCTTAGCATAAGATTTTCCACTTTTTGCTCTATCTCCCCCATATGCCCTTCTGCTTCATTCACCCGTATCCCACATCATTTAATTTAGATCGAAGTTTACCAGAACTTCTCCCATATCATTTTTAGTCCTGCAATTTTGATGTGCAGTTTCATGAACTATTAACAGAGCTCCTTTTAAAATGGGTACCAGAGCTCTTGCATCCACCTGCACCTCCTTCGCACTCTACTAGTTGGCTGTTTCCCGCTCCAGCAGCTCCTCCTGCACCATCTTGTCCTCCTCCTTCTGCTCCCCTCGCACACTTGCAAAGGCGAAATCACACAATCAGCAGTTTTCTTGCATGTGATGGTCATCGCTAGTCTCGGTGGTGTTTCTGGCATCTTTATCACTCAGTGGTGACTGTTTATTCTTGTAAGGGATCTTGATTTTACCCTGTAATATTGGCTATATCAGCGGAGCTGGTCTCCTAACCATTTATGCCGATCAGGTGACATCACTTCCTTCTAATCTTGATTTCTTATGTGCAACAGAAACATGGTCTCAGAATATGAGGGAGTAAATTTAATACAACTTGAGTCTTCTGGATTATTGTTAGCATACCAAACTCAGTCAATCGAAAAGGGAGAAGGAAACCTGCAGAAGGTGAAGCAAAACAAGAAAAGGAACAAATGGAGGTGGACAATGGCCTCGAAAAGTCAAACAATATTATTTATTCAAGGACTCTACTCAGCTGAGTTTTAGCAATTCGCCTGCATCCAGGGCCAGCTGATGACATCAGTAATTCCACTGGAGATCTGTGGAATGAGGGCCTCGAGCAGTTGGCAGACAGCAACCATGTGAGGCGACAGCAACCATGTGAGGCTTCAGCACTACAACCCCTGATGCAGGAGACCTGCCAAAACTAAGCTGAGTCAGGTTCTTGAATAAACATTTTTATTTGACTTTGAGACCACTGTCTACCTCCATTTGTTCCTTTTTTTCTTTTTAGTATGCCAAGTTCATTAAGAGAAAATGGGAGGGGGAGGAGGAGGAGGAAAGCGTAGTTGCTCACCTGTAACAAGTGTACCCCAAGGACAGCAAGATCAGTCCTCACATACGGGCGACGTCGGCGTTGATGGAGCAAAAGCATCTCCCCAGCTTTCAAGGAAAGCCTTTGGGAGATGCACCACACATGCGTGGTCCACTTCCCGCCCAAGGATGCCATCTTGCCTCAGTCTAATAACATAGCTAAGACGGCAAAAATAAAAGATGGTAAAGAAGCAACTCCAAATGGGGGAGGAAGGGTTGCGAGGACCGATTCCTGCTGTCCCCGGAGAACACCTGTTACAGGTGAGTAACTAAGCTTTCTCAGGGAACAAGAAGGAAGTCAGTCCTCACATATGGGACTCCCCAGCTACAGGCTACCAAGAACCTGTAACCAAAAGAAAAATGCCACGGCAACCTGCAAAGGGAGAGCCGTGACCAGCAGCAGTTGAGTTCCAAGGGAGAGACTCTTGCAAGACCCAAGCATCCAGTGAATACCAGCACTCCGGTAGCCTGAACACAGAAGGGTCGGAGGGCAGGAGTTGCCTACACCCCGAAAAGATTACGGAGTATGGCCTGGCTGAAGACCTGTCCGTTGAGACTCCCTCTCCAGGTAGTAGTGAGCTACGAAGGTATGAAGGAAGACCAGATGGTGGCCCGACAAATTTCCATCATGACGGCGGAATGTCGATTGGCCACAGAAGTAGCCATGGCCTTGACG
Organism: Ichthyophis bannanicus; assembly: GCA_033557465.1. Lineage (NCBI taxonomy): Eukaryota > Metazoa > Chordata > Amphibia > Gymnophiona > Ichthyophiidae > Ichthyophis > Ichthyophis bannanicus. Next base: position 306,394,012 of record CM066039.1, read on the forward strand.
TGGTGTGCCGTGACACTCTGGTCCAGTGGAATCTCCTGCTTGCTTATAGGCCAGGTAATGCAGTCTGCCATTAGGTGGACAGAGTTCGCTTAGTCACTGGAACCTCCAGACGGCTGGAGTCATAGAATACGAAAAGCTGTTTAGCTTTGCGGTGGCCCCAAGTACGTTGCAGGTAGAAGGACAGGGCTCTCTTGCAATCCAGAGTATGGAGAAGGTCTCCGCCTTGCCGGCATGAGGCCTGGGAGAGAAGGTGGGGAGCACCACCTCCTGATTGAGGTGGAATGAGGACACCACCTTCGGAATAAACTTAGGGTGTGTGCACGGAGCACCACCCTGTTCTTGTAGAACCTTGTGTAAGGAGACTCTGCTATTAGAGCCTGGAGCTCTCCAACTCTGCGAGCTAATGAGAGTGCTACCAGGAAGGTGACCTAGGAGAGGTTCCACAGGTGGCAGGTAGCTAAAGGCTCAAATGGAGGCTTAGTGAGTTGCGAGAGCACCACATTAATGTCCCATTCCGTCACCAGAGGGTGGACAGGGGGTTTGGACAACATGAGGTCCCATAGGAACAGACACACAAGGGGCTGAGCTGAGAGGGACTTCCTCTCGATGGAGTGGTGATATGCCACAATGGCGCTTAGGTCTTCTCTGATTGAGGTGGACTTCAGTCCCACCTGCGAAAGGTGGAGCAGGTACTGGAGTAGCACGTGCACTCAGCAGGAGAACAGGTTCATCCGTTTCTCTGTGCACCACAGTGAGAAATGTCGCCACTTGAAGGCATATGCCCTTCTCGTAGAGGCCTGAGAGGCCAGGAGGATGTCTTCCACATCCCGTGGAAGGTCGAAGGGGGCTAGTGCTACCCTTTCAGTAGCCAAGCCATGAACTAGAGGGATCCACGCTGCGGTGTAAGAGAGTGCCCTTCTCCTGCGAGAGTAGTCCTGGAGCTCGCCCAGGGGAATCAGGACTGTCTCGACCACCGAGGGGCTATGAGCACTAGTGATGCTCTGTCACGTTGAGCCTTGAACAGGGTCTTGGCTATCAGTGGTGTTGGGGGGGGGAGGCGTATAGGAGGCTTTCTGATCACAGGATGAGGAATGCATCCGCCGCTACCAGAGATGGGTGCAGTCAGCGGGGGCAGGAGCAGAAACAGGGCAACTGTGCGTTGTCCAGGCTGGTGAACAAGTACATCACTGGGAGTCTCCAGATCCGGAACAGCTGTAAGGCCACAAGTGGGTCCAGGCATCACTTGTGCGGCTGGAGTACCCTGCTCAGCTTGTCCACCAAGATACTGTCCTGGCCCGGGAGATAGACCACCCTCAGGAGCATCCCCGTGCATGCGGCATAAGAGCAGTGGGCTACTGCCTCCTGGCAGAGGGGGTACGACACCATTTCCCCGTTTGTTCACGCAGAACATCGTGACCTGATTGTCGGTCTGGATCACACTCTGTGGTGCTGTAGCTGGTGGCTTAAGACCAGGACTATGGTCCTGATTTTGCAGGTTGATCTGCATTTGGAATCAGCAGCCTTATGTCTGGAGGTGCCTGCAATGTGCTCTCCAGCCCATCAGAGAGGTGTCCATGATGAGAACGTTATGGGGGGAGGGGGGTAGGTCCTTGGAAGGGCATTCCGGCCTGAAAGTGATCTTAATTTTGCCACCAACTGAGGGAGTCTGCCAGCTGGCGGGTCATGTGCACTCTATCCCTGAGCCTGTCTATAGCTTGGGTCCACTGAGAATGGAGGCATCACTGGGAAGCTCTCATGTGTAGGCGGGCATCTGGGGTCATGTGGATCGTGGAGGCCATGTGTCCCAGCAGGCAGAGGAGAAGCTGGGCAGGTAGTGTCTGCGCCGTTGCACCTCTGCGGTTAGTTCCCAGAGGTGTACTGATCTCTTCTGCACCCCTAAGAACTCTAGGCTCTGAGTAGGAGTGAGGTGGGTTTGGGGTAGTTTATAACAAGCCCTAAGTGCTGCAGGACGTTTACGGAGCGTCCGGTGGCGCATTGTTCCTATGCAACTGTGTCCCCCTTTATGAGCCATTGTCCAGGTAGGGAAAGACAAAGGCCCTTTGAAACCTGAGGTGGGCTGCAGCCACCATGAGGCACTTTGTAAAGACCCTTGGAGAAGTGGCCAGCCTGAAGGGTAGTACCCTGTATTGGTAGTACGTTCCCCCCACCATGAACCGGAGGTATTTTCTGTGGCTGGGGTGGATTAGGATGCGAGTATTGGCATCCTTTAGGTCCAAGAAGCAAAGCCAATCTTCCTGCTGGAGGAATGGCAGAAGTGTTTCAAGGAAGAGCATCTTGAACTTCTCCTTGACCAGAAACCTGTTGAGTTCTCACAGGTCCAGGATGGGCTTGAGGCCCCCCCAGTCCTCTTGGGGACGAGGAAGTACCTGGAGTAGAAGTCGGTGCCCCAGAGGTGTTTTGGGACCGGCTTCACTGCTTTGTTCCGGCGTAGTCCTGCTAGGTCGGTGAGGAGCAGGGCCTGGTGAAAAAGAGGCCTGGTGGGCTCTCCTGGGAAGAAAAGGGGTGGTGCCTGATGCAAGTGGAGGAGGTAACCCTCCTTGACCACTTGTAACACCCAGGTATCGGTGGTGATGGCTGCCCACCTGTGTTGGCAAATAGGACTAGGCGTCCACCTGTGGCAGCAGAGGACCCTCTGGGGGTTACGCCCAGGCAGTCAAAAGCCTCCCCAGGCTGGGCCCACGCCGGTGACTAGGGTGTCGCAGCTTTTTTGCTTTCTGGGAGCATGTCCCTGGCCTTTTTGTTGCTGGGCTTGCTGAGGGCCCGAGAAGGTTTGGAAGTGCAGAGTAGTACTGAAGCCTCCTTTCTTCCTCAGGAAGAAGGGCTTTTTTCCCAGGATTTTCTTTGGGGGTTGCACCGAGGTCTTTTTCGAGAGCCTGGTCCTCCTCACATACTCTGCCTCTATCTCCGCTGCTTTGTCCACCATGGGTTTCACGAACAGGTTCTCACCTATGCAAGGGACATCGATCAGTTTGTCCTGTATCCATTGTTCTAGGTCGGATGACTGCAGCCATGCTTGCTGTCGTGCCCCGATGCCTACGGTGGCCACCCTAGCTGATGACTAAGTCATCATAGACTACTTGGGACAGGAACTTTGAACATTCCTTTACCGCCAAGGTTAGGGTCTTGAACCTTTGTAAGAGTTCTCTGTAAAGGCCTGCCAAGAATCCCCTGAGCTCCCGACAGTTCCTTCAGGTACATGCCAATGTAGAGCTGGTATGAGTAGATTCGGCATGCCAGCATCGATCCCTGAAAGGCCTTCCGGCCGAGAGTATCAAGGGTTCAGACCTCCCTGCCGGACAGTAGCGACAAGTGTGTTTTTTGGCTCTTAAGCCGGCACATGGCCAACTCCACAACCACTGAGTTATGAGGGAAGTTGGCCTTTTGGAACCCAGGGCTCCAGCATACCTGGTACATGGTGTCCAGGCGACTGCTGACAACTGGTACAGGACACCAGTGTTTCGCACATCCGGAGATGGCGGCGGTTGAGGATCGGCAGTACTGGAACCGTAAGGGTTTCCTTTGGGGGGTGCCTCATATTGGATTATCTACAATTCCTCGGTTTGCGGTTCCTCCTCTGCCTTGGCCTCAATCGTGAGAGCCTTGGCCATATCCCTCACAAAATCAAGGAATGCAATGTTCTCGGGTGGGGAGCAGCATTGGATCACTGGGGGAGATGGGTCCGAGGGCACGTCATGGTTTCTCCTCGTGTCCGGGGACTCAACGTCCTCAGTCTCCCATTCAGATTTGAAGTCGGAGTACGAGTCCGATTCCGCACGATCACCTCAGTTCAGGACCGCTCTCCGTGGTACAGGACCTCCAGAGGATCGTCGGTCTGAGCTGCAGGTGCTCCCCGGGGAGGACCAGTGTCCCAAAGAATGGGACCAGGACCTCGACTGGGGCCAGGGGTTCTTTCGAGACTGGTGGCACTTGAGGACCGGCTCAATGTCCGGGGAAGTCCTCAATGTCGAGGTTCCCGTCGTCGGGGCGGACGAACCAGACATAAATGCCTGCTGCATGGCCACTAGGGAAGATATACTGCTCTCTAGGGCTGCCATTCTGGTCTCCATGCCAGTTGGCTCTGCAGCCTTTGACACAGGCACAGAGGACTTTGGGCCTGGCGTCGGTACTGTCGAGGGAGAGTCCTCGATAAGGATGGCCTCGGAGGCCAGAGGCTAGTCGGCGGGAGATGACGACTCCTTTCAGGGCAACTTGGAGAGCCGATCTTGCCCCGACTCCTCAGACTCATACCTAGGACTGCAGGACATGGGGCAGGATATCACTTTCTTCCAGAATCTGTCCTCCGAGGCAGTCTTCGAGGGCTGTTTCTTCTTATGCTCCACCTTCGGGGACTTCCGCTCGGAAGAACTGCAGCCACAGGACTCAGAGGCGGCTCTGGCTTCACAGGGCTCCGAGGTATCGGAGGGGACCCTGGAGTGTGGTGTTACCGGAGACTCCTGGGCAGATTTGGACTTATGACTAACTTCTTCCTGCTGCAGATGGAGACTCTAAGGCCTTTGGGGGTCATTGTTCTGCAGAGCTCGCAGTCAGAGTCTCTGTGCGCTGGGCCAGGGTATCTGAGCCAGCAGCCATGTGGATCGGTAAGTGACATAACTTTGCCATACCGGTCACACTTTTTGAAGCCACTTGAGATTACTGGAAAAAGGGGGTCTCTGCCTCTTGGCAGAGGTCCAAGGCCTTTAGCTGAAAAAGAGAACGAATGCCGGTCGAGGCGGACCTCGATTTAAAAAGTGGAAAATGGATAGACAAACTCAAGGCGAGCTGGCTTGGGGGCGAGAAGGAACCAGTACACAAACTGGACAAAATTCAACTATATTAAATAAAAAAAAAAAAAAAAAAAATCAGACTTTTTCCTGAGGAAAAAAAAAGACTCTGAAAAAAAAACAAAACAGAGAGTGAGGCAAGATGGCACCCTGGGGCAGGAAGTGGACCACACATGCATGGTGCATCTCCCAAAGGCTTTCCTTGAAAGCTGGGGAGACGCTTCCATGCGGGCTCCGTCAGCGCCATCACACATATGTGAGGACCAACTTCCTGCTTGTTCCCAAAGAATGGTCTTAGTGTAAAAAGATTTTTTCGATGACTTATATTCTGCCTAAGTAGAAAGAAGAGGCAGAATATTTGTTTGCTACGTTACAAAGGAGAAGTTAGTTTTAATATTTTGTGAGTTTATGAGGCTCTATTGTTAAGTCTTTTATACATAATTTCTGCTCTTTCTACAGACTGTCATAGTACGTCAATACTTTGAGATTTTAATATTTGGGGGGATGTGGCACACTCCACTATGCTACAAATTTACTGGGTACAATGGCTGCTTTAAGATTTGCATAGGTAACAGCTGTTCTTACACATTAACATGGACATATATCAGTTTTAGTTGTTCCCCCAGATACACGTGTAAACAGGTTAAGAGTTGACTGCAGCCAGGTACAGTCAGTTCCCTCGTTTGACCATTTTATTGCTAATTTTGCCAAATGTCAGGCAATTTGGTGCAAAATCAAAGTTGATCTAAAATATTTTGGACAATCTCAATGAACCAGATTCTCTAATAGAATGTAATTAATTGAATACAGCAATAAGCTCTTGGAACCAGATTTAAGTTATTTGAATCGGATTGCACCAATTAAAGTTTTTAAATCTACCAAAAAGTCTCTTTGTAGTGGACAAATGATCTTAGAATATTAAAGAGGAGGAGGAAATATCATGGAGCGTGGATGGCTGCTTCAAAACAGGCTCAGAATGTATACTTCCCCCAGAAATGGCTAATGGGCCCCATAGAGTGGAAAAACACTATATCATAAGAACTTAAGATATGCCATACTGGGTCAGACCAAGGTCCATCAAGCCCAGTATCCTGTTTCCAACAGTGGCCAATCTAGGTCATACGTACCTAGCAGTTTCCCCAAAAGACACAGGTTCCGCAATGCTTGTACTGGATCAAGCATTGATATCCTGGGTCCCTTCTTAATAATGGTTTCTGGACCTTTCCTCCAGGAACTTGTCCAAATCTTTTTTAAACCCAGCTACACTAAATGGAAATTACACTTACCTGGTAATTGATGTTCCTTGAGGGAGTACAGTTCAGTCCTCCACCACTGGGTAGTGCACCTCCTCCTGCAACATGGAGACTGGACAAGTCAAACTTGTGACATCACCGGGTATATCCTGCTGGTCTTCTCCCATGATCCCCCAGTGACCTACTGTCAAAGACGACTCAAAGGAGCAAACAAACAACCAGTTAAAGTACTAAATACAAAGCTATGCTCAAACTTCAACTTTAAAATCACAGGGCCCCAAAAAGAAAGGCCGAAAACACCCTCCTCCGTGCCCCTATCCCCCTGCACACCAAACAGCGGAAGACAGAGAGCTAGAAGGAAGGAGAACTAAGGAAGAGTATAGGCAGAAAAGGTTGCTCTCGCGATTACCTGCCAATCAGAGCCCGTTGCCGATGCTAGGATCCGAAAGCACACTCGGAACTGACGCCTCGCGTCTGAAACATCCATCCCCGGGCGGGAATGAGGACTGAACTGTACTCTCTCAAGGAACATCAATTACCAGGTAAGTGTAACTTCCATTTCCTTATCGGTCCTACAGTTCAGTCCTCCACCACTGGGATGTACCAGAGCAGTAATCATTGAGAGGGACCTATCCAGTCGGCTCGGCCCCTAAACGAACAGAGCAGGCACCGACCCCAGCCCGCTCCTCACATCAACAGGCGGTAAGCCAACCAGGAAGACACGACCGAGAGCCCACTTGGATCCTCTTCACTGGTGAAAACAGCACAGAACTCTGCCCCAAGCAGCGCTAGTGCTTCAGAAAGACAAACTCGCCATCGCAAACACACTGAACGCCCTAGAAACAGACCTACTGAGAAGGCTACCGGAGCTCCGCCTGAAAAATCCGCTTGAGCTCCCCCTTGGCTCTCGACCCCACCCAGGGTGTCAAGTGTTAGCAACCGCTGCTCTCCCGCAGAACCCGCCTCCACGGAGGGACAGGCAGCGAAGAGACCTCCCAGAAAGCGACGGAACCTTCACCTAAGGTCCAAGAAACGCAGGTTACAAGCAAAGTGTTCTTGCGTAAGTCCCAAACCGACAACTAGACAGGCACAGCCGGATTCCACGAGGGAGAACGGAACCGAGGTCCATCCAGACAGAGGTGGGAAGCAAAATGAGGGAAATGGAAAAACCACCAGCGTCAAACACCCTATTTGTCACAGCTCTTAAGGGCTATATTCTTTGCAACACAAAGTAGCTCTACAGCTATGTCCTGGACCAGTTGGAGTCTTTTTAATTGAGAATGTAGAATGCAGCTAAGCAATGAGTTGCAATAAACCAAGCGTGATCCACCAAGGGCATATAAGAGGGTGTCAAGTGCCCCAGAGTCCAGCGTTGTTTCAGAAGATGTGGAGTCTTACATGGTGTGACAAAAAAGAAAGGAGACTCTGGTAGCCACGCCCACGACGCAATGCCAGTAGGCCAACCAACCGCTTACATCACCTGGATATGCCCTCCGGAATTGGAGGAACCATGCAGAAGTAGCAATCGCCGACGTGATCCATGGGCCCTCTCCAGATCATTGGAACCGCAAAAGACTTTAATGGTCTTTTCCAATCCATCCACAGCCTGAGATCTGCTACACATGTATTGCAGCATATGTGTGGCGCCTAGCTTTTATCCTGATCTTTTATTCTGCAGCCAAAATATAAATTGTAGGCTTTCTGAACCGCCAGAGTCATATGCCATTTTTGTGATGTAAAAGTCACATCACCACAACTAGAGCAGAAATTATCTGCATGATTAACACCAGTACGAGGAATCGCCAAATATGCTGTGAGTGACCTATCGGTATAAAATAAATATGTCTTTTTTTTTTTTTCTGTCAAGCGAGGCAAATTTATGTAGTGACTGCATCAACTGGTTTTGGACAGTTATTTCGATTGGTTGCAAGTAAAGATTATGCAAGCTCACGCAAATGTTGCAGAATACACTGGTAATGGTCCCCACTGACTAATGAAGAGCACATATCTTAGCAACCAGACCCAGTCGGCCATTTTCACTATGACCTCTGAAAGGCATAGAATGGACCGGGCCACGGCCCCGTACCAATGCGTCGACGCTATCCAGTAGCCTCATATGTCCTCTGCTAAACATCGAGCCGTCGCCGCAGACTGACAGGTCGCCATGAGGTCCAATATGGGCAGACCGCATCTGAGCACACGCGGCGCGCACACCGCCTGATGCAATCTCACTCCTCCGGCAAACACTCGGACCCTGCTAAGGACATTCGCCACCACAGTGTCCCCACCGAAACGCAGGCCGCCAAGGCTTCAACCGTGCACGCTGTCCCTTCGCTCGGGCCACCCTGACCACCCGACCGACTCCACCCTGCCGATCGAACTAGGCCACCATCCCGGAGATCTCAGACAGCACCTACAGTGCTCGATCTGCTACCGTGTCCGCGAACGCCTGCCACGGCTGACGTACCCCGTACCGTTCCAGTCCGACGATGGAACACTGGGCGTGCTGCGTACACTAAAACGCCTTGTACATAAAGGATCCCCAAAATGTAGCTGAGTCTAACCACGCTCCGGCCAAGCTCCCGGAAGAAAGGGACAGAACCTTATAAAAAAGAAGTGGGGACAATTAGGAAGGCTTTCCTGTTTGATTATTCTTTTTTTTTTTTTTTTTCCTTTTTACAACTCCATAAGGGCCACAAGGCACACAACCGAACAGGGCATTGTCCAGAGAACGCAAGGCCCCTCCTCCAGGCTGACTCCACATCCACAGCCTAAACAGGCAGTCACCTTGGCTGATGCCGAGCAGCGCGGAAGCCAACTTGTAAGCCCAGCATATGAAGTATGCCTACTAGTACAGCATTCCACAATGGAGGGACATATAACTGGACAGCTTTGAATATGAACCTACAGATATCCCGTGCTTGCTCCAAGACAAGCACTGTGCAGCCTACTGGTCTTCTTGGAGCACCGCCACGACCCGAAGACCTAAACCGACCAGCAAAAGACGACGTACGCTGGGCCCGAAGGAACCTGGTTGAACGGATCCCAGCACTCCCTGTATCGTTAGGATCGGAGCCTCCCCCCAAGGACTCAGCCCTGGCTGGAACCGGCTGAGCATAACTCCAGGCCCTGCGGCGAGCCCCCACGAAGAAGTGGGACGCAACGATGCCTTGAGGAAAGGGAAGGCGCAATGGGTGAAGCAAGTTGCTGGCCGACCAAGGGAGTAAACCCCACACGCGCACCTCAACGGAAGGACGGAAGAACCGAGGATTCTGGTCCCACAGGTGCGCCTGCTAGCCTTTAACAACATACACCTCCGCAGGTACAAAAAACTTAAATTGTGAGCACCTTCAGGGGTAAGGGGAATAGACGACAGCCTCCGACTGTTGACCACCTTGTCTTGCACAACAGACAGCAGCACCCCACCAAACAAATGATTGGGAATATATGACCTCAGAACCCCAAGACAGAGGTAAAACAGTAGAACGTGCAGTGGACGTGAATTTCCAGATCTGCCAGCCCCCCTGCCCACATTGAGAAGAGGCAGAGAAGAACTGGACCGGCGGATCTGGAGGGGTGCCTCCTGGACAGCCGGGCCAACGAAGGGAAAGCTGACGACTGAGGCCCAAACTCCTCAGGATGGCCCCGTCTTGCATTGGCAACCCCATGCAACACCATGACAACCCCGCTCACGATATCCCAAGCGATCTCTGTCATTGCTGCAACAATCACCTGAGCATGAGATCACAGACGGAACACGGACATGCAGACGCACTCAAGGAGAGTGCACCTAAGAAGTATGAGCCTATCCAACATCCAGCACCACATGTCCAGGTGTCCCACTCCTGTCACCCAAAACACAGGACGCTTGAACCTAGGTGACCGTCATAGCCAAGACAGGGAGGCCTGACTGACTGCCGCTATCAACCCTTCCAGGACCCTGGAACACTAAGCCCCGGACTGTGCCATCCAGCAACACTTCTCACGATCCCCAGCAGGGGCCTTTCCCCAGATGGCCCAGATGGGCAGTGTTCCCGCCAAATGGGCAAGCTGCGCTCTGATAACATAGTGCAGAAAACCAAAATCAAAGTGTCTTAACCTAGCTAATTTTTGTCTAATAGTGATCATTCATAATATCAGCCAGGCTCAATCATAACATTAGTATTAATGATCTCTAAAGATTGAAGAGTTACTAATGTAACACTAATTGTTTTTTTTTTTAAAAGAGCTTCAAAGGCGATCTTGGAAACTACAGACCAATGAATCTGAGTTCAGTGCCAGTTAAATGATAGAACTTGTTCTGAAAAGCAGCACCAAGCTGTCTTTTCAAAGGGTTAATAAACATGTGAGTAAGCCAAATGATATGTATCTGGATGTTTTAGAAGGTACTTGACAAAGCCCCTTATGAACTTCTCCTGAGGAAGGAGATGATGTGCTATTATAGAATGGGAAATGGATCAAAAACAGGAACACAATAGGACTAAATGGCCAGTTTTCTCACAGGAGACCAGTAAATAGTGGAATGTCTCGGGATCTGCACTGGAACTGGCATCTGGTAACATCTACTGCACTGAAATGATCTGGAAAAGAGATCAGCAAGCATGGCGATCAAATTTGCAGATGGCATAACGACATTTAGAGGCTGTCTGCACAATTTCCAAGCGTATAAACATGGAAATAGCATCCTTATGTAAATGACAATTTCAGAAAGGGCTCAATTTGTAGGTGGTTGTGCCACCGATGACCCTGAATGGCCAAATCCTAGCATGGAAACCTGCTGCTGACAGACGTCGCTAACTGCCAGAATGCAGACAAAGGTAAAGGCACCCCCCAAGAAGTAAAACCCAAACCAATCACATTGCATTCAAAGGACTATAAACTATCATGAAATTAAAAGGAAATTAAAATTAAAAGGAAATTAAAATTAGAATTAAAATTAAAAGTAACAGCAAAAGGAAGTCCTTATCTGGGTGTAGCCGCGTGGAACAGCGTCGTCTGCTCAAACGCAGGGCTGCTCCGCTCTCCGCCACGAGGCCTCAGCCCTGCCGAGAAAATAGCGCCAATCCGAAGCAGGCCCGTTTGGCGCCAGACACCACAGAGGCGGCAAGAGCTCAGAGCCCCTCCATGAGAGAGTCCCTTGTGGCGTCGGGATACAGCAGTTACCCTGCTGTAGCTGCGGGGTGAAGAGCTGTCCAGACACGCTGCTGCCTCGCGCCACCAGAAGTAGCAGACGCTGCGAGCCCCGGCCCACCGGCTAAAGAACCTCGAACGGCCTGAGGCTCCCGCCGCGATGGGAATCTGCCGCATGGACACTGCCAAAATGCAGGTGTTCCACAGAGCTCTCCCCCGTACAGTCCTGGGGGAGAGATCATCACCGGGCACAGAGACCGAAGAATCCCAAGCAGAGAGGCTAGCTGGCAGCGTGAACTTTGAAAAGGGACAGAACCCCCCTTTACACTAAGGCAGACTAGGTGAAAATAAATAAAGTAAAAGTAAATGAAATTAAATGAAAATGAATACAATTTACAGGATTACACCTAAAGAAGGGCAAAAGAAATGCAAGGTAAATCAAATCCTGACTAACTGCTCCTAAACTGCTTCTCAAGTGAGCCCAGCACCTAGGCTCACTACGTCCTCATGCTGCATGGAGACTGGACACACTGGGGGATCATGGGAGAAGACCAGCAGGATATCCCCGGTGATGTCACAAGTTTGACTTGTCCAGTCTCCATGTTGCAGGAGGAGGTGCACTACCCAGTGGTGGAGGACTGAACTGTAGGACCGATAAGGAACAGCCTTTACTATATCCTCCGGTAACAAATTCCAGAGTTTGATTATGTTGAGTGAAAAAATAATTTTCTTTTATTAGTCTTAAATAGTTTACCCTATAGCTTCATTGCATGTCCCCTAGTCTTTCTATATGCTGATAATGTAAACAACCGATCTACGTTTACCCATTCCACTCCATTAATTTATAGACTTCTATCATATCTCCCCTCAGCCATCTCTTTTCCAGGTTAAAGAGCCCTAACCTTTTTAGCCTTTCTTCATAGGAGTATCCTTCCATCCCCTTTACCATTTTGGTGGCTCTTCTCTGAACCTTTTCTAATAACGCTATATCCTTTTTAAGATACGGTGACCAGAATTGCACACAATATTCAAGGTGCGGTCTCACCATGGAACGATATAGAGGCATTATAATCTTTTGTTTTATTTTCCATTCCTTTCCTTATGATACCTAGCATTCTATTTGCTATCTTGGCTGCCGCTGCACACTGGGCCGAGGGTTTTAACATGTTATCCACAATGATGCCTAAATCTTTTACCTGGGTGGTGGTTCCTAATGTGGAACCTTGCATCGTGTAACCATAGTTTGGGTTATTCTTCCCTAGGTGCATAACTTTGCACTTGTCCACATTAAATTTCATCTGCCATTTTGATGCCCAGTCTTTCAATTTATCAAGATCCTCTTGCAATTTTCCAAAATCCTCTTGGGTTTTAACAACTTTAAATAGTTTTGTGTCATCTGCAAATTTGATAACTTCACTTGTTATTCCACTTTCCAGGTCATTTATGAATACGTCAAAAAGCAGCGGACCCAGCACAGATCCCTGGGGTACACCACTACTCACCTTTCTCCATTGGGAAAATTGGCCATTTAGCCCAACCCTCTGCTTTCTATCTTTCAACCAGTTCTTGATCCACAGTAGTACACTGCCTCCTATCCCATGACTCTTTAGTTTTGCCAAAAGTCTCTGATGAGGGGACCTTGTCAAAGGCTTTCTGAAAGTCCAGATACACTATATCAGTGATGGCTAACCTTTTTGAGCCCGAGTGCCCAAACTGCCGCACAAAACCAAAGAATTTCCTCAAAGTGCCAGCACGTCAATTTGCATAAATATTTGCATAATGCTAACATACACTAACTTTTAGTAAACATGTCTCTTAATGAGTGTATGGATAAAGACAGACTAAAAGATTTCTACATTACTATAATCCAGTGCCAACCGCCAGGCACATTAGGAACTACTACAAACACTGCTCATTTAGAACCAATAGCAAACCCGCCGTATCCTAACAGCACTACCAGGACTCACAAAGCACCACACCATACCTATCAAAAGGCAACACTGCAAATATTAAACCAATACATTTCAGACAATAACAATACATGACCTACTGGGGAAAGAGAACAAGTGGCAATGTCAAAAAGGAATTACATAAACAGAATACCTCAGCTCAGTTACACAGTTGCAATTGCTCCAGCCACTTTCTTCTGGTTTCTTCATGTTTCTGCTAACTCTCCATCATCTGCTGTCCATTTGTCCTTTCTTCTCTCTTCTAGTTTTTTTTTCCATTCTCTCTCTCTACATCCGCTTTAACATACTAATCTTTCTCCTTTTGCTCTTTCCTCATTCCTATTTCATCCACTCAAATTTTACCCCTCCATCCTCAATCCCCACTTACTCTCCCAATACCCGGCCAATTGTAGATTTTTTATACCTCCCACACAAAATATTTTTCCCCTCTCCATTTTACTCTCCCAGCCCCATCCCATTCTAATCCTCCCCCAACATCAGCTCCCTTCTAGTTCCAGCCTCACCCAGCATCCATTCCCTTCTAGTCCCTGCATCAGCCCATTTCCAGTCCTAGCAACCCTCCAACCCAATACCAGTCCTAGCCCCCCCCCCATCAACCCACTTCCAGTCCTAAACCCCCATCACCCCATTTTCAGTTTAAGCCCCCCCCTATAACCCATTACCAGTCCTAACCCCCATCACCCCATTTCCAGACAGCCCCCATCAGCCCACAGCCCATTAGCAGTCCTACCCCCCCCGCCCGCCCATTAGCAGTCCTACCCCCCCCACCCGCCCGCCCGCCCCCCCCCTGCCCATTAGCAGTCCTAACCCCCCCCTCCCTCCCTGCCCATGAGCTTTCCTAACCCCCCCCTCCCTCCCTCCCTGCCCATTAGCAGTCCTAACCCCCCCCTCCCTCCCTCCCTGCCCATTAGCAGTCCTAACCCCCCCCCTCCCTCCCTCCCTCCCCATTAGCAGTCCTACCCCCCCCCCTCCCTCCCTCCCTGCCCATTAGCAGTCCTAACCCCCCCCCTCCCTCCCTCCCTGCCCATTAGCAGTCCTAACCCCCCCTCCCTCCCTGCCCATTAGCAGTCCTAACCCCCCCTCCCTCCCTGCCCATTAGCAGTCCTAACCCCCCCTCCCTCCCTCCCTCCCTGCCCATTAGCAGTCCTAACCCCCCCTCCCTGCCCATTAGCAGTCCTAACCCCCCTCCCTCCCTCCCTGCCCATTAGCAGTCCTAACCCCCCTCCCTCCCTGCCCATTAGCAGTCCTAACCCCCCCTCCTCCTCCCTGCCCATTAGCAGTCCTAACCCCCCTCCCTGCCCATTAGCAGTCCTAACCCCCCCTCCTCCTCCCTGCCCATTAGCAGTCCTAACCCCCCCTCCTCCTCCCTGCCCATTAGCAGTCCTAACCCCCCCTCCTCCTCCCTGCCCATTAGCAGTCCTAACCCCCCCCTCCTCCCTGCCCATTAGCAGTCCTAACCCCCCCACCGGCAAATTTTTAAAAAAAAAAAGCAGGCTCTGGCTGCTGCCGCGGCAGATTGCAATGTCCCGCGGGGCCCCCTCCGCCCGCTAAGCCCCTCTGCAAGGGCTTTCAGATTCGCGAGGGAGAGCATCTCCCTCGCGTCTCTGTTAAGCCCGCAGGGGCTAATGGGAAATTTCCCATCAGTCCCTCGCGTCTAAAGGGGCTGATGGGAAATTTCCCATTAGCCCCTGCGGGCTTAACAGAGACGCGAGGGAGACGCTCTCCCTCGCGAATCTGAAAGCTCTTGCAGAGGGGCTTAGCGGGCGGAGGGGGCCCCGCGGGACGCTGCATTCTGCCCTTGCCGCGTCCGCGGCAGCAGTCAGAGCCAGCTTTTTCTTTTTTTGCGGACCTTCCCGCGTGCCAGCTGGCACGCGTGCCATAGGTTCGCCATCGCTGCACTATATCAACCGACTCACCTTTGTCCACCTGTTTATTCACACTTTCAAAAAAACAGATTAGTAAGACAAGACCTTCCTTGTCTAAAGCCATGTTGGCTGTCTCCCATTAGGCCATGACTATCTACGTGCTGAGTAATTTTATTCTTTATGATGGTTTCTACCATTTTTCCCGGTACTGACGTGAGGCTCACCGGTCTGTAGTTTCCCGATCACCCCTGGAACCCCTTTTAAAAATTGGTGTTACATTGGCGATCCTCCCATCTTCAGGTATTAGAGATGATTTTAATGATAGTTCACAGATTACTAATAGCAGGTCTGCAATCTCATATTTCAGTTCTTTGAACACCCTTGGATGTATACCATCCGGCCCAGGTGATTTGCTACTCTTCAGTTTATCTAATAGTTGTAATACATCTTCCCGATGTATCGATATTTCCTTCAATTCTTCCGCACCTTTAAATACCACTTCAGTCATGGGTAACATCCCTACATCTTCCTCAGTAAAGACTGAAGCAAAGAATTCATTCAGTCTCTCCGCTATCGCCTTGTCGCCCCTTAGTGCCCCTTTAACTCCTCTATCATCTAATGGACCAACTGACTTTCTCACAGGTTTTTTGCTACGAATGTACTTGAAAAAAAATCTTTATTTCACGTTTTTGCTTCCGCAGCAAGCTTCTTAAATTCTTCCTTTGCCTACTTTATCAATGCCTTGCATTTGACTTGCCAGTGCTTGTGCTGTTTCCAGGTTTCATTGTTTGGCTCTTTTTTCCATTTCCTGAAAGATGCTTTTTTGGCAACAGCCTCTCTGACCTCACCTTTAAACCATGCTGGCAGTTTTTTGGACTTCCTTCCACTTTTCTTAAAGCGTGGAATACAGCTGGTCTGGGCTTCCAAGATAGTATTTTTCAACACCCCCCAAGCTTGATGTCTTTAACCTTTGCAACTGCTCCTTTTAGTTTTTTTCTTAACTATTTTCCTCATTTTATCTGTGTGCAAAAAACCCGAAGTGTTTAAAATCTCAGTGGAAAAACACACAGCAGCAGTAAGAACACACAGGGGTTGCAATAAGAGAAAATGGAAGAGTACAGAGCTGGACAGTGATAATAGTGCCAATGGGTGCAAGAAAGAAAATGTAACTGCATACCTCTAATGGTGTTCTCCGTGGACAGCAGGATTCTACTGTCACACATGTGGTGATGTCACCATGACAAAAGCAGAGTCAGGATCAGCTTCTCAATACTCAGAAGGCTCTGAAAAACCTTGAGTCTGCACTAGTGTTTTCACATTCCCTCTGCTGAGAGCGGTCCTCAGTCAATTTTATAGGGCGGGAATGTGTGGTTGTAGAATTCTACTGTCCATAGGTATCAACATCACAGGTATGCAATTACATCTTCTCAATGGATAGTGGATGCCTACAGCCACATATGTGGCGAGTCCCTAGCTGAGGGGTTGCCAGTAATAAACACTATGTATGTTCAGCAACCCACATTGAATATAGAAGGTGGAGCAACTTCCTGAAGTACTGCTTGCCCAAAAGCTGCGTCCATTCCTGAAACTTGGTCGATGCAATACGATTTTATGAAAGTATGCACAGAAGACCATATTGCTGCCTTGCAGATGTCATCCATAGATAAAGATTTGCTTTGGACATCATTGCTGCTATGAGCTGATGTACAGTGACTGTATGAGAGCTCCATGTTCACATATGCACATCAAAAAGAAATACAGGCAGATATCCAGGAAGATAGTGTACTTTTCCTCAATCATTCAATGTAATGTTCAAGTTTTGTTCTATGTAAACCGCTTTGATTTTTCTGAAAGGCGGTATATAAAACCGTTCAATAAATAAATAAATGAGAGTCTAAAGGGTCTGGATGCTGATCTGGTTCTACATAGATATATTTGCATCTTGCGATAACAGCTCAAAGTGTGAAGTCTGTTCTTCTTTAGTAGAGTCAGAGGATGAGATACAGGTGTAACTATCAACTGATTGAGATGGAACTCCAGTACCACTTTAGGAAGAAACTATGGATGAGTTCTGAGTTCTTGCATTCCTAACAGGGTCTCCATTGCAAGCAAAGTAATACTGTGTGGCTTTTAAATAAAGCTCTTTGCCTGAGAATTCTTAAAGGGATTTTGGACTTCATTTTTAATAGCCAATTTCTTTTTCTGGTGCTGTACTGCAAAAGGGGACTTTTTTGTGATGTTGGGTAAAGCTCTGCTGTTAAGAGCTCATTGTTTCTTTTTTCTAGCTCTCCATTCAAAGCAAGCTTTTTGAACTCACTGATCTCATCAGGTGTTAGATCCCTCCCTACTCACCCCATGTGAGAATTCTTGCTATATAGGGCTACTCCCCAATTAGCTTATTGACAAACACATTTGTCATTCTTCAAGGTGCTTTAATTAGGTAATTTTAAAAGGGAACACAATCTGTATTCTTCATACACATATCAGAGTTTACTAATGTAACGTAATAACTATCTTGCAAGGAAGTGAGGTTACACACAGGGGCACAGAACAATGCTGTTAGAACACACATAGGATGTTAACTTTTTTTTCTCAGCTGTCCTTTAAGAGAAGAAGCAGTTAAGGATTTTTGTAGGTCTTTCGTTTCCTTCAACAGGTACCAAAAGCTCCACCAACTGAATGATAGCTGGGAAAAATTGTATTGCCAAAGCTGTTGCCTCCGTTACAGCTTCTGCCTCTGTCCAGACAAAGCTCGATGCCAGTTGAAGGACTGGTTCCATATGCAGGATGCCTGCAGGCTGAAGCCCTCATGAAACAAGTGGAGAAGCTCAGAGAAGAGGTGGTGAGGCCGAGAAGCATTTGAGACAGCAAGTAGTATACAGATGAGATGCTTCTTGAAACATCTAAGTTCTCCGAGAGAGGTGAAGATGGGAGACTACGGAATGAAGAAAGTTGGACATGAGTGACCAGAGCCTGCAGAATCAACAATCCAACTCCTTCAGCCCTTGAACCAGTATGCAAGCCCTGGTAGTAGAATAGGGGAAAACATCCCAGCGAAAGGACGAACCAGAGCTGAAGCACCCCACAGCTGTGGAATCAGCAACCACAAGGAAGCGAAGGGTAGTGGTAGTTGGTGACACTCAGAGGTACAGAGGCGTCCATCTGCAGACCAGTCTTGATGCCCAGAAAGGTGTGCTTTCTGCCAGGTGCCAAAATTCGAGATGTTAGAGGATTTTCAGAGACTCATCAAGCCTACTGACTATTATCTGATGTTGCTCATCCCTGTCGGCACATATGATACTGCTAGGTATCCCTCTGAGCATATCAAAAGTGACTTCATGGCTCTGAGACAGAGGGTGAAGCAGACAGGAGCGCAGGTGTTCTCTTCAATCCTCCCTGTTGAGGGTTAAGGTGGAAGCTGAGAAGCTTGCATCCTGGAGATAAATGCATAGCTGCATGGATGGTATCATCAAGAGCACTTTGGTTTTCTGGACCATGGGATGATTTTCCAAGGGCTGCAGAGCAGAGATGGCGTCCATCTGTCCAAGAAGGGTCGACATGTCTTCAGTAGCAGACTGACTAACCTACTGAACAGGGCTTTAAACTAGGTATGTTGGGGGATGGGTGAAGAAAGCCCCCAGGTAAGTGAAACATTAAATACCTCTGTAGAAATTGGTAAAAGGGGAAACATCTGTAAAGCGGTGTTTTTTAAATGCCCGAAGTATGGGAAAGAAGATACCAGATGTTGAGACTTTAATGGAAGAGGCCGATTTGGATTTAGTGGTGGTTACGGAGACATGGTTCACGGATAACAATGACTGGGCTGTAATTATACCGGGCTATATTTTATTCAGGAAGGAGAGGGTAGGAGGAGTGGCACAGTATGTAAAAAAATAATTAAAGCTATAGAATTACATGACTTAAAAGGGAGCGAGGAGGCACCGAGTTAAACCAGAAAAAGGGAAAGGGAAATCCATTTGCAATGGTGTGATATACAGATCCCCCTCACAGAAAGTAGAAGTGGACAGGGATATAATAGAAGTGTCCAACAAACAAGCACTAATCTACGTGCACCAAACCAAACCCAATACGAATCGTGGATTGCAAAGGAAGAATATACTTTATTAAATAGATCCAGCCATTGGCCCGACACAGGCCGTGTTTCGTTTAGCCATTTTAGCCCCTGAGGAAGGCTGGACACAGTAAAAAACATAAAAATAAAAATAATACTACAAATAAATATAAAAGTATACAGTAAAAATAATATTTAAAATAAAACGAATACTACTACTAATAAATAGTTAAATAGAAGACCAAGATAAGAGAGCACGCATACATAGACATTACCGTACAGCAAATTATAAAAACTGAGCAAAACTCAATAGAATCATAATTATATAAATAATAAAAACATAATAAATTAATGGAAGGTGAATCATAATGGTATTAAGAAATATATATAAAAACAGTATTAAAGAGTAATACAAAATGAATACTAAAACATGTATAATATGTAATGAAGTCATTATAAATGTATAGTATAAAAAGGTATTGCTAAGGGTGTGACAAAAACGTAACGTGGTCCAAATAATATAACAATGTTATTATAAATATTTGATAACATGAGGTATCAAAAAAAGTATATCCAAACAGTATAAGGGAAATTTTATAAACATACCTGCGTATGTTTTAATCTATATCTCGATCTAACTAAACACTAGGGAAGAACAAAGACTGTTCATAGAACAAATCAATTAAATAAGGTGATTAAAGAATAATCAAAAGAGTGATAATGTTATAAAAATATTATGAAAAACAATAGACCAGCCTTTCTCCTTATATGTTCAATCGAAAACATACAGGAGTAAACATTCTCGTAAATAGAAAGACAAATACCACGAAGGCTATAACTATTAGATACTATAAAAACAAATGTGTGTGTGTGTATATATCTCTCTATATTTATTTATTTATTTTATTTATTTATTTTTTTAATTTTAAATTGAACTAAAAGACAGTAAAATGAGATAAACCCATAACTCAAAATTATGGCACACATTACACATAAACTGTCCAAAAAATGATATTCATAAAGGGATTATATGGAAAGAAGATTATTTGAAAAAACCGGCTCTGAATAAGCATAGTTACTCACCTGTAACAGGTGATCTCCGAGAACAGCAGGAATTTAGTCCTCACATATGGGTATCGTCGGTACCAATGGAGCCTGCACGGGAACGCTCCCCAGCGTCCAATTAGAAAGCTTTTGGGAGTATCCCACAGCGCCTGTGTGCTGCCTTCCCGCCTTTCCCAACTGCCTCTCTCCAGTTGAGTTTTAAAGCTGAGACAAAGAGAGAGAGAGAGGGAAAGGGAAAGAGATAGAGAGATACAACTCCTAGGGGAGGTGGGTGGGTTGTGAGGACTAAATTCCTGCTGTTCCCGGAGATCACCTTTTACACGTGAGTAACTATGCTATCTCCAGGAACAATCAAGAATGTAGTCATCACATATGGGGACTCCCTAGCTTTAGATGCCAGGGAGAGACCCCAGAAGTTGTGCGTCCCTGAGAAGGGCTCCACTTCCCCCCATGGATCTCTGGCATCCTACCAGGGATGGTGGGTAGGAGTTGATTAGGTATGGAACAGGTGTTGGAGAACAGCCTGACCACACAAGGCATCCCGGCGGGAGTCCTTGTCCAAGAAGTAATGGGCTGTGAAGGTATGAACCGAGGCCCAGGTGGCTGCTCGACAGATGTCGTCGATAGACACAGAGTGCAGATGAACCATTGAAGTTGCCATGGCTCTCACATTGTGAGCTGTGACATGGCCCTCCAGAGGAAGATTCTTGCTCTGATAGGCGAAGGCAATACACTGGGCAATCCAGTTAGACAGTGTTCTCTTGGAGACGAAGTCCCAAATGAGAAGGATCAAAAGCAACAAAAAGTTGAGAGGATTTTCTATATTGCTGTGTTCTTTGTAAGTAAAAAGCTAAAGCTCTTTTACAGTCCAAGGTATGAAGATTCCTCTCTGCATTTGATGCATGAGGCCTTGGAAAGAACACAGGTAGGTAGACCGCTTGGTTTAGATGAAAAGGCGAGACCACCTTTGGCATAAAGTGTGGATGAGTCCTAAGGACTACCTTGTCATGATGGAACCTTGTATAAGGTGGATCAGCTACTAGTGCTTGCAACTCACTAATGCGATGTGCTGATGTGATTGCAATGAGAAGTATAACCTTCCAAGAAAGGAATTTCAAGGAGGTAGTAGCTAAGGGTTCAAAAGGTGGCTTCATGAGCTGCCCAAGAACCAGGTTTAAGTCCCATGCCACCAGCGGTGGCCTAATGGGAGGCTTAGTTAGAAGAAGGCCTCTCATAAATCTTGCTATAAGAGGATGAGAGGAGATAGGTTGTCCATTCAGAGGCCTAAAAAAAATGCAGTAGCACTCAAATGGACTCTTACTGAGTTAATTTTAAGTCCTGCATTGGATAAATGAAGGAGATACTCCAGTAAAGATTCCAGCGGTATCGCAAGGGGGTTAAGACCCTTTTGCGAACACCATATGGTAAACCTTTTCCACTTGAAAGCATAAGAGCGTCTTGTGGAAGGTTTCCTGGAAGCAAGAAGAATATCTTTCACTTGCTGAGGGAGGTTAAGATCATGGAGATCTACGCCTTAAGCAACCAAGCCCTGAGATGCAAAGACTGGTGATTGGGATGCCATAACATTCCGTCCTCCTGAGATAGATCTGGAGCAGACCCTAACTCCAGAGAAGGAGCTTGAGAGAGATGTAGAAGCAGAGGGTACCACACTTGTCGAGGCCAATGTGGAGCTATGAGAATCATACGGCTTCTGTCTCTCTGAAGCTTGAACAGGGTTTTGGGAATTAGGGGAATGGGTGGAAAGGCATAAAGGAAGTCTTGACCCCAGTGAAGGAGGAAAGCATCCTTGGCCTAAGATCCCTGAGCTGGAATTCTGGAACAGAACCGGGGAAGTTTGGCATTCAATGCACTTGCAAAGAGGTCTATGTCAGGGGTTCCCCAAACTTGAAAAATCTTGGCCACCTGGTCCACATGTAGAGACCATTCGTGTGGAAGCAGAACTCGACTGAGTCTGTCCGCCCAAGAGTTTTGTATGCCTGGAAGAAACACTGCCAGGAGATGAATCTGATGCTCTCTGGCGAGGGCCCATAGTCGCAAAGCTTTGTTGCAGAGCGACAGAGCCTGTTCCTCCCTGCTTGTTCACATAGAACATGGCTACCTGGTTGTCCGTGTGAATAAGGACTGTCTTGCAGCTGAGCAGGGAATGGAACACTCGAAGAGCAAGAAAAATTGCTCTGAGCTCTAAGAGATTGATATGTAGATGAGTCTCCTGTGAAGTCCAAGTGCCTTGGGTGGAGAGGTCTTGTAGATGAGCTCCCCAACCCGTTGGAGAAGCATCTGTTGTGAGAGTTGCTTGGGGTAAAGGTTGTTGGAACGGGTCCCCAGCAACAGGTTTTGAGTGGACTGCCACCATTGAAGGGACAAAATAAGGCGATTTGTGTTTACAATTTTGTCTGACAGGCACCCTGATGCCTGGGTCCACTGGGTGGATAAAGTCCACTGGGCTGCTCTCATATGGAGGCGAGCATAAGGAACCACATGCGCAGTAGTTGTAACATCTCTCCAGCAGTGAGATGGGACTTTAGCACTGCTTGAGAAGCTAACTGCACCATGCGAAGGCAACGGCTCTGAGGGAGGTAGGCCCTTGCCTTTCTGGTATCCAACACAGCTCCTATGAACTCTAGAGACTAAGTGGGAGTTAGGCTGGATTTTGGGATGTTTATGACTAGACCCAAATACTGAAGGAAACGCATTGTGCAAGACAGAGCTATCCTGGCCTTTGACTCTGATGGGGCTCGAATGAGCCAATCGTTTAAGTAGGGGAAGATGAATATTCCTAGAGTGCGGAGAAATGCTGCTACTACAGTCATGCATTTCGTGAACACCCTTGGAGCTGAGGCCAGGCCAAACGGGAGCACCCTGTATTGGTAGTGCTTCCCTTGAAAAAGGAACCAAAGGAACTTTCTGCGAGATGGATGGATGAGAACATGAGTGTACGCATCCTTGAGATCTAGAGAACACAGCCAATCCTGACTCTGAAGGTATGGCAACAGAGTTCCTAGAGAAACCATTTTGAATTTCTCCTTGAACAGGAATTTGTTCAATTCTCTGGAGGTCTAAAATAGGTCTGTGACCTCCTGCTTTCTTTGGGATAAGAAAATAGGGGGAGTAAAACCCTGTACCCTGCTGAAGAATGGGTACTTCTTCTATTGCCCCTTGGGCAAGAAGCATGGTGACCTCTTGATCTAACAGGTTGATGAGAGAGGTATGAGAATTGAGCTGTTTTACTATTGTGGGAGGGAGCATGCTCAAGAAATGAAGCTTATACCCCTCATTTATGATGAAGAGTGTTCAATGCTCTGCTGTTATCTGCCCCCATCCTGGGGCAAAGTGACATAACCTTCCTGGAATGGTGGAAGGCTCTGGTCCATTTAGAACCAGGAAGGCTAAGTTCTCTAGATGCAAGTCAAAGGCCTTGTGGAGGCTGAGACTGCCGAGGCGGTTGAGGCTTAGCAGTCTTTGCTTTTCTTTGTTTGGATGGTTGCTGACCCTTCCGGACAAGTTGACCTGCAGAGAGTCCTGCTGGGAATAAGCAGGATAAAACCTTTTCTTTTTGGAAAAGAATGGCTTTTTGAAAGATTTCTTTCTTGCAGGATCAGCTGTGCCCTTGGATAATCTGTCCAAGGTGGAGTTGTCAGCATCCAACTCATTGGCCTTTTCCTGCCAATCTTTGCCAGATTCTCACCAGTACAAGGAATATTGCCCAATTTGTCTTGTACCCAGAGCTCCAAATCAGATGCCTGGAGCCAGGCAATTCTACGTGCACCTATGGCAATGGCAGAGGTTCTGCTTATGCACTCAAAACAGTCAAAGGCTGCACGGTTGACAAATTTGGAAACATCCTGGGCATGTTTGACCAATGTGAGAAAGTCCTGTCTCCTATCCTCAGGAAGAAGAGGACTCAAAACTTCTAAATCTCCTGTGATTTCCTTCAGGAACATTCCCATATATAAAATATAGGAACTGATCCTGGCAGAAAGCATGGAAGCTTGGAAAGTACGACGTCCAAAAGCATCCAAAGTTCTGCACTCACGTCCTGGGGGATTAGAGGCATGCCTCTTTGCACTCCTGATCCTTCTCATAGCTGACGCCACTACAATAGAGTGGCGAGGGAGCTGAGTTTTCTGGAAACCAGGACAAGGAGGGACTCGATACATAGTGTCAAGTCTACGAGAATGAGGAGAGGTGGTAAGAGGGGTCTCCCACATTCTGAGCATGAGATCATGCAAGATCTCATGGATGGGCAAAGTAGCTGCCTCCTTAGGAGCTTTGGGATATTGTAAAATTTCCAGCTCTTTTGCTCTGGGCTCTGTTTCAGGAGCCACAGTAATGGAGAGACCCTGAGCCACCTCCCTGATGAAATCCTGGAAGGAGATAACGCAGGATGTCTCCTCCAGAGGATAAGGGGAGGAGGGCTCCTCTGGAAGAAGTGCTCCGGTATCGACAGAACTATCGGAATCCTCAGATTCTTCTGAGGACTCGAAGTACCTTCTGTCCGTATGTTCTTGTAGAGCCCGATCTCCGTACTGACCGAAGTCGGTACCGGGGGGAATCAGTACCGGTGTATTGGAACCGGAGGGCATCGGGTGACTGGGTGCCGGCAATGCGGACACCGATGTCGATGCTATCGGTAGCAATACCAATACCGGTGCCGGAGTCGGTACCGACTGAACTGTCTGACGGGGTTCCGAGGGTGTCGATGCCGCAAGGAGAGCCGCCAGACTGCGTTCAATAGCCAGGAACCTCTGGTCTATCGATGCTGCCGATGCCTGGATGTCGGTACCGGAGAAGACAGCCGGTACCCCAGAGCACGGCACCAGTAGTCCGAGGTCGAGGCCTCGAGAACATCCTGGAGCCCCGATAATGCTTTGGAAGCCGACGCCTCCCGCCGAGGCAATTTTGCCAGTGCAGAATCCTCAAGGGCAACGCCAGAGGCATCTCGGTGCTTAGAAGGAGATCTACCCTTTGAGGACTGGCTGGACTTATGTTTAGCTACCTGAGATCCACGGGAGGAAGAGGAAGCCCTAGAAGACGTCGATGCCACCGAAGCTGCATCAGAGGGAAATAGGGTACTGAGATTAGCAGCTTGGTTCTGCCGACCTCTTTTAGACATCATGGCACAGGACATACAATCCGTGATGGAGTGGTCAGGACCTAAACATTTCAGACACCATTCATGGGTGTCGGTGACGGAGATAGTACCGCCACACTTGGTGCACTTTTTGAAACCTGAAGCAGGTTTCTCCATTGCTGGAAAAACTTTTGGGCCTAAGGCCCAAAATGGTGCGTGCACCTGGGAAAAATACTAAGTGTATATATATATATATTTTTTAAAAGAACAGAAATAAATAAAGAAAAACCGGCAGTACCGGTAAAGCAGCCTTGATTGTAGGATAAGGCGGTATAGAAATACTGTTAAATAAATAAAATAAATAAAGCGTCGAGGAAGGCAGACGCAACCACAAAAAAAGAAAGTAATAAGGAAGAATTTTCTGCAGTGACAGGAATAACGACCTGCTGGCTCCGTGGAAAACAAAGAACTGGAGAGAGGCAGTTGGGAAAGGCGGGAAGGCAGCACACAGGCGCTGTGGGATGCTCCCAAAAGCTTTCTAATTGGACACTGGGGAGCGTTCCTGCGCAGGCTCCGTCGGTACCGACGATACCCATATGTGATGACTACATTCCTGCTTGTTCCTGGAGATCAAAAGAGATGTTAAAAAATAAATAAATAAATGAATAGGTGACTAAGATATACTAAAATATACATCCAAATTAATAGGTTATATATACGTGCCTATATTATGCAGCACTGTCTGCTATCGCGGTACCTGGTATGGTCCAACCTGAAACAGCTCAAAAACCTCAGTTTAATCATTAATATGAAGGACCATAAGAGACGGATCTTCAGAAGGCTTGAGCCTACAACAGAGAACGAAAAAGAAAACCAACATATCCAAGATTGATATATATGAAATATAAAGTAGTAATAAACGGCTAATAAGTAAAACATAAATAATTGTATTAAAAGTGTCTAAAAAGAGCTTATACGCTAAATTAGATGAAAGAAACCCAAATGACCTCTAATAATGCTGAAACCCGCCAACATTACAAAAAAAAGGGGGAGGGGGGGAGAGAAAGAAAAGAGACAGTCTAATACCGGCGATAGCAGACAGTGCTACATACTATAGGCACGTAAATATAACCTATTAATTTGGATGCATATTTTAGTATATCAAAGTCACCTATTCATTTATTTATTTATTTTTTAACATCTCTTTTGTATTCAAAGCTGGTTTTTTCCATATAATCCCTTTATGAATATCATTTTTTGGACAGTTTATGTGTAATGTGTGCCATAATTTTGAGTTATGGGTTTATCTCATTTTACCGTCTTTTAGTTCAATTTAAATCCCCTTGGGCACTATATATATATATATATATATATATATATATATATACACACACATATACACACACACACACACATTTCCTATTAGTATGTATATATTTGTTTTTATAGTATCTAATAGTTATAGCCTTCGTGGTATTTGTCTTTCTGTTTACGAGAATGTTTACCTGACCTGTCCAGAATTGAACATATAATGAGAAAGGCTGGTTTATTGTTTTTCATAATATTTTTATAACATTATCACTCTTTTGATTATTCTTTAATCACCTTATTTGATTTGTTCTGACGATAATAGTGTTTTGCATCCACACATTCTATGTTCGTTTGGCTTTCACTCTAATTCTCTCTTACAGTCTTTGCTCTTTCTTCCCCAGTGTTTAGTTATATTGAGATATAGATTAAAACCTACGCAGTATGTTTATAAAATTTCCCTTATACTGTTTGGGTATACCTTTTTTGATACCTCATGTTATCAAATATTTATAATAACATTGTTATATTATTTGGACCACATTACATTTTTGTCACACCCTTAGCGATACCTTTTTATACTATACATTTATAATGACTTCATTACATATTATACATGTTTTAGTATTCATTTTTTATTACTCTTTAATACTGTTTATATATATATTTCTTAATATCATTATGATTCACTTTCCATTAATTTATTACGTTTTTATTATTTATATAATTATGACTTGAGTTTTGCTCCGTTTTTATAATTTGCTGTACGGTAATGTCTATATATGCGTGCTTTCTTATCTTGGTCTTCTATTTAACTATTTATTATTAGTAGTATTCGTTTTATTTTAAATATTTTTACTGTTTACTTTTATATTAATTTGTATTATTATTTTTATTTTTATGTTTTTTTACTGTGTCTTTAGCCATTTTAGCCCCTGAGGAAGGATCAACGAAACACGGCCTGTGACGGGCCAATGGCTGGATCTATTTAATAAAGTATATTTTTCCTTTGCAATCCACGATTCGTATTGGGTCAGGGATTTAATAGAAGACAAACAGTATTGCCATGAAAGGAGACGTGCCACCGATAGGTGATTTCAATATGCCAGATATTGACTGGAACATCCCTTCTGCGGTGTCATCTAGAAGTAAGGAGATCCTAGATTCTCTATGGGAAGAACTATTCCAGCAATTAATAACAGAACATACATGTGAAGGAACCATACTGGACTTGGTGCTCACCAATGAGCAAAGTGTTGCTGACGTCATAGTGGGAGATCATCTCGCATCCAGTAATTACCAGATGGTATAGTTCAGTATTAGGACTAGGGATGATAAAAGCCATTCAAAAGTGAGGGTCTTAGACTTTAGGAAAAGTAACTTTGCCAAGATGGGACAATACCTCAAGGAGTCGTTAGTGGGATGGGAACAGCTGGGGGATGTAGAAGAGCAATAGGAAAATATGAGGGAGGATATTTTAAGGGCAACAAACCTTTCAGTTAGAAAGGTAAATAAATGTAAAAGGAAAAAAAAAAGAGGACACTATGATTCTCAAAAGAAGTAGCTGAAAAGATGAAGAAAAAGAGGGTGGCCTTCATAAAATACAAGAGATCACAGAGAGAGAAGACAAGCATCTATATTTGGAAATAACTTAGAGAAGCTAGCAAAGTAACAGGAAAGCAAAGATACAAAAGAAGAAGAAGAAATAGTTAATGCAATAAAATGAAGGGATAACTTTTTTCAGATACATTAATGAGAGGAGGAAGGGCAAAAGTGGTATTGCCAAACTCAAGGGTGAAGGGGAAGAATATGTAAAAGCTGATAAGGATAAAGTGGAATTGCTTAACAAATATTTTTGTTCTGTGTTTACAGATGAAGGGCCAGGAGCAGGACCTCAGTAAACACTCACAAATAGCAACAGAAGCGACAGGTATCTTGAACGATTTTCAGAAGACTGTATTCATGAGGAACTAGCTAAACTAAAAGTAGACAAAGCGATGGGACCAGATGGGATACATCCGAGAATACTGAAGGAATTTGGGAACCACTGTGCTAGAATGTCCTCAAACTTGGGATCGGGACCCAAATGAGGTCATATCACAAGTGGCCATTTCCCCATCTCTCTGAACTTTCACTGTGACCTATGCCAGCTAGTGGCAATCAGCAGTCAGCATGTGGCCTGTGAGCCAGTGAACATTCACAGGGCCTTGCCCATCCTGGGTAAGCTTCCTATTAGACTGGGAACCCATGCTGAGTGCTGGGGTCTGTAAGCCCATACTGCACACTGGCACAAAGGACCCTGTGCTGACTGCTGCTGTTGCCATTATTGTTGCTGCTGCTTTCTGCTTTAGCTGAGTGGAGGGAGGGAGGAGAAAGGGTCTGAAGACCTGGCATTTTGATTTCATCATCTGGGGTCAAGTGAATTTTCAGTTGTTAAAATTGGATTATATGGGATAAACGTTTGAAAAGCACTGTTCTAGTGGCTCCACTGATTGAACTTTTCAATGCTTCTTAGAGTTGGAAGTGGCCCCAGAGGACTGGAGAAAGGCATGTAGTCCCTTGCACAAAAGCAGAAGTAAGGACGAGGTTGAAAAGTACAGGCCGGTTAGTCTAACCTCTATGGTGAGTAAATTATTAGAAATGTTGCTAAAACAGAGAATAATGAGGTTTCTGGAGTCCAATGGATTGCAGAATCCAAGGCTGCATGGATTTAACAGAGACAGGTCTTGTCAGACAAATCTGATTGATTTCTTTGACTGGGTGACCAGAGAGTTGGATCAAGGGAGAGCCCTAGATGTAGTGTATTTAGATTTCAGTAAAGCCTTTGACAACGTTCCCCACAGGCGACTTATAAACAAATTGAACACTCTAGAGATGGACCCTAATGTGATTGACTGGGTTAGAAATTGTTTGAGTGGGAGGAGGCGACAAAGGGTACAAATAAATGGAGATCACTCTGAGGAGAAGGATGTTACCAGTGGTGTGTCGCAGGAATCTGCCCTTGGTCAGATTCTTTTTAACATCTTTGCTAGTGATATTGCAGAAGGGCTGCTGGGTAAGGTTTGCCTCTTTGCGGTTGATACCAAAATCTGCAATAGAGTAGACACCAAGGAAGGAGTAGATAACATGAAGGGATCTCGCTAAGCTTGAAGAATGGTTGAGAATTTGGCAGCTGAGATTTAATGCTGGAAAATACAGGGTCATGCATCTGGGCTGCAAAAATCCAAGGAAGCAGTACAGGAGAGGGGACGAAGTACTTCTGTGTACAAAAGAAGAGTGGGACCTGGATATGACTGTTTCTGACGATCTTAAAGTGTCTGAACAGGTAGAAAAAGGTGACAGCGAAAGCCAGAAGGATGCTTGGGTGCATAGAGAGAGAAATGGCCAGCACAAAAAAGGGAGGTGATAGTGCCTCTGTATAAGTCTCTGGTGTGACCTTTTTTGGAGTATTCTGTGCAATTCTGGATATAAACAGGATGGAGTTGGTGCAGAGGGAGGCTACTAAAATAAATGGTTAGTGGTCTTTGTTATAAAGCATATAGTGACAGATTTAAAGATCTTAATATGCATATGTTAGAGGAAAGGCAGGATAGTGGAGATATGATAGAGACGTTTAAATACCTCTGTGACATAAATGCACAAGAGGAGAGCCTCTTTCGAGTGAAAGCAAGCTCTGCTACGAGGGGGCATAGGATGAGGGTGGAAGGGAACAGACTCAGGAGTAATATGCGGAAATATTTCTTTATGGAAAGCGTGGTAGATGCGTGGAACAGTCTCCCCATGGAGGTAATAGACGAGGACGGTATCTGAATTCAAGAAAGCATGGGACAAATACAGAAGATCTCTAAAGTAAAAAAAGGGACTATTGTAGTTGATATGGAAGGGCAGACTAGAGAGGCCATGTGGTCTTTTTCTGCAGTCATGTTTCTATTACTTTATCATATTTATGCACAGTTTCATGACAATGTGCTACAGCAGGAATTCTAAAGCCAGTCCTTGGAACATACCTAGCCTGTCAAGTTTTACGGATAACCACAATGAATATGAATGAGAGATTTTCATATAATGGAGGCAATGCATGCAAATTCATTGTAGTTATCTTGAAAACCTGACCAGTTAGGTATGTCCCAAGGATTGGAGTTCACATTCTGCAGGCAGACATAATGGCTAAAAGACACAGACTTTTCCATGAGAGGAATTTTAAAGAAGTGACTAACAAGGGATCCATGAGTTGGGAGACTACAAGATTTAAATGCCACACAGAGTGGTTTCCTCAGAGGAGGCTTCAAGTTAAATAGACCCTTCATAAATTTTAACACTAAAGGGTGTTTTGAAATTGGTTTTACTATCAATTGTGTGATAAGGTATCATTTTACTGAAGGTGGACTCTCATGGAGGACGTGTCTAGACCCATACCTGACAAATAGAACAGGTACTGAGGGACTTATGGAAACTATCTGTTCAACTCTTCAATTTCCTATTTTATTTATTCATTTAACAGTTTTTTTATATCGCTTTATCATTTCAGTCAAAGTGATTTACACTAACTTAAACTTGTACGTTAAACATTGATAACTTGGATTTTTCTGAGGCAATGGAGGGTTAAGTGACTTGCCCAAGGCCACAAGGAGTGCTAGTAGGAATCGAACCCTGGTCTTTTGGTTCCCAAGCCAGTGCTCTAACCATTAGGATACTCCTCCACTACAGGAGGAGCAGCCTACAAACACCAGGAATGGAAAATATTCCACTTGAGATCATATGATCTTCTTGTCTAGTCCTATTTCAAGGTCATGAGAACGTCACATACTCTTCCAGAGAGGGAGATTATGTATTCTGCTTTTATTCTGCTTTCAATGTCTATGCTGATAGTGTGCGAAGGTTGGGATGGAGCAACTTCCCTTTGTGCTGTGTTAGGAATGCTGGCATCCAAGGAAGCATGATTGGAGAGGTCTGCGCCAACTGTTTCAGATATGGAAACCAGATTTGCTGGGGCCAATAAAGCATTACCAGAATTACTTGCACTGAAACGTGTAGAGGAACTGCATCCTCATTCCATCATGAATGCATCTGGGGCTAGGCAGTAAGAACTTGGATATCAAGAAGGAAACTGATGACATTTCCTGTTCTGTGGTAAACACATCAATCAAAGAAGTGCCCCACTTCTGGAAAAAGGGTCTGCGTTACACTTTGTTCCAGTGATCACATTTGCAGTTTCAGCTGGTAACTTAGTTTGTTGGGCAATTGATACTCAATGACTGGAAGATAAGAGGCTATGAGGAAGATTTGCTTTGAAATTACAAGTTCCCATATTTTCTGTGACTTTCGACATAGTGTAAGACATCCCAGTCTGTTCATTTGTATAAAACATTGCCACCTGGCTGTCTGTGAGAATATATGTAGAACAGAGTTGATTACTGAAGATGCAAAAGTAAAAAAGGCATATTGAATTGCCAAGTTCTAGAAGATTGGAAAGTCGCAGAAAAGCATATTCACATCAAAGCTCTTTGTGTCTGCAGTTGGTGTAATGGGCTCCCCAGCGCATTTTTGAGGTATGTGTTGCCAGCGTTACACTCAGATGAGGGAAATGCTAGCATTTGTCTCTGAGAAGATTGGACAACTCCTCCCACCAATGAAATGTCTCCCTGAAAGGCCTGGCCACCTGAATGGTGCGAGAAAGGAGCTGTGTATGCTGATTGCACTGGAATTTCAACTGCCATTGAAGATCCCTCATGCACAAGCGTTGCGGCATTGTGGCCCGGATCAGCAGAGGCACTACCTCCGCTGTCACCATGCCTGTTGATATATGCTACCGTCAAGGCATTGTCTGAAAACACCGACTGCTTGGGCTTCCAATATCGGCTTGAAGCACTGCAGCACCATCCAGACCGCTCTAATCTCCAGCTGATAGACCAGGAGCTCTACTTGGCTGGCCACGACCCCTGGGCCACCAGCGCACAACAATGTGCCCCCCAGCTGCTCAGACTGGCATCTGTAGTTACCGCTATCCATTGGGGTTGCTCCAGCGAGACTCCCTTTGCAAAACTGCCCTTCTGTAGCCACCATTTCAAATCTCTCTTTGTACTCTGTGTGCATTGAAGCCTTTGAGGCAAAGAGTGGTGCTGAGGCGACCACCTCGAGAACAATGCCCTCTGCAGCAGCCGCATGTGAAACCTGATCCAGGGTACTAAGTCCAGTGCCGCTGCCATCAAACCTAGCATCTGCAGATAATGCCACGCCGACGGCCATGACATCCATCGAAGCCAGCGCAAGAGTGCCTGGAGTTTCAGTACATGCTGCTCCGTCAATGAGACTAATACGGCCTCTGTGTTGAACCGGGCACCCAAGTAGATCAACAAGGGAACCAGCTTCCTCTTTGCTGAGTTGACTACCCAGCCCAAATTCTGTAGAAATGTGATCACCGTCCTTGTCACTCGTTGGCTTTTATCCCTTGGTTTTGCAGAGCCGCTGCTGCCACCACCGTCACTTTGGTGAAAGTCCCACAGAGCCGTTGCCAGCCCAAAGGGCAGTGCCTGGAACTGAAAATGACCCAGAGACGTCACAAACCTGAGAAAGCGTTGGTGTTCTGGGAGTATAGGAATATGGAAATATGCCTCGGTTAAGTCCAGTGCCATAAGGAACTTGCCATGCTGCACGGCCATCATGACCGACCTCAAAGTTTCCATACAGAACCAGGAGAACTTCAACGCTGCATTTATGTGCTTGAGGTCGAGGATGGGACAAAACGTGCCCTCCTTTTTGGGGACCACGAAGTAAATAGAGTATCGACCTAAGCCACACTGGTCGGATGGCACTGGAACTATGGCCTCCAGGGCCAGGAGTCGCTGCAACGTCATGCAGACTGCATGCCGCTTGTCGGGAGCAGTGCATGGAGAAAACTTGAAGGCCTCCTGCAGGGGATGCTGGAACTCTAACACAAAACTGTAGTGGATAACCTCCAGTACCCACTGATGTAACGTTATCTGGACTCTGGAGTGGCCTAGTGGTTGGGGCAAGGTACTTCGGGCCGGAAGGTCGTGGGTTCACATCCCACTAGAGGACAGCAACCTTGGGCCGGAAGGACTGGGGTTTCTAGTCCCACAGGTGCTCCTTGTGGTCTTGGGCAAGCCACTTAACCCTCCATAGCCCATGTTCTCTGTGTGCTGTGCTTTCCTGTCTAATCAATGTGTTTATACCTCAAAAAAAAATTTCCTGTCATGATTTGACAATTTCCAATCTGTAATCAAACCGCTGCTGATCGCTGGAAGTAGCGGTATACAAATGTATACTAAATAAATAAATAAATAAATAAACTGTCGTAGGCAACCCCCATTGTGTTCTACCATTCCCTGGGTCTGCCTGGCTTCATTGTGGCTTTTTGGCCACTACGGAAGCGCCTATATAATAGCCACGACCTGCACTTTGTGCCCAAAAGGACTGCCCCTGGAATGGGAAACGTCCCTGCTGGGAAGGAGGGAACCTAGTGGGTCGAAGGCGACAGAGGTCCCAGGTTCCCGCCCGTGACAGGGTTTATTGTCCTTTGCCTCCCCCAGGCTCATCTTCGGGCAGCTTACCCCCTTTGGACTCTCGCAAATCCTTAACCAGCTCTTTCAGGGGTTCCCTGAACAGCAGCTTCCCCTTAAAGGGGAACTTGCTCAAATGGATCTTGGAGGACATGTCTGCCGACCAGTTTTTTTTAATCAGAGAAACCTTTGCGCAGCCACTACTAGCGCCCTACTTCTGGACGATGATCGCACCAGATCATAACAAAAATCTGACAAATAGACTGCAGCTGATTCCAATTTCGGGATCTCTGCCAGGTCTGTGTCCCCCTGGGCGAGACCTGGCAGCGTCTGCACACATCTCATGCAGGCTCTGGCCACATATGCCCACAAACGGAAGCTTGCATGGACAAGGTGTTGACCTCGAAAACCTGCCTCAGGAGCACCTCCAAGCAGCGATCCTGCAGATCCTCGAGGGCCGTGCCACCTTCCACAGAAATAATGGTCTTTTTGGTCACAGCTGTGACCAAAGAGTCCACCCTAGGCGTCTGAAAGAGATATCCTTTTCCGCTGGAGGCACTGGATAAAGGCAAGCCATCGCCTGCCCCCCTCTCCCCCCGAAGTCCGGCCTCAGGGGCCTCCCACTCTGCCTCTATCATTTTCCTAATGGCCTTATGGACAGGAAAAGAAATCTGTGGCCCTCTCATGCCCTGTAGAAGACGGTTCTCTAAGGGAACCTCGTCCCTCAGAGTCCCCCCCTGGGGAGGTTAAGCGCTGACAGTGACTGCAAAGCGTAGTTACTCACCTGTAATAGGTGTTGTCCAGGGATAGCAGGAATCAGTCCTCACTTATGGGTGACGTTGGCACCGACGGAGCCCACGCAGAGCAATTCCCCAGCTTTCAAAGAAAGCCTTTGTGACTGCTGCCACGCATGCGTGGTCCTCTTCCCCCGCCCAAGGGTGCCATCTTGCTCAGTCAAGTCCCATAGCTAGAGCCCCAACTCTGCAGATAGTAAGGTAAGAAAAACAAAAATGGCAACTCTTAAAGGGAGGTGGGAGGGTAGTGAGGACAGATTCCTGCTGTCCCTGGAGAACACCTGTTGCAGGCGAGTAACTACGCTTTCTCCAGAAACAAGTAGGAAGTCAGTCCTCACTTATGGAACTCCCCAGCTACAGGCTACTGAAACCTGCAAGCCAAACACACCTCTGCGGGACCGTGAGCAGAAGCCGATGACTGAAGGAAGCCCGAGACCTCGGACCCTTGGGGCCAAGCTTTCGGTAGCCACAGAAGAAGGGTCGGAGGGCAGGAGTTTCTTATACCCCGAACAGATTACGGAGTACAGCCTGACCAAAGGTATTGTCTCGGCGGCACTCCCTCTCCAGGCAGTAGTGCGAAGCAAAGGTATTCGCAGAGGACAAGCCCAGCAGATGTCTGTCAGAGGCACTGAGTGCAGCGAAGCCACAGACGTCGCCTTGGCCCTGATGCAGTGTGCGGTGACTCAGCGATCCAGCAAGGCCCCAGCCTTTACCTAAGCGAAGGTGATGCAGTCTGCCACCGAGACTGAGATGGTGCGCTTGGTGACTGCAAGCCCCAGGCAATTAGGATCATAGGCAATGAAGAGTCTGTTAGACCTGCGATGACCCTGGGTGCATAGCAGGTAGAAGGCGAGAGCCCTCTTGTAGTCAATCGTATATAGGACTGCCGATGACCGTTGGCGTGGGGTCTCAGGAAGAAAGTTGGTAGGACCATCTCTTGGTTGAGATGGAAATCCGAGACAATTTTCAGTAGGAACTTGGGGTGAGTTTGAAGGACCATCTTGTTCCCGTAGAACCTTGTGTAGGGAGCTGCAGCCATGAGGGCTTGCTGCTCAGTGACTGGCCAGGCTGAGGTCTGTGCCACCAGGAAAACTACCATCAGCTCGAAGGGCGGCTGTGTCAGCTGCATGAGCATGATGTTCAAGCCCCACTCCGTCTGTGGAGGCTGGATAGGGGGCTTGGAAAGAGATCCCCGAATGAAACGGGAGACCCGAGGCTTGCCCAAGAGGGGTCTACCCTTGATGGGAAAGTGGTTGGCCAAGATGGCGCTGAGGTGAACCCGGACAGAGTTGGATTTCAGCCCCACCTGCGAGAGGTGGAGGAGGTAATGGAGAGCAGGAGAAAGGATCGATCTGGAGCTCGGAGCACCAGACCGAGAAGTGTCGCCACTTCAGGGCATAGGCCCGTCTCATCGAGTCCTTCCTCGACGCGAGGACCACCTCCTCGATCTCCTCTGGGAGGTGCAGTGAGGCTAAAGACCCCAGATCAGCCGCCAGGCTGTCAGGGATAGCGAGACCAGGTTCGGGTGAAGCACCCATCCCTCCTCCTGCTGTGTCAGCAGACCTAGGGTACTGCCCAGGGGGACCGAATGTTCTGACGAGAGCCGGAGTAGAAACGGGAACCAGGGCTGTCGAGGCCACGAAGAAGCCACGAGAATCACCGAGGCTCGGTCCCGCTGAATCTTGTGGAGGGTCCTCGCAATGAGAGGAGTGGGAGGGAACGCATATAGAAGCCCAGAGTTCCAGCTCAGGAGTAAGGTATCTGGGGCCACCCTGCTCGGGTGTGGTATCAGCCCGCAAAAGCAGGAAGCTGCGTATTCGCCGGGCTGGCTAACAGGTCTAAGGACGGAGTCCCCCAGCGGCGGAAGAGGTGGAGGAACCATCTCTGGACTCAGGCGTCACTTGTGTGGGCGAAGGAGCCTGATGAGTCTGTCCACGAGGATATTGTCCTAGCCTGGGAGGTAGATCGCTCTCAGGGTCATGACCCAAGTAAGGCAAAGGAGCAGAGGAGGACTGCCTCCCGGCAGAGGAGGAGGGAGCCCATACGCCCTTCCTTGTTGATGTAGAACATTGCGACCTTGTTGTTGGTCTGCACGAGCACCAACTTGCCTCGCAGGTGGTACTCGAAGACTTTCAGGGCCAGCTGGACTGCTCAAAGCTCAAGCAAGTTGATCTGCTGCCGAAATTCCTCAGGTGACCACTGCCCCTGGGAACGGAGGTTGCCGCAGTGGGCTCCCCAGCCCAACATTGAGGCATCCGTTGTCAAGATGAGCTCATGTTGCCGAGTCTGGAAGGGCATGCCTCGAAGGACGCTGTGGGGGGTTCTGCCACCAATCCAGAGAACTGGCAAGGCTGCGGGAGGCCAGAGATGGGATCCTGGAGGCAGCCCGAGGCTTGGGCCCATTGCACTCTGAGGCACCATTGGGCTGCTCACATGTGCATGCGAGCGTGGGGGACAACATGGACAGTCGAGGCCATGTGCCCCAAGAGGCGCAACATGGCCTGCACCGAGATCCTGGACCAGCTTTGGGACTCTGCGGCCAGGGTGCAGAGCCGATCTGCACACGCTCAAGGAAGGAAGGTGGTCGCTCATCCCATGTCGAGAAGAGCACTGATGAACTCCAGGGTCTGCACCGGTTTGAGGTGGGATTTGGAGTAGTTGATCAAGAAACCGAGGTACTCGAGGAGGAGGACCGTGTGCAAAGCCGAGAGGCGAGCCTCCTCTGCCAATGTATCTGTGACGAGCCAGTCGTCCAGGTAAGGGTAGACGAATATGCCCTGTAGCCGGAGGTGAGCTGTGGCCGCTGACAGGCATTTTGTGAAGACTCGCGGAGCAGACGCAAGCCCAAAGGGGAGCACTCTATATTGGAAGTGCTCCCCTTACACCCTGAAACGCAGGTACTTCCTGTGCTTGGGGTGAACAGGAATGTGGGCGTAAGCGTCTCTGATATCCACGGAGCATAGCCAATCGCCCTGCCAGAGGAAGGGCAGCAGGACGCCAAGCGATAGCATTCTGAACTTCTCCCACACCAGAAATTTGTTTAGATTCCTGAGATAGAGGATGGGGCGCAGGCTCCCCGTCCTCTTTGGAACGAGGAAGTACCAGGAGTAAAACCCCTGACCTCAGAGGTGCAGCAAAACTCTCTCGACTACCTGCTGACTGAGGAGGTTGTTCAGCTCTTGCTGCAAGCAAGCCTGGTGCAAGGGAAGCTGAGTAGGCTCTGCTGGGGAGAAGGGAGGAAGGAGTCTGCCCAGACGAAGACGATAACCATCCTGTATTACCCGAAGGACCCAGGTGTCCGATGTAATGGCCTCCCATTCGGGGACGAAAAGAGACAGACGTCCTCCCTCGGGCGGAGGTGCCGCAGGGAGGCGAGGGGGCTATGCACTTGGCATCAAAACCCTGGGGCGGCACTGGAGGTTGAGCTTTGGGCCCCTTCGGTTTCCGGTGACCCTGAGCTCCCCTTTGCCCTGGCCACTGGGCGTCAGCAGTGGGGCAGGCGGGTATCCTAGTAAGGGAGCCACTTCCTCTGGAAGAAAGGCTTCTTGCTGTATTTCTTCCGTGGAAGAGAAGAGGTTTTACGAGAGGCGCGGATGCAAGTTACGAACTCCGCCTCAATCTCGGCTGTCTTGTCCTCCATGGGCTTGCTGAACAGTTGTTTGCTGAGGCAGGGGACATCTAAGAGCTTCTCCTGGACCAATTGTTCCAGGTCTGAAAACGAGCCACGCTTGACACCGGGTTCCAATGCTGGCCGCTGTCACATTGGCAGAAGACTAGAAACCCATCATATGTGGCGCGGGAAAGGTATTTCGAGCAGTCCGTTATCGATCTCAGAAGGGTCTGAAATATGAAGAGGTGTTCGCCTCTGAGGCCTGCAGCAAAACCGCTGAACTCCTTAGTGAGGTCACGAAAGAACATCCCCATATACAATTGGCATGCCTGGATGCGGCATGCCAGCATGGATCCCTGGTAAGCCTTGCGCCCGAGGGCATCGAGGGCACAGGATTCTCTACCAGGAGGGACCGAAGAGTGTGACTTCGGGTTCTTCTGCTTCCGCATCGCAAATTCAACTACCATGGAGATATGGGGAAGCTGAGTCTTCTGGAACCCCGGGCTACGGTAGACTATCTACATGGCATCTTGTCTTTTACTTACAATAGGGACCGAGAAAGGTGCTTCCACATGCGGAGGAGCAGCCGGGTCAGGATGGACGGTACAGGGACCATGAGAGACTCCCTAGAGGGAGACTCATATTGCAAGATGTCAAGTTCCTCTGCCCTCGGCTCTTCCTCGGTCTATGTGGGCACATTGAGGGCTCGAGCCATATCCCGCACTAACAAGAAGGAGGCGTCTTTGGGAGGTGACTGTCTTTGCAAGGTGGGCTGGGATGGGTCAGAAGGAAGGTCCCTATGGGTGTGGGTTTCAGGGGACGTGTCCCCGTCCGATTCCCAGCCAGAGAGGTCCGAGGAAGAGTCAGGCTGATCCCCATACCCAGTGACCAAGGCCCGCTTGGAGCCAGAGGCACTGATTCTGGAAGACTTCGTCCCCGAGGAATGGGACAGCGAGCGAGACTGTTGCCGAAGACCCTCACGAGGCACGTGGCTCTTGGGGGTTTCCAAGGCAGTTTTCGGGACCCCCATCGAGCAACCATCAGTCTTGAGGCATGAGCCAGCCGTGCTGGGCAAAAGCACCTGCTGGGCGGCTAGGAAGACAAACGCTGTGCTTTAGTGCCAGCATACGGGACTCCCACTCAGGAGTGGGTCACTGGGCCATAGACACCTGTGTTACCGGGTCTGGCGTGGGAGAGGGGGGTCCTCTCCTGGACGACCCTCAGGAAACTGGGTGCCATCGCCGGAGGCCTCCGTATCCGGTACCTTTTGAGGCCGCTCCTTGTCTAACTCTCGGGAAAGCAGAGGAGGGCTAAGGGAATGAGCGCGAGACCACTTGCGCTTGTCTGGAGCCCCCAACAGCAACTTCAAGGTGGTCGTCGTCTTCTTTCACCATTCCACCTCAGGCAAACCGTGATTGGAATGACACCTGGGGCACGGTGTCACTGCGGGGGACTCCGCAAATGGTGGATCGGTGGGGCGAGGTGCCACCGGGGACCCCAGGGCTGCCTTACGAAAAATGTTGTCAGACTTCTGCTTAAGGCTTAGCAAGGCCTTAGCGGACATTTTCTTATAGAGCAAGCAGAGCTCCGGGTTGTGGCTGGCCCCCAGACACCACAGACAACAGTCGTGGGTGTCCGTAAGTGACATATCCTTGGAGCATCTGTCACATTTTTTGAAGCCAGTGGCCATGGGGGCCAAAAGAGCCCCTGCGAGGTCGAAGACCCTTGAGGCCAGAGGTTGGAAAAAAGGGCCCGAAAAGAAAAAAAAAACAAAAACACTAAAGAAAAAAAAAAGGGGATCCTCTGGCCTACAGCTGGAGCAGAGGCAACGGGGAGGGCGGGAGAGGACCGGTGCTACCGGAAAAAAGGGGCCAAAAGGCCCGAGAAGAAAAAACGTTTTCTGAGGGATGAGGACATGCGTCCAAAGGGCTCTGTGGAAAAAGGGAGACTGAGCAAGATGGCACTCTTGGGCGGGAAGAGAATCACGTATGCGTGGCAGCAATCCCAAAGACTTTCTTTGAAAGCTGGGGAATTGCTCTGCGTGGGCTCAGTCGGTGCCGATGTCACCCGTAAGTGAGGACCGACTTCCTCTGCTTGTCCCTGGAGAATATCAGCGACCCCAATTCCTCCTTGTGGAAGACCTACACAATTGTGGGGTCCTCCCCTGGAGCTAGGCCCCCCTTCCCCAGTCCTGGCCCTCCCAGATCTTCCTCGAAGATGGATGGACCCTCTCCAGGATCCTCCTCCTCCGGAACACTGACACCCCCCAGCTTGTCCCTCTTGGATCGATTCATGAGACACAAGCATTTTTCTGTGCCCTGCTCCCTAAATGGGCTCAGTGGATGCTTAGGAGGCACCCCCCTTTCCTGCAGAAAGTCCAGAATCCACCACCTGGCCCTGCTCCAAGCAATAGGCCCTATGAAGGAGCAGCCCTTTCCCCCTCCCCCTTGCTTGCCCCAGTAGATATTGCTTCATGTCGAGCTGCGAATCTTATCCCTTGTTCCTCTGCCCAGTCGTCTTTTCCGCCCTCCCCTGGCTTTCCCTCCCCCTCCCAGCTCTTTCTTCTCCAGTTGTCTTTGTTAAATTGTCGTTCTCTTCGTTCCAAGACCACGCTCATTCATGACCTCATATCACAACGTTCCCTGGATATACTGTTTCTGACTGAAACTTGGCTTAGGGATGGGGAGGAGCCTCTTCTGAATCGTTGCCTTCCCCCAGGCTTTTCCTTCTTTGCAACATCTCGTCGAGGTAGGCCTGGTGGGGGGGTTGCGGTGATCCATCGCTCCTCCCTTCCCCTCCGCGAAGTTCTTCCTCCCCCTTTCCCCTACCCTGAGGCGCTTTTGCTATTGCTAGAGTCCCCTTCTCCTCTGCATATCCTTCTCCTCTATGTTCCGCCTACGTTGTCCTCCTCTTTGTGGGAGTCTGTGCTTTTGTCTCTGTCTGAAGCTTCTCTCAGATACCAGCATCTTCTGCTCCTTGGTGATTTTAATGTTCATGTTGATTCTCCCTCTTCTCAGCGTGATTTCTCTTTTCTTTCCCTACTTTCTGATCTTTCCTTCTATCAACATGTCAATTTTCCTACCCATACAGCTGGTCACACTTTGGATCTTGTGATCTCGCGCCACTGTTCACCCTTCACACTCTCCTCTTTTGCCTCTCAGCTCCTTCCATGGTCTGATCACTTCTGTATTTCCTTTACCTTCTCCTGCCCTATCTCCCTTTCTTCTGTCCCCTCTGCTATACCCCCCACTCATTTGCGCCGTCGCTATACTCCTGACTCACTTCACCAGTTTCCTCCTTCTGATCAGCTTTTTCCTGATAATTTCCATCTACTCTCGGTTGATCTCCAGGTTCAGTGCTGGAATACCACTCTCACCTCTGCTTTAGACAAGGTTGCTCCTCTTCACCCTACATCTGCCCAACACAGACGCTCCAATTCTCCTTGGTTTCACCCCGGACTCCGTCTTCATCGTTCTTACCTTCGGCGTTCTATTCGCTATTGGCGTAAGCACCCTTCCGCATCCTCTCTGTCACACTTCCGTTACTGTCATTCCCATTATCGTTCTCTGTTGCATGCAGCCAAACGCGATTATTTCTCTGAGCTTGTTTCCTCTTCGGCTAATTCTACCCGTCAACTTTACCGAGTTCTCCATTCTCTCTCTGCCACATCTTCATCCGTTAGCCCGGCACCTTCTCTTCCTCTACCCTCTTCTAGCCCCACTCCATCTGCCTTAGCCACTTACTTTTCTGATAAGGTTCTCAATATTCGTCAGTTTTTTCCTTCGTGTCCCTCCCCTCTTTCTCCCCCTCCCCCTCTTTCCCCAGTTCCGTCTGTTTCTTTGTCTCCATCTCCTACCCCCCCTCTCTCACACTGTTGGTCTGTTTTTCGTCCTATTACTTTCTCTGAGCTGTCCCATGCTCTTTCTACAGCTCGGAAAACCACCTGTCTCTCTGATCCTATCCCTTCACAATGGCTTTCTGAACCTTCTCTGGCTTTGCTTCCTTTAGTTCTTTCTCTTTTCAATACCTGTTTGTCTTCTGGATCTTTCCCCTCACCTTGGAAACATGCTTTGATCCGCCCTCTCCTGAAAAAACCCTCTCTAGATTCCTCCACCTTGTCTAATTGGCGTCCTGTCTCTAATCTTCCTTTTCTTTCTAAACTTCTTGAACGTTTGGTCTATTCTCAACTTTCTGCACATTTAGAGGATTCTTTGGTTCTTCACCCCCGTCAATCCGGTTTTCGTCCTGGGCATAGCACTGAATCTATTCTTATATCTTTTCTTAATGAGTTGCACGTCGCTCACGACAGGGGTTCCATTTCCATTGCTATTGCACTTGATCTTTCTGCGGCTTTCGATGTTGTTGACCATCGCACTCTTCTTTTTCGTCTCAGCTCTATTGGTCTTTCTGCGTCAGTTCTCCATTGGTTTCATTCTTTTCTCTGTGACCGTTCTTTTTCCGTTCTTATTGGTTCCGACTCTTCTCCCTCCATGCCTCTTCACTGCGGTGTCCCCCAAGGTTCTGTCTTATCTCCCTTGCTGTTCAATATTTTTCTGGCCCCTCTTGCTCTGCTCATACAGCAGCACGGCATCTCGGCATACTTTTATGCCGATGATATTCTTCTCCTTTTTCACACCTGTTCACTCTCTCCAGATATTGGTCCTCTTGATGCTTGTCTTTCTACAGTTTCTGCCTGGTTTGCGGACAACTTTTTACACATTAACTTGGCTAAGACTTCGGCGATCTGGTTCACTGCAGGTGCCCCCATTCCCTCTTTGTCTCCTTCTCTTCCTGCTGGGCCTATCCCCTTGGTCACCTCTCTGCGTTATCTTGGGGTTACGTTGGATCCTGCATTAACTTTCAGGGACCATATCTCTTCCGTGGTGCAACGTTCTTTTCACACTTTACGCCAACTTTGAGCAATTCGGCCTTTTTTATCCCCCTCTTCTATGACTACACTTCTTCTTGCTTTGGTGGTTTCCCGTTTGGACTATTGTAACGCATCTTTAGCCGGTCTTCCACTTACTCAGCTTCGTCGTCTTCAATTAGTACACCACACTGCCGCTCGTCTTCTGACTCACTCTCCTCGATCAGCGCACGTCACCCCTTTGCTTCTTCGTCTACATTGGTTACCTGTCCCTTTTCACATTCAGTACAAAATCCTGATTTTCGTGCACCGGTCTTTGCACACAGGTATTCCACTCTCTCTCTCTGATCTGGTCCATTTTTCCTGTCCTCCCAGAGTGCTTCGATCTCTCCATCTGAACCGTCTTTTCCTACCACCTCCTTCCCAGGCTCATCTCGAATCCACACGTTCTTCTGCTTTCTTTTTCCTTGGTCCCCGTCTTTGGAATTCATTGCCACTTTCGCTACGATTGGAATCCTCCTTTTCTGCTTTCAAAGCCTGTCTCAAGACCTACCTTTTCTGCACAGCTTTTGACCTTCCTTTCCCCCCTCCCTCTGCGACTGTATGACTGTTTGTTTGTGTTTTTTATCTCTCCTTTACTTTTTCTATATTTTATCTCAGCACTGTCCTTTACTCTACTTGAATGGCGTTCCTTTCTGTTTCCTTCCCAGTAGCTCCGTTTTGTTTTTATTGTACACCGCTGTATGCCAATTTGGTTTAAGCGGTATATTAAATTTTAAATAAAGATAAAGATAAAGCACAAACCCCAGGGGGGGGGGGGAAGTGGGAAGAAGAAAAAAAAAAAAAAAAAAAGACTACCCCAGAGTTCTGTGCCTGGCGCCCTGCAAATCCCAGCTGTCCACTCCCAACCCCAATGCTGGAGTGCTAACCGGTAAGATGGAAGCAGCTGCCTCAAAATGGCTGCCAGAGATCTAGCACGGGAAAGTTCCCACCTGCCCGATGGG
Organism: Ichthyophis bannanicus; assembly: GCA_033557465.1. Taxonomy (NCBI): domain Eukaryota; kingdom Metazoa; phylum Chordata; class Amphibia; order Gymnophiona; family Ichthyophiidae; genus Ichthyophis; species Ichthyophis bannanicus. Next base: position 306,438,364 of record CM066039.1, read on the forward strand.
GAGACTGAGGGCTCTCTATCCTGCTTTTGGTCCACCGTAGGTCTCCTGGATCCTCCAGGCCAAGCCCCTAGCTCCTCCCATTGCTCCTCTGTTGCAGCTCTCCCTTTCAAAAGCACAGCAACAGCCCGCTTGTGAAAGCGAGCTGTGGCGTGCTCCACATGCGGCACAAACTGCCTTCAGGCTGGGCATAACTTTTACGAGCACATGCTCCCTGCTCATGCTCCGCTCACTCTAGTCCTAGCTGACCATGCGGTTTTCGCTGGCAGGAAACACTCACCACAACTGCAGACAGGTGCTCAGGAACCTGAGGAGCACACAGGACTGTGTGCTGCCATCGGGAGTCCTGATGCCAACTGAACAGCTCAAGGACTCTCCACAGAGGTCTCTCCTCACCCACCGAAGGGCTCCAGTTGTACTGCATACACTGTTTTTTGTTTGTTTGTTTTTTTACAACTTTATTACAGAAGTCAAACTAGAGCAGTGAGACCTCAGTTAGGGACAGCTCTGCCTTAATACTCACACACCTGCTAACTACCAAACCTGGGGTAACATCCATCAGGAAGTCTGCCCACCAGCTGCTGGAGATTGAAGATACTGGCAGGAGGAGGGAGGTTCCTCTAGGTTTAGGGGGTGACATCACAGAAAAAAATGTGTATTTCAGTCTCCAGATGCTGGTGGGTGGACATAACCCGACTGTTTGACTGGAGGAACGTGGATGACCTCCTATTTACTCTCACCCTATCTTTGGGATCTGCATAACACATAGCAATACAGCTCAGGAAGTTAGGACCAAAACCAAAACCAAACTTAAATAGCACCACCTGCAGGAACAGCCAACTCTGTCAAAAGCTCTCTGCATCAATTACCAAGAGGACCATTGGGAGCCAATTTTTCACATACATAAGATACCAAGTTCATCAACCTCCAAATACTGCCTCCCGCAAAGCGTCCAGAAATAAATACTGATTGATCCTCATGAATAACACTGTCGATAAAAGAATTCAAGTCAAGTGCTATTAAAGCTAGGATTTTAACATCCAGATTGAGCAAAGAGATTGAACGATAGGACCAACAAATTAGAGGGTCCTTGTCAGGCTTGAGACTCACAGTAATGCCAGCCTTCAACATAGAAGGTGCCAGAGGTCCACCCTGAAGGTCAGAGTCAAATAAATGAGCCAAGGGCTGTGCTACCAAGTGTGCAAAATGCTTATAAAACCTGGACGATAGTTTGTCGAGCTCTGGCAAACTTACCTGATTTTAAATCTTTGACAGTGTGCAGTACCTTGCCTACTGTGTGCTATACAAATGATTAGTAGTAGTTAGTAGTACCGTGGTTTCCTTTTATATGGTCTCTTCTTGCGACAGGTACACTTCGGCTTCCTCCATTCCACCTTTCATCTCAGACATGTAAAATTGCCGAGAAAATCTGACAAATTTACTATGGATTTCATCAGTATTTGATATCAGCCCTCCCAAAACAGATTTCAGGCCTACAATATGAGCGCGCTATTCCTGCTATTTCAGTTGATGAACCAGGAGCTTACTGGCTTTATTATTCTCCTCAAAGTATATTTGCTTAGCTTTAGCAAACTCAAAATGACTTCTCAGCCCAAACTACCTGTAGTTGCCCTTAAAGGTGGGCTAATTTCTTCAATGCCATCTTCAATGGATGCTTCTGTATATCCTCCTCCAACCTCAGCAGTTAAGATACTTTTGCTTCAGTATTCTCCTTTTGCCTGCTAGCCCACTGAAGAAATTTGCCATGCATTGCTGCTTTAAAAACAAACATTCTAAAAGTATATAAGGTGAAGCATATGAATTCAGATTAAAATACTCCTTAATGGCTCTATGTCCTTCACTATACGGTCGTTATACAGAAAACTAATTTAACTGCCAAAGGTTAAGCCCTGATTTAGGCTGTTATAACTGCCACTCAACCTAGATAGGGGCATGATCAAACTATTAGAGATCCACTCCATGGATAAAAGCGTTATCCATGAAAATAGTTTATTCTGGTGAAAGGCTTTGTGTACAGAAGAATAAAAAGATGTAGTCTCGCTTGGAAGGATTTAAATGTCTCTAAACATCTAAGACACCAAATGAAGTAAAAAACCACCACATCTTTGGCAGCTTATCATTGTATTTGTATTCGCCCTGTCAAGAGTAATTGAAGCTAACAGCCTGTGTTATATTAAAGTCTACCCGATCACCCAGGATCCTTCCCCCACTGAAATGAACTTACTTTCAAAATTGTAAAAAACTTACTGATTCAAATTGGGACCAGAAATACTTGCCATCTTCAGCATTAGACTGTATTGCTATCCTTAGTACCAAAAAACGTCTCTCCCCCCACAACTGTTCTTAAATCGTGGGCTATAAATCTTTAGAAAACAAAATCTCCACACCACTCCTCTTTTTCTCAAAGCAATTGGATGCATAGATACCCATAGGAGATTTGGGGGAATACATAAGATGTTCATCTTTTCAAAGACTAGTCTCCTTGATAATACAGATGAAAACAGACAAATCAGGAAGCCTCCCAAAAGAGAGACTGGTGCTTAAAAGGCAAAATGTATCTCTTAGCTTAAATAGAAATTATTTTCAACTTGTCTCCAGCCATCCAAGAATATTAAAGACATTAAATAGCAGTCAGATATGCACTCAATCACAGCAATAGGTTTTCATCCCTTAACATGTCTATAAAATACAAGGAGTCTCTTTATTCACAACTCAGCAAATTCCCCCATTCCTCCACCTTCTCCCCATTTATGACCATCCATCCACTCCTACACACTCCCAATACACCAAAGCCTACCATCCCTCCCTGGCATGCTAGGCACTAGGAAGCAACTGTACCAGGGCCCACCTCTGCACTCCCTACCAACATACCCAAGACACACCTGTACAGTTTCATTATCACCCCACCCATTCTAAGAATAACACATGCACCCTGCCAACCAAAACTACCCATAACAATCCCCAAAAACATAGGCTTTAAGTCATAGCCAGCACTTAAAAGAAAGAACAAGCTAAAACCTTCAAAAGCACCAGTCCCACTCAAACAAACAGTCTTAGAAGATCAACTGCCATCCAAATAGCTGAGAACAGAGAAAAATACTCTGTTGCAACTTCATGAACTTATGATACACCAGTCTCCACTACAATCTTATCTAGGGATAGTGTCTGAAGTCTGCCTCTTCCACAGGGGACACACTGCCACAGAGGAGTGCACGTCACATAATGCATTTTTTTGGCTTTAGGGAGATCCAACACCACTTCCCCCTAGATTTACAAAAACACTGCTGGCGTCCTCTCAAGACCAAACCCAAAAGGCTTTGCCCCCCACCACTCGCATTGTGAAAGCCAAAGCAAATGGACGCAAACAGCGATATTGGACCCTGTCCTCTCTCAACGTGGACACAAGGGCCCTTAATTCACACTGTCTACGCAGCATAAGAGAAGAGAGGTCTTGAAAGATTTCTGTCTGGTAAGAATCACAGGTAAACTGCCTGTGCTTTCGTGCTCTTGCAGCTATCTGCTCATGATCTTTATAGCTTTGAAATCATATTTAACATTTTTTATATACCACATTTCCATAGATCAATGCGGTTTACATCAAACTAAAATTTTTACAATAAACAGAAACATAACAGATAAAGATAAAGATAAATCAGATAATGGGTCAGGCAGAACTAACTTACAATACAGGGTTAATTATACTAACTGAGTTATGTAGAAGCACACTTCCAGATCGCCAGCTAGACCAGTCCAGACAAATGGATTAAATCCCCCTGCCAGCAGAAGTCAATACACAGAAAGTATTGAGAGCCAATCAGAGCTGTGACCTCACTGCTGGTATATACCTCAGCCACAGCTAGGGGTCTCCTCAGTACTTTCTCTGTCTCAGCAGATGGAAGACTTCTTTTCTCCTTATTGGCCTTCAGCCCTCTGATTTCAGACCGGACACTAAGCCAAGTGATCCCGGGGGTGTAGGAGACACCCGATCTGCTGGACCAACTGTTTGGGCTAGCTCCTGGCTACGAGAGCCAGTGCAGCTTGGAGGAGGCTTTGGGTCAAGAGGACCCCTTTGGGAGACCCTTGGACTCTTGCCTTTATTTCTATTTTTCTGTAGTTATTTTCCTGGAGGAAAGGTCCATAAACCATTATTAAGGGAGACCCAGGATAAGCATCGTGGAATCTGTGTACAGTGGAGCCTCGGTTTCCGTGATTAATCCGTTCGAGAAAGTCTGACTAAAACCGAATGTATGAAAACTGAAGCAATATTTCCCATAAGAAATAATGTAAATCCAATTAATCTGTTCCAGACACCCAAAAATATTAACAAAAAATACATTTTATAGGCAACTATATTTTTACATACAGAAAACAATGAGAAATAAATATAAATGACTAATGAAATGGATAAATGAACATTTAACATCACTTTTACCTTTATTGAAGACCCTTGTTGGCATATGGAAGACAGTCAATCAGCAAGAGAATCAAAATAAAGAAAATCCCACTTCTGGCCACAAGATGGTGCTCCATTTTCAATTGTACATAAATCGAGACAATGTACGAAAACTGGGACAAAATCTTGACGAAAAAAGTCAACGAAAAACGAATCGTACGAAAACTAGGGCATACGAAAACCGAGGTTTGACTGTAGTTCCATGGGAACCTGACAGGTACTTGGACCTTGATTGGCCACTGTTGAAAACAGGATACTGGGCTTGATGGACCTTGGTCTGACCCAGTATGGCATATCTTAAGTTCTTATGTTATGTTCTTATGATCAATCTAATCCAGCTGATTCTTAGCTCTCAGCTTCTTAACTGAATCTGCCTTGCATGCTGACGGCTCTACTGCAGGCTGCTGGGTCCTTCTCTTCCCCACCCCTCCTCCCGGACCACTTCCCCAACGGGCAGAGACGCTGAGAAAAGCAGTTAGCTGCTTCACCGCTGCCAGCAACAATGCTGTCTTTCACCGGCACTGGAGCCACTGCACCCGAGTCATGTCGCATGCCTGCTCTCCGCGGCCACGTTGCTTCATCCAGCAGCACTTCTTTTGCGCCCTTTTCATTGAGTGGGCGTGTTTGTTGCAATAGGTGCCATTTTGAACCGCCTGGCCTGTGGGAAGCGGCACAGAATCTTAATAAATCAGCTATGCTCCGCCTGAGACACACATCCTGGGGAATCTTCCTCCGTTTCAAGACCTCAGTTGTCTCCAATGCCTTCTACCGCTGTGATTCCTTGTGGAGGCCGTAGGGGGGGTGGGGTGTCTCTCCCTATTCAGGGCTAGGATTCTTCGTCGGTGCCTGCCTCTCAGACAGAGCAGAGCCTCCGCCACCCATCCTACTCCCACAGCAGCAGTCTATGGATCCTGCTGCTTTCAAATTTTCTCTTTTCTTCCATCATGCTTGGAATCTCTGGAAGGAAGAGCAGGCCCTGCCTTCTCCCCAGCCAGGGTCCTCTCAGTCAGCTGGGGGGGCCACAAGCAGCGCCGCAGAGATACGGCCCTTAGAGACATCAGGGAGCCTGGGTGAGATGAGGAAGGCCCAGAGGGGGACAAGTTGGGGGCCCTTTGCCCAATTGCTCGGTTTTGGAAGCTGAGGAGGGAGAGCTCTCACCTCTTGAAGAGGAGTCTTGATCCACAGTGGTGCATCTCTGTCAAAGGGACAAGATTCCGTGTCTCACTGCCCAGATTATTAAAGAACTTCATATCCCGGAAACTGCTGAACCCTAACAGCCTCCCTCCACCACAGATCCCATCGTAGTGGGAATTGACGACAGGCATGGACCTTTCCCTTTCCAGCAGAACTTCAACAAATGGTAGTGGCAGACTGGCAATCTCCCGACACCCCTTTGAAGCAGATTCATCGTCTATGGCAAATTTATTCCTGGTTCTCAACATATTTGGACAAGTGGCTGCATTTCCCTAAAGCGGATGCGCTGATCACAGCTGTGACAAAGCGTATCACTATCCCTGTTGAAGGGGGCACTGCTCTGAGGAATCTCCAGGACCGTTAAGAGAGTCTTCTCAAGACAGCCTTTTCCACAGTGTCTCGCGCCTTGCAAGCGTCAATATGTAACGGCTTAGGTGCATGAGCTCTTCTCTGTTGGATTCAGCTTTTACCAGAGGATGATGCTTCCGTTCGTCTGAGTCGATGGCAGCTTTCCTAGCAGATATCCTTTATGACCTGCTCTGCCTCTCCATTCGGAGCACTGCAGCAGTCACCATCACACGGCACTGGCTTTGGCTCTGTAATTGGCCAGCCAATGCGGCCTCTAAGGGCGAGTTGATTTTTGGCGTTGACTTAGAAAAGCTGGCAAAGGACCTCAGTGATGCAAAGCTGCAATGTTTGCCTGAGGATAAACCCAGGAATTCCTCCAAGAGAAATCCCTCTGGGGATTTAACATGCCCAAAGTTCCGCAATTCACGAAGTACTGTCCTGAGAGGCAATACTCTGCTCCTTCTGCGCCTTCCAATCAGTCCAATTCCTTTCGGCCGGGTCGCCGGCCCTACTCTCAAACCACTAACATGGGCAGCAAGTCCATTGCCCGACCCCCTCCCCTTAATGGGACAGGGGCCCATTCCGAACTGGTGCAAGTGGGAGGTCGCCTGCAGCACTTTTACCATGAATGGGCCTTTATCACCACAGACCGGTGGATCTTGGATATCGTTCAGCAGGGCTGTGTCCTTGACTGTGCCAGGGCCATCCGAGACTCCATTTCACCCTGTTGGGCACCTCCAAACCAAGCAGCTGTTCGCGATACCCTACGGCATCTCACACGGTTGCGGGCCATTGTCATGGTTCTGCCCATGGATCGCGGTCATGGCTGTTATTCCATCTATTTTGTCGTGACCAAGGAGGACAGTGCCTTCTGACCCATTCTGGATCTGCAAGGCATCAACCGTTGTCTTCGGGTTCCGCTTTTCCGCATGGAGACCCTCAGGTCTCTCATTCAAGCAGTCCATGCCGGCAAATTTCTTGCCTCCCTGGACCTCAAATAGGCTTATCTGCACATTCCCATTCACCCAGATCAACGGTTCAACTGTTTTGCCATTCTAGTGGCTCATTATCAGTTTTCAGTCCTACCATTCGGCCTCACGACCAGCCCACGGACCTTCTCCAAGGTTATGGTGGTTGTAGCAGCGGCCCTGTGCAGAGAAGGGATTCGCGTTCATCCCTATCTCAATGACTGGCGTATTTGTGACAAGTCCTTTCTCGAAACGCAGGCGGCATAATGGGTTATCCAGCTCATCGAACAGCTGGGCTGGGTAATCAACCACAGCAAAAGCTGTCTTCTGCCCTCTCAGACACTTGAGTTCCTCAGGGCAAGATTTGAATCTCGCGCCAGCAAGGTCTTCCTTACTCAGGCACGCTTCACCAAGCTAGGGCAGCAGCTGCACCATTTCCTTCAGTTGGCAACTCCTATGGCCTGGGATTACCTGCAGCTGCTCGGAGCGATGGTAGCGACTTTGGACCTAGTACCCTGGGCCCAGGCGCACATGCTTCTCTCCAGCAAACACTCCTTTCCCGCTAGTCTCCTGAATCACAGGTATCGGGTTCCACTGCTGCTTCCTGCCACAGTCCGCCTCAGTCTCCGCTGATGGTTAGACAGACAGAACCTGCTGAAGGGAATGCCTTTCAACTCCCCTTCTTGGACACTCCTAACCACCGATGCCAGCTTCACAGGCTGGGGAGCCCATTGCCTCAGACAGACAAGCTCAGGGTTTGTGGTCAGCAAGAGAGGCCCACTGGGCAATCAGCTAGAAGTGCAGGCCACCCAGCTATCTCTCTGGGAGGTTCAAGAGCCGGCTATGCCGTCGGTTGGTATGAATCCTCTCCGATAATGCCACAGCAGTTGCCTATATCAATCCCCAGTGTGGCACCAAGTGCCGTGGAGTGGCACGAGAGATGTCCCTTCTGTTCCTCTGGGCGGAAGGGGACTTACAGGCTTTTTCAGCCCAACACATAGCAGGGAAACAGAATGTTGAGGCCAGCTATTTCAGTCATCACCTCATCGGCCCACGGGGAGTGGGAGCTGAGTCTGGGGGCCTTCAATCGCATAGTCCAGTGCTGGGGAACGCCGGACATGGATCTCATGGCGACTCGGAACAATACCAAGGTTTCCAAGTTCTTCAGTCAACGTTGGGAGCCAACATCCAGCAGGATAGATGCGCTAGTCCAGGAGTGGCCCTCCAATGTCCTCCTGTATGTCTTTTCACTGTGGACGATGCTACCTCGTTTACCGCGCCAGATCGAGCAGCACCCAACATCTACTCATTCTGGTTGTTTCCAATTGGCCTTGTCATCCCTGGTATGCCGATCTGATACGGCTCCTTGCCGACTCGCCACTTGCCTTGGGAGCATGGTGGGAATTACTCCATCAGGGGCCCGTCCTCATGGAGGACACTGTTCTCTTCTACTTACGGCACGGCCCCTGAAAGGAGATACCTAAATTGCCAAAGCTACTCTGCAGCGGTCATTTCTACCTTGCTTAAGACCCATCAGTCGTCTATCTTTGTGGCTTACGCCCAAGTCTGGCTTCGGTTTTCTACTTGGCATGAGGATAGTCACCTTTTGCCGTGGCAGGTCCTCATTACCACAATTCTGGCATTTCTGCAGGAAGGCTTGCTCAAGGGCCTGGCATGAAATTCCTTGTGAGTGCAGGTGGCCGCACTGGCAGATTTTTGAGGGATTCCGTCGCAGGGCCTGGACCGTGCGGTCTCCGGTCCATCTGGTAGTTCCCTCCAGGGATCTGGGACTCATCCTTTGTGCCCTGATGCATGCACCCTTCGAGCCCGATAATCTTACCCTAAAGATAGTCTTTATGGTCGCCATCTCTTCTGCAAGACGCATATCGGAATTACAGGCCTTGTCTTGTCGTGGCCCTTACTTGTCCTTCTCCCCGGAAGGGGTCACACTGAGGATCGTACCTTCCTTCCTGCCAAAGGTGCTTTCCACCTTCCATGTTAATCAGATAATTTCCCTTCCTGCATTTTCGCCAGAGCAATGCACAGGCAGAGACAAGGATCTGCGCTTCGTTGATGTTAGGCGGGTTCTCTTACTCTATCTGAAGGTCACTAATCCTTTTCGCCTATCTAATCACCTTTCCATTCTTTTTTCCATATCTAGGAAGGGTCACAAGGCACTCAAGGCCACTCTTGGCCGCTGGATCCGGGAAACAGTCACAGCAGTCTATATTCTGTTCCGTCTACCTTCCCACCTAGGGCTTAAAGCGCACTACCCGTGCGCAGGTCACTTCGTGGGTGGAATCAGCTTTTACTTTTCCCTTGGATATCTGTCGAGCAGCGACGTGGTCATCATGGTCTACGTTTGCACACCACTACCGTTTAGATATGGCAGCTCGTTTTGAGTCGCAGGTGTTCTCTGCTACACTCTCGTCCTGCCCAGAGGGAGATTGATCTGGTGGCCAAGTACTCATAGATCAGCCCTGAGATCTGAGCCAAGAGTGGCTTCTCAATGTGAAAAGTGGTAATTTCAGTTTTAAGTTCATGAACTCACTGTTGGCATTGCCATATTAGAGTACACTCATTGGGCTGGCTATTCTCTAAGAACATAAGATATGCCATACTGGGTCAGACCAAGGTTCATCAAGCCCAGTATCCTGTTTTCAACAGTGGCCAATCTAGGTCATACGTAACTAGCAGTTTCCCCAAAAGACATAGGTTCCGCAATGCTTGTACTGGGTCAAGCATTAATATCCTAGGTCCCTTCCTAATAATGGTTTATGGACCTTACCTCCAGGAACTTGTCAAAACCTTTTTTAAACCCAGCTACACTAACAGCCTTTACTACATCCTCCGGTAACAAATTCCAAAGTTTGATTACGTTGAGTGAAAAAAAATTTCTTTTATTAGTCTTAAATAGGTTACCCTGTAGCTTCATTGCATGTCCCCTAGTCTTTCTATATTCTGATAAGGTAAACAATCGATCTACGTTTACCCGTTCCACTCCGTTCATTAATTTATAGACTTCTATCATATCTCCCCTCAGCCATCTCTTTTCCAGGTTAAAGAGTCCTAACCTTTTTAGCCTTTCTTCATAGGAGTATCCTTCCATCCCCTTTACCATTTTGGTGGCTCTTCTCTGAACCTTTTCTAACGCCGCTACATCCTTTTTAAGATACTGTGACCAGAATTGCAGACAATATTCAAAGTGCGGTCTCACCATGGAACAATATAGAGGCATTATAATATCTTTTGTTTTATTTTCCATTCCTTTCCTTATGATACCTAGCATTCTATTTGTTCTCTTGGCCGCCACTGCACACTGGGCCGAGGGTTTTAACATGTTATTCACAATGACGCCTAAATCTTTTTCCTGGGTGGTGGTTCCTAATGTGGAACCTTGCATCGTGTAACCATAGTTTGGATTGTTCTTCCCTAGGTGCATAACTTTGCACTTGTCCACATTAAATTTAATCTGCCATTTTGATGCTCAGTCTTCCAATTTATCAAGATCCTCTTGCAATTTTCCACAATCCTCTTGGGTTTTAACAACTTTAAATAGTTTTGTGTCATTTGCAAATTTGATAACCTGACTCGTTATTCCACTTTCCAGGTCATTTATGAATATGTCAAAAAGCAGCGGACCCAGCACAGATCCCTGGGGTACACCTACTATTCATTCTTTCTCCATTGGGAAAATTGGCCATTTAGCCCAATCCTCTGCTTTCTATCTTTTAACCAGTTCCTGATCCACAGTAGTACAACTGCCTCCTATCCCATGACTCTTTAGTTTTGCCAAAAGTCTCTGATGAGGGACCTTGTCAAAGGCTTTCTGAAAGTCCAGATACACTATATCAACCGACTCACCTTTGTCCACCTGTTTATTCACACCTTCAAAAAAATATAACAGATTAGTAAGACAAGATCTTCCTTCTCTAAAGCCTTGTCGTCTGTCTCCCATTAGGCCATGACTATCTACATGCTGAGTAATTTTATTCTTTATAATGGTTTCTACCATTTTTCCCCGATACTGACGTGAGGCTCACCGGTCTGTAGTTTCCTGATCACCCCTGGAACCCTTTTTAAAAATTGGTGTTACATTGGCGATCCTCCAATCTTCAGGTATTAGAGATGATTTTAATGATAGTTCACAGATTACTAATAGCAGGTCTGAAATCTCATATTTCAGTTCTTTGAACACCCTTGGATGTATACCATCCGGCCCAGGTGATTTGCTACTCTTCAGTTTATCTAATAGTTGTAATACATCTTCCCGATGTATCAATATTTCCTTCAATTCTTCCGCACCTTTAAATACCACTTCAGTCATGGGTAACATCCCTACATCTTCCTCAGTAAAGACCGAAGCAAAGAATTCATTCAGTCTCTCTGCTATCGCCTTGTCGCCTCTTAGTGCCCCATTAACTCCTGTCATCTAATGGACCAACTGACTCTCTCACAGGTTTTTTGCTACGAATGTACTTGAAAAAAATCTTTGTTTTGCATTTTTGCTTCCGCAGCAATCGTCTTCTCAAATTCTCCCTTTGCCTGCTTTATCAATGCCTTGCATTTGACTTGCCAATGCTTGTGCTGTTTCCAGGTTGTGTCGTTTGGCTCTTTTTTCCATTTCCTGAAAGATGCTTTTTTGGCAACAGCCTTTCTGACCTCTGTTAAGAAAATGCTGGATTTACAGGATTTTTCATATCAGCACAGATGCACCACCTCAAAAGGCATACTCTCTCTCATCAGATGGCTGGCAATAGTGAAATAAGGGGTGATAGCTGAATGGGCCCAGAGCTTAGGCAGTCTTTCACCCTGGTGATGCCACTTCTCTTGTTTTTCAGCTAATTTTGTAGCTTTTTGACAGAATCAAGCACTGTAGCATATTTGTCAGAGAGGCATGTTTAGCAGATATCCCCTGTATTTGTAGGGCTCTGTGATCCTTTTGTCGACTTGCTCTATGTGGCAGAATGGTGGTTTATAGTTTATGGTTTATTTAATGCTTGACTCGAAGGCACACATTGCATTGCATATGCCTTTAGCTCATTGATCCCTTTTCAATTTGGGAAAGTCCTTTAATTTTAACTCCCTATTTTTTTGCACTCAGACATCTAGGCGCAACTGAAATAGTCATTTATTTATTTAGCTGTATTTATATCCCGCTTTTCACCGGGTCAAAGCGGTCAATTGGGGGATACATTTAGCACGAGGGGATATGAGACACATACAATAATACTTACAGGGAACATGGGCAATGGAGGGTTAAGTGGCTTGCCCAAGACCACAAGGAGTGCCTATAGGACTAGAAATCCCAGTCCCTCCGGCCTGAGATTGCTGTCCCCAGGTGGGACTTGAACCCCCGGCCCTCTGGCCTGAAGTACCTTGTCCTAACCACTAGACCACTCCTCCCTAACCACTAGACCACTCCTCCCATTGACCTGGTTCGAGCTTCCCATGGTCATATGAATCAGTTGCAGACATTTTGCGGTTGCAGTACGGACACCTTTTAAACCCCATTTCTTTCCAGACATCACAAAAACAAAGTCAGAAGGTTACATTCCAGTATGGTAGACTGAGGTGTTAATGACAGAAGAAGCTGATATGCGACAAACCTTAGCTGCAGTTAAAAAAAAAAAAAAAAAAAAAGAACCGAGGGCAACTGTTAGTGGGAGAACATGGGAACACTAGCACGAAGGCTTTTCCAGAGTCTTTGGAAAGCAGATCCCAACTCAGCTCCATCCTGGTGACACCACCATGTGTGGGCTGTAGATACCCTGCTGTTCATGGAGAAACTCTGTTCAGCAGGCGGGAGATGCACCAATGGCTCGCTGAAATTAAAGGAAAAATTTGGTCTTACCTGATGTATGTATGTGTGTGTGTATATATATATATATATATATATATATATATATATAATTTTTTTAAACTGAAGTCCATCAGACCAGTCCAGAATGAATTGGTTATGCCCCTCTACAAGCATATGAAGAGAGAAATCAAAAGCTTATGAGTTTTGCCCTATAGAAGGCACCGTACAGTCACATGCTCCTCAGCATTTCCTGTACCAAAGCAGAGAGCAACCAACCTCTCCAACAACTTACACCAAAGTGGAAGGTGAAACATAAAGCTCTATATAACTATCCAGGAGAACCCCTAAAACAAATCACCAATGCACCTGAAAACCACAGAGCCTAACTGGGTAGCAGCTATATTGGACTGCTATCCAGTTAGCATCCGTGGCTAGAACTAGGCGAGCCAAAGGTTTTTAAGCACGGAACGCTGAGTAGCAGTCCAATATCACCACTGCTTGGTTACTGACAATCTCATTCTCCAGTCTGCCCAAGAAAGTCCTCAACAAACCCCAATGCTAACCGGATAGCATCGGGGCGTGTAGGGGACAGATGGGATATTCAACGGCACCAGCCATATAGATGCTGTTGAATATTCCTGTTTAATGCATTTACATGGTTTACAGGGCTGTAAACCATGTAAATGCCTTTCCAATATCGTACCCATAGTCTTTTTAAAATATAAGCCCTGCAGTGTAGCCCAGACTGCAAAAGAGCTCATTCCATCTGCCGGAGAATTAGAATACTGGCTTGAGGGGAGGATCTCGGTCCCCTTATACTATGACATCAAAGCCTAGAATTTTCAGTCTCCAATAAGTGGGACAAAACCCGGGAGTTGTGACCTCGCTAGAGGGGCGCTATGGAAAAAGTTTTGGTCTTATCTGCTGATCATCTACCAGACCAATCCAGAACGAATGGGATGTATCAAAAGCACCCCTTGTGCCGAGTAGGACCTAACAATGCAGCCTTAAGCACTCCTGCTTCAAAGCCATGAGGACCTTTTTGTGCATCAAAAGAAACGCATATGACGACCACACCACAACTCTAAAAGCCGCCGTGAGAAGTACTGATGGAACCTCTGCCCAAAAGTTTTTAGCCTGCAAAGGGAAAAGCCTTCCAACCTTCCAGTGCCCCGTCTCAAAGAGTTGAAGAAATTGCTTCTTGAGCCATCGCAGCAAGGGAATAGTGTCTGCTCATTCCCGAGGCTCCCCAAAAAGGAGGAAAACACACACACAAAAAAAATCTATCAAAGTTCTCAGCTCTTGGCCACAACAAAGGATGAAACAGTCCTGCGTACCATGCAAGGCTTGAAAGGAAACTCACCCAACCTCTCTGAAAGGATTCAGCAAGAACCTCTGACTGACAAAGGCAGACACCACTTTTGGAAGGAGGAAAAAAGACTATCTGGACTGAAACACCTAGCATAAAATGCAGGAAGAGCTTCCCACATCCATCCATACTACCACGAATATCACCTCAGGGCAAGAACCCCAATGACCTTTCTAAAGAGGAGCATGCCAGAACCTCTAGTCCTCAGAGAAATATTGTAAGAATCCAGACAGAAAAAGAAACCCAACATACTAGGGAAAGGATGACGATGCCTCTTTCCATTAATGGATCACGATCCAGAGAGTCCTTCAACACATGTTGCGCCACCTTCCACCAGAAATGTAGTCTTCTCAAAGACTGCCATAACCAGTACATCCATTTTCAAGGGCCAGTGTCTCCATTTGCTGGTAGGAACGCATAAACCCACACGTCTCTAGGCTGGATTGGAGGGACAGTGAGGAAGTGGCATTTGGTATTCTCTGGGGATGCAAAGAGATTGAGATCCAGCATTCCCCAGTGGTCAAAAATATGAAGCACCACTGAAGAGTCCAGGAGACCATTCATGCAGTTCGAGTTGGCAACTCAGGGTGTCTGCAAGCTGGTTCCTAGTAGATATGCTGCTTGGAGGGAACATCGTAGTGACCAGGCCAGGGTCCATACGCCAAGAGCCTCTCGGGAGAGAGGAAGGAAATCTGATCCAGTCCATTTGTTGATATGGAACATTACCACTTAGTTGTCTATACAGATGAGGAGTGATGAGCCAATGATCCAAAGTTGCAAGGCTGCTCAGGGCATAAGAGAACTCTGATCTCCAACTAGTTAATGTGAACACTGCATTCTTTGGCGTTCATGTCCCCTGCATGTGAAGATTGTTGAGATGTGTGCCCCAGCACCAGGGAGATGCACTGGTGCTGAGAATGAGTTGGAAACCGAGTGGCAGAAAGGGCAACTGGCAAAGGGGGTTCAGAGGCTGAGCCCACCAAACAAGAGCCACCTAGAGGATGGCTATTAAAGGAATCTGCTTGGAAAGAAGCCAATGCTTCCGATTCCAATGCCCTTTGGATGTGCCACTGGAGACATCTCATGTGCCATCTAGCCAACAGTACCATATGGACATGGAGGCAAAAAATGTATGTGCTGTGACTCTACTAGCGGTCGCCAGGGCATATGCCAAATGGATGATGGCTCACATTCTGTCCTCTGGAAGAAATGCTGTCTCTGACCATATCAAGATTGGTGTCTATGAAGCAGACGTGTTGTGTAGCTATCATATGAAACTTGCCTCATTGACAAAACCCAAAGACCCGAGCAATTGTATAGTGCTGTTCAGCGTGGAAAGTACCATGGTAGGGATCTTGGCCGAGAGGATCCGATGTCAAGGTATGGAAAGACAAAGTGGTCCACCTTCCGAATGTGTGGCACCACCACCATGAAACATTTCATGAATACCCTGGGCACTAAGGAAAAGCCAAAAGGAAGGACTCTGTATTCAAAGTGGTCTCCCCGGAAAACGAATCTGAGAAATTGCCAGAGGTAGAGATGTATTGGAATGTTGGCATATGTATCCTTCGGATCCAGAGAGGCCGGCCAAGCAGATAGGCCGAGGAGGAATAGGATTGTAGCCACAGAGTTCATCTTGAACTTCTGTTTCTTGATGTAACAGTTGTGAGCCTGAAGGTCGAGGATTAGCTGCATACCTCCAGTCTTCTTGGGGGGGGGGGGGGGGGTAAAAGTCTGAATAAAAAACCTCTTCCTCACTGCAAGACAGGAATAGGTTCCACTGCCCCCGAATCCAGGAGGAACTGGAGATCTCACTGCAGAAGAGGAAGGCAGAATATTGCTCGTTGTGGTGGCAGTGTATGGAGGTAGAAGGCAGAGAAAATCAAGATGACAGCCCTTAGAATTCAGAGAACCCAAGAGTCTGTGGAAATAGACTGGCAAGCTTCTTGAAGAACATCAGCCTGCCTGCAGCTGGAAAGTCAAAAGGATGGGTTGGGCTTAGGCGTTACGACCGCAGCAGCTGCTTACGCTTTCCTTTCGAGGCCACTGGCGCTGCGGGTAAGCCTGGAAAGGCCGATGGAGGGGAGACGGTCTCATGTATGGTTGAAAACATCTCGGGTGAAAGTTCTAACAGAACTGCTGAGGGTACTACTTCCTGAAATACTGCACCTGGTTTCTACAGTAATGTACAGACAGTTTTGGAGTAGGCATGGATAGCTCCTGCACAGCAGTACTACTGTTCTTTAGCTGTGTTACTGTGACACATCTGTGTTGCATCTTGACACCAAATAGCATGTTGCACAAGCAGGAAGCATCAGCGAGACAGTCGTGGATGTCCTCAAATGGTCCAGAAGCCCATAGCAAGGCTATTTTCAAGCCCCAATAATTAAGGTCACTGAACATGAGGTGGTATCATATGCGATATAGTGGCTCTTAAAAGGAAATAGGCACGTTCCTAAACCTCCATAGAGTATCCGGTCTGTACCTCCTGAGAAATGGTTAGGGCTGTGGCTTGCTCTAGCAACCAGTGGTGGCAATGCAACATCTGAAGTCGATATGCCAAGATTTTAAGAGTGACCATACTGGTCTCAGCCAGGGGAGTGCGGTAGTCAGTTTGGTTGTTTGTGTTTTTTAACGGCAGGTCTTGCAGAAGCTGCGACCAATGACTATCTGGACCACCTATAAACTTTTAATTAACCTCCAGCCAACGAGATATAGCCTTCACCAACACTGGAGTCTGCCAGGCATGAAGCTGAAGATCCTGCAGTATCACATGCAGTGACAGTGAGGATATCCCTGGGTGTGCCCAGAGATTTAAGCAAATAATATTTTCTTTGGGATTTGGACCTCTGGAGAGCTCACTGCAAGTACTCTGGTGAGCTTTAGGAGAAAGTTGGGGTTGTGGGCTGTTTTCAGGTGGCTTTTGAGGGAGGGTCTGCTGTAGTGGTGCATCCAAGATTCAGAGACATAAGAAAGCTCACTGTCCGAGCAAGAAGTCTCAGGATGATCAACAGACAGAAAATGGCCAAGCGTCTAGAAGCAATGGTATTAAAGGGTGCTCCAGGAGAGGGCATACCTTGAGATGGAAAGGGAGAAAGGGCTATGCAATGCCCTAAATGCCCAACAGAGAGCAGCCATCTCAAGGATGAACTTCTACATGAGCACTAGCAAGGCGGCTTGTTGCAAAATTCCTGAGGTGAGAGCCATAGTGGGGGATTGCTCTGGCAAGAGGACAGGCACGACGTGTCTGTCTGCCTGCCTCCAATGGTCCCCAAGGTTGCTTTTTAGAAAAGTAGTGTTTTGCACTCACCGATTGACCTGTGGGGAAAGCAGAGGTCTGAAGATGTCCCCTAGAATTGTGCAGGCACTGCCATAGTGTGCTTGGTCTTGGCATGCTTTTTAGTACACTGTGCTGCTTCAAGAGGGCATCAAAGCGGAGGCGTGGTCTAGTGCATTACAGCCTCTAGCTCCCAATTTAATCACTTGCTGCCAGTATGGGTAATGCAGTCAGTTGGGCAGTTTTCTCTGTGCAGCTTTTGCTTAGCTTTCCCCATCGGTGCAGTGTCTCGACCAGGGTGGTGTTGAGGACTCTACCTGTGGAGCTATTTCTGAAGAGCCAGGATTAGCAAGAGTCTCGGAGGAGGACATTTTAAAAATAAAAATATGCTGACAACTACACTAGAAGAGAGCAGACTGCACTCAAACATGGTTTCACTTTCTCCCCCCCCCCCCCTTACTATTGAGGAGTGAAGAGCACTCTACAACATGACAGGAACAGCAGGAGAGAAGAGGAAAAACTGCATCTGAGAGGAGAAACTGGATGGGTGGTGAATGTCAGGTTGCATAGGAACCCCCCCCCCACAAATGCTCAGGACTGCATACTGGAGCTAGAGCAAACACAGGGATCCGTCTGAAGAATATCATCAGCAAGTATGCCTGTATCTCCTCTGCCCGTCGATGGAGAATGGTCCCGTTCTTATTTTTGTAAGCGATACTGTAGAAGGTCTGTTGGGAAAGGTATGCCTCTTTGTGATGATAGCACAATCTGCAATAGGGTAGACGCTCTGGAAGATGGGGATAACATGAGGAGTGATCTAGCAAAACTTGAAGGTCAAGAATTTGATGGTTAAGATTTAAAGCAAAAAAATATGAGGTCATGTATTTGGGCTGCAAAAACCCAAGGGAGTAATACAGAATAGGAAGTGAAGTACTTGAATGCATGAAAAAAGTGTGGGATCTGTGGGCGATTGTATTGGATGATTTCAAAATGGCCAACAAGCAGAAAAGGTGACAGCTAAAGCCAGAAGGATGATGCACAGGGAGAGGAATGGACAACAGGAAAAAGGAGGCAATCATGCCATTGTATAAGTCTCTAGCAAGAACTCATTTGGAGTACGGTATGCAATTCTTGGAGACTGCACTTTCAAAAGGATATAAAACAGGATGGAAAAGGTCCAGAGGGCAGCTACTAAAATATTCAGAGGTATTCGTTGTAAGGGCATAGACTTAAAAATGTCAATAAAAATACTTGGAGGAAAGGCGGGAGAAGGGAGAAATGATGGAGACAGTTAAATACCTCTGTGGTATAAATACACAAGAGGTGGCCCTCTTCCTGTTGAAAGGAAGATCTAGAACAAGGGGTCATAGGATGAAGGTGAAAAGGGACAGACAGATAATCTGAAGGTTTTTTTTTTTTTTAGGGAAAGGATGGTGGGTACATGGAATAGACTCCCAGTTGAGGAAGTCAAGACAAGGACTGCATCTGATGCATCTTGATTATTGTAATGTTCTTTTTCTGAGGTTGTCTGCTAGGTCTACGAGAGCTTTGCAAATAGTGCAGAATACTGTGGCACAGCTCTTAGTGTATGCTGGTCATTTTGATCACATATCACAGGTTTTGGCCTCGTTGCATTGGCTTTCTGTGTTGTGAAGGACGAAGTTTAAAATTCCGATGCTTGTGTTTCAGGCTCTGGCTGGGTCAGCACCCAGTTAAATTTCTTCTCAGGTGAAACATTAGCATCCAGTCAGTAGACTGCAGTCCGCTGATCAGTCATCGCTGGTTGTTCCTTCATTGCAAGCTGCTTGCCTTTGTGAAACCTGCTGTAACACATATTTTTGTTGCTGCTCCTTAGTTGCAGAATTCTTTAGCTGCTAAGAATGATTTTGGACTTTTTTTTTATTTTTTAAACTTCATTTTGGAGGAAGCTAAAAGACTGAAGCTGATGTGTTATGTGGGAGGAAGATATATGCTTACTGTGTTTTTTTTTAAACAGAATATTTGAGTTTGAGTGTCATTTTGTGTATGTAAGGCTGTAACATGCCTAGGATTTTAGACAGTGTGAGCTAGAAATGTTTTAAATAAAATAAATATGAATTCAAGAAAGCATGGAGCAAGTACAGAGGATCTCAGAGGGAGAGAAAGGGATTGTAAAACATCATACTTCTTATGGACAGATTGTATGGATTTAATTCTCTGTTTCTGTAATGATAAAATAGCTCAAATTAAAGTCAATTAGCAATCACTTATACTCCTACATCTATAACAGAAGAAAATGTGGACAGTGGCACTGATGGAGAAGGATCAGATATTTGACTGCCACGGTGTAAGGAAGTGGCTTAAAAAGGCGATGCTGCATATTTGCCATTAATATCCTGAGTTGAAAGGACTTTGCAGTTAGATGAGCTGTTACAGTATATCAGAGCAATTAGAATTTCAGGTAGTTTGGATATTTCAGGTGAAGCCATCTACTCAAGAAGAGGAAGTAGGAGAAGTCATATAGCTGTTCTCTGGCGACAAGCAGAGGGTGTAGACACACTGTACCGGAGACGTCCATGATGGAGCTGTTGGTGCCGGGCTCTCCCCCAACTCAGAGAAGTCTTTTGGACTTCTCCAAGCATGTGTGCCCCGTTCCTAACTTGAAGTCCCACACAGCAATCATTGGTTCATTCATACCATGCCAGTGTGCTGCACAGTTCTCCCCCTCCTCTGGATCTCTCTGCTGGATCCCACACCAAACTCCAAGTACATTGTGGCACCCACTGATCAAGGAAAAAAAAAAATCTCACAAAATGCAACTGCCCCAACTTGTTTTGCCCTGGGGCTACTGCTGTATACAAAACAACCAACTAACCAAGGAGACAAAGAAAAGCACAAGAACCATGAGCACCGTTGTTCAGAGACAAAACTGAAAGGCCACTGCTGCTCCCAAGCCACATCACTCTGCCCCAAGGCCCGGACGCCATATGTCTGTCACCCAGTAATCCTCACTGGCTCAACCCCCATCAGGCCCTGACAAGGCATTATTGGGGGTGGACACTGTCTAGGAAAGCACTCACACTTGCAGAGATCAAACCACAAAAGCAGGAGTGAGGTGAAGAAAAGGACAACACACCAGGGTGAACTGTATATAGTAAAAATGTTATTGTCCTTCTATTGTTTCACCTTGCATGGCTGTGTTTTGGCATGCACCTTAAATCAGGGGGGTAAAAAAATAATGAGAATCGATCGCGAGCACTGTTCCCTCTAAGCTGTGCGCGCGCACACACCTCGCCGAGTGCACATACTTTACAACAGAGCGCACAAAAATTACGGTTCTGATTCTGATAGAAAACACAGACGTTCTTAAAATTGAAATAATGTTGTGTATTTATGGTTTTCACAAGTTCTACAATATTTTCTAGCGCAATCAATGTGGTGTACATACTGTATTCTGACGTGTAGTCAAATTTTAAAGTATATAACTCCGAGTGTCGTTATGTGGCGCACAAAAATATAACCTTCCTTCAAAAGTTACACAGCTGATATTTTATGCGCACACAGCCTACAGAAAATTAGAGGGAACATTGATAGCGAGTATCTACGAGGATGTAACATGCCAAGTCCGGCTCAGTCTGGCTCCATGCTGCGCCCAGGGACAGTGGTACCATGACATGCTGAGGAGCACTCTATGGCAGGCAGCCTGTGCACAGTAGACATGCCACAGCTTTCCTAAACAGTCAAGTAGTAAGCTTCCAAGAGAGTCTCCTTGACCTCATATCAAATATGGAATCCACAATTAAGACACTCATTGATTTTCATTATTTGTCTACACCCCTGACGAAGGCAAACGCTGAAACATGGCTGTGTAGGGTGTAACAACAGAATGGACAACAACATTTTCACTATATACAATTTACCCTGGTGGGTTGTCCTTTTCTTCACTTCACTCCTGCTTTTGTGATTATTGGGGGCAGGGTCACCAACCATGCCATTGGAGCCAGATTCCCTCCCAGCGCTAGCTCAAGCAGGAGCAACCCAGAGCTTATCCAAATGGATCCATGTCTCCACCCCCTGCGGATCCACCCCGTCACTGCTGGCCCTGTTAACCTATAGGTACGATCAGGGGACAAATGCTGCAGCTAAATTCAAGCATTCAAGGCAGCACTTCTCCAAGGCAACTTCCGAGGTACATACAGCTGGCTTAGTCTCAAAATCAAGAAAGGCTACCTGCCTGTGGCATCTGAGGCCGCTGTATTGACTCCCGCAGCACCAGGGACCCCCCCCTCGGCCTCCACAACAGTTCCAAAAAGTGCTAGGAGATGCCCATGCCTGTTCCTTTGCCTGAGGAACCTCCTCCCCCACCGAAGAGACCCCTCAGCCCTAAATTCCAGCCTCATCTCCCTGCTTCAGTGATTTGTCAAGGATGGCTCTGCCATCCTACACAGCACTTCCCTCCAGAGCAATCCCCCCCGCTTTGCACTGTCCAGCCTCCTGTACCACTGCACCCTCAGGGACCACCAGTCCGACACCCCCACCTCCCCAGTTGACTGGCAACCATCCCCACCTCTTAAGGATGATACTTTTTCTATCTTCAGTACAGTTTGCCTACATCACTGGGAGATGGTTTCCTCCTTTGTGGCCAAAGACCTCCCCTCACCCCAAAAGGCCAGGGGGCCTCCTGGGAGCCCCCGGAAGACTATTCCTACCCCAGGTTTCTACAAAAGATCTCACGGGTACTCACCCTCAGAGAATCCCAAATTACTACAAATAAATATCAATAAATATCTGTCTTATTTATAGACCCCCAGACCAATCAGCAGAAGGCCTTGACCCTCTAATCAATTACCTAAGCTCCTCCACTGACCAGAATCCAACAATAATGCTCGGGGATTTTAACCTCCCCTCCCTAGCAGCATCAAATGCCTCCCTCTTTCTAGATGCCACTACAGACATGGATTTTCACCAAATAATAACCAACAGCACACACAGTAAGGGTAATACACTCGACCTGGTCCTGCTGCCAGATGTACTCTACAAAACCTATAACTCTAACTCCCTCAAATGCACCCCAACCCCGTGGTCTGACCATCACCTCATCAACTTCAATATCGCAATTAACAACACGACAGTAAGACGAACACAAACATCCACACTAACCCACAGATTTAAAAAATATAATGAACAAGAATTTCTAGACCTAATAATCCCCAAACTATCGAACACACTCCAGGACCTTGACACAGCAGTCACAAGCTGGCACGAAATCATTCACAATGCAGCTGCCAACAAACAGGTGACCAAGAAGAACACCCGTACTAAAGCTACCCAAGCTCCTTGGTATAATAACACATTACACCTACTAAAAAGAAATCTAAGGAAAGCTGAATGCAAATGGAGGAAAAATAAAACCACCATTAATAAGGACTCATACATCACTCTCCTTAATTCATATAAACACGCAACTAACAATGCTAAGAAAAACTACCATACCTCTATAATAAACAATGCGATAAACAAACCTAGAGAACTATTCTCAATAGCCCAAAAGCTAACAAACAACAACCACCTCTCCAGCAATGATACCATAGAAATCTCACCACAGGAAATGGCAAACTATTACATAGACAAAATTACGTCCCACCCCCAGTTACCAAGTCCTAAACAACCGACTCAAATACAACATAATGAGGAATGGACGGACTTCCAACCTCTAAATACTGTATCACTTAAGAACATTATAACAAATCTTAACACAACAACCTCACTACTTGACCCATGCCCAGTAAATTGGATAAAAAACTCAATATCTATACTATCCCAATTCATACTCCCCATAATAAATCTCTCACTAAAAAATGGGTACTTACCCCCATCACTAAAGCATGCCCAAATCCGCCCTATCTTAAAAAACTCCGCTCTTGACAAATTATCACCTAAGTCCTACAGACCCATATCAAGTATCCCATTTTTGGCTAAACTGATCGAAAAAGCAGTTCAAATCCAGACACAAGAATACATCGACAGCTCAGCCCCCCTTGACAATCAGCAGTATGGATTCCGCCCCCGACATGGGGTGGAGACACTGCTAACAGTTCTAATTGATACGCTCGTAAGAGGCATTGATAATTCAAAACAGGCATTCCTACTCATTTTCATTGACATATCGGCAGCTTTTGATAGTGTTCACCATACAACGATGATAAGCAAATTGCGACAAGTAGGAATAACATCCACTGTTCTAAAATGGTTTTCCTCATACTTAAGCAACCGAACCCAAACAGTCCGCATCGGTAACCTTACATCAAAAACATACAATCAGGAACTAGGCCTCCCCCAAGGCTCTGCCCTGTCAGCGCTTCTATTTAATATATACATAAAACACATTTGCCAAATATTCAAAAAACACAAAGTATTATATCACATTTACGCAGACGACATAATGTTATATGTACCTTTCACAATACCAAACATCCCTACATTACTTATCAATACATGCCTCAGCGAAATAAACAATTGGCTAAATGAAAATAACTTATACATTAACCATGCAAAAACGGAAGCCCTAATAGTAACCAAAAACACATCATTCACCCCACCACCACAGATCTCACTGCAAAACAATGATATCACAATAAAAACTGAATTACGGTACCTAGGAGTAATACTAGACAAACACCTCAGTATGGACCCACAGATAAGAAATATAACAAAGAAAGTTTATTACAAACTTAAAATATTAAAGCAACTCCGCCCCCTACTGCACCTACAGGATTTCCAACGCATAATACAAGCTATCATAACACCCCACTTTGACTTTGCAAACTTAACCTTACTAGGCGTAACAAATCAAAACTTAAAAAGACTACAACTAGCACAAAATGCAGCAGCCAAGACAATCATAAAACAGTTCCCTTCCAACATATTACACCTATCTTAGAGTCCCTACACTGGCTCCCAATCCAATGCCGCATACAGTATAAAACTCTGTTAACCACATACAAGGCCCTAAATAACACAGCACCCTGTACATTAAATAACCTAATCATCAAGGAACCCAGTCATAACCTACAAAGACGAGACCAATTAAATAAGTTAATAACACCAAAAGAATTTATAAGAGCCAAAAAATCAACGAACAAGAAAGCTTTCTCCCATGCTGCCCCCATACTGTGGAACAACATCCCAGCGGAATTAAGATCATCACCCCAAATCACGGAGTTTAGGAAAAAACTCAAAACATACTTATTCTCAACACATTATGCATCCGTATCAAACTCTCAAATACAACAAGAAAAGGGATAGCCGCACCAGCAATAAGTGACCCTCGAACTGGAATATGTACTAAAACCTTGTAAGATATCCAGAGATTTCTAATTAAAATTGTATTATAGTTCCAAACATGTTCACTGTATATAGTTCTCAATTCTACCAATCTGTTACTGTTAGATTTGAGCCCATTACTGTTTACACTGTTATATGTAAAAACAGCATTGATGTTTACTGCCGTTCCTTGTAAAACAGCCTTGCTTGTTCATTGTTGTTCATTGTAAACCGCAACTGATCTATGGAAGTTGCGGTATATAAAGACCTGCTAATTAAATTAAATTAAATTAAATTAAATTAAATAAGCAAGATTTCCAGCCCATCCTCCAGTCTTGCAGTGCTCCCAAGGAAGTCACAGCCCTGACCAGTACACCAGCTCCTACAGAACCTCCAGTTCTCCATTTGGAAGAATTCCACATCAGTGCACGCCACCTCCAAATGCCTGGACCTCAAGTGCAAGGGTGCTCCCCACTCCAGGATTTGATCACCAGCAGTTGGCTTTATCAGTTAGTGGTCTCTGAGGTAGTCCTGAAGAAATCCAAGAGTGCAAAAACACAGTAGCATTAATGCAGCTGGCTAGGAGCAAAGAACCTTGAATTGCATCTGCAGGAAAACTTACCAGAGCTCTCTTCTAGCCAAGCGGATCCTGGTACATCAACTGTAGATTCTGCATTACATCATGATCTCATCTTGAAGCTCGATGACCCAGGCAGTTCTGCTGTGGAAGACCGCATGCAGCTACAGGGCAACCTGTACAAGTCCCTCTATTGCATCATCCACACTACCTACAATGCCTATGACTCTGCTGCTCGAATGTAGTCACCGCCATCTCAGCTAGGTATATCACCTGGCTGCAAGTATATGGCCTTCGAGAAGACCGCTACAACCATCTAGAAGACTTGCTCTGCCAGGGGAACAGTTTATTTTAGATTCAGGGCATAGAAAGCAGTTTCTGAAATAAAAGACCACTCCTCCATAGTGAGGGAGCTTTCTGCCCAACCCACAGAATCCTCATCACAATCCTACTGGGGAAGTCTTCCCAGTTCTGTAGGACATGCCATTACAAGTACTTCCAGCAATTCTATCCACGCAGAAGGTTCCAATCCTAATCCCAACTGCTGGCTCAATGTCTCTCTGGTCTGGCCTTAGGCTTTAGGAAACAGCCACCCGGCTGCCCCTGCTCCAGTGACAAAGCCCAATTCCACTTTTTGACTACACCGCACTAGGGGGCAGAGTCCATCACTTCAGGGAAGCTTGACAATCCATCATTGCAGATCACTAGGATCTCAACATAATTTGATCAGGATATAAGATAGATTTCTGGACTCTGCCTCCGCCTCACCCCTCCCCAGCTTCCAGCAGTGCAAAAATGTATTAGCTCAGCACATTCCCATACTGCAACAGGAAATAAATGAGTTGATGCAAAATCAAGCCATTGAGCCCGTTCCCCTCAACCAGATTGGCAAAGGTTTCTACTACAGATTCTTCCTCTTTCCAAAGAAATCCGGGGTAGCTTTGACTGGTCCTTGTTCACCGCCATTAGGAACATCAGATAAGCCATTCAGGGTCAGACCAAGGTCCATCAAGCCCAGTATCCTGTTTCCAACAGTGGCCAATCTAGGTCATACGTACCTAGCAGTTTCCCCAAAAGACACAGGTTCCACAATGCTTGTATTGGGTCAAGCATTGATATCCTGGGTCCCTTCAGGAACTTGTCCAAACCTTTTTTAAACCCTGCTACACTAACAGCCTTTACTACATCCTCCGGTAACAAATTCCAGAGTTTGATTACACGTCGAGTGAAAAAATATTTTCTTTTATTAGTCTTAAATAGTTTACCCTGTAGCTTCATTGCATGTCCCCTAGTCTTTCTATAGTCTGATAACGTAAATAATCAATCTACATTTATCCGTTCCAATCCGTTCATTAATTTATAGACTTCTATCATATCTCCCCTCAGCCGTCTCTTTTCCAGGTTAAAGAGCCCTAACCTTTTTAGCTTTCCTTCATAGGGTATCCTTCCATCCCTTTTACCATTTTGGTGGCTCTTCTCTGAACCTTTTCTAATAACGCTATATCCTTTTTAAGATACAACGACCACAATTGCACACAATATTCAAGGTGCAGTCTCACCATGGAACGATATAGAGACATTATAATATCCTTTGTTTTATTTTCCATTCCTTTCCTTATGATACTTAGCATTCTATTTGCTCTCTTGGCCGCCGTTGCACACTGGGCCAAGGGTTTTTACATGTTATCCACAATGACGCCTAAATCTTTTTCCTGGGTGGTGGGTCCTAATGTGGAACCTTGTATCGTGTAACCATAGTTTGGGTTGTTCTTCCCTAGGTGCATAACTTTGCACTCATACACATTAAATTTCATCTGCCATTTTGATGCCCAGTCTTCCAATTTATCAAGATCCTCTTGCAATTTTCCACAATCCTCTTGGGTTTTAACAACTTTAAATAGTTTTGTGTCATCTGCAAATTTTATAACCTACCTTGTTATTCCCTTTTCCAGGTCATTTATAAATATGTCAAAAAGCAGCAGACACAGCACAGATCCCTGGAGTACACCACTATTCACCTTTCTCCAATGGGAAAATTCGCCATTTAGCCCTACCCTCTACTTTCTATCTTTAACCAGTTCCTGATCCACAATAGTACATAATAGTATCAACCTTCACATCAAATGAGAAACATTCAAAATGCATTTCCTCAATACCATCCTCTCGCTCCTGCAACACAATGATTGGTTAGCCTCCCTGGACCTGAGGAATGCTTACGCGCACATCCCCAGCCACCCTCAATGGAAACACCTTCACCAGCTTCAAAGACCAGTTGCCCTTCAGCCTCTCATAAGCCCCACGAGTCTTCAAAATGTGTTTTGCAGTGATTTGCAGCGATTTGCAGTGAGGTGCATCTACAACAGGGCCACTGTGCTTACCCGTGATGAGACAGCTGGTTTATCTCTGCCGCTGCCAGGGAAATGGCAATCCCCACCCACAGACCACCACCAAAACACCGTAGGCACTAGGGTTTGTTGTTAACGCACAAAAACCAAAGATGGAATCTCAGCAAATACTCTGCTTCATTGGAGCACAGACACCATCACAGCCAAAGCATACCTTCCAGGGGAGAGTGTGAGGAGAGGTGGTTTGCTGCCCGACCTTGTGCACTGCGTTGCTCTTGCTCTCTGCAGGCAGCTGGGAGCACCCGGTTCACCCACGCGGCGCCTGGCCCCATCATCCAGGGGGCCTTAAAAACGTGGCCTGCTCTGTGGATCGCGGTAGCGTTCTGAAGGGGTTATTCTAAAGGGGCCTGATAAGCCCCTTAGGCGCTCGAGGAGCTGTGGAGCTGGAAGTTTGGAATGGGCAAGCGTAGGAAGCGTCACCTGAATGTGAGTACTGTGAATCCCACCAAGTTGGTTAAAGTCTTGGGCCCTATGGATCGGTATGTTGTTGCAGTGAAAGATATGGAGAGTGTTTTGGTTGTTGCAGCCGGATCCCAGCTTCCATTTGATAGCTTCTCGTCATTTTTGGGGGTTATTAATTCTGCCCCTCCTGCTAACATTTCATCTACTGCCCCAGTGACTTCCTCACCTTTGTTGGAGGGGTCGCCACAACAACTGGTTTTGTCAACTCCAGCAATATCTCCTGTGAGCTCTTTAGACCCTGTGGCTGTTTCTTTACCACGGGTTCTACAGATTCTGGAGGATCTTGTTTTGGCTCAAACGGGATGGTTTGCCTACTATGCCTGTGGACTCACATGATATTTCCTTGTCTGATGTATGGCGTGTTCTCTCACGTATATGTTTATGTTTATTAGGCTTGATATATCGCAGTTCCAATTAGAGCACGGCAGTTTACAAAAAACTCAAAAATATATACAGAGGGGCCAATAGGCCTGAACAGGAAAAGAAATTACAATGGAGACAGGAGAGCACTCAAGACACCAAACTAGACATGAATGAGGAGAGAGAAAGACAAGGGAAAGGAGGGGAGAGGAGTCACACAAAGGGGGAGGGGAGGTCAAAGGCGGTAGAGAAGAGATGCGTCTTCAGGTCTTTCTTGAAAGTGGGATAGTGTTGCTCAAGTCTGAGGGAAAGGGGGAGGGAGTTCCAATAGGCAGGGCTGGTAAAGAAAAAGGCAGAGGAACGTGTGGATTGTAGATGAGCACGTGATGGAGATGGAAGATGGAGCCGGTTAATGTGAATGGAGCGAAGCGAGCGAGTGGGGGTGTGGAATTGAAGTAGGTCTGCCAGATATAAAGGAGTGCGGTTATATAAGACTTGGTGGACCAGTGTGAGGATTTTATAACGGATGCGAAATTGCAAGGGGAGCCAATGTAGGCGAAGAAAAAGAGGAGTAACATGATCGCGGAGGGAGGAGTGAAAGATAAGACGTGCAGCGGTATTCTGAACACATTGAAGACGGTGAAGGTGTGAGAGAGGAAGCCCGGCTAGAACTGAGTTGCAAAAATCGATACGTGACATTACTAGAGACAGGAGAAGGGTGGTGAGGGCTTCAGGGGTGAGAAAGGGGCGAATGGACCGTATCTGTCGAAGAAAGAAGGTGGTCTTTGTAATGTGAGAAATGTGATCATGGAAGGAAAGGTCAGAATCAAAAATTACACCCAGATAACGAAAGCTTGTAACGAGTGGGATTGGTGAGCCTGAGAAAGAGGGAGTGATCAAAGGAGAAGGGCCGCCATGAGTGAACCAGATAGCTTCCTTTATTTCTGTGGTGTCTCAATTCTCGTTTTTTTCAAAAGATTCTGTGGCTAAGCTTTTCAACATGATTCTCAAATAATGGCTTTGGATAATAAGTGTCAGAAATTGGAAATCCAATGTAATACATTACAGAATACTTCTATGTCTTTTATTAAAGATAGTGTTATTTTGCATACCCAGCAAGAATTGCTTGAAAATAATTTGAGGGCTATGAATGTTAGATGTTTAAATTTTTCTCGTACTCGTTTGCTGTCCCCTCAAATTTTGTTTGATAAATACTTGATGGATATCTTAGGGTATCGAGATAAAACAATTTAGTAACAACAGGTTTAGTATTATTTACCTCAGGTGGGGGTGACTTCAGGTGAGTCACCCCTTTGTCCTCTGGATTCCTTGGATGTTTCTGCCTTTATTGAATCTTCACAAGATGTAATTACTACTAGGGCCACTCTTTTGGTGACCTTTTCCTCCGAGGTTGAGAAAAACTCTGTAATGCGTTTGTACTTTTTAATAAGAATGCCGAATTCTGTGGGGGGAAAATGAATATGTTTCCTGATGTCTCTAGGCAAACTCAGCTTCGACGTAAGGCTTTTTTGGTCTTTAAAGCCCCATGTCCTAGCTATTGGTGCAACCTTTTTCCTTAAATGTCCCTGCAAATGTTTGGTTACTATAGGGGGCACCAAATATGTTTTCTCTGAGAAATCATCATTAGAAAGGTTTCTTGTGAATCAGGATCCGCAGGTATGATATAAATTTTGGATTTTTATGTCATTAGGTTGAAAATTAGAGTTTGTAAGTTTTAGGACAGCAGCTCCTCTCTCTGCATAATTTCTAAGTTTGCAAATTTACTTTTGTGTATTGTGTAATATCTTTAATTGAATTTATTAATAAAAAATAAATTGAAAAAACCCCCCAAAGCATACCTTCCAGACAACAGAGCCCTGGCCCTCCAACACATTCAGCAGGAGATAGATCAGCTTTTAAACTAGATAATAGGGGAAAGCCGACAGTCGCCCAAGAGTGCATGGTTCGGAAGAATGTATCCTTGAAGGATACTACCAAAAGCAGAGAGGTTCCAAAAAAAGAGTAAAGTAGCACAAATATCCTTGAGTATGGAGCAGAGAGAGCCTAAAGATTCCAAATTATCCATGCCTACCAATAGCCAGATTAATATGAATAAAATACAGTCTCTAAAATGCTTGTATGCAAATGCTAGAAGTCTAAAACATAAGATGGGAGAGTTAGATTATATAGCACTAAATGAGAGGTTGGATATGATTGGAATCTCAGAGACATGATGGAAGGAGGACAACCAGTGGGACACCGATACCTGGGTACAAACTATATCGTAATGACAGAGCTGATCAAATTGGTGGAGGGATTACACTCTATGTTAGAGAGGGCATTGAGTCAGAAAGGATTAAAGTTGTGCAGGAAACAAAATTTGCTGTAGAATCTCTATGGAATGAAATTCCATGTAAGTAGGGGAAGGCGATGGCAGTGGGGGTGTACTATCAACCGCTCGGCCAGAATGAACAAATGGATTATGAAATGCTCAAAGAAATCAAGGAAGCTAACAAAAGTTACAGCACAGTAATAATGGGTGATTTCAATTAACCCAGTATCGACTGGGTCAGTGCCACGGCAGGACATGCTAGGGAAATAAAGTTCCTAGATGAAATAAATGACTGCTTCTTGGAGCAGCTGGTTCATGAACCAACCAGAGGGGATGCAATATTGGACCTAGTCCTTAGTGAAAGACCAGATCTGGTGCAAGAAATAAGGGTGTTGGGGCCACTTGGCAATAGTGATCATAGCATGATCGCATTTGATTTAATTAGTGGAGGAGGGATGGTAAGGAAATCCACAGTACTACCTTTTAACTTTTGAAAGGGAGACTATGATAAAATGAGGAAAATAGTTAAGAAAATTTTAAAAAGGAGCAGTTGCAAAGGTTAAAGACACCTCCGTGGGTGTTTAAAAATAATATCCTGGAAGCCCAGACCAGCTGTAGTGCACACTTTAAGAAAAGTGGAAGAAAGTCCAAAAAACTGCCAGCATGGTTTAAAGGTAAGGTTAGAGAGGCTGCTGTTCCCAAAAAAAGCATCTTTCAGGGAATGGAAAAAAAAGAGCTAAATGACGAAAACTGGAAATAGCACAAGCACTGGCAAATTAAATGCAAGGCATTGATAAGGCAGGCAAAGAGAGAATTTGAGAAGAAACTTGCTGCGGAAGCAAAAACGCGTAATAAAGACTATTTCAAGTACATTCGTAGTAAAAAACCTGTGAGAGAGTCAGATGGACCATTAGATGATAGAGGGGTAAAAGGGGCAGTAAGAGGGGACAAGGCTATAGCGGAGAAACTGAATGAATTCTTTGCTTCGGTCTTTACTGAGGAAGATGTAGGGATGCTACCCATGACTAAAGGGTATTTAAATGGTGATACTACAGAAGAATTGAAAGAAATATTGCTACACCGGGAAAATGTATTACAACTATTTGATAAACTGAAGAGTAGTAAATCACCTGGACCGGATGGTATACATCCAAGGCGGTTGAAAGAACTGAAATATGAGATTGCTGATCTGCTGTTAGTAATTTGTGAAGGTGAAATTAGACTTACCTGCTAATTGTTGTTCCTTAAGGAACTCTAGTCCAGTCCTGGAACCATAGAGTTTAGAACGTCCTCCAGCAGCTTTGGAGACTGAAAGATGTCATCGTTCTGATGTCACCGGTATAAGTAGGCTAACACCGCCCCCTTCCACCAGTACCTATTGACAAAGCAGACTCAGCAGAGCAACAAATAAGTAGATAACAGAATAATGTAAGTGGCAGTTGCCACCGCCAACCTTAGCCCCTAAAGATACAAAGGCACTACCGAATACGATCCCTTATACATTAAATTTCGTCCTATATATCTTTTTTTTTTTTAAAATGAAAAAACCAACAAAGTGAACAAAGCACTGCTGCAAAAAAGGGTTCCCCTTGCGCTTATACTCTGCGCCCCCCTCGGAACCCAATTTTAAGACCAAAACTTCAGGCTGAACCACACCATCAAAAATTACTGGGAGGGATCCGGGACTGGACTAGAGTTCCTTAAGGAACAATAATTAGCAGGTAAGTCTAATTTCACCTTCCTTTGCGTCCCTCTAGTCCAGTCCCGGAACCATAGAGGATGTAACAGAGCAGTGAATCTTAACGGGAGGGACCAGCAAGCCCAGCCTGAAGAACCGCTGAGCCAAAACGCCCATCCCCCGCCTCCTGCACATCTAGCCGATAGTGCTTTGCAAAAGAATGTAAGGACGACCAGGTCGCCGCCCTACAGATGTCACCGACCGGAACTAAACTGACCTCCGCCCAAGGCGCCGCGTGCGCCCTAGTGGAACGAGCTCGGAGGCCCTCCGGGACCGCCTTACCCTTTAGGAGGTATGCTGACGCGATCGCTTCTTTCAACCACCACGAAATAGAAGACTTTGCCACCGTCTCCCCTTTACGTGGACCACCAAAGGTCACAAATAAACGATCGGACTTTTGAAAAGGCGCGGTCCTGCAGAGGTAGCACTTAAGCATTCGACGAACGTCCAGAAGATGTAACCTACTGCCGGACCTATCCTTCTGGTCCCACGAAAACACCGGAAGCGACACCACCTGGTTAACATGAAAAACCGAAACCCTCTTCGGCAAAAACGCCGGCACTGTACACAAGACGATCTTGTGATTGAAAAAGGACAAATACGGTTCTTTACAGGATAAGGCTTGCAACTCCGAAATTCTTCTAGCGGAGCAAATGGCCACGAGAAACACCGCCTTCAATGTCAGATCCTTCAACGAGGAGGCGCCTAAGGGCTCAAACGGCGCTCTCACCAGAGCCTCCAACACCAAATTCAGATCCCACGACGGTACCAAAATACGCTGCGGAGGCCGCATGAGCAAAACGGCCCTCAAAAACCGACGAATATCGCCGTAAGACCCTAACAGCTGACCCTGAATCTTACCACGGTAACAGGAGATAACCGCCAACTGTACTCGTAAGGAACTAGCCAATAGACCTCTTTCTACACCATCCTGCAAAAAGGAAAGGATCTGCGGCACCGAGGCCCCCAACGGCCTCAGCTTCCGCTCCGAACACCAGGCTTCAAAAATTTGCCAGACCCGGATGTACGCCAACGAAGTGGAGCGTCTATGCGCCTTTAGCAAAGTAGAAATGACCGCCACCGAGTACCCCTTGGCAGTCATCCTAGCCCGTTCAAGAGCCATGCCGTAAGCGAGAATCGAGCTACCTGAGGCATGCGTAACGGACCCTGCCGTAAGAGGTCCTCCCGAAGCGGAAGCCTCCAAGGTCTGTCCACCAGCAGTCGCCCCAAGTCCGCATACCAAGGTCTTCACCCGACAGCGATGCCTCTCTATGCGCTGCACTACCCGGCCTATGAGAGTCCACGGCGGAAACACGTAGAGCAGGCCGACCTCCGGCCACCTTTGAGCTAAGGCATCGAGACCCTCCGACATCCGTTCCCGCCGTCTGCTGAAAAATCACGACACCTGCGCCAACTCGAAGCTTGCCATCAGATCCATTAGGGGAATCCCCCATCTTCGCACCAACAGCGCAAACACGTCCGGGTGCAGCTGCCACTCCCCCAGGTCTACCCGGCGGCGACTTAGAAAATCCGCTTCAACATTGTCCACCCCTGCCACATGCTGAGTGGAAATCGCTGCCAGATTTCGCTCTGCCCACGTCAAAAGCTGACTTGCCTCTGCTTGTAGCGCTACACTGCCGGTACCCCCCTGACGATTGATGTAGGCCACTGTGGTCGCATTGTCGGACAGCACCCGCACCGCCGACTGCCGCAGAGATCCCTGAAACTCTTGCAGAGCCAAGAACACCGCCCTCATCTCTAGACGGTTGATGGACCATGCCTGTTCTTCCGGCGACCATAAGCCTTGGGCAAACCTTCCTTGGAAATGCTCACCCCATCCGGCAAGGCAGGCATCCGTAGTTAGCAACCTCCACGACAGAGGCTCCAGAGGCATCCCCGCCTCCAGGTGTTCCGCTGCCAACCACCAGAGAAGATCCTGACGTACCTCTGGAGGACAGATCAGACGCCGAGAAAAGGCATCCTTCTGATGAGACCACCGCCACAGTAGCGCACTCTGCAACGCTCGCATATGAGCCCTGGCCCACGGCACCACCTCGATCGTGGCTGCCATTGTGCCCAGCAATTGCAGATACTGCCATGCCGTTGGCGAGAAACCGTAGCACCAGCTCCCTCAGCCCTGTGGCTCGGGAGAAAAAAACGCCGCTTTCGCTGTCTCGAAGCGCGCCCCCAAATATTCTAGGGACTGCGAGGGAACCAATCTGCTCTTTGCAAAATTGACCACCCAGCCCAGGCTCTCCAACAACTGCACTACCCGAGTGGTGGCCAGACTCTCCTGTCTCGACTTTGCGCGAATCAGCCAATCGTCCAAGTAAGGATGCACCAGTATTCCCTCCTTGCGGAGCGCCGCAGCTACTACCACCATGACCTTGGTGAACGTCCAAGGTGCGGTCGCTAGCCCAAAGGGCATCGCCTGAAACTGAAAATGCCCCATGGGCAACGCGAACCACAGAAACCTTTGACGCTCCTGCCGCACCGGGATATGGAGATAAGCTTCCGTGAGGTCCAACGACGTGAGGAATTTGCCCGCCCTGACCGCCGCGATGACAGAGCGCAGCGTCTCCATCCAGAAGTGGGTAACCTGCAGACAGCGATTTACCCTCTTTAAATCCAGAATTGGCCGAAAAGTGCCTTCCATCTATTTTGTGGTTCCAAAGAAGGAGTACCGACCGACGCCGTACTAGTCCACCAGAACGGGTATCACTGCCCGGAGCTGTAGCAAATGCTGCAGCGTGTCCGCGACCGCTCGCACCTTTTGTGGAGCTCTGCAAGGAGATCGGACAAAGGAATCTAACACGGGCCGATGGAGCTCTAGGGCATAGCCCTCTCGAATGACTTCCAAGACCCACTGGTCTGAGGTAATTTGAACCCAGGCAGGGTAAAATTCCCGCAACCGTCCTCCCACGGGAACTACTGCCGCCTGAGCCCGCCTCATCTCATTGCAACTTCTTAAGGTTTGAGGACTGGAACTGAGAAAACCCGCTGCCTGCTCCTCAAAAACCTCGAAACCCCTGACCCCGTACCGGGAACCTCCCCCGCTGGGGCTGGCTAAAACGAGAGGACCGAAACCTACAAAGCTCCCTCCAATTTCCTCCGGAGCCCCCAGCACCTCGGCCCTGCTTCGGCTTATTCTCCGGCAGGCGACCTCCCTTGGACTCCCCGAGCTCCTTGACTAACTTCTCCAAATCCTCGCCAAACAAAAGCTTCCCCCTAAACGGAAGCTTGCTGAGACGAGCTTTAGATGAAGCGTCCGCCGACCAGTTGCGCAACCAAAAGGTATCTCCGGGCTGCCACCACCGACGCCATACTCGTAGCCAGCGCACGGATAAGGTCATAATGAATGTCCGCCAAATAAGCGGTGCCCGATGCCAGACGCGTTACTTCATCTACATGTCCTTCTAAACTGATCCCCCTGCAACCTTTGGGACCAGCGCAAGCAGCCTCTCACCACCCACGCCCCTGCTATCGAGGCCTGCAAGGAGAGGGCATCAATATCAAAACACCTGCATTAGCAACGTGTCTAACTTCCGGTCCTGCCCATCCTTTAAGGTCACGGCCCCTTCCACCAGAATCGTAGTTTTCTTG
The DNA here is from genome assembly GCA_033557465.1 of Ichthyophis bannanicus. Classification (NCBI taxonomy): domain Eukaryota; kingdom Metazoa; phylum Chordata; class Amphibia; order Gymnophiona; family Ichthyophiidae; genus Ichthyophis; species Ichthyophis bannanicus. The sequence continues at coordinate 306,474,573 of CM066039.1, forward strand.
GTCACCGCCGATACCGCCGCGTCCACCTTTGGAGAGCGGAACAGCTCCCTGTCTTGGTCGGAAAGCGTATAAAGACGAGCTAAGGCCCTCGAACCTCGTAGAGCCGACTCCGGACAGTCCCACTCCTCCTGAATCATGCTCTTAAAAACTCTATGAACAGGAAACACCCACTGGGACGTCCTCACTGCCTGCAAGAGAGGATCCTCCAAAGACTCCTCCGCTACCGACTCCCCCGAGGGCATGTTCAGGGACTTGAGAGTCTCAGCAATCAAGGCAGGCAACTCCTCTCGGCGAAACACTGACTACTCTACTCTGCTGTTCTACCTCTGGCAACTCTCCCTCCTCCAACTCCATCTCCGAGGATTCCTCAACGTCGTCGTCCGCCCCTTTCAAGTCCTCCTCGAGCCGAGATGGCGGACCATCCACTACAGACCCTTTACTGGCCTTAGCCGGCCCGACTTCCTCTTCGGGCAGACTCCCAGACCCAGCTCGCTTCGGGCCCCTAGCACCCTGGGATGTAGCCCCTAACATAGGCTGCAACAGAGCAAAAGCCTGAGACATGAGAGAGAAGAAAGTAGGAGGGAGTGCCAGAGCTCCACCACCCGGGCTCAAAAGGTAGAGGAAGCGAAGAACCGTCCCCCGCCGACGGCCCTGCCACTGGCTGTGCCGGACTCAAGACTGGCGGCAGGGAATCAGCCGGCTCCCCTGCACCGCCGACGCGATCCCCAGAAGAACCCCCTAGCGCCTTATCCAGACCTTCTGCCTCCAAAGTGCAGGACCGGCACACCCCCGAGTCCAACACTTCTCCACGCCGCGCGCCACATACTAAACAGCATGGCTTAGCCGGCATCTTATCAAAGGCCAGGGGATCGCCGCTGTAGGACCTCTACCAGTTTGTTTTGTTTTTTTTTCACTAACAAAACAGATGCCTGCCAGAGGCACCAACTGCCTCGGAGGTAAACAATCACAGATCTTCCTGTCTAAACTGCCTCTTGCTCTGATACTTTTTTATTCTTATTATTTATTTATTTTTTTAAATTTCTTAACCACACCTAAACCTGCCCTGCCAGGTACCTAGCTGACCCCGACTAAAGCCTTAGCAAAACGAAGCCTAAACAAGGCCGAAACAACGCTAGTTAAAACGTTCCGAGAAGGCCAGAACCAAAGAAACAAAACGCTATCCTACAAAATGGCCGCCGCGTGTTTTGCGCCTTAGCAACACGCGGTCGGCCCAGCCGCGTGCCGGCCACGCACGTGCCCTTAGGCTACCGGTAACCAGGCTCTTCCTCCTGCCCTACCGAGCCGAGCAGCCAACTCCCCCAACTTACCGCTGCCACCGCTGAAAAGGAGGGGAGACCCCACTCCGCCGGAGCTCAGCCGTTCCGTGGCTTCGGCTCCAGCTCCCAGCATCAAAAATATCCCTGCAAGCCTCTTGCCTGCCCAGGGCTGTCTGCTGTTACTGCCTCTAGCCTTCCACCCGCTCCTCACCCTTTGTGTCGGGTTCGGGAGCAGGGAGGCCGCACTCTTACCAGAACTCTGACCAAAAAACCCCCAGCCAGCCCCTGCTCGTTTAGGGGATGGGGAAAAAGAGCCCGAATGGGGGGGGGGGGGGGGGGGGGGGGGGGGAAGAAGAAGGAGGGAGGCACAGCAGCACAGATGGGAGCTCAACCAGCAACAGCACTCCTAAACCAAAAAGAAACCAAAAACTAGTAAAACCAACCAAAATTTAAAAACAGCAAAAGAGGAGAAATTGCTAGGGAAACTAGCTATTCTAATTTGCGCCACATGAGCCCAGTCCCAGGCTCAGACGTCTCTCCAGCTGCTTGGAGATTGAAAGTACAGGTGGAAGGGGGCGGTGTTAGCCTACTTATACCGGTGACATCAGAACGATGACATCTTTCAGTCTCCAAAGCTGCTGGAGGACGTTCTATACTCGAATGGTTCTAGAACTGGACTAGAGGGACGCAAAGGAACTATCATTAAAATCATCTGTATCTGAAGATTGGAGAATCGCCAATGTAACACCAATTTTTAAAAAGGGTTCCAGGGGTGATCCAGGGAACTACAGACCGGTGAGCCTGATGTCAGTACGGGGAACAATGGTAGAAACCATCATAAAGAACAAAATTACTCAGCATGTAGATAGTCATGGCCTAATGGGAGACAGCCAACATGGCTTTAGACAAGGAAGATCTTGTCTTACTAATCTGTCATGTTTTTTTGATGGTGTGAACAAACAGGCAGACAAAGGTGAGTCGGTTGATACAGTGTATTTGGCATTTCAGAAAGCCTTTGAAAAGGTCCCTCATCAGAAACGTTTGACAAAACTAAAAAAAAGTCATGGGATAGGAGGCAATATACTATTGTGGATCAGGAACTGGTTAAAATACAGAAAGCAGAGGGTAGGGCTAAATGGTCAATTTTCCCAATGGAAAAAAGTGAATAGTGGAGTACCCCCGGGATCTGTGCTGGGTCCACTGCTTTTTGACATATTCATAAATGACCTGGAAAAGGGAATAACGAGGGAGGTTATCAAAGGTGCAGATGACAAACTATTTAAAGTTGTTAAAACCCAAGAGGATTGTGGAAAATTGCAAGAGGATCTTGATAAATTGGAAGACTGGGCATCCAAATGGCAGATGAAATTTAATGTGGACAAGTGCACAGTTATGCACCTAGGAAAGAACAACCCAAACTATGGTTACATGATGCAAGGTTCCACATTGGGAACCACCACCCAGGAAAACGATTAAGGCGTCATCCTGGATAACATTTTAAACCCCTCCGCCCAGTGTGTAGCAGCAGCAAAGAGAGCAAATAGAATGCTAGGTATCATAATGGAAAATAAAACAAAGGATATTATAATGCCTCTGTATCGTTCCATGGTGCAACCGCACCTTGAATAGTGTGTGCAATTCCGGTCGCCGTATCTTAAAAAGGATATAGCGTTATTAGAAAAAGGTACAGAGAAGAGCCACCAAAATGGTAAAGGGAATGGAAGGCTACTCCTATGAAGAGAGGCTAAAAAGGTTAGGGCTCTTCAAATCAAACTGGAAAAGAGATGGCTGAGGGGAGCTATGATAGAGGTCTATAAATTAATTAAGGCAGTGGAACGGGTAAACGTAGATTGATTGTTTTCGTTAGCAGAATATAGAAAGACTAGGGGACATGCAATGAAGCTACAGGGTAAACTATTTAAAACAAATAAAGAGAAAATATTTTTTCATTCAACATGTAATCAAACTCTGGAATTTGTTACTGGAGGATATAGTAAAGGCTGTTAGTGTAGCTGGGTTTAAAAAAAGGTTTGGACAAGTTCCTGGAGGAAAGGTCCATAAACCATTATTAAAAAGGGACCCAGGATATCAATGTTTGACCCAATACAAGCATTGTGGAAAAAGTGTCTTTTGGGGAAACTTCTAGGTACATATGACCTAGACTGGCCACTGTTGAAAACAGGATACTGGGCTTGATGGACCTTGGTCTGACCCAGTATGGCGTATCTTATGATCTTATAACCTGCTTGAGGTAGAGGATAGGCCGAAAAGCCCTGTCCTCCTTTGGGACTATGAAATAAATAGAGTATCTACTGCTCCACACTGATCTGCGGGAACCGGTACTACCGCCCAAAAGCTTAGAAGGCGCTCTAACATCTGCAGCACGCACCACACCTTTGCACGCGCCTTGCAGGGGGAGCGAACGAAGGCTGGCACTAGTGGTCTGACGAACTCCCGGGCCACCTATAGAACCCAGTGGTCCGACGTAATCTGGATCCAGGCAGGGTAGAAGTCCCGCAACTGACCTCCCATGGGCTGCACCCCCGCCTGGGTCCCCCCTCGTTTCTTCTAGGCCGAGGTGGAAGCAGAAGCCCTGTAATAACCTCTGCCTGTCCCCCGAAACGACGGTGCCCTGGCAGCGAACCTTCTTCTGGCAAGGAGAGAATCTCACTGTCTGAAAACGCCTAAACTCATGGGCCTGACCCCTGCATGCACCCGAAGACCGACCCTGCTTCTGCTTATCTTCGGGTAGGAGACCACCTTTGGACTCCAAGTCCTTTACCAACTTTGCCAGTTCCTCCCCAAACAACTGCTTCTCTTTGAAAGGCAGTTTACTCAACCAGGCCTTCAAGGAAACATCTGCGGATCAATTTCGGAGCCAGAGACAATGGTGAGCTGCCACCATCGAGGCATACTGTTCGAAAGAGCCCTTACCAGGTCATAGAAGGCGTCAGCCAGGTAGGCCATCCCCCGACTCCAGTCTTGCTGCGGTCCCCTGACCGTGGGGCTACTCAGCCAACTCAGGGAGGCCTTGCACCCAACACAAGCAATGCGCATGCCACCAGCACCCCGCAAGCCAAGGCTCGCAGTGACGGAGCTCTTACATCAAAAGCCTGCTTCAGCAGGGTATCTAGCTTCCTATCCAGGACGTCCTTGAGCGCCACACTCCCCTTGACCGGAATCATAGTCTTCTTCATTATGGCAGATACCGCGGCATCGACTTTCGGGGAAAGAAACATCTTCTCCTCCACCTCTGTCAAGGGATACAGCAGGGACATGATGTGAGATTCCCTCAGCCTGACCTCTGGGAGCTTCCATTCCACCAGGATCATCTGCTTAATGACTATGTAGGGGGAACACCCTCCGAGGCCTACGTACGGCTTGCAGAATCGGATCCTCCAGGGTCTCTTCCTTGGCCACCCCCACCAGGGCATGTTAAGCACCTTGAGCGATTCAGCAATGAATACCGCCAGCTCCTCCTTCCGGAAGGCCCTAACAATACGGGACTCATCCTCCTGCGGGATTTCTCCCTTTGAGTTCCTCCGGCTCCAAACTGGGCTCCAGCTATTCCTCTGAGGAAACAGACCCTGCCTCGTCTGCTGCCTCCCCCTCGGGGCGTCTCTTGGCATGGGGCTGTATTGGGTCTGGCTCAGCACCCTGCTTGTCCTCTGGAACCCCCCTCTTCTTGGCATTACGCCCCTTGCCCTCGGCCTGTTTCTTGAGGCAGAACGCCTTATGAAGCAACACCACAAATTCGGTGGAGAAATCCCCCGGATCCTCCCCCTCTCTGCACCTGCAAGAACGAAGGGCTGGGAGAGTCCAAGTCCTGCTGAGAATGTTGAAGCACTGGCGGAGACAAACCGAGCCTCCCGCCCCCCCATCTCTCTGCGGCAAGGGACCAGGAATCTGGGACACAGGCGCCTCCAGAACACCTGCATCATCCAGCATGGTCTGCTCGGCCGTGCGTTGTGTCTACCACGCAACCTCTGCAAATTGCAAATCCCTTCTGCAGAGAGCATGCTCCGATGTGCTCCACACATCCCAGACTGAGGCTAGTAGGCATGACTCCCCAGGATCTTGGGGGTAAAGCCTCCCCCCCTACTATAGCTCTTGCTGAAGCTGTGCTTTTTTTTTTTTTTTTTTTTTTTTTTTTTTAAGTGGCACTCACTACCCAGCAAATTCCCTCTCTTGTTCTTGCACTAAAGGCAAAGCCAGGGAACAGAAACTAAAGGTAAAACAAAAAATAAAAGAAAGAAACCGCAGGAACCAAAAGAAAAAAATGCTGCTACGATCCTTCCTGCTCAAACAAAATGGAGCTCCTAACCGACTCCACCTTGCACGGCCGCAGCTATGCGACTTGCCGGTGCTGCAATCCAACTTGCGCGCATCTCCAGCACCCCCCCCCCCCCAGCGATACTCACACTTTCCTCCGGCTCCCGTTGCCGTTAGTGCCCTGCGCTGTTAAGACGCTGATACTCCTCATGCTCAGCCGATCCACGGCTTCGGCACCGAGGTGGGGAGTGAAGACTTGCTTGCACTTGTCTTTCCTGATGCCTGCCATCCCCCCTCCGGTAACACCGTTCCTCACTCGCAATAGGGGTTTGTGAGCAGTGTTTGGCTCAGGGCTCAGTGCTCAGTGTCAGGCAGCTCTCTCGGCCCTCTGAACAACATGCCTCCGTCTTTTTATTTTTAAATCTCAATCAGTTCACCATGCACGGTACTCCCAGAACCAGAGAGGAGGTGGAGGGAGGAGGCTTAACCACCACAGAGCCAATGACCAAAGAAAAAATTAAAGAAAAACATCTTCCCTGAGTCAGGACTCACTGAAGGGACAACTAGGAACACCTGCTCCATTTGCTTGGAGACTGAGTTTACTGGGGGGTCTGGGGGTAGTGCCAACTGCCTGTATCCTGATGTCATCAAATTTGTAACATGTTCAGTCTCCAAGCTGCTGGAACAGGTGCACTACCCTGAGATGCGGGACTGGACTGACGATAACGAATGTTAGATTTTTTTGGGACTAGAGAAAGGAAATGATTACTGATTCAGTCAATTGGTGCTGCTAGCAGACTAAGTGTTAGGATGGTTCTGTTCCTACTTGAAAGATCAAGTCAGTCTGTCACTACAGACTAATATTGTTCTAAAATTACTGGTGTAATTTGCAGGTTGCACAAGGTTATTTTATTTCTGCCTTCTCTTTAAAATGTGTTTTCACTGGGAGAGAATATTCATAACATTTTAACTTTATTTTTAATACACATATAATCTTAAATTCCATCTTCCCCTTGGAAATGATCATATGGGTGCTTTTAAGAAACTGTTAGCTTGTCTGAGGGTGACAGAAGACTGGTTGGTGCTAAATACAGGAAAAACTGAGAATTTGTAAATAGGCAAGGGGGAAGTGGAAGACTCAGATACTTCAACCTTAAAAAACACAAATGCATTAAAAATGACAAAAATGTAAATACAGGGATACTTTTGGATGAGACTATGGTCCCCATGGTTCCACCTCCTTATCAAATAAAAAAAAATAATTGAATGAAACAAGATGAACAGGTTTTTTATACCGCTTTATCATTTAGTCAAAGCGGTTTACATTATAACTAACTTGGTAATGTACATTAAATAGGGACATTGATAACTTGAATTCTTCTAAGGCAACGGAGATTCTTCCAAGTGACTTGCCCAAGGCCACAAGGAGTGCTAGTGGAATCGAACCCTGGTCTCTTGGTTTCCAAGCCAGTGCTCTAATCATTAGACTACTCCTCCACTTTGATTCTATAATCTTTAATCAAAATCTATTGTGAAAGATTGTTAAGGCTTTAATTCTTACTTTGACTACAGTAAAAGCCTCTTAAATTTGTTTGCTGCAGAAACACTCATCATCTGGGTAGAAACGTGGCTTATAGAACTAGAATGAAATCAGTTTCCTATGATTTTCACTGGCTGACAGTTGTTTACAGAACCCTATTTAAAATTCCGTGCCTAGTTTTAAGGTTCAGCTGGGGAAGGAGTCTCTTATGTAGCCAAATTTCAGCATACATGCCTATGTGTACTCTTTGTTTAACTTGGGCCTTATTTATTTTTATTTAAAAGGTTTTATATACCATTTTTGTAACACAAGATTATTCAAAATAATTTACAATGGACAATAAAAAGGAGTAAGAAACAGAGTTCAAATATAAACAATCTTATCATATACCAGAGGAAGGTAGCCCATCCTATCATAACCACTCTATATTCGTATATATCGGTTATTACTGTTGATGCCTCCCTTAAAGGGGATATATGTCTCTTCCACTCTGAATCAAGCATTCAGTTTGTAGGACTATTTGTGGAATCAGTTACTAGCTGAGGATCTGAGATGATCGATTACTTGAAATGCTATAAACTAGGGGCAGCATGGTTTAAGAAAACCTTTAAGTAAATTGCTTCTATGAAGACTGTGGAATGGGCCTTATTGGATGCAGCAAATATGTTGTTTATTTTTTGTTGTATTATTATACATGTATTTTGTGTTATGTTTGTTTATTTTTTTAGAGAATGCATTTTATCTTGTTCCTTGCTTAGAGCATTGTTTACAAGCAAGTTTTAAAGTTTAATGAATAAAATGAAAATGAGCTCCCTATTCCTTGTTCTACTCTGTGCCCCCCCTCACCATGGCAATTCCCCCAACTACTCTGATCAGTTACTATTACAGATGCTCTTAGCAGAGGTTATCCAGAGTTTAGGAAACCGTTTTAAGCCATTTTATTTTGAGCAATTGTTTGGATGTTGAGGAGTTATGGAGAACAGGCCAGCAGAATAGGAAGAGGAGTCTTAGCTTGGGGGTTTTAGATATGGTTTAGATTGGGGGTGAGAGAGAGGGCTTCTTCCACGTTATATTTTGTGTCCAAGTTTCTTTTATGATCCCGGCCTATGTTACATAGGGCACTGCTACGAATAGTGGTGTATAGGCAGTTTTATAAATGTTTTAAATAAAACAAATGTTTCAGCAACACTTTTGCACACATCTTCAAAACATTATAATATACGAAACAGACAAATACTAAGGATGGGGCATACCCGAAGCTTCTCCCGCCAGGAGCCAAAGAACCTTCTTTAAAGGAGGCTCAAAACTACAAACACATTTGAAAAAGTAATTAATGCAAGCTGTATTAGCTCCCGCCCAACCTATCCACTTTCTGCTTTTTTAATATATATTTATCCCCATATGTCCATAAACCGTCTCAATCACACAAGGACTTCTAGGCAGTTTACAAATTAAAACAAAGTATATGTATATAAACAAACAGAATGAACTTCTTAAAGATTCACCCAAATATGTAAACCGGTCCCTGTCTTCACTTAAAATGCAGATCAGACGTATTATATTGCCTTTCCAGAAGTGCTCATTTTTCTTATCTGTTCTGATTAGCTTGAAAACTTCAGTTAACAGGGACTATCTCTGAAGTGTTTTTGAACAGCACTGCATATACTTTGTATCTTGATCAGTACAGTAATAAAATATCCAAACAGTACCACTTCCTTCTTGTCCAAATCCTGACCTACTTCGACCAGCAGAGGGCAATGCCAAGCCATGGTCTGTGGAGTCCGCTGGGTTTTCAATTACACAAAAGCAGCAATCAATTTCTACCTATAATTCAGAAAGGCTCATTGGCAATATTTTGCAGAAGCAGCACATAGCTGCCTTGAAGGGAGCAAACAGGGATTTTAAAGTTGCTCAGGAGTTGTACAAACATCACTTTCTGTGCCCAGACACAAGCAGGAGACATTTGGACAAATGCCAACTGTTTCAGAATATGTGGGGAATACTCGTGTATGTCATGAGTGTAAGCCCTGAAGTGACTAAACTTGGCTAATCAAAAGACTCCAGCCAACGAGAAGGCTGCACAGCATCTCAGCATGCTCTACTCAGCACACAGCAAAATCTGGATCACCTGCAGGTCAAGTTGAGATTTGTCGCTTTGGCAGATTCACGTTTGAATATATATATATATATATATATATATATATATATATATATATATATATATAATAAAGAATTATTCCCATTAAGGAGCCCCAATTCCCAAGGTCACTTGATGTGTAGTGTGGACAGTCTGATACATAGTGATAAAAGGGCTGTAGCTACATACCTGAAGATAATGTTTTCCAGATCAAAGGGGTACTCGATGATACCAGTTGTGGGTACTCGAACTCGCAGCACATCCTGCTGGGTGGGCAGATAACCAGGTGTTGCTATGCGATCCACATCACTGAGATAACTGTAAAATGCATCACAGAAGAAAGCAGCTGAGATTTTGCTAGCCACCCAAGAGCTGCATCCATTGGGAAAGGCTTGATACAGAAATCCCAGTCACCCTACTGGGGAAAGGAAAGACAAGCTGACAAATGTAGGACCCTTATTCAGAAACTGAACTATGACACACAGTGAAGACCAATCTGTTCAGAGAATCTAAGATGGGACAAAGAACCAGGCCCAAAAGCTATTCCCTGGGTTCAGATTCAAGAGCAGGAGACCTTTCTCCGCACCATCCCACCCCTCCCCCAACCTAAACATATAGAACAATTTTGAGTTTTTGGTGATGTCTTAGGTTGCGTATGAGGTAGTTTAATCAAGAATCCTTGGACAATGTAGCAAATAAGTTCAGATGGTATAGAAGTGGGTTAGAGGACAGAACCCAAACCTTCAGCTCAGTACCGCACATCTTTCTGCATACTTACTACTTGGCTGAGTCAGAGAGCTGGTATTCTCGCCTTCTGTCATAACACTCTTGGATGCCGGGATCATTCCAGAGTGTCTTAATGGCACTGACATATGGCTGCTCAAAAGACATAACTTTCTCTACATCCACCTCCCGGATCAGCAGCGCGTTTGTCTGCAATACAGCAATAAGATGCTAAACAGGCAAGTTCAAAGTCATGTTGAACAGCAAGAGGATTTAAAGTCGAGCTTAGGCATTTCGCACCATTAAGTCCATGAAAAGATGATGCCTAGCAGTATCTTCTGCCTTCTACCAATATTAGGTAAAGAGGAAAGGGGACAGCGAAGGAGAAAGATCAAAAGAACAGCCTAGAATAGTACTTTCAATCTCCAAAATTATGCATAGGGTGGAAGATCAAACCAGAAAAATACCTATATGAAGGGCAAGGATTCTAGACAGATGCTTTGCACCTGCCTGTAGCACATTTTGGGTCAAATTAAATTTCACTAAATCAATGCTAATTAATTCACCTATGCCTTTCTGTAACCAATAGAAACTAGTCCCCGAACAGAGGGGAAATTCTGGGGGGGGGGGGGGGGGGGGGGGGGAAATCAGCGAGGAGTAGTTTGCGATGGGATAAATCACTTCCCATTTAAACTAAACCCAACAGTTGAAAAGCTAGTGGCTCAGTCCTGTATGGTGTGCAGGACAGTCTCCTCACCTTATTCTGCTCATACTTGTACAGGATCTTCAATGTCTCCATGGCTCGAATCATGGACTGCATGGCCGTGAAAATGTTCTGATATACCAGCTTAGTGAAGCCCTTTTTGTCTTCCTCGGAATAGCCAGAGCCATGAATTATTCGCATCTGTTTAATAAACGTGCTCTTTCCACTTTCTCCAGTGCCTACAATGGGAAATGGCAATGGGAAATGGTTTAAAGCCGCAGGTAGGCCCATGTCACATATACTAAAACATAGAATTGAAAGAATATGACAACAGCCTGTACCCATAAATCGGTACTCTAGTGCTTTAAGAGTAGCAAGCATACTGAGAATATTGCCACTTACAGGGCAAGTGTAGGAACATCCTCCTCAGACTATGTTTCCATAAGCATTTAGTGTTCTGCTTGCCTCCATTCTATCTCCTTGTGCCCCTTCTAGATACTCTGCACATCTTAGGAAAATAAAGGTATTCGAATAATCCACAGGCACTCATGACCTGTCATACCTCTCACACATACCAAAAAAGCTACGTCAGCCTCTCCTTACAGAGGCTACACTGGGGCATCCTTAGTCCAACCTGCCCTTCCAAACATGTTCATAGTGGCAATGGGTGGATACGAAGATCCATCTTCTACTAAAGGGGCCAGAGTAACACTGCACAGAGCTGCCCAGAGACACTGCAGCCGCAGCTCACCGTCCATGCACCACCCCCTCAGTAGTAAAAGCACAGTTTAAACCACAAGTATCTGCTGCTTTTAAAATACATTCTATTTATACACTGTACTTTTAAATTACGGAGCTGCCAAAAAGCTTTTCCCATGTTTTTTAGGTGGAAACCTCCACTACTTAACAGCCCCTCTCTCTTACACAGAGGAAACCTAAAGATCTATATATAACTTTCCAGGTTTATTTTAACTTGAATTTCCCATCAGGGTTCTTAAAATCCAAGTATTTCTACTGGTAAGCAGTGAGATAGATAATATATACATAAAGTAGTTAGATGCATAAGCAGGTGTCATTACAAGCTAGTAGTCAGCTGTTTGAGTAAAACACCACAGTGCTTCCACAGAATGGATTTTAATATTTTAGTAAGGATATGGACTAGATCTTCCCTGGTTATACACATTGGTCCAATACTGGTTTATATGACTGCTTGACCTATGTGTATCTTGACCCCTGATGCAGACGTGCTGCTGAAGCTCATCCAAGTCAGGTCCATCAATAAACTGTTCCATAATAAATCATATTGTCTAAAGCTGTGGTCATCTGTTTCTCTTCTTGTTTGGCTGTTTGAGGAGGTTCTCTTCTCTGTTGCACCAAAGAAATTCAAACAAGTTCCTCAGCACCGAGGTAGGTGCTGTATACTCCTTTGCAGACCCATGCTCCAGGCACTGCAAAAACCCTTTCAATCTCCTGAATGTTTGCCCTAAGAACAAACAACATTATTGCACAGTGAAATACAATTTGACCCTATGCAACTACACTCTCTCTACCACCTACTCAGCTGCCTTCCTTTCTGGTACTCTACCATTTTGAGTAGATGTTCATATAGATTCCCTGACTTTAATGATCTTCAGCTCTTTTTATGTATCCTCCTGACCCCCAACCCATTTTTATCACTGCCCTCTAACTATCCTAACCACATTTAAATAAGAAACCCCATGCTGGATCAGACCAAGATCCACTGAGTCAGACATACAATATCCAACAGTGGGCGGTCAAGATCACAAGACCCCAGAAGATCCCAAAAGGTAGATTCCTCATATCCAGCTATAAGAACTGGCTCCCCTAAGTCTATCTAGCTAACAATTTTCCATGGACTTTTCTTTCATAACTTGTCTAAACCTCTTGAGCCCTGCCATTTTGGTCACTTTGACCATATCCTCTGGCAACAGATGTCACAGCTTAATTACGTGTTATGTGAAAAAAAAGTGTTTTAAGATTGCTTTCAATATGTTGGTCATTAGTTTCATGGAATGTCCTCTTGCTTATGTGTTGTTTTAAAGGTTAAACTGCTGTTCTTTATTATCTGTTCCATTTTGCTCATGATTTTATAAACTATCATATCAGCTTCTCAGCTATCTCTTCTCCAAGTTGAACAGCCCTAACATGTTTAGCCTCTCTTCACAGGGGAGATGTATCCCCTTTATTATTCTTCTCTGAACTTTTTCTAGTTGTGCTATATCCTTTTTGAGATGAGGCAGCTAGAACGGCAAACATCATTAAAGTTGTGGATACGCAAGTAACCTATACAGAGGCATAATGGTATTCTCAGTCTTGTTTTCCATCACTTTTTGAATAAGCTCAAACATCAATTTATTTGCTTGCTTGCTTTCTTTTTATAGCAGCCATGGTACAATGAGCTGTAATTTCAAAGAATTATCTATGACGACTCCAGGATCTTTTTTTTTTCAGTAGTGACTTAACTCAGGATCCAGCATTCTGTACCTGTAATTGGGATTGTTCTCCCTCAGAGGCGGTTTCCCCAAATGGGTTAGTTTTGCGCATACCGTGAAAGCAACGAACCTCCCTCTTCATAGGTATCACTAAGGTAGATGGCGGCCACGAGTCGCTCCCAGTACAATTCCCCCCCCCCTTTCACAGGCCTAACCAAGGCAGGTGGCGGCCATGAGTCGTTCCCAGTACCACCACTACTCCCTTCATAAGCATCACCAAAGCAGGTGCTGGCCAGAAGTCATTCTCAACATCCCCCTCATCCAAGAATTATACTGTAGGGACAGAACCCATCTGCTAAACAGACTAAATACCCAACATTTATGACAACAGATTTTAAGTTGGCCTAAAAAAGGGAGTTCAATGCAGATTACAGATCTTAAATTACATATTCTGGCAAATAGCTCCAATAATCAGATAATTCGTTAATCTCGTGCATAATCAAAACCCAAATTGAGGAAGCAATCAGAAACTGAAGCTGTGGGTATATGTTCTCCCCTATGAGCTGAACACTGTCACGTGGTACCCTATTCTCTACCTCAGACATGAAAAACACACCTCAATACCATCCTAGTGCTAAGCTGATGCCATTGGGATCCTGCAGCTGACATCTATGATCCCCACTAAAGAAGCATCACCACAGAAATAAAAAGGCAAAGTGAAACTTACTGCGGTTACATATCGGGTAAGAGACATTTCCTGCTTAAAACCACACTAACCACATGCTGAGGAACCCATAAGCACTAGCAACAGTCCCTCCAACCACTAAGATTCTACAGCATGGGGAAAAAATAAACTCGCTGCCTGGTCACTTAGTTCTATATGAGTGGAGACAGACCACCACCATACACTGCTAAGTAAAATAGTCAAACTGGACAGAGATATTCCTGCAGACAAAATGCAAAAAGCCAGTAGGTGTAATTAACACTTCCAGGGCCAGTGCAAATGCACTATGCAAACTTCCAGCCTTACGCGCACACACATTTCATGGAGATTTTGATAAAATTAAACTCAACAATCATGACAATCTAAACACCAATCCTTCCATATAAACCTGTAAAAAATGCATAACTGGGCATCATACTTTTAAATATTAAACTTTCTCTTGTACATATGTATAATAAGCCCACTCTCCCTGGAGGTAAAATTGCATTGTTGTTTTTTGTGTTTGTGTGGTTGTCAGGATCTGTTTCACTGTTACTGCTGCAGCTCTTTGCCTCCTTTTAGAAGCTGCTGCTGCTGCTGCCATAAGCAGCTACCTAATCTTACCTAAACAGTTCAGCTGGCCTTGGCACCTCCAACCCATAACTAACCTACAAAAGAGAGATATTCCAGTCACTGCCTGGAAGCCATTTGTTGCCCTTCAAAAGCATCAGTGGCTTTCTTCATTGCAACAATTTTATTATTACACAGTGCGCAAGTGGAACTGTTTTAGGTTAAAAGATCACTTGTAAAACTGCACTAAATGCCAACATGCCATCCTGGTGTCCCACACACAAGAAACAGGAAGATTCTCCAGCCAGACAGATATTCAAAATTGACCAAAACCCTACATAGCGAGTGTTATTCCAGGTCTAGTTTTTCAAATCTTTCCACTGGATCTAAACAAGACATAATAATTTTGAAACTGACATGGAGAAGCTTCCAAAGTCTGTATCTGTTCTGGATATATTATTCTTTGATACCACACTCTGATATAACAAACTATTCCTTTTTATATAGATACAAGAGAAGCAAGATTAATATTTCTTTAAGAACCACAAAACCGAACTTATGACATATAAGAAAATAAACGCATCAAACGTTAGGGGTGATTCTGGTGACATTAGCTTTTAAACTTCTTGGAGCATACAATAACTGCTGTTCTACTTTTATCTGCATTGTAGCTTGCACATTTTTATATTTCAACTTTGCATCTACTAAAGCAGAGGTATTATTTAAAAGGAACAGTAAAGACCACTTACTAGGAGAAGCAATCAGGCCTGGTGCCTTCTGTTTAAATATTGAAAAATAATTTTCTGTATACTATCTTGCCGTTTTTACACTTATTTTATTGCTTACATAAGATTGCTTGCACAGAAAGTTATCATTTAATGTAAATTCCAAGAAGCCTTCATATTCCATCCCTGCAAACCATACAACTCACTTGTTCCCTGATTATTGTGCTTGTATTTGGAAAACTGACGTGTAGCCCTGCAATTACGATAAAATCTGTATAAAACTTAAAAAGCATTAAAACAAATTCTCTTTAATATCTAAATACACACACAATTAAAAAAAAACTTTCTTAGGAAAATGATTCCTCAGGCTTAGAAATTTGCAGGAAAAGAGCCCGGTATCAGAGCTAAGGTTGGCATGGAATAGGTACAGCACCGCACACTGACCCCAATCTATAACGGACAAGGAAAATAACAGGAAAAGCAGAGCCTGGCACCAGAACTAACTGGAGAGGCACAGTGCCTGGCACTGGGCAAAGGACCAACACTAAAATTTGACCTGTGTCTGTACCTTGGTGGGTGGGGGTTAACAGGAAAAAGGGCAAAGTCTGGTACCAGAGCTGAATAGAGGACACATGCCTGGCATCAGCATTAAAGACTGTCCCGGGTCTATACCGGTGGGGGTGGGGTAACAGAAAGAGGGGCCGAGCCTGTCATGGAAAGGGAGAGGAGGCAGCAGCAGTACCACGGTCGGTCAGGCAGCCCGCCCCATACCAAGCAGCAGCAGCTTGAGCTCCCTTCGCGCGTCCCTCTTGTCCCGCCGCAGCTGCTTCTCTATTTCGGCGTTGATCCGCTTGGATTCCTTCACCTCGTCGCTCAGGCAGCACGCCATCATGGACTCCAGAGTCATTCTCCTCCGCGCCGCCGCCCGGCCTGTCCCCGCGGCCGGAGCCCGAGCACTAAGGGCGGCCGCACATCCAAGAAGCCGCCGCCAGTTGCGGCCTGCACGCCCCGCCCCGTCTGCTGCTGATCCCGGCCCAGGCCGCCACCACCCGCACTCTCGGCTAATCCCGTTCCCGTCAAACCCCGCCGAGGCCGAGCAGCGCCACCTAACCCGCTGCTCGAAAACAATCCGTGACGGACGCAATTCTCAGCCAATCAGCGAGCAAAGTTCATGGACGTCCTTCGTTGACGTCACGATCTGAACCTAGACTGAGAGGAAAGAAAAGAAGGCGAGGCCGTGGAGGAACGAGCGGGAGGGGAAGAGGGCGGGGTTTGGAAGGAGGATAGGGTGGTTGCTTCGCGTGAGCCGAACACGCATTCGGTCGGGGCTTGGCTGCTGGGGATTATGGGAAGGCGGAGGACCCACTGAGGGGAGCAGGGCCTGAGCAGTTTCTATGGAAACATTCAGGCCTTCCTGGCCCTTATCTTCATTCTAATCTAGCACATTGTACCGTATTCCCTTTTCTATCAGCACAGTAGTGATTTTCAGCCCTATTGGGTATGATTGGGCCATACTGACATGGTCCTTGAGGTCTGCCAGGATGACAAATGAATAACATAAGATATGCCCATACATTTTTTTACCAGAGGTTGATGAAGTCCTGGTTTACTGCACTACATATATGGCGTTTTAGTCCTGTGTTCATTAGGGAATTAAGAAACCCTTATGCATGCAGTAGGACTAAATAGTAACCAGTACAAAGCAGAGGTTTCTGGGGGTTTCTTTGGCTTGGTTTCTTTGATTCCTTTCTCTCTCCACACATATCCAGCTGATAGCTAAGACCTGCCGTTTCTTTCTCTATAACATTAGCAAGATCCGCCCTTTCTAAACACACTACTAAAACACTTATCCACTCCTTAATCACCTCCCGTCTTGACTACTGTAACCTACTCCTTGCTGGTCTCCCTTTGAATCATCTCTCCAGCCTCGTCATGCCCATATTACTCCTCAAGTCACTTCATTGGCTCCCTATCGGTTTCTGCATCCAGTTCAAACTTCTCCTGCTGACCTATAAATGCATTTACTTGGCGGCTCCTCAGTACCTTTCTTCTCTCATCTCTCCTTACAACCCCCCTCTGGAATGCCGCTCTTCTAGTAAACTACTTCTGTCTGTGCCCTTCTCTTCTATTGCTAACTCCAGACTTCTCTCCTTTCACCTTGCTGCACCTTACGCCTGGAACAAACTACCTGTGTTTGTACGCCAGGCACCCTCTCTGACCCTTTTAAAATCCAGGTTGAAGACTCACCTCTTCGCTGCTGCTTTTGGATCTTGACTCACCTGATCTCCTTTCTTTCCCCTTTTTCTTCCCCCTAGTTCTATCCCTGCTTACACCTTCTGTGTTTTATCTTGTGTTTTGTCTTGATTAGATTGTAAGCTCTGATGGGCAGGGACTGTCTCTTACATGTCTGTGCAGCACTGCGTGCGACTGGTAGCGCTTTACAAATGCTCAGTAGTAGTAGTAGTAGGATCAGACCAAGGTCCATTAAGCCCAGTATCTAGGGTTGCCAACTGGCTCCAGATGAGGCCTGACAGGCTTGCTCCAGTCCTGGGTTCACCCCATTGCATGCAGTTACTTGTAGTTTTCCTTTTCTTATGGAGTGCAATGGAGAAATCAGAACTACATATCCCTACATGCAATGAGTTAAACCCAGGACTGAATCGAACCTGTCGGGAGCATCTGGAGCCAGTTGGCAACCCTACCAGTATCCTGTTTCCCCAAAATACACAGGTTCCACAATGCTTGTGTAGCGGACGTCGCTTAGTGGGGCTCCAGCCCACTGTTCTATGAGTCCTCCTGAAAAGTAAGGGAAGTAAAGCATCTGCTACACTTGTATTAGGGCAAGCAGTGGGTATCCCGGGTCCACTTTAATAATGGCTTATCGAACTTTCCTCCAGGAATTTGTCCAAACCTTTTTTAAACTCGGCTACACTAACAGCTTTTACTACATCCTCCGGAAGCAAATTTCAGAGTTTGATTACACGTTGAGTGAAAAAATATTTTCTCTTATTAGTCTTAAATAGGTTACCCTGTAGCCTCATTGCATGTCCCCTAGTCTTTCTATATTTTGATGGTGTAAACAATTGATCTATGTTTACCCATTCCACTCCATTCATTAATTTATAGACCTCTATCATATCTCCCCTTGTGGCAGCAGCACCCTCAGCCATCTCTTTTCCAGAATAAAGAGCCCTAACCTTTTTTAGCCTCTCTTCATAAGGGTATCCTTCCAACCCCTTTACCATTTTGGTGGCTCTTCTCTGTACCTTTTCTAATAACGTCATATCCTTTTTAAGATACGGCGATCAGAATTGCACATAATATTCAAAGTGTGGTCGCACCATGGAACAATAAAGAGGCATTATTGTATCCTTTGTTTTATTCTCCATTCCTTTCCTTATAATACCTAGCATTCTATTTGCTCTCTTGGCTATTGCTGTACACTGGGCAGAGGGTTTTAGCATGTTATCCACAATGATGCCTAAATGTTTTCCTGGGTGGTGGTTCCTAATGTGGAACCTTGCATCGTGTAACCATAGTTTGGGTTTTTCTTTCCTAGGTGCATAACTTTGCACTTGTCCATATTAAATTTCATCTGCCATTTGGATGTCCAGTCTTCCAACTTATCAAGATCCTCTTGCAATTTTCCACAATCCTCATGTGTTTTAACAACTTTGAATGGTTTTGTGTCGTCTGCAAATTTGATAACCTCACTTGTTATTCCCATTTCCAGGTAATTTTTGAATATGTTAAAAAGCAGCGGCCCTGCACAGATCCCTGGGGTACTTCACTATTCACCTTTCTCCATTGGGAAAACTGGCCATTTAACCCTACCCTCTGCTTTTTATCTTTTAACCAGTTCCTGATCCACAATATTACACCGCCTCCTATCCCATCTTTAGAGCTACTAAGTTATCTATTTCCAGGTGGGAGACTTTTTGGCCAGTGCTGTTTGTAAATTTGCATCCCTAAAGTAGTGTGATATTTATAGTAGCCAATTCTATCCACAGAAATCATAGTACAGGCCAGATATGCCTTGCTGCCTAGGGCGGTATATCAAATGACAATAAAGATAAAGATATGAGGGCCCTAGGCAAATTTCATTCCAGGCACAACCTCTTTATTGTCGCTTAATATACTGCACCTTAGAAACCATCAGGACGGTTTACAAAACATAATCAAGAGCTCGGCTGATGCCTGAAATGGAAAAGAGGTACACCAATCGACAGGAAAGAGCAGTGCATTCATACAAAGACAAGAAAAAGGGAAAAGAGGAGCCTAGAGAGAGGAGGGAATAAGTGAATGGTCAGGGGTTAGGTGGGGAGAGGTCGAAAGTAGCATGGAAGAGGTGAATTTTGAGAAGGGACTTTAATTTCTGGAACAGTTCTGAGTGTATGTTTGTGGGTAAAGAGTTCCATATGAGGGTCCGAGGAAGAAAAAGGCAGAATGTTGTATGGATTCAAAGTAAGCACAGGAAACAGGAGGAAGGTAAAGATGATTCAGGTGAACAGAGCGCAGACTATGAGATGGAGAGTGAAAATGGAGAGAGTCAGAGAGGTACTGTGGTGTGTGGGTGTAAAATGATTTATGAACCAGCGTAAGTATTTTATACTGAATGTGATATTGGATGGGGAGCCAATGGAGGTGGATAAGAAGGAGAGTGATGTGATCAATCCTTGTAGCATGTAGTATGATCCTAGCTGCAGTATTTTGGAGTAGTTGGAAGCAGCGGAGCTGGAATTGGGGAAGGCCAGCAAGGACAACGTTCCCATTATCGCCTCCAGGGCCGGCTCAACCACTTGGCAAACTAGGCAGTCACCTAGGGGGGGCAGCAAAGAACAGGTCATTCAAAGCTAAACAATAGATTCTGATGGGGAAGTAGCATAAAGCTTAAGGTTTGCACGGGGTGCCAACATCTTGAACCAACACTGGAGCCAGCTCTGGCTGCTGCCGCTGCCATCTCTCTCTGGGACTAGCAGTGGCAGCAACAATGACTTGAAACAACACTGCAGCGCTTACCAAAACCTCTGGCGCTGCAATGCTATTCCTGCTTCTGCCCTCTCTGATGCACACTTCCTATTTCTATGGGGCAGACCAACCACTTCCACTTCCATGCAAAAGGGAGCTGCACTGGAGGGGGCGGGAGTAGGAACAGCATCACAGCACTGTTTTGGTAAGTGCTGTGGTGATGTTTGAAGTTTGCTGTTGCTGGTCCCAGAGAGGAGTGGCAGCCATTGGTGTTCTAGGCAACCACCTAGTTCACCAAATGCTAGCACTGGTCCTGGCTGCAGGGCTCAAAATGGATCAGGATAGAGTCTCCAGAAAGCTAGGACTAGTCTAGAATCTCCCTCCTGGAAATGGGTAAGTTGGAAGCTCTGATTCTCTAGCAGGGATGCAGTAGCAGAATTTCAAATTAAGGAGCTTCTAAGCAAATAGCAGAAAGGTCTTCAGAGCAGAGGGGTCCCTTTCACCACAGTGACCACTTGGGTGGAATCTATTCTTCTGCAGAGATGACAAGGGTGCACCATCTCAGAAACTGAGATTTTTCAGATGATGTGTCCAGAGTCTAAAGCAGGAAAGATTGCAGTGTCATATTGTTTTGCAAATTGAAAGAAGCAGCACAAAATTATATTTAGCTTTCTTTGGTGTTTCTGAAAGGATAATATAGTATGAGTGAAGGCAGTATGAAGACTATTTTCAAAATAATGTGCCCAGGTAACTAAGCGGTTGCCTTGGTAAAGTTCTCTGACCTGAAAGTTGCCCTCCACTCTGAGGCTAAAATTATGCAGATAGGTTTCACAGAAGGTATACTTTTAGCCGCAGGTAAAAGAGATGGGACAAAAAACACATAGGAATCTGATTCTGAAAACCCTCCTTGTACTATTGTTGGCAAAAGAGAGAAAGATCCAGAGGGAGACAAAGAAACTTCCTGTTTGCAAGGGGGCGGAAGCGCACATCCAAAATCGGAAGTGCCCCCCATGTAAACAGGAAATCTGTGTGGGAGGGGGCGGAAGCAGCTAGTCAAAGTGAGCACCAACAGCACGCAGTGCTGGAGGCTTTGGGTACATGCTATGCTGTTTCAATGTCTTTTCTGCCAGTGCAGGTCTTGGAGAGGGACAGCTGTGGCAGCAGTGGGTCACCATTTGAAACGGCGCTGTAGGCGACTACCTAGTTTGCCTAATGGGTAGCACTGGTCCTGTCTCTTTCTCAGCTCTTCCCTTATATCTCTAAAAAGTGCTTCTCAGCTCTGCCACTTAATTCCTATCCCCAGGGCTGATTGGCTCATTCAGCTTCTAAGAACCAACCAGCTACTGGAGGCAGGAAGGTGTGCCCAGATTTCTTCGTAGTGACGGGGCTAACTTATTTCATAAGAGTACTAATCAAGATCAGTGTGTGGGTATACATGCCTGTATTTATGTATTTATTTACTTTTCTGTACTGCACATCCAAATCTGCTTCAAGCGGTTTGCAATGACTTTATAATTACAACAGACAATAACAGAAAACCCTCAAAACAGCCAACCAACCTCCTTCCCCCAACACCACCCTTCCCCTTCCCAGCCTTTTCATATCCCTTTGTAATCAGCCCCTCCCTCCCAAATGCATATTGAAACAAAGAGTTTTTTAAAGACTTTCTAAATTTTACTCAGTATACTGGCACCAGGGCATTGATGAGTGAGAGAAAGGACTCGAGGAGTATGAGAGTGAGATTCCTTCAAATGAGCCTGACATACTCCTAATGAGTGAGACATGGCATATTTTCTGTAAGTTGCCAGCTGACTCCAGATACACCTCATTGGTGAGGCAGGAAATTAACCTGTAACTGGGATCTGACTTTCAGGTATTACAGTATCCTCTGGCACTGAAAACATGTCTCCATGGAGGAGCAAGGGGAGAGAGTTAGGACTGCTATTGTAGTTGGTCATTTAATCTTTAGGAATGTAGATAGCTGAGTGACTGCTGGGCATGAGGATCACTTACCTGCCTGGTGCAAAGATGACAGACTTCACGTATTGCCTACACAGGATTTTAGAGAGTACTTAGGAAGAGCCGGCCATGTTGTGTTATATGCAGGCACCAATAACATAGGCAGTCATAGCCATCCATCTGCCTTGCCCCAAATTGTCCTGGAAATCACACACAGAAAAGTCAACCAACTCAGTGATAGTGGGTCAATTGGCTGCAGCTTTATTCACAGCAGTCCAACAGTGGCAGGCCCATCATATTCGCTCTGGCCCTGTCATAGACATAGAAAGATGCAGGATGGAAGTTGAATTTAGGATTTTAGGCATAAAATTTAAATTCCAGGGTTGCATTCTCAGAAATGCTCTCCATTCCACACACGGGGACTCCAGAGGCAGGCAGAGCTCCAGAATCTCAGTATATGGATGAAATGATGGCACAGGGAAGAGGCCTTTAGATATGTTAGGAACTGGACAGCATTTTGAGGAAGGGGAACCTATTCTCACAGGATAGGCTCCACTTACTGCTGGCTTTAAAAAGGGAGATAGAGCAGCTTCTAAACTAGATCATGCATCATTAAAATGGGTTCAAAATGTCCAGATGTAATCAGGCCCACAATTTAGAACTTATTTGCCTGTTACATAGAAACAGAAAAATTATGACAGATAAAGATCATGTGGCCTATCCAATCTGCCGATCCATTCCAAATATGTAGCGCTATAGTCCCCCCCTCTACCTTAGAGATCCTCTGTGCTTGTCCCATGATTTCTTGAATTCATTTTAAAGATTGTCATGCTTACTATCATGCACAGATTAATGTTGCTAAAAAGTGCTATTTTGGTAGCCTCATTAGTAAATCTGCAAACTGTCAAAAAATTATTTTCACTTCTATGTCAGCTTTCATCCATATCCACTATCTGTGCTTTGGTCAGGCCCCTCTGCTAACTCACTGGCCTCTTTCTGCAGCTGTAAAGTTTAAGACCTTTGGCAAGAATTTGTTTCTAATTGGTCAAACACCTCTATTTCTGCTGACACATCTATTTCACTTTCAGACCTAGCCTCTGTTCCATCCACAGCCTTCTCTATTGGAAAGCACTGCTCTTGTAAAACAAGCTGTCCTTTGGATCCCGTCTCCTCAAAATGGATGAGAGATCCATTCTCTGCTCTTCTTCCATTTGCTCTTCAAATCATACAAAATAGCCTCACCATAGGGGCTTTCTCTTCCATCGGAAACAGGCAATGGCACGTCCTGTTTTGAAACAGGCAAATCTAGATTCATCTTTACCAGTCAATTATCGCCCAATCCCCAATCTTCCATTCATCTCTAAACTTGCTGAGAAAATAGTCTTTGATCAAGTGACCAGTTTCATAGAAAACTCCAATGTATTGTATCCAAAGCAATTAGACTTCTGTTCAGGCCACAGTACTGAAACCATCATAACTGCTCTACTCAGTACCATCCATGGTTTCTGAGACAGGGACCAGGCAGCACATGCTGTCTCCCTTGATCTGTCTGCCTCATTTGTTCTGGTAGATAATGACATTCTTTTTACTCAATTATATCCAACATTGGCATACAAGACATTGTCTTTCACTGGTTCTCCTCATTTCTTTCACTGCAGATGTTTATTGGTTCTGTTTCCTCAAGGCCTCAGGCCTTGATCTGCGGGGTACCACAGGGCTCCATTCTCACACCACTCCACTTCAATATCTTCCTCAGTCCTTTCACCAGCTTGATCCAAGACACTGGTGCTAGCTTCTTCATTTATGCAGATGATATCTTACTGATTTCATTTACAAACAGCAGATCCCCAAACCTATCCATCTTCAACATCTATTGAGAGAAAGTTTATGTCTGGCTTCACTCTAATCATCTGAAATTTAACCCCAAAATGACCACGGCTACCTGGATCACCCGTCATCTCTCCTGTCTGAAAGCCACCCCCTTTCTGCCTGGCTCAAAGATCACATTAATGACCATTTCAAATATCTTGAGATTGTCATAGATTCCAAGCTCTCCTTCCACCCCGACAGATCTCTGCTCTAATGAAATCTACTTTTCTCGCACTTCATCATTTCCGGGGCATTCATTCTCTCCTTGATCCCTCAGCACAATATATTCTCATCCATGTACTTGTCACCTTCAGACTTGACTACTGAAACTCCATTTATTGTGGTATCTCAATTTCCAAAACAAAAATACTTCAGATATCAGACCATACCCATCTGGCTTCTTGCATACACTTCCAAATTCAACTGTGCTTCTCAATTGCTTACTCACTATCACTGGCTTCCTCTTCCCTTTCTTGTTCATTTTAAGATCTTGTGTCGCACACACAAGCAGGACCAATGTTACCATTAGGCAAACTAGGTGGTTGCCTACAGTGCCGACCATCCCTGCCACCCCTGCTGCCCCACACCGGGCTTACAGCAGCAATGGCCTGAAACAGCTCTGTGGTGCTTACCTTCAAAATTCAGTACTATGGGGCTGTCTGCTTCCGTCCCCACTAATGTCCAATACTGACTTCCTGTTTGCATGGGGACGGAAGCAGCTTTCTCCTCCATACAAAAGGATATTGGCACTGGTGGGGGCAGAAGCAGTGTGCAGCTGGGCCAAGAAAGCAAATAAAATGTTAAGAATCAAAAAGAAAGATTGGAGAATAAAACCAAGGATATTATAATACCTTTGTATTATTCCATAGCGCGACCCACAGCTTGAATATTGTATACGATTCTGGTTGCCATATCTTTAAAAAGATATAGCAGAATTCAAAAAGATAAAGAGAAGAGCAACCAAAATGGTTAAGGGGATGGAAAGATATCCCTATGAGGAAAAGCTTAAAAGGTTAGAGCTCTTCAACTTGGAAAAGAGACAGCTGAAGGGAGATTTGATAGAGACTATAAAATAATGAATAGAGTGGAATGAGCAAATGTAGATCGGCTGTTTATTCCTTCAAAGAATCGAAAGACTAGGGGACATGCATTGAAGCTACAGTGTAGCACATTTAAGACAATCTGGAGAAAATATTTTTCACTTAATGCGTAATCAAACTCTGGAATTCATTACTGGAAGATGTAGTAAAAGTTGTTAGTGTAGCTGGGTTTAAAAAAGGTTTGGATGAGTTCCTGGAGGATAAGTCCAAACACCATTATTAAAGAGGAACAGGGAAATCCACTGCTTACCCAGTGGGCAAGCAGCATGGAATCTGTGTACCTTTTCGGAAACCTGATAAGTACTTGTGACCTGGATTGGCCACTATTGGAAACAAGATACTGGGCTTGATGGACCCTTGGTCTGGCCCAGTATGGGATATCTTAAGTTGCACCGTGTCCACAGCATCTGAGTTTCTTAAAAAAAAGAAAGTTAAAGACAGATAAGAGAAGGAGCTTGTTATTCATTAAAATGTCCTTTGTATACCAATGCGTAGATTACATTTAAAAATATAATACAAAGAAATATTGAGAAAGTAGACAATGCTTTCACCTTCAATAATCTGACGTCCTGTTTTGGAAGCGATTTCTGTCAATGTAAATAAATTCATGTTTCACAGACACAAAAGAAAATTTGTGATTTTCTCATTTTACTCTGTATTTGAATAGTAATAAAATATAAAGCAATTCCTCCCCTCCAAAAAAAACATTATGCAAAGTATGTTCTCTGTGAGCTGGTACTCTGTTTTGAAAGATGATGGCAGATACGTTTAGTTTATTAGCAATTTGATATAGTCCCATATCGATCCATCAAGGTGATTTACAATAAAAACAGCAGGTAGTTAGAATGTTAAGAGAACTCCAGAATCAAAAAGGAAAGACACATACATACCAGACAAGCTATGGATAAGGGCCATAAGAACCATTGAGCCTACTCATTCCTGATGCAACACAACAGACTCTGCCCCATCTCAAACATAAGAATATAAGAAATGCCATACTGGGTCAGACCAAGGTCCATCAAGCCCAGTATCCTGTTTCCAACAGTGGCCAATCGAGGTCCAAGTACCTGTCAGTTTCCCATGAAGATACACAGATTTCGCAATGCTTATCCTGGGGCAAGCAGTGGATTTCCTGGGTCCTCTTTAATAATGGTTTATGGTCCTTTCCTCCAGGAACTTGTCTAGACCTTTTTTAAACCCTCCTTCACTACATCTTCTGGTAATGAATACCAGGGTTTGATTACGCGTTGAGAGAAAAAAATATTTTCTCTTATTAGTCTTAAATGGGTTACATTGTAGATTCATTGTGTCCCCTAGTATTTCTTCTTTTTGATGGTGTAGACAACCTATCTATGCTTACCTGTTCCATTCCATTCATTAATTTATAGACTTCTATCATATCTATCTTCAGCCATCTCTCTTCCAAGTTGGAAAGCCCTAACCTTTTAAGTCTTTCCACATAAGGATATCCTTCCACCCCCTTTACCATTTTGGTGGCTCTTCTCTGTACCTTTTCTAATTCCACTATATCCTTTTAAAATTATGTGACCAGAACTGCACACAATATTCAAGGTGCGGTTGCACCATGGAACAATACAGAGGCATTATAATATCCTTGGTTTTATTTTCCATTCATTTCCTTATGATTCCTAGCATTCTATTAGCTTTCTTGGCCATCACTGCACACTGGGCGGAGGATTTCAATGTATTATCTACGATGACACCTAACTCATTTTCCTGGGTGGTGGTTCCTAATGTGGAACTTTGCATCGTGTAACCGTAGTTTGAGTTTTTCTTTCCTAGGTGCATAACTTTGCACTTGTCCATTTGGACATCCAGTCTTCCAATTTATCAAGGTGTTCTTGCAATTTTTCACAATCCACTTGTGTTTTAACAACTTTGAATAATTTTGTGTCATCTGCTGATTTGATCACCTCACTCGTTATTCCCATTTCCAGGTCATTTATGAATGTTAAAAAACAGAAGACCCAGCACAGATCCCCAGGGTACTCCACTATTCACCTTTCTCCATTGAGTTCTTGTTGTTAAGTGCCATTGAGTCAGTGTCGACTCATGGCGACCCTCTTTGTCATTTAGCCCTACTCTCTGCTTTCTATTTTTTAACTAGTTCCTGATCCACAATAGTACACTGCCTCCAATCCCATGATCTTTGAATATGGCTAAGAGTCTCATGAGGGACCTTGTCAAAGGCTTTCTGAAAAAGATATGTATCAACCGGCTCACCTTTATCCACCTGTTTATTTACAGATAATAAGACTTTCCTTGGCTAAATCCATGTTGGTTTTCTCACATTAAACCATGACTATTTACATGTTCAGTTATGTTATTATTTATAATGGTTTTCTACCATTTTGCCTGGTACTGCTGCCAGGCTCACCGGTCTGTAGTTTTCCGGATCACCTCTGGACCCCTTTTTAAAAATTGGCATTACATTGGCCATTCTCCAGTCTTCAGGTACTACAGATTATTTTAATGATAGATCACAGATTACTAATAGTAGGTCTGAAATCTTATATTTCAGTTCTTTCAGCACCCTAAGATGGATATCATCCTGTCTAGGTGATTTGCTGCTCTTTAGTTTATCAAATAGTTGTAATACATCTTCCCAGTTTATCGAGAGTTGTTTAGTTGTTCCAATACATTACCTTTAAATACCATTTCAGGTACAGGTAACTTCCCTACATCTTTTTCAGTAAAGACTGAAGCAACAAATTCATTCAGTCTCTCCACTATGACCTTGTGCTTGCTCCCTTAGCACCCCTTTTACCCCTCTATTATCTAATGGTCCAACAACTCTCTCACGTTTCTTTTGCTACAAATGTACTTGAAAAAGCTTTTATTGTGAATTTTTGTTTCCTTGCAAAGCTTTATTTTCAAATTCTCTCTTTGTCTGCCTTATCAATGCCTTGCATTTAATTTGTCAGTGCTTATGTTTTTTTCTGTTTTTATTTTTCATCATTTGGCTCCTTTTTCCATTTCCATTTTTTGGCTACAACAGCCTCTCTGATTTCTGGCAGTTTTTTGGCCTTCCTTCCACCTTTTTAAAGCATGGAATACATCTGGTCTGGGCTTCCAAGATAGTATTTTTAAACAACACCCATGCTTTATTTAAATCTTTAACCTTTTATTTTTTTTCTATTTTCCTCATTTTATCATAGTCTTCCTTTTGTAAGTTAAAAGGTAGTATTGTGGATTTCCTTGCTGTCCTTCCTCCATTTATTAAATCAAATGTAATCATGCTATGATCACTATTACAAAGTGGCCCCAACTCTTGCACCAGATTCCGTGTTCCACTAAGGACTAGATCCAAAATAGCTTCCTCTCTTGTTGGTTCATGAAACAGCTGCTCCAAGAAACAGTCATATATTTCATCTAGAAACTTTATCTCCCTAGCATGTCCTTCTGTGACATTGACCCAGTCAATACTGGGGTAATTGAAATCACCAATTATTACTGTGTTGTAACTTGTTAGCTTCCCTGATTTCTTTTAGCATTTTATCATCCATCTGTTCATTCTGGCCAGGTGCAGGGCCGGCCCGTCCATTGAGCAAGAATGTTTTTTGCACAGGGCCCCGCGTTTCAGGGGGCCCCGCGCAAAAAACATCTTGCATCCCAGATTCCCAGCAAAGTTTTAAAAAACCAGAAACCGGCTGCTGCTGCCGCTGCCGCCGTGGCAGCGGCAGAATGGAGAGGGGCCCATTTACAGTCCTTACCACCCCCCCGCATCAGCCCAGCTAAGTTTAAAAAAAAAAAAAAACCCAGAAACCGGCTGCTGCTGCTGCCGCCGTGGCAGCGGCAGAATGGAGAATCCCGCGGGGCCCCCCTGTCCTGAAGTCTTCTATGCGGCCTCCGTCGGCTGTCAGAGCTGCGCGAAGAGAGAGAGCTTCTCCTCTCGCAGCTCTGTTAATCACGCCGCGGGGCTGATTGGAAATCCCATCAGCCCCGCGGCGGGTTTAACAGAGCCGCGAGAAAGGGAAACTCTCCCGTCGCGCGGCTCTGCAAAGCCCACGCGGAGGCCGCTTAGAAGACTGCTGGACAGGGGGGCCCCGCGGGATTCTCCATTCTGCCACTGCCACGGCGGCGGCAGCGGCAGCAGCAGCCGGTTTCTGTTTTTTTTTTTTTAAACTTAGCTGGGCTGATGGGGAGGGAGGGAGGGAGGGGGGTAAGGACTGTAAATGGGCTGATGGGGAGGGAGGGAGTGGGGGGTAAGGACTTTAAATGGGCTGATGGGGAGGGAGGGAGGAGGGAGGGGGGTAAGGACTGTAAATGGGCTGATGGGGAGGGAGGGAGGGGGGGTAAGGACTGTAAATGGGCTGATGGGGAGGGGGGAGGGGGGGAGGGAGGGAGGGAGGGGGGTAAGGACTGTAAATGGGCTGATGGGGAGGGAGGGGTAGGACTGGTAATGGGCTATAGGGGATTCGGACTGGAAGTGGGCTGATGGGGGGGGGTTAAGACTGGGAATGGGCTATGGGGGGTTAGGACAGGTAATAGACTATGGAGGGGCTAAGACTGGAAATGGGCTGATGGGGGAAGTTATGACAGGTAATGGGCTATGGGGGGCTACGACTACAAGTGGGCTGATGGGGGGATTAGGACTGGAAACGGGCTATGGGGCGGTGGGCTAAGATTGGACATGGGCTGGGGGGCGGGTTAGGACTGGTAATGGGCTGTGGGGGGCATTAGGACTGGTAATGGGCTATGGGGGGGTTACAACAGGTAATGGGCTATGGGGAGGTACGACTACAAGTGGGCTGATGGGGGGATTAGGACAGGTAATGGGCTATGGGGGGGTTAGGACAGGTAATGGGCTGATGGGGGGTTACAACAGGTAATGGGCTATGGGGGGGCTAAGACTACAAGTAGGCTGATAGGGGGTTAGGACTGGTAATGGGCTGTGGGGGGCGTTAGGACTGGTAATGGGCTGGGGGGCGTTAGGATTGGAAATGGGCTGATGGGGGACTAGGACTGGAAATGGGCTGATGCAGGGACAAGAAGGGAGCAGATGCTGGGTGGGGCTGGAACTAGAAAGGAGCTGATGTTGGGGGAGGATTAGAATGGGATGGAGCTGGGAGAGTGAAATGGAGAGGGAAAAATATTTTGCGTGGGAGGGAAGACAAATCTACAATTGGCCGGATATTGGGAGAGTAAGTGGGGATTGAGGATGGAGGGATAAAATTTGAGTGGATGAAATAGGAATGAGGAAAGAGCAAAAGGAGAAAGATTAGTATGTTAAAGCAGATGTAGAGAGAGAATGGAAAAAAAACCCAAGAAGACAGAAGAAAGGACAAATGGACAGCAGATGGAGAGTTAGCAGAAGACACGAAGAAACCAGAAGAAAGTGGCTGGAACAATTGCAACTGAAAAAAAAATGCACAAAAGGTAGAAAAATATCTCTTTATTTTGAATTTATTAACTGGAATATGTCAGCTCTGGGAAATGTGCATCATTAATTTTTGCGCTTTGTTTAGTACAAGAGGAAATTAATTTATAGTTTTATTTCTACAGTGTTGTTGTATATTCCAAGTTTGGCTTTTGGGGTTCCCAGTTTAATTATTGTCTTCCTGTTTCTAAATTGTGATTCCTTGTTTGGTGATGGTCTATGTTCTGCATGTGTAACAGCCCATTACCAGTCTTAACCCCCCCCCCCATAGCCCATTACCAGTCTTAACCCCCCCCCCCATCAGCCCACAGCCCATTACCAGTCTTAACCCCCCCCCCATCAGCCCACTGCCCATTGCCAGTCCTAACCCCCCCATCGGCTCATGGAAATTAAAATTAAAAAAAAAGCTGGTTGCGTGGAGTGTCCCGTGGGGCCCCCTCTGCCCGGCTGAACTCTCCCGGTGCGGCTGAAGCCCTCTGCTCCGGCTTGCAGATACGCGAAGGGAGAGTGTTTCCCTCGCGTCTCTGTTAAGCCCGCAGGGGCTGATGGGAAGCAGGGGCTGATGGGAAATTTCCCATCTGCCCCTGCGGGCTTAACAGAGACGCGAGGGAGACACTCTCCCTTCGCGTATCTGCAAGCCGGAGCAGAGGGCTTCAGCCTCGCCGGGAGAGTTCAGCCGGGCAGAGGGGGCCCCGCGGGACACTCCATGCTGCCGTGGCGGCAGCAGCCCGTTTTTTTTTTTTTTAAATTTCATTTTTAAAAAAAGCAGAATGTTCTTTGCGCGGGGCCCTGTGCAAAAAACATTCTTGCTCAATGGACGGGCCAGCCCTGACCAAAGCAACCTCAAAGAGGTGAGCTTTCAGCATGGATCTGAAAAGGGGCAGAGATGAAGCCTGACACGCTGATTCAGGTAGTTTGTCCAAGGCATAAGGAGCAGCAAGGTGAAAGGATCAAAGTCTGGAGTTGACAGTGGAAGAAAAGGGCAATGAGAGAAGCAAGCCAGTAGAAGAGCGGAGTTCACAGGGAGGGGTGTAGGGAGAGAGGAGAGAGGAAATATATAAGGAGCAGAAGAATGAATGCATTTATAGGTCAGAAGGAAAAGTTTGAATTGTATATGGAAACAGAAGGGAAGCCAATGAAGTGATTTGAGAAGAGGGGTTATATGAGTATATTGAGGTTGTCAAAAGATTAGTCGCGCAGCAGAGTTTTGAACAGATTGAAGAGGAGAGAGATGACTCAGAGGGAGACCAGCAAATAGGAGGTTGCAATAGACGAGACAGGAAGTAATTAGAGAGTGGACAAGTGTTTTAGGAGTGTGTTCTGAAAGGAAGGGGTGAATTTTGTTAATGTTATAGAGAAAGAAATGACAGGTTTTAGCTATTTGTTGGATATGTGAAGAAAAGGAGAGGGAGGAGTCAAAGATGATCCCAAGGTTACGGGCTGAGGAAACAGGAAGTAGAAGAGTGTTATCTACAAAGACAGGAAGGTTTAGGGGGAAAAATAATAAATTTGGTTTTGGCCATGTTTAATTTCAAACAGCGGTGAGATATCCATCTTCAAAATTAAAAACAACATCTGAGCAGGAATACTACAGGAACTCACTTAAACCAAAACAAGCAAAAGACCAGACAGAAACAGCACCAAAAACAATATACCAACACATACTCTATTTACAAGAATGAACAAATCCACATCCATGCGAGGCTTTTCTCTGGCAGCCCCTGCTATCTGGAATGTCCTCCCAGTAACCTAAAATCAACAACAGATATAAAGGATTTCCGGAAGCTACTAAAAACCACCCTATTCATTGAACAATTCAATGAAGAACACACCACAAAACGAGTTACACAAGAAATGACATCCACAACATCAAAACACCCTACCAATCTCAGAAAACTGTATATAGCCCAATGTATATAGCTCAACCTGTATATTGCACCCCAATTCAAGATTTACCTATCCTCACACTCATGAACACTAAACTCACAGCCACTGCATGCCGACACACCCGCACTACCCTACTTGATTGGTTTGCAGTGAAATCCGCTTTGATTCAAGGATAAAGCGGGATATAAATACTTTTAAATAAATAAAATAAAATATCCAGGTGGCAATGTCAGATAGGCAGGCAGAGATGTGGGCCTGGAGTATTGGAGAAATATCAGGTGTGGAAAGATAAATCTGAGAGTCATCGGCATAAAAATAATACTGAAATCCATGGGATGAGATGAGACAACCAAGGGACTGGGTGTAGAGAGAGAAAAGGAGAGGGCCTAGAACAGACCCTTGGGGTACACCAACTGAGAGTGGGAAAGCAATAAAGGAGGAACCACCGGAACAAACACTGAAAGAGCGATGGGAGAGATAAAAAAAGAACCAGGACAGGACAGAGCCCCTAAAACCAAGTGGTTTAGTGGTGGTCAACAGTGTCAAAAGCAGCAGAAAGGTCAAGAAGGATGAGAAGTGAGTAAAGGCCTTAACATAAGAACATAAGAAATGCCATACTGGGTCAGACCAAGGTCCATCAAGCTCAGTATCCCATTTCCAACAGTGGCCAATCCAGGTCACAAGTACCTAGCAGTTTCCCAAAAAGACACACAGGTTCCACAATGCTTGTATTGGGCAAGCAGTGGATTTCCCGGGTCTTTTTAATAATGGTTTATAGACCTTTCCTCCAGGAACTTGTTAAAACCTTTTTTAAACTCAGCCAAACTAACAGTTTTTGATACATCCTCCGGTAATGAATTCCAGAGTTTGATTACGCGTTGAGTGAAAAAATATTTTCTCTTACTAGTCTTAAATGGATTACACTGTAGCTTCATTGCATGCCCCCTAGTCTTTCTACTTTGTGATGGTGTAAACAATCAATCTATGTTTACCCATTCCACTCCATTCATTAATTTATAGACCTCTATAATATCTCTCCTCGGCCATCTCTTTTCCAGTTTGAAGAGCCCTAACCTTTTAAGCTTCTCCTCATGGAATGCTACAGAGGCATTATAATATCATTTGTTTTATTCTCCATTCCTTTTCTTATGATTCCTAGCATTCTATTTGCCTTCTTGGCTATTGCTGCACACTGGGCGGAGAATTTCAATGGGTTATCTATGATGGCGCCTAAATCTTTTTCCTGGGTGGTGGTTCCTAATGTGGAACCTTTGATTGTGTAACCATAGTGTGGGTTGGTCTTTCCTAGGTGCATAACTTGCACTTGTCCACATTAAATTTCAGCTGCCATTTGAACATCCAGTCTTCCAATTTATCAAGGTCCTCTTAAAAGTTTTCACAATCCTCTTGGGTTCTAACAACTTTCAATAATTTTGTGTCATCTGCAAATTTGATTACCTCACTCATTATTCCCATTTCCAGGTCATGTTAAAAAGCAGTGGATGAATGAGATCCCACGTGATGCGTGAGTGAGCAGGACGGGTTCTTGCTCGCTCCGGGGCTGCCTTGAGCAATAATCTGCATTTTTGGTCTCAATCCACTCCAAACTCTCCTATACGATTGCCGACTCGATCATCTGGCAATTAGATGAAGCGAGGCCTGAGAGCGGGCGGAGAAACGCCAAACCCGATGAAAAAAGAGAGGGAGAAGCCGGGCAAGTCGGGGGCCTCAGGTACAACCGCGGCGATGCCGACCTCTCCAAGTGCGATGAGCACGGACTCGGCAGCGGAAGAATTAGCCAGAGAAGTGGCAGGTCTCCTCGAGCCTAAGTTCGATCAAGTCATGAAAAAATTGGACACTTTAGGAGACTCCCTCGCCGATATGGGCAGGAGAGTGGAGGAGTTAGAACAGCGAGTCTCCAGCGTGGAAGAGGGCGAGGGGCACATGGAGAGAGAACTCGCCGAGCAGCGCAAACAAATAGAGACTCTCCGGTCCAAACTAGATGATCTGGAAAACAGGTCCAGAAGAAATAACATACGGATTGTTGGAATACCAGAGACCCAAACAGATCAGATGCTTATGCCACTCCTGGAAGAATGGCTGCCTAAAGAGCTGGGCCTAGCTTCCCTGGTGGGGCAACTCCATATTGAGCGTGCACACAGACTGGGCCGGAGACAGGAGGAACAACAGAGACCGCGGGTTGTGATACTCCGTGTCCTTAATTTACACCATAAGGTGCAGCTCTTGCGGGCCTACAGAGAGAAAGGCGAGCTCAAATGGGAGAACCACAAACTTTTAATGTTCCAGGACTATTCTGTGTTGGTGACGGAACAGAGGAAGGCTTATTCCGGGGTGTGTGCGGCGTTGTTTCAACGGAAAATACGCTTCACGCTAGCATTTCCAGCAACATTGCGAGTTTGGCACCAGGGGAAAAGCACAGTTCTTTCAACACCGGCAGCGGCGCAACGCTTTTTGGATGAGGGCAGAGGAGACTCTGACAGCGGGGGAGCAGCGCAGCAGGGTGCTCGGCGCTGAAAACTCTATGTCGACTGCAAAGACTGTTTCCCGCCCTGAGGACGGCGGCAAGCCAGGACGTTGACAAACCAGACTCAGATTACAGATCCTATGGGATCTAGTGCGAGAGAGTTGGGTACCGGTTGGTGTGAGAATGCAGCTACTTGGTCTGTGTGTTACTGCGTGTGTGAATGAATGCATAACTGCTGTTTTGGGGAGAGACCATAGACCATAACAGAAGGAACGTGGTAAGACTGGGGGCAGCCCTGCTGCATGGTACATGATGGGATCTCAATCTCAGCAGGGGAGGCTGAGCTTTATGGTTGATATGTTTTATGGGGAGGGAAGGGGGTGGGGAAGGGGGAGGGCGAGGGGTGGGGGTGGGGGAGGGCGAGGGGGGAGGGAGGGAACAGGCGGGAGGGGCACGGGGGTACGTACCATCCATGACCAGTTCACATCTGCATATTATGTACCGCCTGAGTGGGTTAGACAGCGTACGGGGGGAGGCTTCCCGAAGAGAGGTGTTTTGTTCGAGGCCGGGGCTGGGCAGCCTGGAACAGCAACTAGCGTAGTGAATTCTGCATGGCTTGCTATGGCCTTTTTTGATTGCCGGGCACGCTGATTTGAGAATAACCACGTGGAATGTGGGAGGGATAGGCACGCCGGTAAAACGGACGAAAATTTTGCAAGCTTTAAAGAAGGGGGGGGGGGGGCACAAGTTGCTATGTTGCAAGAAACTCATTTAACACAATTGGAACATGCTAAATTAAAAACAGACTGGGTGGGGCAGGTCTTTTCTGCCTCCTCAGGAGGAAGGAAGAGAGGAGTGGCAGTTTTGATTCGCCGAGGGATCCCGGTAGAGGTTCTCAGGGAGGACGCGGACTCTCAGGGGCGGTTTCTTTTTCTGCATGCCAAAATTGCTGGGGAGGAAATGTTTTTGGGTAATATTTATGCCCCTAACAATTACGATCATGCCTTCTTTAAAATGCTTCTGCGGAAAATCATGGAGGCGCCTAGGACTCCCCTAATCCTTGCAGGGGATTTTAACTGCCCTCATGATCCCATGCTTGATCGGTCGCAGGGATTGAGGAAAGGAGAAGGAGGAGGGGGGAATTGGGACAACAAGGGCGTGGGGTATTTATGTCACTGGGGAGACTTGTGGGATGTGTGGAGAACTCTGCATGAGCAGGAAAGAGATTATACGCACCTCTCGAGGGCGCATCAATCTTGGTCCAGAATTGACTATATCTTAATTTCCAGGGACCTCTTTGATAAGGTATTGCGAGTGGAGATAGAACCAATTGTTATCTCTGATCATGCTAAGGTATTTTTGGACCTCAAAGGGCGGTCCCCAGTTAGAGGGCGGTGGGCCTTCCCAAGACAGTTGTGGGAGAATGAAAAGTTTCGTTACTATTTAACTCAAAAATGGGAGGAATATATGTCTCTGAATGAGTCCCCGGACTTGTCAGTCTCGACTTTCTGGGAAGCTGGTAAGGCCGTCCTTCGGGGCCACATTATCGCATATGTAGTGAAGGAAAGGAAGCGAGTTAATGCCACCATCTTAGAGTTAACTCAGGCCCTTGAGCAAGCCAAGCGAGTTGCTCTAGTGCGCAAAGATCACTTGGGAACTTACTTGCAGCACCAGAAAGCTCTCAATGCCGCGCTGCAGGACAGGGCGGTGTACTCGGCGCAGTACTATCGCCACCAGTTGTTCCTCTTTGGAGACCGCTCAGGGAAACATCTGGCGTGCTTGGTGAAAGATCGCGGAGGGGTCCAGAGCGTCACGACTATCAGGGATCAGGCTGGGATACGGCAACGAGATCCGGAAAAAATTTTAAGAGTGTTTGGGCAGTACTATCAGACTCTATATACCCCTGAGGCAGCTGATAAGGATCAGCAGCGCAACTTCTTGCAGGCTGTTCAGCTCCCCCGGCTTACGGAGGAGGCTTTGCTTGCATTAAATGCACATATTACCGGAGAAGAAGTGCAGAGGGTCATTGCACAGGGGAAACCGTATAAGACCCCTGGGCCTGATGGATACAGCGCGGAATTTTACAAAATCCTATCGGCTTTGCTTACTCCCACATTGATGGCTCTCTATGAGGAGGCGAGAGAAGTGGGATCTTTCCCGAGGGATATGCGGACGGCGGCGATAACTATCATCCCAAAACCAGGAAGAGATCCGGAGAATCCAGCCTCTTACAGGCCCATCTCCTTAATTAATTACGATATGAAACTTCGGGCCTCGATCCTGGCAGGGCGGTTGCAAAAAGTATTGCCTGGCCTTGTGGGGAGCCATCAGTCGGGATTTGTCCGAGGCAGGGACACCTTTACGAACATTACAAGAGTTTTACTGGGAATGGAACGTTGTTTGCTACGAACTACCCCATTGCTATTGGTCAGCCTAGATGCCGAAAAGGCGTTCGATAGAGTTTCTTGGGATTATATGTTTGAGGTGTTAGCTCAGTTTGGATTTACGGGCGGTTTTTTGGCGTGGGTGACGGCGCTATATATGGATCCGCTGGCTTGTGTCGTTAGTGGCGGTAGGGTCTCTCAGCCCTTTTCTTTGCGACGTGGCACGAGACAGGGTTGTCCCCTGTCCCCCCTACTTTTTGTGCTGCAGCTAGAGCCTCTGCTTCTGAGACTTATTCGGGAGCAGCAGATAAAAGGGATAGAGTGGGAAGGAGGAGGTATTAAGCTTAGTGCTTTTGTAGATGACATGCTGTTGTGTCTGTGCAACCCGAGGGAATCCCTCCCTAAGGCCTTGCAGCTCATGGAGGTGTTCGGATCCTTTTCGGGGCTGCGTATTAATCAAGATAAATCTTTGGCTTTAGATGTGAGGGGCCGCGTCAAATCCAATTGGCAAGGTACCTTTCCTTTGGTGTGGGCACAGAATAGTTTGAAATACCTAGGTGTTTATATACCGGCGCATACTGCATGCTTGTACGATATAAATGTTAAAGTCCTGCTTGATAAAACTATTGCGCGTATGCAGAAATGGCGAGATCTCCCGTTATCACTCATGGGGCGTGTGGCTCTACTGAAAATGGTGGAGCTCCCTAGGTGGATATATGTGTTGCGCCACCTCCCAATTTGGTTGGCGAGGAAAGACCTGCAGGTGTTGCGGAAGCACATTGGCTTGTTTCTCTGGAGAGGTAGAAGGCCCCGCATAGCATTTTCAGTACTTATAAAGACTAAGGAGGAGGGGGGAATAGGTCTACCATCCTTGCGCCAATACAATTTGGTCTGTATGCTCCGGTCTCTCGTCGATTTAATCGAGGCCACTGGAAACATTCTTCCATTAGCCTTACTTGATGGGCTGTCGGCACCACACCACCCGGTCTATCTATTACACGCGGCCGGGGGGCTTCTGCCGGAGGCTTGGAAAGCTTCGGTATATCTAAGAGCAATGAGGCAAACGTGGAGGGTACTGTGCCAACAGAAAGGGATAAATTGGAAATGCACGGATTGTCTCCCCTTAGAGCGAAATAAAGATTTTGCTCCGGGCTTGCAGGGTCCGACTTCTATTCAGTGGAGAAATAGAGGCCTTAGCTGTATTGGTCACCTACTCATGACTGATGGTAGCGAATTGGATTCTTTTCAATCGCTAGCAAGGCGCTATCAGTTGGAACCTACCTCCTTTTTCTTTTATTTACAAATGCGTCACTATGTGCGCGGCCTGCAGAAGAGCGGGGGATTAAGAATTGGCAAGGGGGCTATGTGGGAGTTTTTTGTATTGCTGGAAGGGGGAATCTCCACATGGGCTGTCCGACAGGAGCTATGGCCGGGAGGGGATGGAGCGGCCCTAGAGAGGTTGGCGCAGCGCTGGGTTGCAGATGGGGTACCGCAGATGTCGAGGCCTTTGCTGACCGAGGCATTCTCCAAAGTTGAGAGTATCTCGGAGTCAGTACGCCTCCAAGAACTGCACTATAAATTTCTATGGTCTCTTCTGATCTATGTACGCTCTGCGCAGTAGCGCGTGGGACCCTGCTCCATCCATTTTGGCATTGCTCAAAGATTCGGAATTTTTGGCATGAAGTAGAGCGCAAGCTGATGAGCTGGCGGTCGGTAAATAGTGATTTTTCCATTCAATGGTGCTTGTTTGGGGTCCCTACCGGGGAGGGGGTGGTGGGGAACCCAGCTAGACAGCTGTACGGGAAAGGCTTCATCATAGCGAAACTTTGTATTCTGCGGCATTGGCTGGAAGACCATCCCCCGGGACTTCCCGAGTGGGAGACCCAAATGCGAGATTTGTACTCTATGGAGCTGAAAACAGCTACTATGCTGGGGCCGAAGCGGGTTGAGGTGGTTACGCAGATCTGGGAGGGGATCTTCCCTGGATAAATGGATAACTGGTGTGGGTGGGCCTCTCGGGAGATTAGGCTGCTGGATTGCTCTCGGGTTATGAGCTCCTTCCGAGTATGAGTGGGTAAGCCTAGAACCCTGAGTGGTGGGAAAACTGGTCGTAGAGGGGGGGGGGGGAATGGGGTTGGGGGGGGAAAGGGGGGCGGGGGGTGGGGAAGAGTAGACAGTGTGGTGGAGGGCTAGTCATACACCTTAGCAGTTTGATATGGGGGGAAGGAACCCAATTTCCTGTTTTGTAGGTAAGGGCAAACCCCAAACACAGTTTTATAATGAGGACAAGTGCCATAGTAGTTACATAGCTACATGACTACTGTTATAGATAACTTTCCAATAGACACCCTTGTTACTCTGAGTCACAATTGTTTGTGGGAATATGGTGACTGTTGGGATTATTGTTGCTGTTGATGTTATCTTCTCTACTGACTGTCTCTTCACGCATGTTATGATATATTGTAGAATGCCTTGTCCTTTGCTTTGCTGAGAGGGTGGATGATGGGTGCGCCTGCATACTAGACGGTATATTATATGTATTGCATTTAAACTCCATGTCTGGTGGACACAATGTAACGTCATGATGTTGGTTGTATCTTTGCCGCAGACCTGTTTGTTGTGGTTCTGGTTAATGTTAATAATACTAATAAAAAGTATTTTCATAAAAAGCAGTGGACCCAGCACAGATCCCTGGGTTATTCCACTATTCACCTTTCTCCATTGGGAAAATTGGCAATTTAGCCCTACATTCTGCTTTCTATCTTTAACCAGTTCCTGATCCACAATAGTACACTGCCTCCTATAACATGATTTTATAATTTTGCCAAAAGTCTCTCATGAGGGACCTTGTCAAAGGCTTTCTGAAAATCCAGATACATTATATCACCTTTGTCTACCCGTTTATTCACACAGTCTACCTGTTCATTCACACCGTCAAAAAAATATAACAGATTAGTAAAACAAGACCTTCCTTGGCTAAAGCTATGTTGGATTTCTCCCATTAAATCATGGCTATCTACATGTTCAGTAATTTTGTTCTTTATAATGGTTTCTACTATTTTGCCCAGTACTGACATCAGGCTCGCTGGTCTGTAGTTTCACGGATCACCCCTGGAACTCTTTTTAAACATTTGAGTTATATTGGCCATTCACCAATCTTCAGGTATTACAGATGGTTTTAATGATAGTTCACAGATTACTAATAGTAGGTCTGCAATTTCATATTTCAGTTCTTTCAGCACCTTTGGATGTATACCATCCAGTCCAGGTTTTTGGATTTAGCCAGGAGCAAGTTGCTGGAGATTTTGGCAAGAGCCATCTCAGTAGAATGTAATGGACAAAGATCAGATTGAAGTGGATCTAGCAGGGCTTGAGAAGAAAGAAACATGAAGCTGCAAGGGGGTAAACTCGAAGACAATATCGGGAAATACCTTTTCACTGCAAGGGTGATGGATGCTTGGAATGCCCTCTCGATGGAAGTGGCGGGGGCAAACACAGTGACAGAATTCAAAATGGCATGGGACAGACACAGTGGATTCCTTTATAGCAACAGGATAAAATCAAAATAAGCATAACTATCTCTCTTACATCTGAACAAATAAGGGTGACTTACATGGGGCGGTGGGTACACCCCTAAACAAAGGCATGGGGAGGGGTGACCTGCCAAAGCGGTAAGTGCACCTACACTTGCCACCTTGCTGGGCAGACTAGATGGACCATACTGGTCTTTATCTGCTGCCATATACTATGTTACTATGTAAGACAACAGCGGAGGACTGCACCTTCAAGAAGTTTGGAAATAAAGGGAAAAAGGGAGATAGGTCAATAATTAGAAAGACAACTAGGGTCAAGTGAAGGTTTCTTGAGGAGAGGTGTGACCACATCATGTTTGAAGCTTACAGGGACAGTAACAGTGGACAGTGACAGGTTGAGACTCTGTGAGATGGAAGGGATGACAGAGGAGAATATGAAGTTAAGGAGAGGGGTGGGGATATGATCAGAAGAGCAACTAGTGAGTTTAGAGGATGAAAGACCATGAAAGGTTTCCTCATTGGATATCTTAGAAAAAGATGAGAGGGTAACTGAGATTGAGGGGATGAAGCTGATCTTGTGGGGAA
This sequence comes from Ichthyophis bannanicus, assembly GCA_033557465.1. Classification (NCBI taxonomy): domain Eukaryota; kingdom Metazoa; phylum Chordata; class Amphibia; order Gymnophiona; family Ichthyophiidae; genus Ichthyophis; species Ichthyophis bannanicus. The sequence goes on from CM066039.1 coordinate 306,515,847, forward strand.
CTGGAGTGTGATCTTGTGGATTTTGTCATGGGAATAGTCGACTAGGGTTTGGGCAAAAAGAGAAGGATGGATCAGAGGGGGGGGGGCGCCTTGAGGAGAGAGTTAAGAGTTGAGAAGAGACGATGGGGGTCAGTGGCAAAAGAGTTGGACAGATGGACATAGCAGTTTTGCCAAATGCGCTCAGCTGAGCGCACACAAGAGTGTAAATAGCAGGTAGTTGAAGACAGCCAGGGCTGAGGTATAGTGTGGCTTACAGGTCGTGGGATGGGTGGAACAAGAGTATCCAGAGCAGAGAAGAGGGCAGTATTATAGGAAACTATAGCCTCATCAACAGAGTTAGAAGACAAGGTGGAAGAAAGGTGATGAGACAGTAATGGAGAGCGCAAAAGGATCAATAGAATGAAGATTCCTAAAAAGGTAGGAGGAGACTGGGCGAGATCAAGGCAGGGAGTGATTAAGAGTGAAGCTTAGGAGATGATGATCAGATAAGGGAAGAACTGAGGTTCAGAAATTGGAGGGTACACATTTAGAGAAGAAAACTAGACCACACTGGTAAGTGGGAGCATAAGAGCAAAGTTGGAGGTTGAATGAGGAAGTAAGGAGTTTAGAAGCATAGGGGTTAGAAGGGTTATCAACATGAATATTAAAGTCACCAAGAATAAGGGATGGGGAAGAAGAATCCTGAAATAGGGAAAGCCAGGAGTCAAAGTCAGTGAGAAAGGTAGAGGTGAACTGCTCTGGGGGTTCTATAGATAGTAGTTATCCAGAGAGGTAAGGAATTAAAAAGGCAGATGGAATGGACTTCAAAGGAGGAAAAGGAGTGAGAATGAGGTAGAAGGAGGGGTTGGAATTGGCAGGAAGGAGAAAGTAGAAGCCCAACACCACCACTACAGCCAGTGGCACAAGGAGTGTGGGAAAATTGCTAACTGCCCTGACAGAGGGCAGCAACTGAAGTAGTGTCATCAGGGAGGAGCCAGATTTCAGTAAGAGCTAGAAGATGGAAAGTGTTAGACATGGAGAGTTCATGAGTACAGGGGAATTTATTAGATATGAAAAGAGCATTCCATAAGGCACAAGAGAAAGGGCGAGGAGGGGAATAGAGATGAGATGAGATGAGATTAGAGTGTTTGAGTGAAGAGTGGTAGTGAGAGAATAGTCTAGGGGGGGCCAGGGCTAGGATTATGTCATCAGACGAAAGAAGTAAGAGGAGGAGGAGAAGAGTGTGAGGCAGAGAGGAGACAGGATGAGGAAAACAAGGATAAGGATTAAGAGAGAAGGGAGAGACGAAGAAAAAGATGAAGTTCAAGAGCTGAGGAAAGGGAGGAAGACAAGATAAGAGAAGAAAAGGGAAAGGTAGAGAGAGGGTGAGAAGGAGGAGGGAGATTGAGGATGTAGGTATGAGGGAAGAAGGTTATAGAGTGTCAATATTAGGAAGAAAAATACATGTGGAGCCATGAGAAGAGATGGAGAGGAAAGCAGAAGAGATAGTAGAAGAGCTAGCTTAACAGAATTATTAATATTATTAGTGCAAACAATGATGAGTCATACAGTTCTATAAGGCGAAAGCAGAGTTGCACAGACATATGCATGGAACACAAATAGTCAATGAACTGAGTTATGGGCCATTCACAATCACCTCGCTGCAGATCACAGCAGTAGTTTGGTCCATGCAAGGTGCAGGCTGAGCGTTCCGATCTAGGCCCTGCTTCAAATGCTGGAGGAGATTGGGAGGCCTGCACCTTGCTTGGTGGTTCCTGCCTACAGACTACTCAGTGCTGTTGCTGAAGAAACCACTTCTCCGGCTTCAGTCACTCGGCAGCCAGTAGCAGGAGCACGGTCAGCGTTCCAGAATCTTTCCCCTGCAAGTCTGTTAGGCCTCCTCCGAGTGTGTGCCACCTCAGCCTGGTGGGCCCAGTCAGATGACTTACAGCATGTGGTGTTCGTGACTGCAGCAAGTAGTAGCCTGTCTTAGTCTTTCATCTGCTACCGCCGCTCCTACCGGGCTGCTGGTGTGAGCCGGCTGTCAGTTCGCGGCCCAGGGAATCGGTGCTTGTATAAGAAGGGAACCTGGCCATACAGCGACATGACACAGAGTTGGAAGGGGGCTGCCCGATCTCCCGGCACGTTCCTGAGCACATGCTGCAGACATGGGCTGCAAGTCTGGTCCTCAGCAGTCAGTGTTCCTGAGGGCAGTCGGGGCTGCGGACAAGTGATGAAGGAGCAGGAGAACAACCAGTAGCCGTGAATCGGAGAGTTGGCTATAGTTTCCTCTTATTTTTTGTTGCTACTGCTGCTGCTGTTATGACTTGCACAGCCATGATCTCTTAGGCAGGAGAAGATATGGCAGTAAAAGCAATGGTATTTTCCTTACCTTTAACCAAAGCTGTGCTCCTTCCCAGAGTCACAGCATCAGGAAGATAGCCTTTCACAGTCCCTCAGTGTCTCAGTCCACGGGCCACTTCCAGACCTTCCATTGGCAGGAAGAGCAGTATTCACAATAGCTCCTCAATCACTTTTCCAGCTTCAGTCACTCGGCTATGAAGAAGCTTAACAGCTGTGTTTTATAATGATTGGAGCTTTTGAATCAAGGCCCTCTTGGTATCATTTAAAGTGTCCCCCCATGACAATCCTTCTCACTACTGCCCTTGCCTTGATAAACTGGAAGACTGGGCGTCCAAATGGCAGATGAAATTTAATGTGGATAAGTGAAAAGTTATTCACCTAGGAAAGAACAACCCAAACTTTGGTTACACAATACAAGGTACCACTTTAGAAACCAACATCAAGGAAAAAGATTTAGGTGTCATCATGGATAATACTTTGAAACCCTCCGCCCAGTGTGTAGTGGCAGCCAAGAGAGCAAATAGAATGCTAGGAATCATAAGGAAAGGAATGGAGAATAAAAGGAAGGCTGAAGGGAGATATGATAGAAGTCTATAAATTAATGAATGGAGTGGAACAGGTTAGTGTAGATCGGTAGTTTATGCCATCAATAAGTAGAAAGACTAGAGGACACACAATGAAGCTACAATGTAACCCATTTAATACTAATAAGAGAAAATATTTTTTCACTCAATGTGTATTCAAACTCTGGAATTCGTTACCAGAGGATGTAGTGAAGGCTGTTTGTGTAGGAGGGTTTAAAAAAGGTTTGGACAAGTTCCTGGAGGAAAGGTCCATGCATCATTATTAAAGAGGACCCAGGAAATCCACTGCTTGCCCCAGGATAAGCATTGCGGAATCTGTGTATCTTCATGGGAAACTGACAGGTACTTGGACCTCGATTGGCCACTGTTGGAAACAGGATACTGGGCTTGATGGACCTTGGTCTGACCCAGTATGGCATTTCTTATGTTCTTATGTTGTTATGTTCTTTTTACATGGAATTTCTATCCATAGAGATTCTACAGTGTATTTTGTTTTCTGCAAAACATTTATCCCCTGTGACTCAGTGCCCTCTCTTAACACAGAATGCAACCACTCTACCAAGCTGATCTACCCTATCATTGCAATATAGTTTGTACCCAGGTATCATGGTGTTCCATTGGTTGTCCCCCTTCCACCAGGTCTCTGAGATACCAATCATATCTAACCTTTCATTGAGTGCAATATATTCTAACTCTCCCATATTATTTTAGACTTCAAGCTTTTGCATACAGGCATTTCAGAGGCTATATTTTGTTCATATTAACAATATGGTTATTAGTTGATTGATAAATTGGAATCTTTCAGCTCTGTACTTAAAGGCATCTGGGTGACTTTAATCATAATTGGAATCTCTCTATTGAGCAGCAAGGCATGTATCCTTAGATTTGCTAGTATCCTTCAAGGATACATCCTTCCGAACCATGCGCTCTTGAGCAACTGTCTGCTTTCCCCAATTATCTAGTTTAAAAGCTGCTCTATCTCCTTTTTAAAGTTTAATGGCAGCAGCATGGTCCACCCCCATCCTTTCGGAAAAGCCCCCCCTTACATCTTCAGATACAACACCACAGAGCCTGCCCCATCTGAGGCTGTGCTCCCAGATCCACATATCTAAAGATCCCTTCAGATACAGCACCACAGAACCTGCCTATTCTCAGACTGTACCCCCAGCTCCTCATATCTAAGGATCCCCCCAGCTCAAGCTTTACTCTCAGGTTCTTATATCTACAGCTGAACAGCTGGTGTGAATGGGCAAACTTCAAAGGCCATATGGTCCTCCTCTGCTGCCATGTTTTATATTTCTTTGTTTTCTTGGACCACCTCCACCCTGTGCCCTCGTGGAGATTTGGCCTCCAGGACTGAGCACAATATTCTAAGTGAGGCATCATGAATGACCTGTGCAGAGGCAAGGGTACTTCCTTTTTTTTCCTACTGGTTATGCCTCTCCCTTTGCTCTCCAGCATCTCTATGGATCTCACCACCACCTCATCACAATCTTGAGATATGATCACATGAGGATTTTCTCCTGTTTGGAGCACATTAGGACCTCAAACCTCAGCTTTCTTGAGTTTCTGTGTCCCAAATATGATTCACCTGGGCTAAGGTTACCAGATGTCCCTGATTTTGGGGGATTGTCCCTGATTTTAGAGCTGTGCCCCTGACTCCCACTTTTTTGGCAGCCACTTGTCCCTGATACCAGTAATTGGGACAGAAGGGGTAGAAAAAAATATTTTAAATGTAGTCATTTGAATATGTCAGTTTTTAGAATTTACATCAATTACTTTTATTTTTTTGCACAGTAAGGGGGAAATGCATCACTGTTTCTACTTCTCTCTTCATTGATGCTATCATGGAATGGATGGGGTCAGGGTGATGAATCCTCTTCCTTCCTCTATGCCTTGCTACTCAAACTTGGAACTAACGTATCCCTTCCCCCCCCCCCTCCTCTCACCAGATAAGTGTCCCAGATTTGCCTGGGAAAAATCTGCTATCCTTAACCTGGGCAGACTATAACCAGTTTCCCATGTCCCCGCAACATCTGATTTCCTGCACACAGGGCCGCTGTTACACATGCTAAGACCCAGGACAGAAATTTGTGAGGGGGTCCCAAAACTGTATGGTGGACTGTGCCTTCTTTAGTCTTGAGCAGGTCTGGGGCCTGTGAAACCCCCCTCCCCAATGTCAACCCTGCCTGTATGGCTCAGCCTATTTGAGAAGCACCCTGCTCTCTAATGGGCTCATTAGGATTTTGAATTACCTCTGTAAAAGAGAAAATTCAAAGCTTGGGGAAAATCTCTTGTATATCTTTGAAGTCAGTCAGTCAAAGCCTATTTGTGATAATGTGCCCAAGCCTATTATTGCCCAACTCCATGGCGACATCTTGTGGGCATTATTTTTAATTATTATTGTTGTCATTTGTATAGTACTACCAGGCTTATGCAGCTCATTACAGAAACACATAAGAGACTGTCCCCGCTCAGTGAAGCTTAGCGTCTTAGTCAAGATGGATAGACGCATAGAGAAAGAAAATCCCAATAAGAGGCTGTGAGTTAAGCCAGTGAGACCACGATTTGAAAGAACTAAACTGAGTGGGTTATAGGTAAGATTGAAAAAGGAGTCATTTCAATTGATCCAATCTGCAAGGAATGTGCCAGAGAGGGATTAGTAAATTTTTCCCAAAATCTGTTATCTATCTGGTTAAAGTTACAGGAATCAGGCCTCTGTGCTTAATTACTAAACAATCTATGCAAGACACACAGGAATGGGGGTGGGTGAGTGAAGGGGCAAGTGGGGGTGGGGGGGGGATGAGGGTACCACAGAATTCACCAGTTTTTCCTTTAAAAGAATGATAAAAATTGTAACCTAAGATGAAGTACAAGAGAGAATGGAATCTTCTGTAGAAGTTATTGTCCATATCTTCCTGTGTTAAAGGCTTTCATAAGAGCTTCCAGGAGCAGTGGTTTTGGATTTTAGAATTAATTACTTGGCTTTTTCCAATTTGAGCTTAAGGCAGGTTACATTCAGGTACAGGAGATATTGCCCTATCCTGAGGGCTTACAGTTTAAGCTGTACCTGAGGCATTAAAAGGTGAAGTGACTTGCCCAAGGTCACAAGGAGCCTCAGTTGGATATATGGGATCTGGATATATGGGATCTGAATCCAGCTTCCCTGGTTCATAATATGCTTCTCTAATGACTAAGCTACAGCTTTGGTACCTTGACAGTAGTTAAATGCAAGAAAAGACATATGCAGAGGACTTGACAAGTTTTAAAAGTGACCCCAGAGGTGAGGTTTTACAGAATGTGCTGCTATAAGGGTGGACAGAGCTGTCCTGATGAACTGTGATAAAACAGCAAGTACAGACCTGTAGCTTCACTTTCAAAAGACTCAGGTTCCAGAGAGACTTTTGACTATTCTTGGTTGTGCTTGGCAATATTAGCCAAGTACATCAAACAATTCTCATCCTTCTTTCCCTTTTAGAGGCTCTCTTCCATACTGGTGCTGGAAGCATGTTGCCAGAGTTAAAACTCTAAAGTGCTTTGGGATCTTGGTTTGATACATCTTTAGTTCCATGGATTTTAAGACTTGCGACCAATGTTCCCTCTAATTTTCTGTAGGCTGTGTGCGCATAAAATATCAGCTGTGCAGCTTTTGAAGGAAGGTTAAATTTTTGTGCGCCACATAACGACACTCGGAGTTATATACTTTAAAATTTGACTACACGTCAGAATACAGTATGTACACCACATTGATTGCACTAGAAAATATTGTAGAACTTGTGAAAACCGTAAATACACAACAACTTTTAAATTTTAAGACGTCAGTGTTGTTTTCTATCAGAATCAGAACCGTAATATTTGTGCGCTCTGTTATAAAGCATGTGCGCTCGCTCGGTGAGGTGTGTGCGCGCACACACGCGCACAGCTTAGAGGGAACAGTGCTTGCGACCTCAGCCTCTTGTGCTGGTTTGGAATCTTGTGCCCTCTGTATGTCACACTTTGCTATCAGCTGATACAATGTCTCACAGCAGTACCGGCAGTAAAGGTGTTGCAGTTTGCACAGTTTGAAAAGTCCTTCCAGGAAGCTTTCTTTTCCCCAACAGATGAAGCAGAATTTGAGTCCTCACTGTACTTCTGAGCGCTCAGGATTATGCTTCCATGGGCTGCAACGGAGGCATACAAAAAGACTGCACTGCCGCATTTCCATATGTTCTCTAATCACTTCTCACAGTGCTGCCAGTGCAAGAATATTGGGTGCACTAGGCGAACGTTCAGCCTTACCCCTTCCCTCCTAAGATTTTGATAATTAAACACACCGATCATAATCATCCCAACACCACCCCTCCCACAACAATCCTGTAAGCATGCACCATTTGATATCCTACTTTTAAATATGAAACTTTGCTTTGTATGTATGTATTTATTTATTTAACTGTATTTATATCCCGCTTTTCACCGGGTCAAAGCGGTACAACAAGAAAAGGGAGGGGGGGTAATCAATTAAAGGAGTAGGGCCATCACCAGGAGGGCAACATTGATGATTTCGGTAAGGATGGACATAGACATGGACAAAGTACATAGTTTTTGATCATAAGTTCTTGATGAGTGGGTTAGGGGATTGGGTAGTTATTTGTGGGAGTTTGTTTCTGTTTTGAGATATTCTTGGAATAGGATGGTTTTTAGCTGTTTTTTGAAGGACAAGAGGTTGCTATTGTTCTTGAGGTGGTTCGGTAGAGAATTCCAGAGGGACGGAGCATAAAGTTCAAAGGCTCTGTTGCAGGTCCGTTGTGTGCATTTGGTTCTTTTGTGAGGGTTGGTGAGGAAGTTGCTGGAGGTCTGTCTGGTTGTTTTGCTGTGGGCTTGACGAGGCAGTAGGGTGCGGAGCTGAGTGCTCTGTGTTTGGTGGATGGCTTTGTGGGTGAGTAGAATAGCTTTGTATTTAATTCTTGCCTCGAGGGTAAGTATGTGTAGGTCCCTCAGAATTGGGGTGATGTGGTCTCGTTTCTTTGCATTCTGAATGATTCTTGCTGTGGTGTTCAAGGCAGTTCGGAGGGGGTTGGTCTGTGTGGCGGGTAGTCCATGGTAGATTATGTTGCAGTAGTCCAGATGTGGGAGTGTCATAGCCTGCATTACTGTCCTGAAGTCTTGAGGTTCGAGGAGGGGTCGGAGACGTTGTAAAGTTTTAGCTTTGTGGAATATAGTTCCGGTGGTTTTAGTGATTTGTTGCTTGAGGGTTAGAGCTTGGTCAATGATAATGCCAAGATATCTTATTTGTGGCTGTATTTGAATTTGTGTGGTTCCTACGTTGAGGTGTGTAGGTGGCTTGAAGTCCGGGTCCTTTGTTGCTATGAGAGCTTCGGTTTTCTTTATGTTAATGGACAGGTTGTTTTCTTGTAGCCAGTTGGATACATCGGTGAAGCAAGCTGATAGATGTTCATTTGTTGGGTTTGAGGTTGTAATTGGGGCATAGAGCATTATGTCATCAGCATATATGTGGAAGTTGATGTTGTGGGCACGTATGACTGAGCAGAGTGGTCGGAGGTAGATGTTGAAGAGCATGGCTGATAGTGTGGATCCTTGAGGTACTCCCTGATGTTGCTGGAAGGGGGGCGAGGTTGAGGTGCTGGTACGGATCAATTGCTGTCGGTTAGTTAGGTAGGATTGGAACCATTGGAGTACAGTATCTTTGATCCCAATTGTTTGGAGTCTGCGCATGAGGATGTTGTGGGAAATGGTGTCGAAGGCTGCTGATATGTCTAGGAAGATCATGGCGTATCCGGAGTGTTTTGCCTGGGTTCCTATGATGAGGGTGTTCATCAGTGTGGTCATGAGGGTCTCGACTCCATGTAGTGGACGGAAACCGTGTTGCTGTGGGTCCAGTATGTTGTTGATGTCTAAATGTTCTTGAAGTTGCCGCTGGACTACCTTCTCGATTATCTTGGCGGTGAATGGGAGGCTTGCTATCGGCCTGTAGGAGGTGGGGTCTAGGGAATCCAGGTTGTTCTTTTTTAGGGTCGGTCGAATGATTGTGGTTTTGAGGATGTTAGGCATGTGTCCTTGGGTGAAGGATTCATTGACAATGTGGGTTAATGGTGCGCTCAGGTCTTCTTTGGATTTCTTTATCCAGTCAGTGGGGCAGGGGTCTAGCGGGGAGGTGGTGGTGTTTAGGCAGGAGATAGTGGATGATATTTCTTCTTCTGTGGTTGCTTCGAAGGTACTCCAGTCTCTGTTCATGATGGTGCAGTGGGTTGTTTTGGTTGTCTCGGCATTCAGGTGTGGATTTTGTGGTTGTTGAAGCTGTTTGTATTGTCGGGCTAATAGTTCTGGTGGGATATTTGGTAGCTGGTCGGAGTTATTAGGTGCTCTTGTCAGTTTTTTGATCATCTGAAAGAGTTCCCGAGGTTTATTTATGGCTGTGTTTATGATTTGTGAATGGTAGGCTTTTTTCGCTTTGTTGGTTTCTGAGTGGTATGCATCAAGTTCGTTTAGGTATTTTATTTTGTCCTTTTCATCTTTGGTTTTTCTCCATTTTCTTTCTGTTCTTCTGAGTTTGGTTTTTAGTTTCCGGAGGAGGTGGGTCTGGTGTTAGTTTTGTTCATTGTTGCGCTGGATGCTGAGGAGATTGTGGTGTTCCAGTTGTAGATTAGGTCATCAATGTTGTTGGTGTTTGTTTGGAGTTTAGGTAGAGTTTGTGCTAGGAAGTCTTCTTTGATAAATGCTTTAAATCTTCTCGTGTGTTGCGTGCTCTCCTTGTTATTCATATGTTGGTAGGCGTGGGATATGTTGATGATGTAGTGGTCTGACCATGGTACAGGTGAGATCTCGGGTTCTTGTATGAGGAGGTGATTTCAGAAATATTAGGTCCAGTGTGTTCCCTTTTTCGTGTGTTGGTTCTTGTATGACCTGTATCAGGTTCATTGCTGTCATGGCGTTGATGAAGGTTTCTGCTTGTTCCTCTTGGAGTGATGGGAGGTTGAAGTCTCCTAGGATTATTTGCTCTTTCGTGGGGTTGGTGCTCTCGGAGATGAGTTGTAGTATCCTTGGTAGGTCAGTGTTTGTGGTGGGTGCACGGTAGATCAGGCATATTGAGAGGTGTTTATTGGTGAGGGTGAGTATGTCTGCATCATTGGAGGTTTCAGAGGTATGGATCCTGAGGTGGAGGTTGTCTTTTGCTATGATGGCTACGCCTCCTCCTTTGGCGTGTGTTCGGGAGCAGTGTTGGAGGTTGTATCCTTTTGGTGTTAGTTGGTTCATTATTACTGTGTCACCATCTGTTAGCCAGGTTTCAGTCACACATAGGATGTCGATCTTCTTAGTTGTAATCAGGTCTTGGAGCATGTGCTATTTGTTTCTGACTGAGCGTGCGTTTATTAGTGAGATGGAGAGGTGGTGGCAGTTTGGGGGGTTGGTGATGTGGGTTGGTGTATGCTGTGTGTGGGAGCGGTTCTGTGCAGGGTTGTAGATGCTTGTGGGTTGGGTTGCTGTGATATCTGGGCGGAAGAGGTTATTGAGTGTGTCTGTGGGGGAGGGGTAGAGGGTCAGGAGAGGAGTTAGGAGGTAGATGGGGGCTAGGAAGGGTGGCATGGTGTGCAAAAATACCTTGGCGTTTAGGGGCTGTGTTGAGTTTTGGTGCTGGGTCTTTGGAGTGGAGGTCTTTTTTCCGTGAAGTTGTAGTCGTCGTCATTGTGTTTCCACTGCAGTACTGGTTGGTGTATTCTGCTGCTTGCCATGGTGGTTTTCGATGTTTGCCCCTTTTGAGTTCCACTGTTTTTTGGCTTGTTTCCACAGATGTTTCTTTTGACTTGTTTCTGATTTCTGCGCACCTCTGTGCCACGCCTAAGGGCCACGCCAAAGGGCCCTCTGGCGAGGCCCTCAGGCACGGGCGCGCCCTGCAGGGATGCCGCTTATGTGTGCTGGCGGGCTGAGCTCCCACTGCCCCGACTGGGCAGGAGTGCCGGGGGCTGGAGAGTCCCGGCAGCGGCTCCCTCGGAGCAGGGACGCCGCTTATGTGTGCTGGCGGGCTGAGCTCCCACTGCCCCGATTGGGCAGGAGCGCCGGGGGGGGGGGGTGGAGAGTCCCGGCAACGGCTCCCTCGGAGCAGGGACGCCGCTTATGTGTGCTGGGGGGCTGAGCTCCCACTGCCCTGATTGGACAGGAGCGTCGGGGGGTGGAGAGTCCCGGCAGCGGCTCCCTCGGAGCAGGGACGCCGCTTATGTGTGCTGGCGGGTTGAGCTCCCACTGCCCCGATTGGGCAGGAGCGCCGGGGGGTGGAGAGTCCCGGCAGCAGCTCCCTCGGAGCAGGGATGCCGCTTATGTGTGCTGGCGGGCTGAGCTCCCACTGCCCCGATTGGGCAGGAGCGCCGGGGGGGGGGGTGGAGAGTCCGGTATGCGGATGCCCACTCTCCCTTCAGGTAAAAGAATGTGCTGATGGCTCTTTGAATTTTGTGGCCATCAGGATCTATTGTTTTTTATTTGACTGCTGCTGGTCTTTCCTGCCTCTCAGAAGCTGCTGCCCTAGTCTTGCCTAAAGGTTGAGCCAACCCTGAAGCTGTTGCAGCGGCAGTGGTGTCACTCATAAACATCAGCCCTCTGACTTCCCCAGGCACCATTTCCACAGTGTTTCAATCAATCTGTATTTGGGAATGGGTCTAATCATGCAGGGGTGGGCAATTCCGGTCCTGGAGGGCCGCAGACCAGTCGGGTTTCATGGACCTATTTCCATACAATGGAAGGCAGTGGATGCAAATAGATCTCATGAATATTCATTAGGGACATCATGAAAACCTGTCTGGTCTGCGGCCCTCCAGGACCGGAATTGCCCACCCCTGAATGGCATCTCTGTGCAAACGATTAGAGCCTGACTGCAGGTACACCAAAGGGAGTGAGTCTGTGGGCCTCAGCAAAGGACTTTCATTGCTATAATGGAGCTAGACCGAAAGGTATTAAAAACAGGGCTAAATCTCTATTTCGTTGACAATGAAGGTTCATTACACCATAACCCACTGGAGACTGGTTTAGATTGAGCTGGAAGTCCAAAAGAGCAGAAGAAAGCCACTGGCCAAAAATCTAAATTATAATGGATGACCTGATTTACTGCAGAACTAACCTGACTGAACAAAGGTAGGCTGTGTTTGGTTTTCTGGACACATCAGACAGGAAAAGAAGGTGTCAGCGGTAGAATGATTCCAAGATGGGTAAAGAAGAACATAGTACATGATGGCCTGGAAATACCAACTGACTCATCCAGTCTGCTAGTTCCTTGGTATTCATTCCCAGTCCCGGAGGCCTGACAATCGGTCAGGTTTTCAGAATATCCCTAATGAATATGAATGAGATAGATTTGCATGCCCACTATATTATACGCACATCTCTCTCATCCATATTTGTTAGAGATATCCAGAAAACCTGACCCACTGGTGGCCCTTGAAGACTAGAATACCAAGGGCCTAGTGATTCTGTACAAACTGATGAGATAGATCCCAGCTGCCAGCCACAGAGTGTGCCAATTTCTAAATCTCCCTCCATATTCAGGATGTTCTGTTTGTTTCCCTCCTTTGTACTCCACAATCTTGGGTCAAAAGAGTGAACAAGATCCATCACCACCTGTTTTATGTCTAAACCATAAAGTTCTGTAATATTCTAATAGCCAGCAATACTAGTGTGTCCATTGCTCAAACATTCGGCCTTGCAGGTCCCCTTTGTAGCCTGCTAGACATACCCAACTTCCAGTTGATTTTAGCACTGCAGTCTGTGGTACAACCCATCTGCACAGATGCCTTTCTTACTAGTAAGACTTAACATTTTATATTACTCTTGGCCATGGAATACCTAGGGGGTCATTCCGTTCAGGACGTCCAGGCCCCTGTGTGCCCGATCGGAATTGGATGCACAGGGATAGATACAATTCTGATCCAGTGGGGAACGTCTAGCCCCCCGCAGGATCAGAATCGCGACTAGGCCTATACATGCAAGCTGGGACCCGATTTCCATCGGCCCGCACGTACGAGTCCCTACCTGGCTAACTCCCCCGTCCAATCTGCCGGTCCCGGACGTACGGAGCCAACATCAAAATAAACCCTGTATGTCCGGGGACATGGACCGCCCACTGCCCGCCCTAACTCCGCCTCCGCACCACCCCCTTCCGGCCCTGTCTAGGCTCCCCTACAAAAGCAGAGGGCGCTGAATAGCTATTCCTGGCACAGAATGACCCCGCTATTGTTTAATTTAGGAAACATGGTGCTATGACTGCTTAAACATGTGTCGCTTGCTCATGCTTTCTTCTGTGTCTTTACTTTTAGCAACTAAGGACCCTCTATGCTTACCCATGTCCTCCTAAAGTCCCTTACTACTTTAACCTCCACTATCCACCTTAGCAGGACATTTCACGCTTCACCACCCTTTCTTTGAAAACATGTTTCCTGATATTTTTCCTCACCCTACCCCCTTAGAGCCTCCTATCATGCCCCCTTGCTCTAGAACTTCCTTTTCTCCATGGACAAGCTATCTTAATCAGCCACACCTAGGTGTGCCATCCCCAGGGACCAGATTAGCTCTCCCTTAGCTCAGAGGAATCTTTTTTTTTTTATTCCCCTAAGCCTGTTCTCTGCCTTCCTTCCTCAGTTTTTTCCATCTGCCTTCCGGGACGGACAAATATTCAGCTCTCCTCAACTTTCTACTTCTATATAACCTACCAATATGGAGCAAGGAACCTCTAGGAAATGCCTGTACTGCAACAGGAGACTCAACCACAATGAACAGGATTGCTGCCAGCCATGCCTGCAACCAGGTCCTCCTAAAGTCCCTTCCTTATCGTCCCTCCAGTCCAGTCCCGCACCTCTGGGTAGTGTACTTTTTCCAGCAGCTTGGAGACTGAGCAGGTCATCTTTTTGATGACACTAGTGTACATATGAAGCTGGCACCGCCTACCAGCCCCAGTATGCTCAATCTCCAAGCAGCTAGAGAAGATATTGAGCCACTGTGCTGGACTCACTGAGGGACAAGGAAGGAAGATACCGTAGGTGTAGGATTTCTTACTCCATTTGCAAAAACAAAAAAAAGGGAGCTAAAGAAAACTGAGAAACAAGGAGAAAGGCAAAAATCACAGAGAAGGCAAGCACTGTGGGCGGAGGAAGGAGATCCCCTCTCCACCCAAGGACCAGGGGGGGAGGCTTGTTGGCAGTCTCCAGGCCTGAGGGCAGCTCCCGAACCCATCGTTGGGTGAGGAGCTGCCAATTAAGCAGTAGCGACAGACCAGCAGCCCCCATACACCCCCCCTCCTCTGCGCCGACATTGGAGAAAAGCAGCTGAGCGCGAGGGAGAGCAGTGAGCTGGATTCAGTCTCCCTGAGGCAGTGAAATTGTGTGAGGTAATCGGGCCCAACTGTCGTGCCGGGAGAACATGACAGGGCCCGGGCAGCAGGAGTGCATGGAGTTTTTCACAGGGGAGGCCCCTTCAATGGCACGGCCTCAAATCTCGTGACCTGCAGTCGGCAGTGGCGTGGGAAACCCCGGCGCTCTGGTTTTCTTTTCAGTGCAGAGACGTGGCAAAGCAAGAGAGGAGTTCCCGCCTTCTGAGCCTGCACATTTTCTTTCTCTCTCTCTCTCTGCTCTCATCCCCAGTGGCGGTAAGGGGAAGCAGATAGAGTTGGGAGTTCAGTCTAATTCCCTCGAAGAGGCTTCATTTGTTGATCTGTTTCTTTAGCTTATTTAGTTTAGTTTAAGTTAGTTTAAAGTTTATTTCAGTTAATTTGTATTGAGTTAATTTACTTAAGGCGGCTCCTTTTATGTTATTTCATTTCATTTCATTTAGTTGCATTGAATTAGCTATAAGGGGTCCTTCTGGTTCAAAATTACTTTCAGGGCAGCTCAATGATTGTCGCTATGTCTGACAGGTCCAATGCCTAGTCTGCGGGACTTGACGGGGGGAGGGGCAGTCTCTGATGCGGGCATCTGTCTAGGATTTGCACAAGAGGCTATTTCTCTGGAAAAAGATCTGCAGGTTAAGTCCAAGTAGGACAGGTCTCCCTCTCCATCTCGGGAGATCCAGGACGCAGAGGGAACTCTGATATCAGCAGGGGAGCCAGTTTCCTGTCCTTTGGCTCTTCCTCAGCCTTCTTCGTCACAAGACCAGGGAGTTGGAGGGCTTCTGGGGGACTTCTCTCCAGAGTTTGTGCTGCTGCTGCACAAGGCCTTTTGTCTGTGTCAGCAAAGGTCGGCGAGAGGCCCTCCGGCACCAGAATGTGGCAGTAAGTGAACAGCGGATAGGACGGAGAACGACACGTAGGTAACAGCCTCCAAGAGGGCTAGATCCTCAGAGGAGGGACATGTGCCATATCCATTATCTGAGGGGCCAGACAGTGAAGACTTGGACATGGAACTTGAGTTCCAAGATGAGGAATTGGAAGAAAGAGAGACCCTGGAGCAGGAAGACCAATCCCGGGTGTTTTGGGTTTTCCACCGGGAGGAGTTGTCAGCGCTCATTGGGGAGTCCATGAAGGCCCTTAATATGTCAGCTAGTGTACTAGAAGATGAGGCATTGGAAGATCCTCTGCTTCAGGCAGTGGGAAGACACAGAAGGTTTTCCTAGTGCATAGAGTGCTAAGGCAGATGATTCAGGAGGAGTGGAATTTGCCAGAAACAGGCAAATACCTGCATGAGGTACAGCCTATGGCACGTCTATACCCATTACCAGCAAGAGCGGGAGTCTTCAAGTTGCCTAAGGTGGACGCGGCAGTGTCGGCCATCACCAAGAAGACAATAATTCCGGTAGAAGGCAGCACGACCCTCAAGGATGGCCAGGATAGAAAATTGGACACCCTATTGAAGCAGGCTTTTGACACCAACACCCTCTCTCTACAGGCTTCCATTTGTGGGGCCTGGGTAGCTAGGGCTTGCCTCCGCTGGTCGCAAAGGGTGCAACAGCTGGGAGAGCTGGCATCAGACCTGATGGAGGAAGCAGCCAAGTTGGAATTGGGGGTGGCCTATCTGGCGGACACCCACTACAATCTCATTAGAGGTCTCTCGAACAGTATGGCCTCATTGGTGGCAGCTTGCCGCTATTTGTGGTTGCGTAACTGGATGATGGACAGTTTGTCCAAATCCCATCTCAGCAAGCTTTCCTTTAAGGGGAAACTCCTGTTTGGGGAGGACCTGGACAAGTTCAAGGGTGGACGTCTGCCGGAGGATAAGCAGAAGCAGAGCCGCCCTCCGACTACGTTGAAAGGACAGCCGCGAGACTTCAGGCGTTTTCGCCCTTCCCGGTTTGGGTCCTACCAGAGAGGCAGATTCCTCTCCAGAGGGCAGGGGTTTTGGGGTTTCCACAGTGCAGGACGGGGATTTAGTGCCGCCTTTCCCTCAGGAACCAGAAAATCACAATGAGGCAAGGTGGGTCCAGGTGGAGGTACAGCCCATGGGGGGGCAGACTATGGGATTTCTACTCTGCCTGAGTCCAAATCACCTTAGACTGGTGGGTCTTGGAGGTCATCTGGGAGGGATATGCCCTAGAATGGGCGCAACTGGTGGCTCACTCATTCGTTCAGTCTTCCTGCAAGGTGCGAGGCAAAGCCGCGGCAATAAAGGAAACCTTGATGAGGCTATTGCAGCTAAAGGCCGTGTAACCAGTGCCCAGGAACCAATACGGGTGCGGTCGGTACTCTATTTATTTTGTGGTGCCCAAGAAGGAAGGGGAATTTCGCCCAATTCTTGACCTAAAGAGCGTAAACCGCTGCCTACGGGTACCGCATTTTCGATTGGAAAGCCTGCGGTCCATTATCGTAGCAGTAAGAAGCAGGGAGTTCCTGACTTCTCTAGATCTTTTGGAAGCTTACCTTCACATTTGAATCCAGCCAGACCACCAGAGGTTTCTCTGCTTCACAGTGCCAATGGGACATTTCCAGTTCCGGACATTGCCCTTCAACTTGGCGACGGTCATGGTGGTGGTAGCGGCGGCACTATACAAGGAAGGCATTCTCATGCACTCGTATCTAAATGATTGACTTATCCGGGTGAAGTCAAGGTGCAAAAGCAAAAGAGCAACAAAGCAGGTGGTACAGTTCTTACAGAGTCTCGGATGGGTGGTCAATGTGGCCAAGAGTCATTTAGTCCCATCCCAGAAGCTGGAATACTTGGAAGCGTGTTTCAACACCCCCGTGGGGAAGGTCTTTCTACTGGAACAGCAGGCTGCAGGGACTCGGATGGCTGGTGCACCAATTTCTGTGGAGGTTCCGACTCGTCATCCTGGCATTATCTGCAGGTCCTAGTGACCATGGCAGCCACGCTCGACTTGGTCCCATGGGCGAGGGCACACACGTGGCTGTTGCAGAGAGCTCTGCTTCGTTGGTGGTCTCACCAGAGTCACCCCCTGTCTATGCCTCTACCATGCCCGGGATGGACCAAGAGAACACTCAGGTGGTGTTTAGGTCCAGGGATTCTGGAAAGGGGCATGCTGCTCAAGTCGCCTTCATCGACACCACTGATGATAGATGCCAGTCTCTCCGGGTGGGGAGCCCATTGTGAAGAGCACTTTGCCCAGGGACAGTGGACCTCGGAGGAAGCCTGGTGGTCGATCAATAGGCTGGAAATGCGTGTGGTAGTCCTGGCGCTCCAGGACTTCGAGGCTGGGGAAGACAGTCTGGGTCCTCTCAGACAATGCAACCATGGTAGCCTACATCAACCTCCAGGGAGGCACGGGCAGCATAGACTTGGAAGAAAAGGCTGAAAAGCTGTTTGAGTGGACGGAAGATCATCTCCAGGCCTTATCGATGGTGTACGTTACGGGGATTGACAATGTGATGGCAGACTTCCTCAGTCAAAGCGCGTAGACCCAGGTGAGTGGACACTCAACCAGGAGGTGTTTGAACAGGTGGTGCGCCGGTGGGGCACACCGGTCTTGGACCTAATGGCAACTCTCCAGTCGGCCAATGCGAGCCGGTTCTTCAGCAGGAGAAGAGAACGGATGTCGGAGGGCCTAGATGCCCTGGTGTAGACATGGCCCACGGGGAACTCCTCTATGTGTTCCCTCCGTGGGTGCTCATAGGCTGTGCAGTTTAGCAGATAGATGCTCACCAGGGGTAAGCCCCGGATTGGCCGAGGCAGCCATGGTATGCCGATCTGGTGAGGATCCTGGTGGACCGGCCGTGGTGGCTCCCGGCTCAGGAGGATCTCTTGATGCAGGGGCCAGTCTGCATGAGGTGGATCGATTCTCACTTATGGCATGGCTCTTGAAAAGGCAAAGCTATGAAAAAGAGGTTATTCAGGACCAGTGATAGCAACCTTGCTGAAGGCATGCAAAAGGTCCACTTGCCTGGTGTACATCAGGGTCAGGAGAATTTTTGAAGGGTGGTGTGAGGACAGGCATTCTATCCTTTCCACGACTTTGGTTCTGGATGTCTTAGCCTTCTTGCAGGATGGTTTTGATAAGGGCTTAGTCGCTAGTTCCTTGAGAGTGCAGCTGGTGGTGATTTCCTGTTATTGTAGAAAGGTTCAAGGGGTGGTGTTGGGTTCACACCCAGATGTGCGGCGCTTTCTAAAGGCAGTCACCCACCTCTAGTCTCCGAGGTGAGCAATAGTGCCACCCTGGGACCTCAATTTGGTTCTCACGGTGCTGACCCGTGAGCCCTTTGAGCCGTTGAGCGTCGCTGAAGGACTTGACCCTGAAGATGGTTTTCCTTGTAGCGATTTGTTTGGCATGCAGGATTTTGGAGCTTCAGGCCTTATCGTGTCAGGAGCCTTTCCTTTTGTTCTCTAGGGAGAAGGTGGTTCTCCAGCCGGTGCCCTCCTTCTTGCCTAAGGTGGTTTCGGCCTTCCATGTGAATCAGTCTGTCTCTTTACCGGCCCTGTCGAGTGCAGTAGTGGGTTCTGCTGACCTGCAATTGCAGCTTTTGGATGTCAGAAAAGTCCTGCGGCATTATTTGTGCAGGACAAAGTCCTTTAGGAGGACAGATTGGTTGTTTGTGTTGTTTGGTGGGCCATGCAGAGAGGCAGCTGCCAAGGCTTCCATTTCCAGATGGATTCAAGAAGTGATTGCGTTGGCATACCTCTTGAAGGGTGGAGTGGGGCCAACAGGATTACGTGCACATTCCACGAGGGCGCAAGTGACCTCATGGGCAGAGTATAGCTTGGTTCTGCTGGGGGAGATCTATAAGGCGGCAATTTGGTCTACATTTCATACTTTTGCTAAACATTATTGCCTGGATGTCCAGGCAGCAGGAGACGCCTGTTTTGGGTCAGCAGTACTTCGAGACAGTGTTGCAGGTCCCTCCTGTTAATTTAACTGCTCTGTTACATCCCAGAGGTGCAGGACTGGACTGGAGGGACGATAAGGAAAGAGTAATTAGACTTCCCTGCTAATTGAGGAACTCCAGTCCAGTCCCGGATCTCGCCCTTAAAGAGTTGATGTAAGACCATTTGCCTCTGGCTTGTTAGCTGATTCTTTGTAGGATAGCAGGGGTCAGAGGGTGCCAAAGAATACGCTTCAGAGGGTGTTTTGGGGGAGGACTGGGAGAGTTCTCGGTCTTCTGCTTCGGGCTGAAAGGCGTTGCCCAAGAGTTCCACAAGTAAGCCTCCCCATTCTGGTGGTACGAGGGATTCCTTCCCAGGGGATGGGGAGGTTATAACATACTTAGCTGTAGTTTTGTTGATTATTGTGTAACTACTTATTTGTTGCTCGTGTGAGTCTGCTTTGTCAATAGGTTACTGGAGCTGGTGGACAGTGCCAGCTGTATAAGTACATGGGTGTCATCAAAAGGTGACATGCTCAGTCTCCAAGCTGCTGGAAGAGGTACGCTACCCAGTGGTGCGGGACTGGACTGGAGATTCTCAAGAAACAGCAATCAGCAGTTAAGTCTAATTACTCTTTACTACTTTAACCTCCACTATCCACCTTAGCAAGACATTTCACGCTTCACCATCCTTTCTATGAAAACATATTTCTTGATATTTCTCCTCACTCTACCCCCTTAAAGCCTCTTATCATGCCCCCTTGCTCTAGAACTTCCTTTACTGTGTGCTTTTGATACCTTGAATGTTGCCTGTTTACATTTCTGTGTCTCTTTTCATGTGGCTGTTGGTACAGACCCCACACCATTTTGGTAACCTTTCTCTGAACCTTATTCACTCTGCCTATATCCTTCCGGGGCGACACCTCTGCTAGGCTGATTCTGCAGTAGTCGTTGTGATACACAGTGGGAAAAATTTCCCCTAAGGTAGTCTTCCCCTGGGAGTTGGAGGAAGTGAAAACTGGCTTTTATTTTTATTAAGTCAGATTGTCTTTCCAAAGCTCACATGACGTGGAAGTTCACAGTCTACTTTACCTTTCAGTGGAGACAGGAGGCTGGCATTTTACAGTTTTTAGCATGCCAGAGGCAAGTAAGCAGAACTATTCTCAGTCTGAAGTCTGGGGGGATTACTCTACCACTGCAAAATGAGGATCTCTGCTCAAGGGTAGTAATGTCTGAAGTCCAGAGTCATGTTACCAAACAAATGGTTGAAAGTCAGGAAATAGCCTTTTCGGGAAGTGTAACGTTGATGCAGCGGTGCACAGAGCCACTGAACTGCACCAGTCTCTGTATTCTGGCTTTCAATGGCAATACATTTATTTATTTAACATTTCTTATATACTGCCTTTCATGATATCAAGGCGATTTACAATACATTTTCTCATGACAGACAGGCTTAGTTTTCCTGAAATGATCAATGTGCATAGTGCTTGTGGTTTCCTGGCATTTCATATCCCTTTTATGGAGTGTGGGAGTGGAGGAGTAGCCTAGTGGTTAGAACACTGGCTTGGTAACCAAGCAACCAGGGTTCAATTCCCACTAGCACTCCTTGTGGCCTTGGGCAAGCCACTTAACCCTCCATTGCCTCGGAAGAAAGGCCTGGCAATCTACTTCCGGTGACACTGCCAAGAAAACCCAGGAGCTTCTGGGTCACCAGGAGTCAGGACTGACTCAAAGGCACACATTGTATTTTGTTATGGAGTGTGAGTGCTGTACTCCTATAGCTGAAAGGAATTTAAAAAAAAAAGCCCAAAAGCACAACGGGGGTAACCCTGAAGTAGACCGAGGTGGAAGTTGCCTTATACCCTAACCTGAGCTTTAACAGTCTGGAGGTTGTACTTTTGGAGAGATGGAGTTTTCACTGCCTGTGCAGGTCTCGATTTGTAACCAGAGACCCTGTGGGGAGGAATAGTGGCGGGGGTGGCTGCAGCTGTGAGCTTAGGGGGACCAGACATCTAGGCTCACTGTTTTCAGCAATTTAATCCGCATGTTTTCCTGCAAAATATCTCAGCTTTCTGCAGCATGTGAAGCGTTGATTACAGCTCCAGCACAAGGTGCCAGTATTAGGGCTAATTAGCCAGCAAAGCTAATAGTGCTGAAAGGGCAAACAAGAGGCAGGCAGCATAGGTCCCAAAGGAGGGCAGGAACCCATGCAGCTCTCAGCCAGGCCTTCTTCAGAGCTAGTGAAGAACTGGGAAATTAGACCTAAATTCAGAGGCAGCTCCTTCAAGCATGCTAAAAGCCCAGGTCTGGCTGCCTGGTCCATTAATGAGTATAAATTAATTAACAGATTTCTTAACTAGTTTTATAGCCATTACCCAAAGCAGTTTACAACTTTTCAACAAAAACGCAATTATCTAAAACATTACAATGAAGGTGGGAATGCAAAATAGATTATAATTATCCATAGAGCCCTACGCAGAAACAGTATTACGCAACCAGGGACATAAGAAAAGCAAGATCAATGGAGCCCAGCATCCTGTCTCCGACAGCAGCCAGTCTGAGTCACAACTACCTGCAGATCCCAAAAAGTAGTTCTGTTCCAGGGATGAGCGATGGTTCTCTCCACCCCACGAACTTGTCCAATCCTCTTTTAAATTCTGCTATTTTAATCTTCTTAACCACATCCTCAAGCATTTGATTCCACAGCTTAATTATGCGCTACAAGAAAAAAAAAGTCTTTCTGCTGGCCATTAGTTTCATGGAGTGACTTGTTTCAGTGCTGTTTGAAAAGACAAACAAGTATTCCACCCCATTCATGATTTTATAAACTGTTATCATATCCCCTATCAGTAGTCGTTTTCATGCAGAAGAGCTCTACTATGTCTAGCCTTTCTTTATAAGAAGGTGTTCATCCTCTTTATCACTTTTACGCCTTCTTTAAATCTTTTCTAGCTCTGCTAGCTCCTTTTTGAGATGCAGCAACCAGAACTACATACCAGGTGTGGTCACACTATGGATCTATATAGAGGCACGATAGCCTCTGTTTTGTTCTCCATCCCTTTTTGAATAATCACTAATCTTCCATTTGCTCTTCTTTTTCAATTGGACTGTGTTTTTTCTACACTTCATATCAAATAATAAAGCAGTTACATGAAACATTAAGATTAACAAATGTTTGTCTTTTACCCCCACCATGATTATGGAGGTCTTTTTAGAAGCCCTATTCTTGCTTTGGATGTCTGAAAATGGGCTTAGAGTCATCCAAAGCACAGAGACATCTCCAGAGCCATTTTAGAAGCTGGCTCTGTGGACGTCCCCAGCATGAGAGCATCGAAGTCTGAATTGGGGGTGTGGTGGAGGCGCGGTGGGGGCATCCCCAGGAACCTGGAGCCATGGTGGGGGCATCCCCAGGATCCTGGACATCACCACCTGATCTCAGAAACATCCTGGGTGTCCAGCATTGTGTCTATTGTTAGACCTGCCAACAAAGAAAGAGCACCTACTTGCAGAGACCTCAAAGACACAAGGAGCAAGAGGATGGTGGTCACATGCTCTTTATTATATTAAAAAACCCCAACGGGTTTTGGCAACGCCTTCATCAGGGGACAGAGAACTGCAAACAACAATAAATAAATAAATCAATAAGGCTGAACATATAAATCCATACAAATAAATAAACATTAAAAATATTGAAACATCAAAAATACTTATGTATAAATGTAACAGAATATAATAAACCATAGATTAAATAGACATAATTAAAAAATCGATCAACTAAAAAGATAAAACCAAGAAGAAGGACAAGAGACTACTTAGAAAGAAAAACATGTAGTCACTGAAAACATTATTATTATAAAAAAAATATACTTACATTTCTAGACATCATATAAATGATGTAGCGCACAGAAAAGAACAGTTTGGAAGACCTGTGTCAATCCTATGAAGATAAAGCTAAAAACCATGAGCACAATAATTAGCATCAAAAAAATATATATACAATATATATAATCAAACATAAAAATAAAAATGTTAACAGTAATAATATTAATGATAAGGGGAAACCCAGAATAAACGAGCAAAGGACCAAAAATGTATATCAAAAAGAGTTACATAGAATTAACCATGAAACAAAAATTCCTTTATGCAAGACACATTGATAAAATTAGTGAATGATGGAAACCACACAATCTTTTATGTATATAACTATGTGTGCAACCAAAATATGTAGAAGAAAAAAATGTGCTCAAAACAAACCTGGTTTGAAAGAAAATTGTTATGGACATACGTGTATGGCTAAGTTTAAAATATTACTATTGGGGCACAATTTTTCATGTGTGATGCAAACAAAATATGTAGGAGGAAAAAAGTACCCCAAAACAACTCTAATTCGAGAAGAAAATTGTTATGCACATACGTGTGTTGTTGGGTATAAAATGCCACTATTGGCGATAGAGTGAATCACGCCTGTCGCATTAAAATAATCCTAAAATCAAAAAAAGCTAATCCTTATTAAAATCAAGTTTATGTTCGTCGGCATTACCCCATCCTATTGCATAAAATATTCATTTTACATTGTTCTTTTACAACCATTCTGCCTTTTAATTTCATTCACCGTATCCTAAGTAACGTAAGTGGGGTATGTACAGTTATTTTAATTGAATATGTAGCTTAGTTCTGCTTTTGTATCAGTCCCACTTATTTTATTACGGTTTGATTACTTGACATTGTTCGGCAATTTCTTGTTCCACGCATATCTTGCTGTTCTTACTGACTTTTGTAGAGTGACCAAGGCGTTTACTTGATTTTAATAAGGATTAGCTTTTTTTGATTTTAGGATTATTTTAATGTGACAGGTGTGATTCACTCTATCGGCAATAGTAGCATTTTATACCCAACAACACACGTATGTACATAACAATTTTCTTTCAGACCAGGTTTGTTTTGAGCACATTTTTTCTTCTACATATTTTGGTTGCACACATATTTATATACATAAAAGATTGTGTGGTTTCCATCATTCACTAATTTTATCAATGTGTTTTGCATAAAGGAATTTTTTGTTGTAAATACAATTACATTTGTTTCATGGTTCATTCTATGTAACTCTTTTTGATATACATTTTTGGTCCTTTGCTCGTTGGTTCTGGGTTTCCCCTTATTAATATTATTACTGTTAACATTTTTATTTTTATGTTTGATTATATATATGTGTATGTATATATATTTTTTGATGCTAATTATTGTGTTCATGGTTTTTAGCTTTATCTTCATAGGATTGACACAGGTCTTCCAAACTGTTCTTTTCTGTGCGCTACATCATTTATATCAGGGGTCACCAACCTCCAGAGAGCCGCGGGCCGCACAGCCGACTACCGGCAGACTCGCGGGCCGCACCCCCCTCCCCCCCCCGCGCGAAAAAAAAACCTGCTCATACCTGTACTTTTATTTTTCCATGTCAGCTCCCTCCCTTCTTCTGCAGCCGCGGCTCCCTGCCTCTTAGGGAACCGCGGCTGTGCTTGTAAAATCATCGCGGAGCCCTTCCTGTCTTGATGGGCTCCGTGCAGCATTGTCCCGCCTCTAAAGGAAGTTGTTTACCACTTCCTTTGGAGGCGGGACAATGCTGCACGGAGCCCGTCAAGACAGGAAGGGCTCCGCGATGATTTTACAAGCACAGCCGCGGTTCCCTAAGAGGCAGGGAGCCGCGGCTGCAGAAGAAGGAGTTGGTGAGTTTGCCTTGGCGGGCCGCACCGGGGTAGAGTTTCGCGGGCCGCACGGAGGGACCTCGCGGGCCGCAGGTTGGTGACCCCTGATTTATATGATGTCTAGAAATGTAAGTATATTTTTTTATATTAATGATGTTTTCAGTGACTACATGTTTTTCTTTCTAAGTAGTCTCTTGTCCTTCTTCTTGGTTTTATCTTTTTAGTTGAGCGATTTTTTAATTATGTCTATTTAATCTATGGTTTATTATATTCTGTTACATTTATACATAAGTATTTTTGATGTTTCAATATTTTTAATGTTTATTTATTTGTATGCATTTTATATGTTCAGCCTTATTGATGTTTTTATTTATTTATTGTTGTTTGCAGTTCTCTGCCCCCTGATAAAGGCATTGCTGAAATGCGTTGGGGTTTTTTAATATAATAAAGCACATGTGACCACCATCCTCTTGCTCCTTGTGTCTTTAATGTTAGACCTGCTCCAGGCACAAACAAGCATCTGAAAAGTGTTCATTGTGGAGAAGAAATTACTCCATCATCTCCAGTACTCAGCACAATGTCAAGAACAGGCACAGTGGGATTTGAACCCTGACTGCCCTGTTCCTAACCCATTACTCTAACAATTAGGTTATCCAAGATGTCTAGGTTCTGAAATAAGGATATCAAAAGATTTCACAAAGGCCAAAAAGATAACTAACAAAACAGCTTTCTCTCATGCAGCCCCCATTCTCTGGAACTCCCTCCCTGAAGAAATAAGAACATTAACTGAACTTAAAGAGCTCCGTAAGAACTTAAAGACCCATCTGTTCAGTCTACACTATGGACCAATCATAAACCCTTTATCTCAGACAGAAAATGGATAACAGACGCTAGATGACTACAAGTTATATCGACCTTAGACCAACAAATTCAATATTTCCACAGAGCCCCCCTCATTGAGCTAAGCCCAAATGAATAGCTCTTATCTCCTGTTCAATCTAACTGTAACACTACTTACTCTACACACTCACATATATCTTTTTTTTTCTTTTTTCTTTCATCATTCACCATTCAACTACCTCGTTTAGTCGCTACTCCAACTTAAGTTAAGGGAGTTGCCTACATGAACCATACCATTGTATATAGTTGCCTATATGATTCATACCTTTGTATATAGTTTTATAATGTTACTTAATATTACCAAATGTTAATATGTAATTAATAGACTATTGTAAATAGTTCAGAGGTTTCATGTAAAAAACAGCACTGTTTCACTCTTTCTTAAGTTGTTCATTGTAAACCGCACCTGATCTTTGGAAGGTAGCGGTATATAAGCAAATGTTAAAATAAATAAAAATAAATAAAATATGATTCTGGGGATGTCTATGTAGACACTCCTGCAGATGTCCATATCAGGGATGTCCACGTCTGTGAAATCACCTCTGCACCTGGACATGCCTGGGTTTTTTTGGTTTTTTTCAGACGTTCTGGCTTAGACATTCCAGATTGCACTTGGACGTCTCTTCTAAAATTCCCCTTCACACCACTAAGGACAGCTCATGTGTAGAAACAAATTCCTCCCTCTCAACCTATAGACCCACTACTTATGCATAATAAAGAACTGACTATCAAAAAATCAATTTTGAAAATGTATGTATTATTAGATATTAGATGGGGTACTCCAAGCTCTTAAGGCAAGCTGAATGAACTAGAAGGATTCCCATACTTTCTGGAATTATCACCAACTTGCCAGTCATTGCGAGGTCACTGCCATTTTCTTATACACTATCATTTGAAATAATTGGATCCGCTACTGTCCCAGTGTAAGGGATTCAGGTTTCCACCAAGAAAACAAAATACACTTCTGACCAAGGAGACAAGCTTTCAGGACAAAAAGTGCCATGGCACCTTTCAAAAAAATTAAAGGCCTTAAAATTTGCAAATAATATGTTTACAGACAATGGAATCAAGACTTGAAATGAGATGCTGAGAAATGATAATAAAGCATGCCAAAAAAGCTGTATTGTACAACAGGTCCAGAATAAATGTCTCAGCATAGCTCCATCTTCTCCAAATGTCTGCAAAGGCAGCAAGACAAACATATCTTAAGGAAATGGATATTCTCAACAGAAAATTGACACTGTTGTTCTCGCAACACCATATTTTCCGTCACCAACTTCAGCCCAAGCCAACATTTAAAATCTTTTCACAAAATTTCCTCTTGTAATTCAAAAATACATTTTTCTGCAAATCTGGTATAGTTCAGAGCCAAATTTTTAATAACCAGTATTAACTGAAAAATGACATCCGAATCGCTCAGTCACTATCGAGGCATATTGCAGATTCAAGCTGCTCTCTAACATTCTCCGTTAATGTTGTTTTACCTAATCCTTGTACGTAGTGTCAAACCTGCAAATAAGTGTAAAACATATTCCTAGGATATGCAAAATCTCTTAAGAGCTCTTGATATGTCCAAACTACACTGTGCTCATCTACAAGATCCGCCAGAAGGCAAAGACCTCTTTCCTGCCATACTAGATAAGGACCACCTTGCAGACCCGGAGGAAAATCCACATTACCCCTAACTAGTAACCAAGCCGTACTGCCCGCAGACACCCCAAGGAATTTATATGGAGCCCGATTCCAAAAGGGGCACGTCCGGGCTGTCCGGATCTGTTAGTACCTGATTCTGGACTGCAGAAACAAAACGTTCCTGTGATACACAGAATCAGGTCTGAGGATGGCCCAGTGTGCCCCTGCCTACCTGCGGGGACATCTTCACCGCAGCTCCTCTGGCTGCTGCGGCTCAGCCCCCCCCCCCCTCTTCCCCATAGCCCAACCCACAGCTGGCCAGCCAGGGCCTAGATCGGGCAGTGGGGACCCCCCTGCACCTGGGCCTGATCGTCGGATCAGTGCTGCTTATTCCACCTTCAAACACGTCTCCTTTGACCCAGTAGGACGTACAGGACTGTGACCTGAATCGGCCCTGTACGTCTTGCCAGGCTGGCCTGCCCCCATTCCGCCCGCCTTCCGGCTCTCCCCATCCTGCTGCTCAGGATGTGCACGGAGAGCCTGAGGGGGAATTGGGCCAGGACAGCTTGCGGGGCTGCACATCCCGCAAGGATGTGCAGCCCTGCAACCCACGACTCTGCATCGGGCCCATAGTCTATGCCAAATTCCTCTTGCATGATAGACCAATATGCACTTATGAACAAATGATGGCATTTCAGGTACTTTTGCATGTAACACAAAAATAGGGGCCAAGAGAGCAGACTTAGCCTGCTCCAGGGCATAATTTCCAAAATAGTTTCCTTAAGCCAATCATAAATATGACAGGTACCACAATCTAAACTATCTCTATGCAAGTCAAAAAAAATCAAACCCACGTTTATTAAAAGGCAACAACAAAGGGTGTAATGTTAACTATGCCCTAGATTCCTTCCACAGAAAGGTTCAAATGGCTCAAATCCATTGTTTCACATCTCTGGAGGTTAGACAAATAGACAACATCTGCAAGATATATAACAACTTTGGAAATTATACCATGCAAATAAAAAACATTCGGCCCATAAAGGAGAGCAGAGGTGACTGCCAAGCTTGCATGAAATGGTACAAAGACTATAAATTCTACAATTTTAAACTGTGCTCATCTCTTGAAATTTGGATCCCGAGATCAGATGGCTTCATTGGTCTATGTTAGCAATAATTCCCCTGGCTCCTGTTTGTGGAGCTCTGCTGGCAAAGCCAACGCCTCAGATTTACTCACATTAAGTTTAAAGCCAGAAACTAAACGAAAACCCTGACAAAATACAACATATTTGCAACAAGGCTATCTGTAGCTGGGTTAATGTCCCTTCTATTTTGCTATTTTAGCAGCCATGGAACACTGGGCCGAAATGTTCAATTTCAGGATCTCTTTCTTGAGCAGTGTCTTCTAACTGAGGATCCAGCATTTCATACCCATAGTCAGCATTATTTTCCCCTGTGCTCATTACTTAGTTCTTGCCCACATTACATTTTGGATGCCGGGTCTCTTAGTCTCAGAAGCTCCTTCTGGAAATCCTCACAATCCTCTACCATTTTAAAGGCTTTGAACAATTTTGTTGCAAGACACAAGCAAAGGGAATAGTATTGCCACAGTCAATACATAATTATAAAAATAAGAAACTAGGAAAAATGCATCCATTGCAATACAAAAGAATTAAAATAATTTCACACGGATCACGTGATGGTGGAGTAGGGGAAGGATGTGTCTCCTGGCCACATTGGAACATGAGTGCTGTAAAATTCTCTCAAAACACAATATAAAGGTACCTCCCGGCAGTCAACTGTCATGGCCAGCAAACCAGAGCAGCAAAAGCAAGCAAAAAAGTGGTAGCAGCAGTGAAAATTGCAAAAATGGGGCAACAGACGATGGCAGAGTACCTTACACAATAAGATGGAGATGGCGCAGGAGACCTGGTGGCATCCCCAAGGAGTGATGAGGGGGAGAGACAGCAAATTCAGCCAGAGCTAGTAGTAAAAACGAGTGCTGCAGACAGACATGAACCCCCCAAAAGAGAAGTAATTTTGGCAGCAATAAAGGTAAGTAATGGTGAACTCTCGGGGAAGCTCTCAGAAACACAAACAGACCTTAAGGGGTCCGCTCTGAGTTGCGGGCAGTAATCACCCAGCTGGATAAAGCGGAGGCCCGGATCTCTGGCACAGAGAATGACCTCTTAGCAATAAAAAAAGACTCTGAAACACAGCAGTATTTCATAAAAATGTCGATCGCAAAGAGAGATGTTCTGTAGAACAGATCAAGGGACTCAAATTTGCCAGAGGGCCAGGAGGGCTGAAGAGTGGAAGATTTTGTGGAAGGCCTGTTCAGGGACTTATTCAAAGATCCACAGCTTTCCACATCATTCATCGTGGATCAAGCACATCAGGTCCCAGGGGGCCCCCCAAGGGAGGGGGCGCGGCCTCGCCCCATAGTGGGCAAGCTGTTAAACTACAGACATCAGGAGTGGATCCTCAGCCAGGTGCGCAAAGTGGGAGCCTTATATAAAGGGTGCAAGATATGGATATTCCCAGACTACAGTGCTGAATTGGATAAGTGCCGGCAAGCATTCCCGGAGGTGAAAAAGAGACTGTTCTCGCATAATATCCCTCAAGCTTTGTTATATCCTGCAAAAC
Organism: Ichthyophis bannanicus; assembly: GCA_033557465.1. Lineage (NCBI taxonomy): Eukaryota > Metazoa > Chordata > Amphibia > Gymnophiona > Ichthyophiidae > Ichthyophis > Ichthyophis bannanicus. The sequence continues at coordinate 306,545,864 of CM066039.1, forward strand.
TATGGGTTATGTGGAAAGAAGAGAGCATTTCTTTTCTCCATCCTACAGGAAGCTAAGAAATTTCTGCAGATCCACTTCCCAGACAACCCCCCTTCGGACATAAATATATTGTACAGGAAGGAGGAAGGGGCCAGATCATCGAACAAAGCTGCGGCAAACCAGAGACCCAGGGGAATGCATCAAAAAATAGTAGAAACATTTGCACATAGTGATGAAGAAGTCAATGCCCCAGACTGATTTGTGGATCTTATATGGACCAAATCAGGAGATGAATGGTGCTTAGAGGTGACTTTAGAAGCCTTCTGCCTTAAGAGATAAGGTAGGACATGGCGGATAGTGCCAATTACAACATACAGTATGGTTGAGCTGTAAGTGTGAGAATGAGAAAGGGAATGCTTGGTGAAGGGGGAAGATGGGGGGGGGGGACATTCTCTCCAATGTAGTATGCAGAATGGCAGCTGATCTCCCAGTGATAGACTTTATTGAGGAACTCAGCTCGAGGACAGAGAAAGACACCTATCCATAGGCTGGGGGTTGGAGCAGTGTTGCAGGGTTAACCACTCCACTGAAGAAGCATCCTGGTTCATACCACCAGGCTATCTCCTCAGTCCCGCCTGGAGGATGTCCTCCGAGAAGCCTGCCAGAGATTATGGTTTTTTGTTTGAAGTTATTGTTGTCATGGTTTGTATGTCATCCTGGTGGAGAGTGGAGGCAGGGCAGGCAGGGGGAGGGAAAAACAGGATAATGGAAGAAGATCACAGTTTCAGAAATTAATATAATAACTGTAAATGTGAGGGGTTTACAGACCACCAGAAAGTGTTAAAAGAATGAGGGCGCCTGAAGGGGGATATAGACTTACCTGGCTGCCTCAGATGTGGGGCAGTTATGGGCCAATGGATAGGTGAGATTGTGAACTCCCTGGGTCAGACCAATAGCGCAGAAGTTGCTATTATCCTGTGAGGGGGTTTGTGGGAAAAATACTCAATAAATGGAAAGACTCTCAAGGGCGTGTCTTGAGAGCAGAAGTAAAGGGTGCGGGCCAACTGATAAGTATTATTAATGTGTATGCCCTGAACAAGGGTCAGATTCCTTTTCTTAGTGAAACATTGAAAGTAATAGAGGGCTGTATGACTGCCAACCATATATGGGGGAGATTTCAATATGGTACCACAAAGAAGGGTGGATAGCTCATTGGAGGGGGCAGGGGGGCCTTGGGTTCCCTGTTCAAAGGAAATAACTTAGCAGATATCTGGAGAGTAAAGAACTCTACCTCCTAACAATACACATACTACTCCCCGGCCCACTGTTCATATTCAAGGATAGATTTAATTCTTTTAAGCCAATTCCTCTACCCTTTAGTTATGGAGTGCTCCAGAGGGAAAATAATGTGGACAGATCATGCACTGATCTTCCTAATAATGAAATCAGTAATGGGCAAGGGGGAAGTCACTAGGCCATGGAAGTTAAACACTGCATTACTATCGGATCGGGGGTAATCAAGGAATTAGATAGAATTATCTGAGACAATTTAAGGGACAATGATACTGGAGAGGTCTCTTTGGGCACCCTGTAGGATGCAATGAAGGTGGTAGTAAGAGGGTTCTGATAGAACTGGGGGAAGGAACGTACGCAGCAGCAAGTTACCTTGGAGAGGGAGCTCCATAGACTAGAACACGAACATATGAAGAGCTTGTCGAAAGAGGTTGAGGAAAAGCTGGATCTGGAAGTGCTGCTTGAAAAGATGGCACAGACTTTTTACTATAAGGAAGGTAACATAAACAAATTGGCCTCTATGTTAAAAAAAAAAGACAGGCACAGACAACTATTTTGCAAACGAGGGACCCTAAGGGGCAGATCTCCGAGCGGGGGGACATAGAACAGGTTTTTCTGCAATTTTATCAAGCATTATACTCATCTGAAAAAGCGAGGCAGCAATGCCGTCAGAGCAGTACTTGAGAGAGAGGGTGAGCACCCATCTTTCTCGGGAGAGATCAGAGTGGCTAGATAGACCAGTGTCAGAAGCAGAGCTTAGGGAAATCATTTGAGGCCTTCCAAAAGGAAAGGCAGTGGGACCTGATGGGTTCCCCCCAGAATTTTACCAAACTTTTATGGAACCACTTCTGCCATTACTTTGTCAGATATTAAACGGGGTTCTGGAATCCAGAGAGATCCCTCCTTCATTCCTGGAAACATAGAAAAATGACAATAGAAAAAGACCACATGGCCTATCTAGTCTGTCCTTCCATATCAACAACTACAACAGTCCCCTTTTTTCCTTTAGAGATCCTCTGTGTTTGTCCCATGTTTTTCTGAATTCAGATACGGTCCTCATCTCTACCACCTCCACTGGGAGACTATTCCACGGATCCACCACTCTTTCTGTAAATAAATATTTCCGCATATCACTCCTGAATCTATCCCCTTTCACCCTCATCCCATGTCCCCTCGTAGCAGAACTTGCTTTCAATTGAAAGAGGCTCTCCCCCTGAACATTTATGCCACAGAGGTATTTAAATGTCTCAATCATATCACCTCAATCCTGCCTTTCCTCTAAGGTGTACATATTAAGATCCTTAAGTCTGTCCTCAAATGCTTTATAATGAAGACCACTAACCATTTTAGTAGCCACCCTCTGTACTGACTCCATCCTGTTTATATCCTTTTGAAGGATTGCGCACTATACTCCAAATGAGGTTGCACCAAAGACTTACACAGAAGCACTATCACCTCCGTTTTTCTGTTAGCTATTTCTCTCCGTATGCACCCAAGCATCCTTCTAACTTTTGCCGTCACCTTTTCTATCTGTTTAGCTACTTTAAGATCATCAGACACAACCACACCTAGGTCCCGCTCTTCTTTAGTGGACAAAAGTACTTCATCCCTATACTATATTGCTCCCTTGGATTGCTGCAGCCCAAATGCATGACCTTACATTTTTTAACATTAAATCCCAGCTGCCAAATTCTAGACCATTCTTCAAGCTTAGCTAGATCCCTCCTCATGTTATCTACACCTTCCTGGGTGTCTACTCTATTGCAGATTTTGGTATCATCCGCAAAGAGGCAAACCTTACCCGACAGCCCTTCCGCTATATCACTAACAAAGATGTTAAAAAGAATCGGACCAAGGACAGATCCTTGGGGCACACCACTGGTAACTTCCTTCTCCTCAGAGTGAGCTCCATTTACCTGTACTCTTTGTCGCCTCCCACACAACCAATTTCTAATCCAAGCAGTAACTTTAGGGTCCATCCCTAGGGTGCTCAGTTTGTTTATAAGTCGCCTGTGAGGAATGGTGTCAAAGGCACCTATCACTTTAATTCATAAGAAAGGAAAGGATTCCTTAGTCCCAGAATCATATAGGCCAATCTCCCTACTCAGTGCAGATGTGAAATTGTTAGCTAAAGTCTTTGCACAGAAGCTGAATCAACTGATGCCTATCCTAGTACACTGGGACCAGATAGGCTTCATTGGAGGACGTAACTCTTCTGATAAGAAGGTAAAGTACTAAACTTGGTACATGAATGCTCCCTTAGGCCTGACGAAGCAGTAGTATTCCTAGCACTGGATGCCGAAAAAGCATTTGACTATGTGGAACGGTTATTTCTCTTTGCTGATCTGGAAGCATATCATGTAGGCCCTGGGTTCATGCGCGTGATCCATTCGTTATATAGTGCACCTATGGCTAGACTTAGGATTAATGCTCCCTCTCGACTAATTTTCAGTTGGGAAGAGGTACAAGGCAAGGGTGCCCATTCTTACCTCTTATCTTTGCATTGTCCTTAGAACATTTTGTGCAGTCGCTGCGAGATAATGTAGAGGTGAAGGGGGGATCCAGCTGGGCAGAACAGAACACAAGGTGACATTGTATGCAGATGACAGCCTGCTTTTTTTGTCAGACCCCGTCCAGTCCCTGGCAGAATTTGCTATTAAATACAAAAGATTTGCGGCAGTCTCAGGCTATAAATTCATTGTGGGAAAATCCATTCTCCTTTTCAATACAGGAGCTGAGAGAGAACAGGTTTTGAGACAGAGATACCCATTGCTTACCCCATTACAAGCATTGTGGAACTTATGTGTCTTTTGGGAAAACTGCTAGGTACTTGTGACTTAGATTGGCTACTGTTGGAAACAGGATACTGGACTTGATAGACCTTGGTCTGACCCAGTAGGGCGTATCTTATGTTCTTATTCCATTAGGAAACAGAATCGCTATCCTATCTAGGGGTTTGTATTCCTTACCATCTGGATAAGAGCTTTGCATTGCACTATCCCCCTTGTTAAAGAAAGTTAGAGAAAATCTAAAAAGATGGAGCTTTCTTCTCTCCTCCTTACTCACAAAAGTGAACGTTATAAAGATGAATGTTCTTCCCAGATTTCTGTACTTCTTTATGATGCTCCCCTGTATGATCCCAGAGTCCTTCTTTAGAGACCCTTCATAAACAAATAAGCCAGTTTTTGTGGAATGGAATAAGAGCTCAGGTTAAATGTGCCCTAGAGACAAAGGAAGTCTGAGTTTGCCCAATTTTAAACTGTATCATTAGGTGGCCCAAGTTAGGGTGGTTTATTATTGATGGGACCACCACCTGAACCAGCACTGGATTTCACTGGAGGCCTCCCAGGCAGAGGCAATGCATATAGGAAGTATCCCTTTAGTGGAAGGGTCAGGACGAGAAGACCAAGTACGGGCACATCCAGTGGTGCAGTATACACTGTGGGCCCGATTCTATTCATGACGAAGATCTCCTTTGTACGTCCATGCTGACCCGGACGTACAAAGGAGATCGCGATTTTGATCCCGTGGGGCATGTCCAGCTCTGTGGAATCAGAATCGCGACCAGCACTGTATGTGCAGGCCGGGATTGCGATTCAGTCCCAGCCTGCATGTACAGTGCTAGCCCAGCTAACTCAGCCAGGGCTTTTAAATGGAGCCATGGCGCCATGGCATCCCATTGCCATGGCACTGCGGCTCCATTTAAAAGCCACCATGCCAGCCACTGCCCCAAAAAGTTAATTCCCCACAGCCCGACCCCTGATCTGGCCTCCTAAGACCAGGTTCGGGCTGCAGAGGATTAACTTTGTCCCCTCCAGCCCCTTCCGCGCCCCGAATAAAAAAAAAAAAATGTCCAGGGGGTGAAATAACCTCCCTGGCCAATTCGCCGGCCCTGGACGTACAGGGCCGACATTAGAATTGGCCCTGTACATCAAGGGCTGGCGACTGTCCACTGCCTGACCATTCTCCACCCCCAGGCTGCTTCTTCCCCAACCTCGACTAACTTCCCTGGACATCCAGCGGGGAAGTTATTCGGGGGCCTGAAGCCGTACGAATAGCGGGGATGGATGTCCTGCTATTCGTGGTTCAGAATAACCCTGTGTGATGGGATCAAGTGGTGCGATGGATGGGATTCTTACTTTAAGAATCGCGGTTAATATTTTTGTCAGATGAGTGGCTTTTCACCCCTGCAGCAGTAGACAAACTAAGATTTCAATGGTTGGAAAATAACAGATTGCTTAAAGTGGAAGACTTTATACAACAAGGTAGATTTTTGACCAGACAAGAGATAATGGAGAAATGCTCAGATAGAACTCCAAATGTTTTTCAATACTGCAACTAAATCATTTTTTGACGACACATAAGAAAACAATACTTAGGACCCCCGCACCTACTGGAAAGTTTCTTTATGAAACAGAAGAAGAACATAGGGTACCTCGTGCACATATATGGCCTCCTGGCTAGGAACTGCCTCCCATCTCTCCGTTACCAGAAGGGATGGGAGGGGGACTTGGGCGGGAGGTGGTCAGATGAACAGTGAACTAGCCTTTGGACTAATACCTATAGGATGTCTAACTCCCTTACTCAATTAGACTCCCAATATAAATTGTTATTTGGATTATATTTAACCCCAAGGAAGATGTGGAAAATGGGACTTAGTTCCACAGCGGTATGCTGGAGAAGAGGTGGAGAAGTAGGTATGCTATTGTATTTAACATGGGCTTGTCCCTTGCTACAGCCATTGTGGCAGGAAGTGATCAGATGTAGTGCTTTTTTAACGGGACAGCACTTTAAGGCTGACCCAGCGTTGATGCTGTTAGGATACAGACACCCCAGAGGAGATACACCTAAAGAGGGCGGGCCTTGTGGAATACCTCTTTTTAGCAGTGAAGTTGTGTGTGGCGGCTCGCTGAAAGAGTACAAACAGCCTCCCCCCCCCCCCCCACAGTGCAAGATTGGGTTAAAAAATTGCTTATCATGATGGAGATGGAGAGAGGAGTAGCTAAATTGCGAGGGCAATTCGAGAAATTTTGTAAAATTTGGGCTCCCTTAAAGGATGCAGTGGAAAAGGGATGGGACATGGACGGGATTGGGTGACTCCGAGGGGATGGCATAGGTCTATTTGAGAAAGAAACCGTATGGCATAGAGAGTCAAGCCCAACCAGAGGCTATAGTCAGATGAATATCATTGATCCCTCATCAACTACATAGTGGTACAGTATCAGGAAAGCTGCGCTCCTGGAAAGGAGAGAGGGGTGTGTCCGGAGATCGACACTTCCCCCTCTGAAACCTCAAAATAGAAGGATTAAGGAAGGAAACCCCCTTATCTCCCCCCACATGGCCTCATACCCCCCCCCCCCCATTAGTACCACCCTGGCTGTACCTCCCATCTATATGTCACAAATTACATGAGTAGAGAACTCCAACTATGTATATTCATAATTGATGTTTGAGAAGTCTCAGGGGCTGTGGACTGGAGTGAGGGGACAGAGATTGTCTCTAACCCAGGGATGACCTGTATTGTTATTCTTATGGATGTTGATGCTGTAAAGTTTTGATGGAACAGACATTATTCTGTTACATATATATGAGTGGACATCACTCTAAGTCAATGTATGGATCAATGACAGAGATTATGTTACTAAGGGTGTTGGAACATATGTACTGAACAATAAAGAAAACAATAAACAAAAAATAAAAAATAAATAATAAAATAATAATTTCATACATGTACATATTGTGGTAGTGTGGCTTGCATTGGAAAGGGGTTTTCTTTACAACAGAGGCCAGACAGCAGTTCGGGGAAAACAAAAGTAGTTTTTATTCTGTCCTAGCTTGTTAAACCTCCAGAAAGCAAAACCCAGAACAGACAGCAGTTCAGGGAAAACAAAAGCAACTTCTATCCCGACTTGTTAAACCCCAAAAGATGGTTTTCTCAGCCCTTCCTCCAGCCCCAGTTAAAGTTCCTACCTCAGAACTCCTTTGCACGGCTTTCCTTGGAAGGACTAATGGCTCTATGGGCCTCGCTCCCTCCTGCAGCCTGCTGGGTTCTTAACCTCTCCCTCTGAGTCACACCCTCCCAGTCCTTTGGAGAGGGGCAGGTAACATTCTATATACCCTATTATATATATTCAAAAATGCAGCAACACTTCTACACCACTAAATTTGTCTATACAGAGATCCAACGTCCAATGTTGTTTGGTGCAAAGCCTGCCTCAGGGGACTTAATTCTAGCAAAGTTGACTCCTTCTAGGGACAGTCAATGAAGTACTTCGGGTGAGGGAGATTTAAGAACAAAAGGAAGGAGACTATGAAAAAAGGCAGTATAAAGGACAAAAGAGTATTAAAATTAACCAAAACAAAAAAAAATTGCCTTTAGGAAAACAGCAATTATAGTGTTTTCAAGCAGCACAACAGAGAATCATGTCTGTGTGTAGTGGCCGCACTGCTTCCTTTATAGGCTGACATTTCCCATGGTCCTGGATGACTGACAGCAGAATCAGGTGCATTATATATGTACATGTGTGAAATTATTTAAAGTTTTTTGTATTGCCCTTAATTTTATAATTATTCATTCACTGCCTGTTGCAATACTATGTCCTTTGCAAGGTAATACTGTGTGGCTTTTAACTACAATCTCTCTGCCTGAAAGCTCTTGAAGGGGGTTTTGGTTTTCATTTGTAAAAGCTAATTGTTTTTTTCTATACTGCAAAGGGGGGATTTCTAGTGGTATTGGGCAGAGCTCTGTCAGTTAGAGTCCTTTGTTTTTTTTGTTCCAGCTACCCATTCACAGCTAGCTCTTTGAAGTCACTGACTTCTTCAGTGCTAGTGGTCCTTAATTAGTCTGCAAATGAACAAAGCAGCTGAGTGCTCTATAAAGATATACAGGGCCTTACAAGCATTGACATTCCTAACAGGGACTCAGTTGCAAGAAAGGTAATACTGTGTGGCTTTAACTACAATCTCTCTGCCTGAAAGCTCTTGAAGGGGTTTTGGTTTTCATTTGTAAAAGCTAAATTTTTTTCTTTACTGTAATTTTTTGTGGTATTGGGCAAAGCTCTGTCAGTTAGAGTCTTTTGTCCTAGCTACCCATTCACAGATAGCTCTTTGAAGCCACTGACCTTATTAGGTGTTAGATCCCTTCCTACTCACCCCCGCTCACACCCACCCCATGTGAACATTCTTGCTTTATAGGGCACTTCCCAATTAGCTACACAAAGGAACAGGCAGGGACTTTGGTAGGTCTCTTTCTTTTACTTCAACAGGTACCGAAGCTCCTGCAACTGAACAATGGCTGTGAAAAATCATATTGCCAAAGCTGTTGCCCCTGTTACAGCTTCTGCCTCTATCCAGACAGAGATCCCAATGCCAGCTGAAGGTCCAGTTCCATGTGCAGGATGCCTGAATACTGAAGCTTTCAGGAAACAAGTGGGAGAGCTCAGAAAAGAGGTGGCGAGGCTGAGGAGCATTCAAGACAGCGAGAAGTACAAACATCCAAGCTCTCCAACAGAGGTGAAGATGGGAGCCTACAAAATGATGAAAGTTGGATATGAATAACCAGGTCTTGCAGAATCACCAATCCTCCAGCCCTTGTATTGAAGAACCATTGTTCAGCCCTAGAAGTGGAGGAGGTGAAAGAATCCCTGGAAAGGAAAGAACCACAACTCGAGCACCACAAAGTTGTAGAATCAGTGACCATAAGGAAGTGAAGGGTAGTGGTGGTTGGTGACTCTCTTCTGAGGGATACTGAAGCGTCCATCTGCTGATCAGACATTGTCCAGAGAGGTCTGCTGTCTGCCAGGTACCAAAATCCAAGATGTTACAGATAGTTTGCCGAGACTCATCAATCCCATTGACTATAATTTGATGTTGCTCATCCATGTCGGCACAAATTATACTTCTAGGTATCTCTCTGAGTGTATCAAAAGTAACTTCATGGCTCTGGGACAGAGGGTGAAGCAGATAGATGCGCAGGTGATATTCTCTTCAATCCTCCCTATTGAGGGTAAAGGCCAAGGCAGAGAAGCTTGCATCCTGGAGATAAATGCATGGCTGTGTGGATGGTGTCATCGAGAGTGTTTTGGTTTCCTGGACCATGGGATGCTGTTCCAAGGGTTGCAGAGCAGGTATGGCATCCATCTGTCCAAGAAGGATCGATGTATCTTCAGTAGCAGACTGGCTAACCTACTGAAGAGGGCTTTAAACTACATTCATTGCGGATGGGTGAAACTACATTCATTGCGGATGGGTGACAAAAGCCCCCAGGTATGTGAAAGCCCCCAGGTAAGTGAAACATTAAATACCTCTATAGCAATGGGTAAAAGGGGCAACATCTTGAAAGCGGTGTGTATAAATGCCCTTAGCATGGGAAATAAGATCCCAGATGTTGAGGCTTTAATGGAAAAGGCTGACTTGGATTTAGTAGCGGTTACAGAGACACAGTTCAAGGACAACCATGACTGGGATGTAATTATACCAGGCTATACTTTATTCAGAAAGGATAGGGTAGGAAGAAAGTGAGGAGGAGTGGCACTATATGTAAAAAATAGTATTAAAGCTATAGAATTACAGGGCTTAAAAGGAAGCGAGGAGGCACTGCGGGTTAAACTAGAAAGAGGGAAAGAGAAATCCATTTGCATTGGCGTGATATACAGACTCCTCCCCCCCCCCCCCCGGAGAAAAAGTGGACAGAGATTTAATAGAAGACATACGCAGCATTGCTAGGAAAGGGGAAGTGCTACTCATAAGGGATTTCAGTATACTGGATGTTGATTCGCACATCCCTGCTATGGTGTCATCTAGAAGTAAGGCGATCCTGGATTCTCTAAAGGGAGAACTATTCAGGCAACTCATAACAGAACTCACACGTGAAGGGGCCATACTGGATTTGGTGCTCACCAATGATGAAAGTGTTTCTAATGTTATAGTGGGAGATCATCTCGCAAACAGTGATCACCAGATGGTGTGGTTCAGTATTAAGACTAGAGCTGATAAAATCCATTCAAAAGCGAGGGTCTTAGATTTTAGGAAAACTAACTTTGCTGAGATGGGTCAATAACTCAAGGAGTCATTAGTGGGATGGGAACAGCTGTGAGATGTAGAAAAACTGTGCAAAACTGAAAGGGGATATTTTAAGGGCAATAAACCTTTTTTGTTAGAATGGTAAATAAAGGTAAAAGGAAAATGAGACTGCTATGGTTCTCAAAAGAAGTAGCTGAAAAGGTGAAGAAAAGGGGGGAGACCTTCATGAAATACAAGAGATCAGAGAGAGAGGAAGACAGGCATCTATATTTGGCAAAGCAGTCAGGAAAGCAAAGATACAAAAAGAAAAAGAAATAGCCAATGCAATAAAATGGGGGGATAAGACATTTTTCAGATACTGTATGTTAGTGAGAAGAGGAAGGGCAAAAGTGGAATTGTCAGACTCAAGGGTGAAGGGGAGAAATATGTAGAAGCTGATGAGGATAAAGTGGAATTGCTTAACAAATATTTCTGTTTTGTGTTCACAGATGAAGAGCCAGGAGCAGGACCTCAGAAAACACCCACAAATAGCTAAACTAAAAGTAGACAATGCAATGAGACTGGATGGGATACATCCGAGAATACTGAAGGAAGTTGGAGACATTCTAGTGGCTTCACTGACTGACCTTTTCAATGCCTCTTTGGAGTCAGAAGTGGTGCCAGAGGACTGGAGAGAGGCACATGTGGTCCCTTTACACAAAAACAGAAGTAAGGATGTGGTTGAAAACTACAGGCTGGTTAATCTAACTTCTGTGGTGAGTAAATTATTGGAAAGCTGCTGAAAGAGAAAATAGTGAGGTTTCTGGAGTCCAATGCATTACAGGATTGGAGGCAGCATGGATTCTCCAGAGGCAGATCTTATCAGACAAATCTGATTGATTTCTTTGACTGGGTGACCAGGGAGTTGGACCAAGGGAGAGCCCTAGATGTGGTGTACCTGGATTTCAGTAAAGCCTTTGACACCGTTCTGCACAGGTGACATAAACAAATTGAACACCCCAGGGATGGATCCTAAAGTTACTGATTGGGTTAGAAATTGGTTGAGTGGGAGGCGACAAAGGGTACAGGTAAATGGAGCTCACTCTGAGGAGAAGGAGTTTACCAGTGATGTGCCTCAGGGATCTGTCCTTGGTCCAATTCTTTTTAACATCTTAGTTAGTGATATTGCAGAAGGGCTGTCGAGTAAAGTTTGCCTCTTTGCAGATAATACCCAGGAAGGAGTAGATAACATGAGGAAGGATCTAGCTAAGCTTGAAGAATGATTGAGAATTTGGCAGCTGAGATTTAATGCTAAAAAATGCAGGGTCATGCATTTCAGCTGCAAAAAATCCAAGGGAGCGTTACAGTGTAGAGGGTGAAGTGCTTCTATCCACAAAATATTCCATCTATACGCTGATGACCTCATGCTATCCACCCCAATTGATCTTGAAGCACTGCACCTCACAGCCATCACAAAATGCTTAAAGGACGTAGCCAGCTGGTTCAACAACAACCTCTCATTGAACTATACGAAAACAGAAGCATTATACATCAGTAGTAGCACCATCTTCAACCCTCCTCAGCAAATCCAACTGTTGATCCAAACCATTCCCGTAAAGTAAGAGGTACGATATCTTGCCATCATACTAGATAAAAACATCAATCTCCAATCACACATAAACCTAACTGCAACAAAGGCATACCGCAAACTGTACCTCATAAGAAGACTCAAACCACTCCCACAACAAGACCACTTCCGAACTGTCTGCCAAACCATCATCACACCGATTCTGGACTATGGAAACTCACTATACCAAGGTCTCCCAAAACAAGTTGCACACCCACTGCAAATGGTTCAGAACACAACAGCATGAATCTTCAGTGGAACCAGCAAAACTAACCACATTACACCGGTATTACACCAACTACACTGGCTACCAATCCAAGCACGTGCCAAGTTCAAAACCATACTAAACATCTTTAAAATCATCCATCACTCCTCAGCAGATGTGCTTGAATCACTAATCATAAAAGAAGACAATACCCACTCTAGAAGAACCAAAAACAGACACATGATCAACATCCCACCTGCAATCAACCTCCAAAAGAGCATTTTCGCTAGCCACACCACAACTTTGGAATTCCCTCCCCAAAGATATACGCGCAACTGGAGATATCAAGGATTTCTGTTCACAGAACACTATGGCCACATTATGTAATCCCACAGCTGCTCTGGCCCCAACCAAAGGCTCCATGATACACTCAGGCGGACACGATAACCTAATCAGCTCCAAACTGACAGAACCCATGTTGATGTGTAAATATTTTGAATAAGTTGTAAATAGTTCTCCCCTCTTAATATCCCAAACCAATTATAATGTACCCTGTTCATGTTCTGAGTTCAATGTAAACCGCTTTGATTTCAAGAAAAGGCGGTATAAAAAACAGGTTAAATAAATAAAAGACGAGTGGGACCTGGCATGATTGTGTCTGACAATCTTAAAGTAGCTAAACAGGTAGAAAAGGTGACAGCGAAAGCTAGACGGATGCTTGGGTGCATAGGGAGAGGAATGGCCAGCAGAAAAAAAAGAGGTGGTTGTGCCGCTGTATAATTTTTTGGTGCGATCTCATTTGGAGTATTATGTGCAGTCCTGGAGACCGCACCTTCAAAAGGATATAAACAGGTTGGAGTCGGTGTAGAGGGTGGCTACTAAAATGGTTAGTGGTCTTTGGTATAAAGCATATGAAGACAGACTTAAGGATCTTAATATGTACAATTTAGAGGAAAGGCGGGATAGAGGAGATATGAGAGAGATATTTAAATACCTCCATGGCATAAATGCACAGGAAGAGAGCCTCTTTCGACTGAAAGCAAGCTCTGCTACGAGAGGACATAGGATGAGGGTGAAAGGGGATAAACTCAAAAATAATATGTGGAAATATTTCTTTACGGAAAGAGTGGTAGATGCATGGAATAGTCTCCCAGTGGAGGTGATAGAGATGAGGACAGTATCTGAATTCAAAAAAGCATGGGACAAACACAGAGAATCTCTAAAGGAAGTTAGGGGAGGATTGTAGCAATTGATATGGAAGCGTAGACTAGTTAGACCATGTGGTATTTTTCTGCCATCTTGTTTTTATGTTTCTATGTCTTGCATCTGTGCTTTCTGTGAATTGTATTGGTTTATCTGGTATTTTTTTTTTAGCCACCTTGCAGTCCACAGAAGGGTATGGCCTCTTGTCCCATGTCTCTTTAATTTCCTAAAAGAAGGGATAGGGATTTTGCTCAGGCCGTTTTCAGGAGTAACTCAAGTTGAGTTATATGAAGGTACAATCTAAGACTTACAATCTAAGTTTGTACCTTAGGCGATAGTGGATTAAGTGACTTGCCCAAGGTCATAATGGAGTGACAGTGGGACTTGAACCTGGCTTCCATTGTTCTTAACCCACTGCTCTATTAGGCTATGAGGGACTTTGACAAATGCCTTCTAAAACTCCAAATACACTATATCAACTGTTATCCAATTGTTTGTTTACACCTTCAAAAAAAATCTAATAGATTGGTAAGGCAAGACTTGACTTTGCTGAAATCATGCTGACTTATTCCCATTAAGCTGTATCTGTCTATATCAGAGGTTCTCATGCACGAGAGAGATTTGTATACAATGGAGGAAGTGTATGCAAATCTTTTTCATGCATATTCATTGTGGTTATCCTGAAAATCTTACTGCCTAGGTGTGTCCCAAGGACTGGGTTGAGAACCCCTGGTCTAAGAACATAAGATATGCCATACTGGGTCAAACCAATGTCCATCAAGCCCAGTATCCTGTTTCCAACAGTGGTCAATCTAGGTCATACGTACTGTGATGCAGCGGACCCTCTTGCAGAAGGAAGAAAAGTTTTAAATTCAGAAAAAAACAGGCATAAGCTGCAATATCCTGAAGGTCCACATAGAGGGAGCAGGAGAGTCAGCACAGAGTCAGAAGAACCACGCCTCTATGGGCAGGACTTAGGCCCAGTCAGTTCCGATTTAAGCAGAGGCAGGCCTGAATCAAGCAGACCAGTCAAGGGACAACTCCAGAGACAACTCCAGGGACAACTCCAGGGACCAGCCAAAAGAGAAGTGCTAAGGGAAGTGCCAAGCCAGGTTGAGAGAGATGTTCCAACACCCGGCCTGGGAGAGAGACATGTCCAGGGAGAAGTGTTAGGACACATCCTGGGAGAAAGACATCCAAGGAATGTCGTGGAGGAAAGATATCCAGTGAAAAGATATCCAGGAGAAAGATATCCGGAAGGGAAAGATATCCAAGGAGAGAAAGGTATCCAGAGAGATATCCATAGAAGTAACCTGGGAGAAAAGTGGAGAACACAGAGGCCTGGTGAGCAGAGAGAAGCTGAAAGGGCGAGGCCACCGGACAACAGCCTCAGGAGTGAAAGCAAGGACAGATGTCAACAGCTGCAGCCTTGGCTCAGAGGGGTTCCTCCACACACTAAGGCAAGAGAGATATCGTGGGAGTACTTGGGCCATCCTGAGTTGGAGGACAACCAGACTAGGCCTCAAGCCTTCCTTGAGAAAGACAGCTCAAAGGTAAAGCTTCCATTTCTTGTAATTGTTTGCTTAAGCCTAGCATAGAAGAAAGGCAGGGGAAAGAAGTTTATCTGCATGACAATGACATTTATAAGCAAAAACTAACAGATAATTTCCCTAAGAAGAGAACTGCCAGTATTAAACGTTGTGATGAGAGAGCTTTTAAAACTATAGCTGATGAAGAGCCATTGTTTTACCCAGTAGCCAGAAACCGATGCCCTAACCTAACCAACAGACACTGGGAAACTGTACGGCACGCTTTTAAAAAGCCAGAGCTCAGCCATGCAGAAGCCTCAGACTCAGAGCCATCTGATATAGAATGGATGCAAGTGGAATCTGCGGGTGAAGAGGCTGAGGAACCAATGGAATGTACATATTGTACAGCAGCGAAGCTGTAGTCTATTTGGAGTTCCATGAATGCATAAAGTGAATGCAGTATTTGTCCTACTTTAAGTTACTGTGAAGTTAACAGTTATTACTTTGACCGTTTTGTGCTTTAAACCTGATGTAAGGACTGGTGCAATTCTGTTACTTTCCAAAGCCGTTTGTTTTTGAACCATTTTTGTGCAAAGGGGAAATAAAGCCTTTTTCTTTTTCCCTCCACTTTGGTGTGAAGTTATTCTTTTGGGAAGTTGGTAACGAGGTCGGCACAAAGGACCACTACCTTTGACCCTCGCACCTGGCCAACCCCAATCACCCTAGTCTTGTGCGCTCCCCAGCCCTTCCGTGGAAAACTACGCCGCCACCAGGGGGGGCTGCGGGGGACAGTACCTAGCAGTATCCCCAAGAGACACAGGTTCCACAATGCTTGTATTGGGTCAAGCATTGATATCCTGGGTCCACTGTTCCCTCTAAGCTGTGCGCGTGTGCGCGCGTGCACACCTCACCGAGCGAGAGCACATACTTTACAACAGAGCGCACAAAAATTACGGCTCTGATTCTGATAGAAAACAACACAGACGTCTTAAAATTTAAAAGTTATGATTGTAATTACTAGAAATTTCCCGCTTCATTTAGTAATAGTCTATTTTCATTTAATTTGATTAAAATCAATGTGGTGTACATACTGTATTCTGACGTGTAGTCAAATTTTAAAGTATATAACTCAGAGTGTCGTTATGTGGCGCACAAAAATTTAACCTTCCTTCAAAAGCTGCACACAGCTGATATTTTATGCGCACACAGCCTACAGAAAATTAGAGGGAACATTGCCTGGGTCCCTTTTTAATAATGGTTTATGGACCTTTCCTCCAGGAACTTGTCCAAACCTTTTTCAAACCCAGCTACACTAACAGCTCTTACTACATTCTCCAGTAACAAATTCCAGAGTTTGATTACACGTTGAGTGAAAAAATATTTTCTCTTATTTGTCTTAGTTTACCCTGTAGCTTCATTACATGTCCCCTAGTCTTTCTATATTCTGATAGCGTAAACAGTCTATCTGCGTTTACCCATTCCACTCAATTCATTAATTTATAGACCTCTATCATAACTCCCCTCAGCCGTCTCTTTTCCAGGTTGAAGAACCCTAACCTTTGTAAACTTTCTTCATAGGAGTAGCCTTCCATCCCCTTTACCATTTTGGTGGCTCTTCTCTGTACCTTTTCTAATAACGCTATATCCCTTTTAAGATACGGCGACCAGAATTGCACACAATATTCAAGGTGCGGTCGTACCATGGAACGATACAGAGGCATTATAATATCCTTTGTTTTATTTTCCATTCCTTTCCTTATTATTTGCTTTCTTGGCCACCGCTGCACACTGGGCGGAGGGTTCTAACATGTTATCCACGATGACTCCTAAATCTTTTTCCTGGGTGGTGGTTCCCAATGTGGAACCTTGCATTGTGTAACCAGAGTGTGGGTTGTTCTTTCCTAGGTGCATAACTTTGCACTTGTCCACATTAAATTTCATCTGCCATTTGGATGCCCAGTCTTCCAATTTATCCAGATCCTCCTGCAGTTTTCCACAGTCCTCTTGGGTTTTAACAACTTTAAACAGTTTTGTGTCGTCTGCAAATTTCATAACCTCACTAGTTATTCCCTTTTCCAGGTCATTTATGAATATGTCAAAAAGTAGCGGACAAAGTACAGATCCCTGGGGTACTCCACTATTCACCTTTTTCCATTGGGAAGAATGACCATTTAGCCCTACCCTCTGCTTTCTATCTTTTAACCAGTTCCTGATCCACAATAGTACACTGCCTCCTATCCCATGACTTTTTAGTTTTGCCAAAAGTCTCTCTGATGAGGGACCTTGTCAAAGGCTTTCTGAAAGTCCAGATACACTATATCAACTGACTCACCTTTGTCTGCCTGCTTACTCACACCTTCAAAAAAACATATCAGATTAGTAAGACAAGATCTTCCTTGTCTAAAGCCATGTTGGCTGTCTCCCATTAGGCCATGACTATCAACATGCTGTGTAATTTTGTTCTTTATGATGGTTTCTACCATTTTCCCCGGTACTGACATCAGGCTCACCGGTCTGTAATTTCCCGGATCACCCCTGGAACCCTTTTTGAAAATTGGCACTACATTAGCAATCCTCCAATCTTCAGGTATTACAGATGATTTTAATGAAAGTTCACAGATTACTAATAGCAGGTCTGCAATCTCATATTTCAGTTCTTTCAACACTCTTGGATGTATACCATCCGGTCCAGGTGATTTGCTACTATTCAGTTTATCAAATAGTTGTAATACATCTTCGCGGTGTAGCGATATTTCTCTCAATTCCTCTGCAGTATCACCTTTAAATACCACTTCAGTCTTGGGTAACATCTTCCTCAGTAAAGACCGAAGCAAAGAATTCATTCAGTCTCTCCGCTATAGGCTTGTCTCCTCTTACTGCCCCTTTTACCCTTCTATCATCTAATGGTCCAATTGACTCTCTCACAGGCCTTTTGCTATGAAAGTACTTGAAAAAGTCTTTATTTCGTATTTTTGCTTCCGTAGCAAGTTCCTTCTCAAATTCTCGCTTTGCCTGCCTTATCAATGCTTTGCATTTAACTTGCCAGTGCTTGTGCTGTTTCCAGTTTTCGTTATTTGGCTCTTTTTTCCATTTCCTGAAAGATGCTTTTTTGGCAGTAACAGCCTCTCTGACCTCACCTTTAAACCATGCTGGCAGTTTTTTGGACTTTCTTCCACTTTTCTTAATGCGTGGAATACAGCTGGTCTGGGCTTCCAGGATAGCATTTTTAAACAACACCCAAACTTGATGTAAGTCTTTAACCTTTGCAACCGCTCCTTTTATTTTTTTTCTTTACTATATTCCTCATTTTATCATAGTCTCCCTTTCGAAAGTTAAAAGGTAGTACTGTGGTCCCAACACCTTATTTCTTGCACCAAATCTGGTGTTCCACTAAGGACTAAGTTCAAAATGGCTTCCCCTCTGTTCGGTTCATGAACCAGCTGCTCCAAGAAGCAGTCATTTATTTCATCTAGAAACTTTATCTCCCTAGCATGTCCTGCTGTGACACTGACGCAGTCGATACCAGGGTAATTGAAATCACCCATTATTATTACTCTGCTGTGACTTTTGTTAGCTTCCTTGATTTCTTTGAGCATTTCATCATCCATTTGTTCATTCTGGCCAGGCGGTCGATAGTACACCCCCACTGCCATCACCTTCCCCTTCATACATGGAATTTCAATCCATAGAGATTCTACAGCAAATTTTGTTTCCTGCAAAACTTTAATCCTTTCTGACTCAATGCCCTCTCTAATGTAGAGCACAACCCCTCCATCAATAAACAGGTAGACAAAGGTGAGTCTGTTGATATAGCGTTTCTGGACTTTCAGAAAGCCTTTGACAAGGTTCCTCATCAGAGACTTTTGGCAAAACTAACGAGTCATGGGATAGGAGGCAGTATACTATTGTGGATCAGGAACTGGTTAAAAGATAGAAAGCAGAGGGTAGGGCTAAATGGCCAATTTTTCCAATGTAAAAAGGTGAATAGTGGAGTACCACAGGGATCTGTACTGTGTCTGCTGCTTTTTGACATATTCATAAATGACCTGGAAAAGGGAATAACGAGTGAGGTTATCAAATTTGCAGATGACATGAAACTTTTTAAAGTTGTTAAAACCCAAGAGGATTGTGGAAAATTGCAAGAGGATCTTGATAAATTGGAAGACTGGGCATCCAAATGGCAGACAAAATTTAATATGGACAAGTGCAAAGTTATGCACCTAGTAAATTACAACCCAAACTATGCAAGGTTCCACATTAGGAACCACCACCCAGGAAAAAGATTTAGGCGTCATCGTTGATAACATGTTAAAACCCTCTGCCCAGTGTGCAGCGGTGGCCAAGACAGCAAATAGAATGCTAGGTATCTTAAGGAAAGGAATGGAAAATAAAACAAAGGATATTATAATGCCTCTATATCGTTCCATGGTGCAAACGTACCTTGAATATTATGTGCAATTCTGGTCGCCGTATCTTAAAAAGGATATAGCGTTATTAGAAAAGGTACAGAGAAGCAACACCAAAATGGTAAAGGGGATGGAAGGATACCCCTATGAAGAGAGGCTAAAAAGGTTAGGGTTCTTCAACCTGGAAAAGAGATGACTGAGGGGAGATATGATAGAGGTCTATAAATTAATGAATGTAGTGGAACAAGTAAATGCAGATCAATTGTTTACGTCATCGGAATATAAAAAGACTAGGGGACATGCAATGGAGCTACAGGGTAACCTTTTTAAGACTAATAAGAGAAAATATTTTTTCACTCAACGTGTAATCAAATTCTGGAATTTGTTAACAGAGGATGTAGGAAAAGCTGTTAGTGTAGCTGGGTTTAAAAAAGGTTTAGACAAGTTCCTGGAGGAAAGGTCCATAAACCATTATTAAAAGGGACCCAGGAGAGGGGAACCACGTGACGCATGAGCGGGTGAGTCGCATCTCTCCTTGCTCCGGGGCTATCTCGCCTTTCTGTTGATTATTTGACCCCCCTCCCCCTGGTTGAAACCCCAACAAAACAGCGGGGGTGATACAGCACGATTTGCTGGAGGTGCGGATCAACTCCTTATTATTTACCATGCCTCTTGCGGCCAGGAAGGAGCGGGAAAAGGTGGCGAAATCGGGGGCTGCCTCCGCTGGCAAGATGGCGTCCACCATGATACAGCCGCAGTCGCCGGGAGCGGAGAGCGTGGAATCGAGCTCGGAAGAGCTAGCAAAAGAAGTGGCTAAATTCTTGGAGCCGAAATTTGATCGTATTCTGACTAAGCTCGAGGCTGTCGGAGAGTCCCTAGCTGAATTCGGCCAGAGGGTCGAGGAACTTGAACATCGGGTGTCCGCGATTGAGGAGGCCGAGGGGCTGCAGACACGTGAGCACACTGCCATGCAGAAGACTATTGAGGCCCTAAAGGAAAAAGTGGATGATTTAGAAAATCGATCCCGGAGAAACAATCTGCGGTTAGTGGGAGTTCCTGAAGCTCACACTGACAACCTGCTACAAGCGCTGGTGGAGTCTTGGCTGCCTAAGGAGCTTGAGTTGGAGGAGCTGGTGGGAGACATACAAGTTGAACGGGTGCACCGCATTGGGCCTAAGTCGGAGGCTCCTCAACGCCCCCGGGTTGTGATAGCTCGTATCCTGAACTTCCAACACAAATGGCGATTGCTCCAGGCGTACCGCAAAAAGAGATCGCTGGTGCTGGACAACCACAAAGTTCTCCTATTTCAAGATTATTCGGCCTCTGTGGCGGCAAAACGCAAGGAGTTCTCCCCCTTTTGCTCTGCTCTATTCCAGCGACAACTCCGGTTCACGCTTGCATTCCCCGCGACGCTCCGAGTGCTTCATGAGGGGAGGAACCATGTCTTCACCACGGTGGCAGCGGCACGGAAGTTTGTGGAGAGCTTGGGCAGCCCGGTGTCAGCGCCATGAAGGGACCGATATCCCCTGGGACTACCTTGGTATTACCTTGGCCTATCAGCCATGCAGGGCCAGCGCAGTGGCTTTGGAGAGTTGAGAAATGGGTGGATTCCTCACCGTTGGGCCTGGGAGAGGCGACGCGTGGTCGTGTGCGGCCATGCGTTTCTGATACGGCTGTTTGGGACTTCTGTGCATATGTGGGGTTTGTTACGGGATCTGTGGTGGGTGGGGGTATTGTATATATTATAACTGTTGATATTTGCTTATATCTGTTTATTATCTTGTTTCTGGGAGGTTAAAGTTGCCAAGGTCCCTCTGTGGGGTGAAACAGATGAAGTTCGCCACGGGTTGTGTGGGGACTGGTGCAGGCTTACTTGTTTAGAGGGGAACTGCATTAGCGTTGTGTCGTTCTCGGGAGGGGGGAGGTGGGTCTCTCCATTAAGTGTTGTGATATACTTTGGTGGGGGAGGTGAGATAGCCCTGTAGCGCACAAAGGTGGACCCCGAGCCTGGCGCAGCTGGCCGGGCGCGTTACAGGGCATGTTTTAACTTGGGGTTGGGTAGGGGGGCGGGCGGGAGGGTGGGAGGAGGGATGGGGAGGGGGGCGGGAACCGGGGGGGATTGGGAGGGAGCGGGGGGGGGGGTCAGTGTGACTATGGGTGTGAATGGCATGGGGTGTTCGTGGGGAGGGGTTGCTATGCGGTACATGCAGAGAGTGAGTATGTCCTGAGGTGGATGTTGATTAGCAAACAGCAGCGCCTAATATCCGAGCACCTGTGCACCCGGAGAGAGCGAATGATGTTTGACTGTTCTGGGTCGAGGCTGGGCGACCTAGAACAGTGGTATGACTGGTGGTCCTGCTGGATGAGACGCATATGGCATGAGCAGAATGAGTGACGACCTGCGTATAGTTTCCTGGAATGTAGGAGGGTTGAATACTCCTGTAAAGAGGACGAAGATGCTGCAGGCCCTGAAGAAGGGACATACGCATATAGCTTTATTACAAGAAACCCACTTAACTGCGGTAGAACATACTAAGTTGAAGAAAGATTGGGTGGGGCAGGTATATGCCGCTTCTACGAAGGTAAAGAAGCGTGGAGTGGCGATTTTGGTGAAACGAGGTTTAGTAGTGGAGGTGATTAGAGAGGAAGCGGACCCCAATGGGAGGTTCCTCTTCCTGCATGCCAAGATACAGGGACAGGAGTTACTCCTGGGAAACATTTATGCCCCAAATACATATGACCACCGGTTTTTCCAGCTACTCCTGGGGAAAGTGTTGGGGGCCGCGAAGATACCTTTGATATTAGCGGGGGATTTTAATTGCCCGCATAACCCGATTTTGGATAGATCCGCTAGTGGAGGGTCTCCTGGAGCTTGGCGTAATAAAGGGGTAGGGTACCTGTGTCAGTTGGGGGGCTTAGTTGACTCCTGGAGGGTCTTGCACGGTGGGGAAAGAGACTACACACATCTGTCGAGAGCACACCAAACCTGGTCTCGGATTGACTATATCCTGATTTCGAGAGCCAGCTTGGGAAAGGTGGTCAAAGTGGAAATTGATTCCATAGTAGTGTCTGACCATGCTAAGGTGGTATTAGATTGGCGGGGAGGGTCTCCGGGAGGAGCCCGTTGGACGTTCCCGGGGCACCTCTGGCAAAATGAGACTTTCCGGGCCTACTTGACCCACCAGTGGGAGGAGTATCTTAGTTGGAATGACACAGGGGAGGTGGATGTAGCGACCTTCTGGGAGGCTGGGAAAGCAGTGCTCCGCGGCCACATTATAGCGTATGTCGCGAAAGAGAGGAAGCGGTTGAACGCGCGTCTCATGGAGCTGTCGAGCCAATTGCAGGAGGCAAAGCGGGCCGCTGTGGCCCGACCGCAGCGGATCTCGACATATTTGGAAGTGCAGAGAGCTCTTAACGAGGTGCTCCATGAGCGTGCAGTTCAATCGCTGCAGTATTATCGCCACCAATTATTCCGTTTTGGTGATCGGACGGGGCGTCTATTGGCGCGGCTGGTTAAACGTAAAGGTGGCATCCAGGGGGTGACTCGAATCCGGGATAGTCAGGGGGTGCTGCAGACTGACATGCTGAAGATCGTGCAGGTGTTTAGTCAATATTATCAGGCTTTGTATACACCGGATGCGGAGAATAGAGATCAGGAGAGTGAGTTTCTTGCGGCTGTGTCCTTACCTCGGGTGACGGAGGCTGATCTCCAGGGTTTAAATGCCAGGATAACTTGTGAAGAAATCCAGGCAGTGATAAAGAAAGGGAAAGCACATAAGGCTCCGGGCCCCGACGGATATGGCGCAGAATTTTATAAGATTTTGATGCCCCATATCGTGCCTACTTTGATGGCTGTGTATCAAGAAGCGCAAGAACGAGGTTCATACCCGCGGGATATGCGTACGGCGGCAATTACTATCATACCAAAGGAGGGCCGAGATCCGGAAGACCCCGCATCTTATTGCCCTATTTCTTTAATCAATTATGATATGAAATTGGTGGCCTCGGTGCTTGCGGCCCGGTTACAAGGGGTTTTGCCCCGGCTCGTTGGTACCCATCAATCGGGTTTCGTTAAAGGACGGGATGCCTTTACTAACATCAGTAAGGTGCTACTAGGCATGGAACATTGCTTGCATCAGGGGTCGCCTCTGCTCCTGGTGAGCCTTGATGCCGAGAAGGCTTTCGACAGAGTGTCGTGGTCTTATATGTTTGAAGCGCTTAAAAAATTTGGTTTCGAGGGAGCCTTTCTTTCGTGGGTGAGAGCGTTATATGCGAGACCGCTGGCGTGTGTGGCTAGTGGGGGAACCTCCTCTGTACCCTTTGAGCTACGCAGAGGTACGCGTCAGGGTTGCCCGCTGTCGCCCCTATTATTTGTTTTGCAGTTGGAACCTTTACTCCTTGCTCTTACAGCGGAGGCAGGGATACGTGGAATTGACTGGCCGCAAGGGGGAATTAAGGTTAGCGCGTTTGCAGACGATATGCTTTTGTGCTTATGTGACCCTCAGCCTTCACTGGAGTGCGCTCTGGGAGTGATTCAGAGTTTTGGCTTGTTCTCAGGGCTCCGGATTAATCTTAGTAAGTGTGTCGCGTTAGATGTAGGGGGCCGAGCGCAGGGACAATGGCAAGGGCTTTTTCCTTTGCGTTGGGCGACTGGGGAATTCCGCTATTTGGGGATTCAGATCCCGGATCAGATCTCAAGATTATATGATGTCAATATCCGCCCCATGCTACAGAGGATGGTGGTTGTCTTGCATAGGTGGCGGGATCTTCCTCTCTCGCTTATGGGGCGGCTGGCTTTGTTTCAGATGATGGAGGTGCCCCGCTGGATATATCTATTACGCCATTTGCCTATTTGGATGTTGCGACGTGATGTGATCTTGTTTCAGCGATACCTCAGACAATTTCTGTGGAGAGGTAGGAAAGCGAGGATCCCGATCGCGGTCTTGATGAGTAGTAGGGAGGAGGGGGGGCTCGGGCTCTTTTCGATCCGAGATTATAATTTTCTCGCTCTGTTGAGGCCCTTGCGGAATCTGATCCTGGGTGGGGAGGGAATCCTGCCATGGGGGTTGGTCGATCGACTTTCGGCGCCCTATCATCCGGCCTACCTGTTACACAGCCGCCCGGTGGGCTTGCCGAGTTTCTGGCGACACTCGGTCTATCTTAGTGCGTTGAGACAGGCGTGGCGCTTCCTGTGTCAGAAGAAGCGTGTGCCTTGGTACAGTACGGAGTGTCTGCCTTTGCGGGGTAATGCTGACTTTGTGCCGGGCTGCCTGGGAGGACTTCCAGGCAGCTGGGCAGCGGCTGGCCTGGGACATCTGGGTCAATTGCGTATGCAGTCTCAGGAGGAGTTGGACTCCTTTCATACCTTGATGCGGCGATATCACCTTGCGCCTCACTCTTTTTACTTCTATCTGCAAGTAAGACACTATATACAGGCGCTCCAGCAGACCAGGGGATTTCAGTTTCAAGATAGAGGGATATGGGACCTAATAGCGGATGTAGGCGGCAAGTTTTCGCTCCGTACCTGGCGTGAGGAGTGTTGTCCTGGGGGGGACCGAGCTCCGTTAGAACACCTGACACAGCAGTGGTGTAAAGCTGATAATCTGTCCCTTACGGTTGAGCTGTTTCAGACTGCTTTCCAGCATATAAAGCTCCTCTCGGAATCTGTTAAATTACGTGAAATCCAGTATAAATTGCTATGGAGGGCATATGTACCCAACACGTGGGCGTTTAAGATGAGGCTGCTCTCGACTGATGTCTGCCAGTTGTGTGGCACTCATAAGGGGACCTTACTCCACCACTTTTGGAGTTGCACCCGGATAACTCAGTTTTGGGTGGAGATTTACACTGAGCTGCGAGCCTGTAGACCTCTGGGAGGGGAACTCACGTATGAATGGTGCCTGTTTGGGGTGAGTGGTGTGGACTCCGGGGAGCTGGCTCCGGTTTTGTTTGATGTGCCTCTTGGGGGTGGGGAAGCAACTGGAGTTGATCCTTTAGTTGACCCCAGTAGCGTGTCTACTCGGAAGCTCTATACTAGAGCTTTCCTGATTGCGAAACAGTGTATACTGCGACATTGGCTGGACGCCCGCCCCCCGGGAATTCGGGAGTGGTGCAGAGCTCTCTTAATTCTGAGAGGCCATGAGCTGCGCACCGCGAGAATCTTAGGGGCCAAACAACAGGTGAACTGTGATAATATTTGGAGAGGGGTCACGGAGCATTACTTCTGTACCCGTGGGCTCCTGGGGGGAGTAGTGGCCGATATTGAGGGGGGTGTGTAGTGTGGTGAAAACTTAACCTCTGGGTGTAGGGGTGACAATGCTCGAGAGGAGTTGTTGGGGCTGACTGTTTGTAATTAAGGAGTGGGGGGGCGGGGGGCGACGGGGTGGGGGGAGGGGATAGGGGTTTTTTCGGGACTGTTTTGGCTGGGGTGGTGGGGAGAGGAGGGGGGGATGGTGGAGCTGATGTACTGCTGTTTACGATTATCTTAGGGCTTTACTGACTGGTATGGTTTGTGTTGTGTGTAAGCACTGGGCTGAGGGGACGGCCTGCCATTCTGTTCTGTTCTGTTATACTGTTGGCTGTCTCTGCTACCCTCATTCTCTCTGTATTTGTGAAAACTCAATAAAAAATGATTTGAAATAAAAAGGACCCAGGAAATCACTGCTTGACCCAATACAAGCATTGAGGAACCTGTGTCTTTTGGGGAGACTGCTAGGTACTTATGACCTAGATTGGCCACTGTTGGAAACAGGATACTGGGCTTGATGGACCTTGGTCTGACCCAGTATGGCATATCTTATGTTCTTATGATCAGTTGAGAACCCCTGGTCTATACAGTCAGTAATTGTGTTTTTTAGTATAGCTTCAACCATTTTTCCCAGCACCATCAGGCTCATCAGCCTATAGTTTTGAGGATCACTACTGAGCCCTTTAAAAATTGGCATACATTGGCCACTCTACAGTTTTCAGGTATTGTAGCCATTTTGAATGACAGGATACAGATTACTAGTAATAGATTAGCAATTGTATCTTTGAACTGCTTCAGGACTCTGAGGTGAATACCATCTGGTCCTGGAGATTTGCTGCTCTCAACTTTTCAGTTTGATCTATTACATCTTGTAGACTTACAGTGATGTACTTTAGTTGCTTCAGATCATCACCATAAAAGGTTTCTGGTGTAGTTATGGCCCCATTATCCTTCTGGGTAAAGACTGAGACACAGAACTTTCTTAGGTTTTATTTTGCTATTAGCCCCCTCCTAATCTACTAAACATATCCAGTTACAAGAGACTTTTGTGAATGAGCATTTGGTGCCCCAACCTGTCAGCACATTTTGGGAATCTGTGATTGGCAATGCTGAGGCAACTGGCTGGATGTCAAGATCTCCTTGAGTCCAGATTTATTTATTTATTTAACTGCAAGTGATGTCAGTGGGTTTCTTCTCTCCTCTGGCTTCCTTTGAAGGAGAGGTGCTGCTTTTTTCGGAGAGAACTATGGCTGTTACTGTCATGACACCAGAGCATTTGAGATCAGAGAGAAAAGGGAATTTGAAAAATAACAATAGACAAATTTATGATTTTTGAACTTCTCCCCCTTCTTGATATCTTTAATAAACTTCCTTAAGTGATACTTTCAGGAAGTCCTAAAAATACCTATTAAGACAATGCTCCTGATTTTTTTAACCTACTGGGGAGAGATCAGAGACCTGATGAACCAGCCAAAGGTAATTTGTTAGTGAATAGCTGAAATCTATTCAGAATGAATGCGTTATCCTCTACAGAGATGAACATGGTCTCATTGTCAGCAAAGAGTAAGATAGTATTGTGTGCCTCTATTTTCATAATTCTCAGGTTCTTTATCTAGGGCAGAGATGTGAATTTTTTCATACCTAAGCAAAACAGGAGCAGAGACTGAAGTTTCTGACAATGCTCCAAAAGGTCATCTCCTTGGCTGCTAATTTCATATTACATTTTTTTAAATAAGTGTTTAGTTAAATTATCAGAAATATTATATGTACTTTCTTAGTCTTCAAGGCTGATTGTCCAGTATTCCAAAGGGTTTATGTGCTTAGTAGGACATGCTAACTGTATGAATCTTGCTGAGCCCGATGGTCGGTGGTACTAACCAGCCATTGCTGCTGAATGAGCATGGCTGGGGCCTATCCAGTCAGTGGCGATTTTCAGCCTGCTAAATGGATAAAGATAGGATAGGTCAACGGATGCCCTACTTTATGCAGTTTTGCTATCTGGTTCATGGCTGAATTTTTTTTTTTGTTTGTTTATCGCCGCTGACCAAATAGTCCATGAGATCGTCATCGAAATGGATATTCAGTGTCAGTGGAAACCCGGCATCTGGTGCAGAATATCGGGTTCATTTTTGTGGTGGCCAAGCAGTTTAGAAACGCTTACTGCCGCAGACTGAATATTGGGCCCTGAGAGTTTTCCTTGACACTCAAAGTCAACCATCTATCCTGGTATCCAAGGGGACAGGGGAACTTGATACATTCTCTTTGATTTTGCTATTTGACCGATTTATGTTTATTCATCTGATGAATCACCTTTTGTCCAAAGAAGTAGCAAGGTGATTTACTATTAAAGATAAATAAATAAATAAAACAAAAATAAATATATTAAAATAGGGGATAATCACAACCACTGGACTTAATACACACTAAAGGGCCTAAAATGGGCCTGCAGTGCACCTTAATGTTAAGAAGACAAAGATCCTGACAAATGGCAAAATCAATAAATTCATCATTGATGGAGAAGAAATTGAAATAGTTGACAACTTTAATCTACTTGGATCAACAATCAATAAAGAAAGGACAAGCAGTCAAGAAATATGACGACGCATTGCTCTTGGTAGAATGGCTAAGAAGGACCAAGACAAGATTCTCAAGAGCAAAGATGTCTCTCCATACAAAGATTTGACTTGTCCAAGCCATGGACAGTGATAAAGATAGACAGGAAGAAAATCGATGCCTTTGAATTATGGTGTTGGCAGCAAATACTGTGTATACCATGGACTGCCCGAAGAACAAACCAGTAGTACTAGAGGAGATCAAACCTAAGCTTTCCGTAGAAGCTCAGGTGACAAGACTTTGACTTTCATACTTTAGACACATCATGCAAAGAGAGAAATTGTTAGAGAAAGACATAATGCTTGGCAAGGTAGAAGGTCAACACAAAAGAGGAAGGCCAGCAATGAGATGGATCAATACAATAATAGCAGTTACGGATGCCACTCTATCAACAATGAGCCACCTGACTGACGACTGAACACAGTTTAGGTCAACTATCCAGAGGGTCGCCATGAGTTGACACCGACTCAACGACACTTAACAACAACACCACACTAAAGGAAACTAACTAACACAGTGAAAATAAGCTAACCTAT
The DNA here is from genome assembly GCA_033557465.1 of Ichthyophis bannanicus. NCBI lineage: Eukaryota > Metazoa > Chordata > Amphibia > Gymnophiona > Ichthyophiidae > Ichthyophis > Ichthyophis bannanicus. Next base: position 306,574,502 of record CM066039.1, read on the forward strand.
ATTCCAATAATTAAAGAAACACAAGGAGGGTAAACAAAAATAACCCCGGCTTTCCTGTGGGTCGGTATTCAAATACTCCTATCAGCGGGGGTGGGGGGGGGAGATGTTTAAAACTCAGGTAAAATATAATATATATAATATGTACATTCAGCACTGCTATCTGGATAGCAAGTGATGCTGAATATACATGGAGAGCAGTGAGGCCCGGATTTAGGCATAAGCAACTGCCTCCGACACCAACTTCACATGGGCACTTCAGCATTGCTTTTGTTGCCATGCTTCAGACTGGGCTGGCATCAGAGTAGCAGCAGCAGATTATAAGACTCAGCACTGGCCGGGGCATACAAGACCTTGCACTCTATATAGGCCTGCCCCTTATCCCACATGTGCAAAAAAAGGGGCCAGGGAGCCATAGGGTCTCTCTAATGACGACCTTCATGCCATGGTGGCGACAAATCTTTAAATGTATTTGCTTCTGCTGCTGCCGCTGCTCCAGGACCAATGCAGGTGAGTGAGCAGGCTTGGGGAGGGGGGATGGAACATCTTTCTCCCTCCCCCTGCTCTTTGGCAGAGGGCAGACGGTAGGCTCTCTGGGGAGAGGGAGTAAAACACCTCCCCTCCCCCCAATTGCCTTTGGGTATCGAACAAATAAATCCATCCCTGAGAGCAGAGACTGCTGCCAACTGTACGGACAGTGAAGATATTCAGCCACTATCTGTACAGTGATGTGGTTTAAATCGGATCAGCCATTTTCTTCTCCTAACTTAAAACTCATAGCTAGCAGACAGCTGTTGAATATCATCAGCTAGTCATAGAGTCAGATGAAATGTCCGCACTCCACCCTGGCCCTATCAGGACAGTGCCAGGGCAATTTATAAGATAGATAGGACACTTATTCATGTAGCAGCTGCTGCTGTACAGATAAATACTTTTCAATATCGGGCTGCTGCTCTTTATGCTCTAGGCTGTGCCCTCTTTCAACTGTTCATTTTCTTTTTGCGTGGGGACAGGAGAGAGGGGGGAAATAACCTGCAGAGAATGATGCTAGTGGGCTTGGACTATGGCTATTCTTTGTTTATAGAGTTGCCAGAAAAAGTGCTTATGGTCCTGCAAGTGAATATAAATGCCACTGCTAACAGGTTACAGTATACTAGAGCATATTGTACCCTATTTGGAATGTTTACACTGGCTTTCAGTAGCATACAGATAAAGTTTAAAGTTTTGACTTTAGTCTTTAGGGCTCAGAAGGGGAGGGGCTCAACAGCACTTGCAGGAATTCCTTTGTAAGTCTGTGCCATCTAGCGCCCAGTGCCCAAAATGTAACCACATATATCGAGGAGTCACGTGATGTGGTGAGCTTGGGAGGACGTGAGTTACTCGAGCTCCGGACCCCTCTCCCCTAAAAGTGGTTATAGTGCCGTGATTTAAACGAATCCTGGGTTGCTGTGGACCTAGTGCCTTTCTGGGGATCGAGAACTGCCCGGCGTTGCTTACACAGTGGGATGGCGATGGCGGCAAAGGCAGGGAGAAGAGAAAAGGAACGGGTGGCAGGCCCTTCCAAGATGGTGGACTCACCCCCGAAGCCTGGGGTCGCGGCTACCTCCACTATGGCAGAAGAAATCACAGCCGCTGTCACCAATGCAATGTCCCTGCAGTTTGAAGCGCTGCATGCGAAGATGGACACCCTTCAGAGCTCTCTGGGGCTCTTAGGTACCCGGGTGCAGGAGGCTGAAACGCGTCTCTCCCACACTGAAGAGGAAGTGGAGGGACTGCGGCGGGAGCTAGCCGCGCTGCAAAGGGAGTCCAAGGAGCATACCATAAAACTTGACGATCTTGAAAATAGATCGCGCCGCAACAATCTGCGCTTCTTGGGAATTACTGAAACTATCCCAGATAAAGAGCTGCGGCAGCATGTGGAAAACTTGGCTGCTTACCTGCTTGAGGAGGCTGAATCAACCGGGCCCATTATAGTGGAAAGGGCCCACAGATTGGGGCCGAAGCAGCAATCGGGAGATCGCAGACCTAGAGTGGTTCTGGCCAAATTCCTTTGCCACGTGCAGAAAGATGCGGTGTTGAGAGCGGCCAAGAAGAGAGGGATCGTGGAGTGGGAAACGGCGAAGATTCGCATTACCCAAGACTACTCGGCGGCATTAAGTGCTCGCCGCAAAGCCTATGCCCCGATTTGTCAGCGTTTGATAGCAGCCCAGATCCGTTTCAGCGTGCAGTATCCGGCCCGGCTCCACATCTCACACCAGAACACCCACCGAGTGTTTGAATCGGCGGCGGAGGCAGGTACCTATGTGGAGCAGTTGCTGGTGCAGACAGCGGTGAGCCCCGCCGGGAAATGAGGACTCGGCGCAGATTCCATGCGGTGTGCTGGTTGGCCTCTGGCAGCAGAGCGGGTGGGTGCTTTTAATTCCCAACCTTCGAGATTGGCTTCAGCCGAGTACTGTCTGGCTCCTGGGGGACTATCGTTGAGCCCGAGCTGTTACACCCAGGATACCTTCAGCTGAGCTGGACTGTTTGGGACTCTGAGCTGCTTTGATATCCTACCTAGGCCCCGCTGCGCAGGTTAGTCCTTCGAAGGGGGCCCGCCTAACGGCTTTAAGATGGTGGGTGCCTCCACTGCCGTTGGGCAGCTGCAACCGGCCCGGAGAGGATAGTCTATCTGGTGCGGGAGGCGGCCTGCACCGGCCTGACTTATGGGGCTGGGTGCCAGGACTCTGTCCTTGCCTGCCTGCTTGCACTGGGGAGCATTCAGGGATTGCAGCCTTTGCCTTGGATATACTTAGGCTGCCAAGAGGTAACATGGAGAGCGGACTTGATACATTGTTAAGCTTTTGTATGATACTGTATACTGTTTCTGTTAGGTATATACCTGGTTGCTATTTGTATACACTATGTTGCCTTTAGCTCTTTTAGCAATGTGCACTGTTGGGTGGGGGCAGGGTGGAGTGGGGGATACTCAGTTAGGGTTGGATGAGCCTGTTTTCTTTCTCTCTCCTGCCCCCTTTATATGCAGCTTTAATAAGCTCCTTATGCTGGTATCCTAATTGGAGGTAAGAGTTGGCATGGGGGGTGTACCGGGTCTATGGGCTGAGAGGGGTTTCTTAAAGAGTGTGGTGGGACCTGCAGATATGAAAGGGGGACTGTTGGAACCCCTGGGAGGCTGCCCACTAGGTAGCGTTGATTGGTAACCCCCCGGTAGCTAGGCCTTCTTGCCGGGCGTGGCTATCTTAGGTCCACACACCATGAACAGGAAGTCTTAGGGAAGGGGGGGGGGGTCCTACTCACATCCCAAGTGGCTCCTGATGGGAGTGGGGTGGCGGTTATGGGGGATGTTTGAGGTAGGGGTGGTAGGGGGTGGGGCTCTGGGTATCTGGGTTATAGAGGAGGGGTAGTTGAGGGGGGGAAAAAGGGCCAGTGCGCTTCCTGCCAACCCCCCATCGGCTCAAGCTATGCTTGGATGGTTGGAGCGTTCTAAGGAGTGGGGTGGGACTCCAGGCTGGGAGGGTCCCCCCCCCCCGTTACTAGGTGCAGAACTGTTGAACTGGACTTGTTTAACCACTATCCGACCTGAAGATTGTTTCTTGGAATGTGTGCGGGGTGGGTAACCCGATCAAACGCTACAAAGTGCTGCGGGCTTTGGCCAGGTTGCATTGCGATATCGCCATGCTACAAGAAACTCACCAGACGGCTCCAGAACATGCGAAACTGCGAAGAGATTGGGTGGGGCAGAGCTGGGGGGCCCCGGCTAAGGGGAAAAGGGCGGAGTGGTCATACTGATTAGCAAACGGCTCCGATTCGAGCTAGAAAAGGAGTACTCAGATCCGGAAGGTAGATATATCTTGCTGTATGGTAACCTTGAGGGCAGACCTGTTATACTAGGTAACCTGTATAGTCCTAATGTTTTAGATAGGGCATTTTATGCTCGCTTGGCATCCAGAGTGGAACAACTGCCTGAGGTCCCGCTGCTCTTGGCTGGGGACCTGAACGGAGTGTTGGATGCAGAGATGGATACATCTGGTAGTGGGGTGGAGAGTGGGCGAGTTCCCACCACCAAAGTGTTGCGAGGATTGTGCGCCCGACTGCATCTCATTGATCCTTGGCGATTGCTGCATCCCTTTGAGAGGGATTTCACCCACCAATCGCGAGCTCACGGGTCTAGTGCCCGAATTGACTATGTATTGCTCACGGAGAGGCTTTTTGCACAGGTGGGAGATGCACAAATAGGCCCTAACATGGTGTCAGATCATGCCCCAGTCTGGGTGGAGCTCGGATGGGGGAGGGCGGCGCTACCAACACGTATTTGGCGGTTTCCCGCGGGGCTCTATTACGACGCTGGCTTCCGTAGCCACCTTAGGCAGTGTTGGCAAGACTTTATGGCTCATCATGAACGGCACCGAGAGGAGCCGGCGTTGCTCTGGGAAACGGCTAAGGTGGTACTGCGCGGGGACACCATTGCCTATGTGGCGCGGAAGCGGAAACTTATAGCGATGCAGATTGTTCAACTGGAAAAGCAGGTGTTGCGAACCCGACGTAGGTGTGCCGGGGACCCGAGTGCTGCTAACAAACGCAGACTCTGGGAGTTACAAACCTCTCTTAACGAACTGCTTCACCAGCGGGCGAAGAAATCCCACATGTACTACCGGTACCAACTGTATCGATTCGGGGACAAGTCGGGGCGGCTTCTGGCGCGTTGCCTGCGGGGCTGTGGGGGTCCTCGGTTGATTGCGGCATTGTGTGACGAGCAGGGTCACTTACATAAAGAAAGCGCTGCCATAACTCGGCTTCTTCGCTCCTTTTTTCAGCAACTTTACGCGAGGAGGGATGGGGCTCCCTCCGAGGCGCTGGATTACTTGGGGGCGGTGCAGTTGCCCAAGGTAACGGTAGACCAACAGGCGGGCTTGGATGCCCCGGTGACGGCAGAGGAAATTCACCGAGTCATTCAGAAGGCTAGCTGCGGTAAAGCACCTGGCCCTGATGGGTTTGGGGCTGAGTTTTATAAGCTCTTGGGAGACGTAGTGCCTTTGACCTTAACGGAGGTATATCAGTGGCGCGTGGCTCGGGGGACGTTTGGCTGGGGCACTAATCACGCATATATAACCCTCATACCTAAACCGGGAAAGGATCCTACCAAGGCGGCCTCTTACAGGCCTATCTCCCTATTGAATTTCGATTCGAAGATTCTGGCCAAAGTCTTGGCCGACCGCCTGGCACCAGTCTTGGGGGAGTTGGTGCACGAATCGCAAGTCGGGTTCGTTAAGGGGCGTTATGCGGTGCGGAACTTGCGGAGGATTTTGGCGTCCCTGGAGTGGGTTCGGGAGCGAGACCTCCAGTCACTGTTGATCAGTTTCGATGCTGAAAAGGCATTTGACCAGGTTCAATGGGATTATTTGAAGTGTCTTTTACCTCACTATGGACTGGGGGACTCGTTCTGCCGGATGGTGGAGCTACTCTATTCGGACCCCACCGCTGGAATACTCTGTAATGGTGTGCTTTCCGATAAATTCAACTTGGAACGGGGTACCCAACAGGGTTGCCCGCTGTCCCCTCTATTATTTGTCTTGACCCTGGATCCGCTGATACGGAGGATAGAGGCGTCCGTGGATATTTGCGGGGTCCGGATGGGGCCCTATGGGTTCAAGGTGGCGGCCTTTGCAGATGACCTGCTTGTCCATCTTACGTGTCCCCCGCAGTCTCTGGCTTGCTTACTTGAGGAGTTCTCTCTCTATGGTAAGTTCTCGGGGTTGCGCATTAACATGGATAAGTCAGAGGCCCTAGACGTGGGGGGGACTCTGCATGCGAGTTGGCCTGGGGAATTTCCGCTCCGTTGGGCCGATGAGTCTTTTGTCTATTTGGGCATCCTATTGACCAAGCAACCGGCATCGTTATACCGTGTGAACTTTGAGCGGATTTTCTCTAAAGTCCAGGCCCAGTTGCGGGCATGGGCACCACTTCCACTATCCCTGTTGGGCAGAGTGGCCGCATTGGGGATGGTGATTCTGCCCAGAGTACTGTATTGGATGCAGACTCTCCCTGTATGGTTATTGCGCCGGGACACACTCCGTATGGAACGGGCCTTTCGCGGGTTTCTTTGGAGGGGGACCAGAGCCCGTATACCGTTGGTTAGAATGCAAGGGGGTTGGCGGTCAGGGGGAATTGGAGTCCCGGACCTTTGGAAATATGCGCTGGCCTGCCAGGCGCGGCATGTTGGCGACTGGTTGGGGGGGACAGAGGTCTATACACCTCGGGGGTTGGAGGCGGCTGTGGTGGCCCCGCACTCTCTGGAGGCAGTTCTGCAGGTGCGGCAGGTGGACCTGCCGACCCGTCTGACGCGGAATGTGCTAATACAGGTGACGCGACGCGCCTGGCAACAGCTCAATAAATATTGGGGTAGTGACTCTACGGTTTCAAGTTGGCTGCCCTTACGGGGCAACATTCATTTCCTGCCCGGTTCCGACTCGGTCCCGTTTCGGAAGTGGGAGCGGTTGGGTATACGGTATTTGGGGCATGTCCTTAATCCCGAGGGGAGTTGTAAGACCTTGGAGACGCTTTGTGCGGAGTATGGGTTATCCCCGGGGGGCTATGCCTTTGCATATGCGCAGGTTGCTCACTATGTTCGTTCCTTGCCTCGGCGGGAGCTCACCGCGGAGCATTCTGCGCGGATTCTTGATTTTTTGGCACTGGGAGCAGAAGCTCCGCCGACTATAGCGGATTTAAAGAAGAGGGTGGATCGGTTGGAGGCACCCCCTGACTATGCTCTGTTGGAAAGCCGATGGGCTCGAGAACTGGGCCGTGAGATCGCCCCGGGCACTGCCAGGGAGGCACTGGGTCGGATTGCGCAGTTGGTGGAGGGCGCCAGGTGGCGCGAGATACAATTTAAGTGTATTCACCGAGCCTATTTTTCGCCGAGGCGGGCGTTTCATAGCCGCCTCACTTCAGATGGTAGCTGCCCCAAGTGCTCCTCCCCCCTAGTGGATCTAGGCCACATGTGGTGGTGCTGCCCATCTATTCGCCGATACTGGCTGCGCATTGAGGCGTACTTAGGTGGGTTGCTGGGGCAGCGACTTTGTTGGACGGGGCTATTAGTGGTGTTTGATCAGTTGGGACCACTCCGCCCTAAGGGGAGGTGGGAGAAATTGCTGGTGCGGAAGGCCTGTCTGGTGGGGAAGGGACCTATTCTTCGCCGGTGGAGGGAGCCAGAGGTCCCTACCTTTACTGAGTGGCGCAATAGCTTTCATCAGCTGTTGCTTATGGAGCGGAGGAGTGCGCTGGGACACCCTCGGCGATGGGCTATATTTTTGCTGATCTGGATGCCCTACATTCAGAGTTTGGGACCTAAAGCCCGCAGTGAGGTCTTGAAGGTCGGATAGTGGTTGCTCATGCTTCGGTTGTGCTGCTCCACTGACTTTCTTGATATGTGTGCTTCCTGCTTGGGGGTGGGGGGAGGGGGAGGGGGTAGGGGGGAGGGGGAGGGGGAATTAATTCTGATATTGTATATTTGTTTTTTCCTTTGAACTGTTGTTTGCTCCCGTAGTGGTGGACAAGAGATAGCCCCACCGGGAGAAAGTTATGTTGTATCTAGGAAATTCCTGTGACGTGGTTTGTTATTGGTTGTCTTTCTCTGTTCTTTCAATAAACAGACTTAAAAAAAAAAAAAGCACATATATCGACCGCGCCTCATTACAACCACCCACAACTCTGCCTCTATCGCCACCCAAGGTTACGTTAAAAGTTAGATCTAGGTTACGTTAAAAGTTAGATCTATGTGTTATCTAGTTGCAGTTCTGCTCAATATAAAAGCCACTTTGAGCTCATCGTTGTTTAATCTATAAACCGCTGTGACTTGTAGATATAGCGGTATATAAAAATAGCAAAATAAATAAATAAAAATCAGAATCTACTGGTGATGCCTCAAGGAAGGGACATAAAGTTGATGAAGACTCGGACCAGAGCCTTTTCACTGATTATCCCTGTGCTTTTGGATAACTTATCTGAAGAAGTGGTGACAGATTGAGATTTTGGCAAATTCGTGGCAATGTGGTTATTTCAGGGACCAGAAAGGATCTGGGAAAGGTGGGCTGTGGGCCAAGGAGTATAAGAAGCGGAGGAAGTGTAGGATGGAGGAGTTGATTATGGGGTGGGGTTGGGTGTGTCTAACATATCACATATGTGTACTTTGTCTTACAGGTTTTATTGATTGTGGTTTAAAATGTGTATTTAGTGCTAAAGTGGATATGTGGTTTGTAGTGTTAACAAGCTAATTTTATGTATGTTTAACATTGTACACTGCTGAGTGAAAAGATGATTTGGATCACCATTAAATAACTAACCGCTTTACTAGGCAGACTGGGTGAGTCATTTACTATGTTCAGGTAAGCAGGGCTGACCCAAGGGTATCTGTGATGTCCTAGGTGAACCATCGGCCATGCACTCTTGGCCCCACCCCATCTGCAGTCCAGCATCTTCCCATCCCAACCCCACCCCAGGTTTCCAGCATTTCCCCTTGCCTGCTCCCTTCTCCAGCATCTCTCCTTCCTTTATGCCCCCCCCCCCCAGGTGTCCAGTATTTCTCTCCTTCCCTTTGCCCCTCTTCCAAAGTATCCAGCAGAATCCTCCACCTGTAAAACTCAAATCTGTAATGTTCCTTCAGGTGTAACTGCGAGGGTACCACTTTGCTTTCATGTAACGGTGTCCTATGATCGTGGTATCTGACCGTTTAAACAGAAGTTGTGATGATTTTTTTAGCAAGTTCATGCCGATGTTTGTTTCTTCTCTGTCTTTCTTTTGGTCATTAAGATACGTCTTTCTCTGTTTAGTGGCCACGCTGAAGAAGGGCAGCGCAGATATGTTCTATTGCTCCGAATATCCTAATACGATATTAACAACTCCCTAATTTCTCATACAGGATACGAGGAAGCCTTTTTTCCTGGGGAAGCGATAAGTCGTTCAGTGCCTGCGACGGATACAAGAGGAAAACACGACCGTTTCAGGACCGGACACCGGAGGGGAAGCGCAGGGAGACGCTGCTGCATTAGCCACGAGGGTGGGAGCGGGCGAAGGAGACGCTGCAGTACCGGTAGCACCCTCGAGGGGGCGCGGAGAGTCGCTGCAGTACCGCTAGTGGACTCTGGGGGCGCACGGAGAGCGGCTGCAGTACCAGGGTCGGACACCGGGAGGCGAAGAGAGTCGTCGCACTCGCCACTGCCGCCGCCATTAGACAATAGGAGCTGCCCGAACCGGACGCGGCCTATACCGAGAGCGGCGGGGACATGATGTTTCCGCAAAGCCGCCACTCGGTGAGGACGGCGTCCGGGACCAGGATGGGAGATGTCAGAGGGTGGGGTAGGCGCAGCCGTGGGATATGTGTATGTGCGCGCGCGCGCGGTGTTTTGTTATGGGGGGCGCGCGTCGCGGCCAGTGATCTACGGGATTTAGGAGGGGGTGGGTGGAGAGGGAGTGTCAAAGGTCAAGCACTGGGCTCTCTGCAACCTGCAGTGAGATTTGGGGACCCCGGCACGGCCCCTGACGCTCCTCTAACACCTCTCTCTGCTCTCAGGGCCCCTCGCACCTGCCTCAGCAGCTTAAGTTCACAACCTCGGACTCCTGCGATCGCATCAAGGACGAGTTCCAGCTTCTGCAGGCGCAGTATCACAGGTGAGGAGGGGAGGGAGAGCTCAGCAGTCCCACGGCTAAAACGAAAGGACTCAGAAATCACATCACTTAACCCTTATTTGCCTCAGGTACAGACTTATGGGCCGATGCAGAAAGACTAGCACGCCCTTTGCGCGCAGGTAATGCAACATATACGCACAAATACCGCTACTACCGGTATGCCAAGTGCAGAAAAGAGACTGACGTGTGCGTAAACAAAAAAACAGTATGCACACACAGCAACACCAAACGTACTTAAATGATATGCAAATGAGCTGTGCATATTAAAATGATGCTAATAAGGTCTGCGCCCAATGTAAAGAAACACACAGAGGATTACATAACCAGCAGGAACCCCATTATCTCTATGCCTGGTCTGAGGTGACCTAAAAATATTGCGGGAGTAGGGAAAGACTGTTTCAGGGTATGTACCGGTGAACAGTTACCTTCAAAGTAAAAATGTGTATCTTACGGCCTATAAGCGAAAATTCAGCATTCAAGAATAAATGGTTTTTTTGCTTCTTATACGTGTGTGTTCTTTGGACTCACTTATATCATTCTCCACTTACTGTTATGTCTTTTTGTTGCAATTTCATAAAGAATGCTTTTAGGTGAAATACTATTGACTATTATGGTGATCACCAAGAGAACCTGCATGTCCTATGCGCATAACATGAGCGTTTGACATTTACGTGCATGGCCACTTATAGTGTGTCTATTGTTTGCGCATGTATTGACTCCCGTCTTTTCAGTTTTATTTAACTATTTTTTTATACCATTTTGTACAAGTCAAAACAGTTTAAACTGGGTTGTTACAAAGAAATATCAAAAAGCCATTTGCAATTAACATGAAAACTATTTAACATGAACAGAAAACAATGAACATTTTGTATATATCAATACATTTGAATCCGTATTTCTCTAACAAACTATGTACATAGGGGGGATGTGAGGGGTGAAGGGGTAGGTTGGTGGATGAAGTGATTATTTGTATGGGGTAGTCCTAATCCATGGTTGTTGCGTGCCTGATGCCAAAGTATTCTGTGAAGAGGTGGATTTTAAGCTTTTTACAAAAGTCTGCAGTTGATTTGATATTTAGAATTGATGGGGGTAGTGAGTTCCGGAGGGAGGGGTGTACAAGGAGAATGCTCTCATTCTTATGGTTTGCTTGGATTTGTGAGTCTGCGGTGGGAAACTGAGGAGATTCTGGGTGCTCTTTCTTCTTGGTCTGTCAGAGTTGCTCTGGGGAATGATGGTTAGAACTTTGAATTGTATTCTGGAGCTGATAGGAAGCCAGTGGAAGTGTTTGAGGATTGGTGTGATGTGTGTGTTTGTCTTGAAGCTTGGAAGATAGTTCAGGCAACAGTATTTTGGGCAAGTTGTAGTGGGAGGAGAGCGTACTTCAGTAGACCATGATAAATGGAATTACAATAGTTAAACAAGGGAGTGACAGTGGCTTGGCAGACTGAGCAGAATGTGTCGGGGGTTAAGAGGGGGCGTAGGTTTCGGGGAGTTCTGAGTTTGTAGTATGTAGCTTTGGTGATAGTTTGCCTATGGGCCTTGAAGGTCAGTTGTTGGTCCATTGTGATGCCTAGATATTTTATCTGGGTGCTGACTCAGATATCATTGTTGCCGAGTCTGATGGAAGCAGAGGGGATGAAGTTGGGTCTTTTGTGACATGGAGGAGCTCTGTTTCATTGAGGTTGATGGAAAGATAATGAAGATGGAGCCAGTTTATTACTTCTGAGAGGCAGCTTGAGAGCGTGGAGTAATTAGGAGCAGAGGTGGAGAATGGTGCAAAGATAATGATGTCATCGGCATATATCAGGAACTCTACTTGGAATTGTTGATAATGGCACACAGTTGTTGAATGTATATATTGAATAGTAGAGAGGAGAGGGATGATCCTTGTGACACTCCCTGATTAAGAGTGAAGGGAGCTCAGGTTTGTGTTTGTATCTTAATTCTTTGGGTTCGGCTGGTGAGATAGGAATGGAACCATTTGAGAAGGGTGCTATGGACTCCAATATGGTGGAGTTGGTTGAGGAGGAGCTGGTGGGATACGGTGTCAAAGGCAGCGGTGATGTCCAAGAAGAGCAGGATGAAACCTTGAGAGATTGTTTCAATGCCTATGATGAGAGAATTTAGGAGAGGGGTCATAAAGGTTTCATTGCTATGGTTAGGTCAGAATCCATATTGCTGCATGTTTAGAGGTGCAAAATAGTCTATATGATCTTGGAGTTGAGTTTGTATGGCTTTCTTGATGATTTTGGAAATAAAATGGTATGCTAGTTATGGGTCTGTAAGAGGAGGGTGAATGTGGATCCAGGTTTGGTTTCTTCAGGAGTGGTCTGATAGATGCTTGTTTGAGGGAGGGAGGGAGAAAGGAAGAAAACCTTGCAAAAGTGATAATTGGACAATATCAGAAAAATTGATAGGAATTGTTCTTTGGTGATTTTAATGCAGGAAACTAGACAAGGGTCAAGTGGGGAGGTTGTTGTATTGATGTTGTTGATTATGTTATACATTTTGTCAGGTGATATGGTCTTGAAGGTAGTCCAGTGGTGGTCTCTTCTTTTGAGGTTGGGATGGTAGGACTGCTGTAGGATGTAAGTTTGTGCTTGGCTTGTATGTATGAGGCCATGTCTTGCAGATTAAGTGTGGTCACGATTTGTTTGTGTTGGGTCTTTGGTAAGTGTTTTGACAATGTTGAGTTCTCTGGGTTTGTTGATGGATCGTGAGTTAAGATTGTTGTGTTATTCTGTTTTGGCATGGATGGTGGAGTCCTGGTATAGTTTTAGCTTATGAAGGTTTTGATATCCGAGTTGATAGTCTTGAGACTTTCTCCATTGTCATTCAAGACGTCATAGGTTGCATTTTTGTGGTGTTAAGGCTGCGGAGTACCAGGCAGTGTGTGGTCGTCGTTTTTTGTGGGGGGCGTTTGGTGGAGCAGCAGCAGAAATGGTTGAGTTCCACGTGCGGACTTTAGTTTTGAGGTCAGTTTGTGTTGGTAAGATAGAAAGGGTTGGGATAGTATTTGGGAGGAAGGCTTGTTCATCAACTGAAAGGAACTTCCGATTTATTGGAGGAGAGCTCAGATACGTGGTTTGCAGGCATGAGCTAGGTATGTTAAAGGTGATGAGGTTGTGATCGGACCAGGGAAATGGTATTGAGGATGGTGTATATCTGCTTGTGTTTAGGAGTTGACCTGGGAAGAAGATCATGCCAAATATGCTGCCTTTTTGGGGGAGGAGGGAGGATATGAGCTGTGTGAATTTTAGGTCTGTCATTGCTTTGAGGAAGGCTGAAGAGTGGGTAGTGGCAGCAGATGGGAGGTTTAGGTCTCCAAGTAGGATGAAGTCTCTGTTGGTGGATGCATGAGAGCAAGTTTCTACCAATAAGGTGGCGAGTTCTTCAGTGTTGGTGTGGGGATCTGTATGATAGGCAGATGGAAAGGTGGCGGTTTGATATTGTGATGATGTCAAGATTGGGGGTGGAGGCGTAGTTTGTGGTGTTGAAATCAAGACTTGTGAGTTTTGTGCACAGCTCATTTGTATACACGCCCTTTGCTGCATACCGGTGCTGACGTTTTGTGCTATTGGCATGCTACAAAAACACATACACAGCTAATAGCGTGTGACTTCAGTGCTGACTTTCTCCATCGGCCTGTTAGATTGTAAGCCTCTGGGACAGGAAAATACCTAATGTACTTGGATGTAATTTGCCTTGAGCTGCCACTGAAAAAGGCCCAAGCCAAATCCAAAAATGCCTGCTGGTAAGCAGATGATCTGGTAATTTTATCCCCTGCCCCCATTTCTAATCTCTGCCTCTACTCCTGATTCTCAGCTTGAAGCTGGAGTGTGATAAACTGGCCAGTGAGAAGTCAGAAATGCAGCGGCATTATGTCATGGTAAGTTGGGGTCTCTGTCCCGCTAACTTAAAAATAGCTTCTGAGATCATACTAAGGAGTTGTTAAGCAGGGTTGGGCCTGGCTAATATTTGGATGGATTGACTACCTTGGGATACCAGGCACTGTAGGCTTACTGTATGGAAGAAAGGCCTGCAATCTACTTCTGGTGCCACCTTCCCAAGAAAACCCAGGGGATAGTCATGGACAACTCTTCCCAGGCTCGCCAGGAGTTGGCATCTAACAACAACAGAACTGGAAAATGAATTTGCTGAGAGGGACAGAAGCAGAATTTTCCGTCTTTTTATCGCCATAGGATAAAGCCAGGGGCAGTGGAACGCTGTTTTCTTTAGGGGGGGGGGGGGAGCTCCATCCCTAGGCCAGCCAATCTTCATGAGGCTGCGATCGCCAGCATTCCCCTCCTGTCTGCCCATGGGGATCTGATCTCCCGTGGGCAGACAAGAGAGGTCTTTGCCGCAATCGTGATGCCCTTCTGCCTGCGGGGGATGGGATTCCCACAAGCTGCTGGGCGTGACTGCTAGCTTTCCCCTTCTGTCTGCCCACAGGAGATTGGATCCCTGCAGGCAGACAGGAAGAGAAGGCCGGTGGTCACAGTAGCAAAGGTTTGGTGGAGCCAGGGCCCGTGTGACCCATCTCCTTCCAGTGCTTCTGGATAACGCCTCACAGTTAAAGAACCCATCTTCTAATTTCCTGTGGTAATGGTCATAGGACCTTGTGATTGTACTCACACAATTTGAAGCTTTTACCTGTCTGGTGAAATTTAAGCTCTAGTATGGCTCAGTGCATGGGCAGTGCTGGAGATCTCACAGGCTTCATAATGTTTTCAGTCTGAGGGGTGGCTCTGTGCTGTGGCAAGCTGGAAGGCAATTTGGAACCTAAGTGTTGTGAGGTGCTGGAGGAATGCTCCATGCTGTAACTCTTTCCCTCCTGCTTTAGGATGGATTTCATTAATTGTCTGTCATTTTTCCCCACAGTACTATGAGATGTCCTACGGATTGAACATTGAAATGCACAAACAGGTGAGCTCAGCTCCTTCTGCTAAAGAGGAATAGATAGTGAGAATGAGGAAGGGTTTGGTGCATTAAAAGGTGTGGCAAAAATCTGGAACAAACTCTAGTGGAGGTGATAAGAGCAGAAACAGTGGCAGAATTTAAGCCCATGGTAGGCCTGACAGGGACATCAGCTGCAAGAGGCAGAAGGAAGAAGATCAGACTTGTGACCGCCTGTAGGCTGCTACAAATGGACGACCTCGAGGAACGTGGAGGGTAATTTTATAATGGTATCTTGGTGGGAAAAACACAGGCATATGGGTGCCAATTCTGTGTCTGTTTTTATTATTTGCCACCCTTGAGAATAACTATGCAGTGCCTTCTTTTTATGTTGGTATACCCCTGGGAAACTGCATAAAAGCCTACCTGTGTGTAAAAAGTTGTTTGACATGCTCAAGTTGCTTATATAATTGTCTCTTATATGGTTCTCTGCCTACAACCTGTGTTTCTAGAACAAACAGAACAGAGGTTATGTGGCCCCCAAAAAGTTCAGGTACCCACAGTTAATTCCCAGCACTCTTCCTGGATCCCTTCCCCTCATCACCAAACCTCTCCACTAGCCCACTTTATCTCCCTTCTCCTAATCTCTCTCCCTTCCTGCAGCCAGTGCCCATGAGTCTCTCTCTCTGTCCCATCCAGTTCTCTGCAGTCTCTCTATCCCATCTCTCCCCAGCCGTCCCCACCAGCAGGGCTGGCCCCATGAGTGCTGCAAGGTATTGGGCAAACCTTCAGCCTTATTACTCCACCCACCCCCCCCTGAAATCTTGATAACAAACCTAAACAGTCATGATCATCTGAACACCACCCTTCCAACACCAGTTCTGCAAAAACATATAATTGGACATTATGGGCCTGATATTGAGTTAGGCCTATTTGCTATGTGCCTCATTGGTGCATAGCCCTCCCTGCCGACCTCTAAGCTGGCTATTCAATGCCGCGGCAACGGTGCTGAATATCCAGGGATTGCTGCACACACCAGAATCTGCCAAAGCTAACCAGGCAGCAGCAGTATTGTTGCTGCCCGGTTATCACTTGTCGCCACCTCTACACTGCCCTGGAATGCCCCAATGCTAACCAGGTGGCATCATGGCACGTAGGGGAGTTAGAAGGGGATATTCACCAGTACTAACCGTGTAAGTGCCATTGAATATCCCCATTTAAGGCATTTACACGGTTTACTGGGCTGTAAACCGTGTAAATGCCTTTCGAATATCGGGCCTTATATTTTTAAATCTTAAACGTTTGCTTTGCCATATGCATGTGACCACTTACCTGCAGGTAAAATTGTGCTGATGGCTCTTTGAGTTTCTGTGACCATCAGACTCTGTGAATGTTGGTGCTCTTTCAGAAGCTGCTCCTAGTCTTGCCTAATTGGACTGGGCCTGCCCGCCAGCTTCTTTCTTTACTGAGCCCCACAGAGCCCATGTCATGGCTCCACAGATGCCCAGCTTGGGGACCACTCAACTTGAGAGATGTTTGCTCTCATATGTCCAGACCTGCCTCATCACCCAGAGAAAAATATCTTGAAAACTGTATAAGTTCTTCACCCTCTCCTCTTTGTACATGGGCTTTGGTTGGTATAAAGCAGTCTGGCTTGTATTCTTTTTTGTTTCTATTAAGACAGACTATCCTCTGTGCAATATGGTTTCAGAGACCTGCAGCCACAGGGGCTCTGTACTTGGGAGAAGCTGCTCCCTACCCCAGGATTCCATTCAGGGATGCTGTAGGGAACAGATTTTTTTTTTGAGTGCTGTGCTGTAGGATGTAGTAGGATGAGTGCTGTGCTGTAGAATGTAGAGCAGGGGTAGGGAACCCTGGTCCTGGAGAGCCGCAGACCAGTCAGGTTTTCAGGATATCCCTAATGAATATGCATGAGATATATATGCATTAGAGATATCCTGCCAACCTGACTGGTTTGTGGCCCTCCAGGGCTGGATTTGGAGACCCCTGCCTTACACCTCTGTCATTTAAGATTGTGAGTGGGCAAGGTGCAGATGTCCTAGACATCGAAAGGGTATATAGAATGTGTCACATTCCTCCTCGATTCTCACCACCACCAAAAAGTTGTCTAATAGACAATATTTTGGTGGTGGTGAGAAGTGAGGAGGAATGTGACACATTCTATCTAACCTTTTTGATGTCTTGGACATCTGCACCTTGCCCACTCACAATCTTAAATGACAGAGGTGTAAGGCAGGGGTCTCCAAATCCAGCCCTGGAGGGCCAAACACCAGTTAGGTTGGCAGGATATCTCTAATGCATATATATCTCATGCATATTCATTAGGGATATCCCGAAAACCTGACTGGTCTGCGGCTCTCCAGGACCAGGGTTCCCTACCCCTGATGTAGAGCAATAGGTTTTGTATATGTACAGGAGGATTGTCTCTCATGGTCTCACAATCATATCCACAGTGTTAACAAAATGTAGCTTTTAAACTTTAAAAAATAACTTTTTGTAGGTAAAACAACTCTGGATGCTACCCTTTATTGCCCAAAGCCTGTGCCATGTGGCCCATCTGAGTCTGGAGAGCCTGGCACATAAAGGGTTATCTAGGAGTATTAGCTTGCAGTGTTCTCCGACTGGCAGAGGTGGAGGCACGAGAGTGTTTGCGGGGCATGACTGGTGTTACCGGTGTGGGGAGGCTGTCGGACATGGTATGGCTGGGATTACCACCACGAGGAGCTCTCCAGGTGCACTTCACCCTCTCCTTTATCTTATAGGCTGAAATTGTGAAGAGACTGAATGGGATTTGTGCTCAGGTCTTACCCTACCTTTCACAAGAGGTAATGCCAGCTTTCATCTAAGAATTCCTTTTCAGCACTGGACAGGAGTTTGGGGCTTGTGGGTAGCTACTTTGTCTTACATTAGGTCAGATGTTTCTGGGTAGGGATGAGCCATTTGCACTTAGGTGGAGGCCAGTTCCAATTCCCAGTGTTGCCTCCTCACGGGACCCTCGCATGCATGATTGATCTGTACTTAGGGCTGGTAGGTGGGTAGGTTGGCAACCTTTGCCGCGGTCAGAACTGATCCTTTTTAGGGCTAGGAGTAGATAGATCCTGCTTAGGGCTATGATGGGAGGGCAACTCCTGTAGGCAAGATGGATCCTGTTTTAAGGCTTAGATTGAGTGGGTGATCCCTGTAATCAGGATGAATCCTTTGGATGGGTTGATCCTGCAGTCAGGATGGATCTTGCTTAGGGCTGGGATTGGGCGAGTTGATCCCTGCAGTCAGGACTGATGCCGCCTCTTTTTTTTTTTTCTTACCACTTTAAATACAGGGTATTTTGCAACAAAAAAATGTTTTTTCAAAACTTCTCACTTTATATTGCTGGGTTCTTTTCTTCTTACAGCACCAGCAGCAGGTTTTGGGGGCCATTGAACGAGCCAAACAAGTGACGGCACCAGAACTGAATTCAATCATCCGTGTACGTGAGATAAGAGGGGGGGGGGCAGAGCAGTACTGGGGATTTGGATCAGCTGGAGGTGCTTGTGTTTGTTTCCCTTTCATCTCCCCGATGCACAAATGAATTTGTATGTTACTGCTGCATAGGAAGCAGGGAATCATTTCTGAGTGGGATCATTGCTCGATGTGGGACCCTGGTACAGAGAATCCTTGGAGCTCAGGGGATGTCCTGTTAGTTCTGTATGTGGACTCAGTGGGGCTCATTTTTGCTGACTCATAGCCTCAGGCCCAGTGCATGATTTAGGATATTTTCATGTTAGTTCATCACCATCATGACAATACCCTGACATAACTTCATGTTACCAGGATCTCTGTGTCCAATTCTATTCTCAAATCATTCTAATATATTCTGACACACTGTATAGAAGTTGAAAACCGCAGCTTTTCCTCCAGCTCTCTGCCCATTTTTGCTACTTGGAAAAGTATTTGGGTGACTTTTTGAAAATTGAGGAACAGAGGGGACAGGCTCAGGATCTCCCAGTTTGATGAAAATGAGTTACTGGGAAGCAGCTCTTACAAGACACCCATCTGTCTGTATTGTTGCTTTCTGTCTTATGGATGCCTGAGACTTTAAAAGCTCCAGTGCTGATGCCCTGATCCCACACGCACACCCTCAGCCAGTTCATCCCTGTTGAACAGTACTGAACCACCGAGTCTGATTCTGGCACAACTTTCCCTGCTGTACTGGAGTGAGGAGGTGAAGATGCTCTTTTTAATATTCCAAATGACACATTTTCTTTGCTCTGTCTCCTGCCTCTTCTTTTCCTTACAGCAGCAGCTTCAGGCGCATCAGCTCTCCCAGCTCCAAGCCCTGGCCCTGCCGTTGACTCCACTGCCCGTTGGCTTACAGGCCCCTTCCCTGCCTGCCGTCAGCACTGCCACGGGGCTGCTCTCTCTCTCTGCCCTGGGCTCACAAGGCCACCTGTCCAAGGATGATAAGAATGGCCAGGATGGAGACACCCACCCAGACGACGAGGGTGACAAGTCTGATTAAGTGAGGTGGGTGGGGGAAGCTGCAGTATCACTTGGGTGAATGCGAGCAGGTCTGCTGGGGTCTTTCTGGCAGCAGGTTGCCAGGACCTGCTGTACCCTTCTCAGGCCAAAACGAAAAGACTCAAATTAGAATTTGGCTGCCTTCCACCGGACTATCTGGCCCTGGCATTGACTATCCCACAACTGCAAACTCAGACTGCAGCTTTACATCCCCAGTCTGACGGTGGACCACATTCCAGTTTGGAGCATGCTGCTGCTGCTGTTGTGAGCCTGGATCTGACCTGAGGCTGAACACAGCACAGGTAATCCTAGACTCAGGAATCTCCGTAATATGCTAAATGGGGGCTTTTTCCCACTCGCCTATGTCCGAACCAGCTCTGATTAGCTTTGGATTCTGGCTTGTGCGGAATTCTTCCGAAGCACATACATCCTAGGCTGGTACCTGTAGTGTCATGTTAAGCGTAGAGCCCCAGTCAAGATTCTGCAAATCTGAAACCCCAAAAGAAAGGCGAGGAAGATAGGAGGGGTGGAGAGGGAGCTCATACCTCCATATCAGACAGACAGCCTCCCATGGCCAGAGGGAGCCAGGGCACAGACCCTCAATGGATACTGCAGCCTTCTCTCCTAACCGCTTTTCTTTCTGTAAGCTGCTGTGTCTTTCTGTTGAGAAGCTTGTGTTTGTACATAGGTCCTTTAGAGAATCGTGTGCACTCATTTTAGTTCATCATTTGATGAATGGAGAAGACCCAAGAGAGGAGATGGAACAGTCTGTATCACACATGGACTAGCTCTGCCTTGGTCTAAAAGTTGAGAACGCATTCAGATATCCTAGCATTTCACTTCTGCTTAAACCCAACCTTTCCCATCTGTTTTCCAGGAGGGGACAGAGAAGAGGCTGGTAATTTGTGATGCCTGCCTGAGAAGTCGCTCACTCCATTTAAAGCACCTAGGAAGTTGCATTCATACACTTTCTATCCAGCTCTTGTTAAAAGAAATAATGGTACCCCTACCTTGCAGGCATGGAGCAGTCCACTGCCATTTGCCCTCCTTGAGGGCAAAGCACAGGAGGTTAAGCTAGCCCAGCAGTGACTGGCTGTGTGCCTTGACCTGCTGTATATGGGACCTAGAAAGCAATCAGCAAATATGGTTCTGGCCAGGATGGATCTCTCCCAGCCCTCAAGAGTTTGAGGTACAGAGAATGAGTGCGGGGAGGGGGGCGCATGGCTGAGATGTATGTTGGCAGCTTGATGCTATAGAACGTGCTCTCTTATTATCTTATTTAGTGAAAGAGAAGGTCCTGAAAGGCAGAAGGGAAAACACTGTAGTGAGACTTCTCCCCTACTGCCGGCTGTGAGCGATTTCTTTTGTACAGGACTGGGCTTCTTTTTATTTTCAGACATATGTGAAGCAGTCAAACGTGTTGTTACAAATAAAGTCCTGCACTGTACTATTGTTACCCAGAGCAGCTTGGGTTTTAGTCTCATTTCAAGTTCTTGATAGCATGTGTGTAAGTTTTTGACATTTTCCTGCATCTCTTATGCATGATGTGTGGACCTACTGCTGCTGGCGAACTGCTCTGTATATTTCTCGATGAGTGTTGAAGGTCTCAGTCTCCCATCCCTGAATGGATAGTGTTAAATACCCTTATGACCTGACTCCTAAAGGCTTTGCCAGCTGTACTTTTTTTTTTTTTTTTTAAACTGTAGGACATTTTGGAAGTGAATAACAGCACAGTAATTAGGTACAAATAAACTTGGGGGAAGCATCCAGGAAGTCCTTATATGCTTACATCTTCTGGATTTCCATTGTGTCAGAATGAATCTGGGATTATATTGGGGGGTGGAGAGCATGCAAGCCTTAGACCTATGATGGTGTAGACTGATTTCCATGTCTGGACTGCTGGACATTATGATGTCATCAAGCATCTTTAAAGCTGCCCTCTGCTTGGCTGGCAGCATTGGCAACCTGTACTGGTTCATAGTATCTGAATGCTGAATTTCACCTTGGAGAATGGATCCACACATGGGGGTGACGACATTTTTGTTACCTGGATCCGGCTCTTCTACTCTCCACCAGTGTTCAGGAGAGCTTTGGGAGCCCCCCTCCTCTCCCCTCCCCCCCCCAAGCATGCACAACAGCTGCTGTATTTGTCATGCGTCAGATTCCTTATGCCACATAGCCTTGCCAGATGCACCTTTTTGGCTCTCCTCAGATAAAAAAAGCCTGCTGAAATTAGCATAGTGCTAACTTCAATAGCAATGACAGATGCAACAGGGGTGGTCATTCTGCCATATAAGACAGGATGTACCAGGTGTGCCATTTTACAAGATGGCGGGGCAAGAATATGTAGGCAACACCCCCGCCCAAACATTTAAGGTATTAGAGGGGGCAGGGGGGATTGAGGCTGCTGGGCCACCGGGTCTTTTTTGTTTCTGTTGGAGGATCAGAGTCGGGGGGAGGGCACTGGTCCCGACAGTGTGCCGATGCCTGGATCATCTGAGGTGAAGTGTCTCACGTTAGATGATGTTTTTGCTTCCAGCTAGATATTTACATCTGCCTGAAGCTGATGTGAAGATCCAGAATTAAAAAAGTGTACAAAATTGTGCTAAATTTCAGAGCAGTTTTTTTAATATCAGGCACAATTAAGTATGCAGCAATTTAGCATGGTTGTTTTTCTGGCCATTTTCCAGAACTAGCTTGATTTCTGCATTGGAGAGCAAGTCTAGAGCGGGAAAAGTTCCAGAAAAATGCCATGCTGAGGTTTTCTGTATCAACCGGTTAGATTGTAAAGTTCTCTGGGGACAGGAAAATATTCAGGTACAATAGGTAAAGCACCTTGCTCCTGAGAAAAAGCAAGAGCTAAATCTAATTCCATATCGTCCTGCTGGACCAGTCCAGACAAGTGGGTTGTGTTTCCTCTACCAGCAGATTGATGGAGACAAAGAACCAATGAAAAACTCAGGTTTCAGTGACATCACTTATCCACCCTTTAGTCACATCCCATCTAGATTACTGCAACCTCTTCCTTGCTGGTCTCCCTCTGAATCATCTCTCTCCCCTCCAATCTGTTCAAAACTCAGCTGCACGACTAATCTTCCACCAGCTTCGATATGCTCATATATAATTTCTCTTCTCAAGTCGCTTCATTGGCTCCTATCCCTCTCCTACTGACCCATATGTGCACTCATTCTGCTGCTCCTCATTACCTTTCCTCTCTTATCTCTCCTTACACCCCTCTTCAGGATCTCCGCTCTTTTGGTAGATCGCTTCGGTCTATGCCTTCTTTTCTACTGCCGACTGCAGACTTTGATCCTTTCACCTTGCTGCTCCTTATGCCTGGAACAAACTACCTGAGTCTGTATGTCAGGTTTCATCTCTGGCCCTTTTCAAATTCAGGCTGAAAACTCACCTTTTCGAGGCAGTCATTCCCCTAGATATTTCCAGATCCTCCTGCTAGGCCAGTCCAGACTAGTGGATTATTTCCTCCTGCCAGCAGATGGGAGACAGAGAAAAGAAAGTAAAACTATGCCTTGACATCACCACTGGCATATAAGAACATAAGAACATAAGATATGCCATACTGGGTCAGACCAAGGTCCATCAAGCCCAGTATTCTGTTTCCAACAGTGGCCAATCTAGGTCATACGTACCTAGCAGTTTCCCCAAGGGACACAGGTTCCACAATGCTTGTATTGGTTCAAGCATTGATATCCTGGGTCCCTTCTTAATAATGGTTTATGGACCTTTCCTCCAGGAACTTGTCCAAACCTTTTTTAAACCCAGCTACACTAAAAGCCTTTACTACATCCTCCGGTAACAAATTCCAGAGTTTGATTACACGTTGAGTGAAAAAATATTTTCTTTTATTAGTCTTAAATAGTTTACCCTGTAGCTTCATTGCATGTCCCCTAGTCTTTCTATATTCTGATAAGGTAAACAATCGATCTACGTTTACCCGTTCCACTCCGTTCATTAATTTATAGACTTCTATCATATCTCCCCTCAGCCGTCTCTTTTCCAGGTTAAAGAGCCCCAACCTTTTTAGCCTTTCTTCATAGGAGTAGCCTTCCATCCCCTTTACCATTTTGGTGGCTCTTCTCTGAACCTTTTCTAAAATTGCTATATCCTTTTTAAGATATGGTGACCAGAATTGCACACAATATTCAAGGTGCGGTCTCACCATGGAACGATATAGAGGCATTATAATATCTTTTGTTTTATTTTCCATTCCTTTCCTTATCATACCTAGCATTCTATTTGCTCTCTTGGCCGCCGCTGCACACTGGGCCGAGGGTTTTAACATGGTATCCACAAGGACGCCTAAATCTTTTTCTTGGGTGGTGGTTCCTAATGTGGAACCTTGCATCGTGTAACCATAGTTTGGGTTGTTCTTCCCTAGGTGCATAACCTTGCACTTCTCCACATTAAATTTCATCTGCCATTTTGATGCCCAGTCTTCCAATTTATCAAGATCCTCTTGCAATTTTCCACAATCCTCCTGGGTTTTTAACAACTTTAAATAGTTTTGTGTCATCAGCAAATTTGATAACCTCACTCGTTATTCCACTTTCCAGGTCATTTATGAATATGTCAAAAAGCAGCGGACCCAGCACAGATCCCTGGGGTACACCACTATTCACCTTTCTCCATTGGGAAAATTGGCCATTTAGCCCTACCCTCTGCTTTCTATCTTTTAACCAGTTCCTGATCCACAGTAGTACACTGCCTCCTATCCCATGACTCTTTAGTTTTGCCAAAAGTCTCTGATGAGGGACCTTGTCAAAGGCTTTCTGAAAGTCCAGATACACAATATCAACCGACTCACCTTTGTCCACCTGTTTATTCACTCCTTCAAAAAAACATAACAGATTAGTAAGACAAGATCTTCCTTGTCTAAAGCCATGTTGGCTGTCTCCCATTAGGTCATGACTATCTATATGCTGAGTAATTTTATTCTTTATGATGGTTTCTACCATTTTTCCCGGTACTGATGTCAGGCTCACCGGTCTGTAGTTTCCCGGATCACCCCTCGAACCCTTTTTAAAAATTGGTGTTACATTGGCGATCCTCCAATCCTCAGGTATTAGAGATGATTTTAATGATAGTTCACAGATTACTGATAGCAGGTCTGCAATCTCAAATTTCAGTTCTTTCAACACCCTTGGATGTATACCATCCGGCCCAGGTGATTTGCTACTCTTCAGTTTATCTAATAGTTGTAAGACATCTTCCCGATGTATCGATATTTCCTTCAATTCTTCCACACCTTTAAATACCACTTCAGTCGTGGGTAACATCCCTACATCTTCCTCAGTAAAGACCGAAGCAAAGAATTCATTCAGTCTCTCCGCTATCGCCTTGTCGCCTCTTAGTGCTCCTTTAACCCCTTTATCATCTAATGGACCAACTGACTCTCTCACGGGTTTTTTTGCTACGAATGTACTTGAAAAGGTCTTTATTTCGCGTTTTTGCTTCCGCAGCAAGCTTCTTCTCAAATTCTCTCTTTGCCTGCCTTATCAATGCCTTGCATTTGACTTGCCAGTGCTTGTGCTGTTTCCAGGTTTCATCATTTGGCTCTTTTTTCCATTTCTTGAAAGATGCTTTTTTGGCAACAACAGCCTCTCTGACCTCAGCTTTAAACCATGCTGGCAATTTTTTGGACTTCCTTCCACTTTTCTTAAAGCGTGGAATACAGCTGGTCTGGGCTTCCAAGATAGTATTTTTCAACAACACCCAAGCTTGATGTACGTCTTTAACCTTTGCAACTGCTCCTTTTAGTTTTTTCTTAACTGTTTTCCTCATTCTATCATAGTCTCCCTTTCGAAAGTTAAAGGGTAGTACTGTGGATTTCCTTACTATCCCTCCTCCACTAATTAAATCAAAGGCGATCATGCTATGATCACTATTGCCAAGTGGCCCCAACACCCTTAACCTAGCACAGCTAGAGGGAGCCCTCAGTATTTTCTCTATCTCAGCAGGTGGTGCATTCTTCCAAAGAGGCCTACAGAAGCCTATAGCTCCTGCTCAGTCTGCGTCTGGGTGCAGTGTAGCTCGGCCTCTTTAGATCCCAGGGGATGTATGAGATACCCTTTTCTCCAGGAACAAGCAGGAAGTCAGCCCTCACATATGGGTGATGTCGGTGCCGACGGAGCCCTCATGCGGAGCAATTCCCCAGCTTTCAAAAAAAGCCTTTGGGATTGCATTGCGCATGTGCGATCCCCTTACCGCCCAAGGGTGCCATCTTGCTCAGTCTCCATTTTTCCACGGAGCCCAACGGATGTAGTGCAACTTCCCTGGTGTAAAAAGTGTGTCAAAACTCCTGAAGATTTTTTTCTTCGACCTGGTTTGACGCCGGTTCCCCTTCCCGCCTCGGATTCGGTACACCGGTATCGAGTCCGGTCTTTATTTTAGTTTTTCTCCTTCGTGACTAGCATTCACGCTTTTTTTTTTCTTTTTCACTGGCAGCCCAGTCATTCAACCTCGCAGGGGCCCTTTTTCCCCCGATGGCTGCCAGCGGTTTTAAAAAGTGTGATCGGTGTAAAAAAATGTCCTTTACTGACACACATGACTGCTGTCTCTGCTGCCTTGGGGCCAGCCAGGACCCGAAAGTCTGTGGCCCGTGCAGCAAAATGTCCTCTAAGGCACTTAAAAGTAGGCAGCAGCAGCGTGTGAGGGTTTTCTCAGAGTCCGAATCCACCCGGGTCCGGACCTCGTCAGAAGCCTCAACGCCTTGGGAGCTGTCTGACTCCGAGCATCATCAGGGGTCTTCTGAACGGGGGTCTCCCTCACGGGAACACCGGAGGAAGAAGAAACCTGCGAGGGTGGCATCGTTGGATGCCTCTGATCAGCTTGGGCCCTCGTGGACCAGGTCGTTGAGTCCTGACCACCGCCCCCGGTCCTCTGAGCCAGAGCGCCCTGCAAAAGTACCTCGCACGGAGCCGGAGACACCGAGGAAGGTAACTGCTGTTGTCCTCGTTGACTCTCCTCCGGGATAACCGGCGTCGGGACCCGAGCTGGAGGCTGCTGAGTCTTCTGAGCTCGGTCTCAGAATGATGGCCTTGGAGTGCAGCATGTCTGCCTTCATGGAGCAGCAGCGGGCGCTGATGGCCAGTCTCACCGGTCCATCCGCCCCGACCACCGGGACCTTGATGTCCAAGTCGACCCCGGAGGCCGAGGCGATCCTCGAGACTCTTCAAGCTCGAGTTGATCCTCGAACTCCCGTTCGGGACCGAGGTCGTTGATGCTAGTGCCCTTGGTGTCAGGGCGGTCGAGATCAAAGCCCTCACGGCCGGAGCCCATCGATTCCTCCTTGGAGGACTCGGCATGGGAAACGGAAGATGAAGAGTCCCTGGACACCCACTGGACCCGGTGTGTCCCATCGGACTCGCCGAGGTCCGAGCCTCTGAGGAGGTTCCCTCCGGAGGATACCCGGTTCTCGGACTTCGTCAGGGACATGTCCAAGGCTTTGGCATTCCCGGCGGACACCGAGGAGGAGCCTCAAGCCGAAGCCCTCCAGTATGATTTTCCCCTTCGGGAAGCCCTTACGGTACCGGTTCCTCCGCTGTTGGAACGGCTGATGCTCCGCATGTGGGAGTCACTGGCCTCGATGCCGGTTCTCAGCAGGCGGGTCGATTCCATTTATCGAGTCTGCAACGTGGAAGAAGTGCTACTGGCCTCAAGGAGGCAGTCCACTAGAAAAACCTATGCCTTCAAGTGGCGTAGGTTTGAGGTGTGGTGTAACCAGCACAATGAAAACCCTTTCTCTTGTCTGGCACCAGTGGTGTTACAGTACCTGCTTCACCTCTCAGAATTAGGCCTCAAGTCTAACTCTGTCCAGGTCCACCTGAGTGCTTTGTCAGCACACCACTCTCCAGTGGAAGGCCAACCTCTTTCGGTTCAGCCCTTGGTGTCCAGATTCCTCAGAGGTCTACTTCTACTAAAACCCCCGGTTCGTCCTCTTGCAAGAGCACATTCAAATCCTACTCAGTTGCTGCAGCTTACTCGCCCACCTTTTGAGCCGATATCCGCTTGCCATCTGCGCTTCCTATCCTGGAAGGTGCTCTTCCTGGTGGCACTCACATCTGCCAGGCAAGTGAGTTAGCTACAAGCTCTTGTGTCAGAAAGACCGTACACACGGTTTTATAGGAACAGGGTGGTTCTGCGCACCCATCCCAAGTTTCTTCCAAAAGTGGTCTCTCCATTCCACCTCAACCAACAGGTGTTTCTTCCGACATTCTTTCCCAGACCGCATGCCAGCCGGGTAGAGGCAGTTCTGCATACCCTTGATTGTAAGAGGGCATTAGCCTACCTGGAGCGTACGCAGGGACATCAAAGGGCTATCCAGCTCTTCGTTTCTTATGATCCCAGTAAACTGGGGCTACCTGTCTCCAAGCGCACGTTGTCCACCTAGGTAGCAGACTGCATTGCCTGGGTGTACAGGGCGGCCGACCTCCCGTTGCAGGGTCGAGTCATGGCCCACTGTGTCAGGGCTAAGGCCGCATCAGTGGCTCACTTCCACTCTGTTCCGCTGGCAGATATCTGCTGGGCCGCAACCTGGTCTTCAAGCCAGACCTTTGCAGCCCATTACTGCTTGGATGGAGAGTCCCGATGGGACAGTGCTTTTGGCGAGGCGGTACTCCGTAACTTATTTGAGGTTTAGGCAACTCCGGCCCTCTGGTGTCAGGCTACTGGGGGTGTGGCGTCTCCACTGAATTCCTATCACAGTGCTGCGGCTCTTCTAGAGGGAACCATTTTTCATCTAGGGGGTCCCATATATGAGGACTGACTTCCTGCTTGTTCCTGGAGAAAGCGTAGTTACTCACCTGTAACAGGTGTTCTCCAGGGACAGCAGGAATCAGTCCTCATGACCCTCCCTCCTCCCCTGGAGTTGCAGTCCTACTATTGATTTTTATTCATTTTGCTGTCTTTTTAGCTATGTCATTTGACTGAACAAGATGGCACCCTTGGGCGGGAAGGGGATCGCGCATGTGCGATGCAATCCCAAAGGCTTTCTTTGAAAGCTGGGGAATTGCTCCGCATGAGGGCTCCGTGGGCGCTGATGTCACCCATATGTGAAGACTGATTCCTGCTGTCCCTCGAACACCTGTTACAGGTGAGTAACTACGCTTTCTGGTTGATCTGTTATTTTGGAGCTGGCTCCTGGCTAGGAAAGCCAGTGTAGCTTGATAGGAGCGTTGGATATTAAGGGTCCCTTGGAAGGATCTTCAACTGTATTTTGGCCTTTTTTCCTTTTCTTTAAACAAACAAATTTTAAAAAAGTATAAAAGGTGTGAGATTTTTGCAATGCTCCATGTAGCTCCTTAGCATGTGGCTGATCCAGGGTTTCTTCCCTGCACCCCCCACCCCTGTGCTCCCGTGGACCGCAGCACTGAAGCTGTAATGGATCACCGCCTTTTCCAGTGGGCAACTACAGAGGATCGCCGCCTGAACTTCACCAATGGTAATAAAGGGCCGCTGCACCTGAGTGTTTGCTGTGATCCTGCCTGACATCCCTGGCCTTTGCAGGCCAGACACCAGCAGAAAAAAGGGCCACTGCATCTAACCATGTGGGTTTGCTGCAATCCTTCCTATCCTGCCAGACATCCTTGGCCTGTGCAGATCGCATACCAGCGGCAAAAAGAGACCACTGCACCTAACCGTGAGTATTTGCTGCGATCCCGCCTGATGTCCCCGGTCAGTGCAGGCCGCGCCCCATTTTTCCTTCCTTAAGGCCTATAGCTCCTGGTCAGTTTGAGACTGGTTTCAGTGCAGCTTGGCCAGCTGAGACCCCAGGAAGTATATGAGATACCCCTCTGGTGGTTCTTTCTTTCCTGGGGCGAGTTCCTTGCTATGAGAGCCAGTGTAACTCTGTGGTGCATTAGGATCAGGGCCTACCTCATTGCCCTGATGCCTCAGCTGCAGTAAGTGACGACGGTTCCCTTGTTGATAGTCTCTGCCCAACTTGTACAACGGATCCAGGGGAGACTTCTGCCAATTCAGCGTACTTGTTGGCAGTTCTGGCTCCCGATGCAGTTTTTTGCTTCGTTGCCACCTTCCACGTCAGGGATTATCAGTGCTCTTCTCCAGGCGGACCTTCTGTTCCCACGATGCCAAATTTCACCATAGGACCGGATCCTGTGGCTGACAGGGAGTCTTCTCTCCCTCTGTTTCCAGAGTCGCAGTGCTTCCAACCACAGCAGTCACAAGTGTTTCAGCCACAGCAGCTGTCGGACCCTGCAGCAGCAGATTTTTCACCCTTCTCCCAACGTGTTTGTGGGCTATGGAAGGGGGGGTCAAGGCCTTGTTCCCTCTTGGCTGGGCCCATCTTCCGCCGCTCCTCTGATAGTCCTTGCGGGCAGTTCCCGTAAATGATCGAGTGGGCAAGACTCTGGAGGGGGCCACGGATCCTCACAGACAAAGTCCCTTATTGGAGCAAGACAGACTTTTTCGGCGATGGTATTTCCCACGATGACTCCGGTTGAGCTGCCTCCAACACTGAAAAGGGGGAACTCTTTCAAGGGGAGGACGAGAGCGACTCTCGCATGATGCGTCTTTGTCACAGAGTGGAGATTCCCCCCCCCCTTAATTGTCTAGATTGCCACTGAAATGCAAATTATGGAGCATTCTGGACTGGCCCTGACCCCCTCCACTTCTGATCCTGGCATCATGGGGCTTGCTGGAGCTTCTCCTGATGTACCCCTCAAGAAGGCCTGGCGATTGAGTTGCATTTATGCCTGGTCACCGACTGTCTTGGAAAGTGGTTGCATTTTCCCAAGGTTGACGTCTTGATCATGGCAGACACCAGCATACCACCATTCCCATAGAATTAGAGCAGGGCCAGAAGATGGAAGAACTCCTTCAGATGGCCTTTTCTTCCTCCTCCCTAGCCCTTCAAGTGACAATGTGGGGCGGCATCTGTGCGCACATGTCCTATAAGAACATAAGATATGCCATACTGGGTCAGACCAAGGTCCATCAAGCCCAGTATTCTGTTTCCAACAGTGGCCAATCTAGGTCATATGTACCTAGCAGTTTCCCCAAGAGACACAGGTTCCACAATGCTTGTACTGGGTCAAGCATTGATATCCTGGGTCCCTTCTTAATAATGGTTTATGGACCTTTCCTCCAGGAACTTGTCCAAACCTTTCTTAAACCCAGCTACACTAACAGCCTTTACTACATCCTCCGGTAACAAATTCCAGAGCTTGATTACACGTTGAGTGAAAAAATATTTTCTTTTATTAGTCTTAAATAGTTTACCCTGTAGCTTCATTGCATGTCCCCTTGTCTTTCTATATTCTGGTAAGGTAAACAATCGATCTACGTTTACCTGTTCCACTCCGTTCATTAATTTATAGACTTCTATCATATCTCCCCTCAGCCGTCTCTTTTTCAGGTTAAAAAGCCCTAACCTTTTTAGCCTTCCATCCCCTTTACCATTTTGGTGGCTCTTCTCTGAACCTTTTCTAAAATCGCTATATCCTTTTTAAGATACGGCGACCAGAATTGCACATAATATTCAAGGTGTGGTCTCACCATGGAACGATATAGAGGCATTATAATATCTTTTGTTTTATTTTCCATTCCTTTCCTTATCATACCTAGCATTCTATTAGCTCTCTTGGCCGCTGCTGCACACTGGGCCGAGGGTTTTAACATGGTATCCACAATGACGCCTAAATCTTTATCCTGGGTGGTGGTTCCTAATGTGGAACCTTGCATCGTGTAACCTTAGTTTGGGTTGTTCTTCCCTAGGTGCATAACCTTGCATTTGTCCACATTAAGTTTCATCTGCCAATTTGATGCCCAGTCTTCCAATTTATCAAGATCCTCTTTGGTTTTAACAACTTTAAATAGTTTTGTGTCATCTGCAAATTTGATAACCTCACTCGTTATTCCACTTTCCAGGTCATTTATGAATATGTCATAAAGCAGTGGACCCAGCATAGATCCCTGGGGTACACCACTATTCACCTTTCTCCATTGGGAAAATTGGCCATTTAGCCCTACCCTTTGCTTTCTATCTTTTAACCAGTTCCTGATCCACAATAGTACACTGCCTCCTATCCCATGACTCTTTAGTTTTGCCAAAGGTCTCTCATGAGGGACCTTGTCAAAGGCTTTCTGAAAGTCCAGATACACAATATCAACCGACTCACCTTTGTCCACCTGTTTATTCACACCTTCAAAAAAACATAACAGATTAGTAAGACAAGATCTTCCTTGTCTAAAGCCATGTTGGCTGTCTCCCATTAGGTCATGACTATCTACATGCTGAGTAATTTTATTCTTTATGATGGTTTCTACCATTTTCCCGGTACAGACGTAAGGCTCACCGGTCTGTAGTTTCCCGGATCACCCCTGGAACCCTTTTTAAAAATTGGTGTTACATTGGCGATCCTCCAATCTTCAGGTATTAGAGATGATTTTAATGATAGTTCACAGATAAATAATAGCAGGTCTGCAATCTCATATTTCAGTTCTTTCAACACCCTTGGATGTATACCATCTGGCCCAGGTGATTTGCTACTCTTCAGTTTATCTAATAGTTGTAATACATCTTCCCGATGTATCGATATTTCCTTCAATTCTTCCGCACCTTTAAATACCACTTCAGCCATGGGTAACATCCCTACATATTCCTCAGTAAAGACCGAAGCAAAGAATTCATTCAGTCTCTCCGCTATCGCCTTGTCGCCTCTTAGTGCTCCTTTAACCCCTCTATCATCTAATGGACCATCTGACTCACAGGTTTTTTGCTACGAATGTACTTGAAAAAGTCTTTATTTTGCGTTTTTGCTTCCGCAGCAAGCTTCTTCTCAAATTCTCCCTTTGCCTGCCTTATCAATGCCTTGCATTTGACTTGCCAGTGCTTGTGCTGTTTCCAGGTTTCGTCGTTTGGCTCTTTTTTCCATTTCCTGAAAGATGCTTTTTTGGCAACAGCCGCCTCTCTGACCTCACCTTTAAACCATGCTGGCAGTTTTTTGGACTTCCTTCCACTTTTCTTAAAGCGTGGAATACAGCTGGTCTGGGCTTCCAAGATAGTATTTTTCAACAACACCCAAGCTTGATGTACGTCTTTAACTTTTGCAACTGCTCCTTTTAGTTTTTTCTTAACTATTTTCCTCATTTTATCATAGTCTCCCTTTCGAAAGTTAAAAGGTAGTACTGTGGATTTGCTTACTATCCCTCCTCCACTAATTAAATCAAAGGCGATCATGCTATGATCACTATTGCCAAGTGGCCCCCAACAACCTTATCTCTTGCACTAGATCTGGTGTTTCACTAAGGACTAGGTCTAATATGGCTTCCTCTCTGGTCGGTTCATGAACCAGCTGCTCCAAGAAGCAGTCATTTATTTCATCTAGGAACTTTATCTCCCTAGCATGTCCTGACGTGACACTGACCCAGTCGATACCGGGGTAATTGAAATCACCCATTATTATTACTGCGCTGTAACTTTTGTTAGCTTCCTTGATTTCTTTGAGCATTTCATCATCCATTTGGTCATTCTGGCCAGGCGCTCGATAGTACACCCCCACTGCCATTGCCCTTCCCCCTTTTACATGGAATTTCAATCCATAGAGATTCTACAGCAAATTTTGTTTCCTGCAAAACTTTAATCCTTTCTGACTCAATGCCCTCTCTAACATAGAGAGCAACCCCTCCACCAATTTGATCAGCTCTATCATTACGATATAGTTTGTACCCAGGTATCACGGTGTCCCACTGGTTGTCCTCCTTCCACCATGTCTCTGATATTCCAATCATATCTAACCTTTCATTTAGTGCTATATATTCTAACTCTCCCATCTTATTTTTTAGACTTCTAGCATTTGCATACAAGCATTTTAGAGAATGTATTTTATTCATATTAATTTGGCTATTGTTAGATATGGGTAATTTGGGATCTTTAAGCTCTGCTCCATACTCGAGGGCATTTGGGCTACTTTACTCTTTTGTGGAACCTCTCTGCTTTTGGTAGTATCCTTCAAGGATACATTCTTCCGAACTATCCGCTCTTGGGCGACTGTCGGCTTTCCCCTAATATCTAGTTTAAAAGCTGCTCTATCTCCTTTTTCCACTGGGTTCTGTTCCTTCCTGAGGATGAGTATTCAGCCCATCTCGAATATCTGGCAGCCTTCTGGGTGGATGCCTTTTGTGATAAAGATAAAGATCTCTTATGCCTTTCTGCTTGGGGAGTCGCAGCAGCGACAGTGGCTCGCTGAGAGCTATGGCTCAGAAATTGTTGGCGGATGTTGCATCTAAGGGGCGCTTAGCCAAATTGCCCTTTATGAACAGGCTCCTGTTTGGCAAGCTCTTTGGAAAGTTAGTCAAGGACCTCAGAGAGGTCAAGCCCCAGTGGCTGACGGAGGATAAACCCAAGGATTCCTCCGAGCACTCTTCTTCAACATCAGGGGAGTTATCTTCGCTGCCAAAGTTTCACTATTCTCGTCAGTATCAACAGAATAAGTAGACCGTCTCCTCTTCTGGAACAGGATCCAAGTCCTTCTTTTCAAGGATGATGCTGGGCCTATTAGCAGACTTCCATGATGGGGAAAGCCCTCTTCCTCTCGCTGACTGTTCTGGAGCATATTCCTACCTCTCGTAAGTGGGAGGCCATCTGCAACAATTTTATCATGAATGGGCCCATCTGACGAATGATCATTGGGTGCTCAACATTCTAAGACAGGGATATGTTTTAGAGTGTGCTCAAAAAGGTCAACTGCAGTTTGAGAGAGCCATGGTTCTGCATGGAAATTCTGCAGTTTTATCCAGGTGGTCCAGAAAGAGGATGAGTTGGATTTGGCAGAGGCCTGTGTTCACATTCACATCTGGGAGGACCAGTAGCGCTTTCTCCAGTTTGCGATTTTGGGGTCTCACTACCAGTTCTGTGCGATGCTCTTCAGCTTGGCCACCGTCCTTTGGACGTTCTCATTATGAACTTTTATCTTGCCATGTTGGCTGGGAATCCCCCCTGAGCATTTCCTAGGTGTAGATGACAATCAAGGAGATGCCATCAGCCCATTCGAACTGGGCAAGTTAGTTTACTTTATATCTGACTACCCTCCACCTTATGGAAGGGAAGACTTATCTGTTCCAAAACCATCTCAGATAGAGGATGACTCTTATCCTAAATTTCTTCAGAAGCAAGTTAAGTCACTATCTGGGGGTCATTTTAAAAGTCTTGGTTGCGATTTGGACATCCAAAGACATACAAGTGGATGTTGAAATCATTTACATGTCTCCAGAGCCATTTTACAAATGATGTTTAGATGTTACGGTGCAGGGTTGTCCAAGTAGGCAGGGAGTGTGGTGGAGGCATGTCTGGGGAAGTAAAATGAACTGAGACATCCCCGTTTGATTCCAGAAATGTTGAGCACGTCCATGTTTAGACCTGCTCTAACTATGAATAGGCATCAGGAAAGTGCTTGTTAGTGGCCTTAAAACATCCAAAAGGTATAGAGAAGATGGAGAATTAATTGACTAGCCTAAGATCACAAAGACCTCCGCTGGGATTTGAACCTTAAGAACATAAGAACATAAGATAAGAACATAAGATATGCCATACTGGGTCAGACCAAGGTCCATCAAGCCCAGTATTCTGTTTCCAACAGTGGCCAATCTAGGTCATACGTACCTAGCAGTTTCCCCAAGGGACACAGGTTCCACAATGCTTGTATTGGTTCAAGCATTGATATCCTGGGTCCCTTCTCAATAATGGTTTATGGACCTTTCCTCCAGGAACTTGTCCAAACCTTTTTTAAACCCAGCTACACTAACAGCCTTTACTACATCCTCCGGTAACAAATTCCAGAGTTTGATTACACGTTGAGTGAAAAAATATTTTCTTTTATTAGTCTTAAATAGTTTACCCTGTAGCTTCATTGCATGTCCCCTAGTCTTTCTATATTCTGATAAGGTAAACAATCGATCTACATTTACCCGTTCCACTCCGTTCATTAATTTATAGACTTCTATCATATCTCCCCTCAGCCGTCTCTTTTCCAGGTTAAAGAGCCCCAACCTTTTTAGCCTTTCTTCATAGGAGTAGCCTTCCATCCCCTTTACCATTTTGGTGGCTCTTCTCTGAACCTTTTCTAAAATTGCTATATCCTTTTTAAGATATGGCGACCAGAATTGCACACAATATTCAAGGTGCGGTCTCACCATGGAACGATATAGAGGCATTATAATATCTTTTGTTTTATTTTCCATTCCTTTCCTTATCATACCTAGCATTCTATTTGCTCTCTTGGCCGCCGCTGCACACTGGGCCGAGGGTTTTAACATGGTATCCACAAGGACGCCTAAATCTTTTTCTTGGGTGGTGGTTCCTAATGTGGAACCTTGCATCGTGTAACCATAGTTTGGGTTGTTCTTCCCTAGGTGCATAACCTTGCACTTCTCCACATTAAATTTCATCTGCCATTTTGATGCCCAGTCTTCCAATTTATCAAGATCCTCTTGCAATTTTCCACAATCCTCCTGGGTTTTAACAACTTTAAATAGTTTTGTGTCATCAGCAAATTTGATAACCTCACTCGTTATTCCACTTTCCAGGTCATTTATGAATATGTCAAAAAGCAGCAGACCCAGCACAGATCCCTGGGGTACACCACTATTCACCTTTCTCCATTGGGAAAATTGGCCATTTAGCCCTACCCTCTGCTTTCTATCTTTTAACCAGTTCCTGATCCACAGTAGTACACTGCCTCCTATCCCATGACTCTTTAGTTTTGCCAAAAGTCTCTCATGAGGGACCTTGTCAAAGGCTTTCTGAAAGTCCAGATACACAATATCAACCGACTCACCTTTGTCCACCTGTTTATTCACTCCTTCAAAAAAACATAACAGATTAGTAAGACAAGATCTTCCTTGTCTAAAGCCATGTTGGCTGTCTCCCATTAGGTCATGACTATCTATATGCTGAGTAATTTTATTCTTTATGATGGTTTCTACCATTTTGCCCGGTACTGATGTCAGGCTCACCGGTCTGTAGTTTCCCGGATCACCCCTCGAACCCTTTTTAAAAATTGGTGTTACATTGGCGATCCTCCAATCCTCAGGTATTAGAGATGATTTTAATGATAGTTCACAGATTACTGATAGCAGGTCTGCAATCTCAAATTTCAGTTCTTTCAACACCCTTGGATGTATACCATCCGGCCCAGGTGATTTGCTACTCTTCAGTTTATCTAATAGTTGTAGGACATCTTCCCGATGTATCGATATTTCCTTAAATTCTTCCACACCTTTAAATACCACTTCAGTCGTGGGTAACATCCCTACATCTTCCTCAGTAAAGACCGAAGCAAAGAATTCATTCAGTCTCTCCGCTATCGCCTTGTCGCCTCTTAGCGCTCCTTTAACCCCTTTATCATCTAATGGACCAACTGACTCTCTCACGGGTTTTTTGCTACGAATGTACTTGAAAAGGTCTTTATTTCGCGTTTTTGCTTCCGCAGCAAGCTTCTTCTCAAATTCTCTCTTTGCCTGCCTTATCAATGCCTTGCATTTGACTTGCCAGTGCTTGTGCTGTTTCCAGGTTTCATCATTTGGCTCTTTTTTCCATTTCTTGAAAGATGCTTTTTTGGCAACAACAGCCTCTCTGACCTCAGCTTTAAACCATGCTGGCAATTTTTTGGACTTCCTTCCACTTTTCTTAAAGCGTGGAATACAGCTGGTCTGGGCTTCCAAGATAGTATTTTTCAACAACACCCAAGCTTGATGTACGTCTTTAACCTTTGCAACTGCTCCTTTTAGTTTTTTCTTAACTGTTTTCCTCATTCTATCATAGTCTCCCTTTCGAAAGTTAAAGGGTAGTACTGTGGATTTCCTTACTATCCCTCCTCCACTAATTAAATCAAAGGCGATCATGCTATGATCACTATTGCCAAGTGGTCCCAACACCCTTATCTCTTGCACTACATCTGGTGTTCCACTAAGGACTAGGTCTAATATTGCTTCCCCTCTGGTCGGTTCATGAACCAGCTGTTCCAAGAAGCAGTCATTTATTTCATCTAGGAACTTTATCTCCCTAGCATGTCCTGTTGTGACACTGACCCAGTCGATGCCGGGGTAATTGAAATCACCCATTATTATTACTGCACTGTAACTTTTGCTAGCTTCCTTGATTTCTTTGAGCATTTCATCATCCATTTGTTCATTCTGGCCAGGCGGACGATAGTACACCCCCACTGCCATCGCCTTCCCCTTTTTACATGGAATTTCAATCCATAGAGATTCTACAGCAAATTTTGTTTCTTGCAAAACTTTAATCCTTTCTGACTCAATGCCCTCTCTAACATAGAGCGCAACCCCTCCACCAATTTGATCAGCTCTATCATTTCAATATAGTTTGTACCCAGGTATCACAGTGTCCCACTGGTTGTCCTCCTTCCACCATGTCTCTGATATTCCAATCATATCTAACCTCTCGTTTAGTGCTATATATTCTAACTCTCCCATCTTGTTTTGTAGACTTCTAGCATTTGCATACAAGCATTTTAGAGACTGTATTTTATTCATATTAATTTGGCTATTGGTAGACATGGGTAATTTGGGATCTTTAAGTTCTGTCTGCTCCATACTCGAGGGCATTTGGGCTACTTTACTCTTTTTTGGAACCTCTCTGCTTTTTGTAGTATCCTTCAAGGATACATTCTTCCGAACCATGCGCTCTTGGGCGACTGTCGGCTTTCCCCTATTATCTAGTTTAAAAGCTGCTTGGTCACCCTACTCCTAACCCACTACTTTAACCATTAAGCTATTAGACATCCCTGTTCTGAAATGCTATCCTGGAAATATCCATGTTGATATGTCCACCTATCTGAAATCATACCTGAACTTGTATATGCCTGCTTTTTTTTCTTTCCTCCCTCCCCCAGACGTTCTGACTTGGATGTCCTTTGTAAAATATGCCTTTATCTGTACTCCTGAGGCACCAAGAAAATTAAGACTTTAATGGCATTATGCAATCCATCAATACATCTAGAGAAATCCTGGCTATCCCAACCCACCAGATGTTCTAAGAATTGTGACTCCCAATTTAGCAGATTCCCCTGTCCATTGGAGCAGCATCCAACTGATTAGACATGAAATATAAAGTGCAGGCAACCTGGGCATGTTCACCATCAACTGCCACATCAGTCTGTCATATCTGAAGTAACATTAACAAAAAACCCCTGAAATGACTACCTCTGGGGAAAGAGTCCAGTACAGTGGACACAATGGACAGAAAAGAATTCCACAGGTCTAGTCTGTCTCTTCTAATAACAGCACACCAGTTACAGACGCTACGTTAGCATGACAGCAGTCCAGAATATTCACCAGATCATAGATCATCCAAAATAGATCATTCTCATCTTTTTTCCGGGAACAAGCAGGAAGTCAGTCCTCATATATGGGTGACATTGGCATCGACGGAGCCCGTGCGGTAACCTCTCCCAGAACTTTCAAAGAAAGCCTTTGGGAGATCCACCATGCATGCATGGCTGCCTTCCCGTCCAAGGGTGCCATCTTGCCTCAGTCTCCTTTTTGCCATGGAGCCCAGCGGACGTTCATCTGCATCTCAGAAAAGGTTGATTTGTTCTTTTTTCTTCTTTCTTCCTTCCCCGATAAGTGTACCAGTGCCTTCTTGCCTCCCTGGGTCTACTGCTGGCTTGCTGCTGTGTTTTTTCTCAGGTCCTTTTTCCCTTTGGGTTTTTTTCTTTAGTGCACGGGAAATCTCATGCCCCTCCCTGGCCGGGACACTTGAATATGATCTTGAGTATATAATGTAGATACTTATTGTATAACTCTTGTTAATATACCCCGTTATCCAAGTTCCAATCCCTGTTCAAATGTAAATGCATCTCAGTGACCCTGAAATGCATATGTTATGTTTTAATGTAAACCGCACTGATGTCAATAGCGTGGTATAAAAGAAATAATAAATAAATAAATAAATAATCTCTCGGGCACCGTCTGCCCCGCTTTGTCCTCAGCCAGTGGGTTTAAGTCATGCGAGCGCTGCGGGCACACCATGTCCCGCATAGATCCCATGACTGCTGCCTCTGTGCAGACCATGATGACTCCTGTGGGCTATGTCAGCAAATGACGAGCAAGGGACAGAGGAACTGTGAGAAGCAGTGAGAGTTCATGTTCGGAAAGACCTCAGTTTCGGCCCCAGTGTCGCTTGTGAAGCCGGTGCACTCAGGGGCTGTCCTGGTGGCCTTGAACTAGTGTAATGACCGTGCCCGTTCTGGGCCTTGAGGTTGTAGGGCATTGGACTGGGTATCATCTTCTGAAGGCTGTCTCCTGAAGAGTCGGACGTCATCGGTGACATCATCATGCGTTGACACGTGAGCTATAGATAAGTCCCACGGTTACCGGCATTGGAGCCCCAGCGTGCTGCTGAGGGTGATGGCTGGGAGAGGCCCTCCAAGCTGCCCTGGCAGGAGAAGTGGAGGACGCCCCCTTAACTGAGCCGGCGATGCCCACGCCGGTGGCTGCGGAGCCATCTGGCCTTGAGGTCAGAATGACGGCCCTCAAGCGCAGCATCACTGCTTTCTTGGCCTAGCATTGCGGACCAGTGCCTGCTTCCTCCGGGTCATTGGTCCCAACCACCAGCCCCTTCACCGCAAGGGCATCACCAGAGGTCGTGGAACCAGTCCTCGAGTGCCATCACTCTCGAGATGACTCCCAGCACTGATCTCGGTCCTGTTTGGAATGAAGCACTTCCCTGGCCTGTGCCTTCGGGTCGGAACACAGGGTCTCTGGAGGCATGGTCCCAAGGCCTGGAGGGTTCTCGAGGAATCTTCCGAGTCAGACTGGGAGACTGATACCCGTCTGCATCAGGATGTCCCTTCAGACTCCTCCCCTCCTGAAGACTGACACAAGTCCCCTCCCAAGGACCTCTCCTTCTTGGAGGTCATCAGGGACATAGTGAAGACCTTGGCCTTCACCACGGAGTTCGAGGAGGAACCTTGAGTGGAGGACCTCAAAATCCTCCAGTACAAAGCCCCTCTGAAGGAGGCACTTATGATGCTTGTTTCCCCCCCCCCATATCTTCGAACAGCTTCTCTTCCGCCTTGGTGCTGATTGTGAGCAAGTGGCTCGATTCCATGTATCACGTCCGCAAGAGCCCTGGGTTCCAGAAAGTGCAGCTGCCTCGTTACTCCATGGTGATGGAGTCGGCCATGCACAGGATCAAGAGCCAGAAGATGCACTCCTTGGTGCCCCTGGCTGGAGGCCCGCATCATGGATGCTTGAGGCATAAAGCGCTACCAGGGCTCGATGCTCGTCGGCCAGATCCAGGCTTATCAGCTGTACATGGGCATGTACTTGCGGGATATGGCGAGGGAGCTCACCCGGTTCTCGGCTGTGCTGGCAGAACCTCTTCAGTGGTTCCGGACCCTGATCTTGACAGTCAAGGATTGCTCTAAATTCATTACTCCTGCGGCCTATGATGGCTTTGAGTCGGTGGCCAAAGTAGCTGCGGTGGGCATTAGTGCCCGCTGCCAGGCCCGGCTAGACTTGGAGCAATGGGTTCAGGACAAGTTGGTCGATATCCCATGCTGGGAGGTGGGGGGGGAATCTCTTTAGCAAGGCACCGAGCTGGAGTCCGAGTTCCAGACAAGGACCAGGCTCTTCAAGAAAACTGTTGACCCTTCCCAATGGAATGCTTTGAGGGGAAAAAACCCTTTACCCAAAGAAGAGGAAGGCTTACAGAAACTACCCCCAATACTCCGCCTTCCCAGCTCTTCAACAGGGCCAGCAGGCCAAGGGACAAGAGGCAAAGCCTGTGTAAGCCAAAGGCCCCCAAGCAGTGCCCCTGTCACAACCTTGGGGGGGGGGATTTGGACTCCTTGGGCATAGCCTCTCTTCCCCTGGGAGGTCTAGCCCTGCAGAACACAGATGGGCATCTGGTCTTTTTTTTTCTCACTTTAAATTATTTTATTAAGGAAAACCACAAGTAATACAAATAGTATTCAACAAAAGCAAAAATACAAACAAAATTATCTAAATCTAGTCCACAAAATGGAGTGTGACAATATACAAGAAAAACATATCCTGAACTCAGAGCGGAGAAACTAATAAAAAAAAAAACCCTATTACTTAGCTAGAGCCAAGAAAACATACACAAACATAGCAAATACAATCATCCTGACTTATGTAAAAAGGTCTCCAATTGAGAGGAATCAGAAAAAGTAAATGAATTACCTTGGAAAGAAATAAGACATTTACAGGGATATTTAAGTAAGAAGGAGGCTCCCATTGCGATAACACGAGGGCGCAACGCAAGGAAAGCCTTTCTCTTCAATTGAGTACTACGACAAACGTCCGGAAACATTTGTATCACCTGGCCAAAAAACTTGTCATGACGATGTTTAAAATAAGCCTGAAAAATCCTATCCTATCCTTATCCTTCTCTAAAGAAAAAGAAACTAACAATGTAGCTCGAATAGGTATCTCCTCTACTGAACTCTCAAGATATGCAGATAAATCCAAACTCTGAACAAACAGTCCATTTCCCTCGCATCAACATTACCTGCCTCAGATTCCAAAACCGGACTTCCTTTAATCCCAGAGGGTAAATAATATAATTTAGACGAATAGAATCGGGCTCCGAAATTTTTAAAACATCTTTCAAATATTTGACAAACAAAATATGTGGAGAGAGTAAATGAGTACGAGGGAAATTTAATAAGCGGAGATTTTTCATACGTAAAGCATTCTCTAACATTTCATCCCGACGGTGCAACAACAATGAATCCTGAACAGATGACGTCAGGATCCCTTGTATCGATGAAATTTGACCTGCTAATTTCATTTCCTGAGACTCAAGAGCAACTATTCTATCCTGATGTTCAGTAAGCATGGCAACAGTCTCAGAGGTAAATTTGGATAACTTCAATAGAGAAGATTTCAACGTTAATTCAGTTCTCGAAACAATCTGCCAAATATCCAAAAGCGATACTTCTTTAGGGGGCTTAAGTTCTTCAGGAGTATACGACTATTCAAAGGGATAGGGTATGGGAGCTTTAGGAGTAACCAAAGTCAAAAAAGAGTCAGGAAGTTCAACCGAAGCAGGGAGATTACCCCCATCAAAAACATGAGGGGAAATCTTACCCTTTATCTGAGACTCATCGCTGGGTGGGGTACAAACCCTACACGGAAGAGGAGAAACATCAAGAGGGCTGGGACTCAAAGAAACGGAAGAGTCAGACATCTCAACGACAGGGGGAGGAACCACAGACTTAAAATGACTGTCCAAGGGACCTACCACCTTAACCGCTTTACCTGTAGACATAGAAGATACAGGAACCTTCTTCTTCCTCTTCCCCATCTATGATGACAAACAGCCCTGGACCTCTCAGCTCCTCTGTGCTCCGAAGAGGCTCCAAAGGGGCAGGACCTGCCCCTTTGGACACGCCCCTTCGGAGCATGCACCCATGGGTACACACCCGCGGTGCGCGTCCCGCGGTGGGGGCTGGATCTTATAGCCTGCTCTGGTCACGTGTCCCAGGTGCACACCGGCACGGCACAGAAGGCTCCACTCACGGGTCAGGTAAATGCAGCAGTAAAGAAAGCACGCTCCGGGCATCTGGTCTTCTACGCCAGCTGGTGGTCCAGCATCACCACTTGACACCTGGGCCCTCCAGGTGGTGGGGGAGGGCTACCACCTCCATTTTTATCAAATGCCACCCACATTCTTTCCAAGGGAACTCCCAGTGACTCTCCTTCAGTGAGACTTGCTCCAGCAAGAGCTTGCTGGGCTTCTGGCCAACAAGGCAGTGGAACTAGTCACGTCAGCTTTCGTCCTATTCTGGATCTTCAAGATCTCAACAAGTTCTGGTGAAGGAGAAATTCAAAATGCTCTCCCATGGAATGTTGCTGCCCTACTTCCCGCAGGGAGATTGGCTATGCTCCTTAGATCTCAAAAACGTGTACACGCACATTCCCACCAATCAATGCCACCAGCAGTACCTCTGGTTTGTTGTCAGAGGATGGCGCTACCAATACAAGATGCTACCCTTCGGCCTGACTTCGGCCCCAAGGGTGTTCACCAAGTGCCTGACAGTGGTCACCGCCCACCTGCGGCTGCAGGGGGTGTTTGTCTTTCCCTACCTGGATGATTGGCTAGTCAGAGGTAGCACAGCTGTCTAAGTGCAGCAAGCAGCATGACGCACCATTCTCACTCTGAAGCAAATGGAGTTTGTCACCAACTATCCCAAATCCCACCTGCAACCAACTCAAAACCTAGAGTTCATAGGGGTGTTGCTTTTTCATGGTCCAGGCAAGAGCCTCCCCCACCCCCCTGACAGGGCCCAGTGCCTAGTGACCCTTGCAAGAGAGATTCAGGGCCGAAACCCGACCTCTGCCCAGCTCATGCTGCGTCTCCTGGGGCTCATGGCCTCCATGGTGCATGTCATGACGAATACCTATCTCCACATGCATCTGGTCAAATGGGCCCTCTGTTCCCAGTGGTCTCAGATGACAGGGTAACCATCACCTGTCCTTTCGCCGAGTCCCTCTCCTGGTGGCAACAGCTATGGAACCTGCTGGCAGAGATGCTCTTTCAGGTCTCGCCCCCTCAAAAGGTCCACACCACGGCTGCCTCCAAGTTGGGGTGGTGAGCCCACTGTGGTGACCTCCACACTCAGGGCCTGTGGTTGGTGTCAGAGAGCCTCCAACAGATCAACTTTCTAGAGCTCCAAACCATCGCCTGCGCTCTCTGAGCTTTTCAG
This sequence comes from Ichthyophis bannanicus, assembly GCA_033557465.1. Taxonomy (NCBI): domain Eukaryota; kingdom Metazoa; phylum Chordata; class Amphibia; order Gymnophiona; family Ichthyophiidae; genus Ichthyophis; species Ichthyophis bannanicus. The sequence goes on from CM066039.1 coordinate 306,618,328, forward strand.
CACCACTTGACAAATCAATCTGTTCTGATTCAGAAAACCAGGTGACTATGTTCTACTCCTCAGGGCTGTGTACGTTCCTGGCCAGGACAATGTTCTGGCGAACCAACTGAGCCGGGTTCTCCAGCCCCACAAGTGGCCAATAGATTGGTCTGCCACTGGGCCCTTCCTGTGATGGATCTCTTTGCCAGCCTGGCCAATACTCAGCTGGTCTGTTTCTGCTCCAGAGCACCGCATCCCTTCTGGGTGGTAGCTGATACATTTCTCATTCTTTGGACAGGCCTCCTCTATGCCAACCCTCCCACGCTACTCATTTGCCAAGACCCTCTTCAAGGTCCATCTCGACTGGGCCTGCTGCTGAGGTCTTGTAACTAAACAGTACTCTTGCTATTCCTCATGGTTCGCTTTTTGGGTCACCCGTGGCTTATAGGTTTTTTTCAGTAGCCTGTAGCTAGGGAGTCCCATATGTGAGGACTGACTTCTTGCTTGTTCTTGGAGAAAGCGTGGTTACTCACCTGTAACGGGTGTTCTCTGGGAATAGCAGGAATCCATCCTCACAACCCTCCCTCCTCACCATGAAGTTGCTTTTCTTTTTTGCCATATTGAGCTATGTCATCATACGGAGGCAAGATGGCATCTTTGGGCGAGAAGGCAGCCACCCATGTGTGGTGGATCTCCCAAAGATTTTCTTTGAAAGCTGGGGAGAGGTTACAGCGTGGGCTCTGTTAATGCCAATGTTACCCACATGTAAGGACTGATTCCTGCTGTTCCTAGAGAACACCTGTTACAGGTGAGTAACCATGCTATACAAGATGTCCTGGAAGTTCAATATCACATCATACCATCTCAAAGGCATCAAAGGTAGAATGTATCTCGAGCCTCAGCGATAGCCATAGGAGCCAGAAGAACAGCATAGTTCAGAGCCTCTGGACTTAGAGAACATCTCCAAGACAAACTGGCAGATGTTCCTTGTTTAGGAGATACAATTTGAAAACCATACTATCCACACCAAAGAATGTCAGAAAAGTAAATCAATCAACAACCAACAGCATTCTCACTCTACGCCCCTACCCTATGGAATAACCTACCTAACACTCTAAGAGAAATCAAAGACTTAACGCAATTCAAAAACGTCATCTTTACAGACTACTATCAATGCAAGCAGCCACCATCGACCTCACATATATTACTTATCAACAGTCCAATGGCATTCCCCCATATTCTACACTCTTTGCATATCTCTACCACATCCCCCCCAGACCACTTATGATTATATCTCATGTGTTATTGTTAATTGTAACTGTTCTCTGTAATTGTTCCCTGTAAACCACCTCATGCAGTAGTTAGAATGTTCTCTGCAAACCGCTCTGATTACCTAGATAAAGTGGTATATAAAAATATATATATATATAATTTATTTTTTTTGTGATACGGTTCAGGATAGTGTTTCGCTTATCAGGTAGCAAAGTTCAGCCATTAAAGAACTGTCTGCCCAACTGCTAATTTAAACTTGTACCAAGACTGTGCAATTCAAAACGGTAACAGCCACAATACTAGCAAGCCATGTTTATCACATTTGTGGCCAACCATACCTATGCCCATAGTTGCCCAGACAGCCTCTGCAGCAGTACAGCCTCAAACCTTGCCAGAAAGAGAGAATGGTCTTCCATGTCCTGGGAATCCTCTCAAAAACTGGTCCCCAAGTTTTGACCATTTGTAGATCATAGGCCATCTCCAGTTTTTGTGAAGACTTGGCAGGAAATTGCTATGGACAACTGGGTGCTAAGCATAGCATCTCAGGGGAACAGGCTGCATTTTGCAGGCCCACTCTGTCCATCCAAAACCCCACACCAGAAGCTCTCTCAAAGTGCAGTCAGAGATCCAGGTCCTTTTGCAATCACACAATAGGAGTGGTTCCCCTGGATGATGATGATCTCACAAACAAACAAACCAACCAACCAGTAAGCCTTTGTCCAGAGGACTCAACAAATTCTTAAGTAAAGAAAAGTTCAAAATTACCTCTCTGGGGACCTTTCTGCCATTCCTCAGGTTGTCTTTGAACTTAAAAGGATGCTTACACCCATATTCTAGTTTATGCACAACATTACTAATACCTTTGGTTCACTTGCAGAAACATTCATTATCGGTACAAAATCCTGCCATTTGGCCCCAGTTTTCACAAAGTGCTTAGTTCCAGCAATGGTGTTTCTCTGCAAATTGTAAATTTTTCCTTACTTGGATGACATCCTCATTTTGACAAATACATTTCAGAAGGCGGATGGTTCTGTTTCAAAAGCTTTGGTTCTGGACAAATTGAACCGTACCCTACAACAAGACCCGCAAGTCATAGGGATGGGGCACGACTCGTCTCAACTTTAAGCCATGCTTTTCTGCCCACTAGTCCACTCTAAATTTCTTAGCTCTCATCATTAATCTCTAGTAGTAAAATCTGTAACTTGCAGCACAGTATTTGAGGCACATGGCTGCTTTGGTTTACACTGTGCCTTTTGAACTGCTCTGAATGTAAACCCTGCATCGGCACATGAGACTTCAATGGAATCAACCATCACATCTCTTATTCAAGAGAGTATGAGTAACAAAACCCATGCAGAGTGTTCTTCACTAGTGGATGGACCGCTGCAATCTCAAACATGGATGTCCCTTCAATAGGTTGCAACCTTAAGTTACTATCAAAACGGATGTCTCTTCTTTTATTATTGAGCCCATCTCCTTCACTTACAAACTTGGGGACAAATGGATGGCTTCAGAACATCACCTTCATAATCAGTCTTCATGCACAAACCACTTTTCTGCAGTGGATTGAAAATAAAGTGGTCAAAATAGAAACAGACAATCAGGTGGCCATGTTTTACAATATCAAGCAAAGAGGTACAGAATACCTTGTCTTATGTCAAAGCAATAAAAATGTGGAACTTTGCTGGGTTCACAGCTTCACGTAGAGCATCTCCCAATCAGGACAACCACTTGGCAGACAGGCTTAGTCATCAATTGGACCCCCATGAGTGGTCTTTTGACAGTCAAACTATGCTACTCATCCTCGGTCATTGGGATACAGCAACAATCAAACTTTTAGCCAAGCAGGTCAACAAGCAATGCCCCATCTTTTGCTCCAGAAGGCTAGCTACAGATTGGTTGTCTCATGATGCCTCCAGTAGTGGGGACAGTTTCTCTGCGTTTCTGCCAATTCTTCTGTTATACAGAGTCATTCAGAAACGTTTACAGGACCAGGCCCATACTAATAGTTCCTTATTGGCTTTACCAGCTCCGATTTCCATGCTTGGTGGCTCTGTCCCATGACCACCACATTCATCGAAATCCCAACACTATGCTACTGATGCAACAGATTATCTTTATCCCCATCTCCAATCCGTGCGTATTGCAAGCAGATTGATACACTCCATGACTGTTCCAGAAGCTGCTGTTTACATTTCGTTCATGTTTATTTGAGCTTCTATAAGGCCCACTGACTAGGAAATAGTACTCTTCCAAGTGGTGCCGTTTCTTCCTATAACATTCTCAGGATCCTGCCACCTGTCCATTTCCAGGCTATTGGAATACTTACTATATCTATCAGACTGTATTCTGAAGAGCAATTTGGTATGGTTCCACTTGTTTGCAATTGCTGCGTACCATGAGCCCCTGTGAACCATTCAATTATCACTCACCTTTTTGGTGATAAACTTTATGAAGGTTCTTTTCCACCTTAGAACCCCAATGAAACCTCTTTCACCTCCTTTGGATTTTAATGTAGTGCTCACACATCTCACTCAAGAGCCATTTGAGCTAATGGGCTTGTTTTTCTGAAAAGTTCTGACGATGGCGATTGCTGTCAGGAATGAATGCACTGGTGTGTCATTTTCACCAAACAGGATTCTCTTGCGTATTCATCCAGCCTTTTTTTCCCTAAACTTATTTGTTTACTTTAATCATACTGTAACTTTGCCAGTCTTTTCCCAAACCTCACTCCACTGCTGCTGATGCTACACTTCATACCTTAGATTGCAAGAGAGTGCTCACGTACTACTTAAGTGTGACACAGCCACTAAAGAGGACTCACAGTTATTTGTCTCTTTTATAATCCAAATGCCCCGGGTCATGCCATGACCAAACAGGCCTGGTCTTGCTGGATAGCTGATTGGTGAGCTCAAGAATATCAAAACTCAATGCAGTTTCCTCCAGGTCATATAACAGCTCACTGTTTGCATACTAAGTGAGAGCTGTGGCAAATCTCCAATCCATACCTATACTCGATCTTTGCAAGGCAACTATTTGGACATCATTAATATTTGCCTGCAAAGACCATAAATCAGTGTTGAGAAATCTTTTTCCCTGACGTCACCTATTTGTCTAAATTTGGAATGCCTCACAGCATGCTCCTCGGCTCTGGCGTTGCCCATGTGTGGATCCATTCCTCATCCTGTCCATGGAGAAAGCATTATTGCTTACCTGTAATGGGGGTTCTCTATGGACAACAGGGAAATGGAGTCACACATTCCCTCCCTCCATTCCCCTTCTTAACAACATTTCAGCTGTATGATGGACTGAGCAGGAAGCCAGCAAACGGCAGATACATTAGCTGTTGCGCATGCTTGGGAGGGCTCCCAAGCCTCTTCTGAGCATTGACGGATAGCAGAAGATCCAGATCTGGGTAACAAAGATTTATTTTATTTACATTCTCTTATATACCGCGCTATTCTGCATCAGTGCGGTTTACATTGAACAAACTGAAATTACATTGAACAGGGCATTATAACTTGGAGATAACTATTTTACAGGGAACATGGGCTATGGAGGGTTAAGATGACATCATCCCCACGTGTAGCTCCATTCTGCTATTGTCCATGGAAAATCCCCATGACAGGAAGCAGTAATGCCATCTCACGGAGGAATGAATAAGTGAAAAAGCACCGGCGGAGCGGCACCAGCAGACACAGGCAAGGATGATTGGAGACACCCCCCCAGCAAACAGCAGGGAGATCAGTCCAAAGTCAGTTTGAGACATGTGAAACCACATTCATCCTTCAGAGGACACTATACCGCCACATTTCAGCATGTGCCTTCATCAAGAGTCTCTGCAGAGAAGAGTTACCTATTAATTTGTAGACTGTATTGTAGATTATCACAGAGGAATATAATCCAATCTAAAAAAAAAAAAAATCAAATCATTGAACACAAAAGCGTATATATGCAAGGAATAGGCAAATTTTCAGCCTTATGCCTCTCCCTTTCAAATTTCTTTTTTAGCCCCCTAGATTCCCTCCTAACAGTTTGATAAATTCAACAATCATAATTACCTCAACATTAGTCCTCTGAGAATGATCTCATAAAAATGCACAACTGGACAGCATTCTTTTAAATATTGTATTTGTGTGTGTGTCAGACAGACACACATGAGGGTAATTTTGTAACTGGACACCTAGGCTGTAATGATACATGGCTGGAATTCTTGTGCCTGTTTTATACAAGCAACTTATGCACCTATGTGCTAGGGAAAGTGGCCACACATGTACACCTGCTCTGGGGCAGGTATACGTGTGTGTGTGCATGTGTCAATAATAAACATGCACACATGTATTTTATAAAAGACACGAATGTCAGTCCCACCCTCATTCCACTGGTTATGCCTCAAGTAGTATCACTTATCTTGACTACTTTTGAAATGCATATACATTGGACAGTTTTATGAGAGCTTACATTGATGTAGAAAACGTTACACACACACCCCCCCCTTCTCCCACACACACAATGGGTGTTTTGTTTATAGGTATTTGTTCAATTGCCTGGGATATACCTCTATTAATGTATAAACTAATAACAGTCTTTTAGTGCATACCTTTACTCAGAATAAGCACAGGGGGGAAACAGGCAGGATTTGGACTTATGTGCATATGCTTAAAAATGCTTTAAGACATTCATGCTCGAGAGCAGGTTTCAGTGGGTGTAGGTACTTTCTTGGGTACATTTTTAAAACGACTTAATGCATAAATTTCCTTGATAAAATAGGCAGAACGTGTGAGCCCACAATTCAGTGGCGGTGACTAGTGCTGCTAAAGCGGCTAGCTGTGACACTGAACTAAAGACTTGGATAGTCAATGCCAGGCTCATATCCGGCCACAAGTCTTGAATATCTAGGTTGGCTGGATAGCATGGAAGCTAACCTGGCAGTGACAATATTCAGCTGCGTATCCCTATGACTGCACTTAGCAGTTCTGCTAATTGCCTTAAATACCCCCTCCTCCTCTGTGTTTTTACTTATCTGCCACACAAATTAGGCAGACTGTTAGAAAGTTATCCAAAGCCAGTTTGGGCACCTAAATGGCTTATTTGGAACTCCCTCCCCTGTCTATAGGAAAAAGCATATACTAATGGTTCTTTGGGTCAAGCCGCCTTTCCTCGGGCTATTCACAGGCTACAGAGTAGTAGCTGCTCAGTCTACATTACCTCAAAATATGCAGGTGCAGAGGGAGGAGAAACAGAAACTTTCTAGGTGACATGCAGCTGTTTAGAGGTGCATTTTGTTTCTGAATAAGATACTACAAAAATAATCTAGGCCCTGTGTTCTTTAATGCATCTGGCTCAAGGGGAGGGAGGCCATATTAATTACGGCTCCCTCATGGATGGCTTCAATGAAGCAACCTCCAAAGTGGAAGATTTGGAAATTAAGTTGTGTTGTCGGAAAAACATTAAAATCAGAGACCCACCTTACAGTCTGATTGGCTGCTTCTTCTAGGCATTAGGCAAATGAACAGTATCTGTATGCACAGCTCCGCCTTTGGTTTGAGCCACACAGTTGGTTTGATGTTTTCTTTCCAGTCCCAACCATCCATCTAGCAAAATAGAGGAAATGTGATGTTCTATTATCATTAATCTATAACCTATAGCGCTACAAGACGTACACAGCGCTGCACATACATGTAAAAGACAGGCATAAACATGGTACTGAAAACCGTGGGAAGAGATGAGTGCACCAAAGGCCTGGGTATAGAGAAAGAAAAGGAACTGACCCAAGACAGATCCTTGGGGGTGCACCAACCGAAAGCGAGAAAACAGAGGAGGAGCCACCAGAACAAACACTGATTGACAGAATAACCCTGGATTGACAGTGCAGTTGCAACCTGAACTCTTTTTGGTGGACCGATTTAGTTTATACTTTAAAATTCCATACAAAGCATTCTGCATGGATTAATGATGCTCTATCCACTGGTTCCAGCCCCCAGTTACATGTACAGATTGCTGCTTTATATACTACTAATAGTAATAGTAGTACTAACCCCTTCTGGTGCCTGGGTTACTTGCACAAATTAATTCCACTCTTTGTTAGAAACAAGAAAACAATTCCATGGCCTCTGTAGCACCCAGTACACTGATCGCCCTGTTCCTCTGCTACCTGCAGAGATAAATGCTGCTCTTTATATTTATCCATCAATTCTTGGATTACTCGCACAGATTAATGCCACTGTATAGGCTGCTCCGCCCCCCCCCCCCCCTCAAGTCCCTGGGTTACCTGTATAGTGAGTGGGTGGCTCACTGATAGCTGATCCTGTATTTTCAAAGGTGAATTCTCCCTGCTTTGTGGATTATTTCCAATATTTTGCTTGGGTGCCTTTAATCTGCTTCTGCAACTGGCACATATTAATGCTGCTACATACAGTGGTACCCCAGTCCTTAGGTTACCTGCACAGATTGATGCCACTCCATGTACTGGCTTCTGCCCCCCCCCCCTTGCCCTACAAGTAGCACAATGACATTAGGACCACTGGAAATACTGCAGTAATATTGCATTGGAGAGTGTAGTAATCAAAGCAGCACTATGGGAATGCTGCAGTAATATTACACTGTTGTGTGCTATAATCAAAGCAGCGCAATGGAAGTATTGCAGTAATATTACACTATATTGTGTGGTATCCAAAACAGCACTATGGACATACTGCAGTAATTACCTTGGAGTGTTGTACTTGAAGCAGTACTATGAGAGTACTGCTGTATTATTACATCGTAGTGTACCATATACAAAGCAGAACTATGGGAATACTTCAGTAATATTACTCAGTTGTGATACCCAATGCAACACTATGGGAGTACTCTTCTTATTGCCAGCACTGCTTGTGTTTATTAAGTTTATGCTTGTCGCCCTTTTTATTTTTAGAGGTGGTGTAGACCATAAGAAACTTGATTTAATTTCTGATAGTATGATGTTATTTTTACTGTTATTTATTGGTATATGACTTGATGTTATGCTTATTACAATTTATGTGTATAACCTTAATCTACAGCTATCAGTTTATATTATCTTGTGTATTTATGGATAAGTTCTATGGGATATATTACTCCAGGCCTATCTCAGAAGAGTGATTTATAAATTTGGCAAAATAAGTTAACAAGAGAAACCTGTTCATGGGCCAAGGTCCTCCTGTTGCCTTCTGGTTTCAGGAGTATTGCTCTGAAGTGGCAAAAGTAGGTCTTAATTATTACAGTTCACTGGGCGTCAAACTAACACCAGAACTGGCTAAAGTCTCCCTCCAGCAACTCAATTGCTTAGCAAGGGCACAGTCTGACTCGGTACATTTCATAGTAGCTGTTGCCTGTACCCAGAACTGTACCAAGCTAGAAATGCACCCCGGGTGACTAATTAATTTTGTGCTTTCTCTCCGCCCCAGCCACATGCAGCATCTCATTTTTTTTTTTTTTGTAGCTTCCTGGAAGCCCAGTGATGACATTGGCACCCTTTCTGTACTTATGCCTTATGCAGCTGCACCGCTTGCACGCCCCTTGGTATAGCCCTGCCTGTACCTGTGGTAGTAGTTTGGGGGAGTGTGATGGAAGGGCATCCAGAGATGCCAAGGGTGGCTGATCCCAAAGAGTGAGATTTACTGCCCCAATGTGTGAGATTTTTCAAGTGGAGTTTCAGAAGTATAAGTTTGTGCACACAAACCCTTCCCTCCAACAATCCCTTCTCTTTAGCCTCAAAGGGAGGTTACTTACCTGCAACAGGGGTTCTCTGTGGACAGCAGGATAAGTCAGCCACACCTGGTGATGTCATCCAATGGCGCCGAGATGGAAGTACTCTCCATAGCTCAGAAGGGCTTTTCGCCCTTCTGTGCATGAGCCAACAGCCTCCACCCACCGGCCTGCCCCTAGCCAGCTAGTTTCTCTTCTTATGCCTTGCCAGCCCAGCAAGATGGACCCCTCCTACTCTCCAACTAATAAGTTTCTACATACCTAACAAGGAGAAAATCAGCAATACTATAATCAAGGTAATAATGCCTAAACCCGGATTTAGAAAATGTCCATGCTGCACCAGAAAAATGAACTCCACAGACATCCATGATTTGTGTGGCTGCTGCCTCGGCATATCCCACAAAGTTGGAGTGTGCACATTGCACTAGGATGTCTCCATATGCAAGGAAATCAAGGAAGCACACACTCCAGGACCTCTACCCGGGGACTTCCCCCCCCCTCCCTCCCTCCCTCCCTCCGTTGCTGCCTGTGACCATGCGACCCCCCTCTGCAGTGACTGAAAACTCCCCGGCTGCTCCTACTGCTTAGGATGTGCTGCCCCCCCTGCTACCCCCCCCCCGCTGCCCCCTGCCCCCGCCCCCGCCCCTGCTGCCCCCCCGCCGCCGCCCCCCACCGCCGCCCCCCGCCCCCCACCGCCGCCCCCCCCCACCGCCGCCCCCCCGCCCCCCACCGCCGCCCCCCGCCCCCCCCACCGCCGCCCCCCGCCCCCCCACCGCCCCCCCCCGCCCCCCACCGCCGCCCCCCGCCAATCACTCCTCCAGCATCCCCTCTTCACCTCAATTACACCCCCATCCCAGGTGGCCAGCATTTCTCCTTCCCTCATTGTCTCACTCTCCCATGTCCAGCATCTCTCACTGCCACCACCCTACCTCGGCCAGCCATTCTGAATCACTGTAAAGTAGCTGTGGACAGCAATGGGCCACTGAACACAGATGTGTGCTCAACAAGCTCTTCTGGGTCTCGCCCCCCCCCCCCCCTGTCATAAACTTCCTGCAGGAGGGGTGGGACCCATTAGAGCCTGAGCACAAGGTTCCACAGTTGCTTTAAAATGATTTGGAGTGGCTGGCAGAAGTAGGGTGACAGTGAGAGAGGGAGCAGGTCCTGTCTTGTCCATGCCACTGAATGTGTGAGAGGAGGGGATCTTTGCCTGTGTGTTTGAGAGTCCCTCCAATCACATGTGTCACCTGCATCATACACGTGACTTGCTATCTCTGGTCATCAGACTCACCTTGTTTTGTGACATAGCTACAGTAGCACAGACTGAGTCTGAGGTGCCTTATAAGCTATTTCCTTGTTTAATGGCAGAAAAAAAGGGGCTTGTAGGAGACTGAAAAAAATGTGAGGTTTGCTAACACTTACCAGTACATGGAAGCCACACACCAGAAACTCACAGGGAGAAATTGGAGGTGCAGCTTAGAAAACAGAACAAGATGGACGGTAATGGATCACTACACAGAAAAAACGCAGTAGCTTAATACCTCACTTCTGTCACACATACAGAATAGACAGATTCTCGCCAAATAAAGAATAAGTGATCACAAAATAGAAATAAGCAGACTAAATCAAGTGGAAACTCCGGGAAGCCAGAAGCTGCGGCAATGCAACACTAGAGAAATCGAAATACATTCGCTTCTGTACTGTGCACAGCACAGAGATTTCAAGGATGCATATGTCTCTAAAATCAGAGAGGAAATCAAGGACTTCCAACAACAAAATAAATAAGCAAGCAAGCAAAGACTAGGAGAAATAATAGGAAAATATATGAAGCATTTCCACACGTTCCAACCCCAGAACCCGGGAATTGTTTTTTGTAAATGAACTGTATATTTTTTTTAACTGTTATTAGCACTCTTGTGCATTTTTCCTTTAATCTAACTACTTTGGCAACACATGTACAAACCGTCTTGCCAATAAAGTTTCCTGTTTTCTTCCAGTTCTGAGAGAGGTGACAGAGCTGTTTGATCTCTGAGCTGAGGCTCTGCTGATTTCATGTGTGGGTGGTGGCTGTTCAGGCAGGTTTCTGATTGAAGGTGCTGTGTTTAATGTTAAAGGGATGTGCTCCTCCAGCTAAAGCCTGATTCATGGCTAACAGCAAGGCCTGCCTCAGTGAGATCAATGTGCGGTAATTACACCATTCAGCTACTTCTGGGAGGGGAAAGAGTTGACAGACACTGGAAGGCTGGGGCAACTAAGAAGCAGCCCACGTTACTTTGATTGACAGTCTAGTCTGGTTATGGGAAATGTAGTTTTTGAGTCCGGGACCTAGCAGCTGTGCTCAGGGCCTCCAGTGTGTGTATGAAGGCTAACAGTCTGCACGTTTCTGCTTGAAGAGCAACAGCAGGCAGATTAGTTCAGTTCTGCTCAAGGCTCACCTCTTCCACTTCACCAGCCGCTGTCGGGGCCGGAAACGGACCACAATTCCCAGAACGCCGACCAATTTAGCGCTGACTGTGGGAAGCGTGACGACATAGACCCAGGTGGGAACTCTGCTATTTGATTGGCTAGATCCTGTCATGCCAGCTACCAATGGCGAGTTTATACAGAATCAGAGGTTGAAAAGCTCGTTTAAGGTGGATCTGAGAGGTCTCAGTTTGAGGCACTGAAAGAAGAAATGAAGCCGGGAGGAGCGGCCTCTGGGTGACTATAGGAGCACAGGATTCCCCCTCCCAGCCACCTTCTTCTGAAGAGATTGAGTAATCACTCACTGCATCTGGACAGTAATTGCTGACAGATTGAGAGAATGTCACATATAGATGCATCAGGGACATATAGTGGCAGACAGTGGGCATAAAGCTGTGTCTGTAGGAATGCTTCAGCAGCACTGGCTGTGGGAGAGCTCACTGCTCCTGTAGTCCCAACCTCTCCCAGTAGGAGACGCTGTTTTGTGTGAACTTCATGGCTTCCCTGGCTAGCTATTTAACAAACAATTGAAAGATTTTAACAAGAGCAGACTTTACAGGTGTACAGACACATCCTCTTGGTAATAAGAGATCTATCTTCTCCAATGCAAACTTCCTGTCAGAGGGGGCAGAAGCAGCAGCATTGAATTTGCATATGTGCAGGTACTCAAAGACGTGTCGCCATGCTGACCTTGGCTTGCTGCTCTGCTGTGGTCTTGCCAGCTATGCCGTTGCTATACTGCTCTCCCCCCCCCCCCCCCCGAGGTTTGCCATTCTAGGAGGCCACCTATTCTGCCTAGTGGATAGGCTGTTATGAGTAGAGCCTAAGTGAAGAGGGGTCTCTCTGCAAGAACCAGAATGTTGCAGTTTCATGGAGGGATCCTGGAAGTCACCAGATGGTTAATCTATGTGCACTGCACAGACACTGGGACAGGATGGGCTACACGGGCCCTACACCACCAAAATTTTGCCCGCCAGCCATGAGGTGGGATCTCTTCAGGCAGACAATCTTCCTTGAGGCCATGATCGTGGCCTTCCCCTCCTGTTGTGCTTGCAAGGATCCCATCTCCCACGAGCGTAAGAAAAGAGAGCAGTCGCGATCCAGCAGATTCCTGTCTGCCCATAGTAGATCGGATCCCTGCAGGCAGAAAGGAGGGGAAGCTCACAGGGACTAGGAGCAGAATTAGGGCAGAGATTAGGGTGGGGTCAAGGCAGAATTAGGGTGGAGCCTGGGCCCCTCCAAACAAATAGGTATTCGGCCGCCCCTGGGGCACTGTATAGGGAAGATTCTGCCCCAGTAGCAGGGGCTGGCTGATTACTGTTTGGATCATTGTGTCATTCAAAACAAGACCCTGTATGGGGAGAATTGAGGTAGGGGTAGGAGGGACATTTGGTAGCCTGGCAAATTGAAGAATCCTGGCACCAAGAGGTTCCTGAACTGCTAGGATTCTTTCTCTGCAACGATAGTTCATGGCTGTTGGGCCCCTGTAAGTGTGCTGTGCCCAGAACCAAGGAGTGAGTTAAGTTATGCTGGCCCTGAGTCCCTATACTTCAGGAGGCACATAATTTAGGAGGATACAGTAAATAACACTTTCAACAAATGGTTTTCCATTCAAAATGTAATATAGGCAAATTAATATCTTTTAAACTATGATAACTGACTGTTAAAGCAAAAAAAGAAATATATAATAAATATTTCTCTGATAGATCTGAACCTTTTTATAGGTCTGCAAAAGACCTACCAGTGATGACCTAATGATTTCTGTTGAGATTACAACTGGACTGGATTACCTGAAGAATATTAGAGCCCCAGCGAAAATGGTGTACCGGAGTCCCAGATTTATCACTGCAGGTCTGCAGCAGCTCTTGCTCTTCCTGTTGAACCCCAGCTGTGCAGGGACGCTCTAGAGTCCTGGTTAGCACTGCCTAGTATGGTCTCTAAAGGAGTTGCTTAGAGTACCAGCAACCAGTGATTGGTATAATTATGAAGGTGATACTGAGGTGCCTCAGCTTGACACTGCCTGGCATGCTGGCAGAGGGAATGTAGCGGAGCCACCTTAAGAGTTTTCTGTGCAGCCTTCTCAGCTGTCTCCTGCCAGAAGCCACTTCTCTCTGCAGCCAGGGGCTGCCAAATTGTGACCAGCTTCTCTGACCTTCTGCTTCTCCGGGCTTCTTCCGTTTTTCAGACAGATTACTGGCAGACAGGAGAGGGGAGTCACCACCCCCCAAAAGAGATTATTTTGGAGACAATAATGCCGCCTGTGCTAACCATACCCAAAGAAGACAGAAGAGAAGAGACAGTCTACAACTCTGGCCACAGGCTTCTCTCCAGAAAGATTTTTTAACCTGTAATTTCTTTTTGGGAGGAATCACAGATTTTGCAGAGGGTCATTGATCAGGGCTGTTCGTGAAGTTTTGAGTTTTCCTGGGGAAAGTGTCTTGGGATGTACCCCCAAGGAAGACATCCGGTAAGTGTCAGAAAACCTGGAGCTCTGCTAAGGTGGGGGGTGGAGAGACAGAGAGAGAAGACAGCCAGGGATGGGGGTCATTCAAAGGAAATGGGGGGGGGGGGGAGTGGATAAGACACAAGGTAAGAGAGGGAGGATGATGTGGGAGGGGGGTAGCAAGAAGTGGGAGAGATTCAAGGAGAGAAAGGAGAGGGGATAGGAAAAAGAAACAGTTGGAGAGAGACTGTCAGGAGAGGGGAAGGGAGATGGGGAGGCAGAGGAGAGAAGGATGGCTGCTTACTGTAAAGTTAGGTGAGAGGACTCAGCAGGATAATTTGCTGTTTTTCACTCCTATAGGCTCCTCTCCAGTCAGGGCAGACCTACAAATTTTCAGTTTTGGATTTGTGTGACCGAATTAAAGAAGAATTCCAATTTCTGCAGGCCCAGTACCACAGGTAAACTAGGAAAGGATAGAGTGGAAGCCAGGTACAAAGAGGCAGAGTGCATGACGTACCTCACATGAAGAAGCTAGAAGATGGGAGGAGGGCAGCAAGGTAACAGGTGCAGAGACCGAGGTCTGGGGGTGAGAAGGCAACAGGGTGACAGGTGCAGAGACCGAGGTCTGGGGGGTGAGAAGGCAACAGGGTGACAGGTGCAGAGACCGAGGTCTGGGGGTGAGAAGGCAACAGGGTGATAGGTGCAGAGACCGAGGTCTGGGGGTGAGAAGGCAACAGGGTGACAGGTGCAGAGACCGAGGTCTGGGGGTGAGAAGGCAACAGGGTGACAGGTGCAGAGACCGAGGTCTGGGGGTGAGAAGGCAACAGGGTGACAGGTGCAGAGACCGAGGTCTGGGGGTGAGAAGGCAACAGGGTGACAGGTGCAGAGACCGAGGTCTGGGGGTGAGAAGGCAACAGGGTGATAGGTGCAGAGACCGAGGTCTGGGGGTGAGAAGGCAACAGGGTGACAGGTGCAGAGACCGAGGTCTGGGGGTGAGAAGGCAACAGGGTGACAGGTGCAGAGACCGAGGTCTGGGGGTGAGAAGGCAACAGGGTGACAGGTGCAGAGACCGAGGTCTGGGGGTGAGAAGGCAACAGGGTGACAGGTGCAGAGACCGAGGTCTGGGGGTGAGAAGGCAACAGGGTGACAGGTGCAGAGACCGAGGTCTGGGGGTGAGAAGGCAACAGGGTGACAGGTGCAGAGACCGAGGTCTGGGGGTGAGAAGGCAACAGGGTGACAGGTGCAGAGACCGAGGTCTGGGGGTGAGAAGGCGACAGGGTGACAGGTGCAGAGACCGAGGTCTGGGGGTGAGAAGGTGACAGGTGCAGAGACCGAGGTCTGGGGGTCATGGAGTAAGAGATATAAGTAGTCATAAATGTTTTGGAACCATAAATTTTACAGTATCTGTCAGGAGAGGTTGTGATATTGAAGAGTTGAGTGTGCTATGACTGAGTGGGAACCTGATCCTGTCACTTCACCTCAATGAGAATGGCGGTGCTCTCACACCGAGGACTGAAATGTTACTATCACTGAACACCTTAACATATATGGGCAGATGTCCACTTGTAGTGTTGTCTGAGAAGACAAGGTAAGGTAATGAAGTGTCTATTAAACCCTCTGATATTTCCTGCTTGAGTGATTCCTCACTTACTGCAGTTCTAAGGAGATCTTTAGGGGAACTGCAGAATCTGGCTTGCTATTTAATCTGTAGGGATCCAGTTCTTTGCATGTTTTAAAAAAAGGGTAATGAGGAGTGAAGTCAGCGCTGACCTACTCATTAGGCAAGGCTAGGCAGTCACCTGGGGGGCAGCTTCTGAGGGGCGGCAGACAGCAGCAGCAGCAGCAGTCAAAGCAAAGTAGATCCTTACAACCCCACAAACTCAAAGAGCCATCAGCACATCTTTCTACCTGCAGGGAGGGTGAACACATGCATACAAAGGAAAGATTTCCCATTGTGTTGGGTGTCACAGGCTTGATTAAGAATTTCCAAGCACACCTTGATAAATTACCCATATATGGTACATCATATGAACTCCAGAAGGAGGCTCTCTTTGGTACAATGCAAGTACTACGCCGAGCATTAGCAGTAAATTTGAGAGCCTCATACCCTGGCTTAGAAGTGAAGTTCATGACCGTCATGGGTTGTGCAAAACTCATCCATTTGGAGAAATTGCCCCAGAAGATTAACATGTAAAATTATGTTGTCCAATTATGTACTTTTATAGGACTTTTGTGGGAGGTGTGTTGTTGGAATGATTATGATTGCTGAATGTAATTATCATAATGGGGGGGGGGAGGGGGGTATGAGGCTGAAGATTCTCCTAGGGTGCCCGGCGAATGTGGCTGTTGTCATGAGACTTGAGCCTGGCAGCAGGAGGTGATGGCTGCCTGGCCTAAAAGCTTCAATTCGGGGAGAAGAACAGCAGGAGGCAGTGCAGTGAACATTTGAAAGCAATTTTACTGGGTGGTGGGGGCAACTGTCTCCCCCACCCTAACCCTCGACAATAGGGGGGAGGGGGCCCTCATTAGAACCTCCAACACTACAGTGAAGTATGGGATAAGCGCAGAGGAAATGAGGGGAAAATCAGGGATGAACTGGGGTCAGTGGCCATTCCACCAGGATTAAAACTGGAGAGACTGGATGGACCTTATTTGCCTTCATAGTCTTGGTTTCCTTGGAGGATGGATCTCTGAGAAGGAGTTCCAGGTAGGCAGTGGTGAGGACTGTCTCTCTGCAAGCTGGTTTTGAGGATAGGTCTCGGGGGGAGGGGGGTATTAGATGGTTATTTAGGGGAAGGTTCAAGGAGTGATTTTGGGTATGGATTGTGAAGAAACACCTTCTCCTTGCAGCCTGAAACTGGAGTGTGAGAAGCTGGCGAGTGAGAAGACTGAAATCCAGAGGCATTATATCATGGTAAGGAGAGTGAAGTGTAAAGAAACTTAGATTATGAGCCCTTTGGGGACAGGGAAATACCTAAACTACCTGATTGTAACTCACCTTGAACTGCTACTGGAAAGGCCTAAACTAAATAAATACCCTCCCCCCCAACTCTAAAGTAAGTAGGGCCTACACTAAAGCTTTGGAGCTTGCACAGGTGATAGGTGTGCCTCAGACAATAATCTATAGACTCTGGGTGCAATGTTTTAAGACCCTTTGCTAGATGGACCCTATCTGTCTGCCTGTCTGCCCACTCTTCCAATTAAAATCAAAATCCTTTGTCTATACTGCCACTACTTGGGTTAAGTACTTATTCCTCTGGCCAGATAATTGCCCTGGTCTCTGTTATCTGCCCTTGCCAGCAGCAGTGGCTTAAATTTGGGCTGTGAGCACTTCCCTGGTTGGGGATAAACTGGTGTAGGTCAGTAACTAAGGAGTGTCCAGTAAACAAGTGGCAGGGCAAGAACACCCTGCCCGCCAAAGATCTTCCCCCTGCTCAATCCAAAATTGAAGTACTTTGGTGCCTGCCTGTGCAAGGTTGTTAGTGGACATGTGCCTGACCCAGCAGGGCTTGGCTGAATGGAAAATGTTTGGATCAGGCAGTCAGCCAAAGATTATGGTGGAAGGGCAGGCTAGAGATTATAGCGACAGATTAGGAACCCGTAGATCTAGCCTGAAATCCTGCTTATCCCAGGACTGCTTCTCCTGACCCTGGGCAGGTCACTTTCTCTCCTTTTGCATCAGGTACCCACATAGATCCTGATCTACTAGACAGATCAGAAATGGGGGAAAAGCTTCAGTAAATCACTGCTTTAAATTGACAAACAAACCTCTTCCAAAGACGGGGAAGCTGTAAAACTAGAGGGCATAACATGAAACTGCAAGGGGGTAAACTGAAAGGCAATGTCAGGAAATACCTTTTCACTGAAAGGGTGGTGGATGCTTGGAATGCCCTCCCTTTGGAAGTGGTGGGGGCAAATACAGTGACAGAATTCAAAATGGCATGGGACAGACACAGTGAATCCCTTTACAGCAACAGGATAATATCAAAATAAACGTAACTAACTAATTTCTCAACAAACAGGGGTGCCCTACATGGAGCGGTGGGTTCACCCCTAAACAAAGACATGGGGAGGGGTGGCCTACACAGAGTGGCAGGTGCACCTACTCTTGCCGCCTTGCTGGGCAGATTAGATGGACCATGCTGGTCTTTATCTGCCGTCATATACTATGTTACTATGACTCCTTTCCCCCAGGAGCTTACAATCTACAGCATCCAGGTTTAGGGTGATCTGTGAATATCAGTGTTTAAAAAAATAAAAGGTTCCTGATCGTCCCTCCAGTCTGGTCCCGGAATCTCTGGGGTTGTCAACCTCCTCTAGCAGCTTTGGAGACTGAGAAACTTCACTCCTGTGATGTCATCGGTATATAAGGCCTGGCACCTCCTCCATTCACCAGTTTATCAGTCTCCAAAGCAGCTGGAAGGGTGGTGAGCCCAGAGATTTCGGGGCTCACTTGAGAAACGATTGAGTAGGGAGCAGGAATAGAGTGTTAGGATTTTCAATTAGACACCAAAAAAAACCCAAAAAAGGGGGCGCATAGGAAAGCTAATTGGACATTTCCATGCCTGCAGGGTG
This sequence comes from Ichthyophis bannanicus, assembly GCA_033557465.1. Taxonomy (NCBI): domain Eukaryota; kingdom Metazoa; phylum Chordata; class Amphibia; order Gymnophiona; family Ichthyophiidae; genus Ichthyophis; species Ichthyophis bannanicus. Next base: position 306,636,782 of record CM066039.1, read on the forward strand.
GGGGGGGGGGGGGTGAGCTACTTTCCTCTGCCCTGAGGTCCTCTGCCTTCCTCCTTCTTTCCTGTTGGGGCTGTCAGCAAAGTCGGGGTTTTTTGTTTTGGTTTTTTGTTTATGAACCGGGAGGAGAGAGGACTGGCACCCAGCTTACCTTCCCGCTGAGTGGGGACAGGATCCGGAGGGCCGCGGAGCTCAGCGTGTGCAGAAGCTTTGCCTGCCGGCGCTTAGAGCTGTGGTCTGCATTCGGCAGTGATTTCCCGGTCTTGGGCCTTGGGGTCTGCCTTGATTTGCAGAGTCTGCGGAGGTGCTAACAGGAGCAGTGGTAACTCCTGCCTTTCTGCTTCAACGCTCTCCTGAGGTAAGCGATCTTTTTCGGTGGGAATCGGCGGCTCTAGGGGTGCAGGCCGGACCGCATGTGTTTGAAGCGGGAAAATCGCCGTTTTAAAGTGCCGGGCTTTGACGGCCCGTATCTTGCGTTCTGAGCCTCGTTTTGTGTTGGTTTCTTCGGGAATCGGCTGGGGGAGCGATTCTGAAGCGATTACAATTCAAAAGTAAAAAAAAAAAAAATTTGGGGGGGGGGGGGCACTTGCTGCGTGCTTCTCCTTTTTTCAATATGCCATCAAAACAGCTCTGCCTCTTATGTGGGGCTAAGAGGAGTTCCGTCTCACAGGACGGCGTCTGTAGGGGATGTGCTCCAGAATTGGAGGCCAGGGAGTTAGTCCCCGTCCCCGAAGGGGATGAGCAGAACAGGGGGGAGGAGGTGGTGGAGGCCCTTCTCCCCTCCCTGGTGGCTGTGGAGCCGGGGCCCAGCGCAGCTTCAGGGCCAGAGCTCCAGGTTGCTCAGCAGCCGGTGATGGGCAGTTTGGCGTCTATTTTTTCAACGGACTTCATGGCTCTGCTCCAGAGATGTTTGGTGGGCTCTCAGGGAGTGCCTACGGCGAGTACATCCGGGGCTGGCCTGGGGCAGAAGAGACCCAGTTCCTTCTTAGGGGCGGAGGAGTCGGGCGTGTGTGCTAAGGCACCTAGGTTGGAGAAGGATCTCCTGGATCAGTCTGTGGTGTCAGAAGATGTGTGGTCGGAAGTGGCGGATATGGACGGGGATCTAGGGGATCTAGAGGAAGGTGAGATTAGAGAGCAGGAAGATTAGGCATGCGTATTTTGGGTGTTCCGGAGGGAAGAACTACCGGCGCTTATTGCGGAGTCGCTCAAGGCGCTTAACATGCCTGAGTCGACGCCGGCGGAGGATGCTACCCTGGAGGATCCTCTGCTCCAGGCGGTTCGGAGGACTCAGAGGGCCTTCCCAGTGCACAGAGTATTTAAGGAGATGATTCAGGAGGAGTGGGATATGCCTGAAGCCGCCCTTAAGGGAGCTAGGGTTATGGCACGGCTGTACCCTCTGCTGGATCAGGATAGGGAATTATTTAAGGCCCCGAGAGTGGATGTGGCCGTGTCTGCTGTGACTAAGAAAACTACTATCCCCGTTGAAGGGTCTGCGGCACTGAAAGATGTTCAAGACCGTTAATTGGAGACCTTGCTGAAGCAGGTCTTTGAGGCTAATGCCTTATCCTTACAGGCGGCTATTTGTGGGGCATGGGTGGCTCGTGCCTGTTTGCACTGGGCGCAGCGAGTCCAGAGTGACAACACGGTCGAAGTGTCCGAGGAGGCGTCCCGATTGGAGTCTGGGGCGGCGTATCTCGCCGACGTTCATTATGATTTGATCCGCGGCTTATCGAAGAGTATGGCTTCTGTGGTTGCGGGGCGACGCTGCCTGTGGCTGCGCAACTGGGCGGCTGATGGGTCTTCCAAGGCGCGGTTGAGTAGGCTTCCGTTTCGGGGTAAGCTACTCTTTGGAGAGGATTTAGACAAGTTGGTGACGGATTTAGGAGAATCTAAAGGTGGTAGGTTGCCCGAGGACAAGCAGAAGCAGGACCGTTCGGCTCCCGGGCCTCGGGGGCAGCAGCGGGATTTTTGTCGCTTCAATCCTCCGCGTGCAGGGCAAACACTAAGGGAACGTTTCTCTGCTCGGTCCCATAGCTTTCAGGGGTTTTGAGGAGCATCCAGGGTATTTGCCCCTGCGTCCTCGTCCTCCACTTTCAAAAAGTCACAATTTAGTCAGGGGGGTCCAGGGGGAGTTGGTTCCCGTGGGGGGGTCAGCTACAGGAGTTCTATCCTGCCTGGACCCGACTCACGTCCGATCAGTGGATCTTGGAAGTGGTGCGAGAAGGTTATGCGTTGGAGCTGCTGCGTCCGGTGTCCGACTCTTTCGTGCGGTCGCCGTGCAACGCTGTGGCAAAGCGCAAGGCGGTGCGGGACATGGTACAGAGGCTCCTGCGTCTCAGGGCTATTGTCCCGGTTCCGGCTGACCAGTTAGGCTGCGGTCGATACTCCATCTATTTCGTGGTCCCAAAAAAGGAGGGAACATGGCGGCCCATCCTGGATTTAAAAAGGGTGAACCGCTATCTTCGCGTTTCTCATTTTCGGATGGAGACCCTCCGGTCCGTCATTGTTGCGGTGCGAAAGGGGGAGTTTCTGACGTCCATGGACCTGTCGGAGGCGTATCTGCACATTCCGATCCGGAAGGAGCACCAGAAGTTCCTCGGGTTTGTGGTGCCGATGGGGCATTTCCAGTTCCAGGCGCTTCCCTTTGGCCTGGCAACGGCGCCCCGCACCTTCACCAAGGTCATGGTGGTGGTGGCAGCGGCATTACGGAAGGACGGGGTCTTGGTACACCCGTATCTCGACGATTGGTTAATCTGAGCGAAGTCCCGAGAGGAGAGTGTCTCGGCTACGGCAAAAGTGATAGATCTGTTGCAGAGCCTCGGCTGGGTAGTCAATGTGGCAAAGAGCAAGTTGGTCCCGTCTCAGAACCTGGAGTACCTCGGCGCGCGTTTCGATACGAGCGTGGGGCGCGTTTTTCTGCCTCAGCAAAGGATTCTCGGCCTCCGTCAGTTGGTAGGCCGTTTTCTCGGGCTACATTGCCCCACGGCCTGGGAGTATCTGCAGGTGTTGGGGACAATGGCGGCGACTTTGGAGCTGGTGCCATGGGCGCGGGCTCACATGCGGCCGTTGCAAAGAGCTCTGTTGAGGAGGTGGTCACATCAAAGAGATTCGCTGGGGCAGAAGTTGCCCTGCCCTCCAAAGGTTCGTCTGGCTTTAGGTTGGTGGCTGAGGCCAGGGATTCTGGAAAAAGGGATGTCACTGGAAGCTCCGGCTTGGATTTCCCTGACGACTGATGCCAGTCTCTACGGCTGGGGTGCCCATTGCCAAGGTCGCCTGGTTCAGGGCCAGTGGTCCGACCTGGAGAAGGCGTGGTCGATCAACCGCTTGGAACTGCGGGCGGTAGTGCTGGCGCTGCGAGACTTGACCCCTTGGGTTCAGGGAGAAGCCATTCGGGTGTTCTCGGACAACGCCACGGCGGTGGCTTATGTAAATCGTCAAGGCGGCACCAGCAGCGTGGCGCTCGAGGATGAAGTGGAGAGTTTGTTCGAGTGGGCAGAACAGCATCTCAGGCCTTGTCGGCGGCGCATGTCGCAGGGGTGGACAATGTGGAGGCCGATTTTCTGAGTCAAGGGAAAGTGGACCCGGGGGAATGGGTTCTTCATCCCGAGGTGTTTGCGCGGCTGGTGGAGCGCTGGGGTCTCCCGGTGATGGACCTCATGGCGACTTTTCAGTTGGCAAAAGTGGATCGGTTCTTCAGCAGGTGAAGGGAGCGGATGGCAGAAGGACTGGACGCCCTCGTTCAAAAGTGGCCGGAGGAGCAGCTGCTGTACGTCTTTCCACTGTGGGTGTTGATCGGTCGGGTGGTTCAGCGCATAGAATGACACAAAGCGCGAGTGATTTTGATTGCACCGGATTGGCCAAGGAGGCCGTGGTACGCGGACTTGGTCAGGCTCTTGGTGGGACAGCCTTGGAGGCTTCCCTGTCGCAGGGATCTTCTCACTCAGGGTCCTCTTTGCATGCCTCAGGTGGATCGATTCTCGCTTACAGCCTGGCTCTTGAGCGGGCTAGGTTGAGGGCGAGAGGCTATTCGGGGGCAGTGATTGCTACTTTGCTGAAAGCACAGAGGCGATCTACTTCCTTGGCATATGTCCGGGTGTGGTGAGTTTTCGAGGCTTGGTGCGCGGACAACAACTGCGTTCCCCTGCGGGCTTCGGTTCCGCAGGTGCTGGCCTTCTTGCAGGATGGGTTTCAGAAGGGCCTAGCTGCGGCGTCCTTGAAAGTGCAGTTGGCAGCGTTAACCTGCTATAGAGGCAAGGTGCGCGGTATCGCTCTGGGGGCTCATGCGGATGTGAAGCGTTTCTTGCGAGCGGTCGCTCTGCTTCGGCCGCCGCGCCGGCACTTGGTCCCGGCGTGGGATTTGCCGTTGGTCTTGGACGCCTTGGCGAGGGTGCCGTTTGAGCCTTTAGCGGATGCGTCCTTGAAGGACCTTACCCTGAAGGTGGTGTTCTTGGTGGCCGTGGCTTCGGCCCGACGGGTTTCCGAGTTGCAGGCGCTGTCTTGTAGGGAACCTTTTCTGTCTTTCAGTGATTCTAAGGTGGTGTTGCGGCCCGTTCCGTCGTTCCTGCCGAAGGTGGTGTCGGCCTTCCATTTGAATCAAGTGGTGTCCTTGCCGGTTTTTCGCGAAAAAGGTAAGGGTCAGGTAGCGGAGCGCCTTCATCGCTTAGATATTCATAGGGCATTGCGGAAGTATGTTTCGCGTACAGCGTCGTTTCGTAAGTCCGACAGGCTGTTTGTGCTGTTTGCAGGGGCTAGGAAAGGGGAGGCGGCTTCCAAGGGCTCGATTGCGCGATGGGTGAAAGAAGCTATCGCTTCGGCATACCTCTTGCGGGGTCGCCCGGTTCCCAACGGGCTGCGAGCTCATTCCGCAAGAGCGCAAGCGGCGTCTTGGGCGGAATGTAGTTTGGTGCCAGCAGTGGAAATCTGTAAGGCGGCAACGTGGTCGTCTCTGCATACCTTTGTGAAGCATTACCGTCTGGATGTTCAGGCGAACAAGGACACCTGTTTTGGCTCGGCAGTGCTTCAGGCTGGGCTGGCAGGTCCCTCCCGTTAATTGTGTTTACTGCTCTGGTACATCCCCAGACTGGAGGGACGATCAGGAAGATTAAATTAGACTTACCTGCTAATTGTAGTTCCTGGAGGAACTCCAGTCTGGTCCCGTATCCCGCCCGGGTTCTTTTCTGCGCTGTGGCCTGAAGCAGGAGCTGGTTTTACTGGTAAGCAGTACTTTCATTTTTTTGGGGGGGCGGGGGTCAGGATGGCGTGGGTTCTTCCCTGGAAAAGAGTAGTGTTCAGTGCCTTGTTGGCACGGGGGTGAAGGGGGGAGCTCAAGGCATACGGAAAGTACTTAGTGGGTATCTTTCTGTTTAACCTTCTTGTTCATAGTTGGGCCGGCAGGCCTTTACAGTTCAGTGCAGCGGTTATTTTGGTGCTGTATTTCCCTACTTACTTGTTGCTCCGGTGAGTCTGCTTTGTCAATAGGTAAACTGGTGAATGGAGGAGGTGCCAGGCCTTATATACCGATGACATCACAGGAGTGAAGTTTCTCAGTCTCCAAAGCTGCTAGAGGAGGTTGACAACCCCAGAGATTCCGGGACCAGACTGGAGTTCCTCCAGGAACTACAATTAGCAGGTAAGTCTAATTTAATCTTGATGAAATGAATATGTTCGGATCTATTCTCATGACCCATTTATGACGATCTGTACATCTCCAAATGAATCTGTGACATTGGATGGAGTAGGTATATCCTGTCCACTCAGTGAAAGCCTGGCTCTTCCCTTTCTCTGAGGTCACTGACCCTTCAGGGTGTTCTCTGCTGAAAACACTGGTGCAGAGGGCATTAGCTGATATCTACTGGGGTATTAACAGCTATACTGTAGCCATTCAAACCACAAATATTACCCTAGGATTGCACGAAAAGGTTTCAGAGGAGGATCTGAGGATAGATGTGTGTTGGTGTCCCTCGGTGAGGAGAACATGAAACCCTTTAGCCCGGTGATGACTGATCTGAGACCTTGACTGCTCTCTTCTGCTTTTGCTTCTGCAGTACTACGAGATGTCCTATGGACTCAACGTTGAAATGCATAAGCAGGTGAGTGAGGAGGGAGCGCTAGATGGGAGATAAGATCAAACCATTCCTGTTTCGGTGGATCCACAAATTGTTCTAGAAGACTTGCTTTGTCCATGTACTTAGCTATTAATTATACTTTTCAGGTGGCCTAAGTATGGCAGAAAAATGTATTAATACTAGTCTGTCATCTGCCTAAGGAAGCCATTATTATAACTGTATCATGGTACAGGCTCCAGGCTCTAGGGACCAGCTCTGACAGCTCAGGAAGGAGAGTGTATGAAGACTGGTAGATAGAGAGTTAATTCTCGGGGTCTGTTTGGGAGAGGCCCTGAAGCAGAGCCCGCCCATGCTCTCAATGGAGAATCTGGTGCCAGACACAGCAGGCTTCCAGTGTTGTGCTCCTGAGACTTGGCTGAGTGTGAAGTTTACACAGTTATTCTTCCAAAACACACAGCCAGAGAACCAAGGGCCAAGTGCACACCATGAATTAGTCACAGACCTCCAAGTACCTTCAGTGGTGTCCAAGATACTGCAAAAAGGGATATGATCCAGTGACCTCTTGGACTGGAGGACTTAGGAGATGGGCACAGGAATGCACAGCCTGTCATTTCTAGGCCTGGAGGGTTTAGGGAATGGGCACTCGGAAACAAAGCCCGTCAATCCTTGGATTGGATGTTTCCTCTATAATGCACCCAGTAAGGAATTTGAAACCTTTATGCACTCTTGAATAATTTGAGCAGATTTTGTGCTCTGATCATCTGAAGGTAACTCCATGTGCCTGAAATTTTACAAGAGTGTATGTTAAGCTGGTCCAGATGTACTCCATAGGCAGTCTGGTTTTCACGATATCCACAATGAATATGCATGAAACAGATTTGCATGCAATGGAGGAGGCAGTACATGCAAATCTATCTCATGCACATCTGAGTATCCTGAAAACCAGACTGGCTATGAGTGCACCAGGACTGACCTGAGGAAATATGTTATTGCAATAAGAAACATGCATCTCCCTGTAGCGCAGAATTTCGAAACTCAGTCAGGTTTTCAGGACAACCACAATGAATATTCATGTATATTCATTGTGGTTATCCTAAAAATCGGACTGGCTAGATGTGTCCCAAGGACTGGGTTGAGAACCCCTGCTATTTTTCTGATTGTGTTATCCCTCTGGTTCAGTGTCTATGTGCCCAACAGGTCAGGGGTGACTGCACAAACTTTAGTGTACAATTTTCATCTCCTGAGGCCAGGGCTGGCCTAACCATTAGGAAAAACCAGGCAGTTGCCTCAGGCAGAAGCTTCGGGGGGGGGGGGGGCGACAGAGCAGCACGAATCAAAGAAAAACAATAGATCCTGACAGCCAGACAAAGAGCCATCATCAGCACATTCTTTCACCTGCAGGGGCACACATACAGACCAAGCAAAGTTTAATATTTAAAAGTATGCTGTCCAAGGATTGTTGTGGGAGGGTTGGTGTTGCATTGAGCTTGGTGGGGCAAAGGGGAACATAAGGCTGAAGGTTGGTCTATAGTACCCAATATACCCTTGCACCAGCCTTGCCTAGGAGTGACTACAGACAGGTCTGAATTTCTGGACAGCCATAGTTAATATTGATTATGATATCTGCACACATTTGGGATGAGACCCAGGTATATTTCCATGGCTTGGTAACTTGTAAAATCAGACCTGTCTGTGATTCTGGTGGACTGGAATCCTGCACCTCAAAGTATCCAGCCAATGAATAAAGTTGCTGGTAAAAGGCAGACATGCTCCTTGCCCTGTGACAGTGAGCTGGGCTGTGTTCCTGGGATTCCCTGCAATGAGAAAGAGGGTGAGTCCTGCACCAGGAGACCCCTCAAGAGCACCAGGCACCATTTACATTTTCTAATCCCAGAACAGCAAGGGGTTAAAGTGTGTATCCTAAGAGATAGTGGCGGATTCTCTTTGGCATTAATTATCACAAGCCTTTGGTGCAGCACCTGAGAGCTGCTCTCCAGCTGAGAGAGCCCTGGGGGCTTCTTCCCTTCCAACGTGGAGGGATCAGCTATCTCAATATTAACAAATAAAATATTACTGCAAGTAGGATGTATCGACCTGGTATCAGTCACTGGCTCCATGTTGCCAGAGGATAGACACAGCAGGGATCACACACTCGCTCCCCTCCTCCAACATCGCAGGCACCATACTTTGGTCAACTTTCATTAACAGCAGAAGAGCGTCACAGCAACCCAGAGGGGATGGGCAGCAGTTGTGGACTTGCACTGAACATTACAGACTCCCTAGAGGAGCAGATAAAGCGTGGTTACTTACCTGTAACGGGAGTTCTCCGTGGACAGCAGGATTCTGTATCTATGGCGCCATCAGGAGGACATCACCAGGTGTGGCTGACGCATCCTGCTTGTCCATGGAGAATCTCCCAGAGGTGGAGGATGTTGGACTGGGTGCTGTAGCCAGTGATTTGTGGAATGAGAAGGACTTCTGGGGAAAAAGAGGGAGTGAACAGGTCAGCAGGTTCAAGCTGGAGATGTCACTGGTGTATCGAACTTGCGGTCCTTAAAGCTCCTGCTTCCCTCCTTCTTTCTTGTGTGTGGTGCTTGGGCATGTGAACCAGGCATGGAAGCATGTTCTATCATGTGTGTGAAATCCCTGAATTTGTACTCCTTTGTGGCTAGGAGGTGATGGGGTAGCATGCACGATTTAGAGGACTTTGCTGTAAATGTTTCCTGCTTGGATTTGGCCTCTAGCTGTGACCCCCTTTCTGTTGCAGGCCGAGATTGCGAAAAGGTTAAGTGCCGTCTGTGGCCAGATCATACCCCTCCTGACACAAGAGGTAAGGGGTACAGCTATTTTGTGGTGGGGAAGATGGGAGAGAGATGCCCTTCATAGGTCTAGAGCAGCCATTCTCCATGGACAAACAGGATGAGTCAGCCACACAATAGTGATTTAACCCAGTTTGAAAACAGAAGGGAGAGCTAAGACAGAAGAACTGGGAGAGAGAGCAGCTGCAGTGTGATGGCACTAACCTCTGAAGCATTCCCCAGTATCGCCACTAGGTTTGCTCAGGGTAAGTGAGGGTGAGAGGCAAAGCCTTTGGGAGGGAAGAAAAGCTTTTTGAGGATGACTCCACAGAGATCAAAGCAGCCCTAGTGCAGGGTGCAGTGCTGAAGGACTGGCATGATCTTGGTGGTTACCTTCCTGTACCTTATATCTTCCAGCACCAGCAGCAGGTGGTCCAGGCGGTGGAACGTGCCAAGCAGGTGACAATGGGGGAGCTGAACACTGCCATTGGGGTGAGCAGGAATACACAGCAGTAACCCCCCCCCCCCCAACTCCCCACATTTCCTCCAGCTACGATTAGTTAATTTGCTTTTATGTTTTAGGAGTATTGGCCCTGCGTCACATGACCCTGTGCACCAGTTTCTGCAATAAACCTACTGTGTATTTCTATACGTACTGGGTTAAAGCTTCAGTTGCTCTGTTGCATTTTTTGCAGATAAAATTAGAGTTAACGCAGTCAAAATAAACTGTATACAGCTAAGATAATTTGCAGTCACTAGAAAATCCTCCTGGACTTTTAGTCATATAGAAAAAAAGATGTCCATGGGAGGCAGGTAAAAGAGGGTATTTCAGAGGTGTAACTGAAACCTCTAGGGTCAGTTTTGCTAAGGTCTAGATACCTAGAAGAACAAACAGTAGATCTACATTTAGGAGCCTCAGGTTTAGGTTAAGATATGTCATACTGCATCAAACCAAGGTCCATCAAGCCCAGTATCCTGTTTCCAACAGTGGCCAATCTAGGTCATAAGTACCTAACAGTTTCCCCAAAAGACGCAGGTTCCACAATGCTTGTATTGGGTCAAGCAGTGATATCCCAGGTCCCTTTTAATAATAGTTTATGGACCTTTCCTCCAGGAACTTGTCCAAACCTTTTTTAAACCCAGCTACACTAACAGCTTTTACTACATCCACCGGTACCAAATTCCAGAGTTTGATGACACGTTGAGTGAAAAAATATTTTCTCTCATTAGTCTTAAATAGGTTACTCTATAGCTTCATTGCATGTCCCCTAGTCTTTCTATATACTGATGACATAAACAATCGATCTACGTTTACCCGTTCCACTCCATTCATTAATTTATAGACCTCTATCATATCTCCCCTCAGCCGTCTCTTTTTCAGGTTGAAGAGCCCTAACCTTTTTAGCCCATTTGGTGGCTCTTCTCTGTACCTTTTCTAATAACACTATATCCTTTTTAAGATATGGCGACCAGCATTGTACACAATATTCAAGGTGCAATCACACCATGGAGCGATACAGGGGTATTATAATATCCTTTGTTTTATTTTCCATTCCTTTCCTTATACCTAGCATTCTATTTGCTGTCCTGGCCGCCGCTGCACACTGGGCGGAGGATTTTAACATGTTATCCACGATGACGCCTAAATCTTTTTCCTGGGTGGTGGCTCCTATTGTGGAATCTAGCATCGTGTAACCATAGTTTGGGTTGTTCTTTCCTAGGTGCATAACTTTGCACGTCCACATTGAATTTCATCTACCATTTGGATGCTTATTCTTCCAATTTATCAAGATCCTCTTGCAATTTTCCACAATCCTCTTGGGTTTTAACAACTTTAAATAGTTTTATGTCATCTGCAAATTTGATAACCTCACTCGTTATTCCCATTTCCAGGTCATTTATGAATATGTCAAAAAGCAGCGGACCCAGCACAGATCCCTGGGTTACTCCACTATTCACCTTTCTCCATTGGGAAAATTGGCCATTTAGCCCTACCCTCTGCTTTCTATCTTTTAACCAGTTGCTGATCCAGTTCTTAAGTTTAACCAGTTTTCATCCTAAATCTTAAGTGTAGAGGTGGGCCTCTCTATGTATGTTTCATTTTTAAAAATGTCCAAGCATAGCAGGCTCACCACTGTGTGCCATCAAGTCAATACTGACTCCTGGCAACTCATGCTGGGTTTTCTTGGCAAGATGTCACCAGAATGTTCTTCCTTACAACACTGGTATAATAAGGCAGTCTCCCATCCAAGTACTAGCCAGGCCCAACCCTGCTTAGCTTAGGAGAGTAGCCAGATGAGGCTCATTCAGGACAGCAAAGCTGATACAGTGTGCATGTTACACCATCAGGTGACACCATTGAGTGTGATGGCTCTGCCCACCCCCCCCCCACCCCCCAACCCTGACCCTAGCCCCACCCCTTTGTGGCACTGGTAGAACTTACTTACCTGGGTAAAGTCTTTGGAAAATTACCCCATTTGCTTATTTGGCATGTGTACAATACATGGGTACTTGTGCATTATATATCCATTGCATGAATCATTCCTTGGCATTCTGATGCTGTAGTGCTGATGGCAGGACTACAGATCCCACAATGCATTGAAATACTGGGCAACATCACATCCCCAATAGGGCACTCTTTGCAGCATAGGGCAGAGATGGGGTTATGAGCTGCTGTTTGATGGTTGTACAGATGGGTAAGGACTAGGCCAGACACTGGCAGGTGGTCACTTGTTGGCTATTGCTTTCATTTGCACCCCAGTGCATGCTTGTAGCAAGGGCTGAGAAGATCCGGCTTGTCAGCAGAATAGGGAAGAATGACTATGTCTCCTTTTATAACATTCACTTTATCTCTTCCAGCAGCAGCAGCTCCAGCACCTCTCCCACCATCCTGCTTCCATCCCGGTGACTGCCCACCCCTCAAGTGTGCAGCCTGTTGGGCTTGTGGCTGGGACAGCTACGTCTGGGCTGCTGGCATTGGCAGGAGCATTGGGGAATCAGTCTCAGCTGAGCACAAAGGATGATCAAGGTATGACTTGGAGCTAGGATAGCAGTAAGGATGCTAGACAAAGACAAGAAGAAGGTGCCTGGTTAACATGGAGGGTACTAGCCAAGGACAGCAGAGATTAGCCTGAAGGCTGGGAGGAGACTAGTTCAGGATGCATTACATGCCCAGCTCGTGGGATCAGATTGTTCCAGAGGTTTCAAACAAATTACTTCTATTATCCCATAATATATTTATCTAGATTTCCAAGAACTTGAAAAATGTGTTGACCCTGATTCAAAAGCACTATTTTATTTTAACACTGTTTCCAAATTTACAAGCTGTTGCATGCCTTAAGATTGGAGGGTACTTGATTAATACATATTCCTTTGATACAACAAAGTAATTTGGTGGAAACTGGGAGAAGGGTGTTTGCAGTTGCTGGTCCTACTCAGTAGAATAGACTCCCCCTTGAGTTATGCTGATGGAAACAAGACATGGGGGTATGTTTACTAAGCAGTGGTAGCAGTTTCTGTGTGATATCATAGCCGCGGCCCCATTGAATTCAATACCGTTGCTTAGTAAACATACCCCATCATTTTTTAGACAGACATTTGGTACATAAAAGTGAAATGATGGCAGGATATTTTAGGTTTTAGTTGTAGGTTTTCTGTTAGCCTAGAACTGTTATTTAGTTGGCACCGTTGGTAGCAATTTTATGTTAGGTGAAGTGTTTTTGAATGTGTATGTATTGATGTTATTCACCTAGAATGGAGGATAGGCAAACTATAAATAAATAGAAGTGTCAGGTGACCTTGGGGGATCTTCCTCCTGGGCTGGGGCTTGCTCTGTTCTTTAAGCACTGACGACTGACCAGCTGCCTGAGCCAGAAATGAGTCAAGAGTAGTATAGCAAAATATCTGTTGGCATGTGCTCTGATACCAGTGGTGGTCACAATAGCTCTAGCATAGTATCAGTGTGTGTATGCATGAGAATCAAGGGTCATTTTAAAAGTCTTAGTCGTGATTTTGGACATCCGGAGACATGCAGGTCAAAAACATGGAGACGTCTCTGGAACCATTTTACAAATGACATCTAGAGACATCTCCGGTGCGGGGACATCCATATAAGGCAAGGGGCTGGTGGAGGCATGTCTGGGGAGGTGCGGTGAACTTAGACGTCCCCTTTCGATTTCAGAAATGTCGGGGACGTCTGCAGGCATGTCCATGTTTAGACCTGCTCCAGACACGAACAGGTATCAGGAGGGTGCTTGTTGTGGCCTTAAAACATCCAAAGGGTGTAGAGAAGATGAAGAATTAAGTGACTAGTTTAAGATTACAAAGGCCCACCCTGGGATTGATCTGTGACCTCCCTGCTCCTAACCCACTACTTTAATCATTATGCTATCAGATGTGCACGCTCTGTGATGTTAGTCTGGGGAAGTCTATGTAGACCTCATTATAGACGTACATCTCGGGCACATTGATGTTTCTGAAAATTGTGCCCGATCTTGCACTTTCCTGCTTTTTGTTTTTTTCAGACATTCTGGCTTTGTCGTCCCAGATTGCACTTGGACGTTCCATTGTAAAATGTTCCTTTAAGTGTGTCTGGCACACAGGGTGCACCACATGTGTATGTAGCTCGGTCTAGAATGACATAATAAGAGGATAAGATCATCCAAGCTGCGTCAGGCCAAGGCCCATCAAACCCAATATCCTTTCTCTGACACTGGCTATTATGGGTCACAAGTACCCAGAAGATGCCAGAAAGTAGATCCAATTTTTCATAGCTCAGTCAAGAGATAAGCGATGGCTTTCTCAAGCGTACCTGGCTACTAATTGTTTTTAGACTTTTCCTCCAGGAACTTGCCCAAATGTCTTTTGAACCTCATTACGTTAGTCACCTTGACCATGTCGTCTGTCAATAGATTCCACAGCTTAATTGTGTACTGTTTGAAAATGTTTTCTATGATTTGTTTTCAGTCTTCTGGTTGTTAGTTTCATGGCATGAAAGGGTATAAAGGCTTTTAAATTGGAACTCAGCTCCGATGGCTGGGCACCATGGTGCCATACAGACCTGAAGAATCTTGGCATGTTTTCAACCTTAAAAATCATTTTATGAAATAGTTTAAGGACAGGCTTGGACGGCAATCCATTTTCATAGAGAAAATAAAAGTGACAATGACTTCTCTGTTACATAGAATGAAGGGTTTTCCAAGTCTGCCTAGTGGCTGAGTGGTGTGTGCCTGTGCTTATCAGTCAGCTGTCACTAACTGAGTCTCTCTGCTTTCCTTTGGTGCTTCCTGGTGCTATGGGGGATGGATGCCAGCACTCACATCCTGCAGAGTAAGTCTTTCACTTCTGACCTTCTATATTTACACTGTGAAAATCTGGAGAAATCCCCACCTCCAGTGTCAGAGTAAATTGGAAGGAGAGGAAAGGTATTTGGGTCCTGAAACTGTCTGCAGTCTGTCTTATGTAAGATTCTGTCTTTCCCCTGCTTTATTTTTGGATCAGCTTCTAACCCTATGTGTGAGTGCATTACCTCTTAGAGACAGGTTTGTATCTACTCCCCTGGCCCTCCATTCCAGTATGGCACAGGGCACAGCCCCTCTGCAAGAAGCTGATTTCATGGAGGGAAATGGGTAGTCCCTTTGCAGAGGGAAAGGCATAGGAAGAGGGAAGACCTTTCTCCAGATCAGCAGCTCCTAAAGACAGAGAAGTCTCCCTCCCCCCTGTACGGAAAATAAAGTTAGAGAACCATATCTGTCTGGCTCCTATCTGAGCTTACCATGTACAGGCTGGCTGCTCAGTTAGGTGATAGATCCCAGTATAGGGGAGACGGCAGTGTCTGTATAGGAAAAGTGAAAAAGTCTGCTGACTGGAGGTGTATCAACAGGTGAGCCTGGGTGGGCCCTGGCCCCATCACTTTGGCATCATGGTTCAGTAAGAAGAGAACCAGAGGTGGTGCCACATTCACACTGCCTAGTGCCCCTCCATGTTAACCTTATGCACCACCAAAAAAAAAAAAAATCAGTCCTGTTTATGCCACTGGGATACTTTTGCACTTCCTCCTCCCATACTTCCTATGCAGGAAATCCTGAATGCAGTGGCACACCGAGTCTATCTGGCACCCAGAGCGAGTGCTCCTCATGCTCCCCCCTGACACTCTCTTGTGGCACCCTCCCGCGATGTCCATGGGCAAGCCTAGTTTTCTTGTTTGCCACGCAGCACACCGCTGCCTCCGCTCCAGGCCTAGCCCTGGGTAAAATCTCACAGTGTTATCGTGAGGTTTTGGGACAGGAAACAGTGGGGCTTGGAAGGGAGGCAGCTAGCAAAGTACGTTTTCCTTGGCTGCCACAAATGTGATTGTGAACACTGCTGCATGTGGGCATTTCACTTGCTGTTTGCACCCCCCCACCCTTTTGGGCCAGTTCCCACTGCCGCGCCCTTGGTGTACCACTGAGTGAACAGCTGCTGTCCAGGAGAGTGGAGATTCATATGCTGTTATTGTTATCCATTCTGCTGTGCCTGAAGAAGTGCTAAGTGTCAAGCACGTTGTCCTGGCTCATGTCCCATACCAAGCACCTGGGTGGTGGTGAGTACTGGCATCACTGAGGTGATGGGTACACCCATTCTGGATAATACGCTTGGCATCAATAGCGATCAGATGTTTCCTCCAACTTATCCAACTCAGGTATGGCTGTGGCTGCCAGAACTGGGTTTCAGACACTCCCAGTGGCCTCCCCACCACTGCCCTGTCTCCTGTCCATCCTGCAAGCCAGCATGAGAACTCATCTGTGCTGGACAAAATTCTGGCAGACAATTTTAAAACCAGCTGCGCAGTCTTGAAAGAAGATGAGGGAGCAGTGGAGGCAAGAGTCAAGGGAGGAGGGTTGTGCCAGCGGGAGCCTGCCAATGGGTTAGGCATGGCCTACTTGCCCTGTGGCTTGTGGCCTTAAATAAAATTGAGGAATCTTTGAAAATGCTCTGTGAAGCCTGAATCTCCTCCACAAGCAGGTACAGGAGCAAGATACCATGTACCTAGATCAGATACAGGGTGTCAGACGTCTGCTGTTCACCACTTATGTATATCTTATGATACCCTAATCCTCAGTTTTGTGATGTTGTTCATCTTGATTAGATTGTAAGCTCTGATGAGCAGGGACTGTCTCCTACATCTATATGTACAGCGCTGCAAATGCCTTGTAGTGCTATACAAATGATACGTACTAGTAGTAGAATATGTGAGGTTTCCACCATGTCTGAAAACAAAATCCTTTTTCACCAAACCTGAAGCATGAGTACAAGAGGGGAGTGGGTGAGACACAGGAGAATTACCCTACTGTATGCAGTACAGAAGATGGCATCAATGGGCAGTTGCAGAGGCTGGATAGAATGGAGATGGCACATGGCGTTCTTTGGGCATGGACTCCACCTGCCCTCATCTTTGGTGTGCCTGCCTTTTCCTGCAGAGCAAGTCTCCGTGCCCCTGTGAGAGCCCCTGCAGAGAGGAGAGCGCCAGCACTGCGGTGATGAAATGGGAAGAGAAGGAGCTCCCGGCGCAGTCTGTGAGTAGCTCGGATGCTAGGGAGGCTGCAGCCCATGTTGCTGCAGACATTGACGTTGCTGATATGTGCACATAAAGCAGGAGGGACGTGGCAGCAACAGCATATCAGCTTGCCCAGCTCTTCTGCTGCCCATTTCCTTTATGGGCCAGTGGGGGGACGACGTACCTATTTTGCTTTTCTAGAATTAAAAAATATTCATGATTTATTACAAGGTAGTTGCATTTTTAACATTTTCAGGTATGTGATAATAAGTGAGGCTGTGCCAGGCTGATGTCTCATACTGAGTTTTACCATCTGTGTATTTGTTGCTTTACTCCTGGGTACAGTGACACTAATATTCACTAAGAGGCACTGGATCCAGCATTTATAAATATATACAGTGGTCACATAATCATTTTAATCAATCCAATGAATGGAATTTTTTTCTGCCCCAGGACAGTGATGGAGACAAGAGCGATTATAACCTGGTAGTGGACGAGGTCAGTAACATTTGTAGCTGATCAACGTGGAATGCATGGCTTTGAAAAGGAACCTTTTATTTCTAAAATGAAAGTCTGTGTGTATTGTAGGTAGGGTTGCCAACTGGCTCCAGATGCGCCCAACAGGCTTGCTCCAGTCCTGGGTTTACCCCATTGCATGCAGTTACTTGTAGTTTTCCTTTTCTTATGGAGTGCAATGGAGAAATCAGAACTACATATCCCTGCATGCAATGAGGTAAACCCAGGACTGGATTAAACCTGTCGGGCGCATCTGGAGCCAGTTGGCAACCCTAATTGTAGGGCCCCTTTGACTTCCAAATAAAATACCAAGAGGGGTTTCCACAGATTCCAAAGTAGGGTGGCTGTAAAGGTCTGCTAGGTTCCCATCCCCTCAGTGCGTTCTGTCTTCTGCCTCAGGACCTGCCTTCAGAATCTGGAAGCCCTGCCCCCATACACAGCGGGAAGCCTACACCTTTGCGTAGGGATCCCCAAGGCAGCCCTGAATCGTTGACTTCAAGCCACAGCACCCCCACCTCAAAACAGAAGGACCTAAAACCGGTAAGTGGTTAGTGGACAAGTCACCCCAGTAAGTGAGATATTCTGGGCAAAATATGAAGGAAATTCTCAAAGTACTACACCTGGCTAACTAGTTACTTTGCTAAAATTGGGAGATGAAAATTGCTCCCCCCCCCCAAGGATATAAAAGCACCTGTTCTATAAAGGTGTGTAGTGGGGGAGGGCAGATCTGGCAGACAACACCCAGGGATTTATGGCACTCATCTTGCAAGTTGTCTTACTCAATTAAATACCACAGCACCAGCCAACTCTGCATTTTGAAAGGCATATTCATGAGTAAAGCCAAACGTAACCAGCAGAAATGGGCTTCTATTTGATTAAATTTATAAAGTTTACATGAAGAAACTGAAAAGGAAATGACATACAATCTAAAAAAAGGACTGAAAGTTATTATAAAGGAAATGAGTTGCATTCCTAGCCCACATTAATGGAGGGGAGAATGCCAACAGTACAAAACATTTAAACTAAAATTAGCCATCAAGTGTACCTTATCAACCAAACTATTCTGTCAAATTTAAAAAAGAGAGAAAACAGATAAAGAAATAA
This sequence comes from Ichthyophis bannanicus, assembly GCA_033557465.1. Taxonomy (NCBI): domain Eukaryota; kingdom Metazoa; phylum Chordata; class Amphibia; order Gymnophiona; family Ichthyophiidae; genus Ichthyophis; species Ichthyophis bannanicus. Next base: position 306,654,796 of record CM066039.1, read on the forward strand.
TTACACAGTTTAACCCTGGTATCTCCTCTGGGATAGAAACTCTTCCAATTGTAAAGGATCATAGAAAACATAATTCTGACCCTACACTGAAATCAGACAGCTGATTTAAGTTGTAGAAACCTCTTCCTCCTCATTTACGATGTCTGAACTACATCTGAGAAAATTTGCACAGGATGACCACAAAAGGGAATCCTCTTAAAGTAATATCTAAATATTAGTCTCTTATCAAAGCCAGAAGGTAATGGCACCAGTAAGGTAGCCTAGGTAGAAATATTGTCCTGAGAGTACTCAAGAAATGTTAAATCAACAGAATAGAATCAAGACCCCCCTCCCCCCCCCCCCCCCCCCGGCTGCCCCTTCAACCTGATTATCTTTAAGGACATTTCTAGGTAAGTAATAACCATTAAGCCATCAACTTCTGACACTAATAATATCTCTTTCAGATATTTTTAAACAAAATCTCTGATGATGGCAGATATATCATGGGAAAATTTAACATGTATATTCCTAGAATGTAAAGTTTTCTCCAATGCTTCAGTTTTCTGGTGTAGAATTAAACTGTCTTTAACTGCAATTCCCCTAGTTTCTTGCAAAGTAGCAACTTTACTATGCAGAAATGGGCTTTTCTATAGTTGCCATCCTGCTGTTTGGCATATGTCATTTAAAGTTACTTGCAGTAAGTAGGTGCACTCCTAGAGGCGGCATTGCACTGCAGTTTGCATTACTGTGTCTACTTCTTGAAAAGTCAAACATATATATGTACTTTTTCACAGAAGAACTATGTACATCAGTAGCAGGTGTTCTCCGTGAACGGCAGGAATAGGTCCTCACTTATGGGTGATGTCACAGACGGAGCCCTGCACGGAATGCTCCCCAGCTTCCAAAGGAAGCTTTTGAGAGGTACATTGCGCATGTGCACTTGCCTTCCTTCCCACTGCAGTGCCATACTCTCCAGTATGATAACGTAGCAGGAGCCAAAAAGGTAACTCCCCAGGGAGGTGGGAGGCTTGTGAGGACTTATTCCTGCTGTTCATGAAGAATACCTGCAACAGGTGAGCAACTACACTTTCTCTGTGAACAAGCAGGAAATAAGTCCTCACTTATGGGACTCCCAAGCTATAGGCTACCAGAATCTGAGGAGATGAGTAGCCTAACTAGGCAAGAAGAACTGGAGAAGTCAGGAAGACCAGAGAGGTAGTCCCACCGAAGGACTCATCTGATTTAGTATCCTCAGCAAACATCGACTTGAGGGAATTTTGAGCAGGTAGCCTGGATGGACAGAAGGGCCAGTGGGTAGGAGCTAACTAAGACACAAAGAGATGCCAGAGTACGGCGGGGGTCAAAATTGCTGTCCCATTGAGAATCCCTATCAAGGCAGTAGTGGGCTCCGAAGGTATGGACTGAAGATCACGTCGCAGCACTGCAGATTTCCTCTGCAGACACAGAACAGAGGTTAGCCACCAATGTAGCCATCACACGGACATTGTGGGCCGTGACATGACCCTCAAGGCTCAAACCAGCCAGAGATGCAGTCCACTAGCCACAGGGAAAACGTATGCTTTGAGACAGCAATCCCCAACCTATTTGGGTTGAAGGAGATGAAGAGCTGGATGGACTGATGGTGTGCCTTTGTACACTCCAGGTAGAAGGCCAATGCATGCTTACAGTCTAGCGTGTGCAAGGCCGCCTCCCCGCAGTTTGCATGAGGCTGGGAAAAGAACGTAGGAAGGACAATGGACTGATTGAGGTGGAACACAGAGACCACTTTTGGTAGAAAGCAGGGGTATGTGTGGAGCACCACCTGGTTCTGGTGAAACCTGATTACAGAGAATAAGCAACCAAGGCTTGGAGCTCACTGACCCATTGGGCCAACATGATGGCCACCAGAAAGAGGATCTTCCAGGTCAAGAATTTCAGTGGGCATGAGTTCAGTGCCTTAGAGGGAGCCCTCATCAGCTGGCCGAGGACCACATTGAGGTCCCAAGCAACCATAGGGAGCTTGAGCAGAGGCTTTAAGAGAAGCAGGCCCCTCATGAACCTGACCACCAGAGGTAGGGCAGAAACAGGCTTCCCTTCAGAGCTGCGATGATAAACCCCAGTCGTGCTGAGTTGCACTTGCACCAAGTAAGACTTCAACCTGGAGTCGGAGAGGTGCAAGAGGTACTCCAGCAGCTGGTCCACAGGGCAGGAGAAAGGGTCCAGTGCCCTATCCACGCACGACAGCAAACTGCTATCACTTGAGCGCATAGGCCTTGTGCGTCAACTACTTGCGCGATGCAATGTCTGAGGCCCAGGGGCACAACCATCGGTATGCCAAGCGGCGCAAGGGTCATCAGCGTCCTCCCTCCCCCAAGCCACGGAGCTGGCGGAAGGAGGAGACTCAGCACTATTTTAACTTCCTCTCGGAATCTGAATCAGGAGGGTCTCTCAGTTGAAGGCAATCTCTGCTACAAGGGGACATAGCATGAGAGTGAAAGGGGATAGACTCAGAAGTAATATGTGGAAATATTTCTTTATGGAAAAAGTGGTAGATGCATGGAATAGTCCCTAGTGGAGGTGGTGGACATGAGGACAGTATCTGACTTCAAAAAAGCATGGGACAAACACAGAGGATCTCTAAAGGAAAAAAGGGGACTATGACTCAATAGGCCATGTGGTCTTTTCTTGCCGTCATGTTTCTATGTTTCTTTCAGCCCTCAGCACATCATCTGCAAGCAGACTCGCAGGACGCTGTCTCGTGATCGGGCCCAAGGCATTGCAAGCACCAGTTATGATGGTCTGTGGCAGAAACGGTCTTGCCACACTTGGTGCATTTCTTAAAGCCACTAGCTGGCTTAGGCATGCTGAAAAACAAACTGAAAAACTGCTGTGGGTGGGAAAACACCTGAAAGGGAAAAACCATGCAAAAGCGTTGAAAAAGAACACAAAAAAAACCCTACAAGGGAAAAAAATGGCTACCCGATGACAGGCGGAAAGAATAAGACAAAAAAACCCAGCCACGAGGGCCAGAGAGAAAAACTTTTTTCCGGACTGCAGGAACACATCCTAGGGCTCCACGGAAAAAAGAAGACTGGAGAGTATGGTGCTGCAACAAGTGGGAAAGCATGCGTGCATGCGTGGTGTACCTCCCAAAAGCTTTTTTTGGAAGCTGGGGATCATTCCATGCGGGGCGCCATCGGTGACATCACCCATATGCAGGGGCGGCCCAAGGGGGGTGCGGGGCCATGTGCGGAGACTCGGTGCGGGGCCTCATTTGCATAAGGGAACTCATTTGCATAAATATTTGCATAATATTACCTTACACTAACTTTTAGTAAACATGCCTCTTAATGAGTGTATGGATAAAGAAAGACTAAAAGATTTCTACATTACTATAATCCAGTGCCAACTGCCAGGCACATTAGGAACTACTACAAACACTGCCCATTTAGAACCCATAGCAAACCCGCCATATCATAACAGCACTACCAGGACTCACAAAGCACAAGACCCTACCTATCAAAAGGCTACACTGAAAATATTAAACCAATACATTTCAGAGAATAACAATACATGACCTACTGGGGAAAGAGAACAAGTGGCAATGTCAAATAGGAATTACATAAACAGAATACCTCAGCTCAGTTACAAGTGCAGAACATAGACCATCACCAAATAAGGAATCACAATTTAGAAACAGGAAGACAATAATTAAACTGGGAACCCCAAAAGCCCAACAACACTGTAGAAGTAAAACTATAAATTAATTTTCTCTTGTACTAAACAAAGCGCAGACGTTAATGATGCACATTTCCCAGAGCTGGCATATTTCAGTTAATAAATTCAATAAAGAGATATTTTTCTACCTTTTGTGCATTTTTTTTCAGTTACAATTGCTTCAGCCACTTTCTTCTGGTTTCTTTGTGTCTTCTGCTAACTCTCCATCGTCTGTTGTCCATTTGTCTTTTCTTCATGCTTCTAGTTTTTTTCCATTCTCTCTCTACATCTGCTTTAACATACTAATCTTTCTCCTTTTGCTCTTTCCTCATTCCTATTTCATCCTCTCAAATTTTACCCCTCCATCCTCAATCCCCACTTACTCTCCTAACCGGCCAATTGTAGATTTATCTTCCCTCCCACACAAAATATTTTTTCACTCTCCCAGCTCTATCCCATTCTAATCCTCCCCCAACATCAGCTCCCTTCTAGTTCCAGCCCCACCCAGCATCCGCTCCCTTCTAGTCCACGCATCAGCCCATTTCCAGTCCTAGCCCCCCTAAGCCCATTTCTAGTCCTATCCTAGCCCCACCATCAGCCCATTTCCAGTCCTAGCTCCCCCATCCTAGTCCCTCCATCAGCTCATTTCCAATCCCAGCCCCCCATCAGCCCATTCCTACTCCTTTCCTAGCCCCACCATCAGCCCATGTCAAATCCTAGCTCCCCTCCATTCAGCCCATTTCCAATCCAAGCCCCCCATGAGCCTACTTCCAGTTCTAACCCCTCCATGAGTCCATTTCAATCCAAGCCCCCCCAACAGCCCATTTCCAGTCCTATCCTAGCCCTCCATCAGCCCATTTCCTGTCCTAGCCCCCCTCACTCAGCCCATTACCAGTCCTAGCCCCCCCATAGCCCATTACCAGTCCTAAGCCCCCCTAACCCATTACCAGTCTTAAGCCCTCCCATAGCCCATTACCAGTCCTATCCCCCATCAGCCCATTTCCAGTCATAGCCTCCCCACAGCCCATTCTAGTCCTAACCTGCCCATTAGCCCATTTCTAGTCCTAGCCCCCCCATAGCCCATTACCAGTCCTAACCCCCCCCCTATCAGCCCATTTCCAGTCTTAGCCCCCCCATAGCCCATTACCAGTCCTAACCCCCCCTATCAGCCCATTTCCAGTCTTAGCAAGCCCATAGCCCATTACCAATCCTAACCTCCCCATCAGCACATTTCCAGTCCTAGCCCCCCCTATAGCCCATTACCAGTCCTAACCCCCCTTTCCCCATCAGCCCACTTCCAGTATTATTCCCCCCCATAGCCCATTAGTAGTCCTAACCCCCCCATAGCCCATTACCAGTCCTAACCCCTCCCCCCATCAGCCCACTTCCAGTCTTAGTCCCCCCCATAGCTCATTAGTAGTCCTAACCCCCCATAGCCCATTCCCAGTCCTAACCCCCTCCCCCATCAGCCCACTTCCAGTTTTAGTCCCCCCCCCCGTAGCTCATTAGTAGTCCTAACCCCCCCCCCCCCCCCGCCCAGATAGATTAAAAAAAAATACCGGCTGCTGCTGCTGCCGCCGTGGCAGCGGCAGAATCAAACGTCAATGCCGCGGGGCCCCGACTGCCTGGCAGAACCTCCCTCGAGCATCAGCTCCCGAGTCCCTCCCAAAGCACGGGCTTTCAGAGCCACGAGAGGATTTCCCATCAGCCCTGGCAGGATTAACAGAGCCGCGAGAGGTCAGAGAAGCTCTCGCGGCTCTGAAAACCCGCGCTTTGGGAGGGGCTCGGGAGCTGATGCTCGAGGGAGGTTCTGCCGGGCAGTCGGGGCCCTGCGGCGTTGATGTTTGATTCTGCCGCTGCCACGGCAGCAGCAGCAGCAGCTGGTATTTTTTTTTAATGTACTTGGGCTAATGAATGTTTTTTGCGCGGGGCCCCCTGAAACGCGGGGCCCTGTGCAAAAAACATTCTTGCTCAATGGACGGGCCGGCCCTGCCCATATGTGAGGACTTATTTCCTGCTTGTTCATGGAGAATTCTAGTATCTGAGATGTAAGCCTTTCCTTAAGCGTGACTCTAATTTTGATCCACACATGCCATTCTCCTTACTATGCAGTGCATGTTACACATCACATCTACTAAAACATGTTAAGTAGTTTCTGCATTTTAACACCTCTTGTTGCCTGGTAATTCTCCAGCAGCTTGTAGATTTCCCTCAGGAGCTAGCACAAGAGACTGCATCACACTGACCCTATGACCTGAGTGTTATTCTGAGGTCCTGCTGTTCAGGCAGTGAAAATCCCAAGGGGCCGGAACAAGCCATCGATCACAGAGCTATATCTGATTCTGAGATTAAAACATCAGCATGAAAAGCTTTGGGAAGAATTTATTGATTAGGTGGTTGTTCTGGTCTGTGCTTCAGCAAGAAGGAAGAGAGAGAGAGATGGAGGAGGGAGAGAGATACAGAAGAGCAGCAGCTTCGGTCTGTTTTCATTCTGCTTAGAGTTGGGGTGTGGAGCAGGAACGTTCTGCAGGTTCTGGTATCTGCAGTGTGTGAATTTATTTATATTTAGTTCTTGCTTTTCCAGTAATAATGCAGGGAAGTAACACTTTGGTCCCCAGAGAGCTTTTAATCTCTGTTTTGTACCTGAAGCGATGGAGGGTTAAGTGGCTCGCCCAAGGTCTCAAGGAGCATCAGTGGGATTTGAACCCTGGTTTCCCTGGTTCCCAGCCCACATCTCAAACCACTAAGTTATTCCTTCTCCAACCCAACCTTTGTAATCCTTCTGGAAATACAATAAAGTTTATCAGTGTTTCTCAGACTAAGATGGTCCCGGAAAATTGCAGAGTGTGAGAAATAAGACCTTTGCATAGCTAGGACATGTGACTAGAGCTCGGTCTCGACTCTTTGTACAAGATGCTTTCATAAGAAGGATCCTTAGCACGACTTCCTCTCTCTTCTTGCACTGACATCGCTTTACCCTGTGGCTTTTCTTCACAGAACAATCCTGCAGCTCACACTCCCATATCTACATCTACCAGCTCATCACCTCACAGAGACTCATCGACTCCTGGCCTTGGGCCAAGCTCCACTTCTCGCCTCCGCCAGATACCTGCCAAGCCCTCCACCACTGACACCATCAGTGAGTTTCTGTGGTTCTAATTAGAAGTGCTGTGGCTGCTCATTGCCTAGAAATGGTTTATGCTTGTAGTACAATTTGTATGTTAACAGAAAAGAAAATCCTCGATCAAATAGAAAGCAAGATTGTTTATCTGTAGTGGGAGTTCTGGAATGGAACTACATTTGGGTGATGCCATCTCTGTTGCCCAGATCTGGACCTTCCACTCTCCAGTCATGCTCAAGAGTGATTTGGCAGTCCCCCAAGCAGACGTGGCAGCTGCCGTGTTCATTGACTGCCAGGTTTCCGCTCAGTTCATGATATCGCTTAGAGGTTGCCGAGATTGGGAGTTAGTGGGTGGGAATATGTGGCTCCATCCCCTGTTGTCCACAGAAGACCTCATTACAGGTTAGCAGGTTTGCTTTCTCCATGGACAAGGCAGGGAACAAATCCACACTTGGGTGAATCCAAAGATGAGGGACATGCTGTTAGGCATTTCAATTGTAAAAAGATAGGGTGGATGGATTCAGGCAAAAAGATTCCTTAGAAGTGTTGGTCCAAACTCGCTATCCTCATTGGAAATAGTATTTCTACTATAATGTCAGGTAAAGGTATGAACAGATGTCCACGTTGCCACTTTGCAAATGTGAAAGATGGAAACAGACTTGAAATTAGCCACTATTGCAGATTTCAGTCAAAATGAAACCCACTAAATTGGTGATCAAATATCCAAACACAAAGCCTAAGATCCCAATGATAAAAGGCAGGGCTGAGAAAATGTCCTTCCTTGCGTATACTAAAAGAAATGTCGAAATTACCGTCTAAGGGGAGGGAGGAACAAACTCTCACTCCCACAATGTGGTCTCTCCTTTTAATAAGTTTATTCTATTTGCTTCAATAAAAAGTTAACTAATGCAAAAGCGCTCATAGGAGAAGATGGAAAAGAAATCCTCCCATGAGATGCGTCACGTTTTAAGCCATTTACAAGGCTCTGCCTCGGGTGTTAGGGGATTCCATGCTCTGATAGAGCTTTCAGCGCTTGTAATTTTAAAGAACGCAATCCCGTGATAGCTTATGTCAGACACCTTCCTCTTTAAAAAATGAGCAAGACTGCATTCTTTAAAATCACAAGCGCTGAAAGCTCTATCAGAGCGTGTAATCCCGTAATACCTGAGGCAGAGCCTTGTAAATAGCTTAAAACGTGACGCACGTCATGGGAGGATTCCTTTTCCATCTTCTCCTATGAGCGCTTTTGCATAAGTTACGTTTATTCTATTTGCTTCAATAAAAAATTATTAAAAGGAGAGACCGCATTGTGGGAGTGAGAGTTTGTTCCTCCCTCCCCTTAGACGGTAATCTCGACATTTCTTTTAGTATACGCAAGGAAGGACATTTTCTCAGCCCTACTATTGCAAATCTGGCATGCAGATGGTGACTTCTTATATTGTACAACCTGGTGTTGATTGAGCTTTGTTAAACTAAGGCAAAACAATGTAGTTTGCTATCCATCTAGATAAAGTTTTATTGGTGATGGGGGCATTCAGGTCATAAAAGACAAATAATTGTGAGTCTTTTTTTATTGGTCGCATTGCTGATATATAGTACTTGAGTGCTCTTTTGTAATTCAAAGTCTGAAGGGTAGCTTTTGTGGCATTGGTATGGGACTTTGGAAAAAAGACTGGTAAGATTGCATTCTGGTTAAGACGAAAGTCTGAAATTACTTTTGTCAGGAAGTCGAGATGAACACATAACCCAACTTCGTTTGGAAAGAACCGAGTGTAAAGAAAGTGAAAAACTAGTGCTTGTAGTTCACTTACTTTTCTGGCCAAGGTGATTGCTACCAGGAATAAGGCTTTCCAGGAGAGGTAATGAAGCAATGTCTGGGCCATTGGCTTGAATGGTGCTTGAGTTAGCTGAGCAAGCATTATTAAGTCCCAGGGAGTTGACGGACGTTTTATTGGTGGTTTTGCGATGAAAAGACCTCTCATGAATCTTTCCACCAAAGACTGAGTGAAGATTGGTTGGCTTTCCAGTGGTTCATGAGATGCAGGAATTGTAGACAAGTATACGGTAGTTGTATTGAATTGGGCTTCAGAATGGAGTTTGATAGTTGTAATAAGTACTCCAATATCTTTGAAATTGGATAGGTGACTAGGTTTTGGGAATGCTGAGAAAATCGATGCTATTTCAAAGAGTAGGATTTTTTTTGTTGCTGGTTTTCTAGAGGCTCAGACTATGTTGAGCAGATCTGCTGATATGGGCATGGAGGTTATCAATCTGCTTTCAATATCCAAGCCGTTAGAGATAAAGATTTCAGATTGGGATGGAGGTGGCAGCCCTCCTGCTGCATTGGGAATGTGGATATGCAGTTTCAGTGAAGAAGCTGGTCTTGGGACAGAGACACCAGCCATGGAAACCAGAGCTGATGAGGCCAGTAGGGGGCTATTAGTATGACATGTGCTAGATCTTGCAGAATTTTCTAAATGGATAATAGTGGAATTGGCGGAAAACACATAGAGGAATTGCTTTCTTCAGGGAATACTGAAGGCAAAACGTGTCCTCTGCCAGTTTTCTGGAACAGTAGATGGGACATTTCTTCTTGCTCTTTGTGGTGAAAAGGATGATTTTTGGTATGGACCAATGACTAAAAATGCTTATAGCAGTTTGTTCGTTGAAGAACTGTTTGTGGGGGTTTAATTGGCAACTGAGTCTGTCTGCCAATTGGCTATTCTGCACCAGAAAGCACTCTGCATTAAGTTGAATGCCCAATGAAAGAACAAGGTTCCAAATTTTGATTGCCTCTTGGCATATGGCAAACCTTCCTGCTTGTTGATGTAAAATATTATCTTGCTTGCCTGTTTTGATTTTGACTATCTTGTTGTTGATCCACTGTCAAAATGTTCAGGTCATGAAAAATTGCCCAAAGCTCTAGAAAATTTACATGTAATTATCTTTCTGCATTCGTCCATCATACTTGAGCTTGTAGGTGAAGGGGATGCGTTCTTCACCCCAACAAAGAAGCATCTGTTGTGAGAGTGATCTGGATTTGTGGTTTTTGAAGGAACCTCCCTCCTTCAAATTGTTGGGATTTGACCGACAGTAACAAACACTGCATCAACAATTTTACTTGTATTTTCCTGGATAATGGGTTTAATTGGTTCCATTGTAGTTTCAGATGCACTGCAGGGGTCACCTTCAGAGTCTTGCGGAAAGTACCATGTGAAACGATGCAGCCCTGTGCTCTAATACTTTTAGGATGTTGTAAGCTAGTGATTTGTTTCTGAGTGACAAATGTTGGGATAGCGACGTCAGAGTGGACTGGTGGTCTGAAGGCAAAAACAGCTTAAGTTCATGATAAATTGTAGGTCTTGCCATGGGCTTAGTCTGGATTTCTCCAGATTTATTAGGAAACTGAGGGACTGAAGAAAGGTTAAGGCTGTTTTGGCTGAAATCTTTGCATCATACATGTTTTGGCCAAAATAAGAATATCGTCTAAGTATGGAAAAACTGAAGTCAGCCCCCCCAAAAAACTGGGGGCTATTTTTCACAAGAGAGCCTGTGTAGTAATTGTTTTCTTTCCCCCTGTTGCAGTTTAGGTGCATATTGTTAAAGATGCTGCTTTTGCGATTGTGGCCATAGATATGGTCGGCAGCATACACACTTGTGGTCACATTACTGGCACCCTTGCAGTTCAGCCCTTTAATCTCCTAAAAAAGAAGTGGCTAGTGAAATGGCTTTGGACTATACACACACATATATTTGACACATAAAAGAATCAAATAAAACAAGACCAATTTAAAAAGGAAATAGGAAAGAAAATGAGACATTGCCAGGTCATGATTATTTACACCCTTATAAACAATTCAAATCATTATGAACAAAAGAACCACTTTCCCATTTCAGTAAAATTAGACACACCTGTGATCAATTGCCAGTATTCACATGACTTGAATCAACCAATGAATGACTATAAATGTTTAAAATGGCCACATTCACTCCCTGTTCCATTTTCACAATGGTGAAGACAAGAAAGCTGCCTGAGACTGTCAGAAAAGCCATTATCACCAAACATCAAACTTCAAAGAAGTACAAAACCAACTCCAAAGACCTTGGGATTCCTGTATCTACAGTTCACAATGTTATTAAGATGTTTTCTGCTCATGGAACTGTCAAGGACCTCCCAGGATGTGGAGGAAAGAGGAAAATTAATCCAAGAAGTCTTCAAAGGTTAGTGCAAACTCTTGGAAAAACACCACGTACAACATCCAAAGAGCTTAAGGCTAACCTGGAACAATCTGGAGTGGTGGTTTTAACCTGCACCATATGCCACACACTAAACAAAGAAGAAATTCATGAGGAAAGGCCAAGGAGGACCCCACTGCTCTAAGACAGACATAAAAAGGCACACCTGATCTTTGCCCAAACCCATCTTGAGAAACCACAGTCCTGGGAAAATGTTCTGTGGACAGATGAAACCAAACTTGAGCTCTTTGGCAATGCAGACCAACGATACATGTACAGGCGAAGAAATGAAGCTTATAAGGAAAAAAGCATCCTTCCTACAGTTAAATGTGGTGGAGGTTCCATAATGTTGTGGGGCTGTTTTGCTACCTCAGGAACTGGAGGCCTGGAACGTATTAAAGGAATCATGAAGTCAGAGGACTACCAAGGTGTTTTGGAGTGAAATGTGATACCTAGTGTCAGAAAGCTAGGTCTGGGTCGAAGGTCATGGGTCCTCCAGCAGGACAGTGACCCAAAACAGATATCCAAAAGTACAAAAAATGGTTAAAAGTAATAAATGGACTGTTTTAAACTGGCCAGCAATGAGTCCTCATCTCAATCCAATCGAGAACCTTTGGAAAGAGCTGAAATCTGCCATTGGTAAAAGGAATCCTGGAAACATTCATGAACTGGAATAAATCACAGTTGAAGAGTGGGAGAAACTACCAACAGATAGATATACGAAACTTATAGATAGCTACAAGAAATGTTTGGAGACTGTCATCGCTGCCATGGGTTGTGCAAACAAATATTAGTGAAGGGTACCTTTAATCCTGTGCAGGTCATATTTTGGGTTTTTTTCTTAGAAATTACTATGTCTAAGTTACACAAACATCTTTTTTTGTTGTTGTATACCTTTGACCATACTATTAAAATATGATGACATGCAGATGGAATATTTCCAATTATTTCTCAAGATATTGTACATAACATACCTAAAATGCAAGGGTGCCAATAACGTTGACCACACCTGCATATGGCCTGGAGATACTCTGACAGATATTTATTCTGTATGGGCATGGTTACTGGTCATCTGAGTGTGGAGGTCTGGTCAACTGGTTGCAGTAATCCATTTCTCCAGGTCAACCTACTAGGTCCCGGAGAAATGGACAACTGTGAAACAGTTTGCCCATTACCTTATGAAAAAGACAGAACAGACCTAGAGATGTCTCAAAATGAGGATGTGTCCTATTTAAAATTCTACAAAAATGTTTAAGCCATTGTCTCTATCCAAACCTGAGATGCCACGAAATTTGCAGGACTTTATTATGAGTCCATAAATGCGCCTCAAGAAATCCTTGTTATCTTGCTACAAAATATGTTCCAGGATTTGCAACTACAAAAATGGCAGACTCCCCTGTCAAGAAGGGCAGCATCTAAATGATTGGACATAAAATACAAAGTGCAAATAGCACCAGAGTGGTACCCTAAACTGCCACATCACTCTGTAATAACTGACGTAGCACTAAAGAAAACAAAACCACCAAAATCTTACGACGATGCCTTTCCAGGGAAAGAATTCAAGACCCTAGATACAGTGGGCAGCAAAATATATTCCAGTGTGATGCTATCTCTTCGAATAATAGCATCACCAGTTGCAGATGCCGTGCTACCATCATGCTTTAATAAAAAGCATTTATCAGGAGATCAAGGACTGTCCGAAGCACATTGACTGCACTGAATCTTCTTAGTCAAGACAAGGAAGAGGCCCAACGTATCATTTTATGCATTCTACCTCTGATGCAAATGGCACGGTGTCTGGAGCCTCAGCAATAGTCATAGGGGCCGGAAGAACAGTGTGGTTTAGGGCCGTGGGACTTTGAGATGACCTGCATGACAAATTGACAGATGCTCCTTGGATAGGAGACAACCTTTTTGGTGACACAGTCAAGGATACTGTTTCGTTAATCAAAGATCAAAGCTCCACTGTGACAGACTTGTCTGCGCAAGCAGAGGTGCAGTATGCTCAATTCCCTTTTGGGAATGCTTTATTTATTTATTTTTAAAGTTGGTATCAGATTTTGAGTCTTGGTTGAGTTCTGTCTCTTTAGGGGATTCTGAAGCAGCTTCTAAGGGGAAGTTGTTATAGCAAGGGGTTAGATGGAGCAGAGGCAAGGCTGCCTACCTTATCTGAAGATTGTTTTGCCCCCAGAATTAGTAGACACCATGGTGTTTTAGGTAAGTCTGCTCAGTTGTCGAGACTCTTTATAATCCCAGCTGCTCTTTTGGGTACCTGCTTCGAGTTCCTGAGGAGATTTTTCCGTTTTTCCTATTTAATCAATTTAGGCCCCAGCAGCTAATAGCAGAGTGTTTTTCAGGAGCTCTGTCATTGGTTTTCTTTTTTAAACAATTTTGGAGCTGTCTCTCTTTTTTTTTGCACATCCGGTAGGATCGCACAGAATGACAAGATGGAAGCTGCCATGGATGTTTAGTGGAGCTGTCAAAGCAGAAGGTCTGGATCCATTCCCCACGAGAAAGCACGAGATAGTGGAGATGAAACAACTGAAAATTCACTGGTAAGAAAGTCAAGGAGGACAGACAGACAGAGATGGGGGAATGATCTCTACTATGACTACAAAGCAGAGATTGCTTGGAGAGGCAGATGATCCTGAAGTACCAAGAAATGCAGAGATCAAGAAAATGTGGCAGAAAGATGCCGAAATATTTTCCTTTGTACTGGGAGCCACAGGCTTGATAAAGAAGAACTTCCAAGCACATCTTGACAAACTACCCATACATGTTACATCTTATGAACTCCAGAAAGAAGCTCACTTTGGCATGATGTAAGTACTATGCTGAGCATTAGCAGTAAATTTGAGAGACAGATCATACTCCACATACCCTGGCTTAGAAGTGAGGTTCACGACTATCATGCTATGCGCAAAATTAACCCATTTGGAGAAACTGCCCAGCTGGCTTAGGAGTGAGGTTCATTACCATCATGGTATGTTAAAAAAAATTTGGAGAAATTGTCCCCCAGAGAGTCAAGATAGAGCAGAGAGGGAGAGCTGCGGGAATGATGTTTATTTATTTATTTAACATTTTTTATATACCGCCTTTCATGATATCAAGGCTGTTTACATTGAACAAACTGAAATTACATGGAACAGGGCATTATAACTTGGAGATAACTATTTTATAGGGAACATGGGCAATGGAGGGTTAAATGGCTTGCCCAAGACCACAAGGAGCACCTGTGGGATTAGAAACCCCCAGTCCTTCCGGCCCAAGGTTGCTGTTGCTGATGTGAAATTCAGATAACTTTATTAGCATTGCAGTTCTTACATGTGTTGCCAAAGTAATACATTTAACAGCTAAAGTAAAACATAGAAGATAATGATAGTAGGAATCACAGTAACATTAAATTACAAAGTACAGTGAGGACAAAAGCAAAAACAATCCCTAGGTTCTGGTGCTGGTATGTATTGCCTCTGGTCATGTCACGTTTCTTGCTGGGTGACAGGATACAACAGATTTTACTGCTCCAACTGCCTTTTCCCCCAGGATTATGCAGAGGAATTCCTGCTCATTTTTTTTTGTGGGAAGTCTGATTTTCTTTGATGTCTGACATGTTAAAGAGAGAAACAGTAGGACAGAGAGAATGAGGTTACTTACCTATAATGGGAGTTCTCCGTGAACAGCAGGATAAGTCAGCCACACATGGGTGACATCATCTGATGGCGCCATGGACGGAATTGTTGTTCAGTGGCTCGAAGAGTCTGAAAGACTCCTCTGAGCATGTGCCAGCCACCCCACCACAGTCCATTCTACAGCTGTAGGCAAGTTCATCCAAGAGGCGAGGTGGGCAGGTTTGTGTGGCTGACTTATCCTGCTGTCTATGGAGAACACCCGTTACAGGTAAGTAACCTCACTTTCTCCATGGACAAGCAGGATGAGTTAGCCACATATGAGTGACTCCCAAGACAAGGATTGTGAAGGAAGGGCTTCTTATTTTTTTTTTTTGGTGCGCACGGTTTTGTGCACCCTTCACAGCCCATGTGGCGCTGCGATAGGATGAAGCTGTCAACTTAGCCCAGTTAACCCATGTAGATGTTTATGTGGTGCAAGGGTGTCAGTCTTCCCTTGGCTTGACCAGAGCAAGTCAGTGAGTGGTGAGTGTACCACTGATAATTCTATGGAGGTAGTGTGCTTGGGGTATCCCTAGGGGCCCCTTGGGCCCAGGGCAGGGGTCGGATGCAGAGTTGCTTCATTTGGGTAACCAATGGCTAGACTGTAAGCCCTTGGGAGCAGGGACTGTCTCTTACACTTCTCTACACAGTGCTGTATATGCCTTGTAGTGCCCTGTACAGTGATGGCTGAGTAGTCGTACTGGTGACGGTTGTGTTGCTGAATAACCCTGGAGACTGTGTTCCACTAGTCCAAGGAAGGTAGTGGTTTAGATAGCTCGAAGGCTGTGCTTAAATAGTTAGAGAGAATAGCTTCCATGTGCCAGAAGCAAGAGTGTGGCTTGTGCTGGGTTTGACCCAGGGAGGCAGCTGGTTCGTACCACATGGCCCAAACTGGATGGGACCATTGAGGTAAGCTAGTTGAAAGCTCATCAGCGGGATCGCCTGCCATTTCTGGGGACTATGTGGGCCCTTGAGGCCAGGTGCGTGTGTCTTGGCATGGTCCTGCTTGTCATGTGGATTTTCCATGGTCTGTTAGATCAGTCACAGAGCTTCACTGCCAAGGAAACCATACCTCTTCAGCCTTCCCCAGTCCCCCTGTGGAGCATCCTCTTTTGAGCAATAACCTTAGGAGGGAGGGGAGGGTGACCAGTGGGTCTCTGTTCTGTAGGGGATGCAGATGTATTCAATACGGAAGTGGGGCAAACGTATGAGGAGTGAGCGGAGCATACATATATGGGATACGGCCAATCCCCAGTGTAGACTTTGTTGTTCTGTCTGCTTGATGAGGGTCTAGGTGGCCACTGATGGTTGATTGGGACTAGGACCTAGGACCACCCATCACTGTGTGTAGTTGGGCCCCTCTATATGCCCTTGGTTGGCTCTAGGGCTCTTTGTTTTTGATACTGCACACGGTGCAGCAATCAGTCACGGCTCCCTGAAGACCTTAAGTGATGCGCTTTGCTTGAGGACCTGGCAGGGTTCTCCCACTTTTGGGTGTAACCCAACCATCTGAGCAGGGCTCTCTGCTCCATTGGGTGTTGCCTTAGACCACGGTCTGTGTGTGTGTGTACATCTGTTGTATGGTTAGAGAGTTTGGAGAAGGGTTAGAAACCTCCGTCCATTCCGCTGACTGGCAGGACTCCTTAAAACAGCATGATTACGGGGTAGTTACTCCGTATGGCTGTGGGGAGAGCTGCATACTGCAGCAGTTGGTGGGATGGTATATAAATGCCATATCCCGGTTGAATATTCTCCTGTGCTTCCCTGTCTTATTCATGTTTTTTTTTTTTAATTACATTTTTTATGTGTACACTCCCTGGAAGCTCAGAAGGGATGCAGGCACCTGGTGGGTATGGGGATGTAGGTCCTGCAGAGGAAGTGCACTTATAGTGATAGGCCATCCGGGAGGTGCAGTAGGAGAACCAGATGTTCAGATCATTACAGTCAGGAGTGTTACCAAGCCAATGAGGCGACAAGGAGAAAGTTCATTGGGTCGACTTGCTTTGTTTGTTCTGTTTCGCTCTGGGGTTGCAGCGGTACAAACCCTGGATATTCTGCAGCATGAACCTGGGCCCTGCCGTGGTGCTGTGCCGTTGCATCAGGGCACTTCATCCATGAAACCCGGCTGTAGCAGGGCTCGAATTGCCTGGGTTGCTCAGCACTAGAACCAAGCAGGGTTGCAGCTCAGAACGGATTTCTCTGTCAAGCCCCGTTGGGGGGTTTGTAGACATTGACAGTGGAGGGGTAGGAGAGAGATTTGGTCCTCGCTTCGATGGTTCTCGACTCACTGCTCTAGACCCTTGTGTTATTTTCACCCCGACTGGTTCTCAGAGAATGGCTGCTCCAGGCATGGACTGAGGTGCTGCTCGGAGAAGTAAGAGCATGGGTCCTATCCAGCGGGTAGCATAGTGTTGCTGTATGCCTTCCTGTGGGTGACACTCTTCTAAGCTGGGGTCAGGGAGACAAGCAAGCAACAGTGCACGAGGGAGGTCCAGAGGAATACTGGCGCTGGGGAAGGAAATAGGCTCCAGGGACTCAGGGTCAATGATCCGACCACCGAGCCACAGAATTTACTGCTACCCCTGGGGTTCCAGATGCTGTGACTGCTGTGGGTCCCCCCTTCCACCTCCCATTGAAGAGTCGATGGTGCCGGCAGGGTAAATGCCTCGGTGCCAGTAAGGGGTCTGAGGCAGTGGACTCAAGTGAAGGTTGTTTTTTTTTCCACGGATTGGGCTTGTCTGGGCTGAATCTCTCCAAATGTCTTGATAGTAGGGGCACTCCTTGATGTGGTGGCAATGTGTCAATGGGTGCTGGAGGTAGATTTCCAGGCCTTTTCCTTTGAGGCGATGGAGGGTAAAATGGCTTACCCAAGGTCACAAGGAGTGCCAGTGGGAGTCTCACTGGATCTGTTGGGTACTGGGCTGTTGCTGTAGCCCTTAAGCAACTGCTTCATGTTACAGCTGATCTGTGCAGCTGTGTGAACTCCACCCCCCCCCCCCTGGCTAAAAGGGATTGGTCTGAAAACCAGCACCTTTTAATGAGGAGGCAGGTGTCCCACAGGGGAGTCAGTTGATTCTCCATTGGGGTTAAGACAGTCCAGGTATGCCAAACACTGGTCCAGACGGGGAGGACTGATCCTGGAAGTAACCCTGGGAATTTTGGATGAACAATGAGTCCGGGCTGTTCTCTGGGTGCGGCAACAGCAGAGAAGGCTAGTAGTTCTCTCGATTCAGAAGAAGAGATTGGTATGATTAGAGGGAAAGGCCTATCCCTGTGGATAATTGCAATGTGCTGGTATCTCAACAGGGCATCTGCATTGTTTCAATACACCGCCGATAGGGGTAATGCGCTATGGCTGGTTAAAACAGCCTTTCAGTGGGGGCCTGTAATAATGTGTCCGTGGGATGGATATATATATATATATATATCTCCATCCCACGGACACATTATATATACTGCCCCTCCTGCAACAGTGGTGGCCTAGACAAGGCTGGAGACACTGCGTGCAGAAGAGAGATTCAAACCCCAGATGACTCTGAACCCTTTTTCCTCCTGCCTCATGTAGGCCGCAGAGCGCTTGGCAATCCACTAGCAGGAGATTCCACCTGGGAGATCTCCACATGGGGGTTGAACTACATGGAAGGAAATTCCACCTGGGAGTTGAGCTGGTGACCTTTGGCTTGGTATCCTGTGACACTTACTGTGTAAGGCACTAAACCAGCATCATATAGAGACCAATAACCATGTGCACATGGTTCATCGTTGACTTCCAGGTGACTCCGCCACTCCAGGGTGTACCTGACCAGAAGTGGATTGCCCAGGTCTTTCTTAGGAGGCTGACCCGGACTGGTGTCATGGAGCTCCCAGACCCCATAGTAGCTCTTCAGCCCTCTGTAATGAAGAACTCCAGGTGGGAGTCGGCAAAGATCCTTGGGAAAGAGCCCCCTTTCAGCCAGCTTTCCATTTATGTGAGACTGCCACTTCTGTCCCAGAGGCGGGTAGCAGCAGAGATGCAGACTTCCAGGTGGGTGTCTGGAATATGACAGCACTGCTCTCAGCGCCAAGGCCCAGTGGAGCTGTATTTAGTATTAGGAGGCACCGGAAGTGATGCGCACATAGTTGGCGCCGGGCGGAGTAATGAGGCAACTGAGTGTGGATGGAGCAACGAGGCAACTGAAGTGCCGGAAGGACCTCTTCATGGTGATGCATCAGGCCAGCACACACACCTTGCCTGCATCTCTTTCCTTGTTATGATGCTGTGATGTGGGAGGAACAGAGGAGTGATGATTCTGGGTGCCCCAAGAGGTCCCCACATCAGCACGATGACGCACCGATGCACGACGGGTGCGACCCAGCAATGGGGAGGAGTTAAGGCACTATGCTGAATGGTCTCTGCATTAGTCCCGGGGTCTTCCCAATGAGCTGGGCTGGGGATGGAGGACTTTTGCAGCACATCCTGTGGCACGCTTGCTCCTTGCTTCATCTGCCGAGTGTGCAGGCCTATGTAAGGCCACTTCAAAGGACAGAATTGCTCCGGATTGGCAGGTGTGTAGCTGTGCAGCTTCTGCTGGAATCAGTGGACGTCCTGCGTATAGTTTAGGCCCACAGTGGTATAGCAGGCTGGGCCGTCAGCCTCCAGGGATCCTCCCGATAAGCCAGGCCGGGGATGGAAGCCTTTTTCTGGCACATCCCATGCCTGGCTTGCTCCTTGCCTTGGTATGGGCTGTACTTGGCCATCAGCAGAGGCTAAGTGGTTGGCCCTGCGAGATCTGTCTCCATTGCTTTCTGGTTTTATATGAATCCATTGGTGGTCAAGGGCTGAGCACATGGCCAGTAGGCAGAGGTATTCTGCCACAGACTGTGGAGTGGATAAATGCAGCTTACATCAGGAATGGGTCAAGAATGCCTGGTGATGTCAATCCTTTTCTGGAAGTAGAGGAAAAACATTAGAAGAAGGTAGCATTTTAATGGATAAGTAGATAAATAGAGGAGAGCAGAGGGATCTGTCCGCATGGCCAGGCTGATAAGATAGACTGAAATAGGAAGGGGGTGGGCACTGTGGTGGAGTGGCCGGCACATGCTCAGAGGAGTTTTTCCGACTCTTCTGAGCTATTGGAGAGCAATTTCGTCCATGGTGCCGTCAGATGACATCACTCATGTGTGGCTGACTCATTCTGCTTGTCCATGGAGAACTGGAAAGATAATCTCAGATACATAGTAAATGGGGAAGACCTAATCTGGTTCTGGAAGTCACTAGAGATAAGAGAAATACTGCAGATTATCCCACTGACAGTAGTTGTGTCCTTAATCTATTTCTTCTTCTCTCTGTTCAAGGCCTCAGGAGCTCTCTCAGTGTATCCAGTTCTTACCCACCATCCTTTGGGATGCTATCTCATGCTGTCTTTAATGGTGAACTCTCAGTCCCCAGCACATATCTGAGTCTGCACCTCTCTCCTCAAGTCACTGGTGCAGTGATGTACAGCAGATCACCCATGGTGAGTCCCAGGCATCTGGTGGTGCTTACATAGTGCCTAGAAACAGCATCTTTCTACTATGCCTCAACCCAGAAGTGTAAGCACCTGCGTCAATGTTCTCCTGCACCATCCCAAACCCTGGGAGAAGCTGACCTTTGAGCAAGACAACAAACATATCCTGACAGTGATTCATTTGATATCCCAGTAAAGACAGGAACAGCAATGGGTGGATAGCAAGAGAGAGAGATAGTGATGGAAAGAAGAGTCAAAGAGAGCAGAGAGGAATAGGTGTGAAGGGAGTAAACAGCAGGGATGGGGACGAGGAGGGACAACATCTCCAATCTACAGAACTCAAGTACCTCTTCCGCAACCCTTTAAACAAGCTCTTTTGCTTTTCAGGTAGCATTTGAATCTCATCCACATCTGAGACCCTCGTCTGTCTCATCCAGTCTGACCTCAGCTCCTACAGGGAAACCGTATGTATGAAACGCAGACTCTCAGGAAGAGGAGGAGAGTCCCTGGGGCACTGCCAGTTATAGTCTCCCAGCAGATACAGCTGTATATTAGCTGCTAACTGTTGCTGGATCTGCTTGATGCAGTGGGGGTGGGGGGGAAGGACAGTGTGTTTATGTGATTTTATTAATCCCCAATGTTATATCATTAAACAGTTCATATCCATAAAGGTTTCATCTCTCCAACTCGTGGTTTTTTTTCATCATCTTTTGCCTTCTTTTCACTCTATAAATTCACCCTGTTCTCTCTCTCTCTAACAAGCTTATCTGCCCCGACACTCCATGTAACATACCCCACTCGCAGTTTGTGCTATGCATAAATCTCTCCCCCCACCCCCTAGATGGATCATGCTGTGTATTGTCTCCATCTCTGAGTATATTCAGCAACTCTTCTGTCCTCTCTCCACCCAGGGCTTATTCCTTCCACGTCAGTGCTGATGGGCAGATACAACCAGTCCCCTTTCCACCCGATGCTCTCATTGGCTCAGGAATCCCACGTCATGCCCGCCAGCTGCACACACTCAGTCATGGAGAGGTGGTGTGCGCTGTCACCATCAGCAATTCCACGCGGCACGTGTATACAGGTGGAAAAGGCTGCGTGAAGGTGTGGGATGTGGCACAGCCGGGCACCAAGACTCCTGTGGCACAGCTGGACTGCTTGGTAAGGGAACAGTCTGGAAGCAGTTGGAGGAGCTGTCTCTCAGCGAGAAACTCAGGGCTGCTGCTATCAGAAGATGACAATGGGTGAAAATCATACCTAGTGCATCAGAAAGTGAGGTTGATCATTTGGAATGGGGGTTCTGCATGGGCAACAGGGGAATGGAGCCACATTTGAGGGACATCCTCTTCATGCCCAGAACAGACATCTTGCTCTTCAGTCATGCTCAGGAGAGTTTTAGCAGCTCCCCTGAGCATGTGCAGCAGCCGCCTGACTCGATTATGGTGCATTTTCCTCTCAGTCCATTACATAGCTTAAATTCCACCAAGCAGGGGGAGGAGGGAGGGGAATGCGTGGCTCCATTCACCTGCTATCCACGGTGATCGCCCATTACAGGTAAGCAATCTCGCTTTCTCCGTGGACAAGGTGTGGAATATATCAACACATGGGTGATTTCAGTGCTGAGGAGAATGCTGTTGTTAGGCATTTCAGCTGTAGCTAGAGAGGGTGGATGGTCTCAGGCAAAAAGATTCCTTAAGATGGTTTATCCAAACTCGCTGTCTCTGTGGGTAATAGTATTCAAACTATGGACAAAGAGCTGTTATGCACGTTAGTGGAGACTGATCTGTTTTAGAGTAGCAAAAATGCACTGCAATCCACTATCTTTCTAGATAAAGGTATATTTGCTCATGGCATGACCTGGAGCATTCGGGTCATAGGACATAAATAACTGCAGGTCTTTAGGTGTGGGCTGCATGGGCTGAACTAGTAGTACTTGAGCACTAACTTGCAATCCAAGGTATGGAGTATTGTTTCAGTATAATTGGTATTGGGCTTTGGAAAAAAGACTGGCATGTTAACAGTATAGTCAAGGTGAAAATCAGAAGCAACCTTTGACAGAAAAACGAGATGACTCCGTAAGACAAGTTTATCTGGAAAAAACTGAGTATAAGGAAAATAAAACATTAGTGCCTGAAGCTCATTTGCTCTTCTGGTTGAAGTGATGACTTTCCAGGAGAGGCGACAAAGTGAAGCTCACAGGGTGCTTGGGTTAGCTAAGTGAGTACTACATTCATATGCCAAGATGGTGATGAAGGTTTGATTGGTGGCCCGGTGTTGAAAAGGCCCCTCATGAAACTCATCACCAAAGTGTGAGTGGAGACTGCCTGGTTGTCCACTAACTCATAATAAGCAACAGTGGCCAACAAGTGCTGATGAACCAAATTGATTTTGAGATCGGAGTCTGATAAATGCAGCAGATGTTGCAAACACCGAATGGAAATATTGTGCCATTTCAGAGTAAGATTTACGTGTTGCTGGTTTTCTAGAGCTCGGATGATGTCAAGGACATTTGATGAAAAAGGCATGCAGGTTATCAATCTTCCTTCAGCAGCCATGCTGTCAGAGATAGGAAGCTGAAATTGGAGTGAAGCAGATGACCATCCTGTTGCCTCAGGAGCATCCAAGGGGAGAAATGCACAGCTCAAAAGTCACAACAAGTCGAGCTCCTATGAATTGCAGGTCTTGTCACAGAGTTAGGCTGGACTTTTCTAGATTTATGAGGAAAATCAGGGAATGAAGGACTAGTACTACTGAGGCTGATGACTCTGTCTCTCACCATTTCCTAGCTGAAATAAGAATGTCTTCTAAATAGGGAGAACTATAAAGATCTCCTTTGCGCAAATACGCTATGGCTGGAGCTATAGCGTATTTCCAATAACGAGGTAGATTAGAATGTGGGCATAAGCATCTTTCAGATTCATAGATACTAGCCAATTCCCTTCCTCTGAGAAGTGGTAGAATGGTCAATGGAGAATTCATTTTCAACTTCTTGCACAGGTACCTGTTGAGACCTCTGCGATCTTGAATAGGATGAATACCGCCTGACTTCTCAGGTATGAGGAAGTATCTTGAGTAATAGCTTAGACCCTGTTCATTGCGAGGTATTTCTTCTATTGCACTTGAGTGTAGAAGAAAATAGATCTTTGACTCTAGGTTAGGGGGTGGGGGCTGAGAAAATGCAGTCTGTATCCTTGAGCTAAAATTTATAGTATCCATTTGTCCAAGTCATTTTCTGCCCTATCTTCACAAAAAAATGGAAATGGCTGCCAATGGGCAAAATTTCAAAAACTAAGAACTGAATTCTGAATTTTGATGTTCACGCTAAGCAGCTTGAAGCTGCTCAGGAGTCTTTTGCCGGAATTCCTGCTGGTAAGAGTGGTGCAACATGATCACTCTTAGGATAGAAAGGCACAGGCAGGTCTGGACCTGCCATCCTTCAGGACTTGCCTGTGCCTTGTGACCCTAAGTATGATCACAATGCCCCCCCACCACACACACACTAGCAGAAAACTCCCACATAGCTTCAAGCTGCTTACTGGGAACATTGCTGGATTTTGTGAGGCTGGCTGGGCAGCAGTAGATTGTTTTCTCTCTGGCGCAATGAGGAACATATTGTTGAAGAGGCTGCTTTGGTGGGTAGACCAGCAGATATGGATGGTAGCATCTATGATAATACATGGCCTGGAGATATAGCGGAAGGGCTGTCGGGTAAGGTTTGCCTCTTTGCGGATGATACCAAAATCTGCAATAGAGTAGAAAGCCAGGAAGGTGTAGATAACATGAGCAGGGATCTAGCTAAGCTTGAAGAATGGTCTAGAATTTGGCAGCTTGGATTTAATGTTAAAAAATGCAAGGTCGTGCATTTGGGCTGCAGCAATCCAAGGGAGCAATATAGTATAGGGGGTGAAGTACTTTTGTCCACTAAAGAAGAGCGGGACCTAGGCGTGGTTGTGTCTGATGATCTTAAAGTGGCTAAACAGGTAGAAAAGGCAACAGCAAAAGCTAGAAGGATGCTTGGGTGCATACGGAGAGGAATGGCTAGCAGAAAAAAGGAGGTGATAGTACCTCTGTATAAGTCTTTGGTGCGGCCTCATTTGGAGCATTGTGTGCAATTCTGGAGACCGCACGTTCAAAGGGATATAAACAGGATGGAGTCAGTACAGAGGGTGGCTACTAAAATGGTTAGTGGTCTCATTATAAAGCATATGTGGATAGATTTAAGGATCTTAATACGTACACATTAGAGGAAAGGCGGGATAGAGGTGATATGATTGAGACGTTTAAATACCTCCGTGGCATAAATGCACAGGGGGAGAGCCTATTTTGAATGAAAGCAAGTACTGCTACAAGGGGACATGGGATGAGGGTGAAAGGGGATAGATTCAGGAATGATATGCGAAAATATTTCTTTACGGAAAGAGTGGTGGATCCATGGAATAGTCTCCCAGTGGAGGTGGTAGAGATGAGGATAGTATCTGAATTTTAAAAAAGCATGGGACAAACACAGAGGATCTCTAAAGGAAAAAAAGGGGACTGTTGTAGTTGTTGATATGGAAGGACAGACTAGATAGACCATGTGGTCTTTTTCTGTCATCATTTATCTATGCTTCTATGTTTCTATTGCAGCAGGTATGGCCTCCTATATGGCAACAGCATTGGACATCTCAGTATAGAGGGCTGGTCCCTTTTACAGTTGAAGTCGGATCTTTGAGAAGCAAAATGGTATTTTGGACTTTGGCGCCCAAAATGTTTTCTGCTTTGCAAGGAGCATCTATCAATTTATCATGAAGATCTTTATGAAGCCCTGAGACCCTGAGCCATGCTGTCTGTTTGGCTGCAATGGCTATTGCTGGGGCTCAAGATGCTGTATCATATCCATCCTAGGTAGAACTTATAATGGTGATACTGAATCTCTTGGACATCCTGATTCAGCACAGTATGGTTTGAATGTCCCTTGATCTCCTGAGAGATGCTCTGAACTAAGCCATGCTGTAACAGAGCATTTTCAATTAGTAAACTATTATCCAGAAAGATAGCATTCAACTGTCATACTTCTTTCTTTCAACTCTGTCTAGGGTTTTTGACTCCTTCCCTGGAGGGGCATACCTGGTGTTAGTCATGCTGGGGTCCAGAGCAGAACTTGGCGAGGATGCCCCAAAGCCCCCTGTAGAGTATGCCTCCTTCAGCTTGAGGCTGGCTTAGGGCCTCCTGTGGCATGGGGGGCTCAGGGCAATTGCCCTGTTTGCCACCCTTAACACCGGCCATGTGTAGGACTCTGGTGTTTTTGTCTTCATGCTGCCTCAGTTATTACAGATTGATGAGACGAGTTGAGGGTGGGTATGCCCTGGGGCTGCTTGCACTTTGTGTTTCATGTGCAAGAGTTTGGACACTGGCCTATCGAGAGTGGAGTTTGCCATATAAGGAGTTGCAAATTCTGGAACAGCTGGTGTACTGGGAATGCTAGGATTTCCTTGGGCACATTAATAGACTGCAAACTACAATTAAAGTCCTATAAATTTCATGGTGTCTCATGTGTGACAGTGACTTAACCAGCTACTGTAAGAATTTAGGGTAAGATGTTTGAAAGTCAGCTATATCTTCACCCTCATAAGGCAAAAGACAATGTGTTTCATAGTTATCTATTTCTCCTGGCTCTAGTGGGCTAACTCTAATCATGTTGGTTTACAATAAGAGGTTCCACCAAAAAATGCTCAAGGGATTCCCAGACAAGATGAATGAATGAAGAGGCACCCGAGATGGGACAAGCAAGGAATACTGAGGTACCTGCTGAGTCACCAGGTGAGGAGGTTGTGCATTTGCAGTCTGAAGAAGGGCAGATCTTTGTTTAAAAAAAAAAAAGTTTTACATATATTTGAAACAGGCCAGTAGTGGTGTTTTCTCCTAAACTAGGTGTAGCAGATATCTGCTTCTGAAGAAATTGCATTGATTGAGAGGGAGATGCCTTATTTAACTCATGAAAAAGAGCACTGTTCAGGGCCGCTTTTACCTATGGGTCAAATGAGCAGCTGCCCTGGGCTCAGCCACAATGGGGGTCCAGCTGCCCGTAGGTAAAGCGGCCCTATTCCTCCCTTGTGCAAGAGAAGTGGGCAGAGCTTTAGTGAATAGACAGCTTCCTGCATCTCCAGGAACAAGCAAGAATGTAGTCTTCACGTATGGGTGACATCAGTACCGACGGAGCCTGCACAGGAACACTCCCTGGCAGCCAATAGGAAAGCTTTTGGGAGCATCCCACTGCACCTGCGTAGCTGCCTTCCTTCTTTCCCAACTCTGCTCCCTCAGTTTTTCCTTTTCTGCGGAGCCAGCAGGAAGCAAATCCAGGCACCACGGAAAATTCTTTAGTTTTTTGGGGGGTTTTCTGGTTAGCGTCTGCCTTCCTGTCATCAATTATTTTCTTTCTTTCTTTCCTATTTAAAAAATAAAAAGAAGAAGTTTTTCTTCAGGCATATTGACGCCACTTCAGGCTTTAAGTTTACCATTTGTGTCTACTGATACTATGGAAAAACCAGCTAGTGGTTTTAAGAAGTGTTCTAAATGTGGCAGTACCATCTCCGCTACTGACACTCACAGCTGGTGTCTCAAATGCCTTGGGCCCGACCACCAGCCGTTAGAATGTCCCCTCTGCAAGAAGATGACCAAGAGAAGCCTACAGAATTGAGCCATGAAGTGAGGCAGACTCTTTGCCTCAGATGCGTTTTCTTTGGTATCAGCGTCATCGAGGGCATTGTCTTCCTCTCAAGGATCTTAGGTATCGAAGCACAAGTCTTCTTCAAAAGACAGGCCATGCCTCCAAGGGTAGATCTCTAAGCATCAAGATGCCTCAAGTGTTACCCTGGAGGTGGACTGGCCAGCCAAACAACCCTGATAGGGGGGACCTTTCCTCCAAAGCCATCGAGGGATCCCAGGATGCTCCCGAGGCTTCCACCTCAGGAGAGCTCCTGGTGCTGTGCTCTGGGACGATAGTGCAAATCTCCGGTATCGATACCCAAGCATCGTCAGGCTCCATTGATCAGCGTATCCTGGCCATCAAGTGTAGCCTGGCGGCTCTACTGGCGGCTTCGGTTCTAGTCAAATCATTACCGACTGTACCACCGACACTGGTACCAATGCAAACTGCTTCGTCCACTACCACCTATGCCTTCCCTCGAGTCCATTCACGGTTTTGAGGTATCGTTCAAGCAGGTCCCCCATTCCAATACAGACTGTAACCGATATTGAGCCTTAGCGGAGCAGGAGCAGCTTCCCCACCATTCAGTGGTGATAGAATAGACAATGTGTCGCATTAAGAGTTCAAAGACCCGTTCCTTTAACCCACCAGGTAGAGAGAATCGAGAATCCTCGATGCCTTTGTGACATCGGTGTTTTCAGGCTTCCATACTTTCAGCCAGGATAAACTCATACATTCTCTACTGTATATGGATGTGTTCCTCAAGGAAGTTACTAGGAATCTTGAGGCCATGGCCCCTCTTCTTCCAGATAAGATAATGATAGAGCTGATCAAATTGGTGGAGGGGTTGCTCTCTATGTTAGAGAGGGCATTGAGTCAGAAAGGATTAAAGTTTTGCAGGAAACAAAATCTGCTGTAGAATCTATATGGATTGAAATTCCATGTAAAAGGGGGAAGGCGATGACAGTGGGGGTGTACTATCGAGCGCCTTGCCAGAATGACCAAATGGATGATGAAATGCTCAAAGAAATCAAGGAAGCTAACAAAAGTTACAGTGCGGTAATAACAATGGGTGATTTCAACTACCCCGGTATCGACTGGGTCAGTGTCACGTCAGGACATGCTAGGGAGATAAAGTTCCTAGATGAAATAAATGACTGCTTCTTGGAGCAGCTGGTTCATGAACTGACCAGAGGGGAAGCCATATTAGACCTAGTCCTTAGTGGAACACCAGATCTAGTGCAAGAGATAAGGTTGTTGGGGCCACTTGGCAATAGTGATCATAGCATGATCGCCTTTGATTTAATTAGTGGAGGAGGGATAGTAAGGAAATCCACAGTACTACCTTTTAACTTTCAAAAGGGAAACTATGATAAAATGAGGAAAACAGTTAAGAAAAAACTAAAAGGAGCAGTTGCAAAGGTTAAAGACGTACATCAGGCTTGGCTGTTGTTGAAAAATACTATCTTGGAGGCCCAGACCAGCTGTATTCCACGCTTTAAGAAAAGTGGAAGGAAGTCCAAAAAACTGCCAGCATGGTTTAAAGGTGAGGTCAGAGAGGCTGTTGTTGCCAAAAAAGCATCTTTCAGGAAATGGAAAAAAGAGCCAAACGACGAAACCTAGAAACAGCACAAGCACTGGCAAGTCAAATGCAAGGCATTGATAAGGCAGGCAAAGGGAGAATTTGAGAAGAAGCTTGCTGCGGAAGCAAAAACGCGAAGTAAAGACCTTTTCAAGTACATTCGTAGCAAAAAACCTGTGAGAGAGTCAGTTGGTCCATTAGATGATAAAGGGGTTAAAGGGGCACTAAGAGGCGACAAGGTGATAGCGGAGAGATTGAATTAATTCTTTGCTTCAGTCTTTACTGAGGAAGATGTAGGGATGTTACCCATGACTGAAGTGGTATTTAAAGGTGCGGAAGAATTGAAGGAAATATCGATACATCGGGAAGATGTATTACAACTATTAGATAAACTGAAGAGTAGCAAATCACCTGGGCCGGATGGTATACATCCAAGGGTGTTGAAAGAACTGAAATACGAGATTGCAGACCTGCTATTAGTAATCTGTGAACTATCATTAAAATCATCTCTAATACCTGAAGATTGGAGGATCGCCAATGTA
The DNA here is from genome assembly GCA_033557465.1 of Ichthyophis bannanicus. NCBI lineage: Eukaryota > Metazoa > Chordata > Amphibia > Gymnophiona > Ichthyophiidae > Ichthyophis > Ichthyophis bannanicus. The sequence goes on from CM066039.1 coordinate 306,683,812, forward strand.
ACACCAATTTTAAAAAGGGTTAGCGTAGTTACTCACCTGTAACAGGTGTTCTCCAGGAGCAGCAGGAATCAGTCCTCACATATGGGTGACGTCGGTGCCGACGGAGCCCTCGCGGAGCAATTTTCCCCAGCTTTCAAAGAAAGCCTTTGGGAATTGCAGCGCGCATGCGCGGTCGCCTTCCCGCCCAAGGGTGCCATCTTAGCCAGTCTGATGACATAGCTAAAAGACAGCATAAAAATTTGCAAAAAAACTTAAGCAGATGATTGCAACTCCACGGGGAGGAGGGAGGGTTGTGAGGACTGATTCCTGCTGCTCCTGGAGAACACCTGCTACAGGTGAGTAACTACGCTTTCTCCAGGACCAAGCAGGAAGTCAGTCCTCACATATGGGACTCCCAAGCTTAAGGCTACCGGAGACCCTAAGCATAAAAATGAGCTCCCTCTAGCTCAGCGGCACAGAAGGAAGGAATCTTCGCTGAATTATCACCCACCGGTAGCCCCCATCCGGGATGGAGGGTAGGAGTTGCTCAAACCTCGAAGAGATTTCGGAGGACTGCCTGTCCGAAAGCACTGTCCCTGCGGGACTCCCTCTCGAGACAGTAATGGACCGCAAAAGTCTGGCTCGAAGACCAAGTAGCGGCCCGGCAGATGTCTGCCAGCGGAACAGAGCGGAGGTAAGCCACTGATGTAGCCTTCGCCCGAACACAATGAGCCGTGACTCGACTTTCTAAGGAGAGTCCGGCTGCCCCATAAGCCCAAGCGATACAGTCAGCAACCCAGATGGACAGAGTACGCTTGGAGACCGGGAGCCCCAATTTATTGGGGTCAAAAGACACAAAAAGCTGAGCAGCTTTACGGTGCTCCTGCGTACGGTCAAGGTAGAAGTTCAATGCCCTTCTACAGTCCAGGGTATGCAGGACTCGTTCAGCTCGGCTGGAGTGAGGCCTGGGAAAGAAGGTTGGAAGTACCACCTCCGGATTGATGTGAAAAGGGGAGACAACTTTTGGAAGAAATTTTGGGTGAGTCCGTAGGACTACCCTATTTTTGTAGAACCGAGTGAAGGGAGGATCAGACACGAGGGCCTGCAATTCACTTACGCGTCTAGCGGAAGTGAGGGCTATCAGGAATAAGGTTTTCCACGAAAGAAAACGCAGAGAACAGGTAGCCATCGGTTCAAAAGGCGGACAGGTGATCCGCTGTAAAACCACATTCAGATCCCAGTCAGGTGCTGGCGGGCGCAGAGGTGGTTTAAGTAGAAGGAGACCTCGGAGAAACCGGGCTACGAGAGGGTCGCTGGAAAGAGGTCTGCCGTCCACCGGCACATAGTGTGCTGAAAAAGCACTGAGGTGGACTTTGACGGAGTTGGACTTAAGTCCCAGATTAGAGAGGTAGAGCAGGTACTGCAAGATCACCGACACCGAGCAGGAGAAGGGATCCTGAGACTGCTGTACACACCAAACGGAAAAGCGACGCCATTTAAGGGCGTAGCATTTGCGGGTAGAAGGTCGCCGAGAAGCTAGGACGACCTCTTCCACCTCTGCCGGCAGGAGAAGGGGAGCGAGGACTACCCTTTCAGCCGCCAGGCCATTAGGTTGAGAGATCTGAGGTTGGGGTGTAGCAGAGACCCCTGATCCTGTGTTAGGAGATCCGGTTGAAACCCCAGAGGGAACGGATCCTCTGCCGCTAATTGCAACAGGAGTGGGAACCACGGCTGTCTGGGCCAGCGAGGAGCCACCAGGATCATGGACGCTTTGTCCCGGAGAACCTTGAATAGAGTTCGGGAGACTAGCGGGATGGGAGGAAAAGCATAGAGAAGGCTTTCCGACCATGAGAGTAGAAAAGCATCTGCCGCTACCCAAAGGGGATGTGGCTGACGAGAGCAGAAGCGAGGAAGTTGCCGGTTGAGAGGACTGGCAAAGAGATCCATCGTGGGGAGGCCCCACTTCAGAAAGAGTTTCTGAACTACCAAGGGATCCAGACGCCACTCGTGCGGCTGGAGTATCCTGCTGAGTTTGTCCGCCAGGCAATTTTCTTGGCCTGGGAGATAAACTGCCTTGAGAAGAATGCCGTGACTGACGGCCCAAGAGCAGAGCTTCTGAGCTTCTCGGCAGAGAAGGAAGGAGCCCGTGCCCCCCTGCTTGTTCACGTAGAACATGGCAACTTGATTGTCCGTCTGGACAAGGACGGACTGGTGAGACGTCAGGTGGGAGAAAGCCTTGAGCGCCAGACGAATTGCTCTGAGCTCCAGGAAGTTGATCTGTTGAGCAGACTCCCACGCGGTCCAGAGACCTTGAGTACATGCCCCCTGGCAATGTGCTCCCCAACCCAGGAGGGAAGCATCGGTCGTCAGCACTTGAGCCGGCTGAGGCGACTGAAACGGCATTCCGAGCACCAGGTTCGGCCGATGAAGCCACCACTGTAGGGAAGAGGCCAGCGGCCCGGAGAGGCGCACTAAGTCGGCTAATCCGCCGGTGGCTTGTTGCCACTGCTTGCGAAGGCACCATTGAGCCGGCCGCATATTCAGGCGAGCATTGGGGGTCACGTGGACGGTGGAAGCCATATGGCCGAGTAGTCTCAGGAAGCGCCTGGCGGAGACCAGGGACTGGCTGCGAAAACGGCCGGCTAGGTCCATGAGCCGTTGAGCCCTGTCGAGAGGCAGGAAAGCTCGAGCCTGAGGAGTGTGCAGTCTTGCGCCGATGAACTCGAGATCCTGTGAGGGGAGCAAAGTGGACTTTGCGAAGTTTATGACAAAGCCCAAGTACTGCAGAAGAGTCACCGTGCGGTGTGTGGCATTGGCGACTGCCGGAGAGGACGACGCTCTGATGAGCCAGTCGTCGAGGTACGGAAAGACATAGAGGCCGTGAAGCCTGAGATAGGCCGCCACCACCGCGAGACATTTTGTGAAGACTCGCGGTGCGGAGGATAGGCCAAAGGGCAGTACTCTGTACTGGTAGTGATTTCCTGCCACCACGAACCTTAGGTATTGGCGGTGGCTTGGGTGGATGAGGATGTGCGTGTAGGCATCCTTTAGATCCAAGGAGCATAGCCAATCTCCCTGCTGGAGGTAGGGCAGAAGGATTCCAAGGGTAAGCATCTTGAACTTTTCCCGCACGAGGAACTTGTTGAGGTTGCGCAAGTCCAGGATGGGTCTGAGGCCTCCTGTCCTTTTTGGTATTAGGAAATACCTGGAATAAAAGCCTTGACCTCTCAGGTGGTGGGGCACCGGTTCCACAGCCTGTTCCTGAAGAAGACTTGCTAACTCCTGAAGGAGTAAGTCCCTGTGCAGAGGGAGTCGAGGAGGTTCTCCCGGAAAATAAGAGGGAGGGACCTGATGGAAGTGGAGAAGATATCCTTCTCGCACGACTTGAAGCACCCAGGCATCTGAAGTGATGTTGGACCACCTGTGGGCGAAGTGAACCAGCCGGCCTCCGGTGCTGGGAGGAACCAGCTGAGGGGGAGAGGCTATGCTGAGGAAGTCAAAAACCCCCACCCTGCTGAGCAGGGGCTGGTGGTGCAGGCTTGGGGGCTTGCTGCCTACGGGACCCGTTACCCCGTCCCTTGGCCTGCTGACCCTGTTGGGGAGCTGGAGGGGCCTGATATTGAGGGTAGTGTTTATAGGCAGCCGCCTTTCTCGGGTAAAAGGACTTCTTTCCCGAGCCCTTCTTTTTCTGGGAAGGGGCGGAGGTCTTCCTAGAAAGCCTGGTCCTGGTGAGAGTCTCCGTCTCGATTTGTGCAGCCTTTTCAGCCATGGGCTTGCCAAAGAGGTTCTCACCTCTGCAGGGGACATCGACCAACTTGTCCTGCACCCAAGGTTCAAGGTCAGACGACTGAAGCCAAGCTTGTCGGCGGGCACCGATGCCAGCTGCGGCTACACGAGCCGATGCTTCAAAGCCATCATAGGCTGCTCGGGACATGAATTTGGAGCATTCCCGAATACCAGTTGTCAAGGCTAGGAACCTCCGCAAAGGTTCCTCGGACAGTCCAGCGGAGAATCCGGCTAGCTCTTTAGCCAGGTCTCGGAGATACATGCCCATGTATAGCTGGTAGGTCTGGACACGACAAGCCAGCATAGAGCCCTGGAAACACTTCTTACCAAGGCCATCCAGGTTACGGGCCTCCCTGCCAGGAGGCACCGAGGAGTGCATTTTTTGGCTCTTAAGCCTATGCATGGCCGATTCCACTACCATGGAATGGTGTGGCAGCTGTGCTTTTTGGAAGCCAGGACTCTTGCGGACTCGATAGATGGAATCGACCCGCTTGCTCAATACCAGCGACGAGGCCGGACTCTCCCACATGCGGAAGAGTAGTCGTTCCAGCATGGGAGGCACCGGTACAGTAAAGTGCTCCCGGGCGGGAGAGTCGTACTGAAGGGCGTCGAGCTCTTCGGCTCGAGGCTCCTCCTCGGGATCCGCAGGGAAGGCCAAAGCCTTGGCCATATCCCTGACGAAGTCCGAGAACCGGGCATCCTCCGGAGGGGACTGTTTCCGAGGTTCGGACTCAGGTGAGTCCGAGGGGACACACCGAGTCCGAAAGGAATCAGGTGACTCCTCCTCTTCAGACTCCCAGGCCGACTCCGAGGAGGAATCGGTGGGGTCGGCTCGGGCAGGCGGAGGCGTCGGCCGCCCCGACGCCGATGGAGTCGGCGGCGACGACCTCGGTCCCGAACGGGAGGCCGAGGGTGACCTCGACCGAGGATCGACTCGAGTTCGCATGGACTCGAGGATCGGCTCGGTCTCCGGGGTCGACTTAGACGTCGACGTCCCGGCGGTCGGGGCAGCGGCGCCAGCGAGGCTAGCGATCAGTGCCCGCTGCTGGTCCATGAAGGCAGATAGTCTGCTCTCCAAGGCCGTCAACCTGAGTCCGACCTCAGGTGACCCAGCAGCCCCGACTCGGGCCCCGACGGCGTCGGGCCCGACGTCGGACCTCTCGGAGGCGAGTCCAGAAGGACCACAGGACTTACCCGAGCAGGCAACTCCGACTCCAGGCGAGGTCGCTTCGGGAGGTGCTCCTTCTCCAAAGACCCGGGACGGCTGTCGGGGCTATGCGACCTGGCCCTCGCGGAGCCAGGAGCGTCCACCGACGCCGCCCTCGCAGGTTTTGTCTTCCGTCGATGGTCTCCGGAGGGAGAACCCCTGTCGGAGGAGCTTCGGCGATGGTCAGAGCTGGAGCCTCTGGATGCCGAGGCCTCCGACGAGGTCCGGGTACGGCTGGGGTCAGCGAAGATTCTATCCCGCTGATGCCGCCGACTCCTCAACGCTTTGGAGGACATTTTGCCACAGGCTCCACAGATCATTTCTTCATGATCCGGGCCCAGGCAGCGGAGGCAATTATCGTGTGTGTCAGTGAGTGACATATTTCTGTCACACTGACCACACCGCTTGAAACCACTGGCAGCCATCGGGGGAAAAAGGGCCCCTGCAAGGTCAAAGGACCGGGCTGCCAGTGAAAAACCAAAAACGAAACTGACCAAAAATCAGAAAAACCGAAAAATAAGAGAAGGACTCGCAACGGCGTTGCGAGTCCGGGCAGGAAAACGACCGGCGTCGAACCGAAGTGAAAAAAGAGAAAAACTCACGAAAATCAACTTTTTTAGCGGGGACACGACGGGTACGTCTGTAGGGCTCCGCGGAAAAAAGAAGACTGGCTAAGATGGCACCCTTGGGCGGGAAGGCGACCGCGCATGCGCGCTGCAATTCCCAAAGGCTTTCTTTGAAAGCTGGGGAAAATTGCTCCCCGAGGGCTCCGTCGGCACCCATATGTGAGGACTGATTCCTGCTTGGTCCTGGAGAACCAGGGGTGATCCGGGAAACTACAGACCGGTGAGCCTGACATCAGTACCGGGAAAAATGGTAGAAACCATCATAAAGAATAAAATTACTCAGCATGTAGATAGTCATGACCTAATGGGAGACAGCCAACATGGCTTTAGACAAGGAAGATCTTGTCTTACTAATCTGTTATGTTTTTTTGAAGGAGTGAATAATCAGGTGGACAAAGGTGAGTCAGTTGATATTGTGTATCTGAACTTTCAGAAAGCCTTTGACAAGGTCCCTCATCAGAGACTTTTGGCAAAACTAAAGAGTCATGGGATAGGAGGCAGTGTACTATTGTGGATCAGGAACTGGTTAAAAGATAGAAAGCAGAGGGTAGGGCTAAATGGCCAATTTTCCCATTGGAGAAAGGTAAGTAGTGGTGTACCCCAGGGATCTGTGCTGGGTCCGCTGCTTTTTGACATATTCATAAATGACCTGAAAAGTGGAATAACGAGTGAGGTTATCAAATTTGCAGATGACACAAAACTATTTGAAGTTGTTAAAACCCAAGAGGATTGTGGAAAATTGCAAGAGGATCTTGATAAATTGGAAGACTGGGCATTAAAATGGCAGATTAAATTTAATGTGGACAAGTGCAAGGTTATGCACCTAGGGAAGAACAACCCAAACTATGGTTACACGATGCAAGGTTCCACATTAGGAACCACCACCCAGGAAAAAGATTTAGGCGTCATTGTGGATACCATGTTAAAACCCTCGGCCCAGTGTGCAGCAGCAGCCAAGAGAGCAAATAGAATGCTAGGTATGATAAGGAAAGGAATGGAAAATAAAACGAAAGATATTATAATGCCTCTATATCGTTCCATGGTGAGACCGCACCTTGAATATTGTGTGCAATTCTGGTCGCCGTATCTTATAAAGGATATAGCGATTTTAGAAAAGGTTCAGAGAAGAGCCACCAAAATGGTAAAGGGGATGGAAGGATACTCCTATGAAGAAAGGCTAAAAAGGTTAGGGCTCTTTAACCTGGAAAAGAGACGGCTGAGGGGAGATATGATAGAAGTCTATAAATTAATGAATGGAGTGGAACGGGTAAACGTAGATCAATTTTTTATGTTATCAGAATATAGAAAAGACTAGGGGACATGCAATGAAGCTACAGGGTAAACTCTTTAAGACTAATAAAAGAAAATATTTTTTCACTCAACGTGTAATCAAACTCTGGAATTTGTTACCGGAGGATGTAGTGTTAGTGTAGCTGGGTTTAAAAAAGGTTTGGACAAGTTCCTGGAGGAAAGGTCCCTAAACCATTATTAAGAAGGGACCAAGGATATCAATGCTTGATCCAGTACAAGCATTGTGGAACGTGTGTCTTTTGGGGAAACTGCTAGGTATGTATGACCTAGATTGGCCACTGTTGGAAACGGGATACTGGGCTTGATGGACCTTGGTCTGACCCAGTATGATATATCTTATGTTCAAGATTATTTTTTCTTTTCTTATGGAGAAAAAAGAATGTGTTCCAACAATGTCATGTGGAAAGACAAGACTGAACAAGAAATGCACCATCAATGAGTGGGGAAACTGCTTTGGGGGGACCGTTAAAACTCTCCCAAGCACGATTGGTGAGCAAAAGGCCCAGATCAGGTTGAGACAGAGGATGACATCCATGTGTGGATATATTCCTCACCTTGCCCACAGAGAAGTATCTCCCCTCTGAGTGAATCCCAGGAATTCTTTGTCAGGCTTGGACACTGCAAAGTTCATCTAGCATAGGAAAACCAAGCAATTTTGTGCATCCCTGTGAAAGAGCAGGAATGGAGGGTATGCCCCTCTCACATATGACTATTTAACATTTCTTATATACTGCCTTTCATGATATTAAGGTGGTTTACATTGAACAAACTGAAATTACATTGAACAGGGCATTATAACTTGGGAGGTAACTATTTTACAGGGAACATGGGCAATGGAGGGTTAAATAGCTTGCCCAAGACCACAAGGAGCACCTGTGGGACTAGAAACCCCAGTCCTTCCAGCCCAAGGTTGCTGTCCTCTAGTGGGATTTGAACCCCCAACTTTCTGGGCTGAGATAACTCCTCCCTCCACATACTCTTTTATGTTTCATACACACATTACTACTTTATTTCTTTTGCTGTTTTCACAGAACAGAGATAACTACATCCGCTCTTGTAAGCTCCTCCCAGATGGGCAGAGCCTCATTGTGGGTGGGGAAGCAAGTACATTGTCGGTGTGGGACCTGGCAGCAGCTACCCCTCGGATTAAGGCAGAGCTGACTTCCTCTGCTCCTGCCTGCTATGCTCTGGCCATCAGCCCTGATGCCAAGGTGTGTTTCTCTTGCTGCAGTGACGGAAATATTGTGGTATGGGACCTGCAAAACCAGACCCTGGTCAGGTAAGTTTGTGAAGCATGAGAATAAGCATATTCCTAGAACTGGGTCGGGAAATAGGGGCATCTTGTTTTCCTTAGATCTTGGATACTGTCTTCCCGGGAGTTGGTAGTTATCCCTCCGCAGTTTCCCTTGGTGGGATGAATAAGCAATCATTACTTTTTGTACAGACAGTTCCAGGGTCACACAGATGGAGCCAGCTGCATCGATATTTCCAGCGATGGTACCAAGCTCTGGACAGGAGGACTAGACAACACAGTGAGATGCTGGGACCTGAGGGAAGGCCGCCAATTGCAGCAGCATGATTTCAGCTCCCAGGTAAGGACCACCAATGGGAGAGGAGTGTTCATTGAGACAACATGTAGGAGATGCCACCTTGAGGCAGGATCTAGGGTGCAGGGAGCACTTATTGAGCAAGGTCCAAGCATGTAGAGAGCAGATTTTTAGGGTGTGAGGAGCACTTACTGGCACAGGATCTGGCTGGAGATGGGAGCATGTGCTTACACAGGGTCAGGGTGCTGGTCTGAAGGATGCTCTGATGTCTTTCTTGTCTCAGATCTTCTCACTAGGGTACTGCCCTTCAGGAGAGTGGCTGGCTGTTGGAATGGAGAGCAGCAACGTGGAGGTGTTACATGTTTCCAAACCTGACAAGTATCAGCTGCACCTGCATGAGAGCTGTGTCCTGTCTCTCCAGTTTGCCTCCTGTGGTAGGAAGCATTTTCATGTATCTTTCACATGTTTGTTTATGGATATATGCATGGTAACCTTGCTCTCAGGTCATCATAGATATTGGATTGTGGGGAGGATACTTCTTCAGATTGATTCACAGCAGGATCCGATTTGTGATGTGCACACTACATGTAACTAACACGTTCATTCATGCTGCACCGACCTCTTCCAATGCTGTTTTCTTCCTATAGGTAAATGGTTTGTGAGTACTGGAAAAGACAATTTACTGAATGCCTGGAGGACCCCCTATGGAGCTAGTATATTCCAGGTAAGGATGCCAGTGGGGTAGGGATATTCCCTCTAAGGATAGCTATGAAACTAGGGAACACTATTAAGCAGGGATAAGCTCACGCAGAAAAGCTATGCAGTCACTATATTCCAGGTAAGCACCTTGCTGGATTCCAGGATAGAAGCCTCTGTATATCTACTCTTGCTTCCCTGCAACTTAGGCTGGGGTATCTCACTGCTTCTCTCTTCTTGTCATTTCAGTGCAAAGAGTCTTCATCAGTGCTGAGTTGCGATATCTCCCTCGATGACAAATTTATTGTTACTGGCTCTGGGGATAAGAAAGGCACCGTTTATGAAGTTCTATATTGAGAACACAAAGGCTCAAGAACATCGTGCACAAGAGAATACTATCAAATGTTTTTTGGGGAGCCAGGGAATAATGATAGCACCCCTGTCCCTTTGCTGTTGTCCATCCTCTAAGGAGGGAGCCTAGAGGTGCCAAGACTGACGATGCCCTCAGCATAAAAGTGCAGTACCATGAAATGGAGGCCTATGGCTGATTTCTCACCCCTCCTGATCATTTCTCAGGCTATCAGCACTGACATTGTGCCAGCTTCTGCACCTTTACCCTGGAAAGCAACAGCAACTTACTACCTAGGATACTAATAAGAGGTATATCAGCATTGTTCCTGAAGGGGATTAGCAGACTATAATTTTCAGAAGATAATTAACTTTCTTACCAATAAAATGTTCAACTGTGTTCTGTATCCACCTTCACGTAAACATTCTGCTTGATGTGGAGCTAGGATGAACTTAGCTACCCTGAATGGGGGCTTCACAGCTTTCCAAAGTATGTGCCATCTTCATTACAATAAAGACACAGTAGGGACATGCTACAGCAGGACAGGGCAGCCACAACCAAGACACCGATTGGAATTAAACCAAAACCCATTGCTAAACTGCCACTGGGGAAATGGTCCTAGAACCTGGAAGCTTAAGTAAGGCTTAGTCCTGCACTTAAGCACAAGGGATTTGGGAACAGTGCAAGCTCTAACCCTTCAACTACACTTATGGGACTGATGAATACAGGAAGTCTGAGTTGCTACTGTGAATCCAGGGCAGAATGTGTCCAGGAATGGTGTAGCCCCTCCCCCCAAGGAGGCAGGCTTACATACAGTTAATGACAAAGCCCACAATACATATCTCGAGAGAATCTTATCTAAAAACTTTTAGCTGCAAGCTTTGTGCTCTTCAAACTCTTAAACACAAGCACCCCAACACATGGCCCTCAGCCAAAATTACCATGTTTTGCAGCAATCACCGCCATAGCCTAGAACAGGCCTCTTCCTGCTGCAGCTGCCTTCAATTAAGTCACAGCCATGCAGACAACACAAGAAAATACTTTTCATCTTCTCTCCCACCCTCACCAGGTTCTGTACAGTGAAACCTGTATGCTGAAGCCAGTAGTTAGAAACATCTTTAGTCTGAAGTATGAGCAATATGAGTTACACACCTGGCCCCTGCAGCAGGGTCTTCCTCTGGCCAAGCACCTCTCACCCCTACACACTATGTTTCTCCTTCACAGACTATTCCTATCTCATCAGCAATGCCAGCCTGAACACACAGAGGCCACTGCCAGCTGTTTCCAGCATGCCACACAAGTACAGTCATGGTCAATAGTACTGGCACCTTGCATTTTAGATATGTTGTGTACAATATAGCATAATTACACACCTGTAACAGGTGTTCTCCAAGGACAACAGGAATCAGTACTCACATATAGGGGACAGCAGTGCCAACAGAGCCCTCATGGAATCACTCCCCCCCCCCCCCAGCAGCTTTCAAAGAAAGCCTTTGGGAGATGCCACCATACATGCATGGTGACCTTCCTTGCAAAGGGTGCCAGCCTGCTTAGATGATATAGCTAAAAAGGCAAAAACAAAATATGGTAAAGAAGCAACGCTCAGGGGAGGAGGGAGGGTTGTGAGGACCGAGTCCTGCTGTCTATAGACAACACCTGTTACAGGTGAGTAACTATGCTTTCTCCAGGAACAAGCAGGAAGTCAGTCCTCACATCCGGGACTCCCTAGCTCCAGGCTACCCCAAGCCCATAGAGAAAAACCAAACACAGCCACCCTCAAGGGAAGCCATGAACAGCAGCAATTGAATCTGCAGATACAGACTACAGTAAGAGACATGTGTGTGATGGGAACCAATGCTACAGTAGCCTAAACACAGAAGGGTAGGTATTGCCTAAACCCCAAAAATATTTCTGAGCACAGCCTGGCCAAAGGCACTGTCCCATTGGGACTCCCTCTCCAGGCAGTAATGAGGTGCGAAGGTATGGCTGGAAGACCAGGTGGCAGTCTGGCAGATGTCCAGCAATGGGACAGAGCAAAGGTTTGCCAACATGGCTCCAACACTGTGTACCATGACATGGCCATCCAGCATGAGCCGAACCCCTCATAGGCAAGGGCAATGAAATCCACCACCCAGGTGGATAGTGTTGCTTGGTCATCACTTCCCCAGCCAACAGGGGGTCATAGGAAACAAAAAGCTGAGCAGCTTTGTGGTGGCTCTGCATACAATGAATGTAAAAGGACAGGGCCCTCTTACAGTCCAAGGTATGAAGGACTGTCTCTAACCTGCTGGAATGAGGCCTTGGGAAAGTGGTAGGTAGCACCATTTTTGGAAGGAATTTAGAGTACATGCGTAGCACAACCCTGTTCTTGTAGAATCTGGTATACAGCACCTATGCCACCAGGGCTTGGAGCTCGCTGACCCTGCAAGCAGAGGCAAGTGCCACCAAGAACATGACCTGCCACAAGACATACCTCAGGTGACAGATAGCCAGGTGCTCAAATGACAGGTGAGCTACGCCAACACTACATTGAGGTCCCAATCTATCACCAGAGTGTGGATGGGGGGGTTTGGACAATAGGAGTCCCCTCAGGAAGCAAGTCACCAGAGGCTGAACTGAGAGGGACTTGCCCTCAATAAGGTGGTAGTGTACCACTAGGGCACTGAGGTGTACCCTGCCAGAGTTCAGCTTGAGCCCAGATTGTGAAAGATGAAGAAGGTACTACAGCACCATCTGTGCCAGGCAGAATAGATTCAGCCGCTGCTCCGCACACCACACCGAGAATCTGCACCATTTGAAGGCGTAAGCTCTCCTAGTGGAGGTCTTATGAGAGGCCAACAGGATCTCTTCCACTTCTCCCTAGAGGTTGAAAGGGGCTAAGGTTACTCTTTCAGTAGCCATGCTGTCAGTGATAGGGACCCCAAGTTTGGGTGCAGGAGAGTGTCCTGGAGAACTCCCCATGGGGATCAGAGCCTCCACTGACAATCGGAGGAGCAGCAGAACCACAGCTGCCTGGGCTACTGTGGAGCCACCAGGATCAGCAACACTTTGTCGCAAAGAGCTTTTAAAAGGGTCTTGGCAAACAAATAGTATTGGGGGGGGGGGGGGGGGAGGCATAAATGAGGTCTTTTGACCATGGAATGAAGAACATATCTGCCGCTACCTGGTACAGGTGGGGCTGATAGGAACAGAAATGGGGCAATTGGTAGTTGTCCGGGCTGGTGAAAATGTCCACCATGGGGTCCCCCCCCTTGAGTCATAAGAGCCAGTCTGCCACTCAGGATCCAGCAGCCACACATGCTATTGGAGGACCCTGCTCAGTGTGTCTGCTAGGGTATTGCCCTAGCTTGGTAGGTATACAGCCCGTAAGAGCAGAGTGTCATCGATTCACAGCATAGGGTGCAAGACCCCATGTCCCCTGCTTGTTCACATAGAACATTGCCACTTGATTGTCCATTTAGATCAGCACTAACTGATGCCTCAGGCAGTGGCAAAATGCTCAGAGGGCTAGCTATATTGCCCAAAGCTCCAAGAGGTTGATCTGCTGGTTGCCCTCAGCTTATGACCAGTTGCCCTGGGTGTGAAGTTCCTTGCAGTGGGCTCCCCATCCTTTGGGGACTTTGAGTTTGGAAGGGCATCGCTACTTGAAGGTGTTGCAGATTTTGCCACAAAGTCAGAGATTCCACCAACTGGTAGGTCACTGAGACTCTATCCTGGAGGCGGCCAGTGGCTTGTGTACACTAGGCAACCTTCATGTGCAGACAGGCATCTGGGGTGATGTGGAGGCCATGTGGCTAAGTAGGCACAACAGAAGCTGTGCCAACACAGGGACGGTGCTGCACATCTGTGGCTAATTCCCTGAGACAGTCAGCCCGATTCAGGGGGAGGAAGGCCCTTGCCTGAACAGTGTCCAGCTTTGCCCCATGAACTCCAGACATTGTGTAAGGAGGCGGTGGGACTTGGGGTAGTTTATCACTAACCCCAGATGTTGCAAGACATATATGGTGCGTACTGTAGCTTGCTGCACCTCAGCAGCCATGCCTCCTTTTATAAGCCAGTTATCCAGATAGGGAAAAACAAATACCCCTTGGAGGAGGTAGGCAGTCACTACTGCCAGGCAGAAGTAGACACCAGGCCTCCCCCCACCATGAAGCAAAGATTCTGCCTGTGGTTGGGGTGAATGAGGATGTAGGTATAATCATCCTTCAGATCCAAGGAGCATAGACAACCTCCCTGCTTGGAGGTAAGGTAGCAATATTCCAAAAGGAGAGCATCTTGAACTCTTTCACCAGGAAGTTGTTCAGGTTGCGCAGGTCAAAGATGGGCCTTAAGCCCCTGTATTTTGGCACGAGGAAATACCTGGAGTAGAACCCCTTGTTCCTGAGCTGTTGGGGTACTGGTTCTACTGCTTTGTCCTTAAAAAGGCCTGCGAGTTCCTGCAATAGGTGGTCCCAGTGAAGGAGAAACCTTTGGGGCTCTCTTAGAAAGGAAGGAGGAAGTGTCTGTACCAGGTAGAGGAAGCAGCCCTCCTTGACCACATGAAGGCATCGGTTGTGGTTGGCCACCTGTGGGCATAGTGGATCAGATGTTCCCCTATAGGCTGCTGTCCTCCTTGGAGTAGAGAGACTATGCCAAAGGAGTCAGAAACTCCCCCCAGGCTGGGCCAAAGCAGACACCTGGGGCATGGGAGCCTTCTACTTACGAGAGCCTTGCTCACATCCCTTGACCTGCTGACCCTACTGGGGTGCTTGGAAGGCCTGAAATTGTGGGTAGCTTTTGTAAGCAGGTTTCCTTCCTTGGGTAAAAGGACTTTTTGTCTGAGCCCTTCCGTCGGGGAGGGCCAGTGGTCTTTTTGGAGAGCCTGGTCCTCGTCACAAACTTGGAAAAGGCTGCCGAGCTGGAGCCCATCATGAGTTTGCCAAAGAGGTTCTTCCCTTGGCATGGGACATGATCAGTTGTCCTGAACCCATTGCTTGAGGGCAGAAGACTGTAGCCAAGCCTGGCATGGGGCACTGATGCCCACTGCAGCTACTCTAGCTGCCAACTCCAAGCAATCATAGGCTTCTCAAATCATAACTCTGGAGCACTCACAGACGGCTTTGGCCAGGTTCTTGAACCGCTGCAGAGGTTCCTTGGAAAGACCAGCCAAGAACCTGGCGAGCTCCTTCACCAGGTCTCTCAGGTCCATGCCCTTGTACAGCTGATAGGCCAGGAATTGACTGAGGAAGATAGAGCCCTGGTAGCACATTCTGCCAAGGGCATTCAAGGTGCAGGCCTCCCTACCTGGGGGCACCAAGGAGTGCATCTTCGGGCTCTTCAGCCAACGCATGGCTGACTCCACCATCATGGAGTTATATGGCAGCTGTGCCTTCTGGAAGCCAGGGCTTCAGCAGACCTGATACATTTGAGTCGAGCCACTTGCTCACAAAGAGCACAGACACCGGTGTTTCCTCACATACGGCGCATTAGCCATTCCAGGATGGGTGAAATGGGCACCGTGAGCGATTCCTTTGGTGGGGCCTTGTATTGGAGGATTTCTAGTTCCTCCATCTGAGGGTCCTCCTCCAATTCCTTTGACATGCCCTGCACAAAGTCTAGGAATGCCATGTCCTCAAGCAGGGACAGACGATGGGGCTTGGAGGTTAGTGAGTCGGAGAGGACGTCCCATGGCAACAGGTGTCCGGGGACTCCTCCTCCTCAGTCTCCCATTCAGAGTAGTTAGTTGAAGACTTGAGGAAAGGGTGGCTTGTGGGCTCTGGGCCTGAGACCTGCCTGCATCCCTCAGAGACCCCACAGCTGGTGCCATGTGTGCTAGCCGAGGAAGACCTCAGCCCCATAGAACAGGACTCCGATCTAGACCTCGGACAAGGATTGACTCAAGGCCATATGGTCTCTAGGCTCATCTCAGTCTCCGGGGACATCCTAGAAGTTGAGGGCCCAGTGGTCTGAGCGGAGGAACCGGTTGTACTGGACAGCAATGCCTGCTGCTGGTCCATGAAGGCAGACAGGCTGTGCTCCAGGGCACCATTCTGGTTTCCAGTCCATAAAGCTCTGCAGCTGTTGGCACAGGCACTGAAGAACTCAGGCATAGAGCCAGTTCCCCCGAGGGGGAGTCAACAAGGATGGGCTCAGGCATCCAAGGCCGATCTTCATGCAATTCCTGCCAGGTGACCTTGGTGTGCCACTCACGCTCAGAATCCTCTGACAAGCATCGTAGACTGCGGGACCTGGCTCAGGGCTTACCCGAACTGCTGGAACCGTCTCGAAATGCCGCCTTTGAGGGTTGTTTCTTCTTGTGTTCCCTCAAGGAAGACCTCCCCTCTCTGAAGACCCATGGCGTTGACTGGGGTCAGCAGGGGCGCCATGGGAGTCCAAGGCTTCAGATGGGGCCTTGGCCTTTGGAAGCACCAGGGACTCCGTGGGGGGTGGGGGGTGGGGGAAATAAACCAACCACTTGTATTGCTGCTTGAAGCAGTAAAGAGCCTTGGAAGACATCTTTTTACAGAGACCGCAGGCTGCGGGGTTGTGGTCCAGCTCTAGACAGTATAGGCAGCAGTCGTGTGTGTCAGTGAGGGACATAATTTTTGTACACTGATTACACTTCTTAAAGCCACACACCACTGCAGCCTACACTGTCTAGGGCCGGATCACAACCCCACAGCCTCAGCATAGAGTCTCGGGTCTGTATACTTTTTTTCTCCTTGGCGCTTTTATTCCAACTGGCAGCAAAAAGGACCCCAGCCAGGTCAAAGACCCACAGTGCTGCCAGTTAGAAAAAAGGTGCCAAGGAGAGAGGAAAAAAAAAAAAAAAAAAAAAAAAAAAAAAAAGAGTATACGGACCCAAGACTCGATGCTGAGGCACCAGGCTTGGGTGGCGGGATGAATACCAGTGCACAACCGGAGGAGAATAAAACTCAGGTACAAGATAATCAACTTTTTCCAGAGGAAAACAGACAAATGTCTGATGGGCTCCACAGAAATAAGGAGACTGAGCAAGATGGCACCCTTGGTCAGGAAGGGCACCACATGTGTGGTGGCATGTCCCAAAGGCTTTCTTTGAAAGCTGGGGGGGGGGGGGGATGCTTCCGCAAGGGCTCCAATTGGCACCAATGTCACCCAAATGCGAGGATTGACTTAGAAACATGATGGCAAAAAAAGAGATGACATGGCCTATCTAGTCTGCCCTTCCATATCAACCACAACAGTCCCCTTTTTTCCTTTAGAGACCCTCTGTGTTTGTCCCATGCTTTTTTGAATTCAGATACCGTCTTCATCTCTACCACCTCCACTGGGAGGCAATTCCATGTATCTACCACTATTTCCGTAAATAAATATTTCCACATATTACTCCTGAATCTATCCCCCTTCACCCTCATCCTATGCCCCTCATCGCAGAGCTTGTTTTCAATTGAAAGAGGCTCTCTTCATGTACATTATGCCACAGAGGTATTTAAACATCTCTATCATATCACCTTTATTCTGCCTTTCCTCTAAGTATACGTATTAAGATCCTTAAGTCTATCCTCATATGCTTTATAAAAAAAGACCACTAATCATTTTAGTACCCTCTGAACCAACTCCAACCTGTTTATATTCTTTTGAAGGTGTGGTCTCCAGCATATTCTTTTGAAGGTGTGGTCTCCAGCATTGAACACAATACTCCACATGAGGTCACACCAAAGACTTATACTTCCTACTTGTTCCCAAAGAACATGAGAAATAATCTGAAACATTCCAACTGTATGTCATCATAATATTTTAACAGTATGTTCAAAGTATACAACAAAAATGTCTGTGCAACTTAGACAAAGTAACTTCTGAGAAAAAACAAACCCACACAAAATATGACTTAGACAGGATCAATGGCAACCTTTGCTAATATTTGATTGTGCAACCCTTGACAGCCATCTATAAGTTTCGTACATCTGTCTGCTGGTAGTTTCTCACACTCTTCAACTGCGCTTTGTTCCAGCTCATGAATGTTTCCAGGATTCCTTTTGCCGATGGCAGATTTCAGCTCTTTCCAACAGTTCTTGATTGGATTGAGATCGGGACTCATTGCTGGTCAGTTTAAAATAGTCCATTTGTAGCTTTTTAACCACTCTTGTATTTTTGGATGTCTAGCCTTCTGACACTAGGTAGCACATTTCACTCCAAATTACCTTTGATAATTCTCCGACTTCATGATTCGTTTAATACGTTCCAGGCCTCCAGTTCCTGAGGCAGCGAAACGCCCCACAACATTATGGAACCTCCACCATATTTAACTGTAGGAAAGGGGGGGGGGGGTCCCCCCTTATAAACTTAATTTCTTCACCTGTAAATGTATCGCTAGTCTGCATTGCCGAAGAGCTCAAGTTTGGTTTCATCTGTCCACAGAACATTTTCCCAGAAGGACTGTGGTTTCTCAAGGTGGGTTTGGGCAAAGATCAGGTGTGCCTTTTTAGGTTTGATTTTGAGCAGTGGGGTCCTCCTTGGCCTCTGCCCATGAAGTCCTTCTTTGTTTAGTGTATGGTGTGGGTTGTAACCACCACTCCAGATAGCTCCAGGTCAGCCTTAAGATCTCTGGATGTTGTACATGGTGTTTTTCCAACAGTTTGTACTAACTTTCAAAGACTTCTTGGATTAAATTTCCTCTCAATGTCCCAGTTTTTATACTGTTTCCTACTATTTCTTTTTTGAAATCGGTCTCGTTTTATTTGATTCTTTTGTGTGTCAAATGTGTGCATATATATAGTCAAGCCATTTCACTAACCACTTTTTTAATAGGTGACATTGGACATTAAGGGGTTGAACTGCAAGGATGCCAATAATGTTGACCACAAGTGTATAGTAGAATTCAACTGCTGTCTGCCGATTTGTTACTCCTTCAGCAATTGGGGTCATTGACTAATGCCAGGACTGTAAAGAAAATGCTTATTTTTGGCTGCCCCTGCCAACTCACTATACTTCACTTCACTTTTTAAAGCAAGCATAAGTATACAAAAGGGGCAGGGCACCCAACTCTGGACTTATCCTAACCAGGACTGAAGGGTGGGGGCAGGGTCCCTGCCTTGGAGCTCTGACAGCCCAGAAGTAATCTGAAGTCTGGAAAGCTCGGGGAGGGGGAAGAGTTGGGGCTAGTGTGCCATGGTGGTGTTTTTGTGAAGTGGCACCAGTAGGTTGACCTAGATAAAAGTGGGAGAATGCTCCTTTTTTTGGCCTTGAATACTAGGCACCTTAAACACTGGACACTCTAACCAGTTGCCTGTGCCTAAATTTGGGCCTGGGTACCTCTCCCCTCTAGAAGTAGTGCAGTAACAGCTTTGGAGCTCATAAGTGGCCAGTCTGTTCCGAGTGTTTAAATTTTACTGTTTTATTATCATTAAATAAAAATTCAAAATCAAATACTCAGGTTTGAAAAGTAGAAGCATAAAACATCAGATTCTCTAAAAAATAAAGTTAAACAAAAAATGTTCTGGTTAAAACGGAGGCCCCAGCTCAGCTCCTGCCCTCTGACAGTCTGAGGCTCCAAGTTCTTTGGGAATCTGAAAACATGGCCAGTCACTCCTCATTCAGTAGATCACTTCATACACAGTTGCCTTCTTATCACCTGAGCCAGTCACTATGAATTGGTCATCTGTTGAGATGTCACAGCTCAGAACGGAGGAGGATTCTTTTGACTGGAGGGAAAGAGAAAAAGGCATGTGAGGAATTACCTGAGCAGTACCTGTACTCTTGGGACACATAGGTGGGTGGGGTAATGTTTACAAGACTCTCCTTGAAGTGTAATGTGAAGTTAACTGGGCTTCTAGTCATGTCTCCACCCCCCCCCCCCCCCTTGCCCCAGGGGAACTCAGAGGTTAGGCCACCAAAAAGAGATCCTTTCAATGTGCAGAGACCAGACAGAAAAGACACATGCAGCTAATGCCAGAGCTCCCTGAAACCATACTGAATCTGAAGCAGTAGTAGTACCTTGGAGTACTATCAATCTAGAATATAACACTGATCCATGGAAGTGAAATTTACCAGAATTTCCTTTCCTGAAGTCCTGCTAGACCAGTCCAGACAAGTGGTGGAGAACACACAAATTAGAAGCTTCTAGTATGGTCAAGAACCTGACACCACAAACACACACCCCACTTCACCGAGGGTAACAGAGATCATCATCGCTATTCTATGTACAGAACATCCACCAGGAAGGTCAAGGCCTACAAGGCCAAACTACAGAGATAGAACACCAAGGGGCAGGTCCTGGACAGGACTAATAGGACTCCAAAAATGGAAATTATCTGTTAAGAGCCAAAGCTACAACTCCACCAGGCAGGATGAAGACAAGGTTGCTTTCAAAATCTTTGCACCGAAAGCTACATGTGCCTTGGCATGGATGTCCACGCAATGATGCTCGACAAAGGTAGAGAAGGACGACCAAGTCACAGCCCTACAAACATCAATAAGAACATAAGATATGCCATACTGGGTCAGACCAAGGTCCATCAAGCCCAGTATCCTGTTTCCAACAGTGGCCAATCTAGGTCATACATACCTAGCAGTTTCGCCAAAAGACAGGTTCCACAATGCTTGTACTGGGTCAAGCATTGATATCCTGGGTCCCTTCTTAATAATGGTTTATGGACCTTTCCTTCAGGAACTTGTCCATATCTTTTTTTAAACTCAGCTACACTAACAGCCTTTACTACATCTTCCAGTAACAAATTCCAGAGTTTGATTACACGTTGAGTGAAAAAATATTTTCTTTTATTAGTCTTAAATAGTTGACCCTGTAGCTTCATTGCATGTCCCCTAGTCTTTCTATATTCTGATAACGTAAACAATCGATCTACGTTTACCCGTTCCACTCCGTTCATTAATTTATAGACTTCTATCATATCTCCCCCTCAGCCGTCTCTTTTCCAGGTTAAAGAGCCCTAACCTTTTTAGCCTTTCTTCATAGGAGTATCCTTCCATCCCCTTTACCATTTTGGTGGCTCTTCTCTGAACCTTTTCTAATAACGCTATATCCTTTTTAAGATACAGCGACCAGAATTGCACACAAAATTCAAGGTGCGGTCTCACCATGGAACGATATAGAGGCATAATATCTTTTGTTTTAATTTTCCATTCCTTTCCTTATGATACCTAGCATTCTATTTGCTCTCTTGGCCGCCGCTGAATACTGGGCCGAGGGTTTTAACATGTTATCCACAATGACGCCCAAATCTTTTTCCTGGGTGGAACCTTGCATCGTGTAACCATAGTTTGAGTTATTCTTCCCTAGGTGCACAACGTTGCACTTGTTCACATTAAATTTCATCTTCCAATTTCATCAGTGGAATAGGAGTGACAAAACTGCACTTGATTTGGGACAAGGCCTATGGCCAAGAAGAGTATGTTTGTCATCCCTCCAGAACAGTTCAAATACGTAAATGATTGGATAAAGGAGGCAGTGTGCTCAGCCTCCTTTAACCAATGGGCCAAGGTAGTCTTAGAAGCTGCTTTGCCCTTATGCGGGCCAAGAAAGGGCATAAATTATCTAGCCATCCTACAGAAAGAATTAGCGACTTTCAGCTACCCGAGAAGCACCCTAAGGACATCAACTAAACGTATAGCCTTGTCCTTCAATTTACATTGCTTCACCGAAAAGCAAGGAAGGCAAACCATCTGATTGACATGAAAAGGTGGAAACTTTAGGCAAGAACAAAGGGACCAGATAGAAATAGTCTCTTCTGGAGGATATAGTGACTCACCTGAAACAGGTGTTCTCAAGAGGACAGAAGGAATCAGTCTTCGCATATGGGTAACATTGGTGCTGACAGAATTTGCACAGAAGCATCTCCCCAGCTTTCAAAGAAAGCCTTTGGGAGATACACCACACATATGGTCCCTTCCTGCCCAAGGGTGCCATCTTGCCTCAGTCTAATGACATAGCTAAGATGGCAAAAATTTAAATATGGTAAAGAAGCAACTCCAAGGGGAGGAGGGAGAATTATGAGGACTGATTCCTGTTGCCCTCGGAGAACATCTGTTACAGGTGAGTAACGACGCTTTCTCTGAGAAGAAGGACTAGAAAAAGGGACTGTTACTTCTGGAGAGAGATCTGCAACTGAGTATATACTTCTGGTAATTTTCTAAAAGGAATTCTTTGTATTAAAGCTAATTAATCTGTGAACCCACTATTTTTTGTTAAATCAGTCAGGGCCTAGTAGCAGCAGTTTACGTTTAAATTTAAAACACAAGAGGAGAAATTTCTGGTTACATATGGAACCCAGCAGAGAGCTTGTAGTCTAAAATGAATAGTCACTCAGGGCCTAGCATCAGCAAAGTACTTTTAGCTTAAATTTAAAACACAGAAGAGAGCTTTCTGGTTAAATTTAGAACCCAGCAGAGAGCTTGTAGTTTAAATTTCATAAGAGGTTAGAGCCTAGCAACAGCTAAGAGCTATAATTTAAATCAAATATAGCTTACCTCAGCAGCACAAGACAGGGTACTGTGTAGCAGCCCTCTTAATAAATGGAAAAAAGAGCCAAACGATGAAACCTGGAAACACCACAAGCACTGGCAAGTCAAATGCAAGGCATTGATAATGCAGGCAAAAGGGAGAATTTGAGAAGACGCTTGCTGCGGAAGCAAAAACGCAAAGTAAAGACCTTTTCAAGTACATTCGTAGCAAAAAACCTATGAGAGAGTCAGTTGGTCCATTAGATGATAAAGGGGTTAAAGGAGCACTAAGGGGCGACAAGGCAATAGCGGAGAGACTGAATGAATTCTTTGCTTCAGTCTTTACTGAGGAAGATGTAGGGATGTTACCCATGACTGAAGTGGTATTTAAAGGTGCGGAAGAATTGAAGGAAATATCGATACATCGGGAAGATGTATTACAACTATTAGATAAACTGAAGAGTAGCAAATCACCTGGGCCGGATGGTATACATCCAAGGGTGTTGAAAGAACTGAAATATGAGATTGCAGACCTGCTATTAGTAATCTGTGAACTATCATTAAAATCATCTCTAATACCTGAAGATTGGGGGATCGCCAATGTAACACCAATTTTTAAAAAGGGTTCCAGGGGTGATCTGAGAAACTACAGACCGGTGAGCCTGACATCAGTACCGGGAAAAATGGTAGAAACCATCAAAGAATAAAATTACTCAGCATGTAGATAGTCATGACCTAATGGGAGACAGCCAACATGGCTTTAGACAAGGAAGATCTTGTCTTACTAATCTGTTATGTTTTTTTGAAGGAGTGAATAATCAGGTGGACAAAGGTGAGTCGGTTGATATTGTGTATCTGGACTTTCAGAAAGCCTTTGACAAGGTCCCTCTCAGAGACTTTTGGCAAAACTAAAGAGTCATGGGATAGGAGGCAGTGTACTATTGTGGATCAGGAACTGATTAAAAGATATTCTGATTGCCGGGTAGATAAGAGGCCCGGAGATAGCACCCGTGTGTTAGGGCCAGGGACCAAATCTGTAGAGCTTCCTTGCAGAGGGAGCGAGAAGCTGTGCCCCCCTGCTTGTTGATGTAGAACATAGCCACTTGGTTGTCCGTCTGGATGAGGACGGACTTGTTCTGTATGTGATTTAAGAACGCTTTGAGGGCATATTTGATGGCTCTCAGCTCCAAGAGATTGATGTGCAGGAGTGTCTCCTGCGGGGACCAGGCCCCTTGTGTGCTGAACTGTAGAGTGTGAGCACCCCAGCCCAAGTTGGATGCGTCCGTGGTTAGGGTCAGTTGGTGCTCGGGTGGATGCATGTCCTTTCCCCGCGAGAGATTCTCCGGAACAGTCCACCAGTGCAGCTGCGTCTTGATACTGGCGGTCATGGGTATGCGGGTGGAGAGGGGTTGCAAGTGTTGGTTCCAGTGAGAACGTAGGTGACACTGTAGAGGCCGCATCCGCAACCTGGCGATGTGAATAACAGACGTCGTGGCGGACATGTGGCCCAGGAGGCGGAGGATGGACTTCGCCGAGGAGGTCTCCACAGAAGCCAGGCTGGCCGCGAGTGATGTCAGAGCCGTAAGCCTGCGTTGGGGAAGGAATGCCTTCGAGAGCCGGGTGTCGATCTCCGCTCCGATGAACTCCAACCTCTGTGAGGGGATGCGCTGCGACTTGCTGTAGTTGATCACGAACCCCAGGGAAGATATCAGGGATTCGGTTATACTCAGGGCTTCTTGAAGCTGCTGTGATGATGGGGCAGTGAGTAGCCAGTCGTCCAGGTATGGAAAGATGGAGATATTCTGTTTGCGGAGGTGTGCTGCGGGGACCGCCACACACTTCGTGAATACTCGTGGAGCTGGCGAGAGGCCGAAGGGAAGGACTTTGTACTGGTAATGTTGTCCCAGTACATTGAAGCGAAGGTATTGCCTGTGTGACTTGTGAATGCGGATGTGGGTGTAGGCATCCTGCAGGTCCAGGGACACCATCCAGTCTCCGGGTTGGATCAGGGACAGGATGGAGTTGAGGGAGTACATCCTGAACTTTTCCTTGACAATGAACTTGTTGAGGTTGCGGAGGTCGAGGATGGGACGTACGCCGCCTTTCCGTTTGGGGATGAGGAAGTACCTGGAGTAAACTCCAGAGTTTATCTGGTCCGACGGTACCTGCTCTATGGCACCGGAGGACAGCAGGTGCATCAGTTCGGAGGCCATGGCTAGGCGTAGATGCGGTGGTGTAGCGCTGATGGGATGGGTACTTTGGTGAGGTGTTGAGCTGAACCGTATCCGGTAGCCTTCTCGAATGATTTCGAGAACCCAGGAGTCGGAGGAGATGCTTTGCCACTCGTTTAGGAAGTGAGTCAGGCGACCCCCGATCCGGGTGACCGCCGTATAGTAGGCGTCAAAAGGATGGCCCACTCTTCGCAGGGGCGGGTTATTCTTCTTTTGTTTGCGATCCCGCTGTGAGTTGCGTTGGTGAGCGGGTGCGCTGTAGGAGTTGCTTCTGTATTTGTTGGGCTGCCATTTCCTGTTGGTGGGGTACTTTTTGTTGGAAGAGTAGTACGAGCGTCTGTGGAAGATGCCCTTATGCGCTCCATTGTGGCGCTCAAAGCCATCTTCTGCAAGGGTTTGCAGGGTGGTGCAGTGCTCTTTCATATCGTTGACGGTGTCTTTAACCTTGTCTCCAAAGAGCGATTCCCCTGAGCAGGGTGCGTTGGCTATACCGTCATGCGTGTCCTCACGGAGGCCAGAGGCTCTGAGCCATGCCCAGCGCCTCGCAGATATAGCCGTAGCGGCAGTGCGCGAGGCCGTATCGAATGAGTCAAAGGTTGCGCTTGCAAGGTGCTTACTGCATTCCGACATATCGAGAAGGGCTGAGGAGAGTAGAGTCTGGGATTCCTTGGGAAGGGATGCGGCAGATGTTCGCAGGGTCGCCATGCAGGTATCCAGGAACAAGACCTGCTGGAATTGGTGGGATGCGATTTTAGCGCTAAGCATCGCCCCTTGGAACACCTTCTTCCCAATGTCATCCAGGAGCTTGTCGTCTCGGCCTGGGGGGCTATTGGCATGAGTGCGCGTGGACTTGATGCGCTTGAGCGCTGAAGACACGACAATAGAGTTGTGAGGAAGCTGGGGTTGAGAGAATCCAGGAGCAGGCTTCACTTGGTACTTGTAGTCGAGCCGCCTGGGAAACGGTCGACCAGATGCTGGTGTCTGCCAGAGTTTGGAGTGAGTGTCTAGTAGCCTCTGGTGCACTGGCAGTGCGAAGGCAGGTTTTGGTGTTGCGAGGTATTTCAGAACCTCCGGAACCGTCTCCGCTGAGGCCTCGGAGACATTCAAAGCGAGGGTAGAGGCCACTTTTGTCATAAACTTGGGATAGGTGAGATCCTCCGGAGGCGGGGGGTCCTCTGTCTCGGCGGACTGCGTCTTTTCGGAGTTCGTGGAAGCCGAACCCACGACTGCTGCTTCGATGTCGCAGTCCTCTGCGGTGCAGTCAGGCAAATGATTTTTGTAGACTGGATTTGGTGAGGGTTCACGGGCGGGTTCGCTGATCCTCTCCTCCGGGGTGGAGGTGAGTGCTGCTGCCGGAGATTTTTGTGCACGGTCTGTGCTGGGTGAGAGCGAGGCGCATGCCGTGGGTGTCGTTGAGGCAGACTGTCTCACCAGCTGGGTTAACAAGTTGAGGATAGCGGAGGATGTGCTGTGGCTGGATCTGCTGCGTCTGGAAGTGCTCCGATGGCCGCTGCTGTCACTGTGGGAATCGTCCCGCTGATTCCTGCGGCGTTGGGAGCGTTGGCGGTGGTGCTTGTTGTGCCTGCGGCGCTTTGATGGCCTGTCTCCATGTCCAGAGTCAGTGCTACTGCTACGCCCCCTTTGACTGGTCCGCTTCCTGCGGTGGGGGGATCTGTGTCCAGCGGTGCTATTGTGAATGCTGGCACCAGCAGACTTAGCATTGGCGTTTAAGGGGTTAACAGGCTCAGCCTGTCCCCCGAGGGCATTACTGTGCAGAGGGGGGTTGGCGCTGCTGCAGGGCTCCACTGCCTCGATTCCCCCAGCGATCCGTTTGGCCGGGCTGTGGTTTTGAAGCAGAGTCAGAGCTTCTCCGAGGTACGGGGGGAGAGAGCTGTGCACATTATTTCCCTGCGTCGAGGCCCCGCCCCCTCCGTGGGCGGAGTTGGAGGACCCAGGCTGTGGCTGGGAGGACCGAAGGAGGGCGCCATCTTGGGCAGCATGGACCAGGTGATCGGAGGGCTGCCGCGTGTAGAAAACAGTGCCGGCAAGCCCCAAAGCATTCAGCAGATCAGCGGGAGAGATATTAGCGGCAGAGCTGAACTCCGGGGGACCGCGGATAGTGGCGCTTGGTCCAGGAGCAGCGGCAGAGTCAAACACAGCAGCCGGAGACAAAACAGTAGCAGAGCCTACCTCCGTGGGAGCGCGGGTGGCAGCGGTTGATCCGGGAGCAGTAGCGGAGTCATTTCTGTGCACCGGGCTAGGAACGGAGGCCCCATATGGCGCGTCCCGCCGGGAGGGAGTCCAGACGTCAGCAGTGGAGGCTCGGCTGAGGATGGAGGCCCGTTCAGGCACATCCTGGGCCGGCGGAGGGTCCGCATGAGGCGTTGAGGCAGAGCACACCTCATGGTAGCCTTTCTTCATTTCCCCACAGAGGGAACATCCATGGGAGGTGAGTTTCTTATTGCCACATTGAGGGCATTTTCTTGCATGGTGTTTTGGCATGTCTAGCCAGAAAAAGTAAACCAAAGAAAAAAACAAATGAGAGCAGAGCAGGGTCCGTCTTGCTGGCAAGGCGGAAGAACGAGAACTGGCCGGACCAGGGGGCGGACCGGTGGGATGGGCTACCTGAGGTGGGCCCAGAGGGGCTCACCTTTCGGAGCTCTAGAGAGAGCACTTCCGTATACTCGGCTCCGCCCGGAGGACGTCACCAAGTGTGGCTGACGCAATCCTGCTGTCCACGGAGAACTCCCGTTACAGGTAAGTAACCTCGTTGATCAGGAACTGATTAAAAGATAGAAAGCAGAGGGTAGAGCTAAATGGCCAATTTTCCCAATGGAGAAAGGTGAATAGTGGTGTACCCCAGGGATCTGTGCTGGGTCCGCTGCTTTTTGACATATTCATAAATGACCTGGAAAGTGGAATAACGAGTGAGGTTATCAAATTTGCAGATGACACAAAACTATTTAAAGTTGTTAAAACCCAAGAGGATTGTGGAAAATTGCAAGAGGATCTTGATAAATTGGAAGACTGGGCATCAAAATGGCAGATGACATTTAATGTGGACAAGTGCAAGGTTATGCACCTAAGGAAGAACAACCCAAACTATGGTTACACGATGCAGGGTTCCACATTAGGAACCATCACCCAGGAAAAAGATTTAGGCGTCATGGTGGATACCATGTCAAAACCCTCGGCCCAGTGTGCAGCAGCAGCCAAGAGAGCAAATAGAATGCTAGGTATGATAAGGAAAGGAATGGAAAATAAAACAAAAGATATAATGCCTCTATATCGTTCCATGGTGAGACCGCACCTTGAATATTATGTGCAATTCTGGTCGCCGTATCTTAAAAAGGATATAGCGATTTTAGAAAAGGTTCAGAGAAGAGCCACCAAAACGGTAAAGGGGATGGAAGGATACTCCTATTAAGAAAGGCTAAAAAGGTTAGGGCTCTTTAACCTGGAAAAGAGACGGCTGAGGGGAGATATGATAGAAATCTATAAATTAATGAACGGAGTGGAACGGGTAAACGTAGATCGATTGTTTACCTTATCAGAATATAGAAAGACTAGAGGACATGCAATGAAGCTACAGGGTAAACTATTTAAGACTAATAAAAGAAAATATTTTTTCACTCAACGTGTAATCAAACTCTGGAATTTGTTACCGGAGGATGTAGTAAAGGCTGTTAGTGTAGCTGGGTTTAAAAAAGGTTTGGACAAGTTCCTGGAGGAAAAGTCCGTAAGCCATTATTAAGAAGGGACCCAGGATATCAATGCTTGAACCAATACAAGCATTGTGGAACCTGTGTCCCTTGGGGAAACTGCTAGGTACATATGACCTAGATTGGCCACTGTTGGAAACAGAATACTGGGCTTGATGGACCTTGGTCTGACCCAGTATGGCATATCTTATGTTATTATGTAAGCAGGAAGTCAGTCCTCACATATGAGACTCCCCAGATACAGGCTACTGAGAACCTGTACAAAATGTGACAGGTGACCAGAGAAGATAAGCATTAGCTGCAGCAGTTGAGTCCCAACTGAGAGACTCACAGGACCCAAGTGTCCGGTGGGGAACCAGCACTCCGGTAGCCTGAACACAGAAGGGTCAGAGGACAGGAGTTGCCTACACCCCAAAGAGATTACAGAGTACGGCCTGGCCAAAGGCATAACCTTTCGGGACTCCCTCTCCAGGCAGTAGTGAGCTGCAAAGGTATGGACTAAAGACCAGGTGGCAAGCTGGCCAATTTCCATCACAGGTATGAAACGCAGATTTGCTACAGAGGTAGCCATGGCTCTGATGTGGTGCGCCATGACCTGGTGGTCTAGTTAGATCCCAACCTGCTCATAGGCAAGGGCAATGCAGTCTGCCACCTATACAGACAGAGTTCGCTTGGTTACTGGAAGCCCTAGTCGACTGGGGTCATAGGAGTCAAAAAGCTGAGGCGCTTTGTGGTGGCCCTGAGTCTGTTGCAGATAAAAGGACAAGGCCCTTTTACAATCCAGAGTATGGAGAACGGTCTCCGCCTTGCCAGTGTGAGACCTTGTGTGAAGGTGGGGAGCACCACCTCCTGATTGAGGTGGAAGGGGACCACCACCTTTGGCAGAAACTTGGGGTGTGTGCAGAGCACCACCCTGGTCTTGCAGAACCTCATGTAGGGTGGCTCTGCCTTCTGAGCCTGGAGCTCGCTGACCCTGCGAGCACTACCAGAAAGACAACCTTCCAGGAAAGGAACCGCAGGTAGTCAGGGGCTCAAACGGCTGTTTAGTGAGCTGTGAAAGTACCACATAGATCCTACTCCGCCATGGAAGGGCAGACAGTGGGGCTTGGACAACATAAGGCCCCGCAGGAAACGAGAGATAAAGGGCTGAGCCAAGAGGGGCTAGCCCTCGACAGCATGGTGGTGTGCCACAATAGCATTCAGGTGCGCACTGACCAAGTTGGACTTCAGTCCCACCTGGGACAGATGGAATAGGCACTGGAGCACCAGCTTCACTGAGCAGAATGGGTTTGCCTGCCTCTTGGCGCAACACACAGAAAAGCGACACCACTTGGAGGCGTATACCCGTCTCATGGAGGTCTTATGGGAGGCCAGAAGAACCTCCCCCACATCATGTGGGAGGTTGAAGGGAGCTAGTACTACCCTTTCAGCAGCCAAGCCATGAGCGAGAGGGACCCCAGGTTGGGGTACAGGAGAGAGCCCTTCTCCTGTGAAAGTAGTCCTGGGGTGCAGCCCAATGGAATCGGAGGCACTGTCGATAGAGAATCGGCGGGAACTAGGGTTGCCTGGGCCACCGTGGGGGCTACCAGAATCAGTGATGTCCTGTCGCACTGGACCTTGAAGAGGGTCTTGGCGACCAGTGGAATCTGCAGGAAGGTGTAGAAAAGGCCTTCATGGGATGAGGAATGCATCCGCCGCCACCTGGGATGGGTGTGGCTGGTGGGAGCAGAAGCGGGGCAATTGTGTTATCCAGACTAGTGAACAAGTTCACTAGGGGGATGCTCCAAAGTCAGAAAATCCGGGAGGCCACTCTGGGGTCCAGGCACCACTTGTGCAGCTGGAGGACTCTGCTCAGCCTCTCTGCCAGGGCATTGTCCAGGCCTGGGAGGTAGACCACCTGCAGGAGCATCCCATTGAATGTCACATATGAGCAGAGGACCAATGCCTCCTAGTAGAGGGAGTACGACACCATGCCTCCTTGTCTGTTGACAAAGAATATTGAGACTTGGTTGTCCATCTGTACCAGCACAGACTGGTGCTGCAACCAGTGGTGAAAGGCTTGGAGGGCCATAAATATTGCCTGGAGCTCCAGGAGGTTGATCTGCAACTGGCACTCCATCTGGAACTACGTGCCTTGGATAAAGAGGTCCTCGCAATGAGCTACCCATCCTCGCAGGGAGGTGTCCATAGTGAGGACCGTCGGGGGGGGGGGGGGGGGGTAATGCCTGAAAGGGCATCCAGGCCTGAAAGTGTCAGGGGATCTGACACCAGTCGAGGGAATCTGCCAGTTTGCGGATCACTTTTACCCTGTCTCAAAGCCTGCCTGTGGCTTGTATCCATTGGAAACGGAGGGACCATTGAGCCACCCTCATAGGTAGGCAGGCAGGCGTATGAAGTTACGTGGACAGTGGAGGCCATGTGGCCGAGCAGGTGGAGGAGGTGGTGAGCAGGCACTGACCAGCGGTGTTGCACTTCTGTGGCTAGCGCCCTGAGGTGCTCTGTCTTCTCTGGGGGGGGGGGGAGGAGGGGAGGCAGCCTTGGCCTGGAGGGTGTCCAGCTGAGCCCTTATGAACTCCAGGCACTGTGCTGGAGAGAGGTGGTATTTGGAGTAGTTGATGACAAACCCTAGGCACTGCAAGATGTGGATGGTGTGCTTGGTGGCATGGTGCACCTCTGTAGCTGTGCCTCCACTTATGAGCCAATCGTCCAGGTAGGGAAAGACGAAGGTCCCTTGGAGAAGAAGGTAGGCTGTGACCACCACTAGGCACTTGGTGAAGACCTTTGGCAATAATGCCAGCCCAAAGGGTAGCACCCTGTATTGGTAGTGACCTCCTCTCACCACTAACCGGAGGTACTGTCGGTGGATGGGATGGATCAGGATGTGTGTATAAGCATCCTTCAGGTCTGAGGAGCATAGCTAGTCTCCCTTGGACACTGCTGCCTTACCTCCAGCAGGGAGATCATCTTGAACAGATTTTTGGTGAGGGAGAAGTTCAAGTGCCATTGGTCCAGGAGGGGCCTGGGGCCCCCTGCTCGCTTGGGAATGAAGAAATATCTGGAGTAGAAGCCTTTGCCCAAGAGATGTTTAGGCACTGGCTCCACCGCCCTTCCATGAGGAGGCCTGCAAGCTTGGTGAGGAGCAGTCTGGTGAAAGAGGCCTTACAGGTTCTCCTGGAAAGGCGGAGGAGATATCCCTCTTGACTACTTGTAGCATCCAGGAGTTGGTGGTGTTGGAGGACCACCTGTGGGCAAACAGGGCCAGAGGCCCCCCTGTGGACTGCTGAGGGCCTCCTGGGGGGAGAGGAGGCCATACCCAAGGAGTTAAAAACTCCCTTTAGGCTGGGCCAGTTCCTGGGTCTTAGGCTTTCAGGGGCTGTGTCCTTGCCCCTTGAACTGTTGCCTCCCCGCTGTGGGGCAGAGAAGGCCTCGTACTGTGGGGCATTACCAAACACTCCCTCCTTTCTTGGGAAGAAAGATGCTTCCCCAGGGCCTTCTTACGAGCATGCACCGAGGTCTTCTTCGAGAGTCTGGTCCTGATCAGGAACTCAGTCTCTATCTCAGCAGCCTTGTCTGATATGGGTTTTCCTAAGAGGTTCTCTCCGGTGCAAGGGACATTGATGAGTTTGTCCTGGACCCACTGCTTGAGGTCAGGCCCCAATGCCCGTGGTGGCCACTCTGGCTGAGGATTCAAAGCCATTGTACTCTGCTCCAGACAGGAACATCGAGAACTTGACTGCCCAGACCAGTGGCTTGAACCGCTGAAGAGGGTCCCCATTGAGGCCTGCAGAGAAACCGATGAGCTCCCTCGTCAGTTCCTTTAGGTACATGCTGATGTACAACTGTTAGGACTGGACTTACAAACCAGTATTAAGCCCTGGTAGCATTTTCAGCTGAGGGCGTCCAAGGTCCGGGCCTCCCAACCCAGGGGCATCGAGAAAGGAGTCTTTTGGCTCTTGAATCGCTGCATAGCAGACTTGACAACCATAGTATTGTGAGGGAGTTGAGTTTTTTGGAACCATGGGCTTCAGTGGACTCTGTACATGGAGTTGAGCCATCTGCTCACAATGGGCACAGATGCCAGTGTTTCCCACATACAGATGAGGATCTCAAGTTCCCCCATGCAGGGGTCCTTCTCTGCTTCGGTCTCGAACGCAAGCATCTTTGCCTTCCTTGACTTTGTGCGGGATATGGCAATGTCCTCAGGAGGGGAACGGTGCCGGGGCACCGGTGGAGACTGATCCGAAGGCACGTCTCTGTGTTGACAGGTGTCCGGGGACTCCTCGTCCTCAGTCTCCCAGTCTGATTCTAAGTCAGAGGAAGACTCAAAGGCTCTGCAGCTTCCATGGTCAAGCCCAGAGCGTGAAGGTCCACAACCCCTGGGGGACCTGTGGTCTGAGCCGCATGCACTGGTCGAAGACTGGTGTCCTAAAGAAAGAGACTGGGACCCCATCTGATGCAGATGGGTCTCTTGAGGAAGGTGGCACTCGAGGATCGGCTTGACTACCAGGGAAGCCCTTGAGGTCGAGAGTTCGGTCATTGAGGCTGATGAACCAGACATCAATGCCTGCTGCTGTGCCAGGAGGGCAGTGATAGTATGCGCCAAGGCCACTATTCTGGTCTCCATGCCAGATGTATCCGCAGCCTTCGATGCAGGCATCAAAGATTTTGGGCCCGGTGTCTGTTCCGTTGAAGAGGAGTCCTTGACCAGGTTGGCCTTGGGAGTCTGAGACTGGTTGCCTGAAGCTGACAATTCCTTCTGCAGCAGTTTGTGAGGCTGCTCCCACTCCGACCCCTCTGATTCATGCCAGGGAGTGTGGGGCCTGGTGTGGATTTACCCACTTTTCCAGACCCGTCCTCCGAGGTGGCCATCAAGGTTTTCAAGCTCTTCTTGTGGCCTGGGCATCATAGGGCATCAAGGTACCAAAGGGGTGGCTTTGGAGATTGCCTTTTCCTTGGACTTTTCATCTAGTTTGATAGGCTGCATCTCTGACTTGAAGAAGAAATTAATCACGTTTAAATAATGAATCAACACCCTGGCTCCTTGTTTCCTCAGAAAATGATCAAACGAAAATACCAGAAGGGACACCACCTGGTTGACATGAAAGGCTGTCATTACTTAGGGTAAGAAGGAAGAACTGCCTGAAGCGTCACTGCCTCCACCAAGGCGGCCTGCAACTCTGAAAATGAACCGAAAACAAACAATTTGCCATCAAAATGATAGCCTTTTATGGACAAATACTTCAATGTGGCTTGCCGCAACTGCTCAAAAATTAAGGATCCATTAACGCCCAAAGCACTAGAGCGAGATCATAGGGTAGTATAACAGTGAAGAAAAAGCAAGGGGGTGGTTGCAAATGTTTAGCCCCTCTCCTACAAGAAAAACCAAGATATCAGGATTCAAGCCAAGGGGCACTGACAAATTCGTCCCTGGAAATAGTCCAATGCCACAACCTGAACCCTATGGGGATTATATGCAAAGCCTTTCTTCAATCCCTTCTGAAGAAAGGCCAAGAGGCATGGCATGTCTGCTCGCCAAGGAGAAACCTCCTGGAGTCTTGATACCACACCTCAAAACAAATAGCACACCCAGACATATGCCAGAGAAGTAGAAGCAGACCTGCACCATACTTTCAGTAGAGTCAACATTACTGCCGAATAATACTTTCGCTTCAAGCAATGCCTTTCAGGGCCAAGCAAGAACAGAATGGACCTAGGTTGTCCATAAGAGTGGGCCCCTGGCAGAAGGGAAGATGTCTTCTCACCAGCAGCTGGGACTAGGTTCAAATACCAGGGTCTCTGAAGCCAGTCTGAAGCCTCCAGGTTGACCAACTCAGAAAATCCTCTATCCTCTGCAGAACACACCCTATCAGAGACCATGGTGGAATCACAAAGAAAACCCTGATGTGGCCATGGTTGCACAGGCAC
Source organism: Ichthyophis bannanicus (assembly GCA_033557465.1). NCBI lineage: Eukaryota > Metazoa > Chordata > Amphibia > Gymnophiona > Ichthyophiidae > Ichthyophis > Ichthyophis bannanicus. The sequence continues at coordinate 306,717,608 of CM066039.1, forward strand.
ATCTATGCCACTAGAACTGAACTCCCTCTTGGAGGCTGAAAAGTCTCCACCTTGGCATTTGCTTGCATCGCCATCAAATCTAGGGATGGCCTGCTCTAACAGTCAATCATCTGTTGAGAGGCCTCCAAAGCCCAGCTCTTACTCTCCAGGTTTGATGGTGTGACTGAAGAAGTTCACTGACACTCTGCGCAGCATACTGCAGGAGTCAAAAATCACCTCTAAATGACACTCTCCCCCCACCCAGAGGAACAGCAACCATATTGTGCAGGTCACCATCTCATTCTTGATGCCCTCTCGACATGCTGCCATAACCACCACGAGAAACTTGAAGGTGGTTCTGGGAGCAGTCGCCCAAGACCACAAGGAGCACCTGTGGGACTAGAAACCCCAGTCTTTCTGGCGCAAAGTTGCTGTCCTCTAGTGGGATTTGAACCCCCAACTGGAGATATGGCCTCTCTGACCCCCCCCCCCGGGGAAAAGGAGGCCTTCGATGCTGCTTCACCTTTTCATGCCCCACTATCCAAAATAAACCACCGATCCGATCACCTAAACAATTCGGTTCTCTTCAAGTAACACCGTAACCCTCTCTGGATAGAGAAACAATGTAGAAGGAGATCCGCCTCCTGCTCCTGAAAACACCGGGAGCACCACCGATTGATTCATGTGAAAACTCGACAAGACCTTAGGCAGGAAGGAAGGAGCACGTCTGAGAATCACCTTCTCCTTTGCCAAAACCAGAAAAGGGGCCCTACATGGAAGCACCTGCAACTCCAATGCCCGTCTAGCAGAACAATGGCCACCAAAACACCATTTTCAGGGTAAGATCCTATCATGTGCACGCTGCCAACTGCTCAAACGGAGGCTCCATCAAGACCGATAACCCCAAATTGAGATCCCACAAAAGGCACTTCCCTAAGGAGGTGGATGCTCCAACTTCACCAATCTGAGAAAACGGATGACATTGGGGTGCGCCACTAGAGAAACTCTTTGTACTCTCCCTCCGTAGCAAAAAATGGCTGCGACCTGCACCCAGAGGGTGCTACATGACAGACCTCTCGAACCCCGCCTGCAAGAAAGTCAACACTTCTGGTATTGAAGAGGATAAGGGTCGTCAGCAGCAGCCCACACACCAGTCCTCGAACACTAGCCACACTCACATATACCAGCAACGTCGAGTGACGCCTGGCCTTTAACATGGAAATCACTGGAGCTGAATATCCTGACATCGGCAACTGCACCCGCTCAACAGCTAAGCCATAAGCGAAAACTGATCCACCTGCAGCGTCAGGATGGGTCCCTGTGCTAAAAGGTCCCACAAAAGGAGGCAGCCTTCACGGGTGGTCCACCTTCAGATGCACCAAGCTGACCTATCACGGGTGCTGTGGCCAATCAGGGGCTATCACCAGCCTGAGATCCTGATGTGCCTCTGTATCACACAGCCTGTGAGTGCCCACTGTGGAAACACAGGAGACCTTCAGACATCCTCTCTCGTCTTCTGCTATAAAACGTTGATGCCTTCACTGGCTCATAGGTTGCCATTAGGTCCGTAATTGGCTGATCCCAGTAATCGGACCAGTTGAGCAAAAACTACTTCGTTGAGCATCCATTCTCCCAGGTCGATGAGCACCCAGCTGAGATAATCGGCTACCAGGTTGTCCTTCCCCACCACATGCACTGCCAGAAATGCCTGCAGATTTTCCTCTGCCCAGGCTAACAATGGGGCCACTTCTTTCAAGTTCCCACTGCTCATTCCCTCTAACAATTTACATACGCGACCGTGGTGGCATTGTCCAATAACTCACACACCGCCTTGCCCTGAAGCTGAGAGCAAAAGTGCTGCAACGCCAAGAACATCTCACAACTCCAGATGGTTGATTGACCAAGTTGTTTCCTGTTGGGACCAACACCCCTGCATGATTTGCCCTTCGCAATGAGCTCACCAGTTGGGAATCTGTTCTTACTGGAATCCACTGGGGGCTCTCTCCAGAGACATGCCCCCCTCGAAGGTGCTTGCACTTTAACCACCACTGGATTGATTTCTGCATGCTCGCTGAACAGGGCAGGGGAGGGACAGCGGTCATCTGCACAACAAGCTCCTTTGAATTGGATGCACGTGTGCCCTCATCCATGGCACTAGCTGATCGCCACCATGGATCCTAATACTGTAGGTAGTGACACTCCTTTGGAACCGCCATGCTGTGAAATCTTTGGATCCGATTCTGTAGCGTCCGCACTCGGGTCTCTGGCTAGGACACACGCCCTGCCGCCATCTGGAACAGGGGCCCCAGATATACCAAGTCCTGCAAGGACCGAAGCTGACTCATCGCAAAATTTAATCATCCATCCGAGACTCTGCAAGTACCTGATCACCCTTGCCATGACCAGCTCGCTCTCGTCCCCGACTTTGCCCGGCTGAGCCAATTCTCCCGGTATGTATGCACTAGAATGCTGTCCTGCTGCAGGATGGCCGCGACCACCACCTTTGTGAATGTGCATGGCGCAGTAGCTAACCTAAAGGGGGGAGTGCCTGAAATTGGAAGTGTCCATGGGTACCGCGAATCTTAAACTGTTGGTGCTCTTCCCAAATGGTAATGTGCAGATGACTTCCCTAGACTTGGCAGAAGCCTAGGAACTTTGCCTGCCTGACCGCCACGATCACCAACCAGAGAGTCTCCATGTGGCAACAAGGTATCCAGAGGCACCGATTGCCCTGCTCGAGATACAAAATGGGCTGAAAGGAGCCCTCCTTCTTAGGCACCACAAAATAGAGTAGAGTATCGACCATAGCTGCACTGAGCACCCTACACACTGCTTGCAAGTCCAGGAGCCTTTTCAGTGTTACCTGCACTGCCCTTTGTTTTCACAGGGCCTTTCATGGCGAAAAGACAAAGGCATCGGCGAGAGGAAACTTCAACTCCCAATGTGTAGCCCTCCCTGATCACCTCTAACACTCCTTGATCGGATGTAATCTGTGCCCACACAGGATAAAACTGCTGTAGCGAGCCCTTATGGGTACACTCTTGCATGGGCAATCCTTGCATCATTGTGATTTCTTAGGAGCAGAGGGGCTAGAAGAGAAGAAACCTCTTCCCAAACCCCTGAAAGGACAGGCCCTGCTCCCAAGTCCTTTACCTATTTATCGAGGTCTTCCCCAAATAAGAGCTTTGCTCTGAAGGGCAACTTTCTCAAACGGGATTTGGACAACACATGAGCCGACCAATTTATGAGCCAGAGGTAGCACCGTGCTGCCATCACTGTTGCCATTCCTTCTGACTAACCCTTTATCCAATCATAAATGGAATCTGCCAGGTAGGCTGTGCCTGACTCCAATTTAGCTGCCTCCACTGGTAGTGGCTGTGAAGCCCCTATGGCTTCAATTCTTCCTTGAGTCCAATGCAAGCATGCAAGTGCAAAATAGGCACCACAGATCGACACTTGCAGAGAGCACATTTATACCAAATGCCTGCTTAAGCAGGGTCTCCACCTTCCTATCCTGGACATCCTTCAGTGCTGAACTACCCGCCACTGGAATGGTAGTCTTCTTTGTTACTGACGACACTGCAGCATCCACTTTCGGTGACCCTAGGTGGTCACTGTCCTTCTCCAGAAGTGGGTACAGCTGTGCCATTGTCCACGTTACTTTTACCACAGCCTCAGGCACTTCCCACTCATCCTGAATCATTTGTCGAATTACTCCATGCATGGGGGAACACCTTCTGTGTCTTCCGGATGACCTGGAAGAGGGGATCCTCCAATAGCTCTTCCTCCAGAGGGGCCTCTGTACCCATACCAAGAGCTCTCAAGGAGTGTGGGATCAACACCCCAGCTCTTCTCTCCTTAAGACCTGCACTATGCACAACTCCTCTGCTTGTGGAATCTCTCCTTCCTCAAGCTCCATCTCCTCCACTCCCACCTCCTGTTCAGGCTCAAAGTCCTCTTCTTTCTCGACTGGAGGGTTCACCCTTCCCCAAGGGTTGTCCTCCAGCCTTTTCCTACTATGATCCGGCTCACCTTGAACCTTTCCTTCCGTGGGCGATTCTGGCCAGGACCCTTTCGGCACCTTCAGTAGTGTGCTCTCCTGCCCATCTCCCTGCTACCTCAAACAAAAAGACCTTATGAATGAGGAGAACCAACTCCGGCGAAAAAGCACCCCATAATTCCCCTTCTGGTCTTGATCTGGGGAGTGCTTTGCCGGCTTAGTGGACTTAACTGACTTTTTTTTCTCTGTGTGATGTGGGAGCTTGGGCCTCAGGGTTCCCCTCCCTGACCCTGTCTTGCGCTGCAGAGCCGGGCACCATGCGGGCCTCCTTCATTGGAGAAGCACCTTCTCTTACCCCCAGGGTATCCGGCATAGTCTCTCCCCGTTCCCCGAGTAAGCCTTCCTCCACCGACCTGGACTCAGATTCACAGGTGCATCAGAGCCCGATGGTGGAAATTGATCCCCTGCATGAAACCATACAATAAACACGTGCACTAAGCAGGCATGCTGTACTTTCCACCGCCTTTCCGCTCTTTTTTCCCCCCATAGAGAAACATTAAATCCTTGTTATCCCTCTTGTCTTTAACTTGTGCTTTTTTTTTTTTTTTTTTTTTTTAATATAGCTACGATCTGGCAAAATAAAGAAAAAGGCAGGTGGTCTGGAACCTAGCTACCCACACTTTTTGCCCCCCAAATGAAGCCCGTTGCTAAAGAAAAGAAACCAGCAATAAAAGGAAAAATAAAATAAAACAAAACCACGGTTTTAAAATGGCTGCCGCTTCTTTGCTCCATGGGAAAAACCCTGCTGGGACCGCACTGATAGGAGTCAAGCCCCCGAAGCTACCCCTGCCAGCACACTCACCCACTGTGAGCAGTTCAATTGCTGTCCGCACTCTCGACCCAACACTCGGCTTCCTGCAGTGCTTTAGCGTCTTCAGGAGTGCCCAGGAGGCCTGCTGCCCGCTGCATTCCAACTCTCTCTGGGCTGAGCTGCAGCACGGTAAAGGGCTGCAGAAGCGATCCCCTCTCTGTCTGGGGTGTCTTCTGCCTTTAGAAGCCTCCCCCCCATGCCAGTCTCTGGCTCTAAACTACAAGGGTTCCTACCTTAAAATCGGTCTCTGGTCCTTTTCTTCTTCTAAAAAACACACACAACCAACTTTAAGCCAATCTGAACTGCCCAGAGCCTTAGAAACCCTGCCTTCTATTACCCATCCAAGCCTCTATTCAATATAGCCTCCTGTCCTTTTTGCCAGCTTAAAACTTTCCTTATGAGTTCCTTCAGTGAGTCAGACCTATACCTTCACCTCACCCCAGCTGCTTGGAGACTGAGATACTGACTCTGGTGGGAGGTGCCACCAGTATGTATGCCCTGTTGTCATGAGTTATGACATGCTCAGTCTCTAAGCTGCTGGTGAGGTGACACTACCCACAGGTGCGGGATTGGACTGGAGAAACGATAAGGAACATCAGCATATTAAGGTGCGTCCTGGAAGCTGTATCCACAAACCAGTACCTCAACCACAGCTAGAGCCTGGCTGCTGTAGCTGCTGCAATCACCTGCACGACCACCTAAGATCATATGTCAAGCTGGCCAGAAATGCAGCCATGGATTTCAGGTGTACAGACCAAATCCTCTGGCAACTGCTGAACTCAACAAATGAGTGCCCTGGACACTAAGCTGCCACATATGGGAGGTCTGCATGCTAAGTGCCGAGACTGAGATGATCATCTTCAATCGCAAGGCGGAGGCATTCTGCTGAGCCAAGAGGATGGCTTTTCACCTTCACTGGGCTAGTGGTGTGCCGAATGACTGCCGTAATCAAGCCATCAACCTTTGGAAAACACAGTCAGCTGTCCATGTTTGCCTGGGAAAGGACATACAGCTTGCTCATAGCCTTACCTCTTCACAGAAGCTCATCAGGGGACTCCAATTCTTCCATAATCATGCTCCAAAACCACCTGCAGAAAAGGGAAAGCCCTACAGGGGCTCCATAATCTCTCGAAGATAGTATTCATGTCAGACTTCTATCACCATATCCACAATTGAGAGCACCAAGCTAATTTGGGTGATAAAAGAGTGTACAACTCTTTGTACCAGAGCAGACAGATGACCCACACATCATCCCCTTCCATAGGTGAAATCTCATCCTCAATGCTCCAGCTTATCACCAGGACTTCCAGAGTCTACCTACTCCTCCGCACCATCTAGATATGGGAAAACTGGTAAAAATCAGACATCCTGTCAGGCATCCCCTCCCCGTAAGAGAACAGAGAGCTTCTCTAGTAGGGTTCACCTCAGGATGAGCTCCCAAGGGCACCAGGGGATGGGAACCCCTGGGATTAAACTGAACCAAACCCCCAAATATAGCACTGGTACAGAGTCCTTCAGCAGACAAAACGCTTAATGCAAGAAACTGAAAGTCAGGGGAAAACCCTCCTGACACTGCCACCAAGAGACTGGAACTCTGGAGGACCCCTCCCCTAGAGCCCTCTCCACCTGGCATCACTGGCGAACCTGAGACACGCTCCAAGGAAGCTTATGGGTCAAGCTAACATGCCATGCAAGTTATCCAGAAAATGCACCAGCCTCCCCCTTCTACCTCCACATGCCAGACAGCAGTGGCTGCAGCCCACTATGCTCCCCGTTGCTACACTCAAACTGTGAAGATCGCTGCTGCAATTAAGGTAATCAGGAGCTGCACGCTCAACACAGCTGCATGGAGGGAGAAAGAACAAATGGCAACTGACTACAGCCCAATCTCACCAGCACAGTGATGGGTTTGGAACCCCAAGATCCACAACAGCTAGTGCTCACTCTCCTCCCCTCTGAGACTGGCAAGAGATGAGTATCATCCCACTGCCAAACCTCTTTTTCCCTTTGGGGGGGGGGGGGGGAATGGAAGGGGCAAAAAGATGCCCAAGTCTCTCGTTGCCTGGATTAGAGGGCACCTGCCCTCCTCCAAGGCTCAACTGGTTAGCCTGAGCTGGTGGAGAGCCTGGCTTCACAGGCACATTCAACAAGTGGAGTCGCCTAAGTTGTGTCCTGGGAGCTAACCCAAATGGGCTCAACTTAGAAAGGCACCCCTCAGGATGGCATCCCCTGAGCCCCAAAAAAGAGTGCATGCACAACTGGGGGAAAACAGCAGCCTTTAGACTATGAGCTCAAGAGCTTGAAAGCATCACACAGCAACACCAGTCTAAACCACCATCATTTGCTGGAGACAGAGAAATACTGAAGGGTGCCCCTAGCTGCACCAATCTTTATACCAGTGGTATTATCTCTAGATTCCAGATTTTGTGTGTCTCCATCTGCTGGCACGGGCACATAATCCTCTTATATGGATTAGTCTAGCAGGATGATCTAGAATAAGCTTAACTCCAATATAAACCAGTTTTGTAAAGGCCCATACTAAGGATCCCATCTGCTCCACTCTACCTAAAATCTGCTGGGGCCAGCAGTTTTGTTTTTTTTTTGTTTTTTTTTTAATATTGGCTCCACTGGAGTCCTTACCTGAAATATACTAGCTCCATAGGGAGTTCTCCAGGCATTCAGCAAATTGTCTTTTCCAGTGCTCACAAACCATTTACCTGCAAGAAGAAAACAAGATCAGAAGGACAGCATTGGTAAACGTGTTTATACCTAGTGCACTCAGCGAGATTACTTACCTATAACGGGGATTCTCTGTGGACAGGAGACGTCCTCTGGGTGGCGCATGTACGGAAGTGCTCTCCAGAGCTCAGATTTCTGAGCAGGTAGGTGGCCCCACCTCCCCGGCCCGCCCCTAGCCCAGCCAGTGATTAACTAGCTCCGAATTCGGGCTAGGGTGCGAGCCGGTCGGTCAACCTCAGACAGGGGAGGTGGGCGGGAACGTGTGGCTGACTTATCCTGCTGTCCACGGAGAACCCCCGTTACAGGTAAGTAACCTTGCTTTCTCCATGGACAAGCAGGAAGCGTCAGCCACACCAGGTGACTCCCTAGCTATGCGAGAGCGCGCTGAGGTGGATGAGAGAGGCCGAACAGAACATATGTAGCCAAGCGAATGGCAATAGAGGTTGCTTTAATGTCAGGTGAAAACATCACAATTCCAGTGCATAACAGTGCAGGACAAAGTGCAATGTGCAAACAGTGCAACAGTGATTAAACCAAACATAACAGGTGCTCACAGTGAGAGTGTGCGAAACAGTGCAAACAGCGTATATATCAAACACTATGGCAGGCAACAGTGACAATGTAAGGCTGTAAACATTGACTATTTACTGCTGACCAGCTGATGGCGCACCCGCAGGGTAACCAAGGCTGAGTGTCCACTCTGTCCCGGTCCGCTCTGAGCTCCGCCTAGCGAGGCAGAGGCGTTCCAACGGTTGCCGCGAGGACTGCACGACCGAAGGCAATGTCGGACTGCGCCTCAAGGTCCAAGCAGTAATATTTCTGGAAGGTTAGTGCAGAGGACCATGTGGCGGCTTTGCAAATGTCGTCCACTGGGACCGAACGCAGGCTGGTGAAGGACGCCGCCAGCACCCTCAGTTGGTGTGCTCCTATCTGGTCCCCCTGTGTGGGCTCTGGCCCGACCCAGGCAGAAGGTGATGCAAGCCATTATCCAGAGGGACAAGGTCCGCTTAATGACGGGCCTTCCGGGCCTGTTGGGGGTCATAGGACACGAAGAGCTGAGTTCCCTACCTGATGCTTGCTGTTCTCTCCAGGTAGATGTGTAGGACTCTGACACAGTCGAGGGTGTGGAGTCTACGCTCCTCCTCAGACTCGTGAGGCTCCGGGAGGAAAGAGGGAAGGTCAATGGACAGGTTGATGTGGAAGGAAGCAGCCACCTTTGGAAGAAACTTCAGGTTGGTGCGCAGGGATGCGTGGTTGGGGTGGAGCTGCGTGTATGGTGGGTGGGACACTAGGGCCTGGAGCTTGCTGATCCTCCGGGCAGAGGTTATTGCCATGAGGAAGAGCGCTTTCCGAGAGACAGATTTCATATCCGACGTTGTCAGCGGCTCAAAGGGTGCCAGGGTCAGCTGTTGGAGGATGGTGCTGAGATCCAAGGCTGGCACCGGCTGTTGTAGTGGGGGCCAAAGATTGGCTAGGCCCTTCATGAATCAAGCCAGAATGGGAAGAGATGCAATGGAGGCGTTATCCCCAGCTCCGCTGGAATGGAGATACGCAATCGCAGAAAGGTGCACTTTGATGGATTGTGTCTTCAAGCCGATCTCGAAGAGGGATGTGACATACTTGAGGACCATCGGGATGGGGCAGGATCCTGGGTCCAGCCCTTGTGAGGCGCACCAGATGGAGAAACGTTTCCATTTGAGGCAGGTGGACGGGCGTTTTGCCGCCAGAACTACGTGCTGAACTTCTGCAGGCAAATTCAGGGCTGACAAGTGTCCCTGCTCAATCTCCATGCTGACAAGGTGAGGGCTTGCAGATTGGGGGTGCAGCGTGTTCCCGTTGTTCTGAGTGAGGCAATCCAGGCACAGGGGCAGCCTCGCCGGAGGTTCTAGAGAGAGGCGGAGAAGGAGGGGGGGAACCACATCTGGTGGGGCCAGTAGGGAGCGGATCAGGATGACCTGTGCCTTGTCCGAGATGATCTGCTGCAGAGTCGCAGATATCAGAGGGTTGGGGGGGGGGGGGCGGGAGCAGGCATACGCTGGAGACCATTCCCCCCAAGACACGGCAAATGCATCCAGAGCTAGGCACTTGCTGGAAGGGTGCTTTGAGCAGAAGAGGCGACACTTCGCATTGTTCTCTGTCGCGAAGAGGTTGAGGCGTGGGGTTCCCCACTGCTAAAAGATGGCTTCAGCCACTTCCGGATTCAGGGACCATTCGTTGGGCTCCAGCTGTTTGCTTAGCCTGTCGGCAAGGAAGTTCTCCTCCCCGGGGAGGTAGGATGCCTGTAGGTGGGATCCAATGGTCAGAACCAGGGACCAAATCGCAGAGGGATCGGGAGCCTGTGCCCCCTTGCTTGTTGAAATAGAACATTGATACCTGGTTGTCCATTTGGATGAGGACTCTCTCTTTCAGCTGCGCTTGGAAGACCATCAAGGCATACTTGATGGCTCTGAGCTCGAACAGGTTGATGTGGAAGCTCTGCTCCTTGGCTGTCCATGCCCCTTGGGTGCTGAGGTGGAGGAAGTGTGCCCCCCATCCTGCGGAGGACGCATCCGTCGTGAGGACAATCTGGTGCGGGCGCTGCCAGAGGCTCTTTCCCTGTGTGAGGTTGGATTGAGGAGTCCACCAATGGAGACCTTCTTTTACCCGATTGTCCATGGGCACCCACGTGGTCAGGGGCTGTGAAAGTTGGTTCCAGTGGTCGTGTAGGTGCCATTGGATATTTCGCATGTGGTGCCTCGCAAGCGGGAGGACTGAGGTTGTTGTGGCCATGTGCCCCAGGATGCAAAGGATGGATCGGGCCGAAGTCCGTTTGGATGCTGACATCTTTATGGCTAAGGATCTGATGGTCTGCATGTGCTGCTCGGGCAGCAAGGCCTTCGAGGCACGGGTGTTCATGACTGCGCCTATGAACAACCCTCTCTGGTGAGGCTCCAGTTGGGACTTTTCCAAATTCAGAAGGAACCCGAGGTCGGACAGTAGCTTGGTGGTCCTTCGCATTGCCACACGCGCCTCCGGGGTGGATTGCGCCAAGAGAAGCCAGTCATCGAGGTATGGGAAGGACAGCAATGCCCTGCTTGCGGAGGTGTGCTGCGGCCACTGTGACACACTTCGTGAAGACCCGAGGTGCTGGGGATAGTCCGAAGGGAAGTACCTTGTACTGGTAATGGTGGTCCCCGACCTAGAAGTGGAGGAATTTTTTGTGAATGGAGTGGATGGGGACGTGCGAGTACGCCTCCAGCAGATCCAAGGAGGCAAGCCAGTCCCCCGTTCGGATTAGAGGCAGGATGGAGTTGAGGGAATACATCCTGAAGCATTCTTTCATGATGAACCTGTTGAGTTTGTGGCAAGGAGGGGATGTGAAGCGTAAACGGTCACCTCCTTCAGGATTTGAGGCACCCAGCTGTCCATGGTGATGGCCCACCAGGCCGGAAGGAACCCCAATAATCGACCCCCCCATGGGGGTGTTTTGGTGGTATTTTGGTGGTATTGTCCATCGTGGCTGCCAGATGCCCTATGTCAAAAAGAAGCTTTATCAAGCTGGGAAGAGGGCTGTTTCTTGGTTTTGCGTTCCCTCTGGGTCTGCCTTTTGAAGTTAGAGGGCTGGTAGGGCTGTTTGTAGCTCTGTGGGGCCTGCCACTTGCGAGTGGGGTTGTACCGCTTATTGCTATAGTAGGGTTTCCGGTGATAGCTGTTTTTCTGTGTGGTGGAGTGGCGTTCTAGGTCATCTGCCGCCAGGGTCTGGAGGGCGTTACAATGTTCCTTGAGGTCGTTGACAGTGTCCGTGACCTTGTCGCCGAACAGCGACTCCCCCGCACAGGGGGCGTCGGCAATTCTGTCATGGGCATCTTCCCTTAGGCCGGAGGCTTTTATCTAGGCCCACCTCCATGCGGAGATGGTGGTGCCAGCCGTCCTGATGGCAGTGTCGACAAGGCGGTGGTGACCAAGTGTCTGCTGCATTCAGCCACATCAGCCTGGACGGATGATGTGGCTTCCACTTGTAGTTCCTTAGGCAGGGCTGAGAGTGTCTTTGAGCCCCGCCAGTACCCCTTCCTGAAAGAGGACGTGCTGGAATTGATGTGCCGCAATCCTGGCGCTCAGCATAGCTCCTTTGTAGACCTTCTTTCCCATGTCATCCAGAAGTCTAGGCTCTCTTCCTGGCAGATGGTTGGCTTGAGTCCTGGAGGATTTGACCCTCTTCAATGCTGAAGAGACAACAATAGACTGATGTGGGAGGAGGAGATTTTGGAAGCCGGGAGCATGGTGGACTTGATATTTAGCACCCAGTCATCTTGTGCATTCTTGTCTTGAGGCAGGGTTCTTCCACAGTATAAGCTGGTTGTCCCGCAGCTTCTGGTGAATGGGCAAAGCCATGGTAGGCTTGGGCCCTTGGAGGTATCGTAGAACATCTGGTTCTTGTTCCTCCACTTTGTCCGCCGTGAGGTTTAGGGCCGACGTCACCTTCCTGAGGAATTTCGGATAGGTGAGATCCTCTGGGAGGTTTTTAGTAGCTGAATCCTTTCTGTCATTGGACGGCAGTTCCAAGTCGGGGGACTCTTTGGAGGTTGCGGATCCAATGGGAGTTGGGTCAACGATTTCCCCATCGCTGGCCTCGGAAGGATCTTTGGTAGGAAAGGAAGATCTGGATGGAGTCCGGGGGAGCTAGTAGTGGTGGCGGTTGCTGGGGACAGATCGGCCACTGCCGGAGGAGTGACTTAACGCTGGCAGGTCTGCGCTCAACCCCCGGGGGGTGGTCTGCTTAACCAGGCGTGAGAGGAGTTCGATAATAGTGTCAGAATTGTCCCTGGAGGAAGATGCTTTGCTGTGCCTGTAGGGGGGGGCTTCTGCTGGAGCTGATGCTGCAGAGCCTTCTTCTTTTCCCTGAGTGGTTGCAGTCGTCCTCACTTGAGCTGGAGGGAGATCTCCTGTGATGGGAAGAGAACTTACCTTCCAATCTGTGTCTGCTATGCTTGGAGCTGTGATTAGAGCTGTGCTGCCTGTCTGCCCGTTTGTGATTGCGATGCCTGCCAGACCGCCGGGAGCGATGCTTGTGTGCATGCCAGTGATCAGGGCTGCTGTCTCCTCCATCGCGCCAACGGAAATTCCCCTTCTTGGCACGGTGCTGATGGGCGTCAGAAGAGCAGTCTGTGCACTGTGGGGAAGCCCCATGGCCTCGGTGGGTGTCGGCACAATGCAGACTCACCGATTGGCTATGCCTGCTACCAATGACGATTCAGGGGGCGGAACTTGATCACACGTTGCCGGCACCATTTTGAGAAGGCTGTTCCTGCCCTACCGGAGACTCCTGTCGATCCTGTGTGCTCAGGAAGGCAGAAAACTGGGCAGGCTGCTGGCCGGGGACAGTGGCTGAGTGAGGCACGTCCCGGGCCGGCGTATTCCGCTGCGGGGGGGGGGGGGGGGCCAGAGGAGTACTGGAGGCAGCCACAGGCACTGTGGAGGACAGAAACTCTCGGAGAATATGGCCCCTGCTCTTGCGTGCTCTGGGCGACATGTGAGAGCAGTCCTGTACGTGGAGATCCGGCCCCAGACATCTGATGCAACAGTCATGGGTGTCCGTAGCATTCATCATCTTTCCACATCGTGGGCACTTTTTGAAGCCTGGTTTGGGCATCTTCAGGTAAGATCCCAATGGTTTTAAAAACAGTTAAGGAGATGAGGAGAGGATCCGTCTTGATGGCAAGGCGGAAGAAATTAGACTGGCTGGGCTAGGGGCAGGCCGGGGAGGTGGGGCCACCTACCTGCTCAGAAATCTGAGCTCTGAAGAGCACTTCCGTACATGGCGCCGCCCAGAGGACGTCACTTGGTGTGGCTGATGCTTCCTGCTTGTCAATGGAGAATCTACAAATTGGCCTCTGCTGTGAATCATTCTGAGGAAGTACCCTACCCATCACATAACCCAGGACTGGGTCGCCACAATCCAGTCTGTTATGAGATGAGGGCAAGATCACCATGCATGCATACAGTAACACATGCAAACATGTGAAAGATATATGAAAGTGCTTCCTACCACAAGAGGCAAACTGGAGGGAGAGGACACAGCTCTCATGCAGGTGCAGCTGATATTTGTCAGGTTTGGAAACATGTAACACCTCCACATTGCTGCTCTCCATTCCAACAGCCAGCCACTCTCCTGTGGGGCAGTACCCTAGTGAGAAGATCTGAGACAAGAAAGACATCAGAGCATCCTTCAGACCAGCACCTTGACCCTGTCAATGCATGCTCTTAACCCCCCCCCCTCCCGCCAGATCCTGTGCCAGTAAGTGCTCCCCGCACCTTTAGATCCTGCCTCAGAGTAACATCTCCCAACTGCTGGCTCAATGACAACCCTATCCCCTCCCCCTAGTGCTACGTCTCAGTATCTCTTCTCTCACTAGTTGTCCTTACCTGGGAGCTGAAATCATGCTGCTGCAACTGGCGACCTTCCCTCAGGTCCCAGCATCTCACTGTGTTGTCCAGTCCTCCTGTCCAGAGCTTGGTACCATCGCAGGAAATATCGATGCAGCTGGCTCCATCTGTGTGGCCCTGGAACTGTCTGTACAGAAATTAACATGACTGCTCTTATTCATCTCACTGAGGGAAAACTTGGGGGGGGACGGGGGGACGAGCGTAAACCCTGGGAAGACTATACTCCAGACAAAGGATCTACATGGCATAAGATGCATAAAAGACACCTCATACCAGATATTCAAATAGGGGAGATTTAAAACAAAACAAAAAAACACACACCACACACAAAAAAACCCCACAACCCACAAAACACTGTGGTCGTCAGCTATGGCATTTAAATATCCATCGAATATTCAGTGGCAGCCACTCTTATTTGTATGGATTATGCTTCACAAGCAATGCAAATGTGACCATATCAACCCACTCTTCATAGCTAAGTACTAGTTACCAGTCTCCTACCAGATCAAATTTAAAATCCTGCTGCTTACTTTCAGAAAGTTCTAATAAAAGGCACCCCGGGCTATTAAGCAAATTTACTTATTCCTCATGTTCCAACTTGATCTGTTTTGCACATTAAAAATCTTTTATCCACCGCTCCCCCTTCCTGCCCAGATCTGTCATGAGTTTACTTGTCAATTGGCTTTATCCTCTGTACAGATTCTCTGCAACAGCCTCCCTCAGTTTGAGAATGGAAGCCTCCATCAAGAAATTCAAAGGTTTGAAAATATGTTTTCAAATGGGAGTATGACAGACATGCAGAGTGAGGATGATTTTCTCTGGTCTTCCTTAGCTGCTTAATCATCCCTCTCGCTTTTCTATTTAATAACGGACTTTCAGTTATTTTAGTCAATTTCTCCTATTTTATTACTGTACCCTGCTTTCTTTGATAGTTGGGAAAAGCAGTTAAACAAGTGAAATAAATTTAAAACCATATAGACTGCAGCTGAAAATGGTTGCTATCTGGTATCAATTTAGGCCAACCTAACCTATCCAGATAGTGGCGACTGAAAATTGCTGCTATCTGGATGAGGATGGCACGCCTCCCTTGCTACACCTCCTGGCACTATCGAAATAGTGCTGAGGCAGTCTGTGGAGACACTCAGTAGCACCATCTCACTACAACATGGTTATCTGGCTAAGGGCTTTTAAGTATTGGGCACCTCATTTCCCAACACAATTCCAGGAATGTGCACAAGCTCCTTCCTTGTGAACTTACCTGACCAATGTCTGGTTTTGCAGGTCCCACACCACAATGTTTCCGTCACTGCAGCAAGAGAAACACACCTTGGCATCAGGGCTGATGGCTAGAGCATAGCAGGCAGGAGCAGAGGAAGTCAGCTCTGCCTTAATCCGGGGTGTCACTGCTGCCAGGTCCCACACGGACAATGTACTGGCTTCCCCGCCCACAATGAGACTCCGCCCATCTGGGAGGAGCTTACAAGAGCGGATATAGTTATCTCTGTTCTGTGAAAACAGCAAAAGAAATAAGTAGTAACGAGTCTGGGAAACATAAGAGATTAGACATAAGTGACGAAGGCATTCCCTCCCCCTCCTCCATTTTTGCTCTTAAGGATGCACAGAACAGCTTGGTTTTCTTATGTCAACTAAACTCTACAGTAGCCCATTTTGAAAAGAATTCCTGGGTTTCATTCAGGGGGAGATAGTTCTATTTTTCCCCTCACTGTCTTCTTCGAAAAGCAGCAACACGGAAGGGCTGCCTCTGTGAGACCCTCCACTGCTTCCAGACTACTTCCTTACCAGGCAGTCCAGCTGTGCGACAGGTGTCTTGGTGCCCGGCTGAGCCACGTCCCACACTTTTACACAGCCCTTTCCACCTGTGTATACGTGCCGTGTGGAGTTGCTGATGGTGACAGCGCACACCACCTCTCCATGACCGAGTGTGTGCAACTGGCGGGCATGACGTGGGATTCCTGAGCCAATAAGAGCATCGGGTGGAAAGGGGACTGGTTGCATTTGCCCATCAGCACTGACGTGGAAGGAATAAGCCCTGGGGGGAGGGAGGGGGAGAGAACAGAACAAGAGACAGACACTGAATAGATGGGGGTTGTAGAAAATAAGAGCACAAAGTCAATGAAGAAAAGATGGTTTTGCCCCTCTTCTTTTAGCCTCATTTCACAAAGCCGTATTGCAAAGTTTGAAGTCTCCAATAGCAAAGGACATGGGGAATGGTGTAAATACAGTTTACAATGCATGACTGAAGGATTAATGTAAAAAGTGTTATACCATAAGCTCTTTTCCCCTCAGACCCTTTTCCTCATTGCAAAGATGCAACTTACGGTTTTCCGGATGCTGCAGCTGCTGCAATACCAGTCCCCAGGCCTGGGACACGCATGTTTGAATGTGGATCATAGCCCACCTGAAGCAGAAAAGCGAGTCCATCACTCTTTCTGCTATGCCAGTCATGCCAATCCCCTCCCCCCTCAAACCCCCCCCCAAAACTTACCAGGCCTGAACGCCCATAGGTGCCTGCAGTCACTGCCATTGCTGCCCCATTTATTGGCTGGGGCACCAGATGTAGCCCTGGATAGGCAGCTGAGCCTGCCAGCTCCCCGTTCACGGCAGGATGCGCCATAGTGAAAGCAGCAGCAGCAGCAGCATAGGAACTGTGCACTGCCAGAGGATTCCTGAATCCCAGTGCTGTTTGGAGGCAAGAGGAAGACAAAGCACAATAGCGAGCAGGCTGAGAAGACCATAGCCACACCACAAGCATCAAGTCTACAATACTACTAATTCCTCTACAGTGCTATGCAGTGACACCGTCAGTCCAGGACATGCTTTGTCCTCCTATGACATGGCTGCGGCTCTGCCATCATCCATACAGTGTTCAAAACAGTTGCCCCAGCTCTCCTACTACACACAGAGTTTTGTTCTTACCCAAAGGATCGACTCCCACCTTCCCCAGTCCAGATCGGTACTGCTGACTGCTGTTGCTAGGGCCTGGAGTACTTCTGTCGCCCTGTGAAGTTGGAGTGCTCGACTTTAAACCAGGGGTCCCTGCCTTCTCTACCTGTATGCAATGAAAGATCAATAGGTAATTAGGGGAGGTACAGGGAGGCAGCCAGTCTGCTTAGTTTTACCATGTCCCACTTGTGACCTTCCCTTCTTTCCCTCCCTTCTCCCAAAAGCTTAGGTTCTGCACAATCAATACTGTAGCCATAAAGTCTAGCCTTCAAACGGGAAGCCTGATCTGACTCTTAAGTACTAACCAGGACAGTGCCTCTCCCCCTCCTCCAGGGACCAGTCAACCATCAATTCTACATGAGCCCAGGCTAAACATTTATAGGAGTAAAGACCTGTGTCCTGGGGAGGGGTGGTGATACTCTCTCTGAAACGTGTGGCTCCCCATGCCAGGGGAACAGAACAAAACCACATAACCTGTGAAAGCAGGCAGTGGCACCTGCAGGGCTTGAGGCCTGTACAGTGAGTACCGGGGTTAGCTCCTTGTTCCTGGCTGGAGAGACACTACTGGAGGAGGCCATGGAGGTAGGGCTAGCAGCTGGTGGCTCCTTCCGTTGCAGCTGTACTTTCTCCACGCCATTCTCCCGTGAGGAGTAAGAGTGTACACTGCGAGGGGATGCAGGGTCCTAGGAAGCGGAGGGACTGCTGTCAGCATCACATACATCTTATTCTAATAAATAAAAATCTCTTCCAAAGCTCACTGATAGCTTGTTACCCACTGCCCATCAACCAGTACCCTCATCACTAATTGGAGTTCTGAAGAATACTCCAAAAACAAAACGTGATCACAAAACCAGGCCGCTCCACAGCACCTCACGTGTGGCATATGTTCAGGCTTGTGAAACTTTGTCAGGCCATGTGACACCACCATATCATAAGTTACGTCCTCCAAGAGATGCAACAACATAACCAATAACCAGAAATCTTCAGCTAAGACATTTAGCAGAACTGCAACTTCCTCACCTCATCGACTATTAAGTTATCTTCACTTTTGTCTGCATCACTGCCCTAAAAGGAAGGGAGAGACAGACAGCAAAGGTAAAGAAAAAAAAACCAAAAACCTTCCGGCACATTAACGCCACTCCCCAGAGCTAGTAGTTTCAAGCATGCTCAGGAGAGGTACAAGGCAGCCTCCTCAAAGGTCATGCTTAAGAGTTTAAGCAAGCTCCCTGCCTTCTCTCCACCATCGCCATCTTTTGGGAGTGCCCATCCTTGCTGCTCCACCCCAGTACTCACGTAATCTGGGACAAAATCCTTCTCATCTGCCTTGCGCTTCTTGGCGTTATTCAGGTACTCTGCAATGGCCCGAGCTCGTTCGCCATGGGGCAATGACAGGGAACTCTAAAGAGGGGACAAGAGAAGGTGCTGAAAAAGTAACTCCCCCCCCCCAACCAAAAAATGAAAGCCAGAAAGGAGAGGAAATACAGCCAGCGTGGAATGAACCCACCAAAATAGAAAAAGGACTAGTACCAAGGCATCAATGGACCACCAGTCATATAGAGAAAGTGTTCTTGACCGGTGCTTATAAGAACATAAGATATGCCATACTGGGTCAGACCAAGGTCCATCAAGCCCAGTATCCTGTTTCCAACAGTGGCCAATCTAGGTCATACGTACCTAGCAGTATCCCCAAAAGACACAGGCTCCACAATGCTTGTATTGGGTCAAGCATCGATATCCTGGGTCCCTTTTTAATAATGGTTTATGGACCTTTCCTCCAGGAACTTGTCCAAACCTTTTTTTAAACCCAGCTAAACTAACAGCCTTTACTACATCCTCCGGTAACACATTCCAGAGTTTGATTACACGTTGAGTGAAAAAATATTTTCTCTTATTTGTCTTAAATAGTTTACCCTGTAGTTTCATTGCATGTCCCCTAGTCTTTCTATATTCTGATAGCGTAAACAATTGATCTGTGTTTACTCGTTCCACTCCATTCATTAATTTATAGACCTCTATCATATCTCCCCTCAGCTGTCTCTTTTCCAGGTTGAAGAGCCTTAACCTTTGTAGCCTCTCTTCATAGAGTAGCCTTCCATCCCCTTTACCATTTTGGTGGCTCTTCTCTGTACCTTTCCTAATAACGCTATATCCTTTTTAAGATACGGCGACCAGAATTGCACTGCCTCATGAAGAAAAAGGTGCCAGGCATCACAGCTAACAATTCCAAGACTGAATTTTCTATTCTACAGAACAGCTGGCTATCCAGACCATCTTCCATCAGGTGACCTGGTGACATGTTCTTTAATCAGCGAATTTGCAGCTGCTGCTCTCTTGTGGATTTTTTTTGCCTGGCAGTTTCCTCCTGCTCCTTTAACCTCTCAGCTCAATCAGAAGCAGGGCTGGGATCTGGCACTAAGAGCCTTCATCAACAACTACCAGGAAATTATAGGCTCTGGCCAGAAGCTGCAGACCACAACTGCCTTTAAAACATGGTAACATGGACCTTATGTTCTGGTCGTCAAGTGTGGCCGAGACCTTTTTCCTCTGGGAAATGTGGGCAGTGCCTCTGCTGGTTCCCCAGCTGGCCTAATGTGGAAATTGAACATAGTCTCCCTGACAGAAGTGCACAGCACCGCTACTGTGGTCCCAGGCCAGACCTGCTCAAGCCACTTTTAGGTTCTCTTAAAATGGTGCGTATTGAGAGACTTCATTGCAAATGAGACTTAAGAGGCCACAGATCCTTAACACGCTGCTGTGCAGCCTCAGGACCTGGGACACATACCCCAGGACAGTTTATCCAGCAGTTTGTCTCTGTCACAAATCTTTTACTAGATTATCTTCAGGATTCTATACTTTTAAATGTGGAGGGAGCAGGAAGATCAGGCCTCAAAAATGAAATCCAGTGTTAGCCATGGTGAGAGGAGAAAGAGTACAGAAAAGAAAAACTTGTATTAAAACCTAAATAAGGGAAATTACAAATCAGAATCACAGGTAAACCTGACCCAGACTCCAGATTTTGAAGAGATTAGCCTTCCCCTCCCTCAATAATTAAACTGAATTAATCCTAAAAGTTCCCAGGCCATTTGCTGCAACCTGTTCTGGGATGCTCAACCTCTATAGAACATTTCCACTCCCCCCCCCCCCATATGCTATGAGAAGAGTAGACAGGTAGGGTGGCAGGGGAGCAGATTTAGCTCAGATTGATCCCATAACATTGGCTGCTGGCAGACTATCAGAAGTAATGCCATCCAAGTTACACAGTCGCAGCCTCTTCCTGGGCAAAACAGGTGGGGGAGGGTGTCTTACTGCCCAGCTCAGAAATAAAGGCCTCTGTAAAGTAACATACAAAAGGTCCCTACTCCCAGCTGATTCTCTGGCACAGATGAACTCCCAGCCTGCACCTGTAAAGGAAACAATAAGGCAGAAGGGGGTACTCACAGGTCCAGGATCTCGTTCTGTCACCATGACAACAAGCAGCAGTGGCAGGCCAGGGAAGAAAGAAAAGACTGGCTTAGTATCAGAGCACGTTGCCCCCTCCCACTCAGGTCCAAAAGAGCCCTCCCCCCAATAATCCACAATGAAAGCAGAACACAGGCTGCAAGGAGCTCCCAGTACCAATAGCTGCCCCCCCCCCCCATCATCTATCTACCAGCATCAGTATTCCCCTTCCTCATCCATCTTACAGCAGTAATACCCCCCACCACCGTCCACTAATGCCAATACAGTTCTGCCTCCAACAGTACCATTATCAGCATACCCATCTCCCCCCCCCCAACAGTATAGCTCCCCTTATCCACTGCAGAATCAGTATCAGCACAACAAATCCTCTACCACCTGTACTTGCACCAATAGCATCACTGCCTCCTCATAGACCATTCCCTTGCCCCATGAGTTCCTGTAATACCACAGCATGGGCAAGCCCCCCTTCCCCTCCCCACTGGGTCCAATTGCATTAATAGCAAGGTTCACACTATCCTCATTTCCTTCTTCACAGATACCAGCAAGGCTCGCCCACATTTCCTAGTTCCTAAGGGAACAGAGTGTACTCCGCTGCAGTCAGAAGCTTGTGCTGTCTCACCGCTAGATTCCAATCTAGAGAGAAATCCCTCTGACCCACTGCTGTGATCAGTTTATTTAAAAGCTACAGCTAACACCCTCCCTTGGTCTTGTTCATCCCTTACCCTATAAGAGCAAAAGATAAGCCTTTCTGGGTCAGACCCAGGTCCAAGGAGCTTAGCATCCCATCTCCATCGGTGGCTAGTTTGAGTCACAAGTACCTGGCAGATCCCATCTTCTCTTCCTCCTCCCTTACTTCAGCTTGCAGACAGCCATAAAATTATGTGTCTGTGCTATGCATATTCTAAGTCTACACATTTATGAGAGGGCGTGGCACCATTCCTAACCACCCCACCCCTTTGGCCCCACTTTGTATTACCAATCAATCCCCTGTCCCCAAGCCATTCCTCTGCAGGACCTTTATCTTCATATTTAGTACACCTTGCTCCAAACTCCCCTCTCTTCCACCACCCACCCACCCTACCCTTTGTATTCCCACCTCTGTGATCGGGGTCAAGAAGCCCTCGATCCTCCTTGGCAGCAAGCTGTGACTGAATCCCCAGTGCTCCAGACAATGCTAGCAGTCCTGAGGCACCACTTATCCCAGCCAGAACAGGAGGCTGCATGCCCGATGGGTGAGGAGTCATGGGAATGGCAGGAGCATGATGGGAGAGGTGCTGTGCCTGCAACTGATGCTGTAGGGGAGAGAAAGAGGGAACACAAACACACAAATTTAAAATAAGATCCAGAAACATTTCCAAACAGCTTACCCTCCCCTCCTCCATCCTCCTTAAACTATCCCCTAATGATGCTAGATGGGCTGACAGAGGTGATCTATAAATTAGAGTAAATAAATACCTTCTGTTTGAAATCTGAGGGCTCTACAGTTTCCGGGAAGAAGGGAGAGGGCTAAGCGCTTTCCTGCATCTCCCCTCCCCTAAGCTCTTCATATAGGAACAGTACATACAAGAAGGGTAATATGCAAACTATGCGTTATCTGCTAATTCCTGCAGAGTGAATCTACACTCCACATGCAGCTAAATATTAGAGGGTCTATTCTGCGCTGCGTTTAGCAGGGATATAGATGAATTTTTCAGATAAGCTCCCCGGGTAGTTAAATATGTGTTGGTACCAGTTCAGACGTATATTCACCATTAAACGCCTGGGGCCCATTCAGGTGCCAAAGCTCCCCACACATACAGCAAAAATGTGCGGGGAGCACTGGACGGGGACGGGGGGGCTGGAGGAAGAGCAAAGGCGGGCTGGAGGCATAACCCTGACCCTGAATGTACAGGGCCGATTCCAATCACGGCCCTATACGTCCAGGACTACCAACTTAGACAGGGGACTTATTCCACCTCATAGGTGGAATAAGTCCCCCCCCCCTGACGTGGGAGGGCAGCACTGACAAGGTAAGGTGCAGGAGGAGGTTCCCCACAGCCCAATCCCAGCCTCAACAGGCCCGATCGGGGGTCGGGTGGAAGAGAATAGAAGCTTAAAAAACAGGCGGATGATCGGGGCTCCTGCATGGCATCCCGGTGCCATGATGCTACGGCACCTCAGCTCCATGCAGAGGCTTAGGCTAGATTAGCCGGGGAGGAAGTTAGATGTTCAGCAGGGCTGAATCGGGGCACATCCAGGCCCTATGCCCCGATTCTGTTCTTGTGGGAGTGTCTAGCTCCTGCGGGAGTAGCATCGGGTGCATATTTGGGTAGTCTAGATTCTGGACATCCAGATGGCTCGGACCTGAATTGGCCTCCACTTTCACAACATATGCACTATTGACCAAAAGGCACTCCCAGAAATATGGTCAGGTTGGGAGAATAAATTAGGCACATAGAACTGAATTTTCAAGTCTATATACAGTAGCTTTGTCCTTCCTATTTCTCCGCCCATAAAATTAGCAGGTACAAGATCTGGGTGTACCATGTACCAATCAAGGGGTTTTTTTTTGAGGGTGTACTATATGGTATTAAGTATCAGCACCCTTTTCATTACCTGCTAAAATTGACTCATGGTCCTCATGTATTAATAAAAAAAACCTGCATGTGAGTACTGAAAACTTGTTTTCTAGGAAGAATGCACTGATACCACCACATATTTAAACTACCTGGGGAGCTTATCTGAAAATTTCATCTATTTTATGAGGTGGGTTGGTGAAAATTGCCCCAGGATTGTCCTATACAGCATGATGTACAGCAACAGCAATGTATGACCTGTGTCAGTCTGTGCAGATCTGCATCACAATACCGGCAAAAGTGAGATGGCAAAGAACCACCACTTGTGGTGAGAGAAAGGAAAGCAGAGAAACAAAATGGGAAATACAGGCTCTGACCAGCTTATGTGAATGGTGGAGTGGGGGCAGTGTACATACCCCAATAGCGGTATTCAGTTCTCCCATGGTCACCTGCTTGGCACGTTCCACAGCTTGGACTACCTGCTGCTGGTGCTGGAAACACCAGTAAGAAATTAGTTTGAGCAACTGCTACATGCACACCTGCTACATGACACTGCACGGTTACCCACTTGCTGCTCTCAGGCAGATTATGGCTGGTTAAGTGCTGTGCACAACTCATCTTCCATGAGGGAGAGCAAACGTGTGCATGCAATGTATGATACTGTGGCAAGTGAGGTGTGGATGAGACAAGCATGTATGCCCTATGCAAAAAGGAATGTAGGAGACCAAGCGAGCAGAAACACTGGGTGTAGGGAGAAAGCATGCCACAGAAGTCCAGGTTGTGTCCTGAAATTTTTATATAGTCTGCTGGACCTCTGCCATGGAGAAAGGGTAGGTGAAATAGTGTTGTGCTAAGACCCCAGCAGCTGTACTTTTCATTTTATCCCACATCTTGGAACAGATTTATTTTCCCGCAGCACCATTCTCAACACCTCCTAGCGCTTTCAGAATGCTTAAGAAACGGGGCTCCTCCCAGCTCACCCTAACAAAATTATCCCCAAGGCATTCCACTGTCCACTTACCTCCTGGGAAAGGAACGGAACCAGCTGAGCACAAATCACGTTCAGACGCTTGGCGATTTCTGTCTATAAAGAGAGAAAGGGTCAAGCAAATGGGCCACTATAATGTTTGCACAGGTCAGACACCTCAAGGACACTAGCCAGCTCCCCCAATGTTGCACACGCATGCACACATACAATTAGGAGGGACTAAACTAAAGCAGCTACAAAGACATTACTAAAGATTTTGGCAGGATAGAAGTGTATACCTCTCTCTGGAGCAGTACACTGCAGGCTGAAGGGGGATCAGTGATTCTCCATGGACAAGCAGGATGTGTCAGCCACACCTTGTGACGTCCTCCAGGCAGCGCCATAGATGGAAATGCTCTCCAGAGCTCAGAAAGGAGATCTTTCTGAGCATGTGCAGATAGTCCCATCTCCCTGGCCCACCCCTATCCAGACCAGTCTTTTTTTCTTCCGCCTTGCCTCAAGACAGATTCTCCTATTCTCAAGATGGATTCTTCTATTCTCTCTCTCTCCCCAACATATCATTACCAAAGATAGAAAAATGCCCAAGCCTGGGTTTAAGAAGTGCCCACTGTGTGGAAGGAAAATGAACTCTACAGATACTCATAAATCGCTGTGTCCGGTGTCTAGGAGCCAATCATCAAGTGCAGAACTGTTTGAACTGCTCCAGGATGTCACCCAGGGCATGAAAATCCAGAAGCCACACTCTCCAGGATTTTCTGGTCTCTATGAAGGGTCCAGCACCAGCCACACAGACCACAGAGACCTGTCTCCTGGATCACCGTCTGAATTTCCGCGGTCTTCACCGGCCCAGGATGTGCCCTGCAGGGCCTCCATCCCGTCGGCCAGTGGTAGCGAATCAGTGATCATCATCCAAGTCTGCTGCCAAGCTTTCACGGACTCCTGCTAGAGCTCCAGCGCCACCTGAGGACTCGGTCAGAATCTCCTAGCCCCCTCACAGATCCCCAGCATGATGGCATGGCTCCCAAGATGGCACTGGCAACGTGCTTCCTCCAAGCTCCACCCACGGAGAGCCGACTGGACCCAAGAGCAGCAAATTGGCAACCGTGTCGGCACAGGTACTTCCCCTCGGCGCAGAGAAGCTCCCCTTTAGTGTTTCAAGACCCTGTGGGTGTCACTGCACCAATGGAGGGATGCCACGTCGGTGCAGGAAGGATCACTACAGCAGTGATGGCAGCCATACGAAACACAAATGCAGCAGCAGGCACCGCAGCAAGCCTGGCAGCAGCAAGCACGGGGAGAAGGGGTGCGGGAGGCATAGGGCCAGCCACAGAAGGGGCAGAATGATAGCATCAGCAGAGGACGCTCCAGCGCTGACAGCAGAATTCTAAGGCAGCACAAGAGGGGAAGGCTCAGGGAGAGCTCCAGTTTTAGCAGCCCCCCTGGCTTCCCATCCAAGACAAGGTGCCACAGGCGAAGGGACTCTGTGGTCACAGACAACTCTGCAGCAATACTACAACTCCTCACATGCCTGGTTGAACAGACCGCCCCTCCTCGGCAGGTCTCGGATCTGGGCTACTCACCCTCTAACACTGCCTGCCTGTCTCCAACCCAGCAAGTCCTGCGCGGACACCCACCCGGACGCCTTCCCTCTCTCAGGATCTTCATACTGAAGGGAGCAACGAAGATGAGGCAGGGTCGGTCCCCTGGGCTCTACAGCCTCAAAGGACTCTCCTGCTGACGATCAGCCTGCAGCCAGCACAGGGGAGCATCAATGCCAAAACCCCCTGGAGGGCCTCACCTACCCTAAATTCCTAAGACGCTATTGTGATGGGCGGTCTATTACGTTCCCAATAAACATAAGGAAGGTTATGGCAACCCTGAGCCTGGCACACATCAGGTGAACAGGAGCCAGAGGTCCTTAAATACCTCAGTGCGTCTAAACCCACTCTCGCCTTGCCCTTCCACCAGAAGCTACGGGACAATCAGGTGATTTATTTAGACAGATTTGTATTCCACCAACTTCAATCAAGGTTGTTATGTCACATCACAATTGGAGAGTTACATTTAACATTAGGGTATTTGTATACATTTAGACAGAACAATTACTTAACACCATTTAGACAGTACAATTGAAGGTAACATTTAACAAGAGGGTGTTTAATAACGTATATAATAGTCTTGTGTGTGTAGGTAGGATGAGTGCATGCCTAGTTGGCGGAGGTGGTTGTGTTTCTGTTTGGGTATGGGCTGTTGTCTAAATGTCTGTATGATTCTATAAACAGTGTTTTGAGGTCTTTGCGGAATTCTGTGATGTCATCCAGTGCCCTCAGGCTCGATGGGAGTTCCATAGTGTGGACGCCAGTAGTGATAGAGCTCTTTTTGAAGTTGTTTGCTTGGTTTTGTGATAGCCTGCAGGTGTGCCGATCATATTGTCGTTATTGGTTCTTCTTGGTCTATTGCTGATATCTCTTGTTATAACGTCTTGGAGTACGTAGGTGATGCTGTGGCAGATATCCGCCTCTGGTCACACTAATTCCAGAAGATTGGACGCCAAATACCACATCCAACCTACACCAGGCTTCAGTAAACCACAGCTTCCCCATCCATCTATTGTCGTGTCATCAGCCCTTAAAAGGGTTAAATCCTCACACACCTAAGCCAACCACCCACCAGGGCGAGACCCTAAACTCATAGGCGACGTAGGGAAGCAAGTTTTTCAAGGAGCCATGCTCAGCGCCAGGATCGCGGTGCATCAATTTCAGCAATCCTTTTCCAGGATGAGCTGCTGGCGAATCTCAAAGGCCACATTTCTGCCCTGCCAAAAGAGGCGCAGGCGGTGGCTGCTGCCACCTTTCAAGACCTTGCAGAATGCAGCAAACATCTGGTGAGCACGGCTTTCGACCCCTTCGACACGGCCATCAGAACTACAGGCACAGCTATCGCTGCCAGGCGGTGGGCATGGCTGAGGGCCTCCGAACTAAGCAACTCTCCAGCGCAGGGGGCAAGGTCACTGAAATGGTCAACGATCTTAAGGAGCATTGCACCACCTTACAGACCTTGGCAGCAGATGGACTCAAACACCATTTCAGTTCTCAAACTATCGGAAACCCTACTACCCCACAAAAAGGTACAACTCCAATCGAAAATGGCAGACTCCCCGTTACAAGCAGTTCTACCAGTCCTCTATCCAGAGACAGCAGAGGGAGCGCAAGCAGAAAAAGCATGCTACATCAGTCTGTGAAAAACACCTCCTCCTTTTGACGAGCCGCGTCAGGTGGCAACTCCGTGCGGGGGACCAACTGCCCTTCCGGTAGGGGGTCGCCTGTCTGCTTTCCTATCAACCTGAGAGGCCATCACTTCAGACAGATCGGTGCTACAGATCGTCCGAGAGGGCTACCGCATATGCTTCCTCTCCACCCTGTCAGCACTCCCAACCTGCAAGCGAGCCACCTCCTCACCTCGTGGCTCTGATGTCAGAGCTGCTCCCACACCTCCTAACTGCACGGGTGATAGAATCCAGGAGTTGATCTCATTGATTGGCACCTTTTCTATTCCAGGTACTTCCTCATCCCCAAAAAGTCGGGGGGGGGGGGGAGGTACGCCCCATCCTGGACCTAAGAAAACTGAACAGATTCGTCACCAAGGAGAGTTTCAGGATGTACTCCCTCAATTCCATCCTACCGCTCATCCATACCGGGGACTGGCTGGCCTTTCTGGACCTGCAGGAGGTATACTCCCATGTCCCCATCCACACAGCACACAGGAAATACCTACGCTTCAAAGTGCTGGGGCAACACTACCAGTACAGTGTGCTTCCCCTTTGAGCTATCCCCAGCATCACGAGTCATCAAGAAGTGTGTAGCTGTAGCAGCTGCGCACTCCGCAAGCAGGGCATCGCCATCTTCCTGTACCTGGATGACTGGCTACTCTCGGCGCCATTGACTCCAGAGTCACGGAGTGCAGTGCGAAGAACAACCCTGCTGTCCATGCCGTGATTCAATTGGAACCAACCCAGAACAGAGTTCATCGGGGTTGTCATCGACATCTGCACCTCAAAGGCCTTCCTCCCAAAACAGCGGATATTGGCGATCACGTCCCTGGCCAAAGAGATGTAGGCATCCAGACAGACCACCGCACATTCTATCCTACGTCTCCTAGGTCACATGGCGGCGACAACCTCAGTCCTACCCCTGTTAAGACTACATATGTGCAACCTCCAGTGGCAACTTTGCACACATTGGAGAAAGCTCTCTCAGCCTCTGAGCATGTGTGTTTCCATGGATGCTCGGGTTGTGAGAGGTTTAAACTGGTCGACATACCCAGCCAACCTCACAGGGGGCAGGGGCCTACAACAAACGCCAGCATCACATTGTTGTAACCACAGATGTGTCCTTCACAGGGCGGGGAGCACATCTCCAGCACCTCAGCACTCAAGGGGCTTGGTCCACGAAGGAGCAAAATCTCCGTATCAACCTGCTTGACTGTCAGGGCCATCAGATGTGCATTAAAGGCTTTTCAGAAACAGATAGTGGGGAAATCCATCCTCGTCCAGATGGACAAACAAGCAAGGGGGAACAGGATCTCGCTCTCTCTGCAAGGAGGTTCTCGCGACCTGGTCCCTCGCGTTGGCCAATAACTGTGTTCTGCAGGCCTCCTACCTTCTCAGGGAGAACACCTTGGCCGACAGGCTAAGCAGACAACTAGAGCCTCATGAGTGGTCCCTGCACCTGGAGGTCACAGACCCCATCTTCTGATGATGGGGGATACCCCATCTCGATCTCTTCACGACAGAACAGAACACAAAGTGCCCTCTATTCTGTTCAAAAAGCCCATCACTCAGGAGTCTGGCCACGGATGCATTTGACATGTACTGGGGGGAGCGGTCTCTAATGTACGCCTTTCCACCGACCCCCTTGATCACAGCAATGCTGCAGAGGATCATCATGGACAAGGCGCACATATTAATTGCGCCCTACTGGCTACTCCAGATGTGGTTTTCCCTGCTACTCCACCTCGCTAAGGAGCCCCCGGTACAGCTGCCCCCGAGACCAGATCTGCTCACTCAGAACAGCAGAAACACGCTGCACCCCAACCTCCAGACCTATGCCCTGACAGCCTGGACATTGAGCAGATGAACCTATCAGCCCTTAACCTACCTACGGAGGTGCAGCAAGTGGTCCTAGCAGCCAGACAGCCGTCCACACGGAAATCATAGTGTCTCAAATTGAAGCATTTCAGTATCTGGGGCACAACTTTAACTTTATTTCAAATTTGATAAATGTTTCTTTTAACGTAAGCGGTTTAAGCGGTGTACAAACAATATAAAAAAGCGGCACTGCAAACTACGGAAAAGAACGCCAAAGTAAATAGAAAAGAAAGAAAAGCATAACAATACAAAAAACAATAAGTAATAATAAATAAGACACAAACTATGTACAATATCAAAACATAAAATATTTAAAATAATAAGATCATACTATAAAAACCATAAAAGCGGTTTACAAATTAACAATATACAAATAAGAAACAATGATTTACAACAATAAAAGAGGCAAGACCACTCAAACACAAACAGACAGAGGGTAAAAGACAAGACTAATAGACTAAGACAAAACCAATAACCGGGGATAATGACAAGAGGAAAAACCAGAGGAGGGGGGGGGGAGTCAGGAAGAGAGATTGAACACTGTCTGGAACAGGTGGGTTTTGAGGGCAGATTTGAACTGTGAATATGAAGACTAAGCGGAGGGATGAGGGCAGGGCATTCCATAAACTGGGGCCAAGAAAAAAGAAAGCAGCATGGCGTGTTTTTTCCAAATGAGCCTGAGATGGGGACGGTAGAACCAGACGATTTGCATGAAGAGAGCGAAGCTGGCGGTAAGGTGTATGAAGCAGGATTAAGTCAGCTAAGTATAAAGGGTTATGGGTGTGAAGTGCACGATGAATGAGGATCAAGAATTTATAGTGGAACTTAACACAGAGGGGTAACCAGTGAAGCTGAATAAGAATAGGTGTAATATGATCCGAACGGCGAGAGAAGGTGATTAGACGGGCAGCAGTGTTTTGAATAAGTTGTAGGCGCTTAAGTTGATACTTGGGAAGATTAGCCAGAAAGACGTTACAGTAGTCAAGACGACTAATAACAAGGGAAAGTGCAAGAGTGACCAGGGATCCAAGGGGAAGAAATGACCGAACAGCACGAAGACGACGAAGAATGGCAAAAGAACGCCGAACCAAGGAAGAAATGTGATCATGGAAAGAGAGAGAGGAATCCAAAATCACCCCAAGATACCGAAAGGAAGAAACCAGAGGGACAGGGACAGAGTCAATCATAGGTGCGACAGAGGGACATGACCCCGAAAGTGAAACCCACATAGCAATAGACTTAGACGGGTTTAGACGAAGAAAGTGCTGTGAAAGCCAAAGAGCCACGTGAGAAAGACAGGCATTAAAAGTAGAAAGATCCAGAAAGAGAGGAGAAGTATGAAAGAGTAAAATAATGTCATCCGCGTAAACATAGCAAGACACAGGATATTGTTGTAATACCAAAAGTAGAGGGGCAAGGAAAATGTTAAATAACAAAGGGGACAAAACAGACCTGAGGACTGAACCCAGTCTCCTGCCCTGTGCCTATGGTCTGTCAATACCTCACCTCCCTCTTCAAGCTTGGCCTGAAGACCCAATCAATCAGGGTCCACCTATCGGCAATAGCGTCCCTCCACAATCACTGGGATGGAGTAGGCACAGACTCCATTTCAACATTACCCATCGTGACGCAGTTCATGAAAGTCCTGATGAACCTCCGGTCCCACCACTGGTGCCAACCTGGGACCTCAACATCATCCTGCAGCAGCTAACGCAGGAATCCTTTAAGCCATTCCAAATGGCGGAAATTAAGTTTACACTGTGGAAAACCTTTCCTAGTTGCCATCACATCCACCAGAAGAATCAGTGAGCTGCAGGACCCCATGGCCCACTCCCCCCTACACCCAATTCCATCACAACCGCGCCTCCCTGCACACCCACCCAAAATTCATCCCGAAGGTGGCCTCAGCATTCCATATCAACCAATCCATTGACCTGCCCGCATTTTTCCTGGAACCACACTCATCCCCGGAGGAGCAAAGGCTACACACCCTCAACTATGTATGTGCGTAAGGCCCTGACATCGACAGGACAGCTGTCATAAGACAAGGAGTGCAGCTCTGTGTCTTTTGACCCCAGCATGCCAGGGAGGCCTGTCATGAAAAGAACGCTATCACTCTGGATTTCAGACTGCATCACCTATTGCCACAAGGTGGGTGTTTGCACAGGTGATAAGATAGGAGTGCACCAGCTAAGGGCGCTGGCCATCTCCCTCGCCAATCTGCGCTCGGCACCCATCAGCGACATCTGCAAAGCCGCCACCTGGTCCTCAACGCTCACCTTCCAAAAACACTATTGCCTGGACCTCAGGGCACAGTCTGACAGCTCCTTCGGTCAGGCAGTCTTATCGGCAGCCACCGCTACAGTGGCAACCACCAAAACTGATGCAAATGATCAGCCTTGTCAAGTGGCTCCTGTCGTGCAGGAGGACAGCTAATGCGCTCACTGTCCACACTGTTGGTACCGTTGGCACAGCTGTGTTGAGCGGTCACCATGCCAACTCTTGCTGTTGCACCATGTTTGCTGTTGCACTGTCGACTCTCCGCCCAACTCTGCACTACCCTCCATTCAACCCTTGCACCTTGTTACGCTGGGTTGAATGTTTGCTCTGCATCATGTAACTTGCTGATCTATCACACTGAATCCTGTAATTTCGCACCCTGTGTGCGCTATGTCAATTAGCTGCTACTTGGTGTCACCTTGCACTTTAGATAACTTGTACTATTGTTGATTTGTTTACAACAAAGTGCAACGTACTACAACTTGAATAACTTGCACCGTGTTACACTACATTGCACTGTGTGGATTATTTATACCTTGTTGCTCCACTGTGTGGGTTGTTACGTTACACCATGTGGTTTGTTATACCTTGTTGCTCCAGGTCTGAACCACGGAACATTATTCAGTCTGTTGTCAAAATAAATGGCTTGTACCAAGACTCCTGGGCTATGTCAGTTTATGCGTTATTGCTTCTACCTCCCTCATCCACCTCAGCGCGCATGAGACGTAGCTAGGGAGTCACCAGGTGTGGCTGACATCCTGCTTGTACATGGAGAAAGCGAGGTTACTTACCTGTAACAGGGGTTCTCCATGGACAGTAGGATAGGTCAGCCACACAAACCTGCCTGCCTCCCCTGGATGAGGTTGGTCCGGACCAGCTCACGCCCTAGCCAGAAGAACAGAGCTAAAGACTCACTGGCCTGGCTAGTGGCAGGTTGGTGAGGTGGGACCACCTGCACATGCTCAAAAAGATCTCCTTTCTGAGCTCTGGAGAGCACGTCCGTCTATGGTGTCACCTGGAGGATGTCACCAGGTGTGGCTGACCTATCCTGCTGTCCACTGAGAACCCCCGTTACAGGTAAGTAACCTCGCTATCTAGTCCCCTACTGGGCCATTGTTTTGGGAGGTGTGGAGAAGCAATGAAAGCACACAACATTCCAGTACTAAAATATTTTAGCTCAGCCTGGAAACTCATTCACCAGCACACAAAGACACAAACATTTTACTTTAAAATTCTGTTGACAAATGTCTGATCAGGATGTTCCTTTCTTACCTAGTCTGCCTCCTCCTGAAGCCTCCTCCCCTTCTCATATGCCTCCAAAGTGTTAATTGAAGCTCTCAATGGCTCCTCAGGAAGCACTCTAGAGACTAAGGGCTGAGTACTGCCAGCAATCAGTGCCCAAGGCAGAAAAGAAAAGGGGGGAGGATGAGAGGGAATTGTGCCTTCCTCCACCAATCAAGGCTCCAATTTGCTAATCGAACCACACCAGGGCCTCAGCATCTCATCCCTGCAGGCAAGTAGCACACAACCAGAGTACAGAAGGGCCAGCATTTCCCTCCTTCCCTTGCCCTAACCTATGCAGTGCAATAGATAGGAAGCCCCCATTCCATTACTAGAGACAGGCATCAGTATGCTGGGGAAAGGAATCAGTCTGCCTAGCAAGAGGCATTTCTCATTCTTACAATAACCTTGGGTCCAGGTGAGTGCCAACTGTCAAACATTCAGAGCAACAAGGCCTGTCACCAGTTCTATAGACTCAGGATCGGTGGAGCCACACTACTCAGCTAGGGGAGTACATCTTAGTGCATAAAGGGGTGAATCTCAGCTATATACAAAATGGTTACAATAAATGCCTATTAGTGAAAGGTTAGGCAGAAATCTGGCAAAACTGTCAGTAAATCCATGAGTTGGCAACCCTGCTTGGTCTCTCCATTGTAGCCATGCCTCTTTGATGCTGGCCCAGCTACAGGGGTCATTGACCTCTTACACCACATTAGTACTTGGTCTAGAATCTACAGTTCACTGTGTAGATTTCTGACCACACAGGGAGGGAGACCTTTTAAGCACCAGGAGAGGAAGTGATTAGAGCAAATGGTCTGAGAACAAGGGAAGCCAGAATTCAAATCCCACTTCTCACACTGACATTCCTTGTGATTTTGGGGAAAATCACCTCAATTCCCATTACCTCAGATACCCATTTATATTGAAAGCTCTTTGTAACATGGGCATATTGTACAAAAGTACTTATCACTACTTGTATGGTGCTGCATACATCCAGTAGCACCATAAAAATTATATTAAGTATTACAACCAAGGCAGAATGAAGCTAAGTTTAAAGCAATGAGCCTGGAGCACTAGAGAACAGAAAGCTTTGGTCATAAAACAGATTGTTGGCTAGCACAGGCAGCAGGACCCTCCTGAGAGCACAACAGAATGAAAACATTAGAAGAGGTTTGGTGGGGGGAGATGGGGGAAGAGAGAGAGAGATCCAGCATTCTCCTGTTCCTTTGGGCTTTCAGCTCTGTCACAACATCTCTGTTGGGGCATTATCCCTCACGACTACGCAAGACCCCCCACATTTTAACCCCCCCTCCCTTCCCCAACTAGCCTAGGTATCAGTGACAGTTCATGCTCAAAGGGAAAGACTACCGTTCCCACTAGAGCCTGGTACGTGTGCCCTGAATCTGAATATGGCTGCTAGAAGCACCAGTGTCATATCATCTCCCTGCAGGTGCTGAAGAGTGGTAGAGCACTCGGGCACAGCCTGTACTGTGGTGTTAAATCTGTGTTTCTTTTAACCAGAAACTATGGCAGGGTGGGGAGGAGGGGGGTTTGAGAGTCTCTGAAAGGCTTCAGTCTAGGTTTTCCTTTCATCATAATCTAGGAAGGGAGGGGCAGCCTCAGACCCATCCCTAAACACCATAGCTGTCACGTGCAAATGCAGAACAAGGCAGTTGTGTCTCCAGTGCGAGACTGATGTTGTGTGCAAACTGCACTCCCCCCCTTCATCCATTCACTAATCCTACCATCATCCGTGCAGCTTCTTTTTACTCCTTGTCAAAGAGTCCAAAACCGCCTCCCCCTCCCCAGCTGCGTTCTGAGCAGCTCTGGATGTCTCCCGGGGCTCCTCTGATGGATTCTCCTTCCTAATGCACTGTTGGTTGCATCTCCTGCGGGAGCTCAGCCTCCATTCACTGGCACTCCTTAATGCGCAATTTACTGGCACTTTACCGCGCTCACAGCATGAAAAATGATCAAGGTGCTCTCGGGGGGGTTCTTTTTTGGAAAACAGAGTGCAGAGGAGCAAAGATCCGTTTGAAAAGGTAAACCCCACAGTATGCTGTCAAAGCTAAGGGGAGATCTGAAGCAAATATGAAAATCCCCCCTTATCCTCTAATTAAAAAAAAACATTACATTTCAGTCCCCCATTTCCTCAGAAAGACTCCTTTCTAAAATTCTATGTGCCACTTCTGGCTTCCACACACAGAATCTCTCTGTACACCCTAAAACCCACCTCACTGAAAGAAAGGGGAGAAAGAAGATTTCTATCCTTCAAACAATACAGGAACAACCCTTATCCCCTACGGAATGGAAAAAACAAAACAAAACAAAAAAAAAAAAGGGACGACAGGCCTGGGACGGTTATTTGGCCACGGCTACTTACATTTAAAATATGGAGAGTAGCTAAATTTTGCCACTTTCAGTGCAACTATTCAAGCTGACTCTGGTCTATGTCAAATCCTTTTTTAAAGAAAAATATAAATCCTGAACATTTGATGTCTTGAGCTACTAGAATGTGTGTCCTCAATGAAGGGAACTTAAAAAAAAATTATAAAAAACAACAACATTTATGCTATCAGCACTAATGCCAGTCACCTAAGTGCTTCTGAATATTGCCCTCTCTCCCCAATTCCTGGATGAATAAACTGTGTTTCCCAAAGTCAGCTCAGATATTTCCCTTATCTACCCGAGAAAAGAATCCAAATGAACATAAATATTTGCCTCAGACGTGCACCTCCATAAAAAAAGGACTTCAGCTGCAATGACAGCCCCCAGAACCAGCTGCACACCCCAGACTCCCCCAGCAGAGACCAGTCACCTGTGCTTCCACACTAACTGTAGCTAATCAGTAGTCATCCAACCACTCCACTAATAACTGACACAACTTGCATTGCTTTAGATCCAAGTGAACAAGGGGGAGCCTCGAAAGTAGCACAGTATACAGCCCTGTCAATCATCTCAGCATTTTCCAGAAAAAAATTAAATTCTTGCTCAAACCAGTGTATGAGGTCTCAGGACAGAATTCAATCTCCCCAGACCCGATTCCAGAAACTCTAATAGGAAACGATTCAATTCTGTGCTAAAAGACAAAAACTCTATCGCTGCTGCTTAACATTTCTATAGCACTACTAGGTGCAAGCAATCCTGTACAGATACGCAAAATAGAAACAGTCCATGCTTAATGGAGCTTATAATCTAGTCAGGATACATAGGCAAGATATAATTTCTAATATTCACTAAGGTATTACATTCAAAAGACATTGTTTAACCAGTTATCAACTACATTCCATGTAAAGTTCTACAGGTTCTTGTTCCCTATACGCCACTGTGGCTGATAGCTACAGCAGTATAGAAATGTTGCTAAAGAAAATAAATGTAATATAAGAGTGTCAGGATAAGAATAAAAGAACACAAGAAATGCCATACTGGGGCAGACCAAAAGGACCATCAAGTTTAGCATCTGTCTCATCTTCAACAATAGCCAATGCAGGTCACAAGTACCTAAAATGATCCCAAGGACTAGACCCATTAATCACACCCAGAGCAGTAGCTTTCCCAAGCCTACATGGCTAATAATAGTTTATGGATCAGAAGAGTAAGATGTTTTGGACTTAAAACTCAAGGTTTTTTTTAATATTTAAGCAGTATTTAAATATGGACAGGAAAGGAGCAAGATATGCTACCTTAGGAAGGTCATTCTAGGCACACAGTACCACAAAATAGGAAGCATAGGGTCTGGAGTGAGTAAACTAAGCCTACAAAAAGCAAGAGGCAAGCAGGGGTTGGTGCCACCAGATACATCCACCTTAAAGAGATTCTGGTCTCTACATCTGAAAAACCTTCACTTCCATCTACAGACCCCTATCCTGCCATATCGCAGGCACTTACCTGTTTGTGCATTTCAATATTGAGCCCATAGGACATTTCATAATACTGTAAAAAAAAAAGAAAAAGAAAGTAGAAGCATTACAGATGTTGGGGAGAAGGGATGAAGGACAATCCAGCATCACCTGCACTGCAAGGACCATGGCACTCTGGAAGCAGCTAGCTACCTCCTCCTCAGAGTGCCTAGATTGAGAATGGGAAGGGAATATCACTTTTCACAGAAAGGTGTGCCAGGAGCCATCACTCACCATAACATAATGTCGCTGAATCTCTGTTTTTTCTGTTGCCAACTTCTCACATTCTAACTTTAAACTGTAAAAACATTAAGTGGGAAGAATTTATGATGGAATGTCTGCAGAAAAACACTAGGTGAGGAAAAAGGGTCAGGACACCTTCCCCAAATTCTGAGGGTGCTTCTTCCTCTTTACCCATCTATGAGCAAGATCCATCATGCTACAGCCCTGACATCAAAAGCACAGTGCCATCATCCCTCCTTTTCTCTTAAAAGCATAGATCGATCACTTTTTGTCCTCTCCCATTCCAGAGACATAGTCCCTTGCCTCTTCCCCACACCTAGGGCAGGATGAGGTCCATGACTTCCTCCCCTCCCTCGCCCAGTTTAGAGGGCAGGTAAGAGCAAGAGCGTGCGCACACGCACATGAATATGTGGAGCAATACTGCTCACCTGTGATACTGATTCTGAAGAAACTGGAACTCCTCTTTAATTCGGTCTAGAGTCTCAGGATATGTGAGTTTTAAGGACTGAGGTGTGGCTGACACAGCACTAGCTGCTACAGCTGAGGCGACAGCAGGAGCCTGGAGGTGAGACTACAGAAGAACAGAAATTTAGAAAGGATGATCACAGAAGCAAAACTGACACAAACTAGCCCAGAGGCACAAGGACTGGATACCAGAGCTACCAAAGGAGCCCAGTACAGGGACACTGAAAAGATACAATGGGGAGGGAGGGGGGAACAGAAGTAGTTAAACAACTCAGGCCCAAGCTCTCTCCATGCCACAGCTAGAAGGACACTACCACACAGCTCCATCCTATGCATGCGCTGTGGGGGTGCTGGCATTGGAATATCACACTCATCAGCACAACGCTCATCGATTTATTCTGATCCCAAATAGTGACATTGGCAGTCATACAAGAACATTCATCAACTGAACAAAAAAAAAAAAAAAAAAAAAAAAAAAAGAGTTGCAAGATGTATTCACAATGGGAAGAGAAAATTTAACAAGGCAGATTGGAGAAGTTGCTGTATATTATCACCATGTAACACAGTCTAGAAACGTAGTAGGGAAGACCAAAGAGTCGATAATATCAAAAACTTTATTTGGATTGCCACGTTTCTAGACTGTGTTCCTTTATCTGACGTGGCTTCATGCTCTTTATTGGACGGGTATTATCACCATGTGCCAGACATGTATGGCATTAATTTAACCCCCCTTGCCCAAAGAAGTGCATTGGTACTCACAGGAGGGCGGCTCTGAGGGAACATGTTTGGAGTGAAGCTGAGACTTCAGTGACAAGTCTTCCTGTCTCTGGCTGTTCTCTGATCACACGCAAACTTTCAAGATCTGCAGTCCAGTGAAACGCGCCAGAACTAACAGCACAAGAACTGTCCCTAGGGGAAACAGCAGCTATATGAGACATGCTAGCCCATGAGACATATCTCCTGCAACCCTCCCAAAAGAGAGGTGGCCTTCACTATCCCAGTGACAGAGGACAGATTGACACTGTATGACCCACTTATTGCCCAAAGATCATCACAGGGAGCATGACAGCATAAAAAAATCTCCAAACAGTCCCACCATTGAGATAGGCTCTGCCTAATGTAGGCCCAGACTGGCGACCTGTCAAACAGCAAAGGGCCACTTATGGGTCAAATGAACCTGTGAGGAATTTAGACTGGTGCACAGAAAATGCCAGGGCCAATTTTTGGTACCAGACCATCACTGTGCTATATCATAAGCACTGTATCACCTTAACAAGTCCACTCACCTCTACCAGAAACATGTGCAATCCAACCATCTTTTAAGTGCCCGGCTAACCTGGTACCCAGATACTTTCCATACCTGTCCTTAGCCAGCACTCTGACTGTGCTACAAAACAAACTGGACAATTACATAAACCCCACCATCAACCTTTCCATCATCTGGTCATAAAGATAAGCAACCAGCACCATAGCTACTACTACTAATCATTTGTATAGCACAGCTATTCATCAGTATGGTGTTTTCACCAACCTCCCTTCTCCCTATAACTATGCTGCACTTCAACAAGAGAGTCCCACTGCAAAAACAGTTGAAGCCCTCAAGCACAGAGTCCCCAGGTACTTTGTTCTTGCCATCAGCATCAACCTATTCACCTTTATAGCAAAGCAGCAAGAACCACATAAGGCCATTCCCACCTCATCTCTGGATCAGTCTCATACCTGGGTTCCCCTGGCTCATTCAAAAGCAGAAAAGAAATAGTTATTTAAAAAGATATATTTATATATACATATAAGTAAAAGAATGAGCGATACCTTTTTTGTTAGACTAGGTTAATTCAAATATTTTTTTTTACTAGTTCCTCCCCCCCAGTCCTATCTGCCTGCACTACCTGATTCAGCATCCAAATGGCTGACCCTCCCTCTCTTAGTAATGCCTTGCCCTCCCCACCTTTCAGCTGTCATTTTATCTAGCTCTTCCTCAGCAGCAACTCACTAAACTCGTCACAGAGACTCTCCCCTATTTTCAACATTACATTGCAAGGGTGCATTTGATGTATTATTTATTTATCGCAGACCAGTAATCCAAAGTCCAAACAACATCCATAAAGAGCCCAACAAACATCTTAGGAACTGACAACACACGTAGTCCAGGCCCAAAATAAGCCTTTTTAGTAAACACTACAACCCCCCCTCCCCCGGTAAAAAGCAGCCCTCCCCCCATCCTCTCCAGGCCATAACACAGCCTTCTCCTGGTCCACAGGCCCTCTCAATACAAGGACCCTCCCCAAAATACAGCCCTCTGAAAGCAAACTCCTTCCCCAGCTATACCAGGGCCCTGTCATCCTCTCCCCCACCCCGGTCCTTTTCGCATCAAGCGACCCTCCCCATCCCTGTCTATAACACGGCCCTCCCCCGGCTTTATCACCACCCCCCGCCGCCCTCTCTCAGGTTTTACCACTTCTCCACCTACCCCCTCCTCCCCTCTCTATACACAGCCCCTTTCCCTCCCTATAACACGGCCCTCCCCCATGCCTTGCCCCCTCCCTCTTTCCCACGGTCCCCTCCCCCACCCTATCCAAACAATGGCTCCCTCGGGCGGCCAACCCGACTCCGGACGCCGCCCTCCCGGGCGGGTGGCTACCGCGGACTCACCGAGCGCGCTTCGGGCGCCGGTGCGCGCGCCGCTCGGGCTCCAGCTCGCCGTTAACGCCAGAGCCCCGCCGCCACCGCCACACGGGCAAAGGGATCAATGAACGCGCGCCAGCTCCACGTGGGTCCTGGCTCGTGCTGGCAGCGCCAGGCTGGCCGGCCAATCGGCGCGGAGTACCAGCGGCTCGTCCCACGTGGGCCCACAGCCCCGCGCTGCCATTGGACGGTTGGGCCTGAGCGAGCGTCCAAGCTGTCAATCAAAGCAAGGGGGCCCGCGTTAACCCTTGTGTATGCGGAGCTTTCCGGACTTGTTTAGCCCTGCAAGAATTTTCCGGAGAGTTTTGAGCTGCAAAATAGCGAAATAAAAGGGCAGATGGAGGGGCAAAGTTTGCATTGCAGCCTCTTCCAAGTTACCAGGATCTGGGTTACCATGCTCCCCCAGTTATTTTCTTTTGGGGTCGGAAGAGGGAAAAACCTCCTGGAGGATCATTTTTGTACTGGTGCAAACCTTATCGTTAATAACTCTTTATGATAACGCACAAGGTAAAATCATTGCTGAATTCAACCACGGATGTTTGGAATAACTCTAAACTTACTTTAGATAGGGAAACCAGATTTGGATATTTATTTCCAAACACTGGCAGGGCAGAAAATGAGCTAGAAATAAGGCCCTTAAACCATGCATAGCAAATTGAGTTTTTATGTACAAATTCAGAGGCACCAAATGATGGGAGACAGGAGCTTAGATGGGTCCTTCCTCTCATCCCGATCGCCAGCTGAAGATGCCCGAGAGGCGAGTAGCTGTGAGCCTTTCCGACCAGTTCTCCCAGAGAAGCTCCTCCAGGCGCCGTGCCTGCTGACAAACAGCACAGCTATGGCATGATACTACTAGCTCCGAGGGCATCCACTGAGTCTCTGACCCAGAGCCCAGCGGAGGTGCCCTGCCCTACCCCTGATTAGTATTCCGGTGGGATGGGTGCCAGAACAGTCAACCAATCAGGCGTGGACGAGTTATTGCAAAAGCAATTTGGTGCTGCTGAAAGAAGAGGGGCTGCTGAGCCGGTAATGAGGGTTGAGGAGCTCGGGCTCAGCAGCAGTAATCAGCCTGTCAATGCTTTTTAATGAACAGAGGCTCTTGGCGGCCCTCTGCAAACATGGCAACACTTCTAATGAAGAGAGGGGGGTTGCTCTTTTCATTTCCCTCTTTAATCCTCTCTCCCCCCCAGGTTGGATACACACCCAAGGGCTGCTTTTCTGAGAGCTCTTGCAGGCCACTCTGCCTTCTGTTTGTTCAGGTGCCCATGGGGTTTCTTGGTAGGGAAACCCCTTGCCAGCTTCTTGCTATCCAGCCTACATTTCCCATGCAGTTGCTTGGATCAATCAAGGGACATTTAGCAGGAGCTTTAAGGACCCTACACTTTAAGGATGTCAACATCTGGCAGTCCTGGAAATTTGGATTTAAATACGTTTGACTTTTGTTCCATGAATAGGGTAAAGTGAAACTAAAAGCAAACATGTCCAACTTGCTTCTAGCTTATTAGAGTAACATAGTAATATAGTAAATGACGGTAGATAAAGACCAGTATGGTCCATCTAGTCTGCCCAGTACGATGGCAAGAGTAGGTGCACCTGCCGCTCTGTGCAGGCCACCCCGCCCCATGTCTTTGTTTAGGGGTGAACCCACCACTCCATGTAGGACACCCCTCACAAAGCCCCCAGGTTCTAAAGTGGAATGGGGTGGGCCACAGGAGCCATGGCCCTACCACAATTTCTGTACAGCACAGCATCAGCAACTACAATGCTTGGGAGCAGGGCTAGATATTGGTTTGTTTGGCCCCTGTTTCTATTAAAGAATAAACAAACAACAAACAGCTTCATGTGATCCCTCAGTCTGAAAGGAGGGAAGAACTTGGGAGCTGCCCAGGTGACTAAATCTCCAGTGTTGACATCTTTAGGAAGTTGGCTAGGGCTAACCCCATTAATCAGCCTCCTATAGCCTGGTGCTCTTGGTGCCTGGAGAGGATCAGCCCTGCTTCCTGAGTATGGGGGTGGAGAATGGAGGCTTGACGTGAGGTTTGCATAGCGAAATACCATAGGTGGATTCCCTTTAACACAAGCCAGGGCTATATATCTCATTACATGGGGAAACTTTGTTCTGGACTCCCTTTGTAAGGTCATCTCTGAGCATTTGCCTGCACATGCATGACTGAAGACTTCTAAGCTGCAAAGGTGTGACCTATATAACATCGAAATAGCATTCTGTATCACTTAAATATGATATTGCTATTTCTTAATGTAAATTATGTTAAATTGCTTCTTGGCAGTATTCTGTAGTCATAGGGATATGCAGAAAAATCACCAGTGGCATTATACACTAGATCTGATTGGAACATGGGCCACATTGCATATGTCGTAAATGTCAAGAGCCAATCAGATCCAACCTGTGTGATCACAGCTGACCCTTGCCAACATGGCCACAGCCAGTGATCAAAAGAACAGCCTAAAAATGTCTTAATGAATTCTTGTATTTATTTGTGAGTTTTTTATACCGCCCTATCGTGTAATCAGGGCGGTTTACATTATGAACAACAGTATTACATTCAAACATAATCAAGAAGAACATAAATGCAAAATAACCTGCTCAAGATTTCTCTGTGTGAAGGCTCCCTGCTGCTCAGACTCTTGACTGCTTCTCCTACGGTGTGCTCCAGTCAGGGCTGCTTCTGGGTGTGGGGGATGAGATCAGAGCTGCCAAGTTACCCAGTTCCAGGAGGGAGACTTTCTGGCCAGTTCAGGATTTGAACTGATGTGCTAATGCAGTGTGGTGTTTGTAGTCCCTGCAAGATTCTACCTATTGAATTCAGTGCTGCATCATGATGATGGGGCTATCAGAAATCTAGAGCTGGCCTGAACTCTTCTTGGATTTGAGTAACCTGGAAGCTCTGTGAGACCGTACAATAAGGAGCTATTCGTAAAGCTGAGTGAGTGAGGTCACTTAGGCAGAGCTTCATGGCACCTGGCACTGGTGAGGCCCAGTACTTTTCTGCCCTGGACCCCAGTGGATGCTGGTAGGCTTTGTGACCCCATCCATAGCTCTGTAGTGCAGGAGATCCAGATTTAGTTGCAGATCCTACTGTGTTCTCCTTCCCCCCAGCTATGGTCGCCACCTCACCCAGGTCAACTCATACAGGCTGATCAAGGTGTGGTTTTATTCCACTGCATACAGGGAATAGGGAAACCAGAACTACAATTCCTACATGCAATGCAGTAAAAGCAGGACTGGATCAGCCTCCTCTGGGTGAGGTTGTGATCCTAGAGAAGGGGCAGCTGCTGGTACTAGAGTGGATGTTGCTGAGGACACCCCTCCTCTCTGCACTCCATTTTAGATTCTTTGGGTTT
This sequence comes from Ichthyophis bannanicus, assembly GCA_033557465.1. NCBI lineage: Eukaryota > Metazoa > Chordata > Amphibia > Gymnophiona > Ichthyophiidae > Ichthyophis > Ichthyophis bannanicus. Next base: position 306,760,948 of record CM066039.1, read on the forward strand.
ATTACTTTCAATGGGCATAGAATTAGAAACACTGGTATTACAGTTCGAGCCGCTGATTATTTCAGGACCTTTGCACCCTGCATCAATTAATGGTTGAAGCTTTGGTTGACATACAGAGACTGCAGTCTTAAAAAAACTGTTGAGTGCTGTATCTCTGCATAACACTCAAGAAGGGCTACTCACTGTAAGCTCACAACAACCCTTAACTTAGAAAGGCAGAGCTCTCTGCTGCAACAGTTCAGAAGACATGGCACTGTTGTGAGGAAGGTCACATGGCTGTCATTGGCAGGGTTACGGGTACAGGAATGGTCTTTCTGCACACATTTTCTTAAATTCATTTCCCCCTATGACACATCACATTTGCAGGTCTCAAGCCCTCTTGCTGGTCTTTTTAAAAGCTACTTGCAGATGTGTAAGGAATCAACATCAGTGATTATGCCAAAGTCCGGAAATTTCACAACTTAGCCAGGAATCTTGGCCGTTGTGATGGTATGGTGATGGCTAGGATAGGAACCTTGCTCTGATTTGTAGTGCTGCCAGGGTGGTTCACCTTCTTTCCGCAGTGTGTTCGCTATTCCAGGCAGAGCTGAACACCCAGTGAGCGTGGGTGGGAGGAGAGAGCAGACTCCGTTCATTAGAGGGCAAGCAGGTGCACTGAATGCACGAAGCCACTTGTGTTAGGATGAAGTGAGGTGGCTCCTGCCTTCCATCAAGACAACAAAACTGTCCTCACACTGCCATCTGATGGCAAGGTGAAAGCTGCTCTCCTGCCGGACAACACCACAGCAAGAATCTAATTTTCCAGATGTGAAGCTCTGGCTACAGGCCTAGGAATGCTTTCTAGTTGTTACTGTTATTCTACAGGACATTTCTTCACATCCACACAAGGAAGGCAGGGTTTGCACAGAGCAAATCGGTCCAGTCATCTCTGGTTATTAAGGGCATTGCTTTGTTACAGTCATTGCCACTGTAGCTTTGCTGCTTATCTCAAGGTTTACAAGCCTATGTATTCGGGCCAGACACCGGGAAGGGGGCTGCAACAGGTCAGATGAGTGTGAGAGAAGTCTGCCCATGCTGGTAGCGTCTGAGTGTGAAGTGAAGAGTTATTTATTCAAAATTGAAATTGTATTTTTGGTCTGGCAGGTTCGAGCTGAATCAGAACTTAGGCTCAGATCTAGTGCTACAAGCCGCCATTTGTAAATACTTTGAGATTGTTTCTCCTGTGTTCAGAGCCACCTCTAACCCGGTCATTGCAGCGATGGTCCTTGGCTTGGAGTCACTGATTGTTACTTGCTCTGGAATCCAGCCCCTGTGCAGTCTAGTTCCAGCCCCTACAGGTCACCATGCATTGAAGGCTGAGGCATTCTCCTCCCAAGGGCTGTGAATGTTGCTTACTCAGCATCCCCAGTATTGGTTAGCTTGGGGAGATGAATTCTGCCCCGGGAGTCGGAACTTGATCTTCTGCACATGTGCACTGCCGCTGGGCCAGTCACTGCATACATTTTCAAGCAAATTAAAGATGAAAAGCTGCAAACATTGGGCTGATTGGCAGCTCCCCCTTCACAGCTGCTCCCTGATAGTTCCATGGAGACGGCTGTCAGATAGTAGAGAGATGTGGAGTAGCCGGTACAGACTGCCTTGTGACGGCAACTTACTGGCATGTGTGGACAGAGGCTTAAACACTGACAGCCTAACAGTAACACTGTGTGCTGCCCCTATTCCAGCCATCAATCAACCAAGCTGGCTGGCTAAGAGCCCGCCTGGGCCACAATCTGCTTGCACTTACCAGATTAAGGAGGCGCCTGTCCTTTTTTTCTGAATGGCATGCCCAGGCACTCAGCCCTCACTACCAGTGCTGTGATACTACAAGAAAGGTTTCTGGAAAGAGTACACCAAGAGGAAACGAATGCCCCAATATGTGCAGCACTTTAGAAAGATACACTGCAGCCTCCTCTAGGGTGACTTCAGCCCAGATGCCGTGTTAAAAGGAGAAGAGTAATAAAGGTCATTTGTTGATCCTATTAGGCCTTATTCCTGATCCCTCCTCCAGCCATCATGCCAGACTGCAGGTATGTAATCACAGCAGCTACCATCCCTATCCATGGGCTGCTGTCCAGGAAAGTGTTGCCTGGGAGCTCAATAATATCCTTGGCAGGGGGAAGGAGAACACCTTTCAGCTTTGTTGCATCCATGGCTGCAGCAGGCCTGGACCTGTCCTACCTGCAGAGAAGGAAACCCAAGCAACGCTGTGAGAGAGGGAGTGAGCCTGGGGCTGTGTCTCTGCAAGAAACCAGGAGAAATATAATCGCCCACACCCTCTGTCATTGCTACAAAAAGGGGGGGGGGGGGAGCAGACATTCCAGTGCATTGGGCTGCCTTCTCTGCGGAACTGCTTCCAACACAAACCTCAGAACTCAATGCTGATCACAACACTCTTTCACTCACCGCACCACACCCCAAACCACTGCCTCAGCCTGCAGACTGCCTGCAGCAAGGCATATACCAATACAATAAAGGAACATGCACAGCAAGACAACAGATCACAACTCACAAATGTACAACACAACAGAGCAAAACACAATACGGCCTAAGTCACACCAACATAACACATAACCACAAAACAGTACAGTCAAAATCCAACACAACATAGCAAAATACACACCAGCACACACTAGCATAACACATCACAATACACATGGGCACAGCAGAGCAAACCAACACAACAAGATACACACCATACAACACACACTAATATAATAACACAAAACAGAAAAACAAAATGTAATAGTCACCAATACAACACAAAACACACCTGCCCAACAGTGCAATTACAAGACATAGCTGGAATGTGAGCATAGGCCAACTCAGGGCTATTTTTCTTTTACTTCCCCCAACCCAACCACCTCTCCCTTTAATTCATCTACTCTGTGGCTTTTCCTGCCAAGGCACACGAAGCTGCCAATTATTTCTAGTGGAGGAAATCCTTGTCTGCAGCAACTTCTCTAGAAACAGACCTCTTTTTCAGCAGCTGTCCAGATGTTTCCAGTTTGAGTTTTAGTCAGCACAGCCCCTTGCATCCCCCTGTGCCCTCCTGGGTCTGAAGAAACTTTACTAATGTTTAAAGCTCTCGCTGAAGTAATCTGTGATGCTGTTGTTCTGTTTGCCATCAGAAATAAAGCCTTGCCCATCTCACTGCAGCTCAAATATGACCAGCTATTCTCTGTAACTTTTGGTTGCCACATTCTGTTTATCCTGAGAGATTATTGACTTGGTTTTATGATTTCCTGATTTTTTTTAAATATTTGAGCATTACTGTCCTATGGAATACTTAAAGATGCTGAAGCCAACTTCTAGGGCAAAAACTTGTGAGCAGAGTCAAGGAGTATGCGTCCTCTACTGAGCCGATTACATTGGTTACCTTTAAGAGAGAAAATGTGGTTTTAAGTTGTTAGCACTGACATTTAAAGTTATGAGGAACAGGAAACCATGATATTAAAAAAAACAGAGGTCATGACATGTGCCACAAAGACAGTTACGTTCCTCCCTATGTTACTTCTTTTTGTAAGGTTATTTGGAGATCAAAAGTCTTCTGGTTGTCTCCCAGTCATGGAATGCTCTACCAATATGGTTAAGAGCCAAAACCAACCATTAAGTTTTAGAAAAGGTGTGAGAACCATTTTATTCTCTATGGAAGAATAATTTTTATATAGGGGTTTGTGATCATGGAAAGTAGTATTTGATTGATTCCTTCTTCTATATTTCAGTCCTTTATTATCTTACTGCTCAGTCTTTTATAGATTTGTAAGCCATTTTTGAATGACGGCTGTCATGAAGATGATATATAAAAACATTTGTACATAAATAAATAAATAATAAACTATCAGCATCCCAATGACATAGATCTGAAGTTTCTTTCCTTTCTGCCGCTGTTATGCTAGCATTTTTGACTCATAACATTAGAATAATAATTCATATTTGAATGTAGCACTATTAGTGTGCAGAGAATTGCACAGCTAAATCACTTGGTGTAATGTCCTTTCTCTAGAGCAGGATTATAGCCACGGGGAGGGGGGGGGGGCACAGGCCCCCCTCCCAAGAGTTTGACCAATGATTTTCCATGGCACAGCATAGATCGTGGGATCAGGTGTGGAGGCTTGCACTGAGAGCCATTAGTGGCTGAATCTGGTTTGCGCCATACAGTGTTGCTAACCAGCTCTATATTTAGAGAGACCAGTGGTCAGTTTTTTGACAACTACCAGCAAAGTCAAGGATGGCTCTCCCTGCAGCTATCTACCCCCTCTCCCCTGCTGCCACAGTTCTCTTCTGTCCCCATCAACCCCTCCCCAGCAAACCGAGCATGAGTTGGGTCTGGTATCCAAACCCACAGCAGCTGTGATGAAATGAAAATAAAAAGACAAGCAGAACTATCCTTCAGCATAGGTGTGCTGAAAGCAATGCTAGTCTTGTCCTCACACATATAGGAAGTCTACTTCGGAGGGGGTGGGACTGGCATTGCTTTCAGTGCACCTGAGCTGAAGGTTGGCTCCACATATCTTTTTATTTCATTTCATTGTGGCTGCTACAGCTTTCGATGTCAGACTCGGCTCATGTTCTGCTTGCTGCAGCAGGTGGGGCTGAGAAAGGGACATGCTGGACTTGGGAGGAGGGGTGCAGAGACTGCAGAGGAGACACTGGCCATTATGGGGCTATGGGAGAGGGACTATGTACACAGCTGGGAGAGATGCTGGACTTGGGCATGGAGGAGATTATGCTGGACTTGGGGATGGAGTTGTTGGAGGAAGAACAGGAACACAGATGAGGAGATGCTAGATTTGGGGAGGCGGGGAGTTGGAAGGGATGTGCTGGACATGATGGGGCCATAGGAGGGGGAATTGGGACACAGATGAGAAGATGCTGGATTTGGGAAGAGGGATCGAGAGGTTGCAGGAGACGAGCTAGACATAATGGGACTGTTGGAGGGGGGATGGGGACACAGATTGGGGAGATGAAGGGATTGTGGAGAGCTTGGAGGGGATGTGCTGGACTTGATGTGGCCATAGAAGGAGGAATAGGCACACTGATGGGGGAGATGCTGGACCACCTGGGGAGGGGGGAATAGGGACACAGAAAGAGGATGCTAGACTTGTGAGAAAGGGTATAGGCAGACAAGAGGGATGCTGGACATGGCAGGGGATGGTGGGGTGGGGACTAGGAAGACAGAGAGGGATGGTGGACATGGCAGGGGAGGGTGGGGTCGGGACTAGGAAGATAAAGAGGGATGCTGGACATGGCAAGGGAGGGTGGGTTGGGGACTAGGAAGACAGAGAGGGAAGCTGGACATAGCAGGGGAGGGTGGAGGATTAGGCAGACAGAGAGGGAAGCTGGACATGGCAGGGGAGGGTGGGGACTAGGCAGACAGAGAGGGAAGCTGGACATGGCAGGGGAGGGTGGAGGATTAGGCAGACAGAGAGGGAAGCTGGACATGGCAGGGGAGGGTGGGGACTAGGCAGACAGAGAGGGAAGCTGGACATGGCAGGGGAGGGTGGGGGATTAGGCAGACAGAGAGAGGATGTTGGATGTATGACACTGGATGGGGGAGAGATGCTGAACCAGAGGAAGAAGAGAGGTAAGATGCTGGGCCCAGCGGGTGGAAAGAAGCTGGGGAAGGAAAGAGGGGTGGGGAATGAGAGGGCTGAGGTGGAGGAAAGAGATGGAGAGCTCTAGGTAGATATATTAGAAAAAAAAAAGATTGAGGACTGGTTGATAAGAAGGAGGATAGAAAATCAGAAGAATGATTGAAAGAAACCGAAAGGAAGCAATCAATGTAAGAAATGTATGTGGAGGAGGAAATAGAGAAATGGCCAATAGACAGGCAACCCTGGAAATTGATTTAAGAAAGCAGAAACTAGAGCCTGGGATCAACACAATTAGAAAAATAAAATGGTCAGAGAACAAAGGCAGAAAATATATATTTTTTTCCTACTTATTGATTGGATTATGTCAGATTTTGGAATATGTTATAGGTCCTTAGCTCTTGCTCTCCTCATTGGTACTCACAAATATGGCCACAGTCTCATGGTGCTGCCCCCTAGCATCAGGACACTAGGGGGCAGCATGGCATGATCACGGTTATTTTGTGCTGGACCAACAACAGGGTCTATCAACCCAACACAAAATAGCTATGGTTTGCTGTGATGTGTCAAATTATTCTTATGTGTTATGTTGGTGTGAATTAGGCTGTATTGTGTTGGTGTGTGTTTTGCTCTGTTGTGTGCTATGTCGGTATGCATGTTCCTGTCCCCGGTGAGCAGAAACATACCCCTAGTTAGCCCTAGACCACCAGGGATTAACAGGTATGGCCAAGAGGGGGAGTCAGAGAGTTGGGGAGATCCGGGGGGCGTCCATTAGGCCAACTGGCTAGCTGGGACTTAGAGTTTTTAATAGGGGGAGGGAAGAGGGGGCTAGCTGTTTTATTACTGGATTGGGAGGGAGGGGGTGTGAAGGGGCCCAACTGGCTAGCCAGAATATTATACCTTGTCAAAGGTGCCCCCAGACAGATTCTAATGGGGTTTGGGAGCTGTCCAGTTGGGATTGGTTCTGAAAGGGGAAGGCCACATTTTTTTTGTATTGTCAGTGCTGTGGATCTGTATATCCACAGCACCGACAATGTTCTTAGGTTGGGGGGGGGGTGCTTGATCACAGTGAGAGCTCTATACACCCAATCACCACCTGTTCTCCCCTTGGACATACCAGGGCGCCATATCTCCATTGGTAAGCACTGTGGGATTTCCCATACTACCTGTTGATGCAGGTATCGTGGGTCTCCATGGTAAGTCCAACACCTCCGTGGTATCTTCAGGGGATAAGCTGAGAATGCCCCCTGCAGATACCGCAAGGATTTGAGGCTTACTGCAGGCTTTTTGCAGGTATTGCACCACGATAGCTGAAAATGACTGCCACAGTTTAGTAGACATGCCCCTTATTCTTTACTTGGTGAGGGGTCTATGTTCTTTGTGTGTGACTGAGGCTAGATGTTCTGCAATCTGTAGTAATCTGGCTTGTTCATTTTTCCCAGTAGGTGCATTGATATTCTAAGGTCCACTGCAATATTTGTGGTGTTGCCTTTTCCTAGGAAGGACTCTTGTATGAGTTTGGAAGTTAGAGCTCTAGACACTGAGTGACTTTTTTGTAGAGTTTTCTATTATTTCACAGTATGCTTGGTATTGAGAGGGTTTATGCTGCTGTTACTGAGATAACACTAGCATCAGATTTTTTTCTTTAGATGCTAAGTTCTATGGGAAAATGTCCTAGCACTGCTCCACATCTATTGCTGGAAAAAGGGCTGGGGGTAGGGGTGTGTGTGTGTGGAGGGGGGGGGGGGAGGCAGTTCTATGGATATAGAATATATGTTTTGGGATAAGGGAGCCAATATTTTAGAGGGCAAATGAGGAGACTGTGGCTTAATGGGAGCTGAAGAGTGTAACCTTTCCCCCCCCCCCCTCCCCTCATGCCTGTAGAGATTAAAGCCTGCAATGTTGCTGTCACTGTCATTATTTGGGGGAAGCACAAGAGGCAGGGCATGAGCAGTGGCAGGTGGAAGGTTTTTCTCTTTCAAAAGGTTGGCCACCCTAGTGCCATATCTCTTCCATCTTGACCTGAGCTCCCCTCCCCTGCTGCAAATTCTCCTCTTGGTATTCTCTAAGCTGATTTCATGTGCTGCCAGGAGAAAAAAAAGACCCACAGCCTGATACAGCTAACTTAATACACCCCCTCTCTTCAGAAGGCTAGCCAGCTATTTATCATTTCAAAACATTTATATACAACAAATATGTCATACATTCAATGTGGTCTATATAATGTTAAAACTCACAAATACAATGTAAAGAAAAAGGACTGTCACTCCATCTCTCTCAATCCTGCTGTTTTCTCCCTCTCACTCACTGACTTCTCCTGTATAGTCCACTCCAGCTCCTTCCACTTCCTGTACCACTTCGGTGTCATGAGAATGAAAAAAATCATAAGCCAAGTGGCCACTACCATCCCGCCCACAGAGGCAGAAGAAAAACAGATCTGGCCCTCTCTCAACTGCTGTCTCCCACATTGTCTCTAACCACTGGGACTATGGAAGTCAGTGCAAATCTACACCCCCCCTCCTCCATCTGTGGCCAACAGGGGAACAGGTTCAACTCTTCCTAGCCTCAACTGCATAAGAATAAATAACAGTTGGAGCAGTAGGATTACAGACAATGATGGCTATGTTGCTTTTCTGCTGGGTCCAGAAGATGGCGAAAGAAGGCACAGGAGGAGGAAGACAGGAACAGCTATGAAGTTAGGTGGAGGCAGCAGGACACTGGGATTGAGTCCAGGAGAGGTAGTGGATCCTTAGGAATTAAGTGAATGTTTGTGGGTGGATGTGGGGGGGGGGGGGGGAATAAAATTAAAATTTGGGATTGGGTTTGGGAAGGGGAGAAAAAGAACTAGGGATTTGCTTGGTGGCCTGACACTGGTAAGAACATGAGGACTTGGGGACTGGACCAGGAGTAAGAGTAGGAACTGGGGGATGGGAGAGTAGTGGAAACTCAGGAACTGGGGTGCAGAGTGTAGACTTGGGATGCAGGAACCATGATGACTTTGGGAGAGAAAGAACTCAGTGACTGTATGGAGTGTGGGGCAGGGAATGAGACAGAGCTGGGGATATGAGATGGCGTGTCAGAAGGGACTGCTGAAGGAGTTAGGGAAAGGGTGAAAGTATGACCACGACTGTATATGGGGAGGATTCAAGACAATAAAAATGTGGAAAGGTGGTGAGGAAAGATAAGGAAAGAGACTGTAATGGGATTGCATGAGAGAGTGTGACTGGATGGGGCAGGAGAGCTTAGGAGTAAGAAGGGAAAAGGAATGGTGTTGGGATGTGAGGGATAGTTGGAAAGAGTCATAATGGGGTGGTTTGAGAGAACCAGAAGGGAGGCTGCTGTAATCTTTATCTTTATTCATGCACTTGATATACATAAGGACAAGGGAGACTGGTGAAAGGAAATAGAAGGGCGAGTTGGGGAAATGAAAAGTTGAGGGGGGAGAAGGAGGGATGAAATCTATCTATGAGCAAATAGGTAAAGATCAATGTCAAAGACAAATGTATGGGAGGAAGTGAAGAAGACAGGCGAAGAGAAAAGAAAGAAACCAGAAAGGAGAGGTTGGAAAATGAGTTTGAAGTCCAAAAAGAAGAACGTATAAAAAAAAAGAGAGCAGGATTAGCACAATTAGAAGAGAAAACATTCAGAGAAAGATAGAAAATAGTATAATTTATTTTCAGTTTCACCAGCATCTCTATTTTTCTGTATTGCCTACTGCATTTCTGTGATGAATATTTCCAAAAAGTAAGTTTTATCTGCATGTATCTATTTATGATTTGTGATCCCTTATTAAATATTTGATGAGGATCTTTGCAGGGCCGCACTAAGCCATAACTGCACCTTGTGCGACTTGCAAATCTGGCACCCCCATGACATCAGACTTTTGTCAGTTGCCCCACCCCCCCAAAAGAAGATCCCTGCCCCCAAGTCTGAGGTGCCCACAGGCAGGGCCGACACAACTATCAGGCAATCTAGGTGGTCGCCTAGGTTGGTGACTTCTGAGGAAGTAGTATAGAGGAGAAACAGTGCTTCTCTTGCAGCCGGGGGGCTCCTGCTGACACTTGCATGTCTCGCCTCTCTCCCTCCCTCCTGCCGGGGGTCCAGAGGACTTGCTGATGCAGTGCCTGCAGGATGGGGGAAGGAGACAGTTCTTTATTTCAGCTGACCAGAGCAGTAGAGGCTTATGCCGCGGCTCCACAGGGCGTTCTACTGGAACTTCAATGCTAGCAGTGCAAGTATGTTCTAATCGCGTCCTTGCGGCCAAGATTGTCTTGATGCTAATCTTGCAGTGCATGTGAGATTAGCATCAAGACATTCTGGGCCACAAGGATATGATTAGAACACGCTTGCACTGCCGGCATTGAAGTTCTGGTAGAGCGATCTGTGGCACTGCGGCCGGGCGGAGAAACAGAAGCTTATGGCATGGCTCTGCAGATCGCTCTACCGGGACTTCAGAGCGCAAAAGGTTTCCCTAGGGCTCCCACTACTCTAGCAGTAACCTTGTATTTATTAGGAGTATAATTAGGATTTGGACCTGTGTATGCTTAGTGCCCACCAGTGTTAACTCCGGACCCCCAAAAATCTTAAGTTTGGTTACAATATTGCTCCAGAGGACTTAAGATCTTTGTTTTTACACAGGGAGGTTAGGTGACTTGCTCAAGGTCACATCATTCAGATTACAGGATTCCACTTCTGGTGGAAAGGTGACGTGAACAGTCCAGTGGACTTCCCCGCTTTGGAGGCCTTTTAGAAATTGTTGCGTGGGGGCTCATAATTTTAATTCCTGCCATTGGAACAGTCCTTTTAAAGCAGGGATTCTTAACCCAGTCCTTGGGACACACCTAGTCAGTCTGTTTTTCAGGATAATCACAACAAATGTGCATGAGAGAGATTTTCATGGACAGTCTCAAATGTGTGCAAATCTCTCTCATGCATATTCGTTGTAGTTATCCGGAAACCTGACTAGCTGGGTGTGTCCCAAGGACTGGGTTGAGAATTCTTGCTTTATAGGATAGAAGGTGTCTGCTTTAAGTGATGTTGCAGACCATGTGTGTACATTGCTTTACAGGTTTCTCCGGCATGTCATGGAACCAGCATCCAGAAACATTGTACCCTCTTTAAGGAAAGAAGTATCCTCCTAGTGGTTAGAGCACTGGCTTGGTAACCAAGAGATCAGGGTTTGATTCCTACTGGCACTCCTTCTGACCTTGGGCAAGTCACTTAACCCTCCATTGCCTCAGAAGAAAGGCCTGGCAATCTACTTCCAGTCACACTGCCCAAAAAACCCAGGAGCTGCTGGGTCGTGTTGGGAAGAAGTGGGTTGAAGCCCACTTCCTACCATATTCCAGAAGCAATCCCTGTGGCCTAACAATCCCCAAGAGTCAGCATTGGCACACATTGCACTGCATCTTTGCCCGTATGCTACTGACAGAGACAGGAGGAAAAGCTTCCAAACAGAACCCCAACAATCCAATGTACCATGAAGATAGGAAAATCACCACCAGGCATCTCTACCCTCCGGGATGTCCAGGTCAAGCCTGGTGTTTGTCGTCTTGCAGAATGCAGAACTACAAGCCCCAAGATGCATGGAGGCAATTCGATAACATGCATGGCTGGCCCGCAGACAAGTCTAAATGAAAAACAGTCCCCATTTGAACCTAATTCCGCATCCAGGGGTCTAGATGTGCCCAGGGATCTAGAATCGGAGAGGTGAACATGTCCGGCGTGGCACAGGCAAATCGCTATTCAGCTGGCATGTGACCCGTGGATGGGTGTAGGCACGGGCCATGCGATATAATGGAGAAACACATCCCCAAACATTTTGGATGTCCCCATGCCCATCGTGTTCTGAAAAGTTGCATGTTTTGGATCCACAATATACCTGCAGACACCATGCCTCCTTGGTAAAATGTGCATCTCCTAAGCTGCCCTTCACACTGACAGTAGTGTGCTGATGCAAACTAGACATAAATACCAATGAGAAATGACTGCTGCTGCAACCTAGACTATAGAGCAGTCCTCTACAGGCCCTGAACAGTGCTGGGTAATCCCAGCGCACCCTAATATGCTATAACAGAATGTAAATATGAACATGTATGTCAGGACAAACCTTGCATCAAATGGTACTTAGCATTTTAAAACAGCCCCAGTGATTCCTGCTTTAAACTGCTGAGGTTGGACCCTTACCAAGTGCACAAAACCCACAACTAAAATTGCAGTTCCCCAAAGGATGCATGATATTGCTCAGGAACAAATATATGCCCTTTTTGTGCCTCGGGCCTATAAGTGCACTAATTCTGCTGCTCCGCATTTGTGTTCCTCTCTTCTCTCTCCCTACACCCCTCCTCGGGAACTTTGCTCTTCTGACAGATCGCTTCTACCTGTGCCCTTCTCTTCTACTGCTAACTCCAGACCGCTCCCTTCACCTTGCTGCTCCTTATGCCTGGAACAAGCTATCTGAGTCTGTACATCAGGCTTCTTCTCTGGTCCTTCTCAAATCCAGGCTGAACACTCACCTCTTCGTTGATGCTTTTGGATCTGATCCGCCTAATCTCCCTTGTGTTTCCTTACTATTCTCCCTAGATGTATCCAGTCTACTGCTGCTGTGTTGTCTGTCTTGACTAGATTGTAAGCTCTGCTGAGCAGGGATCATCTTTTACATGTGTCTGTGCAGTGCTGCATAAGCCTTGTAGTGTTATATAAATGATCAGTAGTAGTAGTAGTAATAGGGCCTTCTGGCTATGGTATCTGATTCCCACATATCTGGGTACTGGCATTTCTCACAGCAGCTACACCTGTCCCATCATTGCATATGTCGGTCTGTATACATCCGCTATCTGGGGGGCAACCCTGTCTGCCTTCCCACAGTCTGCTTTGTGGCACTGCTCTCTTGGTCAGGCCTGTGTGGGCATGGGAGGGGGGGATCCCTGTGCCATCATACCCAGGTAGCCAGTCTTTTGCTAAATCACCACCTCTTGCAGCTTGCATAGATCCTGGACTGGAGAAGGATGTAGGCCTCATGGCACAAGCTGAGGGATGTTGGCACAATATCAGTCATGTCTCCCAGTGCCTGGCAAAGCTGATGTATGGCTGCCCTATCATACTGGCACTTGACAACACTGCAGTCATGCATATGGTCTAAGTACCAGCCAGCCATTCATGGCCTCCCTGAATTGCAGAGCAGCACAGCAGATCCTCCCAGGCTACCCCCAAACCCCACACTCTCACTTGCAGTCACAAAAGACATCATTCTGCCAAACCGAACCTATAACAGCTACTATACCATAATGGCATGATGTCCTAGAACTATATATATGAACTCCCTTTCTCACTCCAACGTGATTTGTTTCCAGACTCATTCACATATTATTCTTACATCAACAGTCCCAGTTTTCACAACACAGGATTTGTTAGGGTCCCTTGGATTGACTCTTTTAGCACAAACATCATATTTCAGCATAGACAGAGTAACTATTGCTATATGGTTAACTATTGTTCTTCTTAATATTTCTGTAAGGCTGTTTATGTTTCTTTACCTTACAACAAACAATCTCTTACCTCTGCTTTCTGTTCTTTATAACTGCATCTTGTGTTTTTCCCAACATGCAATCACACCAGTTCAGCAGATACTTGGCACAACCATTCTTCAATATGAGACGAATTGAAGAGCACAGCAGAATATTTTCTAAGTCTTGACCTTATTCCCCATTTCAGCGGGAATAGCAGGGATATCCATGGAGATATTGCAGAATGTATATGGGCCTTTCTGGAATATGCTGTGCACATCTCTGTGGCTGACTATGCCCCTGTTCCGCCCCTTCTGGGCATGTTCTGAGATCCCCATGCTAGTGCTGTGGATGTGCATGACAGCAGTGTTTCAGAATACAGTCAAGGACGTTTTCAGCACATAAAAACATCTCCACTGCACATACAAACTCCTTATTCATGTTCTGGAATGATCTCCTTAGTATTCAACGACCAGACCAAATGCAGGTGTTATTGTTGGGTATGGAGGCAGTTTGGCACTGGTCTAGGTCTGAGTCAGAGCCACTGTAACACTCTCACTCATTGTATCAGCTTGTGTCACAATAAGATTGGATGGAGTAGTCCAGTGGCCTGGGACAAAATGCATCCATCAAGATGACAAAATGACTGAGGAAAGTGGTTACAGAATGCCGGGAGGCATAGAACATGTCTCTTGACCCCTCCAGCACCAGAGCCAGAAAAAAAAATATTGTAATTCTAGCCCCCCAGTCTTTGTATGTGCCTCTCCCCACAAGAATAAAGGGGAGCATGGCAGGGAAGGACAGAAAACTTTACAGAATAGAGAGTAGAGAGGTGACGTTGCCAACCATCAGCTAAATACATGCCTAATCCCTCTGTAGTACTGATTTCTATTATTCAGGTCAGGCTCTGATGGATCGCTTTGGATATTAGTTACCACCTTACAGTTTTCCTCAGCTACTTCTGCCTTCGTGAATTAGGGAGAATGAGCACAGTAACATCCCAGTCTCAAGAGTTGTCCGAGCTCCATGCATGTGTCACGTAGAAGTACAGCTAAAGAGGGGCCCTGGGGAAGGAGACTTTCCTGCTAGGGAATTATGGGCACAATTCATGGTGCACCGATAAGAAAATAAAGACCTAGCATAGGAAGAAAGAGAGCGTGAACACAGGGAGCAATCTGCCTTTAAGCAATACTGCGCGTGCTCTTTTTTCTTTATTGCAATGGTGTCGAAAGGAAAACAAGAGACCAGTTCTGATGTTTTCTTTGCTATTGCAAAGAAAGGCGAGACCCTGGCTAGGGGTCTGGATTATCTGCTTCCATGTAGCTGATTGCGCGTCCTGGCAGATTTCCCCCACAGAAAAAGCCTTTTCCTCTTATTGTCTACCAGCCTCTTTCCAGCTCTCTCTTCTCTTCCTTGCAAATGGGGCAGTATGAGTGGATGAAAACCACTCTGCTTTTTTTAGGAGTGTGTTCATAATGCTAAGCGAGTTGCTACTGCGTTTGGCTGTAGCTTAGGCCTGATGAGGTCCTGCTGGGTGAATGTGGGAGGGCAGGGGGGCTGTTGGAAGATTAGGTGGCTTCAGGTCATTTTAAGAAGACAAAAAGAAATGAAGGGGCCCTTTCACTAAATGTCACTAACATATTTTAGCATGCAATGAGCAGCCGCAGTTAATGCTAACACAAAGGCATGCTAGTTACCGACCCCTGAAACGCATGCTGCTACTTGTGTGCTAATTTGGAGAGTGGGTGGGTTAGGGGTGGAGAAGAAGCATGGAAAGCACATTAACACGTGTGTGCAGTTAACAGGCAATTAGCTAGGGTTCACCTAACGACGCCTATAAACATGGGCTCATCTAATGACAGTCATGCATGTCAAATGCATTGCACGTTAGCTACCAGGAACATTCTGATCATGCCCCTGGCGGCTAATGCAGATGCTTGGCACTTAATGCTGGTAATGCATGTTAAGAGCAATGCCTTAGCAGGCTTTAGTAAAAGGGCCCCTAAGCCCATAGATGTCTCAGAAGAAGGAAAGCTGGTCTGTCCGTGCTTGCTCTTACAACATCCTTCAGGCAGCGGCTGCCCAAGATTAGGCCTCTTCCCGCATTCCGATTTAAGACTCCCGCTGTGCATTCTGCCTGCCTCAGCCTTGCCGTGTGTGGGTACGGGAGCAGCTTCTGGCTCAAGGCTGGGCCTCTGCATCACTTTAAAGTTTTCTTTAAATCTCTGCCTCAGCCCCTGCTGGGGAGATTTTAGAAGCTGGCCCTCAAGGGGGCAGTCTAAGGATTAAAGACCATATTCTAGGTGATGTGCATTGCGGCTGCACAGGCTCTACCTGTTCTCTACACCAAAAAAGATTCCTACATATATTTAGCCCCTAAGAAAAACTATTTTTGTTGGAGCTAGTCGACACAGTGAATAGTGGACATTCTATGCACCACTGCGACTTCCCCTTTTTATTTGTAAAGTTATAAAACACTTAGCTTTTGCTGGTTTATTGAGACAGCAATAAACGCTTGATTAGAAAACGCCAGAAATTCAAGAAAAAATAAAAATAAAAAAGAGAAGTCGCAGTGGTGCATAGAATGTCCACTATTCACTGTGTCGACTAGCTCCAACAAAAATAGTTTTTCTTAGGGGCTAAATATATGTCGGAATCTTTTTTGGTGTAGGTGTATCTTTAGTGATTCCGGGTGGTTTGTTGCTTTATTTTGATTCTACCTGTTCTCTAGCAGGGCCATGTGTATGTGTTTGTGTGTGTGTTCTGAGCCTGAACAGCAGTATTTGGAGGGTGGGGGAATGTGGTTAGGTATATATTTGTCTGTAGGCACCCATGGGCGTGTGAAGCTGAATGAGGAGGAGAAGAATGTGTGTGTTTAGAAGAGAATGATGGGTGTGCATGGTACCCTATTCCACTGTCCCTAGCCTGCTCGCCTACCTTGACATATTAAATTCCCTGCCCTTGCTCAGAGCAGGAGGGGGAGGGTATTTGGGTAAGAAGAGAGGGGTACAATGAGGCTGACTAGCAGGGTTTAAGCCATCGGGCTCACTGCTATACCATGTTTTATCTGTCCACACGCCCTCATGTGTGTGTGGCGATGGCGAGAAGGGGGGGTGGGGTCAGAGTGTTTGGTAGAGGGAGAATGAAAGAGGTGTGGGTGAGCTGCTGGCTTTCCAGACATGAAGCAAGTGGAGAATGCCTGAGACGGTCTGCTCCTGTACTGCGGATGCAGTCTTCATCTTGAAGGGATTATTCGGGGCAAGGCAACCGTGGCTCTTGAGGCCCTGGGAGGACTTCTGGAGCAGGTCACGGCCTAGCTAAATAACTACAAAATAAAACCTTTTGCTCCTTTACACCTGCTGCTACAGCAGCACATACTAATGGACTTTGCCTTCCTGAAAACCCTGACTCCAGAGGCCAACGGGTTAATGTGAAAACTGCTGTAAGAAGAGGCCGCTGGATTCTTGGCAAGTAGTCTGGTTGTACTGGATTGTCAGGGAGAGCCACATTTTTCCACCTCCATGCTGACAGGTGAAATAAACACCTACAGAGCAACAGCAACTGTACTTTCCTACTCCCTGTAAAAAAGAACACCGCCTGGATGCAGTGAGATACAGGAGAAGCCGTGCTTCAGCGCACAGCTCACGAGGCAGCCCCCTCAAGCCCCTAGGCATCGCAGCCTCTCCTACAGCACTTATAGGGAAATGAGGCCACAGACATCAGAGTGGAAATGTCTTTCTGTGGTCAGGTTATCTGCAGAGGGCTGCTGCATGTACCAGAGGACACAGCTATGATCCCTCCCCTCCCCCGCTAGAAGGGCAGTGCCGTTAAAGGACACATGCACTAGCAGTTTCAGTTGCTGCACCCACTTTCTGGAATAGTTTGCCTTTAGCAGTCCGGTTGAAGCAAGATGTGAAGCATTTTCGCAAACTACTTAAAGCCAAAGAAGTGAGGTTCATGACTGTCATGGTATGTTTAAAACTCACCCCTTTGGAGAAATTGCCCCTAAAGAAGCATTTTTATCATCACCCACCTAAAGTCCTAGACTTTGCGCTTCAGTTCTTCTGCTCAGCTTTGAAGTTTTAAGTAGTTTAATGTCCTGCCGTTATGATGCGCGTTATCAATGTACGACACATAAAATGGATTGAAATCACTAGTACGGTCTATAAAATGGTTTGAAATAAATAAATGACCTAAGCAACAGAAGATCAGGACAAACAGACCTACCATCAAAATATACATCATGGAAAAGAACCAGCTGATACATTTATTAGAAAGCTATAAAGCTGTTGGAGTTCAAACTGAAAGTCACATGAAGGTTGTGTGTGTCATCTGAGAGGAAGCAGATAACAGCTCAGAGGTGAGAGTCCCAAGTCCAGCCTCACTAGTCATTCCCCGGCGAGCCTCTCCCTGGCAGAGGTGCGATTAATATGGATATGTGCTGGGAGTGCAGCAACCCCTGCTCAGAAGGGGGTTCAACATCCCTTATCCAAATGTTTCTAGCACCTCTCTCAGAATGTCCCCTTGAAGTTTCCAAAAAGGTTTCACCTCTTCCAAAACTTTGTGATGGGTTGTTCAAGAATGGAGTTGTGAAGTCCACATCAGACCCTGTCAGGGAAGGTCAGAGAACTCCAACTTCTTCAGGTTAAAAGCCACAACCACGATGTAAATTGCTTCATCCCCCTCCCCATATATGTACAAGGCTTATCCCATGAAGAAATATTACAAGGAATGGTCCCTCAGCCTAACTGAAGTGATCCTCCAGGGGGCCGGAAACCCCAGCAGACACACACACCTTTGGAGAGGAGAGGAGACACCCCCAACTCAGCTCGTAGGGGGTAGGGGGTAGCGAGGCACTCATAGTGATGGGTAGTGGGTAAGCCAGAAGGCTTCTGGTAACTAATTCATATTTTGGGCTGGTCAAGTGCCATTCTTAGAGGAATCAATCCATCCTGAATTCTGCATTTAGTTTGCAGGTGAGCAATTTATTGGCTGTATAGTCCATAGGCAGAATAATCAGTTCTCCTGTATTCTGTTTGGAAGGTTAATCCACAAGTTAGATATTCCCTAGAGAAATAATCCACTATTCCTGTACAGAAATCTTTTGGGAGGAAAAGTTCCTTCTGAAGACACGTCTGGAAGATTTATTCTTTGTTCTTGGGAGACGCACATTGCTCAATGTCCACCCTGCTGGCTTCCACAGCTGCCCTCAGGTGTAGTGGAGAAGCAGCACCCCCAGCCTATTAGTGCAACCCAGAGAGTTCTGGTGCTGTTCTCTTCAGGATCTGCGTGGGTTCAGGGAGAGTCTAGGTAACCAAAATGGTTTTGGTCAGATACTCTGAGTGGTAAACTGGACTTACTTTCCAAAGCATTCGCTTGACACTGGAGGGAGGGTCTCACCTTAAAAAAGTCTGAGACATAGCGCACCTGTGAAGAAAATTAAAGTCCCAGATTAAACAGCACTGTAACCAAGAAAGATTTGCTGGCTGTGCTGTGAAGAAGCTTCTAACCTCTGTTCTCCGAGAACCCAAAGCCACAGGCAAAAGGCTAGCCAGACTAAAGCAGAAGAAAATGAAAGCAAGATCTGGGTACCAAAGAGAAAGGCTACAGAATAACAGTGTGAATGATATGGCTCACACAGAGGCACTTTTCACAAGATTTCACCTGGGTAATTAAGCATTTCCACAAATACAATTGGGGCCTGAACTTGCCATCCCTCCCTGCCCCACAGGTATGAGCACCCACCAGTAAAGGCCAAGGGGACATGGTCAGCAGGCAAGGCATGCATATTTAGACATCCCCACCTGTGAATATTGGTGTTCAAAAGAGCAGCAAAGCCCACACCTAAGGCCTTGGCTGACCCCAAACTTTCCATGGGAAAATCTGCTTGCACACGCCCAGGTACAAATACTCAGAGGCCTGCAACCCCTGTATAAATATTTACAGGTGTGTACAGTCAAAAATGTTTGTTTTGTGCTCATTTAAAACAATTTTTTCAGATTTTTGTGCTCGTTTCACCTATTCATTTTTTTAGGTGCACTTTTTTTAAACATGCAATCGATTGTATGTGCATACAAGCAATTTGCACACTTAACATTTGTAAGTGTCCAAATGAACTGAATGTGCACTCATGAATGCACACCACTATAAACTTTACAGATTTGTTCCATAAAGTCCAATTGGACCAACCAGTCTGTCCAGTTGAAATTATTCCTCTGGTTTTCCTCCAAGTCGGGCAGACATTTAAATCACTGTTCTTAACACCTGCTTCTTTAACCTAACCTTTAGAAACTTTGAGCCCAGGATTCAATCCACAGCAGTCTTACGCCACCCTGGACCAAAATGAAACTGTATAGTCAGCGCTGGACATCCGCTAGTGCTGAACATCAGGTTCGCTGCTGACCTCCATTGCTATGCAGTCAGCAGCGATATTCAGCAGCTAACTGGATAGCAAAAGTGCATAAAGTTAGGAAAGGTCACCGATCTAATTAGTGGGCTGGAAATCGCTGCTGACCGGATAGGTGATGCGACAGTCCCAGCCCCGCCCTGGCACTATCTGGAATGTGCCAAGTCTATCTATGGGGATATTCAGCGGCACTCAACAGGAGTTATGTGGCTAGCAGGCGAATATCGGGCCCTTTGTTCCCAACATGACCCCGTCTCTGTTCCAGGCTCTCTCGCTTCCTGTCCTTGTCCCAAATCAGTAAGGAATGAGAAAACCCCTGCCTACAAGAGCACCCCCCCCCCCACAACATTCTGCTACCAGGCCTCCTTACAGAAGTTCCTCGGCACAACTATTAGGCAACTCTAGGCTGTTGCCTAGGGCAGCAATTTCTGAGCGGCAGGTTGTCAAGATTAAACAATAGATGCTGACATCCCCATAACTCAAAGAGTCATCAGCATATTCTTTTATCTGCAGGAAGAGTGGCGTACACATGCATACAGACCAAAATTTACTATTAAAAAGTATGATGTCCTGTTATGCATTCCTATAGGACTGTTGTGGGAGGGGCGGTGTTTCTATGACATGAGTGTTGAGTTTAATTATCAATATCTTGGGGGGGGGGGGGAAGGTGGGAGAGAGAGAGGCTGAAAGTTTGCCTAGGGTGCACACTACCCTTGCACCAGCCCTGCTCAGCACTTACTGTGATTCCTGCCACCAGCCCTCCCTGTAGGAATCCCACCAGCACATCACTCCAGTGGTGTTTGTAATCAGAGACTCTTGTGTAACCCACGTACACAGCGAAAGAAATCAGAAAGAACTGGATGGTGGGGCGCAGCAGTCGAGCCCATTGCCCCTTTAAACGGGCCTGGACATATAGCTGGTAGAGAGAGAGAGAGAGAGAAAGAGGAATTACTTGGGATTACTGGAGAAAATGTCCTGAGTAAGGCTTGTGTCCCACGCTGGAGTCATGCCTAGACGCAAAGTAACTTGGGAGACAGCAATGGATCTGTGATGCTGTTGTTGCAAAATTACACACTGTCATGCCCTCCAGGATGGGGGTGAAGGAGAACAGCTGTGTCCTATTCCCGCGGTAATCCTCTCGATCTATCATGCTGGAAAATTAAGGATCTTACTCAGTAGCATCCTACCTGGCAGCACCTCTCCCAGCGATACCTCATCTGGCAGCATCTTACCTGGCCACCATGTCTCATGAAGAGGCTGGAAGAGGGTTGCAGACATTTGAACCACTTAACATTTCATTGAAAGAAAAGAAGAGAACCACTGGAGACTGCCGCATGAGAAGCCAAGCAGGGCATGGTCAGCTTTTGTGAGAGGTGAGCAGGAATCTGGAGAGGGGCATGGGGAGAGAGGATGATGTGATCATGGGGAAGAAGGTAGCAGAGACATACTTACAGCCAAGAAGACCATGCAGTACATCCCGAATGATGAGTGCCCAGAATAGAAAGACAACCTAAATAAAAGCAAAAACAGAAGACCAGATGTAAAAACTCATTTCTTTCACCTTCTCCCAAATGCTGAATCCTGTGCTCAGGGACACAGAATGACAATAAGAGAAGCTGGCATTGATGATTTTCAAGCAGTGCTCTGGCATCACCTGGATTCTGTGACATTTCCAGGGTTTCCTTGGCACACATCCTCCAACACGTAGCCCGAACAGTTCACACGTGTCCAGTCTGGGTTGCAGACAGTCAGGAAATTTGGGCGTGGTCGTCCAATCATGTATTTGGCTAGGTCGGTCAAAGACTGGCTGACAGCTGCCCCAAATAGGTAGGTACCCACCACTTTGTACAAAGCAGCGAGGTAACAGTTGAACTGTGACTTTGAGTGGAGACGTTTAGTGTAGACCAGGTATGCCTCCCCTGTGGTGATCTGTGAGAATCATGAGGAAAAGAATGTGTCAGCCCAGGTATCCTGGTAATGTCATCGCAAGACTAGCAAACTCATAGTTCTCACAGCTCCTAATTCTCAGCCTCTCCCAGCAGAAGGTGCTGTAGGGAATGGTACTGGAGCACTGGCTGTGTAGGGAAGTTCATGGCTCTCGCAGTCCCAGCTTCTCCCAGCAAGAGTAGGAAGTTCTGTAGGGAATGGTGCAGAAGTGCTGGCCCAACCACTAGGTAAACTAGGCAGCCACCTAGGGTGGACAATTGTTTGGAGGGGGGGAGAGGGGAAATCAAGGCATTCAAAATTAAAAAAAAAAAAAAAACGGATTCTGCCAGCCAGGGGAGGAATAAGACTGAAGGTTTGCCCAGGGTGCCAATACCTTGAACCAACTCTGGGACCAGCCCTGTCGGGAAGTTCAAAGTTCCTGTAGTCCTATGAGCAGGGTGAGGCTTATAGGAGTCGTTAAACTATTATAGTTTGCCAGATTTATGAATTGGGCTCAGCTTAGCATTGGCAATTCTTTTTTAGCAGGTACAGCTATAAGATCACCACTGCCTTTGTCCTGAAGTGACATTACCAGAGTATTTCTTAGGGCACGGCTTGCCAAATTTGCCCCAAGGATCTCATTAGGGACGTGCTGAGCCAACAAATTTGCATAATCCTCATTTTAAATTAAATTGTAGCAATTTTCATGTATTTTTGGTTTTGCACATATTCATCCTAATTACACACCTTCTATGCGCACGCCAGCTTTTATGCACACACAAATCACTTGTATGCATGTTACTTCATAGGTATGCACGCACATGAGTGATTTGTGTACACTTTTAGTTTTTAGATGCTCAAATGAATGTCCAAATGAGCCTGAAATGTGCATTCCTACCTCCCAGCCAATTGGGTTTCAAATATCTTTACAATAAATATGTATGGGATATGCGAGATAAAGTTGCATATACTGGGTCTCCAATGCATGTCAATTTATATTCTGCATATTCATTGTGGAGATCCTGTAAAAGAGACGGACTGTCAGGTCCCTAGGACAAGTTTAGGAAGTTGTGTATGAGAAGGTATCCCCAACCAGTGCAGGCTCCACAGCCCACAGTATAAAACATACAATGAGAACAGTGCAGGAGATGGTAACACCAGCCATCAGGCCATGGGTGATGGTGTCGTCCCTGTATGGATATCCAATGGTCTCGTCGTCACAGTAGAAACCTCGTTTGTATGGCGTGTTCACCAGGGTCATGATGACAAAGGGCAGTGATGCTGGAAGATACAGAAACAGAGTAGTTGGTCAGCCAACCACCACTAGGTGGGATCAATCACAATTATCCTCATGACAGGATGGGGAACCAAAGCAGGAGAGGGGAAGAGAGAGAGAGAGGGTGGGATAGATGGAGGGAGGGCACAGAAGTGAGAGAGAGGCTGGACAGATGATGAGAAAGAGACCAGAAGAGGATGTGCATGGGAGGCATAAGGGAGAAGAATGAAAGAATAAGCGACGGGATCTAAGGGGAGGTTAGTAATAGAATATGAGAAAAGATGCTTGATTCATGTTGCAACATAAGTGGATTCAAGTTCAGATCCACCATCCACTGGGACTTGTCAAGCCAACAAGTGGCTCTGAGGATCTGCTTAGTGGCATGGGAAGAAGGGAGCGTCATAGACTGCTGAGGGGAAAGACAGAAAACCTGGAACGAGACCAAGGGTGAGGAGGAAGACTGACAGTTCAGTGAATATCTAGCATTCTCATTTACATGTTTTAGGTTAATCTTTATTATTCCTGCTATGTGATTATTTTACTTAGGGATTTTTAAAAACCAAATTATTCGGGTTTGTTCAGATTGTTTTTATATGTCACACTGCTGCTTTGCGACTTTGCGAAAAGCAGCTTATAAACCTAGATAGATACATTCATGAGATGGTGTAAAGAACGCACCTCACTTTCCACCTTTTTCCTGCAGGAAGTTTTCCTCTTCTCTTTTCTAGTATACCTGACATATTAACAATGTTTTCCACATTCTTCAGGAATCAGAGCATCTTACCACTAGAACTATGAGTGTAGGTTCGAGGCCTTGAGCTGCGCACCAGATGCTGAATCTCTTCCATTTGAGCCCTGTACTTCTGAGGGTAGCTGGAGTGCAGAGAGACTTAGCCGTTCAACCTCCAGGCAGTGAGAGCTAGGGCTTCGAGATTGGGGTGCCATGTGGTGCCCCCGTTCTGCGAAAGGAGGTCCTGTCTGAGTGGCAAGCGTATCGGGGCTCCGCATGCCAGGCGCAGGAGGAGAGCAAACCACATTTGGTGTGGCCAGTGGGGCACGATAATGATGGCGCGGGCTTTGTCGCGAATTATCCGTTGAAGCATTGCTGGGATGAGGGGGGTCGGCGGGAAGGCATACACGAGAGACCACTCCCCCCAGAACACGTTGAATGCATCCGCTGCCAACCTCCTGGCTGACGAGTGTCTGGAACAGAACAGAGGGCACTTGGCATTCAGTTCCGTGGCAAACAGGTCGATGCTCGGTGCTCCCCATAGCCAGAAGAGACTGTCGGAGACCTCTGGAAGAAGGGACCATTCGTGAGGTTGCAGTTGTCTGCTGAGTTTGTCTGCCAAGCTGTTCTGATCTCCCGGGAGATAGGAGGCTCGTAAACTGCATCTGTTCTCTAAGGCCAGGGACCATATCCGTAGTGCTTCCTGGCAGATGGCGCGCGAGGCCGTACCCCCCTGTTTGTTGATGTAATACATGGCAACTTGGTTGTCGGTCTGAATGAGGATGGTGTTGCCGCGCACTTGTTGGAGGAAGGCTTTGAGAGCGTATCTGATGGCTCTTAACTCAAGCAGGTTGATGTGCAGGAACCTTTCCTGCGGAGACCATGCTCCTTGGGTGCTGAACTGCCGAAGGTGAGCACCCTAGCCGGCGGTGGATGCGTCCGTGGTGAGGATCATCTGATGCTCGAGCGGGTGGATGTCCCTGCCCTCTGAGAGTTTGTTTGACTGCGTCCACCAGCGAAGCTGAGCCCTGATCTGTGAGGTCATTGGGATGCACTTGGAGAGGGGTTGAGAGTGTTGATTCCAGTGCGTATGTAGGTGCCACTGGAGCGGGCGCATCCTCAACCTTGCCATGGGAAGGACTGATGTGGTCGCAGACATGTGGCCCAGCAGACGTAGTACTGACCTCGCTGAAGAGGTCTCCTTCACTGTCGCCTTGGATGCTAGGGAGGTGATGGCAGTTAGTCTGAGGTTGGGAAGGTAGGCTTTCGAGGCCTTGGTGTCGATCACGGCTCCAATGAATTCCAATTTCTGGGAGGGCGTGAGATGCGACTTGTGGAAGTTGACGACGAACCCCAGAGATGCGATCAGTGACGTGGTTTTACGCAAGGATTCCAGAAGCTCCGGGACCGACGGGGATGTGAGGAGCCAGTCGGCCAGGTACAGAAAAATTGACACGTTCTGCTTGCGGAGGTGTGCCACTGCCACGGCCACACACTTTGTGAAAACTCGTGGAGCAGGAGACAGTCCGAAGGGAAGGACTTTGTATTGGTAGTGTTGTCCCAGTACGTGGAAGCGGAGGTACCTCCTGTGTGATTTGTGGATGCCGATATGAGTGTAGGCATCTTGCAGATCCAGGTATACCATCCAGTCGTCTGTCTGGATCAGGGGGAGGATGGAGTTGAGGGAGTACATCCTGAATTTCTCCTTGACTATAAACTTGTTGAGTTTGCGGAGGTCCAAGATGGGGCGGAAGCCGCCCGTCCTCTTGGGAATCAGGAAGTATCTGGAGTAGAACCCACAGTTTCTTTCGCCAGGAGGTACCTCCTCTATGGCGCGGGTGGCTAGCAGGCTTAGGAGCTCTGTGGCCATCGTTAGGCGCAAGTGTGGAGGTGTGTCGCTGACGGGATGATTGCATTGACTTGGTGGGGCTGCAAAGCGCAGGCGGTAGCCTTCTCGGATGATCCGTAGAACCCAGGAGTCTGAGGACATCTGCTGCCAACCTCAGAGGAAATGTGTCAGGCGACCCCCAATGCGGGTGGTTGCCCGAGGTTCGCCGTCAAAAGGAGGGCCCACTTTTGTTCGCGGGGGCGTTGTTGGTCTTCTTCTGTTTTCGGTCTCTCTGGGAGTTGCGCTGATGTGAGGGGCCGTGGTAAGAGTTGTACTTGTATCTGTTGTTCTGCCATCTCTGATTGGAGGGGTACCTTTTGTTGGAGTTGTAGTATGGCTTCTTCTGGGAATTGTTTCTCAGAGTGCCACTGTGGCGCTCGAAGCCGTCCTCGGCTAGGGTTTGTAGCATGGTACAATGCTCTTTCATATCGTTTACCGTGTCTTTGACTTTGTCACCGAAGAGGGAATCACCCGTGCAGGGTGCATCCGTAATCCTGTCGTGGGTGTCTTCACGCAATCCGGATGCCCTCAGCCATGCCTACCGCCTCGCGGAGATCGCTGTACCAGCAGTTCTCAGTGCTGTGTCGAAAGCGTCGAAGGTTGCGCTGACCATATATTTGCTGCATTCGGACATATCTGTGAGTGCTCTGGATGGTGCAGCTTGAGATTCTTTCGGGAGCGAAGCGATGGAGGCTTTGAAGTCCGCCATGCATGCGTCCTGGAAGAGGACTTGCTCGAACTGATGTGCTGCAATCTTTGCGTTGAGCATGGCTCCTTGGAAGACTTTCTTCCCGATGTCATCAAGGAGTTTGTGGGGTACACAAAAAGCAAGAGACGAAATCAGGAATGGATGGTAATTGGATATTTATTCATGAAGAACCCCAACGCGTTTCGGCGCGTACGCCTTCTTCAGGGGGTACACAGCTGAGTCGAAAGACTTGATTCACGATTACCTTCAACCTGCAAGGTCCCAAAGAGAACCGCTGCATATAACACTTTGCAGTTTTGGAGAGGCACTAAGTCTCCTGACGGTGCCTCTCCAAAACTGCAAAGTGTTATATGCAGCGGTTCTCTTTGGGACCTTGCAGGTTGATGGTAATCGTGAATCGAGTCTTTCGACTCAGCTGTGTACCCCCTGAAGAAGGCGTACGCGCCGAAACGCGTTGGGATTCTTCATGAATAAATATCCAATTACCATCCATTCCTGATTTTGTCTCTTGCTTTTTGTGTACCCTGGTCGGCGTTGCAAGAGCGCTGCTCCTCGTTGTGTTTTATCAAGGAGTTTGTGGTCTCTACCGGGTGGGCTGTTGGCATGGGTGCGCGAGGATTTTATGTGTTTGAGGGCTGAAGATACCACAATAGATTGGTGAGGCAGCTGGGGAGCTGCAAAACTGGGAACAGGTTGTACCTGATACTTTGACTCCAGCCTCCTGGGAAAGGGTTGGCCGGAAGCTGGGGTCAGCCATAGCCTCAAGTGATTGCCACGCAATGTCTGGTGTATAGGCAGTGCAAAGGTAGGCTTTGGGGTAGCGAGGTATTTCAGAACCTCCGGTACCGGTTCACTGTCGTTGGCTGTGCCCTTCAGGGACAAGGTGGAGGCAAGCTTGCTAAGGAATTTAGGATATGTGAGGTCCTCTGGAGAGGGAGGGGGATCCTCTGCCTCCATGATGCGTCTGTTGTCTGAGGTTGAATGCTCGTTGGACGCAGAGCCCACAACCACCTCCTCCACGTCATGCTCCTCAGCGGTACTGTCCGGGGAGGGGTCTACTGCGGACCGCATATCTGATCGCTTCTCTGGGGTGGAAGTCCTGATATCCTGGATAGCCGGATCTGCCTCCTGGAGCTCCAACGGTTTAACCACAGAGGGAGCTATTAGATCGGGAGGTGGAGGGATGATCAGGGAGGAAGGCTGTCTCAGAAGCTGGGACAACAAGTTCATGATGCTGGTGAGGCTTGATCTGCAGCTGGACTTACTTCTGCTGCTATGAGCAGGACTGGAGGAGATAGAGAGCCTTCGGTGTGTACTCCGAGGTCTCCGGCGTGGGGTTTCTTTGCTTTGGCGGTGCGGGGAACGGTGATGGTGCTTTGAGCGCTTGTTCTTGCTCCTCCTGTAGCTGGAGCGCCACTACCGCTGGAGTCATGGTGTCTTCTGCCCCTGCTCCTCCTCCGATGTTTGGATCTGCCTGATCTGCCTCCGTGCGGTCGGTGCGGGGGTGATTTGGCGCCGATGGAACTCCCGGCGCCGATGTGCATGTCCTGGGTTGCTGGGAGAGGGGAGGGGCTGCGTGCGGTGCTTGAGTGTCGGCGCCGATGGCCGCGCGCCCTGCTGTGCTCCGTTGAGGCTTCCGTGGCTAAAGTCCCGCCCCTAGGGTGGGCAAAGCTGGAGGACTGCAACGCAGGAGTGGAGGACTGCAGGCCGCTGCCATCTTGGATGGCCGCATGGATTCTTGCGGCGGTAAAAACGGAGCTGGACATCCCCGCAGCGTTGAAGAGACCAGAGGAATCCACAGCAGCCGCGGATGGCCTCGGAGATGTCAGAGGGGCGGAGAGAGATCCCTCGGCTGCACGGCAGTGGATGGAGGCCGCAGCGGGCACGTCCAGAGCCGGAGCCAGCAGCGAGGAAACAGCAGGAGCCAGAGCTGGAGCAGGAGCCGAGGGAGGTAGAAAATTAGCAGAGGTACTTGCATTTTCGGTTAGGAAGTCTTGCAAAGCGTGCCATCTGGACCTCTGGGCCATGGGAGACATTTTCCCGCAATGCTTGCAGTTGTCCACATTGTGGTCAGGGCCCAGGCAGCGCAAACAGATATTATGCGCATCTGTGCTGCTCATTTTCCTCTTGCAGTGGTGGCATTTTTTAAATCCGGGTTTCGGCATTTTCTTGCTTGGATGTTGTTAAAAGTTGGAGAGAGAGCAGAGTCCGTCTTGCAGGCAAGGCGGAAGGAAGAATACTGGCCGGGCTAGGGGGCGGGCCGGCAAGGTGGGCTACCTGGGCATGCTCAGAAAGGTTCACCTTTCTGAGCTCTAGAGAGAGCACTTCCATACCTATGGCGCCGCCCGGAGGACATCACCAGGTGTGGCTGACACAATCCTGCTAGTCCATGGAGAAAAAATGTTTCCTCCCACTTGGCCTTCTAGATTAGTTACCCAGATCTGAAATCTCCATTCCTAGAGAAGCCCTGCAAACCTCTTCCTATCCGAATAGGAAATCAGCTTCATCTGTCTTTGGTCACCTAATAAATACTTTTCTTCAAAATATTCTTTGCACTGATCACGACAGTCGGGAAATACACATCCTGGAGACTTGTATTCCAATCCAATCCCATCCCACTTCTGTCGCCAACAAAGGGAAAAACCTTCAGCAAGTCAGTGGACCTGCATTGTACTCGAGCTTCAATTGCAAGCTCATGGAGGAAGGACCTCCTAAGCATGCAATTACAGATTAAAGCCTGGGGTTTCAGTGCTGGGAAAGATATGCTAGTCATAACAGTGTGCTGGGGACATACGTATCACCAGCTGACAGGCACTTGGTGTTTGCATATCCTGAGATCCTGGTTTCACTCAGTTAATAAACATTTCCCAATATCTAAACATTTCAGTACAGAAGTCTCAAATAACCTTCCTCTAATGGCTAGAGATAACAAGCTATTTATATGGTGGCTGGCTTTCCTTCTCTCTTGCTAGCTTTCACACGTTCTACCCATTCCCTGGGTTCAACCATATGTTTTCCTTCTATTTTTTTTTCAGATTGTACTCATCCATCAGATACCAGTTGTGCAGTATTCCCAAACTCCCACATTCGCTCTCTATTGATGCGTTTTACTCTCTTGCTGGCTTTTTTTTTTCAGTTTCTACTTTGCTGGCTCTTTTTACCTCCTGCCTTGATTATTTGACTGTATTTTTGACAACTTTGAATCTTTTCACATCCCTGCTTCCCCAGCATCACTCTGAAGGCTGCTCGTCTGATTCAACCTCTTCTGGGAAACATTCACTTTTGCCTTGAAATGTATCTACGGTCTCATTTCTTCGCATTTGCAGTCCACCAGCTTTCATAATAGCCTCGTGTTTTACAGATCTGACACTTCCTGTGGTCCGCGTGGAATCACTTCTCTATGGATATTCAAAATTCTCTAACATCCTTTAAGTCTAAACTCTCATAAGAATATGGGTTAGATCAAAGACCCATCAAGCCTAGTATCCTGTTTCCAACACTGGCTAATCTCAGTCACAAGTAGCTGACATATCCCTAAAGTAGCCCTTCCATGCTATCTGTTCCCAGGGATATGCAGTGTTTTTTTTCTTGGACTATATTAATAACCAACTGGTTATGGACTTTTCCTCCAGGAATTTGTCCAACCGTTTTTTTTAAGCTCAGCTACGCTGCCTGCTTTTTACCACAACCTCCAGCACAGAGTTTCAAAGACTAATTATACATTGAGAGAAAAATATTTTTCATCTGTTTTGAATATACTGCTTTGTAGTTTCATGGTGTATCCCCTAGTTTTTGTATTTTTTTGAAAGTAAACAATCGGTTCAAGTCTACCTTTTCCATTCCACTCAGGATTTTATAGACCTCTATCATAGCTCCCTTCAAGGCATCTCCCATCTGTAAATTTCACAACTCACCCAGCTGGCTTGCTATCACACTTCACAGAATTCTAATAAGATGTTTTGGATAAAGGCATCTCAAAAAAATCCAAAGAAATACTAAGTTCATGTCTGATTCCAACCACGATACCCACAGAGAAAATTCCTCTGAAATCATCATCTCCCTTATCCCATCTCCCTCCTTCAGAGTCTGGAAGCCCAGCAACAAGCTCACACACATGGGTAATCACGTGACACGTGACTGTTAGCTCTGTGTTCCCTTGGTGACATGATACCCTGACTGCATTCCTACTCAGGGCAGTGATTGTGGGGAGAAGGAAGGGGAATACTGCAAACCTTTCATGATTTAAAAATCAGAACTGTACAAACAAAATTTGAATTGTCTACATAGATAAGCATCAGAACAAGAAAATTTCTAGAAGATTTCATTTTCATTCCCTCTGTTTACATTTTTTTCCCAAATGCTGGGTTGTGTTGACCTTTATCTCAACCAAAGCTTTAATGCAATCTAAGGCCTTCTGTCTCTGCTAGATACTCACACCTTGAACCTTCTCTGTTGAGCAGGGCCTGATGAATGCTGAAGGAGGTACATCCTGCCTGTTGGCTTTGAGGCCCTCTCCCCAATTTCTGCCCTGCTCCTGAGATGTGACTGAGGCCTAGCATTCACTACTAGGCTGTCCCTGCTGGGTCCTCACGCTTAGGCCTCCTCTTCCAGAGAGTGGCTATAGCCTAGCATCCATTGCAAGGCTCATACCTAACCTTGGGCCTTCTGAGGTGTGACTGGTGCCTGGCACCAATCATCAGGCTGTCTGTCCCCCATGAATCTTCATACAGTAGCTTGGGTCTCTCTTCTCTCAGGTTATGACAAGGGCCTGGTATTCAACACAATACGTATTAGGGTTTGTTGTCCTGCCAGGACCTGGCTACTGTTCCCTTCAAATGGTGTCTTTTTGTGCCAGGGTTGCACACAGAATAGCACTATGATGGCTGGAAAAGATAAGCCAGTCACAGAAAGGGTGAAAAGCAGGAGGTATGGTTTGTGAGTTTAATGCTTGGTTCTGACTGGTGTCTAGTGGGGTGTTTTTCTGAAGGTTGAACTAAAATATTAATAGGTCGGCCTGTCTGTGACCCATTTCCCCTACAACCTTGTCATTTGGTAACTTTAAGTCATTTAAAAGTGGGTTCCCAGCCCAGACATTTTGCCCAGAAAAGGCACAGTGTATATGTCATGGCTGACTGAATTCACTCAAACTTTCTGAGATCTGACTGCAGTCAGGGGGAAGTAAATGCAGAGCTGGGTTAGAGGCAGCCAAACAGTTGGGGGATGGCAGAGAGAGAATACTATTCTGCGTGGAAAGATGTAGGAACGTAAAGACAGCAAGGCCCACTCCTATACAAGACTCTCCAGGTATCTAGATCAGAGTAAACACGTAGCATAGGGCCAAGAGGAACCGCTCTGGCATGTCTCCCTACAGGGAGATGGAGGAGCTTCAGGCTTTAAGGTCATTCCATTCAGAAGAACCCTTAATTCTCTGAGAGGGGTCCTCCAAACTACATTCCACAGACACATTTTCCCCAGCCTGCTGTGCTGTCTCCCATGGCGGGTACCTGAATTCCAACCTGTCTTGGGCACTCCACAGCCAGGAAGGTTTTCAGGATACCCACAATGAATATGCGTGAGATCCATTTGCATTCATTGGAGATCATGTGCATGCATATTGATCTC
The DNA here is from genome assembly GCA_033557465.1 of Ichthyophis bannanicus. NCBI lineage: Eukaryota > Metazoa > Chordata > Amphibia > Gymnophiona > Ichthyophiidae > Ichthyophis > Ichthyophis bannanicus. Next base: position 306,792,643 of record CM066039.1, read on the forward strand.
ATGTGGGGTGCCCAGCACAGGTTGGGGAAGTCCTATCCTGAGATCAGGAGTTCAGCTCCCAAACCCCACCTCAGACTTCGTAGTCTGCAAATAGGTGTTCACCAAGGAAAAGAGACAAAATGTAATTACAGCCTCTGCTGCTGGGAGGAGGGGTAGAAGGGGAGGAAGAATTGGATTGGACTTGAATTTAGTTCATGCCCCTCTGAGAGTTCAAGGCCATTTCAATTCAAGTACAGTAGCTATTCCCCTATCCCCAGAGGGCTCAGAATCTAACAGGCTGATGCAGAAAGCCGGCGCAGAAGTCACACGCTATTAGATGTGTACATGTTTTCACAGCACGCCGAAAATGCGAGAGTTCAGTGCCAGTATGCAGTAAAGGGCGTGTATGCAATGAGCTGTGGGCAAAACATGGATGAAAAGCTGAAAGGAGGGGAGACAATGTATGTGCAAACAAGAGACATGCTACAAAAGACATTTCTTCTTGATCGCTGAACTTTTGCTTATATGCTGAAAAGATACAGGCAGAAAATTCTCATGTCAAAGGTAACTGTTTATCAGTACATACCCTGAAATAGTCTTTTCCTACCCACGCAAGACGTTTAAGCCATCTCAGACCAGACAGAGAGATAGCGGTGCTCCTGCTGGTTACGTGCAGCCCCGCTAGTTGTCGGGGCTGAATACAAAGAGGCAATCTCCCTACACGCACAGAGGCTTAGTGTGGGGAGACCGGGCCAGAGGGTGGGCCACGCATCTGGACGTACAGAGCCGATTCAGGTCACGGTCCTATATGTTCTGCAGGTGAGGGGAGGACGCGCTGCTTATTCCACCTTGGGTGTGACTACGGAAGATGGAATAAGCATGGAGAAGTGGCGATCAAGCTCGGAATCACCCCCCTCCCAAGGCTTGGATCGGCCAACGGTAGGTCCCTGCTGCCCGATCTGGGCCCTGGCCGGGCCCGCCAAGGGTCAGGCGGCCAGGAATCAGGGGGTTGTCACTGCAGTGGGCTGACCACAATGCAAGGAGGATGTCCCTACAAGGATGCAGGGGCACGCCGGGCAGTCTTAGGGCCCAATCCTGCACCCGCAGGAATATCTGGCTCCCACGGTAGATGGAGGCTGGGGGTGGGGGGGGGCTAGGCAACTTCTCAGGCACAATGTAGGTGAGGGGAGGTGGGGTGGCATGGAGGGCGGCCTAGGGTGGCAGAAACTCTTGGGCCAGCCCTTGGTGAGTTATAAATACTTTAAATAAACTAACTTTTGTCTATAAAGTAAGGGGCCGGGTGAAGCTGTCTGCTTGTGACCGGAGGAAGATGGCTGCTTATGTGCTGAGGACGCTGGGGCCCCTCATGGAGCTTCTTTTGTCAGTGCTTTAGAGGTTGAGGAGCCCGGAGATGGGGGTGGAGACCTGAGGGCGGCCATTTTGTTGGCAGCCACCCTGTCTCCTGGTTCTTTCCCCTTGCTCCCTGGGAGCCGGTCTTTTTTCTTCTTTTTCTCCTCTTCCCGCTGTTTGGAGTGGTCTGTTGGACTCTAAGAAAATCCTGTAGGGTGTGACTACGGGAGTGCCGTGCCCGTGGAGACATGCGGGCACAGTGGGAGCAATCTTTCATGTGGTGGGCTTCCCCTAAGCACCAGACACATCGGTCATGGGAGTCCTCTGCATTCTCTTCCTGCAGCAATCAGTGTATTTCTTGAAGCCAGGTTTGTTGGATTTTGTCTTCTCGATTCTCTTTTCTTTTTCCATGTTGAAGGCAGTAACTGGAGAGCAGAGTTACGTCCAGCAGGCTGGGCGGATGAAATGAGACTGAGCCAGGTAGGGGCGGGCCAGGAGGTAGGGTCTATAGGGCACATGCTCAGAAAGGTTTACCTTTCTGAGCTATAGGAGAGCAGTCCGTCCACGACGCCGTTAGATGACCTCACCAGGTGCGGCTGACGCATCCTGCTAGTCCATGGAGAACTCCCTTAAATTGGTGACTCAGACATGACAGGCTCTGTATCCCTGTGGCCATCTCCTGAATCTCCCTCCTCCCCCGTCTCAGAGGTAACAGGCTCTGTATTACTGTGTATATCCACTGAGTCCCCCAGGTCCTGCATCCACTCTAAGTCCTTCAGTCCTACAGGTGACAGGTTCGGTCTGCCTGTGTCCTAATACAAGCCATTATACCAGTAGTCATTCATAACATCACAGGAAAAGGAGAGAAAGACAGACATAGAGGAATTTGTGATCTATATTATTATTTCTCCATTATATGACATAAGCTACTACAGGTGCTGACCCTGCACTCAAACACCGAATCAGCAGAATGAGCACAGCACTCCACTGCACTTCCTATTTAGTTAAAGAAGTTCTATGTAAATGTGTGTGTGATATAAAGAGTTCTCTGTAAACATATTAGATATAATGTAAAGCGCTTTGATTCAATGAGAAAGCAGTATAGAAAGACTGTTAAATAAATAAATAAATAAACAAACTTGAATCAAAATATGACAAATCAGCAGATACCAACAAACTTCAATCAAAATATGACAAATCAGCAGATACCAAAAATTTGAGAAAACGAAAACCTAAAAGCATCTTGGACTTCGCAATAGTGAACCCAGAGACTGGAATGTTTCATTTAGCACTCTGTGGGCCTGGTGATGGTGCAACATTTGAGAGAGCAGCACCTTCGCTGGCCGGTCAAGTGCCTCACCTGGATAAACCTTTGAGATGACACCCATTCAGTCATTTCTAACCAAGAGAGGCTGGTCTCTCGGGGCAATTTCTCCAGATGTGTCAGTTTTGTGCATACCGGGATATGTGGAGTATGATCTTACAGTAGTTTCTCAGCTTACTGCTAACGCTCATCATAGTACTTGGATTGTGCTTTCTCCTATGCGGGTCATTCAGTGACCACAGACTACTGAAGTTCTGGAAGGCTTCAAAGCATTCACATTTGATCCATTTCAAACAATAGTCTAAGGGCGCAGGTGAAACAGCCAAGGGTAGGTCCAACAGGATGTGGCAGCCAGAATATTATCATTCTCTCCCTTAACAGGCCATCTTAAGAGCACAGAACCCAGTGCCACCTTAATTCATACCCATCCTGCTGTTTTCAGGGCCCTGTCTGCAAAGGTCTTTTTCCTTGCTTGCATGGTATGTAGAAGTAACTTTGATACAGACAGTAGCAGGGCAGAGCCAGAGAACTGTTCCGTCTGCCCAGGTTCTGCGACTTCCTTCTCTGTCCTGGAGATGGGAGAAGACTGGAATAACCAGCAGCGAATATTAGAAGATCACAGAGGAAAATGTAACAGAAAGATACAAAAACAATCATTGCCACGCCAATGGGGGAACCCTCAACGTCATTGTATCAGCACCGATGGATTTCCCTCACCAAGAAGACTGTGCCCATGCAGAGAGGAGGACAGCTCCAGCGCTGACAGCCACTGCAACAGCTGCTACAGCATTGGAAAGCACCGCAGACACTGGCGTGGACACAGGAGGACCAGAGGGTCATCGCGCAGCTCAAGCCCATAGTCCTCAGTGCCCTCCCCTGGCCAGCATCAATGCAGCAGCAGCAACGGGAAGAGAGGCCAACACACTCAGAGCAGCACACCAGCGCAGGATAACCAGGCGACCATGCTGGATCTGTGACATGGCTTTTGGCTCAGCACAGCACAGCGCAAACACTGCAGCCATAGCCCAGCTTTTCCCTGCCGAGGATGCCCACACCATCGCCTCGAACAACTTCCCCCATTGACGTCTCCAACACCCACAGGCTTCTCTCCAGGATCCTCCATGAACAATGAAGGGAAGGAGGTGGCTGGCTTGATATCTACGGGCAGCTCACACTGCACCTCCGATGAAGGGGAAGCCCTCTCACGACCATCGCTGACACCACTGCCGCTCCCACCTTCACTACCGGAAGACCTAATATACCTGAAGTTCCTCCAGAGGTTATGCACCTGCCTGGCGCAACCCCCTTTTGAGGTGCCAGACCCTAGTAAAGAAGTACTGGGCCTGCTTAAATACCTTGACTCACCCGGGTCAGTGGTCTCAATTCCCGTCCACTGGCTGCTTCTGGACAACTTCACATGGATCTGGCAGATGCCAGTGTCCGGGCCAGACACATCCCGGAGACTCGAGGCAAAATATCAAGTGCAGCCTGCCCTGGGGTTTGACAAACCACAGCTGCTCCACCAGTCCATCATGGTGGAGTCCACTTTAAAACAATTGAAGAGCTCCCGTACACACTCCAATGCACCTCCTGGAAAAGATCAGTAAACTCTTGAATAAGTCAGGAAAAAAGACCTACCAAGCAGCAATGCTGAGCGCCAAGATTGCATCCCATCAATTCCAGCAAGTGCTGTATCTGAACATGATACTGGACAATCTCAGGAGTGTGGTTAAGGGCCTAGGCACAGATGCCAAACCACCATCCAGCCTCTGGGCGAGTGCGGGGAAAACCTGATCCGCTCGGCCTTTCACTCCTTCAATTCTGCGGCTTAGACAGCAGCTACAGCCATAGCCTCCAGGTGCACGGCCCAGCTCTGGGCATCCAGCCTCCAAGAAGACATGCCCCCTGTACAGACAATAACTTCTTTGGGGAGAAGGTCAAGGAAACAGTGAATGATATGAAGGACTGCTTAACCACCCTCTGAATCCTGGCCTCTGACAGATTCAAATGCAGCTCCAGCACTCACAAGTCACAAGGACCCTACCAGCGCAAATCCTACTCCTCGTCCAAGCGCTACCAACCATATCACAAGTGGCAGCCCCAATGGCCCAAGCAGCAATAGTACCATTCCTACCACCAAAAGCCTCACCAGAAGGACCTCCGGCAGCCAAAGCAGTCAGCGACACTGTCTGGAAAGAGTAACCCCTCTTTTTGAAGCTGCAGCCACCACGACCCCGCTGGTTGGGAGCTGCTTCTCCTTCTTCAAAGGGGTCTGGGCAAACATCAGCACCGACAAGTAGGTTCTACAGATAATAGACGTGGGATACCAGATCTGGTTCTCTTTGACCCTTCATCAGAAAACCCACCCTACCAGCCGCACCCTGGATCCCCTGCTCAGCACTATGGCGGAGGTGATCCAGTCCCTCTTAGCAGCTGGGGCTATCAAACATTGCTCTTCCCAGACGGTGTCGCTGACTGCTTCGGCTGCTGGCAGTCCTTCTGGTGAGGCTTTTGGTGGTAGGAATGATACCACTGCTGCTTGGGCCATTGGGGCTGCCATTTGTGATATAGTTGGTAGCGCTTGGACGAGGAGTAGGATTTGCGCTGGTAGGGTCCTTGTGACTTGTGAGTGCTGGAGCCTACACTGAGGGAACCACTGGCTCCTGTATGCTTACCCCCCCTATACCGCTCATCTTCAAAGTGATATAGACAACCATCAGTGACAAGGCCACAGTCATCCTCATCGCACCCCACTGGCCAAGACAGATGTCGCTCCCCTACATCAGAGTCCCTCATCAGAGACTTTTGGCAAAACTAAAGAGACATGGGATAGGAGGCAGTGTACTATTGTGGATCAGGAACTGCTTAAAAGACAGAAAGCAGAGGGTAGGGCTAAATAGCCAATTTTCCCAATGGAGAAAGGTGAATAGTGGTGTACCCCAGGGATCTGTGGTGGGTCTGCTGCTTTTTGACATTTTCATAAATGACCTGGAAAAGGGAATAACGAGTGAGGTTATCAAATTTGCAGATGACACAAAACTATTTAAAGTTGTTAAAACCCAAGAGGATTGTGGAAAATTGCAAGAGGATCTTGATAAATTGGAAGACTGGGCATCAAAATGGCAGAAGAAATTTAATGTGGACAAGTGCAAAGTTATGCACCAAGGGAAGAACAACCCAAACTATGGTTACACGTGCAAGGTTCCACATTAGGAACCACCACCCAGGAAAAAGATTTAGGCATCACTGTAGATAATATGTTAAAACCCTTGGCCCAGTGTGCAGTGGCGGCCAAGAGAGCAAATAGAATGCTAAGTATCATAAGGAAAGGAATGGAAAATAAAACAAAGGATATTATAATGCCTCTATATAGTTCCATGGTGAGACCGCACCTTGAATATTGCGTGCAATTCTGGTCGCCATATCTTATAAAGGATATAGTGTTATTAGAAAAGGTTCAGAGAAGAGCCACCAAAATGTTAAAGGGGATGGAAGGATACCCTTATGAAGAAAGGCTAAAAAGGTTAGGGCTCTTTAACCTGGAAAAGAGACGGCTGAGGGGAGATATGATAGAAGTCTATAAATTAATGAACGGAGTGGAAGCGGTAAACGTAGATCGATTGTTTACGTTATCAGAATATAGAAAGACTAGGGGACATGCAATGAAGCTACAGGGTAAACTATTTAAGACTAATAAAAGAATTTTTTTTTTCACTCATTGTGTAATCAAACTCTGGAATTTGTTGCCGGAGGATGTAGTAAAGGCTGTTAGTGTAGCTGGGTTTAAAAAAGGTTTGGACAAGTTCCTGGAGGAAAGGTCCATAAACCATTATTAAGAAGGGACCCAGGATATCAATGCTTGAACCAATACAAGCATTGTGGAACCTGTGTCTTTTGGGGAAACTGCTAGGTACATATAGCCTAGATTGGCCACTGTTGGAAACAGGATACTGGGCTTGATGGACCTTGGTCTGACCCAGTATGGCATATCTTATGTTCTTATGTTCTTACCACCGCCAGTCTGGCTGCCCTTAAGACCAGATCTCATCACCCAGGACTGGAGGAGGACCCTCCACCCCAACCTGACTGCCCTCACATTGCCTGGAGATTGAGAGGTCAAGACTGTCCTCCTTGAACCTGACAGTGGAGGTCAAACATTTCATCCTTGCAGCCAGATGGAACGCCACCCAATGGCCCTACTCCCTGAAGTGGAAACGGTTTGACACCTAGTGTATGGCAGCGGGACTGGAATCCCTGTCCTGTCTCCTCCCACAGGTCCTCCAATACCTTGCCACCCTCGCTCAAGTGGGGCTCCAGACTTCCTCTATCAAGGTCCACCTCTCTGCCATTGCTGCCTTCCACGACCATATAGAGAGCCTCCCCATCTCTGCTAGGTTGCTAGGTTTATGAAGGGCCATCTCTCTGCCATTGCTGCCTTCCAACTCTCTGCCATTGCTACCTTCCACGACCACATAGAGAACCTCCCCATTGTTGCTAGGTTTATGAAGGGCCTAGGAACCTGCGGTGCACCATATGGAAATTGGTGCCTCCCTGGGACCTGTCCATTATCCTGCACCAGCTCACAAAGGATCCCTTTGAACCATTTAGATGTACCCCTCAAGTACATCACATGGAAGACCCTGTTCCTGGTTGCCATCACCTCGTCCCGATGGGTCAGTGAACTGTAGGCCTTAGTTGCATACCCACCCTACACTGTCATCTATCCAGACCGTGCCACCCTACGGACACATCCCAAGTTCTTGCCCAGGGTGACATCACCATTCTATATCAACCAAACCATCCAGCCCCCCACCGTCTACTCAGAGCCATACACCACCACAGAAAGGCACTGCCTACCCACCCTCAACTGTGTGTGAGCACTGTGCACCTACTTCGAGAGGACCACAATGACCCGCCAGGGACCCCAAATCTTTGTTTCCTTCAACCTGGTCAAACGTGCTCACTCGGTCACTAAGAGGACCTTCTCCCAATGGATCTCTGCATGCATCGCCTTCTGATACTCCCAGGCGGACACCAACCCTCCATCAGCGATCCACGCCCACCAGCTACAGGCCATAGCTGACACTCTGCAAACCTCCATGCCATACCAATACAGCATATCTGCAAGGCCGCAACTTGGTCATCCATGCACACCTTCCAGAGTCACTACTGTCTAGACCAGCTCATACTGGCTGAGAGCTCCTTCAGCCGCTCCATTCTGAGCATAAGTGCCCTCATAGGACAGGGGCCTCGGACACAAACAGACTCCAACTTGGCTTAGTAGCACCATCTGGACTTGGATGCTGTAACCGTACTTCACTACTGTTACTGCTGTTGTTGTTGATAACACGGAGCTCGCTCTGCTGTTGTTGTACTGTTCCTTAGAACTGTTAGTAGTTTCTACTCAATTTGCCACTCTTTCCTAACAGTTCATGGTGTTGATGGTGTGATTATTCTTGGTTCTCCGTGGACAACAGGATGTCAGCCACACATTTCCACCCTTCTCTCCTACAGATGAAGCTTATGCCATGTACAGGCACAACCGGATTCGAACCAGAGGGCAGGGCTCGCTGCCCTACTTGCAAAGGAAAGCCTTGGCTTGGAACTAACTGAGCAGGTAGGGGTGGGCTCAGGGGTAGGGGCATGAGAGCACATGCTCCGAAAGGCTTTGCCTTTCTGAGCTATAGGAGAGCACTCTGCCCATGGCGTCGTCAGATGACATCACCAGGTATGGCTGACTTATCCTACTGACCACTGAGAACCTCTGTTACAGGTAAGTAACCCTACTTTATGCCTCTCTAGTTCTACAGCTTCCCCTTCTTTGAAAAAGGTTTGCTTGTTCATTAACACCTTTAAACATCTGTATCATATCTCCCCTGTTCCTCCTATCCTCTAGGGTATACATATTTAGGTCTTCAAGTTTCTCCTCATACATCTTCTGGTGCAGGCTCTAAATTATTTTGGTCACCTTCCTCTGAACCATTTCAAATGTTCCAAGTCAAGGCTCACCAATGACTTTTTCAGGGACATTAATACTGCTTCCATTTTGCTGGTTATTCCTCTCTATATGCACCCTAGCATCCTTCTGGCTTTAGCTACTGCCTTGTCACATTGTTTCGCCACCTTGAGATCCTCAAATCTATCACCTCAAGGTCCTTCTGCTGGTCTGTGCACACCAGCTTCTCATCCCCTACTACATACAACTCCTTTGGATTTCTGCATCTCAAAAGCATTAGTGTGCATTTATTTGCATTAAATCTTAACTGCCAAGCATTAGACCATTTTTTTAATTTTTTGTAGAACTTTTTTCATGTTGTCCACTCTCTCCAAGGAGTCCATTCTTTTGCAAATCTTTGTCTCATCTACAAAACGGAAAACTTTTCCTTTCAGTCCTCCAGCAATATCACTCACAAAGACAATGAACAGTACCGGTCCCAGGACCAATCCCTGAGGCACTCCACTACTCACCTGCCTTTCTTCTGAGTGAGTTCTGTTTACCACCATCTTCTTTCATCGTCAATCAACCAATTTCTGATCCAGTTCACCACTTTGGGACCCATTCCCAGGCTGCTCAGTTTATTGATAAACCTCCTATGAAGAACAGTATCAAAGGCTTTGCTGAAATCTAAACAGATCACATCCATTGCATGCCCTTGATCTAGTTCTCTGGTCACCCAAAGAACTCAGTCTAATTCCTTTGGCATGATCATCCTTTGGTAAAACAATATTGCCTCAGATCATGCAACCCACTGGAGTTTAGAAAGTCCACTATTTTTTTCTTTTAGTAGTAGCTCCATTACTTTTCTCACCACCGAGGTAAGGCTCACCTTCCTATCGTTTGCCACCTTTTCCCTATTACCACTTTTGTGAAGAAATACCACATCAGCCCTTCTCCAGTCCTGTGGATCCTCCCCCATCTCCAAGAATCTATTAAACATCCTTTAAAAATCTAGGACTTTGAGTTTACTATGACTGGACTCTGATTTGGCTTTTACCTCAAATCACACAGTGTGGTGATCATTGCTGTTTAAGTGGGCACCCACCAAGACATTAGACACGCTATCGCCATTGGTGAGTACTAGATCCAGCTTCGAACTTTCCCTAGTTGGTTCTATCGCCATTTGTTTGAGCAAAGCTTCTTGAAAGCTATCCACCATATTTTCACTTCTTTGCAGACTAGATACCACGTCTGGTAGATTAAAGTCACCCAGTATCATCACTTCTCCCATCATTGCAACCTTTGTAATATCATTGATTAAGTCTCTATCCATTTCTTACGTTTGAGTTGGAGGTCTGTAGACTACACCAGTCTGGATGGTAATGCATTATGGATTGTTTTGGAAAGAGGAGATGGCTTCTTCTCCCCACGTCCTCTGCATTTCAGATACTTTAATATTGTTTTTGACATATGGCTATATGCCATTCATGAAACTCCTGTCCTTGAGAGCAATCCCCTCGTGGTTTCTAGGAGGACCGAACAAAACGTAAGGGTCACACAATGTCTAGAAATGCGCCTACTGACCATATACAAAAAAATGCTAGGATCACCGACTAGTCAGACACAGAACTAATAACTTGAAGTGTTTATTCACAAACTGTTGAAAACAGGGAAGCCGCTTTCCTTCTGCAAACAGCCAGCAGGTAAATCAACAAGGATCAGCGAGATCTCAGTAACTAAACAAGTTTCATTGTAATTAGTGCCTGGGGAGGTTCTCGATAAGTTGTGCTCACTATAAGACGTCTAGAGCTGAGACAAAGCCTTGGCACATATTCAGTCCAGGCTGAGAGCAGGGCTAGTTCTTCATGGGCTGGGTCTAAAGAACCAATCAGGGCTCAAAGCAGCAGGGCCACCCTAGACGAACCCTCAGCCTTATGCTCCCCCTCCAAGATTAGCTTCATTATCTCAACGATCACAATGATCAGAATATCACCGTCCCAATAACAATCCTGTAAAAATGCATTGGACATCATATATTAATTAATAAACTTTGCTTTGTATGTGCCCAGACCATCCCTAGCCTAAGGGAAGAGAGTTACACTGCCCCCTGTCTTCCAGTTCAAGTATTACAAGGAAAAGGAAGCCTTACTGGGGAAACAAAGGTTTTTCGGGGCACATGAACACCCGTTGCAGCACTGTACTTAATATCCCTAGGCTTACGAGTGAGGTTCATTGACTGCAGTGACCTCTGACCACATGCACAGCCATGTGACTATGGCTTGCAGAGCCATCCTTGACTAGATAAGAAACAGGATTGCCAAGTTACCCAGTTTGAGGAGTACGATTTTTTTGCCAGTCCTGGTTTTAAACTTGCAGCGTGGTATTTGCAGTCCCCGATTCTACCCACTGAAACCAAAGTTGCAGGTCCTCTAATACACCAGGATACAACTCCAACATCCACCCCCTGGCCTAAAATCGCACCTCTGGAATTGGGTAACTTAGCAGCTGCTGTGCAGGAAAGAATTCCAGCTACACCCAGTGAAGCTCACAGGAAATCTGCAATAAGATTTGAAAAAGTTATCTGGCAATCAGCAGTTTGACGTATTAAGTAGTTAGCATAATTGTTTCCTTCCTATTTCTGGAATTCTGTGTTGCATCCATTCAGTACTTTATGGTGAAATGCATAATGTTATTCTGTATGTACCAAGGGTTCACATAAACCTAGCTGGCCCTACTTCTTAAAAAAAAAAAATATCAGAGTTGCCAAGTTACCCAGTTCCAGATGTAAGATTTTTAAACCAGTCCTGGATTTCTGACAATCTCATTTGGATGCATTATACAGGACCCGCAACACTGATTCCAATGGGTACAATTAGAGACTACAAATACCATAGTGCACTGCAAGTTTAAAACCTGAACTGGCAAACAAACAATCTCGCTCCTGAAACTTGGAAACTTGACCACTCTGCTCACTCTCATTTCTTTTTTTCTATTGTGAAAAATCTAGAAGGGCCAATATCCTGGGACCCTGGAGGACATTCGTCTTAGGCCTAGAGAGAACAGCTTCCTCTCTCATCTTTTGCTGCAGTTCATTGACTGAATCTGAGTTTGATTTATTCTGGTTCTCACCTCGGCTCTGATACTGCTGTTATTTGGTTTAGTAAATGGTACCTTTTCTGCATGGCTTCACAGGAAACCTTTGAGACAATAATCGTGCAGGAGCATGTTTTGCTCCTCCCTGTCCTTCTCACACTCAGGCAGAAGTTGTCCTACAGGTTGCGGCTGTAACACCCACAATTCTTTCTTCCCCAATTTTTCTCCAAGATGTATTGCTGCAGTTAGTAGCTCAGATCCAGCTACACGCTCAGAGCACCTTCTAAACCTGGAGCTCTCCTCCCTCAGGGCTGTTCCTCCTCTGTGCGGAGAAACTGCCACTTCTCAGCTGAGGTGGATCACAAGTAAATGAAACCTGCTCCCTTTCTTGCCACAATTTAATTATGGTTTTCCAAGTTGCTATTTCAGTCTTGTTTTGCTTCTTTGGGGTACAAAAACATGTTTATTTCAGTTAATTAAAAGAACTTAAGATAGAATTGGAAATGTGTTTAACCAGGAATAAAGGTTCCAATTTGAGGTGATGCCATAAGTCTCCCACCCACCGTCACCAGCAAAGCAATCTTCAAGCTGCATGTTGGAAACGAAAAAGGTTCATCAAGCTCTTGGGGAAGGGAGGACGCCCTGCGCACAGGAAGGGGAGCTGCAGCACATGGTGCTTACATAGCAGACAGGGCTAAACAAATGTTGGAAGCCATGTGCAATGGCCCCCTGACGAAAGTTACATGTGATGGATTAAGCAGCTGAACTTCTAAGACGGCTTCCTGATAAGAGGCTCTACACTGGAGGCCACAGAAAATCAGCACATGAAACTGCAAGTCCCCGGAGAGACGTTTTGTTATTGAATTTGGACTGAGCTGGGGGCAGTGTAGGACCTAGCCAAGAAAATGCATGCTCATCTCCCCCCCCCCCCCAAAAAAAAGCAGACCAAATTCTGGAAAGGGAAGGGAAATGAAAAGAATGCAGCAAAGTAACCCCCCTCCCCCCCACACACACAGATGGATGTGTACAGTAATTGCCCACCTTCTACATCAGGGATGGAAACAGCGCAACTTCTTCCTGCAGAGCTCACGAGTTTAGGATATATGTTTGTGATACCATAGTAAGAAGAATTTTCAAATTCCCATTTTTTCTGCATGAGGGGGCTCCCTTCTGCTCTTATGTAATCCCATCCCACTTGCCTGCCTGCCTGCTTTAGAGTCTGGAAAAAGTATCACACACTTTGCTTCAAGAGTATAAAGCCACTGCAAACAGCAAAGAGCTTTCAGGGAATGACATGCCCTGGAGAAATTGTCCTGGCCCTGCACTCCTTCCAGCCAGACTAGGCGAAGAGCTAGACCTACTTCAAAGTACTCAGCACCATCAGGCCTTCACAAGGGCAAACTGTAAGAAGAGTGTGGTAGTGTGGCACCCCTCCCAGGACTGGCCAGTAAGGGCAATTCTCCAACGCCCCCCCCCCCCCCGAGCTGTGGAAAACCAGCCCTAGAGTAATTATGACCCTGTCTTTCAAATCCTTCACTTCTGCAACAACAAATCCTCTTGCAACTACAATAACATCTGGTCAGAGCTGGGTCAACTATCAGGGAAACTCGGCAGTTGCCTAGGGTGGCAGATTCTGGGTAAGAGAAGGGCATTCAAAGCTAAACAATATGGGCTCCCACAAGCAACTCTAAACCCTCTCCAACTGGCAATGAACACGGCCGCTAGGGTGCTAGAAGGAATGTCAAGGTCGACCACGTCACTCCAATCCTGAAAAAGCTCCATTGGTTACCAATTCAAGCCAGAACCCAATATAAAATCATAATTATAAGCTTCAAAGCCCTGAACAATCAGACCCCCACAGCCATCACTGAGCTAATACACATCTCACCCCACAATAGAAGCAGAAGATCAGCAGCAGTCAACACCCTGATAATTCCGAAGGAAACAACGAGATGCACAAAGGCAACAACTAACAGAGCCTTCAGCATCTGTGCCCCCAGAGCCTGGAATGCCTCCCACCTGACATGAGAGTTATCACCAACCTAACCCAATTCACCAACCTAACTACCTATTCACAAGATACTTATCGGTGTAGACCTGATAGGGAAATACGCTCCCCATGTAAATAACTGTAGATAATTGTCAATGTAATAACTGTTGTTGTTTACCCTTGTTTATCCAAGTTTCAATCCCTGTTCAAATGTGAATACATTGCAGTTAGCCTGCAATGTATATGTTTGTCGGATGTACATCGCACTGATGTTAATAGCACGGTATAAAATAAATGTTAAATAAATAAATAAAATAAATAGATTCTGACAGCCGGGTAATGGGGTTGGGGTGAAGGGCATAAGGCTTAAGGTTTGCCGAGGGTGTCAACACCTTGAACCAATTTTGGGGCCAGTCCTGCATCTGGTATGCTATCAAAGAGGGGCTGACCTATTAGGAACTACTCCTTACAGTCCCAAGCAGCTTGTGATGCCATCTTATGGAAATAAGAGATCCTAAGTGGTGCAATTAAGTCACGTGCGGGTCACTGGCTTTGTCAGAAATAACAACAAGTTACTGTACAGAAGCCAGGACTGGATCTGCTGGTCCTGCATGTAAAAGTTTTCCCATTGGTGAAGAAGGGCTAGTTTTGTCTAGGCTCACCCAGTTTTCCCTAAAGGCTTATCTGGTTGTTATGGTTAACCTTTAATCCTGTAAGGCTAGGCTGAATAGCATCTCCAAGACTGCAACAAACAAGGAAGGAAAGCTTTAAGCAAAAGATTATCTGGATGAGGAGCAACCATTTACTAGTCTGGACTGCACCCAAGAAGTGACAGGAGTTACCTGTCACTGGGCTCTGCTCTGATCCAGAGGAGGAGGCGGAGGTGATCCTGCCCCCCCCCCCCCCCCAACTCTAAGAAAAGGTGAAAGTTCCTTCCCTTATACTTAGCACCAAAAGATGACAAGGAGAAAAGTGTTTGTAGGAGAAGCAACAGCAGACAGGGCATAAAAGCAAAGCGAACATATCACAGGAGGCAGTTCCATGGCGAGCAGAAAGGGAATCAGGGTAAAGTCGAGGAATGAGGATGGGGAGAAGTTGAGAAAGGGGAAGCTGGACACGGAAGAGGAATAGGATGCGCATTGGGGGGGGGGGGGGGGGGGGGATACAGCACTCACCAATGATCAGGCAAAAGATGTCCAGAAGCACAAATATATTCCTCTTCTCCAGCATCTTGGCTGTCTCCCGGGTTCTGATCCTTCGCTCCTAGGCTCTTTCTGTCTTTCCCTCACTTTGATCTCTCTCTCTCAGGCTCGGATCTGTCTCTCCTAATCTCTCTCGTCCAGACTCTCTCTGTTTCTCTCCGGCTCCGATCTCATTCTCTCTTTCTCTTCTTTAGGCTCTATCTCTCTCTCGCAGGCTCGGATCTGTCTCGTCTAATCTCTCTCGCCCAGACTCTCTCTGTTTCTCTCCGGCTCCGATCTCATTCTCTCTCGTTGTGCTCCGGCTCCCGGATCTCTGTCGCTCCTGCCTATGTGCACCGAGGCGACTCCTGGTTTCCACGGGCCCAGGCGCAGCAGGACGGGGAATTAAAGTCCGCCGGGGGAGGGGAGGAGGGCGGAGAGCTGCTCGTCTCCCTGCGAGCTCCGGCCCGGCCCCCGCTGACGTCGCCCGGAAAAGCCTCGGCGCTGTACGAGCCGGCTTATGCGTTCAGCGAGATCTGCAAGAATAGAGTGTGAAGGGCAAAGTGCAGTTTGATTTCTTGCCCCCTCCCCCCTGGACATTGGTGTTTGGGGATTTAAGGGGGAGTTGTGGGGATCTCGGATATGGGGTTTGGTCTAAAATCCTGGAGCGTGGCTTTGGCGCCTTCGTCTTTCCAAAGCCTAAGTGTCCCACAGCTCCGGAGACCCCCCTCCCCTCCCCTCTCTCAACTGCTTTGGCTTCTTGTCCACCCGGCCACCGACCTGCCCTCGTCCGTCCGGCCAAGGACGGATTTGCTCGGTGCGGTGCACTTTAGGTGGACATAAAGGAAGGTGGTTCTGCCGGGTCGCCCAGGCATGCCAGCCAAGAAGGAGGGTGTTAATAAACGAAAAGAAGGTGAGAACCTCTTACTGGACCAACTTCATTTTGGCTGGCTTTGGAAGGTTAAAACCTTCCAAACAGGACCTGGCCAAGCATTAGGTGAACTAGGAGGTCGTCTAGGGGGCAACTTCGGGGGATGGGGGCAAACAGCAGGGTATTCAAAGGCAAACAGCAGATTGCGGCAGCGGCAGCGGCAGGGGGGAGAATTAACCTTAACAAAGTCAAAACCTTAACAATCCTCCAAAGAGCAAAACTTAACAGCAAGAATAGTATACAGAGCCCCATTGACTGAACACATAACCCGGATCTTATACGACCTTCATTGGTTCCCAGTAGGGAGCCAAATAAAATATAAGCTGCTGATAACAACATTCAAACTGATCAACAACATAGCCCCATCATCAGAGGCTGCTCTATAATGAGGCCAAGTGAGGCGGTGGTCTCAGGCGGCAACTTTTTTGGGGCAGCAAAATTGCCCCCAAAAAGACCGCCTCACTCGGCCTTCAAAATAAAAAAAAATAAAAAAAACTCCAGTGTAAGAAGCAGCTGCCGCTGTTGCTCCAGCAGCGGCAGCGGCAGAATGAGGAGCACCGCGGCAGCCTGACCCACCGGAGAGCCTGCTGGTTTCCCCTCTGTTTCCCCTCTTCGCTGGCTCCGGTTTGCAGAGCCACGGGCTCAGCTTTAACAGAGCCACGGTTAAGAGAAACACTTTCGCTTCGCCGTGGCTCTGCAAAGCAGAGCCAGCGAAGAGGGGAAACCAGCAGGCTCTCTGGTGGGGCGAGCTGCCATGGGGCTCCTCATTCTGCCGCTGCCATCGCTGCAGCAGCAGCTGCTTCTTACGCCAGAGTTTTTTATTTTTTCAGTTTCCCTGGGTTGGGGGGAGGGGGCTAGGACTGGAACTGGGCTGATGGGGGGGGGGGGTAGGACAGGAACGGGGCTGATTGGGGGGGGGTTAGAACTGAAAAATGGGCTGATGGGTTAGGACTGGTAATGGGCTGATAAGGGGTTAGTACTGAAAATGGGCTGATGGGGGGTTAGGACTGGAGATCTGATGGGGGTTTAGAACTGAAAATGGACTGATCAGGAGGGAGGCTAGTAATGGGCTATCGGGGGGGTTAGAACTGGAAATGGGCTGATCGGAGGGGGCTAGGACTGGTAATGGGCTCTCGGGGGAGGGCTAGGACTGGAAATGGGGGGGTTAGGACTGGTAATGGGCTATGGGGGGAGACCAGGACATGAAATGGGCTGATTGGGGTGCTAGGACTGAAAATGGACTAATTGGAGGGTTACGACTGGTAATGGGCTGATTGGGGGGCTTGGAGTGGGGTGGGCTGATAAAGGGGATAGGACGAGAAATGGGTTGGGACAGGAAATGAGCTAATAGGGGAGGGGATGAGAGTGCTGCTGGCCCTGGAAGAAAACTAGGGGCTAGAGCTACAAAGGGGCTGATGCGGGGGGATGATAGAATAGGACTGGAAGGGAGCGGATACTGAGAGGGTCTGCCAGGGGAAGGATGAGGCAGGAAGGGAAGGAGGGGGCTGGAAAGGAGCTGACACCTGGGATGTACCTAAGGGGGACTGGAAGGGAGCTGACACTTGGGGATGGGAGTGGTAGGTGGCTGGGTAATAGGAGGCTGGAAGGGAGCTGACATGTGGATGGCAATGGAAGGGAGATGGACAGAGGGTAGGGTGGCTGGAAGGGAGCTGACTGGGGGTGGCACTGAGAGTGTACCTGAGCTGATACCTGTGATGGTATTTGGACTAGAAGGGACTGGACAGTGGGAAAGGAGGGGGACTGGAAGGGCATGGACACCAGTGGCAGTCATGGGAATGCAAGGTGGTTGATATTAGAAGGTACTGGGAGGGGAGGGCTGGAAAGGGGACTGATACTGGGGAGGGTTACTGGAACTGGAAATGGGCTCATGGAAGGAAGTGAAGAAAACAAAAGAAGAGATAAGAAATGGCAGATGGACTATGGACATAGACCACAGAAAGAGAGCTAAGAGAAGACAGGAAAGCAGAAGCCTCAGATCGGGACCAGTATGATCAGAGAATAAAATGGTCAGACAACAAAGGTAGAAAAATTAATTTTATTTAATTTTGGTGATTGGACTTTGTGCTATTTTTATATTTTACACAGTATGGGGGAACTGCATCTCTTATTTATCTGATGTTGCACTGCATGTGGACTCTGGCTTCTTGGGATTTCAGTTTAAATTTCGTCTACATATTTTTATTTTTACTTTAGATTGTGGTTACTTATTCTATACTTGGTGAGGGTCGATGTTGTGCGTGTGTGACTGAGGTCAGGTGTTCTGTTAACATGGAGTTTGTACATAAAGATCTATACTATACTGTAGTAATTTGACTTGTTCAGCTTTTCAGATAGGTGTATGGATGTTCCAGGGCCCACTGTAGTATTTACAGTGATGCCTTTTTGGGATGGGCTCCTTATGTGAAGTTTGTGCTGATATGGTATGGTATGGTAGGTTTGCTTTTTGTTGTAGGGTTTTTTTATTAGTTCACAATATGCCTGGTACTGGAGAATAGTGGTTGTTGTTGTTAGTGAGATGATCAGAATCAGATTTTTTTTTAAAATATTGAGTTCTGTGGGTGAATGTCCTGGCTCTGCTCTGCACCTACTGTGGATGCAAAATATATGTTGAAAAAGAAAAAGCGAGAACCATAACGCAGTTTATAACAAAATAAAAATGGCTTATAATTCAGTTTTATAAACTGTGCTATTGATTCTTGCTGTCTTTTAGTTCCTTGGTGTGCAAACGGGACCGTACCTAGCCCTGTGCAAGCGGTGCAGCCGCACAGGGCGCAAAGGCTTGGGGGGCGCATTTCGGCTCTCTGCTGTTGCCCTGCCGCTGCTGGCAGGACAACAGCAGGCAGTTAAAATGCGCCCTAAGCCTTTTCGCAGCACTTTAAGCAGGTCTGGTCCCTCCCTCCTCCGACACGATGTCAGAGCAGGGAGGGACAGATCTGCTTAGAGTGCCGGCGCCTTTCAGATTGGGCGCATGCCCCCTTCCTCCTCCTCATACCTCCGTCCAGTGCTGCCTGCTCGTTCCCTGCTGCCAGCGCAGCCATGAAAAAAACAGAGGGCGGCAGCAGCAGGGAAAGAGCAGGCAGCGCTGGACGGAGGTATGGGAGAGAGGGGGGGCGTGTGCTCGAGTTGCAAGTCGCACAAGGTGCGATTGCAGTTCGATATGGCCCTGTGTGCAAACATCTTGCATTTCCTCCATATAATCTAATCGGCTTTTTGGTTTGGTTCAGTCTCTGATTAGATTTCTGAAAAAGCCCTGCCCCCCTCTAAGGTGGTGGTGGTGGGGGGGGAGCCTTTTCATACTTCGCCTCAGGCAGCAGATTGCCTTGAGCCACCCCTGCCCATCATACCTATCTACTCTCATACAAACCCAACCAGACTCCAGATCCCGTGGGCAAAATGCAAAACACTCACTGGTAACACCACTCTCCATATGCAAGACAAAACAGTCCACCAGCTCCAGAGCCTTCTCCCAGGGCCTGCCCATCCACTGGGCAAGAATTTTGTTTGCACAGGGTCCCGGGTTTCAAGGGGCCCCACTCCAACAACATCCCGCATTGAACACCAGCAGGCAGGGCGGCTTTAGAGGGAGCCAGAGAGGCCCCGGCTCACCTCTAACAGCTGCCAAAGTGAAGCACGTCTTTTTCCTTCACTTCGGCAGCTATACTGAAGTTTAGAATGCTGCCGTGCTGAGCGCCAGGAAACAGGAAGTCCCCTTTGACCTCAGCGCGGCAGCGTTCTAAACTTCAGTACAGCTGCCGAAGTGAAGGAAAAAGACGCGCTTCACTTTGGTAGCTGTTAGAGGTAAGCTGGGGCCTCTCCGGCACCCTCTAAAGCATTTTATATAGCCGTGGGGCTCTTCGGGAGGGGAGGGGTGGCTTGGACTGGAAATGGGCTGTGGGGGGGGGGGAGCTAGGACTGGAAATGGGCTGAGTGGAGGGGGGCTTGAACTGGAAATGGGCTGAGTAGGGGGGGGGCTTGAACTGGAAATAGCTGATGAAGAGGGGGGCTTGGACTGGAAATGGGCTGAGTGGAGGGGGGCTTGAACTGTAAATGGGCTGAGTGGGGGGGGGCTTGGACTGGAAATTGTGGGGGGAGCTAGGACTGGAAATGGGCTGAGTGGAGGGGGGCTTTGACTGGAAATAGCTGATGGGGAGGGGGCCTTGGACTGGAAATGGGCTGAGTGGGGGGGAGCTAGGACTGAAAATGGGCTGAATGGAGGGGGGCGTGGACTGGAAATAGCTGATGGGGAGGGGAGCTTGGACTGGAAATGGGCTTAGTGGGGGGGCTTGGACTGGAAATTGGGGGGGGCTAGAACTGGAAATGGGCTGAGTGGGGGGGGGTTTGGACTGGAAATAGCTAATGGGGAGGGGGGCTTGGACTGGAAATGGGCTGAGTGGGGGGGAGCTAGGACTGGATATGGGCTGATGGAGGGGCTAGGATAGGACTGGAAATGGGCTGATGGGGGGCTAGGATTGGAAATGTACTGATGGGCTCATAGTGGGCCTTGGATTGGAACTGTGCAGACAGGGGGGCGCGGCTAGGACTGGAAATAGCTGATGGGGAGGGGGGCTTGGACTGGAAATGCTTTGAGTGGGGGGTGGCTTGGACTGGAAATTGGGGAGGGGAGCTAGGACTGGAAATGGGCCGATGATGGGGCTAGGAAAGGACAGGAAATGGGCTGATGGAGGGCTAGAATTGGAAATGAGCTGATGGAGGGGCTAGGATAAGACTGATGGGGCTAGGATTGGAAATGGGCTGATGGGAGGCTAGGATTGGAAATGGGCTGATGGGGGGGCTAGGATAGGACTGGACATGGATGGGGGAGCTAGGACTGGAAATGGGCTGATGCAGGGGCTAGGATAGGACTGGAAATGGGCTGATGGGGGGCTAGTAGGGAGTAGATGCTGGGTGGAGCTGGAACTAGAAGGGAGTTGATATTGGGGGAGGACTAGAATGGGATGGGGCTGGGGGAGTGAGGATGGGGAAAAATATTTTATGTGGGAGGGAAGAAAAATCTACGATTGGCTGGGTATTGGGAGAGTAAGTGGGGATTGAGGATGGAGGGGTAAAATTTGAGTGGATGAAAAAGGAATAAAGAAAGAGATGGAGGAAAGAGCAAAAGGAGAAAGATCAGTATGTTAAAGCAGATGTAGAGAGAGAATGGAAAAAAAAAACCTAGAAGAAAGGACAAATGGACAGCAGACAATGGAGAGTTAGCAGAAGACAAGAAGAAACCAGAAGAAAGTGACTGGAGCAATTGCAACTGAAAAATAAAATGCACAAACAACAAAAGGTAGAAAAAAATATATATATTTTTTTGAATTTATTAACTGGAATATGTCAGCTCTGGGAAATGTGAGTCTGTCTGCATTTTTTTTAGTACAAGAGGAAATTAATTTATAATTTTATTTCTGCAGTGTTGTTGTACATTCCAAGTTTGGCTTTTGGGGTTCCCAGTTTAATTATTGTCTTCCTATTTTTAAATTGTGATCCCTTGTTCTTTGTTTGGTAATGGTCTATGTTCTGATGGTGTAACCGAGCTGAGGTATTCTGTTTATGTAGTTTCTATTTGACAGTGCCACTTGTTCTCTTTCCCCAGTAGCAGATGCATTAGCATTCCTGAGATGTATTGGTTTAATATTTGCAGTGTTGCCTTTTGATAGGTAGGGTATGGTGCTTTATGAATCCTGGTAGTACTGTTATGATATGGTGGGTTTGCTATGGGTTCGAAATGGGCAGTGTTTGTAGTAGTTCCTAATGTGCCTGGCAGTTGGCACTAGAATATAGTAATGTAGAAATCTGGTAGTCTTTCTTTATCCATACGCTCATTAAGAGGCATGTTTACTAAAAGTTAGTGCATGTTAACAGTATGCAAATATTAATGCAAATGAGGCCCCTTATGCAAATGAGGCCCAGTACCGAGTCTCTGCACATGGCCCCACACCCCCCTTCGGCCGCCCCTTCCTTCTCCTACACTGCTCCTAGTCTCTGGAACTCACTGCCATTGTCAATCTGTGTGACCAAAGACCTACAGTTATTCAGAAAAGAAATCAAAACATACCTCTTTACTGAACACTACATCAATGATAACCCAACCTCACAAACAACTAACTCACCTCACCTTATGATCACCACCCAATCCCCTCTACCCCCCTAATCCCTATTCATATCTAAACTCACAGAAATACACACAAACAGTAAATTATAAATAGTTACTAGTCGTCAGTTCAGACAACTATGTATATAAAGCCTTCGCTTCATGTTCAATGTACCTATGGATCTATGTAAATAGTTCAACCTCTGTTCTTTGTAATATGTTGTGTTAAATGTAAACTGCCCCGATCTCTGGAAGGGGCGGTATAGAAGAACCAAATAAACTAAATAAAAGCTTGCCTAGGGAGTTAATACTTTGAAATAACTTGGCCGGCCCTGCTTCCAAAGAAGGAAAGGAGCACAAGCTGGGCCTGAGTGCCCCAGGCCTGCTGCTATACTGAAGCCACAACTTTCTACACACCACTGCCAACCCCTCACCCCTGAGCTCTACACGTGATCTGAGGACTGCCAGCTCTTAAGGAACTGACCCTCCAGCTCTGAAGCTTCAAGTTTTCAGAAACGCCATGAGAGTGGCTAATAATTCAATGCTAGCCAAAACCAGGTCAATCAAGTATTTCTGCTGAAACAGCCCTCTTACTCCTTCCCCATCTTTACCTTCTCCCGTCACGTCCTAACTCATCTCTCCTCTCTCCCACCCCTTCCCCTCTCTCAGCGCTTCCCTTTTCCCCTCACCGTTTGGATAAGGGCAGTCAATTTACTCTGCTGCCTCATCATGGGGTCGTCTGTCCAATCTGACAGAATTTCTGCTTTGCAGAAATTCTCCTAGTGAGTTTGGATCAGGCTGCCCATGGAGACAGTTGATGCGGTGCCCAAGAGCCCCGCATAGCTCTGACTCCATGCCTGACGGTGCTAGACAGCACCACTTCCATAGTCCTAAACAAGTAGCTGTGGCCAGTACATTTGCAGCTTATTTATACACAGGTCTCTAGCCTGTTGGTCTTCACCGCTAGCAACTTCTCCATTATTCTCTCACCATTCAGTAAACAGAAACAGGACAGCAGAAAAAGACCATATGGCCTATCTAGTCCGCCCTTCCATATTAACTACTATCGTCCCTTTTTTCCTTTAGAGATCTGTGTTTTCCCGTACTTTCTTGAATCCATACTGTCCTCATCTCTACCTCCACTGGGAGATTATTCCACGCATCAACCATACATTCTATAAATAAATATTTCTGCATATTACTCCTGAGTCTATTCCCTTTCACTCTCATCCTATGCCCCCTTGTTGCAGAGCTTACTTTCAGTTGAAAGAGGTTCTCCTCCTGTGCACTTATGCCATAGAGAAATTTAAACATCTCTATTATATCTCCTCTATCCTGCCCTTTCTCTAACGTATACTGTACATATTAAGATCTTTAAGACTGTCCCCATATGGTTTATAATGAAGACCACTAACCATTTTAGTCACCCTCTGCACCAACTCCAACTTGTGTATATCCTTTTGAAGGTGCGGTCTCCAGAACTGCACACAATGCTCCAAATAAGGTTGCACCAGAGATTTATACAGAGGCTCTATCACCTCCCTTTTTCTGCTGGCCATTCCTCTCCTTATCCACACAGGCATCTTTCTGGCTTTCGCCTGTCACCTTTTCTACCTTTTTAGTCACTTTAAGATCATCAGAAACAATCACGCCCAGGTCCTGCTCTTCTGTCATGGACAGAAGTACTTCGCCCCCTCTACTGTACCGCTCTCTTGTATTTTTGCAGCCCAAATGCATGACCCTGCATCTTCTAGCATTAAGTCTCAGCTGCCAAATTATTGACTATTCTTCAAGCTTAGCGAGATCTCTCCTCATATTATTTACTCCTTTCTGGGTGTCTACTCTATTGCAGATTTTGGTATCATCTGCAGACGCAAACCTTACCTGACAGCCCTTCCACAATATCACTAACAAAGATGTTAAAAAGAATCAGACCAAGGACAAATCCCTCGGCACACCACTGATAACATCCTTCTCCACAGAGTGAGCTCCATTTACCTGTCCCTTTGCTGGCTCCCACTCAATCAATTTCTAACTCAATCAGTAACTTTAAGGTCCATCCCTAAGGTGCTCAGTTTGTTTATAAGCCACCTGTGCGTTACGGTGTCAAAGGCTTTACTAAAATCTAAGTACACCACATCTAGGGCTCTCCCTCGGTCCAACTTTCTGGTCACCCAGTCAAAGAAATCAATCAGATTTGTCTGATAAGACCTGCCTCTGGTAAACCCATGCTGCCTCAGATCCTGCAATCCATTGAACTCCAGAAATCTCACTGTCCTCTGTTTTAGCAATGTTTCCATTAATTTACTCACCACGAAGGTCAGACTAATGGGCCTGTAGTTCTCAACCTCACTCTTACTTCTGCTTTTATATAAAGGGACACATGTGCTTTTCTCCAGTCCTCTGGAACCACTCTCGACTCTAGAGAAGCATTGAAAAGATCAGTCAGTGGAGCTGCTAGAAAGTCCCCAAGTTCCTTCAATACTCTCTGATGTATCCCATCCGGCCCTGTCATTTTGCCTACTTTTAGTTTAGCTAGTTCCTCATGAACACAGCCTTCTGAAAATTGTTCAAGATCCTCTTCACTTCTGATCCTATTTGTGGGTGTTTTCTGAGGTCTTGCTCCTGGCCCTTTATCTGTGAACACAGAAGAAAAAATATTTGTTAAGCAATAAGCTCAAGTGAAATAAATACTTTCCATTACCAAAGATAGGCTTCACTGCAAATTTTTGTTCAGTATTGCCAACATCCATTCAGGGCAAATCTATTTTAATATTGTTGTCTGGGTTCATGAAAATCAAGTGGTTGCAGTACCAGAAGTAGCCATAAGGTGTCACGTGGATACTGCCATCTTATGGCCTCTGCTGGTGTGAACTTCCAGAGACTGATGGATCCATAAGATATTTCAAGGTAAGATGTTGTTGTTGTTGTTGTTAAGTGCCGTCGAGTCGGAGTCGACTCATGGTGACCCTCTGGATAGCTATCCTAAATTGTGTTCGGTCTTCAGTCAGGCGGCTCATTGTTGACAGACTGGTACCCGTAGCTGCTGTTATTGTATCGATCCATCTCATTGCTGGCCTTCCTCTTTTGTGTTGACCTTCTATCTTGCCAAGCATGATGTCTTTCTCTAATGATCTCTCTCTTCGCATGATGTGTCCAAAGTATGAAAAGTCAAAATCTTGTCATCTGAGCTTCTAAAGAAAGCTTAGGTTTGATCTCCTCTAGTACCGACTGGTTTGTTCTTCGGGCAGTCCATGGTATACACAGTATTCGCCGCCAGCACCATCATTCAAAGGCATCAATTTTCTTCCTGTCTATCTTTTTCACTGTCCAGCTTTCACATCCATATGATGTTATTGAAAATACCATGGCTTCAACAAGTCAAATCTTTGTATGGAGAGAGACATCTCTGCTCTTTAGAATCTTATCTAGGTCTTTCATAGCCATTCTGCCAAGAGCAATGCGTCATCTGATTTCTTGACTGCTTGTTGCTTCTTTATTGATAGTTGATCTAAGTAGGTTAAAGTTGTTCACAATTTCAATTTCTTCTCCTTCAACGATGAACCTGTTGATTATGCCAGTTGTCATTATCTTTGTCTTCTTTACATTAAGGTGCAGGCCCATTTTGAGACTATGTTCTTTGATTGTGAGAAGCAAATGTTTCAGATCATCTTCACTTTCAGCCAGTAATGACAGATATAGTCAGTTTGATTTTTATACAATCCATTGGGTCAAGTCCATGTGTACAGTCGTCGCTTGCAAGTTTCTTCTTTATTATAAATGCAACACCATTTCTTCTTTGTCTTTCATTTCCAGCATAGGAGACCATGTGATCATTTGATGCAAAGTGCCTGATGCATGTCCATTTCAGTTTGCTGACACCCAACAGATCAAGTTGTACACGTTCCATTTCATTCTTGACCACCTCCAACTTCCCTTGGTTCATGCTTTGTACGTTCCATGTTCCAATGTGCAAGACATCTTTACAGTTTCTGACTCTCATTTCATGCGCAGTTACATCAGCAGTCAGACTTCCTAAGGGCTTTGATCCAACCACATCATAAATGCTGGCTTTACTCTGAAAAATCTTGAGCTCTTCCCCAGTAGCTAGTTGAGTGCCTTCCGACCTGGGGGTCTCATCTTCCAGCACTATAGCACAATTTGTTTTGTTGTAACTATCCATTGGATTTTCATGGCAAGATACAGAAGTAGATTGCCGGGCTTTTCTTCCGCGCAGTTTAAGTTTGGTATTGTTGCCGTTGTCACAGAAATGTGATCCTCTGCTGTCAACACTATCCCAATCTGCTGCTGCCCAGATGGGTGGTTTGTCTCGGTCTGGCACCTCAGCTGAGACCTGTCCATCTTGGGAGATCCTGCCAGAAGTTAAACTACCGATAGTTTAGCTCTCAGCATCACTGATGCATACAAGCCCTCACAGCACGACAAGCTGCAAACCAAGTGAAGGAAAAGGTAAGATGTGCAGACCTTTTATTCATGTAAGACATTTTCTCTTGCACTTATTAGGTGGTCTGAACTTCTTTGCCCATTCATCCAAAGCCCTGTTACATATTTGTTAATTGTAAACTGCTTTGGATTGTAGAAAGGTGGTATAAAATGCATTTAAAGAAACTTCTGTATCACCTCAACACTAAGAAATATGCAGAGAGGACTTGGAGAAAGCAGCCCCGAATTTCAGTTTGGATCGCTGCTTTCTTTGGCTAAAACTCAAACGTGATGAAGCATGCTACATAAATAAAATTTAATACATAACAAAATAATACAATTATTATTAGCAATACATAACAGAAACCAAACATAAAAACAGTCTTTAAACTCTACGTTTGAATGGCTAGCCTAGTCCCTTCCTCCTCTGATGTGACCTACATCAGAGAAGGGAAGTAGGGACCTGACCTGCCTACAAACGCGGGTCTGCCTCACTGCTCCTGCTGCTGCCTCCGAGAAAACAAAAAAGTGGTGGTGGCGGCAGGGCAACATGGGGGGTGGACAGGGGCAGGTAACTGGCATTGTGTGCCAGAAGAGGAAATGGCACAGGGCACAATAATGGCTTGGTATGGCCCTGTGCACCGTATAAACATATAGAGGCCAATTCAGAATTGGGCGCCTCCGGCCCGTCCGAACACCCAGAATCTGGATGAACCGGATTTGCACCCTATTCTGATCCGACAGGGGCTAGACATCCCCACAGGATCAGAATCAAGTGCACCCAGCCTGGATGGGCCAGCCATGCCCCAATTCTGGGTCCCAGACGTACAGCCACATACCCTGCTAGCCCAGTCAGGCTCCTACATGGAACCGTAGTGTCGTGGCATCCTGTTGCCATGGCACTGCGGCACCATGCAGGATCCATGATCCCTGGCAGACCCCAAAACGAGCATTTCCTCACCTCCCGACCCCCAATTGAGCCTGCCATGGCCAGGGTTGGGCTGCGGGGAACCCCCTGCGCCTCCTTTCCTGTTTTCCTGGGCCCAGATCCTGCACATTATGTTGTTTAGGGGGACTTGATGGCCAACCCCAGACATACAGGGCCCTGTACGTCCGGGATAGACGTTATGCCTCCAGCCTGCCTCCTCCTGCCCCCATACAGAGCTCCCCGCATATCACTGCTGTACGGGTGGATGGAATCGCCACCCAAGCATTTAGCGGGGAAGGACCGTCCGAACCGGATATCCATCCCTCCTAAATGCTGCCCAGAATCTACCCCATAATGGGGAAAATCAGACTAGAGGGAGGTAACTTTATAAACGTCTTCCTTGTGTAAAATGCCTTTTATAAAATTCGGTCATGCCTAAACAGGTTGCTCCAGAGTTGGCTCAAGGCGTTGGCACCCTAGACAGACCTTAAGCTTTACCGCCCTACTGGCTGTCAAAATCTATTGCTTATCTTTGAATGCCTTGTTCTTTGCCACCAGCCCCCTCAGAAGTTGTCACCCTAGGCAACTGCCTAGGTTGCCTAGTGGTTGGACCAGCCCTGCGCCTAAAATTGTATGGGCTGTACTTAGGAGTATAATGGTAGAATTGGCATGTTCATGGGAGGAGTTTGGTGGAGAATGGGTGGAGTTGCGATTTAGGTGCAAATGTTACAAAATACAGATGTATTTTACATGATGACATTCATGCTTGCTTCCGAGCAGCTGTAAAGGTCAGCACCCATAATCTAGGCATGAGCTTTTGCAGGATTCTGTACAGATGGTGTCATCAAGAGCATTTCAGATTCCTGAACCATAGGATGATTTTCTAAGGGCTACTGAACAGAGATGGTGTCCACTTATCAAAGGAGATACGTGGAGGCTAATTCTGATCAGGGCATGTCTGGGCCGTCTGGATGTCCAAAATCTGGATGGGCTGGATTTACACATGATTCTGCAACCACGAGAGCCATACGTTCCTGTGGTTGCAGAGTCAGGGCACTTGGATGGGCCGAACGTGCCCCGATTCAGACACGCAGGATATCCCGCTACCCAGCTATCCCTCTCCATGCTTCTGCTGGAGCCCCACTGCTGTGGCATCTCATTGCTGTGGTACCGGGACACCATGCAGGAGCGCCGCCTGGCTCGACACCCTCCCGCTGTTCTTTCCCCACTGCCTGGCTCTTGGCGGGGCAGCCAGGGCTGGGATCAGGTGGCGGGGCTTTTACTGCAGCCCCTCTGCCACTTTCCTTTTCCTGCGTGCCCTGATCGCCTCGGCACATAGGACTTATTCCACCTCAAAGTTGAAATAAGTTCCATGTCCATCCTAGACCCCCCAAATGTACAGGGCCGTGACCTGAATCGACCTTGTCTGTCGGGATTGTGTACTCTGCTTATGCTCCGCCCACGCTGCTCCTCCAGCCCTCGCCATCCCGCCTCATCCAGAGTTCCCTGCACAAAGCCGCTGTATGTGTGGGGAGCTCTATCACCGGCATACGGCCCCTGCAAATAGCGGGGGTTGAAGTCTAAACCAGACATTCATCCCTGCTATTTCCAAGGCAGAATGACCCCCAAAATGTCTTCCATAGCAGACTGGCCAATCTACCGAAGAGGACTTTAAAGTAGGATTATGGAGGATGTTAGTAAAACATTAAATACCTGGAAAAAAGACAACATTTGGAAAGCTGTGAATACTAATGTTCATAGTATGGGAAATATGGCTGTGGATCTACAGGATGTAATGGAAGAGGCTGACTTGGATTTAATGACGTGCATGAAGACACGGTTCATGGAGAACTATGGTTGTGATGAGGACAGTAACTGAATTCAAAAAAGCATGGGACAAACACAGGATCTCTAAAGGTAAAAGGGGACTGTTGTAGTTGTTGATATGGAAGGACAGACTAGACAGGCCATGTGGTCTTTTTCTGTCATCATATTTCTATGTTTCTATGTGATATTTATAACAGGCTATAATCTATTTAGAAAGGACAGAGTAGGAAGAAAGGAGGAAGAGTTGCATTATGTGAAAAACACTATTAAGATAATAGAATTGTAGGACTTATGAGGTGAGGAGAAGGCACTGTGGGTTAATCTGGAAAGAGGGAACAGCACATCTATTTATGTTGTCGTGATATACAGACCTCCTTCACAGACAGAAAAGAAATGGACAGAAATTTAATTGAAGATATTCACAATATTGCTATGAAAAGAGATGTGCTACTGCTAGCTGATTTTAATATGCCAGATGTTGATTGGGACATCCCTGCTGCAGTGTCATCTAGAAATACGGAGATCCTGGATTCTGGCAACTGATAATGGAACCCACATGGGGGAGGGGGCCTACTGGACTTGGTGCTTACAAATGGAAAGAGTATTTCAGATGTTATAGTGGATGATCATCTGGCATCCAGTGATTACTAGATGGTGTGGTTCAGTATTAAGACATGGGTGGAGATGGTTCATTCAAAAGTGAGGGTCATAGACTTCAGGAAAACTAACTTGGTCAAGATGGAGGAATACCTCAAGGAGTCGTTAGCTGGATGGGACTATCTGGGGAAAGCAGAAAAGCAGTGGGCAAAACACTCTATGTTGGTGTAGGGGACTCAGTGGAAACAGCCATGATGAAGTGTATTTCAGTAAAGTGGCAGGGGATGTGTGACTGGGGTAGTGAGGCTGGATGGGACACTTCTGAGAGAACTGAAGGAACTCAGGGAAGTGGTGGTGACTCTGCTGCCTGACCTTTCACAATGCTTCTTTAGAAGCAGAAGTGGCCTTGGAGACCTGCAGAAGGGCAGATTTGATCCTCTTCACAAAAGTGGAAGTAAGGAGGAGGTTGGGAACTACAGGCCGGTTCGTCTGACCTCTGTGGTGAGTAAATGAATGGAAACCCTGCCAAAACAGAGGATAGTGACATTTCTGGAATTCAGTATATTCTAGGATCAGAGGGAGTGTGATTTTACTAGAGGTAGGTCTTATCATACGAATCTGATGAATTTCTTTGACTGAGTGACTAGAGAGTTGGATTGAGGGAGAGTGCTAGATGTGGTCTACTTAGATTTCAGCAAAGCTTGTGACATGGTTCCACACAGGTGACCTAAAGATAAACTGCGCACCCTTGAGGTGGGCTCTAAAGTAATTGGCTGGGTTAGAAACTGGTTGATTGGGAGGTGACAAAGGGTCGTGGTACATAGAGTTCACTCTGAAGTGCATGCGGTCATTGAGTCCCCATGAGGGAAACTGGTTGAGTGGGAGGCAACAGAAGCTAGTGATAAATGACATTCACCCTGAGGATAAGGGCATTAATGGTGGCGTGTTGCAGGAATTGGTCCTTGGCCTGGGAGCTTTTAACATTTTTTATGCAGTACTATGGAGGGGCTATCAGGTAAGGTTTGCCTCAGCAAATGATAGCAAAATCTGCAATAGGGTAGACATTGTTATCCTGGAAGGTGTGAATAAAACAAAGAGGGATAAAGTAAAGCTTGAAGAATGGTCTAGAATTTGGCAGCTAAGATTTAATGCTAAAAAATGCAGCGCCATAGAGCTGGGCTGCAAAACCCCAAGGGAGTCTAGTATAGGAGGTGAAGTACTTCTGTGCATGAAAGAGTAGGATCTGGGTGATCATATCAGATGATCATATGATGGCCAAACAGTAGAAAAGGCAATGGCAAAAGCTAGAAAGATGCTTGGGTGCATAGGAAGAGGAATGGCCAACAGAAGAAAGGACATAATAATACCTCTGTACAAGACTGGGGAGACCTTGTTTGGAGTACTGTGTGCAATTCTGGAGACTGTATCGTTAAAGAGATATATAACAGGAGGAGGAGTGGCCTAGTGGGCTGGGGGTTCAAGTCCCACCTGGGGACAGCAATCTCAGGCCGGAGGGACTGGGATTTCTAGTCCTATAGGCACTCCTTGTGGTCTTGGGCAAGCCACTTAACCCTCCATTGCCCATGTTCCCTGTAAGTATTAGTGTATGTGTGTCATATCCCCTTGTGTTAAATGTATCTCCCAATTGACCGCTTTGACCCGGTGAAAAGCGGGATATAAATACAGCTAAATAAATAAATACAGGATGGAGTTGGTCCAGAAATGGTTAATGATCTTAGTCAAAAGCATATGGGGACAGACTTTAAAGATCTCAATATGTACAGTATACTTTGGGAGAAAGGCAGGAAAGGGAGATATGATTGGGACATTTAAATACCCTTGTGGCATTAATGCATAGGAGATAGGCCTCCTTCAATTGAATGGAAACTCTAGAACGAGGGGGCACAGGAAAAAGGCAAAATGAGATAGAATACTCCTAAGGAAATATTTCTATATCAAAAGAGTGGTGGATGTGTGGAATGGCCGAGGTGATGATAACGAGGACCGTATCTGAATTCAAGAAAGCATGGGACAGGCACAGAGGATCTCTGAGGGCGAGGAAGAGATGGTAGAGCTTAGTAGTTCGTATGGTTGGGCAAACTGGATAGGCAGTGTGGTCTTTAAATGCTGTTATTTTCTCTGTTTCTAAGATTTGTGCTAGTATTTTATAAAGACAGGTCGGCCACTTTTCCACCTACAAACCTAGGCGCCCTCTTATAAAATGACTGTCTTAAATATATAGCATCCCCCTTCTCTCTGGATCTGCCTCCCCATCTCAACTCAAAAAAAGAGGAAACAGCCAGGAAAGATGAAAGCTGACAGCTCTTTTAGACCTGTGGGTGGTAGATGAATTTCTGCAAGAAGTTTCCAATATTTCTAGCTCCAGCCCACAAATCCTTCCTGTATCCACCCAAGCTGGAGGAGGGAAGCGGAGCTCTCTAGCTTCAGTAGTACTGGCAGAGAATGCTCTAAAAAGTCATCTCCTCTTCTTTTTTAGAACGACTGGCTGTAACTCTGCCTCCAAAAATGTTTCTTATCTAGTCCAGTCACTGAGATGCTTTTTATAAATAGAGGTTTCCTTCTTTAAACTGTGTAGGAAGACAGTTAAAAACACTTATCATCCTTTCTGACCCACCCATTTCCAATGTTTAGAGACTCTAATTAGTCTCTAGTTCCTGCAGATTCCTTTCTTTTCTTGGATACTTAACTACCTGTCTCTCAGGAAGGATATGCCCATAGCCTGTTATAACTACTAGAAATGTGTAAGTCCAGGGCGGGCTGCTGCACAACTTAAACAGGTTAGGGCCAGCTGAGAAGGGATCTGATAGACATCTGTAAAATCAAGAGTGGGCTGGTAAAGGTAGAGAAGAAATGGTTATTTACCCTTTCAAGGTAGTAGGTTTAAAACAAATTGGAGAGCATTGTTATTGTTGTTAAGCAGGGCCGTACCGATCATGAAATGCACCCTGTGCGACTTGCACATTGAGCGCGTGCCCCCTCCTGCACTTCCATCTAGCCACTTTATGGGGGTGGGAGAGAAGAGGCACGCACCCGATGTGCAAGTCGCCGGCACACTAAGCAGGTCTGGTCCCTCCCAGAGGGACCAGACCTGCTTTTGCGTGCCACGAGAAGGCTTAAGGTGCGCATTTCGGCTGTCTGCTGTTGCCTGCCACTGCTGAGAGAAGAAAAAGTGGCGGCGGCAGGCAAACAGCCGAAATGCGCCCCTTAAGCCTTTGTGCCCTGTGCGGCCGCACCGCTCGCACAGGGCTAGGTACAGTCCTGTTGTTAAGTATCGTCAAGTCAGTGTCGACTCATGGCGACCCCCTGTGTTTGGTCTTCAGTCAGGCAGCTCATTGTTGACAGAGTGGCACCTACAGCTGCTGTTATTGTACCGATCCATCTCATTGCTGACCTTCCTCTTTTACGTCAACCTTCTATCTTGCCAAGTATGATGTCTTTCTCTAATGATCTCTTTCTTCACATGATGTGTCCAAAGTATGAAAGTTGAAATCTTGTCATCTGAGCTTCTAAAGAAAGCTTAGGTTTGATCTCCTCTAGTACCGACTGGTTTGTTCTTCGGGCAGTCCATGGTATACACAGTATTCGCCGCCAGCACCATAATTCAAAGGCATCAATTTTCTTCCTGTCTATCTTTTTCACTGTCCAGTTTTCTCTTCCATATGATTCTATTGAAAATGCCATGGCTTGAACAAGTCGAATCTTTGTATGGAGAGAGACATCTCTGCTCTTGAGAATCTTGTCTAGGTCTTTCATAGCCATTCTGCCAAGAGCAATGTGTCGTCGGATTTCTTGAGTGCTTGTTGCTTCTTTATTGATAGTTGATCCAAGTGGGTTAAAGTTATCCACTATTTCAATTTCTTTTCCATCAATAATGAACTTATTGATTTTGCAAGTTGTCAGGATCTTTCTCTTCTTTAAGTTAAGGTGCAGGCCCATTTTGAGACTACGTTCCTTGATCTTGAGAAGCAAATGTTTCAGATCATCTTCACTTTCAGCCAGTGATGTGGTATCATCAGCATAGCGAAGGTCGTTGATGAGTCTTCCACCAGTCTTCACACCTCAGTTGTCTTCATACAATCCTGCTTCTCCTAGGACAAGCAGGATGAGTTAGCGACACCTGGTGATGTCATCCGACGTCATGATTTGTTCTGCATATAAATTAAACAGGTAGGGGGAAAGTATGCATAAGTAAGCATAGCTGAGTTTAAACAAAGTTTGGACAAGTTGCTAGCCGGGCAGAGGTGAGATTAGGGTTGTGTTTAAACCACTTTTATGCCCAGACAAAAGTAGTATAACAAATTCACAATAAAAAAAATAAAGGGGAATGTTTATGAAATTTTCCATTTCATAGTGAAAAAGAAGTGAAAGATAAAGTTCACTTTCTTTGTTTTTGCTTTCAAAATCACCCAGCCAAAACAAAAATGGCTTGTAATTTTAGCCAACCCTCAAGGCCTTCTTGAGATTAATGGCAAGATACAGATAGGCGATAATCAAGCATGGGCGTAGTTTGACTACTTCATATGGGGGGAGGGCGAAGGTTGGGGTGACATATCTTCATATTCATTTGCATATTTGCATATTTATTATGGTTTTCTTAAAAAAAAGATACTAGATGGCTGGGAAGCTAGTATATCAAACAGGCAAGGGATGCTCAAAGAGGGAGCAGAGGCTCTCATTCAGTGGCTTTGCCAAAAAAAAAAAAAGGAAAGCTACATATTCCCAAACTATTTGACTAAAATGCTGCAAATTGTAGCTGTTTAGTTATTTATCCTGGCACTCTAAGATTAAAAAAAACTACTGACACCTGTAAATATATATTCTGCAAAAAACAAAGGAGATGAAAGGTGCTCTCACAATAAGGGATAAGGAGATAAAGAGAACCACAGTGCAGTTTCTAACTCCAAAATAATAACTCATTTTACTTTGGTGTTAGAAACTGCGCTATGGTTCTCTCTTTCTTTTTGAACATCTATTTTGTGTCCAATGAAACCCCTCCTCCAATAGGTGCAGAGTAGAACTAGGACATTTCACCATAGAACCCAACATACAAGAAAAAGATATCTGATTCCGGTGTCATCTCATTAACAGCCTCTCCAGTACCAGGCAGATTGTGAACTAACACAAAACCCTACAAAAGTCACTGACGACCTAAAATGCAAATCTGCCATACCATAATGACACCAGCTGCTACAATTAACACAATAAGGAGCCTACCCAGAAAAGAACAGCACCATAAATATTGTAGTGGGGCTTAGAACATCCTTTCACCTATTTGGAATACTGAACAAGACAGATTACTACAGATCCTACATAGAAACTCTATGCTAACAGAACACTTGGTCTTAGTCACACAGGCAAAACACAGTTAGACCCTCACCAAGTACAGAATAAATTATAATAAACTTGAAGTAGAAATATGTAGTTAAAATTAAACTGAAACCCCAACAACCCAGTCTCTTTATGCAGTGTAACACAAAAAACAGAGGAGGCAGGCGACACTTTACCTTACCTTTGCTGAGCAGTAGCATAAAATGCATAGGCCTCTTTAATCCTACATGCAAGTGACGCAACTTCTCCCCATAGTCTTCCGCTCCATCGATCTCAGTGCCACTTGCTCAGAGGTGGCCATGTCGCTAATTAGGTGCAGTGCTGGCTCTCCCTGCAGACCATCTCTGAACAAGAATCCCTGGGATTGAGAGCAGACCGTAGAGAGAACTGAGTTACTTACTTGCAACATGAGTTCTCCTGGGACAGAAGGATAAGTCAGCCACAAGTGGTGACATCATCCGACGGCGCCATAGACAGAGGTACTCTCAGTAGCTCAGAAGGCTTTTGCCTTCTGAGCATGGGCTAGTAGCCATACCCCTAGGACCACCCCTAGCTAACCAGAACGTCCCCAGCTGAGGCATTTCAAAGTTGCTAGGAGGCGGCAGAAGCTGTGGAACGCCCCCCCCCCCCCCAGGGGAGGAGGGTGGGAATGTGTGGCTGACTTATCCTGCTGTCCCCAGAGAACTCATGTTACAGGTAAGTAACTCAGTTTTCTCCTAGGACAAGCAGGATGAGTCAGCCACAAGTGGTGCCTCTCAAGCTTCACGTGCTGAGGTGGGGGGGGGGGGGGAGAACAGAGGCAGATCCATGTCGATACAAAAAAACCTGATTTATTGAGGCCCAGAGGGCGAGGACAGCATAACAGGCATACTTATGCAAAGAACATGTGACTTGTGCAAAACAGCATGATCAATATTGTGCAATCAACATGTGAAGGTGTGTACAACACGCTCAACTCAGTGCAACAGTGCATGTGCAAGTATCAACAGTATAACATAACAACAGTGCAGTCGCGAGTCATATCGCATAACAAGCTGGGCCACAGACTACAGGAGGCAGTGGGAGAGTCACTTGGACCTGTGGCCTTGATCAGGTGCCAGAAGGAACGGCTGAAGGCGGAGCTGCCTTGATCTGCTTGATCTAGTGCCTCTGAAAGGTTTGGATGGAGGTCCAGATGGCGGCCCTGCAGATGTCTGGTACCGGAATGGAGCATAGGTTGGCAATCGTGGCGACCAACGCCTGCAGATGATGCGCCTTGACCTTTGGCGTGGTTTGAGACCACGCTTGTGATAGGCAAAAGGCGATACATGAGGAAATCCAAATGGAGAGCGTTCGTTTGGACATGGGGCGATCTGGCTTGTTGGGGTCATAAGAGACAAAGAACTGAGACCCCTTCCAGAGAGAGGAAGTCCGGTATAGGTAGCAGCGTAAGGCCCTGATGCAGTCCAGAGTGTGGAGCCTCTCTTGTTCTTGGTTGACACCAGTGGGAGCGGAGATGCCACTGCAGGGGCCACATGTGCAGTCTCGCGAGGGGAAGAACATGTGTGGACTCTGCCATGTGGCCCAGGAGACACAGGAGACTTCTTGCCGGCAATGTTCCCTCTAATTTTCTGTAGGCTGTGTGCGCATAAAATATCAGCTGTGCAGCTTTTGAAGGAAGGTTACATTTTTGTGCGCCACATAACGACACTCGGAGTTATATACTTTAAAATTTGACTACACGTCAGAATACAGTATGTACACCACATTGATTGCACTACAAAATATTGTAGAACTTGTGAAAACCGTAAATACACAACAACTTTTAAATTTTAAGACGTCTGTGTTGTTTTCTATCAGAATCAGAACCGTAATGTTTGTGCGCTCTGTTGTGAAGTATGTGTGTGCGCGCGCACACGCGCACAGCTTAGAGGGAACAGTGCTTGCCGGCGAGTGCATGGAATGGTGTATGTCGAGGGCAAGGTTGTTGATGGCCATCTTTCTGTTCTGTGGAAGGAACGCCTTGGCCAAGGTGGTGTCTATATAGGCTCCGATGAATTCCAACCTCTGGACTTGGGTGAGGTAAGACTTCAAGTGGTTCACTAGGAAGCCCAAAGACAAGAGGAGAGAGGTGGCTTCTTTGACTGCTACACATAGCTTCTCCGGGGAGGGGGCAGAGATCAACCAGGTATGGGAAGACACATATGCCGCATTTGCGAAGATGGGCCGCTGCTACTGCAACACATTTGGTGAAGACCCGTGGAGCAGGGGAGAGACCGAAGGGGAGGACTCTGTACTGATAGTGGTTCCCCAAAACTTGGAAGTGCAAGAATCTCCTGTGCTGTTTGTGGACGGGGACATGAGTGTAAGCATCCTGGAGATCCAGCGAGGCCAGCCACTCTTTGGACTGGATGAGTGGTAGGATGGAGTTTAGGGAGTGCATCCTGAATTTCTCTTTGATGATGAATCTGTTGAGTTTCTGAAGGTCGAGAATGGGGCGAACACCCCCTGACTTCTTGGGGACCAGGAAGTACCTGGAATAAAATCCCGTATTGTGTTCGCTGGGTGGAACAGGTTCTATAGCTCAAGATGATAGGAATGATACTATCTCCAAAGTCATTTGAAGGAGGAGATGCACTGGAACGTTGCTCGTAGGTGGAGAACGTTGAGTTGGAGCTGAAGAAAATTTGATGCAGTAACCCTGTTTGATGATGATGAGAACCCACTGGTCCGTGGTGATGATCTCCCAGGAACGCAGGAATGCAGATATGTGGCCTCCTGTGGGGAGGTGGAGAGGCGGTGAGTCAAAAACTAGGATTGTTTTTCCCTGGCGCAGAGGGAGTGTTCTTCTTTTGCGTGCGTTCCCGCTGATGTTGTTTCGGCCAGTAGGGCATCTGATATGGTTGCTGTTTGTACTGTGGTTGCTGCTATTTGCAATACTTATTGTAGCGCTTCGATGCTGGTTTCTGGGTGTTTCCTTTGCGGTAGGCTCCAATCCTTCTTCAGCCAGGGTCTGGAGAGTGGTGCAGTGCTCTCTCATATCATTGACTGTGTCCTTGACTTTGTCCCCGAAGAGAGAGTTGCCGGCACAGGGGGCGTCGGCGATCTTGTCGTGGGTATCGTCGCACAGGCTGGAGGCGCGTAGCCAGGCTAGCCTGCGGGTGGAGATGGCTGTCACAGAGGTCCTGGCAGCTGCCTCAAAGGCATCATAGGCAGCACGGCCTTGATGCTTGGTGCAATCCTCCAGCTCCGCCAGAGCTGCTGTGATGAAGGTGTGGGGCTCAGCGAGCTGGGAGATGATGGCAGCCTTGAGATTAGCGATGAGATGATCTTGATAAAGTGCATGTTGGAATTGATGTGCCACCACTCTGGCGCTCAGCATGACACCCTGGTAGACCCATTTTTCCACTTCATCAAGGAGTTTGTGGTGCTTGCCCGGGGAGGCGTTGGCTGTATTTCATGAGGACTTAGACCGCTTAAGGGCTGATTCCACAACAATGGACTGGTGGGGGAGTTGTAGCTTCTCGAATCCCGGGAAGGGCTGAACTATGTATTTTGCGTCCAGTTTGCATGGGCAGGCTGGGTTGGAGGCCAGGGTGAGCCACATTTTAGTCAAGTTATCCCGCAAAAGTTGATGAATAGGCAAGGAGGTTAGGGACTTAGGAGCCTCCACGAATTTGAGGGCGCTCTGTACCTCAGTACATTGATTCTTGGTGTCAATGGAGGTGTTGGACAGCGCAGAAGTGACCTTGTGTAGAAACTTTGGATAGGTCAAGTCCTCTTGAGGGGCGAGGGAGGAGGAGGGCTCTGTGGCAGAAATGGTGAATGCGTCCCCTGAGTATGATTGTTCGTCTGCTCCTTCTTCTCCTCCGGCCGGCTGTTCGGGTGACTGGTGGGCCGCAGACCCGGTTTCGGAGTGCGGGGTTGGAAGGTGGGAGCTTGACGAGTTGATTCGAAGAGAGGGCAGAAAGAGTGGAGGCCCATTGTTGAAGCATGCTGGAGAGGAGCTTAAGGGTCTCCGGAGGGTTGGAAGACATGGTTGGCCCCACTTGTGGAGCGGAACAAGGCTGTGCAGATGGGGGGGGGGGGGGAGACGGAGAAGTATGCTCCTCTGGGCTGGTGCATTGTTCTCTGTCTGTTCCGAGGGTAGAAGAGGGAGAGGCAGGTAGATCATACCTGTAGGAGAAGGGGCTGCAGTTGTTGCCATTAGAGGAACTGCTGTGCCAACGAGAACATTTGTGGTGGCATCAGGCTGCATCCTTGGATCGTTCCTTTCTATGCCTGTGATGGCGCGACGAGCTGCGTGGTCCCGAGCTGCTTCGCCTGTGTCGGCGTTTGGGAGGGCTGCAATCACTTCAGTTTCGTTCCCGGCAGCTCCTGCCTCGGCTCTGGCTCCGATGCCTGTCTGCCCCACGGCTCCTGCTCCAATGTCTGTCTGCGCCACCAGAAGTGCTGCGCCGATACACAGGGCTGTGCCTGCGTCAATGTCGCTCTGACGTTGCAGTCAGCTGACCGGAAGCTGGAACCCCAGAAGTTGAGGCCGAGCCAGAAGCCGCATGGAGAGAGACACACGTGGACGGCAATGGCTGTCTTTAACAGTGGGAGACGGAGGCCTGAATAGGCGCATCTCCGGCCAGAGCAGGGTCGGAAGGAGCCACCTCTGGAGACCGGGGGAGAGCTGCAGACGGCGTCGGAGCCCCGGGGAGAAGCCCAAGTTGGTCACAGGCTTGGAAGGACCAGCAGAGTTGGTCGCAGGCTCGGAAGGACATAGGAACGCTGTGAAAGCGTGGTGGCGAGACTTCCTGGCCCTGGGGGACATGCAGGCGAAGAGAGGGCAATTCTCAACAGGGTGCTCCTTACCCAGGCAGCGGAGGCAGCATTGATGAGCGTCTGAATTGCTCATCTTTCTGGAGCACTTGGGGCACTTCTTAAACCCCGGTTTCGGCATGGCAGGTAATCTTCTTGATTTCTTCTGATTTCTGGTAAATGTAGATAGAGATTGAGAGAAAAACGTCTTGCTGGCAAGGCGGAAGATTGAGGGCAGACCATGGAGAGAGGCAGTGTTACCTGTATGTGGGATTGGAGAGAACTGTGTCTCAGGTTACTGCTCAACATAAAAGCAGCAGCTAGCACAGAGGTACACGTAGTGATGAGACTTGTCTCTCTCGCTGGTTTCATGGTCTCAAGTCTCACGAGACCAGCGTCAGAGTTCTTATACTGTATGGTAACTTTAGACAGGAATACAGATAACAACAATTATGGCTTCTGATCGGATACATCAGCTCTGCACATGCCGCCAACGGATGAGAGGGAAGTTGGCCCTTTGAAGCGGCATGCTCCATTGGGCGCATCAGCGCTGCACATGGCACGAATGGATGAGAGGGCAGTTGGCCCTTTAAAGCAGCGTGCTCCATCGGGCGCATCAGCGTTGCACAAGCCACCAATGGATGAGAGGGCAGTCGGCCCTTTAAAGCGGCGTGCCCGCGCCTGAGGACCCGTGCCTGAGGGCCTCACCAGAGGGCCCTTTGGCGTGGCCCTTAGGCACGGGCCCGAGGGGCGCTCTGGTGTGAGCCATTAACCCTGCTCCTCCAAATCTCCATAGCTGCCGGGGGCCGAGCAGGCACGATTGCTCCTCCACACTTTGCCTCCTGACCCCAACCATCTCACGAACTCCACCCCATTACCTTCAAGTAACTCTGCTTTAGACTTGCTTCCCACTGTTGGCATTGATCTTCCTTTCCATTACCCGCTTAGAACTTGCTACTCACTGCCTGCATAGAACCGCTAGCCGTTGCCTGCATAGAACTGCTACCCATTGCCTGCATAGAACTGCTACCCATTGTTTGCATAGAACCTGCTACCACTGCCTGCATAGAACTGCTACCCATTGCCTGCATAGAACTGCCACCCATTGCCTGCATAGAACTGCCACCCATTGTTTGCATAGAACTTGCTACCCACTGCCTGCATAGAACTGCTACCCATTGTTTGCATAGATCTTGCTACCCACTGCCTGCTTAGAACTTGTTACCCATGGCTTGTATAGAAATTGTTGCCCATTGCCATTGCCATGGCCCCACATCACATTGTCCTTCTCTTCCTCATCCTCCCCAACTGTCTCCCCTCCTACCAACACACTCCCTCCTCTCCCCCTTCTCCCCCACCTTCCTCACTTCTCCTTCCATTCTGTCCTTTTACCTAGCATCTGCTCTTGAGCTTCAGCACACCATCCCCCGCATTCAACCAACCCCTCTCTCTCTAAGGCCACCCCACCCTCGCTTCCGCCCTACCATCTCCGCTTTACCATGCTCTCTACTACTCCTTCTCCTTCTCTCATCAGGTAACATCAACCCCAACCCTGGCCCCCCTCGATTACTTTCTCACACTAAAAAGAGTTCCTCACGTACCTTATCTAATCTCATCCACATCCCGCTCCTCCCCCTTCCACCCTCCCTCATTCATCCCCCAATCACTCATACAGAGATATCAACCCCAACCTTATCTCCAAAAAGAAATCCTCACATAGCCTATCTGATACCATCAACATCACCCCTCTTTCACCCCTCACCTCCCTTCTCTCAAGTCCCTCTTGGAGGGCACACTCACCCAGACATATCCACCCGCACCCTGCTCCCTCTAAATCTCTGCACTTCTCTAGAAATAAAGCCTCACATTACTCTGATAAGAAATCCTCGCGTAACTTATCTAACCTTATCCATATCCCTCTCCTTCCCCCCTCCGCTCTCCCGTTTTCATGTGCCCTATGGAACGCATGCTCAGTCACTAACAAACGTCCTTTTACTCATGATCTCTTTATCTCTAATGCCCTACACCTTCTTGCCCTGACTGAAACCTGGCTCCCCCCCAGACGACATCATATCCATTGCTTCTCTCTGCTATGGGGGTTACCAGTTCTCCCATACACCTCGATCTACTGGTCGCGGTGGTAGTGTTGGTCTCTTACTTTCTTCCTCCTGCCAATTCCAGCCTCTCCTGCTACCTCAATCACCCTCCCCCTCTCCTTTGAAGTCCACTCTATTCGCCTCCTCATACCACTTCCCCTCCGTGTTGCTGTTATTTATCGCCCACCCGACAAATCCCAGTCAACCTTCCTCACTGACTTCGACTCCTGGCTCTCCGCCTTTCTGGATCCCTCCTCCCCCACTCTTATTCTTGGCAATTTTAACATTCACGTCGACAACCCATCCGACCCCCATGTCTCAAAGTTCCTCGCCCTCATCTCCTCGTACAACCTCCAACTTTGCTCCACCGCCCCCACCCACCTACACGGCCACTGCCTTGACCTAATACTCTTCTCTAATTCCTCTCCCTCAAACTTCTGAAACTCAATCCTTCCCTCATCTGACCATCACCTTTTAACCTTTACTCTTCAGCTTCCGCTGTCTCAACCTGTCTCCTCTGACCTATTTAGAAACCTCCATAATATTGATCCCCTAACTCTCTCCTCCACCATTTCTCCATCTCTTTCCTCCATTATATCCTCCAAGTCCGTCGACGAG
This sequence comes from Ichthyophis bannanicus, assembly GCA_033557465.1. Classification (NCBI taxonomy): domain Eukaryota; kingdom Metazoa; phylum Chordata; class Amphibia; order Gymnophiona; family Ichthyophiidae; genus Ichthyophis; species Ichthyophis bannanicus. The sequence continues at coordinate 306,835,187 of CM066039.1, forward strand.
GCACTATATTCCTACAATGCTATACTATCCTCAGCTCTTGACACTCTTGTTCCACCCATCCCACGTCCAGTCAAACGATTTACTCCCCAGCCCTGGCTTTCACCCACAACCCGCTATCTACGCACCTGCGCACATTCCGCCGAGCGTTCTTGGTCCAAATCCTGCTCCCCGGAGGACCTTCTACACTTCAAATTCATGCTTGGCTCCTTCCAATCAGCCATAGCACTTGCCAAGCAAGACTACTACATCCATCTGACCAACCCCTTCGCCTCTGATCCTCGCCGTCTCTTTAATACCCTCAGTTCTCTCCTCAAGGTCCCCCTGCCCCCAGTCCCACCCTCCCTTTCTGCCCAAACCCTAGCTGACTACTTCCATGACAAAATCCATAAGATTACCCTCCAATTCCCCACCCCCTCATCTACCTCCCCCCTCCCCAAGTCTCCCCCCCATCCGTACTTCCTCCGCTACCCTCTCCTTCCCTCCGATCTCTGAAGAAGAAACAACACTCCTTCCTACCTCCTCCAAACCCACCACCTGTTCATCTGACCCTATCCCCACCCATCTCTTACACCCCATCTCCCCCACCATTGTACCCCCATCTCTCATATCCTCAACCTTTCACTCTCCACTGCAACTGTCCCCGTTGACTTCAAACATGCTGTTGTCATACCCCTCCTCAAGAAACCCTCACTCGATCCCACATGTCCTTCTAACTATCGACCCATCTCCCTCCTTCCCTTCATATCCAAAGTACTAGAACGAGCAGTCCACCGCCGCTGCCTCGACTTCCTCACCTGCCAGGCCCTCCTGGACCCACTACAATCCGGCTTCTGTCCCTTACACTCCACTGAAACGGCTCTCGCAAGAGTCTCCAATGACCTGTTCCTGGCTAAATCTAAGGGCCTCTATTCTATCCTCAGCCTTCTTGATCTCTCCACTGCTTTTGACACCGTTGACCACAATCTTCTCCTCACCACCCTCTCCTCCCTTGGCTTCAAGGACCTGGTACTATCCTGGTTCTCCTCCTACCTCTCCCATCGCTCATTCAGTGTGTGCTCTGGCGGCTCCTCTTCCTCCCCTACCCCACTCCACATAGGTATACCCCAGGGATCCGTCTTGGGCCCCCTCCTTTTCTCTCTCTACACCCAAGCCCTTGGTGCGCTTATCTCCTCCCACAGTTTTCAGTACCATCTTTATGCTGATGACTCCCAAATCTACCTCTCTACACCTAATATTTCTCCAGCAACCCAGTCCAAGATCTCTGCCTGCCTCTCCGACATCGCTGCCTGGATGTCTCATCGCCGATTGAAATTGAACATGGCCAAGACTGAACACCTTGTCTTTCCCCCCCAACATCTCCCCTCCTCTTCCCCCTTTCTCAATCTGTGTGGATGGAGCTACTATCCTTCCTGTTCCCTCGGCCCGCAACCTAGGGGTTATCTTTGACACCTCTCTCTCCTTCTCCGCACATATCCAGCTTGTAGCCAAGACCTGATGCTTCTTTCTCTACAACATTGGCAAAATCCTCTCCTTCCTCTCTGAACACACCACCAAAACGCTTATCCACTCCTTAATCTCCTATTGCCTCAATTATTGCAATTATTGCAACCTACTCCTTGCTGGTCTCCCCGTCAGCCACCTCCTTCCCCTTCAATCTATACAAAATCACGTTGCTCGACTAATCTTCCGCCAGTCTTGCCATGTCCACATTACTCCTCTTTTCAAGTCGCTTCACTGGCTCCCTGTCCAATTCCGCATCCAATTCAAACTTCTCCTACTGACCTATAAATGCATTCACTCTACGGCCCCTCAATACCTCTCATCCCTTATCTCTCCCTACATCCTCTCTCGTAACCTGTGCTCCTCTAGCAAATTACTTCTATCTATGCCTTTCACTCGCACCGCTAACTCCCGACTTCGCTCCTTTCACCTTGCTGCACCTCACGCCTGGAACAGCTGGCCTGTGTCTATACGCCAGGCACCCTCCCTGGCCTTCAAATTCAGGTTGAAGACCCACCTTTTCACCGTCGCCTTCAGATCCTGACTTCTGTCCTTATCTTAACTCCCGTCAATTCTCATGACCAAATTGTATAGACCATACCATGCCTTGCACTAAACCGACCAATGCTCTGTAATGTTCTGACTAGATTGTAAGCTCCGATGAGCATGACTCTGACGGGCAGGGACTGTCTCTTATATTTTGGCTGCCTCTTGTAGGTTAGCTGTACAGCGCTGCGTGCGTGGCGCTCTATAAGTAGTAAATAGTAGTAGTAGTAGCAAATATTAAGTGTCTGTATATGTGTGTGGTGCAAAGGTGGTGTGCCTCTCTGTGCATGGGAGGAGATGTGGTAGGTGCCTTTGTGGGGGTAGGGTGCGGGGCTTCGGTGCCTGTGTGTGTGTGATGCAGAGGTTGATGCCTATGTATGTGTGCGTGGTATGGAGGTGAGGTGCCTGTGTGTGCGTGTCTGTCATGTGGAGGTAGGGTGCCTGTGTGTGTGCGTGTCTGTTGTGGGGAGGTGGAGTGCCTATGTGTGATTTTGGGGGCGGGGACAGGGTGCTTGTGTGCATTCTAGGGGCAGGGGAATGCATCTTTTGGCAACACCTTGCACTCTTCCCTCCCCCTCCAAACCCTCTGTTACTCTTCCAAACTCTCCCCCTTCACCAATTCTCCTAGAACTTCCATTTCCTGGCCTAAACTCCTCCCATCCTCCTTTTTTAAATAATCCCCCTGCCCTTTGAAATTGTCCCTGCCTTCTCTACTTCACTTGATCCCCCCTCCCCCCCACAACCTATTCTACTGCAGGCTGGACTGGGCCACCCTCTTCTCCTCTGCTTGCCTCTGGGCTGCGATAGCGGCCAGTCCCTTCTCTTCTGCCACGGGGATCCGATCTCCCATGAGCAGATAGAAGGGGACTTTGCCATGATTGTGCAGCCATCCACTTCTCTTCTGTCTGTGGGAGATCAGATCCCCGTGGACAGACAAGCATTTTCCTCTAAAGTACACTCTATTCGACAACTCTTCCCTGCCTTCCCTCCTCCTCTTTCCCCCCCCCCCCATCCTGCCCCTTCTCCGTCCTCCTCTTCGCCCCTGACTTCTTCAGGCATCCCACCCCTTTCTCATCGCTGGTCCTCTTTTTAACCCGTTACTCTTTCAGAATTGACAAACGCCCTCACTACCACTCAGAAAACCACCTGTCCTTCTCATCCTATCCCTTCACAGTGGCTCTCTGAACCCTCGCTGGCCCTGCTCCCTCTGATTCTCTCCATCTTCAGCACTAGTTTACTATCTGGTATCTTCCCCTCACATTGGAAGCACACTCTGATCTATCCCCTTCTGAAGAAAGCCTCATTGGATCTCTCTGTACCTTCAAACTGGCATCCTCTTTCTAATCTTCCTTTTCTTTCTAAGCTTCTCGAGAGACTGGTCTTTTCTCAGCATTCTGCTCACCTCGAAGCTTCCCTGGTCCTCCACCCCTGTCAATCTGGTTTTCGTCCTGGTCACAGCACTGAATCTATCCTTATCTCCTTTCTCAATGAGCTACACGTTGCTCATGATCGATGTTCTATATCTATAGCTGTTTCACTTGATCTCTCCGCTGCCTTTGATGTCATCGACCACCGCACCCTTCTTTCACGTCTCAGTACTATTGGTCTATCTGGCTCAGTTCTTCACTGGTTCCATTCTTTTCTCTTTAATCGGTCTTTCTCGGTACTCTCTGGCACTGATTCTTCTCTTCTGATGCCCCTTCACTGTGGTGTCCCCCAGGGTTCAGTACTAGCACCTCTTTTGTTCAACATCTTCTTAGCCCCCCTCTCTTTGCTTATCCAGCAACACAGTATCTCTGTGTATTATTACGCAGATGATATCATTCTTCTCTATCACACCGATTCGCTTACTCCCGATATTGGTCCCCTCAAAGTCTGTCTCTCCGCTGTTTCCTCCTGGTTTTCGGATAATTTCTTACATGTTAATTTGTCAAAAACCTCAGCCATTTGGTTCACTGCCAGTACTCCGATCCCCTCTCTTGTTCCGCTTCTTTCAGCTGACCCTATCCCTCTTGTCACTTCACTACGCTATCTTGGTGTTACACTTGACTCGGCTTTGACCTTTAAAGATCATATTTCTTCTGTTGTTCAACGCTCCTTCTGTACCCTAAGGCAACTCCGTGCAGTTCACCCTTTCCTCTCTCCTTCTTCTTTAACCACATTACTCCTCTCTCTTGTTATTTCTCGCCTGGACTATTGCAATGCATCTCTGGCTGGTCTTCCCCTCACCCAACTCCATAGGCTTCAGTTAGTTCACAACACTGCTGCTTGTCTTTTGACCCATACCTCCCGGTTTGCCCATATCACTCCCCTTCTCACTCATCTACACTGGCTATCTATTCCTTTCCGAATTCAATATAAGATCCTCATTTTTGTACATAAATCACTTCATACCGGTATTCCACTCTTCCTCTTCGATCTAGTTCATTTTCATTGCCCTCCAAGAATCCTCAGATCAATTCACGCTAACCGGCTATTCCTCCCTTACCCCTCTCAGGCTCGCCTACAGTCCACACGCTCTTCTGCCTTCTTCTTTCTCAGCCCCCGTCTATGGAATTCTCTGCCGTCTGCACTTCGTTTGGAACTTTCCTTTTCCACTTTTAAAGCTAAACTCAAGACTCACCTTTTTTGCATGGCCTTTGATCTTCATCCCCCCCTTCCCCCCGTTGATAACCGATAGCATCTCATTCCTTTTGTTACTGTTGTTGCTCGCTGTCTCTTCCTTTTAATGCTATCTCTTTCCTGTCAATAAATGGTGTTCTCTTTCCGTTCCTCTTTTCCCCAGCAGTATCCCTTTGTTTTATTGTAAACCGCCGCATACCTATGGTTCTGGCGGTATTTTAAGTTTTAAATAAAGATAAAGATAAAGATTGCAGCCATCACTAGGGCAACTCGTTTGGGGGGGGGATGCCTCCTCTCTTCCCCGCAAAGTATGGCCATGCCTCAAAGAGGTGGGTTTTTAGCCCTTACATAATCCACAGCTCTTCAAGGGCAGGAGCAACTCCTAGGTGCCCCTGCCCTGACAGTTTTATTTAGCAGCAGAGGTGGATTTTACCATTAGAACTTGCTTGGAACTTCCAAGTGATGCAGACTGGCCACAGCTAGAAACAAGATGGTGGGATCAAAGGACCACTGATCTCACCCAGCCTGGAGCTGGTACAGAATTTAATTTATTCGCAAAACAAAACAAGCAGCAAAACAAATGACATAAAATACAGTCAGAATTGACAAAACTAAGGGCAGGATATAGGGGATCATACCGAGCCATGAATAGCGGGGATATACACCCTGTCTGGACGTACATCCCCACTATTTGTCCCCTTGCCATCCCTGTGCAAGTTTTCCTGTATGAGCAGTAGAGTTGTATGGGGAACCTTAGATGGGGGGGAGGGAGGAGGGCTGGAAGGGGCGGGTGGAAGGTGGAGCGAGGTCAGGGCGTGAGCGGGTCATCAGCCTTGACGTACAGGGTTGATTCTAAGGTCGGTCCTGTATGCCTGGGGTAGGCCAGTTAGACAGGGGACTTATTCCAGAGGTGGAATAAGTCCCCCTGGATGTCGGTGGACAGAGGAGGCTGGCTGCAGCAGGAAAGTGAGGGGTGCACTGGGTTCCCTGCAGCCCAATCCTGGCCATGGTAGGCCGGATTGGGGGTCGGCTGTGGGGAAAGGAGGGCTCTGTTCTTCAGCCGGCAATCGCAGCTCCTGAACGTAGCTGTGTTGCCATGGCCATGTGGCTCCATTCAGGAGCCTGACTGGGTTAGCTGGGGAGTTGCTTGGACATGCAGTCCATCAGAATCGGGGCCCAGCCTGCACGAACAGACCGGCAGATCTAATTCTAATCCTGTGGGGGCTAGATGCCTCCACGGGATCAGAATCGGGTCTACCGCTGTGCACCCAGATTCTGAGGGGCTGTACAGGGGCTGACCATCCAATAAGGAATAGGCCTCATAGTATACAAACTATTAAACCTGGCCATAAGCTATGTAAAATCTTATTCAACAGTAAATCCGGCAGCTATCCAGGTCTGGTGCAAGGACTGAAGGTGCCCTAGTTGGGCCTCTCCCCACTGCGCCCCCGCCCCCATTGCCAGCCCTCTCCAGGGCCAGCAGCATCGGTGGCAATGGCAAAGGAACCACAATGCAGCGTCTACCAAAGGCTCTGGTGCTACATTGCGGTTCCTGCCTGATATCTTTGGGCACTTCCGCCCCTCTTCCAACGCAGACTTCTGGTTTGGCATAAGCTGGAAGCTGGTGTTAGAAGGGGGTGGAAATGCCCAAAGGCAGCAGGCTGGAACTGCAACGCGGTACAGGAGCCTTTGGTAAGTGCTGCTTGTGTTTCCTTTGCAATTGCTGCTGCTGCTGGCCCTGGAGAGGGGCGGCAATGGTGGCAATGTGTGTCCCCAAAGGCCAGGTGCTCCAGTGACCATCTAGTTCCCCTAATCATAGCACCGGCCCTGCAACAATCCCAACCTCTCCAACTCCCCCACTATCATCCCACTGCAGCCTCTGGAAAAGCCGGCACAAAGAGCCCTAACCTTGCCAGTTTGCAAAACCACTTCCAGCCACCAATCAAGCGGCAAACTATTCCAGAATACAGGCAACAAAGAGAAGAACGCCGAGGAATAAGCAGCAGCTAATCTGGTGGCAGATAACACGGGAACAGCTAGCAAATGCTGCTGTGAAGACCACGAGGGAGGTTTAGGCTCAGAAGGCATCAGATATACCGGGCTCTGTGGACCATCTGACCCAGCACAGCATTTCTTATGTTCAGGGATGAATTTTATAAACCTCTTTCTGCATGTAAAGTATGTTTTGCGTGTAGACAAATCACGCTTATGGAACTGCATATGGACATGTAGAAAAAACAGGTGCACTGCAGATGTACACACCCACATTTTACCTGCTGAGCAGGCACACGTTTCTGCTGTACTGTGGGTCTTTTGTAAAGCTGGATAGGCTACTGTTTTGTTTTTATAAAATAGGCACATTTTTTAGGGGGAAATTACCCTTCATAATCACTACTCTGTGTCGCATACTTACCCCCCAAAGATACTCTCCTTGCCTAGGAAGTGAGCTTTGGCTTCTTCCTGCCTTTTAGGTTATCCCTAGTTGCATCTCAATAACACAGCTTGCTCCAATTGGTCCTCTGACGATGCTTCTTGGCCTAATTGGTTCTCTGAGAATGCATCTTCTCTGATTGGCCCATTGCATCTGTTTCAACTTGGGAATTCCCATTGCACTTTGTCCTTAGACAGGTCTCATGGGTGAGTTCCTTATGGTTTGGGCTGATCTACTGAAACTAGCCTTTGCTTCCTTATTGGTTATGATCCTGTTCACTTACCACTCTTTTGCCTTTTGATTCTCTACTATTGCTCTGGAGACTCTGACTTTGTTTGTGCAGCATTCCTGTGCATCTTCTACTTCCTCCTACTATTTGGTGACCAGAGTCTGTGTTTCTTCTGTGGAGAACACCTCAGGCTTTTGCTTTAAGGTCTAGCAGCTTCTGAGTACTGGAGGGCTCAACCTGAAGGGAAAGGAGGGCTTTTATAGGTGACAATGTACAACTTAGGCACAAGGTCCCTGGCGCTCCTAATGACTTGACCCATTTATGACATCTTTCATATTTGAAGGCAGTAGCACCAACCGTTCAGTGCTCCACAGGTGGTGACCCTGCTGGAGACTGCAGTGACTCAGGGTGAGCTGCCCTTTACATGGTTCCTGGCAGTGTGATGCGTGGATGCAGTATCTTTGACAGTGATATTTTATTCTACTTTCTTTTTTTTTCTTCTTATTGTTTGAAATGCATATGCATCATCGGAAAGGATTATAGCAAAGACATTAACCATTAATGTCAATATGAACAATTTCTGCAATGACATGTGCTGCGGTTAGACTGATACATGAACATATTATTCCGATATGGCAATCAAAACCAAATTCCTCATTGATGCTGTCTGTTATCTCACAACATCATTAATATAGTTCATGGATTGCATGAACTAAATGTATGTCCATGCATTTCCATTTTATTAATATACATACTCTTTCCTTCCCTTCCTCCCACCTCACCACCCCAACACATATTACCAAAAACCACCTCTTCATATCCCTCACTCACACAGTATTAACATCCATCTCCTTTTATGTTTACAAAACAGGCGCATATCCCCACTTTACTAGTTCAAGAGGTTTTTTTTATGTGCCACCAAGTCAATGCTGACTCCTGGCAACCCAACTGTCTCTGGGTTTTCTTGGCAAGGTACGACTGGAAGTAGATTGCATGACCTTTTCTTCCAAGGCAATGGAGGGTAAAGTGACTTGCCCAAGGTCACAAAACGTACAAGTGGGAATCAAGCCCTTGATCTTCTGGTACTATGCATTTGCTCTAACCACTAGGCTACTCCTCCACTCTGCTCCATGCCTATTGGTAGCTGTGCATAAAACATCACCCAGGCATTCCCATGTCCATCCCCAACTGATCACTTCATTAATTTTATCCTCAACTGCTCTAGAAGCAGAAATTCTGTCATCTTCTCTTCCCAAAGACCTGATGTCAGAAGATCTGCTTCTATCCATCTTTGCAGTATGCATCTTATTGCGACCAATATGGCAAATTGCGCAAACATCCATGCGTCCCTTAGCGGTTTCCTGTCACCAGTAGTAAAACTCTGCCATCCCTAGGTACTGTCGCCCCTGTGCATAAAGCTATTTTCTGATAAATTTCCATCCACTATTGATTTAAATTGGAACATGTTGAAAACGTTCACCAAAGTACCCATGTCGGTTTTGCAGCACTCACACACAATTGACTCCTGCAATTTCATTTTAAACCCTCTTACCATATCAGTGAAGCAGTGGTGAAGGAACTCAAATCGTGTCTCTCATAGCTCCATATCTATGTGTGAACCATGGGCTGCCTCAAAGAACATTTTAATGTCTTCTCCTATTACTTTTTGTCACAATCCATTTTTGTCAGTAGTTCGCCAGGGCTTCCACCTCTTCTTGCCCCTTCTGCTCTCTCCACCACTTATATCATTAGCAATGGAGTTTCTACTCCCCCCCCCCTCCTATAGTCTCTAGTCATGGTACAAATTCACATTCCCATGCAGCCCGCTCTACGCTCTATCCCAGGGAAGAAGCATAATGCCGAGCTTGCAGATAAGCATAGAACTGCTTGTGTGGCAATCCATATGCCTCCTGCCACTGGTCTAAAGATTTCAGTGACCCATTCAGGGCTGGCACTACCATTAGGTGAACTAGGTGGTCGCCCAGAGCACCAGTGGTCCGAGGATGACCCATTGCTGCTGCCCCTCTCCAGGACCTGCAGCGGCGGCAGTGCAGCGCTTACCATAACCTCCGGGGCATTTTCTCCAAATGGGCTAATTTTGCGGATACCGTGACAGTCGTGAACCTCACTTCTAAGCCAGGGTATATGGAGTATGAGCTCAGTCCCTCAAATTTGCTGCTAATGCTTGGCGTAGTACTTGCATTGTGCCAAAGAGAGCTTCCTTCTGGAGTTCGTAAGATGTAACACGTATGGGTAGTTTGTCAAGATGTGCTTGGAAATTCTTCTTTATCAAGCCTGTGGCTCACAGTACAATGGGAAAGATTTCTGTATCTTTCTGCCACATTTTCTTCATCTCTGACTGCATTTCTTGGTACTTCAGGATCTTCTGTCTCTCCACACGATTCACAGAATAATCACTCGGTACCGATACTTCTATTATCAATGCCGTTCTGGTATTCTTCTCCTTTACTACTATGTCAGGTTTCCTTGCATCCAGTTTCTTATCCGTTGGAATGGAATGTCCCAGGTGATCATAACCTCTTCATTCTCTGCTATTCTCTTAGGTACACGATCCCAGTGTTTTCTAGGGATAGTGATGCTGTAGTGTTTACAGCATTTCCAGTGGAGGAGGTGTGCTACTTTGTTGTGCCTTTCTGTGTAGAAATTTTCTGCCATCAGAACTTCACAGCCTGCTATAAGGTGAGTCACTGTTTTTCCAGTTCTTTCTTACAGAATTGACATATGTCTGTTTTGCCAGTTTTTTTCAGTGCTCGCCGTAAACCATCTTGTCCATAATCCACTGTCCTGGGCTGCAACTATCAATCTTTCATCCTTTGGTTTCAGTTCATCTCTCCTTATTCATGTGTCCATTCTTGATTGACAAAAGGTTCTTGGAGTAACACTCTGTATTTTCCGAGTTTGATGGTGCTCTTTGTGCTTCCGTTCCCTCTGATGCAGATTTCCTACATCTCCCCTCCAAACTATACATCAAACCAGGGTGCTCACTCACCAAAAAGTAGTCTGTGTGTCTACTGAGTCTCTGGTAGGGGAGAAGCACTGCGGGGCAAGCTTTTATGCTGTTTTTGGGGAAGCTGTGCAAGAGCTATTCAGCCATCATCTGCTCAGCTCTCTTGGACTACATGACCTCCTTTTATTTAATTTCATCACAAACAATATCAAAGTTTACAACCCACACAAATACAGGAACATTTCTCCTTTAAACATCAACAGAACAAACAATCCCAAGCCTCCTTCCAACATCCCTCCACATTCCCATAACAGAACAAAGCAGGGCCCCTAACCTCCCTCCCTTCCCCCAAACTCTCTTGTACCCAACCTTCTCCTCCACCTGGCTAAACATTCACCGTCCTAGAGCACCACCACCAACCCCCTCCCCCATCACACGTCTCTGATTCTTCGGGTTAGCAAAAAATGCAGTAACAGGGTCCACCCCTGCATGTAGTATTTTAAGGCTATTTATGGTCTGTGCACCGGTCTAGGTATTAGTACTGACAGCACGCTGCCTCCCAGCCTTACTAACAGTTGTTGTCACCTGCTAATGATTTGACTGACATGAAATGGGATAGAAGGGACAGGCACTAAAGCCATATCCTGGTATGCTCAAACCTATGCCATTATCACTTCTTCCTACAAAGAGTTTTCTCTATGGTTTTCTGTGCATGGAGGTTATTTTTATTTGGGCAGACTCCTCCTGCCTCATTAGACTATCATCTTAATCAGACTTGGCCTCCTATGGGCTCTAACGCTATTAGGAAGTGGAGGTGAGAATAGGTTCTCCTATTTGCATATCAAACTTTCAATTCAGCCCAATCTTAGCAAAGACAGTCCTTGGCCTGGAGCCAGAAGCTCCAACTCTCTCTGGAACTAACTAATGTGAACCCTGGTTCTGGCCACCACTATAGATGTCACCATTAAGAAATGGTTGAGAGTCTCCCGAAGGAAGATTGAGGCCTTGGCCAGCTGAGAATGTAAGCCAGGTCCTCTGCATGGTGGCCAATAACATTAAATCACAGCTCCAGCTTGTTCTCTGAGTGAACTAATTTATTTTATGAGGCCTCGTCTGCATTTCTTTGATTCTCCAGAAAGGAGCATGCACCCCTGCAACTACACTGTTTCATCTCTAGTGCTATACGCTATTCCTTATATTGAGATGAACACCATACAAATACCTAATTACATGCTAATATGAAATAACTTTCCTTTTCAGTCATGCAAAATGCAATGATTAATATTGCCTAGACAGGAGAAGCAGTGTTTCTTGCATAACGCTACAGCAGGATCAACTCCAGGGCCTTGTGTTGTCTGCGTCTTTGGGTGAGAGGAAAGGCTATTAGTAAGGATCTGTCGCCCTCCAGTGTTTAAAGTTCAGAATGAAATGCCAGATAACTCCCAGGCTCCCAAGTTCAACATTTTAAGTTTATGGGCTCTAGAATTCATATATAGTTGCTGGCAATTGGTTCCGATTATCCTTGGTGTCTGCCTTGTCAGCAGAGCTCTGAGCAGCACAACAGCCCGCAACACACTTACACCAAGGCTCAGATATCAAACTTTAGCAAAGAGTTAAAGAAAATAAAATGTAAATTTAGGGCGAGGCCTGTGTGATGTGGCCAGGTAATAGTATGGGCCCCTAAGTTAGACTCCACAGGTTTTCCTTACTAATAACACTTTGAGAAATTCTTTATAGCTACACAGAGCACCTGGACTACACTGTCAATTTGATGCAGATAACTTGTGTTAGAAGACTGTGGTAAAGCTGACTGCAGGATCCTCTGGTGCAGGAACAGCCGGGGAGTTTGGATCCCCAATGCTTTAAACAAATTGCATGCAAATAAGTTGGGCATAAAAGTTTCATGCAGAATATGGCAGACATCTCCCCAATGCATGCACTGATAGCGTTGCACTAGGTATGGCCAGCTTTTGCATTAATAAATGTCATTTTATGCATAAGAAATGTTCATAATTATAAGGAATATTTTTTAAAGTGTATAATATCTGCATGCATGAATGATTTGGATATTTACACATCATGGATGCAGGGGCATCAGTATGGTACCTATACATATGTGTTTAATAGATGCACCAAACAAATATTCTTAATAAGTGAAATATTATAAGGGAGTTAAAAAAGTTATAATATTGTTCTTGAGTTATCCAATTGTTATTGCAATAAAGTAATATGTGCCAGAAAGTGAGGAAGTGTTGTAAAATTAATGTGATGGGGGAGGGGGTATAAAGGGACAGCCTGCAGACCGGGGCCATTTCTCCCTTATAGTGGCTAGCTGCACACACATTGGTTTTATCTGTGTCCATCAATGTTCTGGTCTGTTTTTACCCTTTTGTCCCATGTTTGTTTGTTTTTTTAGCTGTTCTGTGTTTTGTGGTGTTGGAGTTTTTGTTGTTGTTCTTATGCTGTTTTCTGCTATTTGTGCCTAGGAGACACCCATGAAAATTGATGGCAGAAAGGTGCAGATTTTCAGGAGGGGGGGACCAGTAGCCAGAAGCGAGTGCATCTGTTCATTGCTCTTCACAGAGGATGAGAAGCACCTGCTGTTTCACCATTTGTGCAGGGGCTATGACAGTGACATTCCTACCCCCCATCACCCGGGGCGGGTGCTCCCCTCCAGTGCAGCATGCTGCAATGCACCCCCACCCCAACCGGCCCTATGGAGGCAGCACGGCAAACTTACCATTAAGATGGTTTGCCGCAAAGCCTCGTGCTCCAGGGGCCAGTCGCTGTGCTCTCCTGGCTGGAGACTTTGGCCGCCAAAGCAGAGAGGCTGGCGCCTGGAATGCAGGGCGTCACAGCAAACCAGTTTAATGGTACATTTGCTGCACTATCTCCATGGGGCTGGTTGGAGGTGCACCCGCTTCCCGATAAGCACCAGGGGTGGGCTGCACCCGCCGCCCTGCCCTTGGTACGCCACTGGGCTATGATAAAATCTGTTGGAAAAAGATATCACAAGACCAAACAAATATAGTATGGGGACAAATTGCAACCAAAGTGAGCGTGCTGGGGGTGAAGAAGTGCACCAGTGACCAGGTAGAGTGCCGATGGAGCGATACATGTCAGTATGTAAAGAGAAAGACAGCAGAAACAGCAAGATCAAAGCAGTAGATAGGGCAAGGACCTGGGTGTGCTGTCAAGTTGACACCCCTTGAACAGCTGGTGTTGAGCGCCATCCAGCCAGACACAATTAGCAGCATATCAGATGCCTTTGACACAAGTGAGAGGTTTCCTGTCCCTGAGGGTGGTGAGTACGCCTGAAGCATTACTGTGATTACTGTGACCATGTGGGAATTAGGAGGAATTCATAAGGGCATAGGAGCCATAAATAAATCTCTCTCTCCTTTTCTTTTTCTAGCAGCCACGGTTGAGAAATCTGTTTCCCCTGAATCAGGTGAGTACACCCTGAGCCTAATCTTGTGTGCTTATGACAATGTCAGCTTTGGGAAGGATGAGGGAGTCATAAATAAATCTCTCTCTATTTTATTTCCCAGCAGCCATGGCCGAGAGCTCTGCCACCCCTGGACCAAATGAGTATACCTTGAGTGTAATGTAATCTTGTGTGCTTATGCAGGGCCGGTGCTACCATTAGGTAAACTAGTCGATCACATGGAGCGCCGCTCTTGCTGCCCCTCTCTGGGACCTGCAGTGGTGGCAGTGGTCTGAAACAGCCCCACAGCACTTACCTTAGAACTTCAGCACCGTGGGGCTGTTTGCTTCCACCCTCACCAATGGCTGAGGCTGACTTTCTGTTTGCATAGGGGCGGAAGTTGGCATTGGGTGTTGGTGGGGGCAGAAGCAAACATCCCCCTGGTGCTGAAGTTTTAAGGTGAACATCATGGGGCTTTCTTTTTTTGAAGGACGAATCAGAGCAGACCCGGTGGGGGGGACTGAAAGGGAGCGGACATGGGGGGCTACAAGGGAGCAGACTTGGGGAGCTGGAAGGGAGCAGACACGAGGGGGGGACTGGAAAGGAGCAGACACGGGGGGCTGGAAGGGAGCAGACACTTGGGGATGGGGCTGGAAGGTGGCTGGGTAATAGGAGGGGAGTTGGAAGAGAACTGATGGGGGGAGATGAGGCTGGAAGGGAGCTCACATGGGGGGTTGGAAGGGAGCAGAAAAAAGAGAGGAAGGTGAGGGCTGGAAGGGAGCTGACACCTGGGGTTGGGACTGGAAGAGAGCTAACAACTGGGGATGGCACTGGAAGGCAGATGGACAGAGGAGAGGGTGACTGGAAGGGAACTGACATGGGAGGGGCACTGGGACTGGAAGTTCGCTGATGCCTGGGATGGTATTTGGACTAGAAGGGGCTGGACGATGGAGAAGGAGGGGGGACTGGAAGAGAATAGACACCAATGGCAGTATTGGGAATGCAAGGGAGTTGACACTGGAAGGTACTGGGAGGGGTGGCTATAAAAGGGGTTGATATTGGGGAGGGTTACTGGGATTGGAAAAAGGCTGATGGAAGAAAATGAAGAAAACAAAAGGAGAGACAAGAAATGGCAGATGGACTATAGACCTTAGAAAGAGAGCTAAGAGAAGACAGAGAAAAACAGAAACCTCAGATCCGGACCAGCATGATCAAAAATTGTCAGATAACAAAGGCAGAAAAAAATAATTTTATTTTTAGTTTAATGATTGAACTTTGTGCTATCTTTATATTTCACACAGTATGGGGAACTACATATTTTATCTGGTGTGGCACTGCATGCGGAGTCTGGCTTCTTGGGATTTCATTTAAATTTTTGTCTACATATTTTTATTTTTACTTTAGGTTGTGGTCACTTATTCTGTACTTGGTGAGGGTCTGTGTTCTGTGTGTGTGACCAAGACCAGGTGTTCTGTTAACATGGGGTTTGTACGTAGGGATCTGTACTGTAGTAATTTGACTTGTTCAGCTTTTCAAATAGGTGTATGGATGTTTTGGGGCCCATTGCAGTATTTATAGAGCTGCTTTTTTCTGGGTAGGCCCCTTATTGTATGAGTTTTGGAAGTGTATGCTGGTATGATATGGTAGATTGGGCCTTGTAGATCTTCAGTAACTTTTGCAGTGCTTTATATTAGTTCACAGTATGCCTGGCACTGGAGAATGTTTATCTTCTTAGTGAGATGACCAAAATCAGATTTTTTTTGGACTATCACAGCCTGTTGGTATGATGCTAAGTATTTACTGCTAAGTATTTTTATTTTGGCTATACAATTGCTCTTTCGCTGCAATTTTCTTACAACACTGGATTTAAAGTAGAAATACTAATATCAGTTGAAAAGAGTTCACAAAGCGGTTTTGGGAAAAAGGAGGGTAGGGTGCAGCCAACATTAATAATAACGAGGGAGGGGCAGCGATGTATAGGCTGCAGGGGGGCGCTAGTAACCCTAATACCGGCCCTGCAAGGGATGAGGTTCACCTAGGGTGCCTCGTCGCCTTGTGCCGGCCCTGTGCTTATGGCCATATGAACTCGGGGGAAGAATTCATAAGGATGTGGGAGACAAAAATAAATACATCTCTTTTTTAAATTTCTTTTCTAGCAGCTAGACTGGAGAGGTACTGTGCTGGAGCCTACCACAAAAGACCCCAGTCAAGTTGCATTGGTACCACTTCCACTCATTACTGAAATGGGGGACAGCTTGGAGCCTGGCTCAGTGGCAGAAGTGCAAGAGATGTTGGTGGTACCACCTGATCATCTTGTTGAGATGGTGGGGGGACATTTGCTCATGCTAGGAAGAGACTAATGCTCTTTTGTTGGGGGAATTGAAGTCCATCCACCAAGAAATGTGCTCTTCCAATAAGAAGATCTTCCAAGAGTTGAGGCAATCTCTGTTGCACCGTAAGAGGCAGTGGGAAGAGCTGATCATGCCATTGATCGATTGGCTGGGCGGCAGCGACAGGGGCCCAGGCGCTACCATCCCCCGCAATGACTGTCTGTGCTCTCCACTCCTTCACCTTGTCCTGAAGATGCTCCTCCCAGTCAGTGGAAGCTTTCATCCTCAAGGCTAGGCTGGTAAATGCCGCATGGTATGTGGCGCTCTCTTCTTGTCTGGCTGCAACAGTTCACAGGGATCAAGCCTTTGGCCCTCCCCCACTGGGAAAGGGCAAATGCTGGATGTTACATGATAAAACGTTTTTTTGTTTACCATAGGTTATCCATATGTGTTCCATTTCGTTTCTGATCTATACACTTCAAAAACATGGATTTGGTTCCATGTATGTGCTTGCCTATTCCATGCTTGCACTGGTTTAGTAAATGCATATTTTAAGCAAAGAGAAGCCATGCCCCGTACTGGCCTGCCCTCTAGCATGCAAGTCTTGTGTGCTCCAGGTTGACGCATCACACTTTTATTCTGTGTGCACACAGCAGGTCCATGTGCGTTTGTGTATTTCGTGTGCTGCAACATGGCCCTGCGAAGATGCAAGATGAATTTTACCTTTGGTGAAATAGCTGATGTTGAGAAATGAGCTCAAGTTGATCCCTGTAGGTTGAGAGGGATGGCAAAAGCCCAGAGTGCCCTGCAGGGAAGGTTTAATGTGCACAGAAGCTTCCCCAGGGAGGAGAGTTTTTAAAAAGCGTCCCATGGGTGATCCGGGAAGCTACAGACCGGTGAGCCTGACATCAGTACCGGGAAAAATGGTAGAAACTATCATAAAGAATAAAATTACTCAGCATGTAGATAGTCATGGCCTAATGGGAGACAGCCAACATGGCTTTAGACAAGGAAGATCTTGTCTTACTAATCTGTTACGTTTTTTTGAAGGAGTGAATAAACAGGTAGACAAAGGTGAGTCGGTTGATATTGTGTATCTGGACTTTCAGAAAGCCTTTGACAAGGTCCCTCATCAGAGACTTTTGGCAAAGCTAAAGAGTCATGGGATAGGAGGCAGTGTACTACTGTGGATCAGGAACTGGTTAAAAGATAGAAAGCAGAGGGTAGGGTTAAATGGCCAATTTTCCCAATGGAGAAAGGTGAATAGTGGAGTACCCCAGGGATCTGTGCTGGGTCCGCTGCTTTTTGACATATTCATAAATGACCTGGAAAAGGGAATAACTAGTGAGGTTATCAAATTTGCAGATGACACAAAACTGTTTAAAGTTGTTAAAAACCAAAAGGGATTGTGGAAAACTGCAGGAGGATCTGGATAAATTGGAAGACTGGGCATCAAAATGGCAGATGAAATTTAATGTGGACAAGTGTAAAGTTATGCACCTAGGGAAGAACAGCCCACACTATGGTTACACAATGCAAGGTTCCTCATTGGGAACCACCACCCAAGAAAAAGATTTAGGCGTCATCGTGGATAACATGTTAAAACCCTCGGCCCAGTGTGCAGCAGCAGCCAAGAGAGCAAATAGAATGCTAGGTATCATAAGGAAAGGAATGGAAAATAAAACAAAGGATATTATAATGTCTCTGTATCGTTCCATGGTACGACCGCACCTTGAATATTGTGTGCAATTCTGGTCGCCGTATCTTAAAAAGGATATAGCATTATTAGAAAAGGTACAGAGAAAAGCCACCAAAATGGTAAAGGGGATGGAAGGCTACTCCTATGAAGAGAGGCTACAAAGGTTAGGGCTCTTCAACCTGGAAAAGAGACGGCTGAGGGAAGATATGATAGAGGTCTATAAATTAATGAATGGAGTGGAACAGGTAAACGTAGATCAATTGTTTATGCCATCAGAATTTAGAAAGACTAGGGGACATGTAATGAAGCTACAGGGTAAACTATTTAAGACAAATAAAAGAAAATATTTTTTCACTCAACGTGTAATCAAACTCTGGAATTTGTTACCGGAGGATGTAGTAAAGGCTGTTAGTGTAGCTGGGTTTAAAAAAGGTTTGGACAAGTTCCTGGAGGAAAAGTCCGTAACCATTATTAAAAATGGACCCAGGATATCAATGCTTGACTCAATACAAGCATTGTGGAACCTGTGTCTCTTGGGGATATTGCTAGGTACATATGACCTAGATTGGCCACTTTTGGAAACAGGATACTGGGCTTGATGGACCTTGGTCTGACCCAGTATGGCATATCTTATGTTCTTATGAGAGTTGAAGCAGGGATGGGGGCATGGATCAGGTGGGTTGGTGGTTGGTGCAGGATACTGCAGTTTGTTGCAGGTGATATCACAGTATTTTATTGGGGTGCCAAGGAAAAAATAGGGATATAGGGAGTATTTTTTGGAGCCTGTAAAAATGCACCAAAATATACATCTATTTGTTTTGGGGTGCATCCATTAGACATGATTTAAACCTCTAAATGAAAAGGGTGACATAGTGTGGGAATACAGGGAGGGGTATTCAGCAGCGGCGGCTAGCACTTGTAAAGCGGCTAGCTGTTGCCGCTGAACTCTAATCCCGGATATTCGGTGCTGGGGCTATATCTGGCCACTGACATTGAATATCCGGGTCGATGCAGAACCTGGAAGCTAACTGGGCAGCTTCTGTGGATAAAGTAAGGCCAGCATTTTCCACGCCTTATTTTACCCGTGTGCAATATCGCCGCTGCCTGGTTAGCGACGAGTGCCACCTCTGTTCTGCCCTGGAACACCCCGATGCTAAATGCTTAGCACTGGGGCATGTAGTGGTGGCACTCGGGAATATTCAGTGGTACTGACCATGTTAGTGCCACTGAATATCCAGCTCAGTGGCATTTATGCAGTTTGCAGGTCTGTGAACTGTGTAAATGCCTTGGAGTGTCCCCCCCCCCCACCCTCAGTGTATGTTGATGTCAAAGTTTTGTCTGCCACTGAGTATAGCTTAGTTTTCACTATTATACTTATTTCTTTCAGACTGAGGGCTTCAACGAGAAGGTCAGGCACCTCTGCCTACATGACCGGGGCTGGTTGGAGGAGGTGCATGCTGGGATGGACATCTCTTCAGGTAAGTCTCGCCGTGTTCAGGACAAGAGCAATGGATGTGTTAGAGTCTTCATTGTTAAGAGTCTTCATTGTTAATGAGGAAGAGAGGTTATACAGTCTGTTGTGATGCTTCAGATTGCCAGCTGCTAAATCAGTTACCCTCCATTCCTTACCTCGAATCCTACCTTCTATCTCTCACCTCATGGGTTGTGCCATTCCCGTGCATCTCACTTACTGCAGCAGGGATTACGAATGCATTTTTCTTTCCCTTCCATTGCGACATTGGAAGGGGAGGAGGGGGAGGAAGAAGAGGGGAAGGGAGTGCAGCAGGCCCACGCAGCTGCTCACTTGGATGACCCACTGCCACCACCAGCAACACCTTTGGGGAAAGAGGCTGCAGCAGATACAAGTGTGCTGCAGACGCTTCACCCCTCTTCCCCCACACCACTACCTAATGTAATCCCACCTCCTACCCTGTATTTATCCCTGCCATGGTAGAAGAAGGGCACATGGTCCTGTGGATGGAGGTGGTCTCCCCAGAGGCTGAACATGGGCAGTTAGATTAAAGGAAGCAGCCGAGTGCATTGCCTACCATCTTGTGGCTGCCACACCACCTTCCCAACCCCAGACCATGTGCTTCTCTTCTTCCCTTCCTCACCCACCTCTTTTCCTTCCTGCCCTCCCCACCTCTAATGCAATTTTTCTTATTTTTATGCGTTTTTATATTGTAGCTTTATAGAACAATTTGTTATTTTCAATACATTATGTTTCAGTTTTTGCTTTTGATTCTTACAAGAGTTGGTTTGTGGATTTTTATTTTTAAACAAATAAAATATAACATTTGTCTGAGAAGAATGTTGGCTGCTTTTCTGAGGGAAGGGAGGGTTGGGTGTGGGGGTGATGAGTGGGGGTTGGGAGTTGGAAATGAGGGGGATTTGGGGCTTAGGATCAGAGAGGCTGTAAGCACCTGAGGGGTAGGTCCCCCTCACCACCTGCCACAATGTCTCACTATGCCTCCCCCATCCTGCATGCCACCATGCTAGTTTTGACCCAAATGCACCCATCCCATCACTTTATACCCAGCATTGACACCCCTTCTCCCAGCCCTGCACATTCATCTTTTGCCCTGTCCCCATTTCTTTCAAGGTATGAAGGATAATTTTATACATCAGAATACATCATTAGTATTTAAGGGCCCGATATTCAGTTGGGTGGTTCTATAAGCCGTGTCGGCACACAGCTCGCCTGCCGTCCATCTAACTCAGATTTCAATGCCGGAGGACATATGTGGCTCCGGCATTGAAAATCCAGTTATCGTCGCAGAACCCGGAAGCCGCAGGAACTAGCTGGGTAGCTCCGATTTTCGATACTACACGGTTAGCTCCATTGCCTTAAAGATAGGCGAGGGTTTTCCACACCTATTTTTAAGGCGCCAAGGGCTAACCAGGTAGCATTGAAAATCGCTGCTACTAGGTTAGCCACTTCCTCCGCCCCGACTCCACCCGGGACGCCCCCAGCTCATTCTGATGCTAAGCGGATAGCATCTGGACGCATTAGGGGCTTAACCGGGATTTTCCAAAGGCACTACCCATGGAAGTGCCTTTGGAAAATCCAGGTTAAGGCATTTACATGGGTAACATGAGTTGTTACTCGTGTAACTGCCTTTGAAAATTTGGCCCTAACATTTTAAATACTAGGATGTAATTCTCTGGAATCAATGTTGCCCACTCCCTTAGGGGTGGGAGGCAGGTTTTTTCCCTACTAAAAACTGGAAAGATGGCCATAAGAAGCTCCTGACTTCCCAATGAAAACCAGCAGCTCTACCACTACCGCAACCTCCAAGCCCTTGTCGCCAGGATCATACAAAGTGACTAATGAATCTGGTGCCCTCCTCTGCCCCAGCCATGTGCAGTTACTCACTCTTTCTGAGCTTCCTGGAAGCCCAGTGATGATATCAGCGCCTTTCTGTACTTGCGCTCTGTGCGGCTCCACTGCTCGCACAGCCCGTTGTACAGCCCTGTTTGTCCCAGCGTAGTACAGGAAAAAAAAAGCAACAGCAATGTTGGCAGCTGCAGGGTTTATTGCATGTCATCAGACACAAGAGAAACTGGACACCCCGAGAGAAACCATGCCATAGGGACCCACTCCTCCTCCAGTCGATTGCCTCTTGCACATCCAGTAGGAGACCAAGACAGAAAGCGGCATTGATAATAGTGAGGCTATAAAATGTACCCCTTCAGACTCCTATGACAGAACAATCACTGCATACGCACATCCTGCCATGTTCCGGTGCCATATTCGCTCAAGATTTTTATTCGCCAGCCTTGGCTGTCTGATGCAGATTAAGGAGAGCACAATTGCTGCATTAAAGCATAGTAGTGTGGGCATGCTAATTACATGGAAAATAATGAACATTTCATTGCTCCCATTGTACAAGGACTTCTCTTAACACTCCATCTTTATGCCAGCTTCAGGCAGCCATAAAGACGCAGTCAGAAGCAAAAGGATTATCAGAGCTGACTATGAAAATATCCCACCTTAGATAACCCAAGAGGGCTCAGACTGGCCAAGTTGCAGCTAGCCGCCCTCCCCAGGAAACAAAAGCACACCCAGCATAGTCCCCCGGAACCTCAAACCATGGCTTGCACCCATATCCATCATTCCCTGCAAGCAATGATTGTGCACATGTGTTAATCCCCTCCCCCTAAAGAAATTTATGAACCAATACCACCACCATGTAGACCAAACAACTAGTATGCTGCTGTTACCCCCCTTTCATGCATCACGCACCACCTGGATATTTAATGAGTGGAAATGATTCCTGGTGGGTGTATTTCAGTGATATTGAAAAATTCTGCTGCCATCTCCTGTCATGGCCTTAAGCAGATGACATTTAAGATCTAAGAAAGGGGTGAAGGGTCCATTGTTTTCACTTATGGAGTAGCTTTTGTTTTCCCCTTTTCTTCTCCTTCCCCCCTTTTTTCTGTCCTTTGGTCTTCTTGCTCTTCTTCCTTTTTTACTTGGTTAGTTCTTGTGTGTGTTTTATTTTTTAAGTTTTATTTTTCTAGTTCTTTGGCTTTCCTCAGTAAGAAACGAATCATCTTCCAGGGGTCTGGTGCATAGAGAATTTTACATCAACCCCTGAAACAAGAATCTTTGCCGAAACCTATCGGGTTCTGCTAAATAACTGAACCCACTGGCCTTGTGACCGCTTTTTGGGATCGATGCAGAAACCTTGTGCTAGAGCCCGGCGCTAAAGCTGTAGCGCAGTGTTTCCAAACGAAGGTTTAATGCAGAAGTTTTATTCAAATATGTTGTAAGCAAACTGCATGCGACTGAGCTGCAAGCCAGGCACATGCGCAAAGGGTCTGCGTAAGCACCACCTATATCCTGCGCACAAAAGACATTTGTGCTATGCTATGTGGTGCATAAGAGCTGTTCAGTTCTGCTCAGAATAATATTGGCGTCTTCTGAACTTAACGTCTACACAGAACGATTGCTCTTATGTGCCGCATAAAACTCCAGCACACGCACATACCCTTTTCCAGCACCTGCCCCCTGCTATGTTTTTCAGGCCTCACTTCAGTACCCCAAAAAAGCTGCAGGAGTTGGACACTCAAGAAACAAGCATCAATTCCTTCTCAGCACCGAACGCAGACCCCTTACGTCTCCTGTGACCTGACGTGAAAATCCCGGCATTGAGCTCAGCCTTCTGCTCTTCTGTGCATGTCTCTGCGTCTCGACGGCATAACGCTTTGCTTTATCCTCATCTAGTCTGAACGGATTTACATGGGCTGTGCACTGCTATTGGCGCTGGCATCTGTATAGTGATTGCGCTCACAGTAAACCCCTTTCTACAATCGGCACTCACACTAAGGGCAGCACACTTTTCTGCAGCTGCCCCTTGGCTAGGATTGATTTGTTTTTTTTAAAGACTATGAGTTTGATTAAAAACGTCTGCTAATTCTCCTTGCTGCTCTAGAAGAGCTCCTCTGCTGGTGATGCATTTCTGGTATTCTGTTACAGTGGGTTCTGCTTCTTTTATCTAGTGCCACCTATTTCGCCCATCACATTTAGTCTACCAGCAACACTGGCAAGCTCTGCCTTTATCTCCCGCCACTGTGCCTGTTGCTCTGGGTGCTGCATGTTTTTTTTCAAGACTTGCAATAGCTGGCTGAAATGTCTTGAAACGGATGATTGGTCCATTCCACATCCTACCCTGAAAGCATTCTGGAATGATCTGTTGCCCAGGAAATGCCAGGTGCTGAGTAACTTTGCCAACTCAGGTATGACATGTCCGTGAGCTGTGAAAGGGTCTATATCACTCTTAGGGACATGTTTACTAAAGGTCAACATGCATTAACCTTTAGTAAACATGCCCCTTAATTTCTTCATAGAGGGACAAGATAGCCCTTGTCCACAAACAATAAGTACGCACCGCATGCCTCTCTGGTGTTGCCCTTGTTCAATATGAGCTGCATTACTAGACTGGGGCACTGTGCTAGATGCAGGGGGTGGGGACAGTCGTCCCCCTGAATTTAGTGCAGCTTGCTGTGGTAGTACTACCGCGGGTAGCAACTACTTCCACTTATTGTGTAAGTGGTAGTTGTTCCCTGCCAAGCACTATCAGTGTGGGTTTCAAGGTCTGCGCTAGTGGGACCGCAGTGGGTAGACCCAGGCACCGCTCAGACATGCCGTGTCCGAGTAGTGCAGGTTTTTTAGTGCAGGGCTTTGAGCTGCTTTGTAGTGCGGTGCCAAAATCTTTGGTACACCCACACTACTCATGTAGTGTGCTATAGTAAACTGGCCTCTGTATGTGCTGTCTTGCCACTCTCTGGGGTCTCCTGATGTTCAGAGACTGCTGTTCTCTGTCCTTGGTTGCTCTGCTCTATACTGCTTTGCTCTGTCTTCTCTTTGATCTTTTTTGGCTCCAGTCTACCTATTCCTCAGTCTCGCCAATAGCCAAAGAAAATGGCACATAATTTACACTCATAGGAAACATTTTTTGTCTCGGGCACAATTTGGGTGCAGAAATCCAATCGTTTACTCCACTTCTCATTTCAGATTTTGCTCTGGTTCAACTTGGGTGCAGCAATCCACAGCAGTTTACGCCACTTCGAACCATGAGCTAAAGTTTCCAGTGCTTCCGGGTCCTGCTGTAAGCCTTCTGGGTACCGCGCAGTTCTCTGCATCCAGCTGACATGGTGGACGACCTCATTCAAAAGCACATAGAATACGCAAAATGCATTATCATACAATTAGACTACGCCCTGCATCAGTGTCAGTGCAGTTCCTTTTGCATATCTTAGGCTTATATTAACTCCATTCCTACATTCTGTGCTCATGGTAACACAAGAAATTGTGCGTAAATACTATATTGTGGTCTACACGACTGCGTGTGCGCTTTTCTACACTGGGCTGCAAGGGTTTCCGTTTCTCTTCCTTTTTTTTAATCTTTCCAACTCAATGGAAGTTAAAAAGAATTATACAAAAGGGGTTGAGAACATCTGTCTGTTTGCCTGCCTGTGTCTAAGGACACAGTAATGCTCTGAAAATGGAATAGAATGGGATGAAATTTGTCATGTGAGAAAAACTGGTCAAATGAATTTATAATGGGCCCGATATTCAACAGCATTTACACGGTTTAAAACCCTGTAAACCGTGTAAATGCCACTGTAGAGGGATATTCACTGGCACTAACACGGTTCGCGCCGATGAATATACCCCGATTCCACTGCTAATAGAGTTGGGTTGTCTCGTGGGCATTGCGGGGTGGCGTGCAGGGCAGCACCACTGCAAACCGGGCAGCAGCGATATTGAGCCGCTGCCTGGTTAGCGACCCATGGGCAAGAAAACCTTGACTGTCTTTACCCACGGGAGCTAACCAGGCAGCGGCTCAACATTGCCACTGCCCTGTTAGCGTCTGCGGCATGCGGAGCATTTCAGCACATTGGGGAAGACTCAGTATTAAAGTTCAGCGGCAACAGCTATGCGCCTCAGAGATGCATAGCCGTCACAACTCCGTATTGGGCCCGGTGCTCTTAAAGATGCCAGACTGCGAACACTGAACGTCTTTCCTGATAAAGCATGAGGGCAGCTGCACCCATACGAGCGGAGCAGGCGCAGTGCTAGCTGAAGCACTGTAAGTTTTACATACTCACCAGTGAATATTGCCACCGCCCAGTTAGCTTTTCTGCTATCCGACTGACCCAGATATTCAACGCCAGTGGCCAGATATCCGGGTCTTAGGTTCAGCGGCGACAGTTAAACACTTTACAATGGCTAGCTGCCGCCCCTGAATATCGGGCACATACCACATAGGCCGCAGCAATCGAATCTTTCCTTCCTCACACAAACACACACACACACACACACTTGCTACACACAGGCAGAGGCAGGGCAAGCTTTCCTCACACATCCTACATCATTACGAGGCTCCGTTGGTGAAAGAGTGTGTGTGTGTGTGTGTGTGGTAAAACAAGTAGATAGCAACACTTCCATACAGAATGATTAGTTTTCTAGGAATATTTATCATCCGTTGAAAATTACAAAACACATTTTTTTTTGCAACTAAAAACAGGTCTAAAGTAAAAGTTCAGAAAATAAAAGAGAACTAGTTTACAGCAGTGATAATTACAAGCTCTGGTAGAGTGTGCAAGGTTCTGTGAATGTTCAGATGAGGCACTGGTCCTGAAGAAGGCTTGTGAACCCAGAATGCTGCATGTATATCACTTACCACATTGGGAAGAATTGCCAGACAAGAAACGAAAATCTGGCGATATTTCTGAGACTGATAAAACGGTCAAAACAAGAAGAAGGAAGGGGCCGTCAGTAGCTTCTTCATGCCAATATGAAAAGAACGTGTCAAGAACTCCACACCAACAGTGTCCAGGAGTGCACCAAAGAGTCAGTGTTATAGTCCTTCTTTCAGCATGGTAATTATTCATTTCAGGAAGATTATCACACCCCATGCTGGAACCAGGCAGGAGTGCCTACATCTAGCTCCACCCAGTCTATGTCTGGTCACCGTTCTTTAAGTGACACTCGACTTCTTTGGCCAGTCTGTGAGGCCCAGTTCAAAGGTCTCAAGTGCTTCAGTGGTTCATAGAACGATGGTTCTGGTCAGGCAGACTTTCCTCCTCTATCACAAGAGCCATCAGGAATGGAAATTCATGAAATGAAGATGGGGCCTCACCTGGAAGTTCCAGATGGGGCAGATATAGTCCATCGAGGTCACCTTCTAACGGTGGGCTCTGGCCTAGCCATGAAGCCTGTGCTCCACAGTCACCATGATGCAAGATGGCAGAATTTGAAGCTTGTGGAGATGGACTGTGCTGTGGCAGCCCATACGCATGGACAAGCACAGCAGAATACTGGACCTCGCTGGGGTACAGTGATGGTGCCTGCTGCCCTGACTCAGACAGAGCTATGTCATAGGAGCTAATGACAACTGGGGCCGACGGCTCATGCATCTTTTCCACAAAATATCTCTTCACATCCTCACGTGTCACAGAGGTGATCTCTGTGGTTCTATTGGACGGAAACCAGGACAGGCACATCCTTAGCGTCTCTGTCTTCTCCATGGTTGGATATAGCGGGTCCTGCTGGGAAACAGGGAGACATTAAACTAGGACAGTAGCCCTTTTCCTGAGAGAGCAAAGCTGTTTGCAAAGTAGAAAAACAGATCTCCAGAATTTCCGCTTCTTGGAAACAAAGAACAGAAATACACAACTCTGGCCCTCAAAGGCCACAAACTTGCCTCGTTTTCAGGATTTCCCCAACACCTACTGGACCTAAATTGTCTTGGACAATTACTGAAAAGGTGTGAACTAAATCCAGATTTAAAAAATATATATTTATGAGGATATCTGCATGCATTTGAGCAGGGAACCAAGGGGTTGATATTCAGCGGTGCCGGCTAAGTGCTTTTAAAGCTCCCAGCTGCCAGCACGTTTTCGAAAGTGGATAGTTGGTGCCGGAACTTATCTGGCGCCTGGCATGGAATATTTAATGTCCCCAGACAATGCCATCGCTGTTCAGTCAGCAGCAATCTTCTCTCGCTAACTGGATATTGAAAATGATTAAAATCAGGACAGCCACATCGCCGCTGACCTGAGAGTGACCACACCATCCCCGATCCGCCCACAGACTGCCCTGGATTTAACCGGGCATCTTTTCTGCACTCTGGGGGATCATTGCAGTTTAGCCAGTCAGCGGGTCTGCCAAATGGTTAAACCACTTTGAATACGCCTCCCCTGAGTTTCTTCACACTGCTTGGTAACCCATCTGCTTTTCTCAAGGACTGGGATCAGGCCCTCTAGCCTGGATCTATGCCCTTGGATTTTCTTGTCTTTTTTCTTTAAATTCTAGGAAGAAACACCTTTAATTCATTGACTCTGGTAGTGGGGGAAGCATTTATTCTACTGGGTAGGGCAGCATGCAGCTTGGCTGTATGTCTTGATAAAGCTACCATTATTAGCCCTAAGCCCTCTACAACTCGCGATGAATGCTGCTGCACGTGTCCTTTGTGGAGTATCCAGAAGAGACCACATAACTCCAATCCTCAAAGACCTACACTGGCTACCAATCAGCTGCAGGCTCACATACAAGGCTCTACTCTTGACCTTCAAAGCCATCAACAAGATATCCCCCTCCTCCCTCACTGCCCTCCTCACCCCCACCCCCAACAACAGATCAAGAAGGATAGTAGCCACCAACACACTGGTAATCCCCATGGAAACAACAAAATGTGCACAAGCAACTAGGAACAGAGCCTTCATGTTCTATGCCCCAAAGTGCTGGAATAATCTCCCTCCCCCCCCCCCCCCAATATCAGATCGATCAGGGACCTCACCCAATTCAGGAAAGCCCTCAAGCATCACCTATTCCTTCTACACTTCTCGCAGCCTAATGATACATCCCCACCTCCTACACCCCAATCCACACTAGCATTTCCCCCCACACATCACATGCAAACCAGGATAACTCGAGACTCCAACCCAACCACCGGATATGTCAATGATGTCATACAAATGTAAATATAATAAATCTGTGATACTAAATTAACGAAAATGTATCAAGACCGTAAACCGTAAATAATGGACAAATGCAAATGTAAATATACTAAGACTCTGAACTGTAAATAACTGATAAGATCCAGACCTAACCACGCCGTTATACTGCATGGCGCAATGGTCCAACATGTATATAGTTACCCCAGTTACAACATGTAATGGTCTAACATGTTGCGACGCCCTTGCATGGGCCCGAAGGCTTACAAGCATAGAGCGGCCTTATAGTGTCCCTTTAAATAAACCTTCCCTTGTTTGTCACCAGAGGGATTCTGGGACTTGTAGTTGGCTTACTTATATAAGGACAAATGTAGTTGTGAGACCGGTGGTTTAAGGCAGCAAGAAAATTTATTTTTTTGCAGGATTCCAAGGCATTAAAGCTCAAAACACAAAAGCCAAAGGATGCTTCTCCAACATAAGAGTAAATCAGGTTAACAGAGGAAAATGCAACAAAAACCTTCTATCACTGGGCAGCAGCTTCCCTTCAAATAAACTTCCACAGAGCACAGCTTCTTGTGGTCATTCCACGTATCAGGTAAACTTTTTAACAGCTGCTGTTTTCTTTTCCAAACCAAACTTTTACTAAAGGCAGCTTCTGGGCTTCAGAAGCTCACATACTTAGTAGAACACAGTCTTGGCTTTTTTCAACTCTTGGCAGTCACAGAAATTAGTCACTATATTGTTTCACAGTCTTTCAACCCTGTTCTACAATGCTCAGTTCTCCTTTAGACAAAAAGAGCAATCCATTGGTGACAATTCTGACTCAGCTTCTGGCATACAAGAATCCACCTGCATCTCTTCTACGGACACCGGGTACTTCTTACTTCCACCAGTTTTATAAACTTGCCCAGCCTTCCTGTCTTGTAAAAACTCTTGGAACTGCTTCAACAGCAAATCTCCCTGAGAAGGCACACTTGTATTGGGAGGGTAAAGCTTCCTCTCTGCAAACAGTTTTCTTAATGCTTCTAGTGTTAAAAGCTCAGTTTCTCTGCTCTTATCTGGGTTTCGGTTCTCTATAAAACTATCCACCCACCTCTTAGCAGACGTTAGGTCTGGCTCCTGGACACTAGCGGAAGCAAACTGTTTCTCTGCAAGCTGTTCAGGTTTACATGTACTGGCTTTACCTTGGGGCGGGTCTCTCAGGCAGCTACTGATTCCTTTCCTCCTTATATCTTTCAGGCTATGGAACTGAGCCTTCTGGTGCCTTTCTCTACTCCTTCCCAGATAGCCACTCTCTTGAAAGTTTCCTTGGAACCTTTCTCCCTTTCCAGGATCTCTCAGAGTTTCTCCTTCGTGTGCCTCTGTTGCTCTGTCTGCAGATCTATTCCTTTCCAGCTTCTCTTGGACCTGCTGGCTCTGCTCTCTCTGCTGCGTCTCCTGTGTGTGTGTCTCCCTTCTCTCCTGTGCCTGTGTCCCCTGTGTTTTTAAAAACCATTTGCTGCTGGGCACTCCCTTGCCTCTGCACAGGTGTGACCAATCATTGAGCAAGCTTGGCTCTAGGTCTGAACTAGGGCGTGGCCTGGCCTCAGCAGAGAGCTGAGTTTTGTCCTTGCCTGCCTTGCAAACACTGTGCACAACTGAACTGTCACTTGTTTTAAAGGGAAAAACAGGGTTTTCTTCCACTTCCATCTCTTCCTGGGGGCTCTCCTCACCACAATGTATATAGTTACTCCAGTTACAATTCCAAGTTACCACTCCTGTTCAGTGTAAGCACAAGGCAGGTCTGCCCTGCCTTGTACAAGAATTGTTGATTGTTAACCGCACTGATTTTAAAGAGCGCGGTATATAAAAGCTTTTAAATAAATGAATAAATAAATTAGCTTGTCTTTCCAAAGTGCCCCTTTTACCCTTTGATCATCCAGTGGTCCGACTGACTCTCTCACAGGCTTTTTGCTTCAAATATACTTGAACGTTTTTAGTATTATGTTTGATTCTATGCCTGTCTTCTTTTTAAATTCTCTTGGCCTATCCTATGACTATTTTTGTCTAACTTGCCTGTGCTTTTGATCATCCCTGTTTCCTCCTTTAACTCCACTTTTCATTTTTTGACAAATGCTCTTTTGACTTTCGCTGCCACCTCATCATGATCTATGCTGGCAGTCATTTCACATTCCTCCTACTTTTTTAAATGCATGGAATATATTTTATCTGGGTTTCTAAAATGATATTTGTAAATAACATCTACTGCTCATGTAAACGTTTGACCCTGGCAACAGTTCCTTTTAGTTTTTTTCTAACTAATATCTTCATGTTCTCTTTGCCCCCATTTATAAAGTTAAAAGCTACTGCAGTAGTTTTACTTTGTATCTGCCCTCAAGTGATTATGCCAAATTTAATGATCACTGTTAGAATGTGGATCTACCATCTTTACCATGTTGTGCGTTCCACTAAGAGCTAGATCCAAAGCAGTTTTTTCTCTTGTCGATTCCAATATCAATATTGGAGTAATTTAAATCTCCCATTATTGTGTTGCCAATTTTATTGTTGGTGTTAAGTGCCGTTGAGTCAGTGTCAATTCATGGCAACCCTCTGGATAGTTGTCGTAAATTGTGTTCGGTTTTCAGTTAGGTGGCTGCTGTTATTATATTGATCCATCTCATTGCTGGCCTTCCTCTTTTCTGTTGCCCTTCTACCTTGCCAAGCATGATGTCTTTCTCTAATGATCTCTCTCTTTGCATGATGTGTCCAAAGTATGAAAGCTGAAGTCATGTCATTTGAGCTTCTAAAGAAAGCTTAGGTTTGATCTCCTCTAATACTGTCTGGTTTGTTCTTCGGGCAGTCCATGGTATACACAGTATTTGTCGCCAGCACCATAATTCAAAGGCATAAATTTTCTTCCTGTCTATCTTTTTCACTGTCCAACTTTTGCATTCATATGATGTTATTGAAAACGCCATGGCTTGAACAAGTCAAATCTGTATGGAGAGAGACATCTCTGCTCTTGAGAATCTTGTCTAGGTCCTTCATAGCCATTCTGCTAAGAGCAATGCATCGTCAGATTTCTTGACTGTTTGTTGCTTCTTTATTGATAGTTGATCCAAGTAGGTTAAAGTTGTCCACTATTTCAATTTCTTCTCCATCAACAATGAACTTGTTGATTTTTCCAGTTGTCATGATCTTTGTTTTCTTTATATTAAGATGCAGGTCCATTTTAAACGATGTTCCTTGATCTTGAGAAGCAAATGTTTCAGATCATCTTCACTTTCAGCCAGTAATGTGGTATCATCAGCATAGCGAAGGTTGTTGATGAGTTTTCCACCAATCTTCACACCTCTGTTGACTTCATACAAGCCTGCTTTTCTGATGATTTGTTCTATATATAAATTAAACAGGTAGGGGGAAAGTATGCAGCCTTGTCATACACCTTTGCTGATTTTAAACCATTCTGTTTCTCCTTGTTCCATTCAAACTGTTGCTTCTTGATCAATGTAAAGGTTGTGCAAGAGAATGATCAGGTGTTCTAGTATACCCATGCTTCTTAATGTGGCCCAGAGTTTCTCATGGTTTACACGGTCAAAAGCCTTGTTGTAGTCAATAAAGCACAAATAGATATCCGTTTGGTATTCTTTAGTCTTTTCATCTCACATCCACGATGATGTCTGTCGTTCCTCTCCCTTTCCTGAACCCTGCTTGCACTTCAGGTAGTTCTCGTTCCAGGTATGGTTGTAGTCTCTGTTGAATAATCTTCAATAGAATCTTGCTGGCATGTGGGATCAGAGCGATTGTGCAATAATTTTCACTGTCAATTGGATCACCTTTCTTTAGTATTGGTATATACACAGTCAGTTGGCCATGATGTTGTCTTCCAAATTTCCTGGCAGAACACTGTAAGTATGGTAATAGCAGCATTAGACCTCTATGGGAATGTCATCAATGTCTGCTGATCCACTTGATCTTTATCATATAAAAACTCAGTATATTCTTTCCACCTTTTCTTGACCTTCTCAACATCATTCAGCATAGAACCTCAAGCATCTTGTAACATTTCAATTCGAGGCTGGAATTTTTTCTTTAACTCTTGTAGCTTTAGGAAAGCTGATCTTGTTCTTCCTCTAATAGTTTCTGCTTCTATTTCTTTGCATGCATCATTGTAGTACTTCTCCTTGTCTTGTCTTGCTGCACGTTGGAAATCTCTGTTGAGTTCTGCGATTGCCCCCTTTCTCCTCTGACTTTAGCTTCTCTGCATTTCTGGGCAATTTTCAGAGTTTCTTCAATCATCCATTTTGACCGTTTTAGCTTTTTCACCTTTTGTAGAGACTTCTTGCTTTCTTCCAACACAGCCTTCTTGATGTCATCCCATAACTCTTCTGGAGCTCTGTCATTTGTATCTAAAGCAGCAAATCGATTTTGCAGGCAGTCTTTAAATTCCAGTGGTATGTTCTCAAGGTCATATTTTGCTACATTCATGAGTGGCTCCAGTCAGCTCCAGGTTTTGTCTTTGTTGATGTTATAGAGCCTTTCTATCATTGACTTCCACAGATGTAGTCAATTTGATTTTTGTACAATCCATTGGGTGAAGTCCATGTGTACGGTCGCCACTTGTGTTGCTGGAAGAAGGCGTTTGATATGAATAGATCGTTAGTCTTGCAGAATTCTATCAGTCTTTCTCCAGCTTCATTTCTGTTACCAAGTCCATATTTTTCAACCATTTTGCCTTCTTTGTTGCCAACTTTTGCGTTCCAGCCACTCATGACTATCAGGATATCCTGTTTGCATGTTCTGTCAATTTCAGCTTGTACTTGTTCATAGAACCCATTAATTTCATCCTCTTCTGCAGCTGTTGTTGGGGCATATACTTGAATTATAATTGTGTTGATAGGCATTCCTCGTAGATGAATAGAAATTAAGTGTTTACTGATTGCATTGTATTTCATTACAGTTCTTGAAGTTTCTTCTTAATTATAAGTGCAATACCATTTCTTCTTTGTCTTTCATTTCCAGCATAGTTGACCATGTGATCATCTGATACAAAGTGTCCGATGCCAGTCCATTTCAGTTCACTGACACCCAACAGATCAAGTTGTATACATTCTATTTCATTCTTGACCACCTCCAACTTCCCTTGGTTCATGCTTTTTATGTTCCATTTCCCAATATGTAAGAAATCTTTACAGCTACATCAGCAGTCAGACGTCCAAAGGGCTTTGATCCAACCACATCATAAATGCTGGCTTTACTCTGAAAAATCTTCAGCTCTTCCCCAGTAACCAGTTGAGTGACTTCCGACCTGGGAGTCTCATCTTCCAGCACTATAGTGCAATTTGTTTTGTCATAACTATCCATTGGGTTTCATGGCAAGATACAAAAGTAGATTGCTAGGCCTTTCTTTCCCGTAGTTTAAGTTTAGTGTTGTTGCCATTGTCACAGAAATGTGATTCTCAGCCGCCAACACCATCCCATTCTGCTGCTGCCCAGATGGGTGGTTTGTCTTGGTCCGGTACCTCAGCTGAGACCTATCCATCTTGGGAGACCCTGTCAGTAGTTAAACTACTGATAGCTTAGCTCTCAGCATCACTGATGCACACAAGTCCTCACAGCAGGGCAAGTTGCAAACCAAATGAGGGGCCAATTTTATTAGCCTTCCTAATCTCTGTTAGCATTCTGTAGTCTGTTTCCT
Organism: Ichthyophis bannanicus; assembly: GCA_033557465.1. Lineage (NCBI taxonomy): Eukaryota > Metazoa > Chordata > Amphibia > Gymnophiona > Ichthyophiidae > Ichthyophis > Ichthyophis bannanicus. The sequence goes on from CM066039.1 coordinate 306,869,083, forward strand.
TTTCTTGACCTGGTGGCTGGTAATATACCACCAATACTCTACTCTTCCCTGTCACCTTAATAATTTCTATCCATAAATATTCCAGAGTACAGTTTGTTTCCTGCAGAATATTTATTTTGCTCAAATCCTTTAACATATAAACGCCAGCTGTCTACCAACTTAATCTGCCTAGTTGTGTCGGGGTAATTTAAACCCTGGTATCACAGTGTCCATATGTTATCCTCTTTCCATCAGGTCTCTGCAATATCATCCTGCAGTGACATACGCAGTATTCTAACACTCCAATGCTATTTTCTAGGAGCTCAATTTTCAAAAAGGCCGATATTCAAACATCGCGGCGCTTTAACTTTGGCGAGCTATTCAATGGCGCCATGCGGATTGTGGTGATTGTCAGCTGGCGCTTATCCAGATTGCAACTTAGAAGAGCTTTTCATACCGCCTAACTTATCCAGTTAAGTGCTGACTGACAATCACACTATCCGGATAGTCCCAACACGGCCCCTGCACCCCCATGAACCAGCCCTGCACTAACCAGAGATTGCCGGGGTGGTCTGCAAAGATATCCAGTGGCACTACCTGCATAGTGCTCCTGAATATCACAGTCTGCGCCCTTATCCAAACAGCCTCCTGCTGGCCATCTGGCTGAGGGGTTTGAATATCGGTTGGTAGATGTTTGACATTCACTTAAGGTGTTTTAAACTGTGTTTTCATTAGCAGATGGACGAACCATCAAAGAGCAGGAACCCACAAGGAACAAAACAGCAGGTACGTAGACAAGCAGGTCATTTCAGTGTCAATAAAGAGCCTTAACCGCTTGTCTACGTACCTGCTGTTTTGTTGCTTCATTAGCAGACGGTACAGGCAGTTTGGAGATGTTCATAAATACATAAATAAAATAAATATCTGCATGTTCTTTATTTAAATAAAAAAAAATCTCCAACAATGTAACAAAACGGGACCAAATTAGGCATGGGATGATTGGGAATCTCCCCCCGCTCTTAGCATAAACTCGACTCTTTTGCAAACTTTTATCTCCAAACATTATTTTGCTCAGCACACACTTAATCTTTATCTTTATCTTTATTTGCACATTTAATATACCGACCAAGCCAGAGCATCAGGGCGGTTTACAAAAGTATGACCCTTACAGACAAATGCTATCTAAAAAAACCTGAGGTCCCTAGTTGTCTCTTTTTCTAAAAGCCCACGCACAGAAGAGGTGATTTCGTAAAGGTTTATGCACATAAATCCTGTTTTACATGCAAGAAAGGGCTTTTATAAAACAGCATGCCATATGCACGGGGCCGGACCAACCATTAGGCAAACCAGGCAGTCACCTAGGGTGGCAGCTGGGGGAGGGAGGGGGGCACTAAAGAGTAGGGCATTCGAAGCGCAATAATAGATTCTGACAGCCAGAGGGGGAGTAAGGCTTCAGATCTGCCTAGAGCTCCAACATCTTGAATCAACTCTGGGCCGGCCCTGAGTACGCAAGCTGAGAAGAACGTGCTATCCAGTGGGCAGAGTTGAAAGGTGTGTAGGTGCCTATATTGCCTTTAATTAAACAGATGTGGGGGTAATTTTATAACAGGATGCCTAAAGTGAAAAAGGTGCCTAATTTATACTTATTGTATAACATCCCTAGCTTTGTTTCTTATAAGCTTTGACACAGTCTCCTAGCAAAACAATATTTATAGTCCTGTTTACCAATTAGCAGAGGCATCTTCCAGTGTCAGTAGTTCTTCAGGAACCGGCACACTCTATAGAGATATTTGATATGAAAATTAGTGTACTAACCATCCAAATTCTTTTTGGCTTCCAGCTGCCCAGGTTAGTGTTAGCAGGGTCAGGAACCTCTGGCCACAGAAATGCCTTTATTCTGCGAGAAAGACAAGAAAGGACATGCCACACAATTGTAGGAGTCAAACTTCGAGTCGGATGTTTTTCCATGTTTTCTTTTGGATCTAATCTAAGCATAGCCTTGTGGCATAACTGAGTATTTCATGTGGTTGGACATCTTCATGTGGTCAGTGTCCATAGCCACAAACTCAAAGACCAGTTCAGATTCTCCAGCCACAGAAAGCAACATTGAAGAGAAGATTTAAGGAGTTCCCATAGCCTGCATCTTAAAACATCTGTTAGCCTTATGGAAGGTAACACCTCTGTACAGCTGCTTTGTTGCTTCCGGAGATGCACATGAAAAGGTTAAAATACCTTTGGACATTTTCAGAGGGAGATTTGGCAGGCTAGGGGGTTATGCTGACAGCACAGCAGGAAGTTACTTTCGGCAGCACAGCAGAGGCTGGAGAGTGGTTCCTGGTGCATTTGTTTCTTAAATGCTCTAGTTGCGTGGGATAAACGTTCCTATTATAGGACTGAATTAGGTTTTCTTTTCCTCATTGTTGGTTGCTATCTAGAGAGACACCTGTAAGCTGGGAAGGTGATAGAACAAGACAGTACAACCTACAGATGGTGCTTGTAGATGCAAGTCAAGACTGCAAAGATCAGCAACAGTGCCAGCCCAACGAAGAGAGAGGACATCACAAGTTCCACTTCATCATCTGGAAAGAAAACAGAAGGAATAAAACCTCAGAGGTGACTGAGGACACTGGGGCTCTCGGAGGATCTCTGCTATGGCAGTGTAAGCTTTGTTCAAAGCAAAGAGCTGTGACACCCGCAGAAGGCTGGGTTCTTCTGATACCATCTCCCCCTCTTTCTGTAACCTGCAGAAGGCTGGATTCTTCTAGTACCATCTCCCCTCTTTCTGTAATCTGCAGAAGACTGGGTTCATCTAATACCATCTCCCCCTCTTTCTGTAACCTGCAGAAGGCTGGATTCTTCTAATACCATCTCCCCTCTTTCTGTAACCTGCAGAAGGCTGGATTCTTCTAATACCATCTCCCCCTCTTTCTGTAACCTGCAGAAGGCTGGATTCTTCTAATACCATCTCCCCCTCTTTCTGTAACCTGCAGAAGGCTGGATTCTTCTAGTACCATCTCCCCCTCTTTCTGTAACCTGCAGAAGGCTGGATTCTTCTAATACCATCTCCCCTCTTTCTGTAACCTGCAGAAGGCTGGATTCTTCTAATACCATCTCCCCTCTTTCTGTAACCTGCAGAAGGCTGGGTTCTTCTGATACCATCTCCCCTCTCTCTGTAACCTGCAGAAGGCTGTGTTCTTCTGATACCATCTCCCCTCCTTCTGAAACTGGCTGGGATCCATTCCCACATCTGCCTCTCTCTGGGACCTTCGGAAGAATGGGTTCTAATCCCACCTCCCTGGCCTCTCTCTTATCTGCTCCTTACTAGCTAGTAGGTGTGTCTCTCAGGGCTGCTGATATTATCAGGGAAGAACCGGCCACAGGAAAGATATTTATATCTTTAACACAATTTTTATACTGCTATATCTACCAGTCAAAGTGGTGTACAATCAACTTAGGTAAAGACGTTTTACATAGAACTTAACAGTAATTTAGCTTATATTAACAAGCTTTTACAAAGAACTAAACCGAGTTTGTATTGTTCAATGTTTCCCAGTACTAGTTAAATACCCCCTCATGCAGACTATAACAGTTAAAGTTTTAGTCTACATGAGGGGGTATTTAACTAGTATTGGGGAACATTGGATGAATAAACAATCCCTACCATATAATAACACCCCACAACCTGTAACAAGAAATTATGTCAATAATGTTAACCCCTTCTCTCCAAGTTTAACGACCTTGTTCTATGTAGTGTTCCTTGTTTATGTTCAATGTAAACTGCTTTGAATACAAGAAAAGCGGTATAGAAAAATTGTTAAATAAATAAATAAAAAATAAATACGTGTGCAACTATATGTCTGAACTTAAATATTCTGTGAAGAGGTGAGATTTTAGTTTGCAGCAGCAATCAGTTATAGTTGTTGATGTCTGTATGTCCAGCGGGAGGGAGTTCCATATGGAAGGTGCATATAAGGAGAAGGCTTGATTTGAGGTAGAGTGGTTGCATCATGTTTTCAGGGATGGGATGGTTAATAAGTTACGGTTGCCTTTCCTTCTTATCCTGTTGTCTGGGATATCAGTATGAGTGACTGAAGACTATGCTGAGAGATTATGGAGAATCTTAGAGATGCTTAGGGAAGCTTTGTACTTGACCGTCATGTATATTGGGAGACAGTGGAGAGGCTTTAGGTCAAGTGTAATGTGGGATCTTCATGGAGCACCTGATATGATCTTGGTGGCGGTATTTTGTGCAAGTTGCAGTGGATGCAGATTAGCCTTTAGAAACCTTTGGTAGATGATGTTTCTATAATTGAAGATTGGTGTTATGAGGCCTGCCAAAAGTCACTGTGATCGAGCAGCGGGTGGAGAGTTTGGGCTATTTTCATTCTATGGTAGGCTGATCTTATAACATTCTTGATGTGAGAGTGGAAACTTAATCTCTGGTCAAAGGTAATTCCTAAGTATTTGATTTCATCCTTAACTTGATATCCCATCGGAAAGGTCAGGGCACAATAGCTACCTGATCAAATCCATTGTTACTATTAAAAGAAATACAAAAATGATTTCTTGTAATGAATTTTAAACAATATATTATTAAACCACTGCACTGGTAGCATATAGCATCCCTTTGGGATCTTGTAGCCATTGAATGTTCACCCAGGGGTGAAAATTAAGTTTTAGAAATTGGTACATCCCTATATTTACAATATTGACATCAATCCTTCTTCAGGTTATGCTTAAAAACAATACTTATTTTGAGTACACAAACAGAAGCAGAAATATTTACAGCTAAAACTGTGGCTGGGGCTGAGCAGTGCTGCCCAAGCTGCTCAGTTGGGCATTTAGAGCAGGGCTTGTCAAACGTTTATCCTATATGACCCCATTTTAAGAACTGAAAATCCACGTGACCCCAGATGATGATGAAATCAAAATAGCAAGTCTCCAGTCTCTTTGCCCTCCCCTCCCCTCATCTAAAGCAGAAAGCAGCGGCAGTCAGCACCGGGGTCCCATGTGTCAGTGTGCAGTGTATGCTTACGGACCCCAGTACTCAGCATGGGTTTCCAGTCTGACGGCTGGGGGCAAAGGTCTATGAACATTCACTGGCTCACAGGCCACATGCTGACTACTGATTGCCACTAGCTGGCATAGGTCACACTGAAAGTCCAGAGAGAAGGGGAAATGGCCATGTTTCTGTGACCCCATCCATTTGTGATGTGACCGCATTTGGAGTCCTGATCCCAAGTTTGGGAACCACTGCTTTCGACTATGTTGTGAGGTAAAACCCCAGCACGAATGTCATAAGACAATAAAACTCACAGTCAAGATTTTCCTTCATTAATATGAACTTGAGCTTTAAGGACCTGTAACTTTTGGGGCGGGGTCAGTGCAAGGGTATTGGGCACCCTAGTCCAGCCTTCAGTCTTATACCCCACCACCCAAGATCATCCCAACACCACCCCTCCCACAGCAGTCTTGTAAGAATGCATAATTGGACATCATACTTGTAAATATGAAACTTTGCTTTGTGCGCATGTACGTGCCGCTCTCCCTGTAAAAAAAAGAATCTGCTGATGGCTCTTAGAGTTTGTGAAGCTGTCAGGATCTATTGTTTCACTTTGACTGCTGCTGCTGCTACCCAGATCCTTTTCTTGGATGGCGACTCCAGCAAGTTAATGCTGAAGGGTAAGCATAAAGGCATTGCAAGGCCACAGGAGATGCTATAAGAAAATCAGCATCAAACTGGTATTCTGCTGCCTAGTCAGAAACAAGCTGCAACTTAGTGTATCTGGCAGCTCCATCTGGCTGACCTCAGAATGAGTTATGTTCAAAACTTAAGATCTCCCATTGACAGATGTCTCCTCTTACCAAAGACGTTAGTTGTGATTGTCAGGACAGAACTGTTGCTGCTTCCTCCATCGGTGGAGATCATTATATGGATCTGAAGAAGTGAACCAGAGGGGAGGCTGGAGATGGTACAGTGATGGACGGAGCTGTTCAGGACCATAGCTGTTAAGACATAAAGGCAGAAAACAAGCAGTGAAAACACCCGGAGAGTCCCCTTCTCCTGTCCCAAGTCGAGCAAATTCTGCCTTACAGTGTATCTTGCCTCCGGGCTCCCCATAGAAGAGGCTGTAGTTCCGCACGATGCCTCGCTGTTCTCGGACCGGAATATCTTCCCATTCCAGCGCCACCTGGGATTTCCAAATTTGAGTGGGATACAGAGCTGGAGAGCGCAGAGGAGCTGTAGACGGCAAGAAAAGGCTTCAACGCGCTTTCTGCAAAACTAGTGAATTCTTGAAGGTGAAGAGTTAAAAGCAGCTTTCTTTGGTAGTGCCGATATGGACAGAAAAAGAGCTTTTCTCTCTTCTTTCTGTATGTGTGTACTATTTGTGAGCCGGTGCCATTCCCTTTGGTGTGATGTGTCGGTTGGGTTTATGGGCATTAATTCATGTTAATTTGCAAAGTCATGTTGTTATAACTGTTTCAAATACATCTTGCTTATTAATTTGTACATAATAAAAAGTTATTTTAACCCATGACTAATGGTCTTGGTATCTGACAAATTACTGGCTTCCTATGCTGTTACCTTTCTTCAATATGAGACTCCCTGCATGGGTTGAAGAATAAATTACTCTAGCCAAAACTTACTGGGTATCTTCACATGAAGGGTCATTCCGAGGTATGAATAGCGGGGATAAACATCCCACTGGGACATCCATCCCCGCTATTCAGGCCCCCTTCCGACCCCGACTAACTTCCCTGCTCATTGTACAGGGAAGTTAGAAAGGGGCGGATCGGGGGAAGCATTAGGGCGGGCAGTGGGAAGTCATTGGCCCCGGGTGTACAGGGCCAATTCCAATGTCAGCCCTGTATGTCCCGGTGGAGGATGGCAGGCCCGGGGCTAAAAAGCGGCGGAAGGGGGCAGAAGAGATTCCCTGCAGCCCGACCCTGGCCTTGGGAGGCCAGATTGGGGGTCGAGCTGAGGGTAATGAAGCTTGCAGTTCAGCAGCCGGGGATCACGGCTTTTGAATGGAGCCATGGTGCCATGGCAACCGGATGCCATGGTGCCACGGCTCTATTCAAAAGCTCTGACTGAGCTATCCGTGCAAGGCCTGTACGTGCAGGCCGATCTGAATAGGGGTCCCAGCCTGCATGTACAGGCCTAGACGTGCCCCGCGGGATCTGAATCCCAGCTAACTCTGTGCGTCTGGTTCCGACCGGACGCACAGAGGGCCAGGATGACGTCAGAATCGGGCCCATGGTGACCTTATTGTATAACATCTATACCAAATCTCAGGTGATCACTACAATTGAAGTATGACAGGAATGAAACAGCAACATTTATACTAGTCACATGTTGCTCCGGATAGAAAGATGCCCACTTGTAGCATAAGCACCAGGGCTAAAGGTAGTAGTGAAACTGCAAAGCTTTCAGCTAGTTCACCTATGGGCAATGCTGAATCTGTTAAATGGACTCACTGCAGTAGGGGAAAAAGGATAGAAGCTAATGAAAAAATTAAAAGACTAACTAGAGTTAGGTGGACTTCTGAAGATATAAAGGAGATATTGTACTGTTACCTGTGTGCTACATTTACCTCAAGAGGGCTTACCAAAATAGCCTGCCAAAAACTGGTGGGGGGGAGGGGAGGAGAGGGAATTCCTAAAAGAGGTGGCTCTCTTTGCTACAGTGCAAGCGTCAACAGGAGCACTAGCAATAAATCTGAGAAACTGAGATAATCTTCGGCATGGCCTGATTCTGGAGTAAAGTTCATTCCTCTCAAAGCATGCACAAAACTAACTTCTGTAGAGATATTACTTTATGGCGAGATTCAGCCTGCCGTCTCTGGGTGCCTTTACTCACCCAGCTGCTTGGAGTAAGAGTTGCCAGTCCCAGAAGCCCACACGTCTCCATCACTCAGTGCATAGACAGACAGGTGGTACAGGCAACCTGGCTCAAACACATCTAGGATTAAGATGAGAAGACAATGAAAAAAATAGAAAATACAGCCTCACCCAACAAATCTCTAAGAGAAGAGCTGAAGGATGGCAAAGATAGCTCAGAGTGTATGGCAAATCTGATCCATACAAGCAGGATTCAATGCCCCTCAGAGCACTTCAGAAACAGACGTGCACCCCTTGATGGTCTCTACACAATACCACCATACACAGAACCTTTGGAAAATCTAAGAACTACTGAATAAAATATATAAATGGTATGAGGCATAATATAGATCTGATGGGAAGAGGGAAGGGAAGGAATTTTGGATTTAGCTCATGCTTTTTTCAGTAGTAGCCCAAGGTAAGTTACATTCAGGTACAGTGGGTAGTTGCAAAAATTCAAATAGAGGGCCCCCAAGCAAAATATATGAAAGGGCCCCCAGAGCAGGGTGGAATCCATCTCAGAAAATATTGAAATGGCTACAAATGGGCCCCCTTTTTCTCTGGGACCTCCTACACTGCAGGAGCGGTTTGGGTGGAATTTATGCCACTGCTCAGAGGGCTTACAATCTAACAGGCTGATGCGGAAAGCCAGCATTAGAGCCATGTACTAAAAGCCGTATGCACTGCTTTCTAAAGTTGGAGCTGTCTGCCAGTATGCCATAAGCAAAATATATGCAAATGAGATGTGCAAAATTGCTGTGCTAAATCGTGATGGGCATCAGACGCATGTGCAGAAAGCTTATGTGCTACTGGTGGCATATCTGTAGCAAAATTTTAAATAATTTTCAGCTTCAAGTAATAATCATTGACCTGCATGGCAATGGGGAAATTCATGCACTTTAGTGCCCAAAACAGTGGTCTGTGGAGGTGCCTATACGTTTTGTAGGTAGAGTAAGGAATGCACTCTATATGACTCAAAGTCACCAGCAGATAAATCACACCAGAAAACATTTCTGTTCTCCTACACGCCAATCTATTTTCTCCTATACATGCCAAAGTTTCACGTGCTTAAGTTTCCTTCTTCTACAGTCCCAAGGTTTTACTTCACCTCTGATCAGCCATCTGAACAATGACACTACTGAACTCTGCACGCGACTTTTCGGACTTCTAGGCATTTTGGTGGAATAGCTAATGACCTTATTAGCATGTCATATGAACAGCTCATTATAATATAATTTTAATAGGTGTTGTACTACTATCCTCACAGTCATTTGTGTGCAGGTAATGCTCACGTCAATCCCCTCTGCTTTGTGGTCAGGGCCAGGCCAACCATCAGGCAAACTAGGTGATTGCCTAGAGCGGTAAAGTGCAGGCCATTCAAAGCTAAACAATAGATGCTGACAGCTGGAGGGAGGGGTGAGGTAATAATGCCTAGGGTGCCAACACTTAGAATCGACTCTGGAACCAGTCCTGATTGTAGCGCAGCAGTAGGTATACACAGACATCATACTCTCTATGCTCAAACGGTGTGCTAATGTTTCTGCATCAGGGCCCCTAAGTTTGTACCTGAGGCAATGGAGGGTTAAAGACTTGCCCAAGATCACAAGCAGCCGCAGTGGGATTCAAATCTGGCTTCCATTAAGAGTTCAATTATCACAGTTGTGTAAACTGAAGCACAGGGAGGTAGAGACACTGGTCCAAGATTATGAAGAAAAAAACTACAGAGCTGAAGACAAAACCAAGGACTCCAAACCCTGTCCCCCCCCCCCTTCCGCCCCCCTTGTTTGTAACCCTTAGGGCTTTGCTATTTTCTTTCTGTTTTTGTGGAACATTATGGGGGTCATTCCGAATTGCAAATAGGCTGCTTGGAGGTGCGGGATAGATGGGTGCATCTATACCCGCGGTGTCGGAATCAGGTTTATAACATGCCTGTTTTCAGGTTAGATGTTTCTGCCAGCCGGATGTGGCTGTTCTAGAATCGTACTCCATGTGATTTGCTAAATTCCAGGAGGGGAAATCCATGGAAGATGTGTGTGGGAACAAGAGAGGGAAGAGAGGGGGCAGGGAAGGGGGAAAGAAGGGGGTTTTAGGATCATGATTAGAAGTCACAAGTATTTGACCCATTCTAGTTACAGCCATCTACATACACACACAATCTTAAAAAATGATGCTGGTACAGCTGCTTCAGAGAGAAGTTAAGTTACAGGAAAAAATGAACCTTTTCATCTTTTACAAAATGTAAAAACACTCATTACAGAAACCACATCAAGGGAAAGCACTTTTGCAGTCAGTTGAATGCTGCCTTGTTTCCTCTGCTAGACTTTATCCGACGATCGCCAGCCAGCAGCACATACCCCAAGCAGCAAGTGACATCTGTGCTATGACGCACGGTATTTATTGTTTACCTTGGGCGAGCAGAACGCGTCAGCCATACTGATGGCATAGTCCAATGGCGCTGTGGACGGAATCTCTCTCCTAAAGCTCAGAATAGCCTTGAAGACTTTTCTGAGAATCTGCCAGTCTACCCCACACTGCCATGCTCACCCAGTTCCACCTCAGTCTGTTCTCTCTGCCTGGCAAGGCAGATGGATCATCCTGCTTTAGCACAGTTACTTACCTGTAATAGGTGATTTCCGGAACAGCAGGAATTAGTCTTCACACGTGGGAGACGTCGCCGACGGAGCCCGCACGGGAATGCTCCCCAGCATCCAATCAGAAAGCCTTTGGGAGCATCCCCCGCGCCTGCTCGGTGGCTTCCCGCCCTTCCTACTGCCTCTCCCCAGTTGAGTTTCATAGCTGAGCCGGAAGGAGAGGAAAGGAAGGAATAGATAAAAAAGAGATACAACTCCTAGGGGAGGTGGGCGGGTTGTGAAGACTAATTCCTGCTGTTCCGGAGATCACCTGTTACAGGTAAGTAACTGTGCTATCTCCAGGAACAAGCAGGAATGAGTCTTCACACGTGGGGACTCCCTAGCTAAGGATGCCCGGGGAGATCCCATAAGCGCAGCCCAGGACGGGATGGCATTTGCCCAACCTGAATCCCCGGCATCCCCTGAGGGATGGAGGGCAGGAGTTGAATAGAGGAACAGCGAATCTAAAGACTACGGAGGAAAGTCTTTAGAGTGCAGAACAGGTACCATTAAGGTACAGCAAAAAAAAACCCCAGACTACGGGAGTAGTCAGAGGGGTGCATGAATAGAATCATTAAGCATTTAATGAGTAAATGACCTAGTACCATATAGAGCTCACCGGCCATTAAGTTTTAATGAATTAATGGTTTAGAACCCTGCACAGCTTACCCACCGGGTTGTCGGAAGTAGTCCTGTGATGAAGGCACTGTAGACGCAGTAGCGAGGTCATCAAGGAAACTTCACCGCAGCGAGGAGGAAGTTCCAAATCCGGAAGGCCATGAGATCCAGGCATCAGCTGGGTCAGGAGAAGGACGGCAGGTCTTCCAGGGGGCTCACGGCAAGCTGAGCACTCCCTTAGGAGTAGAGTCCATAACTCAGAGGACTAACAGTGGAAGACAGGCCGAACTAGAGAGCCTATCCCGGAGAAGAGTAGAGGTGTACCCCGGAGCAGAAGGGGCACACAGTCTGCCCTAGCGAGAGATAGGGAGACAAGGGTCCGGACCTCCGGGAGGAGGACCTAACTGAAAAAAGGAGCTGTTGACTTCACAGCAGTAGGGTACCACCAGTCTGCGGGCCGATCGGGGAATAGGCAGGCGGACTGGCCGGACCCCCGGGGGGGGGGGGGGAGTACCGGCCATAGGGGGAAAAAGGCGGTAGAACACAGGTACTGTGGGCATCCCCCAATAGGCGCCTGCCAAGCAGGTGATATCTAGTATATCTAAGCCGGTGGACATGGGGACGCCCCCTCCGGTACTAACGCAGGTTCGCCGGGGGGCCTACCTCCATGAGCAGCACCCTGGTAAGGCGGATCTGCCATCGATCCCCAGAACGTCCACCTGGAGTGGTGGCCTCAAGATCCGTCAGGGGAGGGATCTTTTCCGGAGGGCAAGGGCAGATCGGCGAGCTAAGAGCGCGGTAGCGTGGGGGACGGAGGATAGCATCAGTCCGGTAGAACGCCGCAGGGGTTAGAGGCCCTATATGTGTCCCCAGGACCTGCACGCAGAACTTGTCCCCCGCACAATCGGGGGACATGAGGGTATAGTCCCTGGCGAGTATTGGGGGACTATAGCAGCTGGAAGGGGAATTCCGGTACGGAAGCAAACAGCAAGAGAATACTGGCTGAGAGGGGTTCGGGGACGTACTGAAGAGTAAGTAGGGTGACCATGGGCCATAGCTATCACGGCGTAAGGTGGTCTCCCTTTCCCACGGAGGAGAAGACCTGAACCCCTAGATAAGTCCCCGAACCATTTTCCAACGGAACGAGCCCCAGAGTAGAGCTCTATTCTAAACTTCTGGTAAGGAGGTTAAGTGCAGGCAGCCGCCCACCTGAGCCTAAAAATGCTTAGTATGAGAGTCCTGGCGCGGGCCCGGGGACATCAACCCGGGGTGAGAGGTCCCTTGCTTGGGCGCGCCTGGAGGGTGGGCGGAGGGCTGACATTTCCTCTTCCTAGGGAAGGGGGGTCTGGAGAGGCGTTTACCACCGCCGGGGGGGGGGAGCCGGGCCCTAGGCTGGCTGCTAACTCTGGGAAGGTTAGCGAAGCACTGTGCGACCTGACGTAAGGCTTCGCTACTGAAGAGGTGATCTCCGTTGCAGGGAGAATTACCCAGGTTGTGCTGTGCCCGTCTACACAACTCGGACGCCTGCAACCATGCTGTACGGCGTGCTCTAATGGCAACAGCAGAGGCTCTGCTGACCGACCGGAAGGAGTCCAGCGAAGCACGAGAAAGGAACCCGGAGATATTCCTGCAGTGATAAAGAAGCAGGGAATATTCAAAGGCCTTGGTTGCAGATACGAAGGTGGATAACCGAGATAACCTCTCGGTGACCTCCCGAAGCGACAGACTCATATACAATATATATGAAATAATTCTGGCCGCCAGCATAGACGTTTGGAAGGCTTGACGTCCTAGAGTATCTAGCGTCTTCGAGGCGCGGCCTAGAGGGCGAGAAGCATGCTTCTCCTTGCTTCCGGCCTTCCTCAGCGCCGATTCCACCACAATGGACCGATGTGGAAGCTGGTGCTGCCGAAACCCCAGGGATGGAGGCACCCGGTACAGAGCCTGCATCGCAGTCGACGGCGCCGGAACCCTCAAAAGCGACCGCCAAGCCCCCAGCAGGAGATCCTGCAGGGAGGGATGCAGAGGAAGCATCACGGCTGCCTGTTCCGCAGGGCCTGGGCTCGGGTCCGGGATAGGGATGGCCAGCAAGTCCGCCATGTCAAGGAGGAAATCCTGAAAAGGCGGCTCTGCTGGAGCAGTTATGGCGGGAGAGGCCGCCAGGGCACTAAGAGGCCGCTCGGGCCGATGCCAGCTGGGCAGAGGAGGGGACCAACCAACCCGGATCGGGGCAGTCAACATGGCATCGTCGGCTTCTGGAAATGATTCCAAGCTAGGCATCGAAGGGGTCGATGGCACCGACGGCGCCGCAGGAATCGGCCTCAGCCCCAAACCCAGGGGCGGCGCTTCCCCCCGTGACTGGAGCGAATCCGTGGCCACCGGAGGGCAGGGGCCAGTGGTCTCTGCTCTGCGCTGCGGGAGGGGACAGGGGCCGATCCCGAGACGTGCCATGGCCAGGCTTTCAACGCTGGACAACGACTCCAGGCTGGGCATCGAACCGAGCGAGGAGATCGACTCCTTCCTCGAGGACTCCGGCGGGAGCGACCGCACCGGTGGTGGAGATCCCAGAGCGTGGATCGGAACCGCGCCGACCGGTGCCGTGAGCATCAAGGGGCCCCCGAGGACGGTGCTCGGTGGAGAGGGGGTCATCTGACGCCGGCGCTGATGTCGATCGGCGGGCACTGCCCGATGCCGGGCCCCCTCTCGAACCCGTCCTACCCGGAGGGAAAAACTGCCGGGGCATACGGCCCATCCCCGAGGGGAGCCAGGTCACCCGACGACGAGTCCCTGCGGGGGGGGAAGTGCAAGGCCCCTGCGGTGGGATCAAGGCGATCAAAGACCCAGAGGCCCCTTTTCTAGGAAAGGGTGGGGCCCTCGACGGCCGCGTCGATGCCGGGGAGTCGCCCGTGTGCTGGTCGACATGCCCCGAGGTCCCCGGGGAAGGTTGATGGCGGTTCCTTGAGCTCGACGCCCCTGCCGTCGCCGGCGGAGTGGCGCCGCTCAAAACCGGTACCACCCTTGCGCAGGGCTGGGGTACCGGCGACCCAGCTCGGGTCGAAGCAAGCGGCTCCGAGGGGAGTGAGGCCAGGAGATCATCCCCGGCGAGGGGTGGAACCATCGACGCCGGCGCGCTCGAAGTGGGTACCGCCTCTGCGCATGGCCAGGCTGTGTCGAGCCGATCGGCCCCATAGGTGCCGAGGGCAGCGGCTGGCGATCCCCGGTGGGGAGCGGGTCACTCGACGCCCACAGGTCGGCACCGCCCGAAGCGGATACTACCCCCGTAAGAACGCCATACCGGCGCGAGTCGGTCGGCCCCGGAGGCGCCGAGGACCGCAGCCGCCAATCCCCGGTGAGGAGCGGGATGTTTGACACCGGCGCCGACGTCGAGGGGTCGGTACCGCTCGTAGCGGGTACCACCCCCGCGCATGGCAGTGACGGAGGAACGCCCGGCTGGACCGAGTCGATCGGCCCCGGAGGCGCCGAGGACAGCAGCCGACGATCCTCAGTGAGGAGCGGAACGCTCGACACCGACGCCGATGCCGGGGTCTCAGTACCGCCCGGAGCGGGTACCACCCCCAAGCATGGCTGGGATGTAGGGAGGTCAGACCCGGTCGAGTCAATCGGCCCCGAAGGCGCCGAGGACACCAGCTGACGATCCCTGGCGAAGAGTGGCACACTCGACGCCGACGCCGAGGAATCGGCACCGCTCGAAGCGGGTACCTCCCTCGGGTATGGCTCGGGAATGTTCTGTGAGGAGCGAACCTCAGGAACATCCCGAAACCCCGTAAATGCTTTGGAGCCCGAGGACTCCCGCCAGGGATATATTAGCCAAGGGGGACTTGAGGGGTCGGCTGGAGCTGTCGCCATGCCGCGCTTGAGACTCACCCCTCAAGACTCGGCTAGTCTTAACAGACTGTTGTGTGGATACCTGATCCTGGAGAGAAGAACAACCCGACGACTGCGCGTTGGGCGCGAAGACGTCGTCGAGGGATATCCGAAAAAGGGAGGGTCTTCTCCCGACACTGTAGCCCGGGGGATCCGGGAAAGAAGGGTCAGGCCCCAAACAGGAGAGGCACCAGGCATTGGAGTCCGATTGGAAAATTAGGTCCCCGCAGTGAGGGCACTGCTGGGGAGAAGAAGGCTCCATGCTGTAAGCCCGGTAGGCCTCGGCGCCCAGAGGGGAGGGTCCCTCCAGGCGACCAAAAATAAATGAAATTTAAATGAAAATTAATTGAAAAGAAAGAAAGGGGCACGGAGGTGCCACCGTCGGCGGGAAAAAGCCGCGACTACAGAAACAAGAACAAAGGAAAAAATTTCTGCGGTGGCAGGAGGGACGTCCTGCCTGCTCCGCGGAAAATGGAAAACTGGGGAGAGGCAGTAGGAAGGGCGGGAAGCCAATGCGCAGGCGCGGGGGATGCTCCCAAAGGCTTTCTGATTGGATGCTGGGGAGCATTCCCGTGCGGGCTCCGTCAGCGACGTCTCCCACGTGTGAAGACTCATTCCTGCTTGTTCCTGGAGATCTACTATTTATTTTGGTTTTCTCTCAAGTTTAGTCACGTTTTTATTTTATTTTAATAGAGCTCCGCTTATGTGACAAAGCAAGAAGATCGGTCCCGCTAGGGATCTTGAGCCCAGCGTGGATGGTTCTCTTCTTATTTCTCCAATTGCTCTTTCAGTGTTTCTTCTGGTGGATCCTCCTCTGCTGCTATGCAGCTCTTGGTTAGTGTACTCCAAGGTTCTATCTTGGGTCCACTCCTTTTCTCTCTCTATACCCAGTCCCTTGGTGCACTCATCTCTTCCCATGGCTTTCAGTACCATCTGTACGCTGATGACTCCCAGATCTACCTCTCTACACCTGAAGTCTGTCCAGCAATCCAGGCCAGGATCTCTGCCTTTCTGACATTGCTGCTTGGATGTCTCACTGCCACTTGACAGTGAACATGGCCAAAACTGAGCTTCTTATTTTTCGCCCTAACCCTCCTCTCCCCTTCCTCCTTTCTCAGTCTCTGTGGATAATTCTCTACTCCTCCCTGTCTCCTCAGCTCTCAATCTTGGGGTTGTCTTTGACTCCTCTCTCTCCTCCACACACATCCAACTGATAGTTAAAACCTGCCATTTCTTTCTCTGTAACATCACCAAAACTTGTCTATTCCTTCCTGAACACACTACTAAGACACTTATCCACTCCTTAGTCACCTCCCATCTAGACTACTGTAACCTACTCCTTGCTGATCTCTCTCTGAATCATCTCTCTCCTCATATTATCCCTCTTCTCAAGTCACTTCATTGGCTCCCTATCTGTTTCCGCATCCAGTTCAAACTTCTCCTGCTGACCTACAAGTGCATTCATTCTGCAGCTCCTCACTACCTTTCCTGTCTTATCTCTCCAAAATCCCTTCTTGGGAGCTCCGCTCTTCTGGCAAATCATGTCTATCTGTGACCTTCCCTTCTATTGCTAACTGCAGACTTTGCTCCTTTCACCTTGCTGCTCCTTATGCCCGGAACAGACTATCTGAGTCTGTACATCAGGCGCCTTCTCTGGCCCTTTTCAAATCCAGACTGAAAACTCACCTCTTCGCTGCTGCTTTCGGATCTTGATCTCCTTCGTGTGTTCTTACCATTCCCCCTAGATGTATCTAATGTCTGCACCTACTGTGTTGTCTGTCTTGACTAGCTTGTAAGCTCTGATGAGCAGGGACTGTCTCTTACATGTGGGCAGCGCTGCACACGTCTTGTAGCGCTATACAGATATTCAGTAATAGTAGTAGTAACTCCAGCAGGTTGTCTCCTCCACTGTGCCCACTGTATGGATTGAGGAGACATCATAGGGAGGGGGGATAACCCTTACCATCAGGGATCTCTCCTCTGCTGGGCCCACAGAAAGGTGACTTGGCCAGCTGATCTCCTATACAGCCTACTGAACTTCAGCATGGGATCTGGCATGCAGACGGTTCTCTTTCTGCTTTTAGGGTGCAGTGATGCTCCCCCTGGGCACAGATCAAATTTTTTTTTTAAATTTTTTATTCATCATATTTCTTATAATACAAAGCAATATACAGAAATCAATATCCACAACAAACACAGAAAGAAAAAAGGAAAACAATTTTACAATTGCCCATTCGACCACCAAATTTAGGAGGCACGAAGAAAAAAAAATAAAGGAAAAATGATCAAACATTGTAAAGGCTGTGGAACATGCACTATCCAAGGAATGCACTCTAAGGTCCCCCAGGAGCCCCCTTCACAATCCCTCTCACAAGAACTCTTTACGGCGGGCCTGAGTTTGTCTGGAAATATCAGGAAATACTCTAATAGCAGAGTCAAAAAACTGCTCTTGCATATGCTTAAAATATAAATACAATACAGAGACTTTGTCTTGCTCAAAGGTGAATGTCACCAGGAATGTGCTTCGAGAGTCTCCAGCTCCAAGGACCCTTCTAGAAAACCAGTCAGGTCCAGTTTACCCTGTAGGTTAACGGGGTTCCCAGGAATAGAGGAGGGCAGGTAGTACTCTCTAGCTATAGGAGGAAGATTGTCCGCAAGCAGACCCAGGATCTGCACTATATACTTCCTCACCAACTCGACAGGGCCTAGTTGAGGAGACTGACGAAAATCCAGAACCCGCAGATTGTTCCTCTGGGACTGGTTTTCTAGGTATTCCAGTTTTCTCCAAAGTCCCATACTCTCCTTCATACTGGCATCTTTAACTGCCCTCCCCCCCCCCCCCCCCAATTCTCCCACTTGAGTTTCTAACTGCTCCAACATAGCAGCATGTTGGTTCAGTTCTTCCTTCTGGGCCAAGGCAAGTCCTGTTAGGGAATCCATCTTTTAAACTCATTTGTTCCATGGATTTGTTAAGAGAAGTGTCCAGGGCGCCTGATAGAGTCACATAGCAGCTCAAGGGTTACTGACAATCCGCCCCCGCCAGACAGCACTCCACTCCCCCCACGTAGGTGATCCCTAGGCTTCTGCTTAGCGCCTGGAACACCAGAGAAAGACCTAGCTAGGGAGGAGCCCAACAAATCTCTGGACATCGATATTGCCTTAAGGCTCTCAGGCCAAAGAACCTGTCTCTCCCCCCCCCCCTGGAGGAGCGCTTCTGGGTTGCTGGGGTAGCAGACGCTCTTTGTGGCTTAGAGATGCCCCTTCTGTACTCCACTCCAGGGTCGATGCTCCAGAGTGGTCCTGGACAGGCAAAAACTCCGAGGACAGCATGGCCCTGCACTGCTCCAAGGTGAGCTGTCTTCCTCTTCCCGATCCTGACCTCGATGGGTGGGTTGGGTCTTTGCCCCTGGGCTTTGGCATGAAGTGCAAGGGAGAAGCAGCAATAGTGAGATGCAGAGCTCACCGGCCTCAGCCAATACGAGCTGCCTGGCACAGGTCTGTCTTGACACTGAACTCCAAACAGAGCACCAAGTTATTGGTATGGTGCATCCCCCACAGCAAGAGTTCCACACTGCTTCTGCCACTGCAGTTCAGTAGCAAGCCATTCCTGCGCACCCTGAGGCTCCCTACGCTGATCCACACCATTTGGCACTGTGCTAACAAGTCAGGGCGCTCTCTGCATGAACCGTGGCAAAGGCCATATTATGCTCTGTGGCCCTGCAGCAGTAGGCTTTGTGCAGACTGGAGCCAATCTTCATAGAAACATGACGGCAGAAAAAGACCACATGGCCTATCTAGTCTGCCCTAGTCTATAGTCTACCAACCACTACAACAGTCCCCTTTTTTCCTTAAGAGATCGTCTATATTTGTCCCATGCTTTTTTGAATTCAGATAATGTCCTCTACCACCTTCAGTTTTGCTCTCGCTGCAGCGCATCTGATGTCAAGTCCTACTCTGCCCTGAGGGCTTGTACCACATGTCGCTGCTCCACTGCTCACCTTCATGGGGGGGGGGGAGGGGGTAGTGTCCTCTGACAAGCGTAACTATTGTCAGTGCTGGACTTTTGTATTGAATAACCTCCTGAAGCATGGCTGTTAGTGACAGAGGGATATCAGCTTGGGAGTCACCAGTGTGAGGCTGATTCATCCTGTTTGTTCAGGGAGAAAGTGAGGTTTCTTACCAGTAACAGGGGTTTTCTGTGGACAGTAGGATAAGTCAGCCACACAAAGCCACTCATCTCTCCTCTACGATGAACCTGCTTATAGCTTCAGAATGGACTGAGGTGAAATTGGGCAAGCATGGTGGTGGGGTTTGGCTGGCACATGCTTGGAAAATCCTTCTAGGTTTCTGGGCTTTAGGAGAGATAATCCATCCTTGACACCATCAGATGACATCACCATGGAGAACCCCTGTCACAGGTAAGTAACCTCACTTTACCTAGGAGACAGTGGCCCATATTCAGCACTCTCCATCACAATCCAAGAATCCGAGGTGTTATTTCCATCGACTTATATAAATACAAAAATGTGTGTCTTGTCAGGTAAAGCTCTCTGTGGTAATTAATACATAGCTAGCAAACTTGGGTGCAAAGAAAATAAGCTTCCCCCCAGTCAGACAACATTCCAGGAATATGTATGACTTTCTACGGTTATGGTTCCCCCCCACCCCCCAAGTTCCTGACACATACAGACAGGTAGCAGGTGGGAGTTTTACCTTTTATGACCATGTTGTTGATGTTACCAGTTTCATAATGCCAGCTAACATTCCAGCTGAGTTTCCCTGGCTCCTCAAACCACTCAACGACGTAAGAAGCTGCTGGGAGAAGAGGGGCTGCCCAACGAAGGACAAGGCTGTGGTCATCTACTGGAGAAATGAAGACAGAAAGCAGCGAGCTGGCTGTCGCAGAGAAGGAAAGAATAGGAGAGAGCCAAGTACTTTGGTGTACACATCTATCAAAAGTAAATACCATTAGTCCCCAATCTGAATGGAGTATGGGGCTAGTGGCAGCTAGAATTCCTTGATGGGGAAGCTCCTCTGGAGGTAGCTGCCAGTCTTGGCTTCCCTTGCAGCTAGTACCTATTACAGATTTAGTCATCTGTTTACATAAGGGGAAGGGAGGACGAGGAAGGAAATGGAAGGAGGCAGGAAAAGAGAACAAGCTGCCAAACATCTTGACTATATTTTGGCTACAAGAGTTGTGTCTGCATGAAATGCACCTCAATTAACAATAAAGTGAAATTGTCTTCAAGTCGCACCCTAGCTCCCCCGCCCCACCCCACCCCACCCCTCCACTCTATTCTTGTTTAGACTTTAGAATGGGAAACTCCTGTTTTGCTGAAGTACTCAATGCCCTGTCTGTCTTGACAGGGATAGGGAATGTCTCATCTATGCATCTGTACCGTGCTATACTGTATCTACCTTGTAGCACTGTAGTAGTCAGGGCCGGCACAAGGAAATGAGGTACCCTAGGTGAGCCTCATCCCTTATGCTGCCCCGGCCAGCCACCCTCCCCTCATTGTCACGTCTGCCGCCCCTTATCAGGACCTATAGTGGAAGCCATGGCTTGAAACAGCCCCACGGCGCCTACCTTCAAACTTTGGTGCCGTGAGGCTGTTTGCTTCCACCTCCGTACAAAAGAAAGTTGGCATCAGTAGAGGCAGAAGCAAATAGCCCTGTAGCACTAATGTTTGAAGGTAAGCACTGCGGGGCTGATTCAAGCCATTGCTGCCACTGTAGGTCTCGGTGAGGGGTGACAGTGGCAGCAATGGACACCCCCAGAGAGCTGATGCTCTAGGCGCCAGCCCTGGTAGTAGTAATGTTACCTGCACGGGATGCTGCTGGGATTATGACCTTGGCTGAAGGTGACTCCCCAGCGGAATTGAAAGCAGTGAGGAAGAGGATATACTCCTCTTCAGAGAGGAAGAGGACGTGCTGCAATGCTTCTGTGATGCATTCGGGGGTCATTCCTGCTTCCTTCCTTTGCGAGAAGAGCCGGTAGCCCAGGATCTTTCCATTGGCTTCTCTCTTCTTCAGGGGCTGGTATGGTGAAATATAAAGCAGAGGCAGCTAGATTTACTATGTTAACCTGTGTTATTTATAGCAGGCCTCCTTTTATGCAACGAGACCTATTTACTAATAAAGTGTGCACTTTACTAAATCTAGACCAGGCTGGGTCTCAATTTTTTTTTTTTTTTTTTTTACAATGGTGCTTCTAGGCAGGAATTATTGATCTTAAATATAATTCTTTGACCCTCTTCTTGTGTTGGGCTACCAGTAGCAGAGGGATGGGGTATATTGCTCTATTGTATTAAAATGA
This sequence comes from Ichthyophis bannanicus, assembly GCA_033557465.1. Taxonomy (NCBI): domain Eukaryota; kingdom Metazoa; phylum Chordata; class Amphibia; order Gymnophiona; family Ichthyophiidae; genus Ichthyophis; species Ichthyophis bannanicus. Next base: position 306,890,392 of record CM066039.1, read on the forward strand.
GAGAGTAAAAAAATAGCGACTAGAGTAGATAAATAAAGTTGATAACATTCCAGTGCCAATGACAGGCCAGGGATTTATTCTCAGGTACTAATTCTGAAGGTCTAACAGGTGTAATGTGAGCAGCAAGACATGTCTCTAGTGGGGTAAGAATAATTGTCTCACACTGACTGGTATTCTATATTACACTACAAGATGCAGCTCTCCATGCAACAGTTATAAAACACCTATAGATTTTATAGAAAATGTGTATAAACTACATTTTAAAACAATTACATTAGAGAAAGAAACTTCCCCATTTAGCAGAGTGGATTATCTGACTGCACGGGACTAACACACGCCTTGGCCCCACAGTAGCTGGGATCAGGGCCGTACCAAGTGTGAATCGTGCCCTGTGCGACTTGCACATCAGGTGCGCACCCCCCTCCTGTACCTCCATCCAGCCACTTTCTGGAGGGCGGTGGGAGAAAAGAGGCACGCCCGATGTTCAAGTCGCTGCACGCTAAGCAGATCTGCCCCTCCTTGCTGTGACGCGGCATCAGAGCAGGGAGGAACCAGAACTGCTTAGCGTGCCGCAAGAAGGCTTAAGGGGCACATTTCAGCTGTCTACTGTTGCCTGCCGCCGCTGAAAGAAGAAAAAGTGGTGGCGGCAGGCAGCGGTAGACAGCTGAAATGCACCCCTTCAGCCTTTGCACCCTGTGCGGCCGCACCGCTCGCACAGGACTAGGTACAGTCCTGGCTGGGATCACACAGTAAAAAGGCATCCATGCTAAAAATACCACACTACCCGAGTACCATGCAAATAGGCAGGTTTAGGGCAGAGCTGGGGCAGAAAGTGGGCAGACACAGCCCGCACAGCTAGCATGACCACATTAAGGGCGCTTTTGACCACAAAAGATGCGGCTAGTGTGGACAAAGATAGCAACTGCCTATGACCAGGCACTAATTGCATCCACTGTGTTAGCAATCCCCATACTGCCAAAAGTCATGGGCCATCTCACATGTATGTCAGTCCATACAACAGAAGCAGGGCTGCACCCATGGACCCTGCCCCCATGACATCACCTGCAGCAGGGCAGATAATGGCTCATGCCAGTGTAGCAAACAGATAGCAAGAGCAGGACCCCTGCAACACCATAAGCAGCAGGGGGATGGGGGTACATTGTGCCCTTCATATCCTTGTGAATGCATGTGAGTTGGCGGGGCACTTCCTCCACATGGACATTGATGTAGCTGGCGAGAGAGCATATGCAGGACAGTCACACATGGGTGACAGACGATTCTGGTGGGGAGTTGGGAGATAGGGTATGTTCTCAGTGAAACAAGCTGAGATGGGTCATATAGGTAGGGTTGGAGACAGTTGAACACAATTGGGGATGGGGTTGCAACTAGCGGCCATTGTAGGACTGACACATATTTGTGCCATCAGACCATCACCTCCTGTGCATGAGGGACCACATATTGGTGCATATGTGCACCTGAGGGGATGTGCCGGTGATATGGGCTTTGGGAGTGCATGGCCTCTCACCCTGATCATAGGAGGGCATGTCTGTGGCCCATTGGCTGAGAGCACTTGCTTACATTTAAAACCATTGAAGGAAGACTAGCTCACTTGTAGCTCCCTGTTCAGTGTCCCCCTACCTGGCATGTTGCTTAAGTGGCGGGGGGAATTCTTCCCACCCAGGGAGTATTTGCTGGCTCCCTGGGTTTGGGGGCCTTTGGTTTCTTGAAATCTGGTGTGCTTGAGCTGGGGACTGATTGGGTTGCCCCTCTCCATGGTGGTATGCCCCCAGAACTCTCAACATGTGAGGAACATGGATGGCTACTGTGGATTGCCTCCAGTCCCAGGCAGTTGTTTGGCTACAGGGGTGGGTGTCCACCTCCTGACACCAGTTTTTGTGGTGTGGGTGTCCTGTATGCCTGACCTAGGGCCTGAACATGGACAACCTGGACCCCAACTTGTAGGAAGGATGGATGATAGAGGGCACCATTCATATGTCTCCCATTTCTGTGTGGTCTCTGTGTTGGACCAGCTAATCTGCACACCAGGCCATTGCACCCCCTCCCCCATCACCCACATGAAGGGAGCCCATACTCTTCACTAGCAAGGGCACAGTGCAAGGTGGATAGGGAGTGACAGGGAAGGAATGATGACAACAACAATGACTCCCAAGCCTGTATGCCTGCCTATTGCACCCTAGGTTGTCAGGCATCCTATGTGACTCAGGGAGAGAAGGTCTCAAACTCTAATATTTCTGGGCAGTACTGACACCTTGCTTTCACCAGACCAGGGCACCTTGCTCTAAAAACCGCAGATACTAGCATGGCACAGACTCTATCCATGTGTTTGCTTCACTGATTTGCATGCCCTGCTCCTTTGTACTTTGACCCATATATCTGAACTGTGCTGCAGTGTCCTGCAGGTGGCCTTCTCTAGCCTTCATAGGCCACTTGCACTATGGTCTGTTGCTGGAGTTGGTGACCATGTATTGTTGCTTGTTCTCTGTGCTGGAGTGTGGTGGACTGCTTCCACACATGTTGACAGGGAGGCACTTCAGTGTTTCTGAGCCCTAGACCACTCACAGTCTTGCTTCAAAGGGAAGGAGGGTTGCTATACATGCACATCCTCCTCCACTAATTGTGTGGCCTCCCTTATATAGTGGCTATCCCTTGGGGTCACATATATGACATATCTGCAATCAGGATCCTCAGGTTCCATGGCATGTGGCTGCTACCTGAACATGTTGGCTCATATCCTGCATCTGCCAAGTGCTCCCAGCCCTCCACACAGCAGAGATGTGGCCCCAGTAACATACACCTGTCTAGGTGGGTCACATTGGTGTTAGCATGCAAATGTGGGGGGCACATAGCATGCACTTTCACAGTTGCTGCTACTATGCGCCTAATGTGCCTAATGTGACAATGTCTCTCTACCACAGCTGCACTCTCTGCTACCACAGCAGAGAAGCACGATAAATGCATGTTAGTCCCATTCTGCTTACATCACGTTAGTAAATGTGCCCCTTTGACACAGTGTGCCTCTTTTGGGAGATTTGCAAAGCAGTCCAGTGATCTGTTTGCTTAACTTCCTTCTGCTATTCTATAATTGCGAAGCAATGACAAAGGATGGGACACAGGGGCCATTTATTAACGGCTATCAGGCACTTATTGAAGAGACAGGAGGTGTCCACTAGACCACCACACTGTGAGTGCACAGTAACCTTCATCTCCTTTACCTTCCACATCAGGAGCACTTCTCTCCTTTTTTCAGAATCAACCGCTATTATTCTCCTCCATAATGCTGGACTGCGGGATGGTGCTGAAATACATGAGTAAGAGGCAAATAAGGGTATTCATGCAGTCAGCAAGTTAAGCAATAGGCAGATATACTCTGTCCAGCTGTGCCCAGCAGAGACTCTTGGACAGAAGAAGTTAAAGGTACTACAGGGGAGAAGGAGGAGGAGATATCTTTGTTTGCTATCACCATTTTGTTTATGGAGTTTTACCCTTGAGAGATTCCTGCTTAAGGAAATTAAGCAGAAGGTGCCTGGCTTGGAGAAAACAAGTCTTCAGTCAGCATCAGCCTGCATGCAGTGACAATGCCTACTGGCTCTAGGTCTTTGCTGCAGATTCTATCTGATGAAATAAATGCACCGACACTCAGGCTCATCCTTCAGCCCCCTCATGTGAATCAGATTTCCAAAATATCACAAATGAATATTCATGAAATTTACTTTCAGGTACTGGAGGCGATGTCTGCAAATATATCTTATGCATATTCACCAGTGATATCCTGTCTAGGGAAGAGGTGGTGAGGACCGAATTAAGCACTCCTGAGGTATACACAGTGACACTGCCTGACTCAGGCACATCAATCCATGTTGGACTTTTAAACGTCTTCAGAGATGCACAGTTCTTATGTTTTAATGATAGAAGAGTGCAGAGATCTAATCATTATACTGAGAAAAAAAAGAAATCACTCTAGTGTTGAGAAATCAACCAAAAAGCTTTTGTGAACTTTATGAGACCTCAACACATGGGTGATGTCATTCTGATGGAGCCAGATTGGACCATTCTCCACCACATATGGGTTCAGATGGGTTTGGTGAACTTATTTTACCTTCTCCCCACATCCACGAGACCAGGACATCCCAAGTCTGTCCAGGGGATGTGATGGCCATTCAGATGTCCAGGCTAGCCACAATGAATATGCATGAGATACATCTGGAGACTCAGCATATGCAAACTTTCTCTCATTATATTTATTGTGGCTATCCTGTAAACCCAGCTGGTGGTGGCTCCCCAGGACAGATTTGGGAAGCTCTGCACAAGACCCTGGCACTCATAGAGAGTTGTGATATGTTTGTTGGGGGAGGGGGGGAGGAGGAGTTCCTACCTCAGTTACTCTCTGAAGGAACATGTTGTTGGGGGGGGGGGGGGGGGACTTATTTCAGTTTTATAAATCCCCAGAAATGAGGCATCACCAGCATTAGTATTTCCATTTCTCCTTTCTGCATCATTAACAATGCCTCCAACACTTGGCCAACTGCTTCAAGAGCAGGCAACATGCCTGGTTATGTCTTAGGGTTACGCATGAGGTGCACCATTTCCCTACCTGCTGGCTCAGTGATCACACTTTTCTCTTGGCTCCATGCACTCCAGTGGCTGAAATTACTTGAATATCTTGCTCGCATCTGGACCATGTAGCGCGTGTATGGAGAAACACTACACAATTGCTCTGGATTAGATTCATTCTCCGCAGCTGTGAAAGTGACCTTAATAAAGAAATTGGTATTTTTGCAATATTAGCATAGCACTGCTGAGAATGGAAGAGCCTGAGAAATGTGTTCAAGAGCAGTTCCTGGGCAGCCTCTGGATTGGAGAAGGCAGCGCTGGTTTACCTCCATTTCTCAGCCTCAGCCTTGAATGGCATAATCCTCCAGGACAGGACATAGTGGCTTGCACTGTACTGGCTTGTGCCAGGAGGCACACAAATGCTTTATAAAAATACTCTGGCATGCAGCTGATCTGAGACAAAGAATTAGTAAATGTCAGTGTAAAGTGAAGCTGGCAGAGTGTGTATGGTCAAGGGGTAGACGCTTCACAGCAAGTAGAGGTGGTTTTAGTTCGCATATTGAAAGCTGCAGCTCTGTGGGTTACCACCAGAAAATTCTGCAAATGCTTTTATTTAGCTGCTACCTTCCATGTGTATAGGGAACCTAACAATTGCACAAAAGCAGGAAACGTGCTACAAAGAAAGCAAGTCATTTGTGTCTTATTCAAAGCTGAATTACCATAATATAATACTGGAACAAATCTCTTCTCCAGCCTGTGACTGTGGAAAAACAGGGTTCAATGACTGAATTTCACCTGTATCCAGGATTCCTGCTGCCCATCCTGATCCCGATAGCGAATCTCGTATTCTTTATCCTCGGGGTATAATGCATCAGCAGGTAGCTTCCACTCCACGGTTAAACATCCCTGTGCAGATGTGAGTGCCACAACTTCAGGAGGGCTCAGCTTCACTAATGGCACAGGATAAAAACAGGGCTGCTTAGCTATCCCGTTTCTCATATTATTTTCAAGCTTCACTCATGCACGTCCATTCTCCTTGCTCCTTAGCGTCCAGGAACTTCTGTATCAGTTATGGCCACCATAATTTCCTGTTTTCCTCTTACTCGCTTCTGTCACATGCAACCAGATCCCACTCTAGCCAGGCTCACTAAGCAGTTATTCCCACTAATTGTCTATGACCTATGGAAGTGGCCCACACCAGTGGTGGGATTCGAAACCTCCTAGGAACCAGTTTGGTCAGTGGTGGGAATCAGCCAGTTCACATCAGTTCATGTGAACTGGTTCCTAACATTTCCCACGGTTGCCGAATTGGTCCCTAAAGGCGTGTCACTGCCGCATCTGCACTGGTGGGATTCAAAGCACTCAACAGTATTTTGAGGGCATCGGAGGCTTCTCCTGATGCCGCGATTCCCCTGATGCCATCAAAATACTGTCGAGTGTTTTGAATCCCACCAGTGCAGATGCAGCAGTGACACGGCCTGTTGGGACTAGTTTGGCGAATGCGGGAAACGCCAGGAACCGGTTTGCGTGAACTGGCTGAATCCCACCACTGGTCAACACCTCTTTTAAACCCCATTATGAAGTGGTCAAGGTGACTAACATAGTGGGGTTCAAAAAATGTTTGGACTATTTCCTGTAAAATGTCCATGAAAAATTACTAACCAGGTAACCTTGGGAAAGCTTTTGCTTATCTCATGAAATGAGCTATGAGAGACTGGATCTGCTTCTTGGAATCTGCTGGAATAAGCACTGTTGGAGACAGGATGCTGGGTTTGATAGAATGTGGATTCTCTTATGTTCTAATGGTCTCACATCTTTCCTCCCAAAAGAGTTAAGCCTGAGCTGTGAGTCCATTGTCCAGGCTTCCACACAGAAAATCTCCCTCTTTTTACTAGCCCGAACCAGGGTAGTCCTATCCAATTAGGCAATTTCTATTGATTATGGCTCTGCGCTCAGAGATCCATTCTGATCCAGGAACACTAACTCTGTAGTGCTGTCCAGGCTCAGTGAGAACTATAGTTTGTTTTCTCCTAAAGTTAACTCTTACCTATTTCTATGGCATGATGGCAAACTGCATGGGAGGTTGCCTGACCCAGCTGGTTTTCACCTGTTACCCAAATGCTGTAATGTGCCATCATCCGATCAATAGGAATGGTGCAGAAACTGCTGTCTTGTGCAGAAACACAGATCTTTGTCTCATTGAAAGCCTGGTCACATGTCCCAAGGTCTCTGAAAGGAAGACACACATTCAGGGTCACCTGAGATACAGCAGCTTTACTCCTTTCCTCTGGGCTGTTTTTGCATGATACACGAAGACTCAGTCCTTCTGCATAATCACTCTTCTTCTGTTGCAAAGGAATACTCAATCTGCAAAGTCGTTAGTATTTCAAAGTAGTAATGAAGCATTCTCTTTGAATACAATTGTCACCTGAATTTGAAAGCTCTATTCTGCCTTTCTGTGGAAGGTATTATTTCAGATGGAACTAGTTGAAAGTGGCTCTACTTTTCTCCTCCTCCCCAACTAGACCTGGATCTGAGAGACCCATGTGTATTGGTGAAATAGTGGTGAGCATAGTTGCTTTTCCAGTAGTTAACCCAGATTTAATGTCTGGCCAATGCAATCTTACCTGAGAGAGGAAGTGGCTTAGTGGTTAGAGTAGTGGTTCCCAGCTTGTAGATCGTGGACCCCTGGGGGTCTGTAGGATACAGAAAAGACAAAAAAGGAAGAGGGGCTGGTGGGGATTGACTGAGGTGGAAAGAGTCAGAGAGACTGAGACTAGTGGGACTGGCTGGAGGGAGAGAGAACAGTTCTGGTGGTGACAGGAAGAGGAAGGAAGATAAACAGGGCTCGTGGGACAGGTTTGGCATTGAGAGGGGGGGGGGGATCCGGGAAGAATGGAATGCACTAACAGTCCCTGAAAGTTTTGGAAATTAATAAGGGTTCCATACAACTCAAAATGTTGGGACCCTCTAATTAGGAAAACCAAGGGTCAAATCTCCTTCTACAACTCATACTCCCTGTGATCTTGGATGAATCACTTCCTCTCACATTGTTCCAGGTACCTACCTAGGGGCATGTTTAAAGTTCTGCAAGAAGTGTGGAGCATACACAAGGTTACTGCACAAATATACTGTGGAGGAGGTACAGAGGTCGCGGGGAAGTATGGTCACACTAGGTGCATCTCATGCGCAGTCGTAGTCTATGCATGCCTGTAACGCATGCACACTGCAAGACGCTTGCTACAAGTGCCTTGCTATTGCACACTATTAGTGAATCTGGGAATAGGCACATCCCGCTACACAGCTCAGAGCAATGGGGTGTGGCATGCAAATCAGGGAAGCAAACAAATGCATAGAGACCATGCTGCAGTCCACTCCGGGGGGAGACAGGCAAATGCAGCATCTGCATGCCAGGGGCCACATAAGGGTGCAGGCAGGGTGCTCAGAAGTGGCTGTCATGTGGAATAGCCACATAACCTCTTTCACCCTGAGGCACCCAGGTGTAATGGAAGGTTACTAGAACCCTTCGTGCCCCTCCTCTTATGCATCTGGCACAGTATTCCTGCTAGTGAAGTGTGCTGCCCCCTGGGGGAAAAGGGGGCACTAAAGCCAATCTGCAGACTCGACACAGGTGCTGCAGGCCCTTGTTTTGTGGCTGTCAGGCTGCAGTGCTCTGCTGCTATGGCAAGACAGCACATGCTGCTTGTCCGATATTGATGCCCTAGGTGAGCACCTAGTTCAAATCTGGACACTGCCATCCAGTGTTGTCAATGATGGCATATGTATGAGAAGGTTCAGGGCTTGGACATTCATATCTGTGGTGCATGTTACCATGCAACTACCCGACACTGAAAGGCATCTGGAGGGCACTATGACCTTCAACAACACAGGACTGGACAAATGCTTGATCTAATTCTGACTCCACAAAACTGCAGTTTCTCCATCTCCAACCTGAAAAAAATCTTTTTTACCTTGGACAAACCACCTCCCTTTCTGCTTTGATCTTTTACTCCCAAATGTCTCTATTAATTCTTCTGCAATAGAGAAAAAAAACCCTACTATTATCCGTCAAAGAACAACTCAATTCCCTTCAGCAGACACTATTTTTCCCACAGACTTCGATAGTCTAGATACACAGGCATCCTTATGGATAGTATTGCCCTCAGGAAACCATGTTTCCTTCAGCATAAATGCTCTCACCCCTGGTGCCATTCCCATCTGAATCTCGCAAAGCACCAGATGAGAAGGGCCAAAAGGTCATAGTGGAAATCATAAATCCTACATTCAGCATCATCGAGCAAGACGCCGTTCTCTGTGATTTCCAAGCTTCCTACTTCAAATATTATTGCCCTGTAAAACCTTGTCTGGCCTGGACATACACTAGACATTTTTGTCACACACTTTCTGAATAAAGTGCAGGTAGTCCATCAGTCTTAACCAGTGTCTGCGTCTTGCGTGATCCCTGACTCATACTCGTTGTTGTCATTAAGTGCCATTGAGTCGGTGTCGACTCATGGCAACCCTCTGGATAGTTGTCCTAAACTGTGTTCGGTCTTCAGTCAGGCGGAACATTGTTGACAGAGTGGCACTCATAGCTGCTGTTATTGTATCGATCCATCTCATTGCTGGCCTTCCCCTTTTGCGTTGACCTTCTACCTTGCCAAGCATGATGTCTTTCTCTAATGATCTCTTTCTTCATATAATGTGTCAAAAGTATGAAAGTCAAAGTCTTGTCATCTGAGCTTCTAAAGAAAGCTTAGGTTTGATCTCCTCTAGAACTAACTGTTTTGGTTTTCAGGCAGTCCATTTTATACACAATATTTGTCACCAGCACCATAATTCAAAAGCATCAATTTTCTTCCTGTCTATCTTTTTCACTGTCTAACTTTCACATCCATATGACGTTATTGAAAATACCTGGCTTGAACAAGTCAAATCTTTGTATGGAGAGAGACATCTCTGCTCTTGAGAATCTTGTCTAGGTCCTTCATAGCCATTTTGCCAAGAGCAATACGCTATCTGATTTCTTGACTGCTTGTTGTTTCTTTATTGAAAGTTGATCCAAGTAGGTTAAAGTTGTCCACTATTTCAATTTCTTCTCCATCAATGATGAACTTATTGATTTTGCAAGTTGTCAGGATCTTTGTCATCTTTACATTAAGGTGCAGGCCCATTTTAAGACTATGTTCCTTGATTTTGAGAAGCAAATGTTTCAGATCGTCTTCGCTTTCAGCCAGTAATGTGGTATCAGCAGCATAGGCAAGGTTGTTGATGAGTCTTCCACCAATCTTCACACCTCAGTTGTTTTCATACAGTCCTGTTTCTCTGATTTATTCTGCATATAAATTAAACAGGTAGGGGGAAAGTATGCAGCCTTGCCGTACACCTTTGCTGATTTTAAACTGTTCTGTTTCTCCTCGTTGCATATAAACTGTTGCTTTTTGATCAATTAAAGAAGCAACACAAGTCCTCACAGCATGACAAGCTGAAAACCCAGTGAGGGCCATACTCCTTCCTGCCCCAGTTCACACTCACATCTGGTCTGCCTTCACCCTAGCCACTGAACACTCTCTTAGAAAGACTTTTTCTTCAATAAGGAAAATCACCTGTGTTTTGGATCCTATTCCTTCATCATGGGTAGGGGAGGTTGCCCTTAGTCTACTACCAATAGCTTGCACTAGCATTAATCACAAGTTCTTGTCAAATCGCATCCCAGGTGGGTGGAAATGAAACATTATTTACCTGGTCTTGGAAAAGGTCAATTTAGATCTTAAAGACCCGTCCAACTATAGGCCAGTCTCAAACCTCCAGTTCATTTCTAAGCTCATGGAACATTTAGTTTTCTCCCATTTATCAAATCACATAAAACAGAAGCATATGCTTCATCCATGACAATTGGGCTTTCACCCAAATCACAGTATGGAGAGCATCATCACCTCCCTCCTCAGTGAAATACATAGTGCACTAGAAGAAGACAAGGTCGCATTAATCATTTCATTAGACTTCTCATGTGCCTTTGATCTTGTGAACTATGATCTCTTGTTATCCTGTCTTCACTCAGTTGGCATTCATGGCCAAATACTCCATTGATTCCACTCTTTCTTTCAGAGTGCTCTTTCTCCATTGCAGTCAAAGATAACACAGGTACACTAAAAAACATTTTTTTTAAACTGCCTCTAATGTTTCGATTGATTTTTACGTTTTTTGGTGCGCTGAATCCAAATCTGGTAACCAATTTGCTCCATCACGTGCAGATTTTTTGCTACATTGGGTTAGCAGTTTGAGGTGAACGTTTCAGATTGAGTGCGATCGAGATAAAAGTTTCTTGGATGAATTCTTTATACTAATTGTTTAGTAGTTATTCAAATAAGAATAAAGAAAATTGTAACAAGGCAGCACATAAGAATAGAGTAATGTCAACAAAACACACTGTGATGGTAGCAAAATTGTCTGCACTTAAAACAGCCACATACATGTGCACAAACATTGAGCATATAAGAGTGAGGTTAGACACAAAGCAAAGCAAAGAAATGTGCAAAAAATGTTGTACAGGTATGTATGTAAGAATAGAAAACGCAAACCGCACCATTGCAATACATGAAGACAAACACCCGATGGTGTGAAAATAAAATTCTAATAAATGAGATCCGACACTGTGGTAATAACTAGCAAATTTTTATTTCAAAGTTTAGTAAAAACACGATATTTGTCAACACAGTTTAGATTTTAAAGTCATTCTTGGGTCAATCAATCTCCTGGTGGGCCCGTTTCTTCTTCCCCCGAATGCTTCTCTTGGTGTGCTGCTTGGCGTATTTTTCATCAGGGGTTTCCCGCAGCAGCAACCAGCAGAAATCAGCCATCATAGTGGTGTTCCATCTTCCTTGGTACCTTCTCTCTGCGTCCTTGATGTCCTGGTGAAACCTTTCACCTTGTTCTTCACTGTACGCCCCCAAGTTTTTGGGAAAGTAGTTCACATGGGAGTGCAAGAAATGGACTTTCAGGCTCATGTTACAGCCTTGTTCTTTGAAGGCATTGAGCATCCTGGCAACAATATCCTTATAGTTCTCATCCCGCCTGTTCCCCAAGAATTTGAGAACAACATCCTTGAAGGAATCCCAGGCTTCTTTTTCCTTCTCAGACATCGTTTCAGCGAATGCTCCATCTGAAATGAGTTTCCTTATATCAGGGCCAACAAACACTCCTTCCTTTAGCTTTGCTTCAGAAAGTCGGGGGAACTTTGAGCAAAGGTACCGAAAGCACTCACCATCTTTTGGAAGGGACTTGATGAATTGCTTAATGAGACCCAACTTAATGTGGAGAGGTGGTAATAGAATTTTATCACGAGGTACCAAGCTCTCATGAAGAACATTTTTCTCACCGGGTCTCAAATACTCCCGAATTGGCCAGTCTTTTTTCCCCCAGTGTAGGTCGCGGGCCCGGCTATCCCACAAGCAAAGGAAGCAGGGATATTTGGTGAAACCGGATTGCTGCCCTAATAGCATGGATAGAATTTTAAAGTTTCCACAAATCATCCACTTATGCTCATCATAACGAATCTTCTGAAGAATCAGGGCCAAATTCTCGTATTTTTCTTGGAGAATAACAGAGTGAGCAATAGGAACTGAAGCGAATGTGTTGCCATTATGAAGAAGAACACCTTTTATGCTGTCTTTTGACGAATCAATGAACAGCCGCCATTCAGCAGGATCATACTTGAGTTTAAACTTTTCCATCACTCCGTATATATCGTTGCAAAATACCAAATCTTCCTCTTTGCTGAAATACTTCAAAAATTGTGTCTCGCGGTTGCGGTACCAATAAAAAGTTGTTCCTGGTGACAATAGATTTTTCTGTTTAAGCCGAGAACCTAGCAGTTGGGCAGCATCTTTTGGGAGTCCTAAATCCCGGACTAAATCATTCAATTCAGCTTGAGAGAAAAGTTCAGGTTTCGGATCTGGTTCAGTTTCAAACTCGGAAGTATTGGACTCATCGGGAAAAGCCATCTGATGAGTCTCATCATGATCAGAACCGTCCACACAAATATGATCCAAAGATTTTGGTGGTTCAGGCACAGGTACTTCGTTGCTATGAGGCATAGACCTAATTGCTGAGGGAAGGTTGGGGTAACTTATTACGTTCTTATTTTTTAAGTTGTATCCCTTCACAATGCAAGAGCAAAAATAGCAGTCACTGCTGTGGTCTCTTTGTTCACGCCACATCATAGGTATTCCGAAACAAAATGCTTGTTTTTTACCTTTCATCCATAAGCGTAGATCTTCCTCACATGTCTTGCACACTTTGTGAGGAGCCCACGGTTTTTCTTGATCGCCTAACTTCAAACCAAAATAGGCGAAATATACTTTTTTAATAAATGCAGAAATGTTCCTCTGCCGCTTTTTCACGGTATATTCCCCACAAATAAAACAAAAACTGTCCGGAGAGTTGACGCAACCTCTGGCTCTGTGAGCCATCACAAATACACAGCACTGCAAACTACAACTGTAGTGAACCACTTCGGAATAAAGCTGGATTACAACTGAGCAAACAAAAGGTAATAATGAACTTGCAAGAAACTGAAATTTGACAGGAACGTTCATGTCGCAACCACCGTGTTTGAGCGAGCGAGCGAACGAGGCGAGGCGAACAGGAAAGAACATGCGCCAGCACGAGTACTGGATTTAGCCCCCCGCCTCCCAATTGTCCTGTTAATGTATAAAATGAATACAAAACACTCTAAAATATCATGAGGGAGTGTTTCTAGTTAGTTAACCATTACAACCTCCATTTTGGGCCAAGAAAATAAACTGCAGTCGGCTAAAAAGAAATTATGTGAACATTCCTTATATGGGTAAGAAATCTAATTTTGCAAGAAAACGTGACGTGATGGAACATTTTGGCTATTTTTCCTGGATTCAGCACCCCAAAATCTATAGGAATCAGTTGCAAAACTGGAGGCAGTTTTTTGGTAGTGTACCTGTGTAACCTTTCTGATGCTCGGCCACTTTCATGTGGAATCCCATAGAGCTCTATATTATCGCCAACTCTCTTCAACATCTTCATGAGTCTGCTAGTAATCCTGATTCAGAGTATTAGCTTCTCAGCTTCCATTTACGTGGATGACATACTGATTACCATTTACATTGATACTGCTAATCTGGACATACTTCCCATTAACCAATGCCTTGCTCAAGTAAAGACTGGCTACATGATAACTGCCTATGGTTAAATCTCAGCAAGTTCATAACTACATGGCTGACAGGTGGATCTCCTCCATCAACCATCTCCCCATCGCTTTGTTCAGGATCAATTGCACTGTCCTCAAATCTTAAGTATTTGGGTATAACTTTGGTTCTATATTGTCCTGCTAGACCAGTCTAGACAAGTGGGTTTGGTTCCCCACCAATCTGGTGGAAACAAAGAATCAATGAAAAGCCCAGATATAAATGATATCGCTCCCATGCCTCTACTTGGTTAAGCCACCAGAGGTCCCTTTAGTATTTCTTTGTCTCAAGCAGATGGTGGATGGATTTTCTCCTCTCTGAAGAAAATCTGAAGAATTGAGAGGAAAAGATTGATTAAAAAAAATGCTTGTGACAGACCACTTTGAGGGTAACTCTCTCACTTGAGTGTGACATGGGAGGCTCCACTAGACTTTCAGTAGTCTTTTTTTTTGTGCCATCAAGTCAGTGTTGACTCATAGCGACCCAGCTACCTCTGGGTTTTCTTGGCAATGTATCACTGGAAGTAGACTGCCAGCCTTTTCTTCCAAGGCAATGGAGAGTAAAGTGACTTGCCCAAAGTCACAAGGAGTGCCAGTGGGAAATGAACCTTTGATCTTCTGGGTACTAGGCAGTTGCTCTAACCACTAGGCGTCATAGGAGGAGGGAAAATTGCTTCAGCTCCATGCTCATACCCTGGATAAGAACCTGTTGAGCAGCCAGGAAATTGGAAGGATCTAGAAAGATGGAAGAATTCAGCAGCCTCACACAACCTCAATGCCCCCTCCCTCCTTCTCTGTTCCCTCCACACTCTCTCCCAGAGATTTCAGAAGGTTCTCAGAGGAATTGCCCTGCCAACCACCTTAAACGCAGTGCTGCCAAACCAGAGAAACAGTTTCAGGGAAGTAGATCTGAGCTCAGCACAGCTCCTCTGCATGGGACTCTCATGGGTTGAGTACCAAGGCTTGACCTTATCATTGTTCTTGTTGGGGGCTCCCAATTCCGTCTGTGTGGGATGCAATTCAGGGCGGACTGCTGGTGACCATTAGCACTGTGTGTGGGTTTTCTGCTCTTTTCTGCATATGCTAGTAGCCTTTTTAATATTGTGCACCTGGCGGTCACGCGGTCCTTGCATGCATTTCGCTTGAGCAGCTCCATCACATATTCCTACCCTACTGCCTGTAACGCACATTGCAATAAAAGTGCAGTTAATGTGCGCCTTCAGGCCACAGCAGCCTTCGCACCCGTTATTATGATACTTGCCTTAACTCTCTATGTCTTCTTCCAAGAAACGTTGCTTGATCTGTAGCAAGCGAGACACCTCATCTCCAACTTCTGGAGTCTGCTTCTGAGCTTACTCCTCCTCTTTCAGGTGGGGATGCTGTTAGTCTGACCTTGTCTGCCTCAGGGTAGGAGGTGGCAGACGGCACTACGGGTAAGAATATTCAGCCAACTGGAGGCTCCAGTGACTGTGCTGTGGGCCTTTCCCCATCCTCTAGGGGATCGATGGTGACTATGCCCCCTAGTGTGGGGGGTTATTTTTGTGAGGAGAGCTTTCGAAGTCCAGATTGTCCTCTCTGGGATTCTTTTCCTTTTACAGCAGGCCTGGTCATCCTGGCATGTTTTACCCGAGCGCAATCTTGTGAGGGGAAGGCTGAGACTGTGAGGGGGGGTGTCCCCTGCAAGGTTTGCCCCCTTGAGATGGCGATCAGCCGGGATCTTATTTTTTTATACCGCTTTATCATTTCAGTCAAAGCAGTTTACATTGTAACTTAAAATTGGCAGTGTACATTGAAGAGGGACATTGATAACTTGGAATTTTCTGAGGCAATGGAGAGTTAAGTGAATTACCCAAGGCCACAAGGAGTGCTAGTGAGAATCAAACTCTGGTCTCTTGGTTCCTAAACCAGTGCTCTAACCATTAGACTACTACTCTGAGATTTGGGTTGTGACTTGGATTGAGATGTTTGATGTGGATGAAGAAGTACTCTTGCCTTCAGAGTTTTGTGAGGAAGACCAAGTTATCCGCCTATTCCTGGAGTAGGAACTGGAAGTGTTGATCCCAGGGTCTAATCCACCTTGAGCTTGGCGGATGCTCCAGACCCAGAGCAGGAACTGAAGAGGCATCCACTCATCCAAGGGGTGTGGAAATCCACTACTGTCTCCCATCCTTGGAGGTGCTCAAGGGTCTGTTCCGGTCGGAGTGGGATTCCCTCAACTCCCTGCCTAAAGGGCTAAGAGTGGATAAGAAGGTGCACACTGTCCTGGAGAGGGAGTGTGTTATGTGGTTTGATATTTCCAAGGTGGATGCACAGATCATGGCGGTTACCAGATGGATCATCATTCCTCTGGAAGGTGGATTGGTCTTGAAAGATACTCTGGACTGAAGGGTGGATTTGTGTTGAAGAACCAGTTCGCTGCGATGGCTGCTATTCTTCAGTTGGCAGTATGTGCAGACCTGACATTTCTGGACCTGCCCCAGTGGATTCAGTCTGTTCCACGGATGATTCTACCCCTCTTTTGGAGTCAGCTACTGCCTTCCTTTCTGATGCCATGTATGACCAGATACATCTAGCAGCCAGCGGTTGTGCTCTGTGACAGTGACATGGTATGGCTTTGGCATGGGGCAGTGAACTCCTTCCAAAGTCCAGTTGCCCATCTGCCCTTAGAGGGGCGCTTCTGTTGGGTCCGATTGGGAGAAGCAGGTAAAGGACCTGAGCAAGACAAAATCTTCCGCCTTCTGGAGGACAGGTCCAAGGGACCTGTGAAGTGATCAAGACCTCCTTTTCCATCAGCCTCAGCCTGCTGATCAAACTCTTGGGAATTCCATCGCTACTGGCCTAGAGAGCTCTTCTTCCCCTTATGGACTTCAGGTTTGTTCTCAACCCTTTCATGGAGCGCGTGGGCCCAGGGACTTGGTCCCCTCCAGAGGAAGCCCCTCCCAGGCTGCGCAATGAAGGTTTGGGGGCCCATTCTCTAGTTCCTCCGGTTGGAGGCAGGCTTCGCCTTTTCTTTCAGAAATGGGTCCAGTTTACCAAGGATTACTGGGAGCTAGACACTTTTCAGTTCGGCTATATCCTGGAATGCATAGAGCTGTTTCCGTATGCTTTCGTCATCTCCCCTTGTGGGTCTGCATTCAAAGTGCCACTGTGTAGACCACTTTGGACAATTTGCTGAACCTAAACCAGTGGTGGGTGGTGCCTATCCTCCCAGATGAGCGGGGCAAGGGCAGATACTCCATCTATTTCATAGTATCCAAAAAAGCCATGATGGTTCCCTCTGGCCCATTCTGGACCTTAAGGGGGTCAATAAGCACTTGCACGTCCTGTGCTTCCAGGTGGAAACCTTGCAGGCCGTGATTCAAGCAATGCACTGAGGGGAATTCTTGGTTTCTTTGGATCTGGCTGAGGTGTCCTGATCTGGGTGGATCAGCAAACTAGCTGCATTTTGGCATGCTTAGCTGTAATTCTCAGTTCACTGCCTTCCCTTTCAGGCTATCCACCACCCCAAGGACATTCTCCAAGGTCATGGTGGTGGTGGTGGCTGTGGTGCTGTGGCACTGAGGGACCTGTGTCCATCCATATCTGGACTACTGGTCCATCTGGGCCTGTTCCCTCTCAGAGACATATTGGGTGGCATCCCGAGTATTGTCGTTTTGGAAAATTTCAGCTGGGTGATCAATCGGGGAAAGATCCAGTAATTGTCTTCCCAGTCCCTGGAGTTCCTGGGAGCACATTTCAACACTTGAATGGGCAGAGTTTTCCTGCCAGAGGAGAATGTCAAAAGACTGTTGGATTGCTTAGCACTGTTCAGTGTGCAACAAGCCAACCAGAGTCTGAGATTATCTGATGATGGCGGTGACCATAGAGATGGTGCTGAGGGTGCATGTTCACATGCAGTCTCTCCAGCAGTCCTTGTTGACTCGGTGATCTCAGAGTTCTCTAAGGTTTGAGCACAGGCTCCCCCTCCCAATGATGGCGAAGACCAACCTGCGGTGGTGGCAGCAGCCTTGTCATCTAAGGAAGGTTGTGCCACTGGACAATTTCTCCTGGATCCTGCTGATGACAGATGCTAGTTTCTTGGGCTGGGGAGCTCATTTCCCAGACTATATGGCCCAGGGCTGTTGGAACGGCAGGGAAGCGGTATAGTCCATCAATCACCTCGAGGCAAGGGCCATTAGGTTGGTTTTTCTGCATTTCTGGGTCCTGGTCAAGGCTAGTGGTTTGAATGTTTTCAGACAGAAAATGCCACGGTGGTGGCTTATGTCAATCAGCATGGCGGCCTGAGGAGTGCTGGGGTAACTCTGGAAATGGCTCTCCTGTTTGCCTGGGTGGAGAAGAATCTCCTAGCCTTGTCAGACTTCCTGGGCCGTCACTCTCTAGATCCTGGAGAGTGGAATTTGAGTCAGGAGGTGTTTCAGTTGATTCTGTGCTGCTGGGGTCACCCGGAAATGGATCTGATGGTGACCCACTCCAATGCCAAAGTTTGACGGTTCTTCAGTTGCTACACGGAGACAGGGTTTGAGGGCATCAATGCCCTGACCCAGCCTTGGTCAAGCCAGCACCTGCTGTACGTGTTTCCTTCATGGCCCCTAGTGGGGTGTGTGATTCATCATATAGAATGACACCCAGGTAGGATTGTTCTGGTGGTGCCAGACTGGCCAAGGAGAGTGTGGTTTGGAGATCTAATGCGGTTCTTGCAGGCGCCTCCTCTTTGGTTGCCTCTGTCTTGGGCTCTATTGCGTATGGACCTATTATCCTGAAGGGTCCAGTTCCCTTCTCGCTTATGGTTTGGCTCTTGAAAAGAGATGGCTAGTGCATGAGGGCTGCTCTCCAGCAGTGGTCTCCATTCTGCTAGGAGCCCGGAGGAAGATTACCAAGCTAGCAAATGTGTGGATCTGGTGCCTCTGAGCAATAGTGTGGCACTTTGTAATTGGTTCTTGAGGTGGCCAAGGTGCCATCTCTGTTGGCCTTCTACAGGATGGACTGGAGAAGGGCCTTTTCCCTTATCTCCCTGAAAGTCCAGGTGGCAGCTTTGGCCTGTTTCTGAGTTCCGGCGGCTGGTAAGTCTCTATCTTTGCACCTGGATGTCTCGTGCTTTCTCCAGGGGAGTTCGGTGTCTGCACTCTCCCCTCTAGTCTGTGATCCCTTCCTGGGAACTGTGTCTAGTGCTCAGGACCCTGATGGAAGCAGCCTTTGAGTCACTGAAATGTGCTACTTTGAAAGATTTAATGGTCAAGATGGCCTTCTTGGTCGCGATTTGTTCTGCTAAGGTGGATTTCTGAGCTGCAGGCTCTGTCTTGCTGAAATTCTTCTCTGTCCTTTTCAAAGGAGGCCATTTCAGTTTGGCCTGTGCCTTCTCCCTTTCATGTGAACTAGGTGGTCTGCCTGTCCTTCTCTAAGGAGCAGTTTTGGAGGAAGGATAAGGCGCTTTGCCTTGTGGATGTTCGGAAGGTGCTTCTCCAGGACTTAAAGGTTACAAATTCCTTACGTAAGTTTGACCATCTTTATTGTGCTGGTTGCTGGCCTGCACAAGAGTGATGCGGCAACTAAATTAACTTTGAGGCATTGGATTAAGGAGTCCTTTGCCTCAGCATATCTGTCCAGAGGGTTTGTGCACCCATTCTACCCGAGCACAGGCATCCTCATGGACAGAGTGAAGCTCGGTACCCCTGCAGACATTTGTCAGGCAGCAACATGGGTATCACTTTCCACTTTTGTCAAGCATTACTGCTTGGATGTCCACGCGAGGGCGGACACGGCCTTTGGCTCAAGGGCTTTGTGAGCTGCTATGTCTTCTTCCCGAACAGTGGAGTTGTAGCTTTGGTACATCTCACTTGTCTGGATTGGTCTAGCAGGACGAAATGGAAGGGAACATTTTATTTAGCAGTTCATATCCTTTTCTTGAGTCCTGCTAGACTAGTCCAGGGCCCACCTCTGGAACTGTATTGCTCTGTTCTTCTGCTGTAGTACCCATGGGTCCACTATGATTGTTATATTTGGCTCTGCAGATTCATCGATAGCCTTATGTTTGTGCTTTCCTGTGCATAGTTCTCTACTCTTGATCACTCATTGTAGCCCACGTTTAAGGGGCAGTTTCTCCAAATGGGTTAGTTTTGTATATACCATGACGGTCATGAACCTCCTAAGGTGGGTATGTGGGAGTATGATTTCAGTCTTTCAAATTTACTGCTAATGCTCGGCATAGTACTTGCATCAAGACAAAGAGAACCTCCTTCTGGAGTTCGTAAGATGTAAAATGTATAAGTAGTTTGTTAAGATGTGCTTGGAAATTCTTCTTTATCAAGCCAGTGGCTCCCAGTACAATGGGAAATATTCTCTGTCTTTCTGCCACATTTTCTTGGTCTCTGACTGCATTTCTTGGTATTTCAGGATCTTCTGCTCTCTACACGATTCACAGGATGATCACTTGGAAACGACACCTCAATATCAATGTCGTTCTGGTGTTTTTCTACTTTACCACTATGTTGGGTTTCTTTGCATCCAGTTTCTTATCTGTCAGAATGGGAATGTCCCAGGTGATTATAGTCTCTTAATTCTCTGTAATTCTCTTAGGGTCATGATCCCAGTGCTTTTCAGGCACAGTGATGTTGTAGTGTTTACAGAGTTTCCAATGGATGAGGTATGGCTTTGATGTGCCTTTCTTTATAAAAATTATCAGCTGTCCTGGGCTGAAACTATATCAGTCTCTCATCCTTTGGTTTCAGTTCACCTTAACCACCCATGTGTCCGTTCGTGATCGACAAAAGGTTCCTGGAGTAACACTTTCTATTTCTCACTGTATTTGTGCATTTGACGCTTGTTTTTCCTTGTTTGCTGATCTAATTCTTTGAAAAGTTTTTTTCTCTTGTTTTGCAAATTCTGTGGCTTCCTTTCATGTGTGTGCATGTGAGGCTTGCCATGTTTCTCCCATGTGCTTTGGGACGAATACTGAAGGGACCTCTGATAGCTGAGGCAAACAGAGGCATGGGAGTGATGTCATTGAAACCTGGGTTTTTCATTGGTTCTTTGTCTTCTACCAAATCTGCTGGTAGGGGAACATAATCCACTTCTCTGGACTGGTCTAGCAAGAAGGAAAAGACATTAGCTGGTAAGTAAATTGTCACCGTTCAGACCTTTCCTTTTCAAAGCCCATCAGCTCAGTGGTAAATTCTCTTTTCATGCCAGGAGATTCTTCCGGTCTATTCGCCCATGTCTGAAGTATTCAGTCCAGTTTACTATTGTCCTTAGCCTAGTCATTAGTTGTATTGACTATTGTAATGCTGCTTATGCAGGGCTACCCGACTATGAAGTAAAACATTTACAATCTATCCAAAATACAGCATTCTATGTCATGCCAGAAATAGGGCTGGCCTATCCATTGTGCGGGAATGTTGCCCACACATGGTCCCATACCTCCGGGGGCCCCGTGCTAGTGGCTGCAGAGGGAGCCGGGGAGGCCCAAAGCCCTGGCTGACCTCTGAACAGCTGCAGGAGTAAAGAGCGTCATTTGACTTCTCTCCCGCGACTGTGATAAAATGGAGTCCATTGGTGCACTGAGTGCCGGGAGTTCAAACAGGGGGATATCCGACATGCTCCCATTTAACCTTCCGACACTCAGCACTTTTTATCACAGCCATGGGAGGGAAGGCAAACACCGCTCTTTTCTCCCGCAGCTGTTCACAGATCAGCTAGGGCTTTGGACATCCCTGGTTCCCTCTCAAGCCAATCAGGCACAGAGCCCCTTTTGGTGTGTGGCCGGGGGTGGGGGGACTGGGAGGTAGAACGGAACTTAACACACTTAACGCACATTAATATTTAGTAAACATGCTCCTAAGTCATTGTCAGGACAAAAAAGAGGCTTGTGAACTGCTCCTTTGAAAGCCACCAAAAATTTTAGATGGGCCAACATATACATTTTAAAATAAAATACATTAAATTTATGCAAATGAGATCCAGTGACTATGCAAATGAGGCCCCGCATCACCCTTGGGCCACCCTGGCCAGGAGGTAGGATCACGTGACCCCCTTCTAATTGAACTTCACTAGTTATCAGTTGCGGAACGCATTCAATATAAAGGCTTAACATTAACCCACCGGAGTATTTGTCATCCTTAATCATCTCATATTGCCCCACCCGATCTTTGCATTCACTGCACAGTAGCCGTACAGGTTTACCTTCCCTGAACAGATCGCATTTTGAACCAACTAGGAAATTGGCCTTTTTCTACCTGGCACCACTGCTATGGAATCATCTCCTGTTGCAGCTTCATCTCCAGGACTCATACGTACGCTTTAAAGCAAATCTGAAAACATACCTGTTCAAACAAGCTTTTGGACACCCTAACTAAGTGGAAGCTGGTGGGCACTCATGGTGCCTACACCGGATAAGTGATGTTCTCTGTATGTGTGCAAGTGGAGGCATGTTCTAATATGTGCGTCCATGCCCCTGTGCGCCCGATCGGAATCAGGACGCATAGAGGTAGACCTGATTCTGATCCCACAGGGGCTAGACATGCCCCGTGGGATCAGAATCGGGTCTAGAGTCTGTACCTGCAGGCCAGGACCTGATTCTGATCGGCCTGCATGTACAGACCCCTGCCCGGCTAACTCAGTCAGGCTCCTAAATGGAGCCGTGGTACCAAGGTGTCCCGTTACCATGGCACCAAGGCTCCATTTAGGAGCTGCAATCCCTGGCCACCAAACACAAGTTCCTTTCCCCACAGCTCGATCCCCGATCTGGCCTTCCATGGCCAGGGTTGGGTTGCAAGGAACCCCCTGCATCCCCTCACCTCACTGGTGCTGTCTGGACCTGCCATCCCCTGACATCCAGGGGGCTTATTCCACCTCTGAGGTGGAATAAGTACCCCATCCAGTCTACCGACTCCGGACGAACAGTGCTGACTTCAGAATCGGCCCTATACATTTGGGGTTGCAGACCGCCCACTGCCCACCCTCACTCTGCCTTCGCAGCGCCTCCTCCCGCCTCCTTCTAAGCCTCCCGGTACAAACTCCTTGTTCGTACGGGGAGGCTTTTGACAGGGCCGGCAGGGGATTGACGTCCCAACAGGATGTCCATCCCTGCTATTCATGGGACAGAATGACCCTCATATTCTCTATGTACTGCTTGACTGTGTGGTTCTTTAGTATCATCTTTTCCTCTCTTCTGTGAACGTTTTGAGTTCTTTTCACAACTTTTTAAAGTATTTTTGAATTGTAAATCACTTTGTATGCTTTGAAAAAGGCAGTATATCAATAAAATAAACCATAAGCCATACCACCTGGTTGGAGGCTCCTGGTAGTTGCGCCCAAGCCAGCAGTGTCTGTGTCTTTAGTGTGCCACTAGCATGAGGGAACCAGCCACATGCCACTGCAACCGCCAACGCTCCACCCCAACTCCAACTATTTGCACGCTGCTCTGGTGGCCTGCCGTTATAGCACCAGAACCTTATGGCCGCATGCTCCCCACTAACACATGGCCAAAAGGTGTGCTAGCCCCACACTAAACCCCACGCTCCTGGCTACCATGCTTTAGTAATCATGTTCCTTAGACTACAAGCTCTTTGGAGCAGGGACATGTTATATCTGAATACCTATCACCACTGTACAGTCCTGCATATGTCCAATAGTGCTATAAAAAATGAAAAATATTATTATAATAAACATTTTGCTCTTACAGTATCAATTGTAGGTTTATCATCTTTAACGACTGGTTTTACCCTTTCAAAGCAAAGAAAGTATGAATTTGGACTGTTTATTCCCCCCCCCCATGCTAGATAGTGATATGAGTGGACGGAGGATGAATAGCTTTCTGCAGGTAGATTAGGGATGGGGGTTGCTTTATTCTGCCGCTGTACAATGCTGCCACTCACTCTCTCACATGAAGAGTATAAGTGGTCGGAAGGTGTGTTTCTTGTCCAGGATCCCAGTAACACGTTACATTTGCAGTCCAGACTGTGAAGCAGCTTAAAATTTGCAGCTCATCTGGTGGAACTGAAATAAAAGACAGAAAGTTAAATAAAATTTATTTCAGAGGCATTGTGGGATATTTCATGTCATTGTTAAGAAAACTAACTTTGCCAAGATGGGACAATACTTCTAGGAGTTAGTAGCGGGATAGTAACAGCTGGAGAATGTAGAAAAGCAATGGGCAAAACTGAAATGGATAGTTTAAGGGCAACCAACCTTTTTGTTAGGAAAGTAAATAAATGTAAAAGGAAAAGGAGGTCAGTATGGTTCTCAAAAAAAGTAGCTGAAAAGGTGAAGAAAAAGAGAGGGGCTTTCACAAAATACAAGCGATCACAGAAAAAGAAGGAAAGCATCAATATTTGAAAAGACAGAGAAACTAGGAAAGTAGTCAGGAAAGCAAAGATACAAATAGAAGAAAAATAGCCAATGCAGTAAAATGGGGGGACAAGACATTGTTCAGCTATGTTAGTGAGAGGAGGAAGTGCAAAACTGTTTTTGTCAGACTCAAGGGTGAAGGGGAGGAATATGTAGAAGCTGATGAGGATAAAGCAGTACTGCTTAACAAATATTTTTGTCTGTGTTCACAGATGAAGGACCAGACCATGACTGTAGTAAACACCCATAAACAGGAAAAGAAGTGAAGGGGATCTTGAATGATTTTCAGAAGATGTTCATGAGGAATTAGCTAAACTAAAAGTACACAAATAGATGGGGCTGGATGGGATACATAGAATATTGAAGGATACAAGAATATTGAAGGAACTTAGGGAAGTTCTAGCAGCTCCACTGTCTGACCTTTTCAATGCTTTTTTAGAGTCAGGAGTGGTCCTAGAGGACTGGAGAAAAATACATGTGGTGCTTTTACACAAAAGTGGAAGTACTACAGGCCGGTTATTCTGACCTCTGTGCTGAAACAGAGATAGTGAGGTTTCTGGAATCCAAAGGATTGCAGGATCTGAGGCAGCATGGTTTTACTAGAGGCAAATCTTGTCAGACAAATCTAATTAATTTATTTGACTGGGCAAACAGAGAGTTCTAGATGTGTTGTACTTTGATTTCTGTAAAGTCTTTGACAATGTTCCATACAGGCAGCTTATAAATAAATTGAGTACTCACGATCCTAAATTAACTGACTGGTTTAGAAATAGGTTGAGTAGAAGGTGACAAAGGGTACAGGTAAATGGAGCTCATTCTGAGGAGAAGGAAGTTACCAGTGGTATGCTGCAGGGATCTGTCCTGGTCCGATTCTTTTAAACATTTTTATTAGCGATAATGCAGAAGGACTGTCAGGTAAAGTTTGCCTCTTTGCAGATGATACCAAATCTGCAATAGAGTGGAGAAGACACCCAGGCAGGAGCAGATAACATGAGGAGAGATCTAGCTAAACTTGAAGAATGGTTGAGAATTTGGCAGCTGAGATTTAACGCTAAAAATTGCAGAGTCATTCATTTGGGCTGCAAAAATCCAAAGGAGGAGTACAGTATAGGGGATGAAGTACTTCTGTACATGACAGAAGAGCGAGACCTTGGCATGATTGTTTCTGATTATCTTAAGGTAGCTAAACAGGTAGAAATGGTCACGGCAGAAGCCAGAAGGATGCTTAGGTGCATAGGGAAAGGAATGGCCAGTGGGAAGAAGGAGGTGGTAATGCCTCTGTATAAGTCCTTGGTGAGAACTCTTTTGGAGTATTGTGTGCAATTATAAGACCAACCTTCAAAAGTATATAAACAGGATGGAGTCAGTACAGAAGATGGCTATCAAAATTGTCAGTGGGCTTTGTCATAAGACATATTTATTTATTTACATTCTCTTATATACTGCGCTATTCTGCATCAGTGTGGTTTACATTGAACAAACTGAAATTACATTGAACAGGGCATTATAACTTGGAGATAACTATTTTACAGGGAACATGGGCTATGGAGGGTTACGTGGCTTGCCCAAGACCACAAGGAGCACCTGTGGGACTAGAAACCCCAGTCCTTCCGGCCCAAGGTTGCTGTCCTCTAGTGGGATTTGAACCCCGACCTTCTGGCCTGAAGTACCTTGCCCCAACCACTAGGCCACTCATATGGAGACAGATCTTAGTATGTATATTTCTGAGGAAAGGTGGGAGAGAGGAGATATGATAAAGATGTTTAATACCTCCATTGCATAAATGCACAGGAGGAAAGCCTTTTTTCAATTGAAAGAAAGCTCTGCAATGAGAGGGCATAGGATGAAGGTGAAAGGGGATAGACTCAGGAGTAGTATGTGGAAATATTTTTTTATGGAAAGAGTGGTAGATATGTGGCATAGTCTCCTGGTGGAAGTAGTAGAGGCCAGGACAGTATCTGAATTCAAATAACACAGGACAAACACAGAGGATTTAAAAAAAGGGATAAGAAGGGAATATAGTAATTGGTATGAAAGGGCAGACTGGATAGGCCATAGGTCTTTTTCTACTGTCATATTCTATGTTAAATAGAGCATAAGTATACAGTTGTAGATCACTGTGTATAGCAGCAGAGAATGGCTACGACACTAAAGCACCGGAATATTTTTCTTGTGTGAATCTTTAATGAAATTTAGAACTGCACATGTTGCTGGATGCCTCACTGCCACATAGTGCCACACCCAGGGCTGATGCAAGGTAGTGGGTGCTCTAGGTAAACCTTCAGCCCTACGCTCACTCTTCCCCCAAGAGTTTCATAATTAAACTTAACAATCATGATCATACCAGCATCACCCTTCCTACATCAATCCTGCAAAAACACATAATTGGATATGCTTTCTATGTATGTGTACCCACTCCCCCTGCAGGTAAAAATGGGCTGATGGCTCTTTCAGTTTGTGGGGCTGTCATTGTTTTGCCTTAACTACAACTGGTCTTTGTTGCCCTTCAAAGCCCTGCCTAATAGTTGGGCCAGCCCTGCTGACACATCCTGCTACCATTTGAGTAGTTATGCTTATATAGCTTTAGTCAAACCTAATTTAAATATATTTCACAGGTAGCCATGTCCACGTCAAGTCCTGTCAGCCAATCAGTGTTTGCTGTGGTCTCAAGTCTTGCCATAGCCATGCCCATTCCCATCCACTCCCTGATCTTATGGATGACATCACAGATAGTGGTCAATGACCACACACCCTCTCATATCCTGCCCCTTTGTGGAATGGCTTTGATAACTTCACAGGAATTAATCATTGGCCATGCCTCCAAATATAGAAACACCATGCCACACCCATTTTGATGATGTATCCAAGATGGCACATACATTGATCCTAGCAG
The DNA here is from genome assembly GCA_033557465.1 of Ichthyophis bannanicus. NCBI lineage: Eukaryota > Metazoa > Chordata > Amphibia > Gymnophiona > Ichthyophiidae > Ichthyophis > Ichthyophis bannanicus. Next base: position 306,917,418 of record CM066039.1, read on the forward strand.
CCATCTTAATAACATCATAGGAAGTTGTCATCACTGGATCTATGTAATCAAGATGGCTGCCACTATACATGGCACCAGAAGAATGCATGTGCAGTTTTTTATTCTAGTATGTGCGCAAGCACACACAAACACACACACACACAAACACAAACACACACATCTGTGTGTTGTAACAGTTTTTTTTTAACAGGAAAGAGGCTGCCACTAGCACATCTCAACATCTTTAGTACCCATAGGTGCAGCATAGAGAAATCTTCATCCAAAAGGTAGATTATGCCTTATATGGCAGTCTGACCTCTCCCAGTGCATCCCAGGATGCACTGTGCGGGGCCAGACACTGCCATTTTGCAAAATGGCCGATGCAGAGCAGGAGCGTGTAGGCATTACTCCCACTTAAGGTGAATTTGTGGGCTGCCAGCTCACCAGGTAGGGGCCTCTAGATCACCAGGTTTTTTTTTTAAAATTTAATAGAGATTGGGAGAGGGGAAGGAACCACTTGACCACCAGGTTCTTTTTTTATTTAATATGGGGTGGGGAAAGGGACCACTAGACCACCAGGGATCATATTACTGTGGGGTATGGCCCCTGACAGTATTTTGATTGCATCAGGGGCCTTTCCCGATGCAATCAAAATACTGTTGGGCGTAGGATCAGGGCCGCTGGACCACCAGAGATTATTTTATTGTGGGGCAAGGCCCCCGACAGTATTTTGATGGCATTGGGGGCTTTTCCCAATGCCGAGATTGTCCCCCATTACTATCAAAATACTGTTGGACTGCTATGCAAATTAGCCACACAGTGCACGGAGAGACAGCCAAAATAGCACAGACTTCTTGTGTGCATGTGTTTGGCTTGCTCTCCCAGTTTAATGCTGTGATGGGCTCATTTGCATGCGCACGGTTAAACCAGAGGTCATTTGCATACCTTAATATTTGCTGCATCTGGCATTAAAAAATATGAATTGTCGAGCCAAGTTAAAGTTGTCTAGCACCTGTTTTCTGCATTGGCCTGATAGAAATGCTAGCAAAGGGTCCAAATAAACTCAACTGTTTCTGATCCATGATGGCCAGTATAACACCAATTTTTAAAAAGGGTTCTAGGGCTGATCCAGGAAACTACAGACTGGTGAGCCTGACGTCAGTACTGGGAAAAATGGTAGAAACCATCATAAAGAACAAAATTACTGAATATTTAGATAGTCATGGCTTAATGACTTTAGCCAAGGAAGGTTTTGTCTTACTAATCTGTTATGTTTTTTTGAAGGTATGAATAAACAGGTAGACAAAGATGAGTTGATTGATACAGTGTATCTGGACTTTCAGAAAACCTTTGACAAGGTCCCTCATGAGAGATTTTTGACAAAATTAAAAAGTCATGGGATATGAGGCAGTATAGTATTGTGCATCAACAATTGGTTAAAAGATAGAAGGCAGAGGGTAGGGATAAATGGCCAATTTTCCCAATGGAGAAAGGTGAATAGTGGAGTAACCCAGGGATCTCTGCTGGGTCCGCTGCTTTTTAACATATTCATAAATGACCTGGAAATGGAAATAACGAGTGAGGTTATCAAATTTGCAAATGACACAAAATTATTCAAAGTTGTTAAAACCCACGAGTATTGTGGAAAATTGCAGGAGGATCTTGATAAATTGGAAGACTGGGCATCCAAATGGCAGATGAAATTTAATGTGAACAAGTGCAAAGTTATGCATCTAGGAAAGAAAAACCCAAACTATGGTTACACGATACAAGATTCCACATTAGGAACCACCACCCAGGAAAAAGATTTAGGCATAATCGTGAATAACATGTTAAAACCCTTAGCCCAGTGTGCAGCGGCAGCCAAGAGAGCAAATAGAATGCTAGGTATCATAAGGAAAGGAATGGAAAATAAAACAAAAAACATTATAATGCCTCTATATCGTTCCATGGTGCAAACACACCTTGAATATTGTGTGTAATTCTGGTCGCCGTATTTTAAAAAGGATATAGCGTTATTAGAAAAGGTTCAGAGGAGAGCCACCAAAATGGTAAAGGGGATGGAAGGATATCCCTTTGAAGAGAGGCTAAAAATGTTAGGGCTCTTCAACCTGGAAAAGAGATGGCTGAGGGGAGATATGATAGAAGTCTATAAATTAATGAACAGAGTGGAACGGGTTAACGTAGATCGATTGTTTACACCATCAAAATATAGAAAGACTAGGGGACATGCAATGAAGCTACAGTGTAACCTATTTAAGACTAATAAGAGAAAATATTTTTTCACTCAATGTGTAATCAAACTCTGGAATTTGTTACCGGAGGATGTAGTAAAAGCTGTTAGTGTAGCTGGGTTTAAAAAAGGTTTAGACAAGTTCCTGGAGGAAAGATCCATAAACCATTATTAAAAGGGACCCAGGATATCAATGCTGGACCCAATACAAGCATTGAGGAACCTGTGTCTTTTGGGGGAGACTGCCAGGTACTTATGACCTAGATTGACCACTTTTGGAAACGGGATACTGGGCTTCATGGACCTTGGTCTGACCCAGTGTGGCATATTGTTATTCCTGTTCTCTGTAAAGCAAAACATGTTACCCAAGTTGTTACTCCTGTTCTATGTGAAGCCAAACAGTTTGTTATGGTCATTTTGTTATATGTAAACCGCGCTGACAATAGTGCGGTATATAAGAAATTGTAATAAATAAATAAATAATAATATCTTATGTTCTTAATTCATCTACAAAGATTTTCCTGTATTCACAAAGTTTTTATTTTTACTGTCATGTTTAGCATAAGCAGGTACTGTTCTGTGTCTGAAGGAGTGATGGTGGTGGTGGGGGGGGGGGGGGGGTAATGCTAGCTACATCAGATACTGTTGCAGCATGCAATCCTGTGCTAACATAGTGAGTGGACTGTGACGGGGCTAGCAGGGAAGTTTCCTATGAGGAAAGAGGAGGGGCAAGGGGGGAATTTAGAGGAAGGAGAGGGGTTGCGAGGGAATTTGGGGGGAAAGGGAAGGGCGGTGGAGGGACTTACAGTGAGGAAAGGGGCAGTGCTGCAAGACACATATTTTGCAGCATATATACTCTAGTTTTTCTAATACGTGCAGATGTTCAAATCAACATTGCTCAACTGCAGAGTTATTAGTTTGGTACCAGGATTTTCCATCTGGTTTGCTGTTTTGTAAACTATTACATCCGAGAGCTGTGAAAGGGGAGGGGTAAAAGAGGGACGAGAAGCGGAGTTGTGTGGGATGGCTTTGATTTTCTCACTTTCTTTGGGGAAATGCACATCTTTGATTATTTTGTATCTTGCATGATAGAGAAGGAAATCCATTTCTGTTTCTGACCCATGATCACTTTCTCTGTATTTTCCCGATACACTGTACTGAATTAGAAATCTTTCTACTTTGTTGACACAAAAATAAGTTACAAGCTTTCCCAACTAACAGCAGTAGAGATCGACCATGGACAAAAACCACGCATATTATTGTCAACACAAGTGCAAATTTATTGGGGCAGCCTGACCCGGCCAAGTTTCAGCAATCAGCCTGTGTCAGGGGTTACGTATCCATACTGTATATAAAGCTCGTATATTTTTCAGGCATAGTGTGATCCTTATTACTTGTGTTGTGTGAGTCATATTTTGGCATCCTGTTTCTTTAAATAAGGCTTCAGGTATGGATAAGTGACCCCTGATGCAAGCTGATTGCTGAAATGCATCATCCAAATACATCCATCTGTGTATTACCAAGAATGTGTGTGGTTTTTGTCCGTGTTCGATCTCTGCTCCTGTTTGTTGGTGCTGCGATTTGTGAAATTTTCTTCTCTTGTTTCTGACTTTTTGCATGTGCTACACAGGGTATCTGTGAGGGGGAAAGAGGGATGTGGTGACCAAGATGACCCAGGGATAAGGCTTGAAACCACTGCTTTTAGCTATGCTTGGCCGAATCAGCTCTTCTCTATTTCTGTGAGCAAGCTGGTAGAGTCAGACATAGAAAGCTTTTTAAAAACATTTGATTTTCTCTTTGATTTTTGAAATGTGTATCCCTGATAGCGTTGTATTTTGCATGGTGAATTTCTTTTTCTGATCCATATTTTTCCAATACACTGTACTGAACTACAAAACATTTTTTGTTTGGCTAGGAAGTCTATACTGCCTGTGAGGTGGGGGTTGGGGGCGGGGGCGGTAGAGAAAGGTCACGACAGATGCTAACAAAGGAAAATGTAACCCTAGCATAGAAAAGAATTCCAAAATTCTCACCCCTGTTGTATTTAGCTGAAAGGAGCTGTGAAACTGTCTGTGTGAGTCGTGCCTATGCAGGGGGTTGATCAAATGTTTGTTCCTACTCACTGTGCAGGAGTGGGGGTGTATGTGAAGGGGGAGAGAGGAGGAGTTGTGTCAGACGCAACATGCATGCATGTCAGATATGCCTTTTTTACACCACAATCTTGTCTTTCTGCTAGAACAAAAACTGTGCATGCATTCTTTTGATGGTGGGTATGGAAGCAGCCATCTTGATAATGTAGTTCCAGGCAATGATGACTTACTATGATGTCATCAAGATGGCTGTCAGGGGTCTACTGTATGTGGTCGACTGCATAGACTGATGGTATATCCAAGATGGCCACTGATAAAGTGGGTATTGAGTGGGTATTTCTGTGATGTTTGCAGAATGACCGATGATGACTTCTTGTGACATCATCAAAAGAGTTGGGGAGGGGATATGGCTAATGACCACTTCTGGTGATGTATCCGAAGGGGTGGGGAGTGGGCATGGCTAAGGTGAGACTTGAGAATAAGGCAAATGCTGACTGGCTGAGAGGACTGGAAGTGGCCACCTGTCAAATATGCAAACTACCTTACATAACTTTCATAAAATCTATCTACTCCTGTGTGCTGGGAAATTTTCTGGAGGTTTTCCACAACTTCAGATGACAGAACAGACTGTATGTGACTCTTGGAACATCACTTGTTTCTCACCACATATTCCTCCTTGGTTTCTCTACCATTGTATTAGGAAGACAAGTCCATTGAATGAAACACCCAAAATGCTTTTCAGCAAGGGGTGACTATCATTAGGCAGGCTGTCTTACGCTGTCTAAAAATCATCGGCATCGCCTTCTGTCACCACAGTTGCTGTTTTCCCGTGTATGCAGGTGGTGGCAGCAGGCCTCCAGTTTAAAAAAAAATGTAACGTGCAAGGTCTTTGTGACTCCTGCAGCTTGGAAGGCCAGGCCGGTCCTACCCTCCTCTGAAACATGCTTTTGTATCAGTTGGGGGGGAGGGGGGCCTTCCAAACATGCATGAGTCTCAAAGACCCATGGTTTTTGTTATTGTTGTTTTTAATGCTAGCGGACTGCTGCTTCAATGCAGACCAAGGAAAAGAAGCAGCGGCAGCAGGACAGCAGGGCCAGTGCCTCTCATAAGGCAAATTAGGTAGTTGCCTAGAGCACCAACCTTTTGAAGGTGGCCCATTGCCGCTGACGGCACCATCTCTGGGACCTGCAACAGCAGCAATGGCGTTACCCAAAGCCTCCATTGCTGCCATACTGTGTTCACCTGTTTCTGTCTCTGGCAAATAGGACGTCTACGTTGAAGGGAGTAGAAGCAGCTGGTCATAGCACAGCACCAATAGCATGCAGCATCAGAGGCTTTGGGTAAGAGCTGCATTGCCATCACTGCAGGTTCTGGAGAGGGGCGGCAGCACTGAGGGCTTGCCTAGGGCACCCCATATCTTTGCATGGGGGGGGGGGGAATGATGGGAAGGGAGATTCTGGCCATGAAATGAGAAAAAGGAGGGCATAAGGCAGATGATGCACACAGGATGACATAGATAGAGGACAGATTCAAACACATGCTGGACATGGGGCGGAGAGCAGGGCCTGAAAATGGGGTGGGGGCATAAGAAATGGAGGGCAGATGATGGACATGGGGTGGTGTAGTGGAGAGCCGATGGTGGACATGGGGTAGGGGGTATAGAAGGCTTGAAGACACATGCTAAACATAGGGTGGGGGTAGAGGGAAGATGCTACACATAAGATCTGGGAGGACAGATGCCCACGAGATAGGGGAGATGCTGGACATAGGTTGAGGGAGAGGGAGAGAGAGGGGAATGCTGGATATGGGAGTATGGGATGAGAAGATGGGGGAGATGCTAGACATAGGTTGAGGGAGAGAGAGGGGAATGCTGGATATGGGAGTATGGGATGAGAAGAAGGGGGAGGTGCTGGACATAGGTTGAGGGAGAGAGAGGGGAATGCTGGATATGGGAGTATGGGATGAGAAGATGGGGGAGATGCTGGACATAGGTTGAGGGAGAGAGAGGGGAATGATGGATATGGGAGTATGGGATGAGAAGAAGGGGGAGGTGCTGGACATAGGTTGAGGGAGAGAGAGGGGAATGCTGGATATGGGAGTATGGGATGAGAAGATGGGGGAGGTGCTGGACATAGGTTGAGGGAGAGGGAGAGAGAGGGGGAATGCTAGATATGGGAGTATGGGATGAGAAGAAGGGGGAGGTGCTGGATTGGGAGAGAGAAAGAGGGAGACACTAGACAGAGCAGAAGAGAAGGGGAGAGATGCTGAATATGGGGGGGGGGAGAAAGGAAAGAGTTAGTTATAGACTGGGGATTAATTGGCTGGGGAAGGATAGAGTTTGGGAGTGAGAGGGCTGTGTTAAAGGTTGAAAAGTGGTAAGTAGATGTAGAAAAAAGAGAGATTAAGGACTGGATGGTAAGAAGTGAAATCTGAGTTGATAGAGAGGATAAATTAATGGAAGAAAACGGAAAGGAAAGGATCAATGGAGATAGAAGACAGTGGGGGGAGAAGCGGTAGATGGACCAGAGTCTCTAGAGGATGAGTTAAGAGAAGACAGAGGAAAGCAGAAATCAGAGAGTGGGATCAACATGTTTAGAAAATAAAATGGCAAGACAGCAAGGTAGAAAAATTAATTTCATTTTCAATTTAGTGATTAGAATTTGTCAGTTTTTGGAATTTACATGTTGTATCTTTATATTTTGCACAAAACAGGGGTATATGCATCTTCCTGTTTCTCTGGTGTTATATTGCATGCAGAGTCTGGCTTCTTGGGATTTTGATTTAATTTTTGTCTCCATAATTTTATTTTTAGTTTGTGATAATTTATTCTACGCTTGGTGAGGATCTATCTATATTCTGAGTGTGTGACCGAGGCCAGGTATTCTGTTAGCATGGAGTTTCTATATATGAAGGTGTAGTAATCCAGCTTGTTCAGTTTTCCAGATAGGTTCATGGATGTCCTAGGGCCCATTGCCTTTTTCTGGGTAGGCTGCTTGTGTGAGTTTTGGAAGTTGATGCTGTTATGGTATGGTAGATTTTCTCTGTAGGTGCTGAATAATTTGTTTAAGGTTTCATATTACCTCAACAGTATGTCCAGTACTGGTGCGGGTTTACGTTGCTGTTACTAAGATGACAACAAAATCAGAAATTACACAGGTACACTAAAAAAATTTTTTTTAAACTGCCTCTAATGTTTCGATTGATTTTTACATTTTTTGGTGCGCTGAATCCAAATCTGGTAACCAATTTGCTCCATCACGTACAGATTTTTTGCTACATTGGGTTAGCAGTTTGAGGTGAACGTTTCAGATTGAGTGTGATCGAGATAAAAGTTTCTTGGATGAATTCTTTATACTAATTGTTTAGTAGTTATTCAAATAAGAATAAAGAAAATTGTAACAAGGCAGCACATAAGAATAGAGTAATGTCAACAAAACACACTGTGATGGTAGCAAAATTGTCTGCACTTAAAACAGCCACATACATGTGCACAAACATTGAGCATATAAGAGCGAGGTTAGACACAAAGCAAAGCAAAGAAATGTGCAAAAAATGTTGTACAGGTATGTATGTAAGAATAGAAAACGCAAACCGCACCATTGCAATACATGAAGACAAACACCCGATGGTGTGAAAATAAAATTCTAATAAATGAGATCCGACACTGTGGTAATAACTAGCAAATTTTTATTTCAAAGTTTAGTAAAAACACGATATTTGTCAACACAGTTTAGATTTTAAAGTCATTCTTGGGTCAATCAATCTCCTGGTGGGCCCGTTTCTTCTTCCCCCGAATGCTTCTCTTGGTGCGCTGCTTGGCGTATTTTTCATCTGGGGTTTCCTGCAGCAGCAACCAGCAGAAATCAACCATCATAGTGGTGTTCCATCTTCCTTGGTACCTTCTCTCTGCGTCCTTGATGTCCTGGTGAAACCTTTCACCTTGTTCTTCACTGTACACCCCCAAGTTTTCGGGAAAGTAGTTCACATGGGAGTGCAAGAAATGGACTTTCAGGCTCATGTTACAGCCTTATTCTTTGAAGGCATTGAGCATCCTGGCAACAATATCCTTATAGTTCTCATCCCACCTGATCCCCAAGAATTTGAGAACAACATCCTTGAAGGAATCCCAGGCTTCTTTTTCCTTCTCAGACATCGTTTCAGCGAATGCTCCATCTGAAATGAGTTTCCTTATATCAGGGCCAACAAACACTCCTTCCTTTAGCTTTGCTTCAGAAAGTCGGGGGAACTTTGAGCAAAGGTACCGAAAGCACTCACCATCTTTTGGAAGGGACTTGATGAATTGCTTAATGAGACCCAACTTAATGTGGAGAGGTGGTAATAGAATTTTATCACGAGGTACCAAGCTCTCATGAAGAACATTTTTCTCACCGGGTCTCAAATACTCCCGAATTGGCCAGTCTTTTTTCCCCCAGTGTAGGTCGCGGGCCCGGCTATCCCACAAGCAAAGGAAGCAGGGATATTTGGTGAAACCGGATTGCTGCCCTAATAGCATGGATAGAATTTTAAAGTCTCCACAAATCATCCACTTATGCTCATCATAACGAATCTTCTGAAGAATCAGGGCCAAATTCTCGTATTTTTCTTGGAGAATAACAGAGTGAGCAATAGGAACTGAAGCGAATGTGTTGCCATTATGAAGAAGAACACCTTTTATGCTGTCTTTTGACGAATCAATGAACAGCCGCCATTCAGCAGGATCATACTTGAGTTTAAACTTTTCCATCACTCCGTATATATCGTTGCAAAATACCAAATCTTTCTCTTTGCTGAAATACTTCAAAAATTGTGTCTCGCGGTTGCGGTACCAATAAAAAGTTGTTCCTGGTGACAATAGATTTTTCTGTTTAAGCCGAGAACCTAGCAGTTGGGCAGCATCTTTTGGGAGTCCTAAATCCCGGAGTAAATCATTCAATTCAGCTTGAGAGAAAAGTTCAGGTTTCGGATCTGGTTCAGTTTCAAACTCGGAAGTACTGGACTCATCGGGAAAAGCCATCTGATGAGTCTCATCATGATCAGAACCGTCCACACAAATATGATACAAATATTTTGGTGGTTCAGGCACAGGTACTTCGTTGCTATGAGGCATAGGCCTAATTGCTGAGGGAAGGTTGGGGTAACTTATTACGTTCTTATTTTTTAAGTTGTATCCCTTCACAATGCAAGAGCAAAAATAGCAGTCACTGCTGTGGTCTCTTTGTTCACGCCACATCATAGGTATTCCGAAACGAAATGCTTGTTTTTTACCTTTCATCCATAAGCGTAGATCTTCCTCACATGTCTTGCACACTTTGTGAGGAGCCCACGGTTTGTCTTGATCGCCTAACTTCAAACCGAAATAGGCGAAATATACTTTTTTAATAAATGCAGAAATGTTCCTCTGCCGCTTTTTCATGGTATATTCCCCACAAATAAAACAAAAACTGTCCGGAGAGTTGACGCAACCTCTGGCTCTGTGAGCCATCAAATACACAGCACTGCAAACTACAACTGTAGTGAACCACTTCGGAATAAAGCTGGATTACGACTGAGCAAACAAAAGGTAATAATGAACTTGCAAGAAACTGAAATTTGACAGGAACGTTCATGTCGCAACCACCGTGTTTGAGCGAGCGAACGAGGCGAGGCGAACAGGAAAGAACATGCGCCAGCGCGAGTACTGGATTTAGCCCCCCGCCTCCCAATTGTCCTGTTAATGTATAAAATGAATACAAAACACTCTAAAATATCATGAGGGAGTGTTTCTAGTTAGTTAACCATTACAACCTCTATTTTGGGCCAAGAAAATAAACTGCAGTCGGCTAAAAAGAAATTATGTGAACATTCCTTATATGGGTAAGAAATCTAATTTTGCAAGAAAACGTGACGTGATGGAACATTTTGGCTATTTTTCCTGGATTCAACACCCCAAAATCTATAGGAATCAGTTGCAAAACTGGAGGCAGTTTTTTGGTAGTGTACCTGTGTTATCTTTGTATATTGAGTTCTACAGGGAAATGCTCTAATTCTGCTCCACACCCGTTGTTGAAAGAAGGGTTTCTTTAGAAGCCTTATTCGTGTTTTGTACATGCTCATATGTACCAGCCATTTTAGAAAGGTCCGAATTTACAAGAATTCACCCTGACCATGTACAAGTTACATGGGGGCATGTAGGGGGTGTGGTCTGGGCAGAACACAGTTACATGTGTTTTCATATAGGTAATGCATGTGGAAGACAGAAATGGTCCACGTCTATTTACACCTGCTACCTGGCACGTTTAGGTTTTTAAAAAGTGCTTATGGCGACCAGCCCTTTACAGGATGGATTAAGGGGAATATCCCCTTCAATCCCCCGACATTAAATTTCCCTCTCCACAGTTAATTGGATGGACATCGAGTCCTCTGTGATTAAGAGCAGCTGGATGTCTAGCTTTGCAAAATGGAGGAACACAAACAGGTGAGATAGTACAAACAGTTTTAAGCTATGAACAACTTTGAAATGCTCCTATCAATGGTACTTGTTGAATGCAGCCATTAGCAGCAAATACTCCAGAGGAACTTTATTAACTACAAGTTCCCCCTGCTGAAGGGGCCACCGAAATGCAGCCATGTTGGGGTTCAGTTAATAAAGGACTGTTTTTACTATCTCGCCTGTTTGTTTTTCCCTGGTTTTCAGCGAGTTGGTACGTGTGTTTTGCTGTGTACTTTTTAGTTTTGCAAAATAGCCAGGATACATGCGCATGTATGTTCCGAAATGCCAACACTTACAAGTGTAAGTTGCCGGGGTTGCAGTGACAATTTTTCCCATGTATGTCTGTAAAATAGTGCCCCCTGTTGCACATGGGCGCCTACCTCCATGCATCCCTGTCACAGGTCCACTGTGAGTCCGTTTTACATCGGACTTACACTTGCCCACTTACTCCTCTAAAGTTGAGATAGATTTGCAGATATTTTCACTTTGATGTTGCTGCAACCACAAACGGCCTTTCTAAAATGTGTCTTTACATGTTCAAAAATGAAAAGCAAGAACCACAGCTAGTTTTGTTTTGACGTTATGAACTGAGCTGCGGTTCTCGCTTTTTCATTTTGCTCCTTGGTGTGTAATCACTTTGCATCTTTTTTTCTGCAGAATATATATTTACATATAATACCAAGCCTGTGGTGTGTGCAGCGTCAGGAGTCAATATGTTTCATATTAGATTCCCAGCCTACATAATTAAACTGTTACACTTTTGCTGCATATAAACAGTATTGCAAAGCTTTTTTTTTTTAAATATATATCTGGGGACCTATTGCTTTCTTTATTCTTGGGGCAATCATTTGACTAGCCTTCCAAGTGCGGGGACCCCTGACAAGAGCTCTTGGGAGACTCCTCCATTAGATGCGAGGGGGAGAGGGGGAGGGTGCCAGCTCATCTCTTGCCTCAGGCAGCAGACTGTCTTGAGCTGCCCCTGCTCTAGAGTTTTGCCATGATGAGCCAGTACTTACCTCCTGCCTGAAAGGTAATAGAGCCCAGCAAATATGGAATCCGCTCGTGCAAAAGATAACAGCTGAGATTCCCCCAAGTGGAATTCACCTGTGGAATGGTCACCATCGAAAGGTTGGGGCTGGCTGCGCTGTATGAGCCCCTTGGGGTCTGCTCGCCATTCATTTTCCAGAGCACATCAGCAGAACTCACGCTGCCGTTTAACTGGAGACAGGTGGAGTTGATTTTGCAGGAGGCGCTCACGGATGTGCCCAGTTGAACAACTTGGGGGGTGATGTTTAGAATGCCACAGTTTTCCCATGATGCATCAACCTCTGATTAAAAAAAATAAAATTATATATAAGTAGCATTCTGTAGTACACAAATTAACTTTTGGAAATAAAATAGTGAATAAAGCACAGGTCTGTGAATGCAGATATACCAGTTCAAAACTTCGCACCACTGATTTTAGAGTGCTGTGTGACCCAGTTTTGTTAAAAGAATAAAAAGTGTAAGTCTGGGGAAGCTTTCCTGAAATTAGATCCTGCCTTTATCTATGCTGGTCCTACTAACCTTATATAAGGAACGCGTCTAACAGAGGAGAAGGTACAGAAAAATCTAAAATGACTCCACCTCTGCCGAACATCCCCATCAGTCTAGCTTTAGGCCTGGTCACAATACCAAGACTATTCTCCTCTCCCTCCTCAATGAAATCCACACAGCCCACGAGCGTGGTGATCTCTCTCTTTTGGTTTCCCCGGATCTATCCTCTGCTTGTCAACCACCCTACGTTCCTCACCCGCCTTTCAGACTATGTTGTCCGTGAGACAGTCCTTAACTGGTTCAGTTCTTTCCTCTTGTCCCGCTCTTTTTCGGTTCACGTTGGCTCCTCCTCCTCTCCTCCCCTGTGGGGTCCCCCAGAGCTCAGTGTTGTCCCCACTTCTTTTTAACCTCTTCCTTGCCCCCCTCACTCTGGTAAATCTGGTGTCTTAGCATATTATTATGCCGATGACATCATCCTTCTCTTCCATACCTGTCCTCTGTCTCCCAACCTTTCCCCCCTCAATTCCTGTCTTTCCAGTATTTCGTCATGGTTGTCTGCAAACTTTCTCCACTTGAATCCCTCTAAGTCAGCAGCCATGTGGCTCACTTTCGGTTTCCCTGCCCCTGACCTCTCACCCTCTTTGTCTGGGACTCACATCCCGCTCACCCTGATCCAACAGTATCTGGGGGTCACTCTTGACCCCGCTCTTTTTCACCATGTCTCTTCTCTTGTTCTGCGTTCCTTTTGTACCCTCCATTGACTATGCACAGTCCTCTCCCTATTGCCTCTCCCTTCACTCCTCACGCTCACAGTGTCACTTCTCCTATCCTGCTTTGGCTACAGCAATGTTGTCCTGGTGGGTATCCCGCAATACCAGCCCCATTGCCTTCAGCTCATCCAAAATACTGCTGCCCGCCTCCTCACACATGTCTCCCATAGGGACCATGTTACCCCTCTCCTTATCCAACTCCAGTGGCTCCCTCTGAAGTACCGTTATCAATATAAGATCCTCACCATTGTCCATAAAACCATCCATACATGTAGCCCTCAGTATCTCGCAGATCTTATCCACACACATCTCCCCCCCCGTGCCCTTCGGGTAATACATAATGACCATTTGGCCCTTCCTTCCCCCACCCGGGCCCACCTTGAGCACACCCATCACTCTGCTTTCTTCTTCCTTGGTCCTACCCTGTGGAACTCCCCCACTCCCTCACTGTGCAGAGCATTCATATCCAAGGTTTAAGGCCCTACTGAAGACTCACCTCTTTTACCAGGCATTCGACCTACCCTCTGCCTCCCCTTCCTAACTCTTGGTATCTTTGTCTATCTTATGCTTTGTGTGTGTTCTATCCTCCTACCTTTCCTGTCATAAATTTTGGCGTTCCTTTTCTTTTTTCTGAGTGCAGCCATTTATTTACTTATTTTTTTGTAAACCGCCCTGATGCCTTCGGCCTGAGCGGTCAATCAAGCAAAATAATAAAGATAAAGATCTTGGAATAGCTCTGGAGAGCAAGCTGCTAATATTCACAGGGTAACACAAAGTACATTTTCATCTAAGGATTTAATGTCTACATCTCTTTCTTAACCAGCTCTAGTCCATCTGGGTATGTCAAACTAATCTTTGAGAAGCAATTTTCAAACTGTCATCCTAAGTGCAAAAGTACCTGCAGACCTTCTACCTTCATTTTCAAAAAGGAAGATGCACATATACCTTCCCCCTGAAACCTGCTACTGACACAAAGTACTCGTGAACTCCCGCTGCTCTCTACATCCTCCCACGGATGCCTCCCCCCATTCTTGCTACATGCATTGCACACTATGGAAGCGCACAGTCAATTTAGCCACATAAATGGCTTTGAAAATTGCTCTGTGAAACTACACGAGCTCCTTTGTTTTCCATGCTTACTGCAGGAAGTGGTTTTTGCAGAATGCTTTAAAAACATAGTTGGTGTCACTGAAAGCGAAAGCAAAGCTCAGACTACAATCACAGCGCCTGGTAAACCATTCTCTACAGTCATCTCTCTCCGTCAACTCTAGTTGGCCAATCAGGGACACCTTGAGCACTCCTGGCTCTTAAATGGCCGTTCTTTTAACATTCTGGGTCGGCCATTCGGTGTGCTCTGTACCATGCCGGTGTAATCACAGTTCCACCTTCTCTCTCTAGGGCAGCCCGTGGTGTCTCTTTTCCTTCCTGCATACCCTTTGCTGCCCTTTTGCCTGGCGCATTTCTGCTCGATTCTGTGCAGCCTAGTGCTTTGGCTTTAAGATCATTAGAGCTTCTCTCCTCTTGCCTTTGTGCATGTGACTGAAGTTCTAGGGTCCTTTATGGCCCACATAGCTGGAAAGCTCCTACAGTATACTTTGGTGCAATTATATTGCAGCACTCTGGGCCTCTTAAGAGTACTGTTCTACTTAATGCCTTTATTGAAGTGTTTTGAAATATTGATGGACACTTGTGATCAGCTCCCCAGCAGCAATTCATTGCCCAGTGGGGGTGCTTCTGGTCATGAGACTCTATGACTAAGGCCACTGAGCAGCTAAAAGATACTATTAAGATTTTTCATTCTGGAGTCAAATTTCAACAAGAGCGGTGACAGTAACCAAAATGGTCATCCAGTCTTCACTTTCTTTTGCTCTTAGCATTGGGCTGTTCTGTAAAATCTCCTTATAGACGTTCTCACAGTACCCCGACGTTTCTCAGGGTGTGGCTTGTAATACAGATATTACATACCAGTAGTAACCATTACCCTGAATCCATCATTGTAATGACATCCTTTTATATAGAAATTCTTCCCAGATGTCCAACATTCCAAAAGCCTTCAGGGCTGACGCTACCATTAGGTGAACTACGCAGTCATCTAGGGCAGCAATGTTCGGGGGTGGGGGTGGGGGGGGGGTGAGGATGTGCCCCATTGCAGCCACTGCCACCCCTCTCCGGAGCTTGCTGTGGTGGCAATGCCATTGAAACCATGATGCAGCACTTAACTAAACTCTCCAGCTCTGCATTGCAGTTCCTGCTTTCTAAGACTTGCCGCTTTTGCCCCCCTCCACTGCAGACCTCTGCTTTGCACACCCTGTAAGTCTGCATTGAAGGGGGACAGTAGCAGCAGGTCATCTAAGAGGCAGTGTCCACAGTATCTGTGGCAATGCAATGTGTGCCTTCGAGTCAGTCCTGGAGATGATTAGAAATGTGAAAAGGGATCCAGGGTGTCAGATTAAAGTGCTGGTGTTGTATGCATCAAAGATAAAGATGACATGGTCCAAAACATCCTACTGGTGGATGCTACTGGTAGAGGTGGAGACCATTGTTGTGGCAGATTTTCATCGGCTTTCAACAGATAAAAAGGGCTGAGGTCAGATACAAGACAGAAGGAAGGGAGAGTTGCTGTTCGATTGCCTATATTTTACTTACTAAGGGTCATGCTTGGTAAGCTCTGTGCCAGTAATGCGCATATGACCCAAATTACTAGCGTGGTGCTGCGCGCTAACTGCAGAGGGACAGGTACAGCTGCCCCTCTGCATAGGGCTGGCCCCAGAGTTGGTGCAAGGTGCTGGTGCTCTAGGCAGACCTTAAGTTTTACACCCCCTGGTTGTCAAAATTGACTGTTTAACTTTAAATGCCCTGCTCTTTGCTGCTTCCAGATGTTGCTGCCCAAGGTGACCACTTAGTTTGCTTAATGGTAGGGCTTGCCCTGGTCCTGCAATTACTGCACTTCACCTGGTAAACAGGCCATGGGAGCAACTAATAATGCTGCCCACTGAGGTGCTGTTAGCTGTGCCTGCCGTGCTCAAACCGAGTGCAGGCAGTGCAGTTTACAAATCTCTGGCTGTGCTGTGGGAGAAATGCCCCCATCTCACCCATTCGCCCCCCTGACACATGCGCTGCTTTTCAGCGCCATGTGGAAACCACACACTAATCCTGTGCTATCCTTTCGTAACCATACCCCTAAGATTCATTAACCTCCTTTATGAAGAAGTCAGCAAAGGCAGTGTACAACAGCAGGTACAACTTCACATACACTGTAGAAGCATCACAACCATAGTAAAATTCCTTTTAATAAATATTTTCATCAACCATTGTTAGTTTCAATCCAAGCTACATCACCTCTTTCATGGCGTTCCTCACATGTGCCTGCGATGAGCAGGGTTTCTCTTTCCTTAGATCCCTGGGCTCAATCCCGAATCCTTAAATCGTATTCAAATGTTAGTATCCCCCCTTGACAAGCCTATTATAACTGCTAATTATATGTGCATCAATCCTAACTGGATGAATCTCAGCTGGGCAGACTGGATGGGGCATTTACGTCTTTAGCTGCTTTATTTTACTAAGTTACTATGTATCTGAGTGGACTAACACTGAAAGCACAAATTTCTTCTAAGGCGAAATCCGTGTGCAGGCCAGATTTGTGCCTGAGGGCTTACCATATCAAAATAGTGACCTCTCGATATACTATCAATAATAAGATGCATTAATCATGCAGTAGTTTGGAAACTTAGAAGTCTGCAGAAAGAAAAAGACCCCCAAAGGCTGCATCCCAGACTGCGATGAAGGCATCAGCAATACTAAGAGTGCTAACTTTTCAGATAAGCTCAGGATCTCCCCGTGGCGTTTCTCTTACCTGGGAGGGAGGTGCTAATCGAAAGGATGCAGTACACCGGGATTATCGGCCACATGGTATAGGGCTGGATGAGAATCTGAAATAAGAAAGTAGCAGGTGATGCAGCGACTTATACCTAGAACATGAAGGCAAATAAAGACCATGAGGCAAATTCCAAGGGATTAATATGGCCGGCAGACCTGCTAACTGCATCAATCGCACTGAGTGGGACATTCAGCGGCAGGCAGGCAGTTAGTGCACTGCGGATTCCCCACTGCTAACCACTTAGCATCAGGGTGTTCTGGTAGTGGTTTAGCTTTAAAGTGGCTAAGGTCAGGAAGAATAAAGGCGGTCCTAACTTTAGCCATTTCAGCGGCTGCATATTGCTGCTGCCCGTTTAGCTTCAGCGTTATCGAGCCAACCCGGATATTCAATGCTGGCAGCTGGATAGGACCCAGGCTACCCATATACCTGCCACGTCTACCTTAGGTGTGGTTTGGGAGAGACGTTCTCATAGTTGCATCCCTCTAGATGTCACTGTAAGACGAGTACTTGCCCTTCCCTCCCGTCTCCCCTCCCTCCCATACAGGATATGAAGAGTACACCAGAGCAGTACAGCCAACCCAGGAGCAGGGTCCCACACTTGGAACTGAACCCCGGTGTTCAGATTTAGTGCTTGTAAGAAGGTGACAGGCTGAGAATGCTGGTAACTGAGATCCTCTAATAACCACAGAACAGCTACTGCACAGGCAATGGCAACTCCAGCGTCTTCCTCAGCAACTCACCCTCTCTGTAGGAACCATCTCTAGGACCGAGAGGGTAATTAAGTCTCCAGACCGTTCACCTTTCTGCTCAGACTGGCAGCAAGGCTGCCAACAGGAGGCACATTCAGATGGTATTTTTTCTAGTAATGTGGACAGTTCACCACTGGGAAGGTGACTGAGAATGCCAACTTTAGTCATACAGGTTGCCAAACAGCTTCCAGGTGGTAATGGCTTGTTATTTCCAAATCGAGCTGGATATGAGTTGGTGGGTCAGGTCCATCAAGCCCAGTATCCTGTTTCCAACAGTGGACAATCCAGGTCACAAGTACCTGTCATATTCCCGGAAGGTACACAAATTCCACGTTGATTATCCCGGGGTAAGCAGTGGATTTCCCCTGTCCTCTTTAGTAATGGTTTATGGACTTTTCCTCCAGGAACTTGCCCAAACCTCTTTAAATTTAAACTTTATTTTTTAAATTTTATTTTTTATTATTAATTTCAAATGTTACACTTCAAAAAAAAGAAAGCAAAATAGCAAATATAGTCAGGAAATAAGAAAACAGACAGTAGCCCATTCACAAAGTAGTGCAAACAATTAGTCCACAAATCAGGTAAATGGATCCAAGTCAGGAAAAAATCTGTACACAAAATACCAATATACTTTCCTGAGAGCACAGCCCTCAATGATATTTTTCCCCAATAGGCCTACAGTGGTGCCTGAGGGGCATCATGTTGGATCTTAATCTCTTCTCTAGCTACTATAAACTCAATTAGCAGCGCTCAAAAAATAAAGTTTTTCCCCTTGCTAAGAACAATACAAAACACAAGGAAAACATAACAAAAACTTAACCCCAGGGCCAAGAACTCCTGACGCCGCTTGTGTGTGAATCTAGACAAATCTGAAAATATATGACTTTTTGAATCTAGCAAGATCTTATTAATTGAACGGAAATACATTTTAAAGACAGTATTGCGGTCAAACTCTAAGGCAAATGTAACAATTAAGGTAGACCGCTGGGTAACCACCTCTAGAGAGGACTCCAGAAACTCCATAAGGTTTAACCCCACAGAGTCCCCCTGTCCACCCAGTAAGCCAGAGCTGATCAGGAACAGTTACTGCGTCCTAACTAGAGGAGGAAGAGAACCAGGTCCGGCCCAAGGGTTTCTGCCGCCCTAGGCAGAAACCCCAGACTCTCCGACCCCAACCCCGCTGCCGCTGCCCCCCCTCCGTTGACACCACCCCTTCTCAGCTGCTGCTGCCTCCCCTCACCAGTTACCACCGATTCCATCTAGGGAGAGGGTGATGGGCAGCAGCAGTATTTCCAAAAGCAGCGACTTTTGCTGCTGCTTTTTGGAAATTTATTTATGTGTTTTATATACCTCTATATCAGATAATCATAGCGATTTACAGTTAAAACAGGTACATTAAACATTTTAACAATATAACTAGTGCTGAAAAAGGCAATCAAAAATGTACATAAATTTTAGAAATATAACTTATTTACAATTCTAATGACTGAAAATATCATTCAACTTAGGTTAAGTTCGAAGGGGACAGTTAACTATGTTAAAAGGTTGGTTAGCTTAGATAAAGGAGGGGAGTGGTTATTTATGTAGGGTTTGTATAAGATGTAGTTTCGTTCTGACCAAAATGTTCAATGAAGAGTGAGTTTTGAGGTGTGAACGGAACGAGGATAGGTCTGTAATGTTTCGGAGGGTAGCAGGTAATGAGTTCCATTGGGGATAAATATACTCAAATGCTCTGTTGCTAGTGCATTGTTTCGTCTTACGGACTTCTGATGGGTAGTGAGAGTGTTGTTCATTTGCCCTCTTCTTTGCTGATCACTGGGTGCAACTTTGATTAATTGTGTGAGGGTTGGAGGGGCAATCTTTCTAATGATTTTGAAGGTGGTCATCAATAACTTGTATTTTATATGGTTTTGAATGGGTAACCAATGTAAGTCATGTAAGATTGGTGTTATATGATCGATCCAGCGTGAGTTGTGGAGGATTTGTGCGGCCGTATGTTGTGCCATTATGAGTGGGTGTAGGGATATTTTAGAAAGCCCATGAAATAGACTATTACAATAGTCTATATGTGGAATTAACATTGCTTGCATTAAAGTTCTAAAGTCAGAGAGCTGTAGTAGAGCTGTGTTTTAGGTGTTGCAGTAGTTGGATCTTGTTGAATATTGTTTTTGCTATATTTTTGATGTGGGTCTGGAAAGAGATATGTTTATCTAATGTTACACCTAAGTATTTCACCTCATCTTTAACTTTGAGTTCAATTCATCAATTGATATGCTTTGTGGTGGGTTGTAGGTTTGGTTTCTGGTGATTATTAAAACCTCAGTTTTTTTGTAGTGGATGTTTAAACCAAAATTCTTAAGCCAGGTTGCAATTTCCTTGAAGCAGGATGTTATAGAGTCGAAATAGGATGTGGTTATGTTGAAGGGCATGAACAGCATTATGTGATCTGCATAGATGGCATAATCAATCTTGAATTTTTTTATGATTTGACAAACTGGTTGTATATATATATAAGCTTCCTTATCACAATATATATATATTATATATATATATTGTGATAAGGAAGCTTATCAGGACCCAGGAGACAAGGATAAAGAGAAGGAATTCACCCTTATCAAAGGACCTATTTTACAAGGTCAGAGACATAAAACTCCATTTACACCTAGAAAGCAGGTAATTCCTGGCTGCAATAGGTTGCACAATGCCCCTAGTGGAGAAAAGGAGAGGGAATGCAGGCCCAGGGTAAGGAACCCTTGTCACTGAATTCCCCAATTACTCAGCTGCCACGAGGCAGTTTGATCTCCAACACCTGAGAGGAGAAGGGGTGGGGCTGGAGCCTGAGAGGTTTAAGACTAGGTCAGATTATCCAGAGAGAGAGAGAGGAGTAGGAATGCTTACTGGAAGAGGAATGGAGCTGGAACAGTAAGAACAGCAGGAACAAGGAACACAAGTTGGAGGACAGGACGAGGAAGCTCAGGTGAATGGTGGCCAGAGCATGAGCGAGGAGAAGCTGATACAAGCCTTGACCCAGGTATGAGCATTAGAAGCTTGTCTAATTTGGAGCACTACAGAGTTGCAAGAGACAGCTTTTGCCCTAACGGAAGGCAGTCAGCCAAGCCCTCGGAGCTAGAAACGAAGGTAGAGCCTGTGCAACTGGGTGAACAAGACCTAGCTGTAGAAGAAGAAGACTCATACATGGATTGCCCTTTATGCCAGTCTTCAAATACAGAGGGTTTAGAAGGGAGCCAACCGTAAAGAAAACCTCCAGAGTCCGGTAACCCTGAGAGCCTGTAGATAACTTGTGAAAGTCCTGTATTAAAGGAGAAATACCTTTGCTGAGCAAGCTGAAGCTGTCTAATTAAAACTTGTTAAACAGCTGCTAGCCAGTGCTGTGCACAGTCTGAAGCCGTGCTGACGGTGAAAGTAAGGAAAGCTTTGATTTGGTTTTCACTATTCCTAAAAACCTTGCATAGAGAATTGTTTGCCTATGAAGAGTTTAACTTCTTGTTGAAAGTTTTTACTGTGCTTAAGGAGACAAACAGCCGGGAAGTATTCTGGACTGAGAGAAAAGAAACCTGTTTTAGGAAAAGCTGTTTCTGTTTGTTTTAAAACAGCACTGCTAGCCATATCTGATAGCAGTAGCTGTTGAAAGGACTTTTCTTTATGCTGAAGAACATTATAAGCTGTTTTGTTTTGAGTTCAGTTATATCCTGATGTATTTTGAAAGAATCCTGGAGAAGCAATCCAAAGGTGTTATTTTGTGAACCTAGCGTTTACCCCATAAATAAATTTCTGTCAAAGCCTTACCACTCAAGCCAACTACAAATGTGTTTTTTTTTTACTAGACCAAGTACCATCTGACTGAACTACCTTTCCCATGAGGCATTACAAGGCAGCCAGTCAGGTAAAGGCTAAATGGTGAATCTCTCCTATGACAAGCACGCCCCTCCATACTGTCTGTAAGGGGCTAAGGGCATGACAATATATATATATCTTAAATAATAGTGCTGAAAGCATGGATCCTTGGGAAGGCCTATTTGAGAGTAAGTGTTAGAGAATATGTGTCCTATGCTGACCTGTAGGGATCTTTCAGAGAGATAGGATATAAACCCTTTAAGTGTTGTATTGCTTAGATCTGTCTTAATCTTTGTATTAGGAGTGAATGGATGACAGTCAAACGCAGCAACTATGTCGAGGAAAATTAGTATATAGGCTTGGTTATTGTTATCTATTCTTTTAATGATATTATTGTATAGGACTAGCATCAGCGTCTCAACACTGTGGTATGGTCGGAAGCCAAATTTGTTATCATCAAGCGGAGCATAGAGGTCAATGTGATCTTGTAATTGCATGTAGGCTTTTTTTCAGTTTTGGCAAGGAAGGGTAGATTAGAGGTGGGTCTGAAGGAAGATGGCTTTATTTTTTAGCATTGGACGTATGATAGCTTTTTTAAGTTCAAGAGGCATGTAACCTTGGGAAAGTGACTTGTTGACAATTGTTAGTATGATAGGGGCTATTTCAGTAATTGTATCCTTGATCCATTTAACTGGACATGGATCTGCTTAGATGTTGTGGTGTTCATATTTGCAATTGTCCTTTTAAGGGAGTCAAGATATATTGGGTAGAACCTTCCCCAGGGTTCAGAAAGTGGTAGTGCGCTATTGGTCCATGGACTGATGGGATATGCTGGGGAGTTTATTTTAGACATATAAAAGTTTGCTAGTGTTTATGGTGAGATGCCCGGAGAAGTAGAGGAGGAATATGACTGAGTTGTGAGGGATTTTACTATAGCGAATAGGTCTTTTGGCACTGCCCAAAGACCTATTCGCTATAATAAAATCCCTCACAACTCCCAAAATCCCTCCTCTCCCAAATGGAATTGGCGGCAGCTGGGGGAACAGTGGTAGCTGCCCATGTGTGTGCCAAGATTGCCACCCACCCCTGCCACTGCTTCCGCCCACCCAAGCCAGCCGCCTAGCTCAACTAGTGGACATGCCGGCCCTGAAGAGAACCAGCATCCATACCTAAAATCTTGGTCAAATATTTTTTTAACCGTATCTATGGGTGTTATAAGGGGTGACCTGGGAAATTTCAACAAGCGGAGATTATTCCGGCGCACTTGGTTTTCCAAATGTTCCATCCATCTGTGAAGAATATTTTTATCTTTAACCAGGGCATCCCCCAAAAGCTGATCAGCATTTACTTTAGACTCTAATCCATCACATCAAATGGAATGTTGATCTAAAGCCTGAGAATGTTCAACCACCGACCATGACACAATGGACAAATCACCCACAAGTCTAGTAGATAAAGTCATCATGGAAGAATTAAGCTCTTGTATCGCATCCCACAGTGACTCCAAAGTCAGAGTTATTGGTCTCCGCACCTCTCAAAAAATGGACCTGCAGAGATTCTCACCCATCTCCTATGCGATGGAACTCACAGATTGCTGCAGGCCATCCAAAGAAACCCCAGTAGTCTCTTCCACGAGGGGGGAGGACACCGTACAGGAATGCCTCCTGGCAGGGAGATGCCGATAACCTTTCCAGTCTGGGCTCTCCCCAACGATCTTGCAGCCACCACACTTCCAGGTCTCTGAGGCGGCATCCGCACAATAGGGCTCAATGAAGCCCCTTCTTCACTGCTGTCCATAGCTTCCCTATCGGGCTGGCCCCAGAGAAAAAGCATTGGGGAGACTGAGGAAACCCCAAAAGAATCCAGTGAAGTCTTGCGCAAAGCCTGGGAACCGGAGTCTTCTAGGTGTAGGGCCTTCCCTTCCCTTTCCCCTTTCTCTTGCCCGTAGCCGAAGGCAGCAGGAGAGCCAAACGCAGACACACCACTAGAGCTGCAGAGTGTCCTCAGACGTGTCAGCTCACAGCGCAAACCTCTTTCAAAGTCAGCTACAATAACAGGTTTTACTACATCCTCTGGTAACGAATTCCAGAGTTTGACTATGCACCAAGTGAAAAAAACATTTTCTCTGATTAGTCTTAAATGTGCTACATTGTAGCTTTGCTGTGTGCCCCCAAGTCTTTCTACTTTTTGAAGGAGTAGACAACCGATCTACATTTACCTGTTCCACGCTAGTCATTATTTTATAAATCGTTATTATATCTGCCATCGGCCATCTCTTTTTTATAACCTTTGTGCTGATTCTATGAGCCATGCAGTCCTCCAGAAGCAGGAGAAAGCACTAGCCCCTCACTCATGAAACACACAGAATAAGCTATTCTAACCACTGCTAGACTAGTTTTACTTCTTAGCACAGCATAGCAATTATTTCTTTTTCTTGGTAATTAAACGGAGAATACACTGCAGCTTGTTTTTCTGAAAAGACAAAAGAGCCTAGCAATGTATCCCAGAACGCATAACTTGGGAGGAAGAACACAAAGGGGCATGTTTACTAAGCAGCGGTAGCGGCTTCTGTGCGATATTGGAGTTGCGGCCCCGATATTGCGCGGAGGCTGCTACCGCTGCTTAATAAACATACCCCAAAGTGTTGACACTGCATGATCACATTTGCTGAGGGACTACTGGAAAATAAATTTGCTAAAATAATTAATGGGAAAAGGTGGAAAGCACTGAGCGCTCACTCCTGGTCTGCGCGATGATATTTAGGAACCTTGCATGGAAACATTCAAAGCCCTCTCCTCCCAGAAACACACCTTCTTCTCTTGGGTTACATGGTGCGATGCTGAGCGACAGTTGAGATCTTTTCAGGACCAAAGCAGTCTACTAGTCTCTTTAATATTCACAAGGGTGATGCTGAGCCTTCCCTATTTCCACCCATCGCAGTCTTTCACACCCATCATCTTTCATCTTTCCCTCTTTCAAAAAGGAATGGGACAAACACAGAGGATCTCTAAAGGTAAAAAGGGGACTGTTGTAGTTGATGTGGAAGGACAGACTGAATAGGCCATGTGGTCTTTTTCTGTCGTCATATTTCTATGTTTCCAAAGCTGTTGCCCTTCGCAGCCTTCCATCATGTCCTCGCTATCTCTTTCCTCCATTTCCAGACCAACCTTTTCTCCCCTCTGTTCCTCTTGCCATGCCTGCCTTTCCCCTTTTTTCATTCTTTTGTCTTTCTTACATATTGTCTGGGATTTGGGCCTTATGCATTATGAAAGCAATTTCCAAACTACCTGCATGAATGCCAAGTATGATTACGTCTTCCCTTCAGGCTTTGCACTACTTCTCCAAGGTTATGTGCATACTTTATCTTTGAAAGCTACCCTGGGGAAAAAAGTCCGAAGACATTTGCACCACTTTTTCTGAGTATTTTTTCCATTGAAAATAACTTGCAGAGATTTGAAAATGCAATATAAGTCCGATATATTTTTGTCCTGACCTAAACATGTTCTCAGGAATTCCTCCTCTTTATGCGGATAAAAGCATGTGTATTGTGGAACAATTCATGCACGCTCAGCTGGGCAAAGAGTGGCCACTGATTTTTGAAAATGCCTCCTTCCAGCCTCACTCCACCTCACCCCTTTCTATAAGCACAACATAATATGCTCATTCAATACAGAGCTAGTTCCTGTGAGCAGGCCTTAATTATGCACAGTTTACTGTTCATTCAGGACAGCCGAAGACTGAACCTGCTCTTTGCTGCTCTCTGAAGCTAAGCAGGGTTGGGCCTAGCTGGTATATGCATGACTGACCACATGGGAATAGGAAGAGCTGCAGACTCACTGTACGGAAGAACAGCCTGGCAATTTACTTCTGGTCTCACCTTGCCACGAAAACCCAGGTGCTGGGTTGCTAGGAGTTAGCAATGACTCAACAGGTATGTATAGGAGCAATCAGAATTAAAGTATATGAAGTCAACCATTTTAGCTAGATTTGGATAACTTTGCAATACAAGTTGGATAAAATTGACTCTAGAATTCAGCAAAGACCTATTTCATAACTTTAGGACACGTGAGATTTTCATTTTACTGTTTTGTACCTGAACTCTCTCATAAACAACCTAATTATGCTTGTTGTAGTCACATTCAAACATTGTAAACTGCATTGAGACAATGACCCCATAAAGTAATTAGCAATTAAAATAGTCCAATTACTTTAGAATTTATAGTCACGGAGAGAGAAAGAACCTCCAGAAAAAGATTGCAGCTATTTTTTTCTGCCTTAAATTCTTTCCTGTAATTACCATAGCAATGTCGTTACAATATCCCACTCTGAACTTTCGCTTTCTTACAAGGAAAACAGCGGGTGCACGGGAGGGGGGGGGGGGTGCACTGAATCTCTTACAGATCTGAAGAAGTAGAGCAGGCTTTACAAAGCATTTCTAGCAGTTAAACTAGGATGCAGTTAAAAGGAAGGAAGGAAGCTGGCACTCATAGCAACCCAGTTTAGTGATGGGGGCCGAAAGGGCAGAGGACAGGGTGAGGGTAGAGAGGTGTCCGTCCCAGCAATTGCTCAATGGTGGCATCTCTTGGCCGAGTTCAGTACATGTGCATCAAGCTTCACAGGGAGCCAGCAGGACCCAGTGGGGCCTGTCACTGCAATCGCCAAATTAGATGGGAGGGAGAGTGGATTAAAAGTGGAGAAATAATGTAATAGTTACAAATGATAGCACATGGTGCCAGAAGTCAAGTAAAAGACAGTTTGGGGGAATGCGAGGAAACTGCCTAGTCCAAAAAAAAAAGTCAATGACAAATAAATACTTAGAGCTTAATGAAGGCATCAGCCAAGTGCATGCTTCCATTACACTACAGAAGAAACTGGCTTATGGCTAAAGATCTCATGCAAAAGTCTGTGATTTCATGCTAGAATATTTGGAGATCTAAATCTTATTTTATCTTTTCCAAGAATGATTTATATGACGCCCTATAAAGCACAGTTACTTACCTGTAACAGGTGATCTCTGGGAACAGCAGGAATTAGTCCTCACATATGGGTACGTCGGTACCGACGGAGCCCGTGCGGGAAAGCTCCCCAGCTTCTTAGAATAGAAGCTTTTGGGACCTCCCACTGCACATGCGCACTGCCTTCCCGCCTTCCTGAACAGCTCTCCTCAGTTTCGAGTTTATAGCTGAGTCAACAGAGAGAGGACAGGAAGATAGATAGATAAAAGATACAACTCCTAGGGGAGGTGGGTGGGTTGTGAGGACTAATTCCTGCTGTTCCCAGAGATCACCTGTTACAGGTAAGTAACTGTGCTATCTCCAGGAACAAGCAGGAATAAGTCCTCACATATGGGGACTCCCTAGCTTAGATGCATGGGATCCCCTGTAAAGGTTCGCCATCTTCGTATGGATCTCAGGCATCCATTCTGGGAAGGTGGGCAGGAGTTGTTTAGGAATGGAACAGGTGCTTGAGGACAGCCTGGCCAAACAAGGCATCCCGGCGGGAGTCCTTGTCCAAACAGTAATGGGCTGTGAAGGTATGAACCGAGGCCCAGGTAGCGGCTCGACAGATCTGATCTATGGAAACAGAGTGCAGATGAGCCATAGAAGTTGACATTGCCCTCACATTGTGAGCAGTGACATGGCCTTCCAGAGAAATGTTTTTGCTCTGGTAAGCAAAAGAAATACACTGAGCAATCCAATTGGAAAGTGTACGCTTGGAGACTGGAAGTCCCAAATGGGAAGGATCAAAGGCCACAAAAAGTTGAGAAGACTTTCGATGTGGCTGAGTCCTATTAAGGTAAAAAGCGAGAGCTCTTTTACAATCCAGAGTATGAAGGTTCCTCTCTGCATTGGATGCATGAGGAGCTGGAAAAAAGACAGGTAGATATACCTCTTGATTAAGATGAAAAGGCGAGACCACTTTAGGCATAAAGTGGGGATTCGTCCTAAGGACCACCTTATCATGATGAAATCTTGTGTAAGGTGGATTAGCCACTAAAGCCTGCAGCTCACTGATGCGGCGAGCCGAAGTGACTGCAATGAGGAAGATGACCTTCCATGAAAGAAATTTCAAGGAGGTGGAAAACATTGGCTCAAAAGGTGGCTTCATAAGTTGACCGAGCACTAGATTCAAATCCCATGCGACCGGGGGTGGTCTGATGGGAGGTTTAGTGAGAGTCAGGCCTCTCATGAATCTTGCAACAAGAGGATGAGAGGAGATAGGTTGTCCATTTATATGTTTCAAGGATGCTGCAATAGCACTTAAATGGACTCTTACCGAATTCGTCTTGAGGCCTGCATTGGATAGATGCAGGAGATAATCAAGAAGAGAATTCAAAGGAAGTGCCAGAGGGTCAAGACCCTGCTGAGCACACCAAATGGAAAAACGTTTCCATTTGAAAGCATAGGAACGCCTGGTAGAGGGTTTCCTAGAGGCAGAAAGGATATCTTTCACTGGTTGGGAAAGATGAAAGTCTTGAAGGCTTAAGCCTTCAGTAACCAAGCACTGAGGTGAAGGGATTTGGGGTTTGGGTGCCACAAAGTCCCCTCCTCCTGAGACAGGAGGTCTGGCGCAGCTCCCAGATCCAAGTAGGATCCCTGGGAGAGCTGTAGAAGTAGAGGGAACCACACTTGGCGTGGCCAGCGTGGAGCTATGAGGATCATAGTTCCATGATCCCTCTGGAGTTTGAACAGAGTCTTGGGAATCAAAGGAATGGGTGGAAAGGCATATAGGAATGCCTGACTCCAATTCAGGAGAAAGGCGTCCGTAGCCTGAGCTCCCTGACACGGAGTTCTGGAACAGAACCGGGGAAGTTTGGCATTCCACGGACTTGCAAAGAGGTCTATGTCCGGTCCCCCATTCCTGAAAGATTCGGTTTATTTGGTCCGTGGCAGCAGAACTCGACTGAGCCTGTCTGCCCGAGAGTTTTGAACTCCTGGGAGATACACTGCTAGCAGGTGAATCTGATGCTCTCTGGCGAAGGCCCATAGTCTTAGAGCTTCGTTGCAAAGCGACAGAGAGCCCGTCCCTCCTTGTTTGTTTATGTAAAACATGGCCACCTGATTGTCCGTCTGAACTAGGACAGTGAGGTTGGCTAGGAGGGAGTGGAAGACCTTGAGGGCAAGGTAAATTGCTCGCAGTTCCAGAAGATTGATATGAAGGGTGGTCTCCTGTAGAGACCAAGTGCCCTGAGTGGAGAGAGTTTGCAGATGGGCTCCCCACCCTGTTTGGGAGGCATCTGTTGTGAGGGTTGCTTGGGGTAGCAATGGTTGAAATGGAGCCCCCAACAACAGATTCTTGGTGGAAGTCCACCAGTGGAGGGACCAAAACAGACGATCGGAGGTTTGTATTTGGTCTGAGAGCGCTCCTGACGCCTGAGTCCACTGAGTGGCCAGGGTCCATTGAGCTGCTCTCATATGAAGACGAGCATAGGGCACCACATGCACTGTGGAGGCCATATGACCCAGTAGGCGTAGCATTTCCCTGGCTGTCAAGTGAGTGCTGGACTGAGCTTGGGAGGCCAAACTCAGGAGGCGCTGGCCTCGAACATGTGGAAGGTAGGCCCTTGCAGTGATGGTGTCCAACTGGGCCCCTATGAATTCTAGAGATTGAGTAGGGATGAGTTGGGACTCGGGAAGGTTTACTACCAGTCCCAGATACTGCAAAAGGCTCCTTGTGTGGTCCAGGGAAATCTGGGCCTGTGACTGAGTTGGAGCTCGGATGAGCCAGTCGTCCAGATATGGGAAGACAAAGATTCCCATGCCTCTTAGAAATGCGGCTACGACTGCCATGCATTTTGTGAATACTCTTGGAGCAGAGGCTAGACCGAAGGGGAGTACTCTGTATTGGAAATGTTTTCCCTGAAACAGAAAGCGAAGATACTTTCTGTGGGATGGATGGATGAGTATATGTGTATACGCATCCTGTAGGTCTAGAGAACAAAGCCAGTCCTGACCCTGGAGGTAAGGAAGGAGAATGCCGAGAGACAGCATTTTGAATTTCTCCTTGAAGAGAAATTTGTTCAATTCTCTCAGATCTAGGATTGGTCTGAATCCCCCTGTCTTCTTTGGAATGAGAAAATAAGGGGAGTAGAAACCGGACCCTTGTTGAGGAAGAGGAACCTCTTCTATGGCCCCTTGGGCAAGAAGAGAGGAAACCTCTTGACCCAACAGGGTTAGGAGAGATGGGGGAGAATTGAATGGTCTCACCATATGATGGGGAGGAAGGCTGGAGAAATGAAGTTTGTAACCCTCTCGAATGATAGAGAGGGTCCATTGTTCTGTTGTGATTTGTTCCCATCTGGGAGCAAAGTGAACCAACCTTCCGGGTATGGTGAGAGGTTCTGGTTGTGTTAGAACCAGAAGTGGCAAGTTCCCTAGGAGCAAGTCAAAACCCCTGAGGGGTTGGAGCCTGCTGAGCTACAGTAGCTGCTGCAGGCTTAGCTCGTGCTTGTTTGGATTGCTGACGCTTAGCAGTATAGCGAGGTTGAGAAGACTGCTGGCCAGTATTTGAAGCAACTCTGGCCTTCTTATAGTAAGGCCTTTTAAAAGACTTTTTCTTAGTAGGAATTGAAGTGGACTTTGAAAGTCTTTCCAAGGTGGCATTTTCAGCATCCATCTGGGTGGCTTTGATTTGCCACTCTTCCCCAAATAAGTTCTCACCCCAAGGTTCCAGATCAGAGGCCTGGAGCCAAGCAAGACGTCGGGCTGCAATAGCAATGCCCGAAGCCCTACTGGCTCCCTCAAAGGAATCATATGCTGCCCTATTAGAGAACTTAGAAACCTCTAAGAGTTGTTTCACTAGGGAAAGGAATCCCTGCTTTTTATCCTCAGGGATAAAGGGGGCAAAATGCCGCACCTTTTTGGCAAGTTCCTCCAGGAACATGCCCATATAGAGACTGTAGGAATTAATCCTGGCTATAAGCATACTAGCCTGGAAAATTTTCCTACCAAAAGAGTCCAAAGTCTTACATTCCCGTCCTGGAGGGGTGGAAGAGTGCCTTTTGGTACTCCTAATCTTCTTCATTGCAGACTTCACCACAATAGAGTGGTGGGGCAATTGAGTCTTTTGGAAACCAGGAGAAGGAGGGACCCTATACATGGTGTCCAACCTACGGGAATAAGGAGACAAAGTCAAAGGATTTTCCCAGAAATCCATCAGTTGTTTCTTGAAGGATTTCATGGATAGGCAGGGTAACTGCCTCCTTAGGGGCTTTGAGTATCCCAAAATATCCAGTTTTTGGATCTGGGTTCCTTTTCAGAGGATGTGGTAATAGAAAGGGCTGTAGCCATGTCTAAAACAAAGTCCTGGAAGGACAAATCCTCTGGAGGGACATTCTCCTTTTAGGAGAAGAGGGCTCCTCAGGTAGTTGAGTGAAAACTCAGCAGAATCATCAGAGGAGTGAAAATCCTCAGAGGAATCGGTGCTTTCCTCTAACGCACGATACGCGTACCGATCGGTATCGATATCGGGCGTATCGGGTATGGAACCGGTATGGAGCGAAAGCCCATACGGTACCGACTTGCGTTTAGAGGTGGACGGCCTCGATACCGGCATGGCGGACGATACCGGTATCGGGCCCGGAACCGCTGAAAGCGGAACCGATGGCGTTGCAGCTTTAATGAAAGCCATGACGGCCTGCTGCATGGACTGTACAGTATCGCCCATGGACGCCATAGCTGCCTGGATGTCGGTACCGGAGTGACCCGGTACCCCAGAGCAGGCTAACAGGTGATCTGTCGAGGCCGTAGCATCGATATCAACCTGAGACCCCTGAATTGGCGTTTTTGGAAGTTGGACTTCCCGCCGGGGTTGTTTGGCTGGGGCAGGGTCCTCAAGTTCTAAGCTAAGAGCCTCTCGATGCTTTGAAGGAGATTTGCTCTTTGAGGACTTGCCCACAGAAGGTTTGGTTACCTGAGATCCATCCGGAGAAGAAGACCTGGATGACTGTGATGCTGTATTCTCTGAAGCAAACAGCACATGGAATTTGTTGGCCCGGTTCTGCAGCCCACGTTTAGGACATGTGGGAGCAAGATGGCAGTCCGGTAGGAATGGTCAGGCCCCAAACATTTCAGACAACCATTCATGGGTGTCTGTGACTGAAATAACAGCATTACATTTGGTACACTTCTTAAATCCAGGGGCTGGCTTCTCCATGAGGAGAAATTGAGTAGGCCGAGAGGCCTCTCTGAAGTGACCAAAAAGCTAAAAAATAAGAAAAAAGAATTATAATTTTTTTAAAGAAAGAAGGAAAGACCGGCGATACCGGTATCGGTATGGGGAAGGCAGGTACGCGGTCTAAAGAAACAAATAAAATAACAATTTCTTCAGCGGTGACAGGAACACGACCTGCTGGCTCCGCGGAAAAAGAGAAACTGAGGAGAGCTGTTCAGGAAGGCGGGAAGGCAGTGCGCATGTGCAGTGGGAGGTCCCAAAAGCTTCTATTCTAAGAAGCTGGGGAGCTTTCCCGCACGGGCTCCGTCGGTACCGACGTACCCATATGTGAGGACTTATTCCTGCTTGTTCCTGGAGATAGCATTTTCTGCATGTTTTATACAGGAAAGATGTCTCTTTATAAAACTTGCATGGGTGTATACCCACAAGCAGTAGGCACACAGTGTTACGAGTGCTGTGCATAAGCAATCCCGGGGGCGTAGTCTGAGGGCAGCTGGGGCAGAGTTGTGGCATATACACATACCTTACAAAATACATGCATAGGAGTACATACAGCCACACCCCCATTTACACCTCTCTCGGTTTTGGGAGCTGATACTAAAAAGGCAGCTAGGTTGCCGTTTTAGAATAGGCATAAAATAAAGCACTTTTTTGAAAACAGTTTTAGGTGCCCTGTTATGAAATTACCATCTTGATATCAGAACTGTTCTTTTTATGGTAAGGCGGCCTCTTGATGTTCTTTAGTATATAAACAAGACATTCAAGATTCCTGTATTCAAGACTCTACGCTGATTTCTGAGCGCTATCTGCTCATGTCACTGGCTACAACCCTTCTGCATTGCTTATTGACATGGAGGAATAGCCTAGTGGTTAGAGCACCTGCCTAATACCCAGGCGATCAAGGGTTTGATTCCTATAAGTACTCCTTGGACAAGTTGCTTTACCCTCCATTGCCTCAGAAGAAAAAGACCTGGCACTCTACTTTCAGTGATACATTGCCCAGAAAACTCAGAGGCAGCTGGGTCGCCAGGAGACAGCACTAAAGAAATAAGATTTATTGTATGAAGAGGAAGCTCTAAGATAAGCAACATTATGTTATATCTAACACATATCCTAGGTCTATTATTTTATTTTCATTATATAGGAATTCCATGCATCAAGAACACCACAGGTTTCTAGATCACTGTGGTACTCGGGCAACATCCTTCAATTTGCAGACTCATCTTGGATAGGAGATTTAATTACTCAAGTTTTCCAATGGGTACACAAATACTTCCCCTGTCCAACTGGCTACAATCCATGCTTTGCCTAAGGTGACAGAGGGTGAAGGGACTTGCTCAAAGTTGTGAAGCGTCACTGGGAGAAGGAGTCTAATCCTGGCTCGTTTTATTCTTTTAGCGTGGATCCCTACAGCACACACCCGAGCAAATACTTGCAAAGACAAGAGCGGTATCAGACAAAGCAGAATCCCAGCCACCCTGTTTCCTTTCTGCCTCTCTCTGGTCTTGTTCTTTCCCTTCCCTCCAATGTTCTCCCACAGGAATTAGCATCACTTATTTTTCCTATACTGTAATCCTTGAAATTATTTTGCAAAACTCCAACAGGAAAAATAAATTGTGCTTCTCTAGTTGTCCGGCAATAAAACCTTCAAAAACATGAAATGCATCTCAAAGCTGTGGGCTTCATGCCATTTATGTTTAATATATTGTAATTAGGAAGTAATCCCCAGTGAGTTGTATAACCTCAGGGAATGACAAACCTCCTGTTCTTATAATAAGTTACTAACAATTGCAAGTCTCTGATTCAAAACAATTTCTGACTTTCAAAGAGTATTTATGATATTGTTCATTCATGCTGTGCATTCACCAGAAGTTAAGACTGACTGGGTCTCCTAAATCATAACAAGAACCAGGAAAGTTGGTACACAGGACAAAAAAGTTAACATCCCTTCAACACAACCTGGTGACCTGCAAAATTTAATTAATCAAGCAACCAGATTTAACACCAACGTGGAACTGAACTAGCCAAGCTTGTCTATGAACTGCTTCACCAAGATAAGTTTGGCTACTTCCAGTCCAGCTTTGCTACTTCAATTCCAGATTTTGTTTCTGGTTGTAGCCACTTCCAGACAATTGAGGAAAAGAACCCTCTTGGACTCTCCTCTGGTTGGAGAGTCACCTTTCAGAATTGTCGTCTTCAGATATTCACCCTGCCCATTCCAGGCAGACACAGATTGCACTCCTCTCAGGACTGGCCTCCTGTAAGGCAGCTTGTCACGATAGATTTATTCAGCCTGACATGCAAGATATGCCTGCATCAGGGGCAATTATTGTAATCCAAGGAAAATATGTATAAAACCAGACCATAGTATCAGCAATATCCTTTGCTGTGTAGTCTAGAAGTAAGCTGAGGATTTCAAAGTTCTGTTATCAATGATCCCAAGATCTTTTTGTGGGCGATGATTCCTAAAGTGGAACTAAGCATCCTACACCTTTGGGTAGGATTATTTTGTCCCTATAAGCATCACTTTGTTCTTATCTGCATTGAATTTTAAATGCCTGGGGCCCCTGCAACTCCTCACAATCAGCTCAGAATAAGTAAGATTACATACTGTAACGGGGGTTCTCCGTGGACAGCAGGATAAGTCAGCCACGCCTAGGTGTGCCATCCCCAGGGACCAGATTAGCTCTCTGTTAGCGCAGAAGTAACTTTTTTTTTTATTCCTCTGAGCCTGTACATTCCTCTTCCTGTTCCTGTCCCTGCCCTTACTTCCTCAGTCGTTTCCCTAGCCTGGAGGCTCATCAGAAGCTCATCCAAAGGGAAAGGTGGGCAGGATGGCATGACTGACTCATCCTGCTGTCCATGGAGAACCCTCGTTACGGTAAGTAACCTTACTTTCTCCATGGACAAGCAGTCTGAGTCAGCCATGCCTAGGTGACTCCCGAGCTGTCCCGGGGTGCTGTGGTAGGATGAGGCTGGACATATACAGATTTTACATGAAAAAAGGAGACCCCAGGGATCTGAGGTATGCAACAAGGACGCCAATTTAATGCAATAGCAGAGGAATGGGTCGATATGGATTTGCCCTCCAGTTTGCGCTCAGGTGTGTCATAATAGACGAGAGTTTTAGTCCTGCTCGTGAGAGGGTGAACAGATATTGTAGCAGTGCTGGTATGGGGCAGTCAAAGGGGTTCAGCACCCCACTTTCACACCTTGTGTGGAACCTTTCCCACTTTGCTGCATAAGAATGCTGCGTGGTTGGTTACCTGGCTGCCAAGAGGACTTCCATGATATCCTGGGAGAGGTGGAAGGGTCTCAGGTTAATCTGTTCAGCATCCATGCAGTCAACGCTAGGGTCTGCAGGTTGGGGTGGAGTGTCTGATCCCCGTCCTGTGTGATGAGGTCTGGGCAGGCTGGAAGGCGGCAGTGTTGTTAGCTGATAGCTACTTGAGGTATGGGAACCAGGGCTGCCTCGGCCAGAATGGTGTGATGAAGATGATGATTGCCCCATCATGTGCAATCTTCTGCAGAGATCTGGAGATGAGGGGCGGGGGGCCAGTGGGTAGGCATAGCAAAGCTGAGAACCCCAATGGATGGAGAAGATGTCTGCAGCCATCCTGTGGGTTGAGGGGTGTCTGGAACAGAACTCTTTGCATTTTGTTTTGAAGATCGCTTGTGAGGACAGAGTCCCCCACCGGTGGAAAAGGCTGGAGTTGACTGAGGACGAGTGACCATTTGAAAGGAGCAAGCTGCCGGCTCAGGGAGTCCACTAAGATATCATCGTTCCCTGGCAGATATGCTGCAGATGGGCCTGCAAGGAGATGGCAAGTCCATATCAAGTAAGCCTTCCTGAACAGTGTGCAAGAGCCTATGCCTCCTTGTTTGTTGATGTAAAACATTGCTACTTGGCTGTCGGTCTGGACAAGAATGGCCTTCCTCTGGATCCAGGGCTGGAAGGCCTACAGCATGTTCTGTATGGCTCGGCGTTTGAGGAGGTTGATGTGCAGGCGCATCTCGGCTGGGGACCAGATCCCATTAGTGTAGAGGTCGAGCAGGTGTGCCCCCTAGCCACACTTCGACAGGTCTGCGATTGGGGTGGCCTGAGCGGCTTGCCTTCCAGTAGGTTTTGTGTTCTCTATCAGCTGAGGGTCCTATGTGTGTGGTGGTCTATGCTGACCTTGTGGTGCAGGGGTTGTCTGTGTTGGTCTCAAGCTCTCCGGAGGTGCAACTGGAGTTGGCACATGTGCAGCCTGGCATGTGGGATGATATGCGCCTCTGCTGCCAGATGTCCTATGAGGCAGAGGAAGATCTGTGCCAAGGTCATGTGCGATGAGGAGATCTGGACAGCTAGTGCCACGATCTTATCTGCTCTGTGAGGTGAAAGGAATGCTTTGGCCTGGGTGGTGTCGATGTGGGCCCCTATGAAGTCCAATGCCTGGTGACAGTTGTATTTGTGACTTACTGTGGTTGATGAGGAAGCCCAGTCTGAAGTAGAGAGGCTGTAGCTTGGACCACCTCTTATGCTGCTTCCGGGGATCGTGCTGCGATCAGTTGTCGAGATAGGGCAAGTGGGCCGCAATGACCGCAACACACTTTGTGAAGACTTGTGGGGCTGAGGAGAGGCCAAATGGCAGGGCCTTGTACTAGAAATGTTGGTTGCCCACTCTGACGTGTAGGTACTTCTGCAAAGGATGGAGTGATATGTGGGTGTAGGCATTCTGTAGGTCCAATGATGCACGTCAGTCATTCTCCAGGATCAGGGAGAGAATGGTCCCCAGTGAGTGCATGTGCAATTCTTCTTTGAGGATGTGTCTGAGTCACCTGAGGTTGAGGATTGGGCGCCAGCCCCCAGACCTTTTGGGGACAAGGAAACAGTATGAGTAGAAGCCTTGGTTGAGTTGTGGTTCGGGAATTGGTTCTATGGCTCCTATCTGCAGAAGGATGTGCATTTCCTGATGTGAGCCCCACTGATGTCTGGCGCTGGTGGGGGAGGGGTGTCTGGGAGTAGGGGGTTCTCTGAAGTGAATGCAGAAACCCTTGCGGAATATTTGGATGACCCAGCGGTCTGTTGAGATGGCTGCCCAAACCTCCGCAAAGAGTGCAAGGCAACCTCCCACGGGATCATCCCATGGGGTCTGGTGGTCAAAACCCCTGTGTGGTCTTAGTCGAGGAGGGGTACTGGGTCTTTTGAGGTTTTTTTCTCTCGTGAACAAGATTTGTGCTGGTAGTTGTTTTCGTAGCACTGGGGATTCTGATAGCCCATGTGACTGTGCTGTAGGAATTGTTATACTTGTGTTGGTGAGTGGTTTTCTGGGTGCTCTATGGCTTCGATTGCTGCTGGCAGTTCATGAGCGACCAAGGAGAGCGGTGGGTACCTGCACACTACCAAAGAAGACCAAAAAGCAGGCACAAAAGAGACTGGCGAATGTTCAGTTCAGGTAAAACCCCTTTTATTAGCCCCCTACGCGTTTCGGCTTAAAAGCGTTCTTCAGGGGGTCTTTAGAGGGAGCATTTCCTGTTTCCCATCACCCCTGGCTGGCTTAACAGAACCGTGAGAGGGAAACCCTCCCTTCGCGGCTCTGAAAGCTGCGCCGAGGAGAGTGATCAAGGGAGGGCTCTGCCAGACAGGAGGGAGGGCTCTGTTGGGCAGGTGGGGGCCCCGCGGGAAACTTGAATCTGCCGCTGCCAGGGCAGTGGCAGCGGTGGCAGTAGCAGCAGCAAGTTAGTTTTTTTCTTTTCAAGTTTCCCTGGGCTGATGGGGGGAGGGGACAGGGGAGTTAGGACTGGTAATGGGCTGGGGGGGGGGGTCTAGGACTGGAAATGGGCTGATGGGGGGGTTAGGACTGGTAAAGGGCTATGGGGGAGGCTAAGACTGGAAATTAGCTGATGGGTGGGGTTAGGACTGGTAATGGGCTATGGGGGGCTAAGACTGGAAATGAGCTGATGGGGGGGGTTAGGACTGGATAATGGGCTATGGGGGGTTAGGACTGGAAACGGGCTGATGGGGGGGGTTAGGGCTGGAGGTGGGCTGATGGGGGGGTTAGGACTGGTAACGGGCTATTGGGGGGGCTAGGACTGGAAATTGGCTGATGGGAGGCTAAGACTGGAAATGGGCTATAGGGGAGGCTAAGACTAGAAATGGGTTGGGGGGGTTAGGACTGGTAATGGGCTATGGGGGGGCTAGGACTGGAAATGGGCTGATGGGGGGTTAGGACTGGAAATGGGCTGATGGAGGTGCTAGGATAGGACTGGAAATGGGCTGTTGGGGGGTGCCGAGATTGGAAATGGGCTGTGAGGGGAGAGAGCTAGGACTGGAAATGGGCTGATGGGGGGGGGGTGTTAGGACTGGTAATGGGCTATGGGGGGGCTAAGACTGAAAATGGGGTGATGGGGGGTTAGGACTGGAAGTGGGCTGATGAGGGGCTTAGGACTGGTAATGGGCTATGGGGGAGGGCTAGGACTGGTAATGGGCTGAGTGGAAGGGGTACTTGAACTGCAAATAGCTGATGGGGACGGGTGCTTGGAATGGAAATGGGCCGAGTAGAAGGGGGGCTTGAACTGCAAATAGCTGATGGAGAGGGGTGCTGCGATTGGAAATGGGCTGTGAGGGGAGGGAGCTAGGACTGGAAATGAGCTGAGTGGGGGCGGAGCTAGGACAGGAAATGGGCTGATGGAGGTGCTAGGATAGGACTGGAAATGGGCTGTGGTGGGGGCTTGGAATGAAATGGACTCATGGAGGGGCTAGAACTGGAAGTAGGCTCATTGGGGGCTTTGATTGGAAATGGGCTGAGTGGAGAGGAGCTAGGATTTGACATGGGCTGATGGCGGGGCTAGGAAAGGACTAGAAATCGGCTGATGGGGGGCTGGGACTGGAAATGAGCTGATGGAGGGATAGGACTGGAAATAGATGGGGGAGCTAGGACTGGAAATGGGCTGATGGTGGGGCTAGGATAGGACTGGAAATGGGCTGATGGGGGGCTAGGACTGGAAATGGGCTGATGCGGGGACTAGAAGGGAGCAGATGCTGGGTGGGACTGGAACTAGAAGGGAGCTGATGTTGGGGGAGGATTAGAATGGGATGGGGCTGGGAGAGTAAAATGGAGAGAGGAAAAATATTTTGTGTGGGAGGGAAGAAAAATCTTCAATTGGCCAGGTACTGGGAGAGTAAGTGGGGATTGAGGATGGAGGGGTAAAATTTGAGTGGATGAAATAGGAATGAGGAAAGAGCAAAAGGAGAAAGATTAGTATGTTAAAGCAGATGTAGAGAGAGAATGGAAAAAAGAACTAGAAGAAAGAAGAAAGGACAAATGGACAGCAGATGATGGAGAGTTAGCAGAAGACACGAAGAAACCAGAAGAAAGTGGCTGGAGCAATTGCAATTGAAAAAAAAATGCACAAAAGGTAGAAAAATCTCTCTTTATTTTGAATTTATTAACTGGAATATGTGAATCATTAACATCTGCACTTTATTTAGTACAAGAGGAAATTAATTTATAGTTTTATTTCTACAGTGTTGTTGTACATTCTAAGATTGGCTTTTGGGGTTCCCAGTTTAATTATTGTCTTCCTGTTTCTAAATTGTGATTCCTTGTTTGGTGATGGTCTATGTTCTGCATGTGTAAATGAGCTGAGGTATTCTGTTTATGTAATTCCTATTTGACATTGCCACTTGTTCTCTTTCCCCAGTAGGTCATGTATTGTTATTCTCTGAAATGTATTGGTTTAATATTTGCAGTGTTGCCTTTTGATAGGTAGGGTATGGCGCTTTGTGAGTCCTGGTAGTGCTGTTAGGAACTACTACAAACACTGCCCATTTAGAACCAATAGCAAACCCACCGTATCCTAATGTGCCTGGCAGTTGGCACTGGATTATAGTAATGTAGAAATCTTTTAGTCTTTCTTTATCCATACGCTCATTAAGAGGCATGTTTACTAAAAGTTAGTGTATGGTAACATTATGCAAATATTTATGCAAATGAGGCCCCTTAGGCAAATGAGGCCCCACACCAAGTCTCCGCACATGGCCCCGCAACCCCCTTGGGCTGCCCCTGGGTGTTGGGCTTCTACTGTCTCCCTCTTGCCAATTCCAACCCCTCATCCCACCTCAGTCTCACTCTTTTCTCTCTTTTGAAGTCAATTACATCCGCCTCTTCACTCCACTTCCTCTCCGGGTAGCTGTTATTTATCATCCTCCTGACAAGTCTGCCTCTACCTTCCTCACTGACTTTGACTCATGGCTAGCCGTCTTTCTAGACTCCTCCTCCCCCACTCTTATTCTTGGGGACTTTAACATTCATGTCGATAATTCCTCTGATCCTAATGCTTTAAAAGCTCTTCTCCCTTACCTCCTCGTTCGACCTCCAACTCTGCTCCACTGCCCCCACTCACCAGCATAGCCATTGCCTGGACCTGATATTCTTCTCTAACTGCTTACCCTCGAACCTCCATAACTCAGTTCTTCCCTTATCAGACAATCACCTTTTAAGCCTTAATAGTCATCATCCACTGCCTCAGCCTCGTCCTGTCTCCTCCAACCTATTTAGAAACCTTCATGCTATTGATCCCTTAGCTCTCTCTTCTGCCATTTCTTCACCTCTTTCTTCCACTTTGTCATCTAAATCCGTTGACGAGGCAGTAACCTCCTATAATGCTGCACTCTCCTCGGCCCTGGATGCTCTTGCTCCGCCCACCCCACATCCTGTGAAGCATTCTACACTCCAGCCCTGGCTCACATCCACTACCCGCTATCTATGTTCCTGTGCCCGTTCTGCCGAGTGTGTTTGGCTCAAATCCCACTCCCGTGCTGACCTTCTTCACTTCAAATTCATGCTTGTCTCTTTCCAGTCAGCCATAGCTCTTGCCAAACATAAGAACATAAGATATGCCATACTGGGTCAGACCAAGGTCCATCAAGCCCAGTATCCTGTTTCCAACAGTGGCCAATCTAGGTCATACGTACCTAACAGTTTCCCCAAAAGACACGGGTTCCACAATGCTTGTACTGGGTCAAGCATTGATATCCTGGGTCCCTTCTTAATAATGGTTTATGGACTACTACGTCCATCTGAATAACTCTTGCCTCTGATCCTCGCTGTCTCTTCAATACTCTCAGTTCTCTCCTCAAGGTGCCTCCGCCTCTGGTCCCTCCCTTCCTTCCTGCCCAAACCCTGGCTGACTACTTCCATGACAAAATCCACAAGATTGCCCTCCAATTCCTCACTACTTCTACCACCTCCACTCCTTCCCCTCTTCACTCCCAATCTCCCCCCCACCTCTGCTACCCTCTCTTCCTTCCCTGTGATCTCTGAGGAGGAAACCGCACTCCTTCTTTCTTCCTCCAAACTCACCACCTGCTCCTCTGATCCTATCCCCACCCATCTCCTAAGCCCCATCTCCTCCACCATTGTCCCTTCCATCTCTTATATTCTCAGCCTATCGCGCTCCACTGCAACCTTCCCCGCAGACTTCAAGCATGCTGTGGTCACACCCCTCCTCAAGAAACCCTCACTTGATCCCACCTGTCCTAACTATTGACCCATCTCTCTCCTTCCCTTCATATCTAAACTACTTGAACGTGCGGTCAACCGCTGCTGCCTCAACTTCCTCTCCTCTCATGCCCTCCTAGATCCTTTACAGTCCAGCTTTCGTCCCTTACACTCTACTGAAACAGCTCTTACCAAAATTTCTAGTGACTTGTTCCTGGCAAAATCCAAGGGCCTCTACTCTGTCCTCATCCTTCTTGACCTCTCTGCTGCTTTTGACACGGTTGACCACAACCTTCTCCTCAATACCCTGTCCTCACTTGGTTTTAGGGGCTCTGTACTATCCTGGTTCTCCTCCTACCTCTCCCATTGCTCTTTCAGTGTGTGTTCTGGTGGTTCCTCCTCCTCTGCTACCCCGCTCCCAGTTGGTGTACCCCAGGGATCCATCCTGGGACCACTCCTTTTCTCTCTCTATACCCAGTCTCTTGGTGCGCTTATCTCTTCCCATGGCTTTCAGTACCATCTCTATGCCGATGACTCCCAAATCTACCTCTCTACGCCTGAAATCTCTCTGGCAATCCAGACCAGGATCTCTGCCTGCCTTTCTGACATCGCTGCCTGGATGTCTCACCGCCGCCTGAAATTGAACATGTTCAAGACTGAACTCCTTATCTTTCCCCCCAAAACCTCCCCTCCTCTTCCTCCCTTCTCAGTCTCTGTGGATGACTCTGTAATCCTTCCTGTTTCCTCGGCCCGCAATTTGGGGGTTATCTTTGACTCCTCTCTTTCTTTCTCCACTCATATCCAACTCGTAGCTAGGACCTGCCGTTTCTTTCTCTACATTAGCAAAATCCGCCCCTTCCTTTCTGAACACACTACTAAAACGCTTATCCACTCTTTAATCACCTCTCATCTTGACTACTGCAACCTACTCCTTGCTGGTCTCCCTCTGAATCATCTCTTTCCCCTTCAATCTATTCAACATTCTGCTGTGCGACTAATCTTCTGCCAGCCTCGCCATACCCACATTACTCCTCTTCTCAAGTCACTTCACTGGCTCCCTATCCATTTCCGCATCCAGTTCAAACTTCTCCTCCTGACCTATAAATGCATTCACTCTGCAGCTCCTCAGTACCTTTCATCTCTTATCTCGCCTTACCACCCCTCTCGGGAAGTCCGCTCTTCTAACAAACTACTTCTATCTATGCCTACTGCTAACTCCAGACTTTGCTCCTTTCACCTTGCTGCACCTTACGCCTGGAACAAGCTACCTGTGTCTGTTCGCCAGGCACCCTCTCTAGCCCTCTTCAAATCCAGATTGAAAACTCACCTCTTCACTGTTGCTTTCAGATCTTGACTTCTGTGTTTTGTCTTGACTAGATTGTAAGTTCTGACGAGCAGGGACTGTCTTACATGTCTGTACAGCGCTGTGTACGACTGGCTGATAGTGCTATAAATGCTCAATAGTAGTAGTAGTAGTAGTTTTATACATATTTACCGTGGACTGCAATAACTTCCCCTAACACAGGCATATCGTGCTGAAGCACAGACATGTTGAGTTGGATACATCTACTGTGGAAATTAATTTATTCTGCAGCATTTTCATTAACCCCTCCTCCTCTTTTCTTTTTGTTCTGGACCTTTATTGGTAGGTGTTGTCCCCCTGCTTTTTTTTTGGGCCATTTTGATTTCTGACCAATCAAGCAAGTGGTTCTCTCAAACTTATTAAAAAATATTCCAGATTGTCTTTAGGGGTCATCTTGGGCATCACTGGCACAAGAGGAGTCATCTGGAGGATTACTCCTTGAGTCGTTTGAGATGTCAGAGTTGGGGTGACCTCTGTCTGGAAAGCTTGCA
The DNA here is from genome assembly GCA_033557465.1 of Ichthyophis bannanicus. Classification (NCBI taxonomy): domain Eukaryota; kingdom Metazoa; phylum Chordata; class Amphibia; order Gymnophiona; family Ichthyophiidae; genus Ichthyophis; species Ichthyophis bannanicus. The sequence goes on from CM066039.1 coordinate 306,960,488, forward strand.
GCTGCACCTGACCCTCTGCCGAGACTCTCTGCCCCAGACTAGGGTCTGGATCAGCTTCTCCATTCTGGACTAAATCCAATCTTGTGCTGCAGAACTGCGGCACGGGGCAAAAACAAAAACAAAAAAATCCTCTCAAAACAATCCTTCTACCTTCAGTTACTTTTAATGAAAAAGCTAATTCTAATGGCAGGTAACTCCATTCGCAAAGGAGGAAAAAGATCTCCTGAATATAGGCTCACATAGCTCAGCTGCTCCACGGTCTGGTTCTTTATAATGATTGGTCAAAAAAAACCCTTTATATACTAAAAATATATTCATTTAGTAATCGCTATCATTTGTATTATTAAATTATTGTCCCAAAAATTTTTTTTAAAAAATAAAGTCATTTAGCTCTAGAAGTTCTTCATACATGTCAAAGATGAAATCAACATGGTCATCAGAAACTTCCTCAGGATCTAATCTCCGTGGACTTTGTTGTTTTCAGTAGTGAACACAGTCTGCTATAAAGCTTCCTTTGAAATATGGTGCTATTTCTAAACACCATCAAAAAAATCCTTCCCGTTCAGTCCATCTCTGCTGGGCAGGGCCACTCCCTCTGCCCCACAATTTCTGCACTGTAGCAAGGCCTAGACTAGAGTCCTTGCAGCAGTAATGGGTTAATCATCTTTTGCAGGGAGATGCAAATCCCACCATTTCTACAAGATGTGGTACTATGGCCAAGTGTGTTAGTGCTGCTGAATGTCCTGCTAACCACGTTAATTGCTTTGAATATGCCACCACCACCCCCCCCCCCCAGTATGGATAAGAATAAAGTGATGCTTTAGGGGCAAAAGAATCCTAACTATAGGTATAGGATGCTTGATTCCATATTCGGAATCATTGCCCAGGAAAAACATCTTGAGGTCATTGTTGACAGTACTTTGAAATCCTCAGCTCAGTGTGCAGCGGTGATCAAAATGGCAAATAGAATATTAGGAATTATTAGGAAAAGAGATGGAGAATAAAACTGAGACTATTACAATCCCTCTGTAATCCATAGTGTGACTGCACCTTGGGTACTGTGTGCAGTTCTGGCTGCACCATTCCCCCCAAAATACAGCAGAACTAGAAAGAGATTCAAGAAGGGCAACCAAAATAATCAATGAGATGGAATAGCTTCTCTAAGAAGAAAGGCTAAATAGGTTAGGGCTCTTCCAATTGGACAAGAGATGGCTGCGAGCACGCCTGGTACAACAACCTCAACACCATTGCTCAACTACCACACAAAAAGAACACATCATCAAGAAAAAGAACCCCTGCTCCATGGTTTTCCCCCGATTTACAGTCCTCCCTTTCCCACCTACGAAGACTCGAAAAACGCTGGCGCCGCTCACTTTCCATCGATGATCACGCAGCCTACAATCAACACCTTGCATCTCACCGCGAAGCAATTACAACCATAAGGAAGCAATACCACACTGATATGCTCAAAAGATCCCTGAACAAACCGCGCGACCTCTTCAACCTGGTCAAATCACTATCAAAGGAACCATCCTCAGAACAAAAAGAAGATATCCACCCACAGGAATTTGCTGATTACCTGCAATCATAAGAACATAAGAACATAAGATATACCATACTGGGTCAGACCAAGGTCCATCAAGCCCAGTATTCTGTTTCCAACAGTGGCCAATCTAGGTCATACGTACCTAGCAGTTTCCCCAAGGGACACAGGTTCCACAATGCTTGTATTGGTTCAAGCATTGATATCCTGGGTCCCTTCTTAATAATGGTTTATGGACCTTTCCTCCAGGAACTTGTCCAAACCTTTTTTAAACCCAGCTACACTAACAGCCTTTACTACATCCTCCGGTAACAAATTCCAGAGTTTGATTACACGTTGAGTGAAAAAATATTTTCTTTTATTAGTCTTAAATAGTTTACCCTGTAGCTTCATTGCATGTCCCCTAGTCTTTCTATATTCTGATAAGGTAAACAATCGATCTACGTTTACCCGTTCCACTCCGTTCATTAATTTATAGACTTCTATCATATCTCCCCTCAGCCGTCTCTTTTCCAGGTTAAAGAGCCCCAACCTTTTTAGCCTTTCTTCATAGGAGTAGCCTTCCATCCCCTTTACCATTTTGGTGGCTCTTCTCTGAACCTTTTCTAAAATTGCTATATCCTTTTTAAGATATGGCGACCAGAATTGCACACAATATTCAAGGTGCGGTCTCACCATGGAACGATATAGAGGCATTATAATATCTTTTGTTTTATTTTCCATTCCTTTCCTTATCATACCTAGCATTCTATTTGCTCTCTTGGCCGCCGCTGCACACTGGGCCGAGGGTTTTAACATGGTATCCACAAGGACGCCTAAATCTTTTTCTTGGGTGGTGGTTCCTAATGTGGAACCTTGCATCGTGTAACCATAGTTTGGGTTGTTCTTCCCTAGGTGCATAACCTTGCACTTCTCCACATTAAATTTCATCTGCCATTTTGATGCCCAGTCTTCCAATTTATCAAGATCCTCTTGCAATTTTCCATAATCCTCCTGGGTTTTAACAACTTTAAATAGTTTTGTGTCATCAGCAAATTTGATAACCTCACTCGTTATTCCACTTTCCAGGTCATTTATGAATATGTCAAAAAGCAGCGGACCCAGCACAGATCCCTGGGGTACACCACTATTCACCTTTCTCCATTGGGAAAATTGGCCATTTAGCCCTACCCTCTGCTTTCTATCTTTTAACCAGTTCCTGATCCACAGTAGTACACTGCCTCCTATCCCATGACTCTTTAGTTTTGCCAAAAGTCTCTCATGAGGGACCTTGTCAAAGGCTTTCTGAAAGTCCAGATACACAATATCAACCGACTCACCTTTGTCCACCTGTTTATTCACTCCTTCAAAAAAACATAACAGATTAGTAAGACAAGATCTTCCTTGTCTAAAGCCATGTTGGCTGTCTCCCATTAGGTCATGACTATCTATATGCTGAGTAATTTTATTCTTTATGATGGTTTCTACCATTTTTCCCGGTACTGATGTCAGGCTCACCGGTCTGTAGTTTCCCGGATCACCCCTCGAACCCTTTTTAAAAATTGGTGTTACATTGGCGATCCTCCAATGCTCAGGTATTAGAGATGATTTTAATGATAGTTCACAGATTACTGATAGCAGGTCTGCAATCTCAAATTTCAGTTCTTTCAACACCCTTGGATGTATACCATCCGGCCCAGGTGATTTGCTACTCTTCAGTTTATCTAATAGTTGTAGGACATCTTCCCGATGTATCGATATTTCCTTCAATTCTTCCACACCTTTAAATACCACTTCAGTCGTGGGTAACATCCCTACATCTTCCTCAGTAAAGACCGAAGCAAAGAATTCATTCAGTCTCTCCGCTATCGCCTTGTCGCCTCTTAGTGCTCCTTTAACCCCTTTATCATCTAATGGACCAACTGACTCTCTCACGGGTTTTTTGCTACGAATGTACTTGAAAAGGTCTTTATTTCGCGTTTTTGCTTCCGCAGCAAGCTTCTTCTCAAATTCTCTCTTTGCCTGCCTTATCAATGCCTTGCATTTGACTTGCCAGTGCTTGTGCTGTTTCCAGGTTTCATCTTTTGGCTCTTTTTTCCATTTCTTGAAAGATGCTTTTTTGGCAACAACAGCCTCTCTGACCTCAGCTTTAAACCATGCTGGCAATTTTTTGGACTTCCTTCCACTTTTCTTAAAGCGTGGAATACAGCTGGTCTGGGCTTCCAAGATAGTATTTTTCAACAACACCCAAGCTTGATGTACGTCTTTAACCTTTGCAACTGCTCCTTTTAGTTTTTTCTTAACTGTTTTCCTCATTCTATCATAGTCTCCCTTTCGAAAGTTAAAGGGTAGTACTGTGGATTTCCTTACTATCCCTCCTCCACTAATTAAATCAAAGGCGATCATGCTATGATCACTATTGCCAAGTGGCCCCAACACCCTTATCTCTTGCACTACATCTGGTGTTCCACTAAGGACTAGGTCTAATATTGCTTCCCCTCTGGTCGGTTCATGAACCAGCTGCTCCAAGAAGCAGTCATTTATTTCATCTAGGAACTTTATCTCCCTAGCATGTCCTGTTGTGACACTGACCCAGTCGATGCCGGGGTAATTGAAATCACCCATTATTATTACTGCACTGTAACTTTTGCTAGCTTCCTTGATTTCTTTGAGCATTTCATCATCCATTTGTTCATTCTGGCCAGGCGGACGATAGTACACCCCCACTGCCATCGCCTTCCCCTTTTTACATGGAATTTCAATCCATAGAGATTCTACAGCAAATTTTGTTTCTTGCAAAAACTTTAATCCTTTCTGACTCAATGCCCTCTCTAACATAGAGCGCAACCCCTCCACCAATTTGATCAGCTCTATCATTTCGATATAGTTTGTACCCAGGTATCACAGTGTCCCACTGGTTGTCCTCCTTCCACCATGTCTCTGATATTCCAATCATATCTAACCTCTCGTTTAGTGCTATATATTCTAACTCTCCCATCTTGTTTTGTAGACTTCTAGCATTTGCATACAAGCATTTTAGAGACTGTATTTTATTCATATTAATTTGGCTATTGGTAGACATGGGTAATTTGGGATCTTTAAGTTCTGTCTGCTCCATACTCGAGGGCATTTGGGCTACTTTACTCTTTTTTGGAACCTCTCTGCTTTTTGTAGTATCCTTCAAGGATACATTCTTCCGAACCATGCGCTCTTGGGCGACTGTCGGCTTTCCCCTATTATCTAGTTTAAAAGCTGCTCTATCTCCTTTTTAAAGGTTAATGCCAGCAGCCTGGTTCCATCCCGGTTAAGGTGAAGCCCATCCCTTCGGAAGAGCCCCTCCTTTCCCCAGAATGTTCCCCAGTTCCTAACAAATCCGAACCCCTCATCTCTGCACCATTGTCTCATCCACGCATTGAGACTCCGGAGCTCTGCCTGCCTATTGGGTCCTGCGCGTGGAACGGGAAGCATTTCGGAGAACGCTACCCTGGAAGTTCTGGATTTCAACTTCCTACCTAAAAGCCTAAATTTAGCTTCCAGAACCTCCCTACCACATTTTCCTATGTCATTGGTACCAACATGTACCAAGACAGCAGACTCCTCCCCAGCACTATCTAAGACCTTATCTAGGTGGCGTGTGAGGTCCGCTACCTTCGCACCAGGCAGGCATGTTACCAGGCGATCCTCACGTCCACCAGCCAGGATCGCCTGGTAACATGCCTGCCTGGTGCAAAACTTCTACAAAACAGATGAGCTCTCCAAAACCACTATACACGAAACGACCTGTATAACACCCCTATCTGCACTCACCACACCCTCTGCTAAACACATTGAAGACACAATCGCCTCACTCAATACCACGACTGCACAAACCGACCCATGCCCAGCCTTTTGGATAAAGGATCTCCGAAGTTCATTCAGCCCTTTCATTGCAAGAATCATTAACCTCTCCTTTACATCTGGCTCCTTCCCATCTGCCTTAAAGCTCACATCCATTAGACCTCTACTAAAAAACGCAAAACTTGACCCTAAACGGCCCGATTCCTACAGGCCAATAGCCAGCATCCCCCTTCTAGCAAAGATCTTTGAGAAAGTAGCACAAAGGCAAATCCAAGACCATATAGATTCCGCAGCCCCCCTGGACCATTCTCAACACGGCTTCAGAGAATTCCATGGTGTTGAGACACTGCTTACTACTCTATTCAACGACGTTCTCACCACCATAGACAACCTACAGCAAGGCGTTGTACTAATCTTCTTGGATATAGCAGCAGCGTTCGATTCAGTAAACCATGAGATTCTCCTCGGTCGACTGGAAGAAAAAGGCATCTGCAACTCAGCACTCGAATGGTGCAAATCATACCTCGACACCAGAATGCAATATGTAAAATCCGCAACAGGAGAATCCAAACTCTTCCATCAAAAACAAGGCGTTCCGCAAGGGTCCTCTCTCTCTTCCCTCATGTTCAACATCTATATGCAGCCGATCTGCAATATCATCAGTTCCTTCAATGTGAAATGCATGGTATATGCAGATGATATCCTTCTCTACATGCCATTTTCCACAAAGCAAATGGATTTATTGCCTATAACGAATTGCTTCAATGCAGTCTCTGAATGGCTCCTGTCACAGAACCTCCGCATTCAGCACAAAAAAACTGAGGTTCTCTTTATCTCCAGAGACCCCAACTTCACCCCACCATCACATATAAACGTCAAGGGAGCCGAACTATACACCAAGGAAGCAATAAAATACCTCGGAGTAACACTTGACCATCGGCTCAACATGATACCACACATAAATAATATCGTAAAAGCGGTGTACTTCAAGATACGCACACTCAAGCACCTACGTTCCCTACTTGACCCAGAGGACTTCAGAACCATTTATCAAGCATTAATATTACCACATTTTGACTTCGCCAACTCAATTCTTCAAGGACTCCCACAATCCACCCTGGGTCCATTACAGCTCACCATGAATACTGCTGCAAGGATTCTTCAAGGAGCTTCCAAGAGTGAACATATCACACCTATCCTCAAACAGCTCCATTGGCTCCCCATACACGGAAGGCTGATGTTCAAAACCCTGATTCTTACATTCAAGGCCATTAAGGGTATATCTTCCAACTCACTTTCTGAGCTCATCCAATTTGTACCACCAAACAGAATTAGAAGACAGGCAGCACTAAACTCCTTAGCATTACCAAAAGCCATAATAACATGCAATCTATCAACAGCGAACAGAGCTTTCTTGTTTTGCGCACCAAAATGCTGGAACTCCCTCCCCTCTGACATCCGTACCATAACCGACTTAGCCCAGTTCAGAAAGGCCCTTAAATTCATCCTATTCACCAAATACTACCCCATATGAAGTTAACATAATAGTCCCACCACATATCCAACTACTTTTTCTTTCTTTCTTTCTTTTCATTCTCACCCCCAACACCCATGCTAAGTCATGTACATAGTTCGAGTATGTTATCTAGTTAACAGATTGCATATTCCATGTAAATAGTTCTCCCACGTTGCTCCAAGTTGATACTCCTGTTATATGTAATACCGAACAGCCTGCTGTTCTGTTTTGTTTATGTTCTCTGTGAACCGCGCTGATCTCAAAGAGTGCGGTATATAAGAAATTAAAATAAATAAATAAAATAAATGATAGAAATCTGTAAAGTCATATAAGCAGGATAGTATGGGTTGTTTTTATACTTTCTAATATTATTAAGATAAGGGGCCACTTTCAATGTACAGTTTAAGTTGTGGAATTTGTTGCTGGAAGATGTGGGCAAGGCAATTTATCAAGTTCCTGGAGGAAAAGTCCACATACCATTATTAGCTAGGTAGGCTTGGGAAAGCCATTGCTTATCTCCGAGTGTGAATAATAAGGAAGGGATCTAGTCTTTGTGATCCTGTTGGGAATTTGTGATCTGGACTGGCCACTGTTAGGGACAGAATTCAAGGGCTGGCTGACCTTTGGTCTGAGTTGCCTCAGTATGCCACATCCTATGTTCTTATAGAAACCGTGAAATTTCATAAAAGCAGTGCTTGTACAAACTATTTCCAAAATACCTCCTATGAAAGAGGTTTACAGGGGGTCGATCCAAGGACTGTTGCAACGTTCTGGCACCTTATACTACCCCCCAAAGCTTTTCATAATTTAAACTTAAAAATTATGATCATCTAAACACCAGCTTTCCAATAACAATCCTATAAAAATGCATAATGGAACATCATGGGGGTCATTTTAGAAGCCCTATTTGTGCTTTGGTTGTCTGAAAACAGGCATGGATATGTCTCTAGAGCCATCTCTGGGGACATCCAAGTCTGAGCAGGAGTGTGATGGAGGAATGGCCGGGGTGTTTCCAGGAACCTGGATGTCTCTGCCTGAATTCAGAAATGTCATGGACGTCAGGCATCGTGGAATCTGAAAAGTACTTGTTTTGGCTGAAAACCATCCAGAAAGTACTTCATCATCCCCAGAACTCAGCACAACATCAGTGATAGCAGCAGTGAGATTTGAACCCTGGCTGCCCTGTTCCTAGCACATTATTCTAACCATTAGGCTATTCTAGACTTCCAGGTTCTGGATGTACAATTCTGGGGATGCCTATATAGACACCCCTGCAGTCATCCCTATCAGGCACGTCCACGTCTATGAAATCGTATCTGCACCTGGACGTGTCTGCATTTGTTTCAGATGTTCTGGCTTAGATGTCTTGGATTGCACTTGGACGTCCCTTCTAAAATTCCCCACCATATTTTTAAATACTAAACTTTGCTTTGAATGTATGTGTGTGCCTTCTCTTCCTGCAGGTGAAAGAACGTGCCGATGGCTCTATGAGTTTGTGGGGCTATTAGGATCTATTGTTTTGCTATGAATGCTGCTACTCTCTGCTAATCCTCCTTCCCCCCCCCCCCAAAGCTGTTGCCCTAGGCGACTGCTTAGTCTCACCTAGTGGTTGGGCTGTCCCTGGGTTTACACTTCCATAGCTAGGTCTATGATAACATTTTGTACTCCTTCCTGTGCTCGAAGAACAAACCAATCCTTAGAAGCTCAGATGACAAGACTTCGACTTTCATACTTTGGACATATCATGCGAAGAGAGCGATTATTGGAGAAAGATATAATGCTTGGCAAGTAGAGGTCAACGCAAAAGAAGAAGGCCAGAAATTACCACTATCAACAATGAGCCGCTTGGCTGAAGACTGAACAAAGTTTATGTCAACTATCCAGACGGTCGCTAGGAGTCGACAATGACTCAACGGCACTTAACAACAAAACTTCTCCTTTACACTGCAAATTTCACATACTGTCTAGCTTTCTTACACAGTGCTTAGGCAGATCTGGTTACTGAAACCCTATTTGGATTCAAGAACGTTAAAGATATAATAATCTATGCAATTAATAACTAATGCATAGAGGAGTAATTCCATCCTAGTCTGAGTGCCCCAATTCCAACTGAAAAAAACCTTCAACTCATTTAGAATGCAGCACCAAGAAATCTCTCGCTGTAACGCTGCTTCTCGCAGAACTGCACGGGCTTCCAGTCGCAAACCGTATTCATTTTAAAATTCTGATGTTGACTCCTCAACTTATTTTTCTGGCATCCCTCTGTTGCTTAATTCCCTTAATTTCTTACTGTCCAACACAATCTTTACTATTGTCTCAAGCAAACTACCTGATTATTCCCTCAAAAACCAGGTTGAGGCTATTTTTCTCTGAAAAGGCCACTTTTAGCTATCAGGGACCCCAGCTTTGGAATTCTCTTCCTTTATAACTTCATGTGAAGGGCTTATATAAGAAATTCAAAAGAGAAGTGAAGACGTAGCTGTTCTCCCAGGCTTTTTGATTAATTGCCGGCCTTTTTATTTCTCTCTTTTTCCCAGTTTTAACTTTTTGTTTCTCTGGGTTATTTTTACATTAGCCTCAGTTAATATTGTTGTTTCATATGCTTCCCTTCCTATGGTTACATCACTGTGATTTATGAGTAATGACTATTTGGCATATGATTACTAAACAGCGCTAAGGATGCAAAGATACCATTAGTAGGCGTTATCAGCATCCGCTAGCTAATAACGCTGGCTTAACGTCCAGTAGCCTGTTAACAGGCATTAAGGTACAAAGAGGTAGAGAAGGGGTGTTAACTGGATGGTGTGTGGGCGGAGACAGCATGTGTTCCCTTAACGTCAGGTGCTATTAACAGGTTTAGAGGCACAGCCACCAGGAACCTTAATGACAGCTCAAAGCTGGCGTTAAGGGCTCATTTTGGAGGGAGAAAGATGTTCTCGGTCGTTCAACACCACACAAGGATCCGATTTGCATGTTAGCAGTGTGCAGCAATCAGACTGGAGTCCTGAAATTAGTGATAGTAGTGGTCAATTGGCAGTCACAACATGGTGCCCTTTCAATAAAGGGGACTATGTTGTTGGTGCCAAAGTGCAAAGGTAGTGCCATTTGAGTGGGGCCGGTTAGTCCGCTAGGCAGACCAGCTGCCTAGGGTGTACATCTGTGATGTCTGGTGAGACTGCTGTGACAGCAGCGGCACACATACATGCTGCCGCTGTCACAAAAGACTCATGCCATCGCCACTGCCACCATGCAGCCATGTTAGCAGCATATGGGGCTGGGATTGGCAGTACGTCTGCCTAGTGCAGGAGATATCATTGTCCCTGCCCTGCATGACAGGTGCAGTACTGCTGTTTGTACTGTTAGGGCCAGGCCAAGGGTATTTATTTATAGCTCTTCTATACCGCGCTCTTTTTCATCAGCGCGGTTTACAATGAACAAGAATACTCACAGCATCCTAAGCAGACACCCTCACTACTGCCCTGAGGTTCCCCACAGCATGAAAGGGAGGATTCCCCATGCTGTCCACCCCCCCCCCCCCGCAAGCATCCATAGTCTCATCTAGGGGAGGAGGACAGCATGACAATTGTTCCCTGTCATGTGGTGGCGAGGCTTAAAGCTGCATCATGCATGCTCATGGTCTGCTGCCCCAGGGCCCCTCTGACACATCAGAGGAGGCAGGAGTGGTATGCCAGGATGACATGCATGTGCTCTGCTGCTTTAAGGCCATTGCAGCACTAAAGCAGCGGCTGTGGCATGCTTACAGGGAGGGAGGGTTATAAACTACTCACTGTGGTCTGCCAACTATGAAAGTATTCCAGGACTGGCCCACAAGCACACATCAGGAACTAGTTACATTGGTCACTCTGCTAGGTAACCCATGAACTGGAATGTGTGTGTTTATATATTCTGGCCTACCCCTCTGGCAGGACAGATCCCATATGTAAGCCATGAACATCAGTTGATCCAACAGCATATCAATTCAGTGCTCCATTCAGACCTAACAAGATGTTCTTCTCCCACACCTGCCTAACTTACCCTGCCAGATAGTTATGGCACAGAGCTGCACAGAGCTACACAGACAGAGGCATACCCCAGCTCATGCCCTCATGCAGCCTGGCAATGACCAATATATACACATGGAGTGATGCACCCACACTCCCACATGGCTGCTCTGTGGCTCCTAACACATGGCCACTGTGTATAAGAGAGAAGGGTCATGGGTTCAAGACTAGCCTATAGCTCAAGAGTGATATTTCTAGGTGTGTTAACTTTATCCTACATTTCTATATCTGCATCCGCAGGTGCAAACCTCCCCATCTCATCTAGCATAAGTCCCGACAGTCTTCAGCCACACTAAGAAGCTGCACCAACACATAGTGGATGGCAGAGCATGCTAATAGTGCCCACACAGTGAGCAGGCCTTAGCAATGTGTGTACACTTATTACAGGTGTTAGCAAAGTCCAAGCATTAAAGGAGTCCTAAGGGCCAAGTAAGAATGCCAACTTATACCTCTTTTGGACAGTGGGGTCATGTGTTTGTTGGTGTGTGTTGTCCAGAGGACTGTGAGCAGTAGTAATGATGGCTTTATAGCTGTGCATACAACATGCTGCATGGTCAGTTCTTCTGCAACTCCACAAACTGAGTGACACGACTAATGGGCAGGTTAGTTTCCAGTAAATAGTTGTAACCTGAGGGAGTCACTGGCTGACTAGCTGTGTCTTTACACGTCTTGTCCTCAAAGCTGTGACAGTCAAATGCATTCCCAGTTACATCATCATCAAGGCCCATCCCCACAGCATGCCCTACAACATGACACTGCTGTACAGCTCCCATATCACCTGATGGTTTCACTGGAGTGAGCTGGAAGGGAGGGGCCATGGTCTCACCAGGGAGAGCTCCATCACATGTATGTGTACAGCAAACCTTACCTCTGACTGAGCCTCCAGGCCTCAGGGCACACCTAGCTGCACAGGTGAGAGGCCTGATTAATGCCAACTGCCACAATAGCTGTATCGGCGGCAACACTGTCAGCGCTCTGGTGCAGTTGCAGCCTATTGGGAGCTAGGCTCACATGGAGGCCTGGCCTCTGTGATTGTCCAATGGAGTCACTGAGTTGGTGAGACAGGAAAAAAATCTGCCATGTAACTGCATGCACCTTGCTCTTGTCCTAAGCTGCACTCACAGAGTGCAGTATGGGGGTCTCTTAGCTCCATGCACAGTATGAACAAAACGTTCCCGCGGGGACCAGAATCAGGCCCGAGGACAGCCCAGAGTGCCCCCCTCTGTGGGAATGTCCTCTCCGCAGGTGCCCCAGACAACTGCAGCTCTGGTCCCCAATATCCCCACCACCCAACCCACGGCTGGCCTCCTGTGGCCTGGATTGGGTGGTGGGGACCCCCTCGCACCTGGCTCTGGCCCCATGGGTGGCTGCCCACACCCCGAGCCTGTGGAAAATACTGCTTATACCAACTCTGAGGTGGTGTGAGCAATACGGCCCAGCAAGTCCGGCAGCATGTACTTATGTATTTATTAATCCCGCCCCCTCCCGTCCTGAAACACAGGACGTATAGGGAGAGCCAGTGCAGGAACAGGGTTTAGGCGGATTGCGGGGCTGCACGTACAGCCTCACAATCCGCAATTGTGAATGAGGGCCTACCTCAACACTGTCTACTGATCATTGACCACAATATTTAGCATGACAACCAGCCTTATGTTTACTGAGAAGACATGCATTGGTTTGCCTGATTGTGACAGTGGCACACTGACCTCTGAATGGCTTGTGCATAATTCCAGGAGGAAGAATGTGCCACAGGTTGTCATGTTGGTCTCTGCATCTCCTGGCACCATGTGGCAAGGCAGTGCCTGCAGGTGAATATTGGGGTGGGAGGGGGGGGGAACAGTCCATACCTGTTTTGAATGTGCCCCTGCTAGGGGGCATTGCTGGACAGAAGATCTGGTCAGATGCATAGAAGCTCTGAGAGCCTACCTGTCTCTGCATGTGTCATATCAGAGGCTGTGTATGACAGCCACACCCATTCTCCATGGGTGCCAAGTGGGACAGCCACAAGGACATTTTTAGAGTACAAAGAGGCTGTGGATGGCAGCATATGTGCAGCCAGAAACTATAGCAACATCTAACCCCATGTCCAACATGCCATGCTTCTATGTACTCTTGGTGGGTTGGGGTGTGTGTGTGTGTGTGTGTGGGGGGGGGGGAATTGCATACAAAGCATGGGAGAGTGCATGTGCTGTCATGTTCCTGGCAGAGTCATGGATGGATCATAGGCCAATGTTCACCTCGGAATCCAAATCGAGCAGGTCCAAGAATTCAAATACCTGGGATCGCTGGTGCAGGAGAAGAAGGTATCATCCACCACTGAAGTCCACAGCAGGATTGGCCAGGCAACAGGCCATTACAGGCAGGGATCTGTAGTCTGGTTTATTCTAGAGAGTCCTCCACTTCGGGCTAAATCCGAAGGCCTTTACTCAGACCTCATTCTTTTGACTGCTTTTGACACTGTTGACCACCACCTTCTCCTTGATACATTGTCCTCACTTGCTTTTAGGGGCTCTGTACTGTCCTGGTCTCTTATCTCTCCCATCATTCCTTCAGTGTTTATTCTGGTGGTTCCTCCTCTACTGCTACCCCTTGTTCAGTTTGGGTACCCCAAGGGTCTGTTCTAGTCCTGCTCCTTTTCTCTATACCCATTCCCTTGGTGCTCTCATCTCCTCCCATGGCTTTCAATATCATTTTTATGCTGATGACTCTCAGATCTATCTACACCTGATATTTCTCTTACACTCCAAGTCCATATATCTGCATGCCAAGCTGACATCGCTGCCTGGATGTCTCACCGCCGTTTGAAATTGAACATGGCCAAAACCAAACTTCTTATTTTTCACTCTAAACCCTCGTCCCCCTTTCCTCCCTTCTCTATCTCTGTTAAAAGTCTTCTGTTTCCTGTTTCCTCAGCCCGCAACTTTGGAGTCATCTTCAACTCCTCCTCTTCTTTTCCACACATATCCAACAGATAGCAACAACCTGTTATTTCTCTGCAACATTAACAAAATTCATCCCTTCCTTTCTTAACACACTACTAAAACACTTATCCACTCTGCAGTCACTTCTTGCCTCCACTATTTCAACCTCCTCCTTGCTGGTCTCCCTCTGTGTCATCTTCCTCTCCTTCAATCTGTTCAAAACTCTGCTGCACGGCTAATCATCCGCCAGCCCCAAATACTCATATAACCCCTCTTCTCAAATCACTTCATTAGCGTCCCTTCCATTTCCGTATCCACTACAAACTTTTCCTTCTGACCTCATTCTATTGCTCCTCACTACCTTTCCTCTCCCTACATCCCTCCTCGTGAACTCCGCTCTTCCTCTGGTTTGCTTTTCTCTGTTCCCCTCTCTTCAACAGCCATTTCCGGACTTCGATCCTTTCGCCTTGCTGCCCTTTATGCCTGGAACAAACTACCTGTATCTTTATGGCAGGTTTCATCTCTCCCTCTTTTCAAATCCATGCTAAAGGCTCAACTCCTTCAGTTCACGTTTGGATCTTAATCCTTTCTTCTCCTTCTCTCTCATTACCCTTCCCTACAGGCCCTTGATCTCATGTATTGTACTGTCTGTTTTGATTAGAATGTAAGCTCTGATGAGCAGGGATCATCTTTATATGTGTCCATACAGACCTGCAAATGCCCTGTAGCGCTATATAAATGATTAATAGCTGTAGTAGTAGTAGTCCTTATAGAGCAATGTGGAGGAGGAGTTGTAGTTGAATGGTTAGAGCACCAGGGTTCAAATCCCACTTGTGACTTTAGACAAATCACTTCACCCTCCATTGTCTTGAAGAAAGACCTGCCAATATATTTCTGGTCACACTGCCATGAAAACCCAGGAGCTGCTGAGTCACCAGGAATAAGTATTGACTTGAGGGCACCCATTATTATTAGTATTATTCTTTTTTATATGTTATGCACAATGCAATGTGCAAGTTTGCAGAACCAATCAGAGCTATCTGACAGCATGACTATTGCCTCTGCTGTAGCACATTGCAAAGGGTCATCCAACTTGACTCTGTAGATGCATGACACATAAGTTGTACATGATACTGGAAACTGTTGTGATAGCTGTGAATGATCATCATTTGCTCCATCACATATATGCAGTACATGCAGGCATGTGACACTCCTGGAATGCCCACCTGCACAGATCATCCCATGTCCTTACTTACTCCATATGGCCACTATTAGAGAAGCATGAGTTCAGAGACATGTGTGGACACCAGGTGTGTAACATCATGCGAATGACTTTGTTCTACCAGACAGTAGGGGGAAGATTCCAAGCAACGTTTAGTGGGTCTGGACGTCCGATCCAGAAATCCAGACCCGCTAAACACTGGGGCGCTGAAGCAGCCAACAGAGCTCCCCACACATACAGGAAAGATATGTGAGGAGTTCTGTTTGTGGGTGGGAGGGGGCAGGCCGGAAGTGGAGCGAGGGTGGGCAGTGGGCAGAAACCTGACCTTGGACATACAGGACCGATTCAGAGGTCGGCCCTCTACATTCAGGTCAGCCATTTGCACGGGGAACTTATTCCATCTTGGAGGTGGAATACGTTCCCCTGGATGGAGGAAGATGGAAGACCCAGGCCCACAATGAGAGGTGAGGGGGCATAGAGGGTACCCCGCAGTCTGACCCTCACCACAACAGGCCCAAATGGGGCTCAGACTACAGGGGAAGCATATTTTTGGGCTCTGCCAGGGATTGCAGCTCCTGCATGGAGCCACAATGCCATGGCAACATGACACCATGGCATCGCAGCTCCATGCAGAAGCCTGGCTGGGCTAGCCAGATAAGTGTCAGGACATCTGGGGTGCCTAAATCGGGGCACGTCCTGGACATCCCAACCTTATGCCATGATTCTGCTCCCACAGGGCTGTCTAGTCTCCGCGGGAGCAGAATCGGGTATATCCCTGGGCCGTCTGGATGTCAGCACTTCTAAAGCACCACGCACGCAGCGCTGCACAGCTAACCTACTAGAGGTAGCCAACATGTCTGGACATCTGGATGGCCTGGGGATGCACATCATTAAATTGGCCTCTATGTGTGCAGACCTTATCTATCCAAGAGCACTTTGTGTTTACATGCAGCTTGTACAGGTGAGTGGCTTTTATGTGTTTCGATCATAGGCTCCTTACTTGTGCAGTAATTTTATACATACATGTCAGGAAGACTGTATAGGGTTAGAGCAGCTGAGACAGCTTTGAAACCTAAATAGATGGTATTAGACCTTCCCTGTGGCCCAGCACCTATATTTCACGCACACACTACAAATGAGATTAGCTGCATTTGTGAGGCCACATTGGGTACACTGGGGCAGTAAGGCCATACAGCGCTCTCATCTACCCCATCCATCCTTTGGCCCAACCATCTGCATATATCCATCATGCTCAGTTAAATATTCTCCTGCCAGTTGCTATACCCTGGCCCACATGGTGGCATTTCACTCATCGGGGTGTATCACTCCCATCGCAGCTGAAATGCAGCTCACCACTGCTGCCAAGGCATTCTTTCTATGCCTACATCGTGGTCAGGGTGGCTACTCCATGGCACACTTCTACCCACTCCTATGCCACCCATGGACATCACCATGGATTACATGTGCATCCCTTACTGCTACAGTCCAACTGCCTCCCACATTCTCCTTCCACTCACTGTCTCACATGTAAGGGACATATGGATATGACGTGTTCGGCAGCTATTATCTTTGCTCCCATCCAGCTGTACAAATGTGACTTGCAGAAAGTCTCCCTTATCCCACGTTATGGCAACTGGCCTTAGTGGGCATCAATGTGCACACTGGGTGCTCTTAACATCCGATATCCATGTAACGCCCACTAACCGGCCACTAGCACCTTTAATGCCAGAACACCTACCTACTCCCTACCCTATCCTTTAACATACATTGGGATCCTTAATGACGCCGTTTACCACTTGCAAATGCTGAGCCCTAAGCGCCGTTTAGTAATCATGCCTCTATGTGTTTGTATGTTTGCTGCCCTTGAGCCTTCATGGGTTTGTAAACTGCTGGGATGCAGAAACCGAATAGTGGAATATTAAATTATGTCTGCCTTTATTTAATATACCACTTATTTGAAAAAAACAAACTATGCGGTTTACAATAAAAACATATAAATCATATAAAATAATTTAAAATTGGAAAAAAAATGCCAATAATCCTGACAGGATAGTAAAGAGCGAGAAAGACAGACTCACATCTACAATTACAAATGAAAGGGAAGGGGACGGGGACGACACAGTATCCACAAACAGGGAAAGGACTGGTTTAACTTAGACCATTCTGCGACTGGGAGTTCACCAGCTATGATGTGGTCATAGAAGCTCTGAAAACCGATTGAAATAAGTGCATTTTTAAGGCTTTCCTGAACTGTTTTCAAATCTAAATCTGTTTTCAGTGTAGTTGACAGAGAATGCCACAGGGTAGGAGCTGCTGCCTAGAAGGCAGAGAAACGAGTTCTTTCGATTTTGGCCAAAGAGAGAGCAGGTATGTGCAACCGAAAGCTGTGCAATGAGCAGAGAGCCCTAGGAGGGGCATACAAAGTGATCAATGTGGACAAATAAACTGGAGCTAGATCATGAATGGCTTTGAAAGTAAAAGATAGGGCCTTGAATAGTATGCGAGAAAAAACTGGAAGCTAATGGTACTGCATTAAGAGTGCGGTTACATTGGGAGGAGTAGCCTAGTGGTTGGGGCAAGGTACTTCAGGCCGGAAGGTCGGAGGTTCAAATCCCACTAGAGGACAGCAACCTTGGGCCGGAAGGACTGGGGTTTCTAGTCCCACAGATGCTCCTTGTGGCCTTGGGCAAGCCACTTAACCCTCCATTGCCCATGTTCCCTGTAAGTATTAGTGTATGTGTCTCATATCCCCACGTGTTAAATGTATCCCTCAATTGTGTTGTGACCGCTTTGATTGAAGGATAAGGCGGTATACAAAGCTGTCTAAATAAATAAAATAAATACATGATCAAATTTCCACACATGGGATAGTATGTGTATGGCAACGTTCTGTATAGTCTAATTTTGATTCGATAGTGGGGAAGTCATCAATAGACAATAGTGCAATAATCTATATGGGATATCACTGGGTGAAGAACTATTGATATTTGCGCTGATGAGTCCATCAAATTACTGTAAAAGAAATAAGCAACACCCTGGAGAAATGTTCCCCCCCCCCCCCCATCAAACTGAGGGCCTGATATTCAGTAGCAGTGGCTAGCTACTACCATTGACCCTTAGACCCAGATATTCACCGACATTGAATATGTGGGTCAGCTGGATAGCACATAAGCTAATCAGACAGACAGTGACAATGTTCAGCTGCAGCCCGGTTAGCTTTGGCAGCGAATGTTAGGTACAGTAAAGGCTTATTTATTTATTTTATTATATTTACATTCTCTTATATACCGCGCTATTCTGCATCAGTGCGGTTTACATTGAACAAACTGAAATTACATTGAACAGGGCATTATAACTTGGAGATAACTATTTTACAAGGAACATGGGCTATGGAGGGTTAAGTGGCTTGCCCAAGACCACAAGGAGCACCTGTGGGACTAGAAACCCCAGTCCTTCCGGCCCAAGGTTGCTGTCCTCTAGTGGGATTTGAACCCCCGACCTTCCGGCCTGAAGTACCTTGCCCCAACCACTAGGCCACTCCTCCACTCCAAACTTTCCTAACTTTCGCCGCGTAGGAATAACCAGGCAGCTGTTGCCCAGTTATCCCGGGTGCCCCCCTGCTCCGCCCCTGGAACATCCCAATGTTAGCCGGTTAGCGTCGCACCCGTGGATATTCAGCGGCATTAACCGTTAGTGCTGTTGAGTATCCCGGTCAGAGCAATTAACACACTCAGCAGGTCCGCTAACCGCATTAATTGCTTTATATATCAGGCCCTGAGTTTAAGAACTGAGATACCCTGTACTAAGCTCAAGATGCTGTATTTGCCCCCAGCCCTGCTCCGACGTGTCATATTTTCCTCCCCTAGCTCCTTTTTAAGGTCCTGCTTATGCCCCCTCCACCCCAAGCAACTTTGCAATTTCTAGTAGGAGCTGCAGCTTTTGACAGATTAGGACGGGAGCTGCCCCAGGCTCCCCCTGGATCTAGTATT
This sequence comes from Ichthyophis bannanicus, assembly GCA_033557465.1. Lineage (NCBI taxonomy): Eukaryota > Metazoa > Chordata > Amphibia > Gymnophiona > Ichthyophiidae > Ichthyophis > Ichthyophis bannanicus. The sequence continues at coordinate 306,979,556 of CM066039.1, forward strand.
GCCTGCACCATTCAAAAATGAAGAAAAAAAAAAAAGAGGTCACCCCATTTGCATGCTCTCCAGCTCATACAATAGCTGACTAGTTTTCTATTTAAGCCTCGTGTAATGACTTCAGCAGCAGAAGTACTAGAAAACTGCCTTTCAGTTTTCAGATGAACAGATTTTACAGTGCATGTTGAACTCCTCCTCCCACCCCCTCCATCCCCCAAAGTCAGCTGTGATTTTTAAGAGAAAATGGGAGACAGAAACCCGATATAAACTGAGCAATTCATTTGCAGAGAAAAAAACCCAGATTAATTCACACCTATGTCTGGAAATGTCAGATATATCAGATTACTAGCAATTAGTATTCAAACTTGAAACAAGTGAAAAACGTCCCACTGAAAGTTCAGAGAGGTGTGGGCCTTATATACAGATGAGAGAGAGGATATGATTTGCAATGGTTTATTTCTAATATTTTATATATTAACTCACATACACTTTGATATCAATGCAGCATATCTGGAAGCACACAGACAATAAGCCCCTTGCCTTCCGATATATGAAAACCTCAAACAAATAACTAGCACTTGTCTGCAAACCTGGCGTTTATCTGCCAGTATTTGTCTTCCGGCATGAAAGTTTTTAAATTTTTTTGTATTACAAGAAAAGGATATTTGATTTGATTTGGCACCAGTCTGCCACATGAAGAGCCTGGAATTGCTTCCTAGGTCAAGTCTTCTGCTTGCCAGGCCAGCTGGGCTTGGGTGCTAGGAAGTAGCACTTCACAGCCCCTAGTGGGGATTCCCAATCATGCAGTAGTGATATCTAGTGGGCAGATTTAGGATCCATGATTGTAGAATTCCTGAGGAAGCTCTGATGCACCCCCGCCGAAGACTGTCGCTACAGTGACTGAATTAAGTGAATTTGGGTGTGGGCTGAGTTGTGTTATTTATTTTTATGTGAGATGTTGCTTTATTCCATTTGTATGCATGTTTACATTGTATATTGCTTTGAGCCTGGGATAGATGGTTTCAAATTCAATTAAATAAATACTGTATAATATAGGGGAAAAATTCCTGGATGGTTGTGAACTTGTCAGTGAAGGTTCGTGATGCTGGATTCTAGTCTTGGTTCTTTTTATCATCATCTTTATTTTACACTTGATAAACCGCTTTTGTCGAGACATTAAAGCGGTGTACAAACAAAATAAAAGGCAGCACTGCAAACTACGGAAAAAGAACACCAAAAATAATAGGAAAGAAAGAAAAAGAATAGCACAAGAACCTTATAAACGATAAACAATAATCAACAACCAAACACAGACAAAAGACAAACAGCACAACCAACAGAGGCAGACAAAGGGGGTAGCAGGACCAAACTGAGCTAGGACAGGACATCAACCTAGAGCGGTATCAGGGAGGGAAATCAGGAGGGAGATCAGACACTTTCTGAAACAAATGGGTTTTGAGTGAAGCTTTGAACTGAGGGTAGGAGGGTTCTAAACGAAGGGACGGAGGTAGGGCGTTCCACAGCCAAGGACCAAGAAAGAAAAATGCAGCGTGACGGGTCTTTTCTAGATGTGCATGAGACGGGGACGGTAAAGCCAGACGATTTGCATGAAGGGAGCGGAGTTGACGGTAGGGCATGTGAAGAGAAATTAAATCAGCCAGGTATAGAGGATTATTAGTGTAAATTGCACGATGAGTGAGGATAAGGAGTTTATAGTGAAACCGAACACGGAGGGGCAACCAATGAAGACGAATGAGAATGGGGGTAATGTGATCGAAGCGACGGGAGAAAGTAATAATACGGGCAGCTGTATTCTGAATGAGTTGAAGGCGTTTAAGTTGGTAATTGGGAAGATTGGCCAAAAAGATATTACAGTAATCAAGACGACTAACGATGAGAGCAAGGACGAGAGTAACCAGGGAACCGAGAGGAAGAAGTGAACGGACAGCCCGAAGCCGGCGGAGGATAGCGAAAGAACGCCTAGTGAGGAGAGAGATATGATCACGGAAGGAAAGGGAGGAGTCAAGAATCACCCCGAGATACCGAAAAGAAGATACCAGAGGAATGGGAATAGAATCAATCATAGGGGCAGCAGACGGACACGTCCCACTCAGTGATACCCACATAGCAGTGGACTTAGAGGGATTAAGACGGAGAAGGTGCTGAGAGAGCCAAGAGGCCACATGAGAGAGGCAGGAGTTTAAAGGGGAAAGATCCAGAGAAAGTGGAGAAGTATGAAAGTGGAGAAGTATGAAAGAGCAAAATAATATAATCTGCATAAACATAACAGGATACCGGGTACTGCTGTAATAAGCACTGGAAGTCCCAAAAAGAAGAGATAACTTTCTAATATATTATGTTAGTTCACAGGGCTTGTGATGAAAGTTCATTTCTACCCTGCCAGCAGCACCTTGCTAATCATCTGATGGGTTAAAATTTAAACAAATAGATATCCTTTCCCTCCATAACCAAACAGGAGAAGGGGGTCTTTCGCGGAAAAGTTCAGTGGGAGCTAGCGGAAGCCAAGAACCATGGCCAAACACAGTAGGTTATCCAAAAAGCTTTAATTGCAGACTCATCTAAAAGGTTTCGGCCTTAGGCCTTCTTCAGGGGTCTAAGGACAGACACAGACATTGTATTATGATTATTCATATTTTAATTCTAACAAGTTATATTGATGTCAATTTCTCTTGCTGTAAGTGAGCTATTTTGGCACCCTCTGCTTTTGATCACAGTGATTTCTACTTTATGAATTTGTCGACAATAGATTGCCTCATTTCTTAATATCAATCTTAATGTTTTTTCCAATATTTTATCATGTCGATTTTTAAAGCAGTGTTACAGACATGATATATTGTACTTTTAGGTGTTTACAGAATATTTTACAATATTGAGGGAGGAGTGGCCTAGTGGTTGGGGTAACGTACCTCAGGCCAGAAGGTCAGGGGTTCAAATCCCACTAGAGGACAGCAACCTTGGGCTGGAAGGACTGGGGTTTCTAGTCCCACAGGTGCTCCTTGTGGTCTGTTTTTGATTATAGTGTCTCACATTCTATGGTGACTACGCTATTAGGTATTTATATTTTAAAGTATGTATTGTTCTTATATGCATTTTATATTACCATGTTGGTATATCCTTCAGGCATTATTCTTTATGACTACTTAACTCATTACAGCATATGATTCTGCTTCTTATACGTTTTTACTTTTTTTTAATGCTTCAGCAATTGTTGTAGGTGCAACAATATAGAAAGACTAGGGGACATGCAATGAAGCTACAGGGAAAACTATTTAAGACTAATAAAAGAAAATATTTTTTCACTCAACGTGTAAGCAAACTCTGGAATTTGTTACTGGAGGATGTAGTAAAGGCTGTTAGTGTAGCTGGGTTTATTAAGAAGGGACTCAGGATATCAATGCTTGACCCAGTACAAGCATTGTGGAACCTGTGTCTTTTGGGGAAACTGTTAGGTACGTATGACCTAGATTGGTCACTGTTGGAAACAGGATACTGGGCTTGATGGACCCTGGTCTGACCCAGTATGGCATATCTTATGTTCTTAGACATGTGTTTGTTTGTCTGTTCTATTTATTATTTATAAACTATATATTTTTATGGCATTACTTGTATATACAAAATATATATAGTACATTTATTTATTTTATGCTTATTACATGGATTATCCTCATTAGTAGTTTGTATGTTTCACTTATTCTGTTTATTCATTTACCATAGATTGGGAAGAGTGGTTTGGTCCACCCTTTTGACGTTTCTTTTTTGTCTTCTTTGGTAATGTATTATTTATTTTTTGATGTATTACTGACTTTTTATATTTTTTGTTTTTTTAACTTGTTTGTATTATGATTATTCATATTTTAATTTTATGTCTGTGTCTGTCCTTAGACCCCTGAAAAGGCCTAAGGCCAAAACCTTTTACTTTGGTCTGCAATCAAAGTTTTTTAGATAACCTACTGTGTTTGGCCGTGGTTCTTGGTTTCCGCTACCTCCCACTATCCTTTCCCTCCATCCCAAACAGGAATATTTGGCTCCACATTTACCAATTTACTCCTGTGCAAAATAGTTGGCGCATTCAAATTTCATAGAATAAAGATCATTGAAGAGCCGAGGGCTAAAAGTGGACATAAGTTGCTTTAGGGCTAGTTTTAATTGGCGGACCCTACAATGGCAAATGTACAGGCAAAACAGCAGGCCGATGCAGAAAGTCAACCCTGAAGTCACACGCTATTAACTTTTTGTGCGTATTTGCAGTGGTCCGATAGTGCGCGACTTTAATGCTGACATGAGAAAGGGGCTCATATGCAAGTTAGCCACGACTTAAATTGTGTGCAAATGGTAGCATTCAACTGGGAGAGCAAGCCAAACACAAGAGCACAGAAGACAGCGCAAGTTTGGCTTGTTCTCCCAGAGAAACAGGGGCACTGCGTGGCAAATTTGCATATGAGCCCCCGACAGTATTTTGATGGTATTGGGGGCTCTCTCTAATGGTTATGGTTATGATTATTTTATTTGCTTGACCACTCTTCACATTAGCAGCAGGGTGGCGTACAATCTAAAAACAAATGTTTAAAAAGAATAGAAACAGGAAAGGAACACCATTAAAATGACAGGACAAATAAAATCATTCACACTGGAAATTCAGAAGATCAGAATGGAGATTAGTCAAAGAAAAATCAAGAGGTAGGGAGCTCAAGTGCAGTACTGAAAAGATGAGTCTTTAGGAGAGATTTGAATTTGTTTTAGGAGGATTCTAGTCTGAGGGCAGGGGGGAGGGAGTTCCAGGAGGCCGGGGCTATGAAGTAGAAAGAAGAGGCACAGGTAGAAGATAAGCAAGCTTGAGAGGGAGAGGGGAGGTGTAAGCAATTGGCATGTATACTGGAGGGGTGCAGAAGTAGAGAATCAGTCCAATAGTGTGGTGAACCAGAGTATAATATACAGTGGACCAAAGTAAGTAATTTGTACTGTAGACTAAAAACTTTACCGGAAGCCAATGATAGCAGATGAAACGTGGGGTGATGTGGTTGTGGTGAGAAGCATGGACAAGAATGGGCATGGCGGTATTTTGGACAAGTGGAATTCGGTGCATCTGGTATCGCGGAAGGCTGAGATATGCAGTGTGACAGTAGTCGATCACTAAAGTAAGGAGTAAAGTTGTCAAAGAAGAAACGGGAAGAAAAGGGCAAACTGCAGAATCTGATGGAGAGAAAAGCAGCATCAACGGACCAGGTTGGAGAGATGAGCTTGAAAGGATAGAGTGGGGCAAGATATTGGAGGGTAGTAACAAATGGGATGGCTGAACCAGAAATGGAAGGAGATATGGTGGGGGCAGAAATGTCAAACTCTTTTCAGATGATCCAGGCATCAGGGAAAGCTCTGATGCCATCAAAATGCTGTCAGGGGCCAGTGCACCTGACAGAAAGCAAAACCCTGGTGGCCCAGCGACCCCAATCCCCCCACGCAACTAAAAATAATCCCTGGTGGCCCAGTGGCCGCAATCTCCTCACCCGCCCAACCAAAAATAACCCTGGTGGCCCAACGGCCCCGAACCCCCCACCCGCCCAACTAAAAATAATCCTTGGTGGCCCAGTGGGTGTGATCCCCTTACCCAGCCAACCCAAAATAACGCTGGTGGCTCAGTGACCCCAAACCCCTCGCTCCCCTCCTGATACCTTTACAAACAAGCAGGAGGCACTGCCTGTGCTCTCCCGCTTCTGCGCCACCATCTTGAAAAACGATGGCACCTGGCCCCTCACGGTGCATCCTGGGCCACCAGGGTTATTTATGTTTGGGTGGATTGGGGGGTTAGGGGCCGCTGGGCCACCAGATTTATTTTTAGTTGGGGGGGGCATTTAGGGCCGCTGGGCTACCGGGTTTATTTTTAGTTGGGAGGGGGAGGGGAATCGAGCCCACTGGGCCACCAGGGATTAGCTTTCTGTCAGGGGCACTGGCCCCCGAAAGTATTTTGATGGCATTGGGGGCTTTCCCTGATGCTTGGACCATCTTTGACATTTCTCGTCAGATGATCCAGGCATCGGGGAGAGACCCCGATGCCATCAAAATAATGTAGGGGGCATGCACTAGATGTTTAAGCCACCTGAAGACCAGGCATAGATATATTGGCGCTAAGACTGGTTGCAAAAGCCTCTGAGTTTTTCTGCATCAGGCGCTGGTGATATTTGCATGCTATTTTATTATGTGCAGCGCACTTTTGCCTCTAATTTAAATAAATTTAAATACTCTTGCCATTAACCATGTGCTAGTTTTTCATTTACTGTTTACATGCACGTCCGGTTCTTTTCTGTATTTGATGGTGGCATTATCTGTGCTTAAAGGCCGCGCTAGTTTTCTGCTTTGGCCCGAGAATATGCAGGAGGCAGATATTGCAAGACAGGTGGAAATCACAGAAAAAGCAAGTAGAAGCTGGAACTTCACTCAAGAAGGGAAAATAAGTTGATCTTTGGGACTTGATTCTGTAGTCAAAGAGAAAATGATGCTAAATGATCGAGGGCCCCTTTTACTAACACTTAGCTTGAGCTATCTGCTGCATGGTCCATTTTATTCCAATGGGTTGTGTGGCACAAAGCTTAAGCTAAGTGTTAGTAAAAGGGGCCCCAAGTCTCCAGGTTTGGAAAACAGGTGAGAGGAAATGTCAGTAGATGTTCTGATGTCTCAGGGGAAGCAGAAGCAGAACTATATTTTTATTATAAATAAAGCAGTTGGTTGTGATCTCCCGGGAGGTACACTGCCTGTAATATTGCTCCTATGGTGATAGCTAGGTTCCATATTTTTACTGCTTCACGATCGAGCAAGAGAACCCAAACTCCCTTGTTTGTTGAGGTAAAATATTGTTACCCGATTGCCCATGTGTATCTGAAAAACATTCCCTGCAAGCCACAGGAAAAAGGTGGAAACGTGTAAAAGATGGCATGTATTTCTAGCATGTTGATGTGAAAAGTCTTTTTGCAGCCCGGTCAGGGACTTTGTGTACACAGGTGTGTGAGGTGCACTTCCCGTCCCAAGGTGGTGGTGTCCATGGTCAATACGATATGATGAGGCGGCTAAAAGATACTACTTGTCGGTCAAATTGGTGGGTTCACTTCATCATCTCAAAGCCCAAGTCATGGGCAGAGTCAGGGTTCAGATTTTTTTGGACAAGAAATGGCAAAGATGGTTCCATTTTGTTTTCAGGAGCCAATGAAGAGGCCATATATATATGCAGTCTCACAAAGAGTAGGATATGCACCGAGGCTGCCAGATGATCCAGAACTTGCAGGAAAGTCAAGAGGTGTTCAGCTACAGCACATATTAACTGTTGGCTTTGAGACACAAGGATCACCCGGTGCTCTTCAGGGAAAACCTTTTTTGAATGAATTTGTAGGTGTGCACCTATAAAATGCAGATCCTGGGAAGGACATAAGCTATTTGATCATCGAGGAAAAATCTTTTATCTTCCTCAGGGTAGGGACTGTGAATCAGTGACCTCTCAGAGATGATGTAAATGTTGTCTAAGACCATATAGTCATGATTTTGGACATCCAGAGAAGTGCATGGTGAGATCTCGGAGACATCTTCAGAGCCATTTTACAAATGACGTTTAGAAATGTTTCCAGTACGGGGATGTCTAATTAGGCAAGGGGAGTGGTGAAGGTGTATCTGGGGAGGTGCAATGAACTTCAGTCAGTCCCCATTCAATTTCAGAAATATCTAGGACATCTGCAGGCATGTCCATGTTTAGACCTGCTCCAGGCATGAATAGGCATCAGGAAAGTGCTTGCTGCGGCCTTAAAATATCCAAAGGGTGTAGAAAAGATGGAGAATTAAGTGACTGGCCTATCACCACAAAGGCCCACACTGGGATTTGAACCTTGACCATCCTGCTCCTAACCCACTACTTTAACTATTATGCTATTACTGTAAATGTCCATGTTCTGAGATTCTGTTCGGGGGACATCTATGTAGACTTCTCTATAGACATCCATATCGGTCATGTCCAGATTTCTGAAATCATGCCTGAACTTGCACGTGCCTGCTTTTTTTCCCAGACATTCTGGTTTTGATGTCCCATATTGCACTTGGATGTCCCATTGTAAAATGTGCCTTTATTTGTGCGGATATACCATGACTGTGGCAAGACATTTTGTGAATACTCTGGCACTGAAGACCGAAGGATAGTACTCTTTATTCGTAGTGCTCATTCTTGTAGGTGAAAATGAAGAAAGTTCCAGTGATCTGGATGAATTGGGATGTGTTTATGGGCATCTTTTCAATCCAGAGATACTAACCAGTTATCTTCGCAGAGTAATGGCAGGATGGAGTCTTTGGAATGCATTTTGAATTTCTCCTTTTTCAAGAAATAATTGGGACCCCTGAAGTCTAAAATGGGTCTCAGTCCATCTAATTTATGAATTAGAAAAATTTTTTAGTAACCATTCCCATTGCCTGTGACTGAATCAGGGGCTGGATTTCTGTCTTACGTTGAGGAAGCACAAAGTTGAATACTTTAAACATTTTATCTAGGGGGTAGTTTTTTCGGGGTGAATTTGTAAAGTTGAGTTTGTATTCCGGATCACAATATTTATTTAGTGGATTTATATCCCACTGAATGACAAATGATCAAAAGGAAGAACAGTAAACAAATATAATTTCACAAGCAAATCATAGAGAAGAACAATCTATAAACAAAGACCTACAAAAGGTTAGTCCACAAGAAACAGGCAATGAACTAATACAAGAAAGTAGTACTTTCAATTATGAATCTGCCCGAAAATATTCTATTAAACAGTATAAGGAGCAGGTGGTAATTCACATCGTGGGAGTGCAATACAAGCCTTTATTGGAGTGTCAGTAGGTCCCACCCTACATGACCATGTTTCAGCAAAGAGCCTTCGTCAGAGGTGTAGGACTCAATTAAAACATACAACAATATTAATTATAAAACTGATAATAGAGTAAAAAACAATAAATAGAAAAATATAGAAGACGATGAAGGGACATGAAATAAGGATGAGAAATAAAAGCATGCAAAAACCTGTAAAAAAACTAACATAATAAAAATTACAGTAAAAACCATACAATGTCACAAATATAAAAGAACAAATGTGGGGTCATAAAGAAACCACCATAGTTTATAAAATAAAAGGCTATTTAAAAAAAAAATATAAATATCAAGGGGATCATAAGGAATACTAAAAACCATAAGATACATAAAAAAATAAAAAGGAGTTTAAATGGGCCATATCAGAATAAACAGAGGTAATATTTTGAACACATTTTGGCAATGGGCTCACTTGTACCATAGTGGATGACACTCTGTAAAGGATAGAATATGTCCGTAACAAGGACATATAGATAGCACGAAAAACAATATAACAATAGGCATGGTTGAACACATCAAAATAGCATATCAAGGAAATAATAATGCAAGTTATACAGTGAGCTTGTGTACATCGGCCATGCTTCCAAGATAGGATGTGCGTGAGAACACAAGACATCGCTTAAAGAAGGAGAAGAATCACAGTATAAAAGATAATGGCAAACATAAGTATCATGAGAAAAACCAAAAATATAATATCTCAGGTACAGTGCAAAAAATGGAATATACAGTTGGTAGAACTACCCTGTAGATAAAATAAACTGTGATAAAGACTGGATATTGGAGGTGAGAGCAGCCATATAGCGGATCGGCAAATGGTACTGTCCAGTACATGGAAAGGGGAAGAGACACTCGGGTGATTAATAAACACTAATGGGGTCATTCTGAGTCGCATTTAGTGGGGATGGACGTCTGGGTCGAACCCAATTCTGAGCCCATGGGAATGTCTAGCTCCCACAGGCTCAGAATCAGGGACTAGGCCAGCCTGTCCAGATCCTGGACGTCCGGGTGGGCAGGACGTTCCCCCTTTGGAATCGGGTCTTAATGGGGTACTAATAAAGGATACGGGCCATTACTTTGATTCAAATGCGGCAAACCTCAGTGTTGTAGCAGCATGACAAGGCAAAGCTCAAAGCCTAAGGCTGCTAGTTAAACAGACTCAGGGAAATGGCAGCCATTTTTAAACTGCAGATTCCTACCAAAGTTCTGGGGGGAGCTGTGTGTGTGGTAGCCCTCACAATGAGCTAGTCAAGCGATTTGCAAAGGAATGTAAAGAGTGCATGAATATCAGAAATAATTGTATCTTACTTGGGCAAGACGAGTATTTATTTATTTATTTTCTCTTATATACCGCGCTATTCTGCATCAGTGCGGTTTAGTGATCCTCTAGAGGTGAAACTGGGAGATACCATATCTAAACACTACAGACAAAGTCATGCTAGAAAAACTTCTCCAGAGTAAACAAATGGATGATGAAATGCTCAAAGAAATCTTAGAGCAGCTGGTTCATAAACCAACCAGAGGGGAAGCAATTTTGGACCTAGTCCTTAGTAGAACACAGGATCTGGTGCAAGAAGTAAGAGTGTTGGGGCCACTTGGCAATAGTGATCATAACATGATTGTGTTTGATTTAATAAATGGAGGAAGGATGGTAAGGAAGTCCACGGTACTACCTTTTAACTTTCAAAAGGGAGACTATGATAAAATGAGGAAAATAGTTAAGAAAAAACAAAAAGGAGCAGTTGCAAAGGTTAAAGATTTAAATCAAGCATGGATATTGTTTAAAAATACTATCTTGGAAGCCCAGATCAACTGTATTCCAAGCTTTCAGAAAAAATTGCCAGCATGGTTTAAAGGTGATGCCAGAGGCTGTTGCCAAAAAATAATCTTTCAGGAATTGGAAAAAAGGAGCCAAATGACGAAAACTAGAAACAACATAAGCACTGGCAAGTTAGATGCAAGGCATTGATAAGGCAGGCAAAAACAGAATTTGAGAAGAAGCTCACAGTGGAAGCAAAAGTGCATAATAAAGACTTCAAGTACATTCATAGCAAAAAACCTCTGAGAGAGTCAATTGGACCATTAGATGATAGAGGGGTAAAAGGGGCACTAAGAGGGGACAAGGCCATAGCAGAGTGAATGAATTCTTTGCTTCAGTCTTTACTGAAGAAGATGTAGGGAAGTTACCAAGACTGAAATGGTATTTAAAGTTGATGCCACAGAAGACTTGAAAGAAATAAAGATACACCAGGAAGATGTATTACAACTATTTGATAAACTTAACAGTAGCAAATCACCTGGACCAGATGGTATACATCCAAGGGTGTTGAAAGAACGGAAATATGAGATTGCAGACCTGCTATTAGTAATCTGTGAACTATCATTAAAATTATCTATAATACCTGAAGACTGGAGGATGGCCAATGTAACACCAATTTTTAAAAAGGGTTCCAAGGGTGATCCGGGAAACTACAGACAAGTGAGCCTGACGTCAGTACTGGGAAAAATGGTAGAAACCATTATAAAGAACAAAATTACTGAACATGTAGATAGTCATAGCTTAATGGAAAACAGACAACATGGCTTTAGCCAAGGAAGATTTTGTCTTACAAATCTGTTGTTTTTTTGAAGGTGTGAATAATCAGGTAGACAAAAGTGAGTTGGTTGATATAGTGTATCTGGATTTTTAGAAAGCCTTTGACAAGGTCTCTCAGAGACTTTTGGCTAAACTAAAAAGTCATGGGACAGGAGGCAGTGTACTATTGCAGATCAGGAACTGGTTAAAAGATAGACAGCAGAGGGTAGGGCTAAATGGCAATTTTTCCAATGGAGAAAGATGAATAGTGGAGTACCTCAGGGATCTGTGCTGGGTCTGCTGCTTTTCAACATATTCGTAAATGACCTGGAAATGGAATAACGCGTGATGTAAACAAATTTGCAGATGACACAAAATTATTCAAAGTTGTTAAAAGCCATGAGGATTGTGAAAAATTGCAAGAGGAGCCGGTTTTCAGAAGCTGAGAAACATCCATAAAGCTAAGAACAGACCCTTCTATTTTCTCTGCTGGTTTAAAACTATACCTTCTAAGTGTTGCTTTTTGGGGATATTACTAATCTAGCTTTTAACTGTGGTTTTAGATTAAGCTTGAAGACATTTAGACTGTCTGCTTTCCTTGTATAGACTTAAATCAGATATCTGTGTGTGCCCAAGGTTCAGGAACAGCCTACTGGCCAGAGACACTTAGGTTCCCGCCCACCCTACCCCTCACCCCACCCACCCCAGGGGCTGCATTGCCTATATAGTGGTCACATACATGCCATCTATCCTTTCTAACCTGGGTTAAAAGCCCACATCTTCTTCATAGTTTCTTCTTCTTCTTCCTCTTCTGGGACTGCTTAATCAACATGTCGTGTATTCAGTGCAATAACTGCGGTACTTTTATTCCAAGACGAATCATTTGGAGCCTAAGAGCTTGTCCTATGTGCCTCAAGTCAGCTGCCATGCATGAAGAACTGACTCTACTAAGGAAAGACCTAGCTGCCATGCATAAAGAAGTGACTCTACTGAGGGAGGAACTGGCTGCAATGACACACACCTCTTCTAGGATACAAACTGAACAAAGTCCACCACCACTCCCACAAAGAATCAAACACCCCAGGAACAAATGGATCACAGTGGGTTCTGGTAGATTGTGACCTGTAACACAGAGACATCCAATACATCAGGAGATATCCCTGCATAATGCCTTCTCTGCCTTGGCTAATGAGGATGCCCAATCTAAAGAAACTGAAGGGCCCTTAAATGAGTGAGACAATGCCCAATCTCCTGCTAAAGTACCAAATATGAAGAAAACCTCAAACAGAAAACTACTACTACTACTTGGAGATTCCATCATCAGGAGGTACCAACTTGGGAACACAGTTCAAAGGAGAGAAGATAGTCATGTGCCTACCAGGCTCGTCATCCAGCAGGAATACAAACCAAGTTGTTGAAGTACTTAGCGCAAAGAGTGAACACTCCAAACTTGATGTTGTTATCCACTTGGGCACAAATGACCTGGCTAGAAACAGCGCCTCTACAGTCCAAAATGACTTCCAATCTCTGGGAGAGAAACTCAAGCCCATTGTTAACACTGTTGCATTCTCAGAGGTTCTACCTGTTCTTGGTAAGGGGACAAAAAGGCTGCATCACATTAACAGCTTTAATACATGGCTCCAGACCTGGTGCAAACAAGAAGGATTCAGATTTATTGGCAACTGGGGAAACAGATGGACCAACAAGAGACTATATGTGCTGATGGACTACATCTCTCTGTCACAGGGAAAAGAATCCTAAGTGAAAATTTCAGGCAATATGTGGATATGCATTTAAACTAGGAAAAGGGGGTGACGGATGTAGACGGTCAAGATCTGCATGCCACCCCTTGCAAAAGCAGAACATCAGAAACAGCCACACTTTTAAACCACACATCAAAAACAAGTGGGAAGAAGTGGGCAGAACAAAACCAATGCAAAATACACACAAGCCAGGTAAATGCTGGAAAGCAATGAGCACAAATGCTCGAAGCTTATCCAACAAAGTTCCGGACCTGGAAGCCCTAATGGTGGAAATGGATTTGGACATTGTGACCATTACAGAAACATGGTTTAATGAATCACATGACTGGGATATAGCCATAGCTGGCTATAATCTATTCAGAAGAGACAGAGAAAATGGAAAAGGAGGAGGAGTAGCCTTGTATGTCAAAAGCAATATTAAAGCCACTGAAATGCAGGGGACATGGGGGAAAGAAGCAGCGCTCTGGATTGCGTTAGAAAGAGGAGATGGCACTGTCATCCATACTGCTGTAGTCTACAGACCTCCGACTCAAATTGAAAAGATAGATAACAAATTGATTATATTACCAAGATAGCCACAAAGGGGGAAGCAATCATTTTGGGTGATTTTAATCTACCTGATGTGGATTGGATTACTCCTTCTGCACATCTGGAAAGAAGCAGAAAAATTGTAGATGCTTGCCAAGATGCGTTACTTAGACAAATGGTGATGGAACCGACCAGGGAAAGCTCAACTCTGGATTTAGTGCTCACCAACAGTGACAGCGTGTCGAATGTCTGCGTGAGTGCCCCTGTGAGCAACAGCTATCATCACACAGTGTGGTTTGAGATAAAAGCAAAGGTACAGGCCAAACATAGCAAGCTCAAAGTCCTAAACTTCAAAAACACTGACTTCAATAAAATGGCCAAGTACCTAAAGGAGGAGATGACGGGGTGGAAGGAGATAAGGGAAGTGGAATTGCAATGGGCAATAAAAGGGGCAACAGATAAATATGTAAGAAAAGTAAATAAAAACAAGAGAAGGAAACCTATTTGGTTTTCCAAAGAAGTGGCTGCTCAAATAAAGGCAACAAACAGCTTTCGCAAAATTCAAAAGCTTGCAAACAGAAGAACACAGAAATGAATACAGGATCAAACTCAAAAGAGTCAAAAAGAGAAATAAGGATAGCAAAATCAAAGGCAGAGGAAAGGATGGCTAAAGATGTTAAGGGTGGCGACAAAACTTTCTTACGTTATATTCGGGAAAGGAAGAAGATCAGAGTTGGAATTGCAGGACTCAGAAGTGCTAGGAAAGGACTCGTGGAAAGAGACATTGAAAAAGCAAAATTGCTAAACCAATACTTCTGCTCTGTTTTTACTAAAGAAAATCCTGGAGATGGACCAGCTGTGACTCCCAAATATAAAAATGGGAATGAAATAGATACCACACCATTCATAGAAGATGAGGTGTTAGAACAACTTGCTAAACTGAAAGTGGACAAAGCCATGGGACCGGATGGGATACATCCCAGGATACTGAAAGAGCTCAGAGAGGTTATTGCAGGGCCATTAAAGGATGTATTGAACAGATCCTTGGAAACAGGAGAGGTTTCTCAAGACTGGAGAATGGCTTATGTCGTACCTCTACACAAAAGTGGTGACAGGGAAGAAGTGTCAAACTACAGGCCCGTGAGCCTTACCTCGGTGTCTGGAAAAGTAATGGAGGCGCTCCTGAAAGAGCGAATAGTGAACTTTCTCAAAACCAACAGGTTGCAAGATCCGAGGCAACATGGTTTTACCAAAGGACGGTCTTGCCAAACAAATCTGATTGAGTTCTTTGACTGCGTGACCAAGGAACTAGATCAGGGGCATGCGATGGATGTCATCTACCTGGATTTCAGCAAAGCCTTTGATACTGTTCCTCATAGGAGGCTTGTCAATAAACTCAGTAGCTTGGGGATGGATCCCAAGATGGTAAACTGGATTAGAAATTGGTTGATTGACAGACTACAGAAGGTGATGTTACATGGAGCTCACTCGGATGAAAGGAAGGTGATTAGCGGGGTGCCCCAGGGTTTGGTCTTGGGCCCGGCACTGTTCAATGTATTTGTGAGTGATTTTGCTGAAGGACTGAATGGAAAAGTCTGTCTTTTTGCAGATGATACAAAAATTTGCAACAGAGTGGACTCCCTCGAGGGAGTGGATAACATGAGGAAAGATCTACAAAAGCTGGAAGAATGGTCTAATGCTTGGCAATTATGATTTAATGCAAAAACGTGCAGTGTCATGCACTTAGGTAGCAGAAATCCAAGGGAAATGTACGCGATGGGGGCAAGAGGTTGGTGTGCACGGTTCAGGAGAAAGACCTTGCTGTGATTATCTCTGATGATCTCAAGGTGGCAAAAGAGTGCGACAAGGCAGTGGCAAAAGCCAGGTGGATGTTAGGCTGCATACAAAGAGGGATTACCAGGAGAAAGGAAGAGTGTATTACTAATTAAATTTATTTGGATCAGCAAGGAATATTGAACTTTGCAAAGAAATTGAACTCTTGAGCCATTCTGCATGTGAGAAATCAACTGAGGAATCATGATGAGCCAGCTTGCTAGCCCAGAGATCAAAGCTTGGGGTTACTTTAGGTCAAAATCTCTGGGCAAGCAGGCAGTTTTAACCAGACAGAACTGAATGAATGACTCATAGACAATTGACACCCTACAATAGTAGACCACGGGTACAGCATTAACCCTAGCCAATCCTGATTTGAGCATGCTGCATGTTAACCTATGGATTGTAATGGCATGCAGCAAGCACGACATTAGTTAGGTATTTAACAGGGGGACTTTCAGCAGGAAAATGGGACTTCAACTGACAGACGAGACAGTGTTTCTGTGGTCTCCTGGATTTTCCTCTAAGTGATCGCTGAAAAGTCCCCCGACCGACTGGAGTGAAGCTACAATAATCCGGTGATGTATTGATGCTTAACTTTTACTTATTATTCTAAAAGGACTTATTTTAATAAAAGCATATTGTATTTACCAAAGTGTCTGTGCCTAGTCAGTGAGCTAGTGAGTGACAGGGTTAAAGGAAAAGCGTAAAATTTGGCAATACAAAGAGGTACTTATGCCACTGTACAGGTCACTTGTGAGGCCTCACTTGAGCACGCCGCCACCGAAGAGATCACAGGGCAGTGGCCCTTTAAAAGCGGCATGCTCCATCGGGCGCACCCTCGCCTGGCGGGCCTGCGCCTGAGGGCCTCGCCAGAGGGCCCTTTGGCGCGGGCCCGGGAGCACTCTGGTGTGAGCCATGAACCCTGCTCCTCTTAATCATCACGGCCGCCTGGAGCCGGCCCTGAAACCGGGTAGGCACGATCGCTCCTCCATACTTCTCCTCCTGACCCCAACCATCTCGCCAACACCACCTTCCTTCAAGCAACTTTCCTTGACTTGCTGCCCACTGCTGACATTGACCTTTCCTTCCATTATCCGCCTCGTACTTGCTGCCCATTGTCTGCTTAGTACTGTTACCTACTGCCTGCCTAGAGCTGCTAACCATTGTTTGCACTGAACCGCTACCCGTTTGCCTAGACCTGTTGCGCACTGCCTGCACTGAACTGCTACCCAGTACTTGCACAGAACTGCTGCTCATTGCCTGCACCCCAGCAGAACTGCTACCCAGTACTACTCTGAACTGCTACCCATTACTGAATAGAACTGCTACCCAGTGTTGCCTAGACCTGCTACCTAGTCTTGCGTAGAACTGCTTCCCAGTGTTGCACAGTACTGCTACCCATTGTTGCGTAGAACTGCTTCCCAGTGTTGGTTAGAACTGCTATCTATTGTTGCGTAGAACCGTTCAAGTGTTGCACAGAACTGCTACCTATTGTTGCTTAGGACTGCTACCCATTATTGCCTTGAACTGTTACCCAGTGTTGCTTAGGACTGCTACCCATTATTGCCTAGAATTGCTACCCAGTGTTGCTTAGGACTGCTACCTATTGTTGCTTAGAACTGCCACCTGTTTGCTCAGACCTTGCTGCCCACCCCAATGGCCCCACATCTCATTGTCCTTCTCTCCCTCATCCTCCCCAACTGCCTCCCCTCCTATCAACACCCTCCCTCCTCTCCCCCTACCCTCCTCACTTCTCCCTCCACTCTCCCCCCTAGCCTAGCATCTGCTTTTGAGCCTCTCCACACTATCCCCCGCACTTACCCAGCTCCCCTCTCCACCTTCCTCACTTCTCCCTCCATTCTGCCCCCTACCCTAGCACCTGCTCTTGAGCTTCTCCACACCATCCCCCGCATTCAACCTGCCCCCCTCTCTTTAAGGCAACCCCACCCTCGCTTCCGCCGTACTATCTCCACTTTACCTCGCTCTCTAATATTCATTCTCCTTCTCTCATCAGGTAATATCAACCCTAACCCTGGTCCCCCCCCGATCTCTCTCCCACTCTAAAGATAATTCCTCACGTACCCTATCTAATCTCATCCACATCCCACTCCTCCCTCTTTCCACCTCTCCAGTCATCCCACAATCACTCACCCATAAATATCAACTCCAACCCTACCCCCAAACATAATCCCTTACATAACCTACCCAGCACCATCAAATTATCCCTCATTTCCCCCCCCCCTCATATCCCTCTCCGGGAGCACATACACCCAAACATACCCACCCTCAGCCTTCTCCATCTAAAGCTCGCTACTACCCTAAAAATAGACCCCCGTGCTATTCTAATAAGAAATCCGCATGTAACTTATCCAACCTTATCCATATCCCTCTCCTCCCCCCCTCCGCTCTCCTGTTTACTTGCGCCCTATGGAACGCATGCTCAGTCATTAAAAAAAACTCTTTTATTCACAATCTTTTCATCTCTAATGCCCTACACCTCCTTGCCCTGACCGAGACCTGGCTCCCCGCCTCTCTCTGCTATGGGGGCTACCAATTCTCCCATACACCTCAATCTACTGGTCATGGTGGTGGCGTTGGCCTCCTACTCTCTCCCTCTTGCCAAATCCAACCCCTCCTGCCACCCCAATCACACTCCCCCCTCTCCTTCGAAGTCCACTCCATTCGCCTCCTCACACCACTTCCCCTCCGAGTAGCAGTTATTTATCGCCCACCCGACTATCCCAAATCAACCTTCCTCACCGACTTTGATTCCTGGCTCTCTGCCTTTATGGATCCCTCCTCCCCCACTCTTATTCTTGGTGACTTCAACATTCACATCGACAACCTCTCCGACCCCCATGCCTCAAAGTTCCTCACTCTTACCACCTTGTTTGACCTCCAACTTTTCTCCACTGCCCCCACACACCTACACAGCCACTGTCTTGACCTAATACTCTTCTCCAATTCCTCTCCCTCAAACTTCCACAAATCAGTCCTTCCCTTATCTGACCATCACCTCTTATTTATTTATTTATTTTATTTAGCTGTATTTATATCCCACTTAACCTTTACTCTTCAGCTCCCGCCATCCCAACCTCGTCCTGTCTCCTCCGACCTATTTAGAAATCTTCATAATATTGATCCCCTGACTCTCTCCTCCAAGGTTGAGGATATGAGTGATGGAGGGGACAATGGTGAGGGAGATGGAACGTAGGAAATGGGTGGGGATAGGGTCTGAAGAACAGGTGGTGGGTTTGAAGGAGAAAAGAAGGAGTGCGGTTTTTTGTCAGAGATCGAAGGGAAGGAGGAGAGGGTGGCAAGGGGAGTATGGATGGGGAGGAGAAATGGGGAGGAGAAATGGGGAGGAGGGGAGGTAGATGAGGGGGTAGGGAATTGGAGGGTAATTTTGAGGATTTTGTTGTGGAAGTAGTCGGCTAGGGTTTGGGCAGAAAGGGAGGGTGGGATTGGGGGCGGGGGGGACCTTGGAGAGAATTGAGGGTGTTAAAGAGACGGCGAGGATCAGAGGCAAGGGAATTAGTCAGATGGATGTAGTAGTCTTGTTTGGCAAGTGCTAAGGCTGACTGGAAGGAGCCAAGCATGAATTTGAAGTGTAGAAGGTTTTCTGGGGAGCAGGGTTTGGACCAGGCTCGTTCGGCAGAACGGGCGCAGATGCGTAAGTAACGGATTGTGGGTGAAAGCCAGGGTTGGGGAGTAGATCGTTTAATAGGACGTGGGGTGGAAGGGGCAAGAGTATCAAGGGCTGAGGATAGTGTAGTATTGTATGAGGATACTGCCTCGTCGATGGACTCGGATGATAAAATGGAGGAAAGAGATGAAGAAATGGTCACTCTCCACTGCAACTGTCCCCGCTGACTTCAAACACGCTGTTGTCACACCCCTCCTCAAGAAACCCTCACTTGATCCCACATGCCCTTCTAACTATCGACCCATCTCCCTCCTTCCCTTCATATCCAAACTATTAGAATGAGCAGCCCACCATCGCTGCCTCGACTTCCTCACTTCCCAGGCCCTCCTGGACCCACTTCAATCCGGCTTCCGTCCCCTACATTCCACTGAAACAGCACTCACTAAAGTCACAAACGACTTGTTCCTGGCTAAATCCAAGGGCCTCTACTCTATCCTCATCCTTCGACCTTTCTGCTGCCTTTGACACTGTTGACCACGACCTTCTCCTCATCACCCTCTCCTCGCTTGGCTTCAAGGATGCTGTACTATCCTGGTTCTCCTCCTACCTCTCCCATCGCTCATTCAGTGTATGCTCTGGTGGCTCCTCCTCCTCCCCTACCCCACTCCATGTAGGAGTACCCCAGGGATCTGTCTTGGGCCCCCTCCTCTTCTCTCTCTATACCCAAGGCCTTGGCACGCTCATTTCCTCCCATGGCTTTCAATACCATCTCTATGCCGATGACTCCCAAATCTACCTCTCTACACCTGATATTTCTCCGGCAACCCAGTCCAAGATCTCTGCCTGTCTTTCAGGCATCGCTGCCTGGATGTCATCGCCGATTAAAATTGAACATGGCCAAGACTGAACTCCTTGTCTTTACACCTAACTCCTCCCCCCCCCCACTTCCCCCTCTCTCAATCCATGTGGATGGATCTACTATCCTTCCTGTTCCCTCGGCCCGCAATCTGGGGGTTTTGACACCTCTCTCTCCTTTTCTGCTCATAACCAGCTTGTAGCTAAGACCTGCCACTTCTTTCTCTACAACATCAGCAAAATCTACCCCTTCCTCTCTGAACACACTACCAAAACGCTTATCCACTCGCCTTGATTACTGCAACCTACTCCTCGCTGGTCTTCCCGCAAGCCACCTCCTTCCCCTCCAATCTATACAAAATCACGCCGCTCGACTAATTTTCTGCCAACCTCGCCATGCCCATGTTACTACTCTTCTCAGGTCGCTTCACTGGCTCCCTGTCCAATCCCACATCCAATTCAAGCTTCTCCTGCTGACCTATAAATGCATCCACTCTATGGCCCCTCACTACCTCTTATTTCTCCCTACATCCCCTCTCAAAACCTGCGCTCCGCTAACAAATTTCTTCTATCAATGCCTTTCACACGCACTGTGAACTCCTGACTGTGCTCCTTTCACCTTGCTGCACCTTACGCCTGGAACAGCCTACCTGCGTCTGTGCACCAGACATCCTCCTCGGCCCTCTTCAAATCCAGATTGAAGACCCACCTCTTCACTGTTGCATTCAGATCCTGACTCCTTCTTCATCTTACCCTAACCCCTGTCATCATTTATGACCAAACTACTGACCAAACAGTACCTTGCGCAGAACTGACTAATGCTCTACCTTGCGCAGAACTGACTAATGCTCTATACTGTTCTAACTTATGTTTTGTTCTAACTAGATTGTAAGCTCCAATAAGCTTGACTCTGATGGGCAGGGACTGTCTCTTGTATGTTGGCTACCTCTTGTAGGTCAGCTGTGCAGCGCTGCGTGCGTGGCGCTTTACAAGTGCTGAATAGCAGTAGTAGTAGTAGTAGTAATACTGTGTTCAGTTTTGGAGACCATATCTTGCAAAGGATATAAAAAGGCTGGAAGCTGTTCCGAGGAAGGCGACCAAAATGATTTGGAGCCTGCGTCAGAAGCCTTATGAGAAGAGACTTGAAGACCTAAATATGTACACTTTGGAGGAGAGGAGGGACAGGGGAGATATGATTCAGACCTTTAAATACTTAAAGAGAAATAATGAACAAACAAACCTCTTCCAAAGACGGGGAAGCTGTAAAACTAGAGGGCATAACATGAAGCTGCAAGGGGGTAAACTGAAAGGCAATGTCAGGAAATATTTTTTCACTGAAAGGGTGGTGGATGCTTGGAATGCCCTCCCAATGGAAGTGGTGGGGGCAAACACAGTGAGAGAATTCAAAATGGCATGGGACAAACACAGTGGATCCCTTTACAGCAACAGGATAAAAGCAAAATAAACTGAACCATCTAACTTCTCAACAAATAGGGGTGTCCTACATGGAGTGGTGGGTTCACCCCTAAACAAAGGCATGGGGAGGGGTGGCCTGCACAGAGAGACAGGTGCACCTACTCTTACCATATTGCTGGGCAGACTGGATGGACCATACTGGTCTTTATCTGCCGTCATTTACTATGTTACTATGATAAATTGGAAGACTGGGCATCCAAATGGCAGATGAAATTTAATGTGGACAAGTGCAAAGTTATACACCTAGGAAGCAACAACCCAAACTATAGTTACATGACACAAGCTTCCACATTAGGAACCACTACCCAGGAAAGAGATTTAGGTGTCATCATGGATAACATGTAGAAACCCTCCGCCCAGTGTGCAGCGGCAGCCAAGAAAGCAAATAGAATGCTAGGTATCATAAGGAAAGGAATGGAAAATAAAACAAAGGATATTATAATACCCCTGTATCGCTCCATGGTGTGATTGCACCTTGAATATTGTGTGCAATTCTGGTCGCCGTATCTTAAAAAGGATATAGTGTTATTAGGAAAGGTTCAGAGAAGAGCCTCCAAAATGGTGAAGGGGATGAAAGGATACTCCTATGAAGAGAGGCTAAAAAGGTTAGGGCTCTTTAACCTTGAAAAGAGACGGCTGAGGGGAGATATGATAGAAGTCTATAAATTAATGAACGGAGTGGAACGGGTAAACATAGATCGATTTACACCATCAAAATATATAAAGACTAGGGGATATGTAATGAAGCTACAATGTAACCTATTTAAGGCTAATAAGAGAAAATATTTTTTCACTGAATGTGTAACCAAACTCTGGAATTCGTTACCAGAGGATGTAGTAAAAGTTGTTAGAGTAGCCGGGTTTAAATAAGTTTTGGACAAGTTCCTGGAGGAAAGGTCCATATACCATTATTAAAGGGGCCCCGGGATATCCACTGCTTGCCCCAGTACAAACATTGTGGAACCTGTGTCTTTTGGGGAAACTGCTATTTACTTGTGACTTAGATGGTCCACTGTTGTAAACAGGATACTGGGCTTGATGGACCTTGGTCTGACCCAGTGTGGCATTTCTTATTTTCTTATGTTAAGGCCTCCCAGAACATCCCATATACCTTCTACAAAGAGCACAAAATACTGTCACCAGAATAATAAACGGTGCATCCAGATTCAATCATATAACATCTATAATGAAGAATCTTCACTGCCTACCAATATCACTTAGACCAAAATATAAAGTCATCACCACTGTTAAGATACTACAAAATTAGTTGGCTACCTGCTTGAAGGCACTAACAAACAAAGCTCCTGAAATTAGATCAAGAAGGCGTCTCAACCAGAACCTACTTTGCATCCCAATACTAAAAACAAAATGCAACCAACAAACCTGCAATAGAACCTTCACCCTTTTTGCACCCTCAGTCTGGAACGCTCTTCCTGAACCCTCAAGATCAGCTGAAACAATACACAATCTTCGAAAGAGACACAAAACATACCTCTTCATCAAATATTCTGGACCTGACACAAATGACTAGCACAAGGCTCCACAAACACCATATAACTAAACAAGTTCTTGCCATGTTAAACCCTCTCCCTTTTAGTTCAAGTTACATGTTCCCCACCTAAGTTCCATGTAAAACTCAATTCATTCATGTTTATGTTACTTGTTCTATGTACAGTAAACTGCTTTGACTTCAGATAAAGCAGAATATAAAATGTGTTAAATAAATAAAATAAATACTCCTGCCCAAAATTTCTCACAGCCTTAAAAATCAAAACTTTCAAAATGCAGGTACTTGTCCCACCTGGTAAAGATCAAAACATCTTAGTTGTCTTGGGCAGGAAGGTATCCCAAAGAGCCATGCTCATAATGAAGATAGTACTCACCTGCTACAGGTCCTACTCTATCACCATTATTTAGCAGTTAACCGTGATCCCATGGGAACAACTATAAGAACATAAGAACTGCCATACTGGGTCAGACCAAAGTCCAAGCCCAGTGCCCTGTTTCCAATAGTGGTCAATCCAGGTCACACGTACCTGCCATATCTCAGAAGTAGCCAATTCTCTGGTATTTATCCCAAGAATAAGAATAAGAATTGTTTTTCTTTTGGACTACCTTAATAACTGTTTATGGACTTTCCCTCCAGGAATTTGTCCAAACCATTTTTAAACCCAGCTACAATACTTACTTTTACCACATCTGCCAGCAATGAGTTTCAAAGACAAAATTATACATTGAGAGAAAAATCCTCTCAAATATATTACTTTGTAGTTTCATGATGTGACCCCTAGTCCTTGCATTTTTTTGAAAAACAGTAATCAATTTACGTCTACCTGTTCCACTCCATTTAGGATCTTATAGACCTCTAGCATATCTCCCCTCAGACGTCTCTTCTCTAGACTGAAGAGCCCTGACCTCTTTAGCCATTCCTCATAGGAAAGTCGTTCCATTTCCTTTATCCTTTTGGTTGCCCTGCTCTGTACCTTTTCTAAAGCTGCTACATCTTTTCTGAGATGCAGACACTAGAATTGCACACACTACTCAAAGTGCAGTCGCACCATGGAGCAATACAGAGGCATGATGATATCCTTTGTTTTATTTGATTGCTTTCCTAATGATTCCTAACAGTCCATTTACTTTTTGGGCCGCATCACACACTCAGCAGATTTCAGTGTATTGCCAGCAATCATACCCAAATCCTCTTTTTGAGTGGTACCTGTCACAGGGCCTACCTTGGCAGCGTAATGGACTGAGGTAGATTGGACATAAAAATATATGAGGTTGGGTTTGGCTAATGTCTTACAGGGCCCAGGGACTTGCAGCCCTGGTAGCTTCCTTTGTTACCAAAATCCCAAAGAATACAAAGGTCCGAGTGGAGGGAAACAAAGGCATTTATTTCCCTTTCTTGCAAAAAGGTTCAGATGCTTGGACAAAAACATCAAACACAAGTTCCTTACTTCAGGTTAAAGAAAAAGTAAAACATGACGTTAAAGCAAAGCTGTTATCTTCACAATAAATGGTGTATCAAAACAAACAGTCTCTATTCCCTAAGATAGAGCTTATGTGCTAAGCAGGGACTCCAGGCTTCCTGTCTTACAATAACTACAGTCCATCTCGGTATCTGAAGCAAATTCCACCTGCATCGGTTCCCCTTCTGAAGCCTCTGAAACCAAGTCAGTACTTGCTGGCAAATTGTCATCAGGCTTTTTATATATCCTCTGTACAACCTCCCAATGCTCAGGGTTGAATGTAGGGTATCGGTCCTGCGCCCTCCTATACTGGGAACTGTCTTCCTTTTGCAAATATTTTATCTTAGCTTCATGCAAAGCTTTGTCATTAACAAGTCTCTTATTCAGTACGTGTTTCTTGCACCTTATCTCATAGGCAGTTTCACAAGGATAGTATTCCTCTGCTCCCTGTCCTCCCCATACACCAGCAGTCTGCAACCTGCTTTCAGTTAAACATGGGTTACCTTTTCTCCTTGGCTTGTCTACTCCCGGTGAGGTTTGAGGCCTGCTCCGGCTGGGATCCTGCCTGGCCTGAGCAATAGGCCTTAAGTTCTCCAACCGTCCTTCTGTTGGCTTTAGACCGTAGTCAGAGCCACGCCTTTGCCTCTCTGGACGAAAAGCACCCACTCTGAATGGAGCTATCCCACCTTCTCCAGGGTTGCTTCTTTCCTCAAGCCACTGCGGCTGCTGCTGCCTCCTGCGAAACCCTTATCCAGGGGTTACTGCTTCTTCTGGATATTCTGCCCATTCATTCGGATGTCCTGCCCATCCTGCTGGTTCTCCTGGCAGTCCTCCTTCCCCTGCCTGTTCTGCCCTCCAGTCTTCCAGACTCTCTTTAAGAGGTACTCCTCTCTTCCTTGATTGGAAGCTGGCTGGCATTACCTCATGACCTAGGAGGTGTGGTTCCTCAGTTCCTCGGAGGTCCCTCTTGCTCCCCCTATCAGGTTCCTCATAATATTGCAGCCTGTGCTAGACTTTTCCTGCGTTTAAAACATTTTCTTCTCTTCTCAGAGGGTCCGCAGCATCACATACCCCTAATGTGGAACTTAGCATTTGTGTCTATAGTTTGGGTTATTCTTCTCTACATGCAACACTTTACACTTGTCCACATAAAATTTCATCTGCCATCTGAATTCCAGTCTCATTAGATCTTCTTGCAGTTTCTCATAATCCAAATGTGATTTAACAACTCCAAATAATTTTGTAACATAGTATATAACAGCAGTTAAAGATCAGTATGGTCCAGCTAGTCTGCCCAGCAAGGCGGCAAGAGTACGTGCACTTGCCGCTCCGTGCAGGTCACCCCTCCACATGCCTTTGTTTAGGGGTATACTCACTGCTCCGTGTAGGTCACCCCCATTTGTTCAGATATAAGAGATAGTTATGTTTATTTTGATTTTATCCTGTTGCTATAAAGGGATCCATTGTGTCTGTCCCATGCCATTTTGAATTCTGTCACTGTGTCTGCCCCCCCCCCCACCCCCACTTCCATCGGGAGGGCATTCCAAGCATCCACCACCCTTTCAGTGAAAAAGTATTTCCTGACATTGCCTTTCAATTTACCCCCTTGCAGCTTCATGTTTTTCCCTGTAGTTTTACAGCTTCCCTGTCTTTGGAAGAGTTGTGTTTGTTCATTAATACTCTTAAGTATTTAAAGGTCTGAATCATATCTCCCCTGTTCCTCCTCTCCTCCAGAGTGTACATATTTAGGTCTTCAACTTTTCTCATAAGTTTTCTGACACAGGCTCCAAATCATTTTGGTCGCTTTTCTCTGAACCACTTCCAGCCTTTTTATATCCTTTGTGAGATATGGTCTCCAAAACTGAACACAATATTCCAAGTGAGGCCTCACCAGCTACTTGTACAGTGGCATTAGTAGCTCCTCCTTTCTGCTGGTAATTCTCCTCTGTACGCAACCCAGCATCCTTCTGGCTTTTGCCACCGCCTTGTCATGCTGTTTTGCCACCTTGAGATCCTCAGAAACAATCACTCCAAGGTCCTTCTCCTGGTCTGTGCACACCAATGTTTCACCCCCTATCGCATAAAATTCCCTTGGATTTCTGCTTCCCAAGTGCATGACACTGCACTTTTTCACAGTAAATCTTAACTGCCAAGCATTAGACCATTCTTCCAGCTTTTGTAGATCTTTCCTCATGTTCTCCGCTCCCTCAGGGGAGTCCACTCTGTTGCAAATTTTGGTGTCATCTGCAAAAAGACAGACTTTTCCATTCAGAACTTCAGCAATAATCACTCTCAAATATATTGAACAGTACCAGTCCCAGGACCAAACCCTGGGTCACACTGTTAATCACCTTCCTTTCATCTGAGTGAGTTCCGTTTACTCACCTTCTGTCGTCTATCAGTCAACCAATTTCTGATCCAGTTCACCATCTTGGGACCCATCCCCAAGCTGTTGAGTTTATTGATAAGCCTCCTATGAAGAACAGTATCAAAGTCTTTGCTGAAATCTAGGTAGATCACATCCATCACATGCCCTTGATCTAGTTCTCTGGTCACCCAGTCAAAGAAATCAGATTTGTTTGGCAAGATCATCCTTTGGTAAACCATGTTGCCTCGGATCATGCAACCTGTTGGTTTTAAGGAAGTCTACTATTCACTCTTTCAAGAGCACCTCCATTACTTTTTCTGCCACCGAGGTAAGGCTTACCGGCCTGTAGTTTGTCACCTCTTCTCTATTACCACTTTTGTGAAGAGGTACCACATCAGCCCTTCTCCAGTCCTGTGGAACTTCTCCTGTCTCCAAGGATCTATTAAAAACATCCTTTAATGGCCCTGCAAGAACCTCTGAGCTCTTTCAGTATCCTGGGATGTATCCCATCCGGTCCCATGGCTTTGTCCACCTTCAGTTTTGCAAGCTGTTCTAACACATCATCTTCTGTGAATGGTGTGGTATCTACTCCATTCCCATTTGTATATTTGTCATTCACAGGTGGTCCTTCTCCAGGATTTTCTCTAGTGAAAACAGAGTATAAGTATTTGTTTAGCATTTTCGCTTTTTCAATGTCACTTTCCACAAATCCTCTCTCAGCACTTTTGAGTCCTGCAATTCCACCTCTGATTTTCCTCCTCTCCTGAATATACCTGAAAAAAGTTTTGTCGCTACACTTCAAATCTTTAGCCATCTTTTCTTCTGCCTTTGATTTTGCTTTCCTTATTTCTCATTTTGTCTTTTAGTTTGATCTTATATTCTTTTCTGCGTTCCTCTGTTTGTGAGCTTCTGAATTTAGTGAAAGCTGTGGATTTTGCCTTTATTTGTGCAGCCACATCTTTGGAGAACCAAATAGGTTTTCTTTTCCTCTTGTTTTTATTTACTTTCCTTAGCTATGTATTTGTTGCACCTTTCATTGCCTCCTTTAGTTTAGCCCATTGCAATGCCACTTCCCTTATCACGTCCCACCCTACCAACTCCTCCTTCAAGTACTTGGCCATTTTACTGAAGTCTGCATTTTTTGAAGTCTAGGACTTTGAGCTTGCTGTGATTGGATTCTACCTTGGTTTTTATCTCAAACCACACCATGTGATGATCACTGCTGCTCACATGGGCACCCACCTGGATATTCAACATGCTATCTATGTTGGTGAGCACTAAATCCAGCATGGAGCTCTCCCCGGTCAGTTCCATCACCATTTGTTTAAGTAAGGCATCTTGGAAGGCATCCACAATTTTTTTTACTTCTTTTCAGATTTGAAGAAAGAACACTCCAATTCACATCAGGTAGATTAAAGTCACCCAATATGATCATGTCCTCCTTCATGGCTATCTTTGCAATATCAACAGTATCATTGACAAATTTAATCATCTTGCTTGTTGTTCCCAATTCCAGATCATATGTAAATATGTTAAAAAGCAATAATCCCAATTCAGATCCCTGGGGTACTCCACTATTCACTAGATCAAGTCCAAGAATATCTGCAGGAGTTAATCACCTCATTCAATCCACTTAGGATTCATTAGGAGTGGCCTAGTGGTTGGGGCAAGGTACTTCGGGCCGGAAGGTCGGGGGTTCAAATCCCACTAGAGGACAGCAACCTTGGGCCGGAAGGACTGGGGTTTCTAGTCCCACAGGTCCTCCTTGTGGTCTTGGGCAAGCCACTTAACCCTCCATAGCCCATGTTCCCTGTAAAATAGTTCTCTGTGTGCTGTGCTTTCCTGTCTAATCAATGTGTTTATACCTCAAAAATTTCCTGTCATGATTTGACAATTTCCAATCTGTAATCAAACTGCTGCTGATCGCTGGAAGTAGTGGTATACAAATGTATACTAAATAAATAAATTACAGTTGCCATCAGTGCTCTACAAACCACCTGGTACAGGACATCTGGCTACATAAAGACCTCCATGACCACCTTGCAGAAGCATCCTGCCTGTGAGGCAACCTCTTTAGAGAGAGTGACATGTAGTCTCTCAAATTAAAGACAACTGATCCAAAATCAGAAAGCTGTCCTCCCAGCTGTTGGAGCAATACCTCCAATACTGGAGGTCTCAACAACCCCTTTATAGGAGACCTTACCACCAGTTCAGTCATCAGTACTACCAAATGCTGGTGTTACCAACTCAATCCCAGGGTGGCTTCCCAGTACCAGCACACTCAGTACTATACTCCATATCAAAGACTCTGAGAATGCAAGCAGGAGCCTGAAGCTCCTTCCACCTTTCTCAAATCTAGCCCTTGTTGACTACCTATCAGTGGGGGGCAGAATACAGCACTCCGAAGAAAAAAGGAACATCCCCACTACACACAAATGGATCCTGAACATTAGAGACCAGGGATACAAGATTAACTTCATCCAACTCCTGCTCATCTTGGGACCCAAAACAAAGCTACTATTCCAACACATAGCAGTCCTGGTTGTGGAAACAGACTTCCTGTAGCAGAATAGAACAGATGAATATGTCCAACCTTTGTTGCAGAGCCAAGGATTCTATTCCAGATTCTTCCTCATCCTCTCAAAATACTGGTGAAGGGGGTGATCTAAGACACATTCCTGATCCCTGCAATCTCAATACCTTTCTGAAAAGAGAGAAGTCTAAGAGTAATCCCTTAGTATTAATATGGCTCCTCATAGGCCTCAACAATTGGCTTGCCTCTTTGAATCTGAGTGATTCCTGCACCCATATTCCCATTCATTCTCACCACAGGAAAATTCCTATAATTCATGTTCCTCAACCAAAATAGGAGTTCTGCCCTTCAGCCTGCCCTCGACTCCCAAAGTATCCATCAAGTGCTTAACAGTCACTGTTGCTCATCTCCACAAGAAGAGTCACTTTGTTTACCCATATTTGGATGGCTAGCTTATATCCAGCTTCTTGAGACAAGTGCTCAAGACCCTCCAGGTGACCATAAGCATACTTGGAATTCTGGGTTCTTCATCAACATGACCAAATATATACTAGAATCGATCCAGGTCACCAGGGCAAGCTTTGACACTTGAGCGGCCAAGGTGTATCTCCTGAATGACAGAGTTCACTCCTTCACATCACTATGTCAACAGGTTTGTATCACCCGCATAGAGCCAGCTCACACTTTCCTACAGCTTCTATGTCACATGGCAGCCACCACACATTGTGCCTTCTAGCCAGATGACAAATTCAAGCCACACATCAGGCAGCCTATCTGTACAGCTATCACAATCAGACTGTAGATTCCTTCAGCTGCCAGCTACAACCTCATGAATGGTTTCTCGAACCAAAAATTGCATGTTCACACACTAGGGTAAGGCTGATGTAGCCTATTTGCTTCGTGAATGCAAAATGTTACACTCTGTTCCCTAAGACTATGGTTGGCTCATGATACCTTCTTTGTTCCACAGAATTGGGGGCTCTTCTATACATTCTTCCCAGTCCATCTGATGTGCAGAGGTCTACTGAAGATAACTCAAAATCAGGCTCTGATTAGCCCAGTAGTGCCCCACTGGCCGAGGCAGATCTGGTTTCCTGCCCAACTCTCTAGGGCAACATCCTCCTCTGCTGACCCAACAGCACAGTCACTTACTGCATCCCAGTCTCAAGAGCCTGTCCCTCATGGTCTCGACGTGAACAGCAGATAATCTAAGGTCTTCTAGGAGACTGAAGAAATCATACCACCTTAAGTGGCACAGATTTGCTTGTTGGTCTCCATCCTAACACTGAACCCTTTACTTGTCTGCTACCATAAATTTTGACATATCTTCATTTGTTCCAGTTAGGCCTCAAAACCTTTTCTGTTTGGCAGTTTATCATGACTGTATCGGTGGCAAAACCATCTCCGCTTATGGGCCTGATATTCGAAAGGCATTTACACAGTTTATAGCCCAGTAAACTGTGTAAATGCCTTAAATTGGGATATTCAATGACACTTACATAGTTAGTGCCATTGAATATCTCCTTCTAACTCTGCTACATGCCCCAATGTTATGTGGTTTAGCATCAGAGCGTGTTGGAGGCATTCCAGGGTGGAGCGGAGGCGGAAACTGTTGCTAACCAGGTAGCGGCGATATTGCACTGCTACCCAGTTAGCGATAAGTGGATAAAACTAGGCATAACAAAAGCTGGCCTACTTTTACCCACAGAAGCTAATCACCACTACTTGGTTAGCTTCAGCGGCTCTGTCTCTGCAGCATTGAATATCCGGGGTTAAGGGTTGGCAGGCAGGTCTGTGCACCATAGCAGCACATAGGACCCAATACTGAATTAAGCAGGCTATGTGTCACGTGAGGCCTCATGAACATCAAACCTCCCATATGGGAAATGTGGCAGAAAGATACAGAAATATTTTCCATTGTATTAGGACCCATGATCCTGATTAAGAAGAATTTCCAATTGTATCTTAACAAATTACCTATAAAATGTTACATCTTTTGAATTCCAGAAGGAAGCTCTTTGGCACGATGCAAGTATAATGGTGAGTGTTAGCAGTAACTTTGAGAGACTAAGATCATATTCCACATAATCTGGCTTAGAAATGAGGTTCATGACTCTCATGGTATGCACAAAACTAACCCGTTTGAGACCTTGGCCTTGAATATTGTCCTAACTGAAATCATAGACCTACCCTTTGATCCTTTGAGTCAGACCTCTAAAGGCTTCTCTGGATCTGTTAGGCGAGGTCACCAGCTAGCGTACCTGCATTCACCTGCTGTTTATGGAAAACTCCTATTATAGGTATGCAACTCTACTTTTCACAACAATATTCCATAATTCTATTGTGACAATTTGTTTCCAGACTGGAAAGATGTTCTATAATGCACCTTCTTCCACCATATTATTAGGTCCTTATAAACAAGGCCTTGGCTTTGATCTTTTTGTCTCATTGGAGAAATAAAGTATTTGTTCTTATAGGTAGATAATCATACCTGACATGTTTTGGACTAAAGGAAACTGGTGAAACCATAGTACTGAGAAGAGATGAATCTTATTTCCTACAGTTTTTTTTATTTCTACCTTACTCATTTATTTATAGTATGCATCCTTCCATAAGGCTTTTCAGAGAGCCATGAACATAATTCATTTTCTTAAAAGAGTGAATAAGAAAACACATATTTTCTGCCACTTCAAAGCTGCAGTCTTTTATGAAGAGAAAAGTAGCCATTTATGCTTGGCTTCTCAGTACCTCTATCTCACCGAGCCCTTGTATCTTTGAGTCCTATTACGATCATATGAGTCAGTTAGTTGTCTAATCATCCCAGCATTTGCTGTTGAAGATTCCCACTGGGGTCAGGCTACAGTATGTCTCGATAGACATTTGCTATCCAGGGTCCATGACTGTAGAATTCGATGGTCCTTGTACAGTTGGAGAGGCATCACTTTTCTTTTCAGAAAGGCATTGAATATCCGGGATTGCCGCACATGCCTGGGAGCCACAAAGGCTAACTGGGTAGCGGCGATATTGCACCACTGCCCAGTAAACGTCTATGGGTAAAGACGGCGCTGCAAGAGCTGGCCTATCTTTTACCCATAGAAGCTAAATAGGTAACGGTGCAATATATCTGGTTAGCATCTGTTGCCGTCCACAACGTACCACGGAACATCCATGACATGACCCGATGCTAAACGGATAACATCAGGGCGTGTAGGGGAGAAGATTGGGAATATTCAGTGGCACTAACCATGTTAGTGCCTTGAATAACCCGCTGAATGGCATTTACATGTTTTACAGGGCTGTAAACCATGTAAATGCCTTTCAAACATTGGGCCCTACATTCACAGAGGAGCATGAATGTAAACCCTTTATCCTGAATGTCTTTCCCATGTGGGTAGTTATAGGGTCCTGTGCAGTGGTGGGATTCAGCCAGTTCGCCTGAACCCATTCCTAAAATTTCCTGAGTTTGTCGAACCAGTCCATCGACAGACAGTGAATCCCTGATGGTCCAGCGGCCCCGATCCCCCCACCTGACAGCAGTTTGATGGCATCAGGGACAATCGTGGCATTGGGAAAAGCCCCCAATGCCATCAAAGTACTCTCGGGGGTCAGTGCTCCAACAGAGTGTGAATCCCTGGTGGCCTAGCAATCCGAACCCCCCCCCCTCCTCTCTTAAAAAGAAAAAATAGACCTGGCGGCTTAGAAGTTCTCTGAACCTCTCTGGATCCAGGATGCACTGCACGGGGCCAAGTGCTGCCATTTTTGAAGATAGCGGACCACAAGTGTGTGGGGGGGGGGGGGTGTAGGCATTGCTCCCATTTATTTCGAAAGATACTGGAGAGGTGGTTCAGGTGCCACCAGGTCTATTTTGTTTGTTAGTCAGGAGGGGGTGGGGCTCACGGGGCCACTAGGTCTAATTGACTTTTAGGTCAGGAGGGAGGTGGGGGGGGGGGGTTCAGGGGTCCACTAGGCCACCGGGTCTATTTTATTTTTAAAGGAGGGGGGGTTCCGGACTGCTAGGCCACCAGGGATTCACTATCCTTTAGGGCACCAGCCCCCAACTGAATTTTGATGGCATCGGGGGCTTTTCCCAATGACGCGATTGCCCCCAATGCCATCAAAATATTATCGGTTGGGGGAATCAGGGTGTTGCAATCTACTCATACTGATCTGATACAGAACCGGTTCCTAAGATTTTTGAATCCAACCCTGGTCCTGGTCCTGTGATATGTGTTGGCATAACTTGCACCATGTATTCTTGCAGGGTTTTGTGTCCTTTTCTTCCATTTGGGATTCTGTTTGGAGTTTACTTCTTACAAGTTTTAGTTTCAGGTTGGGTGGTTTCAGCTAGGGATCTACTTTAAATGCATCAATTCCAGAAGATTATAGAAACACAGAAACATGATGACAGAAAAAGACCACATGGCCTATCTAGTCTGTCCTTCCATAACAACAACTACAACAGTCCACTTTTTACCTTTAGAGATCCTCTGTGTTGGTCCCATGCTTTTTTGAATTCAGTTACTGTCCTCATCTCTACCACCTACACTGGGAGACTATTCCACGGATCCACTACTCTTTCTGTAAAGAAATATTTCCGCATATCACTCCTGAATCTATCTCCCTTCACCCTCATCCCATGTCCCCTCATAACAGAACTTGCTTTCAATTGAAAGAGGCTCTCTCCCTGAACATTTATGCCGCGGAGGTATTTAAACATCTCAATCATATCACCTCTATCCCACCTTTCCTCTAAGGTATACATATTAAGATCCTTAAGTCTGTCCTCATATGCTTTATAATGAAGCCCATTAATCATTTTAGTAGCCACCCTCTGCACCGACTCCATCCTGTTCACATCCTTTTGAAGGTGCGGTCTCCAGAATTGCACACCATACTCCAAATGAGGTCGCACCAAAGACTTATACAGAGGCATTATCACCTCCTTTTTTCTGCTAGCCATTCCTCTCCGTATGCACCCAAGCATCCTTCTAGCTTTTGCCCTCGCCTTTTCTACTTGTTTAGCTACCTTAAGATCATCAGACACAACCACGCCTAGGTCCCGCTCTTCTTTAGTGGACAAAAGTACTTCACCTCCTATACTGTATTGCTCCCTTAGATTGCTGCAGCCCAAATTCATGACCTTACATTTTTTAACATTAAATCCCAGCTGCCAAATTCTAGACCATTCTTCAAGCTTAGCTAGATCCCTCCTCATGTTATCTACACCTTCCTGGGTGTCTACTCTATTGCAGATTTTGGTATCATCTGCAAAGAGGCAAACCTTACCCGACAGCACTTCCGCTATATCACTAACAAAGATGTTAAAAAGAATCGGACCAAGGACAGATCCCTGGGGCACACCACTGGTAACATCCTTCTCCTCAGAGTGAGCTCCCTTGATCCTTTGGGTACTAGGCAGTTGCTCTGATCACTAGGCTATTCCTCCATGCCATATATACTCCATATCACATATTTATGTTTAATTTTAGGTGTATTTTATGGTTTTCAAGAGTGTCTCCTCTACTTTATACCCTTGTGAGATCCGCAATTAGGCATTTGTGGAATCACACCCGTACTTTTGCTCATCTGTAAGTTTATTATTAACATTTCTAAAGTAGTTATTCATATTTTTATCTTTTTGTATTTATTACAATATAGCAGGGCATATGTTTATGTGCTTATAAAGTCTTTTTGTATTTATAATTTATAACTATATTTATAATTTATTCTTATAAAATTTATGTCCATTTTAACAAAGTAAAATAGCTAAGTGCCATTATGTTTGCCTTGAGCAGATGGCTTGAGAGTCAGTCCATGCACACGGCAAGACCAGTTTAAATGGGAATGCACAACGCAGCACCGTGGAACCACTGGAACTAGTCTTTCTATGTGCATGGACTGACTCTCAAGCCATCTGCTCAGAGCTAAGTGTCATTAAGTTTGCCTATTTTACTTTCAATGATTAAAATGGACAGTTGATTTCAACAGAGGGACCCTCTTTATGAACGATCCAACAAAAGTCTTTTTTGAGCTTGCTCTATTGAACTAGTCTAATTTTTTGATGGATATAGAACATGACAACCTGATTGCGAGTATGGAACATAATGACGTCATTATCCAGCATGTGAACATCTATATGCTGTAGAATATTTTTTGTTGGTATGTTATTTTGGCGACTAGTGACATTATAAGGATAGCGTTGATTTGGATGTTCTATATTTTTATTTTATTTTTATTTTTTATTTTACCATGTTCTCTGTAAACCGCCCCTGATCTCTGGAAGGGGTAGTATAGAAGAGTGCACAAATAAAGAAATAAATAAAAAATACCTATGAATTGTCTCTCAAAAACACCACTGTACAGAACATTTTCAATCACTGGCACACAACAGTCATTGACCTGTTTGGCACTTAACAAAACAGAAAATGTGTCCCTTTTTCTGCTCCAGGAAGCCAGCCAGCCACAGCATAGCACACGATACCTTTGCTATTCCTAGAATCAGAAAGCGTAGTTACTCACCTGTAACAGGTGTTCTCCAGGAGCAGCAGGAATCAGTCCTCACATATGGGTGACGTCGGCGCCGACGGAGCCCTCGCGGAGCAATTTTCCCCAGCTTTCAAAGAAAGCCTTTGGGAATTGCAGCGCGCATGCGCGGTCTCCTTCCCGCCCAAGGGTGCCATCTTAGCCAGTCTGATGACATAGCTAAAAGACAGCATAAAAATTTGCAAAAAAACTTAAGCAGATGATTGCAACTCCAAGGGGAGGAG
Source organism: Ichthyophis bannanicus (assembly GCA_033557465.1). NCBI lineage: Eukaryota > Metazoa > Chordata > Amphibia > Gymnophiona > Ichthyophiidae > Ichthyophis > Ichthyophis bannanicus. The sequence goes on from CM066039.1 coordinate 307,015,753, forward strand.
GGAGGGTTGTGAGGACTGATTCCTGCTGCTCCTGGAGAACACCTGTTACAGGTGAGTAACTACGCTTTCTCCAGGACCAAGCAGGAAGTCAGTCCTCACATATGGGACTCCCAAGCTTAAGGCTACCGGAGACCCTAAGCACAAAAATGAGCTCCCTCTAGCTCAGCGGCACAGAAGGAAGGAATCTTCACTGAATTATAACCCACCGGTAGCCCCCATCCGGGATGGAGGGTAGGAGTTGCTCAAACCTCGAAGAGATTTCGGAGGACTGCCTGTCCGAAAGCACTGTCCCTGCGGGACTCCCTCTCGAGGCAATAATGGGCCGCAAAAGTCTGGCTCGAAGACCAAGTAGCGGCCCGGCAGATGTCTGCCAACGGAACAGAGCGGAGGTAAGCCACTGACGTAGCCTTCGCCCGAACACAATGAGCCGTGACTCGACTTTCTAAGGAGAGTCCGGCTGCCCCATAAGCCCAAGCGATGCAGTCAGCAACCCAGATGGACAGAGTACGCTTGGAGACCGGGAGCCCCAATTTATTGGGGTCAAAAGACAGAAAAAGCTGAGCCGCTTTACGGTGCTCCCGTGTACGGTCAAGGTAGAAGTTCAATGCCCTTCTACAGTCCAGGGTATGCAGGACCATCTCAGCTCGGCTGGAGTGTGGCCTGGGAAAGAAGGTCGGAAGTACCACCTCCTGATTGATGTGAAAAGGGGAGACCACTTTTGGAAGAAATTTAGGGTGAGTCCGTAGGACTACCCTATTTTTGTAGAACCGAGTGTAAGGGGGATCAGACACGAGGGCCTGCAATTCACTTACGCGTCTAGCGGAAGTGAGGGCTATCAGGAATAAAGTTTTCCAGGAAAGAAAATGTAGAGAACAGGTAGCCATAGGTTCAAAAGGCGGACAGGTGATCCGCTGTAAAACCACATTCAGATCCCAGTCAGGTGCTGGCGGGCGCAGAGGTGGTTTAAGTAGAAGGAGACCTCGGAGAAACCTCGCTATGAGAGGGTCGCTGGAAAGAGGTCTGCCGTCCACCGGCACATGATGTGCTGAAAGAGCACTGAGGTGAACTTTGACGGAGTTGGACTTAAGTCCCAGATTAGAGAGGTAGAGCAAGTACTGCAAGATCACCGACACCGAGCAGGAGAAGGGATCCTGAGACTGCTGGGCACACCAAACGGAAAAGCGACGCCATTTAAGGGCGTAGCATTTGCGGGTAGAAGGTCGCCGAGAAGCTAGGACGACCTCCTCCACCTCTGCCGGCAGGAGAAGGGGAGCAAGGACTACCCTTTCAGCAGCCAGGCCATTAGATTGAGAGATCTGAGGTTGGGGTGTAGCAGGGACCCCTGATCCTGTGTTAGGAGATCCGGTTGAAACCCCAGAGGGAACGGATCCTCTACCGCTAATTGCAGCAGGAGTGGAAACCACGGCTGTCTGGGCCAGCGAGGAGTCACCAGGATCATGGAAGCTTTGTCTCGGAGAACCTTGAAAAGAGTTCGAGAAACTAGCGGGATGGGAGGAAAAGCATACAGAAGGCTCTCCGACCATGAGAGTAGAAAAGCATCTGCCGCCACTCGAAGGGGATGTGGCTGACGAGAGCAGAAGCGAGGAAGTTGCCGGTTGAGAGGACTGGCAAAAAGATCCATCGTGGGGAGTCCCCACTTCAGAAAAAGTTTCTGAACTACCAAGGGATCCAGACGCCACTCGTGCGGCTGGAGTATCCTGCTGAGTTTGTCCGCCAGGCAATTTTCTTGGCCTGGGAGATAAACTGCCTTGAGAAGAATGCCGTGACTGACGGCCCAAGAGCAGAGTTTCTGAGCTTCTCGGCAGAGAAGGAAGGAGCCCGTGCCCCCCTGCTTGTTCACGTAGAACATGGCAACTTGATTGTCCGTCTGGACAAGGACGGACTGGTGAGAAGTCAGGTGGGAGAAAGCCTTGAGCGCCAGACGGATTGCTCTGAGCTCCAGGAAGTTGATCTGCTGAGCAGACTCCCACGCGGTCCAGAGACCTTGAGTACATGCCCCTTGGCAATGTGCTCCCCAACCCAGGAGGGAAGCATCGGTCGTCAGCACTTGAGCCGGCTGAGGTGACTGAAAAGGCATTCCGAGCACCAGGTTCGGCCGATGAAGCCACCACTGTAGAGAAGAGGCCAGCGGCCCGGAGATGCGCACTAAGTCGGCTAGACCGCCGGTGGCTTGTTGCCACTGCTTGCGAAGGCACCATTGAGCAGGCCGCATATTCAGGCGGGCATTGGGGGTCACGTGGACGGTGGAAGCCATATGGCCGAGTAGTCTCAGGAAGCGCCTGGCAGAGACCAGGGACTGGCTGCGAAAACGGCTGGCTAGGTCCATGAGCCGTTGAGCCCTGTCGAGAGGCAGGAAAGCTCGCGCCTGAGGAGTGTGCAGTCTTGCGCCGATGAACTCGAGATCCTGTGAGGGGAGCAAAGTGGACTTTGCGAAGTTTATGACAAAGGCCAAGTACTGCAGAAGAGTCACCGTGCGGTGTGTGGCATTGGTGACTTCCGGAGAGGACGATGCTCTGATGAGCCAGTCGTCGAGGTACGGAAAGACATAGAGGCCGTGAAGCCGGAGATAGGCCGCCACCACCGCGAGACATTTTGTGAAGACTCGCGGTGCGGAGGATAGGCCAAAGGGCAGTACTCTGTACTGGTAATGATTTCCTGCCACCACAAACCTTAGGTATTGGCGGTGGCTTGGGTGGATGAGGATGTGCGTGTAGGCATCCTTTAGATCCAAGGAGCATAGCCAATCTCCCTGCTGGAGGTAGGGCAGAAGGATTCCAAGGGTAAGCATCTTGAACTTTTCCCGCACGAGGAACTTGTTGAGGTTGCGCAAGTCCAGGATGGGTCTGAGGCCTCCTGTCCTTTTTGGTATTAGGAAATACCTGGAATAAAAGCCTTGACCTCTCAGGTGGTGGGGCACCGGTTCCACAGCCTGTTCCTGAAGAAGACTTGCTAACTCCTGAAGGAGTAAGTCCCTGTGCAGAGGGAGTCGTGGAGGTTCTCCCGGGAAATAAGAGGGAGGGACCTGGTGGAAGTGGAGAAGATAGCCTTCTCTTACGACTTGAAGCACCCAGGCATCTGAAGTGATGTTGGACCACCTGTGGGCGAAGTGAACCAGCCGGCCTCCGGTGCTGGGAGGAGCCAGCTGAGGGGGAGAGGCTATGCTGATGAAGTCAAAAACCCCCACCCTGCTGAGCAGGGGCTGGTGGTGCAGGCTTGGGGGCTTGCTGCCTACGGGACCCGTTACCCCGTCCCTTGGCCTGCTGGCCCTGTTGGGGAGCTGCGGAGGCCTGATATTGATGGTAGTGTTTATAGGCAGCCGCCTTTCTCGGGTAAAAGGACTTCTTTCCCGAGCCCTTCTTTTTCTGGGAAGGGGCGGAGGTCTTCCTAGAAAGCCTAGTCCTGGTGAGAGTCTCCGTCTCGATTTGTGCAGCCTTTTCAGCCATGGGCTTGCCAAAGAGGTTCTCACCTCGGCAGGGGACATCGACCAACTTGTCCTGCACCGAGGGTTCCAGGTCAGACGACTGAAGCCAAGCCTGTCGGCGGGCACCGATGCCGGCTGCGGCCACTCGAGCCGATGCTTCAAAGCCATCATAGGCTGCTCGGGACATGAATTTGGAGCATTCCCGAATACCAGTTGTCAAGGCCAGGAACCTCCGCAAAGGTTCCTCGGAAAGTCCAGCGGAGAATCCGGCTATCTCTTTAGCCAGGTCTCGGAGATACATGCCCATGTAGAGCTGGTAGGTCTGGACACGACAAGCAAGCATAGAGCCCTGGAAACACTTCTTACCAAGGCCATCCAGGTTACAGGCCTCCCTGCCAGGAGGCACCGAGGAGTGCATCTTTTGGCTCTTAAGCCTATGCATGGCCGATTCCACTACCATGGAATGGTGTGGCAGCTGTGCTTTTTGGAAGCCAGGACTCTTGCGGACTCGATAGATGGAATCGACCCGCTTGCTTAATACCGGCGACGAGGCCGGACTCTCCCACATGCGGAAGAGTAGTCGTTCCAGCATGGGAGGAACCGGTACAGTAAAGTGCTCCCTGGCGGGAGAGTCATACTGAAGGGCGTCGAGCTCTTCGGCTCGAGGCTCCTCCTCGGGATCCGCAGGGAAGGCCAAAGCCTTGGCCATATCCCTGCCGAAGTCTGAGAACCGGGCATCCTCCGGAGGGGACTGCTTCCGAGGTTCGGACTCAGGTGAGTCCGAGGGGACACACCGAGTCCGAAACGAATCAGGTGACTCTTCCTCTTCCGACTCCCAGGCCGACTCCGAGGAGGAATCGGTGGGGTCGGTTCGGGCAGGCGGAGGCGTCGGCCGCCCCGACACCGAGGGAGTCGGCGTCGATGACCTCGGTCCCGAACGGGAGGCCGAGGGCGACCTCGACCGAGGATCGACTCGAGTTCGCATGGACTCGAGGATCGGCTCGGTCTCCGGGGTCGACTTAGACGTCGACGTCCCGGCGGCCGGGGCAGTGGCGCCAGCGAGGCTAGCGATCAGTGCCCGCTGCTGGTCCATGAAGGCAGATAGTCTGCTCTCCAAGGCCGTCAACCTGAGTCTGACCTCAGGTGACCCAGCAGCCCCCGACTCAGGCCCCGATGGCGTCGGGCCCGACGTCGGATCTCTCGGAGGCGAGTCCAGGAGGACTACAGGACTTACCCGAGCAGGCAACTCCGACTCCAGGCGAGGTCGCTTCGGGAGGTGCTCCTTCTCCAAAGACCCGGGACGGCTATCAGGGCTATGCGACCTGGCCCTCGCGGAGCCAGGAGCGTCCACCGACGCCACCCTCGCGGGTTTTACCTTCCGTCGATGGTCCCCGGAGGGGGAACCCCTGTCGGAGGAGCTTCGGCGATGGTCAGAGCTGGAACCTCTGGACGCCGAAGCCTCCGACGAGGTCCGGGTACGGCCGGGGTCAGCGAAGATTCTTTCCTGCTGGTGCCGCCGACTCCTTAACGCTTTGGAGGACATTTTGCCACAGGCCCCACAGATCAGTTCTTCGTGATCCGGGCCCAGGCAGCAGAGGCAATTATCGTGTGTGTCAGTGAGTGACATATTTCTGTCACACTGAACACACCGCTTGAAACCACTGGCAGCTATCGGGGGAAAAAGGGCCCCTGCAAGGTCAAAGGACCGGGCTGCCAGCGAAAAACCGAAAACGAAACTGACCAAAAATCAGAAAAACCGAAAAATAAGAGAAGGACTCGCAACGGCGTCGCGAGTCCGGGCAGGAAAAAGACCGGCGTCGAACCGAAGGAAAAAAGAGAAATAAATCAATAAAATCAACTTTTTCAGTGGGGACACGACGGGTACGTCTGTAGGGCTCCGCGGAAAAAAGAAGACTGGCTAAGATGGCACCCTTGGGCGGGAAGGAGACCGCGCATGCGCGCTGCAATTCCCAAAGGCTTTCTTTGAAAGCTGGGGAAAATTGCTCCGCGAGGGCTCCGTCGGCGCCGACGTCACCCATATGTGAGGACTGACTTCCTGCTTGGTCCTGGAGAATCTCTCTATTCATTTCCTCCAATTCCTTTGATACCCAGCATCATCCAGAAAATTCTTTAGGACTGAGCTCAAGACATTCTAGTGGTACTCTTTATTGACTTCACCTCAGTACCCATGCTCCATGTCAACATGTCCTTTAGTTGTGCAGCCATGTAATAACAATCACCCTAAGGGCAGCTATACCACCTACTCCCTTCAGCTGGCTTCACACTCTTTATTCCAAAGGAAGTTGTATGAGTTCTTCTGGAGTAGCTTCATAAAGCTAAGTGGCACTTTAATTGGAAGGGTTTAAAATAAAGCAACTTTGGAAGAGCCATTATTTTTGACAGCAGCAATCCATCCCTTTCGGGATTGATTCAGCTTACTCTATTTAGATCTTGAGAGAGTCTGGATTTTGGGGGAATAGTTCAGATGCAAGAGTTTTGACTTATCCACTGATAATAGGATTCTCAAAATGTTTGAAATTGCCCTTAGTCTCTTGGTCTTCACTCAAAGTCCTCAAAGACCGTCAACAGGGATATTCTGAAACCCTGGCCCAATGGTGACCCTCGAGGACTGAGAGTAAAGACCAAGGCGTTAGTCCATTGAAAAAGGAATTGCTCCTTGTGTATTATTGGATTCCATCCAGTAGAGTGATGTTCCAACTTAGACATAGTTACTTTAAAATCAGACACTTCCCCTTACAATTGAACTAAATTTAAACCAGTAGGAACATTGTACTCTGCTTGAATTGCAGCTGCTTTTCCTGCCATGGAATCAATACCTCTCTCTTCTTCTTGATATTGTGTGATTCACTGATCAGCTGTTTGAACCAGGGCAATTTCTCCAAATGGGTTTGTTTCACGCATAAGCACCACAGAAAAGGCAAATCCAGGTGGATTCACAGACTGTTAAGATGTGTTCTATGTAACACTGTTTTATTGTAAACCACTCTTGATCGCAGGAAGGGGCGGTATAAAAGAAACACTAAATAAAAAAAATAAAAATAAAATAAATAACCCCTACATCTGCAAAAAAAACCCCAACCTTTTAAATTATTTACAAATTATCCTTAAAAATATAGTTGTATATTCTTATCATTAAATCAAAAAGAAAGGGGAAAAGACTTCAGAAATGTCCCATCATTTGCATATAGGCCAACCCAATTAGGCCTAGGGCACTCTTCCTCATATGTCAGAAAAACCCCTTTATAAACATTTCAAGTTATGTTAATCATTTAAAGTTCCATAGTTATTCTTTAACAATTTCAACTTATCTTAAGAGAGACTTGCCAATTTCCAGTCACTGATCTTACACTCGACGAGGCCACGTTTCACAAGCATGTTTCATCAGCAGTGTATCCATTAACTTTGAAGATGCGATGTTATCTTCTTGCTGGAACTTGATAAGATGATCACAACAAAATGGAAATTTAGTATCTCTTGACTTGGGATCAGCACAAGGTTAATCTTCACCGCATTTCTTGGTACTTCAGGATCTTCTGCCTCTCCACCCAATCCACAGAATCATCAATCAGAACAGACACCTCTATTATCAATGCTGTTCTGGTGTTTTTTCCTTTACCACTGTCTGGTTTCCTCACATCCAGTTTCTTATCCATCGGAATGGGAATGTCCCAGGTGATCATAACCTCTTAATTCTCAGTAATTCTCTTAGGGTCATGATCCCAGTGCTTTTCAGGCAGGATGCTGTAATGTTTACAGTTTCCAGTGGATGAGGTGTGCTACTTTGTTGTGCCTTTCTGTATAGAAGTTTTCTGCCATCAAAACTTCAGCCAGCTGTGAGGTGAGTCACTGTTTCTAGCTCTCTTACAGAATCGACATATGTCAGCTTTGCCAGTTTTCTCAATGCTCACTGTAAGCTCTCATCTGTAATCCACTGATCCTGGGTTTCAGTTCACCTCTCCTTAACAATTCATGTGCCCATTTTCAATCGGCAAAGGGTTCTGGAGTAAGACATTGTATCTCCCACTATATTTGTGCATTTGCCACTTGTTTTTTCCTCATTTGCTGATCTAATTCTTTGAAGAGTTTTTTCTCTTGTTTTGCAAATTCTGTTGAAGCATTCACTGCTTGTGAACATTCACTGATTCCTTCTAGTCATCAGAGTGCTTGTCCAAGCTTGATGGAGACAGACTCTGGATGTTTACTTTCATATTTCAGCACATTTTGCATATTTGAATCCGAGGATGCTGTTAGGTAGCTCTGTATGTGTAATCAGTCTCTATGAGGTCTAGCCCCTCCTTCAGCTCTAGGGATATACAGTCTTGGCATACATTGATTCTTGTAAATTACCTCATGGGCATGGAGGAGTTTTCTTGTTTGCACATTCAGTTTTTCAAAATCTTTGAGAGGCCAGTTTACAATCGCAAAGCTGTAAATTGTAAATTATTCCTTGATGTTCAAGCACTTATCCAAATATGTTTTAAGCTTCTATAATATTCTTATTGGATCTTTTCTCTCAGTAATTTCTGCTCGAGTGTTATTCCTTCCTCTGAGATATTTATATATGCCTTCCTATTCAAGTTCCTTGATGTTACAGCCCTCAAGCAGAGATATATTTTTCATTTGGCTCAATTTTCCTCAAAAAAAGGTTGCCTTAGCAGATATTTCAAGGCCAAACATCATCCTGATATCATCAGAAAGGTGTTTTGGTACACAGAGTTGTTCTACTAATTGTTAATCACCAGATCTGTAGAACTTCAGGTCATCTACAAATAGTAAATGGGATGTTACCTCTGGGTAAGATTCAGGCTAAACTTGTATCCCAAATAGTTGATGAGTGTTCTCATTGGATTAAACCTTGTAGAAAACAGAAATGGAAACAGAGAATCTCCCTGAAATATTCCACTTTGTGTCTTGATGTTAGGAATGGTATACTGACCATTTTCATACTTCAAAAATAGTGTGGTTTGCCACATTGTCATGGTGAATGTAATGTACTCTATCAAACCAGGATCTCTGTTATACAACTCAAGGCAATTATCTAAGAGTGGGATGCTGTCAAAAGCTTTCTTATAATAAATCCATACTATACTGAATTTCTGCTTTTCTTAGCCCTGGCAATGATGGCCTTATTTAACATTAAGTCCCATATACCCCCCCCCCCTCTTATTGTCCTTTTGCTCTATTGCCATGATGTTATTGGACTCGACATGATCAAATATTCTGTCTACATCCACTGCAGTGAATAGTTTATAAGTTATAGGTAGACAAGTTATTGGTCTTTAATTTTTATGAATGTTATTTGGGTCCCCCTTTAGAAGGAGAAATGATCTTCCTGTTATAAGCCATTGCAGTGTTAAGTTTGGCTACTCGATCAATTGTTTTTTGCAGACTGCGAGTGGAGTAATAGTCGGCTAGCTGTTGTGGGGTGATGAAGACGTTGGAGGTGTTATCAGTAGAGGGTTTTGCGAGTTTTTACTAGGGTAAATAATTCTCTTGGTTGATTGAGTGAGCTTTGAATTAGTTTAGTGTGGTAGATTTGCTTGAAATGGTTTGTAGCATGGTTGTATTCTCTTAGTAGGGTCATGTAGCAAGTTTGGTCTGAGGGTAGTTGACATTTCCTCCATTTGCGTTCTTGCCTTCAGAGTTGTGATTTGAGTTTTCAGCGGTCTGGAGTGTACCATGGGGTCTGTTTGTGAGCTGGAGGGTATAGGTGGGTCAAGGTTAAGGCTGCTTCAGTGATGGCTTGGTTCCAGGGGGATATGGCTGTGTCTAGGTCCAGTATTTCAGTGCTGAAAAACAGGGCGATATGGGAAAGGAAGGATTCTTTGTCAAATTGCTTGAAGCATCTCATGTGGTGGTTATGAAGATTATCTTTCTCTTCTGACCTGTTTCACCGATGTAGCATCCCATTTCAGAATTTAGGTCTAGGAACCAAAGCCCGGAGTCCCATTGTGTAGTGCTATGGGTCATCAAGTCAGCTCTTTCTTATTTCAGCTTAAATGAACTGATTTTGAAAATGGGGGTTCAGGATTTTCTTTTGAGAGAATAGTTGTAGAATTACTGTTCCCTTCTGAGCCATGGCAGGCAGACAATACTAATATCCCAGTGTGGCGTGATTACAGTACCACTCTGAGGGTACAAATGTTTTAATAAAAACATTCTTATTTATTCTGCCTTTTCATTGGATATCAGTGAAAACTGCCTTAATGTATTGCTGCTAGAAAATCTTCCTGAAATAATGAAGCACTGCAGGAAGGACCTCTGATGGCTGCTGTAGGTGAGTACTGGTTCCTTTCACTACAGAGACTGCAATTACTCCATGCATGGTTAACAAGACCCCATTATGCTGATAAGGGTCTGTACAACATGTACCAGTACAGAGAGATTGTTCTATAAACATAAATTAGGGGAAAAATAAATATTCTTATAGAAGCATAGTGTTTTTTAAAGGGACTGTTTGGTTTATTTGTAAATGGTGGGAGACAGCTGCATTAAAGACAGAATCGATACACTGGGTAATATTAAAATAGAGACCATATAATGAGGTTGGGAGGGAGGAGTGTCATAAAAATATGCATATTCTATATTGATTAAAACCCTTCCCTATATTATAGTCAGCCATTTGATACAACCTGTTGTGGATCAGGAACAGGTTAAAAGATAGAAAGCAGAGAGTAGGCTAACTAGTCAATTTTCTCAAAAGGAGAAAGGTAAATAGTGGAGTACCCCAGGGATCTGTGCCGAGTCCACTACTTGTTACTATTTCAAAGTCATTTATGAATATTAAAAAGTGAGGTGATCAAATTTGCAGATGAAACAAAATTTAAAGTTGTTAAAACACAAGAGGATTGTGAAAAATTGCAAGAGGACCTTGATAAATTGGAAGACTGGATGTCCAAATGGCAGATGAAATTTAAGGTGGACAGGTGCAAAGTTATGCACCTAGGAAACACCACAAACTATGGTTACACGATGCAAGGTTCCACAATAGGAACCAACACCCAGGAAAAAGATTTAGGCATCATCGTGGATAAAGTGTAGTTGCTCACCTGTAACAGGTGCTCTCCGTGAAAAGCAGGAATCAGTCCACATATGGGTGACATCGGCGCTGACTGAGCCCATGCAGAGCATTTCCCCAGCTTTCAAAGAAAGCCTTTGGGATATGCTACCACATATGCGTGGTCTACTTTCCACCAAGGGTGCCATCTTCCTCAGTCAGATGACATAGCTAGGATGGTTGTTGTTACGTGCCATCGAGTCTGTGTCAACTCATGGCGACCCTCTGGATAGTTATCCTAAATTGTGTTCATCTTCAGTCAGGCAGCTCATTGTTGACAGACTGGCACCATTAGCTGCTTTATTGTATTGATCCATCTCATTGTTGGCCTTCCTCTTTTGCGTTGACCTTCTACCTTGCCAAGCTTGATGTCTTTCTCTAATGATCTCTCTCTTTGCATGATGTGTCCAAAGCATGAAAGTCAAAGTCTTGTCATCTGAGCTTATAAAGAAAGCTTAGGTTTGATCTCCTCTATTACTGACTAGTTTGAACTTCAGGCAGTCCATGGTATACGCAGTATTCACTGTCAGCACCATAATTCAAAGGCATCAGTTTTCTTCCTGTCTCTGTCTCTTTTTCAGTATCCAACTTTCACATCCATATGATGTTATTAAAAATACCATGGCTTGAACGAGTCAAACCTTTGTATGGAGAGAAACATCTCTGTTCTAGAGAATCTTGTCTAGGTTCTTCATAGCCATTCTGCCAAGAGCAAAACGTCATCGGATTTCTTGACTGATTGTTCACTCTTTATTGATAGTTGATCCAAGTAGGTTAAAGTTGTCCACAATTTCAATTTCTTCACCATCAGTGATGAACTTACTGATTTTGTCAGTTGTCATGATCTTTGTCTTTTTTACATTAAGGTGCAGGCCCATTTTAAGACTATGTTCCTTGATCTTGAGAAGCAAATGTAGTAAGAACTAAAACAAGGTAGGGAGGCAACTCCCAGGGGAGGAGGGAGGGTTGTGAGGACAGATTTCTGTTCCCGAAGAACACCTATTACAGGTGAGTAACTATGTTTTCTCGAGGAACAAGCAGGAAGTCAATCCTCACATATGGGACTCCCTAGCTCCAGGCTGCCAAGGACCAAACCACAACAGCACAAACTGCAACCAATCAGGTAGTTGTGAGTTGCATGAGTCCCCACCAAGAGACTCTGCAAGACCCTAGCATCCAGCAACACAATCACTCCAGTAGCCTGAATACAGAAGGGTTGGAGGGCAGGAGTTGCCTACACCCTGAGAATATTATGAAGTACTGCCTTTATGAAGGCACTGTCCCTACAGGACTCACTCTCCAGGCAGTAGTGAGCTGCGAATATATGAACTGAAGACCATGTGGCAGTCTTGCAGATCTCTGTCACCGGCACTGAATGGAGGTTGGCCACCGATGTGGCCATAGCCCTCACACAATGCACTATGATCTGGTGCTCAAGGGAGAGGCCAGGGCATAGGCAAGGGCAATATGGTCTGCCACCCAAGTCCGTGTCACATGTAAATCAGGATTTACCCCCCCCACCCCACCCCACCCCATGCAATTAGGCTGAACGTTACCATACCCATTAAACCAGAAGTAAAATACCTTGGAGTCACCCTGGACTGCAATCTGAACCTTCAATCTCAAATCTACAAAACATCCAAAAACACATCACAAGATGAATGTTATCAAATGTCTCAAACCTCTACTCAGCCAAGACACATCCGTACTGTTTTCCAGGCAATAATCGCACCCATCTTGGACTACAGCAGCCCCATATACCTTGGTTTACCTAAAATAGCATGCCACCCTCTGCAGATGTACAGAATACTGCTGCTCATATTATAATTGGATCATCAAAACAAGACCACATCAACCCCCTCCTGAACCAACTTCATTGGTTCCCCATTATCTCCCACATTAAGAATAAAACTGTGCTGGACATTTTCAAAATAAAGCAAAACATGTCCGCCAACATAGTAAAAATGCTTATCAACATGGAAACGAGCATCAGACCCAAAAGGCATATCACTACCTACACTATCACCACCCCCAGCATCTAAGCCAAATCCAAGCAATATACATCTGGAAGAGCTATCTCCTTGGCCGCTCCTACTCTTTAGAACTCCCTCCCTGACTACCTTAGAGCCATGTCTGATTCCAAGGACTTCCAGAAGAAGCTGAAAATAACCTTCTATACTAAACACTTTGGAGACATTACCTAATATGGACAATCTGCATAATATGGACTAACCACATAATATAGATTACCCTTCCCTCCTCCCTTTCCCCTCGCTGGCCCTGCTGACTTAACTCCCCTTCTGCCCTAGCTCTACCCCTTCAAAACATTCCACTTATTTAATCCCCAGCTGTCCATAATTTAACACAAGTTAGAGTATGTAATGATATCATTAACCTTATGTACATTATTTCAAGTTAACTTATATACAAAATAAACTATCTCCTGCATGCCCTCCTCACCCTTTGTTCTCTATAACTCCCACAAGTTACATTATAAACCACTTTGATTTTTGGATAAGGCGGTATAGAAATCCTGTTAAATAAATAAAATGGATGGAGTTTGCTTAGTCACGGGGGAGCCCCAGTCTACTGGGGTCATAAGTAGACGGACAGGGTTTGTTTGCAATCCAGTGTATGCTGTATTAGTTCCTCCCTGCTGTAATAAGGCTGTGGAAAGGACCACTTCTTTGTTGAGGTGGAAAGGAGAGGGATTTGGGGTGTGTGTGCAGAGCACGATCCTGTTCTTACAGAACCTTGTATATGGCGGATGTGTCACCTGGGCTTGGAGTTCACTCACTCTTCAAGTGGACGCGAGAGCCACCAGAAAAGCCACTTTTCAAGACAGGTATGACAGGTGGCAAGTAGCTAGGGGCTTGAATGGTGGTTTAGTGAGCTGGGAGAGCACCACATTGAGGTTCTCCTCTGCTACCAGAGGGCGCAGAGGGGGCTTGGATAACAGGAGGCCTGGAGGAACCTGGAGACCAGGGGCTGGCTTGAAAGGGGGTAGTGGCGGGCTACGGCGCTCAGATGCACCCTCACTGAGTTAGATTTCAGCCCAGTGTGTGACAGGTGCAATAGAAAGACTAGGGGACATCCAATGAAGCTACAATGTTTATGTTTATTCACTTGATATACCGCTATTCAATAATAACATAGCGGTTTACAAAAATAAAATATACAAAGAGGGCCAATGGCCGGAAAAGGAAAGGAAATTACAATAAATGATAAGATAGTAAGCAGTAAATTTAAACACACAAGAGGAGAAAATAAATGAGAGGGGGATTGGGAAAGGTAGTATCACACAAAAGGAGAAGGGAGGTGAAAAGCGGAGACGAGGGAGTTTTCAGGTTTTTCTTGAAGGTGGTATATTGCTGTTCAAGTCTGAGGGAGGTGGGTAGGGAGTTCCAAAATGCAGGACCGATAAAGAAGAAAGCAGAGGAGTGGGTTGATTGTAGATGAGCGCGGGAGGGAAAAGGGAGATGGAGGCGAGTGATGCAACTCATTTAAGGCTAATAAGAGAAAATATTTTTTCACTCAACATGTAATCAAACTCTGGAATTTGTTACCACAGGATGTAGTAAAAGCTGTTAGTGTAGCTGGGTTTAAAAAAAGAAAAAAAGGTTTGGACGAGTTCCTGGAGGAAAGGTCCATAAACCATTATTAAAGAGGACCTGGGAAATCCACTGCTTGCCCCTGGGATGGGCAGCATGGAATCTTTCTACCTTTTGGGAACCTGACAGGTACTTGTGACTTGGATTGGCCACTGTTGGAAAAAGGATACTGGGTTCGATGGACTTTGGGTCTGACCCAGTATGGCAAATCTTCTGTTCTTATAACCACACAGTACTTTCCAGCAGTAAATTCTATGGAAGTTTCTCTTTTTTTTTTTGTATTTTTCTCACTTTATTCTCCCTCACCCATAACTAACCATGTTTCAAGTTCACATAATAGCCCTAGGATTTGGCAAAGTCTCCAAATTACTCAGTACTGCTTTTGGTCCAGCAGAGGTTACACCAGTAGTGATGGTTATTCTCCCTCTTCCTGAAACTTGAGCACCTCAACTCCAGGATATTCCCAAGCCAGGCAGAGTTACCTAAGAGAAGTCAGTGTCTTCATGATACGCACACATGAGCATCGGGTAACTTGTTTATGAGCAAGAGAATTATGAATTAATACTGAATAACTGCGGTTTCCCTCTGTACATTTCTCATCTTCCAGCTCCACAATTTGTTTTTAAATTTCAAAATTTCCAAAGATGAAAACGCAAAGACTCCCAGTGGTACATCAAATAATAAGAAAAGAAAGAAAATAGTGTACCGGATTCCAGAAGTCCATTACTGGGAGAAGGGCCAGCTTAAAAATAAGAATTAATAATGATAAAAAGAACGCTACACAGAAATATACATCTCATGAATTCAACATAATCAATTGCTCCCCCTCTCACCACATCAGTCAGCCTATAGTGAACATTCCTGAACATTATGGGGGCTCTTTACGTCTGTCGTGATTTTGGACGTCTGGAGATGTGAATGTGGATCTCAAAATCCTGGAGATGTCTCTGGAGCCATTGCAAATGATGTTTAGGGACATCCAATTAGGCAAGGGGCATGGTGGAGGTGAAATGAACTTAGACGTCCCCGTTCAATTTTAGAAATGTTGGGGACATCGACCTTTAAACCTGCTCCAGACACGAACAGGCATCACGAAAGTGCTTGTTGTGGTCTTTAAACATCCAGAGGATAGAGAATTAAGGGACTACACTAAGATCGTGCAGTCCCACACTGGGCTTGGAACTCTGACCACCTTGCTCATAATTCACTACTTTAACCACTAGACTATTAGACATCCATTTTCTGAAATACTATTATAGGGACATTTATGTAGATGTCTCTGTAGACATTCATATTGGTCACATCTACATTTCTGAAATTGTGCCTGAACTTGCACCTGCCTGCATTTCCCCCAGACTTTCTAGCTTTGACATCCCAGATTACACTTGGATGTCCCATTGTAAAATGTGCCTTTATGTACCTAAGACAGACCTTGCAGAGAAGGATAAGGCTTCTGTCTTGCTATCAATAAATCTTCTTAATTGGACCAGTTAAAGTCTGCCCTGCATTTGAGGAAATTTAAAGAGAAAAGCCACCCCCAAAGCAAGGGTTCAATGAATGATTTTTGGTTCATTCCAATCCCATGTCTATTTGGTTCATTTAAAAAGGAATGAACTGAAATTAGTTTTATCTATCATACTTTACCACTCTTTTCCAAACTAATGCAGATCCCTACTGGAAATCATACAGCTTAATATAATTTGCATAACTTCCTTTTCATATTAATTTGGGTATCTCATTAATGTTGATCATGTCAGTCTAAGTTGGTTTGTGCATAGTAAGGAGGAGTTAACACCAGTATTTTTCCTAGGTGCCAGTACTCATATGCAGGGATCATTCATTAATACCTGAGGACTATGGGTCCATTTTAGCAGGCAATGAAACATGTGCTGATACTCCATACCACTGAGTACCCCCTCAAAAAAAGTCCTGGTGAAAACTAATGCTATTTTAGCACAGAAGCAGTTATTAATGCATGTTAAGAGGTCAATATGCAAAAGTGTGCTAAGGCTAACACAGAGTTAAGTCTTAAGCAACAATTTGGGGGGACAGAAGAATAAAAAAATCTCTTCTAATGCTTTGGGTAATGGCTGAAATATTAGCGACAAAAACACAAACCCTGAGTCGATGGAACAAATGTAATTAGAATTATGGTATAAAATGTTCTTTAAATGCTATCTGTATTAGAAAATAAAAGTGACCACATCACTTTGTTGTTTAACCTGAATGATAAGCTTATTAGAGGAAGTTTTCAGCATATCTTCCAAAGAACATTGATCCATCTAGCCTGAGTCTGTTCCAGGCAAGATGTGTAAAAGATCTGTAAAGACTAACATTTCTTGAACAGATATCACATTTTTCAAAGGAAAATTAAGAAATCTTAAATTATACCATATTTTATTATTCTCCAAATTCTCAACATTATGCAAGATGACATTGCTCTTAATTAGTGCAAGATAGTAGAATTGGAAGCTGCCAATCTTCTTTTAATCTAGAAGCTCAGCATAGCAGCTCTTGAAAACTCTATCTTGAGATGCAAACTTTGCTGCGATGTAGACAACAACATTTAAACACACATTTAAATGAGAGACCTTTTTATTGTAATGGAAAGCGGAGGACACTTCTCCTGAACAAGTCATCACACCTGCCTACATCTGAACAATCCCTGAAATGTTTAAGGCAAAGTTGTGGTATAAATATGACAACTAGCATAAAGGGTAAGGAATTCCTAATCCTTTCTGTGCAAGGAACTGAATAAAAGAAAAGCACTGATGTCATGGTGGACTATAATATATTAACCATTATTGGAGGTCAGGGCCAGCGCAACCATTAGACCAACTGGGCAGGCACCTAGGGTGGCACATTCAGGGAGGGGGGCTGGAGGGGAGGAGAAGGGAAGGGGAGAAGGTAGCAAAGAGCAGGGTATTCAAAGGTTAAACAAAGATTCTGACAGCTATGAGGAGTATAACACTTAAGTTTGTCTAGGGTGCTAACACCTTGAACCAACTCTTGGGCCGTCCTGCTGGGAGGTACATACAACACATTTCCTTTATTTTGTGTCATTGTTTTATTTTGTAGAATTTATTTTAGTGCAGTTTTATATGCAAATAGATCACACTAAGAGGTTGCTTGCTATTAGCACAAAAAAAATGTCAAACTCAAAAATTATCTTCTAGCCCTTTCGTTTTAGAATACGCAAACCATTCCTATGTCCTTTCAAATGACTGCACATTCCCCCGTAAGCATGGAATATCTTTTTTTTTAGTAGGAAATAAATTTGCCAAAAAATAAAACCACCCTTCTGAAGGAGCAGAAAAGTAGTCTAGTGGTTTGAGCAGCAGCCTGTAGCAAGAACAGACCAGTGTTCAAATCCTACTGATGTCTCTTGTGGCATTGGGCAAGTCATTGCCTCGGGCATTAAATCAAAGTATAAGCCCTCGGGAGACAGGGGAATAATTATCATACCTGAATGTAACCTGCCTTGAACTACTACTGGAAAAGCATGAACTTAAATAAATAATGGAATGACATCCCCTTGATAGATTACATCCTTTGCTTGTAGCTATCCATGTAATACTTTACTTTCAAAGAACATTTCTTTTAATTCAGTTACCACAACTTGTTCAACAAGCTCCCCCTTCTTTTTGTTCAGAGTGGAGTATATGAGTTCTCTAATAGTAGCAGCAGTGTTAAACCATGACCAGCTAGCAGATGCCGATTATTTACATTATATGTCCTTGAAGCCTAATAGATACAGTACTAGTTAGTCCCATTCACACAATTTTAGAAACAAAATTTTGAAATATGGCATCTGTATAAGAGATTGATACCATGAGCCCCTGAGGCAAGCATACCTTGCCCAAACAATAGCGTTGGGATTAAGTAGTGTGGGGCCACTTTGCCATGCGTTTGGATCAAGTTCACTGTTGGTTGTTTTGTGTTTTCACGGATTTTCAAGTTACTTATCAAATACATATTGAAAGAGACATTATAGTTTTTTGCTCAATATTTTTAAGTTATGGGAAAAATATGTTTGATCACTGCAGGGTGGAATAATGCAAAAAAGAATAAGTCTCTATGACCAAGAAAGATGATTTGAAAACAGTGACAACAATCTGGACCTCTACACTTAAGACATTTGTGTCCAGGTGTAGTCCCTTGAGCTTAGACACTTGCCATCTTATACCTCCATTGTTCAATATGTATGTATTAATATATAAGCCCTCCAGGTGCAGCAATGTGGCTGTAGTAGTCACACTTATTTTGGCTGGCTTCCTATTTACAGCATTGCCACTAAGTAGAACTGAGCTTTAGTGAAAACACACAATGTCTCGTATCTCTAGAGAAATTCCCAATTCTTGTTGTTGTTAAGTGCCATGGAGTCGGTGTCGACTACTACTACTACTATTAAAGCACTTATATAGCGCCACGCACACAGCGCTGTAGTCATACAAACATATGACTCATGGTGACCTTCTGGATAATTGCCCTAAATTGTCCCAATTCTTAGCCATTGCTGAATTGCTTCAAGGGTGTTATGTAACTATCCATTGACAAACAGACACCTAGCAAAACTTTCACAAGCTTTGCTTTTAAACATCAAGTGCAATAACCAACATTTCAGATTTCTTTTAACCAAAGCAAAAAGGCATAGTCTATACATTTTCTTTTTGTTGGACCTTCTTCTTTACCGAACTCGTTACTCGGATTTTCCAAAGGTCCCCTTTATTGTGCAACTCACTTTATAATTAACGTTCAGTTGCCGCAATGTGAAACACTGTGCAAATCATGGAATGAAGGATAACGGTGAGACTGAAATGGCAAAAGGGCAGAGCACTGCTGGATTTACCGCGATAAGATAAGAATGATAATGTTGGATTTCTGCAATAGAAAAGCTGGATATGATGTCCTGAAGCAGGACAGCTGTTGGTACTGGTGTTCTGAAATAAACATATCTGGCATTTGTGAAGAGTGTATAAATTATCAAGAGATTAAAAAAAAACAAAAAACATGAAAGTATGAATTTGTAGCAATTTTTAAGAACTATGAAATTAAATTATGAATTTGCACAATAAAAGAGAACTTTGGAAAAACCTGATTGAGTAGCAAGTTCAATAAAGAAGAAGGTCTGACAAAAAGAAAGTTTAGATATTATATAAATTCCTGAGGGTTAACGTTTTTCTGGATTTGGTTATATCGTGTGATTAACCCTAATATCATTTAGTAATTGAAGTCTGATGTTTTTTTTACACTAATTATAAATTATGCCTTCTGATTCTAGAGGTTTATAAATTGCAAATGTAGGTGCTTATTTTCAAGCCGATTAGAGGCTTTGGAAGAGTATGAAATTCTGTGAAATTAAGTTTACGCAAATTTGTTGGTGGGTTCCATTTTTTTTACATGACCTTATTAAATATTTAAGATACCAAATACCCATCCATCACCACCAGCAGGTGCACTCCCCACCTCATCATGCTCCTTTTCTTAGGTTTCTTTTTCAGTCCCCCATCTTGGCTCTCTCTCTCATTCCCCCTGTCCTCAGCAGTTCCCCCAACCAGCTGCACCCATTTTGAACTGAATTCCAAAGTGACAGTTTTTCTCAGCTGAAAGTTATATTAAACTTGCTGAGAATATGGCAAATCCAACACACATTTAGGGTAGTGAGCTGCTGAAATGCTCTCCCAGATAGTTTCTTTGGCTAAGACTAATTCCCTCTCCAAACCCCCCTCCCCAAAACATTAGTATCCAAACTCCATAGCCACTTTAAATAAACCCCCCCCAGCTACTGTCTTCACCATGAGGCTCTTAGATTCGAGCCACACAGCACAGTAATTCCTGGGCTACTCCCACGGTCTTGAGTTTCAGGAGACTAGAGATGGCAAGATCAATGCAGGTGGTCTTGCATCGTGCTACTTGAACCAGACCGAAAATGGATCATTTACAACACAGGGTCGCTAGGAGTGACATCAACTGGACAGCAATTTTCAACAACCACCCTGAGAAGAAAAGCTCTTCCTTTTTTTTATTAGCAGGGTGGGGGAGGGGAGGAGGGATAAAGACAAATCCAACTTTTATATCATCCGTCTGTGATGGCAGCAATCAGATGACATCAGAGCACCTGAGTTGCTATGATTTTCAGGTTACATCCTAAACTTTTAATTCCCTTTTAGGGCATTTTAATCAGAGTTTTCTAGTTATAATAAAGAAAACAGAAGCCCTAATTTAAATCCAAGGGAGCAGCATAGTGTAGCAGGTGAAGTACTTCTGTCTACAAAAGGAGGAGGAGACCTGGGGCGTGATTGTTTTGGATGATCTTAAGGTGGCTAAACAGGTAGAAGTGTCAATGGCGAAAGCCAGAAGGATGCTTAGGTGCATAGGGAGAGGAATGACCAGCAGAAGAGAGGAGGTGATAGTGCCGCTGTATAAGTCTTTGGTGAGAGCTCATTTGGAGTATTGTGTGCAATTCTGGAGACAGCACCTTCAAAAGGATATAAACAGGATGGAGTCGGTGCAAAGGGTGGCTACTAAAATGGTCAGTGGACTTTGTAAGGCATATTGGGATAGACCTAAAGATCTCAGTATGTATATTTTGGAGGAAAGAGGAGATATGATAGAAATGTTTAAATATCTCCGTAGCATAAATGCACAAGAGGAAAGCCTCTTTCATTTGAAAGAGAGTTCTGCAAGGAAGGAGCATAAGATGAAGGTGACTCAGGAGTAATATTCAGAAATATTTCTTTATGAAAAAAGTGGTAAATGTGTGGAATAGTCTCCCGGTGGAAGTAGTAGAGATGAGGATAGTATCTGAATTCAAGAAAATATGGGACAGACACAGAAAATCTCTAAAGGAAAAAAGGGACTATAGTAGCTGGTATGGCGGGGCAAGCTAGATAGTCTTAAGGTCTATTTCTGCGATCATATTTCTAAGATAAGAATCCTCCAGTAGAATGCGTTAAGGCTACCGTTTCCCATTTGTGGTACATGAAGTATAGCACCAAGTTGCCAATGATTTACCGGAATTTGGTGGCCAACCCTGACTGATTAGGAAGCCCAGGACTTGGCTTTAAGAAGCTTTTACTGAATAACTGGTGTAAATAGCCCCTTTTGCATAAGATCCTACTTTCTTTTGTTTGAAGCCTTCAGTTTGAGGGCTGCTGACTGTAGTTTTGTAGAGCAATAAGACATTTTGATTTAAAAGACAAGACATCTGCAGGATATTGACGTTCCTGGATGGTCCTCCATGACCTTTTAAAAATGTTCCACTTCGGACAAATTATAACCAGTGTGTATCTGTGGGGACAGGGAAATACCTACTGCACTTGAATATATAACTCACCTTAAAGTATTACAGAAAAGGCCTGAGCTAAATCCAAAAATAAAATGCAAAATAAAATAAATACATAAAATCTGGTGAAGAACGTTTTAGCAGAGAAACAATAGGAATTACCTTGTTCCAACAAAGAATTTTCCAAACTGTTTTCACTTTGCACCCACTTCAGCTACAACAGCACTGGACCCTCCTCAAAAGAAATCACTTTTTCAAATCTCATAACTTCCCCCTTATTTTTTTGTATTATTATAATTATTCTATAGTCAAATAGAAATCGGAGCGCGCTATTAGTTTTAAGCTGAAAAGTATCAGAAAACTGGAGAAAAGTGTCCCCAGAACTTTTTTAAAACTAGCACTGACTTTAAACGTGGTCCTTAGAGCTCCACATACTAAGACCATTCTCTGCGTTTTTACGGTTCTCCTGAGTCTGTAGTTTGCAGGGATGTGCCTTACCGTGACTTCTATTTTCCTTTTTTGGGGCCGGCTGTGACCGTGCGGAGACGTCTAGCATCGATCGCTGTGGTCCATTCATTGCGAGCAGCAGCTGTTTGTTTATAAGTACGGACACATGCAAATAACTAGGCGGAGCGTTAGGCAGCTGGCAGAGGAGGCGGGGCATAATTAATAAGCTGCACGTTTTGCTTTGTAAGCAGCTTATAATCAAAATTAGTAGCGCGGTAGCAGCACGCTTAGGACACATAAGGAACTTACCAGAGCCAGTAGTTCTCAGGCTATCTCCTTTTAGTCCAAGAATTCTGATAAAAATGTCAGAATCCACTGAAACGGTTATAGAATAATTAACACATTTTTTATTTTTCTCCACAGTTGCAGCATTCACGTGCTAAAACACCTCCGATTTTCTGGCTGCTTTCAGATCCTTTTCCCTACGTTTGGAAGATACCTGTAAATTGCAGTTTAGCGTCCTTAATATTCTTAAAGGGCCTCGTGAGATGCCGCAAATCTTCCATGACCCACTTTTGCCGGCTTTCCTGTACCGTATTTGCTCTACAGCAGCCGCACATGCACTAGATTCGTTCCTGATAAAGAGTGCCGCGGCTCAATAAAGAGTGCGTTGCGTTCTCTCGCAGACACCCTAACTACGACTTTGCTCTTCTTCAAATGATTTTAGGACAGTCTAATAAGATGACGGCAGGACAGGAAGGTAAATGAGAAGCCGTTTAACATATTAGCTTCTGAAGCCGAGATTGTGGTTTGAAGGCCGTTTTGAATCCGATTTTTGGTTGGAAATCGGACTGTAGTACAGTCAGCATGTTCCCTCTAAGAACAGGGACATGAACTTTGCTCACGGCTTTTCTCCTTCAGATACAGACGGCTTCTGTGCAAAACCTTCAGCCCACTGACCAATTTGCAGCAACTGTGATTAAAAATTATAACCATATAACAAGGTGACAAAATTAAGGAAAATATTAAATTGGTATTATCTTAATAGCAATACATTAAATGGAGGAATAGCCTAGCGGTTAGAGCAACTGCCTAATACCCAGAAGATCAAGAGCTCAACTCCCACTGGCACTCCTTGGGCAAGGCGCTTTGCCACGAAAGAAAAAGACCTGACAATCTACTTCTAATGATACATTGCCAAGAAAACCCAGGAGTCAGCATTAACTTGATAGCACAAAACAAAAACCATTAATATTGTTAATGGTGCTTATGCTTCCATTGGAGTTGCAAAAATTCTTTATGAGCTCCACCCCTCTCTCCGCCTGGACAGACTAACAGGGAGCGTGATGAGCTGCAGGGTAAAAGATGGCAGCCAGGCTCTCCCTGACACTTGAAAATTCATGCACAGCAGCGCTCTTCCGCAACTGAGAAGGAACACTGTTAGCGACAGTCTATGACAAATATTACAGCGCCAAACCCAAACAACTAACTAGACAGAGCATCAAACCCAACACAGCGTAGGGCAACGAAGTAGGCAATGACTCAACAACAACAAATCATGCTCGGCTGCTAAAACCAGGCAGATGCAAATAGCTTGATTTCTCAGAGCTGCTGCTTTATAATTACAATTTGTCTCTACCTTATCTTTTTGTGCATGCTATGCTTTTGTGTGTGGAGGGTTCATACACACAGCTTAATTTGATTTAACATTTCTTATAAACCACCTTTACTATCAAAAGACCTACAAAGCAGAGTACAAAAAAAATATCAAGTCAAGTACATTTTAAAAATAACTTTTCCATAACCACATTTTTAAAGCTTTATGAAATTGAACATAGTCCACAAGATCCCTAATCTCAGAAGGGAAATCATGCCATACTTTTGGTACTGCACCAGAAAAACATTTGTCTTTAACCCCCCTTTGTTGAAGAGGAGGCAGGAGGCAGCACCAATGTACAATGGGTCGTGGAATGTAAAGATCTTACAGATTAACAAAGCACCAGTTTATCTGATAAATAAGCCAGACCTATCTTATAAATAGCTTTAAAAGCCAAACAGAACTCACACTTCTATTGGTAACCAATGGAGATTTAACAATAAAAGGGTAACTCTAGCTACTATGCATCACTATTTTAGCAGAAACATTTTGAATCCGTTGCAATTTATGTAATAAACTGCTTAGGCCTGTCCCAAAATACAGAATTACAATAAGCCAGATGATTTAGTATTATTGCTTGAACCACCATCCAAAAATCTTGTGGTCTTAACAGCCATCTGAATTGCCTTGCAAACTTCAATTTATATCACATTTTATTTTGTACATGTTGCACATATGAATCAAAGGTCAAATTAGAATCAAAAATAACTCCCAGGCTATGTAACTCATAGGATATTCCTACAACTGAACAAATTTAATATAATTTACAATCTTGGCCTTCTCTACCATAAAACTTGTTTTCTCTAGATTCAACTTCAATTTATTTTCATTCAACCAATCCCTCAGAACACTAAACTATGTCCCAGTTGGTCCAACAAATCCTGAAAAGATTTATTCATTGGTATAAGAAAATGAGTGTCATCAGCAATTTCCCAATATACTGCACTAAAGGACAAAAATAAATATTAAACAATAAGGGGGATAATGGAGACCTCTGTGGCACACCTGTCATACAGTGAAAAACCTTTGATATTGTTCCAGTAAACTCTCTAAAAGATCTATTTGTCAAAAAGAAGTCACAGCACTTGAAGGAGCTTTGGTAGTCAGTGTAGAATTTTTAGGTAGACAAAGATAGGAAAAGCTCTGTATGTCTGCCAATGATGTTGCGGCCTGGTTATCGACCAATCACCTTCTACTTAACTCTTCAAAAACTATCACAACCTGGTTCACTGGTCCTACTACCCCTCCTTCTGTTTCCTCTGTTCTCAATGGGTCACCTTTCGTCTCAAGTCATCTTTTCACTACTTGGGGTCATGTTGGCTTCTTCATTCTCTTTCCATGATCACATCACCCAAATCATCCAACGTTCATTTTTCTTTCTTTGTTTTATCAGAGCATTCCGTTCCCTTCTGCCTTAACCACTCTTATTGTATCTCTGATTCTATCTAGACTTGACTATTGTAATTTAGCACTTGCCGGCCTCCCTCAATACTCTTTAAAGTGCCTTCAACATATTCAGCACACTGCGGCCAGATTAAATTTTCACACATCTAGATATGATCACATTGCACCCCCCCATCCGTTTACACTGGCTTCCTGTACCATCCTGGATTAATTTCAAGATTCTCATCTAGATCCATAAAACACTTAACACTGGTTCCTCAGATTACTTAGCATCCTCCCTTATTCCGCTTGCCTCACAATGCTCTCTCCAAGCAATTCATATGAACGGTCTTCTCCTACCCTCTCCGGCCCATTTTCAATCTACTCGCCATTCAGCATTTCATTTCCTCAGACCCTCCTCCTTTGGAATAATCTTCCACATCTCCGGTTAGAGTCTTCTTTTGCAAAGTTCTAAGCCCAACTTAAAATCCACCTTTTCTGCACAGTTTTTGACCTCCCACTGGACTCCCTCAGTTGGCTTCCTTATTTTTCCTACCTGCCCCCTCCTCTTCTTTCACCCTCCTCCTCCAGCCCTGCCTTGTCACGTCTCATTTTCCCATACTGTCCTATACATATGTTCTTTTCATTTTCTGCTTCCGTTTTTATTGTATTCTATTGTAAATCACCATGTACCCACATTAAGCGGTATATCAAATCTTAAATAAATGAAATGTTTTTTTTAATTTAAGGTATTTTAAACTGGATCTTTCAGGGCATCTACAGACCACTGATATTTTTACATCTTTACAAGTGACAAGGAAATGAGGTATCTGCCTGGAAAAAATATACAAGCATGCATCTTTATTCTACGGAATTTATGTGCTACAGAGTAAATTTTAAGCTGCACTGAGCTGCTGAAATGAGGTGCAGACACTGTGCCACTTCAGTAAGCGAGTTGTGTGCAGTTTTCAAAATGCAGCAATGTACAAAGTTTTCAACAAAACTCTTAAGTAGATTTTCCAAAACAATTACAGACACTGTTTGAAAGAGTTATTTATGCCAATCCGTTAATGGTTTTGTGGTTTATATAGTACAGTTCCATGTACTTTGTGTTTAACAAGAGACTTCTCACGCTTTGTGCTGGGTATGTTGGGGAAAACCTCTAATTTGTATATGCAGGACAACACATCAATTTCCCCTTTAGTCTCCTCATCCCCCTGCAAAAAATTGAACTCAAGTTCCAGGTTTTATAAAACATCTAATCTATTCTTGCTCTGCATCTTAGAGGTGAAAAAGTAATCAGTTTGAATACGTTTTCATTCTGTGTACCTGAGTAAACCACACAGCTAATGAAAAAAAAACCAACCCATGAACGTTAATTGTTTCAGAGGCCACAACAGAAGTGGTCCCAAGTTAATCATAGTTTAAACAGACTGGAATGTGAAAGGCCTCTGGTAGCATAATAAAGGCAGCCCAACAGCTTTATTGAGAAAGCAGACACGAGAACATTAAGTCGCTTTCCCACTCCAGTCATTTACCTTTCCTCCTCTCCATCACCAGACCTAACAGCAATTTCAATTGTAAGAATGTTTAATAATACAAGAGGAATAAAATGTTGAAAGTTTGGAAAAGCATTCCTCATAGTGTAAAGGAAAGAAGTTTGTATAACAAGAGCAGATTCCCAAACGGGGTTTCAATTAAATACCCACTAAAATGAGGTTAACTTATCAAAAGCTAAATTAACATTTTTTTTAAAAATGGTTTAAATAGCTGGTTCCAAACCCCTTGGCCTTTCTAGAACAGAAATTTGAGGTACTGTGAGGGGTATACAAGAAAAGCAAAGTCATGACAAACTTCTGGAGGACAAGTACTTAAAAAATGATTAACCAGACTGGATGTCTCCATTTTATATTTCTGGGAGCAAGTAACAGAATGGATCTTCCCATTAGGATCTGCTGGGCTCTTCCAAACAACCCAAACTTTTGGCCAGATTTAAAATTTAGGTGCCCATACCAAGAAGGAGAGTCCTCCTCCCTCCCAAATCATCAGTTCTCTCCTTTGCCTGAATGCCCCCTCCTCTCTGGTGATCTTCCAAACCTCCCTTACCCTCTTAGGTAGAGTATCACAACATGAGCATGGGGTTTGTGAGCTTGCAAGAACACTCCGGAGTCCCAGCAGCAGCCTTACCCCTCCTCTTGCACACACTTCCTTTTACTAGGGAAATCCATCTGAAGGGGAAGGCTGCATCAAGGCCTGAAAGTCCCATGATGTTGCTCAAGTTGTCATGGTAACTGCTGAAAAGGACAAAGCAGGTCAGTGATGCTGTAGCGCTCATCAAAATTTGACACTGGAGGCAGTTTACTGGGAGGGATGTGCAAGCTAAAAAGTTGTATTTCAGGCATTTTTTTCCTTTTTTCATATTCATATAATTTTTTTTCAATAGGGCACGCTATTGCCAACTTTGTTTCAACCCTAAACACAAATATATGGGGGGGAGGGGGTGATCTGCACAGAACTGCAGTTACAACCACTCTAGCCACCTTACTGGGCAGACTAGATGGACCAGACTGGTCTTTATCTGCCATTATATACTAGGTTACTATGAAAACACATCCCTAGTGTCCCCATCTAAATCCAGGATAGTTTGAAGAGGCAAAGCTTTACAAACAAGCAACAACAAGGAGTAAAATCAAGACACCAACTAAAAGGTATAAATAATTTAACAAATTATATTTTATCCTAATACAGGTGGATATTAATAAAAACCAGCACGATCTTATATCACCAGAAGATCTCAGACAGCCTTTCTTTACAAAGATCTGCAATCTCTCTTCAGTTTGTATCAAATCATGGGTATGGGTATCAAATGTATATCTGCCAGGCAATTGGAACACTGAGCCTCCCTAACTACATAATCCATGGGTTTGGCATTTTTCTTGCTACATCAAACAGCTGTTGTTGGCTTTAGTGCTTTATATTTTACCCCAGATGCAGGTGGAGCTGAAACATGGCTATATTGGGTTTATGGAATGTTCAGTTGTGGTAGCCAGGTAGCCTACACCTATAGCCAGGTAGCCAAGAACTATAGACTAGGCCATAAGCCTGCACTTGAAAAATGACAGGCCTCAGAATTCAGTAGTGCTGAGACATAAAATTAAAAAGACAGAATTGAATATTGCTTTAGAATGAAATGCTGCTATAACAGAGTTTGCACAAAGTGAATACAATGCCTGTATGTTAAATCGTTACTTCAGAATTGTTACTTACACATTTTTGGAGCTAGATATGACCTTGATGAAGGAAAGTAACCAGGTTTGAACCAAGCCATTGTTCAGCTAGCTAGAGAAAGCAGAGCAAAGGGCATAGATCCTGATTGGTCAAATTTAGGGAAATGTCAGACCAATAGAAAGTTTGTAGAAATTAGCATGAGACCAATAGAATGTTTTCATGTATCAAAATGTTTTGGCTGTATAAAATGAACATGTTTCCGCTAAAGCGGGGCTCTGTCACTTTTAGACTGCCTTGTATACAATAAACTGGCTTGAACCTTGATAAAGACTCCTGGTATAATTGGTTTGGTGGCATTCCGCTGCTACATATTCTTGGTGCGTTGGCCAGGAAGGTGTGGTGGTAGAGAGTGATCAAACTGATTTACCACGAAATTCGCCTCAAGGTATGGCCTGGTTGGGACCACGTCTGACCGACGTGTGAATTCTCAGGCGCCAACCGGTCCATTGAATCGGAGAGGGTTCTAGCCTCGGCGGGCGTTGGGTCCGGCTAGGCCAACACCTTCGAACCCGAGGAGGGGAGTCCAGGCTTCAACCCATGCGCTGGCTTGGGGGACGGGTACCAGATCTGGGTGAGTATAGAGTTTTTATATTATTAAGTCAGACAGTACTGGAACCTGGAACCATATGGTAATGGGAAAAATGGTAAAAGGACACTGATCACGTCCGGAGCGGTCCGAGTACTCTTGCAAGGGCTATTAAGAGCGCAAGAGGAAACCACTGACTCCTTCTGGTAAAAAAAATCATGATTAATGGTAATGGTAAAATTTTTGGTAAGCCTAGATAGTCAGGATTGGGCTTTTGGGAAATGCAATTGTGTTTGTATGAGAGATGTGTAAGTGAGAGGTCTTGACAAGGCCAAGCGAGAGTGGACTCTGGACTAGCGCAGTTCCTAGCCGGGCGACCGCGTCTAGGTCGCAAAACAGAGGAAGTGATTGTTGTTTGTGTCCCTATCTGTCTCCAGAGCTGTGAGGACCCCTTACCTCACAGTTCGACCTCCCTCTCCTACTGTTTGAAGTAATAATTTGTTGTACGTGATTACGTAGTACAGACGCACCACATTACATGTAAAATGGGTGGGATAGAGTCTACACAAACTCCGTTAGAAATCATGATCAAGAACTTTAATAAAGGGTTTACTGGGGATTATGGTATTACAATGTCTCCTAATAGAATGGCTGTGCTGTGTGAAAGAGAGTGGCCGTTAATAAACAGTGCATGGCCCCGTGAGGGTACTTTCAATGTGAGAATTATTTCTTCTGTGCATAAGAGTGTGAGAGAACGCTATCCAGATCAGTTTCCTTACATAGACTCTTGGTTAGATATTTGTGAGAAGCAGCCACCCTGGATAAGGCAGTATTATGAGTTGAGAAAAATTATGCTAGCGAGAGGATTAGAGACAGCTGAACAGAAACCCGGGAAGGGGGGATTGCCTATATACTCTGCCCCAGAGTCTCCAGAAATTCTAACACGATCACTGCAGCATGTTACACTAGCGCTGCCCAGACCTAATGTGCCGTCTCTGCAGTTGGGGGAAGGGCAGACTTCTCCGATTGAAAGTCCTAGCATTCCTAGCATTTCAGAGGGACAACTACTGATAACGAAACAGAGAGTGCAGAATCCACAAGCATAGAATCTCCTGTAGCTATAGAAAGATTTGCTCAGAAAACATACGATTTAAGAAGTATTGGCGGTGCCAGTAAAAAAGTAATGCCCCTACGTCAGGTACCTGGCCTGCCTATCAGGGACGATCAGGGACAGATGGCTTTAGGACCTACCAGCCTGATTTACGTACCATTTTCTACAACTGATTTGTTAAATTGGAAAACTCATTATGCATCCTATACTAGCAAGCCTCAAGATTTAACTGAATTAATGAGCAGTATTATGCAAACCCACCAGCCTACCTGGTCAGATTGTCATCAGCTCTTGTCTACTTTATTTACTACTGAAGAAAGAGTGAGAATTGTGCAGGCATCCACTAAGTGGTTAGAAGAAAACTTTGTTGAATGAACTAATTTAAATCCTCAGCAGGCAGCACAGGCAGCTTTTCCAAACGAAGATCCTGGATGGGATCCAAATAGTGAAGGGGGTGCGAGAGCTTTAACACAGTTTCGCCAAGCCCTATTACAAGGCCTAAAAAGGGGGGGCCAAAAAGCAATGAATATTGGAAAAGTAGCGGAAATAATACAAAGTCCAACTGAATCTCCTGCAGCTTTTTATGAGCGATTATCTGAAGCATATAGACTGTATACCCCATATGATCCAGCAGCCATGGAAAATTTGCGCATGGTAAATGCAGCTTTTGTAAGTCAATCCCAAGGGGATATTAAACGAAAATTGCAGAAAATGGATGGCTTTGCAGGTATGAATACAGCACAATTGATGGAAGTTGCTCAAAAAGTATTTATAAACCGTGATAATGAAAGAGAGAGAATGTGAACGGAAAATGAAAAAGCAGATTTTTTAGCTACAGCATTGGTAGAACAGCGAGGGAGAAGTTTTTCCAACAGAAGAATGAGAGGGCGTGGAAGGAATCGAGGAAATAGCCTACCCCCACTAGGTGAGAACCAATGTGCCTATTGCAAGGAGGAGGGGCACTGGAGAAATAAGTGCCCGCAGAGAAACCCTACCTCACAGAGGGGAGGAGGGAGTTGGAGAAGAAGAGGGCGTATTCAGAATCAAGCAGGAACAGGCCGTATGCAGTTTCAGCAAAAAAGAGAAGAGGCTATTGAAGGAGTTGCAGTGGCAGAAACAGAATACAATAGTGATGAAGATTAGGACAGACCGGGCTCTGAGTTTATTCTAGGTCCCCAAGAGCCTATGGTCTGCATGAAGATAGGGGATCAATACATGAACTTTATGATAGATACAGGAGCTGAGCATTCAGTAGTAGCAAAACCAGTAGCTCCTTTATCTAAACGAACTGTCACTATTGTTGGAGCCACTGGGACAAAAGCAACTAAACCATTTTTACAGAATCGCATGTGTGAATTAGGAGGACAGAAGATAACACATCAATTTTTATACATACCAGAATGCCCTATTCCACTTTTAGGTCGAGATATGCTTGCTAAACTGCAGGCACAGATAACTTTCACTGAAGAGGGAGAAATGCAAATGTCTGTGAACACAAATCCCAAACCTGCAGGATTAATGACACTAACAGTTCCACGAGAAGAAGAATGGAGATTTTACAGCATTTTTCCTGTCAAGAAAGCAACTATTCCTATTGAAATTTCAGCACCACCTGGAGTATGGGCAGAAGATAATCCACCTGGCCTAGCAAAGAATATAGCCCCAATTCTTGTAACTCTCAAATCAGGAGCAGAACCTGTGCATGTGAAGCAATATCCACTTCCACGACCAGCAATAGAAGGAATTCATATCCATTTGAAGAGATTATTGAAACATGGATTACTAAAAGAATGCCAATCATCATGGAATACTCCTTTACTTCCAATCAAGAAACCTGGAGGTGACTACAGACCAGTACAAGATCTGAGAAGAGTTAATGATGCAATTGAAACTATACATCCAGTAGTACCAAATCCATACACACTGCTGGGATTAATTCATACTGAAGCTACTCACTTCACTGTTCTAGATTTAAAGGATGCTTTCTTCTGTATACGACTTGCCTCTGCCAGTCAGCTTTTATTTGCATTTGAATGGAGAGATCCAACAACAGGAAGAGGAGGCCAACTTACCTGGACAAGATTACCACAAGGATTCAAAAATTCACCAACAATCTTCAGTACTTCACTCAGCAAGGATTTATCAAGTTATCCAGTTATCCCAGGAGAGAGAATTCTTCTTCAATACGTAGATGATTTGCTGATTGCCACCAACTCAGAAGAAGAATGTTTGCAAGCCACAAGTGAACTTCTACATCTCTTGAATGAAGCAGGATACAAGGTTTCCAGAGCAAAAGCACATCTATGCCAAAAAGAAGTCAAATACTTAGGTTTCCAGCTATCCAATGGAACACGACGACTGGGACCAGAACGCAAAGAAGCAGTATGCAGCATTCCAATTCCAACTACTAGAAGACAGGTAAGAGCTTTTTTAGGTGCAGTAGGATACTGTCGAATATGGATACCTAACTTTGCTCTAATTGCAAAACCACTATATCAAGCCATCAAAGGACTGGAACAATCTCCATTAGAATGGGGACCTGAACAAGAAACAGCATTCAAGACTCTGAAGACAGCCCTGATGACATCACCAGCCCTTGGACTACCAGATGTACAGAAGCCATTTCGTCTATATGTTCATGAGTCACAAGGAAATGCCTTAGGAGTCTTGACTCAGCCACTTGGATCTTGGCAGCGACCTGTAGCGTATCTATCTAAGCAATTGGACATTGTTGCAAAAGGATGGCCACCTTGTCTGAGAGCCATCGCAGCTACAGCACTTCTAGTAACTGAAGCAGACAAGCTCACTCTAGGACAAAATCTCTGTGTAATAGTGCTACATTCTGTTCAAACCCTCATGGACCACAAAGGAAATTACTGGTTCACCAACTCACGAATGCTAAAGTACCAGAGCATGTTGTGTGAAAATCCTCAATTGCAATTGATGGTCAGTCAGGCCTTGAATCCAGCTACACTATTACCAATTGGAACTGACCCTCCTGATCATGACTGCATAGAAGTCATGGATACTGTATTCTCAAGTCGACCAGACCTGACAGATGTACCACCTTTTGAAGATCCAGAACAAACTTTCTTCGTGGATGGAAGCAGTCTTGTAGTTAATGGACATCGTTGTGCTGGATATGCAGTAGTAACCCTGGATCTTGTAATTGAATCTTCAGCCCTAGCCTCAGGAACATCAGCACAGAAAGCAGAATTGATAGCACTCACAAGAGCACTAATACTGGGAAAAGGACTCTGTATAAATGTATACACAGATTCTAAGTATGCATTCACAACATTGCATGCTCATGGAGCCTTGTACAGAGAGCGGGGATTGATAACTTCAGGAGGAAAATCTATCAAATATGGCCCAGAGATATTGACATTGTTAGATGCTGTATGGGCCCCTGAGAAAGCTGCAGTTATGCACTGTCGAGGACATCAAGCAGGAAAAGGAGAAATTGCACAAGGGAACAGATTTGCAGATGCCTCTGCTCGTAAAGCAGCCATTACCGGACAGACTCTAACTCAGAATACTACAATTCAAGCAGTTCTATTTCCTGTACCTCTTAATTCATGGGATCCCAGATATACTACAAAAGAATTGGACTATTATTGTGAACAAGAAGGGGGAGTACTCAGAAATGGATGGATAGAACTTCCACCACAGGAGGGGAGTCAACCACCTGGACAAATAGTGATTCCTGAAGCATTAAGTTTAGCCTTTGTTCAAGCATTTCATCAAGCAACACATTATGGAAAAAACTGCAATGACAAAAGCTTTGAAACCTCATTTTTATATTTCTTTGTTGGGACCTTTAACAGCTTCAGTAGCTCGTCAATGTAAAACATGTGCCAAAAACAATGCCAAGCAAGGTCCTAATCTACCAATAAGAATTCAATCAACAGGAGTTACTCCCATGAGTAATTTTCAAGTGGACTTTACTGAAATGCCAAAAGCAAATGGATACCGTTACTTGCTTGTTCTAGTGTGTACCTACTCTGGGTGGGTAGAAGCTTTTCCCACCAGAACTGAGAAAGCCAGAGAGGTCACTAAAGCCCTACTTCGTGAAATTGTTCCAAGATTTGGAATACCATTAGTCATAGGGTCAGACAATGGGCCCTCATTTATATCCCAAGTAACTCAACAGTTAGCTAAAGCTTTACAGATACAATGGATGTTACACACAGCATACAGACCTCAGAGTTCAGGGAAAGTAGAGCGAATGAACAGAACTCTGAAATCTCAATTGTCCAAACTTTGTCAGGAAACACATTTAAAATGGCCACAGGTACTTCCAATAGCTCTTTTAAGGATACGCTCAGCACCTACTAAGTCATTAGGACTTTCTCCCTATGAGATTTTGTATGATAGACCTTCACCTATTGTCAAAGGGATCAAAGGGGATATGAAGCAGATAGGATCTGAAATTACTAGGCAAGAACTATTAGCACTAAGTTCTATTTTGCAGAATCTTCACAAATGGGTACAAGACCAATTACCCATCAACCTGACTGAACCGTTGCATCCTTACAAGCCTGGTACTTCGGTGTGGGTCAAAGACTGGAAGAAGACACCATTGGAACCATACTGGAGAGGACCATATGTCGTTATCCTGTCAACACCTACAGCAGTGAAAGTTGCAGAACTCGAACCCTGGATTCATCACAGCAGAGTGAAATCAGCAGCAGCTCCAGAACCAGACCAGTGGACATCAGAACATGATCCAGAAGTTCCATTGCGGCTAACTTTGCGAAGACAAGCAAATTGAAAAATTCAGGAAATTTTTAAAAGAGACTGTGCCAATATAGAAATCCTGAATCCTAAGAGACTATTCGTTTATTCTGAAGAGATTATTATCAACAGAAAGAGACTGTATTATGGACTATATCATTTGAAAATCTTTGTGCCATTTTGATCAACAATGCAAACTAAAAGGACTGTGTTTGTTGAAATACGTTGGAATCTACAGCTCTACACACCTACCAATGAAATTGGTAAGGTCATGTACAGCGGAAGCTTGAGGATCTACAATCAACACTACACCTGTTGCATGCTACTGAGAGCAAAACAGGTCAACGTACAGTAAAGAAGACAACGACTTCGTGGTCAAGAATTATCAACAGTTGCACTAGTTTTTCAAAGACTTGCACTAATTCTTCAGAGACTTTTTATCATGATTCTCTACTGTTTCATCTTGATAGCAGCCTTGAGATGCTTTGAACTGACGTTTGCCTTGCCACCCTGTGCTGCATGTATAACTACTACTCGTACTGGAGAAAAGATTACACAGACTTTGCTTTATCATACCTACTATACTTGTACAGGTATAGTAAGTCAATGCATATATAATGGCACGGAACTGAACATTTGCACAAAAGGAAAGAGCAGAACTTGTTTTCACCCACGACAGAATCCATCCTATTATGTGCTAAAAATACGATGGAATGATGAAGATGGAGCTCTTTTAAATGCTACTCAACAACTTGAAGACCCTACAAAACCTGCAGCTCTATACTTTGATGCTTGTGATGCCATAAACAGAAACTATAATCAGAAATGTGGGACTTGGGAGAGAAATTATGATGATGACAAATATATGTGTCCTGAAGGAGCATATAAATGGGGAATATGTACAGGGGTATACTCTCCAACACATTATGGTAAACCTTCAAAAGCTGATTATTACTGTCCAAAATGGGAATGTGTATACTATGCTACATGGTCAGGTAGCCCTACAGGACAGGAAGGAGATAATCGTAGAGCCAATTTAGAAAAACTGTCTTTATCTAATCCAAAGACATGAAAGAAAGGTACCTGTAATCCTTTAAGGCTCCTGGTCATAAATCCTAGTCAATGGAAACAAGGATATAGATTTGTCTTACGCATAGCAGCGGGAGGATCAGATCCTGGAACTTTTGTATATATACAACTTAACACTAAAACTCATGTATCATCACCATATAAGAACATAAGATATGCCATACTGGGTCAGACCAAGGTCCATCAAGCCCAGTATTCTGTTTCCAACAATGGCCAATCTAGGTCATATGTACCTAGCAGTTTCCCCAAGGGACACAGGTTCCACAATGCTTGTATTGGTTCAAGCATTGATATCCTGGGTCCCTTCTTAATGGTTTATGGACCTTTCCTCCAGGAACTTGTCCAAACCTTTTTTAAACCCAGCTACATTAACAGCCTTTACTACATCCTCTGGTAACAAATATAGAATACACCATACATTCTATGAAACTATGAAATCACAGTTTGAAGTTCCTCATGCCGCACAGAATTTGTTTCTTGAATTAGCTGGAGCCGTAGTAACCAGTCTCAATATAACTAATTGTTACTTCTGTGGAGGAACTAAAATGGGAGATCAATGGCCATGGGAAGCACAAGAATTAAATTTTTCTATATCATATAATTATACAAATATTCATAAAGCTACAAGTGAATGGGTATTAGCTAACCCCATTGTAGGAAGTCTATGTTTTGCACGTATTGGGCCACAATTTACTGTAAAGGTTGGGCAGCTGGTCTGTCTCAGCCAGAAGTTTTATAATGCCTCAACGAAAAAGACGTCCTGGTAGCAATGTTCCCTCTAATTTTCTGTAGGCTGTGTGCGCATAAAATATCAGCTGTGTGCAGCTTTTGAAGGAAGGTTAAATTTTTGTGCGCCACATAACGACACTCGGAGTTATATACTTTAAAATTTGACTACACGTCAGAATACAATATGTACACCACATTGATTTTAATCAAATTAAATGAAAATAGATGATTACTAAATGAAGTGGGAAATTTCTAGTAATTACAATCATAACTTTTAAATTTTAAGACGTCTGTGTTGTTTTCTATCAGAATCAGAGCCGCAATTTTTGTGCGCTCTGTTGTAAAGTATGTGCGCTCGCTCGGTGAGGTGTGTGCGCGCGCACACGCGCACAGCTTAGAGGGAACAGTGCCTGGTAGTCAGGAGTAAAAGATCCTGAACCCACCAATCCTCTAGTTATTTTTCCTGAACTTGCTAAGTTATGGACAAATCTAGTATCACCTAATACCTGGCAAGCTCCACCAGGGCTTTACTGGATTTGTGGAACTAGAGCATATGCTAAACTTCCTCCTAATTGGGGAGGAGCATGTGTATTGGGAACAATAAGACCGTCCTTCTTTCTTTTATCCACTGCCCAGGGAGAACAGCTAGGATACCCAATATACAGAACAAGACAGAAAAGAGAAGCCTTAAAAATAGGTCAATGGGACAAATGGGGTGGTACGGATGAGTGGCCACCTGAAAGAATTATTTCCTACTATGGACCTGCCACTTGGGAGCAAGATGGCACATGGGGATATCGTACCCCAGTTTATATGTTGAATAGAATTATACGTTTGCAAGCTGTTGTAGAAATAATAACTAATGAAACAAGTAGAGCATTAACGCTCCTAGCCAGGCAAAGTACTCAAATGCGTACAGCTATATATCAAAATCGTTTAGCACTTGATTATTTACTAGCAGCTGAAGGAGGAGTATGTGGAAAATTGAATTTAACCAATTGTTGTTTACAAATAGATAATGAAGGTCATGTAGTAGAAGAAATTGCTGAGCATATGCGCAAACAAACATACATACCACTTCAGACCTGGCATGGACTAGAGTTAAATGGATGGTTTGGTTCTGTGTTCTCAATGTTTGGTGGCCTGAAAACACTTGCGGTAATTGCAGCACTAGTAGTAATAACATGTTTAATACTTCCATGCATCTTACCCCTCTGCCTACGTAATATATCTACAATCACTGAAAATATTGTAGAAAGGAAGACGACAGCTAAGCTTCTAGCTATAAGACGGTATCAGCCTATACCACATAACATAGCAACAACTCAAGTATAAGTGATTTGTTTCTCACCCATCTTAACATTCTGGGTGAGAATAATCAAAGGGGGGAATGTGGTAGCCAGGTAGCCTACACCTATAGCCAGGTAGCCAAGAACTATAGACTAGGCCATAAGCCTGCACTTGAAAAATGACAGGCCTCAGAATTCAGTAGTGCTGAGACATAAAATTAAAAAGACAGAATTGAATATTGCTTTAGAATGAAATGCTGCTATAACAGAGTTTGCACAAAGTGAATACAATGCCTGTATGTTAAATCGTCACTTCAGAATTGTTACTTACACATTTTTGGAGCTAGATATGACCTTGATGAAGGAAAGTAACCAGGTTTGAACCAAGCCATTGTTCAGCTAGCTAGAGAAAGCAGAGCAAAGGGCATAGATCCTGATTGGTCAAATTTAGGGAAATGTCAGACCAATAGAAAGTTTGTAGAAATTAGCATGAGACCAATAGAATGTTTTCATGTATCAAAATGTTTTGGCTGTATAAAATGAACATGTTTCCGCTAAAGCGGGGCTCTGTCACTTTTAGACTGCCTTGTATACAATAAACTGGCTTGAACCTTGATAAAGGACTCCTGGTATAATTGGTTTGGTGGCATTCCGCTGCTACACAGTTTCATTTAGTAACTTGTTTTAAGTCTGGTACTTATTATTAAATAATTCATACCTTTAGTTGGCTAGTTTTTTGGTTTTGCTCCTTGTTATTAAATCTAAATCAAAGCCTGCCCAGACTGGTCAGTGTGTTATCACAATAAATACGGATTTCTCTTTTACCTATGGGTTAGATTTTTAGGGGGTAATTTTAAAGTAATTATTACACACGTGATCACATATGCATGTTAATGGCCTCTTATAAAATACCAACCAGCATAAAAATACACAGATAGACACAAGAGACTGTACTGTGGAGGAACTGTAGGTATGGTTGGAGGTACAGTCTCAGTGGAGCATAGGCAGATTTCACAATTATGCACATTTATAAAATACTTTTTTTATTAGTATTTTTACATTTTACAACAAACAATATACCCAATTACAAAACCACCATCCAACAAACTGAACATCCGTACCAGACTACCGTCCCCCACCCCGACACCTTGCAAGCCCACCCCAAGACCTTTTAACCACTATCACTAATACCAGCAAATAAGTCCAGAGCAGCCCATTTACTTCCTGATACTCTCCTCCCTCTGGCGCTGGAAAATTTATCATGCGCTTTCTCAAATTTACTGTACAAACACACTTGATTCCACCATGTCTGTCAATTTAAACTCGTTGGGTCTTTCCAGTTATTTAGGATGAGCTTTATGGCTATTGCCAGCATAAAATTCAAAGACAAAAAAGTGTTTCTTATGCAGCAGGGGAATTCCCACGAGCGATCTTAGCCCAACTAAGCTCCAAGATAGAGGAAGGGAGATGTTAAGCACTTGTATTCTTTTCCAAACTGGAACCCAAAATCCTTGAATGCTCAGGCATTCCAGGAACATATGTCTCAAGGTACCAAATTCACCCTGGCAGGTCCAACATCTCGGGGACGAGTCTTTGCTCCACTTGGACAACTTTACCGGGGTAATATATGCCCTGTGCGCGAAGAAAAACATGGACTGTGTAAGTGCTGCCGATCTGGAGACCCGAACTATTGGACTTCAAAAACAATTCCAAGCTTGCCGAGATGGATTAGCACCGGTCTCTTCTTCCCAGATCTTCTGCAATCCCCTCAGCGAAGCCACGCCGCTGCTCCTGAAAAATGAGTACATTCTAGATATAACCCCCCTTCTTGGCATTCACATCCGTCGTTACCGTTTCCAAAATCCAGGTAGCCGGATATTCACCAGGCTTTTTCTTTAAACTACCGATACAATGCTTTAATTGAAGCCATTGAAAATAACACTTTGATGGAATCCCAAAGTCCTTTTGCAATGCACTAAATGATTTCCATCTGTCCTCTTCGAACAGTTGTCCCACCGTCCAGACACCACATCTCTGCCACTCAGCCCAGGCAAAGGAAGACTTGTTAATCTTTAGCAAGGGATTGTACCATAAAGGTAGCTGACATGAGGAAAGGTTATCATTTGGCAGAGACAAGAGGAGACTCTGAAACGCTCTCTGGGTAGAGATGATATACGCCCAACCTTGGATGCTTCAGGACACCTCATTTCCATCATCAAATGCGTCGAATAAGGTAAAGCCAGTCGATCCTCCAATTCAAGCCAAATAGGCCTCTGTGATAACACGGCTCCATCTGACCATAAAATGCCCTGTTTGAGAATAGCTGCCATGTGATACCACTGGAAATCTGGGAAGTGGACTCCCCCCTCTGATTTACTTGCTTTTAGCTTCTTCAGGGCAATCCTGGGAGTTTTCCCATTTCATAAGAAGGACACAAGGATACGCTCCACCTCTTTATACACTGCTCCAGGGAACAGCACGGGAATCATCCCCAGTATATAGTTTATTTTGGGCATCACCATCATCTTAATAGACTCCAATTGCCCCCACCACGACAGATGGAGAGGGGACCATTGCAGAGTAAAGGTCCGGGCGATCTCTTTTACCTTTTCCATATTTACTTGTAATGTTTCATCCAGCGGTGTCCCAAACTGGGCTCCCAGATATTTTATAGACGAGGATTCCCATTGAAAGGAATATTGCTGCACCACGGCTTTGTTTGCGCTCTGGTTCAAAGGAAAAGCCACCGATTTTGTCCAATTTACTTTGTACCCGGAAAACCGGGAGTAATTATCAATCAGCTGGAACAGAGAGTTAACTGATGACGGGTGCAGAAAAAAAAAAAAGGTCATCAGCGTAAGCAGATAACTTAATATGGAGGTCCTCAATACTAATTCCCTTAATCTCTGCTGTCTGTCGTACAAATAGCACTAATGGTTCTAGAGCCAGGTTAAATAGTAGAGGCGACATCGGACAACCCTGCCGGGTGCCCCTGTGCAGTGGGAAAGACCTGGACAGCACTTGATTGGCAAGAATCCGTGCCGAAGGATTAGAGTACAGCACCTGGATCATACGCACGAACTTGTCAGGAAAACCGAACCATTCCAGCACTCGAAATAGGAAGGGCCATTCCAGCCTATCGAAGGCCTTTTCGGCATCCAATGATAGGCCAATAAGCGGAGAGTCTTCCCACTCTGCTATCTCTAGCAAATTGCAAAGTAACCGTGCATTGTCTGCTGTAGATCTTCCACTAACAAATCCACATTGATCCGGATGTATGAGTAAATGGAGAACTTTACTTACGCGGTTAGCCAGCAGAGATGAGTACACTTTATAGTCCACGTTTAAAAGAGAGATAGGCCTGTAGCTACCCACCAACTTCGGGTCTTTCCCAGGTTTTTCCAGGACCACTATTGTGGCCTCCGCAAAGGCCCCAGTACAGGTATCAAGATCTCAAAGTTGCTGATAATACATCAACAAGTGGGGAAGAAGGTCATTTGCAAACATCTGATAGAATTCCACTGGGATACCATCTGGTCCCGCAGCTTTTCCAGACATCATTTTTGCCAGGGCTTCCATCACCTCCTCTCTCTCCAAGTCTCTACTTAAGAACGCTTTCTGTTCCACGTC
Organism: Ichthyophis bannanicus; assembly: GCA_033557465.1. Taxonomy (NCBI): domain Eukaryota; kingdom Metazoa; phylum Chordata; class Amphibia; order Gymnophiona; family Ichthyophiidae; genus Ichthyophis; species Ichthyophis bannanicus. The sequence continues at coordinate 307,057,055 of CM066039.1, forward strand.
CAGACTAGGGTGTTCTATTTGGTCCAAAAAACTTCCCCTACCAGCCTAATTCTGTGGGGCATCCGAAGTGTACAACTGCTCATAAAATTTACTGAAGACTTCGGCAATATCCCGGTTTTCCTTCAGGGGGCCACGACTATCATCCTGAATGGCTATAATATGGGATTTGCTATACCTGGGTCTCAATCTTGTGGCCAGTAGCTTACCGGCCCGGTTCATTTCTTTGTAATAGCTTGCTTGTTGATCGAAGGTGGTCTGCTCTACTTCCCTTCTTAGTATCGAGTTATATTGGAAGCGAAGCTTTTGTAAATGAAGAGTTGCATGAGCATTCGATTGTTTCTGCAAAATTCGTTCTCCAGCCCTTATCTGCTGATCCAAGGCTGAGAGCTCATATTTTGCCTTCCTCCTGGCAGCAATGGTGAAGCTGGTAATCTTCGCCCTCATGGACGCCTTGAACGCTTCCCATCATGCCCATATAGACGTATCACCTGGCTCATTTAATTCAAAGAAATCCTTAATAGCTTGTTGAACAAACACTTTAAAGGATTCCTCCGCCAGGAGAGCTCTAGGAAAAAACCATCCACAGGTCTTGTCACTTTCCTGCGTCTTCACCAAAGTACTCAATATATCTGCTCTTCTAATCTCCTTAGCTATCGATCTGGACACCAGGAAAAAATCAATCCGAGAATATGATCCATGCGGATGAGAGAAGAAAGTGAAGTCTCTTTCAGTTGGATGAAGTAGTCTCCATATATCGACCAACCCAGTGTCTTCCATAACTGACATCAGCACCTCCAGTGCTCTGCATTTCTTATTTACTCTACAGGGCTTACGATCACTTAATTGGTCCAAAACCATATTAAAATCACCTCCAGCGATAATAGGCAGCCCAGAGTATTCTTGGAATAATTCCGCCAGCTTCTGGAAAAAGTTGGAACTATCACAGTTGGGTGCATAGACAGTAACTAGCGCCAAACTCCTGTTCTCTACTACAGCATGGACCCCCGCCCACCTTCCTTCAGGGTCCGCTCTGGTGGCTTGCAGACTAACCCTGAGCGACTTCTTAACCAGGATTGCCACCCCATTCTTCTTCCCTAAAGCAGGGGCATGGACCGCCAGGCTGAATTTCTCCTGTTCTAGTTTCAGTGCCTCCTTCGTGGACAGGTGTGTTTCTTGTAACATCACAATGTCAGCTCCCTGCTTCTGACAGTACAACAAAATCTTCTTATGTTTGGCCGGATGATTAATGCCTTTTACATTCAAGGACAACATCTTAAGAGGATACACTTTACTATTATAGAGTAAAGCTTCAGAATCTATATACCCCAGGTTTGCTCTGGACAAACAGCACAGGAGCTGAAATATTCCAGTGGCTAACTAAGAGGGGCTTGCAAGGTGTCTGGTACTCCACCGCTATATAACTAGCAACAAAACATGGGTGAACCAGCATGTTACCAGCCAGGCCACCGTGACTCCCACCAATACTTCCAGAAACACATACAACATTAGACATTCCTGATCCCAACCCAAATTTATCCAAGGATATTGCCACCCTCCCAAACTGGAACACCATACAGCCTAAAAGAACAATAATATATGCGTTAATACATCGCAGCAGAACTCTCCCGCTATCCATCCCGCCCCCCCCCCCCCCGCTCCCTTGATTCGCCTCCTTCGATACCCACCACCGCCCTCTATATCCAGGACCCCATTACAACCTATATACACTTTATGGGCAAATGAAGATACAAACATACACCAAATTCTAACAATTATCTCTGTGCGCATAGCCCTTTTACCCGCCAAAGGCACCCGGGTATGTAGCTCATATCATATAAAAGGACACACAGCGACACCCAGCTGACCCTTAGGAAGCACCAACGATCAGCCAGTTCATTGCATCCTCAGGGCTTCCTGCTCCTCTATAAACTGAGCCGCTGCTGCAGGGTCATCAAAAGCTCTAGTGCAGTTATCCAAGGTTATCTTGAGCCACGCAGGATAAAACAGCCCATACCTTGCTTGAAGTAGCTGCAGCCTAGGCCGCAGTGCCAAAAGCTGTTTTCTTCTATCTACCGTAGCTTTACAGAAATCCAGAAAGAAGGAGATGTTATGTCCTTCATAGGTAATCTCAGAAGCAGATCTTGCAGCTGACAATCTGTGAGACGAGCTGATACTTCAATAAGCAGAAAATTATGGGTCTTGTCTGCTGCTTGCGCGGTCCTGTTTGCGCCGGCACTCTATGCACATGTTCAATTTCAATCAGGCCTGTGATATTTAATCGCAACATTTTTGGGATATTCTGGCTCAAGAAAGAAATTATATCAGTCCCTTCGGCCCCCTCTGGCACTCCTATTAACCGGGTATTATTCCTTCTATTCCCATTACTTAGATCTTCTAAAGCCATTTCCAATCGATCAATTTTCTTGTGGGCCTTCTTGAGCTGCATTATCTGCTCCTCATGTACTTTCAGTGTGCCATCTATCTTGTCTATGCGACTCGATAACCTCTCCATTTGAGACTTCAAATCATGGATCTCAGCTTGTACTTGCGTCAATACTTCTCCACTCGAGGCTACAATCTCCCTTACCGCTCGGATCTCCCCCAAAACCTCCTTCATTGTGTCGTCAGATTCCCGAACGGCCGCCATCTTATGTGGGGAGAGGGGCTCCGACTTGCTCCTCCTTAGAGCCAGTATTCACACTCGCAGAGAATTCTAACTTTGTGGGCTTGCTACAGGACATCTCCCCGATATCTCAAGCAATGTTCCCTCTAATTTTCTGTAGGCTGTGTGCGCATAAAATATCAGCTGTGCAGCTTTTGAAGGAAGGTTAAATCTCTGTGCGCCACATAACGACACTCGGAGTTATATACTTTAAAATTTGACTACACGTCAGAATACAGTATGTACACCACATTAATTTTAATCAAATTAAATGAAAATAGATGATTACTAAATGAAGTGGAAAATTTCTAGTAATTACAATCACAACTTTTAAATTTTAAGACGTCTGTGTTGTTTTCTATCAGAATCAGAACCGTAATTTTTGTGCGCTCTGTTTTAAAGTATGTGCGCTCGCTTGACGAGGTGTGTGTGTGTGCGCGCACACGCGCACAGCTTAGAGGGAACAGTGATCTCAAGTGCTCCTGGCGTCCGTTTAGGAAGCAGAAAGGAATTTTGGGGATCAGGTATATCTTAGGATTGCTCAGGAGTCACCGGAGAAACGCTCCTATGCAGCCATCCTGCAACGCCGCTGGCTCCGCGCCCTTATAAAATACTTTTAATTGATTTGTTCATTTACACTTTCTATAGAGCTTTTAAAGAATGATCCCTGCCACTTATGCTATCATTTTATAAAGACCAATGTATCTTATCCAAGGTGCCTAGTTATGAAATAACCCTCTTTAAAACAAGGATTAATTCTGAGGGCACACATATGAGGTTATCATGACATATATCCTTTTGCTCTCTGCATTAAAAATAAAATCCCCTCTACTGATCCTGACTTCAGCAATCTGGTGGAATTCTGGGGTATGCTACTAATGTGCACTAACCTTTAGTGCGTGGCAGATCTCGTACTGACGGCATAGGGTGCCATACTGTAAATCCCATGCTAACTGGCAAGTGCATGATTGGTGGGGACTGGGTGGGTTAGGGGTGGAACGTGGAGGGTAACAGTACATTGTGTTTAGAAAAGACATCTTGGGAACACACTAACTACACTTTTGCCATTCACACAACAGCACCTGCATGCCAGTCAGTGTTCTGCCATGTGTTAGTGGCACAATAACGGCAGGGGAACAGATGCATATGCCTCGACACTAGTTTTGCAGTTCAAAAACACATGCTACTGGTGTGTTCTTTAGTAAACAAACATCTCTGTTATACACTGAAAATGCAACGTGTGTGCCTTTTGAGTCAGTGCTGACTCCTGGCGACCTAGCAGCCCCTGGGTATTCTTGGCAGTGTGACTGGAAGTAGATCGCCAGGTCTTTCTTATGAGGCAATGTAGGGTTACGTGACTTGCCCAAGGCTTCAAGGAGTGCTAGTGGGAACTGAATCCTGGTCTCTTGGTTACCAAGCCAATGCTCTAACTACTAGGCTACTCCTCCACTCCATTTTACACTCAAAGCTGGGTAATCATCTGAAAACATCAGAAAGCAATAACCCTGTTGATTCAGCATGTAATTGAGAGAGCTGAATCCTGTGACTCCGGGGAATAGGTGTGGTCTGGGATACTGCAGCTACTAGTAATTTAGCTGTTCCAATTGTCAGAGTAAAAGCAAAAGCTTTTCTGGGAAACAGATTACACATATTGTCTCCGACTGTTTCTGGATAATGAAACAACACTGTAGCACTGATTAGAACAGTAATCAGTGCACGTACCAAGATCTAAAATACAAGCACATTCACTAAGGAAAGTGGTTGGAAAAAGAAAATAATAATGCATCCATCAACCTATCACTGACTGCTTTGCTTTATGTGGTTCAGCGACTGTACAAGTCATGTTAACCAATTTGTACGAGGGTCATTTTTAAAGTAAGAACCGATTGCGCATCGTGTCCGCACGATCTGTCAAGTGATGTCTGTTCAAGGTCAGCCACTCTTGGCCAGTCTCTCACTACGCCGCCATTACGTTTCACGTCTCTGCCAGTGTTGGTTGTATGGTTATACTGCTTCGTTTGTCGCCATGTCAATCAGTAATCCCTCCGATTGTAAAGTGCGCTCGGTTATCCGTTTTTTAAATGCAAAACAAGTTCGTCCAGCTGAAATTCACCAGCAGCTTGTTGAAGTGTATGGGGAAGGTGTAATGAATGATGTTTAAGGAAGGAAGGACAAATGTTCATGATGAAGAACGATCTGGACAGCCTACTGTCATGAATGAAGACCTGACACAAGAAGTTGATGAGGAAATTCGCCAAAACAGGTGCTTCACTATAGACGAGCTGCATCAGACATTTCCACAAGTTTCAAGATCAGTAGTTTATCACATTGTTACTGACAAACTGCACTACAAAAAAATGTGTGCGAGATGGGTGCCGAAAATGCCGGACGAACTTGTTTTGCATTAAAACCGGATAACCGAGCGTACTTCACAATCGGAGGGATTACTGATTGACATGGCGACAAACGAAGCAGTATAACCATACAACCAACACTGGCAGAGACGTGAAACGTAATGGCGGTGTAGTGAAAGACTGACCAAGAGTGGCTGACTTTGAACGGACGTCACTTGACAGATCGCGCGGACACGATGCGCAATCGGTTCTTACTTTAAAAATGACCCTCGTATTTTCATTTGTGAAGAATAGGGATTGCAGCAGGAAGATAGATTTATCACCGGTAAACATTCCATACAGAATCTGAATTCGGATTCAGCTCAGCTATTTTCCTAATATTTAATCTGCAGATGGAAAAAGTACAGGTTGAAGCTGCTAAACAACCAGGAGTTTTATTCACTATAGGGTCTAACCATCTACAGGCAAATTACTTTGAGAAACGTTTGCAACACTTAAAATATGTTTATTAATTTGAGGCAGTTCTTTATGCATGGCTAAACAATTGGTATAAAAATAATCAACAACAGATTTTATTTATACCAACATAATCAGAAAGTATTGTCACCACCACAGGAACCTGAATAGTGTATGTGTGAAAAATTTACTAGCTGGAAAGCAGAGTTGCTTTTCAGTAACAGGGAATCACCGTAGACAGCAGGAAAATGTAGTTACACTATCTGGTGATGTCCCAGATGGAGCCAGCATGCTCAGAGTTCTCACCCAGCAAAGTGAAGTCTTTCTGACCTTACTGCACCTGCTTCTATGGTTCCCACCTTGCCACTGTGAAATACTGTCAGGCAGTCATTTTATAGCTACTAGAAAACAATCAAATTGATAAGTTCTATCCTTTTTTTTTTAACCACAGTTTGTTGAGGGCAAAACTAAAAGGAACTATTTTAAGGGCCATAAAGCTTTTTGTTAGAAAGGTAAATAAATGTAATAGGAAAAGAGGCCACTATGGTTCTCAAAAGAAGTAGCTGAAAAGGTGAAGAAAAGAGGATGGTGTTCATAAAATACAAGAGATCACAGAGAGAGGAAGACAAACATCAATATATGTAAAAACTTAGAGAAGCTAGGAAGATAGTCAGGAAAGCAAAGATACAAAAAAGAAAAAATAGCCAATGTAATAAAATGTGAGGGACAAGACATTTTTCTGATATGTTAGCAAGAGGAGGAAGTGCAAAAATGATATTGTCAGGCTCAAGGGTGAAAGGGAGGAATATGTAGAAGCTGATGAGGATAAAGCAAAATTGTTTAACAAATATTTTTGTTCTGTGTTCGCAGATGAAGGGCCAGGATCAGGACCTCATAAAACACCCACAACTAGAAAGAGAAGTGAAGGGGGATCATAAACTATTTTCAGAATACTATGTTTGTGAGGAACTAGCTAAACTAAAAGTAGACAAAACAATGGGGCCAGATAGAATACATTTGAGAATATTGAAGGAACTTGAGGAAGTTCTAGCGGCTCCACTGACTGACCTTGTCAATGCTTCTTGAGAACTACATGCCGGTTAGTCTGACTTCTGTGGTGAATAAATTAATGGAAATGCTGCTAAAACAGAGGATAGTGAGGTTTCTGGAGTCCAGTGGATTTCAGGATCCGAGGGAGCATGGGTTTACCAGAGGCAATATGCTTTTTATGCTGATGACTCTCAAATCTATCTATACCTGATATTTTTCCTAAGCTCCAAACCTGTATATCTGCCTGCCTGTCTGACATTGCTGCCTGAATATCTCACTGCCATTTGAAATTGAACATGGCCAAAACTGAACTTCTTATTTTTTCCCCCTAAACCCTCTTTCCCCTTCCTCCTTTCTCTATCTGTGTTGATAACACTCTTCTGCTTCCTCAGCCCATAACCTTGGAGTCATCCTTGACTCCTCCCTCTCCTTCTCCTCACATATCCAACAGATAGCAAAAACTGTCGTCTCTCTCTCTATAGTGAGAGTCCAAAGTAGAGCACAAACACCCATAGGTGATATCGAAGACAACAAGGAACAGGTGCACCAACGTGCTGTGGTCTGTTGAAAAGGACTTTCCTATATGGTTTCCAGCTCTAACAATAGCCCTTGTTAACAGCGTCACAGCTAATACCCCCTGATGAAGGCGTTCAGCCGAAATGCATTGGAGTTTTTCAATAAAGTTTTTTTTAACCCACAACTGTTTTGGTGCACCTGTTCCTTGTTTCTTTCTCTATAACATTAACAAAATTCACCCTCTCCTTTCTGAACACACTACTAAAATACTTATCCACTCTTTAATCACCTCTCACTTATATTATCACAACCTCCTTCTTGTTGGTCTCCCTCTGAGTTATCTTTCTCCCCTTCAGTCTGTCCAAAACTCTGCTGCGGAGCTAATCTTCCACCAGTCCCATTATACACATATAACCCCTCTTCTTAAAATCACTTCATTGGCTTCCCTTCCATTTCTGTATCCAATACAAACGTCTCCTTTTCACCTATAAATACATTCATTCTGTTGCTCCTATCTTTCCTCTCTCATGTCTCCCTACACCTCTTCTCATGAACTCTGCTCTTCCTCTAGCTTTCTTCTCTCTATGCCCTTCTCTTCCACTGCCAACTGCAGCTTTGATCTTTTCACCTTGCTGCTCTTTATGCCTGGAACAAACTAACTATCTTTACATCAGATTTCATCTCTCCCCCTTCTCAAATCCATGCTAAAAGGCTCATCTCTTTCAGGCCACTTTTAGATCTTAATCCTTTGTTCTCCTTCTCTCTCTTCACCCTTCCCTTTTGTACCCTTGTTCTCATCTATTGTACTGTTTGTCTTGATTAGATTGTAAGCTCTGATGAGAAGGGACAGTCTTATTATATGTGTCTGTACAGTGTTGCGTATTCCTTGTAGCACTGTATAAATGATTAATAGTAGTAGTAGTTGGTCTTGTCAGACAGATCTGATTGATTTCTTTGACTGGGTGACCAGAGTTGGACTGAGGGAGCCCTTGTCCAGACAATAATGGGCAGCAAAGGTATGGACAGAAGACCAAGCTGCTGCTTTGCAAATTTCATCAATGGCTACTGAGCATAGGCTTGCCATCGAGATAACCATGGCATGAACAATGTGAGCAGTGACATGGCCTTCCAAGGAGAGTCCTGATTTGTCATAAGCAAATGAAATGCAGTCCACTATCCATCTGGAGACTGTACGCTTAGAAACAGGTAATCCCAGGTGACTAGGGTCAAATGAGATGATCAACTATGAGGCTTTACGATTATCTTTTTTGGAGATAAAAAGCCAACGTACACTTGCAGTCAAGAGTGTGCAGAGTTGCTTCCGCTCTAGACAGAAGATAAATTGACTGGTTTAGATGGAAAGGAGATATCACCATTGGCATAAAGTGTGGATGAGTCCAAAGGACTACTTTGTCATGGTGGAAGCAGGTATAAGGTGGATCTGCCACCAAAGCTTGAAGCTCACTAATGCGTCTAGCCGAAGTAAGGGCAATTAGGAAGATTACTTTCCAAGAGAGGAACTTAAGTGAGGTCATAGCTAATGATTCAAAGGGCAGCTTGAGAAGCTGTGCTAGAACGATATTGAGGTCCCAATCTACTGGAGGTGGCTTAATGGGATGTTTGGACAGCAGGAGACCTCTCATGAAATGCGCTACTAGCAGTTGCGTGGAGATGGGCTGTACATCGAGTAGATGATGAAAGGCCGCAATGGCACTAAGGTGGACTCTCACTGAGTTTGTCTTTAGACCTGTCGAAGACAAGTGGAGGAGTGACTCCACTGGAACAGAAAAAGGATTGAGATCTTTCTAGGAGCACTAGACAGAGAATCTATGCCACTTAAAAGCATATCAACATCTGGTGGAGGGCTTTCAAGCAACCAAAAGGATCTCCTTAACCTCTTGAGTAAGGTCAAAGCCTTGTAAAGCTATGCTCTCAGGAGCCAAACTGTGAAGTAGAGAAACTGTGGATTGGGATGGAGTAGTGAGCCATTGTCCTGGGAGAGGAGATGCAGTACATATCCTGAAGATATAAGAACTCAGGAAGACATTAAGGACTTTTGCACATCTTTAAAGACTTATTTATTTATAGAGTCATTTGGTGAAATAACTTAAATTTACCATTATGCATATTTAATTTCACTATGATATAGTATTATAACATACTGTTTTGTTTTGTATTTATATTGTAAAGTATCATTTTTGTTTTCCCATACCCTCAGTATGTAAGCCTTTGTTGTCTTGTCAACCACTTTGATTGAAAGATAAGGTGGTATACAAAACTGGTTAAATAAATAAATAAATATCCCAATTGCAGAGGATGAGTCTGAGTCAGATATAGTAGCAGCAGAAACTACAGTTGCCGTGGCCAGTGAGGGGCTATGAGAATCATGGAGCCCCTGTCAAACTGAAGCTTGTAAAACGTCTTGGGGATGAAAGGTATGGGAGGGAACACATAAAGCAGACCCTGACCCCAGTATAGGTTAAAGCAGACCCTGACCCCAGTATAGGTGGAAGGCATCCAACTGATGGTTGGTTGATATTGAAGTTCTTGTGCAGAAGCGATGAAGCTTGGCATTTTGCAGAGTTGCAAACAGATCTTTGTCTGAAGTTCCCCAGATCTGGAAGATGTAGGACGTTATGTCTTGATCCAGAGACCATTTGTGGAGAAAAAGGATGTGACTCAGTCTGTCTGCCAAAATATTGGACTTCCCTGGGAGGTACACCGCTTGGGGGTGTATTTGATGAGTAATGGCAAAGGACTAGAGGTGTATCGCTTCCTTACAGAAGGCCCAAGAGCCTGTTCCTCCCTGCTTGTTCATATAGAAAATGGCGATCTGATAGTCCATCCTGACTAGGACCTGTTGTGCTCTGAGCTGGTGTTGGAACACCCAGAGGGCACTGGAGATAAGCCTGAAGCTCCAGGAGATTGATCTGGAGTTGTGACTCTTGCGCTTTCCAGAGCCCCTGTGTAGTCAGGTTGCCCTGATGGGCTCCCCAACCCAGTTTGGAGGCATCTGTCATCAGGGTGTACGGATTTGAAGGCATCTGAAAAGGTGACCCTACAAGCAGGTTTTCTGGAGAACACCACCACTGAAGGGATATGGTTAGAAGGGCAGTGAGTTGGATCCTGTTCCTGAGACGGCCTGAGGCCTGCTTCCACTGGGAGACCAGAGTCCACTGGGCTGTCTGCATATGTAGTTGAGCATATGGAACAACATGTACTGTAGAGGCCATGTGCCCAAGGAGCTGCAGCATCTCTTGGGCTGTCAGATGATCTCGTAGGAACATCTGGGATGCTAGTTCAACTAGACGGGCACAACAGAGCTGGGGCAGAAATGCTCTGGACTGTTGGGTGTCTAGTAGGGCTCCAATAAACTCTAGTCTTTGAGTTGGAGTGAGCTGGGATTTTGGGAAATTTATGAAAAATCCCAAGTGTTGTAGTACTGTGATGGTATGGTGCAAGGAAAACAGTGCTTCTTGGGAGGTATCTGCCTTCATTAGCCAGTCGTCTAAGTAGGGGAAGACGAATATCCCCAGAGTTGTTAGAGATGCAGCCATGACAGCCATATACCTTGTGAAGACTCTTGGGCAGAGGCAAGCCCAAAGGGAAGGATTCTGTATTGATAATATTTTCCCTGAAAGGTGAAGCGTAGAAATTTCCTGTGTCCTGGATGGATGAGGATGTGTGTGTACGCTTCTTTTAGATCTAGAAAACAGAGCCAGTCCTGACTCAGGAGGTAGGGAAGAAGAGTTCTGAGAGAGTTCATCTTGAACTTTTCGTGGACTAGAAACTTGAGGTTTCTGAGGTCCAGAATGGGCCTGTACCCTCTGTTTTCTTTGGAATGAGAAAGTAGAGAGAGTAAAAGCCCACTCCCTGTTGGGACATCTTTTATGATGCCCTGAGACAGAAGAGAGGATAACTAGTCTTGTAGGACCAGCAGTGAATAGGGGTTGTGTTTGATATTTCCCCCTTGAATGTGGAGGGGGCAGAGTTTGCAGATGAAGTGTGTACCCTTCCTGAACTATGGTGAGTGTCCACTGCTCTGAGGTGCCATCTGTGGGCATAGTGACAACTGCCTGCTATGGGGTGGAGGTGGGGGGTCCTCCAGAGGCAGGGTGGCAATGTTCTCTAGGAAGGAGTCAAAAACGAGGCGTAAACTCTGGCTGTGGAGCTGGTTGAGATTTAGCCGCCTGTGGCTTCTTTTGTTAAGAAGGCTGCTGCCTCTTCTGTGGGGTCTGAACCTGAGACTGAGAAGCAGGATAGGAAGAGAAAAAGTTCTTATTATTATTGTAGAAAGACTTCTTGAGTCTTTTTCCTAGCAGGGTCAGCTGTTACTCTGGATAGTCTCTTTAGAGTAGTATTTTCTGACTCTAATTGAGAGGCCTTATCTTGCCAGTCTTTGCCAAAGAGGTTTTCTCCTGTGCAAGGTTTGTTGCCCAGCTTATCTTGAATCCACTGTTCACGATCTGAGGCGCACAAATACATATTGCTGGGCCCCTGCTTGTGCATTCAAAAGCATCGAAGGTAGTTCTATTGACAAACTTTGATACATTTTCGCTATGCTTAACGAGGGTGAGATAATCTGCCCTCTTGTCATCTGGAAGGAGAGGGATTAAAGGCCTCGAGATCCCTGGAGACCTCTTTCAAGAACATTCCCATATAGAGGATATAGGAGTTAATCCAAGCCAAGAGCATTGATGCTTGGAAGCATTAACGCCCAAAGGCGTCAAGACTTCTCATTTATCTACCTGGAGGATTAGAGGAGTGAGGCTTTGAGCTTTTGATTAGGCACATTGCCAATTCCACCACCATGAAGTGGTGAGGTTTTTGGAAGCTGGGACACTCCGGTACACGATACATGGTATCGAGATGTCGACTTTGAGGTGAGACAGTGAGAGGCGACTCCCACATTTGTAGCATAAGGTCATGAAGGATGCAGTGCACGGCAAGGTGACTGCCTTCTTGGGTGCTGTTGGATATTGGAGGATCTCTAGTTCCTCCGCTTGGGCTTGGCATCAGTATGAGTTTCAAGGGAGGGCATGGGTGGAAGTGATGTTGATGCCATCTGCAGTAACCCCGATGCCATGGCAGGAACTGGTGTCTATGTTGGTACCGTAAGCGGTATCAACAGGGTAGTGCCTGTAGTCAAGGGTTTTATTGGTACCGAGGCTGTGAGGAGGGCTGCCAACCTGCACTCAATGGCCAGTATGTGTTTGTCTATCGAGATCGCCGATGCCTGGGTGTCGGTAATGGGTTATTTGCGTTACTATCCTGGAGCATGGCACCGGAGGTCGAGGTCTCGGGAGCATCCTGGGGCACCTTGATGGCTTTGGAGGACAGGGCCTCCCACCAGGGCTGTTTAGCAGGCTGATCCGCCTCGGAGGCAACCCCCGAGGGATCTCAGTGCTTTGAGTGAGATTTTCCCCTGGAGGTGCCAGACTTCGATGCGGCCTTATGCTTGGACTTCGAAGAAACCCGAGATCCATGAGAGGATGATGAAGCCCTCGACAAATTGGACGTCATCGATACTGCATCCGAAGCAAAGAGTGCTCCAAATTTAGAAGCCCAGTTTTGTAGGCCTCTCTGTGTCATTTTCTGATAGAGGGAACAGTCTCTTGGCTGGTGGTCTGGTCCAAGGCATTTTAGACACCAGTCATGTGTGTCAGTCATTGAAATGGTGCTGGCACAATTAGAACATTTTTTTAAACCACTAGCTAGTTTCTTCATACTTTCAAGTGTAAAGAGTATAGTAGGCTTAAGGCCTAAAAAGGGTGTCAACACCAAAGTAGGTTGGGTTTCGTTTTTTTTTTTTTAAAGGAAAATAAAGAAGTTAAAGAAAAGAATAACAGAACCAGCGATTTCCTAGACGGTGCCAGTATAGACGGGACGGCAGAGGCGCTATCCACAAAAAGAAGTTTTTCTGTGGTGACAGGATTTGCTTGCTGCTGGCTCTGCAGAAAACAAAGAATCGAAGGGAGGGAGTTAGGAAGGCAGTCACGCAGGCACTGTGGAGTGCTCCCAAAAGCTTTGCAATTGGACACTGGGGAGCGTTCCTGCACAGGCTCCGTTGGTACAGACATCACCCATATGTGAAGACTATATTCCTGCTTGTTCCTGGAGATTGCACTGCTAATTTGCTTTATGGAAAGCTATTTGCTTTTCAAGATTTCATTTCAGTTTTCTATGGTTAGATTGGTATTCAGAAACTGGAGTAGAAAGCGTAGTTACTCACCTGTAACAGGTGTTCTCCAGGGACAGCTTTAATCAGTCCTCACATATGGGTGACATCGGCACCGATGGAGCTCTCGCGGAAGCATACCCCCAACTTTCAAAGAAAGTCTTTGGGAGATGCCACCATGCATTCGTGGTCCCCTTCCCACCCAAGGGTGCCATCTTGCTCAGTCAGATGACATAGCTAAAAGACGGCAAAAAAACAAGATGGTAAAGGAGCAACTCCAAGGGGAGGAGGGAGGGTTGTGAGGACCGATTCTTGCTGTCCCCAGAGAACACCTGTTACAGGTGAGCAACTATGCTTTCTCTGGGAACAAGCAGAAGTCAGTCCTCACATGTGGGACCCCCCAGCTACAAGCTACCGAAAACCCATAGCAAAATAGGGGCTCCCTCATGGGGAGCTGCAAGCAGCAACAATTTAGTCCATGTACACAGACTACAGTAGGACCCCTGTGTCCGATGAACCAGCACTCCAGTAGCCTGAACACAGAAGGGTCGGAGGGTAGGAGTTGCCCAAACCCCGAAAAGGTTATGGAGCACAGCCTGGTCGAAGGCACTGTCCCATCGGGACTCTCTTTCTAGGCAGTAATGGGCTGCGAAGGTATGGACTGAAGACCAGGTGGCTGCCTGGCAGATATCCACCATCAGGACGGAGCGTAAGTTTGCCACCGAAGCCTCCATGGCCCAGATGTGGTGCGCCATGATGCAGCTTTCCAGGGGAAGCCTCGCCTGCTCATAAGCAAGGGCAATACAGTCCACCACCCAGGTGGACAACGTACGTTTGGTCACCACCTCTCCCAGCCTACTGGGGTCGTAGGAGATGAAAAGCTGAGAAGCTTTGCGGTGGCCCTGAGTGCATTGGATATAGAAGGACAAGGCCCTCTTACAGTCCAAGGTGTGAAGGACCACCTGACTGGAGTGAGGTCTTGGAAAGAAGATAGGGAGCACCACTTCCTGGTTGAGATGGAAGGGCGACTCTACCTTCGGCAGGAATTTGGGGTGCGTGCGAAGCACCACTTTGTTCTTGTAGAACCTGGTATAAGGTGCCTCCGCCACAAGGGCCTGAAGCTCACTAACTCTGCGAGCGGAGGTGAGCACAATCAGGAAAGCCACCTTCCAAGAGAGGTAGCGAAGGTGGCAGGTAGCCAGAGGCTCAAAGAATGGGTGATGAGCTGCCCCAACACTACGTTGAGGTCCCATTTGGTTGCTGGAGAGTGAACCGAGGGCTTCGATAAGAGCAGGCCCCAAAGGAAACGGGTCACCAACAGTTGGATCGAGAGGGGCTTACCATCCACAGGATGGTCGTGCACCGCCAGGGCACTAAGGTGCACTCAGATGGAGTTAGACTTTAGCCTGGATTGAGAGAGGTGGCGAAGGTTCTATAACACCCGAGTTACCGGGCAGGAGAAAGGATCAGCCCCGTGTTCAGTGCACCAAACAGAGAACCTGCGCCATTTGAGGACGTAAGCCTTCCTAGTAGAGGCCTTGTGAGAGGCCAGCAGAATGTCGTCCACCTCAACTGAAAGGTTGAAAGGGGCCAGAGTCACCCTCTCAGCAGCCAGGCTGTCAGTGACAGGGACCCCAGGTTGGGGTGCAGAAGAGAGCCCCCCCCTCTGAGAAAGGAGTCCCAAGGTGGTCCCCAAGGGGATGGGGGCCTCTACCGTCAACTGTAGAAGCAGCGGGAACCATGGTTGCCTGGGCCACCAAGGAGCTATCAGAATGAGTGAGGCCCTGTCGCAGAGGGTCCTGAACAAGGTCTTGGCGATTAGTGGCATCGTAGAGAAGGCGTACATGAGGCCTTCCGACCATGAGACCAGAAACGCATCCGCTGCCACCTTGGAGGGCTGGGCCTACCGGGAGCAGAAGCAGGGCAACTAAAAGTTGCCCGGGCTGGCGAACAGGTCCATTACGGGTTCCCCCCAGAGCTGAAAAAGCCGACTGGCTACCCTGGGGTCCAGCTGCCACTCGTGCGGCTGGAGGATTCTCCCGAGTCTGTTGGCCAGCAGGTTGTCCTGGCCTGGCAAGTACACAGCCCTTAGGTGGATATCCTGTTGGATTGTGTACGAGCAGAGGATCAGTGCCTCCCGACAAAGGGTATGAGACCCTGTGCCCCCCTGTTTGTTCACGTAGAACATCGCCACCTGGTTGTGTGTCTGGACCAGCACCGGCTGGTGATGCAGGTGGTGACAGAATACCTTCAGGGCTACGTATATGGCTCAGAGATCTAGGAGGCTGATCTTCTGGGTGCTCTCGTCCGGTGACCAGTTGCCCTGAGTGCAGAGATCTCTGCAGTGGGCTGCCCAGCAGAGCAGGGAAGCATCTGTGGAGAGGACCCTCGAGGGGTTTGGGGCCTGAAAGGGCATGCCTGCCTCAAGATGCTGGGGCGACTGCCACCAGGCCAGGGAGTCTGCCAATTGGTAGGTCACCGAAACTCTGTCTCGGAGGCAGCCTGTGGCCTGAGACCACTGGTCCCGGAGACACCACTGTGCTGCCCTCATGTGGAGGCCATGTGCCCGAGGAGGTGCAGGAGAAGCCGTGTGGGCACCAAGGGATGGTATTGTACATCCCATGCTAGAAACCCAAGATGATCGGCTCGGTCCCCGGGCAAGAAAGCCTTCGACTGGAGAGTGTCAATCTTTGCCCCAAGGAACTCCAGACACTGTGTCAGGAAGAGGTGAGACTTGGGGTAATTTACGACAAAGCCTAAGGGTTGCAGAACCTGGATGGTGCATGTGGTGGCCTGCTGTGCCTCCTTTTATGAGCCAGTCATCCAGGTAGGGAAAGACGAAGATACCCTGTAGCCGGAGGAAGGTGGCCACAACTGCCAGGCATTTCGTGAAGACTCTTGGGGCAGAGGCTAGGCCGAAGGGGAGCACCCTGTATTTAAAGTGCCTGCCCCCACTATGAACCACAGGTACTGCCTGTGGTTGGGGTGGATGAGGATGTGGGTATAAGCATCCTTGAAAGCTAAGAAGCATAGCCAGTCTCCCTGCTGGAGGTATGGCAGCAATGTTTCAAGGGAGAGCATCCTGAACTTCTCCTCCACCACAAATTTGTTGAGGTTGTGCAAGTCGAGCATGGGCCTTAGGCCCCCTGTCCTCTTTGGTGTGAGGAAGTACCTGGAATAGAACCCCTTTGTCCTTGAGGTGGTGGTGCACGGATTCTACCACTCTGTCATAAGAACATAAGAACATAAGACATGCCATACTGGGTCAGACCGAGGTCCATCAAGCCCAGTATCCTGTTTCCAACAGTGGCCAATCTAGGTCATACGTACCTAGCAGTTTCCCCAAAAGACACAAGTTCCACAATGCTTGTACGGGGTCAAGCATTGATATCCTGGGTCCCTTTTTAATAGTGGTTTATGGACCTTTCCTCCAGGAACTTGTCCAAACCTTTTTTAAACCCAGCTATACTATCAGCCCTTACCACATCCTCCGGTAACAGATTCCAGAGTTTGATTACACGTTGAGTGAAAAAATATTTTCTCTTATTTGTCTTAAATAGTTTACCCTGTAGCTTCATTACATGTCCCCTAGTCTTTCTATATTCTGATAGCGTAAACAATTGATCCACGTTTATCCGTTCCACTCCATTCATTAATTTATAGACCTCTATCATATCTCCCCTCAGTCGTCTCTTTTCCAGGCTAAAGAGCCCTAACCTTTTTAGCCTCTCTTCATAGGAGTAGCCTTCCATCCCCTTCACCAATTTGGTGGCTCTTCTCTGTACTTTTTCTAATAACGCTATGTCCTTTTTAAGATACGGTGACCAGAATTGCACACAATATTCAAGGTGCGGTCGTACCATGGAGCGATACAGAGGCATTATAATATCCTTTGTTTTATTCTCCATCCCTTTCCTTATGATACCTAGCATTCTGTTTGCTTTCTTGGCCGCCGCTGCACACTGGGTGGAGGGTTTTAACATGTTATCCACGATGACTCCTAAATCTTTTTCCTGGGTGGTGGCTTCTAATGTGGAGCCTTGCATCGAGTAACTATAGTGTGGGTTGTTCTTTCCTAGGTGCATGACTTTGCACTTGTCCACATTAAATTTCATTTGCCATTTGGATGCCCAGTCTTCCAATTTATCCAGGTCCTCCTGCAGTTTTCCACTTTCCTCTTGGGTTTTAACAGCTTTAAACAGTTTTGTGTCATCTGCAAATTTGATAACCTCACTCGTTATTCCCTTTTCCAGGTCATTTATGAATATGTCAAAAAGCAGCGGACCCAGTACAGATCCCTGGGGTACTCCACTATTCACCTTTTTCCATTGGGAATATTGGCCATTTAGCCCTACTCTCTGCTTTCTATCTTTTAACCAGTTCCCGATCCACAATAGTACACTGCCTCCTATCCCATGACTTTTTAGCTTTGCCAAAAGTCTCTGATGGGGGACCTTGTCAAAAGCTTTCTGAAAATCCAGATACACTATATCAACCGACTCACCTTTGTCTACCTGTTTATGCACACCTTCAAAAAAACATATCAGATTAGTAAGACAAGATCTTCCTTGTCTAAAGCCATGTTGGCTGTCTCCCATTAGGCCATGACTATCTACATGCTGCGTAATTTTGTTCTTTATGATGGTTTCTACCATTTTCCCTGGTACTGACGTCAGGCTCACCGGTCTGTAATTTCCCGGGTCACCCCTGGAACCCTTTTTAAAAATTGGTGTTACGTTGGCGACCCTCCAATCTTCAGGTATTACAGATGATTTTAATGAAAGTTCACAGATTACCAATAGCAGGTCTGCAATCTCATATTTCAGTTCTTTCAACACTCTGGGATGTATACCATCCGGTCCAGGTGATTTGCTACTATTCAGTTTATCAAATAGTTGTAATATATCTTCCCGGTGTAGCGATATTTCTCTCAATTCCTCTGCAGTATCACCTTTAAATACCACTTCAGTCTTGGGTAACATCCCTACATCTTCCTCAGTAAAGACCGAAGCAAAGAATTCATTCAGTCTCTCCGCTATAGCCTTGTCTCCTCTTACTGCCCCTTTTACCCCTCTATCATCTAACGGTCCAATTGACTCTCTCACAGGCCTTTTGCTACGAATGTACTTGAAAAAGTCTTTATTTCGTGTTTTTGCTTCCGCAGCAAGTTTCTTTTCAAATTCCCGCTTTGCCTGCCTTATCAATGCTTTGCATTTAACTTGCCAGTGCTTGTGCTGTTTCCAGTTTTCATCATTTGGCTCTTTTTTCCATTTCCTGAAGGTTGCTTTTTTGGCAGCAACAGCCTCTCTGACCTCACCTTTAAACCATGCTGGCAGTTTTTTGGACTTTCTCCCACTCTTCTTAATGCGTGGAATACAGCTGGTCTGGGCTTCGAGGATAGTAGTTTTAAATAACGCCCAAGCTTGCTGTAAGTCTTTAACCTTTGGAACCGCTCCTTTTAGTTTTTTCCTAACTATATTCCTCATTCTATCATAGTCTCCCTTTTGAAAGTTAAAAGGTAGTACTGTGGATTTCTTTACTATTTGTTCTCCAATAATTAAATCAAACATGATCATATTATGGTCACTATTGCCAAGTGGTCCCAACACCCTTATTTCTTGCACCAGATCTGGCGTTCCACTAAGGACTAGGTCCAGTATGGCTTCCCCTCTGGTCGGTTCATGAACCAGCTGCTCCAAGAAGCAGTCATTTATTCCATCTAGAAACTTTATCTCTTTAGTTTGTCCTGCCGTGACACTGACCCAGTCGATACCGGGGTAATTGAAATCACCCATTATTACTACTCTGTTGTGACTTTTGTTAGCTTCTGTGATTTCTTTGAGCATTGTCCTCGAAAAGACCTGCCAACTCCTTCAGAAGAAGGTCCCAGTGGAGGGGAGACCCAAGGGGCTCTCCCGGGAAATAAGGGGAAGGTGTCTGAGTCAGGTGAAGGAGGTAACCCTCCCAGACTACCCTTAGTGCCCAGGAATCTGTGGTGATGGTCACCCACCTCTGAGCATAGAGGACCAGACGTCCCCCTGTGGGCTGATGATCTCCTTGGGATAGAGAGGCTATGCTGGGCTGGGGCTGGTGCCTGGGGTTTTGGAGCCTTCTGCTTATGCAGGCCATGCCTATGTCCCTTGGCCTGCTGACCCTGTTGGAGAGCTGGGGAGGCCTGATAAGGTGGGTAGTTTCTGTAAGCAGCTCCCTTCTTCAGGTAGAAGGGCTTTTTACTCGAGCCCTTCCGTCGTGGAGGAGCAGCGGTCTTTATAGCGAGCTTGGTCCTCGTCATGAACTCGGTCTCCAGCTCAGCAGCCTTGTCGGTCGTGGGTTTGCCAAAGAGATTCTCTCCTTGGCAGGGAACATCGACTAATTTGTCCTGAACCCACTGATTGTGGTTGGACGACTGTAGCCAAGCTTGGCGGCATGCACCAATGCCAGCCGCCGCTACTCGAGCCACCGAATCCATCATAGGCCGCCAGAGACATAAATGTGGAGCATTCACGGTTCTTGAACCACTGCAAAAGTTCTTCGGAGAGACCAGCCAAGAACCCGGCGAGTTCATTCGCCAGGTCTTTCAGGTACATGCCCATGTACAGTTGGTAGGCCTGGATGCGGCAGATAAGCATTGAGTTCTGGTAGCACTTTCTGCCGAAGGCATCCAAGGTGTGGGTCTCCCTGCTGTGGGGCACCGGGGAGTGCATCTTTTGGCTTTTCAGCCAATGAATGGCCGACTCCACCACCATGGAGTTATGCGGCAGCTGTGACTTTTGGAAGATCGGGCTCCAGCGGACTCGATATATTGAGCCACTGCCATCATTGGGCTCCCCATGATTGGTATAGAGCCAGGGAGCAGGAAGAAGAACTCCTCCCCACACCGGGACCGCCATCATCAGGCTCCCCCTGATCGGGTTGGAGCCGGGGTGCGGGAAGAACAACTCCTCCCCACACCGGGACTCAGCCCCAATCAAGAACAGCATGGCTCTTTAAATTGAAAGCGCCATCGGGTGCTAAATACAACTGCAGCCACCGCCATCATCGGGCTCCCCCTGACCGGGGTAGAGCAGGGGAGCGGGAAGAACAACTCCTCCCCACACTGGGACTCAGCCCCAATCAAGAATAGCATGGCCCTTTGAAGTGAAAGCGCCATCGGGCCCTTAGGCGTAGATCTTAGGCCATCAAACTGGAAGAAACATACCCTCTATACGCAGAGTATTCCAGGAGCAGCAAGAAGTCAACAATCCACTGACCGCTCAGACTTAATGTACTGCAACAAACTACAGCCGCAGCCTTACTCACAACGGGAGCCATACCAGCGTCGCGGAGTAGAGCAGGAGGTATTGCTCCTCCCCGTTCGGATCCCTGAGGCCAATCCAGCTCCTACCTCCACAACCTAAAAGCAGTAGCGTCCTGTGAAGTAACTCAACAGACAACATTGAACTCCAACCAAAATAGCCCCGGAAGCGCAACCAAGAACAATCAGGACAGGGAAAGCAGCTGGGAACCGTATCTGCTAGTGGTGAGTAACTCACCCCACACTAAGGAGACTAACATGGAACACCGACCCCTTCAAGCTCTTCCAACACACAAAAGCAAGAAACCTTTATGCAGACATCAAATGATCAAAAGGACATTCTACCAACAAATGTATGCTCTTATACTAATTCTTACCCTATGCTGTTACCAAACAAATGCATACTACTACACTACCTACTTTACAGCCTTACAAGCTCCCCCCCATATACATATCATACCTCCCTATCATACACCAACCTATACACATACCTAATCACTACAAACCTCACAGCAAAAGACCTGCCAGATACACTCAAACAAACCCACTGTCACACAAATCCATACCTCAATCACATTCTACACATACCACCCGCATAACCATAGGCCTGATAAACGCAAGATGAATATGCAACAAAACACCATTATCGACTACATCCATGAAAACAACATTGACATCCTATGCATTACTGAATCATGGCTCAAGAATACAGACCAGGTAATACTGAATCAAATAACACCACCAGCATTCACAGCATTCAACTGCCCCAGAACCCACAAACGAGTATTAATCCTGGCCAGAACAGAATTAAGGCTTAAGACGTCAACCTCCAAAAGCTCCAAACACTGCGAATCCATCAACACTGAAAACAAGCATCTATCCATCTGCCTGATCTACCGACCTCCCAACAGAGGACACATCCAATATCCTGGATATGATATATGCAGCTAACTCCCCATACAAGACCCTCATTGTGCTAGGAGACCTAAACCTCACATCTGCCTCAACAATTGAAATGGGTTTTCACAAAGCAATGGAATCCATTCAACTCAAGCAAGTATTATCAGGCCCATCCCACCGCTCTGGCTCTACACCAGATCACATATACGTACCAACTAACATCCTAGATCATGGTCTAATGTCACCACCTAAAACTACACCAATACCGGGGAGAAGTCAGCTATCCTGGGAGTACCCGCGGTTCCATCTCGGCGGAGCAGGGCTGCAGGAAGGAGAGGAGACCCGGAGGCTCAGCCGCAGGCACCTGGGCAGGCGTTCCTGCCGTGGAGGACCCCTCCTGCGATCCCCATAAAGCTCTGTGTCTGCAGAACTTAGTTGGGAGAAGTCAGCTAACCTGGGAGTACCCGCGGTTCCATCTCGGCGGAGCAGGGCTGCAGGAAGGAGAGGAGACCCGGAGGCTCAGCCGCAGGCACCTGGGCAGGCGTTCCTGCCGTGGAGGACCCCTCCTGCGATCCCCATAAAGCTCTGTGTCTGCAGAACTTAGTTGGGAGAAGTCAGCTAACCTGGGAGTACCCGCGGTTCCATCTCAGCGGAGCAGGGCTGCAGGAAGGAGAGGAGACCCGGAGGCTCAGCCGCAGGCACCTGGGCAGGCGTTCCTGCCGTGGAGGACCCCTCCTGCGATCCCCATAAAGCTCTGTGTCTGCAGAACTTAGTTGGGAGAAGTCAGCTAACCTGGGAGTACCCGCGGTTCCATCTCGGCGGAGCAGGGCTGCAGGAAGGAGAGGAGACCCGGAGGCTCAGCCGCAGGCACCTGGGCAGGCGTTCCTGCCGTGGAGGACCCCTCCTGCGATCCCCATAAAGCTCTGTGTCTCTGCAGAACTTAGTTGGGAGAAGTCAGCTAACCTGGGAGTACCCGCGGTTCCATCTCGGCGGAGCAGGGCTGCAGGAAGGAGAGGAGACCCGGAGGCTCAGCCGCAGGCACCTGGGCAGGCGTTCCTGCCGTGGAGGACCCCTCCTGCGATCCACATAAAGCTCGGTGAGCGTTACTCGCGGCTTGCGAGTCGCGGCTTGCGGGGCGGTGTCTTAAGGGGCGTGTCATAAGGGGTAGGACACGCTCCTTTTGCGCTCCTGAGAGAAAGAACGTGACGTTGCCTGCTGTGCCCATGGGGAAACGCAAAGGTAAATCGTTGGTTAAATCTAGTGCTGGAGAGCAGGCCGGTGGAGGCAAAGTGACTGGCCCCATGGACAAACATGTTTCGTCGTTGCAGCCCGCAAATATTTCGTCGGACCGAGCTTCTTTAAGCCCGGAGTTCCGGCTGCCGCCCCCTCTCCCCCTGCCTCTTTCTTCCTCCACTTTATTAGAAGCTCCTACTGCGTCTCTGTGTTGTCCCTTAAGTCCGGTGCGCCCCGCTGCGTCTGACCAGAATCCTCCTCTTATTTCTGGGGAGGTTACATTAAATGACATTTGGGCTGCTATTCAGCAGATAGATACACGTTTATCAGCTACTGTTGCATCTTTATGCTGTTTTACGGGTAAAGTTGTGGATAAGTTTAAAATTGTTGATCAGCAATTGAATGCTTTAAGTTTGTCTCCTGCCCGCGCTGATTCTCCTCTTCCTTTGCTTAGAGATATTTCAGCTGTTTCTTATCGTGTAGAAATGTTGGAGAATCAGCAGCGGGCTAGGAACCTTCGCTTCCTTAATTTTCCCTCTACGCATTTATTGGCTCCTAAGATGTTGCTGCAAAAGTATTTCTCTGAAATTTTACAATTGAAAAGTCCTGTAGAAGTGGTTCAAGTGTATTCTTTTTCTTCTGATGGCCTAACGGTATTTGGTACAGGAGGTGCTTCGGCTCCTTCTGTTCAATCCGTAGGTCAGGACTTGACAGCATTCCTAGAGGACTCTACAGATTCGATCCCTAGACGTTGCACTTTAGTTGCGACGTTTGAGTCCGAATCTGTTAAATTATCTGTGCTTAGAACCTATTTTAAGCACAGAGAAGCTTTATTTTGTGGGGCTAAGCTGCAGGTTTTCCCTGACGTTGGTAGAGTGACACAGCTGAGACGCAAGCAGTTTTTGGGATTTAGAACCAGAGTTGTTGCTTTGGGTGCAACCTTTTTTTTGAAATTCCCCTGTCGTTGTCTGGTTGTTTACCAGGGACGAAATTTTTCCTTTATTGATATTGAGCAGTTGCAAAAATTCCTGTGTGATAGGGAACAGGTTGAGAACCAGGGGGTGGTATAATTATTGAGTATGTGCTCCCTAATGTGGAGTGTATTTAACTCCTTATTGCTGTATATTTTGAAGTTTTCTTATACAACTGGTTTTTTCTCCGTAATGTGTATGAAATTTTCTTTGTTCTTTTTTGAATTGTAATTTGCATTTATTGTGTTGTTTTCCTACTTTATTGTTGTATTCAAATAGAAAAGCTTTAAATAAAAGATTATAAAAAAAATAAAATAAAATAAAAAAAAAAACTAAAAAAAAAAAAAACTACACCAATACCATGGTCAGATCACCATGCCATATTATTTGAGATCCACCACAATACCCAACAGGCAGCTCGGAAAACTGAACAGCCAACCAGACGCTTCAAAACCTTTAACAAAGAGGACTTCCTCAAAGACACCGTGCAGTCCCTACCCCAAGATTTCACTGACTCGGACGAAGCCGTCGACACATGGAATACCACCATACTTGCCGCATCTCAA
The DNA here is from genome assembly GCA_033557465.1 of Ichthyophis bannanicus. Classification (NCBI taxonomy): domain Eukaryota; kingdom Metazoa; phylum Chordata; class Amphibia; order Gymnophiona; family Ichthyophiidae; genus Ichthyophis; species Ichthyophis bannanicus. The sequence continues at coordinate 307,081,235 of CM066039.1, forward strand.
CTCACACCTCGAAAGAACCCACACCACAACAAAAATAGGCCCAGATCCACCCCATGGTATTCTAACACAATAAGAGAATCCAAAAGAAAACTACGATAACTTGAACGTCGCTGAAGACGGAACAAAGCAGAAACCACTTTGAAACAATACCAGGAGAAGCAAAAAGAATACAATAACCCACTAAACAACCAAACAATAATACCACACAATCCTTGTATTAAAAGCCTGTAACAAACCTAAAGAACTCTTCAACATCGTTCAGACCCTAACAAATGACCCGACCATGAAAGACAAAAGCAAGATACAACCACAAACCTTTGCTGATTAATTAATAGCCAAGAATAGTACTACCACACCCCAAAAGAACAATCTCTTATGGACACAGCAACTGAAGATGGCTCAACAGCTACCATCATTGGAAGAACCTCTGCATCCTATCAAAGAAACAAATAGAATAAACCATCATTGCCCTAAACACCACCACCTCTCCATCGGACACCTGCCCGGTGACTTGGATTAAATCCACCAAAGAAGAATTCAAAACATTCATCCAAAAGATAGTAAGCACCTCTCTCACTCAAGACTACACGCTGTATTACTAATTAAATATTTATTTGGATCAGCAAGGAATATTGAACTTTGCAAGGAAATTGAACTCTTGAGCCATTCTGCTTTGAGCCATTCTGCCTGTGAGAAATCATGCTGACCCAGCTTGCTAGCCCAGAGACCAAAGCTGTATTTGCAATCTGGTGAGAAACTGCTTACACATCTAGCCTGAGGGATACTGAAAGACTAGGGAGGAGTTCTTCTAATGGAGATCCATTAAAGAGAACAATTCACCTAGCCTTCGAAACAATTCTCTTAGCCAATATAGAAACATTTACCTAGCCAATGTAGACAGGATAAGAATTCATCAATTATAATGTAGAAGTTTTGAGCTGCTTCTAAAACCATGGGGGGTGTCTCCTTTGAGCATTCTCAGATGTCTGACCAGCGTCTTGATTGCATAAGTTTTGAGCTTCTAAAACCATGGGGGGTGAGCATTGTCAGAAGCTTGCCCAGAAACCAAAGGCTGGGAGCAAACAAAGGCTAGAGAGGGACTGGTCAAGCAGGGGGTGTATGGGGCGGAGAATGGCTGTAGGAATAATCTCATGTAAGGAATCATGTGATGGCCGGCTGCATTTAGCCTATATATAGAGAGAGAAAACCCAGAACAGAGAGAGCATAGATCTGCTTGGCCAGGCGCATGCCAAGCATGAAGAATCCCAGACTTCTCTCTCTAGCCTCCGCTGAGCTCTCCCAGCTGATGTTTTAAAGGGGCTGCCATGACGCAGTTTGGTGAAGTATTATTCTTCTGTAATTAGCTTTCATCTTTTTCTTCTGTAATTAAGTGCTTTTAGTTATCATTATTCTAATTGCTTTCTAGTTATCTTTTCTAACTACTCATGTGTAACTAAGAGAATTACTTGCCTTTCTGAATAAGTATCCTTGCTTTGTTTGTAAATAAACTGCACGTCTTCATTAACAAGGTGTGTTAACCTTTGATGTAGTAAGACACATGCCCAAAGCACTCAAGCGATCTACTATCAGCCCCATCCCTAAAACCACTTCATTAAATAGCACTGACCCTTCAACATTCCGCCATGAGCATAGTACTGAAACTGTTCTTCAGGCACTCTTGAACGAACTACACGTTGCTCATGACCACGGAGATATTACCCTTATCATCTCCCTTGATCTCTCCGCAGCATTCGACCTGATTGACCACCGAATTCTCCTCTCTCGTCTGTCTGATATTGGGTTACGTGGTACAGTTTGGCAGTGGTTTCGCTCCTTCCTCACAGCTCGCTCCTTCTCTGTCCATTCCAATGGCCAGTCCTCTGCTTCTCTCCCTCTCACCTGTGGTGTACCTCAGGGCTCTGTTCTTTCCCCTCTATTATTTAACATTTTTCTTCCCCCCCCGCCCCTATTAATTCAGCAGCACCCAGTGTCTTTTTATATGTATGCACATGACATTATTCTCCTTTTCCATACTTCTCCGTTAACCCTGGATATCTCCCAGCTTAACCTTTGTCTCTCCCGTATCGCTTCTTGGCTCTCACAGAATTTCTTACATTTAAACCCGTCTAAGTCCATGGCTATGTGGGTTTCCTTGAGTGGTCCCTGCCCCACTCTTGCCCCCTTGATTGGCTCAGCTTCCATTCCACTTGCCTCCTCCTTCCGTTACCTGGGAGTAATCCTGGACTCCTCGCTTTCCTTTCATAGTCATATTTCTTCCCTTATCCGCCGTTCATTTGCTGCCCTGCGTCAAATTAGGGCCGTCCGTTCCCTTCTTCCCTCTGGCTCTCTGGTCACCCTTGTTTTAGCTCTGGTTATTAGCAGACTGGACTATTGTAATATCTTTCTTGCCAACCTTCCAAATTTCCAGCTTCAACGTTTGCAGCTTATTCAAAATGCTGCAGCTCGTCTCATTACGTTTTCCCATCGCTTTGACCATATCACCCCCATTCTCTTTCACTTGCATTGGTTGCCCCTCCGTTATCGTTTTAGTTATAAATTTCTTATTCTAACACACCGTGCTATCTACACTAACAATCCTCTATATCTTGCGGACCGCATTTCTCTTCATACTCCCTATCGCCAGCTTCGTTCTATCCATGCTAACCATTTGTCTTTACCCTCTCCATCACAAGCTCATCTGGAACAAACCCGTCATTCAGCTTTCTTTTTTCTGGGCCCCGTGCTGTGGAATGCGCTACCACCTTCTCTCCGGTTAGAACCCTCCTATTCCCAATTTAAGACATTACTCAAAACTCATCTGTTCCAACAAGCCTTTAATCTTCCTTCCGATGCTCCTCCCTGAAGCTGCTGTCAGTCTTGCTGGTCTGTTGTTAACATGTTTTGTCTTGTCTTCCTCTTGTCTAGTCCTGCCTTATCTTTGTGCTTGTCCCGTGGAAGTCTTTGGTCTAGATGTGCGGTTTTAACCTTAACTGTCTGTGCTCTGTCTTACTCTTTTCTTTCCTATCTTATTATGGCATTCTTTTTCTATAATTTGTATTGCTGACCTTTTTATTGTACACCGCTTTAATTTTTCGACAAAAGCGGTTTATCAAGTGTAAAAATAAAGATAAAGATAACCTACCACCCAATAACCAGCCTCCCATTCCTGGCAAAAATAACTGAAAAAATTGTACAGACAGTTCCAAGATCATATTGACAAATTTGCCCCACTTGATCCCCACCAGGACGGATTTCGTCCACAACAGGGTGTTGAGACACTTCTCATACATCTACTCAACAACTTAATCAAAGGGATAGACAAGAGAAAGCAAGGCTTCTTACTAATATTTATCGACATATCAGCTGCCTTCTACATAGTTTCCCATCACATCCTTTTGAAGAGACTAATGGAGATTGATCTACAAGATACCACCATCAAATGGTTCCAATCATACCTGAAAGATAGACAACAGAAAGTAAAATCTGGGAACCTCACCTCAGCACCCATCAGTACCACTCAAGGAGTTCCCCAAGGCTCATCACTATCAGCAATTCTCTTCAACATTTATATTCAGCCTATATGCAAAATATCCAATAAATACAAAATACAATACGCCATATATGCTGATGATATCATGGCATATACCCCTATTCAACTGGACTCCCCAGACTACACCACCATATCAACCTGCATCCATGAAATAACAACCTGGCTTACTAACAACAACTTAAACATTAACATAAAAAAATCTGAAGCAATCGTCATTACGAGAGACTCCACATTCATTCCTCCTACTTCTATCAACATATCCAATACACCGATTACAATAAAAGACAAAGCACAGTTACTTACCTGTAACAGGTGATCTCTGGGAACAGCAGGAATTAGTCTTCACATATGGGTACGTCGGTACCGACGGAGCCTGCACGGGAATGCTGCCCAGCTTCCAATCAGAAAGCTTTTGGCAGCATCCCTCGCGCCTGCGCAGTGACTTCCCGCCTTCTCCACAGCCTCTCTTCAGTTGAGTTTCAGAGCTGAGACAAAGGCGAGGAGAGAAAAGGAAGAAGATAAAAAAGATGCAACTCCTAGGGGAGGTGGGAGGGTTGTGAAGACTAATTCCTGCTGTTCCCAGAGATCACCTGTTACAGGTAAGTAAAGCGTAGTTACTCACCTGTAACAGGTGTTCTCCAGGAGCAGCAGGAATCAGTCCTCACTTATGGGTGACGTCGGCGCCGACGGAGCCCTCGCGGAGCAATTTTCCCCAGCTTTCAAAGAAAGCCTTTGGGAATTGCAGCGCGCATGCGCGGTCGTCTTCCCGCCCGAAGGTGCCATCTTAGCCAGTCAGATGACATAGCTAAAAAGACAGCATAAAAATTTGCAAAAAGAACATAAGCAGACGATTGCAACTCCAAGGGGAGGAGGGAGGGTAGTGAGGACTGATTCCTGCTGCTCCTGGAGAACACCTGTTACAGGTGAGTAACTACGCTTTCTCCAGGACCAAGCAGGAAGTCAGTCCTCACTTATGGGACTCCCAAGCTCAAGGCTACCGGAGACCCTAAGCACAAAAATGAGCTCCCTCTAGCTCAGCAGCACAGAAGGATAGAATCTTCGCTGAATTATCACCCACCGGTAGCCCACATCCGGGATGGAGGGTAGGAGTTGCTCAGACCTCAAAGAGATTTCGGAGGACTGCCTGTCCGAAAGCACTGTCCCTACGGGACTCCCTCTCGAGACAGTAATGGACCGCAAAGGTCTGGCTCGAAGACCAAGTAGCGGCCCGGCAGATGTCTGCCAGCGGAACAGAGCGGAGGTAAGCCACTGACGTGGCCTTTGCCCGAACGCAATGAGCCGTGACTCGACTTTCTAAGGCGAGTCCAGCTGCCCCATAAGCCCAAGAGATACAGTCCGCAACCCAGATGGACAGAGTACGCTTGGAGACCGGGAGACCCAATTTATTGGGGTCAAAAGACACAAAAAGCTGAGCAGCTTTACGGTGCTCCCGCGTACGGTCAAGGTAGAAGTTCAATGCCCTTCTACAGTCCAGGGTATGGAGGACCGTCTCAGCTCGGCTGGAGTGTGGTCTGGGAAAGAAGGTTGGAAGTACCACCTCCTGATTGATGTGAAAAGGGGAGACCACTTTAGGCAGAAACTTTGGGTGAGTCCGTAGGACTACCCTATTCTTGTAGAACCGAGTGTAGGGGGGATCAGACACGAGGGCCTGCAATTCACTTACGCGCCTAGCGGAAGTGAGGGCTATCAAGAACAGAGTTTTCCAAGACAGAAAACGGAGAGAGAACATGTAGCCATAGGTTCAAAAGGCGGACAGGTGATCCGCTGCAAAACCACATTCAGGTCCCAGTCCGGCGCTGGCGGGCGCAGAGGTGGTTTAAGTAGAAGACGACCTCGGAGAAACCTCGCTACGAGAGGGTCGCTGGAGAGAGGTCTACCGTCCACCGGCACATGATGTGCCGAGAGAGCACTGAGGTGAACTTTGACGGAGTTGGACTTAAGTCCCAGATTAGAGAGGTGTAGCAAGTACTGCAAGATCACCGACACCGGGCAGGAGAAGGGATCCTGCGACTGTTGGGCACACCAGACCGCAAAGCGACGCCATTTAAGGGCGTAGCATTTGCGGGTAGAAGGGCGTCGCGAAGCCAGGACGACCTCCTCCACCTCCGCCGGCAGGAGAAGGGGAGCAAGGACTACCCTCTCAGCAGCCAGGCCATGAGGTTGAGAGACCTGAGGTTGGGGTGCAGTAGGGACCCCTGATCCTGAGTGAGGAGATCCGGTTGTACTCCCAGAGGGACCGGACCCTCCACCGCCAGTTGCAGCAGGAGCGGAAACCACGGCTGTCTGGGCCAGCGAGGGGCCACCAGGATCAAAAAGGCTTTGTCTCGGAGAACCTTGAAAAGAGTCCGAGAGACCAGCGGGATGGGAGGGAAAGCGTACAGAAGGCTCCCCGACCATGAGATCAGAAAGGCGTCCGCCGCAACCCGAAGGGGGTGTGGCTGACGAGAGCAGAAGCGAGGAAGCTGCCGGTTGCGAGGACTGGCAAAGAGATCCATCGTGGGGAGGCCCCACTTGAGGAAGAGCTTCTGAACTACCAAGGGATCCAGACGCCACTCGTGCGGCTGGAGGACCCTGCTGAGTTTGTCCGCAAGGCAATTGTCTTGGCCCGGGAGATAAACTGCCTTGAGGAGAATGCCGTGACTGACGGCCCAAGAGCAGAGCTTCTGAGCCTCCCGGCAGAGGAGAAAGGAGCCCGTGCCCCCCTGTTTGTTCACGTAGAACATGGCAACTTGATTGTCCGTCTGGACAAGGATGGACTGTTGGGAAGTCAGGTGGGAGAAGGCCTTGAGAGCTAGGCGGATCGCCCGGAGCTCCAGGAAGTTGATCTGCTGAGCAGACTCCCACGTGGTCCAGAGGCCCTGAGTACGCGCCCCTTGGCAATGCGCTCCCCAGCCCAGGAGGGATGCATCGGTGGTCAGCACCCGGGTCGGCTGAGGTGACTGGAAAGGCATACCGAATGTCAGGTTCGGCTGCCGGAGCCACCACCGGAGAGACGAGATCAGCGGCTCGGAAACGCGCACTAGGTCTGCGAGGCCGCCCGTGGCTTGTCGCCACTGCCGGCGGAGACACCATTGAGCAGACCGCATATTCAGGCGGGCATTGGGGGTCACATGGACGGTGGAAGCCATATGGCCGAGCAGTCTCAGGAAGCGCCTGGCGGAGACCAGGGGCTGGCTGCGAAAGCGGTCGGCTAGGTCCATGAGCCGCTGAGCCCTGTCGAGCGGTAGATATGCTCGCGCCTGAGGAGTGTGCAGCCTTGCGCCGATGAACTCGAGATCCTGTGAGGGGAGCAAAGTGGACTTTGCGAAGTTTATGACAAAGCCCAAGTGCTGCAGCAGAGTCACCGTGCGGCACGTGGCGTTGGTGACCTCCTGAGCGGACGCTGCTCTGATGAGCCAGTCGTCAAGGTACGGAAAGACATAGAGGCCGTGAAGCCGGAGATGGGCCGCCACGACCGCGAGACATTTTGTGAAGACTCGCGGTGCGGAGGACAGGCCAAAGGGCAGTACTCTGTACTGGTAATGATTTCCTGCCACCACAAACCTTAGGTATTGGCGGTGGCTTGGGTGGATGAGGATGTGCGTATAGGCATCCTTTAGATCCAAGGAGCATAGCCAATCTCCCTGCTGGAGGTAGGGCAGAAGGATTCCAAGGGTAAGCATTTTGAACTTCTCCCGCACAAGGAACTTGTTGAGGTTGCGCAAGTCCAGGATGGGTCTGAGGCCCCCTGTTCTCTTTGGTATCAGAAAATACCTTGAATAGAAGCCTTGACCTCTCAGGTGGTGTGGCACCGGTTCCACCGCCTGTTCCTGCAGAAGACCTGCTAACTCCTGAAGGAGCAACTCCCTGTGCAGAGGGGGGCGCGGAGGCTCTCCCGGAAAATAGGAGGGAGGGACCTGATGGAAGTGGAGAAGGTAGCCTTCTCGCACGACCTGAAGCACCCAGGCATCTGCGGTGATGCTGGACCACCTGTGGGCGAAGTGAACCAGCTGGCCTCCGGTGCTGGGGGGAACCAGCGGGGGGGGAGAGGCTATGCTGAGCGAGTCAAAAGCCCCCACCCTGCTGAGCAGGGGCTGGTGGTGCAGGCTTGGGGGCTTGCTGCCTACGGGACCCGTTACCCCGTCCCTTGGCCTGCTGGCCCTGTTGGGGAGCTGCAGGGGCCTGATAATGGGGGTATTGTTTGTAGGCAGCCGCCTTCCTCGGGTAAAAGGACTTTTTCCCCGAGCCCTTCTTTTTCTGGGAAGGGGCGGAGGTCTTCCGAGAAAGCCTGGTCCTGGTGAGAGTCTCAGTCTCAATTTGTGCAGCCTTTTCCGCCATGGGCTTGCCAAAGAGGTTTTCGCCTCGGCAGGGGACATCGACCAACTTGTCCTGTACCCAGGGCTCAAGGTCTGACGACTGAAGCCAAGCCTGTCGGCGGGCACCGATGCCGGCTGCGGCTACTCGAGCCGAGGCTTCAAAGCCATCATAGGCTGCTCGGGACATGAACTTTGAGCATTCCCGAATGCCCGTGGACAAGGCTAGGAACCTCCGCAAGGGCTCCTCGGAGAGACCAGTGGAGAATCCGGCTAGCTCTTTAGCCAGATCCCGGAGATACATGCCCATGTATAGCTGGTAAGTCTGGACACGACAGGCAAGCATAGAGCCCTGGAAGCACTTCTTGCCAAGGCCATCCAGGTTACGGGCCTCCCTTCCAGGAGGCACCGAGGAGTGCATCTTCTGGCTCTTAAGACGATGCATGGCCGATTCCACTACCATGGAATGGTGTGGCAGCTGTGCCTTTTGAAAGCCAGGGCTCTTGCGGACCCGATAGATAGAATCGACCCGCTTGCTCAGGACCGGCGAGGAGGCCGGACTCTCCCACATGCGGAAGAGTAGTCGTTCCAGCATAGGAGGAACCGGCACAGTAAAGTGTTCCCTCGCGGGAGAGTCATACTGGAGGGCGTCGAGCTCTTCGGCTCGAGGCTCCTCCTCGGGATCCGCAGGGAAGGCCAAAGCCTTGGCCATATCCCTAACGAAGTCCGAGAACCGGGCATCCTCCGGGGGGGACTGCTTCCGAGGCTCGGACTCCGGCGAGTCCGATGGGACACACCGAGTCCGGAAAGAATCAGGTGACTCTTCCTCCTCAGACTCCCAGACCGACTCCGACGAGGACTCGGTGGGGTCGGCCCGGGCAGGGTGCGGCGCCAGCCACCCCGACGCCGAGGGAGTCGGCGTCGGCGACCTCGGTCCCGAACGGGAGGCTGAGGGCGACCTCGACCGAGGATCGACTCGAGTTCTCATCGACTCGAGGATCGGCTCGGTCTCCGGGGTCGACTTGGACGTCGACGTCCCGGCGGTCGGGGCAGCGACGCCAGCGAAGCCAGCGAGCAGTGCCCACTGCTGGTCCATGAAGGCAGACAGTCTGCTCTCCAAGGCCGTCAACCTGAGTCCGAGCTCAGGTGACCCAGCAGCCCCCGACTCGGGCCCCGACGGCGTCGGGCCCGACGTCGGCTGTCGCGGAGGCGAGTCCAGAAGGACCACAGGACTTACCCGGGCAGGCATCTCCGACTCCAGGCGAGGTCGCTTCGGGATGTGTTCCTTCTCCAAGGACCCGGGGCGGCTGTCGGGGCTATGCGACCTGGCCCTCGCGGAGCCAGAAGCGTCCACCGACGCCGCCCTCGCGGGTTTTTCCTTCCGACGATGGTCCCCGGAGGGAGAACCCTGGTCGGAGGAGCTCCGGCGACGGTCCGAGCTGGAGCCTTTCGACACGGAGGCCTCCGACGAGGTCCGGGTACGGCTGGGGTCAGCGAAGATTCTCTCACGCTGATGCCGCCGACTTCTCAACGCCTTCGAGGACAGTTTGCTGCAGGGCCCACAGATCAGTTCCTCATGATCCGGGCCCAGGCAGCGGAGGCAAAAGTCGTGTGTGTCGGTTAGTGACATATTTCGGTCACACCGACCACACCGCTTAAACCCACTGGCAGCCATCGGGGGAAAAAGGGCCCCTGCGAGGTCAAAGGACCGGGCTGCCAGGGAAAACGAAAACGAAAGCTGACTAAGTCAGAAAAACCGAAAAAACGTAAGAGGACTCGAGACCGGCGTCGCGAGTCCGGGCGGGAAAACGATCGGCGTCGAACCGAAAGAAAAAGGATAAAATAAAGAAGAAAATCAACTTTTTCGCGGGGACAAGACGGGGACGTCTGTAGGGCTCCGCGGAAAAAAAAGAAGACTGGCTAAGATGGCACCTTCGGGCGGGAAGACGACCGCGCATGCGCGCTGCAATTCCCAAAGGCTTTCTTTGAAAGCTGGGGAAAATTGCTCCGCGAGGGCTCCGTCGGCGCCGACGTCACCCATAAGTGAGGACTGACTTCCTGCTTGGTCCTGGAGAACTGTGCTATCTCCAGGAACAAGCAGGAATGAGTCTTCACATATGGGGACTCCCTAGCTGGATATGCCAGGGGGAGATCCCATAAAAATGCAAGTGCCTGGATCAGGGGTGCATTTTGACTCCAGGAATCCCCGGCATCCAATGTGGGATGGAGGGTAGGAGTTGATAATAAAGGAGCTGTGAGGAAAGAAACAGCATAGCCAAGGACTAGAGGGTTTTACAAATACAGGAGTCCTTGGTAGATATGATGAGTAGCATTAAAACACATTTAATGTACACTTAAAATATGCAGCTTACCTACTGTATTGTAGGAAGTAGAAAGCATGATGGAGTCTACTGGATAAGTAGTGGCGGAATCTTCAAGGTGACCTCTCAGTAGTGAGGATGAAGGTCCAGACCTGGAGGTAGTAGATGATCCAGGTGTCAACTGGGTAGGATTTGACGTCAGGTCTTCAATGGAAAGCTTTATGGGAAAAGCTGAAAACTCCTTTAGGCATAAGGTCATTAACATTGAGGACTAAAGGAAGAAGACTGATGGAGTTGGACAACTAGCCCAGTCCTGGCGGGAAGAGGGGAACTGGAAAAAAACCCTATTCCCACGGAAAACAGTTGTGTACTCAAGATAAAGAGGTACACTGTTTTTCCTAGCTGGGGAGAGATAGGAAAAATATTGAAGATTGATGCTTCATGGAGTTAAAGAAAAAATGGAGACGTTAGCACCAAAGTGGTTATTGGTGCCTAACAGTTTCTGCATCGTAAGATGGCATGGGACGTAGGGCGACAGACTGTCTAAAACCTCTAGGAGGTAAAACATGTAGTATAGACAGTAAGGGTGATAGTGTGTAAGACAGATCAACCCTTAAGAGGCCCCCTATCAAACACACACATATATATAGGGATATATACATGTGGCTGGAAAATATATGTATATATTTATATATATATATATATATATATATATATACACATATATATACATATGTTCAGATGTGTATATTAGGATATGGGTGGTGAAATATATCAAATATATATAGATATGATATACCTGAAGATATGTAAATTTGTGGGGCTTGATTTAGCACCACCAGAGCAATGATATAGGTATGTAGACATATATGGAGATGCTACATACAAGACAACAGGTTGAAGATACATGTCTACCACCCAGCCCCATAATTGTACATGGGGAATATAAAAGAAAAAGATTCTGTGCTCTACAAGAGGGTGAACCCACTTGGGATATGAATAGAGAATCTATTTTCATGGATTGAGGGATGCAGAAAGGCAATCTAACCAGATAACCGTGATGTTCGCGTGAGAACAGATGAACATATGAATCTGTAAAGAACAAGGCGGGAGTTCCACAGAACACTGACATGGTAGATGTGGAGAAACGCAGGGAAGATACCAGAGGGACCTATGGAAGGACCCAGAGGTAGCATGCGTAAACAGAAGCCTTGGATTTTCACGCAGAAGAACTGATATCTCGTGTTAACACCCCAGGCTAGAGGGGGTGTGGAGAACCCTCACAGGCATAGGAAGGGTTTATAAGTTTTTCCCTACTAATAGAGAAACTTCAGAGACAAGGTCAATGCTCTATAGCAAGGCCCTCATAGTAGAAAGCTTCTCTGAAGACTGCAGAGAGCATTGTGCAGGAGAGCTATGAGATAAACTGACTGAAGTCAGGTGTGTTGCCATATCCTAGGAGAGGAGATGGTTAGAATAATGTGAGAAAGCCTAAACGAGTAGGAGGATCCAAGATAGTTTGGAATCACTACTGAGGCTAGACAAAATTTTGAACAAGGGACTGGAACTTGGAAAAAGTCCCAGTAATACAATTACTGTAACTCCTGCAGGCAGAGCTGCTGACGGAAACAGCAGAGAGATTGTCCTGTGCTGAATAAAGAAAAACAGACAAGAAAAGAGAGGAGATATCTCTTCTCCCTGTCTGGGGAACGAGCTTGCCAGAGAAGCTGTTCAGTATGGTACACCCCTCAAGTAATTGGAGGGTGACATACCCATAGGGTAAGTCAACTGAAGGAAAAAATGTTCAGTTGGGATAGAAACTATCAGGGGATAGTTGCAACTGCTCTTCTAGAGAGTAAGAAGAGGAGAAGTGTGTAGTCCCTGAACAAAAAATTTTTCCGACAGGTTAGTACACTGAAAAAGAAAAGCACAGTGAATAAACTTCTAATATGTAGAAGTGAAGTGTAAGTTACAATTCCCGGCCCCTATGGTTGCTGGGAATGCTGAGACTGGCCAGAACTGGAGGACTTCAGACTAGGCTGAGGCGTCCCTTGTTTAGGTACAGCCGAATGATGGGCAGGAAATGAATGAAACTTTCTTTTCTTAGGGAAAGAAGGTTTGGTAGGACATTTCCTACTCTTTGAAGGAGGTGGCTTAGAATGGTTTTTAGTGGAAGGAGAGTCAGTGGAGCATTGAGCAACCTGACGTAAAGCCTCCTTATTGAAGAGACCTTCTCCTGTACAAGGAGAATGAGCTAGTATAGTTTGTGCCCATCTGCTCAAGTCTGAAGCTTCAAGCCAGGCTCTGCGACGTGCTGCAATGGCAATAGCAGAGGATCTGCTAACGGACTCAAAAGAGTCTATAGAAGCACGAGAGAGGAACCAAGATATATTCCGGCTGTGAATGGTGAGCAAGGAATAATCAGTAGCCTTGGGCTCTGGTAAAAAAGGGGTCAAAAGAGACAATTTCTCTGTGACTTCCTGGAGTGTTAGACTCATGTGAAAAATATATGAAAGAACTCTGGAGGCCAGCATAGAGTTTTGGAAGGCCTGACGACCAAAAGCATCGAGTGTTCTTGAAGAACGACCCGGCGGATAAGAAGAATGCTTCTTCTTGCTCTTAACTTTCCTCAGTGCCGATTCCACTACAAGGGAATGATGAGAAAGTTGAGGCTTTTGGAACCCTGGAGAGGGTGGCACCCGGTACCGAACCTCAATGTCTGTAGAAACTAGAGGAAGTCGTAAGGGCGATTTCCAGACCCTGAGAAGGAGATCCTGCAGAGCAGGATGTAAAGGAAACTTTATATTTTCCATTTGTGCCGGTGAGCCATGAGTAGGATCACAACCAGGGATAGAAATATTAAGAAAGGTTGCCATATCCCGGAGAAAAGCTTGAAAAGACTGATCTCCTATGGGAACCATCCCTGGTAAGGCTAAAGAAAGAGCCTGAGCACCAGAGGACGTACAGTGTACTGCACCAATGCCAGGTATCGGTTCCAAACTAGGCATCGGTGCAAGAACAGGCATCGACATCGATACAGATACAGGACTAGCAGGTGAAGTAGCCATCGGGAACTGCTGCAGTGGTACCGAGATAATGAGGGAGTTATGGCTAGGATCTTCGGAACTGCCTATCTGGAAACGACAGGAGTCGGTTCCGGGACGCGTCGGTACGCAGTCTTCGAGACTAGATATCGGCTCAAGACTCGGCATCGAAGAAAGCGATACTATCGATGCATGTCGCGAAGGTTCCGACGCCGGTGGCAGTATCGGCGATGCCGATACCACTAAGGCAGCTTGGGTTACATCGATCGATACCGACGGTACCGAGGATACCCGATGAGCACCTCTTGCAAAGGGTAAGGTGGTCCACCTCGATGCCGATGCCAGGGTATCGGAACCGATCGACGTCGGTACCGTCCCGGAGCATGGCTGAGATTGAGGGAAGTCAATGCGGTGCGTATCGATCGGTCCCGAAGGTACCGAGGATGCCAGATGACGATCCCTGGTGAAGAGTGGAATACTCGACACCGGTGCCAATGCCGGAGGCTCAGTACCGCTCGAAGCGGATACCACCCCCGCGCATGGCTCAGGCATGTTCTGTGAGGGGTGAGCCCCAGGAACATCCTGAAACCCCTTTAACGCTTTGGAGCCCGAAGACTCCCGCAGGGGTAATGCCAATGGATTCTTGAGGGTAAGGCCAGAGCCGTCACCATGCTGGGCATGGGACATACCACTCAAGCATTGACTAGTCTTAACAGACTGTTTTTGGGTTACCTGATCCTGTGAAGTAGAGAAACCGGGTACCCTCACTGCCGAGGAAAAAAACGGTATCGAGGGAAACTCTAAATACTGAAGGTTTCCTCACAAAATTATCTCCTGACAAGTCAGGGGAAAAAGGGTCAGGACCCACACAGTTGAGACACCAACTATTGGTGTCTAAAAAGAAACAGGTGTTTCCACATCGAATGCACTTCTTAGGAAAAGAAGGCTCCATAATGAAAAGGCCTAGTAGGCCCAAGAAGTTAAGGTAAAAAAACTGAAGAAAGGTTTCTCAGAATTTAGTCAAAAATCCACCGGCGATACCGGTGGTAGCGGGAAATACAGCCGCGACCACAAGAAAACAAAAAACTAAAGTAATTAAAGCAATTAAAAAGAAAGGTTTCTGCGGTGACAGGAGGACGTCCTGCCGGCTCCGCGGAAAAACGAAAACTGAAGAGAGGCTGTGGAGAAGGCGGGAAGTCACTGCACAGGCGCGAGGGATGCTGCCAAAAGCTTTCTGATTGGAAGCTGGGCAGCATTCCCGTGCAGGCTCCGTCGGTACCGACGTACCCATATGTGAAGACTCATTCCTGCTTGTTCCTGGAGATAGTCAGATATCTTGGAGTGATTCTAGACAAGCAGCTTACCCTCCAACCACATAACAAGATATCCAAAACAGCATTCTTCAAACTCACAATGCTCCGGAGACTAAAACCCCTCCTCAATAAGGAACATTTTCGCACAGTATGCCAGGCCATCATTACACCTGTGCTGGACTACTGTAAAATCCTATTCCAAGGCCTACCTAAACAAAGCACCCATCCACTACAAATAGTCCAGAACACCGCTGCCCGCATTATTACTAGTGCTTCAATACAAGACCACATAGCTCCAATACTACATGATCTGCACTGGCTACCAATCTCCTCATGGGCAAAATATAAATCAGCACTCACCATCTTCAAAATTTAAAACAATATGTCAGCAGGAATACTACAGGAACTCATTGGAACCAAAGAAAGCAAAAGACCAGACAGAAAGCACAGTTACTTACCTGTAACAGGTGATCTCTGGGAACAGCAGGAATAAGTCTTCATATATGGGTATCGTCGGTACCGACGGAGCCTGCGCGGGAACGCTCCCCAGCGTCCAGTAAGAAAGCTTTTGGGAGCATCCCACAGCGCCTGCGCGCTGCCTTCCCGCCTTTCCCAACCGCCTCTCTCCAGTTCGAGTTTTAAAGCTGAGACAAAGAGAGAGAGAGGAAAGGAAAGATAGAGAGATACAACTCCTAGGGGAGATGGGTGGGTTGTGAAGACGTATTCCTGCTGTTCCCAGAGATCACCTGTTACAGGTAAGTAACTGTGCTATCTCCAGGAACAAGCAGGAATGAGTCTTCACATATGGGGACTCCCTAGCTGCAGATGCCAGGGAGAAACCGCAGGTTGTGTGTCCTTGAAAAGGACTCTACCTCCCCCCATGGATCTCTGGCATCCGACCAGGGTAGGGGGGTAGGAGTTGATTAGGAATGGAACAGGTGTTTGAGAACAGCCTGACCAAACGAGGCATCCCGGCGGGAGTCCTTGTCCAAACAGTAATGGGCTGTGAAGGTATGAACCGAGGCCCAGGTGGCCGCTCGACAGATTTGGTCGATGGACACAGAGTTTAGATGAGCCATTGAGGCTGCCATGGCTCTCACATTGTGAGCTGTGACATGGCCCTCCAGAGAAATGTTCCTACTCTGGTAGGCGAAAGAAATACACTGAGCAATCCAGTTGGACAGTGTTCTCTTAGAGACTGGAAGTCCTAAATGAGAAGGATCAAAAGCAACAAAGAGTTGAGAAGACTTTCTATGTTGCTGTGTTCTTTGTAAGTAAAAAGCAAGAGCTCTCTTACAATCCAAGGTATGAAGATTCCTCTCTGCATTTGATGCATGAGGTCCTGGAAAAAAGACAGGTAAATATGCCTCTTGGTTCCGATGAAAAGGTGAGACCACTTTAGGCATAAAGTGTGGATTGGTCCTGAGGACTACCTTATCATGATGGAACCTTGTATAAGGAGGATTAGCCACCAAAGCTTGCAACTCACTGATGCGGCGTGCTGAGGTGACTGCAATGAGAAAAATAACTTTCCAAGAAAGGAATTTCAAGGAGGTGGTGGCTAAAGGTTCAAAGGGTGGCTTCATAAGCTGGCCAAGAACCAGGTTTAAGTCCCATGCCACTGGAGGTGGTCTAATGGGAGGTTTAGTTAAAAGAAGGCCTCTCATGAATCTTGCTATAAGAGGATGAGAGGAAATAGGTTGTCCATTGAGAGGCTTGAGGGACGCTGCAATAGCACTCAAATGGACTCTTACTGAATTTGTTTTCAGACCTGCATGGGATAGATGCAGGAGATACTCTAGTAGAGAATTCAGAGGTATTGCAAGAGGGTTTAGACCTTTCCCTGAACACCAAATGGTAAATCTTTTCCATTTGAAAGCATAGGAATGTCTAGTAGAAGGCTTTCTAGAGGCATGAATAACATCTCTGACTTGCTGAGATGAAAATCTTGAAGGTCTAGGCCCTCAGCAACCAAGCCCTGAGATGGAGCGACTGGGGGTTTGGGTGCCACAAAGTTCCCTCTTCCTGGGACAGAAGGTCTGGTGCAGAGGCCAAGTCCAGGGTAGGAGCTTGAGAGAGATGCAGAAGTAGAGGGTACCACAATTGGCATGGCCAATGTGGTGCTATGAGGATCATGGTCCCTTGATCTCTCTGAAGCTTGAATAGTGTTTTGGGAATTAGGGGAATTGGTGGAAAGGCATAAAGGAAGTCTTGACCCCAGTGAAGGAGGAAGGCATCCTTGGCCTGAACTCCCTGACACGGAATTCTGGAACAGAACCGGGTAAGTTTGGCATTCCACTGACTTGCAAAGAGGTCTATGTCCGGGGTTCCCCAAATTCGAAAAATCCTGGCTACCTGGTCCATGTGGAGGGACCACTCGTGTGGAAGCAGAACTCGACTGAGTCTGTCCGCCCAAGAGTTTTGAACGCCTGGAAGATATACTGCCAGAAGATGGATGTGATGCTCTCTGGCGAAGGCCCACAGTCGCAAAGCTTCGTTGCAAAGCGACAGAGAGCCAGTCCCGCCCTGCTTGTTTACATAGAACATGGCTACTTGGTTGTCCGTATGGATGAGGACTGTCCTGTAGCTGAGCAGGAAATGGAACACTCTGAGAGCTAAGAATATTGCTCTGAGTTCCAAGAGATTGATATGCAGAGAAGTCTCCTGTGGAGACCAGATGCCCTGGGTGGAGAGATCCTGCAGATGAGCTCCCCAACCCATTGGAGAAGCATCTGTTGTCAGAGTTGCTTGGGGTAGCGACTGCTGAAAAGGGGACCCCAGCAACAGATTTGGAGGGGACTTCCACCACTGGAGAGACCAAAATAGGCGACTGGAGTTTGCTATTTTGTCTGACAGGCAACCTGATGCCTGAGTCCATTGGGTGGACAAAGTCCATTGAGCTGCCCTCATGTGAAGGCGAGCATATGGAACCACATGCACGGTGGATGCCATGTGGCCTAATAGTTGTAACATCTCTCGAGCAGTTAAATGGGACTTTAACTGTATCTGGGAGGCTAACTGCACCAAGCGTAGGTAACGGGCCTGAGGAAGATAGGCCCTTGCAGTTGTGGTATCCAGCACGGCCCCTATAAACTCCCGAGACTGAGTAGGGGTGAGATTTTATTTTATTTATTTATTTATTTATTACAATTTCTTATATACCGCACTATTCGGTATCAGCGGGGTTTACAGTATAACAAAATGACCAGAACAACAAGCTGTTCGGTTTTACAGAAAACAGGAGTACAAACTTGGATAACATGGGGGAACTATATACATAAAATATTTACAAAGAACAAGAGTAAAAGCTAAGATAACATGAGTAGAATGTTTATTTTTTATTTTATTTATTTAACGGTATTTCTATACCGCCTTATCATACAATCAAAGCGGTGTCACAGCAATACAATCAATAGTGGGGGAGGGTAGTGCATGCAGTGAAGATGTTATGAATTGCCTGTATGAGGGTAGTGTAACAGATTAGGTTGAACTAGGTACATTGTGAGCTATATTACAGCATGAGCTATGATACATTGTTCAGTACTATGTACATTGTGATCTATAATACAATGTTCTATGTAATTAGGGGTTAAGATATATCATGTGCCTGTGAATATTTTCTTATCACGGATGGGAGGGTAAGGAGGAGGCTCCTGTTGGATTATGTAACATGTCTGTAGTGTTCTATGAACAGTGTTGTCTTCAGCTGCTTGCGAAAGTCTTTGAGGTCATCTGTCGCTCTCAATTCATCTGGGAGGGAGAGAGTAGTTACTCACCTGTAACAGGTGTTCTCCAGGAGCAGCAGGAATCAGTCCTCACATATGGGTGACGTCGGCGCCGACAGAGCCCTCGCGGAGCAATTTTCCCCAGCTTTCAAAGAAAGCCTTTGGGAATTGCAGCGCGCATGCGCGGTCCTCTTCCCGCCCAAGGGTGCCATCTTGCTCAGTCTGATGACATAGCGAAAAGACAGCAAAAAATTAGCAAAAAACAAAAGTATAGAACTGCAACTCCAAGGGGAGGAGGGAGGGTTGTGAGGACTGATTCCTGCTGCTCCTGGAGAACACCTGTTACAGGTGAGTAACTACTCTTTCTCCAGGACCAAGCAGGAAGTCAGTCCTCACATATGGGACTCCCAAGCTTAAGGCTACCGGAGACCCTAAGCTCAAAAAGGAGCTCCCTCAAGCTCAGTAGCACAGAAGGAAGGAATCTTCTCTGAATACGCCTCCAACCGGTAGCCCAACATCCGGGATGGAGGGTAGGAGTTGCCTATACCTCAAAGAGATTACGGAGGACTGCCTGTCCGAAAGCACTGTCCCTGCGGGACTCCCTCTCCAGGCAGTAATGGGCTGCAAAAGTCTGGCTTGAAGACCAAGTAGCGGCCCGGCAGATGTCTGCCAATGGAACAGAGCGGAGGTAAGCCACTGACGTAGCCTTCGCCCTAACACGATGAGCCGTGACTCGACTTTCCAACGAGAGGACGGCTGCCTCATAAGCCCAAGCGATACAGTCAGCAATCCAGATGGACAGAGTACGCTTGGAGACAGGGAGCCCCAACTTATTGGGGTCATAAGAGACGAAGAGCTGAACAGCTCTTCTGTGCTCCCGCGTACGGTCAAGGTAGAAGGTTAACGCCCTTCTACAGTCCAGGGTATGCAGGACCATCTCAGCTCGGCTGGAGTGTGGCCTGGGAAAGTAGGTCGGAAGTACCATCTCCTGGTTGATGTGAAAAGGGGAAACCACTTTGGGAAGAAACTTAAGGTGAGTCCGTAGGACTACCCTATTCTTGTAGAACCTAGTGTAAGAAGGATCAGATACTAGGGCCTGTAGCTCACTAACGCGTCTAGCAGAAGTGAGGGCTACCAAGAACAAGGTTTTCCAAGAAAGAAAACGAAGATGACAGGTAGCCATAGGTTCAAAAGGCGGACAGGTAATCCGCTGTAAAACCACATTCAGATCCCAGTCAGGGGCTGGCGGGCGCAAAGGTGGTTTAAGGAGAAGGAGGCCTCTGAGAAAACGAGCCACTAGAGGGTGGCTGGAAAGAGGTCTGCCATCCACCGGCATGTGATGCGCAGAAAGAGCACTGAGGTGGACCCTGACCGAGTTGGACTTAAGTCCAAGATTGGAGAGGCAAAGCAAGTACTGCAAGACCACTGATGCTGAACAGGAGAAGGGATCTTGAGACTGCTGAGCACACCAGACGGAGAACCGACGCCACTTAAGAGCGTAGGACTTCCGGGTGGAGGGCCGCCTGGAGGCCAAGATGACCTCCTCCACATCTGGAGGCAGCCAGAGGGGAGCAAGGACTACCCTTTCAGCAGCCAGGCCATCAGATGAAGGGACCGGAGGTTGGGGTGCAGGAGAGTCCCCTGATCCTGTGACAGGAGGTCGGGCTGAAACCCCAGAGGAAGAGGAGTGTCCACCGCCAGCTGCTTCAGAAGCGGGAACCAAGGTTGTCTCGGCCACCGGGGAGCCACTAGGATCATCGAGGCTTTGTCTCTGAGAACTTTGAAGAGTGTCCGAGACACCAGCAGCATGGGAGGAAAGGCATACAAGAGGCCTGTGGACCATGGAATCAGAAAAGCATCCGCCGCTACTCTGAGAGGATGCGGTTGTCGAGAGCAGAATCTGGGAAGTTGCCGGTTCAGAGGACTGGCAAACAGATCCATGGTGGGGAGGCCCCACTTGAGAAAGATCCGCTGAACCACCACCGGATCCAACCTCCACTCGTGTGGCTGGAGGATCCTGCTTAGCTTGTCTGCCAGGTAATTTTCCTGACCTGGGAGATAGACAGCTTTGAGGATGATGCCGTGGTGGACGGCCCAAGAGCACAGTTTCTGTGCCTCCTGACAGAGAAGGAAGGAGCCTGTTCCGCCTTGTTTGTTCACGTAGAACACTGCAACCTGATTGTCTGTCTGGACCAGCACAGACTGGTGAGAAGTCAGGTGGGAGAAGGCTCTGAGAGCTAGGCGGATGGCTCTGAGCTCCAGGAAGTTTATCTGCTGAGCAGACTCCCAAGGAGTCCAGAAGCCTTGAGTACATTTCCCTTGGCAATGAGCTCCCCAGCCCAGGAGAGAAGCATCAGTCGTCAGGACCTGAGAAGGCGGAGGAGGCTGAAAAGCCATTCTTAGCACGAGGTTTGGCAGATGAAGCCACCATTGTAGAGAAGAGACCAGCGGGTCGGAGATCTGTACGGAGTCCGCTAGGCTCCCAGTGGCCTGATGCCATTGTGTGCGAAGGCACCATTGAGCAGGGCACATGTTTAGGCGGGCATTGGGGGTCACATGGACTGTGGAAGCCATATAGAAACATAGAAACATGATGACAGAAAAAGACCACAAGGCCCATCTAGTCTGTCCTTCCATAACAACAACTACAACAGTCCACTTTCTACCTTTAGAGATCCTCTGTGTTGGTCCCATGCTTTTTTGAATTCAGTTACTGTCCTCATCTCTACCACCTCCACTGGGAGACTATTCCACGGATCCACTACTCTTTCCGTAAAGAAATATTTCCGCATATCTCTCCTGAATCTATCTCCCTTCACCCTCATCCCATGTCCCCTCGTAGCAGAACTTGCTTTCAATTGAAAGAGGCTCTCTCCCTGAACATTTATGCCACGGAGGTATTTAAACATCTCAATCATATCACCTCTATCCCGCCTTTCCTCTAAGGTGTACATATTAAGATCCTTAAGTCTGTCCTCATATGCTTTATAATGAAGCCCATTAATCATTTTAGTAGCAACCCTCTGCACCGACTCCATCCTGTTCACATCCTTTTGAAGGTGCGGTCTCCAGAATTGCACACCATACTCCAAATGAGGTCGCACCAAAGACTTATACAGAGGTATTATCACCTCCTTTTTTCTGCTAGCCATTCCTCTCCGTATGCACCCAGGCATCCTTCTAGCTTTTGCCGTCGCCTTTTCTACCTGTTTAGCTACTTTAAGATCATCAGACACAACCACGCCTAGGTCCCGCTCTTCTTTAGAGGACAGAAGTACTTCACCTCCTATACTGTATTGCTCCCTTGGATTGCTGCAGCCCAAATGCATGACCTTACATTTTTTAACATTAAACCCCAGCTGCCAAATTCTAGACCATTCTTCAAGCTTAGCTAGATCCCTCCTCATGTTATCTACACCTTCCTGGGTGTCTACTCTATTACAGATTTTGGTATCATCCGCAAAGAGGCAAACCTTACCCGACAGCCCTTCCGCTATATCACTAACAAAGATGTTAAAAAGAATCAGACCAAGGACAGATCCCTGGGGCACACCACTGGTAACATCCTTCTCCTCAGAGTGAGCTCCATTTACTTGTACTCTTTGCCGCCTCCCACCCAACCAATTTCTAACCCAAGCAGTAACTTTAGGGTCCATCCCTAGGGTGCTCAGTTTGTTTATAAGTCGCCTGTGAGGAACAGTGTCAAAGGCTTTACTGACATCTAAATACACCACATCTAGAGCTCTCCCTCGGTCCAACTCCCTGGTCACCCAGTCAAAGAAATCGATCAGATTTGTCTGACAAGACCTGCCTCTGGTGAATCCATGCTGCCTCGGATCCTGTAATCCGCCGGACTCCAGAAACCTCACTATTTTCTCTTTCAGCAGCGTTTCCAATAATTTACTCACCACTGAAGTTAAACTAACCAGCCTGTAGTTTTCAACCACATCCTTACTTCCGCTTTTGTGTAAAGGCACCACATGAGCCTCTCTCCAGTCCCGACTCCAACAAGGCATTGAAAAGGTCAGTCAGTGGAGTTGCTAGAACGTCCCCCAGTTCCCTCAGTATTCTAGGGTGTATCCCATCCGGTCCCATCGCTTTGTCTACTTTAAGTTGAGCTAGTTTCTCACGAACACAGTCTTCTGAAAATTGTTCAAGATGTCCCTCGCTTCTGTTCTTATTTGTGGGTGTTTTCTGAGGTCCTGCTCCTGGTTCTTCATCTGTGAACACAGAACAAAAATATTTGTTAAGCAATTCCGCTTTATCCTTATCAGCTTCTACATATTCCCCCCTGCACCCTTGAGTCTGACAATACCACTTTTGCCCTTCCTCTTCTCACTAATATATCTGAAAAATGTCTTATCCCCCCATTTTATTGCATTGGCTATTTCCTCCTCCTTTTGAATCTTTGCCTTCTTGACTACTTTGCTAGCTTCTCTAAGTTTTTCCAAATACAGATGCCTGTCTTCCTCTCTCTGTGATCTCTTGTATTTCATGAAGGCCTCCCTCTTTTTCTTCACTTTTTCAGCTACTTCCTTCGAAAACCATAGCGGTCTCCTGTTCCTTTTGCCTTTATTTACCATTTTAACAAAAAGGTTGGTTGCCTTTAAAATACCCCCTTTCAGTTTTGCCCACTGTTTTTCTACATCCCCCAGCTGTTCCCATCCCACTAACGACTCCTTGAGGTATTGGCCCATCTTCGCAAAGTTAGTCTTCCTAAAGTCTAAGATCTTCACCTTGGAATGGATTCTAACAGCCCTAGTCCTAATACTGAACCACACCATCTGGTGATCACTGGATGCAAAATGATCTCCCACTACAACATCAGAAACACTCTCACCATTGGTAAGCACCAAGTCCAGTATGGCCCCTTCACGTGTGGGGTCTGTTACCAATTGCCTGAATAGTTCTCCCTGTAGAGAATCCAGGATCTCCTTACTTCTAGATGATACTGCAGCAGGAATGTGCCAATCAACATCTGGCATATTGAAATCTCCTAGCAGTAGCACTTCCCCTTTCCTAGCAATGCTGCGTATGTCTTCAATTAACTCTCTGTCCACCTCTTCCTCTTGTGAGGGAGGTCTGTATATCACACCAATGCAAATAGATTTCTCTTTCCCTCTTTCTAGTTTAACCCACAATGCCTCCTCTCTCCCTTTTAAGCTCTGTAATTCCAAAGCTTTAATAGTAGTTTTTACATATAGTGCCACTCCTCCTCCCCTTCTTCCTACCCTGTCCTTTCTGAATAAAGTATAGCCAGGTATAGTTACATCCCAGTCATGGTTTTCTGTGAACCATGTTTCTGTAACTGCCACTAAATCCAAGTCAGCCACTCCCACCAAAGCTTCAACTTCAGGGATCTTATTTCCCATGCTACGGGCATTAATACACACTGCTTTCCATGTGTTACCCCTGTTACCCATTTCCATAAAGGTATTTAATGTATCACCTACCTGGGGGCTTTCACTTACCTGGGGGCTTTCTTCACCCATCCCCAACGAATCTAGTTTAAAGCCCTCTTCAGTAGATTAGCCAGTCTACTACCAAAGATGCGTTGACCTTTCTTGGACAGATGGATGCCATCTCTGCTCTGCAACCCTTGGAACAGCATCCCATGGTCTAGGAAACCAAAATGCTCTCGAAGACACCATCCACGCAGCCATGCATTCATCTCCAGGATGCGAGCCTCTCTGCCTTGGCCTTTACCCTCAACAGGGAGGATTGAAGAGAACACCACCTGTGTACCTACCTGCTTCACCCTCTGTCCCAGAGCCATGAAGTCACTTTTGATATGTTCCGAGGTATACCTGGCAGTATCATTTGTTCCAACATGGATTAGCAACATTGGGTAATAGTCAGTGGGCTTGATGAGTCTCGGAAAACTCTCCGTAACATCTTGGATCTTGGCACCAGGCAGACAGCACACCTCTCTGGACATCAAGTCTGGTCGGCAGATGGACGCCTCAGTACCCCTCAGAAGAGAGTCTCCAACAACCACTACCCTTCGTTTCCTTCTGGTCACTGATTCCGCAACTATGGGGTACTTGAACTCTGGTTCTTCCCTTTCCAGGGATGCTTTCACCTCCTCCACTTCCAGGGCTGCATAATGGTTCTTCAATTCAAGGGCTGGAGAAGTTGGATTGGTGATTTTGCAGGCTCTGGTGACTGTTGTCCAACCATCGACATTCTGTTGGCACCCATCTTCTCCTGTGCTGGAGAGCCTGGTTGCTGCAAGAAGCATCTCATCAATGTACTTCTCACTGTCTTGAATGCTCCTCAGCCTCGCCACCTCCTCTCTGAGTTCCTCCACTTGTTTCCTCAGAGCTTCAGCATGCAGGCACCCTGCACATGGAACCGGTTCTTCAACTGGCATTAGGACCTCTGTCTGGACCGAGGCAGAAGCTGTAACGGGGGCAACAGCTTTAGCAATACGATTTTTCCCAGCCATTGTTCTGTTTGTGGAGCTTAGGTATCTGTTAAAGCAAAAGAGAGAGATCTACCAAGTACCAGCTGATTTCGCAGCTGTCCTTTCAGAGAAAAAGCAGTTAAATCTCTTTAATTATATTCAATATGTGCTGGTCCAATTCACTGTGATTTGCTAAAGGGGGAGGTGCCCTATAAAGCAAGACTGCTCACTAGGGGTGGGTGGGTGACGGGGTGGGTAGGGAGGGAACTAACACCTGATTAGGTGTTAGCAGTTTCTGAATCTGAGGAGGTTACAGAGTTCAGCAACCTACTGTGCTCCAGTAAAGTTCCCCTAAAACAGCAAAAATGTAAGTAACCTTGCTTTTAAAAAGTATACACAAAACCCTTTTAAGAGCTCCCAGTCAGAGAGCTAGCAATGTAATAAAAAAAAACCAAACAAAGAAACCCTCAAATCCTTACTTACTGTTTGATGTGTGGAGCCCTGGTTAGGAAAGCCTCAAAAGGGCAGGGCACAGGAGCCTTTTATGCAGGCTTCAACTGCACTCAGGAAACAGGCCCACTAACTCCTGATTAGGTGTTAGCAGTTTCTGAATCTGAGGAGGTTACAGAGTTCAGCAACCTACTGTGCTCCAGTAAAGTTCCCCTAAAACTGCAAAAATGTAAGTAACCTTGCTTTTAAAAAGTATACACAAAACCCTTTTAAGAGCTCCCAGTCAGAGAGCTAGCAATGTAATAAAAAAAAAACAAACAAACAAAGAAACCCTCAAATCCTTACTTACTGTTTGATGTTTGGAGCCCTGGTTAGGAAAGCCTCAAAAGGCCGAGGCTTTCCTAACCAAGCCGAGCAGTCGCAGAAATTGCCTGGCAGAGACCAGGGAATTGCTGCGAAAGTGGCTGGCAAGATCCATGAGCCTGTGTGCCCTGTCCAGAGGCAGAAAAGCTCGCGCCTGAAGCGTGTTCAATCTTGCGCTGATGAACTCGAGATCCTGAGAGGGGAGCAAAGTGGACTTTGCGAAGTTTATGACAAAGCCCAAGTACTGGAGCAGAGCCACAGTGCGGTGCGTGGCGTGAATGGCCTCTTGGGAAGACTGTGCTCTGATGAGCCAGTCATCCAGGTATGGAAATACAAAGAGGCCTTGAAGTCTCAGATAAGCCGCCACCACTGCTAGACATTTGGTGAACACCCTTGGTGCGGAGGATAGGCCAAAGGGTAGTACTCTGTACTGGTAATGATTGCCCCCCACAACAAACCTGAGATATTGTCTGTGGCTGGGGTGAATGAGGATGTGAGTGTAGGCATCCTTTAGATCTAAGGAGCATAGCCAGTCTCCCTGCTGGAGGTAGGGCAGCAGGATTCCAAGGGTAAGCATCTTGAACTTTTCCTTTGCGAGGAACTTGTTGAGGTTGCTCAAGTCCAGGATGGGTCTGAGGCCTCCTGTTCTTTTTGGTATCAGAAAGTACCTGGAGTAAAACCCTTGACCCCTCAGGTGGTGGGGCACCAGTTCCACAGCCTGTTCCTGAAGACGACTTGCTAACTCCTGAAGGAGTAAGTCCCTGTGCAGAGGGAGTCGAAGAGGCTCCCCTGGGAAATAGGAGGGAGGTACCTGGTGAAAGTGAAGAAGATAGCCCTTTTGAACTATGTGAAGCACCCAGGTATCTGTGGTGATGTTGGACCACCTGTGGGCAAAGTGGACCAGCCGGCCTCCTGTGCTGAGAGAAACCAGCTGAGGGGGAGAGGCTATGCTGATGAAGTCAAAAACCCCCACCCTGCTGAGCAGGGGCCGGTGGTGCAGGCTTGGGGGCTTGCTGCCTACGGGACCCATTACCCCGTCCCTTGGCCTGCTTACCCTGTGGGGGAGCTGCTGAGTCCTGATAATGAGGGTAGTGTTGATAGGCAGCCGCCTTCCTCGGGTAAAAGGGCTTTTTCCCCGAGCCCTTCTTCTTCTGAGAAGGGGCAGAGGTCTTCCTTGAGAGACGAGTCCTGGTGAGAGTCTCGGTCTCGATCTGTGCAGCCTTCTCATCCAATGGCTTGCCAAAGAGGTTTTCACCTCTGCAGGGGACATCGACCAACTTGTCCTGCACCCATGGCTCGAGGTCGGATGTCTGAAGCCAAGCTTGGCGGCGGCCACTCAAGCCGATGCCTCAAAACCATCGTAGGCTGCTCGAGAGATAAACTTTGAGCACTCCCGAATACCAGTTGACAAGGTTTGGAACCTCTGCAAAGGTTCGTCGGAGAGACCAGCAGAGAACCCGGCTATTTCTTTAGCCAGGTCTCGGAGATACATGCCCATGTAGAGCTGGTAGGTCTGGACTCGACAAGCAAGCATAGAGCCCTGGAAACACTTCCTACCGAGGGCATCCAGGCTTCGGGCCTCCCGACCGGGAGGCACCGAGGAGTGCATTTTTTGACTCTTAAGTCTATGCATGGCCGATTCCACCACCATGGAATGGTGCGGTAGTTGTGCTTTTTGGAACCCGGGGCTCTTGCGGACTCGATAAATGGAATCGACCCGCTTGCTTAACACCGGCGATGACGCCGGGCTCTCCCACATGCGGAAGAGAAGTCGTTCCAGCATCAGATGAACCGGTACAATAAAGGCCTCCTTCGGGGGAGAGTCATATTGGAGGGCATCGAGTTCTTTGATTCGAGGCTCCTCCTCGGGATCCGCGGGGAAGGCCAAGGCCTTGGCCATATCCCGCACGAAGTCCGAGAACCAGGTATCCTCCGGGGGGGACCGTCTCCGAGGTTCGGACTCAGAGGAGTCCGATGGGACACACCGAGTCCGAAAAGAACCAGGTGACTCTTCGTCCTTGGATTCCCAGGCTGACTCCTCGGAGGTGGAGTCGAGCGGCTCCGGTCGGGCGGGCATCGATGCCGTCCGCCCCGACGCCAAGGGAGTTGGCGTCGACGACCTCGGTCCCAAACGGGAGGCCGAAGGAGATCGCGACCGAGGATCGACTCGAGCCCTCATGGACTCTAGGATCGGCTCGGTCTCCGGGGTCGACTTGGACGTCGACGTCCCGGTGGTCAGGGCAGAAGCACCGGCGAGGCCAGCGATCAATGCCCGCTGCTGGTCCATGAAGGCAGCGAAACTGCTCTCCAAGGCCGTCAACCTGAGTCCGAGCTCAGGAGACCCAGCAGCCCCCGACGGGCCCCGATGGCGTCGGGCCCGACGTCAGGTCCTTCGGAGGCGAATCCACGAGGACAACAGTACTCACGTGAGCGGGCGAGTCCATCTCGAGACGAGGATGTTTAGAAGGCCTCTCCATCTCCGAGGACCCGGGACGGGAATCGGGGCTATGCGACCTGGCCCTCGAGGAACCAGGAGCGTCCACCCACCCCGCCCTCGCGGGTTTCTTCTTCCGATGATGTTCCCGGGTAGGAGACCCCCGTTCAGAGGAACTGCGACGATGCTCAGGACCAGAGTCCTGAGACGTCGGAGCCTCTGATGAGGTCCAAGCCCGGCCGGAGTCAGAGAAGATACGTTCCCGCTGATGCTGCCGACTCCTCAACGCTTTTGAGGACATTTTGCCACACGGACCACAGATCATCGGGTCATGATCGGGTCCAAGGCAGCGGAGGCAGTAGTCGTGTGTGTTGGTAAGAGACATGAGTTTCTTACACCAATCACACTTCTTAAACCCGCTGGCAGCCATCGGGGGAAAAAGGGCCCCTGCGAGGTCAAAAGACCGGGCTGCCAGTGAAAAAGAAAAAAAGGCGCGAAATCTGTCACGAAGGACAAAAAACCGAAAAATAAAGAACGGACTCGCAACCGGCGTCGCGAGTCCGGGCGGGAAAAGAACCGGCGTCGAAACCGAGAAAAAACAAAGAAAATCAACTTTTCTGCGGGAAATTACAAACAACGTTTGTAGGGCTCCGCGGAAAAAAGACTGAGCAAGATGGCACCCTTGGGCGGGAAGAGGACCGCGCATGCGCGCTGCAATTCCCAAAGGCTTTCTTTGAAAGCTGGGGAAAATTGCTCCGCGAGGGCTCCGTCGGCACCGACGTCACCCATATGTGAGGACTGACTTCCTGCTTGGTCCTGGAGAATTCCATATTGTTGAGGCAGCCAGAGAGAGTGTACATAAATCTGCAGGCGGGTGCTGACACAACATCAGAAGTAACATATGGTTACTTTCTTAGGTGGGGTTACCTAGATTTCATTGCTTACTGGGTAGTATTAGAGGAAAAGGTGGTATTTGAGTGCCTTCCTGAACTGAGTTAGGTCTACAATGGCCCGAATGTCGGATGGTAGAGTATTCCAGCATTTGGGGACGCAAAGACTGAAGGCCCTATTTGCCGTTGAACTGTTGCATTTTGTCAAGGCCTTTGGGGTTATTAGCGAGTTTACAGCTGTCGCTCTTCTGGATCTGGATGGGATTTGGGGATGTTTATTACCAGTCCCAAATACTGAAGGACACGCATTGTGCAGGTTAGAGAAATCTGGGCCTCTGACTGGGATGGAGCTCGAATGAGCCAGTCGTCCAGATATGGGAAAACGAATATTCCTAGAGTGCGTAGAAATGCAGCTACTACTGCCATGCATTTCGTGAACACCCTTGGTGAAGAGGCCAGACCGAAAGGAAGCACCCTGTATTGGTAGTGCTTTCCTTGAAAAAGGAACCGAAGGAACCTTCTGTGTATTGGATGGATGAGGACATGGGTGTACGCATCCTTGAGATCTAGAGAACAAAGCCAGTCCTGACTCTGAAGGTATGGCAGCAGAGTACCGAAAGAAATCATATTGAATTTCTCTTTGAATAGAAACTTGTTCAATTCTCTGAGATCTAATATGGGTCTGTAGCCCCCTGTTTTCTTTGGAATACGAAAATAAGGGGAGTAGAACCCTGAGTCCTGTTGAAGAAGGGGTACTTCTTCTATTGCCCCTTGGGCAAGAAGGGTTGCAATCTCCTGACCCAGAAGGTTGAGGAGAGATGTTGGAGAATTGAACTGTTTCACCATGGTGTGGGGAGGAAGGGTTTAAGAAATGAAGCTTGTACCCTTCCCTTATAATGGAGAGGGTTCATTGCTCTGCTGTGATTTGCTCCCATCTGGGAGCAAAGTAAGCCAACCTTCCTGGAATGGTGAGGGGCTCTGAGAGCTAGAAAGGCTAAGTTCTCTAGTTGCAAGTCAAAGGCCCTGAGGAGGCTGAGGCTGCTGGGCCGTGGGAGGCCTGGCAGCCTTTGACTTGGCCTGTTTAGGTGGTTGCTGACGCTTTGCAGCAAAACGACCTGCAGAAGATGCCTGCTGACCATAAGCAGGATAGTATCTTCCCTTTTTAGAAAAAGCTGTCTTTTTGAACAATCTTTTCTTAGCAGGAGCAGAGGTAGACTTTGAAAGTCGATCCAAAGCAGAGTTCTCAGCATCCATCTGAGTGGCCTTTGCTTTCCAATCCCTGCCAAAAAGGTTTTCACCTGTACAAGGAAGATTTCCCAGTTCATCTTGGACCCAAAGTTCCAAATCAGAGGCTTGTAACCAAGCAATTCTGTGTGCACCTATGGCAATAGCCGAGGCTCTGCTTACACACTCAAAAGAGTCAAAGGCTGCACGGTTGGAAAATTTGAAAACATCTTGGGCATGTTTAAGCCAAGTGAGAAATTCCTGCCTTTTATCTTCTGAAATAAAAGGGGCTAAAGTCTGCAGATGATCTGTGACTTCTCTTAGAAACATCCCCATATAGAGACTATAGGAGTTGATTCTGGCAGCAAGTATATTAGCTTGGAAAACCCTTCGGCCAAAAGCATCAAGGGTCCTGCATTCACGTCCTGGAGGATTAGATGAGTGTCTCTTTGCACTCTTTATTTTCCTCATGGCAGACTCTACCACAATAGAGTGGTGAGGAAGCTGAGACTTAAGAAAGCCAGGATAAGGAGGGACACGGTACATGGTGTCTAATCTACGAGAATGAGGAGAGGTGGTAAGAGGAGTCTCCCACATGCTCAACATGAGATCATAGAGAATCTCATGAATAGGTAAAGTAGCTGCTTCTTTAGGAGCCTTAGGATATTGCAAAATATCTAGTTGCTAGGCTCTAGGCTTTGACTCAGGGGCCACTGTAATGGAGAGGCCCCTAGCCACTTCCCTAATGAAGTCCTGAAAAGACAAGTCTTCTGGAGAAGACATTCTTCGTTTTGGAGAATCAGACTCCTGAGGAAGAAGTACCGGTGCATCGACAGAAACCTCCGACTCATCAGAGTCTTCAGAGGAATCGAAGTATCGCCTGTCTGGATGCTCCTGTAAAGCCCAATACGCATACCGAGTGGGATCGACATCGGGAGTAAGCGGTACCGGTTCGGTACCGATGGGCATCATAGGACAGGGTACCGTTGCAGTTGACACCGAAGCTGGGAACGATGCCGGTGCCGGAGTCGGTACCGGCAACAGAGACTGTTGCGGTACAGGAGGCGTCGAAGCCTGCATAAACGCCGTTAGGGTGCGCTGCATGGACAGAATCTTCTGATCCATCGACGCCACCAGAGTCTGAATGTCGGTACCAGTGGAGGCCACCGGTACCCCAGAACACGGCAACAGGTGATCGGTCGAGGCCGAGCCATCGATGTCAACCTGTGACCCCATAGACAATGCTTTGGAAGCCGGAACTTCCCGCCGGGGTAATTTTGCTGGTGTGGAATCCTCGAGGACAAGCCCGGAGGCATCTCAATGCTTAGAGGGAGATTTGCCCTTCGAGGACCGGCTAGATTTATATTTGGTTACCTGAGATCCATGGGAGGAAGAAGAAGCCCTGGAAGACGTCGATGCCACCGAGGCTGCATCAGAGGGAAACAGGGTACTGAGCTTGGCTGCTCGGTTCTGCTGACCTCTTTTAGACATCATGGTACAGGACACACAATCTGTGATGGAATGGTCAGGACCCAAACATTTTAGACACCAGTCATGGGTGTCGGTGACAGAAATAGTACCGCCACACTTCATGCACTTTTTGAACCCGGAAGCGGGCTTCTCCATGAGGAGAAAATATGTTCAGGCCTAAGGCCTAAACCGAAAATGCACAGTTGAAGAAAGTAAAAGTTTTTTTTTTTTTTTGGTAAGAAAAGAAAAGAAAAGACCGGCGGTACCGGTCTGACGTCGAAGAAGGCAGACGCGACACAGAAAAATAAAGAAAAAAATAAAGAATTCTTCTGTGGTGACAGGAACACGACCTGCTGGCTCCGTGGAAAAGAACTGCTGGAGAGAGGCGGTTGGGAAAGGCGGGAAGGCAGCGCGCAGGTGCTGTGGGATGCTCCCAAAAGCTTTCTTACTGGATGCTGGGGAGCATTCCCGTGCAGGCTCCGTCGGTATGGTTTATGGTTTATTAACTTAATATACCGCTAAACATAAGGAACATCATAGCGGTTTACAGAGTTCAAATTATAATGGTCACCATGAGGTGAGAGGAAAAGAAGTTACATCTGCTGATAGGAAAGCAAACTAGGCAGATTCGTACAACAGGACGATAGAGGGGAGAGTGAGGGGAGGGGGAAGGGAAGACAAAGTCATGTGGGAGGTTCAGGAAGGTCGAAGGCAAGGGAAAAGAGGTGAGTTTTAAGGCGGTTCTTAAAGGTGGCATGGTCTTGTTCGAGGCGGATAGAAGATACCCATATGTGAAGACTTGTTCCTGGAGATACAGCACCAAAAACAACATACCAACACCCACTCTATTCACAAGAACCAACAAATCCACATCCATGCAAACCTTCTCTCTTGCTGCACCCGCTATTTGGAATGAGGTGAGGACCTTCAGCAAGAACTTAGGATGTGTGTGAAGGATCACTTTGTCATGGTGAAAAGTGGTAAAAGGCTCATAGGTTACTAAAGCTTGGCGTTCGCTGACTCTGCGAGCTGAGGTAACTGCTATGAGGAAAAGAAGTTTCCAAGTGAGGAACGTCAAAGGAGCTGTGCCCATAGGTTCAAAAGGATTGCACATGAGTTATGCCAGGACTACATTGAGATCCCACGGGATGGGAGGTGGACGGAAAGGCAGCTTGGTCAGGAAGAGACCCTGCATAAATCTGGCCACTAAGGGGTATGCCGAGACAGGACGGTTGTCTAGAGTACGGTGGGAGGCCACAATAGCAGCTAGATGTACTCTCACTGAACTGATCTTGAGACCAGGAGTAGACAAATGTAGTCCGGGAGTAAGTCTAGGATGGGACATGTGAAAGGATCCAGTGTTTTAAGAGAACACCAGATGGAAAGCCTACACCATTTGAAGGCATAAGTGTCTGATTGATTCCTTTCTTGAAGATGTCACTATCACTTTAGAACAGTATGCCAAGCCATACCACCACCAATACTGAACTATTGTAACGTAATCTACCATGGCTCACCTAATAAGACAATACTCCCCCATGCAACTGGTACAAAATATGGCTGCAAGAATCAAAGTACAGCCATATAACACCTACCTTTCACCAACTTCATTGGCTCCCTGTCAACACACGCGTTAAATATAAGAATATAATGATAATATTCAAAATACTAAATAACCTAACTCCACCCATACTTC
Source organism: Ichthyophis bannanicus (assembly GCA_033557465.1). Lineage (NCBI taxonomy): Eukaryota > Metazoa > Chordata > Amphibia > Gymnophiona > Ichthyophiidae > Ichthyophis > Ichthyophis bannanicus. The sequence continues at coordinate 307,114,434 of CM066039.1, forward strand.
AACCACTGATCAAAAAAATGCATCCAACTACAACAAGAGGAGGAGCAGACGACAACACCCTAGAAATTCCATCTAGCTTCAGAACCTTAAAGCATTCCACCAGCAATAGAGCCTTCTCCCTCTACGCTCTCCATCTATAGAATGAACTGCCCAGATCTATACGTGCAACCAAAGACCTACTGGATTTTAGGAAAGCTGTAAAGACGCACCTCTTCCTAGAATACTATGGCCCCACTACGGAAGAAACTGAACTATAAGAACTCACTGGAGTAACCTAATAACCTGCTAATAACTCTACATCCCTTTCTACAATCTCTACCCCACTCGTGATTTAATATAATGACTTTAAATCTCACTGACCTCTCCTGCAACGAAAAATCCATGCACTCAATCCATACTGCAACAATGTTGCCTCTAAATAACTATAAAATGTAACCACAACACCCACTTTCATGCAAGAATGCAGATGTACATAGTTTAAGAAGTTAAATGTTATATACTCCATGTAACCCAATAAGTTATTCCTCCCTGTTTATGTAAAAGTTTGTTGCTACAATTGTTATATGCAAACCACTTTGAATCTATGAAAAGGCGGTATATGAAAACTGTTAAATAAATCAATAAGATAAAAGGATATGCAAAATGTCCTCCTTGAGATTTAAATGTGAGAGGACAAGGAATTCAGCTTCCAGACCATCAATCGGAGTGGTTTGAGGTTGGGATGCAACAGGGTGCCCTGCTCCTGGGAGAGAAGAGTTGGTGAGTAATCAAGCCAGAGGGGAGGTGTTTGAGCAAAGCTGAAGAAGCAGAGGAAACCACGGTTGTCTGGGCCAGTAAGAGGCAATGAGAATCATTCATCCTGGTTCGGCCTGAAGTTTGAAATGCGTCTTTGCTATGAGTGGAAGTGGAGGGAAAGCATAAAGAAGCCCCTGACATCAGTGAATAAGGAAGGCATCTGACAATTCCCTGTGGGGAGAGGGAATCCTCAAACAGAACCGAGGTAGTTGGGCATTGAGGAGAGAAGCAAAGAGGTCTATTAGCGGAGTCCCCCAGAGTTGAAACAAGTGCTGGGCTACCTGAGGATCCAACATCTACTTGTATGGGAGTAGAATCCGGCTTAGTCTGTTGGCCAATTGATTTTGTTCTCCCAGGAGATAGACTGCATGAAGGTGAATACCCTGGGAAATTGCCCAGTTCCACAGGCAAGAGGCCTCTTTGCACAGGGCTTGAGAGCCTCTCCCTCCTTGTTTGTTTATATAAAACATAGCAACCTGGTTGCTAGTCTGCACAAGAAGAGAATGCTGCTTGATTTGGGGAGAGAAGACTCCGATGGCAGTGGATATCGCTCTGAGTTCTAGAAAAGTGATCTGGAGGGCTCTCTCTTGAGATGGGCTCTCCAGCCTAGTTTTGATGCATCGGTGGTTAGGATAAACTGCGGTGCAGAACTCTGAAAAGATGACCCTTCGATTAGATTCTGTGGTTTGATCCACCACTATAGATCTGTCTTCATCTACAAGTTGATGTTGACCAGGTCTGAGAGAAGACCTGTGGACTGCTTCCACTGGCTTGAGAGAGCCCACTGTGAGATCCTCATGTGGAGGCAAGCATAGGGTATGACATGGACTGTGGAAGACATGTGTCCTAAAAGACATAGAAATGTTCTGGCAGGAACTGATAGTTTTTGCTGCACCTGTGTGGCTAAGGTAAACAGACGGAGATGTATGTCATCTGGAAGGAACACTCTGCTCCTTGTCATGTCCAGTCGAGCCCCCTATGAACTCTAGGTTCTGGGTTGGGTTGAGATGTGACTTTGGATAATTTATCACAATCCCCAACTCTTGAAGAATATATATGGTTTGATTTAGGGCAGAAGTGACTGTTGGAGTCTGCCTTAAGCAGCCAGTCATTTAAGTAGGGGAACAGAAAGATTCCCCAGGTTCGCAGGAAGGCAACCACAACAACTAAGTACTTTGTGAATACACTGGGCATTGAAGCAAGTCCTAAAGGGAGAACTCTATACTGATAATGGTTTCCGTGAAAGACAAACCTGAGGAACCTTCTGTAGTCTGGATGGATGAGGATGTGTATATGCATCCTTTAGATCCAGAGAGCATAGCCAATCCTTTTGTTTGAGGTATGGCAAGAGAGTGCTAGAGAAACCATCCTGAACTTTTGTTTGATGAGAAATTTATTGAGATTTCGGAGATCTAGTATAGGCCTGTAACCTCCTGTTTTCTTTGGAATCAGGAAATATCTGGAGTAAAAACCCTGACCCTGCAGGGTAGAGGAGACCTCCTTGATAGCGCCTTGTTCTAGCAGGGAGAGGATCGCCTGATGGAGCAAGGAAGAGTGAAAGGGATCCAGGGTGGGTTGACTCACAAAATGATCGGGAGGCTAAGTTTGGAACTTTAGTTGTAGGCCCTGAGAGACTAAATGTAGGGTCCAGGGCTCAGAGATGATACTTATGCAATGGTGTGCAAAATGCACTAGCCTCCCTGGAATCCTGGAAGGAGAAGGGATAACGATGGGGAAATTGCCCATGATCCTTTTAAAAGGGTTAAAAACTCTAAGGCTGCTGAGTAGATGGGGCAGTTGAGGTTTGGAAACCTTGGGTTTCCTGATCTGCTTTTGACCCGATTGTCTCTGCTGCTGCTGTGGACCAGCATAGGTAGAATAGGTTTGATATGAAGAGAAAAATTTCCTCTTTTTAGGGAAGAATGGCTTTTTAGTGGTAGCCTTCTTTTTAGAAGGGTCCACAGTTCTCCTTGATAACCTCTTCATAGGTCATCTGTTTCAATCTCTCCGGCCTTGTTCCTCCACCTCTGACCAAAATGGTTTTCACCATTACAGGGTATGTTTATTAGTTTATCCTGGACCCATTGTTCCAGGTCAGATGCTTGGAGCCATGCTGTTCTTCTGGCACCTATGCACGCTGCAGCAGATCTGCAGTTTACCTCAAAAGCAGCCCTTGTTAAGGATTTTGATGTGTTTTGGGCATGGGTAACCAAGACCTGGTGAGCTGCCTGTTCGTCAAGGGGTAATAAGAAGGTGAATTCTGAGAAATCCCTGGACACATCCTTGAGAAACATACCCATGTATAGCATGTATGAATCAATTCTTGATTCTAGCATAGTAGCCTCGAAGGCTTTACTTGCAAAAGCATCTAGTGTCCTGCCCTCTCTGCCAGGAGGTACTGAGGAGTGATTTTTCTGACTTTTGATCCTCCTCATGGTGGACTCCACCAGCATAGAATGGTGGGGAAGTTGTGGCTTTTGAAAGCCTGGAGAGGGAGGGACCCTGTACAGGGTATCAAGCCTCTTACTTACTGCAGGGGGTCATCATGGGGGCTTCCCACATACGAATCATCAAGTTCTTTAAGATGCTGTGTACCGGGAGGGTGGCAGCTTCCTTCAGTGCTGAAGAATACTGCAGTATGTCAAGCTCCTTAGCTCTTGGTTCAGTTTCAGTCACCACTGAAACATCCAGAGCGGCTGCTATATCCTTAATGAAGTCTTGGAAGGACATGTCTTCGGGCAGGGAATGTCTCCATTAATAAGGAGGCAAAGGATCCGACGGTACATTTCTGGGTGCATCGGAATCGATAGATTCCACCTTGGACACGGCCTTGGAATCGGAGTCCGGAAGGAAATCAAAGTATCTCTATGACAGAGGTTCCCAATTCCAGTCCTGGAGGGCCAAACACCATTCAGGTTTTCAGGCTATCCCTAATAAATATGCATGAGATTTGCATGCACTGCCCCATTGTATTCAAATGTATCTCATGCATATTCATTAGGGACAGCCTGAAAACCTGAATGGTGTTTGGCCCTCCAGGACTGGAGTTGGGAACCTCTGCTCTATGATATGTTCGATGCCTCCAATGCTCATTATTTTGATGTTGAGGGTATTGGAGTCGATGGTTCCAAGAGCCTCTGTATCGGCTGCTCAGAGCCCTGTGAAACCAAAGATACCTGTGGCAGAGTACAGATGGCTGTGATCACTGGTCTTACTGGTGGAACTGGTACTGGTGCTGGCTGCGGAGCATCCAAAGTCATCGGCATAACAATGTCTAAGAGTTTAGTGATGCTATGCTCAATAGCGATGACACAGTCATCCAGTGATGGTACCAGGGGAAGAAAGGCTCCAGCCACAGATGCGTGGGCCACAACTCCCGATGCCGGTACCAGGGGCTCCACCAAGGATTGGACCTCAGGGGCATCCCCAAACCTCTGTATGACTTTGGAGGGTGATACCGCCCGCTGGGGTTGTTTGGATGGATGGTCTGCATCGGAATGCAAAGAATGGCGATGCCGATGCCGACACTTGGTGTTGGAAGCAAACCTGGAAGTCGATGACCTCTATGCCGAAGCCAATGTCTTCTTCTTCATAAGTGCTGGTGATTCCAAACTATGCTTTTCCTTTGCAGGTGGTGTTTTAGAGGGATGGGAAGACTTTGACAGAGTCAACACCCCCAAGGAGTGCACCGAAGGTGCTGAGTCTGATGGAAACAGCTTAGCCTTCTGTTTGTCTCAGTTCCTCCGTCTTCTGGAGGTCAATGTGGTGACAGGAGAGGAAGGAATCGACGTCATGATTGGGGCCTAGACACATGAGGCACTAAGAATGCCCATCAGTAATAGACATTGTATTGGAACATTTAGAGCACATCTTAAACCCGCTTCGGGGTTTCTTCATTTTTGAAAATAAAATGAAAGCAAAATCAAATTGGGCAATGGTGTCCGAAGAGGCATAGGCTTCAAATGAAAAATTAGAGAAAAATAAAGTCAAAATAAGAAAAGAGAGGGGTACCAGAATTGATGGGAAGTCGAAGCAGTCGACAGGAAGGCAAACCAGAGTACTTTTGACACTACTTTGAAGAAAAAATGAAGTCTTTAAACCTGGCTGAGAGGGACAGGGTCCTGATGGCTTCGCAGAAAAACAACTGAGGAGACCAGGAGGGAAGGCAGCCATGTATGCATGGAGGAATGCTCCCAAAAGCAATCCTACTGGATGCTAGGGGGTGTTCTGGTGCCATCACCTATATGTGAAGACTGAGTTCCTGCTTGTTCCTGGAGACATATACGTATTCTGCAGTCAGCACTGCCTTCATTATGCATTTCGTTTAGGCCTGCATGGCAGCTGAATATTGCCACTACATAGATAATTTTAGTGCCATTCTTGCTCCTCTGTATGGGTAGCAGAGAGAATGCTTTGTAACATATAATCTCTACTACTAAACAGCAGAAAATAAATATTTAAAAATGGTTCTTATCCTTATGCAACAGCAGTTGAAAGACTAAGCAGATTCATTTTATTGCTCATTTATAAACCTCAATTCTTCTTTAGCTCTGTGCTTCTGAGGCAAGTGTATATTCAGCACATGCATTCGAGGTGTGGCAAAAAAGAAATGAAACTGTGGCAGCCACGCCCATGACTCAATGGCAATTGGCTATCCGCTTATGTCACTGTGTTGTGCAACATCTCGCCACTATTCTGCTATAATATTTTTCATCTCTCTCACTCTGTTTTTCTTTTTCAGGTTCTTTTGTAGCACACTGCTCCATCGCTTTGTCACGCAACTGGAGGTGGCAGAAATATAGAGCAAAGAATCAGCTTGAAATTTCTGGTTAAGTTGGAGAAGGGCCCAACTGAGTGTCTCCAACTTCTCCAAAAGGCTTATGGAGAAGATGCAATGTCAAGGCCGCAAGTCTTCGAGTGGCACAAACACTTCAAGACTGGCCGCGAGGAGGTGGATGACCCCAAGTCAGGATGGCCTTCCACGACAAAGACGGCTGAGAACACTGACAGAGTGAACCAGCTGGTGCGGAGTGATCGCAGATTGACAGTGTGTATGATAGCCGAGGAGCTCAGCCTGAACAGGGAGTCAGTGCGGACCATCTTGGTGCAGGAGCTGGGGATGCGGAAGGTGTGTGCCAAGATGCTGCCCAAGCTTTTATCGGACGACCAGAAGGAGCACCGGATCAATGTTTGTCAAGATTTGCTAGAGAAGATCGGAGAAGATCCAGAGTTCATTGGCCGAGTCATCACAGGAGACAAGACTTGGGTCTTCCAGTACAACCCTGAAAGCAAGAGACAGAGCCTGCAGTGGAAGACTCGACTATCACCCAGACCCAAGAAGGCGCGCATGTCCAAATCAAGGATCAAGGTTATGCGGATCACATTCTTCGACCAGAAGGGAGTGGTCCATCATGAGTTTGTGCCTGAGGGTCAGAAAGTCAACCAGCACTTCTACCAGCAGGTCCTCAATCACCTCCATGACTGGGTTTGGCGCAGCAGACAGGCACTGTGGAGAGACAAGTCATGGCTGCTCCACCTCGACTACGCGCCCACACACACTGCGCTCAATGTGAGGCAGTTCTTGGCCAACAAACAGATCGCAGCTCTTGACCACCCTCCTTATTCCCCAGATCTTGCATTGTGCTACTTTTGGCTCTTCTCCAGGCTGAAGACTGTGCTCAAAGGAACTCATTATGCATCTGTAGAAGAGATCAAGGCCACTGTGACGAGGGAGCTAAGGGACGAGTGCTTCAGTACGTGGCAGAAGCAAATGCAGAAGTACATTAACTCTTGGGGGGAATTACTTTGAAGGGGACAATGTGTAATTTCTCTAGATTTTGTAATACAACATTTATGGGACAGTCTCATTTCTTTTTAGTCACACCTCGTATTACTCAAGAGGCAACACATCTCTCAAACACAACACAAAACAAAATAACCACTCTCTTTCCAAATAAGATTTAATAAATAATGAAGAGAAGGATCCAAAGCAACATTGATTCAGTATTGGCGCGATCCTGTGTTCAGGGGAGCCTATTGTCAGAAATATTTCAAATGGACTTCAGAGCAAAATGCGATCTGCATCATTTCATTTTCCCTTAAGACTGCAGTTGAATTTGGAAATACCTTAGGATATTACAATTAAAAATCTTTTTAAAAATTTCCAATTTTGCCCCATAAAAAAATCTAAGTTTTCCCTGTAAGTGCTACAGGTTAAACTAATCTGCTACAGTAGTGTCCTAACTTGATTAGCAGATACCAAAAAGGATCAAAATATACTTCAGCATGTGTTAACTGCCTGAAAATAATGGGATTCCTCCATCTCACAGCTCTATCCGTCATAAGTGGGGAAAACAAAAACAAAACCATTCTCCTTCTCATTTAGGGGCATGTTTACTAAAGGTTAGAATGCATTAATATTAGTTAAGACATGCTAAATGCCATTTATCTCTATGGGAACAATGCCATTTAATCCAAGTTAACATTTGCTAATGCATGCTAACTTTTAGCAAACATGCCCTTCAATGCTTTTAGAATGAAACCCCTAGAATCAGTGTTTGCTATGTGTACATCACATATTTATTAGCCACAGGCCTATCCAGTTCTCCATGGACCAGCAAGATGCATCAGCCACACCTGGTGATTCAGATGGCACCACAGACAGAAGTGCTCTCCTATAGCTCAGAAAGGCAAGCCTTTCTGAGCACGTGCCTAGTAGCCCCATCCCCTGACCTGTCCCTACCTGGCTCAGTCTTGTTTCTTCCACCCAGCCAGACAGACGGAATACCAGCTCTCCAACTTCACATCTACCTCAAGAATGTCCAAAGACAAGAACGAACCAAAAGACAACAAGGAAAAACTCAAACCTGACTTCAAGAAGTGTAGATGTGGAAAGAGAACGAAGTCAACCGATTCACACGACAGATTTGTTAGATGCCTTGGGGAACCCCACCTGGTGCAGGAATGCTCACACTGCTCCAAGGATGTTTCATCGGGCCTGAAACCATGCCCTCCATGATTTCCTCGAAACTTCCAGCCAGCGATCAGAAGAGCATGCTAAACACAGATCTGCAGAGGAGACTCTAGCAGCAAATCCTGGGTACAAGGGAGATCACAACCCTCCCGAACATCCTGGACACAAGGGAGACCACATGGCCACTGCCATCTTAACTTCCTCACGCATGCTGACATCGCTCCCTGCTTCTGCATGAGACATGTCCCCCCGGGCCTCCATCTCCTGCACCGCTCAACCGCCAGCTCCAAAGCCTGCTTCTGATGATCCCAGGATTGTCTGCCACGCCTCCGCTGCTGCAGCATGGACCGCAAACCCAGTCAAAGCATCCCTGCCGCATCCGGCCTCCACAGCCCAAGAGATGTCCCTGGCTGCTGCCATGATAACCCACAGCATCACCGCACGGATGGAGGAAGCACTCAGACAACCTCACAGCACAGAGACCCACAGCAGGAGCTGATACATTACAGGACACCAGCACATAGAACTCAGCAGCGCTGATGGGGACCCTTCACTCATCTGCACCGGCAAGAGGACAAGCTGGTACAAGAGCAACCCCAGTGGCTCAGACCACAGCTACTGGTGTGACAACTCAGAAGGCCAAGGCGAGACACAGGGTGGGATGGAGAACAAGCACCCCCCCCCCCCCCCGACTGGAGTAGTCCTTCTACCTCTGGCACCCCTCACAGGCATCACACTGACAGGGACAATGCATGCAATAAGTCTTCCCACACACAGACAGCAAGCCCCAAAGCCTCCCCTTCTTCTGCCATGCTTGATCTGCTGGCCAAGTTCCTGGCACAGCACTCATCCCATCCTCTTCAGCCTTCACGACATGAGCCCAACCCACTGCCATCAATGATGCAGATGCCATTGCCAAGGACTCCCTCATCCCGGACCTTGCCTTTGGCAACCGGATTCTTGCTGGGCCCCCTCTTGCCAGGCAGTGATAGGGAGGAGGCCATGGCCATGGGTTCCTCTGATAGCTATGAACACCCCTCAGACTCCACTGGTGCCCCATCAGAAGCTTCGTCACCACCCCACCTCCACTCTTGCCCCTGGAGGGCCTCACGTACCTGAAGTTCCTCTAAAAACTCTCATCAGCCGACACATTGGATCCCAGAAACAAGGTACTCTGCCTCCTAAAATACCTTGATGCGCCAAAGTCAGTCATCGCCATCCCGGTCCACAAGCTACTGCTTGACAACCTCAACCGCATCTGGCAAAACACTGCCCTCTCACCCCACCACCTCCAGATGGGCAGACACAAAATACCAAGTACAACCTGCCTCAGGATTCCAGAAGACACAGCTTCCCCACCAGTCTATCGTGGTGGAATCAGCACTGAAACAAGCAAAGACATCCTGATCACATGCCAGTGCCCTGCCAGGGAAGGATCATAAGATCCTGGACGACTTCGGGAAGGCGGCTTACCAAGCATCAATGCTCAGCATCAGAATCACTTCCTACAAGTTCCAATATGTACTGTACCAAGATGTGCAGCTCAAAGCCCTCAAGGGCACTGTTGACACACTACCTCTGGAATACAAGATTGCCTTCTCTCCACCTCCTGCGGGACTTAGGCTAATGTGGCAAGCATCTAATCCATTCCACCTTTGATGTGTTCGACTTTGATGTGTCTGGCAGTGATGGACCTCAGGACTCTGGGAGGATATGTATGAGCACCTGTCCAACACCCCCTGCACAAGAGATAATCTATTTGGTGATAAAGCTAAAGAGACTGTAAATGACATGAAGGATCAGGTCATGACCCTCCAGACCTTAGATGGCCTTAACCGGAACGCCAGCTACAGGAAATCGCAAGTCGTTTACCACTGGAAATCATATTCCACGTTGAAGCGCTACCAGCCATATCACAAATGGCAGTCCCAATGCAAGCAGCAGCAATCATACTCATACCAGCAAAAGCCGAGACAGAGAGACTGCCGCCAGCAGAAACCATCTGTGGCATCCTTAGGGAAGAGCAACCCTTCCTTTTGATGCTGCAATCCAGAGACACGGGGGAGGGGGGCTATCACCTCTCCATTTCAAAGAAACCTGGGCGATAACAACAGCTGACAAATGGACGCTGGAGACAATCAGCCAAGGCTACCACATCAGATTCTCCAGAACGCCTCACCATAATACGGTTCACCACAGCCAGACCCCGGTGCACCTCCTGACAACCATGGAAACAGATCCGCGACCTTTTGACGGCGAAGGCCATAGTCAGTGCCGCCCAAAGAGATCAACTCCTGTTTTTACTCCAGATACTTCCTCATCCCCAAGAAATCCGGGGGAGTACGTCCCATCCTTGACCTGCGCCAGCTCAACCGATTCATCTACAGGGAGCAATTCTACATGTACTCCCTGGGCTCCATCCTGCTGCTGCTACAAGCCAATGAATGGCTAGTGTTGCTGGACCTACAGGATGTCTATACCCACATTCCCATCCACCTGGCGCACCATCAGTACTTGCATTTTTGCAACTTGAACAGCCACTACCAATACAAAGTGCTCCCGTTTGGACTCTCACCAGCACTATGGGCATTCATGAAATGTGTTGCTGTCACAGTCATGAACCTCACAAAGCCAGGGTATGCATGATCCCCTACGTGAACAACTGGCTCATTATGACCCCCTCATGCCCTGGGGTACAAAACTCAGTCTGATGCACGCTCAGCACACTAATGTCATTAGGGTTTTTCACAACTACAAGAAGCCTCACCTTCAGCCACCACAGGCACTCAAATTCATCGGAGCTGCCCTCGACACACCCCAGGCAAGGGCCTTCCTGCCGCTGCACAGAGACGACACCATCATCTTCCTGGCATGGCCCGTGTCGAACTCAACCAATGTTTCAGCCAGGACACACTTACGAATCCTTGGCCACATGGCGGCGACCACACAAGTCATCCTGCTTGCAAAATTACATATGCAGCACCTCCAGTGGAACCTTTGTCGCAACTGGAACCAGCACTCACAACCCCTGTACCACAAGGTTTGCGTGGACAGCAGCACTCAGATGGCCTTAGACTGGTGGATACTGTGCGAACACCTCATCCAGGAACAACTCTTCCAGCTGCCCCAGCATGATCTGGTCATCATCACGGATGCCTCTGCAACTGGCTGGGGAGCACACCTCCAGCACCTTTGCACGCAAGGAGCATGGACAGTGAAGGAGCAATGATCCATATCAACTGCTAGAGCTGCATGATATCAGGTATGCCCTGCAAGCCTTCAAGTCATGGATCTCTGACAAGTTGGTATGGATCCAAACAGAGAACCAAGTAGTGATGGTTCTACATCAACAAGCAAGAGGGCATGGGATTCCTCCACCTGTGCCAGGAAGCCCACAGGACCTGGACCTTCACCCTCGCCAATGACTGATTCCTACAAGCCTCCTATTTGCCAGGCGAGCTCAACCAGATGGCTGATAGCCTCAGTCGTCAGCTCTAACCCACAAATGGTCCCTCGACCGCCAAATTGTGGAATCCCTTTTCCAGCAGTGGTGCAGGCCCAGAGTGGACCTCTTTACCCATCCTTCCAACTTGAGGTGCCCAGAATTCTGCTCCAGGCACCACGACACATGCAGCCTAGTGACTGACGCAGGCTAGGCCTCCTGTATGCCTACCTCTCTCATTACTAAGTGACAGTCATCCTTGTCACACCCTACTGGCTGAGGCAGATATGGTTCCCCTACCTGCAACACCTCATCATCGCCACATTGAGGTGGCTGCCTTTGACACCCAACCCCCTCAGGATAGGGGGAGAATGCTTCACCCCAACCTTGAGACGCTCGCACTGAGTGCATGGAAATTTAGAGGGCAAACCTGTCCACCCTCCACCTCACCGCCGACATCCAGCATTTCATTCTCACAGCCAGGCGGCCTTCCACCAGGCGTTCCTACTCCCTGAAATGGAGGCATTTCAACATCTAGTGCACCACAGCAGGGCTGGAACCTCTGTCCTGCTCCCTACTGCATGTCCTGCAGTACCTCGCCACCCTACCCCATGCAGGGCTCAAAGCCTTATCCATTAAGGTCCACCTGTCCTCATAACTGAACTCCCATGACTGCCTCAATAACCAGCCCACCTCCTCACATCCGCTGGTCTCCAGGTTCATGAAGGGCTTGGCCAATCTCCAACCATCAGTATGCCAGCTGATACCATCCTAGGTCCTCAATGTCATCCCTCACCAGCTCATGTGTGACCCCTTCGAGCCTCTCCAAGAGGCACCTCTCAAGTACACCATGTGGAAGAACCTCTTCCTCATCACTATCACCTCAGCTCGAAGGATGAGCGAGCTACACACGCTGGTGGCCCACCCCCCATACATGCTGCTCTATCTGGATCGTGCCATGCTCAGGACGCACCCAAGTTCATTTCCAAAGTGGCATCCCTCTTCCACATCAACCAGATCTTGGGAGTGCCCCACCTTTTACCCAAAGCCGCACAGCACACCAAAGCAACTTCGCCTCCACACCCTGGACTGTGTGAGGGCACTGTGATCTAAGTTGACAAAACAGGAGCCCTGCGAGAAGGGAACCAGCTCTTCATCTCCTTCAACCCCCACCAGCCAGGCCACCCTGTCACAAAGAGGACTCTCTCCCAGTGGGTTGCCTCCTGAATCGCCTTCTGCTATTCCTGGGCCAGCATGGAGCCCCCAGGCCCTACCAGCTCTAGGCCATGGCAGAGACCATAGCGAATCTGGGAACCGTACCGAACAGATACCACAACTGCAGGCCATCATCTGGTCCTCCCATCCTCACTTTCCAGCAGCACTACTACCTTGATCAGCTGACATTGTCTGACAGCTCCTTTGGCCGCACCATCCTCAATACGGCTGCTTGCTCAGACTGGAGCGGCCCCTCCCGAAACAAAGAGGATGGCATGTCAGGCGCCCCTAGAACAAACCGGGACATGGAAACACTGGTGGACTATGGACCCAGACTTGATGCACAGACCATGCATCTCGACCATTGAGACTGGACCTGTTTGCCCCTAGGTACCCTGTAAGTTCCGGCCTTCTCGGCCACTGCCTGTTACATTCATTGCTCTGCTTGGTCATGTTAACTCATGATCACCTGTTCTCATCGCTCTGCCTGTTGTAGTAGTTATGTTCATGTTACCTTGCGATGACCTGTTCTGATTGCTCTGCTTGTTAAGCGTAGTTACTCACCTGTAACAGGTGTTCTCCAGGAGCAGCAGGAATCAGTCCTCACTTATGGGTGACGTCGGCGCCGACGGAGCCCTCGCGGAGCAATTTTCCCCAGCTTTCAAAGAAAGCCTTTGGGAATTGCAGCGCGCATATGCGCGGTCGTCTTCCCGCCCGAGGTGCCATCTTAGCCAGTCAGATGACATAGCTAAAAAGACAGCATAAAAATTTGCAAAAGAACATAAGCAGACGATTGCAACTCCAAGGGAGGAGGGAGGGTAGTGAGGACTGATTCCTGCTGCTCCTGGAGAACACCTGTTACAGGTGAGTAACTACGCTTTCTCCAGGACCAAGCAGGAAGTCAGTCCTCACTTATGGGACTCCCAAGCTCAAGGCTACCGGAGACCCTAAGCACAAAAATGAGCTCCCTCTAGCTCAGCAGCACAGAAGGATAGAATCTTCGCTGAATTATCACCCACCGGTAGCCCACATCCGGGATGGAGGGTAGGAGTTGCTCAGACCTCAAAGAGATTACGGAGGACTGCCTGTCCGAAAGCACTGTCCCTACGGACTCCCTCTCGAGACAGTAATGGACAGCAAAAGTCTGGCTCGATGTCCAAGTAGCGGCCCTGCAGATGTCTGCCAGAGGAACAGAGCTGAGGTAGCCACTGACGTGGCCTTTGCCCGAACGCAATGAGCCGTGACTCGACTTTCTAAGGAGAGTCCGCTGCCCCATAAGCCCAAGAGATACAGTCCGCAACCCAGATGGACAGAGTACGCTTGGAGACCGGGAGCCCCAATCTATTGGGGTCAAAAGACACAAAAGCTGAGCAGCTTTACGGTGCTCCCGCGTACGGTCAAGGTAGAAGTTCAATGCCCTTCTACAGTCCAGGGTATGGAGGACCGTTTCAGCTCGGCTGGAGTGTGGTCTGGGAAAGAAGGTTGGAAGTACCACCTCCTGATTGATGTGAAAAGGGGAGACCACTTTAGGCAGAAATTTTGGGTGAGTCCGTAGGACCACCCTATTCTTGTAGAACCTAGTGTAAGGGGGATCAGACATGAGGGCCTGCAATTCACTTACGCGCCTAGCGGAAGTGAGGGCTATCAAGAACAGTGTTTTCCAAGACAGAAAACGGAGAGAACAGGTAGCCATAGGTTCAAAAGGCGGACAGGTGATCCGCTGCAAAACCACATTCAGGTCCCAGTCAGGCGCTGGCGGGCGCAGAGGTGGTTTAAGTAGAAGGAGACCTCGGAGAAACCTCTCTACGTGAGGGTCATTGGTGAGATGTCTGCCTTCCACTGGCTATTGATGTGCTGAAAGAGCACTGAGTAGAACTTTGACGGAGTTTTACTTAAGTCCCAGATTAGAGAGGTGCAGCAAGTACTGCAAGATCACCGACACCGGGCAGGAGAAGGATCCTGAGACTGTTGGGTACACCAGACTGCAAAGCGACGCCATTTAAGGGCGTAGCATTTGCGGGTAGAAGGCCGTCGCGAAGCTAAGACGACCTCCTCCACCTCCGCCGGCAGGAGAAGGGAGCAAGGACTACCCTCTCAGCAGCCAGGCCATAAGGTTGAGAGACCTGAGGTTGAGGTGCAGAAGGGACCCCTGATCCTGAGTGAGGAGATCCGGTTGTAACCCCAGAGGGATTGGACCCTCCACCGCCAGTTGCAGCAGGAGCGGAACCACGGCTGCCTGGGCCAGCGGGGGCCACCAGGATCATGAAGGCTTTGTCTCCGGAGAACCTTGAAAAGAGTCCGAGAGACCAGCGGATGGGAGGGAAAGCGTACAGAAGGCTCCCCGACCACGAGATCAGAAAGGCGTCCGCCGCAACCCGAAGGGGGTGTGGCTGACGAGAGCAGAAGCGAGGAAGCTGCCGGTTGTGAGGACTGGCAAAGAGATCCACCGTGGGAGACCCCACTTGAGGAAGAGCTTCTGAACTACCAAGGGATCCAGACGCCACTCGTGCGGCTGGAGGACCCTGCTGAGTTTGTCTGCAAGGCAATTTTCTTGGCCCGGGAGATAAACTGCCTTGAGGAGAATGCCGTGACTGACGGCCCAAGAGCAGAGCTTCTGTGCCTCCCGGCAGAGGAGGAAGGAGCCCGTGCCCCCCTGCTTGTTCACGTAGAACATGGCAACTTGATTGTCCGTCTGACAGGATGGACTGTTGGGAAGTCAGGTGGGAGAAGGCCTTGAGAGCTAGGCGGATCGCCCTGAGCTCCAGGAAGTTGATCTGCTGAGCAGACTCCCACGTGGTCCAGAGGCCCTGAGTACGTGCCTCTTGGCAATGTGCTCCCCAGCCCAGGAGGGATGCATCGGTGGTCAGCACCCGGGTCGGCTGAGGTGACTGGAAAGGCATTCCGAATATCAGGTTCGGCTGCCGGAGCCACCACCGGAGAGACGAGAGCAGCGGCTCGGAGACGCGCACTAGGTCTGCCAGGCCGCCTGTGGCTTGTCGCCACTGCTGGCGGAGACACCATTGAGCAGACCGCATGTTCAGGCGGGCATTGGGGGTCACATGGACGGTGGAACGGAGATGGGCCGCCACGACCGCGAGACATTTTGTGAAGACTCGCGGTGCGGAGGATAGGCCAAAGGGCAGTACTCTGTACTGGTAATGATTTCCTGCCACCACAAACCTTAGGTATTGGCGGTGGCTTGGGTGGATGAGGATGTGTGTGTAGGCATCCTTTAGATCCAAGAGCATAGCCAATCTCCCTGCTGGAGGTAGGGCAGAAGGATTCCCAAGGGTAAGCATTTTGAACTTCTCCCGCACAAGGAACTTGTTGAGGTTGCGCAAGTCCAGGATGGGTCTGAGGCCCCCTGTTCTCTTTGGTATCAGAAAATACCTTGAATAAAAGCTTGACCTCTCAGGTGGTGGGGCACCGTTCCACCGCCTGTTCCTGCAGAAGACCTGCTAACTCCTGAAGGAGCAACTCCCTGTGCAGAGGGGGGCGCGAAGGTTCTCCCGGAAAATAGGAGGGAGGGACCTGATGGAAGTGGAGAAGGTAGCCCTCTCGCACGACCTGAAGCACCCAGGCATCTGCGGTGATGCTGGACCACCTGTGGGCGAAGTGAACCAGCCGGCCTCCGGTGCTGGGAGGGACCAGCGGGGGGGAGAGGCTATGCTGAGCGAGTCAAAAACCCCCACCCTGCTGAGCAGGGCTGGTGGTGCAGGCTTGGGGGCTTGCTGCCTACGGGACCCGTTACCCCGTCCCTTGCCTGCTGGCCCTGTTGGGGAGCTGCAGGGGCCTGATAATGGGGGTACTGTTTGTAGGCAGCCGCCTTCCTCGGGTAAAAGGACTTTTTTCCCGAGCCCTTCTTTTTCTGGGAAGGGGCGGAGGTCTTCCTAGAAAGCCTGGTCCTGGTGAGAGTCTCAGTCTCAATTTGTGTGCAGCCTTCCGCCATGGGCTTGCCAAAGAGGTTTTCCGCCTCGGCAGGGGACATCGACCAACTTGTCCTGTACCCAGGGCTCAAGGTCCGACGACTGAAGCCAAGCCTGTCGGCGGGCACCGATGCCGGCTGCGGCCACTCTAGCCGAGGCCTCAAAGCCATCATAGGCTGCTCGGGACATGAACTTTGAGCATTCCCGAATGCCCGTGGACAAGGCTAGGAACCTCCGCAAGGGCTCCTCGGAGAGACCAGCGGAGAATCCGGCTAGCTCTTTAGCCAGATCCCGGAGATACATGCCCATGTAGAGCTGGTAAGTCTGGACACGACATGCGAGCATAGAGCCCTGGAAGCACTTCTTGCCAAGGCCATCCAGGTTACGGGCCTCCCTTCCAGGAGGCACCGAGGAGTGCATCTTCTGGCTCTTCAGACGATGCATGGCCGATTCCACTACCATGGAATGGTGTGGCAGCTGTGCCTTCTGAAAGCCAGGGCTCTTGCGGACCCGATAGATAGAATCGACCTGCTTGCTCAGGACCGGCGAGGAGGCCGGACTCTCCCACATGCGGAAGAGTAGTCGTTCCAGCATAGGAGGAACCGGCACAGTAAAGTGCTCCCTCGCGGAGAGTCATACTGGAGGCGTCGAGCTCTTCGGCTCGAGGCTCCTCCTCGGGATCCGCAGGGAAGGCCAAAGCCTTGGCCATATCCCTAACGAAGTCCGAGAACCGGGCATCCTCCGGGGGGGACTGCTTCCGAGGCTCGGACCCCGGTGAGTCCGATGGGACACACCGAGTCCGGAAAGAATCAGGTGACTCTTCCTCCTCAGACTCCCAGACCGACTCCGACGAGGACTCGGTGGGGTCGGCCCGGGCAGGGCGCGGCGCCAGCCGCCCCGACGTCGAGGGAGTCGGCGTCGGCGACCTCGGTCCCGAACGGGAGGCCGATGGTGACCTCGACCGAGGATCGACTCGAGTTCTCATTGACTCGAGGATCGGCTCGGTCTCCGGGGTCGACTTGGACGTCGACGTCCCGGCGGTCGGGGCAGCGGCGCCAGCGAGGCCAGCGAGCAGTGCCCGCTGCTGGTCCATGAAGGCAGACAGTCTGCTCTCCAAGGCCGTCAACCTGAGTCCGAGCTCAGGTGACCCAGCAGCCCCCGACTCGGGCCCCGACGGCGTCGGGCCCGACGTCGGCTTCGCGGAGGCGAGTCCAGAAGGACTACAGGACTTACCCGGGCAGGCATCTCCGACTCCAGGCGAGGTCGCTTCGGGAGATGTTCCTTCTCCAAGGACCCCGGGGCGGCTGTCGGGGCTATGCGACCTGGCCCTCGCGGAGCCAGGAGCGTCCACCGACGCCGCCCTCGCGGGTTTTTCCTTCCGACGATGGTCGCCGGAGGGTGATCCCTGGTGGGTGGAGCTCCGGCGACGGTCAGTGCTGGAGCCGTTTGACTCGGAGGCCTCCGACGAGGTCCGGGTACGGCTGGGGTCAGCGTAGATTCTCTCGCGCTGATGCCGCCGACTTCTCAACGCCTTCGAGGACAGTTTGCTGCAGGGCCCACAGATCAGTTCCTCATGATCCGGGCCCAAGCAGCGGAGGCAAAAGTCGTGTGTGTCGGGTAGTGACATATTTCGGTCACACCGACCACACCGCTTAAAGCCACTGGCAGCCATCGGGGGAAAAGGGCCCCTGCGAGGTCAAAGGACCGGGCTGCCAGGGAAAACGAAAATGAAAGCTGACTAAGTCAGAAAAACCGAAAAAACGCTAGAGGACTCGAGACCGGCGTCGCGAGTCCGGGCGGGAAAACGATCGGCGTCGAACCGAAAGAAAAAAGTATAAAGAGGAAAATCAACTTTTTCGCGGGGACAAGACGGGGACGTCTGCAGGGCTCCGCGGAAAAAAGAAGACTGGCTAAGATGGCACCTTCGGGCGGGAAGACGACCGCGCATGCGCGCTGCAATTCCCAAAGGCTTTCTTTGAAAGCTGGGGAAAATTGCTCCGCGAGGGCTCCGTCGGCGCCGACGTCACCCATAAGTGAGGACTGACTTCCTGCTTGGTCCTGGAGAATAATTGTTTTCACCTTTTGGACCATTGTGGGTCCCCTGCTGTTGTGATTGTGTTGCCCATCCATCACCATTACTAAATCCCTCACTGCAACACCCAGTGTCAGCTTTCCCTTGTTCTCTATACCATAGGTTCGTCCTACCACAGCTGCAGCTGGCTTCATGGCCGCAGCTAGGGAGTCAGTCACCAGATGTGGCTGATGCATCCTCCTGGTCCATGGAGAAAGTGGGGTTACTTACCTGTAAAGAGGGTTCTCCGTGGGCAGCAAGATAAGTCAGCCACACATACCCACCTGCCTCCCCTACAGACTGTTCCATTGCACACCTGTGCAGGCAGGCTTCCCCAGTACACCCTATCTGGAAACAGGTCTAGGCTCAGGACTGACTGAGTCAAGTAGGGGCGGGCCAGGGGATGGGACTACTAGGCACATTCTCAGAAAGGCTTGCCTTTATGAGCTATAGGAGAGCACTTCTCTCTGTGGTGCCGTCGGATGATGTCGCCAGGTGTGGCTGACTTATCCTGCTGTCCACAGAGAATCCCCGTTACAGGTAAGTAACCCCATTTCACCTACACTGGATGGGAGTCTCCCACTCTGGAAGCTGATCTCCCTTGTAACAGCTGAAAACTCCTGCTCAATACAAGAGATTTGAGCAGGGGAGGGTCAAGAGCTGATACACCAAGTTCATGCTACCTTTCTTCTCTGCCAGTACCACAAAGAATTTCAGATCTTGCAGGCCAGTTCCTGCTGAGGATCTTGCAAATATTTCTGGAAATATGTAGCGCAGATTAAAATAGCAGAAAATCAGTGTATGTGCCAAGACCTATTATGCAAGAACATTTGCTAGAAACTAGCGGCTAGAGAAAGAACATGAAAAATAAATCTCACCTAGCACTGTCCTTTTTGCTTTATATGGCCAATGACTGTACAGGTCATGCTATCCAACTTGTATTTCCATTTGTGAAACAGCAGCAAGGTTGATTTATCATGGGTGAATATTCAGCCAGTCTATCTGCCTAGCATCACTTTAAGACAGTGCTTTTCAACCTTTTCTATTTTGTGGCACACTTTTGAGTTTGCTCAATCCTCGTGGCACACAAACCATGTTTTGCATAATCCTCACTGTTCAAGGAGGGCGGCTGTGGATGCATCATTCAACCGGATTCAGTCTCACATCTAAACATACAAGACCAGTCAGTAGGTCATGCAAGATTGCATGCATTCAGAAACTAGATTAAAGCCAGCAGAGGAGACACACAGCTAAGTATTGCTGTCCTACTAATGGGAGGGAACAAGGGGGACTAAAGTCTATCAGATTTCTGGTAGGTGAGTCTGGGACATTTGTTCCCTCTAATGCTAGTTGAGAGTGATCAGCTCAGTTTGGAGGAGATGATGCTGAAGCCGGAAACAGATGGCTCTTCTTAGGGGTACTGTCTAATAGAGATGGGGCAAACATCTCATGAGGCCATGCCTAGCTACAACTCTGGCAGTCACCACTTAGACATACTAAGCACGTTACCAAGGCATACTAGTTGAGAAGTACTGCTTTAAAAGCATCATGCAGAGTGACCAGCATAAATGTAGCACAAGTTCTTATGGATTAAAAATAATAACCCACCCTAAAGATTTTGAAGTTGGAGTCTAGTGAAGGAATACTGTTCTACACCCACACGAAAAATGTCAAAAAACGCAATCTCTGACTTTATTTTGAAAGCTCCAATGACCATTAGATCATGATCGAGTATGTGGGGTAGTAGGCTGATTGAGTTGAACATCTTGTAGTAACCCGGCACTTGCAAAATCAGCAACTAGAAGAGTCAGCCTCTGAGATCTATAGCTGCTTGTGGTACTAGCAGAGAAAAATGCAATATGGCGTGCTACTGGAAGGGCTCAGTGCTGCAAAGAGGGCCTGTGAGTAGATAAATAATGTGGAGGGGATGAAGGATGACTTGCTTATGGTGGGGAAAAAGGGGGAGTAAAATGGGTGCTGAAAAGCTAACAATTGCATTCCCTTCAGCAGCTCTGGTACAGGACAGCATATTACGGAATGTAATACTTATAACTAACATTTCCTCATAACTTCCTTAGCAAGCAATCCAACAGCAGCATTCTTAAAAAACAAACCCCCCCCAGAATGTAACAGAAAAATAAAACAAAATAAGATAGCCTGCTGCCATCTGCATATATTCAAATTATATACTCTCATCCAGTGCATGATAAAACCAGAGCCAGGAACGAACTGGATTATAAACTAAACACATGCACAAGCCATGTCCTTTACATACTGGTACTGTCAAACACACACTAGGATCAAGCCAGTTACCTTTTATACGGTCCACCTAATCAGCTAAAGAAACGATTATAAATTACACTCAGGGTTCGGAATATTATTGCAGGAATCACTCAATACTTAATGCTGGGCTTCTTGTCCAATGTTAATGTAGCTTCTCAGAGACACGGGTAACCCAGTTTTCCATCATATGAGGTATTCTCCTGCTAGACTTAAAACTGCTTGCAATAAGAAAGAAGACTTTTAAACAGCAGTCATTTCCAGTTTCGTAAGTTAAGGATTTTCTTTACATCCATTGTCTCTCTTACTTCAATTCTCAAAATAGAGTTTGTTTTTATTCCCCATTCTGAACATGCCATTACCAGGCAATATCCCTGTACTTTGCTTAGAAACAATCACTGTACAATGGAATGAGATGCCATGATACTGTCATTTATATGTGGTTGTAGAAATGGGTCATTTGCGATTGCTTTCAATGCCATTGAGTTTCAGCAATGGAGGACCAAACTGACAAAGGCAAATTTTAGATAGCATGTCGCGATCAGAATTGAGTTGTTGAGGTCAGGACATACGTTAATTTCTGTGGTATTCTAGAAAAGGTTCTGCCAAACATGGAGTCTTTTCTAAAGTATGTACAAGGACGTGGAGGCGTGTATATATGTTTGCTGAAATATAGAGCTGAAAGAGCCATTTCAAAAATTTGCATGTTGGAAAAATCAATGGCGGCAACACATTAACTTAAACATGTAAGTGCCAGCAGTTACATGGGCCATTCTGCAAACCTAAGAGGGTCATTTTAAAAACCTTAGTCGTGCACATGGATGTCCAAATCATGAAGGCGCCACCAGAGCCATTTTCAAAAGGCTTTTA
The DNA here is from genome assembly GCA_033557465.1 of Ichthyophis bannanicus. NCBI lineage: Eukaryota > Metazoa > Chordata > Amphibia > Gymnophiona > Ichthyophiidae > Ichthyophis > Ichthyophis bannanicus. The sequence goes on from CM066039.1 coordinate 307,136,006, forward strand.
AAGATGTCTCTGGTGCGGAGATGTCCAAGTAGGCAGGGGGGCATGGTGGAGGCATGTCTGGGGCAGTGCAATGGACTTGGACATCCCAGCTCGATCTCAAAGTCGGGAATGTCTGCAGGGACATCCAAATTTAGACCTGTTAGAGGCATGACTAGGCATTGGGAAAGTGCTCATTTGGCCTTAAAACATCCAGAGAGTATAGTGAAGATGGATGGTTAAATGACTTCCCCAAGATCATAAGGAGCAGCAGTGGGATTTCAACCCACTACTTCCTTGGTCTTAGCCCACTACTCTAACCATTAGGCTATTTAGATGTCCACATTCTCAAATGCCATTATGTAGATGTCCCCAAAGACATTCATATCGGGCAAGTCCACATGAAATCATGCCTAAACTTTGATATGCCTACTCCCCCTCCCCAGACTTTCTGACTTGGACATCCTTTGTAAAATGTGCCTTCACATGAATAAATGTTGCCAATTAAATACAGAAACCACTATTGGTAATTAAAATTTGGAGGGGGAAATAAATAACAGAGGATTAAGGATGATAATCCCCCTTAATCCCTCTTGTACAGAGCTGGCTGAAATGAGTACTTTTTAAAAGCCTAGGAGAAGGAGGGAGGAGTGGCTCAGTGGTTGGGACAGGTTACCTCAGGCCGGAGGGCCAGGGGTTCAATTCCCGCATGGGGACAAACAACCTCAGGCCGGAGGGACTGGGGTCTCTAGTCCCATGACCACTCCTTGTGGCCCTGGGCAAGCCACTTAACCCTCCACTGCCTCAGGTACACTTAGATTGTGAGCCCTTTGGGGACAAGGGAATAAAATAAAAAGTACCTGTTAGTATAGATGTAAACTGCTCTGATGCTCAAGCAAAGGGTGTCATATCAAGTGCCTAACCATAAACCATAGTACTTCTGAAAATGCTAGAGTTCTTACCATGGACTTTAGCCCTCCAACTTCTGGAAATCTCTATGTGCTACAAAGCTGTTTAAAAAGGAGAAGTTGTAAATTCTGACGTGGACAAATTTGGTTATGCTTCGCCCCCAAGAAGTAACACAGGGAAGAGACCAGCCAGAAGAGCATCTCGTATACATCCCAGGGCCCCTGAGTGACCGAGCTCAACTGGCCATCCACAATAGACTGCCAAGTGCTGAAGGCCTAAGCCGCACAGGAGACAGCAACCACTATCTGTTGGAGACAGAGAAAATACTGGAGGGTGTCCCTAGCTGCACTGGGTTTTATGCCAGTGATGTCATCCACTCAGAATTATTCCAACACGGTGATGAATTAAATCAGATATAAAAAGAATCACCAAGAAATCCCTCAAAAAATGTAAACATATATATATATATATATATATTTTTTTTTGTCTGAGTGTACCGGGGGAGGACAGAACTTGTATCTATCCACTCCAGGCGGTGAACTTCATTTTAATCATTTAGGTAATCGCAAAGCAGTCATTTAACTTAATATCAATGAAGATTGTTGAAGTTCAATCCATAGTTAGGCACAGCAACAAAGCACGACGTGCACGTTTCGGGATCTATTCCCTGTATCAAGTGCTGATTACATGTGCTGCAAACTGCCATCAAACACCGGATGCTAAAACATCTTATTTTTCAAGGAACCAGTTCATTGCAATTGGCCGGGTTGTTCTATCACTCCAACGAGAACCACCAATCATAGAAGGGGAACCCCATTGAAATCAGGGAAACCCTACGTGTTGGATGACCTCACATCAGATTGAGCCAGTCAATCTCCCTATTCAACCCAGCAGGGTGGACCGAATTTAGCCGGTAAATCCAGCGCTGTTCCTGCCATTGCAAGCGGGCTAGCCGGTCTCCCCCCCTGGGATCCTGAGGTACATAATCAATTATAGACCATTTCAAGTCTACAAATGTGTGACTTGAAATGGTCTAATTGATTATGTACCTCAGGACCCCGGGGGGGGGGGAGACCGGCTAGCCCGCTTGCAATGGCAGGAACAGCGATGGATTTACCGGCTAAATTCGGTCCACCCTGCTGGGTTGAATAGGGAGATCGACTGTCTCAGTCTGATGTGAGGTCATCCAATACGCAGTAGGGTTTCCCCCATTTCAATGGGGCTCCCCTTCTATGATTGGCGGTTCTCGTTGGAGTGATAGAACTCCTCGGCAAATTGCAATGAACTGGTTCCTTGAAAAATAAGATGTTTTAGCATCCGGTGTTTGATGGCAGTTTGCAGCACATGAAATCAGCACTTGATACAGGGAATAGATCCCGAAACGTGCACGTCGTGCTTTGCTGCTGTGCCTGACTATGGATTGAACTTCGACCATCTTCATTGATATTAAGTGACTGCTTTGCGTTTACCTAAATGATTAAAATGGAGTTCACCGCCTGGAGTGGATAGATACAAGTGATGATGTCATGGCATAGTGTTATATTTTTTTCTCTGTCTCCATTATCTGCTGGCAGGGGGAGATAACCCACTAATATGGACTGGTCTAGCAGGAAGATCTGGAATTGTCATTTACATAGTGATGCCATTTGCACATGTAAATGCTGAATTTTTCACATGGACACTGCAAATAAGGCTTCTAAAACAATGCCCAAAATATAACTGAAACATAACTTAGAAATTTGTTGTTAATATGCCAAAAGGAAGAACGATTTTTATCAGTTTTGTGTATGTGGCCAATATTAGATATTTTTAAAAGGATTCACAAGTGTTTGTTTTCTATTACTATACATTGCAGTTGTAAGCTGGTAAGTATTGGCTAGAAATGCGTTACAACCAAAATGGCTTAATGGCCAACGATATTTTCTCAGTTGAACATGCTACAGTATACTGGCTTGGGTCCTTGTAGAATACAGAAACACATTTATTATTTTCCTTTCCTTAGAAATCCTAGAAGGAAGCTTAATTATAAAGGTCTTTGTTCAATTCCCACCCTCCCTAGCACATTCTTTGATTTTATAGGCTGTTTACCCAATTAAGAGATGAGATAAACTGCACCCTGGAGACATCCAGTCAAAGAAAATTCCCAAACAGTGAAGAGAAGCTAGGAAAAAACACAATCATCTGCTGGAGACAGAGAAATACTGAAAGCAATCCCTAGGGGTACAACTATATTTCGACCAGGGCTGAGACAAGCCTGAAGGCAATCCCTAGGGGTACAACTATATCTCGACCAGGGCTGAGACAATCAAGCTTCTGGTATCTTTCTCTGTCTCCAACATCTGCTGGCAGACAGACTTAAACCCACTTGTCTGGACTGGTCTAGCAGGATGATTCAGAATTTGATTTTATAGGCTGTTACCCCAATTAAGAGGAGATGAGATAGCGTAGCTTCTCATCTGCAACAGGTGTTCTCCGGGGGCAGCAGGAGTCAGTCCTCACATATGGGTGATGTTGGCGCCGATGGAGCCCGTGTGGAAGCATCTCCCCAGCTTTCAAAGAAAGCCTTTGGGAGATGCACCACACATGCGTGGTCCACTTCCCGCCCAAGGGTGTCATCTTGCCTCAGTCAAATGAGATAGCTAATATGGCCAAGGAAAAAATAAAATACAGTAGGGAAGCAACTCCAAGGGGAGAAGGGAGGGTTGCGAGGACTGATTCCTGCTGTCCCCGGAGAACACCTGTTACAGATGAGGAACTACGCTTTCTCCAGGAACAAGCCGGAAGTCAGTCCTCACATATGGGACTCCCCAACTACAGGCTACTGAGAACCTGTAAAAAAAAAATGCCATAGCGTCCTGTAAGGGAGAGCTGTGATCAGCAGCAGCTGAGTCCCTACTGAGAGACTCTTGCAAGACCCAAGTGTCCGACAGAGAACCAGTAGTCTGAATACAGAAGGGTTGGAGGACAGGAGTTGCCTACATCCCAAAGAGATTATGGAGTACGGCCTGGCCGAAGGCGCTATCCCATCGGGACTCCCTCTCCAGGCAGTAGTGAGCTACGAAGGTATGGGACCATAGACCAGGTGGTAACCCGGCAGATTTCCGTCACAGGGACGGAACGCAGATTTACCACGGAGGTAGCCATAGTCCTGACACAGTGTGCGGTGACCCTCTGGTCCAGTGAGATCCCTGCTTGCTCATAGGCAAGGGTAATGCAGTCTGCCACCCAAGTGGACAGAGTTCGCTTAGTCACTTGGAGCCCCAGATGGCCGGGATCGTAGGATATGAAAAACTGTGGTGATTTGCGATGGCCCTGAGTCTGTTGCAGATAAAAGGACAAGGCTTTCTTACAAACCAGACAGTGGAGAACAGTCTCTGCCCTACTGGCACGAAGACTCAGAAAGAAGGTGGAGAGTACCACCTCCTGGTTGAAGTGGAATGGGGACACCACCTTCAGCAGAAACTTGGGGTGTGTGTGGAGCACCACCCGGTTCTTGTAGAATCTCATGCCTTCCTGGTAGCTCTAACATCAGCTCGCAGAGTCAACGAGCTACAGGCTCTGACGGCAGAGCTGCCCTACACGAGATTCTACAAGAACATGGTGGTGTTCAGCACACACCCCAAGTTTCTGCTGAAGGTGTGTCCCCATTGCACTTCAACCAGGAGGTGGTACTCTTCATCTTCTTTCTGAGTCCTCATGCTGGTAGGGCAGAGACCATTCTCCAGTCTGGACTGTAAGAGAGCCCTGTCCTTTTACCTGGAATGGACTCAGGGCTACCGCAAAGCACAACAACTTTTCGTATCCTACGACCCCAGCCGTCTGGGCTTCCAGTGACTAAGCAAACTCTGTCCACTTGGGTGACTCTGTACCCCCTGTCTGTTCACATAAAACACTGAGACCTGATTGTCGGAGGGCTAGGTATATTGCCCAGAGTTCTAGCATCTGGGATTCCTTCAGGGACCAGCAGCCTTGCATCTCGATGCTCTTGCAATGTGCTCCCCAGACCACTAGAAAGGTGTCTGTGGTGAGGACCTTCTGGGGGTTGGGTGCCCAGAAGGCATCCTGGTCTGAAGGTAACGTGGGATCTACCACCAGCCAAGGGAGTCCGCCAGCTCACTTTCAATCTGTCCCTGAGCCTGCCTGTGGCTTGTGTCCACTGGGAGCAGAGGCATCACTGGGCTGCCCTCATGTGCAGGTGGGCATATGAGGTGAGTGGACTGTGGAGGCCATGTGTCCCCCAACAGGCGGAGTAGGAGTCGGGCAGGTAGCGTCCGGCATTGGTGTATCTCTGCGGCTAACTCTCTGAGACGTTCTGACCTCTCCTGGGGGAGGAAGGCTTTTGCCTGGAGGGTATCTAGTTGCACCCCTATGAACTCTAGGCACTGGGCTGGAGTGAGGTGGGACTTGGGGTAGTTTATGACGAACCCCAGGTGCTACAGGGTGTTGATGGTGCACCTGGTGGTACACTGTGCCTCTGCAGCCGTGTCCCCCTTTATAAGTCAGTCATCCAGATAGGGGAAGACGAAGGCCCTTTGATGCCAGAGATGGGCTGTGACCACTGCGAGGCACTTTGTGAAGACCCTTGTCAATGAGGCCAAACTGAAGGGCAGCACCCTGTATTGGTAGTGCTGTCCTCCCACCATGAACCAGAGGTATTTTCTGTGGCTGAGATGAATTTGGCTATGCTCCTTAGACCTAAAGAATGCCTACACTCGCATCCTATCTTCCTGCTGGAGGAAAGGCAGTAGTGTCCTCATCTTGAATTTCTCCCTGACCTGTTGAGCTCTCGCAGGTCCAAGATGGGTCTGAGGCCCCCCGTCCTCTTGGGGACGAGGAAATATCTGGAATAGATGCCTATGTCCCAGAGATGTTTCGGCACTGGCTCAACTGCTTTGTCATTTATTAGGCCTGCTAGCTCGGTAAGGAGCAGGGTCTGGTGAAGGAGAGGCCTGGTAGGCTCCCCTGGGAAATACATGGGGGTACTCAATGTAGGTGGAGGAGGTAGCCCTCCTTGACCACCACCTGTAGCACCCAGGTATTGGTGGCGATGGCCATCCACCTGTGGTTAAACATGGCTAGGCACCCTCCAATGGGCAGCAGAGGACCCCCTGGGACTAGGGAAGTCACAGCCAGGCAGTCAAAACTTCGGCCAGGTTGGGCCGGGGCTGGCGCCTGGGAGTTCAGGGCTTTATGTTTTCTGGGACCATATCCCTGGCCTTTTTGTTGCTGGCCCTGTTGAGGGGCTGATGAGGCCTGGAAGTGCGGAGTACTGCTGAAGCTTCCTTTCTTCCATGGGAAGAAGTGCTTTCCCCCCCCAGAGCTTTCTTCCGGAGTTGCACCAAGGTCTTTTTTGAGAGCCTGGTTCTTGTCACGTAATCTGTCTCTATCTCTGCTGCCTTATTCGCCATGGACTTCCCAAATAGATGTCCCCTGCAAAGGAGAAAACCTATCAGTTTGTCCTGCACCCATTGTTCGAGGTTGGATGACTGCAACCATGCCTGGCATCGTGCCCCAATGCCTGCGTCGACCACCCTGGCCAATGACTCAAAGCCATTGTAGGCTGCCTGGGACAAAAACATTGAGCATTCTTTTACTGCAGAGGTCAGGGCCTTGAACCTCTGTAGGGTTTCCCCTCGAGGCCTGCCGAGAATCCACTAAGCTCCTTCGACAGTTCCTTCAGGTATATGCCGATGTAAAGCTGGTAGGACTGGATCTGGCATGTTAGCATCGAGCCCTGAAAGGCCTTCTGGCAGAGGGCATCAAGGGTTCGGGCCTCCCTGCTGAGTGGCACCGACGAATGGGTTTTTGGCTCTTAGGCCGGCGCATTGCCGACTCTATGACCATGGAGTTGTAGGGAAGCTGGGTTTTTTGGAACCCAGACTTCTGCATACCTGGTACATGGCGTTGAGGTGCTTGCTAATGATTGGTATCAACGCTGGTGTTTCCCACATTTGGAGGAGAAAGAGGTCGAGGATTGAGGGCATTGGGAACCAAAGGGTCTTCTTCGGGAGTGCCTCGGAGTATTTCCAATTCCTTGGTGCGCGGGTCCTCCTTGGCCATGTCGCGCAAAAAAGAAAAAAAAAATTGAGGAACACAACTTCCTCGGGTGGGGAGTGGCATCGGGTCTGAGGGCACATCACAGTGCCACCTCGTGTCTGGTGACTCTTCGTCCTCAGTCTCCCATTCGGACTCGAAGTCTGAGTACAAGTCCAACGCCACATGATTACCTCGGTTGAGGGCTGCTCTCAGCAGTCCACAACCACTGGAGGATCATCAGTCAGAGCTACAGGTGCTCGCCAGGGAGGACCAGTGTCCCAAGGAAAGGGACTGTGACCTCATCCAGGGTCAGGGGCTCTCTCAAGGCTGATGGCGCTCAGGCCAGCTTGATGTCAAGGGTCCCGTTTCAGGATGGATGAACCAGATGAGCCGAACATGAACACCCGCTGCATGGCTACTAGGGCAGATATACTGCTCGCTAGGGCTACCATTCTGATCTCCATACCAGATGGTTCCTCAGCCTTTGATGCGGGTACCGAGGGTATCGGGCCAGGCGTCGGTATTGTCGAAGCGGAGTCCTTGATGAGGATGGTCTCGGAGGCCTGAGGCAGGTCGGTGAGTGATGACGACTCCTTACGGGGTAGCTTGGCAGGTCGTTGCTGCCCCGACTGCTCAGACTCACGCCTGGGACTGCAGGTCCTGGGGTGGGATTTCTCCTTTTTCCCGGATCTGTCCTCAGAGACGGTCTTCAAGGATTTCTTCTTCTTGTGCTCCACTTCTGGGGATTTCCACTTTGGAGGAACCACGGCTGCGGGATTCCGAGGAGGCTCTGGCCACTGTTCCCTCTAAGCTGTGCGCGCGCACACACCTCGCCGAGTGAGCGCACATACTTTACAACAGAGCGCACAAAAATTACGGTTCTGATTCTGATAGAAAACAACACAGACATTCTTAAAATTGAAAAGTTGTTGTGTATTTACGGTTTTCACAAGTTCTACAATATTTTCTAGTGCAGTCAATGTGGTGTACATACTGTATTCTGCCGTGTAGTCAAATTTTAAAGTATATAACTCCAAGTGTCGTTATGTGGCGCACAAAAATTTAACCTTCCTTCAAAAGCTGCACAGCTGATATTTTATGCGCACACAGCCTACAGAAAATTAGAGGGAACATTGGCTCTGGCTTTGCGGGGCACCGAGGCATCAGAGGGGGCCCTGTAGCGTGGTGTCATCGGAGACTCCAGTGCGGAGTCAGACTTCTGAAAGAAACTTATCTGCTGCTGATGGCGGCTCTTCAAGGCCTTTGAGGTCATAGTTCTGCAGAGCTTGTAATCAGAGTCGTCATGCTCTGGGCCGGTGAGTGACATTTTGCCACACCAGTCCCACTTTTTGAAACCACTGGAGGTCATTGGAAAAAGGGGGTCCCTGCCTCCTGGCGGGGTCCAAGACCTTTGGTTGAGATAGGGCGCGAACGCTGGTCGAGGAGCACCTCAATGAAAATTTGAAAAAACTAATAGAGGAACCCGAGGAGTGACGCCGAGGCAAGCTGGTTCAGGGACGGGAAGGAACTGGTACACAAACCGGAGAAATCTCAACAATAACAAATCAGACTTTTTCCAGGGAAAAGTGGACAACGTTCGATGGGCTCCGTGAAAAAAAGGAGACTGAGGCAAGATGGCACCCTTGGGAGGGACGTGGACCATGCATGCGCAGTGCATCTCCTAAAGGCTTTCTTTGAAAGCTGGGGAGATGCTTCCGCACAGACTCCGTCAGCACCGAAGTCACCCATATGTGAGGACTGACTTCCTGCTTGTTCCCGGAGAAAAATTGTTTTCACAAGAGTTATAGGGATTTTCATCAAGTGAACGACCCTTACCTTATCAACAGCCCCTTTACAAGTCACTGACAAACACAAAATGCACCAAATAAATTTAAATGACTTTATATTAATTTTAAACATCCTTACTCCCTTAGCAACTTTAAATAACTAACAGCTCAATACCAAGATACAGACAGTACTCCAGTAGTAAAATAGGAGCTATCCAGTCTCTTGCACCCAAATATATGATTATCTCCTAGCTAGTGGGAGGTTATATGTGTGCACTTGGTGCAAAGAGCTTCTGGCTCTCAAAGAACAAGTCCAATCTTTGCTAGAATCGCAGACTTGGAGGAGTTGAGGCAGAAAGAGATATTTAGAGGAGACCTTAAGGGGACTTAAGAGTGGTCCCACTTGTGGTCTGACAGCTTCTGCAGAAGCCAAGTAGACTTGGGAAAAGCTTATCCCTGGAATTTAGATCTATTTTTTGAAATCTGCTGGGTACCTGAGACAAGATGCTGGGTTCAAATGACATTGATGTGACTCAACATGGCTTCTCTCATTGGTTTCATAGAGAATTTATACCAGATTAGAATTCATTATGTTTATTAGAGGGTTATTCTAGTATAAGATATGTTTGGAGAAATCTGTTAAAATATTTCACTGAAAAATCTGACTGCATTTTGGCAGGACACAAAAATATTCTTTGATGTCAACTGCCAAGTACACAAGGATTTTTTTTTTAACAACCTAAGAAAGAAATATAAACTTTCATGTATATTATACAATGCACAAAATTTGTCTCATCACCCAACACTGAAGTTTACCAAATACAAGGGTGATGCCCATGATCCCCCCCGAGTTCTGTATTTTTGCTTGTGACTTCATATCACTATAGTAGCTGTAAATTGAGGCATTTTGTCTCATTGACTATATTTAGCAACACAATTTCTGCCAAACCAAGGACCACAACCCTCTGAGAACATTTTTATACATCAGCACTAAACTGTGCTTCCAGAACAAGAAAGGGATAACAAAGGAGGAGTGGTAGCTATGGATAGATCAAGTATATCCAACTTTACCTAAAATTCATGTGGATTACCCATGTCATTTTTTTTCTCCATAACCTTCCCAATTCACCTACAGTGTAATATTACAACATTCTCCTCATTTCACTGGTATGGGTGATCCAAGCACTAAACATGTACTGTAAAGCTCACTTTCTTTGAGCTATGGGTACATGATCAGGCTGCCCCAGCAGACTGTTAGGTCTATATGCAGTGACTTATTACAGTCTTCCCATAGTCTTACCTAGTCCCCCCCACTTCCTCGCCTTCCAGTGATTTATGCAACAAGTCATTCTATGACATTACATTGCTGCGGTTAGAAAAGAAGAAAAATTCATCATTTCTCCTGCAACAAAAACTTCAGAAGGACAGAATCCCTGATATTGGCTCTCTGGTGTCCTTCCATTAGAATGGACTGTGCTTCTGTAAGCTGTGAGTCAGCTGCTATTTAAATAAATATATGGTCTACTAAGGCAAATCTATCCTCTTATACTGCAACCATAAACTCATTCTTTATTCCCCCTCATATTCTTCTCTGCAGTCTTAGAACCAATGTCTTTATTGATGCTTCTGGGCATTATGACTGTACCAACGGCCAATCTATTTACTAGAATTTGAGTTTGGAAGCTACATGACCTGTGCTCTCATATGGACAACACATGTATGTTGATCAAGTTTGCAACAGTGACATTACTTGGTTCATTGTACCCTAAGAATGGCTATTAGGCCACACTGTTAAGGAGGGGAAAGAAAGGGAGCTTCAGATCAAACCATAGCAGCTGGAACTCCCAAATTGCAAGATGAAAAGTGGAAATGTTCTTGCTTGTGTGTGACACAAATTATAGCAATGAAGCTGTCATTGTGACAGAGACTCAGATGCAACCACAGGTGCTGGACATGGAGTATGAGCCACAAGAAAACTGTTTACATCTCGGATTCCAAGGATGCCAAAATCTGTGACAGACAATGACATCTGTGTAGAAGTCACCTGTGTGGAGTCCCTTTTGAAGTCCATACTGCTGGATATTAAAGGCAGTCCATCATTAATATCTCCTGGAAGAACAAACCCGATATTCAGGCACTCATCTGAGCTTGGTAATGTACCTTGCTGATCTGCTGGAACCGGACCTGCCGGCAGCTGGTAGAACCCAGTTTCTGATGGATTTATTAAACGTCTGGTACAGGCTGCTGTGATTCCCAACGGCTCCTCTCCAGGGTCAAAAGAACAGTTTGTTTCTGAAGGAGAGCTACATTCGTAGCCCTGTCCAGATTCACTCAGACTTCCCAAACTACAGGCAGTACTATCCACACTCAAAGACTCTACATTGTAAGATAGGGTGGAGATATACAAGGTGATAAAAAGTAGAATTCTGTACAGAGAATAACTATATACTATGCAAAATGAGCCTTAGCTGTTATTGTATTTAGAGACCGGCCAGTGATAATTACAAAAGATGATTTTATATCACATGAGCACGTGGAACATTTTACATGCTCAAGGCAGCTTTCCTAAAATTGCCTCAGGTGATAGGTATGTAAAAAGCAGGTGCACAGAAACAAACATAGTGCCTGCATTTATGCAATAGGGGGTAATTTTATAACAGGTTGCCTAGATTAAGTGAGCAGGAAGGAGCCTATTTTGGTGCTATTTTATAAAGACACCAGGCTTTATAAAATACTAACATAAATCTAGCAGCAATCGCATCTACATTAAAGCAGGTGTAACTATTAGCGTGTATTTTATATGAGCATATTGTGACTCCACCAAACTCTGCTCTTGTGAATGCCTACTGTACAAATAGGTGCCGGTTTGCACGGCACATACTTTTAGGCATGATCTAATTTTAGAAAAGCTGTTTTATGTGTAAAAATGATCTATAAAATTTCCCTCAACAACCAAATGATCCCTTTCAAAATTTAACTTTTTGTCAGATTTCCAAATGACCACTTAGGCACATATCCCAGTAGTACATTCCATGTCCATTTTATCCTCTGTATCAAATCCTAGATCGGTTTATTTAAATTCTTCAATTTGTTTTTGACAAAGTGCTATTATTTCGGACCATTGTATTCCAAAAGTCCTGCTTCAGGGGCTACGTATCTGCTTTTGTTGCCTCTGCTTTTTCAGTCTGACCGCCACTGTGGTAGTTGGCTGGCTCATCCACTAGGCAGGCAAGGCGGCCGTCTAGGGCGGCAGGCAAGGCGGCCGTCTAGGGCGGCAGGCAAGGCGGCCGTCTAGGGCGGCAGGCAAGGCGGCCGTCTAGGGCGGCAGGCAAGGCGGCCGTCTAGGGCGGCAGGTCATGTGCTTTGGCACACATGGCCTGCCACCCTGCCCCTGCTAAGTCTGGCAGCAGGATCGAGGGGGGGGGGGGAGGGAGGGTGGCTGGCTAAGCTCAGTGGCCTGCAGTAGGCCATGTGCTTCGGCACACAAAGCCTGTTGCTTCTGACCCCCTGAAGTTGTGTTAGAGGTAGGATGGGTCAGAAGCGGCAAACCATGTGCGCCGAAGCACATGGCCTGCTGCAGACCCCACCACCGGAATCAGCGGCAGCAGGTGGGGCAGCGGTGGCATGGCATGGCTTAGCACTGGGGGTAGGGAGATGGTGGCATATCTCAAGGTGCGGGGGGAGGGGCAACATAGCCGGGGCTTCTGCCTAGGGTGGCAGAAACCCTTGTGCCGGCCCTGGGTGCAAATATTGCCTTTATAAAATAGATGCAAGATATGTGACTATGTGCCTTTCCTGCCTAAGCGTCTTGTTATAAAATACCCTTTTATATCTTTATTTGCATTTTATTTTGATGAGTTCCTACAATTTTTTATTGTATTAAGTTTGAGGCTGATTCAACATGTATTGCACAAATGATGTTGTAAAAGCTGGAAATAGAAAGAAGGGGTTGGGGGGGAATAAGGCACTTAAAGGAAGAGAGACTGTGGTTACTGTGCAATAAAATGTGTCTCTCACAGGCTGATGTGTCAAGTTGAGAGAGAGAAAAAAAAATCTCCTTTATTATTTTCACCTTTTCTATATCGTTGCTGTTGGGTTTTTCACCTAGAACAAGCCTCATGTTTACCTATCTGAACTATTGCTGAATACCTATCTTGACTCCTGAAGCAGATGGGTTTGCCGAAACTCAGCTGAGGTGGGTTCCTTCAATAAATCTCTCTCTCTTGCTTTGAACATTAACTATTGTTTGGCCATTGTCTACCTCCAATTCTTGTTTGTTTGCTTTTTGGTGGTTGCCTTCTTTTCCTTTGTATATTGGTGTGCTATCAGGCATAAAATATGCACCTTTTTGGAACTTGAACATAGGTACTCTGTTATAAAATTACCCCCCAGAAGGTACTAGAATTGGACAGATAGGATTACCTGTGCTTTCTATAGCCAGATGACCTTGATTGAGCGGGGAGTCCAGGCAGCTGGTGACAGAAGGCACTGGAGGAGAACCGTGGGGGCAGCTTGCACTCTCCATCTCTCCACCATCTAAATCGTTATCCACATAATCCCTATGTTATTGGAAAGAAAAAAGGGACAGAAATAAAGTCATCATTTGAATCAGATGTGGGCAAAGTAAACAAGATTTATTCAAGAAAGCATAAACTTAAGTGAGCTTCCCTGATAACACTTAATTGCTAATTTTACTATAGCAAAGTGTCTCTGGTCTTTGAAACTTTTGCAGCTCAATATTCTAAGTGTATGGGTAATATATTTTTTAATTTATGGTTATTTTCAAAATTTAAAGTGGAATATAATACAATCAAATAATACAAAATTTGTGCAAGCAAATGATACCTAAAAACAGAACATCTTACAAAATATACATCTGGTCAAACAGTAAAGCTACAAACATTAAAGTCCATAATCAAGGAATAATAGAGCCCCCAATTAAAAGAACAAATACAGTATATCTACTCTAAAACCAATACCATAAAATCTGAAGACCAGAGTCAACATGCAATGGCTTGATTTAAAAAGCCAAGATGTCTACCATATTGGAGGGGTTTGTGCCATTCTCTTCTTTTTGGGCTTCTGTGGGAGTTTGCTTTTCACTAATTTTTGTTTTAGATTTAGTGGTTGTCGGAAGGCCAACATTGGTGGAGCAAGGAATATCTTTTTCAATAGTTAATTAAGATTCAAGAGACAATTGTGGTGAATCGATTAGCTTCTTATTTAGATAAATTTGACTGTCTGAGTGATTTATCAATTTGCTTTCAAAAGAGCCTATAATACTGAAATATTACTGGGTACTTAATTTCAGACATAAATGATGTATTAGGCAATGTTTGTTTGGCAGTTCTCTTGCAATTTTACCTCAGCTCAGCTTATGATCTAGTAGATCATGAAGTTTTAATGCTTTTATTGGAAAATAAAGGGATTACGGGTGCGGTGCGTAACTGTTTTTATGTTCTTTTAAAGAATAGAAGATACCAGGTATTGATAGGCAAGGATAGCTCCACTAGAACGTGCTTTTGAGCAGGTGAATCTCAAACTTTATACATATGCTGATGATACTTCAGTGTTGCTGACTTTCTCCATCCTCTAAGGATTTTTTTTTCAAAGATTTGTACCATTATAGCAAAACTGGAAGATTGGGCGAAAACGATGCATTTACAATACTTCTAAAACAAAGGTTTTATGCCTTAACAACTCCAAACCTTTACCAGAAATCTTGTCTCATGCAATGATACAGTCTTGAAGGGCTACCCAGAGGGACTATTACAAATGGAAATAGATCTGCATTTGTAAGGATTTATCTTTTGGAATATATTCTAAATTTTGGGGAAAAAAGGTGATCTTTAGGTTAAAGCATATAAATCTGTGTATTTTAGAAATCAGTGTGATTGCTGTGTCAGTCAGATCTTAGTACCACCAGCGAGCTTTTCATTTAAATCAAATCAGACTATAGCTTAGCATAGAAAGAAAAATAGAGTAAATAGTTACTAAAATAACTTTATTTCTAGCGAGCTTTTTTATTTAGATCAAATCAGAGTATAGCTTAGCATACAAGTAGAATAAATAGTCTCAAGAGTTCAAATAATTAAATTTGTTTCTAGTGAACCGTACAAAGAGGTCTATCAGTTAGGAAGCAAAAGATCTGTGAAGTTTATTAAGGACCTGAGATTAATTATTCTTGAGGTGCACAAAGTCCATTTAACAAAGTATAACATATAAGTAAACAACTTTAATATCTGAACAAAACCTTAAAACAAAGATAGAGACAGCAGTCCAGCAGTGAGATGGGGGCTTTCCAGTCTTTTGTATTGAGTGTCACATGTATGATTTTCTCCCAGTTGGTGAGGGGTTTTACGTGTACACAAGGTGCAAGGAGCTCTTTGCTCTCAGGGAATGATTCTGATCTCTGAAGGCTAGAGTAACAGACTTGGAGGACATAAGGAAGACAGAGAAGTATATAGACGAGACCTATAGGATGTAGTTCTGAAGTCCCGCCTCAAGTATGGCAACCTCCCGGTTGCCATGGAGGAGAGAGGTCACGTGACAGGAGAGCATCAACCTGGGCTGGCAGGAAGTGATCCTGTAGCTAGGACCTGTCCTCCAAATGATATAAAACTCTCTCGCACCGAGAGGGTTTCCCCAGGGCCATATGCCCATGAGGGGAGGGTTAGGACAGCCATTATAGTTGGTGATTTGATCATTAGGCATGTAGATAGCTGGATGGCTGGTGGATATGAGGATCACTTGGTAAGATGTCTGCCTGGTGCAAAGCAGACCTCACGCGCCACCTAGACAAGGTGTTAGATAGTGCTGGGGAAGGGTCTGCTGTCTTGGTAAATGTTGGTACCAAATGACATAGGAAAGTGTGGTAGGGAGGTTCTGGAGGCCAAATTAAGGCTTTTGGGTAGAAAGTTGAAATCCAGAACTTTCAGGGTAACATTCTCAGAAATGCTTCCTGTTCTATATGCAGGACCCAAAAGGCAGGCAGAGCTCCAGAGTCTCAATGCATGGATGAGACGATGATGCAAAGAAGAGGGTTTTGGATTTGTTAGGAAGTGGGGAACATTCTGGGGAAAGGAGGGGCTTTTCCAAGAGGATGGGCTGCACCTTAACCGGGATGGAACCAGGCTGCTGGCATTAACCTTTAAAAAGGAGATAGAACAGCTTTTAAATTAGATAATAGTGGAAAGCTGACAGTTACCCAAGAGAGCATGGTTCAGAAGGATGTATCCATGAATGATACTAGCAAAAGACTGAATTAGGGCATATCGACAGAGATGTTCCAATAAAGACAAAAATAATCCAAATACCCTTAAGTATAGAGCAGACAGAGCTTAACGATTCCAAATTACTCCTGCCTACTGATAACCAGATTAATATAAATAAAATACGACCTCTAAAATGCTTGTATGCAAATGCTAGAAGTCTAAAAAATAAGATGGGAGAGTTAGAATATATAGCACTAAATAAGAGGTTAGATATGATTCAGATTTATAGGCGACTGGGGAAACAGATGGACCAACAAGAGACTATACTGTGCTGATGGACTACATCTCTCTGTCGCAGGGAAAAGAATCCTAAGTGAAAACTTCAGGCAATATGTGGGATATGCATTTAAACTAGAAAAAGCGGGTGACAGATGGGGAAGGACAAGTTCAGGACGTCACTCCCGGCAAAAGCAGATCATCAGAAACAGCCACACTTTTAAACCACACATCAACGACAAGTGGAAAGAAGTGGGCAGAACAAAATCAATGCAAAATACATGCAAGTCAGTTAAATGCTGGAAAGTAATGAGCACAAATGCTTGAAGCTTAGCCAACAAAGTTCCTGACCTGGAAGCCCTAATGGTGGAAATGGACTTGGACACTGTGTCCATTACACAAACATGGTTTAATGAATCGCATGAATGGGATATAGCCACAGCTGGCTATAATCTATTCAGAAGAGACAGAGAAAGTGGAAAAGGAGGAGAAGGAGTCTTATATGTCAAAAGCAATATTAAAGCTACTGAAATGCAGGGGGCATGGGGAAAAGAAGAAGCGCTCTGGATTGTGCTGGAAAGAGATGGCAATGTCATCCATACTGGTGTAGTCTACAGACCTCTGACTCAAATCGAAGAAATAGATATTGAATTGATTATAGATATTGCCAAGATAGCCACAAATGGGGGAAGTGATCATATTGGGTGACTTTAATCTACCCGATGTAGACTGGATTACTCTTTCTGCAAATCTGGAAAGAAGTAAAACAATTGTGGATGCTTTTCAAGATGCGTTACTTAGATAAATGGTGATGGAATCAACCAGGGAAAGCTAAATGCTGGATCTAGTACTCACAAACAGTGATAGCATGTCAAATGTCCAGGTGGGTGCCCCTGTGAGCAGCAGCAATCATCACACCGTGTGGTTTGAGATAAAAGCCAAGGTGCAGTCCAATCATAACAAGCTCAAAGTCCTAGACTTCAAAAACAGTGACTTCAGTAAAATGGCCAAGTACCTGAAAGAGGAGTTGGCAGGGTGGGAGGGGATAAGGGAAGTGGAATTGCAATGGGCTAAACTAAAGGTGGCAATAAAAGGGGAAACAGATAAATATGTAAGGAAAGTAAATAAAAACAAGAGAAGAAGGAAACCTATTTGGTTCTCCAAAGAAGTGGCTGCTCAAATAAAGGCAAAAACACAGTTTTCATAAAATTCAAAAGCTTGCAAACAGAGGAACACAGAAAGGAATACAGGAGCAAACTAAAAGAGACAAAAAGAGAAATAAGGAATGCAAAATCAAAGGCAGAGGAAAAGATGGCTAAAGATGTGAAGTGTGGTGACAAAACTTTCTTCAGGTATATTCGGGAGAGGAGGAAAATCAGAGATGGAATTGCAGGACTCAGAAGTGCTGGGAATGGACTCGTGGAAAGTGACATTGAAAAAGCGAAATTGCTAAACAAATACTTCTGCTCTGTTTTTACTAAAGAAAATCCTGGAGAAGGACCACCTGTGACTCCCAAATATAAAAATGGGAATGAAGTAGATACCACACCATTCACAGAAGATGATGTGTTAGAACAACTTGCAAAAATGAAAGTGGACAAGGCCATGGGACCGGATGGGATACATCCCAGGATACTGAAAGAGCTCAGAGAAGTTCTTGCAGGGCCGTTAAAGGATGTATTCAACAGATCCTTGGAAACAGGAGAAGATCCTCAGGACTGGAGAAGGGCAGATGTCGTACCTCTTTCCAAAAGTGGTGACGGGAAGAAGTGACAAACTACAGGCCGGTGAGTCTTACCTCGGTGGCGGGAAAAGTAATGGAGGCGCTCCTGAAAGAGCGAATAGTGGACTTCCTCAAAACCAACAGGTTGCATGATCCGAGGCAACATAGTTTTACCAAAGAACGATCTTGCCAAACAATTCTGATTGAGTTCTTTGACTGGGTGACCAGAGAACTAGATCAGGGGCATGCAATGGATGTCATCTACCTGGATTTCAGCAAAGCCTTTGATACTGTTCCTCATAGGAGGCTTATCAATAAACTCAATAGTTTGGGGATGGGTCCCAAGGTGGTGAACTGGATCAGAAATTGGTTGACTGAGACGACAGAAGGTGATGGTAAATGGAGCTCACTCGGATGAAAGGAGGGTGATTAGTGGGGTGCCCCAGGGTTCAGTCCTGGGCCTTGCACTGTTCAATGTATTTGTGAGTGATATTGCTGAAGGACTGAATGGAAAAGTCTGTCTTTTTGCAGATGACACGAACATTTGCAATAGAGTGGACTCCCCTGAGGGAGTGGATAACATGAGGAAAGATCTACAAAAGCTGGAAGAATGGTCTAATGCTTAGCAGTTAAGATTTAATACGAAGAAGTGCAACGTCATGCACTTGGGAAGCAGAAATCTAAGGGAAATGTATGCAATAGGGGGCGAGAGGTTGGTGTGCATGGACCAGGAGAAGGAACTTGGTATGATTTCTGAGGATCTCAATGTGGCAAAACAGTACGACAAGGCAGTGGCAAAAGGCAGGAGGATGTTGGGTCATATACAAAGAGGAATTACCAGCAGAAAGAAAGAGGTACTAATGGCACTGTATAAATCACTGGTGAGGCCTTACTTGGAATACTGTGTTCAGTTTTGGAGACCATATCTCACAAAGGATGTAAAAAGACTGGAAACGGTTTAGAGGAAGGCGACCAAAATGATTTGGAGCCTGCGTCAGAAGCCTTATGAGAAGAGATTTGAAGACCTAAATATGTACACTCTGGAAGAGAGCAGGGGGAAAGGGGAGATATGAGTCAGACCTTTAAATACTTAAAAGAGAATTACTGAAGAAACAAACCTCTTCCAAAGACGGGGAAGCTGTAAAACTAGAGGGCATAACATAAAGCTGCAAGGAAGTAAATTGAAAGGCAATATCAGGAAATACTTTTTCACTGAAAGGGTGGTGGATGCTTGGAATGCCCTCCCGATGGAAGTGGTGGGGGCAAATACAGTGACTGAATTCAAAATGGCATGGGACAGACACAGTGGATCCTTTACAGCAACAGGATAAAATCAAAATAAACTTAACTATCCAATTTCTCAACAAACAGGGGTGCCCTACACAGAGCAGTGAGTTCACCCCTAAACAAAGACATGGGGAGGGGTGACCTGCATGGAGCGGCAGGTGCATCTACTCTTGCCATCTTACTGGGCAGACTAGATGGATCATACTGGTCTTTATCTGCTGTCATTTACTATGTTACTACGATTGGTATCTCAGAGACCTGGTGGAAGGAGTACAACCAGTGTAACACTGTGATTCCTAGGTAGAAATTATATCGCAATGATATAGTAGATCAAATTGGCAGTGGGATTGCAATCTTTGTTAGAGAGGGCACTGAGTCACACAGGATTAAAGTGTTGCAGGAAACAAAATACACAACAGAATATGGATTGAAATTCCATGTAAAAAGGGGAAGGCGATGGCAGTGGGGGTGTACTACCGACTGCCTGGCCAAAATGAACAAATGGATGATAAAATGCTCAAAGAAATCAGAGAAGCTAACAAAATTTACAATACAGCATTAATAATAGGTGATTTCAATTACTTGGTATCGACTGGGTCAGTGTCATGGCAGGACATGCTAGGGAGATAACGTTTCTAGATGAAAAAAATGACAGCTTTTTGGAGCAGCTGGTTCATGAACCAATAAGAGGGGTAGCCATTTTGGACCTAGTCCTTAGTGGTACACAAGATCTGGTGCAAGAGATAAGGATGCTGGGGCAATAGTGATCATAGCATGATCGCGTTTGATTTCATAAATGGAGGAAGGATGGCAAGGAAATCCACAGTACTGCCTTTTAACTTTCAAAAAGGAGACTACGATAAAATGAGGAAAACAGTTGAGAAAAAACTAAAATGAGCAGCTGCAAAGGTTAAAGATTTACATCAAGCATTGGCTTTGTTTAAAATTACTATCTTGGAAGCCCAGACCAGCTGTATTCCACACTTTAAGAAAGGTGGAAAAAGTCCCAAAAACTGCCAGCATGGTTTAAAAGTAAGGTCAGAGAGGTTGTTGTAGCCAAAAAAGCATCTTTCAGGAAATGGAAAAAGGAGCCAAATGACAAAAACTGGAAACAACATAAGCACTGGCAAGTTAGATGCAAGGCATTGATAAGGCAGGCAAAGAGAAAATTTGAGAAGCAGCTTGCTATGGAAGTAAAAATGTACAATAAAGACTTTTTCAAGTACATGATGCATCAGAAGAATTGAAAGAAATATTGATAAACTGGGAAGATATATTACAATCAATGTTCCCGCTAACCTGCGCTGGGCCCGATCGCTCTGCACCTGCCCCCGCCGGCAGGAATGTTGGCAGCGGACCCAGCGCAGGTTAGCGGGAACATTGATTACAACTATTCGATAAACTAAACAGTAGCAAATCACCTGGACCGCATGGTATATACTTGAGGATGTTGAAAGAACTGAAATATGGAATGGAATATGGAAAGGACCGGAGAATAAAACAAAGGATATTATAATGCCTCTGTATCATTCCATGGTGCGACCGCACCTTGAATATTGTGTGTAATTCTGGTCACCATATCTTAAAAATGATATAGCAGAATTAGAAAAGATACAGAAAAGAGACACCAAAATGGTAAAGGGGATGGAAGGATACCCCTATGAGGAGAGGCTTAAAAGATTAGGGCTTTTCAACCTGTAAAAGAGACGGCTGAAGGTAGAGGTCTTTAAATTAATGAATTGAGTGGAAAGGGTAAAAGTAGGTCGATTCTGGCATCAAAAAGTAGAAAGACTAGGGGACATGCAATGAAGCTACAGTGTAACCCGTTTTTAAGACTAATACGAGAAAATATTTTTTATTCAACGCGTAATCAAACTCTGGATTTCGTTACCAGAGGATGTAGTAAAAGCTGTTAGTATAGCTGGGTTTAAAAAAGATTTGGACAAGTTCCTGGAGGAAAGGTCCATAAACCATTATTAAAGAGGACCCAGGCAAACCACTGCTTGCCCAATACAAGTATTATGGTACCTGTGTGTATTTGTGGGAAACTGCTAGGCACTTGTGACCTGGATTGGCCATTGTTCCATGTAAAACGTTCTTTTTTTTTTTTTTCATGTTCTATGTAAACCGTTTTGCCTTGCAGAAAAACGGTATATAAAACCACTTAAATAAATAAATAGGATACTGGGTTTGATGGACCTTGGTCTGACCCAGTATGAAATTTCTTATGCTCTTAAATCTGAAAATTTGGGATTTTGATTGATACCAATTTATCTTTTGAGGTCCATGTCAGCTCAATTGTCTCAGATTTTTTCTTTAAGTTACATCAATTATGCCGAATAAAAGGGTATTTTTCTAAAAAAACGTTTTCAACTCGTGGTTCAGAGTTCTGTTCTGGCATACCTAGACTATGGAAACCTGTTATTCATAAATTCTCAATATCAAATTAAGTGATTGCAACTGTGTCAAAATACAGCTGCATGCCTTATCTTTGGCGTGTCTCAGTATACCACAGCAACTCCTCTACTTCACAAATTACACTGGCTTAAAGTCTCTAACTGGATTTGTTTCAAGTTCTCTGTTTTTCTATACAAATTTTTTAATGATTTTGTTCTGGAATGATTTTCATCATTGTTGATTCCTCTTATAATATGCAATTATAAACGTTTACAATCTGCCTGTACTCTTTTATATCCTCTATATAGTGGCATTCGTTCAAAATCAAGTTTTATACGTACTATTCCCTAGATGGCGATAAAGCACTGATCTGAATCGCCTAGGTAATTAAAAAATTATTTTTCACTTTCTCAGTTTCGTAAAAAACGGAAAACGTGGTTGTTTAAATCTAATTAGTTAGCTTTTATTCTCTTTTTTATAGTTATTCTTCTTGCTGTAAAACCGCACAGAACTACTGGTAGTTTGGGATTGTTGCGATATACAAATCAGTGTTAGATTAGTTCATCCTCCTGGAGTAGTGGTTATAAGTCTTTTATGATTTTTCTCAGAGCTGGAAAAACTAAGAAGAATTGTAAGAGACTTCAACCATTTTTCCAGGAAACTATACATGCATTTCTTTCCTCTATACTGCAGGGAAATGCTTGCTTTATGTTCTACTTAACAGACAAGAATTTGCCAGAAGCCCTGTGTAGATTTAGGCTAGATTGTAGCACAGATATGCTTTTTTTGTTATGAATCAAGTCCAGGAAAAATGTTTCTAGATCTTCCTGCTAGACTTGTGAGTTATCTTCCCCCTGCTAGCAGATGATGGGAGACAGAAAAGAAAGCATAACTATGCTGTGACATCACCACTGGCATAAAACCAGCATTAGAGGGAGCCCTCACAGTATTTTCTCTGTCTCCAGGAGATGGTAGTTTTCTTCTGTTCCTGAATTCTTCCAGAGAGGCCTACTTTGGTGAGGATTTGGGAAAGTTAGTCAAGGACCTCATCAAGGTCAAGCCGCAGTGGCTGCCGAAGAATAAGACCAAGGGTTCCTCCAAGCACTCTTCTTTGTCATCGAGGGTGTCATCATCGTGGCCAAAGTTCCACAATTCTTGTCGGTGTCAACCGAATAAGCAGCCCTCCTCCCCTTCCAAAACCAGATCCAAGTCCTAGTCCTTTCAAGATGGACGTTGGGTCTATTCGCAGACTTCCGTGGCAGGACAGCCCTCTTCCTACCGCCTTTTCTGCTGACTGTTCTGGGCCCATTCCCACCTCCCACAAGTGGGAAGTCATCTGCAACAATTTTATCGCGAATGGGCCCATCTGATGACAGATCGCTGGATGCTCAACATTGTAAGATAAGAATATGTTTTAGAGTGCACTCAAAGGGTTCAACTGCAGCTTGAGAGTTCTGTGGTTCCACATGGAAATGCTGCAGTCTGTTTTCCCAAGCGGTCCAGAAGGGCAAATTCCTCGCCTCCTTGGAACTGGCAGAGGCCTATGTTTCCATTCCCATCTGGGAGGACCAGCAGCTCTTTCTTCAGTTTGTGATCTTTGTCTCTCACTACCAGTTTTGTGCAATGCCCTTCAGCCTGGCCACCACCCCTGGATGTTCTCCAAGGTGATGGTGGCAGTTGTGGCGAGACTCAGGCATGAGGGTATCTGCGTACAACTCTAGCTGGATGACTGGCTTATCCAGGCCAAGTCTCGGCCGGAAGTCATTCAGGCGCTGTGTTAAGTGATCCAACTCCTCAAAGCAGCTTGGCTGGGTCATTAACAGCAGTGAGAGCTGCCTGATACAGTCTCAGAAACATAGAAAACATGACGGCAGAAAGAGACTTTGTGGCTTATCTAGTCTGCCCTTCCATATCAACTACAATAGTCCCCTTTCTTCTTTTAGAGATCCTCTGTGTTTGTCCCATGCTTTTTTGGATTCAGATACTGTCCTCATCTCTACCACCTCCACTTGGAGACTATTCCAAGCATCTACCACTCTTTCTGGAGAGAAATCTTTCCGCATATTACTCCTGAATCTATCCCCTTTCACCCTCATCCTATGTCCCCTCGTAATAGAGCTTGCTTTCAATTGAAAGAGACCTCCTGTGCATTTATGCCACTGAGGTATTTAAACATCTCTATCATATCTCCTCTATCCCGCCTTTCCTCTAAAGTATACATAATTAAGATCTTTAAGTCTGTTCTCATATGCTTTATAACGAAGACCATTAACCATTTTAGTAGCCACCCTCTGCACAGACTCCAACCAGTTTAAATTCTTTGGAAGGCATGGTCTCCAGAATTGCACACAATATCCCAAATGAGGTTGCACGAGAGACTTATAAAGAGGCTCTATCACCTCCTTTTCTTCTGCTGCCCATTCCTCTCCCTATGAGCCCAAGCATCCTTCTGGCTTTCGCAGTCGCCTTTTCTACCTGTTTAGCTACTTTAAGGTCATCAGATACAATCACACCCAGGTCCTGCTCTTCTTTTGTGGACAGAAGTACTTCACCCCCAATACTGTACTGCTCCCTTAGATTTTTGCAGCCCAATGCATGACCCCGCTTCTCTGCCTCGGCCTTTATCCTCAAAATGGAAGATTGATTAGAACATCACCTGTGCACCTATCTGCTTCACTCTCTGTCCCAGAGCCATGAAGTCACTTTTGATACACTCAGAGGGCTACCTAATGGTATATATGTATATATGTAAATAAAAAATTGACACACAAGTTTGTTTGTACAATATGTTCCCTGTAAATAGTTAATACCACTGTTTCATGTAAAAGTTGTTCAATTGTTAACTGTAACTGCCCTTGATCTCTGGAAGGGGTGGTATAGAAGAAATGTATAAATAAATAAAGGGTATCATTTTTGCAGACAAGGATGAGCAACATCGGATAATAGTCAATAGGCTTGATGAATCTCGGCAAACTCACCGTAACATCTCGGATTTTGGCACCTGGCAGACAGCACACTTCTCTGGACATCTGATCTGCAGATGGACACCTCAGTACCCCTCAGAAGAGAGTCACCAACCACCACTATCCTTCGCTTCCTTGTAGTCACTAATTCTGCAACTTTGGCTGCTCAAGCTGTGGTTCTTCCCTTTCCTGGGATGCTTCCACCACCTTCCCTTCCAGGGTTGCATACTAGTTTTTCAATTCAAGGGCTGAAGGAGTTGGAGTACAGATTCTGCAGGCTCTGGTGACTTGTGTCCAACTTTCTTCATTCTGTAGCCTCCCATCTTCACCTCTGTTGCAGAGCTTGGATGTTTCAAGAAGCATCTCATTGATGTACTTCTGTCTCAAATGCTTCCTGGCCTCGCCATTTCTTGAGGCTCGTTTCAACACCCACATAGGGAAAGTCTTTCCATGGGGGAGTGTTAGGTCAAATTCTGCTGCCAACCTCGGGACTTTTCCGGGAACTCCACTCCCACAGCTTGGGGCTACCTTCAACTTTTTGGAATCTATGGCTGCAACCCTAGAGCTGGTGTCCTGGGTACAAGCACACATGCATCCTCTACAGCAGGCCTTGCTGACTCGTTGGTTCCTGTGCTCCCAGGATTATCTAGTCCACCTCCCGCTTCCTCTCTTGTATCAATATAGCCTCCACTGGTGGGCCTCCCCTGACAACATGTTGAGGGGGATGCCCCTCAAATCTTCAGCCCGGATGTTCCACACCACCAATGTCAGTCTCTTCAGTTGGGGGAGCTCACTGTCTTCAGCCGACCGTACAGGGTCAGTGGTTGCCAAAGGAAGCAAAACGGGCCATCCATTGCCTAGAGGTCAGACCATCCATTTCAGCGAGCTGCTTCACGGGAGCATTGTGCAAGTCCTCTCAGACAAAGCAACTACAGTGGCTTATGTCAATAGCTAGGGTGGAATGAAGTGCTCAGGAGTAGCTTGGGAAATGTCTCTACTGTTCTCCTGTGAGGAACTGCACTTCTGAGTGCATACAGCCCAGCACATCGCAGGAGAGGACAATCGGGAAGCGGATTTCTTCAACCATCACCTCCTCGATCCTAAGGAATGGGATCTTTCCCCATGGGCATTCAGCCGAATAGTGGATCAGTGTGGTCTCCTGGGGGGGGGGGGGCGGGACTGGATGGTGATGGCAGCCAATGCCGAGCTCCCCTCCTTCAGCCACTGCTTGGAGCTCGAGTCCAAGGGGATGGACAAACTGGTCCAGCCCTGGTTGCTGGATCCACTCCTCTGTGTCCTATCCCTTGGGCCATGATACCAAGAGTCCTTCGGAGGATCGAGGGTCACCCAAGTCTAGTGATCTTGGTGCCCTGGACTGGTCTCGTCGGCTGTGGTTCACAGACATCAGTCTCCTCGCCTCCCAGCTCCTGTGCCTGAGGGGCAGGAGGGGCTTACTATGGCAGGGTGCATAAGGGCTATTCCCTACTGAAGGCCAGGCGATGCTCCACCTCATTGGCTTATGCCCGGGTCTGGTATCTCTTCAAGAACTAGTGTCGTCGACATAATCACCTTTCCCTGTGGGGAATCTTGATTCCCTCAATTCTAGCCTTCCTTCAAGAGGGAGTTGAGAAGGGTTTGTAGAGCTCAAAGAAGGTGCAGGGTAGCAGCACATTCCTGTTTTCATGGTCCCATTAAATAAAAAAAGTAACATGGTGGTCTAGCGATCCTACCCAC
Source organism: Ichthyophis bannanicus (assembly GCA_033557465.1). NCBI lineage: Eukaryota > Metazoa > Chordata > Amphibia > Gymnophiona > Ichthyophiidae > Ichthyophis > Ichthyophis bannanicus. Next base: position 307,162,308 of record CM066039.1, read on the forward strand.
ATTAAATTTAAAAAAGTAACCTTGAGGCCTAGTGGCCCCTGTACCCCCCATTAAATACAAAAAAATAATCTGCTGGTTTAAAAGCCCCTAAATTAAGCCCCTCCCACCCAGTACCTTAACATAAGCAGGAGCGCTATCTATGCGTTCCCACTCTGCATCTGCCATCTTGAAAAATGGCAGCATCGTGGAATGCACCGGTGAAGTCAGAAGTCAGACTACGGTGCATCCCAGGATGCACTGTGTGGGGCCAGACGCCACCATTTTTCAAAATGGTGGACGCAGACCGGGGGGAGGGGGGGTACGGGGTCACTAGACGATCAGAGATTCTTTTTTGTTGTGGCACCGGCCCCTGACCGTATTTTGATGGCATTGGGGGCCTTTCTCAATGCCACGATTGTCCCAGATGCCATCAAAATACTATGGGGGGGGGGTAAAGAAAAAAAAAAAAAAAAAAAATCGGGGCCACTGAACCACTAGGGATTCTTTTATTGTTGGGGCACTGGCCCCCAACAGTGTTTTGATGGCATTAGGGAAAGCACCTGGTGCCATCAAAATACTGTCGAGGGCACATGCTAGAGGTTTAAGTCACCTCAGACTCTGAAGTAAAACTTTTGGCACTATAGTTGGATGCAAAATCATCTATACCTGTCTCTGCATCATGATTTGCATACCATGCAGCTGATTAAAATACATTTAAATGCATTTAAATATGCGTGGTGTTAATTGGGTATTAGTTTTTCTGCAGGGATTATGTCTGTTTTCTGCATTCAAGAAGTTTGTAAAGTGTTCTTAAAGGACGCGCTAGCTTTCTGCATTGGCCTGATTGCGAGTTGTTTGAAGCCTCTTGAGTTCAGAGACTCCTTTTTGTCATAATAAAATTAATTTCAATAGCTTAGGCAAAAAGGGACAAAGGCATGAATGAGAATAAGATCTAAAAACACTGAAAAAATAGTCTAATGCTTAGCAGTTAAGATTTAATGTAGTGCAGAGTCATGCACTGGGGATGCAGAAATCCAAAGGAATTGTATGCGACAGGGGGAGAGAGGTTGGTGTGCAAGCACCAGGAGAGGGACCTCTGAGTGCTGGTGTCTAAGGATCTCAAAGTGGTGAAACAATGCAACAAGGAGGTAGCCAAAGCCAGAAGGATGCTGGGCTGCATACAGAGAGGAATAACCAGCAGAAAGGAGGTATTAATGCCCCTGTACAAGTCGCTGATGAGGCCTCACTTGGAGTATTGTGTTAAGTTTTGGAGACTATATCTCACAAAGGATATAAAAAGACTTGAAACGGTTCAGAGGAAGGCGACCAAAAGGATTTGGAGCCTGCGCCAGAAGATGTATGAGAAGAGACTTGAAGACCTAAATATGCATACCCTAGAGGAGAGGAGGGACAGGGAAGTTTAATACCCTTTAATTATTTAAAGATCTGTATCAATGAACAAACAAACCTTTTTCAAAGAAGGGGAAGCTGTAAAACTAGAGGGCATACGATAAAGCTGCAAGTTGGTAAACTTAAAAGCAACATCAGAAAAAGCACAGTTACTTACCTGTAACAGGTGATCTCTGGGAACAGCAGGAATTAGTCCTCACATATAGGGTACGTCGGTACCGACGGAGCCCGTGCGGGAAAGCTCCCCAGCTTCTTAGAATAGAAGCTTTTGGGGACCTCCCACTGCACATGCGCACTGCCTTCCCGCCTTCCTGAACAGCTCTCCTCAGTTTCGAGTTTATAGCTGAGTCAACAGAGAGAGGACAGGAAGATAGATAGATAAAGATACAACTCCTAGGGGAGGTGGGTGGGTTGTGAGGACTAATTCCTGCTGTTCCCAGAGATCACCTGTTACAGGTAAGTAACTGTGCTATCTCCAGGAACAAGCAGGAATAGTCCTCACATATGGGGACTCCCTAGCTTAGATGCATGGGATCCCCTGTAAAGGTTCGCCATCTTCGTATGGATCTCAGGCATCCATTCTGGGAAGGTGGGCAGGAGTTGTTTAGGAATGGAACAGGTGCTTGAGGACAGCCTGGCCAAACAAGGCATCCCGGCGGGAGTCCTTGTCCAAACAGTAATGGGCTGTGAAGGTATGAACCGAGGCCCAGGTAGCGGCTCGACAGATCTGATCTATGGAAACAGAGTGCAGATGAGCCCTAGAAGTTGCCATGGCCCTCACATTGTGAGCAGTGACATGGCCTTCCAGAGAAATGTTTTTGCTCTGGTAAGCAAAAGAAAAACACTGAGCAAACCAAATGGACAGTGTACGCTTGGAGACTGGAAGTACCAAATGGGAAGGATCAAAGGCCACAAAAAGTTGAGAAGACTTTCGATGTGGCTGAGTCCTATTAAGGTAAAAAGCGAGAGCTCTTTTACAATCCAGAGTATGAAGGGTCCTCTCTGCATTGGATGCATGAGGAGCTGGAAAAAAGACAGGTAGATATACCTCTTGATTAAGATGAAAAGGCGAGACCACTTTAGGCATAAAGTGGGGATTCGTCCTAAGGACCACCTTATCATGATGAAATCTTGTGTAAGGTGGATTAGCCACTAAAGCCTGCAGCTCAACTGATGCGGCGAGCCGAAGTGACTGCAATGAGGAAGATGACCTTCCAGGAAAGAATTTCAAGGAGGTGGAAAACATTGGCTCAAAAGGTGGCTTCATAAGTTGACCGAGCACTAGATTCAAATCCATGCGACGGGGGTGGGTCTGATGGGAGGTTTAGTGAGAGTCAGCCTCTCATGAATCTTGCAACAAGAGTGAGAGAGGATAGGTGTCTATTATATGTTTCAAGGATGCTGCAATAGCACTTAAATGGACTCTTACCGAATTCGTCTTGAGGCCTGCATTGGATAGATGCAGGAGATAATCAAGAAGAGAATTCAAAGGAAGTGCCAGAGGGTCAAGACCCTGCTGAGCACACCAAATGGAAAAAACGTTTCCATTGAAAGCCTAGGAACGCCTGGTAGAGGGTTTTCCTAGAGGCAGAAAGGATATCTTTCACTGGTTGGGAAAGATGAAAGTCTTGAAGGCTTAAGCCTTCAGTACCAAGCACTGAGGTGAAGGGATTTGGGGTTTGGGTGCCACAAAGTCCCCTCCTCCTTAGACAGGAGTCTGGCGCAGCTCCCAGATCCAAGTAGGCTCCCTGGGAGAGCTGTAGAAGTAGAGGGTACCACACTTGGCGTGGCCAGCGTGGAGCTATGAGGATCATAGTTCCATGATCCCTCTGGAGTTTGAACAGAGTCTTGGGAATCAAAGGAATGGGTGGAAAGGCTATAGGAATGCCTGATTCCCAATTCAGGAGAAAGGCGTCCGTAGCCTGAGCTCCCTGACACGGAGTTCTGGAACAGAACCGGGGAAGTTTGGCATTCCCGGACTTGCAAAGAGGTCTATGTCCGGGGGTCCCCCATTCCTGAAAGATTCGGTTTATTTGGTCCAAATGTAGGGGACCATTCGTGTGGCAGCAGAACTCGACTGAGCCTGTCTGCCCGAGAGTTTTGAACTCCTGGGAGATACACTGCTAGCAGGTGAATCTGATGCTCTCTGGCGAAGGCCCATAGTCTTAGAGCTTCCGTTTGCAAAGCGACAGAGAGCCCGTCCCTCCTTGTTTGTTTCTGTAAACCATGGCCACCTGATTGTCCGTCTGAACTAGGACAGTGAGGTTGGCTAGGAGGGAGTGGAAGACCTTGAGGGCAAGGTAAATTGCTCGCAGTTCCAGAAGATTGATATGAAGGGTGGTCTCCTGTAGAGACCAAGTGCCCTGAGTGGAGAGAGTTTGCAGATGGGCTCCCCACCCTGTTTGGGAGGCATCTGTTGTGAGGGTTGCTTTGGGTAGCAATGGTTGAAATGGAGCCCCCAACAACAGATTCTTGGTGGAAGTCCACCAGTGGAGGGACCAAAACAGACGATCGGAGGTTTGTATTTGGTCTGAGAGCGCTCCTGACGCCTGAGTCCACAGAGTGGCCAGGGTCCATTGAGCTGCTCTCATATGAAGACGAGCATAAAGGACCACATGCACTGTGGAGGCCATATGACCCAGTAGGCGTAGCATTTCCCTGGCTGTCAAGTGAGTGCTGACTGAGCTTGGGAGGCCACACTCAGAGGCGTGGCCTCGAACATGTGGAAGGTAGGCCCTTGCAGTGATGGTGTCCACTGGCCCCTAGAATTCTAGAAGATTGAGTAGGGATGAGTTGGGACTTGGGAAGGTTTACTACCGTCCCAGATACTGCAAAAGGCTCCTTGTGTGGTCCAGGGAAATCTGGGCCTGTGACTGAGTTGGAGCTCGGATGAGCCAGTCGTCCAGATATGGAAGACACAGATTCCCATGCCTCTTAGAAATGCGGCTACGACTGCCATGCATTTTGTGAATACTCTTGGGCAGAGGCTAGACCGAAGGGGAGTACTCTGTATTGGAAATGTTTTCCCTGAAACAGAAAGCGAAGATACTTTCTGTGGGATGGATGGATGAGTATATGTGTATACGCATCCTGTAGGTCTAGAGAACAAAGCCAGTCCCTGACCCTGGAGGTAAGGCAGAGAATGCCGAGAGACAGCATTTTGAATTTCTCCTTGAAGAGAAATTTGTTCAATTCTCTCAGATCCTAGGATTTGGTCTGAATCCCCCTGTCTTCTTTGGAATGAGAGAAATAAGGGGAGTAGAAACCGGACCCTTGTTGAGGAAGCGGAACCTCTTCTATGGCCCCTTGGGCAAGAAGAGAGGAAACCTCTTGACCCAACAGGGTTAGGAGAGGATGGGGAGAATTGAATGGTCTCACCATATGATGGGGGAGGAAGGCTGGAGAAAATGAAGTTTTGTAACCTCTCGAATGATAGAGAGGGTCCATTGTTCTGTTGTGATTTGTTCCCATCTGGGAGCAAAGTGAACCAAACCTTCCGGGTATGGTGAGAGGTTCTTTGTGTTAGAACCAGAAGTGGCAAGTTCCCTAGGAGCAAGTCAAAACCCCTGAGGGGTTGGAGCCTGCTGAGCTACAGTAGCTGCTGCAGGCTTAGCTCGTGCTTTGTTTGGATTGCTGACGCTTAGCAGTATAGCGAGGTTGAGAAGACTGCTGGCCAGTATTGAAGCAACTCTGGCCTTCTTATAGTAAGGCCTTTTAAAAGACGTTTTTCTTAGTAGGAATTGAAGTGGACTTTGAAAGTCTTTCCAAGGTGGCATTTTTCAGCATCCATCTGGGTGGCTTTGATTTGCCACTCTTCCCCAAATAAGTTCTCACCTGTACAGGGCAGAATTACGTAAGCCATCTAGAACCCAAGGTTCCAGATCAGAGGCCTGGAGCCAAGCACGACGTCGGGCTGCAACAGCATGCCCGAAGCCCTACTGGCTCCCTCAAAGGAATCATATGCTGCCCTATTAGAGAACTTAGAAACCTCTAAGAGTTGTTTCACTAGGGAAAGAAACCCTGCTTTTTATCCTCAGGGATAAAGGGGGCAAAATGCCGCACCTTTTTTTGGCAAGTTCCTCCAGGAACATGCCCATATAGAGACTGTAGGAATTAATCCTGGCTATAAGCATACTAGCCTGGAAAATTTTCCTACCAAAAGAGTCCAAAGTCTACATTCCCGTCCTGGAGGGTGGAAGAGTGCCTTTTGGTACTACTCCTAATCTTCTTCATTGCAGACTTCACCACAATAGAGTGGTGGGGCAATTGAGTCTTTTGGAAACCAGGAGAAGGAGGGACCCTATACATGGTGTCCAACCTACGGGCAATAAGGAGACAAAGTCAAAGGATTTTCCCAGAAATCCATCAGTTGTTCTTGAAGGATTTCATGGATAGGCAGGGTAACTGCCTCCTTAGGGGCCTTTGAGTATCCCAAAATATCCAGGTTTTTGGATCTGGGTTCCTTTTCAGAGGATGTGGTAATAGAAAGGGCTGTAGCCATATCTAAAACAAAGTCCTGGAGGACAAATCCTCTGGAGGGGACATTTCTCCTTTTAGGAGACGAGGGCTCCTCAGGTAAGTTGAGTGAAAACTCAGCAGAAATCATCAGAGGAGTGAAAATCCTCAGAGGAATCGGTGCTTTCCTCTAACGCACGATACGCGTACCGATCGGTTATCGATATCGGGCGTATCGGGTATGGAAACCGGTATGGAGCGAAAGCCCATACGGTACCGACTTGCGTTTAGAGGTGGACGGCCTCGATACCGGCCATGGCGGACGATAACCGGTATCGGGCCCGGAACCGCTGAAGCGGAACCGATGGCGTTGCAGCTTTTAATGAAAGCCATGACGGCTGGCTGCATGGACTGTACAGTATCGCCCATGGACGCCATAGCTGCCTGGATGTCGGTACCGGAGTGACCCGGTACCCCCCGAGCAGGCTAACAGGTGATCTGTCGAGGCCGTAGCATCGATATCAACCTGAGACCCCTGAATTGGCGTTTTTGGAAGTAGGACTTCCCGCCGGGGTTGTTTGGCTGGGGCAGGGTCCTCAAGTTCTAAGCTAAGAGCCTCTCGATGCTTTGAAGGAGATTTGCTCTTTGAGGACTTGCCCACAGAAGGTTTGGTTACCTGAGATCCATCGGAGAAGAAGACCTGGATGACTGTGATGCTGTATTCTCTGAAGCAAACAGCACATGGAATTTGTTTGGCCCGGTTCTGCAGCCCACGTTTAGACATGTGGGAGCAAGATGGGCAGTCCGGTATGGAATGGTCAGGCCCCCAAAACATTTCAGACACCAGTCATGGGTGTCTGTGACTGAAATAACAGCATTACATTTGGTACACTTCTTAAATCCAGGGGCTGGCTTTCTCCATGAGGAGAAATTGAGTAGGCCGAGAGGCCGCTCTGAAGTGACCAAAAAGCTAAAAAAAAATAAGAAAAAAGAATTATAATTTTTTAAAGAAAGAAAGAAAAGACCGGCGATACCGGTATCGGTATGGGGAAGGCAGGTACGCGGTCTAAAGAAACAAATAAAATAACAATTTCTTCAGCGGTGACAGGAACACGACCTGCTGGCTCCGCGGAAAAAGAGAAAACTGAGGAGAGCGTTCAGGAAGGCGGGAAGGCAGTGCGCATGTGCAGTGGGAGGTCCCAAAAGCTTCTATTCTAAGAAGCTGGGGAGCTTTCCCGCACGGGCTCCGTCGGTACCGACGTACCCTATATGTGAGGACTTATTCCTGCTTGTTCCTGGAGATTACTTTTTCACTGAAAAGATGGTGGATGCTTGGAATGCCTTCTCGATGGAGGTGGTGGAGGCAAATACAGTGATGAAATTCAAAATGGCATGGGACAGACACAGTGGATCCCTTTATAACAAGAGGATGAAATCAAAACAAACTTAAATATCTCTTATACCTCACCTGCATGGAGCAGTGGGTACAACCCTGAACATGGATAGGGGGAGGGGTGTGACTTGCACGGATGCGGTTGCAACCACTCTTGCCACCTTGCTGGGTAGACTGGATGGACCATGTTGGTCTTTATCTGCCATCATATACTATGTTGGGTATGTGTGTCACAATAGGGTTTAACAGATGAGTCTAGGAGCCAAGGAGACAGCTCAGACTGCAGCTGAGGTGTGTTCAGTGAATGCTCCTTTGTTGTTGATAAGGCAGTGGACACGTTTGTTTTACTATAAACTACTTGTTTTTTTTATTGCCTGTTTTATCACCATCATTGTTATTTTAATATGAATGGCAGTGTATCAAATAATTAAACTAAACTTGAGAAAATAGCTCAAGACAGGAGTCAGTTTCTAAAGAGATCAAGATGCAGCAGATTCCAGGCGGAATGACGACACCATCCCCAGGCTGAACACGAAAGGCACCAGAAAGGCATTAAACATCAAAGTTCTGGATTTCCCATGGCCAAAATGTGTTTCTGTGCATCAGCCATAACTGGATTTCTGTGATACGACAGTGTTTTCATCAAGGATGGGTTATCAGTATTAATATAAACGTAGGCTGATCTGATGGTTAAATGTAGCACTGTGCACTGCTGTAAGAGGAAGACCTAGGTTCAGTTTCTGGGTTGTGTCTTCCACACCCCGGGCAGTCTGGAGATGTTGCAGAGCAGGATGGAAAGCACAGTTATCATGAAGACACCCAGAAGTTTAATTTAAGGCCAGGGAATGGAGGGTGCCATAAGAAGCCTTGGAGCACAGCCCTTAGCAGAGGAATGTTACTGCAATGACTTGAGTTCAGTAAGTTGGAAGGGGATATAAAAAGGAGAATAATCAAGTCTGAATGAAGACTCTTGGTGTTGGATTCAAACGCCAGTTCCATCTGAGCTGCAAGCCCAAAGGGGCAGGAGGAAAACTGGTGCCCCTCCCCCCTAAAAATATTACGCACATTGTTCCAGGGTGGAGACTGTATTTCTTCCTTCCAAAGCGAGTTTGTTGTGTGAAACAGTCATACCGTTCAGATTTCTTCCACATGTAATAATACTCTACACACTCTCCGACTGACCGTGTACGCACCTGTGTAAAATATATCCAAGAAAAAGGATTAAAAAAACAAAACAAAAAACTTATTCATGCAGAAAAATGTTTTATTAATCTCAAGAGCAACCAAAGCACTAGGTAAAAGGAAATGACAAATATGGAGTCCAAATACATTATAGAATGGCATAGATACACTGACATTTTTGTTGTGGAGTGGGACCAGAGGTCAATTACAATGTTTTTTTGTACTTTCTAAACTCCTGTAATTCAACAATAAAAATGGAAATGATGTGTGATTAATTGAATATAACTTTTTTGGATGTTTGCGTATCAAAATGTGTTGATGAATTTGCTACAAGTCTATTCTAAGCCTATGGATCCCAATACCCGTTTTACAATATAAAAGTTTTCATCTGGTTCATTTGAGAGATAGTTTACTATATTCACAGTTTTTGCGCTATAGGCACATATGTTCTTCTAATAAAGAGTTTTGGTTACAAGCCAGCAAGCTGCAACAAAAATATGAAGAGAAAGGATATCCCAAGAATGTCCTTCGAAGAGCCTGTGAACGGGTGTATTTTAACCATCGAGAATGGCTCATAGGACATTCTAGGGATGATCTTCAAAAATGTGCTGAGCAAGGTGAAATTAGATTACCTGCTAATTTTCTTTCCGAGAGGACCTACAGTCTAGTCCAAACTCCTGGGTTGTCTCTCTTTTCCAGCAAAAGGAGACTGAGCATTCTAGCTTTCGGTGATATCACAGTATGAGGAGCGGGTGCTCCTCCCACCAAGCAAGTATTCCAGTGTCAAAGCAGAGCCTAAGAACCAACAACGGCTCAACGGCCAACTACGTGCAAACTACAGCTCCAAACCTCCTGTGATGACTTAGTGCAGCCCAAATAGACCAAGGCTACAGCAGGGATCCCAAGTTTCCAGAACCCAAATGCTTCGGTTTCGGATCCACCCCTCTGACACAACCGGAAGATAAAGCACTGTTCACTATATGCCAACTATCTTAACCGGGCTTGCCACCATACTGAGATGAGTGTGTTCTAGACTGGACTGTAGGTCCTAATGGACAGAAAATTAGCAGGCAAGTCTAATTTCACCTTCTATAATGTCGCCACCATGCAAATATACGCTGGCAGAACCAGAGCATATTCTGCCCAAGACACCACATGTGCCCTGGTGGAGTGCGCCCGCAGAACTGTGGGCACTTGCTTGCCCTTCAACAGATAGGCAACATAAGATATGCCATACTGGGTCAGACCAAGGTCCAGCAAGCCCAGTATCCTGTTTTCAACAGTGGCCAATTAGGTCACAAGTACCTAGCAGTTTCCCCAAAAGACACAACATCCACAATGCTTGTACTGGGTCAAGCAGTGATATCCCAGGTTCCCTTTAATAGCAGCTTATGGACCTTTCCTCCAGGAACTTGCCCAAACCTTTTTTAAACCCGGCTACACTAACAGCTTTTACTACATCCTCCGGTAACGAATTCCAGAGTTTGATTACACATTGAATGAAAAAAATATTTTCTCTTATTAGTCTTAAATAAGTTAACCTGTAGCTTTATTGCATGTCCCCTAATCTTTCTTTCTATATTTTGATGGCGAAACGATCGATCTACATTTACCCGTTCCACTCCATTCATTAATTTATAGACCTCTATCATATCTCCCCTCAGTTGTCTTTTTCCCAGGTTGAAGAGCCCTAACCTTTTTAGCCTCTCTTCATAGGGGTATCCTTCCATCCCCTTTACCATTTTGGTGGCTCTTCTCTGTACCTTTTCTAATAAGGCTATATCCTTTTTAAGATACGGCGACCAGAACTGCACACAATATTCAAGGTGAGGTTGCACCATGGAACAATACAGAGGCATTATAATATTCTTTGTTTTATTCTCAATTCATTTCCTTATGATATCTAGCATTCTATTTGCTCTCTTGGCCGCTGCAGCACACTGGGCAGAGGGTTTCAACATGTTATTCACAATGATGCCCAATCTTTTTCTTGGGTGGTGGTTCCTAATGTGGAACTTTGCATCGTGTAACCATAGTTTTGGTTGCTCTTTTTTAGGTGTATAGCTTTGCACTTGTCTACACTAAATTTCATCTGCCATTTGGATGCCCAGTCTTCCAATTTATCAAGGTCATCTTGCAATTTTTCATAATCCTCATGGGTTTTAACAATTTTTAGTAATTTTGTATCACCTGCAAATTTGATTACCACACTCGTTATTCCCATTTCCAGGTTATTTACGAATATGTTAAAAAGCAACAGACCCAGCACAGATCCCTGGGGTACTCCACTATTCACCTTTCTTCATTGGGAAAATTGGCCATTTAGCCCTACCCTCTGCTTTCTAGGACTCTCACTGCAAGGTGCTGGATCAAAGCCTGAAACTCGAGGAGGGCCAACCTCACGGCTCGCTTTTCCAGGCTGTTGATGGACCATTGTCTCTGGTCTGGCGACCAGCTGCTCTGCGCAATTTGCGTCATGCAATGTGCTCACTAACCGGAAAGACTGGCATCCATCGTGACCAGTGCCCAGTGACATGCCCTTGACCATGTAAGCCGACAACAACCACCACACCAGACTGCTGCGCACCTCCAATGAACACAGAAGCTGGCGAGGGTGTTGCTGGGGTGACCAATGGGAGAGCAGTGCCTTCTGCAAAGGAAGCCATATGAGCTCTCACCCACAGGACCAGGACCAGGGTTGATGCCATGGACCCCAGGATCTGCAGGTTGGACAACGCTGACTGCGACTGCTGCCTCAAAAATTGGTGGATTTGAAGCTGAATCTTCATGCATCTCTCTTCCAGCAGGAATACCATCCTCTGCACTGTGTCAAAACGGGCACCCAGGTACAGAAGACTCTGGGAGGGCATAAAGTGGCTCCTGGCCACATTCATTACCCAGCCCAGATGCCAGAGAAGCTTGCGGACCCACCCCATGGCTTCTATACTCTCTTGATGAGACTTTGCCCGAATAAGCCAGTATTCCAGATAGGAGGTGCACTAGTATCCCTTGGCTCCTCAACTGAGCTCTGACTACTAACATGATCTTGGTGAAGGTTTGCGGCTCCATGGTGAGCCCAAATGGAAGCTCCTGGAACTGGAAATGTCCCAAGGGCACTGTGAAGCGCAGGAAATCCTTTGCCTGAATAGGGACACGTGAGGTCTAGAGAGGTGAGAAACTCACCCTGGTGCACCGCCACAATTACGGACTGCAAGATCTCCATCCAAAAATGAGGGATGCACAATGCCCAAGAATGGGCTGAAAAGAACCCTCTTTCTTGGGTACTACGAAGTAGATCAAGTAACACCCCTGCCCCGCTGGTCCTGCGGGAAGGACACAATGGCGTGCAGCTCAACCAACCGATTAAGCGTTTCGGTGACTGCTCATGCCTCCTATATGTCCGGCATGGCGACACCAGGAAGGTATGCACGAGAGGGACCACAAACTCCAGAGCGTAGCCCTCGTGAATAACTTCTAGCACCCAATGTTTGGAGGTAAGATGGACCCAGGCTGGGTAAAACTGTCGCAGGTGACTGCCGATTGGCACAAGCCCTGCCTGAGCCCCCCTCATCTCACTGGAACTTTTGACGCTGCATCGGTTCTGGCAAAGGAGCCCCTTCCAAAACTCCTCCAACCTTGAAAGGACTGCTCCCAAGCTGGATAAGCAGGCTTCTGATAAGGCGCAAACCTCGCCACCCTGAACCTACGGAAATCCCAGGAACATCCCCTTCCCAAGGACGTCACCAGTTTCTGGGTTTTGGTTTAGTCTTCCTGCAAGCGTGCGGGCTTGGATTCCCCCAAATCCTTGACCAACCTCTCTAGAGTCTCCTCAAAGAGAAGCTTGCCCCAAAAGGGCAGTCTACTCAGGCACTGCTTGGAAGAGACATCTGCGGACCAACTCCGCAGCCATAGCAAACGCCGCTATGACCAATGCCATATCCTTCACTGACGCCTAAAGCAGATCATAAAAGGCATCCGTCACATAAGCAACGCCTGCGTCTATCCGAGCTGACTCTGGAAGAGCCTTGACAAGTCCTGTCTCTGCCAGAACCTGAATCCAGCACATGCAGGCCTGTGCGACATAGACCCCACACACTGAGGCCTGCAAGGCCAACATGTTAACCTCAAAGGCCTGCTTCAGCAGTGTCTCTAACGTCTTGTTCTGGGGATCCTTTAGCGCTGTGCCCCTTTCAATGGAATAGTGGTCCACTTAGTGACCGCTGACACCAGAGAATCTACTCTTGGCAGCTGGAAACGCTCCCGATCACCAGCAGAAATTGAATAGAGGCGCTGCAAGGCTCTTATGCTGCACAAGCCCTCCTCTGGAGAGTCCCACTCCAATTCAATCATCTACTTCAGGGCTTGGTGCAATGGAAAGGTGGTTTCAGACGTACAGATCCCCTGCAGTAACAGATCCTCCAAAGGGTTTTCCACAGAAAGGTTCAGTGCAGCAAGTGAATCCATAATTAGGGGGTCCTCCTCTGCTGGCAGAGAGTCCTCCTGAAGGCCCCTGGGCCCTTTCTGCACTCCCAGGCTCAAGAGACTCTCTAAGGAATCCTCGGATCCCCGAGGGTGCTCAGACCCAATATCATCCTCCAGTACTGCTGATCTACAGGAAGCCTTGGCCGCCAAGGCGGTCCTTGTGCAGCTGCTCCTTGCGCTGCTCTGCTAGCCAGCTCCCTGTCTCCTGCGGCTCCATCAGGCCCAGTTTAATACAGTAAGCCTGATGCAGCAGCAGGACGAAGTCCGGCGAGAATGGGACCGCGGATGTGGGACTCGGCAATGGCAAAAGTCTTTGTTCTGCCTGCTGCTGCAGAGGAGGCCTCTGCTCTGCCTGCTGTTGCCCTGACGATACCCTTGCCAGTGAAAAGTACGCTGCCGATGCTGACAAAATGGCTGTGGTTCCCACCAAAAAAGTGGGAGCTGCAGCCTGCCCCGTGGCCGATTCAGAAACCCCCACAGGCTCAGAGCAAAGTGAAAGCCCCTCTTGAAACGGCGCTTTACTAAACGACATTCCTGCCTTGTGGTCCTCTGCCTCATAGGCCCAACAGAGGCCTACTGTAGGCAGATGGCTCCACCTGCTTCCACAACAGACGCAAACTGATTTGCTAGCCGGCATCCTATGGCGGGAAGAAAAACTTACTGCGCTGCCCCATGAAAGCGAAACTCCCCAGTAGTGAAGCAGCAAGCCGCAAACGGAACACCAGTCTCATGTGGCTAACCAAGACAAGGAAGAACCCCTCACTGCAAACACTGACAGTGCACCTCCTGATGCGGCAGCAAGCCCGATCCCCTCTAACCCACCAAAGGGCGCCGAGGCTTCAGGAAGCAGGTCTGATTGCAACCAACAGCGGAAGGAAACAAGCCCCCTCCATGCCTCCAATGGCACTACCACCAACCAAATGGCATCGGCCCCCTGGGGCAGACCTTGTCACCACAGCAGCTGCCCCGACAACCAACCTGTATTAAAGCCCTTTGGCACAGGAACAACAGTCAATGTCTGCCTGCTAGTTTTCTGTTTATGATCTTTAATTTGATTTGTTTCTTCTTGTTTTTTTTCTTTAGATCAAGAAAACCACAGTAAAGACCAGGCTACCAAGGTTTCTGTCCCATCTGCTAGAGACCGAGGATACTGGCTTGGTGGGAGGAGCACCCTCTCCTTATACTGTGACATCACCAAAAGCTAGAATGCTCAGTCGCCATCTGCTGGAAAAGGAACACAACCCAAGAGTCTGGACTGGACTGTAGGGACATCATGGAAGAATCAGTCACATGCACTTTACAATATTCTTCACTTCCATCAAAAGTTGCTTCTGTTGTTAGCCGCCAGTGGCCAGTACGTCAAATACACCCCTGCTTTAGTAAAATACGCCCACAGATAGCATATAGCAGGGGAAAAAATCTGAGGGATCATTTATAACTAGCAGCTCCCCGAGTTATAAATGAGGAAGAATGTAAAGGTCAATTAAATGTGGAGAATGTCAGTGTTGCTATATTATAGAAGAAGGAGAAGAATTTACAGTAGAGACAAAGACATTTAAGTTACATTACCACATTATTTGTTTTACATTTGTAATATATAAGATACGCTGTCCATGCCAGAAATCTATATTGGAAAGACCAACCGTCAGTTACGTGTGAGACATTCTGGGCATAAATACTGTCTGTTAAAACAGAAAGAAGACACACCTATTGTCGGTCACTGTAAACAAATGAACCATACATTTACAGATTTACAGTGCATGACTATAGACTATATCCCTATTAATAGACGTGGAGGAAATGGAGGGAGAATATTGCTGCAGTGAGAGCAAAGATGGATTTTTAAATAGCACTCTTTAGAACCGAGGTCCGAACAGCGTGATTGAGTGGGGAATTTTTGTTTGAAGTTCCTTTGGAAGTGTGGCTCCTCCTCCTTTCTATTTTCGATAGGTGGGTAAAACTGTATTGAGTGAAGAGTGCAGATAAGGCTCCACCTTTTACTTATGATTGAGTGGAAGTTCCTATTAGAAGTTTTTTCTTAGGTGGATAAAGAGAGTCTAACGGGCTTGTTTACAAAGCCGTGGTAGTGGTTTCCGATCGTTATCGGAGCTGCGGCCCCATTGAAATCAATGGGGCCGCGGCTCCGAAAATGATCGGAAACCGCTACCGCGGCTTTGTAAACAAGCCCCTAAGTAACCCCTCCGCTTTTTTATTTTTGATTGACTTCAAAGATTGAGTGGAGGTTCTTGCTACTAATTCTCCTTCAGGTAGGATAAAAGTAAGCCTGCGTGGCTCCTCCTCTCTACTCTGGATTGATTCAAGGTTTGAAAAAGAGGTGTAGTGGTGACATCAGATGCCATCACTGGCAGATATCCATTTCTCATATGGATACTTTGTAATTTATGGAAGGAATAAGATTACACCTCTGATGAAGGTTTTGGCAAAATGAAGATCTTTATAAGGGCGAAGAGTTTTCCTTCAATGGATGCTGGCTATACTATATGAAGCTAAGTGAATAGTTTTTCAGTAAAGTAAAATGATGATGTTGGTACTCCAGTGAAATGGAAATTACACTTACCTGGTAATTGATGTTCCTTGAGGGAGTACAGTTCAGTCCTCCACCACTGGGTAGTGCACCTCCTCCTGCAACATGGAGACTGGACAAGTCAAACTTGTGACATCACCGGGTATATCCTGCTGGTCTTCTCCCATGATCCCCCAGTGACCTACTGTCAAAGCAGACTCAAAGGAGCAAACAAACAACCAGTTAAAGTACTAAATACAAAGCTATGCTCAAACTTCAACTTTAAAATCACAGGGCCCCAAAAAGAAAGGCCGAAAACACCCTCCTCCGTGCCCCTGTCCCCCTGCGCACCAAACAGCGGAAGACAGAGAGCTAGAAGGAAGGAGAACTAAGGAAGAGTATAGGCAGAAAAGGTTGCTCTCGCGATTACCTGCCAATCAGAGCCCGTTGCCGACTCTAGGATCCGAAAGCATACTCGGAACTGACGCCTCGCGTCTGAAACATCCATCCCCGGGCGGGAATGAGGACTGAACTGTACTCCCTCAAGGAACATCCTTAGTTCTTTGACTGGGTGACCAGGGAGTTGGACCGAGGGAGAGCTCTAGATGTGGTGTATTTAGATTTCAGTAAAGCCTTTGACACTGTTCCTCACAGGCGACTTATAAACAAACTGAGCACCCTAGGGATGGACCCTAAAGTTACTGCTTGGGTTAGAAATTGGTTGGGTGGGAGGCGACAAAGAGTACAAGTAAATGGAGCTCACTCTGAGGAGAAGGATGTTACCAGTGGTGTGCCCCAGGGATCTGTCCTTGGTCCGATTCTTTTTAACATCTTTGTTAGTGATATAGCGGAAGGGCTGTCGGGTAAGGTTTGCCTCTTTGCGGATGATACCAAAATCTGCAATAAAGTAGACACCCAGGAAGGTGTAGATAACATGAGGAGGGATCTAGCTAAGCTTGAAGAATGGTCTAGAATTTGGCAGCTGGGATTTAATGTTAAAAAATGTAAGGTCATGCATTTGGGCTGCAGCAATCCAAGGGAGCAATACAGCATAGGAGGTGAAGTACTTTTGTCCACTAAAGAAGAGCGGGACCTAGGCGTAGTTGTGTCCGATGATCTTAAAGTAGCTAAACAGGTAGAAAAGGCGACGGCAAAAGCTAGAAGGATGCTTGGGTGCATACGGAGAGGAATGGCTAGCAGAAAAAAGGAGGTGATAATGCCTCTGTATAAGTCTTTGGTGCGACCTCATTTGGAGTATGGTGTGCAATTCTGGAGACCGCACCTTCAAAAGGATGTGAACAGGATGGAGTTGGTGCAGAGGGTTGCTACTAAGATGATTAGTAGTCTTCATTATAAAGCATATGAGGACAGACTTAAGGATCTTAATATGTACACCTTAGAGGAAAGGCGGGATAGAGGTGATATGATTGAGATGTTTAAATACCTCCGTGGCATAAATGTTCAGGGAGAGAGCCTCTTTCAATTGAAAGCAAGTTCTGCGACGAGGGACATGGGATGAGGGTGAAGGGAGATAGATTCAGGAATGATATGCGGAAATATTTCTTTACGGAAAGAGTAGTGGATCCGTGGAATAGTCTCCCAGTGGAGGTGGTAGAGATGAGGACAGTAACTGAATTCAAAAAAGCATGGGACCAACACAGAGGATCTCTAAAGGTAAAAAGTGGACTGTTGTAGTTGTTGTTATGGAAGGACAGACTAGATGGGCCTTGTGATCTTTTTCTGTCATCATGTTTCTATGTTTCTAATTACCAGGTAAGTGTAATTTCCATTTACTTATCGGTCCTACAGTTCAGTCCTCCACCACTGGGATGTACCAGAGCAGTAATCATTGGGAGGGACCTATCCAGTCGGCTCGGCCCCTAAACGAACAGAGCAGGCACCGACCCCAGCCCGCTCCTCACGTCAACAGGCGGTAAGCCAACCAGGAAGACACGACCGAGATCCCACTTGGATCCTCTTCACTGGTGAAAACAGCACAGAACTCTGCCCCAAGCAGCGCTAGTGCTTCAGAAAGACAAACTCGCCATCGCAAACACACTGAACGCCCTAGAAACAGACCTACTGAGAAGGCTACCGGAGCTCCGCCTGAAAAATACGCTTGAGCTCCCCCTTGGCTCTCGACCCCACCAGGGTGTCAAGTGTTAGCAACCGCTGCTCTCCCGCAGAACCCGCCTCCACGGAGGGACAAGCAGCGAAGAGACCTCCCAGAAAGCGACGGAACCTCACCTAAGGTCCAAGGAACGCAGGTTACAAGCAAAGTGTTCTTGCGTAAGTCCCAAACCGACAACTAAACAGGCACAGCCGGATTCCACGAGGGAGAACGGAACCAAGGTCCATCCAGACAGAGGTGGGAAGCAAAATGAGGGAAATGGAAAAACCACCAGCGTCAAACACCCTATTTGTCACACCTCTTAAGGGCTTTATTCTTTGCAACACAAAGTAGCTCTACAGCTATGTCCTGGACCAGTTGGAGTCTTTTTAATTGAGAATGTGGAATGCAGCTAAGCAATGAGTTGCAATAAACCAAGCGTGATCCACCAAGGGCATATAAGAGGGTGTCAAGTGCCCCAGAGTCCAGCGTTGTTTCAGAAGATGTGGAGTCTTACATGGTGTGACAAAAAAGAAAGGAGACTCTGGTAGCCACGCCCACGACGCAATGCCAGTAGGCTAACCGCTTACATCACCTGGATATGCCCTCCGGAAGTGGAGGAACCATGCAGAAGTAGCAATCGCCGACGTGATCCATGGGCCCTCTCCAGATCATTGGAACCGCAAAAGACTTTGATGGTCTTTTCCCATCCATCCACAGCCTGAGATCTGCTACACATGTATTGCAGCATATGTGTGGCGCCTAGCTTTTATCCTGATCTTTTATTCTGCAGCCAAAATATAAATTGTAGGCTTTCTGAACCGCCACAGTCATATGCCATTTTTTGTGATGTAAAAGTCACATCACCACAACTAGAGCAGAAATTATCTGCATGATTAACACCAGGACGAGGAATCGCCAAATATGCTGTGAGTGACCTATCGGTATAAAATAAATATGTCTTTTTTTTTTTTTTTTTTTTTACTGTCAAGCAAGGCAAATTTAAGTAGTGACTGCATCAACTGGTTTTGGACAGTTATTTCGATTGGTTGCAAGTAAAGATTATGCAAGCTCACGCAAATGTTGCAGAATACACTGGTAATGGTCCCCACTGACTAATGAAGAGCACATATCTTAGCAACCAGACCCAGTCGGCCATTTTCACTATGACCTCTGAAAGGCATAGAATGGACCGGGCCACGGCCCCGTACCAATGCGTCGACGCTATCCAGTAGCCTCATATGTCCTCTGCTAAACATCGACCCGTCGCCGCAGACTGACAGGTCGCCATGAGGTCCAATATGGGCTGACCGCATCTGAGCACACGCGGCGCACACCGCCTGATGCAATCTCACTCCTCCGGCAAACACTCGGACCCCGCTAAGGACATTCGCCACCACAGTGTCCCCACCGAAATGCAGGCCGCCAAGGCTTCAACCGCGCACGCTGTCCCTTCGCTCGGGCCACCCTGACCACCCGACCGACTCCACCCTGCCGATCGAAATAGGCCACCATCCCGGAGATCTCAGACAGCACCTACAGAGCTCGATCCGCTACCGTGTCCGTGAACGCCTGCCACGGCTGACGTACCGCGCACCGTTCCAGTCAGACGATGGAACACTGGGCGTGCTGCGTACACTAAAACGCCTTGTACATAAAGGATCCCCAAAATGTAGCTGAGTCTAACCACGCTCCGGCCAAGCTCCCGGAAGAAAGGGACAGAACCTTATAAAAAAGAAGTGGGGACAATTAGGAAGGCTTTCCTGTTTGATTATTCTTTTTTTTTTTTTTTTTTTCCTTCTTACAACTCCACAAGGGCCACAAGGCACAAAACCAAACAGGGCATTGTCCAGAGAACGCAAGGCCCCTCCTCCAGGCTGACTCCACAGCCTAAACCGGCAGTCACCTTGGCTGATGCCGAGCAGCGCGGAAGCCAACTTGTAAGCCCAGCATATGAAGTATGCCTACTAGTACAGCATTCCACAATGGAGGGACATGTAACCGGACGGCTTTGAATATGAACCTACAGATATCCCGCGCTTGCTCCAAGACAAGCACTGTGCAGCCTACTGGTCTTCTCGGAGCACCGCCACGACCCGAAGACCTAAACCGGCCAGCAAAAGACGACGTACGCTGGGCCCGAAGGAACCTGGTTGAACGGATCCCAGCACTCCCTGTATTGTTAGGATCGGAGCCTCCCCCCAAGGACTCAGCCCTGGCTGGAACCGGCTGAGCAGAACTCCAGGCCCTGCGGCGAGCCCCCACGAAGAAGTGGGACGCAACGATGCCTTGAGGAAAGGGAAGGCCCAATGGGTGAAGCAAGTTGCTAGCCGACCAAGGGAGTAAACCCCACACGCGCACCTCAACGGAAGGTCGGAAGAACCGAGGATTCTGGTCCCCCAGGTGCGCCTGCTAGCCTTTAACAACATACACCTCCGCAGGTACAAAAAACTTAAATTGTGAGCACCTTCAGGGGTAAGGGGAATAGACGACAGCCTCCGACTGTTGACCACCTTGTCTTGCACAACAGACAGCAGCACCCCACCAAACAAATGATTGGGAATATATGACCTCAGAACCCCAAGACAGAGGTAAAACAGTAGAACGTGCAGTGGACGTGAATTTCCAGATCTGCCAGCCCCCCTGCCCACATTGAGAAGAACTGGACCGGCGGATCTGGAGGGGTGCCTCCTGGACAGCCGGGCCACCGAAGGGAAAGCTGATGACTGAGGCCCAAACTCCTCAGGATGGCCCCGTCTTGCATCGGCAACCCCATGCAACACCATGACAACCCCGCTCACGATATCCCAAGCGATCTCTGTCATTACTGCAACAATCACCTGAGCATGAGATCACAGACGGAACACGGACATGCAGACGCACTCAAGGAGAATGCACCTAAGAAGTATGAGCCTATCCAACATCCAGCACCACATGTCCAGGTGTCCCACTCCTGTCACCCAAAACACAGGACGCTTGAACCTAGGTGACCGTCATAGCAAAGACAGGGAGGCCTGACTGCCGCTATCAACCCTTCCAGGACCCTGGAACACTAAGCCCCGGACTGTGCCATCCAGCAACACTTCTCACGATCCCCAGCAGGGGCCTTTCCCCAGATGGCCCAGATGGGCAGTGTTCCCGCCAAATGGGCAAGCTGCGCTCTGATAACATAGTGCAGAAAACCAAATCAAAGTGTCTTAACCTAGCTAATTTTTGTCTAATAGTGATCATTCATAATATCAGCCAGGCTCAATCATAACATTAGTATTAATGATCTCTAAAGATTGAAGAGTTACTAATGTTCAATTCCCTGTTCTTTGTAAACTCAATGTTGTTTGTATACATTGCAGTATTCTTGTTCGATGTACACCGCGCTGATTTTAATAGCGCGGTATAGAAAAAATGTTAAATAAAATAAATAAATAATTGTTTTTTTTTTTTTTTTAAAGAGCTTCAAAGGCGATCTTGGAAACTACAGACCAATGAATCTGAGTTCAGTGCCAGTTAAATGATAGAACTTGTTCTGAAAAGCAGCACCAAGCTGTCTTTTCAAAGGGTTAATAAACATGTGAGTAAGCCAAATGATATGTATCTGGATGTTTTAGAAGGTACTTGACAAAGCCCCTTATGAACTTCTCCTGAGGAAGGAGATGATGTGCTATTATAGAATAGGAAATGGATCAAAAACAGGAACACAATAGGACTAAATGGCCAGTTTTCTCACAGGAGACCCGTAAATAGTGGAATGTCTCGGGATCTGCACTGGAACTGGCATCTGGTAACATCTACTGCACTGAAATGATCTGGAAAAGAGATCAGCAAGCATGGCGATCAAATTTGCAGATGGCATAACGACATTTAGAGGCTGTCTGCACAATTTCCAAGCGAATAAACATGGAAATAGCATCCTTATGTAAATGACAATTTCAGAAAGGGCTCAATTTGTAGGTGGTTGTGCCGCCGATGACCCTGAATGGCCAAATCCTAGCACGGAAACCTGCTGTTGACAGACGTCGCTAACTGCCAGAATGCAGACAAAGGTAAAGGCACCCCCCAAGAAGTAAAACCCAAACCAATCACATTGCATTCAAAGAACTATAAACTATCATGAAATTAAAAGGAAATTAAAATTAGAATTAAAATTAAAAGTAACAGCAAAAGGAAGTCCTTATCTGGGTGTAGCCGCGTGGAACAGCGTCGTCTGCTCAAACGCGGGGCTGCTCCACTCTCCGCCACGAGGCCTCAGCCCTGCCGAGAAAATGGCGCCAATCTGAAGCAGGCCCGTTTGGCGCCAAACACCACAGAGGCGGCAAGAGCTCAGAGCCCCTCCATGCGGACTCGAGAGACTCCCTTGTGGCGTCGGGATGCAGCAGTTACCCCGCTGTAGCTGCGGGGTGAAGAGCTGTCCAGACACGCTGCTGCCTCGCGCCACCAGAAGTAGCAGACGCTGCGAGCCCCGGCCCACCGGCTAAAGAACCTCGAACGGCCTGAGGCTCCCACCACGATGGGAATCTGCCGCATGGACACTGCCAAAATGCAGGTGTTCCACAGAGCTCTCCCCCGTACAGTCCTGGGGGAGAGATCATCACCGGGCACAGAGACCGAAGAATCCCAAGCAGAGAGGCTAGCTGGCAGCGTGAACTTTGAAAAGGGACAGAACCCCCCTTTACACTAAGGCAGACTAGGTGAAAATAAATAAAGTAAAAGTAAATGAAATTAAATGAAAATGAATTCAATTTACAGGATTACACCTAAAGAAGGGCAAAAGAAATGCAAGGTAAATCAAATCCTGACTAACTGCTCCTAAACTGCTTCTCAAGTGAGCCCAGCACCTAGGCTCACTACGTCCTCATGCTGCATGGAGACTGGACACACTGGGGGATCATGGGAGAAGACCAGCAGGATATACTCGGTGATGTCACAAGTTTGACTTGTCCAGTCTCCATGTTGCAGGAGGAGGTGCACTACCCAGTGGTGGAGGACTGAACTGTAGGACCGATAAGGAATTTCTATTTTATTTTATTCTAGGGACAGGAGTCTGCAGATATTACTACTACTACTGAACATTTCTATAGCGCTACAAGACATATGCAGCACTGCACAGACACATGTGAAAGATGGTCCCTGCTTATCAGAGCTTACAAACTAATCAAGACAAACAACACAGTAGCTGTAGATATAGGATATATCTAGGGGGAATGGTATGGAAACATGAAGGCGATCAGGTGATTCAAGATCCGAAAGCAGCAGAGAAGAGGTGAATTTTCAGCTTGGATTTGAAAAGGGTCAGAGAAGGCGCCCGACGTGCAGACTCAGGTAGTTGTTCTAGGCATAAGGAGCAGCAAGGTGAAAGGTGCGAAGTCTGGAGTTAGCAATAGAAGAGAAGGGCACAGATAGAAGTGATTTGCCAGAAGAGCGGAGTTCGCGAGGAGGGATGTAGGGAGAGATAAGAGAGGAAAGGTAGCGAGTTGCTGTAGAGTGAATGCACTTATAGATCAGCAGAAGAAGTTTGAACTGGATGCAGAAACTGATATTGCTGCAATAGAGTTTGCTTTAAAAATAGTTACCACTTTAAGCTGCGTTACATTGTGGGCACCACTGTCCACTTTGTATATTTGAGCTATAATTGAATTAAAATTAAGTTAAAATGGGATTTTAACCGAGAATTCTTTATAGTATTAAAACGATAAGAAAACATGAAAATCAAAGGAGTTTTTTATGACCTATGATGCTGGCAGAAGGCAACTCACCTTGGCAATGACCTGCCAAATAGAGGGATATCGGTTATAACGGAGGTCTTTTTCGACTTTGTTTTCTGATTAAAATGTTTATTGAAATTTAGCCCAATGTCCCTTGGAGGAAATTATACTAAAGAAGTGAATAAGTAGCGAATATTGAAGAATAAGGATATTTGTGATCAATATTTAGACCAAGAACTTTATTGATTACTTGGACGGTTAGGTTCTTGCTGTGGAGTTTTCAGACAGTGTCCTAGGAAATGAGCCTGAAAGAAAGCAAGGCTGCTTATCTGTAAAAAGGGTTCTTCATTTATTTTATTTACATTCTCTTATATACCGTGCTATTCTGCATCAGTGCGGTTTACATTGAACAAACTGAAATTACACTGAACAGGGCATTATAACTTGGAGATAACTATTTTACAGGGAACATGGGCTATGGAGGGTTAAGTGGCTTGCTCAAGACCACAAAGAGCACCTGTGGGACTAGAAACCCGTGTCCTTCCGGCCCAAGGTTGCTGTCCTCTAGTGGGATTTGAACCCCCGATCTTCTGGCCTGAAGTACCTTGCCCCAACCACTAGGCCACTCCTCCACTCCACTTCATGGGCAGCAGGATGAATTAGCCACATACTAGTGATGTCATCTAATGATGCCATGGTTTGAATTCACTCTTCTAGAGCTCATTAAATTTTTTTTTATAAAGTTTCTTCTGAGCATGTTCTTCATGACCACTACTAATGGCCAGCTCCCCCTTCCCCCTTCAGTAGTCCCCAGAGATGGTGTCCATGTTTGTGAGACTGACTTAACCTGCTGCCCTGTTATAATTAAGCAACTTCACTTTCTCCATGGACAAGCAGGACAAGTCAGTCATACAATGACTCTCCCCCCCACCACCCTAGCTGAGGGGGTACCAGGAAAGGTAGCGTGCAGATGCCCCATCCTGCCTTCCAATCCATCATGATGCTGCGGTAGGATGAAGCTGTGGGAAAAGAGGTGATCAAGGAGCAGAAAGAAAGAAACATGTGACTTAAATAAAGAGAGCAGGCATGAGTAATGTAGGAGCATAATGAATGCTTTATTGATCAAAGCAAGGCAAGGTCACCTAGAGGCACACTTGCAGTGTCAAGGCAGGAAAGGAACAAAGTTAAACCTACAAGCGGCAAAGTCCCATAAAACAACGGCTGTCCAGTTGAAAATTGTAATGCATCGATGGAAGGAGAGCAATATGGTCTCTGAAACATTCCATCAAGGGAAGAACAATGTCAAATTTGTAAGGGCAAATGGCCCCAACTATCAGTATGTGGAACAATCGAAAGGAAGAGAACACTGTGAAAATGCCAAACACACATGGGATCATGGCAGGAGGATATGCACTCTGATACCAAGAGGGACAATGTACATTTGGTGACCGGGGGTGTAGGGGATGAATAGCTGTGATACGCTTCCTAAAGGCTTTGTCCTGCAGATGTAGCAACTCAAAGCAGAGTACAGTTCAGGGTGTGCAGGTGCAATTCTTCCTATGTAGAGTGTGGTTTAAGGTAGAAGGAGGGGAGTACAATGGTTTGATCGATTTAGAAGAAGATACTACCTTGGATAGGAACCTGGGGTGGATCTAGAGGATTAACCAGTCATGGAGGAGTTGTTTAGGGTGGGTAGTCCCATCAAACTTGCAGCTCCCTTATTTATCTGGACAAATTGATGACAATGAGGAAGAGTGTGCTTTCCAGGTAACGGAATTGATGCAAGAATCACCGATCAGTTTGAAGTGGGTAGCATGAGTTGGCGAAGGACAACATTGAGGTCTAAGGAAGGGGAAGGTTGTTGATGAACTCTCATGAACTCTGTCATAAGGGGATGGGCTGACACCGGTTTGTCCCGAGGCAGTCATGGTAGGCCAATATGGTGCTGAGGTGGACTCTGATGGAAGGCCTGAGTCTGCCAGGCTAAGCAGTTACTGAAGAAAACGTGAAGGGGCATGAGAAGGGGTTGAGCCTAATGTAGGGTGCGCCATGACTGGAACCTTCTCCATTTGAAAGCGTAGTATCTCCTGGTTTTATTTTATTTATTTATTTATTTATTTAATTATTTAACATCTTTTATATACCGCACTCTTCGTCATCAGCGCGGTTTACATTTTAACAAATTGTACTTAAGCATGAACATATGTTAAGTTTACAGATAACAGGGAATGAACTTGGATAACTGGGGTTAAATAGATAACAAGAATTCAAACTATTTACAGCAAGAAATCACATGTTTATAGTTCAAAGGCTTGGGGCTCTAAGGGGATTTGAAATGGGGTGAGAAATGAATATGGGGGTGTACTTGACTAACCATGATCATTGGTTCGTGTTGGGAGGGAATGACTTAGGGAGTTCATACTCTGAGGGAAGTGTTGTAGGAAGAGGTGTGTTTTTAGATCTTTTCTAAATTGTGAGAGGTCCTTTTGTGATCTGATGTTGGGCGGTAGCATGTTCCAACATCTAGGGGCAAAGGATGAGAATGCTCTTGTGCTAGTTGTCTGGTTGAGTTTTGATTGGTATTTTGGGATCACTAGTGTGTTTTCTGTTGTGGAGCGTCGGGATCTGGAACTTTGTGAGTAATGCAGGAGGTCAGATAATGATGATGATGAGATTTGGTGAATTGCTTTGAATGTGATGAGAAGGGCTTTGTATAAAATCCTATATGATATCGGGAGCCAGTGAAGTTCGAATAGGATAGGAGTGATATGATGACTCCTTGGGGCTCTGTGTAGAACTCTGGCAGCCGTATTCATGGCCAATTGTAGAGGATTAAGCGTACTCTTGGGTAGGCCCTGTAACACAATATTAGCGTAGTCGAAGTGTGGGGTGACCAACGCTTGGAAGGTTGTTCGGAAGTCTTGTGGTTCAAGCATTGGTCTGAGGTGTCGTAGAATTCTGATCTTGTGATAGATGGCTTTAACTGTATTTTTTATATGATCTTTGAACTCAAGTCGCTGTTCGAGTATAACGCCTAGGTAACGTATAGTTGATTTGAGTGGTAACTCGGCATCTCTTGTTCTTAGAGTTGGTGGGGGTGAGAAGTCTTTGTTCCTTGTTACAATCAGAGCTTCCATTTTTTTAAAGTTAATTCGGAGGTTTTGTGAGAGCAGCCAGTCTGAGATTGCATTGAAGCAGGTAGTTAGTGTGGTATAGTCGGGTTTCAATACGTTGACTGGTGTGAATAGTAGCACATCATCTGCACAGATGAGGCAAGATGTTCCAAATGACCGGGAAATGTTGCAGATGGGCTGCATATAGATATTAAATAGCAGGGCCGAGAGGGAGGAACCCTGTGGTACACCTTGCTTCTGTTGGAAAGGCATAGATGTATTGTCACCCGACCGGACCTGCTGCCAGCGGTCTTCCAGGTAAGATTTGCACCACTTCCAGGCCATTCCTTGAATCCCTTTTTCATGTAGTCGGTTAAGCAGCTTAACATGGTCAACAGAATCGAAGGCTGCTGCAATGTCTAGGAAGAGCAATGCAACTCCATTCCTGATGTTGTCTGTTGTAGTAATAAGCGTGTTCATTAGAGAAGTTAAAAGGGTTTCAACTCCGTGGGATTCTCTGAAGCCATGCTGATTTGGGTCGAGTGGAGCTTCGGAGTCAATGTGTTGTTGGTTGACTGGGGTCTGGCCACCAACAGGATGTTCGTGACCTCAGAGGTTAGGTGAAAGAATGCGAAAGTTGCCTTTTCAATATACATGTCATACGAGATAGAGCCTCCAAGATGGTATGCAGAGTGGCTCCCCCATCTAGCGTGATGAGGTCTGGGTGAGTTGGCAGTTTGAGGGGTGGGCATACAGTCAGGCATTGTAGATACAGGAACCATGTTTATCTCGGCCAGGGAGCGGCAAATCAGGATAATGTGGGCTTGTCATGCATGGACCTTCAGCAGTGTCTTGGCCATCATGGGTGTAAGAGGATAAGCATAGAGTAGTTGCTTTCGTTCCCAGTGGATTGAGAAGGCATCCGGGCCATTTTGTGTGGCATCAGATACTTGGATCTGAAATAGCAGCATTTTACATTGGTTTTATGGCAAAAAGAGGTATGTAGTTGTCATAACCCCTATTGATGAAACAGTACCACAGTGATGTTGGGACTGAGAGACCATGTGTGAGAGTCCAGTTTCCGACACAAGCTATCTGCAAATGTGTTACGGTCTCTCTGTGAGGTAGGGGGTGTGATAGAGGCATCTGATAGATAGGATGAATTCCAGTTTCTTTAAGCTTCCCTGAATAGTCTTAAGGAGCTCATGCCACCCTGTTTGTTGATGTAGAACATTGAGACTTGATTATTTATTTGGATGATGATCAAGGGGCAGAATGTCCTGCAGTCATTGCTGATGGCCCTGACCTCCAGGAGGCTGATGGGGTGATGAGTCTCAAAGTTGGACTAGAAATCCTTTGTCCTTAGACATCAAAAGTGGGCAAGTTTGGAGGCATTTGTTGTGAGCGTCAAGTGAGTCTGAGGCTGTTGAAGAGGCCTGCCTCCGATGAGCTTGTCATGGTTTGTCCACCAGCTGAGAGCCTGGCAGGTGCCAGCATTTGATGAGTATTATGTGAGATAAAGGCTGAGGGGGGCATATTCAGCAGTAGTGGCCAACAGTGTTAAAATGGCTGGCCACTGCTGCTTTAATTTATGACTGGATATTCAGGCCATACCTGACTATGGCACTCAATATCCACTTTGCTTAGAAAGCATTTTAGCTAGCCAGTCAGCGCCAACAGTGTGCCACTAAGCGACTATCTAAAAACGCCTAAAGTTAGGACAGCCTTTCATCTGTTCTAACTTTAGGAATTTTAGTTAGCGGCTCAATATCTCCAGCTAACTGAAGGTGCTGCCTCTGCTGTGCCCCCAGAACTCTTCT
This sequence comes from Ichthyophis bannanicus, assembly GCA_033557465.1. Classification (NCBI taxonomy): domain Eukaryota; kingdom Metazoa; phylum Chordata; class Amphibia; order Gymnophiona; family Ichthyophiidae; genus Ichthyophis; species Ichthyophis bannanicus. Next base: position 307,190,475 of record CM066039.1, read on the forward strand.
AGGTTAACAAAGTTAGCGCCAAAGCATTTAACCTAGTTGTTTTTGTTAAATGCTGTCTAGTCAATGTTGACTCATGGCAATCCTGTGGCTAGTTGTCCTCAATTACATTTGGTCTTCAGTCAGGCGGTTAATTAATCGACAGAATAGCATCCATAGCTGCTGTTATTGTATTGATCTATTGCACTGCTGGCCTTCAACCTTGACAAGCAAGATGCCATTTTCTAATGATCTCTCTCTTCGCACGATGTGTACAAGCTATGAAAGCCGAAGTCATATCATTTGAGCTTCTAAAGAAAGCTTAGGTTTGATCTAATCTAGTACCAACTAATTTGTTCTTCAAGCAGTCCATGGTATACATAGGCTTCTTCACCAGCACATTCTTGTCTCTCTTCTTCACCGTCCAACTTTTGCATCTATATAACATTATTGAAGATACCATGGCTTGGACAAATCAAATATTTTATGCATAGAGATACATCTCGGCACTTGAGAATCTCGTCTAAGTTCTTCATCGCCATTCTGCCAAGAGCAATGTGTCACTGGATTTCTTGACTGCTTGTAGTTTCTTTATTGATTATTGATCCAAGCAGATTAAAAGTTGTCTACTATTTCTATTTTTCCTCCATCAAGAATGAAATGATTGATTTTACCAGTTGTCAGGATTTTTATCTTCAAGTTAAGGTGCAGGCCTATTTTAAGACTAAAAATCCTTGATTATGATAAGCAGATGTTTTAGATCGTCTTCACTTTCAGCCACTAACGTGGTATCATCAGCATAACACAGGTTGTTGAGGAGTCTTCCATCAGTCTTCACACCTCAGTTATCTTCATACATTCCTCTTCTCTGATGATTTGTTCTGCATATAAATTAAACAGGCAGGTACACACCTAAACAAAGGGCATGGGGAAGGGTGACCTGCATGGAGTGTCAGATGCACCTCCTCTTACTGCCTCGCTGGGCAGACTAGATGGACCATAATACTGGTCTTTATCTGCCGTCATTTACTATGTTAGAGGGTTTTCTCACCTGTCAGGAAGAGTACCCTAGGCTCAATTGGGTTGGCCTTTATGTCTTTGATGAGATGTTTCTTTTTTCCACTTTAATGATAAGAGTAAATAACTGCAAATTTGAAAATTTATAAAAAGTTTAAAAACAGTTTTTGGGATGATTCTTTATAGATGTAATGCATAAGATTAACCCATCTGGAGATATTACTCCTCACAGAGTCAATCTGTAAATTATTTTTCTATGTTAACAAGCAGGGCTGAATCAGACATACAAGTGGTGACAGAGAGACTCTCCCAGAGCTCAGAACTAATGCAACATTCTGAACATTTATGCATGCACGACCTCCTCAGCCCCCTCAGTTTTGTTTTTTTCTGCTCTGGCAAATGGATACGAAAAAAAACTCTTCTGAAACCTTCCCAACAGTTTACTCTCTCATAGTCTTCCAAAGTTTTTCATAGTCGTTTTATTTCATTTCTTTTAAAAAGTTTAAAAACAAAATCCAATTTATTTTTCACTGTTCTGAGAACCGCAGGCCATAATGCAGTCAAAGTCATACTCCCAGTTCTGAATGACCTATGAGAGAGGTTTCCACTTGCACATAAAGCAGAATATAAGACCTCCTCAGAATAGATTGACTGACTTGGTGCATTCTAGCAGGCCCTCCCCTTTGCTGATCTTGGCAGATCTCCTTGTTTTTGTGCAGTGATGGTACCAGAGATATGTCGGCACCAGAAGCTTGCCTAGACTTTTCTGCCTGCACTGATGACAAAGGAAGAATTGCAACAGTTTGTGCTCGAAGGTGGCACTATGGTCTTCTGGGCCAAAATGATGGCATTTTTCCATTACTTTGGAGACATGCAGTTGAGTTGCTTGTGCTCAAACCTCTGCAACTGTATCAAAGATACCTACAGCTTAAGTTAAGGACTCTCAGCTGAGGTGTGCACCAGAATAGAGGACATATAGCAGTGACCCTTCACATCTGGACTCTTGAAATCACTGCATGAGGAACATAGGCATTCTGGCACAACCATAATTAAGATGCCATCAAGTGCAACTCCTCAGATCCTTCTGCGTAATGAGGCTCCCATTACAGAATCATTGCAGATGTCATTTTTTTCACTGATGCACATACAGTTTCTAGGTGTGTTGTCTCCTCTTCAGAACTATCCTTCTGTGCAGGACACATGGGAGAGCAATTTTGTAAACTCCTGTGGAGTTAATGTACGTTGCAATGGGCATATTTCATGCATATTTATAAAGTGAAATATGTGCGTACTTCATTAAATAGGGGACTAAGTGGTGAGATATGAGCATCAAATCTAGGCATGATCACTTATGGCAGCCCTAGGATTGGTGTAAATGCCCGTACTTAAGATTTGTAAAGAACACGCCTAAATTTTATATTTTATGTGGGTACATTTATGTTCCACCCTGACCACATCCACACCAAAAGTATGCAACATTGGCCCGATGCACAATTGAAGCCTGCATAAAAAGGCTGCTTTGCCCTGCCCTTTTGAGGCTTTCTTAACCAGGGCTCCACACATCAAACAGTAAGTAAGGATTTGAGGGTTTCTTTGTTTGGTTTTTTTTGTTACATTGCTAGCTCTCTGACTGGGAGCTCTTAAAAGGGTTTTGTGTATATTTTTTAAAGCAAGGTTAATTTCATTTTTGCTGTTTTAGGGGAACTGTACTTGAGCACAGTAGGTTGCTGAACTCTGTAACCTCCTCAGGTTCAGGAACTGCTAACACCTCATCAGGTGTTAGTTCCCTCCCTACCCACCCCGACTCCCACCCACCCCTAGTGAGCAGTCTTGCTTTATAGGGCACCTCCCCCTTAACAAATCACAGTGAATTGGACCAGCACATTTTGAATATAATTAAAGAGATTTAACTGCTTTTTCTCTGAAAGGACAGCTGCGAAACCAGCTGGTACTTGGTAGATCTCTCTCTTTTGCTTTAACAGATACCTAAGCTCCACAAACAGAACAATGGCTGGGAAAAATGGTATTGCTAAAGCTGTTGCCCCCGTTACAGCTTCTGCCTCGGTCCAGACAGAGGTCCTATTGCCAGTTGAAGAACCGGTTCCATGTGCAGGGTGCCTGCATGCTGAAGCACTGAGGAAACAAGTGGAGGAACTCAGAGAGGAGGTGGCGAGGCTGAGGAGCATTCAAGACAGTGAGAAGTACATTGATGAGATGCTGCTTGCAGCAACCAGGCTCTCCAGCACAGGAGAAGATGGGTGCCAACAGAATGTCGATGGTTGGACAAAAGTCACCAGAGCCTGCAAAATCACCAATCCAACTTCTCCAGCCCTTGAATTGAAGAACCATTATGCTGCCCTGGAAGTGGAGGAGGTGAAAGCATCCCTGGAAAGGGAAGAACCAGAGTTCAAGTACCCCATAGTTGCGGAATCAGTGACCAGAAGGAAACGAAGGGTAGTGGTGGTTGGAGACTCTCTTCTGAGGGGTACTGAGGCGTCCATCTGCCGACCAGACTTGATGTCCAGAGAGGTATGCTGTCTGCCTGGTGCCAAGATCCAAAATGTTACGGAGAGTTTGCCGAGACTCATCAAGCCCACTGACTATTACCCAATGTTGCTAATCCATGTTGGAACAAATGATACTGCCAGGTATACCTCAGAACATCAAAAGTGACTTCATGGCTCTGGGACAGAGGGTGAAGCAGGTAGGTGCACAGGTGGTGTTCTCTTCAATCCTCCCTGTTGAGGGTAAAGGCCAAGGCAGAGAGTCTCGCATCCTGGAGATTAATGCATGGCTGCGTGGATGGTGTCTTCGAGAGCGTTTTGGTTTCCTAGACCATGGGATGCTGTTCCAAGGGTTGCAGAGCAGAGATGGCATCCATCTGTCCAAGAAAGGTCAACACATCTTTGGTAGTAGACTGGCTAATCTACTGAAGAGGGCTTTAAACTAGATTCGTTGGGGATGGGTGAAGAAAGCCCCCAGGTAAGTGAAAGCCCCCAGGTAAGTAATACATTAAATACCTTTATGGAAATGGGTAACAGGGATAACATATGGAAAGCAGTGTGTATTAATGCCCGTAGCATGGGAAATAAGATCTCTGAAGTTGAAGCTTTGGTGGGAGTGGCTGACTTAGATTTAGTGGCAGTTACAGAAACATGGTTCACAGAAAACCATGACTGGGATGTAACTATACCTGGCTATACTTTATTCAGAAAGGACAGGGTAGGAAGAAGGGGAGGAGGAGTAGCACTATATGTAAAAACTACTATTAAAGCTTTGGAATTACAGAGCTTAAAAGGGAGAGAGGAGGCATTGTGGGTTAAACTAGAAAGAGGGAAAGAGAAATCTATTTGCATTGGTGTGATATACAGACCTCCCTCACAAGAGGAAGAGGTGGACAGAGAGTTAATTGAAGACATACGCAGCATTGCTAGGAAAGGGGAAGTGCTACTGCTAGGAGATTTCAATATGCCAGATGTTGATTGGCACATTCCTGCTGCAGTATCATCTAGGAGTAAGGAGATCCTGGATTCTCTACAGGGAGAACTATTCAGGCAATTGGTAACAGACCCCACACGTGAAGGGGCCATACTGGACTTGGTGCTTACCAATGGTGAAAGTGTTTCTGATGTTGTAGTGGGAGATCATTTTGCATCCAGTGATCACCAGATGGTGTGGTTCAGTATTAGGACTAGGGCTGTTAGAATCTATTCCAAGGTGAAGATCTTAGACTTTAGGAAGACTAACTTTGCGAAGATGGGCCAATACCTCAGGGAGTCATTAGTGGGATGGGAACAGCTGGGGGATGTAGAACAACAGTGGGCAAAACTGAAAGGGGGTATTTTAAAGGCAACCAACCTTTTTGTTAAAATGGTAAATAAAGGCAAAAGGAACATGAGACCGCTATGGTTTTCGAAGGAAGTAGCTGAAAAAGTGAAGAAAAAGAGGGAGGCCTTCATGAAATACAAGAGATCACAGAGAGAGGAAGACAGGCATCTATATTTGGAAAAACTTAGAGAAGCTAGCAAAGTAGTCAAGAAGGCAAAGATTCAAAAGGAGGAGGAAATAGCCAATGCAATAAAATGGGGGGATAAGACATTTTTCAGATATATTAGTGAGAAGAGGAAGGGCAAAAGTGGTATTGTCAGACTCAAGGGTGTAGGGGGGGAATATGTAGAAGCTGATAAGGATAAAGCGGAATTGCTTAACAAATATTTTTGTTCTGTGTTCACAGATGAAGAACCAGGAGCAGGACCTCAGAAAACACCCACAAATAAGAACAGAAGCGAGGGACATCTTGAACAATTTTCAGAAGACTGTGTTCGTGAGAAACTAGCTCAACTTAAAGTAGACAAAGCGATGGGACCGGATGGTATACACCCTAGAATACTGAGGGAACTTGGGGACGTTCTAGCAACTCCACTGACTGACCTTTTCAATGCCTCGTTGGAGTCGGGAGTGGTGCCAAAGGACTGGAGAGAGGCTCATGTGGTGCCTTTACACAAAAGCGGAAGTAAGGATGTGGTTGAAAACTACAGGCCGGTTAGTTTAACTTCAGTGGTGAGTAAATTAATGGAAACGCTGTTGAAAGAGAAAATAGTGAGGTTTCTGGAGTCCAGCGGATTACAGGATCCGAGGCAGCATGGATTCACCAGAGGCAGGTCTTGTCAGACAAATCTGATTGATTTCTTTGACTGGGTGACCAGGGAGTTGGACCGAGGGAGAGCTCTAGTTGTGGTGTATTTAGATTTCAGTAAAGCCTTTGACACTGTTCCTCACAGGCGACTTATAAACAAACTGAGCACCCTAGGGATGGACCCTAAAGTTACTGCTTGGGTTAGAAATTGGTTGGGTGGGAGGCGACAAAGAGTACAAGTAAATGGAGCTCACTCTGAGGAGAAGGATGTTACCAGTGGTGTGCCCCAGGGATCTGTCCTTGGCCCGATTCTTTTTAACATCTTTGTTAGTGATATAGCGGAAGGGCTGTCGGGTAAGGTTTGCCTCTTTGCGGATGATACCAAAATCTGCAATAAAGTAGACACCCAGGAAGGTGTAGATAACATGAGGAGGGATCTGGCTAAGCTTGAAGAATGGTCTAGAATTTGGCAACTGGGATTTAATGTTAAAAAATGTAAGGTCATGCATTTGGGCTGCAGCAATCCAAGGGAGCAATACAGTATAGGAGGTGAAGTACTTTTGTCCACTAAAGAAGAGCGGGACCTAGGCGTAGTTGTGTCCGATGATCTTAAAGTAGCTAAACAGGTAGAAAAGGCGACGGCAAAAGCTAGAAGGATGCTTGGGTGCATACGGAGAGGAATGGCTAGCAGAAAAAAGGAGGTGATAATGCCTCTGTATAAGTCTTTGGTGCGACCTCATTTGGAGTATGGTGTGCAATTCTGGAGACCGCACCTTCAAAAGGATGTGAACAGGATGGAGTCGGTGCAGAGGGTTGCTACTAAGATGATTAGTGGTCTTCATTATAAAGCATATGAGGACAGACTTAAGGATCTTAATATGTACACCTTAGAGGAAAGGCGGGATAGAGGTGATATGATTGAGATGTTTAAATACCTCCGTGGCATAAATGTTCAGGGAGAGAGCCTCTTTCAATTGAAAGCAAGTTCTGCGACGAGGGGACATGGGATGAGGGTGAAGGGAGATAGATTCAGGAGTGATATGCGGAAATATTTCTTTACGGAAAGAGTAGTGGATCCGTGGAATAGTCTCCCAGTGGAGGTGGTAGAGATGAGGACAGTAACTGAATTCAAAAAAGCATGGGACCAACACAGAGGATCTCTAAAGGTAAAAAGTGGACTGTTGTAGTTGTTGTTATGGAAGGACAGACTAGATGGGCCTTGTGGTCTTTTTCTGTCATCATGTTTCTATGTTTCTATACTTTCAGAACAGCACCTGCCTAAAATACGCATGTAGAGGCCCACTCATTGGCATAAGTAATTTAAAATAGAACTGTGTGCTGTTGATGCATAACTTTACATGTCTCCTGAAGAAATTACTTCCTTTGTGTATTCAGGCTGTAGATGTAAAATTATCATCATCACCATACTTAGAACTGGAATCAAAGATAAGTTTCATCTTTAGTTTGTTTCTTTGCCCCTGCAGAACAATCTCATTCATTCCTGTAGACAATGGTCAATATTTTTGTCAAAAGCTATTACAAAGATCTTCCAGGAGTAGTATATTAGATCAGACTATTCCACAAGCCATTCCATCCTGTACAGAGAAAGTCACATTCTCTTCAGACTCCGATAGGCTCAGATTCTGAGTTGAAAATAAAGGACAAACACCTTGCATTTTTCTCATAATCAGAACATTCTCAGAGTGGACTTGAAGATTATGAAGATTCTCTGTTCATTCCAAGACTCTTTCCTTGAGGGGGAAGACCTTTCTGTGGGAATTCCTTCCAATCCTTCTCCTTCTCTGACCAGTAGAAATAAGGATCAAACAAGTTACAGGCGATACATTATTAGTCCAGTAAAAAGGTATCTTTGACAAGTTTTCAAGGAGTTACCCTCTTTTTTATCAGGTCAATGAAGCAGCAGTGCAGTTGTTGTTGTTGTAGTTAAGTGCCTTTGAGTCAGTGTCGACTCATGGCGACCCTCTGGATAGTTGTCCTAAATTGTGTTTGGTCTTCAGTCAGGCGGCTCATTGTTGATAGAGTGGCACCCATAGCTGCTGTTATTGTATTGATTTATCTCATTGCTGGCTTTCCTCTTTTGCATTGACCTTCTACCTTGACAAGCATGTCATCTTTCTCTAATGACCTCTCTCTTCGCATGATGTGTCCAAAGTATGAAAGTCAAAGTCTTGTCATCTGAGCTTCTAAAGAAAGCTTAGATTTGATCTCCTCTAGTACTGACTGGTTTGTTCTTCGGGCAGTCCATGGTATACGCACTATTCGCCGCCAGCACCATAATTCAAAGGCATCAATTTCCTTCCTTCCTATCTTTTTCACTGTCCAACCTTTGCATCCATATGATGTTATTGAAAATAGCATGGCTTGAACAAGTTGAATCTTTGTAAGGAGAGAGATCTCTGCTCTTGAGAATCTTATCTAGGTCCTTCATAGCCATTCTGCTAAGAGCAATGCGTTGTCCCATTTCTTGACTGCTTGTTTCTTTATTGATGGTTGATCCAAGTAGGTTAAAGTTGTCCACTATTTCAATTTCTTCTCCATCGATTCTGCCAGTTGTCAGGATCTTTGTCTTCTTTACATTAAGGTGCAGGCCCATTTTAAGACTATGTTCCTTGATCTTGAGAAGCAAATGTTTCAGATCATCTTTGCTTTCAGCCAGTAATGTGGTATCAGTAGCACAGCGAAGGCTGTTGATGAGTCTTCCACCAATCTTCACACCTCGATTGTCTTCATACAGTCCTGCTTCTCTGATGATTTATTCTACATATAAATTAAACAGGTAGGGGAAAGTATGCAGCCTTGTCATGCATCTTTGCTGATTTTAAACCATTCTATTTCTCCTCATTCTGTACAAACGGTTGCTTCTTGATCAATGTAAAGGTTGTGCAAGAGAATCATCTGGTATACCCATGCTTCTTAACGTGGCCCAGACTCTCTCTTTTTTTACACAGTCAAAAGTCTTGCTGTAGCTGATAACACACACATAGATATCCTTTTGTCTTTTCAAGGATCCATCTCACAACTGTGATGATATCTCTCGTTCCTCACCCTCTCCTGAACCTTGCTTGCACTTCAGGCAGTTCTTGTTCCAGGTATGGTTGTAGTCTCTGCTGAATGATTTAGAGTAGAATCTTGCTGGCATGTGGGATCAGAGTGATTATGCGATAATTTCCAGTGTCAGTCAGATCACCTTTCTTCAGTATTGGTATAAACACAGATCTTTTCCAGTCAATTGGCCATTATGCTGTCTTCCAAATTTCCTGGCAGAGCCTTTTAAGTATGTTAATAGCTACATACTGTAAGCTGCATTCAGCTATAATACATCTATGGGAATTTATTTATTTAACTAGGCAATGTACCGCTTTTGTATCTGAGGCAATGGAGGGTTAAGTGGCTTGCCCAAGGCCACAAGGAGCACCTGTGGGACTAGAAAACCAAGGTTGCTGTCCTCTAGTGGGATTCAAACCACTGGCCCTCCGGCCTGAGGTAACTTGCCCCAACCACTAGGCCATTCCTCCCTCCATCAATGCCTGGTGCTTTGTTCTTTGATAAGGCTTTTAATGCTGCTTCGACTTCTTCTTTCATCACCGATAGTTTCTGATAAGTTACAGGTAGAAATGGCTGTTGGTCCACTTGATCTTTACTGTATGACGAACCTGTATATTATTTCTACCTTTTCTTGATCTTCTCAGCATCATTCAACATGGATCCTTCAGCATCTTGAAACATTCCAATTCAAGGCCGTTTTTGCATTTTTACCTTTTGTAGAGACTTCTTACTGTCTTCTAACACAACACAACCAGTGCAGTTGCAGTAGGTTTAAATAGTACATACTCATCTAGGTCTTAGGTTGTCTGCAAATGGACATTACAGCTCAATGATGGGGGTAGGAGGATAGATAATGTGTCACCATCTCATCACTTCTATCACATATATAGGGTCTTGGAACTATAGTGAGCAAGAAAGCCATTGTTTCCACAGAGTCCTTTTGGTATATGGAACCACACCATAATCTTGCCGACTGCCCAGGTTTCATCAAAATGTTCCCTCTGGCAAGGAAGATGAGGGAAAATAAACTCAAAGAACATTGAGAGAAAGCTTCCCCCTCATTCTATGAATGCCTCCAAGCATCCCTCTCCAACTGAGGCTTTGCCTTCAAGCTGCAGGGCCTATAGTGCCGATAAAGCAGAGAAAAAGAAGCACCTTTTGAAAAGACTCCTCATCATATAGGCCCAAAATAGTGATCTCCATGCTCGAATCACATAGCGTCAACAACTCTGCCCACAAGACATCAATAGCACAGAGCAAAGAGAATAGCTTGCAGATGCATCCCTCTCTAACAGCAACACCACAGCAGAGCACCACCATTTCTGTGTCGATACTCACAGCACCAAGAGAGCACTTTTCCTTCTCTGATGGCATCATTAAAGACCAGTGTTCTACTTTGTAGCATCTTTCTGCAGTAACAGAGGGTGAAATTAGGCCTTACCTGCTAATTAATATTACTTGAGTTATTCCAGTCCAGTCCTGTTACCTGTGGGTAATCATGCCCCACCAGCAGCTTGGCAGCTGGCACCTTCTACCAGCCTCCAGTATCCTGTTGATAAAGACGACTCACAGGAGCAACAAATAAAGTTATACCAAGAACAAAAACATCTCATAACCGCCCCAGGCAACCATAGCCCTCATCAAAGAAGGGGACCCCCCCACACACACAAAACGCTCACCTGCTAAAAACGGACAGTAAGGAGATCCACTGGAGACAAGTCACTGTGGCTCCCCCAGATTCCTCCAAATGTTCCAAAAATTTACTTATCCTCTTCTCTCTTTTTTATTTTTTCTTGAAAGATGACTTCATGCTCTGATGCCATCCGCTCCCACTTCTGGACCTCTCTAATAGAGATAACCTTCTTCAGGTCTGGGAACACTCTACAAGATCAGTAGGCATATACCAACCAGGGAGGGCTCAGGACTGGACTGGAGTAACTCAAGTAACATCAATTAGCAGGAAAGACCTAATTTCACCTTCCTTATCATTCCTCCAGTCCCATCTCATTACCTGGGGGATGTACCATAGCAGTACTAACCTCGAGAGGGCCCCTCGAGCCCGGCCTGAATCACCGCTGAGCCAAATTGCACATCAGCTGCCGCTTGCACATCCAAAGGAATGCAAAGAAGACCAAATCGCCGCTTTGAAAATATCCAGTGGAGGAATCAAGCTAAATTCCGCCCATGACATTGCTTGAGCCCAAGTCGAATGATTTCAAGCCCTGAGGCAAAAGCCTATGCCTCAGGAGGTAGGCAGAGGAGATGGCCTTCCTTACTCACCTTGAAATAGAGGGCTTTGGAAACCCCCCCCCCCCTTTACGTTATCCACCAAACAGAACAAGGAGTCCAACTTCCAAAAATAATCCGTCCTCTTCAAGTACCTCTGTAGAATGTATCAGACAGCCCGTCAACGCAAGAGGGGATGCTCCACCATCCCCTCTATCCCTGAAAACACCGGAAGCATCACTGATTGGTTCATGTGAAAAACTGAGAGGACCTTGGGCATAAAGGAAGACACTGGCCGTAACACTACCTTCTCTCTCAACATGACCAGAGCTCGGCATGACAGAGCCTAAAGCTCCGAGATTCTCCTGGTGGAGCAGATGGCCATCAAAAAAACTGTCTAATGTCAGGTCCTTCAAGGAACATTCCATCAGAGGCTCAAAAGCGCCTCTGTCAACATAGATAACACCAGATTGAAATCCCAAGGCAGAATCTCCAACCCCCCTGGTGGTTGAACTTGCTTTATCGTCCTAAGAAAACAGATGACATCCAGGTGAGTTGCCAGAGGAACCTCCAGAATTCTGCTGCGATAACAGGAGACGGCTGCCACCTGCACGCATAGGCAACTACAAGCAAACCCCTTCTCCAGACCCACCTGCAGAAATGGAAGGATCTCCAGAACTGTAGCTCTCGGGACAACTATGCTGTTACTCACACCAGCCCTCGAACACTCTCCAAACTCAAATGTACGCTAACAAAGATGGGCCTTCAGCAACATTGGAAAAACTGAGGCCAAACAGCCCCGCTGTCTCAACCGAACCCTCTCAAGAGCCATGTCGTAAGCACCTGAGGCATTAGAATGGGACCATTTGAGAGTAGACTGGCTCTCGCTGGCAGACGCCACAGACGTCCGACTGTCAGCCGTTTCAGATCGGCATGCCATAGTCGTCTCAGCCAATCCAGGACAAAGAGCAGCACTAAACCAAGATGTGCCTTGATCCTCTGCACTACTTTATTTATTTTTATTTATTTATTTGCAACGTTTTTATATACCACTAATTCCTAAGATCAGTGGCGGTTTACATCAAACAAAATGTCATAATACAGAGAACAATGTAAAAAATATAGAGGAAACAATAATTAAACTATTAACAAAATACATGTAACTTTAAGCAACTTTGTACAGTTCTGAACTATTTACAGTTTTTTACATATTTTACATATATACAGGTTTTAGATATTAGCTTGGGTAGAAATGTGGGTAGTAGTGAATTGAATATGAAGAATAATTTCTGACTGTGTTATGGAGGATAAGAAGCCGTATCCATGTGACAATCCATATTGATGTAATGTTGAGTGAAGAGGTGTGTTTTTAGTTCTCTTCGAAACATTTGTAGGTCTTTTATCTCTCTAAGCTGGTCGGGGAGGTTATTCCACAATGTTGGTGCAATATATGAGAAGGCGCTGTTGCTCGCTGTTTGTTTAGTCTTCCTTATTAAGTCAGGCACTAGGATGGTACTTGACTATCAGCGCCCAGGGAGGAAACACATAGAGAAGCCCCTCCATGGGCAATGGCTGTACCAGTGTGTCAAGGCCCTCTGACATGTGTTCTTTTCTTCTGCTGTAAAACCGGGGTGCCTTCGCAGATTCAAAGGTTGCCATCAGATCCATGATTGGTGGATCCCAAGGCCTCACCAACTGAACATAAATTACTGCATTCAGCGTCCATTCCCTGGGGTCGAGACTCACTCTGCTGAGATAATTGGCGGCCACATTTTCTCTGCCTGTTACGTGCACCACCAAAAGCACCACCAGATTGCTCTCTGCCCAATCCATCAATAGGCTGACCTCACTCTCCAATGGTGCACTGCTTGTACCACCCTGCCGACTGATGTAAGCCACCATGGTGGCATTGTCCAAGGATACTCTCACCGCCTTTCCCCCCAGAAAGGGCCGTAACTTCTGCAGGGCCAAGAATACCTCCTGTAATCCCAGGAGGTTGATGGACCAGGCAGTCTCCGCATTGACCAAAGTCCTTGGGCTATCTGGGCTTTGCAATGCACCTTGCAACCCAACAGATTGGCATCCGTCGTCAGTGGAACCCACTGAGGTGTCTCTAGGGGCATTTATTTATTTATTTAACAGTTTCTTATATACCGCCCCTTCCAGAGATCAGGGGCGGTTCACATCGAACAAAAATCAATATACTTCTGTATATTTTACATGGAACTTGTGTTAACTATATACACGTTTAGTTACATTGAACATGTTTTGAACATTAACTAGAACAACACTATTCAGGGAGCTTGTTGGGCTAAAACCACAGGGTAGCAGAGACAGCAGATGGTGCTGAACCAACCACCTGCATAACAAATGGTCTCATATGAGCCCGAGCCCAGAGAACCAGCTCAACCGATGCAGCCATGGAGCCCAAGACCTGCAATAATGCCACACCGTTGGCACTTTCATCTGAAGAAACTGTCATAAATGATATTGCCAATCCAAAGGCAAGGACACCTGGCCGATGTCAGTCTGGAACCGGCTCCCAGGTACTCCAAATCTTGGGACGGCTGTAGATGATTTGTGGCAAAGTTGACTACCCAGTCTAGTCCCTGCAGAAATTCGATGACTCTCACTGTGACCAGCTTGCTTTCTTCTCGGGACTTTGCCTGAATGAGCCAATCGTCGAGATAGGGATGCACCAGAATTCCTTCCTGGTGGAGCACTGCCGCCACTACCATGATTTTGGTGAAGGGATGGGGTGCCATCGCCAGCTCAAACAGCAGCACCTAAAATTGAAATTGGCCCATCGGCAACACAAACCGCAAAAACTGCTGATGATCGGACCAAATGGGAATATGTAGGTAAGCTTCTGTTAGATTGAGCGAGGTTAAAAACTCCCCCACTCGGACCGCCACCATCACTGATCAAAGCGTTTCCATCCAGAAACGAGGCACCAGCAGAGACTGATTGACATGTCTGAGGTCCAAAATGGGTCTGAAAGATCCCTCTTTCTTGGGCACCACAAAGTATATGAAGTATTGAACTCATCCACATTGGTCTTCTGGTACTACCACTACTGCTTGCAAGGCCTGCAAACGTAGAAGAGTTTGACGTACGGCCTGGAGTTTGCACGGTGCCATGCACAGCGATTCAACAAAGGCCTCCCAGATAGGATGGGCAATCTCCAGGGAATACCCCTCTCTGATGACCTCCAGCACCCACAGTGGGAAGTGATCCGGGCCCAGGCAGCATAAAATTCCCACAACCGACCTCCCATGGGAACTAGACTCGCCTGCCCCGCCCTCATTTCAGTGTGACTTCTTGGGGACCGAGGTAGAAGATGGATAAAACCCTCTGCCAGTCCCTCGAAACCCCGAAAGGCCTGCCCCCTAGAGGGAAAATGCTCTCTCTGGTATGGCGCAAACCTTACTGCGTGAAAACGCCTAAAGTCCCTTAGCTGCCCGCGCCCTGGGCCCGAGGACCGAATGGGCTTCTGCTTGTCCTTGGGAAGTCTCCTCCCTTTAGACTCTCCCAGATCCTTTACCAACTTTTCCAGGTCCTCCCGAACAAGAGTCTGCTCCCAAAAGGGAGTTTACCAAGACTAGACTTGGAAGAGACATCCGCTGATCAATTTTGCAGCCACAAATAGCGCCAAGCTGCTATCACAGAGGCCATCCCCTTAGACAAGCATTTGATCAGGTTATAGAAAGCATACGACACGTAAACTGCTCCTGACTCCAGCTTAGCTGCCTCCAGCAGGTGGGGCTGAGGCTCCCCTGAGCTCTCCAAAATTCCTTGCATCCAGCACAAACACGCTTGGGCCACAAAGGTGCCACATACATAAGCTTGCAAGGACAGCACATTAATATTGAAGGCTTGCTTAAGGAGGGACTCTAACTTTCTATCTTGAACATTCTCGAGAGCTGAATTGCCGTCCACTGGAATGGTGGTTTTCTTCATGACCATGGAGAACGCCATGCCCAAAATCTCCTTCTCTCGATCCGGAAGAGGATAAAACCGGCCCATCGTCTGCGTACTTTTAAGAGCAACCTCCAGGATATCCTATTCGTCCTCAATCATCTGCCGGATGACACGGTGCAGGGGGAAAACCCTCTACGTCGTCCTAACCACTTGAAAAAGTAGGTCCTCCAATGGGTCTTCTAACTGAACCTCCTTCCGAACATTTAGGGCTTTCGAGGAATGAGCTATCAAGGCCTCCAATTCCACCCTATGGAGGACTCTGACAATGCAGGAATCCTCCCCCCTGGGGAATCTCACTCTTCTCCAGGTCTGACTCTGCCTCTGGCTCGGCCTCCTGGTCGCCTGCCTCCTTCGAGAGCACTGACCTATCTCGTCCCAAAAGTCCTACTCCAATCTCTGCCTGCTTGGACCGAGCTCCCCCCTCCACCCTATCCCTTCAAGGGAGGCACTGGAGCACCACATTTCTGGGCCTTCTCATGAACCCCCAGCAGCTCCTCCACCCCCATACTGCCTCATAAAAAAGGCTTTATGCATGAGGAGGATGAACTCTGGAGAAAACCCCCCTGGGAGTCCTTCCGTCAGCTCCTCCTTAGAAAAGGAGGCTCTATCTGCTCTTTTCCTCTTGCTTTTGACACTTTTCATGGTCGCTACCTCAATGCGCGCCCCCCCCCCCCCAGAAAGGGCCACTCTACAAGGTGAAGG
This sequence comes from Ichthyophis bannanicus, assembly GCA_033557465.1. Classification (NCBI taxonomy): domain Eukaryota; kingdom Metazoa; phylum Chordata; class Amphibia; order Gymnophiona; family Ichthyophiidae; genus Ichthyophis; species Ichthyophis bannanicus. The sequence goes on from CM066039.1 coordinate 307,206,079, forward strand.
TGAAACGCATCCCACTGAGGGCTGAGAAGAGTTCTCTCCACCTCCCAAACTCCCTTGGGCTGATCAGGTCTCACCTCCCCAAACCCAGCCTCCAGAGATTGGGATTCGGTCTCACAGCGCAAAAGAAACCGGCTGGTGAGATTGAACCCCTGCAAGACCCACATGCCAAACACACTGACTTGGAAGACATGTTGGGTTCCCTCAAGAGCTGCAGACAGAACGAGCCTTAATTTTTTTTTTCTAACACTGTTATCACAATGCAGCTCACCAGCTATTCCTCTTCTTTCGTTTACCTTATTAACCCACAATCAGAGGGGGCCTTCCAGATAAAAATAAAATGAGAGTTCGAACCCTGCTGTCTGCAGAGACGTCCTTCCGAAAATAAAAAACAGAGGACAGAATATAGCGGCCGTTCCCATGCTCAGCAGAAAAGGGAAGCACCACACCACACAGTCAGTGCAACGCTGACTTTCCTTCCAGGCTCAGCACCGACCTGTGTGCCCTGGCTGAACCCCAATGCAGAGTGATAGCGTAGTTATTCACCTGTAATATATGTTCTCCAGGGACAGCAGGAATCAGTCCTCCCATATGGGTGACGTCGGTACCGACGGCGCCCACGCGGTAGCTTCTCCCCAGCTTTCAAAGAAAGCCTTTGGGAGATGCACCACACATTTATTTTATTTATTTCTTTTTTATACCAAGCTATTTAGAATCAGTGCGGTTTACATGTATACTAACAGGTACTTTTTATTCCCTTGTCCCCGAAGGGCTCACAATCTAAGTGTACCTGAGGCAATGGAGGGTTAAGTGGCTTGCGTGGCATGCGTGGTCCCCTTCCCACTCAAGGATGCCATCTTGCCTCAGTATGACGACATAGCTCAAAAGGCAAAAATGACACAAAAGCAATTCCACGGGGAGGAGGGAGGTTGTGAAGACTGATCCCTGCTGTTCCCGGAGAACACCTGTTACAGGTGAGTAACTACACTTTTTCCGAGAACAAGCAGGAAGTCAGTCCTCACATATGGGATTCCCTAGCTACAGGCTACAGAAAAACCTGTAACAAAGCCATGGGTGACTAGGAAAGGGTGAGCAATGGAGTCCAAGGATACCAGGCTCACATGCGACACATGTGTCCAGTGATGTACCAGCACTCCGGTAGCCTGAACATACCAAGGGCCGGAGGGCAGAAGTTGCCTATACTCAGAACAAATGATGGAGTGCTGCCTGGCCAAAGGAATTGTCCCTATGGGACTCCCTCTCCTTCGGCTGTTTGAAAAATGCGCAAGTGTACAAGATCCTGAGAGGGCTCTTTGTGACTCTTTGTGAAGTTGATCACCCAACCCAGCCGATGAAGAAGCCAGATGACTACTTGTGTCATCAGCTGACTCCCTTGGTATGGCTTTGTGCAAATCAGCCAGTCATTGAGGTAGGGATGTACCAAGACCCCATTCCTTCGCAAATCGGCCACTACTACCACCATAACTTTGGTGAAGGTCCGAGGAGCTATGGCAAGGTCCAAAACTAAAAATGCCTCATAGGGACCACAAATCTCAGGAAGCACTGCTGTTCTGGGTGTATAGAAATATGCAAGTAAGCCTCCTTGAGATCCAGAGCCATCAGAAACTCACTGCGTGGTACGGCTGCTATGACAGACCACAGCATTTCCATATGAAAGTGTGGAACTCTCAAAGTCCGGTTGATGTGCTTTAAATCGAGGATCGGTTTGTAGGTTCCCTTCTTCATGGGAAGCACAAAATAGCGTCCCTTTCTTACCTGGTCGAACAGGAACCACTGCCTCTAAGTGCAGTAGTCTTTGGAGTGTCTCCTGCACCACGCCGGCCTCTTTCAGTGACCGGCAAGGGGACACTACAAAGGCCTTGGACAATGGTCGAACAAACTCCAGCGTGTAACCCTCTCGAATCACCTCCAGCACCCACTAGTCGGATGTGATTTGGACCCAGGCAGACACAAATCTCCGCAAGCGATCGCCAACCAGCTCTGCCCAACCATGGGTCCCCTTGCTTCACAGAGGCTTCTTTGGAGCCGAAGAGGTGGCAGAGTAATATCCCCTGTCAACTACCCCTCCCCCCCCCGAAAGGGAGTACCTCTACTGGGGTAGCATGCTCGCTGGAACGCTAGAAATTTCGCAGCATGAAAGCACCGGAAATCTCTAGGCTGGCCTTGGGCCAGTGCTGAACATTTACCTTGTTTCGGCTTATGCTCAGGGAGTATGACATCCTTGGATTCCCCTAGCTCCTTTACCAACTTTTCCAGGGCTTCACCAAACAGCAATTTGCCCTTGAATAGGAGCAGGCTCAATCTAGTCTTTGACAAGATATCTGCCACACAGTTACGGAGCCACAGGAGCTGTCTTGCCGCTACCACCGACGCCATACCCTTGGCTGTGGCGCGAATCAGATCATAAAAGGCATCTGCCAGAAAAGCTGCACCGGACGCCATACAAGCTGCCTGCGTGGAGTTTGCTCCTGTGGAACTCTCCGCCCCCAGCATTGCCTAAGCCATCGAGACACAGGCCTCACAAACAGCTGTCTGGAGGGCAAGATCATTAGCATCAAAGGCCTGCTTAAGCAACACCTCCATTTTCTTGTCTTGCGGATCTTTCAATGCTGCCCCCCCCCTTCCATGGGGATAGTGGTCTTCTTCATCACTGCGGACATGGGCACATCCACCTGAGGGGCCCGCAACCTCTCATCATCCTGTTCCGGTAACCGGTACTGTCACAACATGGCCTGGCTGCCCCGTCGCCCTGCCTCCGGTGCTTTGCATTGCATCTCTATCATCTGCTGAATTACTCTCTGTACTGGGAAAACTGCCTGTGAGCGCCTGCATGACTGCAAAATCGGATCTTCCAACGGTTTCTCACCAGAAGAGGAGTCCTGCGCAATGTTGAGGGCCACCAGGGAATAAGTGATCAGTGCTGGAAGCTCTTCCCTCTGGAAAACCCTCTAAATAAGGAAATGAGGATTCTCTCCCAGAGACACCTCACTTTCTTCTAGTTCTAGATAGGAGGACCCTCCTCGAACATGTCTGAGGTTCCTTCCAACGGGTCCTCAGACATTTCAGACACTACTGCCCTGGGATCCTCCCAGGCCTGTGACTCCAGATATGACCCGGCTGACGTCTGAGACATGGAGAGCCCCTCAGACTGCCCAGTCCTGCTCTGCCACAGGCAATACGTCTGATGCAGCAGGAGGACAAAGTCTGGAGAAAACAGTGATGCGGTATCTTTCCTGCCTCCCTCTGAAGCTCTGCCAGGAGGCTCCATGAAAAGAGATGCTTGCCATTTCCTTTCTGGAATACACACTGGAACAAATGGCCTCTCTTCCCACCAAAACTGCAGGCTGAAGAGGCCCTGCCAGAACTGATTCCGCGCATGTTTCCCGACTTCTGTCCCCGCCTTGAGTCGCTGACTCAACAGAGAGCTCTGCCATCTCCTGTTCTGCTGCCCAGGTCTCTCTCTCGCAGTTCCCACAGACCCTGGCATTAGAGACTCTGCTGCAGCATGTCCCACATGCGGGGTGCAGGAATTGTTTTTAAGGATGGCATGAAAATAAACGTAAAAACCGCTCTGACTCACTGCATCCTAGCAACTCACCGACCACGAATCCAACCCAGAGAGACAATGAAAGGAAGACACTCTACCTCTCCCCCTCCCCACCGAAGATGTCCCTGGAGCCGTCACGGTGCCTGTAAGCTTCATTTACTTGCCATCCCAATCAGCAGTGCTGGAATTGCCACACTGGCAAGAGCTCTGCCCTACTCTCAGACCATTCCCCTCAAGCAGGACTAGGCTGAATTAACGACCCCGATCCCTCAGTTGACCCCCCCCCCTCAGATTGTTCTCAGCACTGCTGTGGGTCTGACAGCCTTCCATTGAAAGGATCAGCCCAGACTAGTCTGCTCAAATTTATTTTCTTTAGGCTGCTTGGCTGTTCAAGAAATAAAGGGATAGCTACCACTGGCCCCTACAGTCCTTCCCGTGCCATCCCACACTGGGTAGACCCCTCCTCCAGCTGCTGGAGACTGAGATACTGGCCTTGATGGGTGGTACTGGGCCCTTATATAGGGTAACATCAGAGCTCCGAGTATGCTCAGTCTCCAGCTGCTGGCAGGGGGAGACAACCTGCTTGTCGGGACTGGACTGGAGGGATGATCAGGAAAGTACATATTTTGGCAGCTGTTACTTCAGCTAGAAGGAGCAGTGAACTTCAAGCCTTGTTTATGTGTGAGCTTTATACACAGTTTCTCATAACAAGGTAGTCCTGCTTGATGCTTCTGAGGATACTGGACACACCCATGAGACATCTCTCCACATTCTGGGCTTTAAAAAGGGACTCTTTTCTACTACCTTTAAAAAAAAACAACAACCCAGAATCTATCAGAAGGTCTACACAGCTTTAATGCCAACAAACCTGTAATTTCAATGGTGAAGTGTACTCTAGCTAATGGGCTAGCATCCTGTATTCAATTCTGTTATGAACAGACTAGTATCTCTCATCAGATAAAAGCCACTGGTATTTCTGTGGATCTTCTAAGGGTCTGCTTCACTGGAAAGCATCTGCAAAGCAACTACTGCTGTCCTCACTACATATTTTCCCTTCACACTACTGCTTGGACCAGTCTTTAATCCAATAAAGTACTTTTGAATAAACAATACTAAGCAATCTGCATCTAAGCTACTCAACCTTTGCATTATCGTTGTCTGACCAAATTGCTCAATAAGGAGAAATTTCACTTACCGTTAATTTCCTTTCCTGGAATACTGCTAGACCAGTCCAGACAAACGGGTTATGCACCCCTGCCAGCAGATCTTGGAGACAGAGAATTCTACCAGAGCTCTGATAGGCTGGAGCCTGGTGATATAATCCTACCCCTAGGGGTCTCCATCAGTTACGTCCACAAGCTAATGCAACATGAACTGTAACATCACCCCAGAGGGTCTCAAGTGAACTATATACAAGGGAGCCGAAGACCTCCCTAGAGCTGAAAACAGTATCCACCTACGAACCCATGGACTGCCCATGGCGAGGCATACCGGCAAAGAGAAGAACCGCGGTCAGCGGCTGCACCGCACCAGCGGCACTCCAACCAACAGCAGGGCGGGTCCTGGACTGGTCTAGCAGTATTCCAGGAAAGGAAATTAACGGTAAGTGAAATTTCTCCTTCCAGTTCATACTGCTAGACCAGTCCAGACAAACGGGCAGTACCCAAGCTACCTGCGTTCAAGGGGGGGCAAGGCCGCCGACAGCTCAGCAACTCCAAAACGGACCTCCTGACGGGCATGAACGTCCAACCTATAATGACTGACAAAGGTGGACAGCGACGACCAAGTCGCCGCCCGGCAAATATCGAGAGGAACTACATGAGACCTCCCGGCCTACAAAGTTGCTTGCGCCCGAGAGGAGTGAGCACGGAGTCCTGGTGGAGCTGGCTCTCCCAGAAGAAGGTACGCCACCTCAATGGCTTCCGTAACCCATCTAAAAATGGTAGATTCGGAGGCTGCGGATCCCCGACGAGAACCCGCGAACAAGACAAAAGAGCAACAGTCATATGGAAGGGTCCCGCGACCCCCAGATACCGAAAAAGAACCTTCTTAAGGTCCACCGCCCGCAACGGAGACCGACCACTGTCACCCTGCGCCTTTGTTAAAGACGGAAAGAAAAGAGGCTGGTCAACAGCGAACGGCGTCAGCACTTTGGGCAACAAAGGAAGGGACAGTTTTCAGAGAAACGCCTTCGGAGGAAAACGAGAGATAGGGATGTCGACATGAGAGAGCCTGGAGCTCAGAAAGACGGCGTGCCGAAGTTATGGCCACCAAGAAGACTGCCTTCAGAGTCAAATCTAGAAGAGAACATGCCCTCAGAGGCTCAAAGGGAGGAGCAACGAGGGCACAGAGGACAAGCACGAGAGCTCACGCCTGCACAGGCGAACGCAGAGGAGGCCGGAAGGCCTAACTCCGCGGAGGAACCGAGACACGTCCAAATGCGAAGCTATCGACCGCCCCGCTATAGGAATCCGAAAACAAGTTGAGGCGACCACTTGTACTCGCAAGGAATCGAACGCTAATCCCTTATCCACTCCGGCCTGTAAAAAGGACAGGATATCCGGAACACCGCAACGCCAGGGTGAGAGGTTATTTCGCGAACACCAACCATCAAGAGACGCCAAACCCGAGCGTAAGTCAGCGTCGTGGTAGACCGCCGCGCCGTGAGAAGCGTCATGACCACGCTAGGCGAATAGCCGTAGCGAGCAAACCGGCGGCGTGGAATTGCCAGGCCGTAAGCAAGTAAGGAGCCGGGTCTTCCATCTCCACCGGTCCCTGAATCAGAAGGCCGAGAAACGCCTCGAGGCAAAGCATCGACGCCCCAGACAGACGGAATAGATCCGCATACCATGGTCCGCGAGCCCAATTCGGAGCCAGCAGGAGTACAGGGTCGCGACGGTCTCGGAGACACTGGAGAACCATGCATATCACGGATCAGGGAGGGAAAACATACCGGAGAAGATGAATCGGCCACGGTTGAGAGAGAGCATCTATGCCGTGCGTTCCCTCGTCCCTCCAATGGCCGAAGTACAGCGAAGCCGTGGCAGTCTGTGCTGTAGCCATTAGATCCATGGTCAGTAGGCCCCACAGGTGAACAATGGACCGGAACGCATCCGGCTGCAGAGCCCAGCCCCCGGGCTCCAGAGAGTGCCGGGTGAGAAAATCGGCCTACACATTGTTCACGCCTGCGATGTGCTGTGCCGACAGCATGAAGATGTTCCCCCGCCCACGGGAGGAGCAAATGCCTCTCCTGTGAGACATCCGGACATTGCGTGCCGCCTAGGCGGCTTAGGTAAGCAACCGTCGTGGCGTCGGACAGGATCCGAACCGCACACCGCCACATTAAAGGCTGAAACTGAAGAAGGGCGAAGCGCACTTTCCGCGTCTCAAGAGGATTGATAGACCCTTGGGCTGCGCGAGGTGACCAACACCCCTGCGCCGAGGCTAAGCCGCAAGGCGCTCCCCAACCGGAGAGGTCGGCGATTGGCGTCACCAAGATCCAGCGCAGAGACTCCAGAGGGACCGCCCATAGAAGATTGTGTGCCTGAAGCCACCAGCGGAGGCTGCGGCGCACCGGCAGAAGCAAAGGCAACCGGATTCGATAACTCTCCGATACCGGCGACCAACGAGATAGAAGCGCCGTCGGCAAGCAGCGCAAGAGCGCTCTTGCCCACGGAACGAGGGCTATCGTTGCTGCCATGGACCTCAAGAGTTGAAGGTGGCCCCAAGGCCGAGGCGCCGCTTGATCCAAGCAGCGGCGGAGCTGAAGAGAGATCTTCTGAAAACGTTCCTGAGGTAGAAACACCCGTCCCCTACGAGTGTCGCACCCAGCCCCGAGAGAATCCAGGACCTGAAGCATTCCAAAATAGACAGAGTAACGGCCCAGTCCTCCTTCCAACGGTGGACCGGGACGAATGGCATCTAAACGCTGGAGCCTTTAAATGAAGCAACATCCGCTGCCCATTGACGCAGGCTGAGCCATCTCCGAGCTACCGACACCGGAGCTAGGAAGCGAGCTGACAGCTGCAAGAGATCACAGAATGCCTCTGCCCGGAATGCAGCAATGGATTCGAAATGAACCAACTCGGGAACACCTGGAAGCTGCGGAATCCATCGAAGGGAGGCCCGAGCTGCCAGACCTTCGCACACCTGCAAGAAGGAAATAGCGGGCGAAGGAAAACCGGACTGTAGCAGTCTCCCAACTCTTCAGGTCTGGCTGGTCGCGGAGCGCCTCTCCGCCCTCAACCGGAAGTGTGGTATGCCTGATGACCTTGGTCAGAATGCATCAACCATCGGGTATTGCAGCCAACGGTCCAAGTGAAAGGGAGACCAAGGGTATAACCGACCAATACCGCGTGCCGTACGAATGCACTGGAAAATGGGATGCGGCTGCAACCGGATTTGAGAATCCGGAGGAGCAGGCGTGTTGGCTAGGGGGAGCGACTCCATTACCTGTGTGATTAGAGCCGGCAACTCCTCTTACCGAAAAAGGCGGAGAACCATCAGCGAAGAAAACAGACGGAGAATATTCCCCATCTCCGTACTCCAACGAGTCAGGGCTGACCTCCGAAGATTTAAAGTCCTCTTGAATATCCATAGTACCCCGCAAGGCACATGCTACGCCCCAAGGAGGACGTACTGCTCTAAGGTCTGAGGACTTATGGGACCACTTGCGAGACCACGCCATATGCTCGCCTGCTACTGGGCAGGTGTAGGAGATAATCCAAAAGACTCCAAAAGTCACAGGCGTCATGCCAGATGGAAGAGTGTGAGGAAGGCACTGTCAGTCAAGGCTGCTGTGGTCTCCAGAGGCTGTGGAAGCGACATGGGAGCTGACTGAATCTTCTCCTGCAGGAAGATCCTGCAGTAGGGGCTCTGAGGAGGGGGGAGATAAGGTGCTGATGAACCCAGCTAGCAACGCAGTGGGAATGGGGAAAGTCTCCGGGATGCAGCGTGCAGGTGGAACACAAGCAATCTATTAATGTCCCCTTCGGCTGATTACATATCACATATAATACAGCCAGAGAAAGCGTAGTTACTCACCTGTAACAGGTGTTCTCCAGGAGCAGCAGGAATCAGTCCTCACTTATGGGTGACGTCGGCGCCGACGGAGCCCTCGCGGAGCAATTTTCCCCAGCTTTCAAAGAAAGCCTTTGGGAATTGCAGCGCGCATGCGCGGTCGTCTTCCCGCCCGAGAGTGCCATCTTAGCCAGTCAGATGACATAGCTAAAAAAAGACAGCATAAAAATTTGCAAAAAAGAACATAAGCAGACGATTGCAACTCCAAGGGGAGGAGGGAGGGTAGTGAGGACTGATTCCTGCTGCTCCTGGAGAACACCTGTTACAGGTGAGTAACTACGCTTTCTCCAGGACCAAGCAGGAAGTCAGTCCTCACTTATGGGACTCCCAAGCTCAAGGCTACCGGAGACCCTAAGCACAAAAATGAGCTCCCTCTAGCTCAGCAGCACAGAAGGATAGAATCTTCGCTGAATTATCACCCACCGGTAGCCCACATCCGGATGGAGGGTAGGAGTTGCTCAGACCTCAAAGAGATTACGGAGGACTGCCTGTCCGAAAGCACTGTCCCTACGGGACTCCCTCTCGAGACAGTAATGGACCGCAAAAGTCTGGCTCGAAGACCAAGTAGCGGCCCGGCAGATGTCTGCCAGCGGAACAGAGCGGAGGTAAGCCACTGACGTGGCCTTTGCCCGAATGCAATGAGCCGTGACTCGACTTTCTAAGGAGAGTCCGGCTGCCCCATAAGCCCAAGAGATACAGTCCGCAACCCAGATGGACAGAGTACGCTTGGAGACCGGGAGCCCCAATTTATTGGGGTCAAAAGACACAAAAAGCTGAGCAGCTTACGGTGCTCCCGCGTACGGTCGAGGTAGAAGTTCAATGCCCTTCTACAGTCCATGGAGGACCGTTTCAGCTCGGCTGGAGTGTGGTCTGGGAAAGAAGGTTGGAAGTACCACCTCCTGATTGATGTGAAAAGGGGAGACCACTTTAGGCAGAAATTTTGGGTGAGTCCGTAGGACTACCCTATTCTTGTAGAACCTAGTGTAAGGGGGATCAGACACGAGGGCCTGCAATTCACTTACGCGTCTAGCGGAAGTGAGGGCTATCAAGAACAGTGTTTTCCAAGACAGGAGAGAACAGGTAGCCATAGGTTCAAAGGCGGACAGGCGATCCGCTGCAAAACCACATTCAGGTCCCAGTCAGGCGCTGGCGGGCGCAGAGGTGGTTTAAGTAGAAGGAGACCTCGGAGAAACCTCGCTACGAGAGGGTCATTGGAGAGAGGTCTGCCGTCCACTGGCACATGATGTGCTGAAAGAGCACTGAGGTGAACTTTGACGGAGTTGGACTTAAGTCCCAGATTAGAGAGGTGCAGCAAGTACTGCAAGATCACCGACACCGGGCAGGAGAAGGGATCCTGAGACTGTTGGGCACACCAGACTGCAAAGCGACGCCATTTAAGGGCGTAGCATTTGCGGGTAGAAGGCCGTCGCGAAGCTAAGACGACCTCTCCACCTCCGCCGGCAGGAGAAGGGGAGCAAGGACTACCCTCTCAGCAGCCAGGCCATGAGGTTGAGAGACCTGAGGTTGGGTGCAGAAGGGACCCCTGATCCTGAGTGAGGAGATCCGGTTGTACCCCCAGAGGGATTGGATCCTCCACCGCCAGTTGCAGCAGGAGCGGAAACCACGGCGCCTGGCCAGCGAGGGGCCACCAGGATCATGAAGGCTTTGTCTCGGAGAACCTTGAAAAGAGTCCGAGAGACCAGCGGGATGGGAGGGAAAGCGTACAGAAGGCTCCCCGACCACGAGATCAGAAAGGCGTCCGCCGCAACCCGAAGGGGGGTGTGGCTGACGAGAGCAGAAGCGAGGAAGCTGCCGGTTGTGAGGACTGGCAAAGAGATCCACCGTGGGGAGACCCCACTTGAGGAAGAGCTTCTGAACTACCAAGGGATCCAGACGCCACTCGTGCGGCTGGAGGACCCTGCTGAGTTTGTCTGCAAGGCAATTGTCTTGGCCCGGGAGATAAACTGCCTTGAGGAGAATGCCGTGACTGACGGCCCAAGAGCAGAGCTTCTGTGCCTCCCGGCAGAGAGGAAGGAGCCCGTGCCCCCCTGCTTGTTCACGTAGAACATGGCAACTTGATTGTCCGTCTGGACAAGGACGGACTGGGAAGTCAGGTGGGAGAAGGCCTTGAGAGCTAGGCGATCGCCCTGAGCTCAGTGATCTGCTGAGCAGACTCCCACGTGGTCCAGAGGCCCTGAGTACGTGCCTCTTGGCAATGTGCTCCCCAGCCCAGGAGGGACGCATCGGTGGTCAGCACCCGGGTCGGCTGAGGTGCCTGGAAAGGCATTCCGAATATCAGGTTCGGCTGTCGGAGCCACCACCGGAGAGACGAGAGCAGCGGCTCGGAGACGCGCACTAGGTCTGCCAGGCGCCTGTGGCTTGTCGCCACTGCTGGCGGAGACACCATTGAGCAGACCGCATATTCAGGCGGGCATTGGGGTCACATGGACGGTGGAAGCCATATGGCCGAGCAGTCTCAGGAAGCGCCTGGCGGAGACCAGGGGCTGGCTGCGAAAGCGGTCGGCTAGGTCCATGAGTCGTTGAGCCTGTCGAGCGGTAGGTACGCTCGTGCCCGAGGAGTGTGCAGCCTTGCGCCGATGAACTCGAGATCCTGTGAGGGGAGCAAAGTGGACTTTGCGAAGTTTATAACAAAGCCCAAGTGCTGCAGCAGAGTCACCGTGCGGCACGTGGCGTTGGTGACCTCCCGAGCGGACGCTGCTCTGATGAGCCAGTCGTCGAGGTACGGAAAGACATAGAGGCCGTGAAGCCGAGATGGGCCGCCACGACCGCGAGACATTTTGTGAAGACTCGCGGTGCGGAGGATAGGCCAAAGGGCAGTACTCTGTACTGGTAATGATTTCCTGCCACCACAAACCTTAGGTATTGGCGGTGGCTTGGGTGGATGAGGATGTGCGTGTAGGCATCCTTTAGATCCAAGGAGCATAGCCAATCTCCTGCTGGAGGTAGGGCAGAAGGATTCCAAGGGTAAGCATTTTGAACTTCTCCCGCACAAGGAACTTGTTGAGGTTGCGCAAGTCCAGGATGGGTCTGAGGCCCCCTGTTCTCTTTGGTATCAGAAAATACCTTGAGTAAAAGCCTTGACCTCTCAGTGGTGGGGCACCGGTTCCACCGCCTGTTCCTGCAGAAGACCTGCTAACTCCTGAAGGAGCAACTCCCTGTGCGAGGGGGGGGGCGCGAAGGTTCTCCCGGAAAATAGGAGGGAGGGACCTGATGGAAGTGGAGAAGGTAGCCTTCTCGCACGACCTGAAGTACCCAGGCATCTGCTGTGATGCTGGACCACCTGTGGCCGAAGTGAACCAGCCGGCCGCCGGTGCTGGGAGGAACCAGCGGGGGGGGGAGAGGCTATGCTGAGCGAGTCAAAAACCCCCACCCTGCTGAGCAGGGGCTGGTGGTGCAGGCTTGGGGGCTTGCTGCCTACGTGACCCGTTACCCCGTCCCTTGGCCTGCTGGCCCTGTTGGGGAGCTGCAGGGGCCTGATAATGGGGGTACTGTTTGTAGGCAGCCGCCTTCCCGGGTAAAAGGACTTTTTTCCCGAGCCCTTCTTTTTCTGGGAAGGGGCGGAGGTCTTCCTAGAAAGCCTGGTCCTGGTGAGAGTCTCAGTCTCAATTTGTGCAGCCTTTTCCGCCATGGGCTTGCCAAAGAGGTTTTCGCCTCGGCAGGGGACATCGACCAACTTGTCCTGTACCCAGGGCTCAAGATCCGACGACTGAAGCCAAGCCTGTCGGCGGGCACCGATGCCGGCTGCGGCCACTCTAGCCGAGGCCTCAAAGCCATCATAGGCTGCTCGGGACATGAACTTTGAGCATTCCCGAATGCCCGTGGACAAGGCTAGGAACCTCCGCAAGGGCTCCTCGGAGAGACCAGCGGAGAATCCGGCTAGCTCTTTAGCCAGATCCCGGAGATACCTGCCCATGTAGAGCTGGTAAGTCTGGACACGACATGCGAGCATAGAGCCCTGGAAGCACTTCTTGCCAAGGCCATCCAGGTTACGGGCCTCCCTTCCAGGAGGCACCGAGGAGTGCATCTTCTGGCTCTTAAGACGATGCATGGCCGATTCCACTACCATGGAATGGTGTGGCAGCTGTGCCTTCTGAAAGCCAGGGGCTCTTGTGGACCCGATAGATCGAATCGACCCGCTAGCTCCGGCCCGGCGAGGAGGCCGGACTCTCCCACATGCGGAAGATAGTCGTTCCAGCATAGGAGGAACCGGCACAGTAAAGTGCTCCCTCGCGGGAGAGTCATACTGGGAGGGCGTCGAGCTCTTCGGCTCGAGGCTCCCTCCTCGGATCCGCAGGGAAGGCCAAAGCCTTGGCCATATCCCTAACGAAGTCCCGAGAACCGGTGCCATCCTCCGGGGGGACTGCTTCCGAGGCTCGGACCCCGGTGAGTCCGATGGGACACACCGAGTCCGGAAAGAATCAGTGACTCTTCCTCCTCAGACTCCCAGACCGGACTCCGACGAGGACTCGGTGGGGTCGGCCTGGGCAGGATGCGGCGCCAGCCGCCCCGACGTCGAGGGAGTCGGCGTCGGGGACCTCGGTCCCGAACGGGAGGCCGAGGGTGACCTCGACCGAGGATCGACTCGAGTTCTCATTGACTCGAGGATCGGCTCGGTGTCCGGGTCGACTTGGACGTCGACGTCCCGGCGGTCGGGGCAGCGGCGCCAGCGAGGCCAGCGAGCAGTGCCCGCTGCTGGTCCATGAAGGCAGACAGTCTGCTCTCCAAGGCCGTCAACCTGAGTCCGAGCTCAGGTGACCCAGCAGCCCCCCGACTCGGGCCCCGACGGCGTCGGGCCCGACGTCGGCTGTCGCGGAGGCGAGTCCAGAAGGACTACAGGACTTACCCGGGCAGGCATCTCCGACTCCAGGCGAGGTCGCTTCGGAGATGTTCCTTCTCCAAGGACCCGGGGCGGCTGTCGGGGCTATGCGACTGGCCCTCGCGGAGCCAGGAGCGTCCACCGACGCCGCCCCTCGCGGTTTTTCCTTCCGACGATGGTCCCCGGAGGGAGAACCCCGGTCGGAGGAGCTCCGGCGACGGTCCGAGCTGGAGCCCTTTGACACGGAGGCCTCCGACGAGGTCCGGGTACGGCTGGGGTCAGCGAAGATTCTCTCGCGCTGATGCCGCCGACTTCTCAACGCCTTCCAGGACAGTTTGCTGCAGGGCCCACAGATCAGTTCCTCATGATCCGGGCCCAAGCAGCGGAGGCAAAAGTCGTGTGTGGCGGTTAGTGACATATTTCGGTCACACCGACCACACCGCTTAAAGCCACTGGCAGCCATCGGGGGAAAAAGGGCCCCTGCGAGGTCAAAGGACCGGGCTGCCAGGGAAAACGAAAATGAAAGCTGACTAAGTCAGAAAAACCGAAAAAACGCTAGAGGACTCGAGACCGGCGTCGCGAGTCCGGGCGCGTCGAACCGAAAGAAAAAAGTATAAAATAAAAGAGGAAAATCAACTTTTTTCGCGGGGACAAGACGGGGACGTCTGCAGGGCTCCGCGGAAAAAAAAAGAAGACTGGCTAAGATGGCACTCTCGGCGTGAATACGACCGCGCATGCGCGCTGCAATTCCCAAAGGCTTTCTTTGAAAGCTGGGGAAAATTGCTCCGCGAGGGCTCCGTCGGCGCCGACGTCACCCATAAGTGAGGACTGACTTCCTGCTTGGTCCTGGAGAAAGAAGCATTGTATAGACTTAAACCACCTTTCCTCTTCTCGTGTGGGTTTTTTTTTTTTGCATTTAAAACAAAAAGCAAGGTAGGCTCAGGGAAACCCAAGACTCTTCAAGAAAAGGATTTTGAAACTCCACGTGCCTCCACAGCATGTTTAAATGTGTGGAAACTGCTGTTTAGAGCTGTTTCCTCCAAAATGAAACACTGAAGAGAAAAACAAAACGGCCGCTGGCACAGAAAAACTGTCAGGTATTCACTGAGCTGAGAAGGGAACTGTCAGTCATTCACTGTGCTGGCACAGAGAAACTTTCAAAGTCAGGGTAAGGCAATTACAGTGACTGAAAGTAGGGAAATTAGAGTGTGATCCCTCCGCAGCCATTCAGACCTCCATGGTAGGGGGCTGAAAGGTGTTTCTGGGGAGGGTTGTAGAAGCTCAAATCCAGCCGTAGGAAGATTACAGTGAGCATGCTTAATTAGGCCGAGCCCAAAACAGTCAGGATCCAAAACACTGACTTAAAATTCCAATCAAATGGTATATTGAATAAGACAGGTACAATATTCAGTAGGATGTACAAAGTAACCCGGCTGCAGTTTGTGGATTAAAAATTTAAAGTAGGAACTTCAAAACTCAGAGGCAGCCGGTCCGGATGCAGTTGAAATCATCCCAGAGCAGCTGGGGCAAGTAAGAAAAAAACAGGCTACTCACAGTTTTCTTTCAGAAAATGATACCTGAACTTCCTGGAGGTATCCAAACTCTCGTGGCAAAGACTCAGCGCAGCGTAAAGCCAATGGAGAGCTCCACTGAAGCCAAGCTCAGGAGTTCCCAAGTTCATCTGGGGAAGCAAGATGCTGGGGGAAGAGCAGAGCTGATTCATGAGGTCCCTGTGTTTCTTCTGACAGCCTATGTAGAGTAAACCTGAATAAGGCACAGTGAGAACTAAAAACAAATAACTGCGTCCTGCAGGAACAGGCATTTAACAATATTCCCCATAATAGGTAATGCCTCAGCTAGCCTTCTTTGTTGGGCACAGTGGGGGATGGAACCCATGAGCCCTGCACCATTGGTCAGTGACTTAGCATTGTACTGTGGCTCTGAATTGCATCCTGTTCTCTATCCATGCCTTCCGTACTTTTTATTCATTATGCTAATACATAGGCAGAGAAAAAGGAACCCCTTCACAACTCACAGCTAGCAAGTGTTGTGGAAAAAAACTTAAACAGCAATATAGCTGTTAGAAGCCAGCAGAGAAGTAATCTGGCTTCCCGCCAAAAACCGAGGCTCATTAGCTATTCAAAATGGCCGCCGGCAAAAATAAAACACAAAAAGAGTGAATTAAAACCCCCAAAAGCTAAGGAATTAACTTAAAAAGTCAAAGGAGAAGGTGGGAGGGTTGCAGGCATGAGAGAAATGCCTAAAATCGCTGAAAAATCAAGAAAAATAAATCGAGTTGCCACAGAGTTGCAGACAGCAGTGGGAGAAAGACAGTTTCTGTACTTACAGTACCGAAAGTGCAGAGAAGCCACGGACCGCTGCTCAAACCACTGCAACTGCCTCACCACTAAAATCAGCCCCAGGGACTGGATTCTAGGAGGCGTACCATCCAGCTAAATAGCCCTCATGACTAGTGCTGAGGAGTCTGCACATCAGCGATCTCTACTGTGACAGAGGACACAGGAGCTTCAGCTGGAATCATCCTGGTGCTCAGATAAGTACACTGGCAACTCAGGGCATAATCTCTCCAAGAGAAATCACAAAGAAATAAAGCATTTTAAATTTTGTTTGAAGGAGCAAAAAAAAAAGCATCCAGATCTGCTGGAGACAGAGAAAAACTGAGGGAGACCCCTAGGGGTAGGATTATATCACCAGGCTCCAGCCTATCAGAGCTCTGGTAGAATTCTCTGTCTCCAAGATCTGCTGGCAGGGGTGCATAACCCGTTTGTCTGGACTGGTCTAGCAGTATGAACTGGAATGAAAAGTGATCTGCAGCCTGCAGCAACCCTGGACTAGGGAGTCACACACGTTTGTGCCCAAATCAATCCTGCTTTTCAATGGACAAAGCAAAATTGCTCATCCTCAACAGGTGTCCTCTAACACCAGGATTAACATCAGGCACACAGCCCCTCTCACCTCCCTGTAAAGTTCCATTCTTTCTTGAGCTATGGAACAGATGGAGGAGACTGCTGCATGTGAGAAAGGCTGTACATTTTACATTTAGTTTTGAACTCTGGGAGAGCCGTTCTGACACTGAGCGACAGCGTCACTCACTTGTGTGACTGATCAATCCTGTCTACAGAGAACATCTGTTACAGGTAAGCAACTCTGCTTAAGCTTGGAGCTTAAGATTTAACTATTTCTATTCATTTTGGATTTATGACAAATATACATTAGCTTTTGTGAAAGAAATGGAGGTTCTTTTTAACTAGTTGCTCCACTTCCATTTGCACCTAAATAATGATGCGAAACAATGTTGTGAAGCAGGCGGATATTCTGTTAAATTCCACCAAGGACCAATCCCAGTGATGTGGCATGGACGCAAAGGGGCTTGTTACCTTATTAGCTTGAATGAGATGAAAGTTTTTACCATGGACCCTGAACCCATGTTCAAAGTTTCTGCATTCCTCTTCACTCCAGGCACATAGTTCATCTGTAGAAAGAAAGAAATTTACCAGCTACAAAGATTCAAAGGAGTTTGGAAACAAAGAAAAATCTGATTTTCTCAACTGTTAACCCAGTTTGGCCAGGGGTCTTCTCGCTCTCTATCCTAAACTATGCCCAGTTCTCTAGCAGGAAATAAAAATATTTGAAAAATATTTGTGTCCCCTATTATTGAACAATTATTGACTATTCCGTAAAATATTGGCATTTTGAAGTCATCCTCACCTCTGATGACTCTGACATTGAATCGTAACCTTCGAAGTGCTTCTTCAGTATTGAAACTACATTTAACAAGTTCGTAGAGAGCCTGTGGGACATAAGTAAACTACAGACAGTCAGCAGGTCTCTGCATAGCAATAGATCTGCAACCTGGAAAAATGTTACCTGCTTGTTCTGCCTTGAAAGACTGAAACAACCCAGTGAGCCAAAATTACTAAGGGAAATAACCTCTTCGTAATTATAAAAACTTTCATAACCTACCACCAAAACACTGCAAGACCTTAATGGTTGCAGTGTCAAGAAGAATAACAAGGAAGAAAAGAAATGCTGTTTAAGTTGCATTGTTATACACATACTTCTGTTCAAATTTCTCAGTATAGCCTTATTCTCATATCCTGATGAAGGCATTTTCTGCAGTGAAGGGATTTATTTGCATCTTACTTTGTGGCAGCTGACTGACACTCACCTGCTCATTGTCTGTCACTATGTCCCCTTGGGGCAGACCCTCTCTGGAGATTTCATCCCATCTCTGCTTTGCTGCTTTGTATAGGAACTCATCCACTTCTCTTTCAGGAAGAATATTTGGATCCCAGAGCAGCTGATCTTCGTTTTCATAAACTAAAAGAAGCAAGCATGGGTCTGAAGAAGATTATTCAAGTCGGCCCTATACCCAATTCTAGAATGCTACTGCATGACCTTCCTAATGTTGGCTAAGAGTGCTTATGCCCTGGGAGGAGACTGCAAAACACAGAGGAGACAAAATACTAAGAAAATAGTCACTATGAAAATCCTTCCAACAAAAGTCATGATTGTCCTGTTGCTTGCTCCTGCATCTACTTATCTTATGGGGCTACCTCAGGATGGAGGTGAAGAGAACCGTATGTGTGTGGTTAGAGGCCTCTAGTTTCTTCATTCTCCTTCCATTTGCTTACAGCAAACAAGATTGAAATTACGCATATAGAAACATTACGAAATACACCTCTGTTGATTTGAATAAGACTAATGAGCAAAATTATAACTTTAAGATGTAATGAAGGAATAGTAAAGCTGCAGATGGCATGTGCATCATCTTTACTTGTGCAAACTCCAGAACATTCCCCTTTGGAGTTGAGGTGGAAATGGTGAAGCATCCTGAGATGTGCACAGATAGTTCCCAGAACATGGGCACGTGCAATTATGGTCTGGATGCAACTGAACTAAAAAGGACAATTAACAGCAGAGAACAAAAGTACCTAAAAGCAAATAAAGGAAGTGTGTGTGTGGCTAGTGGGGGGGGGGGGGGGGGAGCCAAACAACAGCGAGTGAAGACAGACACTGTGTGAAGCATACCAATAAAGCACCCTCACCTTTTTCACTGTGCCTGTTTAAACACAGTAGAGGAACAGATGCCTGGTGGAGAGGTCCAACCATAATCTCCTGAAAATAAATACAGTTGGGACGTAACTAAAAAATGACCAAAATCAATCTTCCATTCAAACCACACAAACCAGCAAGTAAGAGATAATGGAGTCTTCACTGTTACACAGACTATAACTTGAGCAACAGACTTTACAGATAACCAAAACAAATATAATTATTTTAGGGGCTTATTTACTCAAGGCTTTCTCCCATAGCATGTCTATGGGAAAAATGCTTAGTAAACTTGGTGAAATTTAAAAAGGCTAGTGTTTCCTTAAAAATATACAAAATGTCTCACAGATGGAGAAATTTCACTTATCATTAATTTCCTTTCCTGGAATCCTGCTAGACCAGTCCAGACAAGTGTGTTAACTCCCCCTGCCAGCAGATGCTGCAGACAGAGAAAGATACCAGAAGCCTGATTGGTAGATATACGACTGTACCCCTAGGAGTCACCTTCAGTATACTCTGGCAAAGCACCTTGATCGGTACCTGAGAACAAGGCACAGAACATCTCATGCAAGTAACTACGTGAAAGAATGAACTATATACAAGACCCCCAAGTAAGGAGCGCGACAGAGAAACAAGCTCTGTAGGACCGTGGTCCTTGGCTCTCCTAACAAGGTTGTCCGAAAGGCAACTGTAAGGTTGTCCGAAAGGCAACTGTAAGGTTGTCCGAAAGGCAACTGTAAGGTTGTCCGAAAGGCAACTGTAAGGTTGTCCGAAAGGCAACTGTAAGGTTGTCCGAAAGGCAACTGTAAGGTTGTCCGAAAGGCAACTGTAAGGGAGGGAGCTGGACTGGTCTAGCAGGATTCCAGGAAAGGAAATTAACGGTAAGTGAAATGTCTTCTTCCAATTCATCCTGCTAAACCAGTCCAGACAAACGGGAAGTACCCAAGCTACTGCACCCTTGGGCGGGAAGACACAGCCGCTGCCACCACACTTGCCCCAAAGTGTGGCACATCTCAAGCTTGGAGATAGAGGTGGTAGTGCCAAACAAAGGTGGACAATGAGGACCAGGTGGCCGCCCAACAAATGTCGAGGGGGTCTACTTGCAAGCGTTCCGCCCATGAAGCCGCCTGAGAATGAGTGGAGTGTGCCAAGAGCCCCGGGGGCACTGGCTTACTATGCAGGATGTAAGGGGATTCAATAGTCCAGTGGAGCCAGCAGGCAATGGTGGCCTTGGAGGCCGCCAGGCCCTTGCGGGGCCCCGCAAAAAGGACAAAAAGTCAATCGGACTTGCGAAAAGAATTAGTAGCTGAGAGGTAGTACCGCAAAACCCAACTGAGTTCTAGGGCGTGGAGCCCTTTGTTGGGTCCCTGACACAGCTCCTTGGAAAAGGCCGGGAGCGATATAGCCTAGTTTACATGAAAGGAAGTAAGGACCTTCGGAAAGGAGGAGGGAACTGTCCTTAGGGACACTCCTTCCGCCGAAAAAGGAGAGGGCCTACAGCTCAGAGACTCTCCTGGCTGAGGTAATGGCGACCAAAAATGCAGTCTTGAGTGACAAGTCGCGAAGGGAGATGCACTTGAGAGGCTCGAAAGGAGGTCGCATAAGGCACTGGAGGGCCAGAAAGAGATCCCAGGAGAGGACCAGCGGGTGGAACGGAAGACGAAGCACGAGCACACCCTTGAGAAACCTACTGATGTCTGGGTGTGATGCAATGGAGCCTCTAAAACAAGTCAGGGTCGATACCTGGACCCGAAGAGAGTTGAGGGCCAACCCCTTATCCTGCCTGTCCTGGAGGAAGTTCAAGACCTCCAGGATGTGCACCCACCAGGGAGAGAGGCGCTGCTTCACACTCCAAGACTCAAAGAGGCGCCAGACCCTCGCAAATGCTAGGAAGGTGATGGGACGAAAGGACTCGTCTTTCTTGAGCACAACAAAATAAATGGAGAATCGACCGGACCCTCGCTCCAGCAGAGAAGCTGGCCTAATGCCCACAAGAGGAGGAGACATTGAAGGGTAGAACAAATTGTGGCTCTTTTCCGGGGTGACCTGCAAGACAAAATGAGAAAGGCTTCTCGTATGGGATGGAGGCAGTCGAGTGCATAACCTTGATGAACCAAGCTGAGAACCTATTGGTCGGAGGTTATCGAAGCCAACTGCGCCAGCCAGCCCCCTACCGGTGGCGGAGTCCCGAAAAGGTTCCCTCTCATGTCAGCAGGGGGAGCGTGCGGACCCGGAGAACTTGGCCAAACTTGTGTAGGCATCCTTCCCTTTCCAGATCCCATGAAAGGGCTGAGACCTCTGAGCAGGGCGCCCAGCCGGAGCGGACGCAAAGGATCTGCCAGGGCGACAGCGCTGAGAGTTGCAGAACCGGGGTTGAGAGGAGGATAAGGGATAGGATCTCTGTCTGGAACACCATGAAGATGACCAGGGCTTGTCCTCCAGCAACCACTGGGGTTTGACCTTCAAGGTCCTTAACCAGCTTGTCCAGGTCCTCGCCAAAAAGTGGAGGAGTGGCCTAGTGGTTGGGGCAAGATACCTCAGGCCGGAAGGTTCAAATCCCACTAGAGGACAGCAACCTTGGGCCAGAAGGACTGAGGTTTCTAGTCCCACAGGTGCTCCTTGTGGTCTTGGGCAAGCCACTTAACCCTCCATTGCCCATGTTCCCTGTAAGTATTAGTGTATGTGTCTTATATCCCCTCGTGTTAAATGTATCCCCCAATTGTGTTGTGACCACTTTGATTGAAGGATAAGGTGGTATACAAAACTGTATAAATAAATAAAAAAGCAGTTTTCCCTTGAAGGGGAGCTTGGCGAGGTGCACCTTAGAGGATGCGTCAGCTGACCATTGTCAAAGCCAAAGCCAATGGCGAGCCACCATCAAAGCTGTCACCGAGCATGCTGAGAGGCGAAGAAGATCATGAGGTGTCCGCCAAGAAGGCTGTGACAGACTCAAAGCGTGGCAAGGCTGGATCCTTGGGCAAGCACGGGCCACCAGACCCTCACAAAAGGAGGCCTGGGGTGCCAGAGTAGAGGCGAAAAAGGCAGTCTTGAGAAGTCTCTCGACCTTTCGATCTTGTTGGTCATGAAGCGCTGCTCCACTTTCCACCGGAATCGTGGTATACTTGGTGACTCCTTCGGAAAAGTGAACCACCTGTCCAAATCTGTTGGGGACCAGGGATAGTGCTGCCCCAGTTGCCGAGCCATTTATAGAGGCGCATTCCTGCGACACCAACTGTTGGAGTTCTGAAGGGAAAGGCCTTAGAAGGCTTATGAATGCCTTGTAGAATGGGATTGGTGCGAGACTGCACCTGGATTGGGTCCTGTGCAGGTGGATCAGAGAGGCATAAGGCTTCAAACACCTGCGCAATCAAGGCTGGGAGCTCTTCCTTGCGGAACAGACGGATGGTCTGGGAACTGTCCTGCTCCTCGCCCGAGGCATCCAAGGGGGACCATTCTCCATCCTCCCGGTCAGAGATGTCCAGGCTCTCATCCTCTGACAGAATTTCCTTCTCTGGAGGCACGTTTGTCCAGTCCCCAGAGGCCCACAAAACCTATTTGGGAGGGTGTCCCACCTTTTGGGGCAAAGCTTCTCGGGTGTGGTCCAAAGGTGGCAGGATTTGCACACCAAAGCTCCCATGCTTGCTTGAAAAAGGCAAGGAAGTAACCTGAACTGTGGTCATGCGGGAGCTGGCCTGAGCAGTGTCCTGAGGCTCAGGCAGTAGCAGGGTAGGTGAAAGGGGCTCCTCAGACAGAGTAAAACCTCTGGAGTCCCCCAAGGGCAATACTAGTGAGGCAGGCAATTGCATAGAGGAAGAAGTACCATCCTCCGCCTGAGTAATGGCGTGGGAGGATTCACTCAGGTGAGCTGAGCATGCTGCATAAACCTGGTCCACCAAGTCCTTATGCTTGCGGCTGCACACAATGCACCGCGAAATGGAGGAGGGCATGATGAAAAGCTTACGCTCTCTGCTCGTTTCAGCTGATGCCCCTGCTAAAGACACAACTGCGAGAAGGCTCGTGGGTCCCACTGAACAGCCCTGTCTAACCAAGCCGCACGGCAAGAAGAAAATGGCCACCGCTTGCTTTCCTGCCAATGAGAGCAGTGCAGAGGGGTAAGTGCACACAGACGAGCACAAGGCCAGGCCACGCAGCAAGCAAGAAATGTCCGCCGACTGCCTTTCTGGCTGCAAAACTCGGCCCGGCAGCAAGGCCGTGGCTTGATGCACAGCTGGCTTGGATACGGCTGGCTTTGGGTGTCCCCACAGGCAGACAGGCATCCCGAAAGGAGAGGGCAGCTAGGCAGCGGCTATAGACAGTGTAGGGGGCGGGGGGGTACGGACTCACAGCATGCAGAACAGCAGACAAGCAGGAGAGCCAAGCACCACGAGCAAAGGACCTCAAATCATTTGCTGGTTCCCTTTTAATATTTTTGCTTTCTTTGTTTGACTGAGCAACTCAAGGCTCACCCTGGGAGCAGCCTCAATGGTTCTCGTGGCCAGAAGCCTGGAACTCCACCAAGGAGAGCTGCATTGATCCTCCCGACGAGGAGCTCGACCCTACAGCCAAAGAGGGGGCTGGGAACTCACAAGGGCCACCTCTTGTGCACCCTGGAGGCTTCTAGCTAAGCTAATTCCCTGAAGAAACTGTCCAGAAACAAGAGAACAACCATCATTTGCTGGACACAGAGAAATACTGAAGGCAACATCTAGGGGTTCAGTCATATATTACCAGGGCCCAGATAATCAGGCTTCTGGTGTCTTTCTCTGTCTCCAACATCTGCTGGCAAGGGGAGTTAACCCACTTGTCTGGACTGGTCTAGCAGAATGAATTGGAAATTTATTTATTTATTTATTTATTTATACATCTTTTCTATACCGCCACTTCCAGAGATCAGTGGCGGTTTACAGGTAACAAACATTAATAATAGAGCACTATTATTTTACATAGAACAGATTTAGAACAAAGAACTATTTTACATAGAACAGATTTAGAACAAAGAACATTCAACTATTAAGTGTAACTTAAAAATACAATGAGATAACAGGAGGGGTAGGAACATATGAACTGGGTATTAATTAGATAATGTTTCAAAACATAGTACCAACAGTACATCAACAGTAAAGTCAAATATTTACATTAAATTACAGTTATTCACATTAGCGACAAGCAAATTGCTTTCTAAGGGTAAGGTTAATCTAGGTGAGTAATGTGAATGTGTGAGAAAGGTTTATGCTTTGTCTAAGTAGGGTCAGTGAGTGATTGATGAACGGTGTTTTTTTCTGTGTTAGGATTATCTTCAATGTGGAGGTTATTGTAGTGCAGAGTAAATAGATGGGTTTTTAGATTTTTTCTAAATAATTGAAGATCTTTGATTTCTCTGATTTCAATCGGGAGGTTGTTCCATAGCGTAGGAGCGAAGTATGAGAAAGCTGTGTTACTTGTCTTCTGACTTGTTTTTCGAATAGAATCAGGAACTTGTATCGTGTGAAGGTTTATTCTTCGTCTCGATCTATTATCATGTGGGATGGTGATCAGCGTAGATAAGAAAGATGGTGCTATATTATTAAAGATCTTAAACGTATTGACTAAGGACTTGTAGATGATTCTGCATGAGACGGGTAGCCAATGGAGAGCGTAGAGGATCGGAGATATATGATCTGAAATTTTCGCTTTGTAGATAATCCTTGCGGTGACATTTTGGGCTAATTGAAGAGTGTGAATATTTTTCTTAGAGGTCCCTTGAAGAATACCATTACAGTAGTCTAAATGTGGTGTAATAAGTGTTTGTACTATGGTTCTGAAATCAGTGTTATCTATCAGTGGTCTAAGTTGTTGGATTGTCCTCAATTTGAAATATATTGTTCTTACAGATTGTTTTATATGTTTGGTGAGGCTGAGGGTTTTATCCAGAGTGACTCCCAAGTATTTGATCTCATCTTTGACTGGGAGAGAGTTTTTTCCAATCTTGATTTCAAGTGGGGGAGTGAAGCTTGTGTTTCTTGTTATAAATAGAACTTCTGTTTTTTTAAAATTAATATTCATATTCCTTGATTTCAGCCACAGTTCAGCTTCAGAGAGGCAACGACATATGTTACTATAATCCGGGTTTGACACATCAAATGGCGAGTATAACATGATGTCGTCCGCGTAGATGTGGTAGTTGATTTGAAGCGTTTAAATATGGAACAGATGGGTTGAAGATAGAGATTAAACAAAAGTGCCGAAAGGGCAGAGCCTTGAGGGATGCCCTGTTCTTGTGGAAATGGGGATGAAGCATTTCGATCTATTTGCACATATTGGGTCCGGTTAGTAAAATAGGATGTGAACCATTCAAGGGTTTTATCTTTGATGCCTATTTGAGAGAGTCTTGAAATGAGCGTGTTATGGTTTACAGTGTCAAAGGCAGAGGAAATATCAATGAATATGAGAATAAAGGCTCGCTTGGTATTATCGATACCTCTGATGATTGTATCAAATAGTGCTGTTAGGAGTGTTTCTACACCATGATAAGGGCGAAATCCATATTGATGCTCATCTAATGGAGCTGATGAGTCCATATAATCTTGCAGTTGTGTTTGCACAATCTTTTCAATAATCTTAGCAAGAAATGGAATACTTGCAATAGGACGATATGAAGTTGGGTCATGGTCGTCTAGAGTTTTGTTTTTTAACAGCGGTCGAATTGCTGACCTTTTGAGGACATCTGCTATACGTCCTTGTTGAAGAGATTGGTTGACTATGTTTAGTAAGTCTGAGGCAAGTTCTGTTTTTGTTGATTTTATCCAAGTCACTGGACAGGGATCAAGAAGAGAGGTTGTTGTATTTAGGTTGGAGATTGTCTGAAGTAGTAGTTTGTTGGTAATAGGGTGGAAGGTTTTCCATTCCAGGTGGTTATTATCTGAAAGAGTTAGGCTAGGTGGGGTGAAATGGCTGTTTAGTTTGAGTTTATTTGCAAAATGATCAGCAAGTAATTGCGGGTTAATACAGATTTTGTGAGAATTGTTGGATGGGGATTTGGTTAACGATTTGACAATCTCAAATAGTTCTCTAGGTCGATTAATAGCTTTAGATAAAGTTTTAGAGTGATATTGTTTTTTAGCCTTATTAATCGCATCCTTGTAATCTTTGAGTAGTGAGAAGTATTGTATTCTGAGTTCGTGAGTTTTTTTCCTTCTCCAAGTAGATTCCATTTTTCTAAGACCTTTCTTCAGAATTGCAAGTTCAATAGTATACCATTTTTCATTCTTTCTCATTTTATGGTAAATCTTTGTTGAATATGGTTCTGATGCAGATCCAATAATGGTATTCCAGCTGGATATTGCGTCATCAAGGTTATAGATATGAGGATCCAATCTAGGGAGTACTGATTCAAGAAACTCTTCTCTATTGAATGGTCGAAATCTTTGACCTTGATGATGATTGACAAGGGGTGCTTTGGTGTATTGTGGGAGGTGGAAAGAGAACCTAATCAGATAGTGGTCAGACCATGGGACTTGAGATGTGGAAGGTAAGACATAATGAGCTGAGGTTGTGTAATGGATAGGAATGAATATTAGGTCGAGAGTGTTTCCTTTGGTGTGAGTTGGTTGGTTAACTGTTTGCTTGAAGCCCATTTCTTCCATCGCTTCTAAGAAAGCTGTTTCTTGATTGTTAGAGAGAGATGGCAGATTGAAATCACCTAGCATGATGAGAGGTTTCCTTATTGTAGAGTTGCAAGCCAATTCTAGTATGGAGTCAACGTTTTGATTACTTGCGGTCGGAGGTCTGTATATCAAGCAGATTGCTATGTCCTTATTTTCAATTTTGAGTATATTTGTGTCATCAGGGTTTTCACATATAGCAGAGGATAACCCGAGATTAGATTTAGCTAATATAAGAACACCTCCTCCTCTTGTATGTTTTCTATTGCAGGCGAAGATGGAGTATCCTTGAACTTTTAATTGATTTAACAAGACTGAGTCAGATTCTGTTAACCATGTCTCAGTAATGCATAGTAGGTCTGGGTTTTCTGTATTAATTAGGTCTGTAATGATAGGTGTTTTATTTCTAGCTGACCTAGCGTTGATGAGGATGAGGGATATGTGTGTGAAAGCATTGCCTGTATTTATGTGGTCGGTTTTAGAAGATGTCTTTATCTGAATCAGTCTGTGGTGATTTATCTTAGAATTTCCTAAGAATAGTTGATGAGTGTTATGTCTCTGACGATGAGGGATAACATGAATGTGAGAGAACTCTGGGAGGTTCAATGGTGGGGTGAAAGCGTTAGCAGGGAGGGGGTATAGAGAGAATAGTAGGCTGGCGATGTATAAGGTGATATTCAAGGTAAAAAGTAGCATTTTTTTATAATTCATGTTGGAATTTCCGATGACTGTAAGAAATGCAGGTTACTGACTGTAAAAATGAGAGTTACTAACAACAATAGGATTAAAGTAGTTAGGTACTGGTAACAGTAAATGGAATCAAGTAGTATTAATTAGCTACTGACAACAGTATATTGAATCAAGTAGTATTAATTAGCTACTGACAAAAGTATATGGAATCAAGTATTAATTAGCTACTGACAACAGTATATTGAATCAAGTAGTATTAATTAGCTACTGACAAAAGTATATGGAATCAAGTATTAATTAGCTACTGACAACAGTATATTGAATCAAGTAGTATTAATTAGCTACTGACAAACAGTATATGGAATCAAGTATATGGAATAAAGAAGTTAGATTACTGACAACAGTATTGTTAAATCAAGAAATGAAATTATTATTGTATACTGACAACAGTATATAAGAAAGAACAGACATTTTGTAATTCTGGTTTCTAGAAAAACATTAGCTAGACCCTTCTTCCACTGGGGCTGTGATAATATGTTGTATATGGGATGATAGCATGTGTAAATAAGCAATGCTGATCCTTGGCCATTTAAATCTCTCTCAGAAAACAAAACTCAAGATTGCACAAAGGCTCCTTTGTTTTCCTTTTTTACTGGAGGAACTCCCTACTTCATGCTAAGCTATCTATCCATGTAACACACTTAGGAAAATATTTGTCCGTCAGCAAGCAACAGATTGTGCAATAACAGTGCACTTGCTCATCTCACTGAGGAAATACCCATGCGGGTGAGCAGGATGGGGAGGATCTTCCAGCAGGAGGATGACAGCACCGGTGAGACGGGCGATGAGACACCAGTGCCTTCGTACAGGGACAGCAAGAGTGCTGCGAATGCCACAGATGTTTTCTGAGCATCTGCTAGTGTATACTAGCACAAGTCTTGGAACAGAGATCAACAGGATGACGGAGCCTTACCTTTTTACATTCGTTCAATGGAAGGGAATCCTTGGATTCTTCTGAAGCAGCAGCAGCAGCAGGGGAGGAAGAGCATTGCTCCTTGTCTTCATCCACAAGATAGTTTGCTTTTAGAGAAGTTAAAGATTATTTTTTAAAGTACTAGTTCACATATTCACCAATTCTGCTGATGACTATTGATTTTGAGGGGTTGCACACTTTGAAATAAGGGACCAAAACAGCATGCTCTCTTCTGAAGATGATTGATGGATATATGAGGCATTTTAAGGTATGCGTTACAAATGTAAAATGTTCTGGAGCTTTAGAAGAAGCTAGCAGCTATATTTACTAAACATGCACCATCTTATTAGAATGCACTAATGTGCACTATTGGTAACCAAGTCCCCTTGCAAAAAGTAGGCCTATAGTAAACTAATATACATTAATGGGTGGATATATACTAACAGTAGCACACTTTAGTAACTCTAGCTGTAAATGGTGAAGTCAAATCAAATTTCAGTTTTCTTTTGATATGCTGCCTTATGGTTCATGATACAGTACACCTATTTTTACTTGTCCGAGACTTATAGTCCTACAAAGGATCTTTATGCATAAAATATCAATACTGAATGCAATGCTTTGTTTGGATATCTAGAAAGTAATTTTAAAAGGCATTTTCCTGCATAAAATGGCATTTTGTATTCAGAAATGGCCTTTTCTAAAATTGCCTACAATTACAATCTATATATGCATACGTTTATTTGACTTAGGCAGAGGCATACTTGTGGACGAGGCATGGCGTGAACATTTGTGCACATTTTATAAAGAATATTCAAATATTCAAGCAAAACAACCCAACAAATTTGTTTGTTTCGAAGACTAGGTGCATGTGTGCTTATAATTTTTCATAGGGCAAAACTGGTCTGACTTATGCATGTGGAGGAAAGTTATATAAACAGGGCACCTAGGTTAAGGCTGTCAAAATATACCTATTTTAAGACATTTTTATAAAGATAAGTAGGTGCCTAGGGGGCTGAAGCAAGGATAATAAGTGCCCTAGGTGAACCTTCAGCTTTACACACACACCCTCCCCAGGATTTTCATAATTACATTCGACGATCATGATCACTGAAACACCATCCTTCTTACAACAATCTGGCAAAAATGGTGACATTTTACTTACCAGATAATGTCCTTTCCTTGAATCCTGCTAGACCAGACCAGACCAGACAAGTGGGTTGTGTTCCCCTACCAACAGATTGGTGGCGATAAAGAACCAATGAAAAGCCAAGGTTTCAATGACATCACCCCTATGCCTCTATTCGCCTCAGCCACTAGGGTCTCTTCAGAATTCATCCCAAAGCATATGGGAGAACATGGCAAGCCTCACACATACCTCAGTCATGAGCAATAAGGAGTAATCAAGAGTAGGGAATTATGTACAGGAAAGAAGAAACATAAGGCTGTCAGAAAAAAGATGAATCTGCAAAAATCAAGCATAAAATTCATAGTGGACCCTAGGGTACCACAGCAGAAGAACTGAGCAATTACAGTTCTGGGGGCAGGCCCCAGACTGGTCTATCAGGACTCAAGGAAAGGACATTATCCATTAAGTAAAATGTCACCATCATCCATATTGTCCTGTTAGACCAGTCCAGACCAGCTAAGACTCCACTGGGCGGGAAGAACCCTTGAGCCTAAGGCCATGTCCGCCAACGCATGCTCATCCAAGTGGTAATGCTTGACAAAAGTGGAAAGTGATGCCCACATTGCTACCCGATAAAAGTCTGAAGGGGCTACTGAAATCTGCTTCACTCACAAGATTCTTGTGCTCAGCTAGAATGGGTGTGCAAACCCTCCGGAACTGGCTGGTTCTGCAACAGATAAGTCGAGGCAATGGCCTCCTTAATCCAACAAGATTTAGCTACTACATCAACCTTGCAAGGACCAGAAAACTGTACAAAAAGATGGTCGGACTTCCAAAAGGAATTTGTAACCTCCGAGTACCGGAGAAGCACCCTTTGGACATCCACAAGGCGCATATCCTTATCCTTCCCTTGACACTGCTCCTTAGAGAAGGTGGGCAGGCAGACCACTTGGTTCACATCAAAGGGAAAAATCACCTTAGGCAAGGAAGGCACAAGCCGAATAGAAACTGAAAAAGAGAGATAAGGATCTCAGCAAGACAGAGCCTACAGCTCGGAGATCCGCCTTGCGGAACAAATCATGACCAAGACTACCGGTCTTGAGCATCATATCCTTCAGAGTAATGCACTTCAACAGTTCAAAGGATGCCAATATCAAGACCCTGAGCACAAGACACTGATCCCAGGAAGGGACCACAGACGCCAAATCCCATAGAGAAAGCACGAGAGATCCGTGCGCAATGCCAGAGACCTACCAGACACCGGATCTCGGAAACATGCCAAAACTGCCACCTGAACTTTCAGGGAACTAAGGGAAAGGCCCCCTTCCAGGCCATCCTGTAGAAAAGCCAACAGAGATGGTACCTTGACCGCCGCAGCAGCCAACTGCCACACCATCAGTCAGAGAGGCACCAGACACGCACATATGCTAGCTTGGTAGACCTTCCTCCGGGCTCCAAGCAGAATGGAGACCACTGCCAGAGAGTAGCCCTTATGCACTAGCTGTCTCCTTTCAAGAGCCATGCCACAAGTGAAAAGGGACCAGGTCCTCCAGGACAATTGGTCCCTGACACAAGAGGCCCTGAGATGGAGGCAACCAAAGAGGTGGTGTCTGCAGGAGCCACATCATGACTCCGAACCACGCTCTCCTCGGCAAATCCAGTGTCATCAGAACAATCCTGCTTGGGTGGTGTTCTATATGCCAAATCACCCACCCCACCAGTACCATGGAAGAAACACGTACAGCAGGTGCAGACTTGGCCAAGGCTGGGCCAGGGCATCAATGCACTCTGAGCCCATCTCCGTGCGGTGACCGAAGAAGCATCAAACATTGGCACTGGAGCAGGTCGCTATCAGATCTATTTCGGGGCGACCTCAGCAGTACAGAATCAACTGAAAAGCCTTCTGCCTCAACTCCCACTCTCCAGGATCCAGAGAGTGCTGGCTGAGGAAGTCCTCTTCCACACTGTCCACCCCAGCAATGTGCTGAGCAGACAAGGCTAGAAAGTTCTTCTCTGCCCAGGAAAACAGGAGAGCCATCTCTAGAGCTACACTAGTACTCCTTGTGCTGCTCTGCTGATTGACATAAGCCACCGCCATGGCTTTGTCCGAAAAGACTCCAACCACCCAGCCCTTTACCAGGGGCCGGAAACGCAGAACAACCAACCTGATGGCTAATGGACCACACCGCTTCCCTAAGATTCCAATGGCCCTGGGTCATACGGTCTTGGCAATGGGCTCCCCAGCCTGAGAGACTGTCATCTGTCATCAGAAGGATCCAGGTGAAATCATCCAGAGACATGCCCTTCCTCAGATGACATGGCTGCTACCACCACTACAAGCTAGCCTTCTCCACCATTGGGAGCGGGAACCTGTGCTTGAACTCTTGAGAAATCAGGGACCACTGAGTCAGCAAGGACCACTGGAGCAGTCACATGTGGACATATGCCCATGGCACCATCTCTATGGTGGCTGCCATCAATCCGAGGAGCTGAAGATAGTCCCAGACACTGGGAGGATGCTGCGCACAGAACAGCGCTAAGCAATCCAACACTTGTCTTTCTCCTCTGGCAGGAAAACCCTGCCCTCTTGATGTCAAAGCGTGCTCCCAGGAACTCCAGGAAGGCACGAGTTTTCTCTTTCCCAGATTGATCACCCAGCTGAGGCTTTCCAAAAAGGACACAACTGCAACGCCGCAGCCACCACAACCATGACTTTGGAGAACACTCTCAGGATAGTAAATAGCCTGACAGGGAGGGCAGTGAATTGATAGTGAGAACCAAGCATGGCTGATCTGCCTGGATCGAGATATGAAAAAACACCTTGGCCAAATCCAGAGAAGCCAAGAACTCCCCTTGGCGCACTGCTTGAATCATGGACTGCAAGGTTTCCATCTGAAAGCAAAGGACACGCAAGTGCTCGTTGATATCCTTGAGGTCCAAAAAGGGGCAGCAGGAACCGTCTTTTTTGGCACCACAAAACAGATGGAGTATCTGCCCTTACCCCACTTGTCCAGGGGAATGGGCACTACCACTTTTGGGAGCAGCAACTTGTCCAAGGAGGTCCGCATAGCGGCACTTTTGATTGCAGACCCACAAGGGGAAATGACGAAGGCATCCAGAATAGATTCTTTGCCTTCCAGAATACAGCTGAACTGAATGGTGTCTAGCAGCCAGTAATCCTTGGTAACCCAGGTCCATCCTGAAAGAAAAGACAAAGTCTGTCTCCAACTGGAGGAACCAAGGAATGGGCCCCCAAACCTTCATTGTGCAGCCTGAGAGGGTCATCTTCTGGAGGGGACCAAGTCCCTGGGCCCACATGCTCCATGAAAGGACTGAAAACTAGCCCAAATCCCAGAAACAGAGGGGAAGAAAGCTTTTCCAAATCGGTAATGATGAAAATCTCAAGACCCCCAGGAATCCAGCCAACACACCCTTGGTGGATGGGCAGAGGCTGACAAGGGGCACCAGCCCACTTTTACAGGCCCCATGGACCTGTCTTCCAGAAGGCAGTAAGATTTTGTCTCGCCTAGATCTTTCACCAGATTCGCCAAATCAAAGCCTCCCCTTAAAAGTCAGTTGGACCAACTGGGCTTTGGAAGATGTGTCTGGAGCCCAGTGCCGGAGCCAAATCCAATGCTGTGACATGGTTGTCAGAGCACTGCCAAACCCACCAGGTCATACAAGGCATCAGAAAGGAAGGCCACAGCAGACGCCAAAAAAAGGGTAGTATCGTCCGATGGAAGAAACTGAATCCACTGGAGCAGGGCTCAAGACGTCAGGCTGGCACATACCACCGGCTGAAGAACAGCAGCTGCCACAGCAAACTGGTTCTGCAACAACGAATCCACCTTTTGGTTCAGAAAATCCTTTAAGGTTGACCCGACTTCCACAGGAATGGTGGCCCATCTAGTAACCACCGTGACCTGGGCATTCACCTTGGAAATATCAAACCATCCAATACACTCCTTCTCCAGAGGGTGTAGATCTTCTTACACACCTGTAGCCCCTTAGGCAGGGAGATAGGAGAGTCCCACTCCAACTGGATCATATCCTTGATCAAGTCTGGGAACAGGAAGACAGTCTGGATTTCTGCACCCCTTGAAGGAGTGGGTGCACCTTCGGCTCCTGCTCATGCTCTGCACCAGGAGCATCTGTCAAGTTCAAGGTGGATGAGAGTCTGGCAATTAAAGCAGTCAGCTCCTCTTTCCAGAATAGGCGGATCACACCAGTCTCTTCACAATCCTCCATAGGTGAGAGTATTTCTTCATTCACATCAAAGTCCTGTACTCAGACATCTGAATCCAAGTCACAGTCAAAGTTTCGGATAGCTCCCGGCTGTTCACCATCTCCAGAGGGCACCCTTCACCAGGGACGCTTAGCCAAAGGCAATCAAACAGGGCTTGCACTCTCAGCCTGCCCCTCACAAGACTGCGCCCAGGGGCACCCAGAGGCCGCAGGGTCTGAATTTCCATGCCAGAAGGACCAGGCCTGCAGCAAAAAGGAAAAGAATTCCAGGGAGGGTAATCCAGAGTCCAGAAGCTCGCCTCTCATAAATGACCCCCCAACACCAGGGGAAATAGCCTCCACAAACCCCTTAAGAGGGCAAGAAGCTGTTCACAGCACAGTCATCAGACTCTCCGGCCAGCTTACAACTACTATTACTGAACATTTGTATAGTGCTACAAGGCATACGCAGCGCTGCACAGACACGTTGATATCCTTACCCATAGCACCATCCATTACCTCCTGCCCTGAGGCAAACAAAACCAGACTAACTGCATCCCCCAGCTGAGAGAGGAGGGAGCAGGCTCTCCAGGAACGACTCAGAAGCTACCATGCAAGAACAGCAGAGTCCAGAATCCAGGGATGAGGCACCTTATTTGCCACAAGCAACTTTTCCCGGAAGAAGACAGAGTTAAGGCAAGTATCACAACAGCGTGTGCTAAGGTTGTGGAGGCATGAAAGGCATGCTCTAACTGCACTTTTACTGCAATGCACGTTACAGGTGCTAGTGTAGGAATGTGCATTGGAGCTGCTTGGGCAGAACATGAGCTAAGACCACGTAACCATCAGGCACAAAATAGGTAAAAACGCTACTAACGCGTGAAGAAAATGGCAAGAAACCCCCACACCGTGCCAACGGTTGCCAGCAATCCACCTCAAATTGAGTCCCAGGCAAATGGAATCAGGAGCCCCCAACAAGGATAATATGATGAGGGCGAGTCTTGATACTTGCCCCGAAATTCCCAGGCAGAAAATCCATGCTGGGCTCAGCTCTATTCCCCTGAAGCTGTTTCACTGGCTTTGCAGCACTGTGTTTGAAGTGGCTAGCAGGCAGGCAGATCCCTCTAAGAGTCTACTGCAATTTTCAGGGGAGAGCAGGGGGACAGAGGAGGAGGGAGAGAGGGGGCTTTGAGATTGTGCAAGGTTGCTGCACTCTTCCAGATTCTTCCAATTTCTGGCTGCTCAACGGGCTCTTATCATGATAAGCACATGGAGCTGTACCAATTTTCCCTCCTCCTATGGCTATTGAGATGACTGCAGTCTAGTGGAGCCTCAAGGTGGTTGTCCACGAGCATTTAATCAATCTTTTCCTATCAAACTTCAGATTTTTTTTCAGAGAGGAGAAAATCCACCCACCATCAGCTGGATAAAGAAATATTGAAGAGATCTCTGGTGGCTGAGGCAAATAGAGGCATAGGAGTGAAGTCACTGAAACCTGGACTTTTCATTGGTTATTTGTTTCCACCAATCTGCTGGTAGGGGAACACAACCCATTTGTCTGGACTGATCTAGCAGGACGATACAGAAACATAATTACACATCACATTTTAAAATATTAAACTTCGCTTTGAATGCATGTGCGTTTCCATACAATCTGCAGGTAAAAAGAATGTATGAATGGCTCTGAGTTTGTGTAGCTGTCAGGATCTATTAGTTTATTTATTTATTTTTATTTTATTTAACTGTATTTATATCCCGCTTTTCACCGGGTCAAAGCGGTTTGCTTTGACTGCTGCCCTAGGTGACCCTCTAGTTTTGTCTAATGGTTGGAGAGGCCCTGGGTGCCTACTTGTCTTTACACAATACTAGTTTAAGTGTCAGAGATTGTGCTTAAGGCACAGACATTTATACCTGCTCTATGGCAGCTGCTGGGCAAGAAAAGTATTATTTTCAAGCAGGGAGGGAAGGCAGCATGGCAAACTTCATTTGAAGGAAATCTTTTGCTGCGCTTTGCCTGGCTGCTGCAGTGAGAGAGCCCCTGGGACACCTGGGCTCCCCTTCTTATATGAACCCCCCTGTGCTGCAGGGGCTGCTCAGGCATTGTTTACACTACCAGATAGGGTATATGTTTGATGTGATGTGAGCAGCGGTGGACCTTTGAAATACAGTGCTTGACACCTAAGGGTTTGAATGAAGAGGAGTTGAAGTAGTAGTAGCAGAAAACTATTACTACACGTGGATGAAGGTGAAATTAGACCTTACCTGCTAATATTCTTTCAAGGAGTCCCTCCAGTTCAGTCCAGGGCCCCCCCAAGCTGTATTCCAGTCACATGGAGGGTAGCGAGCCCGCATTAGTAGCAGAGCTTAGAGGGGCCAGTGTCTGCTTGTTAGGTTCCCTCTAGGCTCTCAGGTCAGAGTTTCGGATGACGCTCAGCTTACTTAAAAAACAAGGAAAAATCAGAGGATCGGTTCCGCCAAGAAGAGCGGTGTAAAAGACTGGGTCAGTACTGTATTTAGTTCCAGTGTCCTTGCTGAGTGTAGTCTGACCTCTCTTCGGGGAGGGAAAGTAGTGGCTTTGTCAGTAGGATACTGCAGGGAAGGGGACAGCCCCACCTTATGTAGTGTGACATCACTAAGAGATTTGTATGGTTGGTCTCCAGCTGCTGGTGGATAGATCCAACCCGTATATCTGGACTGGACTGGAGGGACTCCATGAAAGAAAATTAGCAGGTAAGGTCTAATTTCACCTTCACATTGCCTGCCACGTGGGCCGCCGATAGAGCTGTCAAATGTCTCTTGGCCTACTGCAGAATGGGCTCGACCTCTGCCACGAGCACCATGCTGCTTGTGCTCCCCTGCCTGTTCAGATACACTACTGTGGATGCGTTGTCCCTTATCGCTTTGCCTTCTAGAATGGGGGCAAATTGCTGTAGTGCCATCCATACCAGGCACTTTCCACCAGAGACCAATGCCCCTGAGCAATCTGAGTCAGGCAATGCGCTCCCCAGCTGTACAGGCTGGTGTCCATGGTGACCACCACCCAAACTGGCATCTCCAGTGACATCCCCCTGGCTAAGACTGTGCTTTCTCAGCTACCACTGCAACTCAATCTTTACTTCCCTGGGACACTGAAGTCTCCGGGACAAGGGGTGCAATTGAGGAGACCATCTGGACAATAAAGTCCTTTGCAAAGGTCTCATGTGTGCTCTGGCCCAAGGGATGAGATCTAGTGCTGCTGTAATGAGCCCCAGTAC
Organism: Ichthyophis bannanicus; assembly: GCA_033557465.1. NCBI lineage: Eukaryota > Metazoa > Chordata > Amphibia > Gymnophiona > Ichthyophiidae > Ichthyophis > Ichthyophis bannanicus. The sequence continues at coordinate 307,242,540 of CM066039.1, forward strand.
CTGAAAACTGTGCCACACCGATGGAGTCGCCATCCACATGACTTGTCTCAACAGATGCTGAATCTTGTCTATCCTTTCCTCCGGCAGGACCACCTGACCGTTCACAGTGTCAAAGTGTGCTCTCAGATAGATACGCTGCTATGTCGGAATCAGCTTGCTCTTAGTAGGGTTGATGACCCATCCTAGATCCTGCAAAAAGGTGATCACAGTCTGTGTCACCTCGTGTCTCTCTTCCCTGGACTTTGCCTAAATGACCCAATTGTCCAGGTACGGATGAACAAGAATCCCCTGCTTCCGCAGTGCTGCTCCAGCCATCATCACCTTGGTGAAAGTGCGAGGAACCGTGGCTAACCCAAAAGGCAGTGCTCGAAACTGAAAATGTCCCCTAGCTCTTGAAAAACCGCAGAAACCTCTGGCTGGGCTGAATGGGAATGCGCAGATAAGCCTCAGTGAGATCTAACGCTGTCAGGAACTCTCCTCTTTGGACGGCTACTAATCACTGAGCGCAGCGTTTCCATATGAAACTGGGGGACCCTGAGCACTCTGTTGACATGCTTGAGGTCCAGGATGGGACAAAAAGCACCTTCCTTTTTGGGCACTGCAAAATAAATAGAGCATCGACCTGACCTGCACTAGGACAGGCGGAATCCGAACCACTGCCTCCAATGCCAACAGTGCTCCAGCATATCTCACACTGCTCATGCCTTTCCTGGTGCTGAGCAAGGAAACACCATGAATGCATCCACCACAGGCTGCTGGAACTCAAGAGCATATCCCTCGTGCATGATCTCCAGCACCCACTGATCCGAGGTGATGTGGGCCCAGGAGCAATAGAACCGCTGCAGATGCCCTCTTATTAGCTCTACTGGCTCCTTGATCTACCTCACTTCATTGCGGCTTCTTAACATCGTTGGAGGACCCTGCATAGTAGCCACAGCCTGTACCTCTGCCTTGAAAGGACTACTCCCTATAAGGAATCCAACCCTTCTGTGTAGGGGCAAAACGCATCACCCTAAAGCGGCATAAATCCAGTGCCCCCCCGCGGTCATGCTGAGGTTGGCCTCTGCCGCACGGCTTGTCCTCTGGTAGTCAGGCCCCTTTGGTCTCTTCCATCTCCTTGAGAGCATCCCTAAACAAGAAATTGACCAAGCTACTTTTCAAGGGCAGTCTGATTTGGAAGCCACATCCGCCAACCAATTTTGCAAATAAAGGAAGGACCTGGACGCGAGCAATAGCGCCATACTCTTAGAGGATGCTCAAACCAGGTCATAGTTGAAATATGACAAATAGGCCAAGGCAAATTCCACCTTAGACAGCTCTGCTGGATCCGAGCCCGCCTTGCGGATCAACTAAAGCAGAGCCTGCGCCCAGTGCATGCAGGCTCTCACCACATACGCTCCACAAATGGAAGCCTACAATGAGAGAGTCAACTTCAAAGGCCTGCTTCAGAAGAGACTCCAAACAGTGATCTTGCGGATCCTTCAAACCTACTCCTCCTTCCAATGGAATCATCGTCTCCTTTGTTACTGCAGTAACCAAGGCATCCACCTTTGGGTTCTTAAGGAGCTCTTTCTCCTCAGGTGGCATTGGGTACAGACAAGCCATAGCCCATTCTCCCCTGAGGCCTGCTTCAGGGAGTTCCAACTCAGCTTCTATCATCTGCATGATTGCCTTATGTACTGAGAAAGAATTCTGAGAAGTTTGTATCCCCAGCAAGAGGCAGTCCTTCAAAGAAACCTCCTCCTTCGTTGCCCGAAAGGGAATAGTCAAGGCTGCCAAGGACTGAGAAATGGCTTTTTTTGAATACCCTGACAATGATGGGCTCCTCCCCTGCCTCCATATCATCCTGAAGACCCAAAGGACCCTTCCACGGGTCCTCTGAAGCATCAGAGAGCCACTGCTCACATTCATCTTTATCCATAAGCCTTCTTCGCTTTGCCTGAATCCAGATTGCAGGATTCTAGGAGACCCTCATGGCCCCCAATTCCTTGGTAGGTCCACCAGACTTCGTCCTTCTCTCTGTCCAGCCTGTAGGTCCTATTCAGTAACAGAATAAACTCAGAGGAAAACAGCAAATTATCCTCTGCCTGACTGTCCCCCAAGATCTCTGAATCGAGGGCATACTCGCCGCCACCATCACCTGCCCTGCACTGAAATGCCAGTAGCAGTATTTCTCTCCATAGACAAAATGGCCATCATGGAAGAAGCGTGGGAAAACTCCTGCTGAAGAGAAACCTAACCTGACCTGACGTCTGCCCATCTGGAGAGGCCGGTGGGCCCGAAGTGATCTCTTCTGCCCTGGATCGATCTTCCTTGAGCTGCCAGCTTTCCCTCTCACAGGACTTACAACAGCCTGCCTGTGAGAGGGAACTATGGCACACGCCGCAAATGTTGCCTTAGCCCTGGGCATAATTCAGACGAGGGCCCAACACAGAGTAGCCGCAGCAAGCAATAAACCACACATCTTCAGGAGAAAATCCCAGGAGATGCATGCTCAAAGCACATATCTGCGAAAATGAAAAACATGCAAACAAAGCTAGCTATAAACTACTCACTGCAGCAGCGATCTGGATTGATAGCTAAAACTCACTGACCTGATAAGAAGCCGCCACCGACGCCAACTTAACAGCTCATGGTGGTCCCGCAGAGGTTTCCCTCCACCCACTCATGAGCTCCAGATAAGACTGCTTGTTGAGGTCTTTAGATCTTTATTTATTTATCATCCTTTTAATAATATTATTATAATTATTATATTTTTTAATGCAGTCTAACCTCCGCTTCAGGTCAGAAATCTTTCCAGGGCAAGCAAAATCTAAATCAACTTCTATTCAAATTGCCAGCAGAACCTAAACCTAACTACAGAGAGACAGGCCTCAACCAATCCAGACAGGGAGTTGTCTGAAAGTCCACCAGCTGCTGGAGACTGACAAATACTGCAGGGAAGGGGAAGGCCTCATCTTATGCAGTGTGACATTACTAAGAGATATGCATGGTCCGTCTCCAACTGCTGGCGGATAGACACCACCCGTATATCTGGACTGGAGGGACGTGGTTGAATGACCATTATGCTTGATGTGGGCCCATGCATGCTTGTACCACTTAAGTGTCAAATGTGTGATGTCATTTTGGATGCTGGTTCTTTTTGCTTCCTTTGAGGGACATTACTTAAACTGGAAGAGAGGACACCATCCTAGTTTTGGAAATAGTTGTTGGCTGCTTGAGTGACATTTGGAACGCTATGCAGCCTGTTTTTGATAACTTTTCACTCTGCTTGTTGTAAAATGGATCCCTGACGGAGTTTGGTTACTCTGACAAAACTTGAGTCAGGATGAGACTTGCAATGCTGAGCAATATATTCAGCAAAAGACAAACAGTGCAACCAACTAACCCTTAAGATAAGCGAATTTGAATTTCTAATGAGTAATTTAAGTGCAAGTTGAAAAAATGAAAAAAAATGAAATGTACTTGGGACTAGTGACTGATTCATGGGTAAGCATATGACAGTGTTCTTATGGCTGCAAAATCATTACCCTGCTGAGGTCTTTTTGTGTTTTACATTTTTTACACCAGGAGGGCGTTTTTGTGTGAAGAGAGTGTTTTTGACATTCTCTCTCATTTACCCCTTCTAATTTGAAGTTTGACATTAGTGGCCTTTATAAAATAAGCATCTATGTGCCTTGCTCACCTAGGCACTCTTTTGTAATATTTGCCCGATCTATTAATACAGTAGAATGTGCATGTGCTCAGGCTTTATCCTTGCATCCTATCTCTGTACCCTTTTGGCCCCTATCACCTCCACTAGGAGGCTGTAAGGTTCTCATACGCTGTAAAGATCTGCTGCATATAAGCATTCCATCACTAAAGTTTGCCTTTGTGTGTGCTGCTCTTCTCCTGCCCCACCACTTTTGGTGCTCAATGTACAAGCATCCTGGCCGGTGTTCTTGTTTCATTCCTGTACTTTCTGAATTTACACCCGATTATGTATGCATTATTCTTCCAAATAACATATTTTGAATCTATTATGTAATTCTCCTTGTGTCCTCCCTCTTCGGAGAAGATGGAAAATCAAATTAACACAGATAAATAAAATAAAATAACATAACATACAACTAGTGCTGTTTAGGAAGAGGTCTGATGCAGCATGAGATGTGACTGAAGTGATCAGCTCATCAGCAGAAGATTGTCTCTCTTCTTCTTCACCTGAAAGCAATTCCTTGGCTATTTGTTCCTTTGGATAATGAAAAAGCAAATATACATTTTTATTTAAAAAAGCATGCATCAAAGCCTGTGTTAGCAGGGTAAAATCATAGATTCACCTGACACTGCCCTGCTGAGGTCTTCAAAATGTACAACAGAGACTGCCAAGCAAAATTACAATAGAAGGATGCCCGACACTGGTTTCCTACCTAACAAATGAAAAGCTGAAACCCATTTGAAACACAAACCAGAAAACCTTGCTTTTTTTTGTTAACTTCCTTGGGATACTAGGACTAATAAGTTGTGTTGTGAAACTCTTGCCAGTGTAGCCCGCTCATCCTCCAAATTTAGACAGAAGCAACTGCCTGCAGCAACTTATTTTGAAGGTTCTCAATACCTAGACTGAAGAAGAGCCTGCTCCCTCTTACTTTAGGACACTATTCTTCAAAGTATGGGGTGGGGGCCCTCTACTTGTTCTCCAGTGTTGTCTGTGGGTGCCTTAATCTTAAGTGAGTCCTATGCCATACCTTGTCCAGTGTCATGTCTGTCAGGTTTGGTGAGATGCCATTGCTCTCACTATCCTGTTGCAAGATGGGATCAGATGCCTCATAACCATAAAGTGCAAGCAGCTCCTCAAATGGCATCTCGCTTTCCTGAAGAAGACAACAAATACTGCATTACCTTGTGCTTTCCTAGGATAATCCACCGTATGAAAAATTAAAAAAACAATCTTGATGAAAAGGAAAAGAAATGAACACGTGAATGGATTTCCTCTCCAATATAGATATTTTAGATGCATATTCAAAAAAAACCAACAAAATAGCTGAATATTAGGCTAAGATTCACACCTGTTTTCAAAATGGCTTTTCTCATTCGTGTTCATGACCACGTATAAAAACAAAGCCCTCAGCACTTTTATTAGTCTTGTGTAAGCCTAATAATTACAACAAAATCAAGACAGAGTTGACTTTACTGCCTTATGTACTTGAGGGTCGCAAAAGCCCTTTTCTAGTTCTAAAGATGTCTCCTCTTGGATGTCAGCTTCTTCTTCCTCCTCTTCCTTTTCTCGAACGCCATAGTTCTGGGACAGGATCTCAGCCAAATTAAACTGGTGGTCAGCTGAGCCCATTGACAACCCTGCAGAAAAAGTAGAGACAGTTGAAATAATACAACTCAAAAAGGTAGAAAAAAGGCATCATGCATTAGCAGGATCTTAACCAAGGTTAACCATGAAGTCTGCATATTCTGCCACATCTTTCTGAACTCGTGTGTTCAGGCCCACAGTAGATTCCTGCATAATAAAAGGGGGTACCTGCTGTAATATGAAGTCCAGTTTCCACCAAGCATGGGTTGTGGTTCAGTTTGGCAACTTTAGACTCTATGCACCAATCAAGGCCTTAAAAAGGAAGAAAATTAACAGATTTTGCCAATACAAATAAATAGAATTTACTGTGCAAAAATCTTTAAAAAGTTTTTCAATTGATACAGAAAGAAATGCAGTTCCTTAGAGGTTTAAATGTAAAGTGCATACCATGCTTAAACTGAATTAATTTGCTATTTCTGTGTCATAATTTCAAATATGGTGCTGTACTGACAGAGAGTGGAATGTATATAGAATACCCATTCACCAAAGCTTCCAAAACTCTGTTTCATATTAGCAAATATTCAATTTCAGTGCAGAGTGCTACTATTTTGCCTGACAGCAGCTGCAAAATTGGTCATCAAGGGCCCCTTTTATTGCTTACAGCTCACTGCCACAAGGAAGATAGCACATGCTAAGCATTAATAAAATGCTCCCCAAGTCAATATTTACCATCATCTACTAACAAAACTAGGAAACAAACTCATTTGGTTTACACACATTTCTTACTATAAATGTTTTACTCATTTTTCGTAATGAATCATTTTACCGGATGATTTTTAAAGGGTTTTGAATCCCTTTCATTTATTGAACATATTTTAGAAGTTTTAATATCATATACTTTGTATCTGATCATTTTGAACTATAATTTAAAAAGTTTAATCTTTTCATTTTTTTTATTTGATGCATGCCTCTCTCCAAGAAACCCTTTAAAATTAAAATTACTACATATCACAAATGGTGTGTATATAATCTTTTCTAAAATGTTATATTAGTATTTTTACTTCCATTCATCTAGGTGGATACCACTTTTCTCTTTGCCTCTTCTATTAGTTTGTCAGTTTTTCTTCCACAGCATAATACTGAGTTAGTATTGTCTACAATTGTCTTTGCTAGCGCATTTCTGTTTTTTTTTATTGGTAGGTCTTAGAAACATGACAGAAGAAAAAGACCACATAGTCTATCTAGTCTGCCCTTCCATTTCAACTACAATAGTCCCCTTTTTTCCTTAAAGGATATCCTGCATTTGCCCCATGCTTCTTTGAATTCAGATACTGTCCTCTTTTCTATTACCTTCACTGGGAGACTATTCAAACGCATCTACCACCCTTTCCATAAAAAAATATTTCCGCATATTACTCCTCAGTCTATCCACTATCACCCTCATCCCATGTCCCCCCTCATAGCAGAGTTTGCTTTCATTTGAAAGAGACTCCTCTTGTGCATTCATGCCATGGAGATATTTAAACGTCTCTATCATCAGCATAGAAAGATTGATGATGAGTCTTCCACCAGTCTTCACATCTCCATCGTATTCATACAGTCCTGTTTCTCTGATGATTTTTTCTGTATATAAGTTAAACAGGTAGGGGGGAGGTATGTAGCCCTGTCGAACACCTTTGCTGATTTTAAACCAAACCATTCTGTTTCTCCTTGTTTCACATGAACTGTTGCTTCTTGATCAAAGTAAAGATTGTGCAAGAGAATGATCAGGTGTTCTGGTATACTCATGCTTCTTAATATGGCCCAGAGTTTCTCATGGTTTACACAGTCAAAAGCCTTGTTGTAGTCGATAAAACACATATAGGTATCCTTTTGGTATTCTTTTGTCTTTTCAAGGACCCATCTCACATCCACAATGATCTCTCTCATTCCTCGTCCTCTCCTGAACCCTGCCTGCAATTCAGGTAATTCTCGTTGTAGTCTTTGCTGAATGATCTTGAGTAGAATCTTGCTGGAATGTGGGATCAGAGCAATTGTGCGATAAATTTCCACAATCAGTCTGATCACCTGTCTTCAGTATTGGTACAAACACAAATCTTTTCCAGGCAGTTGGCCATGATGAGAGCCTGAATCAAACAAAACCCTGGCGTGATAAAAAGAACCTCTGAAACAATAACTTTTTGTCTGAATGATCATTTAAAAGAGGGAGGAATCAAAACCTTCCCCTCGCCGTGACCACTCCTTTTAATCATTTGAAACAGTGTAGTAAATAAAACACTTCGCTTATAGGCTTTCCACGAGCTTAGAAGAACCACAGAGATTGTGACGAACGACACGGCACATTTTGGATCAACTATCAATAAAGAAACAAGCAGTCAAGACATCAGGCGACGTATTGCTCTTGGCAGAATGGCTATGAAGGACCTAGAGAAGATTCTCAAGAGCAGAGATGTCTCTCTCCATACAAAGAATTGACTTGTTCAAGCCATGGAATTTTCAAGGTCATATAGATGCGAAAGTTGGACAGCAAAAAAGATAGACAGGAAGAAAATTGATGCCTTTGAATTATGGTGCTGGCAACGAATACTGTATATCCCATGAACTGCCCAAAGAACAAACCAGTCAGAGGAGATCCAACCTAAACTTTCCTTAGAAGCTCAGATGACAAGATTTTGACTTTCATACTTTGGATACATCATACGAAGAGAGAGATCATTAGAGAAAGACATCATGCTTAGCAAGGTAGAAGGTCAATGCAAAAGAGGAAGGCCAGCAATGAGATGGATTGATACAACATTAGCAGCTGGCTGACTGAAGCCGGAACACAATATAGGACAACTATCCAGATGGTCGCATGAGTCGACAGACTCAACGGAACTTAACATTGTATCTCCTCTATCCTGCCTTTCCTCTAACATATACATATTAACATATTAAAATCTGTCCTTATATACTTTATAACAAAGACCGCTAACCATTTTAGTATTCACCCTCACACCAACTCCATCCTGTTTATGTCCTTTTGAAGGTGCGGTCTCCAGAATTGCTCCACAATACTCCAAATGAGATCACACCAGAGACTTATACAGGTCTTCTTTTGTGGAAAGAAGTACTTCACCTATCCTGTACTGCTCCCTTGGATTTTTTCAGCCCAAGTGCATGACCCTGCACTTTTTAGGATTAAATCTCAGCTGCCAAATTCTAGACCATTCTTCAAGTTTAGTTAGATCTCGCCTCATGTTATCTACTCCTTCTTGGGTATCTATTCTATTGCAGATTTTGGTATCAAACCCAAAGAGGAAGACCTATCATCTTAAGCCCCTCCCCTTGCTGCTCCGCTCCAGTCTTACAGTCCTCAGCAGCTGGAATGGATGTTGGTCGGTGCCTCTCCCTCCTAATTGTCTACTAGTTTCTATGGATCTGGTGCTTAGTCAGACTAAATAGGCAGATAAGCAAAGTTGTAGCTCAGCCAGAGCCTATTTCCCTGGCATAGCTACACTTGTCTGACCGAAGAGCCGGTACTGCACGTTGAAGCGGAGCCTGCCTAGCATCAGCCGGGCTCTAGAGCACGTAGGGGGTTTGGCCTGGGAGCCCCAAGATCCACCCGTCCTTACCGGAACTCGTGTTCTCCGTCTCCCGCTAGCTGCGGAGTAGTGGAGACACAGCCAGGAGCTTCTTCTTTCAGGTACGGGGGTTAAGTACAACAGTGTCCGTATCGGGGTTCCGTGTGGGCAAAGTGCTCTTGTCTGTATTCGGCAGCACGGCTTCGTGTGCGGGGGTGCGCGGCGGTTCGCGATTCGGGCAGCGGTTTTCAGGGCAGGCTAGCAGTTTTCCTCTCAGTTGGTCAGGTTTTGCTGTGCACGATGGAAGGCTAGTCGGGGCACAAAGAGGGAGACAAGATTCTTCTGCCCTCAGAAAAGGCGGGAACGGCGGCCATTTTAACGGAGCCGGCCGTTTCTGCCGTGGTTCCCGCAAAGCCTGGCAAACGTAAATCAAAGGCGCATAGAGAAGCTCCGGCGCCAGTGATTGCAGCACCAGCCTTGCCTGAAGCTCAGGGAGAGCTGGCTGCTTTATTTTCACCCGATTTTATTTTGGCCTTACATAAGGCCTATCTCCTGAAGGCTTCTCAGCTCCTTACTGCCTCACTAGCTGCCCCTCTGGAAGGCACGGTCCAGCCTGCAGTATCTGCATTGGATCCGGACGAGGGTCCTTCCCAGAGGGGGGGCGTCACTGGGAACTGGACTTGAAGGGGCAGAACAGCAGCTCTCCGTCACTCCCGGTATGGAGGATGGGGAGATCATTTCTGAGGCAGGTATGGAGACTTGGCCCATGGAACTGGAAGAGGGTGAACTGGCTCCGGGGGAGGACCCTAATGTCTTTAGGGTCTTCTGTAAGGAGGAACTAGGGGCTCTTATTGCTCAGTCTTTAGCAGCGCTAAATATTGTTATACCCTCGCTTCTTCAGGAGCCATTGGAGGATCCCTTGTTACAGGGATTTAAGGCGGAACAGCGCTGTTTTCCGGTTCACCGAGTTATCAAGCAAATGGTAGAATTGGAGTGGGAGTTCCCGGAGGCTACACTTAGGGGGGCTCGCGCTCTGGGTCGCCTGTATCCCATTCCCCTAGAGGAAAAGGAGTTGTTGAAAATGCCTAAGGTAGATGCCCTAGTCTCGGTGGTGACTAAGAAAACCACCATTCCCGTAGAGGGTGGAGCGGCGCTTAAAGATCTGCAGGATCGTAAGCTTGAGGTGCTCCTGAAGCAGGCCTTTGATTCCAGTGCTCTGGCGTTGCAGACGTCCATATGTGGAGCATATGTCTCCAGAGCTTCGATCCGTTGGCTAAGTTAGAGTCGGCAGCAGCTTACCTGGCGGACACTTTCTATGATTTGGTTCGAATATCTGCAAAGTCCATGGCTTCGGTGATTGCGGCACGCCGTTTCCTTTGGCTAAGGAACTGGGCGGCTGATGCGTCTTCGAAGTCCCGGCTCAGCAAGCTCCCCTATAAAGGCAAGCTGCTTTTTGGGGAGGCCTTGGAAAAGATAGTGAAGGATCTCGGGGACTCCAAGGGGGGTCGCTTGCCGGAGGACCGTCCTAAAGTGCCTAGAGCGGGTCTGGGATTTAAGGGTCCAGGTCGAGATTCTCGCAGGTTCAGGGGGGCACGTTTTGCTCCCTATCCGAAGTCTAGTTTTGGCCCTCGCAATCAGTCCTTTCGGGGAGCTCGGGGCTTCGGCAAAGGTTTCTTCAATGCTCAGCAGGGAGCAGCAAAGAAACCTCAATGAAGGTCAGCTGGTCCAGGTGGAGAGCCCTGTGGGGGGGGGGGGGTCGCTTGCAGGGGTTCCTCTCCGCCTGGGCCGCAATTACGTCGGACCAATGGGTGCTCGAAATCATCCGAGAGGGGTATGCTTTGGAGTTTGCTCACCCCTTAAGAGAGACCTTCATGGTGTCTTACGGGGGAACAGGACAGAAAAGGCGGGCTATAAGCGATACGCTGCACAGGTTGTTACAACTAAACGTGGTGGTTCAGGTACCACCAGACCAGTGCGGACTAGGTCGATACTCGATTTATTTTGAGGTTCCCAAGAAAGAAGGTTCTTTTCGTCCTGTTCTCGATCTCAAGCATGTGAACCGCTCCTTAAAAGTTACGTATTTTCGGATGGAAACCCTTCGGTCTGTGATTCGGGCGGTGCAAAAAGGGTAATTCCTCTCGGCCCTAGATCTTACAGAAGCTTATCTGCACATTCCGATCCGCCCAGATCATCAACGTTTTCTGAGATTTGCGGTGGCCGAGGGCCATTTTCAGTTTCGGGCAATGCCGTTCGGTTTAGCAACGGCTCCTCGGACTTTCAGGAAGGTGATGGTGGTTGTAGCGGCGGCTTTGCGCAGGGAAGGTATTCGCGTACACCCTTATCTAGACGATTGGTTAATCAGGGCGGATTCTTACCCGGCGGCGGTAGCAGCTACGGCGCGAGTAGTGCAGGTTCTCGAGCAGCTCGGTTGGGTCGTCAACCGGGCGAAAAGTCAGCTGCTCCCGGTCCAACAGCTTACTTACCTAGGGGCCTTCTTCGACACCTCCGTGGGGTTGGTAAGTTTGCCCGAGAACAGGGTGTTGAAGATCTTGAGTCAGGTGAATGCCTTCTTGGCTCAGGCTGCTCCGTCTGCGTGGCGATACCTGCAGCTCTTAGGCTCCATGGCAGCGACGCTGGAGCTCGTTCCTTGGGCCAGGGCCCGTATGCGACCTCTGCAGCAAGCCTTGTTGTCCAGATGGTCTCCTCAGCTTCATCCTCTGTCTCAAAAGTTGATTTCTCTGGAGCCAGTGCAGATCAGCCTGCAGTGGTGGTTAGACCCTTCGCATCTACGGACAGGGGTTCCGTTGGAGGAGCCACGGTGGGTGATTCTCACCACGGACGCCAGCTTGTCAGGCTGGGGAGCTCATTATCAGGCGGCTCAGGTGGCGCAGGGGCTATGGTCCCTGATGGAAAGCTCATGGTCGATCAACCGTTTGGAACTCCGAGCGGTACGCTTGGCGTTGGAACGCTTCCGGTCCTCGATCGAGGGCAGAGCAGTCAGAGTGTTCTCCGACAATGCGGCGACGGTCTCCTATATCAATCGGCAGGGCGGGACAGGCAGTGCTGCCTTGCTGGAGGAGAGTCAACAGCTCATGAGTTGGGCGGAAGCTCATCTTCTTGCGTTGTCGGCGACGCATGTAGCAGGGAAAGACAACGTTCAAGCAGATTTTCTCAGTCGCCACCTTCTCGATCCGGGGGAATGGGAACTAAATGCGGCGGTGTTTCATGCCATTGTCCAGCGCTGGATCTCATGGCTTCTCTGTCCAATGCCAAGGCGTCTCGTTTTTTCAGCAGACGCAGGGAACACATGTCGGAAGGTCTGGATGCTCTCGTGCAGGTCTGGCCGGAAGATCTGCTACTGTATGTGTTTCCTCCGTGGCCTATGATAGGTCGGGTGATCCAGCGCATTGCAAATCACGACAGCAGAGTAATTCTCTTCGCTCCGGATTGGCCCAGGAGGCCGTGGTATGTGGATCTCGTTCGGCTACTGGTGGATTCGCCGTGGCGTCTGCCAGTTCGTTGCAACCTGTTGAATCAGGGTCCGATCTAAATGCCTCAGGTAGATCGCTTCTTGCTTACGGCTTGGCTCTTGAAAGGGAAAAGCTGAGCCGTAAAGGCTACTCAGATTCTGTCATAGCCACCATGCTGAGTTCGAGAAGGAGGTCGACTTCGTTGGCCTATGTTCACGTCTGGTGCGTCTTCGAGTCGTGGTGTTCTAAGTGTAGTATTCGTCCTTTTTCGGCAGCGGTATCCCATATTTTGTCGTTTCTGCAGAGCGGTCTCGATAAAGGGTTAGCACTCAACACGCTCAGGGTGCATTTGGCGGCCTTAGCCTGCTTTAGAGGTCTGGTGAGCGGTCGTCGTTTGACGGCGCACGGTGATGTTCGTCATTTTTTCCGGGCTGCAGGCATTATCAAGCCTCCCTTGCGCCAGGTCGTTCCGGCTTGGGATTTGAACATTGTTCTAGAGGCTTTAACGCAGCCTCCGTTTACATCGACGTTGTCCGGGGGGTTAAAGGAATTGTCCTGGAAAACGGCTTTTCTGGTGGCTATATGTTCTGCTCGTCGAATTTCTGATTTGCAGGCTCTGTCTTGTAGAGAGCCTTACCTGCAGTTTTTGGCGGAAAAGGTGATTCTGCGTACAGTGCCCTCTTTTCTTCCTAAGGTAGTTTCTGCCTTTCATATGAATCAGTCGGTGTCTTTGCCTGTATTCTCGGACCTCACGGGCTCTCCGATGGATGGCGCGCTGAAAAGCTTGGATCTGGGCAGAGTGTTGAAGAAGTACCTCAAGGAGTCTAGGAGTTTGCGTAAATCAGATCGTTTATTTGTTCTGTTCGGGGGTCCGCGTAAAGGGCAGGTGGCGGCGAAGGCGACTATTTCCAGATGGGTTAAGCAGGCCATAGTGGCGGCTTATGAAGCAAAGGGTAGATCTCCCCCAGAGGGTCTTAAAGCGCATTCTACGCGGAATCAGGCGGCGTCCTGGGCTGAGTATGCCGCGATTCCTCCAGTAGATATTTGTAGGGCCGCCACCTGGTCTTCCTTGCATACTTTTACCAGACACTACCGGTTAGATGTTCAGGCCAGGGAGGATGCGAGAGTGGGGGCGGCTACTATTATCGCAGGGCTTGCCGGTCCCTCCCAACTTTAGGTACTGCTTTGGTACTACCCTATCGTTCCCTGGACTGGCCCGGAGAAACGAGAAGGAAGGAGAAATTAGATCTTACCTGCTAATTGTCTTTCCTTGAGTTTTCTCCGGGCCAGTCCAGGGCCCACCCTGGGGTTCTTTTCCCTATGCTCAGTCTTTCAGTTTGTGGATTTCACACGCGACATGTCCCGGTATGCTACCGGTTTCTAAGAGTGGGGATTCTGTTGGTGTGGTTCTTGGGGCTCCCTTGCCTTAGCCATAGGGGGAGTTCTTCCGAAGATGATCATTTCCAAAAAAAAAAAAAATCCTCGTAGGTGTTCCACCGGTTTCCTAAGGCATTTGTGAGCTTTTTGTCCGGGGAAATGTACAAAGTTCACAGTGGTTTTGTTATTTTCTAATGTCACAGGTATTTTCTAGGCTGCTTTAGCAAAAGGAGACTGGAGCGGAGCAGCAAGGGGAGGGGCTTAAGATGATAGCTTTGATTTAAGGAAAAGGTGGGATACAAAACTTGTAATGTAATCTCTGTTGTACATGTGTCATGTATTGAAATGTATTGTATTGTACTGTGGCCGCTTTGATTGAAGGATAAGGCGGGATATAAAACATGTTAAATAAATAAATAAAATAGCAAAGTTTGGTTTACAGCTGCTGGAAGGGATTGACAACCCTATCGTTCCCTGGACTGGCCCGGAGAAAACTCAAGGAAAGACAATTAGCAGGTAAGATCTAATTTCTCCTTCAGCCGCTAATCCACCTTTGTGGAACGTCTTGCTAGCACCGTTATGAACTAAATTGAATTATAGGGCTTTTAAGAAGATGCTCAAGACATCTCTTTGAATCAGTTTTTCATCCTTAATCGCCCTCTTACGTAAACACGTGGCGCTCTGTGCCAGATTTAGCAGTTGTTGCCTCTGATACCCTTTGTGTTTTGGCATGTTTGCATGTTTTTTGATGCTTTTCACTCCTTCCTTTTGACACTGTCACTATCCTACTGTGGCTGCTCAAATAAAGGCAAAAGACACAGCTTTCACAAAATTCAGATGTTCACAAACAGAGGCACACAGAAAAAATACAGGATAAAACTAAAAGAGACAAAAAGAGAAATAAGCATAGCAAAAATCAAAGGCACAAGAAAAGATAGCTAAAAACGTGAAGTGTGACAAAAAAACCTTTTTCAGGTATATTTGGGAGAGGAAGAAAGTCAGAAGTGGAAATGCAAGACTCAAAAGTGCCGGGAACGGATTTGTGCAAAGCGACATTGAAAAAGCGAAAATGCTGAACAAATATTTCTGTTTTATTTTTATTAAAGAAAATTGTGGAGAAGGACCACCTGTGAATGACAAATATACAAATGGGAATGGAGTAGATACCACACCATTCACAGATGATGATGTGTTAGAATAGCTTGCAAAACAAAGTGGACAAGGCCATGGGACCGGATGGGATATATCCCAGGATAATGAAAGAGCTCAGAAAGGTTCTTGCAGGGCCTTTAAAGGATGTTTTTAATAGATCCTTGGAGACAGGAAAAAGTTCCACAGGACTGGAAAAGGGCTAATGTGGTATCTCTCCACAAAAGTGATAATAGGAAAGAAGTGTCAAACTACAGGCCAGTAAGCCTTACCTCGGTGGCGGGAAAAGTAATGGAGGCGCTCCTGAAAGAGCAAATAGTGGACTTTCTCCAAACCAACAGGTTGCATGCTCCGAGGCAACATGGTTTTACCAAAGGACAATCTTGCCAAACAAATCCGATTGAGTTCTTTGACTGGGTGACCAGAGAACTAGATCAAGGGCAGGCGATGGATGTGATATTTCAGCAAAGCCTTTGATATTGTTCCTCATAGGAGGCTTATCAATAAACTAAACAGCTTGGGGATGGGTTGCAAGGTGGTGAACTGGATCAGAAATTGGTTGACTGACAGACGACAGAAAGGTGATGGTAAACGGAACTCACTCGGATGAAAGGAAGGTGATTAGCGGTGTGCCCTAGGGTTCAGTCCTGGGACCAGTATTACTCCATGAATTTGTGAGTGATATAGATGAAGGACTGAATGGAAAAGTCTTTCTTTTTTCCAGATGATATGAAAATTTGCAACAGAGTGGACTCCCTTGAGGAAGTGGAGAACATGAGGAAAGATCTACTATTATTAAAAAGGGACCCAGGATATCAATGCTTGACCAATACAAGCATTGTGGAACCTTTGTCTTTTCGGGAAACTGCTAGGTACGTATGACCTCGATTGGACACTGTTGGAAACAGGATACTGGACTTGATGGACCTTGATCTGACCCAGTATGGCATTTCTTATGTTCTTAAAAGCTGGAAGAATGGTCTAATGCTTGGCAATTGAGATTTAATGTGAAGAAGTGCAGTGTCATGCACTTGGGAAGCAGAAATCCAAGGGAACTGTATGCGATAGGTGTGCACGGACCAGAAGAAGGACCTCGGAGTGATTGTTTCTGAGGATCTCAAGATGGCAAAACAGTGTGACAAGGCAGTGGCAAAAGCCAGATGAATGCTGGGTTGCAGACAGACAGAATTACCAGCAGAAAGGAAGAGGTACTAATGTCATTGTACAAGTCGCTGGTATGGCCCTCTCTCCCTTTGCAGTGTGGGGTTCCCCAGGGTTCTATTCTTGCTTCCCTGCTTTTCAATGTCTTTCTTGCTCCTCTTGCTTTAATTATTCAACAATCAGGTATTTCCTCCTATATCTATGCTGACGACATCCTCCTCGTGCATCACACCTCTTCCACCGCTCCCGATCTTTCCCCCCTCAACGATTGTCTCACCCGCGTCGCCTCCTGGTTTGACCACAACTTTCTCCATGTTAACCCATCCAAATCCTTCACTATTTGGTTCTCTCTTGGTGTCCCTTCCCCCACCCGTCTCCTTCCATGTCTGCACATCCAATACCCCTTGTCTCCACTCTCCGATATTTAGGCGTCACCCTCAACTCTTCCCTTTCTTTTCACCAGCACATTTCCTCGATGGTATGCACCTCCTTCTTCCATCTCCGCAGGATAAGATCAATCCGTCCATTTCTTTCCACTCCTGCTGTCACTACCCTTGTCCTGTCCCTTGTTATCACTCACTTGGATTATTGTAACTCTGTCCTTGCCGGCCTCCCGCGCTCTCAACTCCGTCATCTTCAGTTAGTCCAAAATACAGCTGCTCTCCTTATTACTCACTCCCCCACCAATGCCCATGTCACTCCCTCTCTACTCTCCCTTCACTGGCTTCCAATCTCTGTTAGGTTCATCTACAAACTCCTGACCATAACCCACAAGGTATTGCATACCAGCACTCCTCAATATCTAGCTGACATTATTTCTCTTCAACCAGTCCCCCGCCTCCTCCGCTCTGCCCACGGCAACCGGCTCTACCTTCCTTCCCCCTCTCAGGCTCGTCTTGAGCTAACTAGTCATTCCGCTTTTTTCTTCCTCAGTCCCGCTCTCTGGAACTCTCTCCCTCACTCCCTTCGCACTGAGCCTTCCTTTCCTCAATTTAAGTCACTCCTTAAAACCCACCTATTCTGCCAGGCTTATAACCTCCCTGCCCCTGCTGGTGCCCCGGATCCTCCCCCGTTGGGTGTCCCCCCTCCGCTGACTCAGGGCTAAAATACCCTTCACCTAACTCCATTGGTCTCTCTTTTTATTGCTGCTGCTGCTGTTGTAGCTCTTTTCTCCTTTCCTCCTCTCCTTTCTGTCTCATAATGGCGTTCCTTTTCTCCTTTTCTTGTAGCCATTTTTTTTGTACTTCGCATTGTACACCGCCCTGACGCCTTTTGGTAAGGGCGGTATATCAAGTTCCACAAATAAAGAGAAAGATAAAGGCCTCATTTGAAATATTGTGTTGAGTTTTGGAGACCGTATCTCGCAAAAAATATAAAAAGACTGGAAACGGTTCAGAGAAGGCGACCAAAATGAGGAGCCTGCGTCAGAAGACATATGAGAAGAGACATGAAGACCTAAATATGTACACTCTGGAGGAGAGGAGGGACAGGGGAGATATGATTCAGACCTTTAAATACTTAAAAAGTATTAATGAACAAACAAACCTCTTCCAAAGACGGGGAAGCTGTAAAACTAGAGGGCATATCGTGAAGCTGCAAGGGGGTAAACTGAAAGGCAATCTCAGGAAATACTTTTTCACTGAAAGGGTGGTGGATGATGGGAATGTCCTCCCGATGGAAGTGGTTGGGGCAAATACAGTGACAGAATTCAAAATGGCATGGGACAGACACAGTGGATCCCTTTATAGCAACAGGATAAAATCAAAATAAACATAACTATCTCTTATATCTCAACAAATAGGGGTGACCTGCACGGAGCAGCAGGTGCACCTACTCTTGCCACCTTGCTGGGCAGACTAGATGAGCCATACTGATCTTTATCTGCTGTCATATACTATGTTACTTTATGGCATTCTTTTCCCTTTCTATTGGTTTTCAGCTCTTGGAAACTGCATAGATTGCTTGCACTGTTGCAATATATCAAATAAAATTAGCCATAATTACAACCATCTTGGCAAAGTTAGTTTTCCTAAAGTCTAAGGCCCTAGCTTTTGAATAGATTTTATTAGCCCTAGCCCTAATACTGAACCACACCATCTGGTGATCACGGGATGCAAGATGATCTACCATTATGACATCAGGAACACTTTCCCCATCGGTAAGCACCAAGTCCAGTATGGCTCCTTCACATGTGGGTTCTGTTACCAGTTGCTGGAATAGTTCCCTGTACAGAATCTAGATCTTTTTTCTTCTACATGTCACCACAGCAGGGATGTGACAATCAACATCCGGCATATTGAAATCAGTAGAACTTCTCTTTTCATGGCACTACTGCATATGTCTTCTATTAAATCTCCATCCACTTCTTCTCCCTGTGAGGGGGATCTGTATATTACTCTATAGCAAATGAATTTCTCTTTCCCTCTTTCTAGTTTAACCTACAGTGCCTCCTCGCTTCCTTTTAAGCCCTGTAATTCTATAGCTTCAATATTATTTTTTACATGTAATGCCACTCCTCCTCCCCTTCTTCCTTCTTGAATAAAGTATAGCCCGGTATAATTACATCCCTGTCATGGTTGTCAATAAACCATGTCTCCGTAACTGCCACTAAATCCAAGTCAGCCTCTTCCATTAAAGCCTCAACATCTGGGATCTTATTTCCCATGCTACAGGCATTTATACACACTACTTTCCAGATGTTGCTCCTTTTACCCATTTCTACAGAGGTTTTTAATCTTTTATTTACTTGGGGTCTTTCACCCATCCCCAACAAATCTAGTTTAAAGCTCTCTTCAGTAGGTTAGCCAGTCTACTGCGGAAGACACTTCAACCCTTCTTGGACAGATGGATACCATCTCTGCTCTGCAACCCTTGGAACAGCATCCCAGGTCCAGGAAACCAAAACTCTCTCGATGACACCATCCACGCAGCCATGCATTCATCTCCAGGATGCGAGCTTCTCTGCCTCAGCCTTTACCCTCAACAGGGAGGATTGAGGAGAACACCTCCTGTGCACCTATTTGCTTCACCCTCTGTCCCAGAGCCATGAAGTCACTTTTGAAACGCTCAGAGGGATACCTAGCAGTATCATTTGTTCAGACATGGATGAGCAACATTGGATAACAGCCAGTAGGCTTGATGAATCTCGGCAAACTCTCCGTAACATCTCAGATTTTGACACTTGGTAGACAGCACACTCAGAAGAGAGTCAATCATCACCACTATACTTTGCTTCCTTGTGGTCACCGATTCTGCAATATTGGGGTGCTTGAACTCTGGTTCTTCTCTTTCTTGAGATGCTTTTACCTCCTCCACTTCCAGGTCTGCATACTGGTTCTTCAATTCAAGGGCAGAGAGTTGGATTGTTGATTCAGTAGATTATGGTGACTTGTGTCCAACCCTCTTCATTTTGTAGCCTCCCGTCACCTCTGTCAGAGAGCTGGGATGTTTCAAGAAGTATCTCACCAATGTACTTCTCACCATTTTGTCTTTGAATTTTAGGGGCCCTTTTACTAAAGGTGTGCACTTACCGTGCAATTGGTGGCAAAACTAATATGCGGTAAATGCAACCATTGTGAACTGTTGAGGTATACCTAGTGAATTCCTAGCAATTACTACTACTACTACTACTGAGCATTTGTATAGCGCTACCAGTCGTACACAGCGCTGCACAGACATATAAGAGACAATCCCTGTCCATCAGAGCTTACAATCTAGTCAAGGCAAAACACAGAGCTTAAATCTATTTAAGACAAAACAAAGAAAGTGTAAGCAGGGGTAAAACAAGGGAAAAAAAAAAGGTGAGTCAAGATCCAAACGCAGCAGCGAAGAGGTGAGCTTTCAACCTGGATTTGAAGAGGGTTAGAGAAGGTGCCTGGAGTACAGACAGAGGTAGTTTGTTCTAGGCGTAAGGTGCAGCAAGGTGAAAGGAGCGAAGTCTGGAGCTAGCAGTAGAAGAGAAGGGCACAGATAGAAGCAGTTTGCTAGAAGAGCGGAGTTCCCGAAGGGGGTTGTAAGGAGAGATAAGAGATGAAAGGTACTGAGGAGCCGCAGAGTGAATGCATTTATAGGTCAGCAGAATTTTGCAATTCGTACATGATCGCGTACCCGAAAGCACAGGGCATCTAATGACACCCATAGAAGCATTGTTACGAGCACTCATGCTAATTGCCACTGAGCGCGTGGCAACATGCTCTCCACACCCACAACACTCCACCCCACCACTAACTTGCTCACTTTCCACCCTAGCATGCAATAGCCACTTAATGTGTGTTTTAATGGCTGGTAGCCGGCATGTATGCACATTAGCGTTTTCAATTGTCAGTTTTACCGCATGCTAAAATGCACATTAAACAGTTAGCAGCCTTTAGTAAA
Organism: Ichthyophis bannanicus; assembly: GCA_033557465.1. Classification (NCBI taxonomy): domain Eukaryota; kingdom Metazoa; phylum Chordata; class Amphibia; order Gymnophiona; family Ichthyophiidae; genus Ichthyophis; species Ichthyophis bannanicus. The sequence goes on from CM066039.1 coordinate 307,262,915, forward strand.
GGACACCTTAAGTTTTCTAATTCTGTTAGCAAATGATGGTGAATACTGACCTTTGTGAACAGTGCAGAATGGTTTATATCCCTCTGTTTAAAAAAAAAACAAAAAACACATAGCTAAGCTTACAGCTTTCTATCTTTTTGCCTGTAGCTAACATAGAATTTAACTGTTGGTTTATACATTACTTTTGGGATTATTCTGACTGCCTACATTCCTTGTGTAGCCCTTAAATCAGATATCTGAGTGTGCCCACTTTTCATGTAAGGCCTACTGGCCATGGACACTAGTGATATAAAGCTACTTGGAATAGAAATACTTAAATTGCAGGGACCTGGTCTTTTATCTGATTCTCCCACTTTTAGAAGCAAAGGTATCAGAGTTACAGGGATCTCTGCACAGTAGGAAGATACAAAGAAAGAAAAAGACTGCTTAATCAGCATCTCGTGTATTCAGTGCAATAACTGTGGTGCTTTCATTCTGAGACTAATCATTTGGAACCTAAGAGCTTGTCCTACGTGCCTGTATTACTAATTAAAGATTTATTTGGATTTTTGGATCAGCGAAGAATATTGTACATAGAATATTTCATGTAAGAGTTGGATCAACAAAGAATATTGTACTCATGAGCCATGCTGAATTAGGAATTAGCTTGCTAGCCCAGGAGCTGATAGCTGAGCCTGGGGTTACTTTAGGTCGAGGAGTGATAATGGAGCTAAGCTTGGGGGTTACTTTAGGACAAATTCTCTGAGCAGGCAACAGGTTTGGCCGGACAAAACTGGATGAATGACTCATAGATAGCTGACACCCTGTTATACAAGACCACGGGTACAACATTAACCCTAGCCAATCATGATTTGAGCATGCAGCATGTTAACCAATTATTTGTAATAGCATGCAGCAGGCATGATCTTAGTTAGGTACTTTAGGGGGACTCTCAGGAGGAAAAGATGGGACTGCAACTGATATACGAGGCAGACGTGTCTCTGTAGTTTTTCCCGGATTTTCCTCCTGAGAGTGATCGCTGAACAGTCCCCCACCTGGAGTGATGAGCTATAATATCCGGTGAAGTATTAATGCTCAACTTTTTGCTTATCATTATTCCAAAAGGACTTAATTTAATAAAACTCATATTGCATTTACTAAAGTGTCTATGCCTAGTCTGTGAGCTAGTGAATGACAGGGTTAAGAGGAAATTAGACTTACCTGCTAATTGTAGTTCCTGGAGTGGAGACAGTCTAGTCCCGGACTTCAGGGTTGTCCATCTCATACAGCAGCTTGGAGACTGAGAAACTCCTCCTTTTCTGATGTCACTGGTATATCCATCTGGGAGCCTCCTCCTGCCCTCAGTTCCCTATTGACAAAGCAGACTCACCGGAGCAACCAGTAAAAACATAACACTAAAAGCACATTAAACAATACGGACTAAAACTTTCCATCCACAGAGCTAACCCCCCGGCCAAGCCCGGTAGCACGAAGGGAAAACCCCAGGGCTTTTCGTAACGTAAGCCATTTTTTTTTTTTTGTAAGGTATCGGGGCACCCCCGCCATACGGGTTTCTATGCCCCGCAATAAAATCATCACTTACCTTGAATACCTGGAACGCTGACTGTCCAGCCGCAGCATAAACTCTACTAGGGGGGGATACGGGACTAGACTGTCTCCACTCCAGGAACTACAATTAGCAGGTAAGTCTAATTTCCTCTTCCTGATCGTGTAGCCAGTCTAGTCCCGGACTTCAGGGTTAGTACCAGAGCAGTGAAGGAACCTAACCACGGGAGGGACCCATCAAGCCAGCTTGCACAACCGCTGACCCAAAAGAGGAGTCCTCCGATGCCTGAATATCCAAACGATAGTGTTTGACAAAGGAATTCAAAGACGACCACGTTGCCGCCTTGCAGATATCCACTGGAGGCACGAGCCGGAACTCCGCTCAGGAAGTCGCCTGCGCTCTAGTGGAGTGAGCCCTAAGCCCCTCCGGCACCGATCTACCACCGGAAATATAGGCCGACGCAATAGCCTCCCTTAGCCACCGAGAAATAGAAGCCTTCGACGCCGCTTCTCCCTTCCGCGGTCCCGCAAAAAGCACAAAAAGTCTATCGGACTTGCGGAAATCCGCCGTCCGCCGGAGATACCGTTTCAACGCCCGACGGACATCGAGAAGATGCAGGTTCCGCTCCGTCGTACCATCTGCGGACCCTCTGAAAACCGGCAAAGAAATCTCCTGATTCAAATGAAACACCGAAAGGACCTTTGGGAGAAACGCCGGTACCGGCCGCAAAACCACCTTCGTCGAACGAAATTGGAGATATGGCTCCCGACAGCATAGCGCCTGCAACTCCGAAACTCGGTGGGCCGAGCAAATCGCGACCAGAAATACAACCTTCAGGGTGACATCCTTAAGGGAAGCCCGCGACATGGGTTCAAAAGGTTCGCGCGCGCCAAGGCGTCCAACACAAACGGAAGATTCCAGCTAGGTACGACTCGACGAAAAGGCGGCCGCAGCAACGATACAACGCGTAGGAAACGTTTGACATCCGTCTGGACCCCGAGCGTCTGACCTCCAATCTTCCCTCTATAGCACGCCAGGGCAGCGACCTGCACGCGTAACGACCCGGCCGCCAAGCCCTTGTCAAACCCGTCCTGTAGGAACTGCAGGATCTGCGGGATGGTAGATCTCAATGGCTCCCAATTGCGCTCTGCACACCAGCCTTCGAAAATCCTCCAGATGCGCACATAGGCCAGGGACGTAGATCCCCTGCGCGCCTTCAATAAGGTGGAAATCACTTGTCCGGAGTAACCACGGGCCTTCAGCCGAGCCCTTTCAAGAGCCAAGCCATAAGCGAGAACCGAGTCACGTGAGGCATTAGCAGCGGACCCTGCGACAACAGGTCCTCTCGAAGAGGCAGACGCCAGGGTTTCGCCACCAGTAGACGCATGAGATCTCCGTACCAAGGCCGTCGAGGCCAGTCCGGCGCAATCAGAATCAC